>JALGQZ010000010.1:5489166-8005000 GCA_023105745.1 Austropuccinia psidii | reverse complement strand
CAACAAGTAAAATACAACGGTTACTATATTAAGTAATTATTATAGGAATATTATAAATGATAAAACATCTTTTCATTATAAAAAATGTGATTAAAGAGTTTTTGAGAGGAATTTGTGGATTTCAAAGGATATTTTAAAGACAATAATTTTATAAAATAAAATATATTATGGATGATTACAACAATAATCTAATTTCTATGATTTCAATTCTTCAATTTAAGATTTATAAATAATAAAATACTTGAGAAATATTTTAATAGTAAGATTTTATATGTAATAAAACTTTACTTGTTTAAATGTCTAATATGATTGGATTGATAATTAATGATGAACAAAGACAGTGATGAAAAGACTATTTTTATGTGTACAGAGCAGCTCTCATGATTCATAATGTATATAGAGGTAGTTTTCAGTTCAAAACTGAAAAACCAGTCTTAAAAATCAGATTCTTAACTTAGGGTAACTTATTTTTAATTCCAATTTAAAGTTACCAGTGTTATTCTTAACTCCAAGTAACTTTGATCCTAATTTAAGTTAATTACTTTAAGTTTTAATATGAAATTTGTTTATTTATATGGAAGTTCATCACATAAAAACTTGAAAATATAGTTTCAAGCAGAAATCTCTTAAACTCAATTTTTAATTAATTTTTAAAGAAATCTTAATTTTCTTCAAGTATAATTAAAAGAGTAACTTTCCAGGCTAATTACCCAGGAAATCGTTTTATAAAGGATACTTAAAATTTCACTTAAATATAGATAATCCTAAATTGTAAGCTGTGTGAAAACTCCAAGTAAATCCATTAAGAATTGGATTTTTAATGAATTTTTGAAGTTATTACAATTTTTCCAATTAAAATAGCAATACACACGAAATCTTAACTTTTGAAGAGGTTTGAATTCTTGTAACCTTAGATTTTTAAGCTTAATTAAGTTTTTAAAGTTCTTAAAACCTTAATTTCAAGCCTGCATATTGGGATTTACCCTTTGGCAGCTTGAAATTCCTGTCCAAATTGGGATAAAACCAGTTGAACTTTAAGGTTGGATCAAAGTCTAATCTTAAAGTTTAAATAATGTTGAAAATCCTCCAATACAGTTGGAAAACCTTAATTGAATCCTTGCAGATCCAAAAAGTTGGGTACCCCAGCTCTGTTTGGTCTTTTTCCGTTGTCCCACCTTTTTGTGTGGATTTTGCCCTTTTATTTATTTAAAGACATACTATGGACTTAAAAACTTTTAAATTGAGCTCATTAAGGATTTGCATTATGTATGGCAAATCCTTAGCCAATTCAGTAAATATACACAACACCTCAATTTTAACTAAAATTTTGGTAAGTTTGCATAAACCTTATTCAGCTTGAAATAAAAGCTTATTAAAGCTTAAATTTAACAGTTTTAAAAAAAATTAAGAAAGTTAAATTAGTACTGTGAGATTCTTAAATCTTCCAATAATATAATAAATAAGCATTTTTTGGTATAACACCCTGTGAGTGTACCCTAGGTTATTTTTGGTGTAGAATCCAAAGATGACATAATATTTATAACTTTGTTTATTCAAAAGAAAGTTATACTTTTTTTTTGTTATTTTTTCTTTCAAATTGAATTGAAAAGTCTGTTGAAGACTAAATCAGCTGTATATAAAATCATTTGTGGCCTTATGGGTATGTTATACATACCTCACAGGCTCACAATAATAGTCCCAAGAGATTTCAAATTAACCAAGTTAGTATATGATAAAAGTAACAAAATGAAATCACAAAGGTATCATAACACCCCAAAAAGCTTTAATAAAGCAATATTCTAATTACCTTCAAAGATTATGTTTAATATTTAAAAGTCTGCTTTTATTAATATGGTGAATAATGGAGGTGAAGAAATGAGTATTTTATGTAAAGATTCTTTATCTCCTCCACATCATTGAACAGCCTAAATTTAAAAGATTAAAGAATCTTTTTCATAAAATATTAATATTGAAATTGATAAGAAATTAGATGAGTTGAAACATAATATTCAATGAGAAATTTGAATCATAAATGAAATCCATTTATAAGAAAATGAAAATTATTGGGAAATATTAAGAATTAAAGTAATTTTTTAAACCACATGGGAGATAGTTGAGGAAATCCAGAAGAGTTATATATGGCACCAAAGCCTATTTATATTTGAACATTCATTTTTCATATCTGAGGATATGGACAATAAAGCCATGTGAACAATGGTAAATCAGAAAAGAGTTAATCTTTCTACAGGTTATTTATGATCAATTGAATTGTAAGCTTCAAAGCATGTTATGAAGTCATAGATTAGTAATTTTCTTATTAATGAAAGGAGAAAATGGATAAATTCAAGTTCAATTCATATATTTTTTTAAAGTAAACATCTTTAAACCTTGTATACAATTCTGATCAAAGGATATATTGTAGCCATAGGAATTATGAATGTTGTCAATTGATAGATAAACAAAATTTATGTTATTTCCATAATCTTTGATTTCAATTGAGTAAAATCCTGAATTCCTAAAGCTGTGGCTGAAAGTATTTGCCCAAATACATCAAGGTTAAGACTCAGGTTGAAAGAAGGTTTGAAATGGGTTCAATCTTTTTAATTCCTACATTTCACAACTGTTTACCAACAGTTGTACTCTTGCAAAAGAATCAGTTATAACAAGGATATTGGTTATTGTAGTCTTTATTATAATAAACCAATTGTTAAAACTGCATGAAGGGCTTTCAACAGTGCTCACCACCACTATTCCTCAATATTAAAGGTCTGAAAATTATTATAGTACTATTTTATTATTATTATCCATTTCACATTGAAAGTTAAAGTTGTAAAGACACTTATCATCACTTTTACATAGACTCAGCCTGACATTTTGGGGTCTGGGCCATGTTTTTTGTACTTTTTTGGTATAAAAAGTCAGTATTTAATTATTTTTATCTTATAATTTCCGTTAATCATACTATTTTACACATTAGAATGCTTTTTTTCATGAATATAATATATCATTATTTTTGCTAGTGGTTTATAGTTTATACCACTTTGTTTTTTTATGAATTTTTTTCTGGTTAAATTATAATTTAATTACAACTGTAAAAATTGGGAATGGTTTTGATATCAAAAACTAAGACCCTTTTAAAATATTGTTCTTCACATAAAAAGAAGACCCCTTTACTTTCAATACCAGTTACAGAGTCATGGTTGGACATATTTATAATTTCAATTTCCCATTAAAGAACCACTTGTTAATTATAAGCTAGCCTGTGAGATATTTGAGTACAAACAGTATACTATACATCCACAAACCACTTTTTTTGACTTTTAATTGATTGTTTTAATTATACATCATAATACAAGGGCATAATATAGCGTATATTTCCCCAGAGGCCATTCTTAGTTGTGCAAACAGCATTCCAAGGAGTCTTAACTGACATAACCCCTCCTCCCTCTGTTTCTGTGGAAGAAAACTTCATACCACTTGAGACCAGTTCACAAGGTAACACACTTGTGACACCCTCAAACACAGAAATTCAGAAGGGAAAAGGGAAGAGGCACAGTGAAATCCTCATCACCAACAAGAAGTGGTAAAAATTGCCACTCAGGGGAGTAGAAAACCACAAAACTGTGCATCCAGACAAGGTAAACCAACCTTTATAACCTGTACAGGGAAGATCACTATAATTAAACCAGTTGTAACCTCTAAAGGCAAATTTCCCAAAGCAGTTGATAACAAATTTGTACAAGGAACATTCAAAGTTAAATATGCTAAGAAGATAAAGTTTTTGACTGCTTGAAAACACTGGCATGTCCCCTGTATGCCTCAGGAACCTTGGAATCCCACGGAACCAGACAGAGGACAAAAAAGGACTATTAAAAACCAGAGGACCAGGGTCTGGAAGCCATAGTGGAATGCAGGACACTGAGGGAAATCATACCCACACTGCCATTCACCTTTTAATTCAACAGAGACCTCAACACAGAAGACTGGAAGGATATGGATCAAGTTATTCAGCTCCACCAGCCCCACAAAGATTTATTACAATTGAGGATGAACAACAAGAGGTTCGACCTAGTTTCACACTGGGCAGAACTTGGAGCAGGCTTCCAGAAGATATTTCTCAAAGAGGTACCCTTCAAAGATCTTACGGTAATCACAACAGGCAGTTCAAACTCCTTGAGGAAATGGCAGCCAGGATATGGAATAATAAATCCACTAGCCAAGCCATAGAGGAACAACTGAACCAGAAATAGCATACTCTGATTCCTTCATTCTCACAAGGAGTAAACAAACCAGACTCCCCAGTGGCTTCACACAACTCAGGCACCATCAGATCAGTGACCAAGACTCACCATTCTTCAATAAACCAGGTACTTTCCATGAGAAGACAAGTATCAAAGGAGAAAGACAAGAATTCTTTCAACCAGAGACAAAAAGAGTCATGTACCATGATTCAGAAGCTGTTGGACTTGGGGAAAGAATTACACAAGAGGTAGAAATAGTTGTGTATACATATAGAATAAGCAGCCCTGCTAATAAAAGTATTACCCCCACTAAGAATGAGCCTAGTTTTTTTACACCCAAGAGGAACATTAAGATAAATGAACTGTGGTTACAAATGTCCCTATTTCCAGAAAAAACTCAAGAAACGTTTTAAAATCTCAAAGAAAACAGTGCAAGGTTAGAAGAATTGACAAACTTACAACAAAAGAACAACCAAACCATTAAAGGGGGCTATTCTAAACTAAGAAAATCCTCAGAAGAGAGTAAGAAGACTAAGCCAAGTCTTAGAGGAGAAATACGACTGAAAGGTGGACACAAAATTTATGGATCAAGACATGAACAAATTTCTCAATGTATGCCAAAACATAGAGCCCAGATCACAGAGGAATGTTTTGGTTAATACTCCATACCACCAAGACATCAAACTAGATGACTTGTTCGGGAATAAGCAAAGATCCCCATCACAAGACCAAGATGGAGAGAACATGACTTCTTCAGAGAATGAAGAATTGAAGGAGCTTCCAGAGGCCTCAAGTTGGTCAAAATTCTCTTTTTTAGGAGAATATGATCATATTGAGCTCATTGATTATATTGGAGGACTCTTCATTGATGTGCCAATTATAAAATACTACTGGATTACAGCCAGACTAAATACAGCATTCAAAGGACATGCTAGTATCTGGTACACAGAAATTAAATCAATCCATGGAAGAAGAAACTGGCCATGGTTGAAGAGTCAAATAACAAAAACTACATTAATGGTTCTTGTATATTTCAAAGGACCATATCATTTGTAAATGACAAATACTCAGTGTAGAAAGATCTTGATTAGAGGTGTCTTAAAAAGCCCAGTAGACTTAAAGCCATTGATCCTCATATGAACATTGAAATGAGGAATCACAAACCCTTGACACAAATGCAGGAGAACTAGAGCATGAATTAAAATTCAGACGCAACCAAAGCTGAATTCTAGACTAAGTTTTCAACAGCTTACAATATTTAAGGAAAAGGAAAAATATAGGGAAATATTCCCCATAGAAAGGCAAAAGTTTCAGAGAGAAACAGCCTTTCAGGGTTGACAATATAGAAAAACCCAGAGAAACGATGGAAGAAGTGACTAAGACAAAGAACACTTGTCACAATTGTGGGTCAACAGACCACTATTCTAACAACTTCTCAAAGGCAAAAGAGATCTATGCCATTGAGAAATCCCCAGAGGAAGAAATCCAAGAAGATTATTCTGAATCTGACTCTATGGGTGATTCCATCACACAAAACTCTGAATATTACCAACACCCAATAGAGGAACTTCTTGTTGGGGACAAAGAAGAAACACAACTAGAAATTCAGGAAATGTAGTTGGAAGAAGGCCTACCACAAGACACTGAAAATAAACATTTGTGAAAACAAACACATGATGCACAGACCTTACTAGTCACACCAAATGAAGGAATGGGATTGATTCATGGGAAAGCCACTCAATTCAATGTTTTTATTGACAATTCTCAACATCCACTGATCATTGACAGTGTTTCACACCTCTCAGCAGGGGAAGAGAATATATCTGGACAAACACTTTCCAAATTTGGAGAAGAAACTCTTTCCAACTAAGGCAAAGAATTTTTAAAGTGAATCAGTAATCATGGAATCTAGTGGGAATATGATCAAAGATATAATTATGAACCACAAGGAAGGTAATATCAAAGTCAGCTCAGAGTTTGTAGTGCTTGAAGCTACTGAAATCTAAGGTTTTTTACTTGGAACAGACTACCAAACAATGTATGGAATTTATATTTACAATAGTAAAAACAGGCGTATTACCATAGGTACAAAAAGGAAAAGAAATTTACCAATTGTATAAACAAGGACAACTAGAAGAATTGCTCAATTAATTTGAAGAGGGAAAATTCCATTCTAACCTCACTATTAAACAGAAACTTAGCTTACTCAAAATTCTGTGGAAGAATATACCAGCTTTTCCCATAGGGAAAGAACCCTATGGAAAAATTAGAGACAATGACATAGAACTATATCTAGATGTGGAAAGACCATATCCACCCATGCTTAACAGACCTTCATACCCATAACGCCTGGAAACTAGGAAAGAAATTGCAAAATCTCTCAATAAACTCCTATATATCAATATCATCAGAGGGAGAATACATAATGAAATAGTGGAAGTAACAACACCTGTCCTCATCAATTGGCATGAGGTCAAGTTTAAATTGTGTGGAGGCTTCAAAGCCCTTAACAACTATACCAAACCTGACAGGAACCCTATACCAAGGCTACCCAATGCTCTAGACAAGCTTGCAAAAGCAAAATGCATCACCAAGATGGATTTTATGAAAGGTTTCCACCAAAATGGAGTTAAACCAAACTCCATGAAATTAATAAGATTTATATGCCACATGGGTATATATGAGTACACCAGGGTTCCACTTGGCAGCCAAAATGCACATATACCCTTCCAAAGAATGATGAACAGAATATTTCAAGAAGAAATATTGGAATGGTGGATGGTAGTAGATATTGATGATATCATTATATACTAAGAATCATGAGAGTAAAATGGGAAGTACATAGACAGAGTCTTAAGTAAATCCACACCCATAAATCTGAAATTTTCACTTAACAAGTGTGATTTTGGGCAAAAAAAACTATTGGCACTTGGAAATAAAGTCTCAGGCCTTAGCCTTGACATATATCAGAACAAAGTAGCAGCATCAAGGAAAATCAAAGAGATGCAATCTATTCTTGGGGTTTCCAGCTACTATAGAGACCACATCAAACCTTCTTCCCACATAAATTGTAGCTTATACAAGCTAAGCTCAAAAGATCTAGCTTTTGATATTATCAAGGAGAGGAGGGATGTATAAGAGAGGATAAAGCATGAAATTACTAATGCACCTTTCTTCATTCTACCTGACTTTGAATTACCATTAAATTTGTACATCAATGAAGCTTTCACTAAAGCTTTAGGGGAAGCCCTTCACCAAAGACAAATTTTATATGTTAAACCTAGGGAAGGGGTAATATTTTATATCTCCAGGAAACTGAAAGATTCAGAGGCCAGATTTTGAGCATCCCAAACTGGATTATGATGTTTGGTTTGAGCCCTAGAAGAACTCCATTACTATTTGGAGTGTGAAGTTTTTGTAGTTTACACAAACTGCACAGAACTTAAGTCTTTTCTCAACATGAAGACTATTAATAGACACATGTTGAGGTGGCAAATAGCAACCCAAGAGTATAGAGGTAACATGACTATTGTATATAAGGAGGTAAAAATCCATATTAATGCTGATGGCCTCAGGGGATGGCCATTGGACAATGTAAAAGGCAACCCACCTTATTACCCAGAAGTAGCTTTTAAAATTCCTATCCACTTCATTGAAATACATAGGAACAAGAACAGCAGATTCTCTAAATGGGAACCAAGAAGTTGGACCCCAGATACTAACCAGAGTGAACCAGAGGAGAAAGAAGCTCCCATATTGGTAATAGGCTTCTCTGAACTTAATGAAAAATCTCCAATTCAGTTATTAAAGCTTATTCCAAACAAAAACAGTGTAGCATATTGTTACAACTCCTTTAACAAAAGTATGGGAGACCAGTTAGAGAAACCTTGGCTGAGTGACTTGAAGTAAAAACAATTTTCCTTATAGATGGACTCCTTTACCACAGAGAAAAGCACACTAATTCCCTCATGGTGATAGACAGGGACCATATCTCCCTCATCCTGCTAGAATTCCATGACTTCCCCTAAATAGAACACATTAGTGAAGACAGGAGAAAATAGAGGGTAGAAAGCACAGCTTAGTGGCCTCAATTGGAGCAATAGTTGAGTGAATACACCAACAACTGTGAAATATTACAGAAGACAAACAGGAAACATGGGAAAAAGTATGGGCTACTCCAACACATAGAGGAACCCAAGCACCCATGGGAAATCATTAAGATGGACTGGGTAACAGGACTTGTCCCAGGATGCAAAGAAGACTTTAATGCTTTCCTTGTCATATTAGAAAGGTATAGTAAAAGTTTCAGATTCCTACTAAGCCACAAAGCAGACACAGCTATGGACACAGCATTTTTATTCTGGAAAGACATCATATCTAAATTTGGAGTCCCTAAACTCCTCACGAGTGATAGGGACCCAAAGTTCATATTGGAATTTTGGACTAACCTCCATGATATTCTTGGAACTGACATTTCATTTTATACAGATTAATGTCTACAGACAGATGGCCTAGCTGAAAGGATGATCCAAATAATGGAGGACATCATCACAAGGCTCTGTTCACATGGAATTTAATACAAGGACCATGACTGGGTTACACTTCTGCAAGAAATTCAACTAGCTTATAATACAAGTTAGCACTATACCACAGGAAAATCACCCTCACTGGTAGGGAAAGGGTGGAATCCTTTAATGCCTGTGGATCACTTGAAGAAAAACCTTCTAACTATCCACTCCACAGCCAAAGACCTCCAGGATATGGGGAAAATGTCATGTGAGACAGTTTCAAGATGCATATATGAGGCAAAAGAATATAACAAACAGAGGTATGAAAAGACCCACAAGGAACTAGACCTCAGAGAAGGGGACCAAGTTTTAGTGTCCACTTTGAACTTCAACAACCTCAAAGGCTCAAATAAAATGAGAGACAAATTTATTGGACCATTCACTATCATTAGATTTATAGGGAAAAATTCAGTGGAATTAAGACTCACAGAAGAATTCTCCAGGAAACACCCATTGTTCCCAGTGAGATTAGTCAAACCTTTCCACCAAACAGGAGAGGATAAGTTCTTGTCCAGAAACAAAGGCCACACTCCACAGGACATTGTGTAAGTAGAGGACTTCCCTGGCCCATTTAGAAAGATCATGAAGGTCAGGAAGATCAGACTCAATGGAAAAGGTCATAGACAATGTTTGATCAGATTTAAGAACCAAAACGCTGATGAAAATAGATGGTTGGCAGAGGATTCCATACCAGAGGGTGAATTTCACCTGAGAATATTAAGATCTTCTAGGAGGGTGAGCTTTCTCAGAAATGATGAGACTTTTTTGGAGGTATTTTATGTCAGCCAGTTACTGAAAACCAGAGCAGAAGTATGACAGCCAAAATACCATAAACATATGGTAGAGTAAAATACCACCAAACACATGGATCTGAGCCACACCAGCTTCAAATGTATTAAAAGAAAGAGGAAACTTACCTCTTTCCAAAGATAAAAGTCCTGTAATGATAGGACAAGGAATAACAAAGTTATTCAGGCTGAAGGAAGTTTCTGAAAAAACCTTAATTTTCACCTCTCATCTAAAATCCAGAGAAAATGGCTCAACCCCATCAAATGGGTGTTTAAATTGAAGCTCTCAGTAAGGTTCACATAATGCTACTTTACAAACTGATCTAGAATCACAACTACAGTAGTTATGGGCAAATTAAAGACAAATAAGGGTGAATAAAACATTTATCTCTCATCTACTTTCTACAGCTTTAGTGTGAGATACCTAAAGTGAGATCATTTTGGAAAGCCCATGAGAAGGGCTATCTGATGGTTCCATCAATTTTTCCATAACCCATCTAGAACCAAAGTTATGGAGCAAACAAGTTTCATACAGGACTGGAGAAAAATCCATATTTGGATGATGGTTATTAATAACTGTATAGTTTTTCCATATTCTATGCTACCCATATTAAATGAGGAACAATTGTGTAGACCACATCCAGGGATACAAAATCAACCATATTTGAGCTCAATATCTTGAAAAATGACAAAGTCCTGGCAGTTTTAAATTTAAAACTCACAGTTGGGCCAACACACCTTTACTGTTGGAGGCTTTCCCATAACCTTTAATATGAGGTGTCAATTAGACAAAGGAGCCTTTTTATCCTTCAATAACTCATATAATTTTCAATAAAGGTGTCCCATATAGGTTCTGTACAGTATTCTATGGGTCATACACACCATGAGAGGGCTGTGTGGTCCCAGATGAAGATTTTCACCCTGTATTGGTGAAAACTGCCCAGATGTGGTTTCAAAACCACATATGAGCCTAATAAAGGCTATAAAGGATATTTGAAAGCCACAAGACAGTACTTGGAAGTGTAAAATCTTCACTTCCTCCATGTGAAGTGGTCTATAGGACGTTTCCCCCCTTTTTCAGGATAAAAAGGGACCTTTCTCTTCCCAAAAGAGAAATCCACATCCCGCTTTTCAATTCCTAAATTTTACAACCCTTAACCAACAGTTGTACTCTTGGAAAGTAATCAGGTATAAAAAGGATATTAGATATTGTAGTCTTTATTATAATAAAACAATTTATAAAACTGCATCCAGGCCTTTCAATAGCACTCACCACCACTATTCCTCAATAGTAAATTCCTGAAAATTATTACAAGACTATTTTTCTTATTATTACTATCTGTGTCAAAGTCAAAGTTAAATTTGTAGATACATTTATCATCACTTTATCATGGACCCAGCCTTAAACTAGACTTAACTTGATTCAAAAAAACAAATAATATTCAATTTAATTTCTTTTTAACCCAAATATTTGCACTTTTCCATTTGAGAACTTAGGAATTTGTTTATTCAAGTAAATTAATTTATTTATTTTAAACTTAAAAGCATATATTATTCTGCCTTATACAAATTCTTAAAATAATATCTTTTAAATTAGAATTAATTTCAAATATTTTAATCAATTCTTATTAAATAAAAAAATGAATTAAGATACTATGAATATTTATTTCTTTTAATTTTTATAACAGAAAATGATTTTCTTCAAATATCTTCTTTTTATAACAATCACCATGAGAAATTTTGTTACACCTGAAAGAAATTGTTGCATTTATAATTTGACTGGGTAGATATATTGGATTCAGATTTGTTATAGTACAACAATTCAATTTTAAAATGGAAGATTTAGTAGGAATCTAAGCCACATATTCAAGTCACAAATTCTTAATTTTTATGGATTAGTATTAGTTTTTTGTCAGGTTATTCAAAGCTAAATCATTTTAGAATACACTATCACAATAATTATTCTCATGCTCCTTTTTTGTTTTAAGATTTTTAATTACTTTTTATAATTTAATAAACAATAAAATGAAAAGTTTTAATTATTTTTTAAAGATTCTTACATATATATTAAATTTAAAGTATATGACTTCTCTCTTTAACTTTCTCATTTAAATCTTAAGATAAATTCTTTTGAAAATTTAATCTTCTTAATTTTATAAAATCTTTTTTTTTATTAAAGATAAAATTGGTCTAAGGACTTAAATTATTTTTGAAAATATAAATAATTTATATTAGATAAATTAAAATTAATCCCTTTTTTTCTTATTAAAAAAATTTATTTTGTAAAAAAAAAAATAATTAAATCCTTTATTTTTTCTTCTTTTATTAAATTAAGTATTAATTCAAAATTGAAACAAAATTAAAATCATTATAAATAATATTAATATTAAATAAAGTATCAATAAAGTTATATTATATATTAAATTAATATGACCAGTGTTTCAACCAACCAAATTCTTTAAAGGAGAGTTTTAAGCTTAAATATATTAAATATATATATTTTAAGTAATATTTTGATTTTTTTTTTTTTTTAGAATTGGATACTCTTTTATTATAAAATCTAATAATGAAAATTGAAAATAATTCTAAGATTAATATGAAATAAATTAATTAATAATAGAATAATTAATTCTAAAAACAAAACAAAAATATCCATTTATTTCAAAGTTTTTAAATATTAAATTTTATTGTTTCTTGTTAAATATTTTGTTTCAATTTGTATATTACTATTAATTAATTATAGATTCTTGATTTAGAATATTTAATTAATTAATTAATTGAATTTTTAGAAAATTAAGATGATTTTAATTCTTATTTCAAGAAGTTTAGGGGAGGATAATTAATAAGAAATGAAATATATTCTAAAAAAAACAAATTCCTCTATTTTTCAAATAAAATCATTTATGTAAGCTTTTAGTAAATATAATATCTATTTAAACTTAATTTTTCATCTATTTAATTTAATTAAAAAGTTTCCATAAAGATATTGTTTTATATATCATTTATCTTTAAGTTATGTTTGTTAAATTTGATGCCAATTTTTCAATTTAGTTTCAAGTTACTAGATCTTCAAGCAAAGTTTTTAATTATTATGATATACCAAGAGATCTCCATTTTCAGAAAGATTGAAATTTGTATTTAAATTTGATTCATTAATAACTTCAAATATTTTATTATAGTTTTTTAAATTTATCAATAATTAATAATAAAGTAATTTAAAGATTGAAAAATTATTTAGAAACAAAAAAAAAAAATATGAATTTTTATAAATTAAAATTTCCTCAAAAAATATTTTTTTAAATAAATTTATTAACTCTTATTAATAATTGAATAATATATATATATATATATATATATATAAATTAAATATTTATTTTAAAAAATTGAATTTTTTTTTTTAATTTTTGAGAATATAATAAAAATTTAATAATTTTTTTTTTGATATAATTAAAATTATATTTTGTATTAAGGAAAGATTCTTGTAATAAATAGATTCTTTCATAAAAAAGACTTTTTATAAAGATTATTTAAGGTTTTTTTAAGTTTAAAATGACTTTATAAATTTATATTAAATAATAGAATAATAAATTAAGAATAATCAGATTCTAATTAATTGTACCTTATCAAAAAAAAAAAAAAAATTGCAACTCTTTAAAAAAAAAAAAAAATTTAAATTATGATATGAGAATATTTTTTTTCTTAAAATAATTCTTAAAAAAAAAAAAAGATTTGAAGTATTCAATAACTTTATATTTCAAAATTATAATCTTTAGATTTAAGTTTGAAATTTTTTTTTTAAAAATAAAAAATTATGAAGAAAAAATTATTTCTTCAAAGAAATTTATCAAAAAAAAATTATTTTTTTTTTGTTTTTTTCTACTGAAAATCTCTTAAATTTTTTTTGTTAAGGAATTTTAAAACCTAAGTCTAAAATTTGATTTAAAGAAATTTATTGGTCATTAACTAAAAAAAAAAAAATCAATTTTTATTCATTTTTAAAGAAAAATATTAAAAAATAATCTGAATTTTTTAGGATTATCTGAATTAGATTAAAATTAAAAAAAAGTTCTTTTTGGATATTTTTTAAAGAACTATGTAAAAAAATATATAAATTTATGGTTTTCAGAAATTTATTTAATTGGTTCACATCTCTTGAAATAAATTAAATTTTATTTAAATTTTTTTTGTTTTGAATTATCAATATGATTTTGAATTCATACATTTCTTATGATTCCTTCCCACATGTTTTATTTCTAAATTAATTAACTCTTCCCTTCAATGATGAAATAGAAAAAAAACATCAAAAAATATGTTTGAAATTTTTTGTTTTAACCAAAAATCACATAAAAATGATATGACTACCCCAAAAAAACTAATGATACAAAGATCTATAAATATTAAGGTGCATACCTTTTTATTATTAAAATTTTTTTTTTATAATTTTTTTAAAAATCAATAGCAAAAACCCCTTTTGAAAAAACTTTAAAACAAAATTTTTTTTTTACTAAAGTGATTTGAATTTTTTTGAACTTTAATTTTTTATTTTTTTGATAATTTTTTTTTTTTTTATAATTATTATTTTAAAAAAGTTTATGTTTTTGATTTGTGTGTGTGTGTGTTTTTTTTAATTTTTTAAAAAAAAATTTTTTGTTTGTTTTTTTATTCAAAATCAGAATGATAATTTAAAATGATTTACAGTTTTAAATGTTTTTATAGTAGATTATATACCATAAAGATTGGGGTGAAAATACTTTCCATTTACTTTATCAAATCATGTGCACCCCCAGTCTGCAATCAAAATTCAAATTATCATTTTTATTTTTTGACTCAATTTGAAACATTTTTCTTTTGCCTTAAAAATACTTTGTTTTTTTTTTTTGGTTTCCTTTTGTCTTACTTGATTTATTAATCTTACTAGTTTTCTTTTTCAACTCACAAGTTTCATTTGGTGTGAGTTTTTTTTTTCACTTTTTTTACAAAATTTAAAATGATTATTTATTTAATTATTTTTGTTCAAATTCTTGGCTTTTATTGGTTTTTTTTTTTGCTTCAATTATTTGTTTTCTTATGAATCTTATTAAATTTTTTTTATACTGACCAGTTTTTTTTGGGCTTATTTCATTAGTTTTTAGCTTTCAATGCCTCAGAAATATGACTACAAAACCAAAGCAAAGGTTGGAAGGATTCTGGAAGCTGTTTTATCCCTATTTAAGATCAGAAAACTAAAAACTATTCAAAAGGCATAAATTTAAGATATGATAATTCACTATTACAATTATGGGATGGTTAAAAAGCTACCTAGGCCAGCAAGGAAGCCAATATTGGGAAATTGGTATTTTTTTCTAACGAAAGAAAGTGAGGAAGTTTCATTTCTCTACCAGTTTGAAAAAAACAATGAATTTGATTAAAAAGGAGGTTTCCCCTAGAGTAATCCAATGTGTGATCCATTGAGAAGGTATATTCTCATGTATTGCAGTCATCAAACCTTATTTGTGCCCTCATTATTTTGATGAGCAGTTAGCATTTGGAAGCGCCCACCACAATTGTTTGATGGAATACTGGAAGAAAGTCATATGGACCAACAAGAGCAGTTTTGAGCTCACAAAAAAACCTACTCTGACTCGTATTTGAAGGTCACAGGGTGAGAAGTATTCATTTGAACGCCAAGTTGCTCAACACCATAGTGGACAGCAGTCCATTATGAAGTGGGAAGGCTTTTTTGATGTTGAAAAATAAAACATCATTATCATTGGGCCTAGTTCTTGTTGAACACAATGGTTCATTAAGAACATCTATTTACAGGGCCTAATTCCTTTTTAAAATTACTTGCCAGAACATCAATAATTGACCCTTTGCAAAGTTAATTCCCAGGTTCCAACTTCATTATGGAAGGAATCTCAAGAAATTTGGAAATTTCAATGGCCTTCCAATTCACCTGATTTTAATTCAATTGAGAAAAATTTGAAGTTTAAGGTGAAAGTTCATAAATGATTCCACCCAAAAACAATACCTGAACTCCAAATGGCTGTTCAGGCTTCCTGGAACAACATGCCAAACAATTACTTTTCCAAGTTAAACAAATTAATTCTTAATGGCATTTGAGCTGTTATTTCTCATCATAGGGCTCTAACCAGATGGTAGGACTCCTTTGAAAAATAATTTGAATATATTATTTTCTATTCTGAATTACATGAAAAAGTAAATTTAAAAAATAAATTCTTATAAACTCTTTTTTCTATTTTGATAATTAATAAAAAAATTTGAAATTAATTATTATGAGAAATATTTCCTTTTTCGAGAGATCCTCAGACCAGATTAATCAGAACCAATCCAAGCAGTTTTCATTCACAGTGCTGAATCAAGTCACCCTCGAGAATCTCAGCTCAGAGACAATGTCACATTAAAATTGCAAGCATTCAAATGCCCTCAAAATTCTCAAACTTGTATCTGCTCAAATACCTCTCGAGGGCTGATGTACTCTGACACAATCGATTATCTTCTCTCTTCTCTCTGATTTCAATCATCATCCAGCCACAGTCAGAAATTATGCAACAAATTTCTATCCTGGCAATATTTAAACTTGTCTATCATCTACTTTTGGTCATAAAAGCAAAATACCGTATCACTTAACCACACTTTAACAAACAATAAATTAGTCTGGCCTTCTCCACTAGCTTAAAAGGTAATTCTGAGAGATCCATTGCAGTTATTAACACAAGTCCAGTCATCTTATGAGCTTGGGCCGGCGCTGGCCAAAATACGTCCATTTGGCCGTTCATAGAAATTTCTTCTTGATGAACTGGCCGATGCTCTTCCACGATTTGCAATTCATTCCTATTCACTGAACAATGTTAAACATCAATCCATAAATTTTGAGAAATTTAATCTTTCCCACTAGGCCATGATACCTGATCAAATCGTCTAGTAGCAGTAATAACGCTTTCTTTAGCATACGAGCTTCTAGCAGATCTTTGCCATACTGCTCGCCTCCAAGGAAGCTTTTACCGAAAAATTACGCTCATTGATTTTTCCAAAAGAGCCAGCGAACTTATTAAAAAAATAAAACAAGATATTTCGGCTGTTTTCGTGCCAGATTAAAGAACGTTAACGTCCTTGATGGAGTTTGATATAGCAAGAATTTTGCTCATGATCTGAATGAAATTAAGATCAATAATCTGTTGCTACCTTCAAAATTCATCATCCTTAAAACTTTCCTGCAACGCCCAGATTTGCTTTCTTTGGAGTTTTATAAATTTTTTCAAGCAGACACCTTAAAAAACTTAATAAACAAAAATTTCAATCCATCTTTTCGATTTTTTTATTTGATTATTCTAATCCAACAATTTCTTCTTGGATAAATCATTTTTTGCTATTCTTTCAAAAAAGACTCTTAAGGTTCTTTTGGATTCTTTTCTTTCCATTCAATATTTTTAATCTTGCCTACTTTAGCTACATCGATTTCTTTGACGTGATTTCAAATCGATCATCAATCTCCATACAAAATCTCTCACACCAATCTTCATCGTCCAAATTCCACCCCTAAGATCAGGGTAATTGGCCGTCTGGCTTGTTGTCTCCAGTAATGCTACCATTGATTGGATTGGCATTAACATTGAGACTTGCAGCTTTGTCAGCTTTTTTTGGCTTGTTTGGGTCCTTATTCTCTTTCGGCTTCTCCTCATTGGACTGGGTTTGCTCGTTGGCTGAAGTAGTCGAAGAAGTTTGTTTCTGATGGGTTGCCTTCATCAGTTAAGTCATCCCTTAGATTTTTATGATCCTCTTAAATTTAAATTTCAACTCACCCCCTCCAATTCTTCCACTCTCTTCGTTAGATCTTCTATCTTTTTCTCCATCTCCTGCAGCTTTTGGTTCATCTTTTTGAGCGCACTATTGCCAGAATGAGCGTGATGCCCCCCATGGGTCTGGCCTTTGCCTTTATGCTTGCCGTCTGGCTCTTGCACGTTGGGATCAAGTGCGTTTTGCTGCTGTCCGTGAATGGGATCAACAGGCAGTTCGGTCTCTGGCTTGCCAACCGGAAGCGTTGGTCCTACTTTTCCCGTTTGGCTATGTTCGTGCTCGTGGTCGTGCACGTTTTGCTTTCCACCATCGCCCTTGGTATTATTATCACCATCATTCTTGTCGGGAAGAACAGGTTCTGTCGCCGTCGTTTCCTCGCGCTAGACAATTAGACAGTTAGACAATCATACAAGTCAGATTGCATCAAGTTTTCTCCTACTCGAGCTATCCAAAACAGAATAATGATAGCCTTACTCTAATCAGATACTTTGAGGGCGTCAAAGACCCTAATCTATTGAGGGCCCAACCATTGGTCGCAATACCACTAATATAAGGCACGACCACAGAAACCAGGACTAAAAGAAGATTTTTGTGCATTTTTTTAATTCAACAAATACTTTGGAGCTAAACAGATCAGTTAGACTTATGTGACAGTTAACGAGTTCAGGAAAACCAAATCAATCAGACTTTTCCGCAAGCTTGCACTAAGATTTTTAATTTATATAGATAGATAGATAGTTGGTTTGATAATAATCAGATCTTAATGGAAGCCAGTTCCTTGCTCTGGGTGGCAGTGAAGTAAAGAACTCCAGTGTTCCCAAATTCACCAGCTTTTATATTCTACATCAACCTCAAGCCCTGCTCAAGTACACGCTTACTTACTGCTGCATTGCTTGAGATAAGACGGTGCACATTACTCAGGAGCCTGCTGGTACGACAACTTGACGCCACTCAAAATCTCCGCTCTTCAACCAAGAGCGGTCCCCACGTAACTCAGTCCCCATTTAGGAACATCCTAAAATTCTTTGCTCGACTAAGAATTCACCTCAACTTTCTTGATCACACGGTCTTGGTTCTGTCGGCAAGTGGTTTTGAATAATCACTTTGCAGACTATAACGCCACCGCTTTGAATTCCAATGCACTGCTTCAAGTCGGCTCAGACTAACCACAACATCAAACTCTAAAACACAAAAGCTACCACAAGACCTGTTGAGATGTCATGTAAGCCAATTTAAATTTGTCTTTGCTTACTATGACAATCCAACCCTCAGCATCAAGATCAAGCGCGCCTCATGATGCATCAAGCAGTATAGCATTGCTCAACAATCTGGTGATCGTCTCAAAGCAACTATTACGCCAGTCTCACGAACACTACTTCTTGGTCACCTTCTCTCCTTGCAACAATTGCCAACTGGACAAACTTTTAGGGATGCGTGGTGATCACCCAATGTGTCTACGCAGGTATTGTCAATTTTAGTACATTCAACTGCGTAACTATGCACTCATAAAGGGAAATCACTAATTGCGCCATGCATGCCAAACGTGCTTTCTAGTCAAACACGCAATATACTCGAGGCTGTAACCAATAAAAAATAAAAAAAACAACAAGAAAAACCGACAGCTGGAATTTTTCTGAGAATAATGGTCCGTATGATACTCTGGTTTTGTTCTCAAGTAAGCTTTGATATCATTATTACTACAAGTTCCGGCTTCAATTTATCCCAAATAAAAGGCCAAAATTTGGACGGACTGCAGCGCCAAGACACTGCAGTGCGTAGTATAGACTATAATCCATCTGTGCTGAACAGCGTACTGTACAGTACAAATGGAAAATTCTATTAGCTTCTATATCTTTCTCATAACAGCAGGTACTATTGTACTGTACAGTACCTTGGCTCTAGTGTAATCACACTAGCGCGCCTCAGCATTTTACAATGAGTAGTTATTTAGATGACTTTTAATTGCTTTGAGTAATTTATTTAAAGCCAGTAATTAATAATACTTTTTTTAGAAAGAAAACAGTCAAGTTAATAAGCTTAAACGAAAAAATAAAAGAGAAGTCTATGTAGAGATATACCTAACTAAGTAAGGTATATAATAACAAAATTAAAAACAAACTATCAAAACACTATGATGCTAGCTAAAAAATTTCAGACAAAAAACCTTTACATGTTGTTAGTTAATCAATTTTAAGGACAGGAGTTTTTCGTTTGTTAAGTACCTTAACTCCTCTTAAACTAGTTAAGAATAAAAATTGATTTCAAAAGAAATAAAAATAAAGTTAATATTTATAATTAGCTAATAAGCTAAGATAAAATAGCAAAAGAACTCTGAAGTGAGGCCTTTCTTATATGAGAAGGATTGGTCTATTTATAATGAATAGCAGAATAGTTTCTATAAGAAAACACTATTAAAAGATTATTATAACTAAGTTCACTCCAATTATTTAACAATATCATTCCCTTAGACATATACCTCCACTTCTTATAAATATGGGATTTCATCTACCCGATGTTTATTGATCAAGGTAAGTTTTTCCTTAGTCCGTATCTTTCTTTCGCGTTGATCCTTAAGTTTTCTAACAAGTTTGTCATACGCAACCCATTGAAGTGATCATTAGGTATCTTTAAAATGATCCATATCATTATCATAAAGTTGAGGTTCTTAATAAAGATTTTAATTTTAAACAAAATAGTTTAAAAAAACACTTACAAGTTTTATGATTTGAAATGATAATAATTGACCTCAACTTATAAATCTTAAACTAAAATAAGAAAAAAAAAATATTAAATATTAGAATTAAAATCAATTCTATTAATAAATCTAATATTTTTATATTTATTAAAGATAATATTCTTATTATTATTATTATTTTTTATTTATTTTTTTTGAAAAAAAAATATTATTATAATTAATTAATTAATTAATTAAAAAATTTTTTTTTTTTTTTTTTTTTTTTTTATCCTAAAAAAAACTTAAATAATAAATCTAATATTATTAGAATTTTTTTTTTTTTTTTTTTTTTTTTTTTTTAAGATTTTTTTTTTTTTATTATTATTAATTTTTTTTTTATTAAATTTTATTAAATTTTATTTGAAATGAATTTTTTTTTAAAAAAAAAATTCAATTAAATAATGTTAAAAAAAAAAAAAGAAAAAAAAAAATTTTTTTTTTTTTTTTTATGAATCTTAATTTTTTTTAATTATTAATTTTTTTTTTAAAAAAAAAAAAAAAAAGAAGAGAGATTAGAAAAAATATTTATAAAGATAAAATTGAAAAAAAATTTTAATCATAATAAATTTTTTTTTTTTTTTTTTTTGTAAATAAAATGATATTTTAATTTTTATCTAATTTTTTTTTTTTTTTTTTTTTTTTTTTTTTTTTTTTTTATCTTTAAAGTATTAATTCCTATTTTTATTTTATTTTTTTTAATATTTTTAATCTTCAAAAAAAAAAAATTTTTTTTTTTTATTAAGCTTAATAAGATTTTTTTTAAAAAAAAAATAAAAAAAATTAAAAATAAAAATAAAATGATTTCTTTTTTTTTTTTTTTTTTTAAATTCAAAATAAAAAAATTTTTTTTATTAAAATTTAATAAATATTTCATTTTTTTGATTATATATATATATATATATATATATATTTCTTAAAAAATTAAAATAATATTCAAACTAAAAAAAAAAAGATCCTCTTAAAAATTATTTATGAAGATTTTGATAACTTAAAAAAAAAAATATACTTTTAATCCTTTTAATTAAAAAAAAAAAAATAATTTGAATAATTAAATATTTTTAAATTAAAATTATTCAAAATTTCAAAAAAAAAACCCCATTAATTTTTTTTCATTTTAATTTTAAAATCTTGAAATTATTTTCTTAAATTAAAATAAATATTATTTATTATTATTATTTTTTTTAAATATATATATATATATATTTAAATTTAAATTAAAAGAAGAATTATTTTTTTTTTTAAAAAAAAAATTGTTAATATTTTAAAATATTTCTCTCAAATCAGTTTTTAAGTAAAAAAATCTTAGTTTTTTGAAAAAATTTGAGAGTAAAGAATTTGGAATAATTAATTTAATCTTTAATGATGTTTTTAATATAATTAATAAAGAAGATTAAAGGAAATAATAAATGTATTTTTTTAAGGGTTAAAGGTAATAGTCATCAGTACAAAAAAACAAAAAAGAACTCAAGAAAAAAAAAATTATTTTTTAATCATATAATTTTTCTAATCCTTAAAACTTGAAGATTAATTTTTTAATAAAAAATTGATAGTAATTTTTATTTCCTTATAAAAAATTTTTTTTTTTCAAGAAAACTCATTCTTATTAAATTGATGTTTTTTTTTTTCTTCCATTTTAGTATTTTAATTTCTCAATTTAAATAAAATAATTTACAAACGTAATAATTAAAATTATTTTTTTAAATTTTTTAAAGGTATAATAAAATCATTTTTTAATCTTAAATTTTAAATTTCATTATTATTAATATTCTATTAAAATTAATTTTTTTTTTGTTTTTATTTAGTTTCATTAAATTTTTTTTTTCCATTTATTATTAATAAAATGTTTTTTTTTTTTATTAAACTTTAATTGTTTCAATTTTCTTTTTTTTCTTTTTTGTTATCTTTTTCTTAAAAAAAATTTATTTGATTTTTAATTTAAACTTTTTCTTTTTTTTTTTTTTTTTTTTTTTTTTTAGATAATTAAACATTTTTTTAAAAAAAGCAATAAATTTAATTTTTTTTTAGTTTGTTTTTGACTAATCTATTAATTAATTATTAAAAAATTTTATAAAAACCAAAAAAAATAATTTATAATTAAATAAAATAAATTAATCTATAATCTTTTTTTTTTTTCAAGAAAAAAAACAGATTAAAAAAAAATTATAATTTGAATTAAATTTTAAAGTGTTTTAAATATTAAAATCAAAAAATAAAAAATAATTTTAATTTTCTTAGAATCCATTGAAAAAAAAATTTCATCAAAAATTATTAAATAATTAATTCTTTAAACCTTTTAAAAAAAAAATATTAATAATAATTTAAGATATAATTAAATTCAATATAATAAGGGGTATCAAATTCATTAAATCTTAATTTAAAATAAGATGGGATTTGAATTTCAAATCCCAACATTGAAACCTGAGTTTCTCATGTGTAAATCAAATAGAATTTTAACTTAGTCCCCTATTATTTTCACCAAATCACATGAATCTGATATTTCAGTTTGAAACCTAAACCCAAATGAGTATTCACAATTCACAACTTTAAAACATATTCTCCCATACTTTATTGTGATAATATGACCAAAAAGGTTACAATTGATTTATATCTCTTTATCCATATAATAATACCTTGTTCAAAAGTAAAACACATCAAGTCAGATATGAAGATCACCTCTCGCCTTCCTCATCCATTAAGTCACTTAATACATACTGATTATTTAATCATAATTAATTGACTTTAAATAAAATCCAATTTCAAATCATGTTTTGGTACTAGTGGTTTAAAATCAATTGGAAGGCCAACTTTATCAAAGAAGAATGGTTTTCAGCTTATTGCCATTGAAATCAACAAAAAAAATCACAAAACTGCCTAAACCTTAGCTCAAGAATCATCCAATATCAATTGAAGACATAAAAAGAAGTATATGACAGAAACAAAAAATTGAAAATTTAATTGAGGTTGTAATGAAAAAAGAAGATTAGAGTAAAGATATAAAATAAATGAGTGAAAATCTTGAAATTATGTTTCCTTTATATACCAAAAATGGATTCACTCTTTGGACACAATACCAATTTCACTCCTATTTCAAGAAAGAAAAAGACAATTTAAATGGTAATGATTATGATGATAATCTTTTGATTAATAAGGTAATTTATGAACTCTTTTGATTTTTTAACTTAAATAATTAAATTTAAATTTAAATTTTAAAAGGGGAATAATTTTTTTTAGAATAAACTATAAATCTTGATACTTTTAATAATAATTATTATAAATTAGTTAAAGAAGAAAACATTTTAAGATGAATTAATAAGTATGTTTAATTCTTATATTTATTAAATCCAATATTAATTATTTCTACTTTTACAAAACAAGTAAGTCCATAATAAATTCAACACAAAAGCATAATCAAGAATTGATTCCCAATTTGAATTAAAAGAGTGGATCTAGGAAAAGGTCATTGGATATTTTTGTACTTAAATATGCAAATTTGGTTGAATCATGGAAAAAGGTTATTTCTTGAAGTTATGATTAGTCTGATCAATCTCAATAACAATAGTCATGATTCTTAGCTCTTTAAACCACTCAATAATTCTTGTTTGGATTGAGAAAAGGAGAGGTAAAATGAAGAGAAAGTTAGGAATATGGAAAAGAAACAATTTTAAGAATTCAAGTTACAAAAGCAAATTGAGTTTGAAAAAAAAAACACAAAAATAAATATGAATTTAAAAAAGAAAATTGGAATCCTGAATTAGAAACTAAGGGAAAAAAATTCCATATTGATTTAACTATATCTGAATTGTCATTAAAAAGGCCAATTTCAGAGCTGGAATTCATTCCAACATTAATAAATAAATAAAAGTAACATATTAGGTATATGTTGTGTGATCATTTTAGAATTTGATGATTTTTCAAAATAAAATTGATGTTTATTTATAATTAAGGAAAAAAGTCGAAATTTATCTTATGTTTTAAAATTTAATTGAGATTAAAAAAAAAATTAAAACTTTGATTTAAGTCTTTAATTGAAATTTTTATTTGTCAAAGACTAATTATAAAGTTTATTAAAATCAAATTTAAATTCTCCCTCCAATTTTTTTTTTTTTTTTTGAAAATTTAAGTGAATTGCTTTTACCAGTTCATTTTTTTTTTAAATCAAAAACTTTTTTTTTTAAAAACACCCATGGTAAAAATTTCTCTCCCTAATTCCCAAATCTTTTACTGAAACTGTTTTTTTTTTTTTTTTTTTGCATTTGTAAAAATATTTTTTGTTTTTAAACTAGGTCAGTTCCTTCTTTTATTTATTTTTTCTCTCCCTCACTTCCAAATCTCTCAATCAAAATTTTTCTTTTTGGATTTCTTTTAGAATTTTTTTTTTCAATTAGGTAAGTTTTTTTTATTCAATTTTTTTATTTTTTAATCAGGTACATCTTTTACATCACCAGATAAGTGTCAGTCACCACCAACTATCCATCTATTAATCTCCACCACCCTGCTATCCACCTCCACATCACTCCTACTTGCCACCATCCACCCCTCAGTAGCCCTAGAACCTCCCAAAAATCCTTCTGGGTGGTTGCAGGGATTCTCTGTCTAAAATTGATTCAAATGAACTCAGGATTGCTTTGGAAGGCCTCTGAAATTGATTCTGAGATGATTTAAGGTTTTTTTTTAATTTTCAACTGGATAATGGCTTCCAAGAGACCATTATTAATTTTATATATTTTTTTTAAATAGAATTCATCCTAAATCATCATGAAGTCTATTACATTTAATCTATCATTTCCAAAAAATTATGATTTTTTTGATCATTCTTACTTTTTTCTAATGATGATTATAACTGAACCATGTTTTTTTTTGTGTTTTTTTTCTAATGATCATCACTGAAGATAGTTTTTCTTTCTTTTTTTGGGTTCAATCATGATAATTATTTATCATCTAAATTATTAATTTCCCTTTTTTTTCTTTTTATTGTTCTGATGATCATAATAATTGAATCAATTTTTTTTCTTTTTTCTGATAATCATAACTAATAATCTTTTTTTTAATTTCTTTTTATTTAATGATGATCATTACTGATGATCTTTAATTTCAATTTATTTATTTTTTGTTTTTTATTTTTCTGATGATCCTAATAACTAAAAAAACCTTTTTTTTCTATTTTTTTCCTCATGATCATCACTTATGATTAATTTTTATTCTATTTTTTAATCATAATCATTAATAATCTTAATTATTTTTTTAAACTAACCATTAATATTTCTTTTTCTTATTTTTCTTCCCTGATGATCATAGCTGATAAATCATTTTTTCTCTTTTTTTATCTTCTTTTGAATTGATCATGATTCTTATTTTGATTTTTATTTATACATTTTTTGTTATTATTCCTTTTTTAATGATGATATTGGATAATTCTGATTATTATTTTTAATAGGGGTGGATTATTTATAACAGTTATTCCTGAAATAATATTTAATTTCACCCCCCTTCCCTCATCATTTAAATTAAAAAAAAGGCTCCTCCTCTCTCTCACTCTGAAAATCTTTCTGATGATGTCATGGTTAGGACTAAACCAGATTGAGAAGGTGATAAGAATGATTTGAAAGATGATGAAACTATTATTTTTCCTGTAGATGTCATGGTGAAGACTAAGCCAAATATTAGAACATCATGAGGACAATAATACCAAAACAAACCATCAAAGAAAACTTACCTGAAGCCAAAGACAACACATTCATGATTAAAAACAGATCATGTCTCACCTTGGTCATTCAAACCAAGGATATGAAAGCTTCTCAACCATCTCAATTGACAAGAAAGCAGCCAATTCCTCATGGCTAAAGATTCCACCAGCAAACACCTTACACCATCCCTATTTAATCATTGATAAAGAAAAAGGCATACTTTGCTGTTGTGATTTATGAAATCACCCCATTTAAAAAATCTTCTGGCCATTCTGAAATCCTGAATGACCTGAATGACCTTATACCCAAATTGCCAAGAAATTAAAACCTATAAACAGGTATTAGGTTGAGTTATGAAAGGTATTGGCTTTTGTCCTGCGTCTGATTCTGGTAAATTGGAAGGTATGTGATTTTTTTCCTTTTTATTTTAGTAATTAATAATTAATTTCAATAGATTTAGGTGTTTACTTCCAAAATCCTGGGTTAACTCATCATCAAATTGAAACAGATAATAAGAAATGGTCCAAACTTCAACAATATGATGGATTTGTTTACTCAAGAATATCTCCTTTTTCTAAATTAGCTGCAAATGAAAATAAATTATTAATGGAAGAAGCCAAATTACCAAACTTCAGTCAACTCAGATGGACTTCTGCCAATCCAAAAGA
This sequence comes from Austropuccinia psidii, assembly GCA_023105745.1. Taxonomy (NCBI): domain Eukaryota; kingdom Fungi; phylum Basidiomycota; class Pucciniomycetes; order Pucciniales; family Sphaerophragmiaceae; genus Austropuccinia; species Austropuccinia psidii. The sequence continues at coordinate 7,978,520 of JALGQZ010000010.1, read as the reverse complement.
AGAATTAAAAGCTTTTACAAATTTCATTGTCACTCAAGATGGATTTTCAAATAAGCTAAATCAAGATTTCAATTATCTCAATTCCTGGAATTATGGTATACTTTCTTCTGTCTCCAAAAAAAGATTTCCATCCCCTTTCAACTGTTGTAACCCCATCTGGGCATGGCTTGCACTTTTTCAAATTGAAAATGGAGATCAATTTTTCAAAAAAAAACTTTGCACCATGGAAATCATTTGGAAGAAATCAAACATTTTTCATAATACAACAAAAAATCCTCCAGAAATTTTCAATAATGATAAAATAACTAATTTTGGATGTTCTTTTCAAATTAACCATAAATTATTCAATGTAGGTGAAAAATTCTTGAAAATGACACCTACCTAAATCAATTCAAAAGTCAATAGGTACTTTGGAAGAAATATTCAGGGGAAAAAAGAGCTAAAAAGTGTGAGTTTTAAATAGTTTTATTTTATCAATGAAATGGAGATTTCATTGTATGCCATTGAATTAAGTAAATAAGGAAGTTTTCATGATGAATTTCACAATTGATTCTTGTTCCATGCCAAAGGAATTGGTTTAATTTTTCCACACATATTTACAACATATTCCCCATTTATGTTATTAGAAATATTTTCTGCTTGTGGTAAATCATTATCTTCATATAAATTAAGCCATTCATCCCCAATTTATGCTAACATGCTATGTAAAATTGGGAAAGAAACAACCCAACTAACAATGTATTACATCTCATGATTATCCCTCAATTGATTTTGCATTTCCCTTAGAGAAGACCACTGCCCATTCAAAATTCCAATTGCATGCTTGATTCTGACCCTTGATTTTGCTAGAAATTAATTGAAAGAACAGTTGTCTTCATTCTATGCTGAAACTCCCTTATATACTGGAAAAACTCAAGGAGAGCTTGCATATGCTGAATTGGCAAGTGAGTAATGATTTTTTATAAAGTTCTTGAGGTTTTTGTGCAATTTTCACATGATTATATACATCTTAGTCATGAAGTGACCCAGTACAACCCACATTTAGAGCAGTGAACTGTTTGTTTATATTGAAAACCAGTTGTATTGACATAGAATACCTTAATTTTAAACAATCATTAAAAATAAAACAAAAAATGAAAATTTGACAGCTTACCTCTTTTTACAATAAAAATAGGATTCTCCATTATTGGGGGGAAATTGTGATAATGGTATAAAACTCCCATCAATAAATCCAATGCACCCAGGGAAGCCTTCAGCCTGCATAAATTGAGAAATATCTCTGTGTTTTTCTATTGTTGGCCACACAATAATTTTTTGCTTCAACTTCATTAATATCTGGATTACTCTTTGCGCTTAAAACACAATGGCCCCATGGCTGGTCCAAATAACTTTCCAATTTTTCTCAAATCAGCCCCATTGCCATTTGGTCCTAACCTTGATAGTTCCACATCCAACTGTATGGAAGGATTTTATCGTTTGTTTTGTGATGATTTTTGAAAGGTTTTATCAACTTGATCTTTTGCAAAAAAGTTTGCAAATAATTTATGTGTGGTACTACAAAGATGGAAAATCTTTTCAGATAATAATGTTTGTAAATCATTAATTGTATACATTTAATGTGATGGATACCTTTCACAAGTCTTGAGGTATCTTTGTGATTTTATCATATATAACAAAATTCTGTCTTCCTGTATTTCAAAATTACTATCAGATTTGGAAGAATTGATGAACTGAAGTGAGCTTAATGTCTTAAGTAAAGGTAGCCATTGCTATGACTTTGGCATGGTAAATGAAGAAAAGATATATAGCAAATGCAATCTGAAATCAAATAATTTGATAAATAACCAGTGTATTCAAATTTTATGCAAGAGAAGGGAAGCTTAATGCAATTTAAAATTCCCTTACTGGGTTGTGTGTTGTAAAAATTTGCCTTTAAGTGAATAAAAAGGCAGGATTTTAGTATCCAAAAATGGGATTTGGTACCAAAAAACCTGAGTTTTTGTACCTCAAAATATCACACCTCTTGAGGTGTGGGATTTCCCAAATCCCAAAACGTTGATACAGGATTTGGAAAAAGAAAACTTTGGATTTTATGTGTAGGATTTTTTAACTTTGACATCACCTAATAAAAAAATTTGGAAAAGAAAAATAAACAAAAATTCAAAAAATAAAGAAATAGGTAAAATGAAAAAAATTTCTTAAAGTAATTAAAAAATGATATAATACCAATAACCTAATATAAAATATAACTAATTTCTATTATTTTCAATTATTAATTCTTCTTCAAAATTTGTTATAGAAGTTTCTTTTATCAATAAACAAAAATCAAAAATAGTTTCAACTTTTAGAAGAATTCCACTCTTCAATTAAAGAGAGAAATTGAAATTAAAACGATCAGATGTTTTATTTGGAAATAAAATCTATTGGTTTCACCTTGAAAATTGAATTTCTTAAAGATTTTTGCTAAAGGAAAACGGATATAATCATATAATTTTAATTCACAAAAAAAATAAAAAAAGCAGAAGTTGAGAAGTCTCACTGAAATGTATGAAGCTGAAACTTCTTTTATTCAAAATAATGGTGTCTCCTTGCCCTTGTTCAAAAAAACATGGAAAGTTTTATAATAATCAATTATTCCCCTCTTAGTCTGTATTTTTTGAACTAATTATGAATTAAACTAGAGAAGGATCTCTACTGCTGTGGTTAATACACAGAAATAACAACCCCTGAACTTCAATAATTCTCTTGTAGTTTCCTCTATTTTGTGAAATATTATTTTGTTTTTCCTTTTTTTATAAGGAATTTTTACTTTGTAAAAAATTGGAGAAATTTTAATTTTATTATATGAAAAGAAGAACTCCTAATGTACCAGACTGTGACTAAAAATACATTCAATATTAATCTCAAGCCAGTGGGGGCTGGATTCTTTCTTCAGATCTCCTCTACTATAATAAGAAATAGGTCTCTTTTAAATCCAAGAAAGAATATTTGAAGAATCTGATTTCCTCTTTTGATTTTGCCAGTAAAATTTTGATTCATTCCCAAAATAAAACTTCCATCAACTGCTATTAAAGGGAAATTTCTTAGAACCAATAAAACCATTGTAGATTATTCAATTTGTGTTTTTTGACCTATTTTACCAAAGACAAGATTCAAAAAAATCAGAAATTATTCAAATAATATATTTTTCATTTATTTTTGTTTTATTATTTTGTGAATCTTTAATTGAATTTATGTGATTCAAAACATTGAAGCTTTAAATTAATAATTAAAGAAGACATTAAATCATGAAGTTCCAGATATTATAGGTCATTTTATCTGAAATTATTTTCATGAATACCTAAAAACATCATTTTATTGTTTTAATTTGAAATTCTACTTCTACACAGATCAAAAAAAATATTTTGGAAGGTAAGGGGAACAAAATTCTTTGGAAAGGATGAGGAGAAGCAGACTTTAAAAGCAGTTATCTTTTCAAGATATCTTCTAAATTCTACATAAATGTTGCTTCATCTTTTAAAACTTTCTCTGGTTCACCTCCAAACCTGAGTCCTCTCCATTAAGAGTAATTTTTGGAACAAATTAATATTGGAAAATTTAGATTTTCTCAATAAATTAAGTACTGAAGTAAAAAATTTGAAAGTGTTCAATGAAGAAATGGGAAATATTTAGATTAATCATAACCTCATTTTTATTTATACTCTAATTATCAATCTTGAAGCGATAGAGAAACCATCTTCCCTCTCCCCAATCCCAGTTTCTTCCAATCTTCACTAATTTTACTTCCTAAATCTTGTTCTAGCTACTATCTGAAATTCCTTCACTGGCCTGCTATTGTTTTCCTCTCCTATTTACTCAAGATCTATAATCTTCCCTCCCTGACTGTCCCAAATGTTTCTACTCTTAGATTTTTTTAATAATTAAGGGTTGAAATAAATATATTTTGAGTCTTATTTGAATGGTTTTCTATTCAAATACTGGTAATAGTAACAAATATTAAGAGTAATATGAATTTCCTAATTAGAAAATATAATATAATAAAAGATTAGAACCTAAAAGTAATATAATTATTAAAAAGATCATGAATCAAAAGGAACAATTAATTATCATTGAATAATTTAATAATAATGAGAAATATTGATAATTATAATGATAATAAATATAAATGATCTTAATGAGATAATTATATGTGGAAAATAATAATATTTATCCACTTCCTAGACTTCCCTTCCTTATTTACCCAAAATTTCTAATGTTACATTCTTTTAGTATTTAAGAATTCAAGGAAAAAATAGTAAATCTTTTTTTAAGGTTTGTCTATGAAACTCTTGATAATAGTAACAAATATCAAGATTAACATGAAATTCCTAAGTATAAAAAGTAATATAATAAAATATTGTAGTCACAAATTAATATAATCATTAAAAATAATTATATATTGAAGAGAAATAGTTATTATTAAGTAATTTAATAATGAAAAAATTCTAATAGTCATAATAAATTATGATTATTCTACTATTATTATAGTCACTGAAAATTATAATAAGAAGAAATATGAAACTTCTTAATGAGATAATTATATGTGGAAAATGTGATATTTTTCCACTTATAAATAATTGATAAAACAAATATCACACACAATTCGAAGAGATAAATCTTGTAGAGAAATTCTATATAAAAAAACTACTACTAGATAGAAAATATACATAAAAATTCAGAGAAAAGCTTAATTATAAGTTTATTTGCTAAAATAAGGCAAATAATAACATTTATATTATTGAATAATTTTCATAAATTCAAAGAATTCCAAGAACCAATATTTCAAAGGAATTAAACAAGTTTTTTTTATAATAAAATAGAATTTTTAGACTTTTAAGAGGAAAATTGTGAATTTAGAAGGCATGTTGATAGACTGATTTTATAGATTCTCACATCTATTATTGGTGATTAAAAAAATATAATCTAAATTTTACAATTTCAATGCTTTATTTATAGCTTATGAGTAGTGAAATAACTTAAGAATTCATTTAATAATATAAGATTTTATCACGAATGGAATATTACCTGTTTAAAATGTCCAATTTAATTTTTTATTATTTCTCTAGAAATAAAAAGTTATTTAAACGGTCTATTTATGCCTTCAGAGCAGCTTTCATGATTGATAATGGATATAGAGGATGTTCTCAGGCCAAAACGTAATATCCATACTAAGATATGAAGCTCTTTACTTAAGGTAATTTATCTTTTATTTGAATTTAAAGTTAAAAGGGTCATTATTAACTTCAACTAACATAGATTCTCTTTTTAGTTTATTATTTTAAACTTAAATATGAATTAAATATACATATATTTAATTTCATCACATGAAAAACTTAAAAATAAAGTTTTTAGTGGAACTTTCTTAAAATGAATTTTTAATCATTTTTTAAAAGAATCATAATCTATTGTAAGAATAATTAAATAAGCTAAATTCAAGGCTAATTAAAAAATGATCCTGTCTAATGAGAAAATACTTAAAATTTAATTTATAGACAGATAACATCAAATTGTAAGTTTTGTGCATTTTTCAAGCAAATACATTAAGAATTGAATTTTTAATAAATTTTTGAGTTTATTGCTATTTTTCCATGTAAGATAGAAATACACACCAAAAATTACATTTGGATAAGGTTTCAATACTCACAACTTCAACCTTTAAGCTTAATTAAGCTTTGAAAGTTCTTATAAACTTTATTATAAGTCTGAATATCGTGATTTACCCCTTGGCAGCTTGTAATTCCTTTCCAAATTGAGGATAAACCAGTTTAAACTTTAATATTCAAAAAATGTCTAATATGAAAGTGTAAATAAGATTCAAAATCCTCCAATACAGGCAGAAAACTTTAATAGAGTCCTTGCAGATCCCAAAAGTTGGGTACCCTGTCTCTATTTGTATTTTTTCCTTTGTATCACCTTATTGCATGACTCTTTCCCTTTCATTTATTTAAAGTCATCAAAAGGGTTTGAACCAATTTAAATTGAGCTCATGCAGGATTTACTGCATTTATGGAAACCCTTAGCCAATCCCAATGATATACACCACACCGTAATTATTACCAAATTTTTTTAAGTTTTCCTAAACTTAATGAAGCTTTGAATCTAAGCTTAAAGTTAACAATCTAAAAATTTTAATAAAAACTGTGAAAATGCATATGTGTAGTTTCAGATTATTAAAACTTGCAATAACATAAGAATTAGGCATTTTTGGGTATAAAACCCTATGTGCCTACCTTATTTTATCTTTGGTGTAAAATTCATAAACAATATGATAATATTTTGTCACAATGCTGTCTGCCAGACCTCCGCAAAGGGAAATCTTGCTGAAAAGGCTATTAAACCGGTTGAAAGACCAGTTAATACTGGCAAGCTGTAGATCACATTCTACCATGTGAAAGTAACCCCGGGTTTAGAGCACTGCATGCTGAAGTGCATGTAGCTGATGGTATTACCCATTTCACCCTTATGGAATTAAATTAGTCACCACAGGAGCCTACAAAGAGCCCCCGTACATCAATGGAGTGGAAAACCCAGTCATTTCTGGCTTTTTGATTGAGACCTCCTCTTGTCTCCAACTGGAATCAAACCCATGATGTTGGTAACCAGTTTATTGTCACAATTCTGTCTTCCAGACCTCAGAAAAGGGAACTCTTGCTAAAAAGGCTATTAAACTGGTTGAAAGACCGGTTAAAACTGGCAAGTTGTAGAACACATTCCACCATGTGACATAATTAAAGCTTTTTTGCTGCAAAAAATGAAGTTATATTTATTATTTGTAATATTTTATTTTAAATTGGTTTGCTAGGTCTGTTGAAGACTAAATAAAGTGTATAAAAATATATTTGTGACCTTATGGGAATTTCATACATATCTCACAGCCTAACACTTATATTTTTTTCTATAATTCCACATTTATGGAAAATTTCAATCCCCACATTGAATTCTTGAAAGATAGAAATCTTATGGGAATCTCTAAAGCTTGTATTTCTCAAAATAAAGTGGTGGAAAATATGTGTCATACCTTATAAAAGGCTCATCCTAAGGGGTGGGAAATAAAGGTGGTCCCTAATAGGTCTTAGAAAGGCTTAAAGGATTTAATACCTTGTGACTTCTTGAAGATTTTAGGAAAAAGATAATTATTAAAGATGTATAATGAAACTCCAATCCAAGTTATTTGTTAAGTTATTTTCCAATATTGAGCTTATAAGCTATAGAGATCCATATAAGGTTTGGATATGAAAATTTCATTAAAAAAATTGAGTGACTTTTCCTGCCCTCAAAATTTTTGTAAGGTGAAATTTAATTGAAAATGATAAATTTTAAGATTTTTTAAGAGAAATAAATTCCAAATTTATTGCTTTTAGCTTTCTTAGTATAAAGAAATAATATTATAAATACTCATTGTTTTACCAAAAATCAAAATTTACAAAAAAAATGTCACAGAGGCTCTTATGGAAGCAAGAGTGGCCTGGCACTCAGGAATCAAGAACTCACTTGGAGGGCTCCAAAAAAATAAAGAAATAGAAAGGAATATATTTCTTTAAGGAAGAATAAGAGTAAAGAAAAATGTGCCAAAGACAAAAGAAAAGGAAGCCAATGGCCAAGATAATAAGAAAGCCAAAAGCCAAAGAGCCAACCAAATGAATCCTAAATTCACTGTTTCAACCTTTCAGAAAGAACAATGGAATTAGTAAAGGATATGACCACCAATATCCACTTACAGGAAAAGAAGAAAAGGTGCAAATGACTGAATTAAGACTATCAGTATTTGCTCTAATAAATGAAAAGAAAATAAGGATAAAAATAAATTCAATATATTAATTAACTGGGGAAAAAGTCCCCAGGGAAGAAAAGGTGGCCAGTATATGTGAAAAGTTGATGACTGATCCAGGAAGGTGAGTCACCAAACTGCATTGACCGAATTGAGCCAATACAGTTCTCGAAATCTTGGAAATTGAGCTTTGTGACTGAATTCCCACAGTGAAATATGAATTGGCCCAAAAGGGCCAAGGCCATACAAGTTGCTTGAATACAGCCTGTATGGCCCAATTGAGTTGTCCAAGGCATGCTGAAGTACTTGATACCTTTCAAAATGATTTAATGATTTTTAACCTCTTGGAATTACTACTTGACTTATCCTGTAGTAAAAATAACAACCCACCTCCTGCAGAGCCAGGAGATGGGAATCCTTCAATGATTTGCTCATAGCCTCCATGGATTTCAATACCGCATGGCTGAGAAGTCTTCCTTTGAAATGGGTGATGGAGTTGAGGACTGGAGTTGGAATTACATAATTTGGTCCTGAAAACCTCACCAGTGGATTGCTTTGGAAAAATGGTACATAATGGTATATAAGACTATATATGTACCATCCTTGGTTCCCGCATAATGAGTCCAATTGAGTTGAAGTTTGGGGGTTCCCTGATCTTGAGGGGAACCCCTTTATGAAGGTGACTGACTGGGGGCCTCTGGTGACTGCCAGATGCTATGGTTGAAGTCTTGAGGGGAAAAGTCCCCTATGGTCATTTTGGGTCCCCTGGGATTTGAGGCCAAGACATGGTTTCTGGGGTCTTCAGGGGATCAGGCCAAAAAATGGGCTCATGTGGGCCCACTGATAGGCCCCCGCGGCTCCTTTTGGCCTCATTGGATTTAGGCCAAAAGGCACCTAAAGAGTCCCATGGGCCATAGGAACCCTAGGGGGCCTAAATGGCCCAAAAATGCCATTTAGGCCCTTGACCCCATAATCAAAGGGGTAGGGCCCAGAGCCCTGGTGGTGGCTAGAGGGGCCAGAGGCCCCTGGAAGTCTGACGCGACCCCTCAGGCCCAAAACAAAGGGTACTAGCCTGGGGGTTGGTGAGGTGGATTATTGGCCAAGGAGGCCAATGACCACAGGATATGGCCTGGGGCCATGGGAGGCAACTGAAAATGGATATGGCCCAAATGCCATTAGACATCAACAGAGCTCATTTGGCCATAAAAGGGGCTCAGTCTTGATTTGCCACAAACACCCATTGGGGTCATCACACATGGTTGTGACAAAAATACTCTACCAGAGATATTTATGACTACCAAGGAAATTTCTTCAAGCAATATTTTGTGAGGCTGAGTCTATGATAAGGTGATAATGATGGTATATAAAGCCTTAAAAGTGATTTTGACACCAATAATAAGTATTAAAAATTGTTGAAGCTAGATTGTAAGGGATTTACCATAATGAAATAGTGGTGGTGAGTGTTATTGAAAGCCCTGGATGCAGCTTTATCAATTAGGTTGTTATAATAAATTTTACAATTATAAAGCTTATAGCTATACCTGATTATTTTCCAACGCTATAGCTGCTGGTAAACAGTCATATTGCATAGGAATTTAAGAGCATCATTTGGATTTCTCTTTTGGGAAGAGAAAGGTCCCTTTTTCCCCTGAAATTAGGTGGAAGGACCATTAATCCTTCCCACATAGAGGAGGTGAAAATTTTACACTTTAAAGGAAAGTATTTTGGCTATTACACACCATTTATACCCTGTATTGGGCTCAAATGTGGTTTTGAAACTAAATCTGGCCAGCTTTCACCAATACAGGGTGAAAATTTCCATTTGGGAACAACATAGCTGTCTTCTGACATGTATGATGCATAGAATTCTGTACAGAACCTGTATGAGGACCCCATACTGGCCATACTATGTGATATTTCAGGACAAACAGGATTGATTGTTGAGCTTACACCTCATATTCATGGATATGGGAAAGTATCCCACAGTAAAGGTGTATTGACCAAGTGGTGGAATTTAAATGTTAAAACTACCATAAATTTGTCAGTTTGCAAGAGAATGAGCTCAAAATTGATTTATTTTGTATCCATAAATGGGGAATACACAATGATTCCTCATTTGATATGGCTAAAAGTAAATATGGCAAATTTATGCCACTTTTAATTTCCATTATTCAGATATGGATTTTTCTCAAATCCTTTTTGGATGTTGTTTTCTGCATCCCTTTTTTTCTAGAGGGGTAACGAGAAAATGTATGGCATAATCAGATAGAACTGATTGTATACTTTTCAAAATGAGCCCACTTTGGGTACCTCACACTAAAAATAATGAAGTTAGATGGGAGGTGAATATTTTTTCAAGTCATATTTGCCTTCATTTTTGCCATTTCCTCTGTAGTTTTGATTCCATATTTATTTGACTATTAACATTAGTAATACCTGATTGAGAGCTTTAGCTTAAACACCCACTTGATGGGCCTCTTCCCATTTCTCTGGATTCTACATGAGAGGTGAAATTGAAGGTTTATCCTCAGTTCTTGCTTTGATCAACAATAAATTTGTTTTTGTTTGTATTATGGTTATGGGAGTTATATATTTTGAAAGAGGTTATTTTCCTCTTTCTTTTAATACCATTTATGAGCTAATTTGGCTCAGATTCATTTTTTGGTTTTATTTTTCTCTATCATTGGCTTATGATAGATTGGCTTTGATAATTGTGCTCTGTTTTTGAGTCACAGGGAAACAGATTTCAATCAGAATTAATTGAGAAAAGAGAATCAGGAAATTAATATGAGAACATAGTTCCTAAAGATATTATCAAATATAAAAACCACCCAAAAGTGACCAGAGTGAATTTGGAAACCAAGTGACAAGGTCAACAGTGATGAGACATGCTTTAGTTCTATTTTGGGGTGGCTCAAAGGTAAAACTGATTATAAGAGTTACAAAAAATGATTATAATAATTTTGTAAGTGGTTAAAAGGTTTGAAATTATTGGAAAATGGTGGTTGGAATGTTTTATTGATTGGTTTAACAGTATTTAAACTAATTATGAAAGGAAAAAATTCTAACATGGAGAGAAAAGTGGGGAAAAGAATAAATTATGTTATATCCACCAATTTTCTTACTCCAAGTATAAAACTTACTCTAATAGATCATGGAAAACACAGCAGAAACATAAAAGCCAATCATGGCATCATTGAACCCTGGTTTGGACCAAAATAGGTAGGATTTAGCCATTTTAGTCCCTTAAATCAGCCCTTGCTGTAGTAATACTTGGCTTAAAGCCTTTGAAAAATGCCAGAATGTGTATATGAGACCTCAATATTATTTAAAACTGTTTTTGATAGGATTGTTTTAGCTTAAGGGTAGTTTTACCCTTCTTGATGAAGCTTAAACTGTCCTGGTTGGTATCAAAATCTCATCATCAATTGAGTAACAGGCCCTGTGACTCAATTCCAGGCAGAAATTGATTAAATTTTGCCTGAATTTTCACATCTCATTCCTGTCAGCAAGGAATTTGGGGGAGTTTGACACCCTTGGATCCAAGTTTCCTTTCCCTCCAAAACTAATCTTTCCAATTTTTTTCTTTAATTCCTCATCATGTATTATACTAAAAATGTACATACATAATGTAATTAAAATTTTAAAGTACACAACTGTAATTATTGACTCCACATATTCAAATCCAAGTTAATTTATGTAATATGCATGCACATTTTGACATTTCAATTGAAAATACTTCAATTCCTCCCCAATTCTAAGCTATATACCACACCTCAACTTTAGCACAAAAATTGATTGTTAACTCAATAAATGGTGTGAATTGAATGAAATATTTGAGGATCTTACAAATTTAATAAAGAAAATACTCAAAACTGCATTTAAGCTTATTTAGAGTTGATTTGCTTAATTTTTACTCAGAGGTGACCCCACCTGATTTTTATGAGGAATCTGATGGTGAAATAATTTTCATAAGTTTATTTATTGGAAAAGAGTCATAATAATTTTTATTAACATTTTTCTAAACAAATATTTTAATTTTAATGTTTTTGATTGAAATTTATTTTCATTTTAATTTTTCATGTGAAAATGTAGTTTCACAGTTTTACATTTTAATGTGATTTTAATGTGAAATCATGATTATAAACTTTCTTTTTTTATTTGAATTTTATATCTAAATTTCCATTTTTTTTGTATATCCAAAATGAATTCATTCTTTTTATTGTTTGTGGTGTTTTGTATATATGAAAATACTTCTAAGGCTCCCAAGCCCTTTGAGCTTACTTCAAGGATGATCACTTGTTGTTTTCTTTTGCTTTACTATGTAGAAAACAACTTCAAATCCATAAAATGGATTTCAAGAGAACATTTTTGCATGATACTTCCAAATAATCTATCTTCATAAAATATCCCAATGGATATCAACCTTGACAGAGGGAGGAAATCTTCTTTCAGTTAATCATATATTTTGATCAACTACACCAGAGCCGTTTGCACTTCTATGAGAATATATCAAGTAGCTTTATGAATAGAAATTTCAGTTTTATTAAAGCTAATTCCGTTTTTTAAAAAAACCATGGGGACTGGATGTAAAATGGTTTTGTTAATGTATATGTTTTTATAATTTGGGGTCAAAGAAATCTTTGAGACCTATTTAACAATGATAAGAAGAAGATTTCTCAGTGATAATAACTCAGGAAAAGCCAGGTATATCTTGGGAATTAAATTAATTTGCAACACAAGTTTGAAAAATAATCTCTCTCTCAGAATCTTCACATCAATAAAACATCAAAAAAATAGTTGAGGTAAGATTTGGGATCAGTGATTATTACTATAATAGCTAATGTCTGTTTGATTTCAATTTAAACTTCCAAAAAAGCTGAAATTTTAAGCTGTTTTGTAATTTTTTGGATTTTCCCAATGTGTATCAGCTTTCTATTAACCAGATATTTCTTGATTCACCTCTGTTTTATGGTGGTTTTCTCCACATATGGCCTCCTTTTTGGAAGATCAATAAGTTGAAAAACAATGAATAAACCTATTGTGCCTTTCCCTCTGACTGAAGCTGAACTAAGGCTAACTTCATAGCTTACTTAAGACATAAGTTGTGCCAAAAATTGTATTTCTTATCCTAATTTCTCACCTGATTTCTATCTTAAATATGCTAAAAAAGTAGAAGTTTTTTTTTGTAAAACTACTCTGTAGCAACATAAACCTAAAAACATAAATATAAGGGCTAACTGGACTTTCTGGAAACATTAGTAAAGCGAAAATTAATCTAATATGTATCAAAAACATTTAAATGTGGGTGGATATCTCAACTTAATATTTAGTATTGGAAAAAAAGTGAAAATTTTAAAAATCCAATAAGGCTTCTTTCTTACTTCAATATGAGGAAGCTTTATTATTTTTTATCTCACTAATATTTATCTCAATGGAACTCAGATTCCAGTTTTTCTTGATGATCTCAAGTCTATTACTCCACTTTTGTAATATTTGAATATGGAATTGATAATAAAATTGATATTTATTTTGATTATTTTACTATTTCTTTTATTATTTGGAATAAAAACACTCTAATAATATTACAAAATTAATATTATTAAAAATAATAATAAATAATTATATAGCAATGAAACTATAAATGATTTATATTTATATAAATATATGTTAATTCCATAATAATGATACTACAAATATAGCAACAATAATAGTAAGATTATTCTAATAAAAGTAATTTTACATTGGAAATATTAATTTATAAGTAGATAACTGTAATATTAGAAAAATAGCAACCAGTCAATAAAAGTTTTTTTATAAAAATAGGTCAATAATAGTATTTGAAAGCTAATTTATAAGTCCAACCTTCAGAAATATAACTAAGAGTGGATTCAATTGAGAGAAATCCAAATTTGATAATATAAAGAAATATATCAAGTTATAATAAAATATTGTTATTTCAAGAAATCAGAATTAAAACATTCTCTTTATTTTATTGAAATGAAATGAACATATTAAAACTAATAATTATAAAAATTGATTTAACCTATTATCTTGGACTTAACCTTAGCTTAATTCTTAAGATTTTTAACAGTGTTGAGAAGAATTATCAAAATAAATAAGGTCCTCAGAATTGATCAAGAGCTTGAACCTATGAGATATGACAACATAACCAAGAAATGTCACAAATAGTTCATATAACTGATTTTCAATAACACTGATTGGAACTAAATTTTTCAAAACCCATTAAAAGAAGTAACGCTGAATCAAAATGAAATAAGATCTTGATTATTTCGAAATAAAATGTATAAAGATTTGAAATGAAAAACACTCATTGATTTCCCATGGAAAATTACATATACAAATCTTTTGATGTCATATCTGTAAACCCAATACTCACTGAGATACTTGGCTATATGCACTATTATTATTAGGGAATTCATTGATGATGTTTATCTCATATCTCTAGAAATGAACAAAATAAGGATATGCTGAAAACATAGGTTTATCACAAAAGAGCTGTAAAGCCACAGCTATAAGATTCATTTGAAAATCTATTAGTTTGGTTAAAAATAATAAAAAGGAATTTCCCAAAAATATTCATAACAGTTTTTCACTCAAACCATAAGTGGACCAAGCTTAATTAAAAGTAAAGATTAAGATTCTAATAGCTCATATGTGAATAATGACATTTTTCAACAATATTCAAGGTAATACCCTGTGAAATCATGGATAAAAGTTTGAAAAAGTATATTTTGACAGAAAAGATGACTCAAATGGAAATTCATAAAAAATGAAATTTTCATGATGTAAGTGTATCCTATTTTCACCTTGGTAAGGAAATTTTATTCTATTGAATTTTGCTCTCTGAATTTCAGCTGCATTAAAAATTTAAAAATAAGTAATGATCAAAGTTGAAGTATAAAATGGATCATTTTTGATCTTTCACCCTAATGTTAAGTTAAGTTAAAAATTCAAATAAAAGATAAGCTTGGTTAATTTTGGTATTTTATTCTTAAATAATCCTTTATAAATAAAGTTGAATCATTTTGCCAAGCCTATGATATCACCAAACTCAACGTTATAGTGATAACTTCAAATTGTGGCATAATAATGAGACAAGAAGGTTTAATAACGATGTAATCATCATTAAACTTCAAAATAATGATCAATTACAGTGGATAGAATTATTTCAAGAACTCTATGAGGTAACTGGTCACTAGGAGGAAGGATCTTTACTATATAAAAACCCTTTTTTCTTCTGTTTCCCCCTCAGGTGTATCAAATTCAATATGATATTAAATAGTGGGGTATATCACTTTTTTATTTAAAATAAAAAGCTTAATTGATAAATATTGATGCTATAGCTTGTATTAGGGAGTTTATATTTACTTATCTGATTAACTTTTTGTCACAACCACGTATTTTGACCCTCCTCCTTGATGGTGGCGGCAATCCAACCTGGAGCCAAGTTGGGGCCAATTGGCCATGCCATATCAATTATGGCCAATTGACCCCTTTTGGGTGTCCCATGGCTCTTATGCCATAACCCATTCCATTGGCCACTTATGGCCCCCATCACCCTTTATGGCCTCAGGCCATATCCTGCGTCATTGGCCCTCTTGGCCAATTTCCACCTCACCAACCCCCAGGCCTCCATCACTGTTTTTGGGCCTGGGGGGTCCCTTTGTCTTCCAGGGGCTTCCAGGCCCCATGGCCACCTTCATTGGTTTCCTGGCCACCCCTTTCATTATGGGGGTTTTGGCCTAAATGGCCTTTTTGGGCCATTTAGGCCCCCCACGGCTTCTACGGTCCGTACGGTCCGTAGGCGGATTAGGCCCCTTTTGGCCTAATCCAATGAGGCCAAAAGGGGCCAAAGGGGGCAGCCACCTAGCCCCCAAGGCCAGGTGGGTCCCAAACCACAATTGGGCCCACCTGAGCCATTTTTGGCCACCAATCCCTTGGACCCAAATTGGACCAAAAACACCTTGGATCCATTTTTGGCCATAAATCCTGCAGGACCCATTTTTGGCCATGGACCACTATGGAACATATTTCCAGCCATAGCCTCTGGAAACCACCAGAGGCCACCAGACCAGCTCAGCAAGCGTTTCCCCCAACTTAAGGGGAATTCTTTCTTTCCTCCATGCACTCCGTACTCAAGTTTGCAGGTGTGGTGCATATATGGTATTATATACCATTATGCACCATTTTTACTCAGCAATCCAATGGTGACGTTTTCAGGACCCAATTCCACCTTTCCATTTCAAGGTCCATAATTCCAACGCCCATTTCGAAGGAGGACTTTTCAGCTTATCAGTCTGGCAATCCATGGCGGCAATTCAGAAGGTCATTCACGGATCCCAACCACCTGTATCTGCAGGAGTTGGGTTGGTACAATTCATTCAGGATTATTCTAAGGTAAATTCTCAAGAGGTATTACAAAATTCAATCAGTTGTCAAGACATCAAGTATTCAATACTCCTTGGACAACCCAATCCATCCGTACAGGCCTTATTCAATCAACCTGTATGGCCTTGGCCCAATTGGGCCACTTCTTATTCCACTGTGGGAATTCCATCACACAGTTCAAATTTCAAGATGGCCAGAACTGTATTTCCCGATTCGGACAATACAGTCATTGATCCACCTTCCAGGATCAACTTTTCAGCTTTTCACATATACTGGCCACCTTTTCAGCACCTGGGGACTTTTTCCCCAGTTAATTAATATAGTGGATTTA
Organism: Austropuccinia psidii; assembly: GCA_023105745.1. Lineage (NCBI taxonomy): Eukaryota > Fungi > Basidiomycota > Pucciniomycetes > Pucciniales > Sphaerophragmiaceae > Austropuccinia > Austropuccinia psidii. Next base: position 7,961,970 of record JALGQZ010000010.1, on the reverse strand, counting down.
TTTTTATCCTTATTTTCTTTTACCTTATTAAAGTTAATACTGATAATCTTAAGTCAGTCATTCAGCACCCTTTTCTTTTATTTCCTCGCCTGTCCAGTGGATATTGGTGGTCATATCCTTATACTAATTCCATTTCCTTTTCTGGCAGGTTGAAACAGTGAATTGAGGATTCACTTGGTTGGCTTCTTGGCTTTTGGCTTCTTTATTATCTTTGGCCATTGGCTTCATCTTTTCTTATCTCATCTTTTGGCATACTTGTTTCCCCTTTATTCTTTCTTAAAGAAATTCAGTCTTATTATTCTTTTATCTCTGGAGCCCTCCAAGTGAGTTCTTGATTCCTGAGTGCCAGGCCCTCTTCTTCCAAGAGCCCCTGTGACATTATATTAATTAACTCATAATTCTTCTTCATTCATTCTTTTATTCTTATATTTTAAATTCATTCATTCATTTCATCAAAATTATGATTCTTTGACGTTTTATGATCTTATGATTCTTCGTCACCTCTCAATTTTCCCTCATTCATTCTTCATTCTGAAAATTGAAAGCTGACCCATTTTTTTTAATTTCTGTTATCTTTTCAATCTCATTCTCAATCTTAATCAATCTATTTTTATCCATAATTCAGGCATTTTTATCTTTGGTTCTCAAGTTATTCATCAGGTTATTCAGACACGTTCTTCATATCAGGATTCACTTTGATTTATTCCTCAAGAATTTTTGATTTTTTGGAAGAATTCACTTGAAAATTGATTTGATTGACTAATTTGACATAATTGAAATTGACCTCAAGATAATTGATTGACCTGAAGACTTTATTGATTTTGCTGATTATTCACATCAAGATTTTTGACATAAATTGATTTTGACTCAAGAATTCATTTTGATTGATTGATCTTTTCTGCAAGATTTTGATTTGATTTGATTTTGATTGTTTGATTGATTGTTTTTATTGACTTCAAGATTCTCATTGATATTGATTTTTACTTCAAGACTCATTTGATTTGATTGATTGACGTATTTGGAGAATTTTGATTCATTGATTATCCAATTTCCTCAAGATTTGATTGTTGATTTTGTACTTCAAGAAGATTTTGATTTTATTTCATTTGTTTTGGTTGTTTATTCCTGAAATCATGCCAGTTCAACATTCACCTCCAGCAAGACAGACCAGATCTCAGGCCAGAGCTCAAGCTGTTCTGACTCCAACTCCAAGGGCTCCTCTTGATGGTACCCCAGCAGTTTCTCAACTGAGGGCCAGATTGGACAGAGGACCCATTATGGAAGGAGCAGCACCATCCAGGAAGGAAGGAAGAGGGCCAAGAAGGTCAATGTCTTTATCAGGAGTGGTTGGCGGATTCCCAGGATTTTCAAGAACCAGTCCCAAGGTTCAAGGTGAAGATGGTGAAGAGGAGGAGGAGAATTCTGTGGAAGAGGAAGAGTCTAATGGCACTGAGGCTGCTCCTGCTCCTGTGGGAGCATCTGAGGGCACCAGAGGACCAACTCTAGCCCAGTCTGATCAGCCTGCCTCTCATCAGCCCGAACCGTCTTTATTGGCCATTATGCAACAAATGACTCAGATTATGGCCAATCTGCAAGCAGCTTCTTCTTCTGAATTATCAAGACCACCAGCCTTCAAGACTCCCTCTATGAAGGCTCCAGAATGCTTTGATGGGACTCAGCCCTTCAAAGTCAGAAGCTTTATTCAGTCTTGCCAACTCATCTTTCATAATGACCCGGCAAACTTCTCTCAAGACAGAAAGAAGGTTCTTTATGCCACTTCATTCTTAGTTGGCAGGGCTGCAAAATGGATTGAGCCTTATCTTTCCAACCTCAATAATCAAGACTCAAATTATCTCCTCAATTCCTGGCCATTATTCGGATCCCAATCGTTCACTTTATTTGGAGACCCAAATGAAGTTAGAAAAGCAGAAGCTGAATTGGATGGCCTTAGGATGAAAGAAGGTGGGCATGTTGCTTTGTATATTGCCGATTTCAGGAGTTTGGTTTCAAGAATTGGGGATTGGGGTGAAAGGGCTCTTATTCATCATTTCAGGAAGGGTTTGGCCTCCAGGATTCTGGATCAATTGGCCTCCCATCCTTCAAACATTGATTCTCTTCAAGACTTAATGGACGTCAGCCTGGAACTTGATACCAGGTACCATGAGAGGCAGAAGGAAAAGAATCATCATCAAGAGAAGAAGCCTGAAGCCTCAAAGTCTCACTCTTCTCATCATCAAGTTTCTTCAAGTTCAAGACCAAAGAAGAAATTTCATTCTCAAAAGCGGGACAAGCCCCATTCTTCATTGTTGAATAAGGACTTCAAGTTGAAAGGTTCTGAAAAGGAAAGAAGAATCAAGGAGGGGTTGTGTACCTATTGTGGTGGGAAGCATAGTCTTGAGTCCTGTGTCAAAAGGCCTCAAAACAAGCTTACCCAACCGTCAGGCAGTTTTCCCAGCCAGGGAAAAGCCTGAGTGAAGATCATGTTGTGTTCAATGGTCTTCACAGTTTTCCTTCCAGAGCACAATTGTGCATTCTGAATACTGGTGTCAAGAATTCTCTTAAATTTTTTGTTTTCTCTTCTCTTTCTGATGTTTTTTACAGTATTCTCATTGATTCTGGTGCTACACACTCATTCATTGCAAAGCAGTTTGTTCACAAGTATTCATTGACTACGTCAGAACTTCCAGAGAAGATTCCTCTTATCATTTTGGACTCCTCTGAGTCCCCTTCCTTATTTGTGACTCACCATACTAAATATATGGTTGAGCTCCCTTCCTTCCCAAGCTTTGAATGGGATTTTTTAGTCATTGATACTCCCAAGGGAGAAGACCTCATATTGGGCTTTGACTTTCTCAATCATTTTAATCCTTCTATTGATTGGAGGCAAGGGCTGATCACCTTTAATACTGATCAAAAGAACTATTCTGATCCTTCCAAATCTTTCCGTAATGACTCTTCTTCTGCCAAATCATGTGCAGCTCTGGTTGGTGATTCTAGAACACCATCAGTTCCATCTTCTGTCCATATTCCTTCCCTTAATTCCCATCTGTCATTACCATCATCTGGAGATGAAGTCTTCAAAGAGATTCAAGATGTTGGGGAAGATAATTCTGTATCTTCACTTCATCTCTTCTTTGGGAATATGGACCTTCCTCCTTCATCTTATCATGACTCCCTGGAGGAGTTGTGGGATGAAGAGGAAGAGCCAGAAGAAGTAGAAACCGTGATGAAGGTTGTTCCCTCTGTTTATCACCAATACTTGGATGTATTCTCCAAGGTGAAAGCAGAGAAACTTCCTCCTCACCGTGCCTGTGATCATCATATTGAACTGGAGGGGTCTCTACCTCCAGTTGGGGTGATCTACTCTTTATCCAAACAAGAGTCAGATACACTCAGGGCCTACATTTCAGAGAATGTAGGGAAAGGTTTCATCCGGCCAAGCTCCTCCTCAACAGGAGCACCTGTCCTCTTTGTTAAAAAGAAAGATGGTGGCCTCCGTTTGTGTGTTGATTACCGCAAACTCAATGCTGTCACTAGAAAGAACAAATATCCTGTTCCTCCTATGAACCAGCTTCTTAATGTCTTTAATGGTTCTTCTATCTTCTCCAAGATTGATTTGCGTGGTGCATATAACCTGCTCAGAATCAAGGAGGGTGATGAACATTTGACATGCTTCAGAACTAAATATGGCAGTTTTGAGTACTTGGTTATGCCATTTGGGCTCACCAATGCTCCTGCCTCTTTTCAGAATCTTGTCAATGATATATTCCAAGATCTTCTTGATGTTTTTGTTGTGGTTTATTTGGATGACATTATGGTCTTTTCCAAATCTGAGGAAGAACATGTCACCCATGTGTCCACTGTTCTTTCCAGACTCAGAGCCAATAACCTTTTCGCCAAGGCTTCTAAATGCCTTTTTCATGTTTCTAGTGTAGAATATCTTGGTTATGTTGTTTCTTCTGAAGGCCTCAAGATGGACCAAGCAAAAGTCCAGCAGATCCTCAATTGGCCTCCTCCAAGAAACCTCAAGGCTCTTCAATCCTTCCTTGGCTTTGCCAACTTCTACCGCCGTTTCATCAAGAATTATTCAAAGAAAATCAGTTCACTCACCAGTTTCCTCAAGAAAGATTCCTGTTTCCCCCTCAATGAGGAAGCTCTTAGCCAGTTTCATCAACTCAAAGAGGCCTTCACTACCGCTCCAATCCTTCTCTACCGACCATTGTAGAGACCGATGCATCCGATTATGCTTTGGGTGCCGTACTGAGTCAGGTCTCTGACTCAGGAAAACATCCCATTGCCTTTGACAGCCGCAAGCTTATTCCAGCAGAACTCAACTATGAAATTCATGACAAGGAACTCCTTGGTATAGTCTGGGCTCTCAAGCGCTGGAGGGCTTTTCTTCTTTCTCTGTCCTCTCCTTTTGAAGTTCTCACCGATCATTCTTCTCTTCAGTACTTTATGTCATCAAAGATCCTTACTCGCCGTCAAGCCCATTGGGCCGAATTCTTATCTGAATTTCATTTTTCAATCACTTACCGCCCTGGCCGCCTAGCAACTCTTCCAGATGCCTTATCACGTCGGGACGACGTCTATCCGGAGAGGGGGGAGGATTTCATCAGCAAGAATCCAATGAATTTTCAACAACTCATTAAGCAAGATGAAGTTCAACCCTCAAAGTTTTTCGCAGTCAAGGTGGATTCTTTTTCAAATTTGATTGATTCAATTCAGAAGAAATTATGGCAAGATCCTCAGTACAGAAGTATCCTTGAAGATTTGGGTAAAGGTAAATCTGTCCAAGATTATTCTCTTGATTCCTCCTCCCAACTTCTTCTCTTCAAAGATCGGGTGGTAGTCCCAAATGACTCCACAATTCAACTCAGCATTCTTCAAAAGCGTCATGACTCTCCTCTAGCTGGACACCCTGGCCAAGAGAAGACTCTCAAACTTGTCAAGCGGGATTTCCACTGGTCCGGCATGACCCAATTCATTAAGGATTATGTATCATCCTGTCAACAGTGTTCAAGAAACAAGAATATCCACCATAAGAAGTTTGGACTCCTCAAACCTCTTCCAATTCCAAATGGTCCTTGGATTTGTCTCTCAATGGATTTCATCACTCAACTGCCCCTGTCCAATTCTTTTGACTCAATTCTTGTCATAGTGGACAGATTCTCAAAAATGGCGGTTTTTATTCCAACAATGTTTTCAATAACTTCTTTGGATTTGGCCCATTTATTCATCAAGAATATCTTCTCAAAGCATGGCCTCCCATCAAGCATTGTCAGTGATAGAGGTTCACTTTTTGTTTCTTCCTTCTGGACCAATCTTTGTCAGCAGCTCAAGATTTCAAGAGACTTGTCAACTGCTTACCATCCAGAAACTGATGGACAGACAGAGAGGGTAAATCAGATACTAGAACAGTATCTTCGGATGTATTTCAGTTATCATCAAGATGATTGGAACACCTGGCTCCCTCTGGCTGAATTTGCCTACAATAATTCTGATCACTCTTCAACCAAGCAATCACCGTTTTTCACTGTTTATGGAAGAGATCCACAATTTGATTCAGTTCACATCACTCAAGATACTCCTGCTGGAAAGTTATCAACAAAAATCCAATCAGTACAGCAAGATGTCAAGAGAGAACTTGAAATCGCCATAAACCGGTTTAAGAGGTATGCAGATAAAAGTAGAGCAAGTCCACCTGTTTTCAATCCTGGTGACATGGTATGGCTTTCTTCCAAGAATATCAAATCAACTAGACCCACCAAGAAACTGTCTGAAAGATGGTTGGGTCCCTTTCCAATCTTGAAGAAAGTCAGTACTCATGCTTACCACCTCAAGCTTCCATCTCAATGGAAATCCATCCACCCAGTCTTCCATATCTCACTCTTGGAACCAGTCAAGACATCAACAATCCCAAATCGGCATCAAGAGCCTCCTCCTCCAATCATTATTGAAGAAGAAGAGGAATGGGAAGTCTCTCAAGTATTGGATTCAAAGCTCAAGAGAAGAAAATTATGGTATCTGGTGGAATGGAAAGGTTTCAGTCAAGATTCAGAAAGATCCACATGGGAACCAGCTGAAAACCTCAAGAATTGTCCCGAACTTGTCAAAGATTTTCATTCGTTATATCCTGACAAGCCAGGACCCAATTCTTCAATGGCTTGAAATTTTATGGTGCTTGGTGGGGAGAGGAATTACCAAAAGTAAGTCCCACTCCTGGTATGCACCTTTAGGGGTATTCTACTCTTCCTTGTTGTAAGCATCACCTTGGCCACTCTGTGAGCACTTTTCAATTTGGACACAGACCTTTTGGCCCGGCTTTCAACATCCGAATTCCAAATTTATGGCCATTCACACTTGGGCAAATGGACCATTCCTTTGTTACTCTCCTTCCCAAGACTTTATTCTTTCAACACATTCATTTATCAAGATTTTTCTCATTTATGGCACTGGCGGGAGTGGCAACTACTCAAAGTAAGTTCCTCTCCTGGTGTGCACTTCCCTGAGGGGTCTACAATCTGTCAAAACATCACCTTGGCCACTCTGTGAGCACCTGGAATCAAATTCTTTTATTCAGGTCCTTGGTCACTTTCAAAATCAATTGTCGTAATCCGTGATGAAGATTGGATTCCTCCTCAAATTTCATTTTCTTTATGTTTTCTGTTTCTCTCTTTATATCTGTTTTCCTTTCTCTTTACTCTTTATATTCTTTCAAAATTTCTGTTCTTATAACTCTTTAACGCCAAAATCTTTACGTCAAATCATGTCTTCAACTTTGTCAAAGCCAAATGTCAAGAGAAGATCAAGTCAACCTCAATTCATATGCCAACAAGCTTATCAGTTCAATTCTTCTTTTCAAGATTCAATACCTCTGGAATCCTTACGTCGAATCCGTCTCTTTAGCCTCAACAGGCCTCTACCTTATCTTGGTGCTCAGGAGCTCACCATTCAAGGTAGGGGGGTACTGTCACAACCACGTATTTTGACCCTCCTCCTTGATGGCGGCGGCAATCCAACCTGGAGCCAAGTTGGGGCCAATTGGCCATGCCATATCAATTATGGCCAATTGACCCCTTTTGGGTGTCCCATGGCTCTTATGCCATAACCCATTCCATTGGCCACTTATGGCCCCCATCACCCTTTATGGCCTCAGGCCATATCCTGCGTCATTGGCCCTCTTGGCCAATTTCCACCTCACCAACCCCCAGGCCTCCATCACTGTTTTTGGGCCTGGGGGGTCCCTTTGTCTTCCAGGGGCTTCCAGGCCCCATGGCCACCCCTTTCATTATGGGGGTTTTGGCCTAAATGGCCTTTTTGGGCCATTTAGGCCCCCCACGGCTTCTACGGTCCGCGGGCCGTAATACGCGGTCCGCGGTCCATACGGTCCGTAAGCCGCGGTCCGTAGGCGGATTAGGCCCCTTTTGGCCTAATCCAATGAGGCCAAAAGGGGCCAAAGGGGGCAGCCACCTAGCCCCCAAGGCCAGGTGGGTCCCAAACCACAATTGGGCCCACCTGAGCCATTTTTGGCCACCAATCCCTTGGACCCAAATTGGACCAAAAACACCTTGGATCCATTTTTGGCCATAAATCCTGCAGGACCCATTTTTGGCCATGGACCACTATGGACCATATTTCCAGCCATAGCCTCTGGCAACCACCAGAGGCCACCAGACCAGCTCAGCAAGCGTTTCCCCCAACTTAAGGGGAATTCTTTCTTTCCTCCATGCACTCCGTACTCAAGTTTGCAGGTGTGGTGCATATATGGTATTATATACCATTATGCACCATTTTTACTCAGCAATCCAATGGTGACGTTTTCAGGACCCAATTCCACCTTTCCATTTCAAGGTCCATAATTCCAACGCCCATTTCGAAGGAGGACTTTTCAGCTTATCAGTCTGGCAATCCATGGCGGCAATTCAGAAGGTCATTCACGGATCCCAACCACCTGTATCTGCAGGAGTTGGGTTGGTACAATTCATTCAGGATTATTCTAAGGTCAATTCTCAAGAGGTATTACAAAATTCAATCAGTTGTCAAGACATCAAGTATTCAATACTCCTTGGACAACCCAATCCATCCGTACAGGCCTTATTCAATCAACCTGTATGGCCTTGGCCCAATTGGGCCACTTCTTATTCCACTGTGGGAATTCCATCACACAGTTCAAATTTCAAGATGGCCAGAACTGTATTTCCCGATTCGGACAATACAGTCATTGATCCACCTTCCAGGATCAACTTTTCAGCTTTTCACATATACTGGCCACCTTTTCAGCACCTGGGGACTTTTTCCCCAGTTAATTAATATAGTGGATTTATTTTTATCCTTATTTTCTTTTACCTTATTAAAGTTAATACTGATAATCTTAAGTCAGTCATTCAGCACCCTTTTCTTTTATTTCCTCGCCTGTCCAGTGGATATTGGTGGTCATATCCTTATACTAATTCCATTTCCTTTTCTGGCAGGTTGAAACAGTGAATTGAGGATTCACTTGGTTGGCTTCTTGGCTTTTGGCTTCTTTATTATCTTTGGCCATTGGCTTCATCTTTTCTTATCTCATCTTTTGGCATACTTGTTTCCCCTTTATTCTTTCTTAAAGAAATTCAGTCTTATTATTCTTTTATCTCTGGAGCCCTCCAAGTGAGTTCTTGATTCCTGAGTGCCAGGCCCTCTTCTTCCAAGAGCCCCTGTGACATTAAGAGCCCCTGTGACACTTTTCTATTAAGATTGTTGAATTATTTCAAAATCTCCAAGTATGCATTAAATAGTAAAAAGGGTATTTCTCACTATTTATAATTGTAACTCAATTCAAAAAAGGGTTTAAATTAGTTTTTGAAGCACAAAATGGCTCAAAATTATTATCTTTAGTGCTAAATTTAGGCTATTTACATCTTATTATAGTTTTTTCCCTCTTAAATTATCCCTAAAATTACTCTTCAGAAATATAAATAGTATTCAAATTGTTTTATAGCTTTACTATTAGTAATATCTAAGCTGTAAATTTTATTTTATATTAATTGACAATATTTCAAAACATTATAATTTTTGGTGAAAATAATAACCAGCTTTTATATATTTATTATTTAATTATTGATATATTTATTGCATTATAATCAGTTTATTAAACAGTTTAAATTATTTATTAATTATAAACAATGTAATATTTTTTATGCCATAATTCAAATAATATTTTATGAGTATAGTTGTTTCACTTTATTACTCATTAGTAATCAGGACATTCATATTACAGTAAGTAAAATATTAGTAATCCTTACTTATTGTTTCATAGTGAAGCTTTTCATTTGGGGATCTGCATATGATTTTTACTCAAAGAAACTTATTATTAATGGAACTGAAAACTAGACTTATCCATAAAAAGTCATAATGATAATCATAAATTCATATAATAAATTTATGATTATTAGATTAAAAAACTATTGAGGCGTTTGGAAAGCAATTCACTGTCTTAAACATGGTTTCTCACATCCTTATACTTACAAGAAAGTCTTTTGAGTGACTCTCTTAGTTAAATCAAACTCTCATAAATTGAAATTATAAATTCATATCATAAATCAACTTAAGAAAATCTTTATATTTTTTCTTTTAAGATTAAAAAAACTTTTATATTTCCTTTCTTATTTCCCTTATAAAAATATAAGTCAGCTTTTAACATGGAAATTTCCATATATTCACCAAAGGATCCTTCAAATTAGAATACTTATAGTCATTTTTCTCTTTTAGTGTTCTAAGATAACCCAACAGAGGATACCCAATCAAATTTTGAAGGATTGGTCAAAGAAAGCTGTGAAAGTTCTCAAATATCACTCCCAATTAAGAAAATAAAACCCAAAAAATTGGTTTTCCTAGGACCCATCATTCAGGACTCTGAAGGTTAGCACGTTTTTTAATCTTTAAAAAGGAAAAATTCTTTCTTTTAATTTTTACCTCCTTTCTTTCTCATTATTACTAGCAGAAAAGGTTTCAATACTCCATTCAATAAGATGGAGCTAGACTCAGAAGTGGCAATGATTCCACAAAAGGGAACAGAAATGGGAAAATTCCTAGTGGAAAAGAATACACACAAGGAAGTGCCCTATCCCAAAGGAAAGTCATTGAGATGGTATTATTTCTGAGCCTGAACTGAAATTAAGAATTAATCCTTAAATAAAAAAGGTATCAAATTCAGAGGGCTCAAATAGACATATACTTGAGCCAATAAAAACAGTATTACACAGTATACAAGGACAGGTTCTTGGAAATGTTATCCCCAAACCCACAAAGGAGTGATGAATCTGTGGTAAATTCTCAATAAATTCCTTCAATAGGAAAAATAATAAAATTCTTCAATTGATGTACTCCACTATCATAAAAACCCCAATTATAAAAGATAAGGAATAAGCTGCAGTAGCTTCTAACAGCAAGCCTCAAGTAAACCAAACTTCCCAAGAACAGAAGAAAAACATGAATTGGAGCTGGAAGAAACTATACTTCCCCAATCAAAGGAGCCCCATAATCCAAAAATCCTTGTGCAAAATTGCTGTAAAAAGAAATAAAGAAACAGATAAAATTAAATTTATGGTTCAAAATAACACACCAAGAGATTTAATCAATAATACTCAAATATTGATCAAATGGCAACATAAATTGTATGAAAATATCAAAGAAATTCAAAATAAAACTTTAACAATCAATTATAATCAAATTATTGATAACCTATCGGAAAATGTAAGATTTGACTATGAAACAATAAGCAAAAATTACAAATATTTTACTTATTTTACTCTTAAAATCCTTATAATAATGAATAAGAGGATTTGAAATAAGTATAATAATGAAATATTATTAAAGCTATTTAATGAAAAATATAATATCATTTTTAAAGAATAAATAATATAATGTCTATTATAGAGATATCATAATAAAATAAATATATTTAATAGGTTAAAAATTAATATACTATTGAGATTTACTACCATTACCAATAAATAATAAATGCCTTAAAAAATGATATTTAATCATAAATACTAATTTCTAACTAAAAGATTGCTAATATTAAAATTATAATTTAATAGAAATACTATTTATGTTTACAAAAGCTTATTATATAGAGAAATTAGGAGAGAAATATTATAATGATATAAAAAAACTAACCTTTAACATGTAATAGAATAATTTCAAATCTATTTACACCTGAGAAAGTAATTACAGCTTATTTACAATTTAGTTACAAGAAAAATAGAGAGAATTACAATTATTACTACTTTTATGTGGATTCCGCAATTTAAGAGAATTTATCAAATAATAATGAAATATTGATATAATCACAGGAACCCAAGTTATTTTTACAATTTAATACTTTGAGCTTTACAATATAAGACTTATACTTAAAATAATAAAGTTAATTAACTTTTTATTTTATTTTTTATGAATTGGATGCATATGAGGTAGAAACAGAGGAAGAAGGGGTATTTATATAGTAAAGATTCTTTCTTCTATTTATCTAATACATTATAACAGGAATTTACGGATACTATCCACTGGAATTGATAAACTTTTTAAGGCTTAGTAATGATTACATCTGTCAGGCTGAGTTTATGATAAAGTGATTGTAAAGTTATTTATGACTTCAACTCTTACTGTGACACAGATAATAATAGTGAAAAAATCTTCCCCATAATATTCAGAGATTTACTATCAAAGAATATTGGTGGTGAGCACTATTGAAATCCCTGGGTGCAGCTTATAAATTGATTTATCATAAGAAATGCTACAATAGCTAAGATTATGGTTATACCTTATTGTTTTCCAAGATTATAGCTTTTGGTAAACATTTTCACTACATAAAAGCTCAATATAAGGATGGAGATTTCACTTTTTTCATAAAAAAGCCCTTTTTTATCCTTACATTAGGTGGAAAGGGCCTATGAACATGTTTACACAGGAAGGGTGAAGCATTTTCACCTCAAAGAGCTGTCTTGTGTCTTTTATATAGCCTGTATACGCTTTATTGGGCTAAGATGTGGTTTGAAAACCACATCTGGGCATATTTCATCAATATAGTGTGAAAAGTTTAATTTGGGTACCACATAGCCTTATTCCAACGTGTATGATATATAGAATGCTGTATGGAAGCTGTATGAGGACCCCATACAGGAAAGAATATGATTTTTGAAGGATAAACAGGCTCCTCTGAAGTATTGACACTTCATTTTCAAGGCTATGGGATATTATCCCACAGTAAAGGTGTATTTGCCCAACTGTGAGATTTTAACCTTAAAACTGCCAAGCCTTTGTCAGTTTTCAAAATATTAAGCTAAAGGTTAGTTCTGTGTGTAGCCTTAGATAGATTATAAGAAATGATAGCTCATTTGGTATGGGTATCATCAAATATTACAAAGTTATAGCACTTTTAAATCCCATCATTTAGATTTATATATTTCTCAAATTCTGTATAGAGTTTTTTTGCTCCATCAATTTTGTTCTAGTTGAGTAATGAGTATTAGGATGGCACCATCAGGAAGCCCTAATTGTTTGTTTTTCAAAGAGGCCCCACTGTAGGTATCTCAAACTGATCCTGTAGAAGTTAGATGAGAGGTGAATATTTTTTCACCCTTTTTTGGCTTATTTTGATCCATAACCTATGTAGTCTTGATGTTAGATTGATTTGGCTAGTACCATTAGATATCCTTGACTGAGAGCTTAAGCTTCAACACCAATTTGATGGGTTTTAGTCTCTTTCTCTGAATTTTAGATGAGATGAAAATTAAGTTTTATGTTCAGAAGTTTCATTTATCCTAAATAAACTTGTTATTCTTTGTCCTATAACTATGAGATTTTTATATTTTGAAAAATGTAAGATGTGTCTATGAAACCTTTGATAATATTACTATTAATCAAAAGTACTATGACTGTTGTTATGCAATATGATAATAAAAATTATTATAGCCACAATTCAATAAATAACCAATTAATTAATTATTTCTTTTACTTGTTATACACTACTAGTGATTATAACAGTAAGCAGTACTTGTCTACTAGAATCAATTACAAGTATTTAATAATCAAACTTCTTCATTAAAATAAGAAAAGGATTTTAACATGAAATTATATTTTGAAAGAATAATTATAAATATAATTCTTGAAGAAAAACATTAGTAGAGAAAAACTTTAACAATTAAGATAAATCACTCACTAATACTCCAAAGAACTTATTAAAGATAAAAGTAGAAAAATTTGATGGATAATTGAGGATTTTGAAGGATCAAAATGAATTTATAACAGTATTACAACAATATATAGTGGATTTCTATGATTTGAAATCTTTCTTATTGATTCTGAAAGCATAAAACACTGAGGAAATAGTTTTAACTAATACTTACTTGTTGGTAATAAAGGTATAATTGAATAATGTGATGATCTGGAGAAAACAGCAAGAGGAGGCCTCTTTTAAGTCTAAGACAGCTCACAGAGGGGTGCCATGGAGCAAACTGAAAAACCAGTGAGTGAGAAAACAATGAACCTTTTTGGATCATTGATTGCATCATCTGTTGTCACGTAAGATTATTATAATTACTTAATTGATGCTTTTATGTGACTATCAACCCATTTATGGTTAAGAATAAAAGGAGTAATAACTGTAAATCTTCTCTAATTCCAAAAGAATCATTTATTTCTAAAAGTTATCAATATTATTGGAAATCCGAGTTTATTTTCTGTGAATTTTTAAAGATTCAGCATTTCACATGGAATAATCAAAAATGGACTGTAAGTAAATCTTTTAGCTTTACTTATAAAAGTATCATTCTTTTTTGTTTTTATAGGAATTATACAGTTATCAATTGTTCCTGGAAGTTTCATAAATATTCATTAAGAATTGTTTTTTTAATGAATTTTTGAAGTTTTTACCTCATTTCTACGTAGAATTGCAAATAGCAGTATATGGCTGGTTGCTATGAGGTAAATCAATGGATACTAGTCCAAAAGGGGTCTTAATTACTCTGTTGGGGCTTATCCATGGAAAGCCATTAATAATTGACATGTTTACAGGAGTATAAGGTGCTCTTTACCTCCTTGGCATGTCAAAATAGCAGCTTGTTTGCTATTTTCTTATGATATAATGAAGTTTTGACTTGGTAACCAAGTTCCCAAAAGGTTTTAGTTTATTAATTGCACCAAGATCGGCCATGGATCCAATCTTTGGAGCTTTCCACACCTCAGAGGCCTCAGAAGTTTGGTACCCTGGCTCTCTTTGATGTCTTTTGTCCCCCTTGAATGGTTTTTTATGTCAAAATAGAAATTCAGGCTTACAGTGAGATATACACTATGTGTGTACCAAAATTTTGTGTAAGAATACCATAATATTAAGTGCCAAAAAATTCAAAACACTATTCTTAGTTTATATTTAACATAGGATTTTTCACATTCCCATTTTTTGGTGTAAAATTGAGAAAAACAAATTTTCATGGATCTTTTATGTGGTACTGAATTATTTTCCATATTACCACCTCAAAGAGTTGATTTAAGCTTATTCAATCTATGGAGCTACCCTAGGTGAATGTTTGTGTAGAATCCAAATATGGCCTTAAATTCATGGATTTACTTACTCAATAAAAAGTTATTCATATTTTCTGAAATCAAAAATGATTAATTTTGAATATATGCATGACTTATAGGTTATACATAGTTCAGAATTTATTTTTAAGATAATGGTTGCCTATTTGGGTATGTAAAATATACCTCGAGCCTCACATTCCCTCTCACCAAAAAAATAAAATTGTACTACAATTTTATTAATGGTATCAAGAAGAAAAATGCCCCAAAGGGGGTTAATGTCCACTCTCCAACCTCTGTAAATTACTCATATCAAGTAATTTAAAGCACATATATAGACATATTCAGGCTTGTTCCCTTCTTTCATGTCTAAATATTCTTAAGAGTTTATCTGAGTCAGGTATTTCTGATTCTGCCAGCCATTCATCTTTATGTACTGCATTTCTATATCTGACAATATATTCTCTTTGATTTTTCCCCCTAAGTCTCCTTTCTTTAATTACTTTCTTTATCTTTTTGTCTTCATTCTTTTCTACTGGTGGTACAGTCAAAGGAGTTGGGTTCCTTAAAGGAAACAATTCTTTTTCAGCTTGTTGATAAGGTTTTATCAAGCTGACTGGAAAAGTGGGGTGTTTATTTTCCAGTTTACCACTCAGTTCCACTTGAACTGCATTGGTTCCATGCAAGGCAACAATAAGAAAAGGTCCTACATAAGGATCTTTAAGTTTCTTTGGGCCTTCGATATTATTAGAATTCAAGGTTGAAACTAGAACTAAGTCCCCTAATTTGAAGTCTGGTACTTTGTGACTCTTTTCCTACTTCTGTTTTGCATAGTCAAAAGCATAATCCGTACTTTTTTTGCATGATCTTTCACTTTATCAAGCGTTATCTTGAAGCTGGAACTGGGAGTCTTGGATTCAATCCTTTTTCTAATGTAGCAGTAGTTTTGTATTTGTAGAAGAATGGACTGATGTCTTATATGCCAGTTCCAATTCAGTTATTAGAGTGCACCAGTCATGGGTAAAGCCATCTGAGTCTTTGAATTCTAACCCATAAGCACATAATCTCCTGCTCATGTCCTCTAAAGTTTGAATCATTCTTTCTGATAGTCCAGCTGTTTGAGGGTGATATGCTGTTGAGAATGATAGCTTTGTTCCAAACAATCTGTGAATATTGGTCCAAAGTGCAGATGTGAATTTGGGATCTCTGTCACTTATAATATTCTTAAATAACCCTGTATGAGGAATAACTCTACTTCATAGAAGAAGAGCTGTATACATAGCAGTGTCATATTTATGACATGGTAATAATATGGGAGTTTTGCTATATCTGTCTATGATGACTAAACAAGTATTATAACCTTTGTCGCCACTTGAAGGAAGCTCTGTGACCCAATCCATGTGAAAAACTTCCCAAGGGGATTTTGGTTCTTGAATATGAATCATTAGTCCAAATTCTTGCCTGTAATCCTGTTTTATTTTCTGCCATCTATCACAGGTATGGCAATACTCAATGGTTTCCTTTCTCCAAGATGGCCACCATACACAGTTCTTCACTTTTCCAAGTGTTTTGTCTTCTAAAAGGTGTCCATAGTAGATGCTATCATGGAATTCATTAAGAATTGTATTGCTAAGCAATCTGCTACACAATGTCATTACACAAGAATTTTTGGTTCTATGGTAAATTATCCCATCAAAGAAGTGAAATCTTCCTTCAGAATAGAAATTCTTCCGAACTTTATCCAGTGCATTGACTAAGGATGTGTCTTTGCAGTCCTTATCTAATAATGAAGTCAGGATATGGAAATTCTTGTCTTTCTTATAAGATTCTCTGACTTCTTCAAAGAATTCAGTCCCAATATCAGTCATGTTAATTCCTTCAATTGAAATCTGTGGTTCTGCTTATAAAGGTACATAAGCTGGGTTATGAGGAGTATTGGATAATTCCCACCTGCTAAGTCCATCAGCATTCTTGTGAATGTTTCCTGCTTTATGAACTATAGTCATGTTACCTCTTTATTCTTGAATGGCTATTTGCCATATCAACATATTTCTGTTGGGAGCTTTCATGTTAAGAAGTTATTTCATGGCATTAGAGTCAGTTATCACTTCAAAACCACTTCCATCAAGATAATATTGCAATTTCTCAAGTGCCCATACCAAACATAAGAACTTCATCTGGCTTCTGTTGGTTTGATTTGTATTGAGATGTAACAAACTGGTCCCTCTGTAGGTTTTTCATCAATAATTTGGACTTGATGTAGGGCTGCCCCTAATCCATCTCCACATGAATCAAGGTAGAATTTAAAAGGTATATTCCAGTCTGGCATAAGGAGTAAATGTTCTTCTGTAAGAGCTTTCCTTATCTTCTCATAAGCTTCAATTCTTTCCTGTGTCATCTCAAATACTGTTTGTTGATCACAGATTCTATAGAGTGACTTGGCTAAAACTGCAAAGTATTTCAGGTGTTGCCTGTAATAGCTGGCAAAGCCAAGAAAATACATCATTTCTTTATTATTCTGGGGTATTGGTTTAAGTAACACTGCTGCTACTTTATTTTTGTCAATACCCAAGCTTAAACCAGAAACAATATGTCCTAAAGCTTTAAGTTCTTCAAAGCCAAAATCACATTTCTTGAGTGAAATCTTCATATTCACTCCTGTAACTTTATCAAGTACTCTTGCAAGTCTTTCAAGGTGCAAAGACCATGAGTCAGAACATATAATAATATCATTAATATAAATGATAAGCCATTGTTCAGATAATTCTGTGGGAAAGATGGTATTCATCATTATTTGATAGACAGATGGTGC
The DNA here is from genome assembly GCA_023105745.1 of Austropuccinia psidii. Classification (NCBI taxonomy): domain Eukaryota; kingdom Fungi; phylum Basidiomycota; class Pucciniomycetes; order Pucciniales; family Sphaerophragmiaceae; genus Austropuccinia; species Austropuccinia psidii. The sequence goes on along the minus strand of JALGQZ010000010.1, from coordinate 7,944,599 downwards.
ATTTTTAATACCAAATGGCATTCTAAGATACTCATAAATACCACAGTGAGTGATAATTCTAAGTAATTTCCTAGTTTTGTGCATCAAAACATTTTGATGAAAGCCTTTAAATGCATCCATGGATGTTATATACTTGGCTTTAGACAATTGGGTCAAGTTTTCTTTAATTCTAGTAATTTAATACCTATCTGAAACTGTGTAGATATTCAATTCTTTAAACTCTTCAACCATCCTTTACTTATAATTATTCCAAGCAATAATAACAGGTGTTTTAGCTTCAATCTTCATTATGGCCTACTTTCCTTATTACACCAAGTTGGATCAACTCTTGGATATGTTTTTCCAAGGCTTCTCTAGCTCTCAGACTGGCTGGATAAGCTGGTCTTCTAAGTACTGGAGGGTATGGTCTGTCAATATTAAGAGTAATATCAACTTCATGCCTTTTAATAGCGCCTAATGGTTCATTATAAGAAGCGAAGGCATTCTTATATGTGTATAACACACCAATAAGGTCATGCCTCATTGTTGGTGATAATGATGGATTAAGTTGTGCTTCAACAAGTTGATTAGCCACAAATTCTTCCTTATAAGTATTTTTAACAGACAATATCACAGATATCTGCTTTGGTATATTGGAAAAGGCAAATTTTTGTCTTTTATTTTCTCCAATTGTGAAATATCTTTCTTTATGCTGATTTATGTCAATACCATAAATATTCAAGTAATCATTTCCAAGAATTATGTGCTGGTATGTGCAATTGTCCATTACTACTATCTCAGTTTTCATTCTCATACTTCCTAATGGATGTAGAAATACAACATTAGTGTCCAATATGCCCAAAGGGTACATATTATTACTGGAACTATTGAATTGTACACCTTCTATTGGTAATAGATGTCTTTTCCATCCAGGGAGTATGGCTTCAAGATAGTCTTTGCCTACACAAGTACAAAATGCCCCTGTATCCAAATTAACTTTGGCTTCAATCTCATTCATCAGGATTGATGTGATACAAGATGCTCCAGAAGTGTATCCTTTACCTCTAGCAGGTTTGGCTTTACACATTCTGGCATCCTTGATATTGATCAGGTTAAGATGATCCTCATTGTACTGTGGCAAGTGAGTATGGACTTCTGTGACCTCAAAGAAAGCTGTAATGTTTTCAATGGGATATTCCTCTACTTGTTTATCCTAAGAGACTGCAGAATCTAGGTTAGATTCTTCTTTCTCTTCAGTACACTGAACTTCTTCAATGACTTGAACTTCATTAATCTTTGTATTTTTGGTGCAAGTGTTGGCCAAATTTGAAGTGCTTCCACATTTATGACACTTCAAGACAGGTCTTTCAGGCCTCCTATCTTCTCTGGAAGTTTTAGAGACCATTTTGGATTCCATACGGACTCTAGTCCAGGTTTTACCAATTCTTTTTCTAGGAATGATATCTTCCATGGCATTTATGTGGTCTTCTGTTGAGCAGGGTTCTACACATTTGCACTTGATAGAATGTTCCAGTTCTCCTCCACATTTTCTTAATATTTTCATATTAATCATAGAGTCAGACATATCTGGGTGTAAGGCACATAATCTGTCTATGTGTTTGAGGAACCAAGTAAGTGGTTTATCCTTTTCTGAGTTAAAAATGTCACAGGAAAAAGCATTTCCTATTTTGAATATCCAAGAATTGCTAGCCCATTTTGTGATTATTTCACATTTCCATCAAGGCCAATCATGTTTCTCATGATCTATTCTCATTTTGAAATACCATTTCTTTGCAGTCCTTGTAAACAAAGAGTGTAACTTTCCCACTATGATTTCATCAGGTATGTGAAAATATTCTGGAAACATATCAATTGTTCTGATGAACTCAATATGATTGTATTCTCCTTCACTAGAGAATGTTGGCCATTGATCCATTTTGGGAATATCTTTTGCACAGATATGAATTTCTCCTAAAAATGGGGTTAAACTTCCTTTTACGGAAAGATTTTCTTCAGTCAAAGGTGCAGAAGGTCTTGGCATATGTGGTTCATAATTTGTATGAGTTTGCTACACATTTTCAATGATCTCATTCTTTAACTTCTGCCTTTCACTGTCACTTTTTTCCAAATGTGTGGCAAACTGATTGGTATTATTGATTATTTCGAGAACATGATCTTTTAGAATTCTAAGTTGATCATTGATGGTAAAATGGAAAGATCTTCCATTTCATTATTTTGGGCTTGACATTTACTTTCAGTTCTGTCACATCTGTTGGTAATTGAATCAAGTCTGACATTTGTCAACTTATACCACTCAGTATAATTCTTGTCATTTCTTTTTAATTCACTTATATCTGATGTTATTTTATTTAACTTTGCATCAAGCTTTCCAAGTTCTACATCAAAACTAGATTTCAAAAATTGTATTTCATCTATTATTTGCATGGAAAATTCCTGTTCATCCTTTCCTACTCTTTGGATGTGAATTCCATGAGAGTACTGGCCATATTGAAGACACTGTCCATGGCTGAAGGCTCCAATTTTGGGATCCTGAACCCTTGTGGGTAAGGTCTGTGCCAAATGGTTTTGCTTTTTCCCTTTCCCTGATGGCTCTTGGGACCTTTCTTCTTCTTCTGAGGTCCTTTGGGCTTCTCTTTGGATGCTTCTGGAGCTGGTTGGAGCTGGTAGACACCACTGGGCTGTCTTCCAAAGCTGGGGTCATTTCCAATTTGTTCTTCTTGTCTACAGATCAAAGACTTTGGTTCTTCAACAAATTCTTTATCTTTTCCACTTTTTCTTTGCAAGACAATGGGCTCCACCCTCCTAAGAGTTCTATGGTCTTCTCCTGACCCAGAAAGCTCTTGATGTGTAAGTAGGAGTTCATTTCCCCCTGCCAAAGGCTTGGGCATATCTCCCACTCCTCTTCTTTTGCTTCTCTGAACCAATTTTTGTATTGGGACTGATATATTTCTATGGCTGCTACTTGAAATTGGTTCAGCTCTTAAAACATTACCTTCAATTAGTTCAGGCTCAGAGTTCACATTGAAGTTTGTTGGTACAGACCTTGGCAAATGGGGGGCAGTTCTGGCATCCTACAGATGTGTCTTTCTTGAGGAAGACTTGGCAGAAATTTTTATTTTCTTACCTCTTCCTTGTCCAGGTCCCTCTTGTTGGACTGAATAGCTACTTCAATTTCTGGTATGCACCATGTTCATTTCAATTTAAAAGAAAATAAGAATTGAAAACAGTAAACACACACCTTTTTGTGGTTGTTTGGCTTTTTCTGTCTTAAATAAAGTGCTTCTTTTAGTAATTTGAACTTCAATACTGTCTTCAGATTCTGGACTGGTAATGTATCTTTTACTGAGTCTGTTACCAGCTGCACAGTATTTGATTAAAGACACTAGATTAAAATTGGTAAAAGAAACATTATGTTTTATACTTTCAAAATATTTTTGAAGATTTTTTATAAGTTTTTATTTTTTAATTCAATAAAAATTATTCTTTTAAAACATAAAAATTAAAATTTAAGATTTTTAATCAAAATTAATTCATAGTAGCTCAAAGAATAATTTTATAAGTTTTTGGATGTGAAAAAGCCACATGTAAGAACAGTATAAAATTAAACCAAATTCCTCAATTGAAAGCATTTTAAGACAATTTAAAAAATAAAAATTATTTTAACTTCAAATTTAAATAAAGAAATAATTAAAGTAATATATTTTGAAGCTTAAAAATATATTAATTAATGGTAAAAGGCTCAAAAAACATGGCCAGGCCCCCAAATGTATGATGTGTCTATGAAACTGTTGATAATATTACTATTAAACAATAGTACTGGGACTGTTTTTATGCAATATAATAATAAAAATTATTATAGCCACAATTAGATAATTGATTAATTAATTATTTCTTTTACTTGTTATACACTACTAGTGATTATAACAGTAAGCAGTAATTTTCTACTAGAATCAATTACAAGAAGTATTTAATAATAAAACTTCTTTATTAAAATAATAAAATTATTTTAATATAGAATTATCTTTTGAAAGAATAATTATATAAATAATTCTTGAAGAAAAACATTAGTAGAGAAAACCTTTAAGAATTAAGATAAATCACTCCCTAATACTCCAAAGAGCTTGTTAAAGATAAAAGTAGAGAAATTTGACAGATAATGGTGGATATTAAAGGATCAAAATGAATTGATAACAGTATTAAAACAATATATAGTTGATTTCTATGATTTCAAATCTTTCTTATTGATTCTGAAAGCATAAAACACTGAAGAAATAGTTTTAACTAATACTTACTTGTTGGTAATAAAGGTATAATTGAATAATGTGATGATCTGGAGAAAACAGCAAGAGGAGGCCTCTTTTAAGTCTAAGACAGCTCACAGAGGGGTGCCATGGAGCAAACTGAAAAGCCAGTGAGTGAGAAAACAATGAACCTTTTTGGATTATTGATTGCATCATCTGTTGTCACGTAAGATTATCATAATTACTTAATTGATGCTTTTATGTGACTATCAACCCATTTATGGTTAAGAATAAAAGGAGTAATAACTGTAAATCTTCTCTAATTCCAAGAGAATCATTGATTTCTCAAAGTTATCAATGTTATTGGAAATTTTGTCACAGAGTGTATTTTCTGTGAATTTTTAAAGATTCAGCATTTCACATGGAATCATCAAAAATGGACTGTAAGTAAAGATTTTAATTTTACTTATGAAAGGATAATTATTTTTTATTTTTATATGAATTATACAGTTCTTAATTGGCTCTGGAAGTTTCAGAAAGATTAATTAAAAATGGTATTCTTAATGAATTTTTGGAAGTTTTTACCTCATTTCTATGTAGAATTGCAAATAGCAGTATATGGCTGGTTGCTATGAGGTAAATCAATGGATACTAGTCTAAAAAGGTTTTTAATTACTCTTTTGGGGTTTATCCAGGTAAATTCATTAATAATTGACATGGTTACAGGAGTCTAAGCTGCTCTTTACCTCCTTGGCACATCAAAATGGCAATGTATTTGCTATTTTCTTATGATATAATGAAGTTTTGACTTGGTAACCAAGTTCCCAAAAGGCTTTAGCTTACTAATGGGGCCAAGATAAGCCATGGATCCAAGCTTTGGAGCTTTCCACACCTCAGAGGCCTCAGAAGTTGGGTACCCTGGCTCTCTTTGATGTCTTTTGTCCCCCTTGACTGGTTGTTTAGGTCAAAATAGAAATTCAGGCTTAGTGAGATCTCCACTATGGCTGTACCAAAATTTTATGTAAGAATACCATAATATTAAGTGCCACAAACATGCATAACACTATTCTTAGTGTATATTTAACATGGGATTTCTCACATTCCCATTATTTTGGCAAGAAATTCAGAAAAACAAAAATCTTCACGGATCCTTTATGTGGTATTGATGATGTGGTATTGAAGTAGTTTCAATGTTAACACCTCAAAGAGTTGATTTAAGCTTATTGACTCTATTGAGCTACCCTGGGTGACCCTTTGTATAGAATCCAAATCTGGCCTTCAATCCATGGATTTACTTACTCAATGAAAGGTTATTCATCTTTTCTGAAATTAAAAATGATGAATTTTGAATATATGCATGACTCATGGGTTATGCATAGTTCAGAATTTATTTTTAAGATAATTGTTTCCTATTTGTGTATGTAAAATATACCTCAAGGCTCACACTGGAAGTTTTTCCAGGAGTTAGTGATGCCTAATCTGAATGTTCATATAAGGATCAATGGCTTCAAGTCTTTTTGACTGGTTAAGACACCACTACTAAGGATCTTTGTCCACTGAGTACTTGCCATTTTCAAATCACATGGTCTCCTTCCATATCCAAGTAACATTACTCCACTTTTGGATTATCTTACGCTTCCACCATGGCCAGTTTCTTTTTCAATGCATATCTTTTATTTCTGTGTACAAAAGACTAGCATGTCCTTTGAATTCTGTGTTCAGTATAGCTTTAATCCAGTAGTCTGGTATGCCTGGAACCTCAATGAAGATTCCATCAATATAATCAACAAGCTCCATATGATCATATTCTCCAACACCACAGAATTTTTACTGGCTTGTGGCTTCTTGAAGTTGTTTCAACACTTCCCCTTCTGCATAAGTCATAGTATCTCCATCCTGGTATTTTGTTGGGTATATGTGCTTACTCCCCATTGGGGAATCAGGCTTAATGGCCTTATGGAGGTGTGTATTATTGCACAAAACATGGCTCCAACTCTTTTGATTCAAGTTCTGGAAGACATTGAACTGTTTGTTCATATCTTAATCCAGGTATTCCCTATCCCTATTGCAGTGCTATTTCTCCTCTAAGAATTAGTTTAGTCTTTTGTTGGTATCTGCTAAGGTTTTACCTATTTTAGCAAAGCCTTCTTGAAGGGTATGAATTGTTGTGTTTTTCAATATTATCAATTCTTGTAACCTTAAATTGTCTTGATGGAGCTTTCAGAACTTGTTTTGAGTTTTCTCTGAAAATTGGGACATTTGTAACCACAGTTCATTACTGTTTATGTTACTCTCATATGCAACAGCAATATGTTCATTCTGAGTGTGGATATCATTTCTGATTGTAGGTGTACTGATTCTATCAGGTTTGTTTACATTTTTTTTTGTTTCTGTGAGCTTTTTTCACCAAGTCCAACAGCTTCTGGATCATTGTGTCAGATTCTTTCTTCCTCTGTCTGAATTTATTCTTGTTCTTTCCACTTGATACTTACTTTCTCCTGGAAGCTTTCTCAAATTGTGAAGAATTGTGACTCTTGGCCACCGCTTTTCTGGATTCTGAGTGGTGTGAAGCCACTGAATAGATGGGTTGTCCTACTCTTTGTGAGCCTGAAGGAGTCATAATATGCTCCTTTTAGCTCCCTTTCTCCTCTATAGATTGGAATGTGGCTTGATTCTCTCTGATTTTGGCCACCCTCTCCTCTAAGATTCTTAATTGCCTGTTTGGATTTAAACCTTTGGTGATTTCCATAAGCTCTTTGAAAGATATCTCTCTGATACATATCTTGTTTCTGCTTGCCCCAAGTTTTTTCCAGTTTGGAGCTAGGTTGAACCTCTTGTTTTCCATGCTCCATTGGAACAGATCTTTGAGGAGCTGGTGGAGCTGAAGTACATGATTCATGTCTTTCCAGTCCTCTGGTTTGAGGTAGCTTCTGAATCAGAAGGTAATTTGGAGTTTGGGAATGATTTCCCTGAGTTTCTTTCCATTCACCATTCTCTCAAAAACCTGACCTCCTGGATATGAAAATTCCATCCCTTTCCTCCATCTAGTTCCTTGGGATTCCAAGGTCTCTGAGGTGTACAGGGGAAGAGATATAAGTGTCTGCAATCAGTAAAAAAACTCTTTCTATTAGGGTATTTCCCTTTGAATGTACTTTTTAAAAAACATTTTTCTACAAATTTGGGCACTTTGCCTTTGGATGTTACAACTGAGTTAATAATTGTCATCTTCCCTTTACAAGCTATCAAGGTTGGTTTACCTTGTATGGAGGCAGAACGTATTTGTTTTAGAGGCCTCTGAGTGGCAATAGGTGTCCACCTCCTTTTTGAGATTAGTCTTTCCCTTTTCCTTTCTGAGCATGTTCTGTTCCTGGAAGGATTAATGGTGGGTTGTCCAATTACTTTGCTTCTACTGGTATGATGTTTTCTGCCACTAGTGGGAAAATACAATGTCTTAGTGTCAGTAATTGACTTTTAAGAATGTTTTTCGCATCAAAGAATAGCTTCTTGTGTGATATGGCTGTATTACACCCCTTTACAGTGAGTTTGGGTTTGTAATACCAACCTCTCAGGTCAAGAGTACTGTTTTGACGTATGTTTGGTTACTAATGTAATTCAAATATCTCACCAAGTTATTCTTTAATTGACATGAATAACTGTATAAAGTGGTTTGATATAAACAATTGAGATTTTCAATATGTTCAGCCATTCCTTCTTAATCTGTTATTTTCAGTTAGGATGGTCCTTTTAGATACATTAATAATGAAATCAGGGTATTTTTGGGTTTTCTATCAAAACATTTGCCAAGATACATCACTCCAGGAAATTCATAAAAATAAGAAAGCACAGTGGTATATTATTATATACTATTCAAAAGATATAATGAATTTTTCATTTTTTCTCTCAGATATTTTACACTTAAAATTGAAACACAAAGGTTATTAGAATAGAAAGAGAGAAAACTCACTTTGGCGCCAAAAAAGTCCAAAAATGGTTCAAAAACACAGCCATACCGCCAAAATCTCAGGATTAGTATATCATAAGGCTATAAGATATTATAGCAAACTTTAATCTCTGCTGTTACATGGTAATATACAATAAAAACAATTTTACTAACAGTAATGAAGGCTTTACTATGAATAATAGTGGGTGTGGGCACTGCTGAAAGCCCAGGATGCAGTGGGTATCAGTTGATTAACTATACTAAGCATTTAAATACTAATATTAGAGTATAACCTGATTATTTTCAAGATTATAACTGTCTTTGACAGTTTTATTACATAGGAATGTACAAGAAGGATGGGGATTTCTCTTTTGGGCATAGAAAGGTCTCTTTTTATCCTGAAGTTGTGGCAAAAGCTCCTCTATACCTGTGGATGTACAAAGAGGGAAGATTTTTTACTTTCAAGGAGTTTCATGTGGTTATTAACACTCCTGAATAGCCTTTATTGTGCTCAGGTGTTGTTTTGAAACCACATCTGGGGACCACACAGCCCTCTTCTGACATGTATGATGGGTAGAATTCTGTACAGAACCTTCATGGGGACCCCATATTGACCAAAATATGAGGTATTGAAGGATAAAAAAGCTTTTTTCCAGAATTTACACATCATATTCCAGGATTTGGGAAACAATCCCACTGTAAAGGTGTATTGGCCCAGCTGTGATATTTTATCCTGAAAGCTGCCATAACTTTGTCATTTTACAATATACTGAGTTCAAACTTGATTCATTGTGTAGCCCTTGATGGGATTTACATGATGATACTTTATCTGGTGTGAATAACATTAAATTTGGTAAAGCTATACCACTTTTAATTTCCATCATTCAGATATGGATTTTTCTCAAATCCTGTATGGAACTTGTTTTCTTCATAAATTTTGTTTTAGATGAGCTATGGGGAAAATGATTTCAGAATCAGATATCCCTTCTTCTCTCTTTTCCAAAATTACCCCACTTTAATTATCTCACACTAAAACTGTAGAGCTTAGATTAGAGGTGAATATTTTATTTACCCTTATTTCATTTTATTTTGGCCATAACTTCTGTAGTTTTGATTATATCTCAGTTTTTCTAGTACCATTGGATATCCCCAAATTGGAGCTTCAATTTAACACTCATTTGATTGGGTTCAGCCCTTTTCTCTCTACTTTATATGAGAGGTGAAAATTAAGTTTTATGTTCAGAAATTACTTTGAGGCTGAATAACTTTGTTACTCGTTGTCCTGTGATTATGGGAGTTGTATATTTGGAAAGAAATGACCTTCCCCTTTCTTTTGATACCTTTTTTTGCTGTTTTTGGATCATATCCATGTTTTGGTGGTATTCTACTCTACCATTGGTTTATAATATTTTGGCTGTCATGCTTGTACTCTGGTTTTGAGTCACAGGCTGACATGGGGTAATACAAGATTATTCTATAATACTATATAATAAAATTTTGTTTCAATTTGTCAAAATAAGATACACTTATAGAAAGCTAGTAGATTTATCATCAACAGGTTTATATTATTCATCAATAATTCAGTATTCCCATGTCAACTTTATTTCCAGCTTGACTTCAACCAGGCTCCATGCTAGCCAGTGAAGGTTGGTTGGAATAGTGCTTTAAAGTAATTTGAAAGAATCAAGCCTGTTCTTCATCAAGAGTTGAAAAGAAACCTCAAAAATCGAAAATTATCTGTATAATCAATTTCTGAAAAAAAAATCAATTTTAATTTCATAAAAGGAATTTAAAAGGAAGGGAATTTTTAGCCACTTGTGAGCCTATTGAACAAATTATTTTTAAATTATGAAGGGAAATCAGAGCTCTATGGAATCAGACAAATTAACATTTTCTTGTTAAGAAGAACATAAAAATTAATGATTTGTATCAGATTGATAACCAATAGTAAGCTTCATTCTCAAACCTAATCAAACATTTTGCACAAGAAACAAGAATTACTTGAAGAAGGTTTTACCCAGATCTTTACTCATTTCAAAACCAAAACTATAAGAAAGGTTTTTGTCCTTAAAGAGGAAATCTTTTTTTGGCTCTGAGTTTTGGTTAATTTTTCAAGAATCCTAGAAGTTGGTACACACATTGAAGGCCTTATGTGTTACTATTTGCAAGAAAAAAACTGTCAATATCCACAAGTTGGAGTATGGTGGAAATAAAAAGCTTAATTTTTATGTCTTGGATCTATTTGGGCCAAATTTATTTTTTATCAAAAATGTTTGAACTAAAGCTTAGGCTCAATTCCAAATCAAAAAAGGTGTAAGCATATGTAAAAATGAAGCTAGAATATTCTAAATAATATTTCTTAATTGAAAGTATATGTCACAGGGGCTCTTCAAAGTGAAGAGGGCCTGGCACTCAGTAAACTGGGACTCACTTATGGAGGGCTCAAAGATATGGTAAGAAGGGATACACCTAAGAGTGTTAAAGATGAGTTACTAAAAGAATAGATATAAGAAAGCAGAAACAAAAGAATAATAATAAAAAAATAGAAGAGCCAACCACAAACAAGTCCAAGTCCACTGTTTCAACCTGTCAGAATGGAAAGAGAAGGGTTAATAAGGATATGGCCACCCAACTCATACTGTACAGGCGAAAAGAGAAATGCAAAGACTAACTTAAAATTAAAAAATTATAATACCCAAAATAAGGATAAGAATAATTATAAAATAATAAATAAACTAAATTAATTAGCTGGGGAAAAGTCCCCCAGGGGGAGAAAGAGGGGCTGGTATACGTGAGAATCACCAGCCCTGATCCAGAGGAAGAATTTTCATGAGAATAATTGATGATTGAATTGAGTCTGGCCAATACAGGTCCTGTATGGCTGTACAGAACCTGTACAAGAGGTGTGGTGGATTTGAGTGATCATACAGTTTCATCCTGGTGTATTGAAGCTGTATTGGGTGAATCCAACCTGTACAGATGTTGACAGGCTGTATTGAGGTACCAAGCTGTATGCATGTTTCAGAACTGAAGATTGCTGAAACTGAATATTGATGCAACAGTGGATCTTCTGATTTTGAGGTGTTTGAGTGGGTATATGAATGAATACCCTCACCTCTGATGGATGGTTGTTACAGTATCCCCCTCTTGAAACTGGTGGGCTCCTGAACACCATAATACCCTGCCACTGTTGAGTGGCACCTCATTTCCCCACATTTTTCCAAAAAATTTCCTTCAAAAGTCTTTTCCTCTTGAACCTTATCAGGAAAACCCTTTTCAATTCTTCTCTGTCAATCAAACTGATTCCCCCTTTTTTTTCAAACTTGAGTAAGTATTCCACTTTGAAAATATGCATTCTTTGTCTTATTCAATCAATTATTGTCCTTGGGCATGGCCTTGGGTTGTATCCCAAAATGATGGCCACAGAACTCTTGTGCTCAAAAAATGATGCCAGATGAGTATATGAAGTGTACTCATCTTGAAAGCCCAATTTGAAAAAATCCAGGAATTCCACCTTCCAGGGGTCTTGTCCCCATTGACCTTGGATATGGCCTCAACCAGCCTTCCATGATGATTGTGGCCTTTGGCCTTTTCTCTGATGAATCTTGATGAGTTATGTCTCTATGGCCATTTTGGCCTTTTCTTTGGTTCTTGGCTTTTTTTCTGCATTCTATGGCCAATTTGCCCATTTTATGTCTTTATGGCCATTTTTGCCTTTTCTGGGTTTCTTGGTGGTTTTGATGATTTTGGAGTTTATGGCCATTCTTGGCCTGTTGGAGTCTTCTGGGCCCTACGGTCCGCGGGCCGTGGGCCGTGCGCTGCGGTCTGCGGTCCGTGGGGGCTATTGGAGGCCTCCTAGGCCCAAATTTGATGGGGACCATAAATTGGCCCAGAGTCCAAGACACCCACCTTTATGGCCTGGGCCCATTGATGGGGTCCAGGGCCACCAAGATCATGGCCTCCCCAAAGATGCAGGGGAGGCCCACAGTGATGAATGCAGCCCCAAAGGGGCCTTGAACCTTCATTCTTGAGGCTTTGAGGGGGGGCCATAAATGAATTATGGCCCCATTCTTGAGGTCAACTTCCTTTGGATTGAAATGGACTAATTTAGATGTCTTGAATCTTCTGCTTCTGCATTGCCAAATTCAACCGGTATGAAGATGAACCAAATAATGACTTCTGGTGAACTTTTGATGATTGAGTAGAGAAACTAGTTTCCTTGTCCTTGTTGTTTTTGGATTGACTTCTATTCCCACTCTTATACTACTAAAAGAAAAAATAAAAATAAAAGATATATAGAACCTCCCAATGCGTGACTTGGGGAGGGAATGCTGCTGCTTTGAAGAAATAAAAGAAAGAAAATTATAAAAGTAAAGAAAGAAATAAAAGAATAAGATAAAATGAGAGTAAAGAAAAGAAATAAAGAAAAATCCTGATGGCTGGTCCTCCTTGTGGTGAGTTGCTTGATTCTGGCCAAGAAGTGTCTGAAAAATGAAAACCAAGCATTTGATGCTCACAGAGTGGCCAAGGTAATGTTTTAAAAGAAGTAGAACCTGCAGGGATGCATACCAGGAGATGAAACTTACTTTCATAACTTCCACTCCCCACCAAGAACCATAAAACTGAAATAATTTTCCATAAATTACTTCTGAAATGAATTGCCATAAATGACTTCTGACATGAATTGCCATAGACAACTTCTGAAATAAATTGCCATAAATGACTTTAAGTAATGAATTTCTTGAATTATGATGATTGGCATAAATGAAATTATAAATAAAAGAAAAGAAAAAGAGGAAGAAAGAAAGACAACATTTGGCCATATCTTGATAAGGTCCGAATAGAGGGTATTGATGTCATATGCTTCCTGAACCTGTCCAAAGAATTCACAAGTGCTCACAAAGTGGCCAAGGTGATGCTTACAACAACATATGGGTAGAATACCCCCTTAAAGTTGCATTCCAGGAGAGGAACTTACTTTCATAACTTCTTCTCCCCACCAAGCACCATAATCAAACTCTTGAGGTATTTGGACCAGGCTTGTCTGGATATCATGAATGGAAATCCTTGAAAAGGTCTGTTGAGTTGGTAAGGTTGGAAGATGGTTCTCAAGTGGTTCTTTCTGGGTCTTCACTGAATCCTTTCCACTCTACAAGATACCATAATTTACCTCTTTTGAGTTTTGAGTCCAGAACCTGAGTGTGAGCCTTAGAGGTAATTTCATATACCCAAAAGACCACAAATATAAAAAATAACATATTAATATAAATAAAATAAATTTATTTATATTATTAAAATAAAAATCAAAATATAAATATAAAATTATATTAAAGATAAAAAATTAATTATAATTTAAAAATAAAAAATACATTAAATTTTGTAAATATAAAATTACATTTATACTTGAAAAAATTAAGTAAAAATGAAACTTTAACAAAATTGTGAAAAAATAAATAAATTTGGAAAAAAGTTAAATAAAATTTATTATAACTTTTTATCCTATAAATAAACATATAAAATTTATTTCACCATTGGATTCCTCATAAAAAATCAGGTGGGGTCACCTCTGAGTGAAATTCTTGTAACTCAACTCTAAATAAGCTTGAATTAAGTTTTTAGTATTTTCAATACAAAAGTTGAAAATCCTCAAAACCTTAATTTAATTCACACCACATGTGGTGTTAACCATCAATTTTTGTGTTAAAATTGAGGTGCTGTGTTTAGTTTAGAAGTTATGAGGAATTGAAGTATTTTCAATTGAATTCAATTGAAATGTCAAAATGTGCGCGTGTATTACATAAGTGAACTTTGATTTACATATGAGGTGTCAATTATTACTGTATTGTACTGTACAATTGAATTGAATTACATATGTAAATTATAAGTATAATACATGATGAGGAATTAAAGGAAAAATAAATTGGAAAGATTAAATTTGGGGGGGAAAAGGAACTCCAGCTCTAAGGGGGAGCTAGACCCCCAAAATCCTTGCTGACAGGCGTGGGATGTCAAAATTCACGCAAAAGTTCATCACTTTTGGCCTGGAATTGAGTTACAGGGTCTGTGGACTCAATTGATGATGAGGTTTTGATACCAACTGGGGTAGTTTTAGCTGTTGCCAAGAAGGTAAAACTACCCTTAAGATAAAACAATCATAATAAAAACAGTTTTAACTGGTTTCTACGTCTCTGACACACATTCTGACGTGTTTTGAAGGCTCTAGGCCTGGTATTGCTATAGTAATGGCTGATTTAAGGGTCTAAAATGGCTAAAAATGGCTAAAAATGGCTTAAACCAGCCCTTTTTGGTCTAAACCAGGGTTCAATGATGCCATAATTGGTTTTTCTGTTGTCAGACTGTTTTTCACGACTGACAAGAGTAAATTTTACTTTTGGAGTAAGAGAATTGATGGCTATAAAAGAATGTCTTCTTTGCCCCACTTTTCTCTTCATGTTAGAATCTTTTCCTTTTATTAATTAGTTTAAAACTGTTAAACCAATCAATCAAAGATTCCAACCACCACTTTTAAATCATTTTAATACTTTTAACCACGTGAAAAAATCATTATAATCATTGTTTGTAACTCTTATAATCATTTTTACCCCTGAACCACCCCAAAAGTGAATTAAAGCATCTTTCATCACTACAAACTTTGTCACTTTGTTTCCAAATTCACTCTGGTCACTTTTGGGCGTGTTTTCTCTTTAATATTCTTTTTAAAGACTTTGTTCTTTAATTAATTGCTTGCAGTTCTTTGCTCAATTAATTCCAATTGAAATTTCTCTTGAAGAAATTTCTTTTGTAGCCTTAAAATATCTCTTGTAGAGTATTTTTTGGATAAATTTTTATTGTTGGTAAAACAATAAATTTTTATAATATTATTGTTTTATACTAATAAAGTTATAAACAATAAAATTGGCGTGTTTTCTCTTAAAAATAATATTTCATACTATTTTTAATTGATTTTTACCTTATACAAATTTTGAGGACAGGAAAAGTACTTGATTTTTAATCAAAGTTTCATATCCACACCTTACATTTGGGGGCCCAGCCGTGATATTTTACCTGTGACATATTTTTTTTCCTCTTTTTAAATCTTTTTTCTTATATTGAAAAATTTAAAAACATATAAAAAATACTTATAATTCAAAAAACCCATAAAAAATAATTTTTTTCATATTATAAGTGAGGCTTAAATTCTTATTTCTTTTTTTGAAATATCCTTTTTTTACTTAATTAATTGGCTTTTTCATTAATTTTAGTGTCTGACAACGTGGTAAGACAAGAAAACATTGAAACAGCCTCAACAGTAACCAGCATTATCCCTGCCAGTACTGTTAATTCTGATCATAATAGCACTGCTATTGTGACTCAAAATAACCAGCCTGAACCAATATCTTCTGAATTGATTAACTTGGACATAAGTAATACCCTTCAGAAAGCTAAAAATTTGGCCAATAGTAAGTTTTTGACGTAAAAATACTATTTTAAGCCTTTTTTAACCATAATTATGCCTTCAACCAGGTCAGGAGCCAGCTACAACCCCTCAAGCAGCTCCCAAAAAGGTAATAGACGTGATTATGGCAGAGGCCAACCAGGTACAGAAGGAAAAGGGTCAGTTGATGACTTCCAAAAAACTAAAATGGGTCATTCTGAAGCTGATAATACCATTTTACCTTCAAAAAGAGCTGACACTGCCACAACAAGCCTCTGTGGACATATACAAAGCCAGCCACAGTGCATACAACAATGCACTTCAATTCAAGGAGTACCAGATCCTTGCAGACCTGTGGAAGAATTGCATGAATTCTTACCTGACAGTAAGAAAATTCTTGGGCCATCCCAACACTTGCAAATTGCTCAATGGATGGCATCCATTTATGGAGAAGAAAAACATGATGCTTTTGACACTAGAATGGAGGAAAAACAACCCTCCACCACCCAAACCAGTGCCAAAAACAGCCCCAGTGGCCAGCAGCAGCAATTCCAACGTGAAAAAGCAGCCACAAACTCCAAACCAAGGCAAAGGGAAGGCACCAGCCCCAAAACCTTACAGCCAGGGCTACAGAATCCCAAAGATTCAGCAGGATGCCATGGAAAATGTATTTCAGATGGCCAGAACCATGATGGAATTACAGAAGAAGGAGGAAGCCAGATTAAGGTTCCAGAAATGATTTCTGACATATTTGATTCCATCCCAGAGTTGTATAATGCTATAAATGACGTGAAAAAACATCTTTCTGATAAAAATGAAACCATTTGTAACAACATTAAAACAAACAACCTGAGTCTGTGCCAAATTAATGAAACACTTATGTGTTTTGAAAAAGTTTTGAGAACAATTAAAAATTCCAATAATGATAATTCTTCTAACAATAAAATAAATGAACAATCTGCCATTATTAAAGAATTAACAGATAAATATTCTAAATTCAATATTGATGACATAATTGAAACAAGAATTAAACAAGCCATAAATATTATCAAGACAGATAACAAGAAAGTCCTTGATGACATTTCAAATTCATTTACTGAAGTAAAGACATATACCATTGCCTTGGAAAAGTGTTTTGATGCTTCACAAGAAGAAGTATCAAAATTATCAATGAAATTGAATCAAGTCACTGCTGATAATACAAGACAGACAGAGTTATGGCAAGAACTTACACATAAAGAAGACATGTATAAAATTGAAGTAATAAATTTAATACAAAGCTTCCAACATGAATACAGAAATTCCCAAAGGTGTAGCAACAGTAAAATGAATGACATTGAACAAATACTGAACACCTTACCAAGAATGTCTACACCTCTAAATCAAAATGAGGGCACAAGAATTTCAAATCCACAAGTATTGGATCCTGATAATTCACAATTAAAAAATGAATTATCCACTTCTTTTCATAACTTGGAACCATCAATGGGCCAAGCACTCTTGAAAGAAGTTCCAAAACTTAAAGAATGGCCTCACTTCAGTGGTGAAGGAGAGTATGACCATATGGAATTCATTAGAGGTATCGACATGATCAAAGAGGATTTTGAATTACCAGACAGATTGGTAACAGCCAGGTTTAACACCTTGTTTACCAGATCAGCTCACAGATGGTACATCAAAATAAGACAAGCACATGGACACCAGAGTTGGACTTGGTGGAAAACCCAAATCATCAACAAATGGGCAAATGATGCTTGGAGGTTTAAAGTTGAAACAGCCTTTGAATCTGCCAAATTTAATGCTGATAAAGACAGAGCTTTACCATGGTTTTGCCAACAAAAGGACAGATTAACAGCATTATATCCTGACATGTCAGAGTTTATGATCCATAGAGAAATTCTGAGACAATGTGGAGGTGACTTAGAGCATGCTGTCAAAAGCAGGACTACTGAACAATCTTCAGCAGAAGATATTATCAATATACTAGAAGAAGTAACCACCAGAACCAAAATTGGTTCTAGTAGGGTGAATCTCAAAACAAGGTTTAATACACCTTGGAAAGATTCTGTGGACAAAAACCCCAAAGAAAATTCTGGTAATATTAAATATAAATCTGCAGACACAGTCAGAAAATGCCATATTTGCCAAAGCACCACCCATTTAGCCAATACATGTCCAAAGAGGGGGAAAATCAATGAAATTGACATTGAAAAGGAACCAAATGTTGAAAAAGAAGACATAATTGAAGACAATTCAGATGATAAGTCATCCATATTTTCTGAATCTTCAAAAGATATAGAAATTATCAATGCCACTTTTGACATCATGGAATCTTATTCCCACTTACCACAATTGAGCAATGGTCAAGTTGATTTATCAAAAGTTCAAGATGCACAACTTATGAAGACAAAACCAAACAGAGGAAAAGGTTATACAGCTGGTAACTCCTGTATAACAGAATTGGTAATTGACAACAAGCCCACCAAACTCTTGCTTGACCCAGGAGCCTTCTGCTCTTGTGTTGGAAAATCCTTTCTTAAGACCTGTGTGCCAAATTTTGAAGACCAATTGTTACCAATTGATGGTATAAAATTCAACAGTGCAAGTAACTCAATGAAAGCATTGGGAATCCTTGAGACCAATATCATATTCCCACACATAAATGGGAATTTAAGGATCACAGTTGAATTTGTTGTTATGGAAAATTGCTCTAGTACCCATTTTATATTGGGAAATGACTATTTGATCATGTATGGGATAGATTTACATAATAACAAAGACAGATACTTTACAATTGGGGACAATAAGCGCCAGAAATTTGCCTTTTTACCATTTAAAAGACAAATTACAGTAAACAAAGTATCACCAGTCAACTTAGAGTTAGAAAAATTCAAGTCTGAACAGTTAAATGAGGCTGAGATAAGCCTTCATCTGACTGATAAACAAGAAAATGAACTTTCTTCCCTTTTGTATGACCACAAAGGAGCACTTGCTACAGACAAAGAACCTCTGGGAGCAATTATTGGTCATGAAGTTGACATCATTCTTAACATTGAGAGACCTTATCCACCACTCTTAAGAAGACCTGCTTATCCAGCAAGTCCAAAATCAAGAGAAGCTCTAGAAATTCATATCAAAGAACTTCTAGACCTTGGTGTAATAAGAAAAGTAGGCCACAATGAGGAAGTAGAAATAACTACACCAGTCATAGTGGCATGGCATAATGGAAAATCCAGAATGGTTGGGGACTTTAGAGCTCTGAACACTTACACTGTTCCAGACAGATACCCAATACCAAAAATCCAAATTGCCCTTACTCAAATATCTCAAGCAGTGTATATAACCACTATGGATGCCCTTAAAGGATTCCATCAAAATGTGGTAACACCAAGAGCAAGAAAATACTTGAGAATTATTGTTCATTGTGGAGTGTATGAATACTTAAGGATGCCCTTTGGTATCAAAAATGCACCTTCACACTTCCAAAGAATGATGAATGAAATCTTCCCTGAAGAACTCTCAGAGGGATGGTTAATCATTTACATTGATGACATTATTATCTGTTCAAAGACTTGGGAGTAGCACATGTACAGACTATCAAGAGTTTTGACAAAAATCCAATCAGTAAACATGAAAATCTCCTTGAAGAAATGACATTTTGGATTTAAAGAACTTAAGGCACTAGGACATGTTGTATCTGGTTTGTCCCTTGGAATTGATAAAAACAAAGTTGCAGCAGTATTGTTAAAACCCATGCCTCAGAATAAGAAGGAAATTCAGTCATTCTTGGGTTTTGCAGGATATTACAGGCAACACATTAAAGACTTTGCATCCATAGCAAGACCACTTTATAAGTTGTGTGACAAAGACACAGTATTTGAGATGACTGTTGACAGAGTCAAAGCTTTTGAATCTCTAAGAGAAGCATTGACCACTGCTCCACTCTTACTGATGCCAGACTTTAAATTACCTTTCAAACTGTATATTGATGCATCAGGGGATGGACTAGGTGCTGCACTTCACCAAGTTCAGATCATAAATGACAAACCTGTAGAAGGACCAATATGTTTCATATCCAGGCAAATAAAACCAACTGAAGCCAGATATGGAGCAAGTCAAATGGAATGTCTATGCCTTGTCTGGGCCTTGGAGAAATTGAACTATTTCTTAGAGGGATGTGTTTTTGAAGTAATAACAGATTGTACAGCTGTGAAATCACTTTTAAACATGAAAACACCTAACAGACACATGCTCAGATGGCAAATAGCCATACAAGAATACAGAGGCAATATGACTATTGTTCATAAGGATGGGAATATTCATAAGAATGCAGATGGACTAAGCAGATGGCCATTACCAAATAACATTGATAATCCTGCTTATGTTCCAGAAGAAGCTTCACCACAAATTCCAATAGAAGGAATAAGTGTTACAGACTTGAACACCACCTTCTTTGAAGAAGTCAGAAATAGTTACACTCAAGATAAGAATTGTAGCATCTTATGCCAATTACTTAACAAAGACTGTAAAGACAACTCTCTAATACATGCCTTGGATGAAGTATGGAGAAAATCTTATAATGAAGGAAGATTTCACCTACTGGATGGTATAATTTACCACAGAACCAAGCACACATGTGTCATGACAGTTGTAGACAGGTCATTAATCAATCTTGTACTGAAAGAATGCCATGATAGTCACTTTTCAGGACATCTTTCTGAAGACAGAACAAGAGAGAAAGTGAAGACCTGCATATGGTGGCCAATGTGGCAAAAAGATGTTGCAGAGTATTGCAAAACCTGTGACAGATGCCAAAAGGCAAATAAATCCACTGGCAAAAGACTTGGAAATATGATGAAAATCCAAGAACCAAACAGACCTTGGGAAATTATCCATATGGATTGGGTAACTGGCCTACCACCAGGAGGTGACAGGAGCTATAATGCTTGCCTAGTAATTGTGGACAGATTCAGTAAAACTCCAATCTTTTTACCATGTCACAAAGATGATACAGCCATGGATACAGCTCTTCTGATATGGAATAGAGTAGTATCATGGACTGGGATATTTACAAATATCATCAGTGATAGAGATCCTAAATTCACTTCAGCACTATGGACAAATCTTCACCAATTATTTGGCACTAAACTGTCTTTCTCTACAGCCTACCACCCACAAACTGATGGCCTGGCTGAAAGAATGATCCAAACCTTAGAGGACATGGTGAGAAGATTTTGTGCATATGGCCTTGAATTCAAAGATTGTGATGGATTTACCCATGATTGGTGTACTCTGTTACCAGCACTGGAATTAGCATATAAAACATCAATCCATGCTAGTACCAATCAGACTCCTGCTGTTCTAGAAAAAGGATGGAACCCCAAGTTACCCCAAGACTCCTTGAGGAAAGACTTAATTGAAATACATCCCACAGCTGCTAGCTTCAAAGGAATGCTAGACAAAGCTAGAAAGCATGCAGTAAGGTGCATGGAGGACTCTTTTGCATATGCTAAAGACAAATGGGATAAATCTCATGCAACTCCAGATTTCAAAGTGGGGGATCTAGTTCTTGTATCCACCACTAACTTCAATAACATCAAAGGATGTAAAAAGTTGAAAGACTCCTTTGCAGGACCTTTTGTGATTAAGGCCCTCCATGGAGAAAATGCTGTTGAAGTAGAGTTATCTGAAGAACTTAGCAATAAGCACCCTACATTTCCAGTGAGCTTGATAAAACCATATAAATCTAGTGATGCTGAGAAATTTCCCTTTAGGAATAAGATTCCCCAAGTTGAACCTCCTATTGAGACATCTGGTACTAAGAAAATAACCAAAGTTCTTAAAGGAAGGAAATTAAGAACCAAGAAAGTAAGGGAATACCTTGTTAGGTACAATGACCCAACTTGTGAAGATGAATGGTTAGAAGAAAAAGATATACCAGAAGCTACCAAACTCCTGAGGAGATTCAGACACACTAGAAACACCAATATTACAAAGTAATATTCTTTTTTTAGGGGGAGGGAATGTGAGCCTTAGAGGTAATTTCATATACCCAAAAGACCACAAATATAAAAAATAACATATTAATATAAATAAAATAAATTTATTTATATTATTAAAATAAAAATCAAAATATAAATATAAAATTATATTAAAAATAAAAAATTAATTATAATTTAAAAATAAAAAATACATTAAATTTTGTAAATATAAAATTACATTTATACTTGAAAAAATTAAGTAAAAATGAAACTTTAACAAAATTGTGAAAAAATAAATAAATTTGGAAAAAAGTTAAATAAAATTCATTATAACTTTTTATCCTATAAATAAACATATAAAATTTATTTCACCATTGGATTCCTCATAAAAAATCAGGTGGGGTCACCTCTGAGTGAAATTCTTGTAACTCAACTCTAAATAAGCTTAAATTAAGTTTTTAGTATTTTCAATACAAAATTTGAAAATACTCAAAACCTTAATTTAATTCACACCACATGTGGTGTTAACCATCAATTTTTGTGTTAAAATTGAGGTGTTGTGTTTAGTTTAGAAGTTATGAGGAATTGAAGTATTTTCAATTGAATTCAATTGAAATGTCAAAATGTGCGCGTGTATTACATAAGTGAACTTTGATTTACATATGAGGTGTCAATTATTACTGTATTGTACTGTACAATTGAATTGAATTACATATGTAAATTATAAGTATAATACATGATGAGGAATTAAAGGAAAAATAAATTGGAAAGATTAAATTTGGGGGGGAAAAGGAACTCCAGCTCTAAGGGGGAGCTAGACCCCCAAAATCCTTGCTGACAGGCGTGGGATGTCAAAATTCACGCAAAAGTTCATCACTTTTGGCCTGGAATTGAGTTACAGGGTCTGTGGACTCAATTGATGATGAGGTTTTGATACCAACTGGGGTAGTTTTAGCTGTTGCCAAGAGGGTAAAACTACCCTTAAGATAAAACAATCATAATAAAAACAGTTTTAACTGGTTTCTACGCCTCTGACACACATTCTGACGTGTTTTGAAGGCTCTAGGCCTGGTATTGCTATAGTAATGGCTGATTTAAGGGTCTAAAATGGCTAAAAATGGCTTAAACCAGCCCTTTTTGGTCTAAACCAGGGTTCAATGATGCCATAATTGGCTTTTCTGTTTTCAGACTGTTTTTCACGACTGACAAGAGTAAATTTTACTTTTGGAGTAAGAGAATTGATGGCTATAAAAGAATGTCTTCTTTGCCCCACTTTTCTCTTCATGTTAGAATCTTTTCCTTTTATTAATTAGTTTAAAACTGTTAAACCAATCAATCAAAGATTCCAACCACCACTTTTAAATCATTTCAATCCTTTTAACCACGTGAAAAAATCATTATAATCATTGTTTGTAACTCTTATAATCATTTTTACCCCTGAACCACCCCAAAAGTGAATTAAAGCATCTTTCATCACTGTAAACTTTGTCACTTTGTTTCCAAATTCACTCTGGTCACTTTTGGGCATGTTTTCTCTTTAATATTCTTTTTAAAGACTTTCTTCTTTAATTAATTGCTTGCAGTTCTTTGCTCAATTAATTCCAATTGAAATTGCTCTTGAAGAAATTTCTTTTGTAGCCTTAAAATATCTCTTGTAGAGTATTTTTTGGACAAATTTTTATTGTTGGTAAAACAATAAATTTTTATAATATTATTGTTTTATACTAATAAAGTTATAAACAATAAAATTGGCGTGTTTTCTCTTAAAAATAATATTTCATACTATTTTTAATTGATTTTTACCTTATACAAATTTTGAGGACAGGAAAAGTACTTGATTTTTAATCAAAGTTTCATATCCACACCTTACACTGAGCCACTTCCCATTCTTCTTACTCCTCCACTAATACTGGTGGTGGTGGCAATTGATGACGATTTGGGATAGTTGAATGCTTCACTGGTTCTGATAAGGACACATGGAATATAGGGTGAACTGTCTTCCATTGCTGAGTCAACTTGAGGTGATATGCATGACTGCCAATCTTCTTCAGAACTTCGAAAGGTCCCAACCATCTTTCTGATAATTTCTTGGTGGGTCTTGTTGTCTTGATGTTCTTGGAAGCTAGCCATACTTTGTCCCCAGGTTGGAAATCAGGTGGAATTTCTCTATTTCTATATGCATACTTCTTGAATCTTCTTATTTCTGACTCTGATTCTTCTTTGACAACTTGCTCTACTGATTGGAGTTTTTTTGATAACTTTCCAGCAGGTGAGTCTTGAGAAATATGGATTGAGTCAAAGCTGGGATTTCTTCCATAAATGGTGAAAAAAGGTGATTGCTTTGTTGATGAATGTTCTGCATTATTATAGGAAAATTCAGCCAGAGGGAGCCAGGTGTACCAGTCATCTTGATGATAGCTGATATACATCCAAAGATACTGTTCTAGAATCTGATTTACCCTCTCTGTCTGTCCATCTGTTTCAGGATGAAAAGCAGTTGAAAGATCTCTTGATATCTTGAGCTTCTGACATAATTGAGTCCAAAATGATGAAACAAATAAAGATCCTCTATCACTGACAATACTGACTGGAAGGCCATGCTTGGAAAATACATGACTAATGAAAATTTGAGCTAAGTCCAGAGAGGTGATTGTGCCATAAGTTGGAATGAAGATTGCCATTTTTGAGAACCTGTCCACAACTACTAGAATTGAGTCAAAGTTGTTTGACAAGGGCAATTGAGTGATAAAGTCCATTGATAAGGAATTCCAAGGACCAGATGGAATTTGAAGAGGCTTGAGTATTCCAAACTTCTTTTGATGAATTTTCTTGTTTCTTGAACATTGCTGACATGAGGACACATAGTCCTTGATGAATTGATTCATGCCAGCCCAATAAAAATCCCTATTGATGAGCTTGAGGGTCTTCTCCTGGCCAGGATGGCCAGCCAAAGGTGAGTCATGACGCTTTTGAAGAATATTGAGTTGAAGTTCTTCATTGCTTGTGTCAGCCTGTGACTCAAAACCAGAGCACAAGCATGATAGCCAAAATACCATAAACCAATGGTATAGCCAAGATACCACCAAAACATGGAGCTGAGCCAAATAAGCTCATAAGGTATCAAAAGAAAGAGGAAACTCACTTCTTTCTTAAAACATAAGTCCCATCACCATAGGACAAGAAATAACAAAGCTATTCCTGCTCAAAGTTATTGCTGAGCATAAACCTTAATTTTCACCTCTCATCTAAAATCCAGAAGGAGAGGCTTAAACCCATCAAATGGGTATTCAAAATGAAGCTCTAAGTCAGGGCTATCCAATGGTACCAGCAAAACTGAGCTAGCACCAGTATTACTTGAGTTATGGTCAAATTCAGGCCAAATAAGGGTAAACAAAACATTCACCTCTCGTCTAACTTCTACAGTTTTAGTGTGGGATACTTGAAGTGGGGTCTTTTTGGAAATAGCACAACCAGGGATATCTGATGGTGCCATCCAATTCTTCATATCTCACCTATAACAGAAGTTATGAGGCAAACAAGCTCAATACAGCTTTTTTCCCAAACCACACCTATGTACAAAAACTTTGTACATAGAATAACTTTGTCATATTTAATGATAGCCATACCAAATTGGGTACCATTGTGTAGAGCTCATACAGGGCTATTCAATGAACCAACGTTGAGCATGATATCTCGAAAAATGACAGAGGTATGGTCATTTGAAGGCTATAATCCCACAATATGACAAATACAACTGTATTATGACAGGATACAGTTGTACTCTGATTATGAGGTGTCAAATAGATGAAGAAGCATGTTAATACTTCAATACCTCATACGTCAGTCAATAATGGGGTCCCATACAGTTTCTGTACAGCATTCTACATGTCATACACGTCAGAATCAGGCTGTGAGGTCCCCAGATGAAAGTTTTCACCCTGTATTGGTGAAAACTGCCCAGATGTGGTTTCAAAACCACATCTGAGCCCAATACAGGGCATACAGGCTTTTTGCAAACCACAAGTCAGTCCTAGAGAGTGAAAAACTTCACTTCCTCTACGTGGAAAGGTCTAGCACCCTTTCCACCCCATTTCAGGATAAAAAGGAGGCTTTTCACAGCCAGAATTGTCTCCTCATCCTGCTCTTGAATACCCTACGTAATAAACTGTAAAAAACAGTTTTACTCTTGGTTAATAAACAGGTATACTCTTAATTTAAAGTATTGTAGTCTTTATTATTGTAACCCAACAGGTAAAGCTGCACCCAGGGCTTTCAACAGCGCTCACCACCACTATATTCATTATAGTAAAGCCCTTTTTGTCACAGGGGCTCTTCGAAGTGAAGAGGGCCTGGCACTCAGTAAACTGGGACTCACTTATGGAGGGCTCAAGGATAGGATAAGATGAGATACACTTAAGAGTGTTAAAGATGAATTACTAAAAGGATGAATATAAGAAAGCAGCAACAAAAGAAATAAGAAGAAGAAAATAGAAGAGCCAACCACAAACAAGTCCAAGTCCACTGTTTCAACCTGTCAGAATGGAAAGAGAAGGGTTAATAAGGATATGGCCACCCAACTCATACTGTACAGGCGAAGAAAGAAAAGAGGCAAAGACTAACTTAAGATTAAATAAATATATTACCCAAAATATAAGGATAAGAATATTCAGTTAATAATAAATCAACTAAATTAATTAACTGGGGAAAAGTCCCCAGGGGGGAGAAAGAGGGGCTGGTATATGTGAGAATCACCAGCCCTCATCCAGAGAAGAATTTTCATGAGAATAATTGATTGTTGAATTGAGTCTGGCCAATACAGGTCCTGTACAGCTGTACAGGACTTGTACAAGAGGTGTGGTGTATTTGAGTGATCATACAGTTTCATACTGGTGTATTGAAACTGTATTGGGTGAATCCATCCTGTACAAGTATTGACAGGCTGTATTGATGTACCAAACTGTATGCATGTTTCAGAATGAAGATTGCTGAAACTGACTGCTGATGCAGATACTGGATTTGCTGATTTGAGGTGTTTGAGTGGGTGTATGAATGAATACCCTTACCCCTGATGGATGGTTGTTACAGTATCCCCCTCTTGAAACTGGTGGGCTCCTGAACACCATAATACCCTGCCACTGTTGAGTGGCATCTCAATATCCCCACATTTTTTCAAAAAATTTTCTTTTTTAGATTTCTTTCCTCTTGACCATTATCCTGAAAATCCTTTATTACTTCTTCCCTGCCAAATTCAATTGATTCCCCCCTTTCTTTTCAAATTTGAGTGAGTATCCCTTCCAGAGTATGCAATTCCTTCTTTTGATTCAATCAGTCCTGTCTTGGGATGTGGCCTTGGGATATATCCCAGAATAAAGGCCATTGAGCACTTGTGCTCAAAAATTGGTGCCCAATGAGTATATGACTTGTACTCATTGGCCCAGACTTAATCCATTCAATGAACCTCCAAGGGGTCTTGTCCTCATGATCCAAGGAATTGGCCTCAGGCAGCCCTCCCAGTGGGTTTGGACTGTGGCCCCCATCTTGAGTGATCTTGATGTATCTTGCTTTTTATGGCCTTTTTGGCCTTGCTGGGTGTTTTGGTGATTAGGGCAATTTTTTTGATTTTTTGGGTTTTTTGGCCATAATAGGCCTTTTGATGTTTTTGGGATCCTACGGTCCGCGGTCCGTGGTCCGTGGTCCGTGGTCCGCGGTCCGTGGTTCGCGGTCCGTGGTCCGTGGGCCGTGGTTCGCGGTCCGTGGGCCGTGGGCCGTGGTTCGCGGTCCGTGGGCCGTGGGCCGTGGACCGTACGCCGCGGTCCGTGGGCCGTGGTCTGCGGTCCGTGGGCCGTACGCCGCGGTCCGCGGTCCGTGGGGGCTATTGGAGGCCCCCAGGACCAAAATGAAGCCCCTGGGCCCAAATTTGCTGGGGACCCAGGGTGACCAAGGGGCCCAAAATTGGCCCAATTCCAAAATTCACCATATATGGCCTGGATCCATTGAAGGGGTCCAGGACCATCAAGATCTTGGCCTCCCCAAAGTTGCAGGGGAGGCCCTGGGTGATGAGTTCAGCCCCAAAGGGGTATGAACCTTCACCTTAGAGGCTTTGAGGTGGGGCATAATTGAGTTATGGCCCCAGTTCCTTGAGTCAAATTTCTTTTTCTTGATGTGGAGTGGATTGATTCTGACGTCTTGAATCTTCTGCTTGCACTTTCTTCAGTTATGAGTTCCAAACTGACTGAACTCACTGAATCTTCCCCTTCTGCACCGCCACCGTCTGTTCTTCATGGTTCTGGCGTCTTCAGTCGATTGTCTTCTCCCTCCATGGCGTCTTCTGGCCATTTTGACCCCTCCCAAACATATGATGGGTTCAGAGCAGTTGAAGTTCTTGATCCTGCCTGTACTGAGTGTTTGGCCAGGGGGAAGGATTGCTTTCAACATTACAATCCTCGATCGTCAAAGTGCCATTTCTGCTTCATTGGGAAGAAGCCATGCCGCCGTACCGGATCAACTTTGTCCCGGGTCAAGAGACACTTGTGGAGTAGGAAGGATGGGCCTTATGGGCAGGAATTCCCCATTCTTGAGGAACCTACCCCTGATGCCACTTCTGGATTTTCTCAATGTGAGTGATTTGCATTTCTTGGTTGAATTGATGCTGATATTTTGATGTAGTGACTGGTTCCAGGCAGAGGGATGTGGCCAGGTGGACTAATGTTGGAGGGCCCATTCCGATTGGTGGTAGGCCCATCCACTACAGCTCAGAAATTCCCATTTCAAGGACCAATGCTGATGGAGTGGTGAAAGTAGTGAAGAAGCTAAGAAGAATTGTTGATTCCCCATCAGATCCAGATGCTGAAGGAAGTGATGAGTTGGATGGTGAAGAAGTTCAAGTTATTCCTCATTCAAGTGGCCATCCATCCAG
The DNA here is from genome assembly GCA_023105745.1 of Austropuccinia psidii. NCBI lineage: Eukaryota > Fungi > Basidiomycota > Pucciniomycetes > Pucciniales > Sphaerophragmiaceae > Austropuccinia > Austropuccinia psidii. Next base: position 7,916,086 of record JALGQZ010000010.1, on the reverse strand, counting down.
CAATTCCTCTTCTCAACCTCTTGCCAACCCCAGATTCCAAAGCCAAGTGGTTCCCAGCACTCCAAGGACCTTCCAACCAATGCTTGCTTCAATTCCTACTACCCTTCCTCCTCCATCACCAACTACTTCCCACACCACCAGGCCTGCCTTGAATCCAGCAGTAAGACCATCTCCAGTTCAACAGCCCAGAAACTCACCCATAAACACCTCCCGTCAACTCCAACCTGTGGCTAGCTCCAGCAGAAGAAGAGATGGGATGTCCCCTTTGCCGTTTCCTGCCGCTCAAGTATTCCAAAGAAGAGAACGTTGGCCTATCCGGGTTACCAGAGAAGATCCCAACGCGGCTAGTGAAAATCAAGATGCTGTGGCCAGATTGTTCAGGAGAGTTGACAGAAATAGCAGAGAGGTGATTATGTATGCCAATGACAGGACGATTCCAGGTACTGCTTCTGAAGAAATGGCTGCAAAATTTGCCTGGTATGAAGATGAGTTGATAAATGATTTCCAGAGAACTTTTGATGACTTGGGTAGAGATAACTAGTTTCCTTTTCCTTGTTTGTGTTTGGCTTGCCTTCTATCCCCACTCTTATAAATACTAAAAATGAAAAAATAATGGAACCTCCCAATACATGATTTGGGGAGGGGATGCTGCTGCTTTAAAGAAATAAAAGAAATAAAATTATACAAGTAAAGAAAGAAAGAAAAATAAAAGAATAAGAGAAAATGAGAGTAAAGAAAGAAATAAAGAAAAATTCCTGATGGCTGGTCCTTCTTGTGGTGAGTTGCTTGATTCTGGCCAAGAAGTGTCTGAAAAATGAAAACCAAGCATTTGATGCTCACAGAGTGGCCAAGGTGATGTTTTACAAGAAGTAGAACCCTCAGGGATGCATACCAGGAGATGGAACTTACTTTCATAACTTCCACTCCCCACCAAGCACCATAAAACCGAAAAGAATTGCCATAAGTGACTTCTGAAATGAATTGCCATAAATGACTTCTGAGATGGATTGCCATAAATGACTTGAAGTAATGAATGTCTTGAATTATGATGATTGGCATAAAATGAAAAGATAATAAGGAAAGAAAATGAAACATAAAGAAAGAAAACATTGGGCCATATCTTGATAAGGTCCAAATCGGAGGGTATTGATGTTGTATGCTTCCTGAACCTGTCCAAAGAATTGACAAGTGCTCACAAAGTGGCCAGGGTGATGCTTACAACAACATATGGGTAGAATACCCCCTTAAAGGTGCATGCCAGGAGAGGAACTCACTTTCATAACTTCTTCTCCCCACCAAGCACCATAAATCAAACTCTTGAGGTATTTGGACCAGGCTTGTCTGGATACAATGAATGGAAATCCTTGACAAGGTCTGGTGAGTTGGTAAGGTTGGAAGATGGTTCCCAAGTGGTTCTTTCTGGGTCTTCACTGAATCCTTTCCACTCTACAAGATACCATAATTTACCTCTTTTGAGTTTTGAGTCCAGAACCTGAGCCACTTCCCATTCTTCTTGCTCTTCCACTAAAACTGGTGGTGGCGGCAATTGATGACGATTTGGGATAGTTGAATGCTTGACTGGTTCTAATAAGGACACATGGAATACAGGGTGAACTGTCTTCCATTGCTGAGGCAACTTGAGGTGATATGCATGACTTCCAATCTTCTTCAGAACTTCAAAAGGTCCCAACCATCTTTCTGATAACTTCTTGGTTGGTCTTGTGGTCTTGATGTTCTTGGAAGCTAGCCATACTTTGTCCCCAGGTTGGAAATCAGGTGGAATTGCCCTATTTCTATCTGCATACTTCTTGAATCTCCTTATTGCTGACTCTAATTCTTCTTTGACAACTTGCTGTACTGATTGGAGTTTTGTTGATAACTTTCCAGCAGGTGAGTCTTGAGAAATATGGATTGAGTCAAAGCTGGGATTTCTTCCATAAATGGTGAAAAAAGGTGATTGCTTGGTTGATGAATGTTCTGCATTATTATAGGCAAATTCAGCCAGAGGGAGCCAGGTGTACCAGTCATCTTGATGATAGCTGACATACATCCGAAGGTACTGTTCTAGTATCTGATTTACCCTCTCTGTCTGTCCATCTGTTTCAGGGTGAAAAGCAGTTGAAAGATCTCTTGATATCTTGAGCTGCTGACACAATTGAGTCCAGAATGATGAAACAAATAAGGATCCTCTATCACTGACAATACTGACTGGGAGTCCATGCTTGGAAAATACATGGCTAATGAATATTTGAGCTAAATCCAGAGCAGTGATTGTGCCATAAGTTGGAATGAAGATTGCCATTTTTGAGAATCTGTCCACAACTACTAAAATTGAATCAAAGTTGTTGGACAGTGGCAATTGAGTGATAAAGTCCATTGATAATGAATTCCAAGGACCAGATGGAATTGAAAGAGGTTTGAGTAATCCAAACTTCTTGTGATGGATGTTCTTGTTTCTTGAACATTGCTGACATGAGGACACATAGTCCTTGATAAATTGATTCATGCCAGCCCAATAAAAATCCCTCTTGATGAGCTTGAGGGTCTTCTCCTGGCCAGGATGGCCAGCCAATGGTGAGTCATGACGCTTTTGAAGAATATTGAGTTGAAGTTCTTCATTGCTTGGGATTACCACTCTATCTTTGAATAATAATAACTTGGCTTGAGGTTCAAGAGAATAATCTGGAACTGATTCACCTCTTGCTAGTTGCTTGAGTATTTCTTTATAGTCTTTGTCTTGCCATACTTCTTCTTGAATCTTGTCAACTAAATCTGAGAAAATTTCCACTTTGATTGAGAAGAATCTTGACTCTTGAATTCCATCTTGCTTAAGAACTTGATGAAGATTTTGAGGATTCTTGATGATGAAGTCCACCCCCCTCTCTGGGTACACGTCGTCCCGACGTGACAAGGCATCTGGTAAAGTGGCCAGCCTGCCTGGGCGGTAAGTGATAGTGAAATGAAACTCAGAGAGGAACTCAGCCCAACGGGCCTGACGACGAGTAAGAACTTTGGAAGACATGAAATACTGCAAGGAAGAGTGGTCTGTCAAGACCTCAAAAGAATTGGAAAGAGAAAGAAGAAATGCTCTCCAGCGCTTGAGAGCCCAAACTATGCCAAGGAGTTCCTTGTCATGAATTTCATAGTTGAGTTCAGCTGGTAAGAGCTTGCGACTATCAAATGCAATGGGATGCTTTCCAGAGTCATTCACCTGACTCAGTACGGCGCCCAATGCATAATCAGAAGCATCAGTCTCTACTATAGTAGGTAGAGAAGGATTAAAGTGAGATAAGATAGGAGCAGAGGTGAAAGCTTCTTTGAGTGCTTGAAACTGACTAAGAGCCTCCTCATTGAAGATGAAGGGAGAATCTTTTTTAAGGAGGGAAGTGAGAGAAGTGATTTTTTTGGAATAATTTTTAATGAAGCGACGATAAAAATTGGCAAAGCCAAGAAAAGATTGAAGAGCCTTGATGTTTTTGGGCTGAGGCCAATTGAGTATTTGCTGAACTTTTGAAGAGTCCATCTTGAGGCCATCACTTGAAACAACATAGCCCAAGTATTCCACACTTGAGGCATGGAATACACACTTGGAGGCTTTGGCAAACAAATTATTGTCCCTCAGTCTTTGGAGGACAGAGGCCACATGTTTGACATGTTCCTCCTCAGAACTGGAAAAGACCATAATATCATCTAAATAAACCACAACAAACACATCCAAGAAATCTGCAAATATATCGTTTACCAGATTCTGGAAAGAAGCAGGAGCATTGGTCAAACCAAATGGCATGACCAAATACTCATAACTACCATATTTGGTTCTAAAGGCAGTTAAGTGCTCATCCCCCTCTTTGATTCTCAGAAGGTTATATGCACCACGCAAATCTATCTTGGAGAAGATAGTGGAACCGTTGAATACGGTAAGAAGCTGGTTCATAGGAGGAACAGGGTATCTGTTCTTCCTAGTGACAGCATTGAGTTTGCGGTAGTCAACACACAAACGAAGACCTCCATCCTTTTTCTTGACAAAAAGGACAGGTGCTCCTGTTGAAGAGGAGCTTGGTCTGATGAAACCTTTCTCTACATTCTCTGAAATGTAGGCCCGCAGTGTTTCTGACTCTTGATTTGATAATGAGTAGATAACACCAATTGGAGGTAGAAGACCCTCCAATTCGATATGATGATCACAGGCGCGGTGTGGAGGGAGTTTCTCTGCTTTCACCTTGGAGAATACATCCAAATATTGGTGATAAGCAGGAGGAACAACCTTCAGCACAGTTTCAATTTCTTCTGGCTCTTCCTCCTCATCCCACTGCTCCTCCAGGGATGCATGAAAAGATAAGGGAGGAAGGTCCATATCCCCTTGGAAGAGATGAAGTGAAGATATGGCAACATCTTCTCCAACATCCTTTATCTCTTTGAAGACTTCATCTCTTGATGGAAGTAATGACTGAGAGGGAATTATGGAAGGGATATGGACAGAAGAAGGGATGGAAGGTGTCTTAAGTTCACCAGCCAGAGCAACACTGTTGACAGCAGTGGATAAGTCATTACTAGTAGAAGGAGTAATACCACTAGAATCCTTATGATTAGAATCATAGGTGATCAATCCATTTTTCCAATCAATAATGGGATTGAAATGGTAAAGGAAATCATAGCCCAATATCAGGTCTTCTCCTTTGGGTGAATCTATGATAAAGAAATCCCATTCAAAGCTTGGGAAGGAAGGCAAGTCAACTACCCACTTGGTATAATGGGTGATGAACAAGGCAGGGGATTCATTAGAATCCAAAATGAAAAGAGGGATCTTTTCAGGGAGCTCTGACAGAGTCAATGAGTACTTGAGAACAAAATTCTTTGCAATAAAAGAGTTTGTAGCACCAGAATCAATGAGAATACTATAAAAAATATCAGAGACAGAAGAAAAAATAAGAAATTTTAAAGATTTCTTGACACTAGTATTCAGAGTGCACAATTGTGCTCTTGAAGGAAATAAGTGAGAACCATTGAACACATCATGATTCCCACTCAGGCTTTTCCCTGCTTGCTAGGGAAGCCTCTTGATGATGACCCAGGCTTGTTCTGAGGTCTCTTGAAGCATTTTTCAATTGGGTGCTTGCCACCACAATAAGTACACAACCCCTCTTTAATCCTCCTCTCCTTTTCAGAACCGATTAGTTTATTGTCCTTATTGAGGAGAGGAGCATGGGGCTTGTCCTTTGAAGATTGAAATTGCTTGCCCTTCTTATTCTTCTTCTGATGAGGTCTCTTCTGAAATGAGTTTTGAGGAGGCCTAGACTGATTGGATCCACTGACTGGAGGCTTCTTTTCCTGATTGCCACCCTTTTCCTTTTGCCTCTCATGATATCTTGTGTCCAATTCTAAAGTGACATCCATAAGTTCTTGAAGAGTATCAAAAGTTCCAGGGTGAGAAGCCAACTGATCCAATAATCTTGATGCCAATCCTCTTCTGTAAACATGGATATAAGCTCTTTCCCCCCAATCTCCAATTCTTGACATTAAGCTTCTGAAATCTGCTATGTACAAGGAAACATGACCGCTTTCCTTCATCCTCAAATTGTCCAACTCTTGTTCAGCTTTCCTAACTTCATTGGGGTCACCAAACAGAGTGAATAACTGAGATTCAAACAAGGGCCAATTATTGAGGAGGTAGGAAGGGTCTTCATTGGAAATATTTGAGAGGTAAGGTTCAATCCATTTGCCAGCTCTACCAGTAAGAAAAGAAGTTGAGTACAAAACCTTCTTCCTGTCAGAGAAGAAGTTTGCTGGATCATTATGGAAAATTAGTTGACAGGATTGGATAAATCCTCTCAACTTATGAGCTTGAGTACCATCAAAAGAATCAGGTGCCTTCATGGATGGAGTCTTGAAAGCAGGGGCTTTGGAATTGTCCCTGGGGGCAACTGCTTGAGTGAGTTGTCCCATGAATTGAGTCATCTGCTCCATCATCTTGAGGAGACTTGGGTCAGTTTGAGAGACAAGAGGTTGACTAGAAAGGGCTAGATTAGAACCCTGAGGCACCTCTGGAGCATTTGCCAAGGCATCTGCCACTTCAGTTTCCCCAGAATCATCCTCTTCCACAGACTCTTCCCCCTCTTCATCTTCAACTTCCCCTAATCTTGCTCTTGCACCTTCAGACATGCCAGGGTAGCCACCCAAAAGTCCAGAAAAGGATCTTGATCTTCTAGATTTCATTCCACCTCTTCTTGAGGGTGCTGCTCCTTCCATTGGTGGTCCTCTGTCCAAGTTTGCACTCAGTTGATGAACTGATGGTGTGCGGTCAAGAGGAGCCCTTGCTGTAGGAGTGAGAACAGCTGGAATTTTCTGGGATCTAGTATTCTTTGCTGGGGGGCTATGCTGGACTGGCATTATGAAAAGAATTAAAATAACTTGATGGTATTAAGAAGAATAATCAGGCTTGGCCAAATCAATCACAATAAAATCTTGATGAATCTTGAGGAATCAATTCAAATCTTGAGGAATCAAATTCAATCAACAGTCAAATAAATTCAATCAATCAACAATCAATTCAATCAATATCAATAATTTTGAGGAAATCAATAATCAATCAATAATCAATCAATATTCAATCAATAATCAATCAATAAGTGTCTTCACTATGAAATCAAGTCTTGAGGAATCAATCAATCAGTTCAAAATCTTCAGAAATCAATTCAATATCTTGATGAGTCAAATCAAATCAATAATCAAAATCAATTCTTGAGGATCAATCAATATCTTGAGAGTTTAAAGTCAATAAATCCAATAAATCCTGAATCAATAACCCAAATGAATCCCAATGAATAATCCAATCAATTAAACCAATCAATAATCCCTAGATAAAACCTGAATAAAAACACAGAAAAAATTTGATTGATAAAAGTAAAATGAAGTGATGAAATGGTCAGCAGTGATTAAGAAAGGAAAAGAATCAATTTTCATAAGAATGAAAGGAATGAGATGAAAATTGATGAGAGAGGAAAATCATAAAAAGTCATAAAAATCATAAAATCATGAAAAGGTCATAATTGATGAATGAGAGGAAATGAATATAAATGAATGAAAAGAAAGAATCAAATATGAGTTAATTAATTTAATGTCACAGGGGCTCTTCGAAGTGAAGAGGGCCTGGCACTCAGTAAACTGGGACTCACTTATGGAGGGCTCAAGGATAGGATAAGATGAGATACACTTAAGAGTGTTAAAGATGAATTACTAAAAGGATGAATATAAGAAAGCAGCAACAAAAGAAATAAGAAGAAGAAAATAGAAGAGCCAACCACAAACAAGTCCAAGTCCACTGTTTCAACCTGTCAGAATGGAAAGAGAAGGGTTAATAAGGATATGGCCACCCAACTCATACTGTACAGGCGAAGAAAGAAAAGAGGCAAAGACTAACTTAAGATTAAATAAATATATTACCCAAAATATAAGGATAAGAATATTCAGTTAATAATAAATCAACTAAATTAATTAACTGGGGAAAAGTCCCCAGGGGGGAGAAAGAGGGGCTGGTATATGTGAGAATCACCAGCCCTCATCCAGAGAAGAATTTTCATGAGAATAATTGATTGTTGAATTGAGTCTGGCCAATACAGGTCCTGTACAGCTGTACAGGACTTGTACAAGAGGTGTGGTGTATTTGAGTGATCATACAGTTTCATACTGGTGTATTGAAACTGTATTGGGTGAATCCATCCTGTACAAGTATTGACAGGCTGTATTGATGTACCAAACTGTATGCATGTTTCAGAATGAAGATTGCTGAAACTGACTGCTGATGCAGATACTGGATTTGCTGATTTGAGGTGTTTGAGTGGGTGTATGAATGAATACCCTTACCCCTGATGGATGGTTGTTACACTTTTATTATTAAATTAATCCATCCTTAACCCTTGTAAAACATGTTTAAACTATTTTCCACGTGTCACAGTCATAGTTTTAGTTGTAAATAGCTTTATTACCACTTCAACATAGACTCATCCTGACAGCTTGGAATTACCACTCTATCTTTGAATAATAACAACTTGGCTTGAGGTTCAAGAGAATAATCTGGAATTGATTTGCCTCTTGCTAGCTGCTTGAGTATTTCTTTAAAGTCTTTGTCTTGCCATACTTCTTTTTGAATCTTGTCAACTAAATCTGAAAACACTTCCACTTTGATTGAAAATAATCTTGACTCTTGAATTCCATCTTGCTTGATTACTTGATAAAAATTTTGAGGATTCTTGCTGATGAAGTCCACCCCTCTCTCTGGGTACACATTGTCCCAACGTGACAAGGCATCTGGCAAAGTGGCCAGCCTGCCTGGGCGGTAAGTGATAGTGAAGTGAGATTCTGAAAGGGATTCAGCCCAATGGGCCTGAAGACAAGTAAGAACTTTGGAAGACATAAAATACTGCAAGGAAGAGTGGTCTGTCAAGACCTCAAAAGAATTGGAAAGAGAAAGAAGAAATGCTCTACAGAGCTTGAGAGCCCAAACTATGCCAAGGAGTTCCTTGTCATGAATTTCATAGTTCAGCTTGGCTGGGAGAAGCTTGCGACTATCAAATGCAATGGGATGCTTTCCTGAGTCATTCACCTGGCTCAGTACAGCACCCAAAGCATAATCAGAAGCATCAGTCTCTACTATAGTAGGTAGAGAAGGATTGAAGTGAGATAAGATAGGAGAAGAGGTGAAAGCTTCTTTGAGTGCTTGAAACTGACTAAGAGCTTCCTCATTGAAGATGAAAGGAGAATATTTTGTAAGGAGGGAAGTGAGAGAAGTGATTTTTTTAGAATAATTTTGAATGAAACAACGATAAAAATTGGCAAAGCCAAGAAAAGATTGAAGGGCCTTGATGTTTTTGGGCTAAGGCCAATTGAGAATTTGCTTAACTTTTGAAGAATCCATCTTGAGGCCATCACTTGAAACAACATAGCCCAAGTATTCCATACTTGAGGCATGGAATACACACTTGGAGGCTTCGGCAAACAAATTATTGTCCCTCAGTCTTTGGAGTACAGAGGCCACATGTTTGACATGTTCCTCCTCAGAACTATAAAAGACCATAATATAATCTAAATAAACCACAACAAGCACATCCAAGAAATCTTCAAAGATATCATTTACTATATTCTGAAATGAAGCAGAAGCATTGGTCAAACCAAATGGCATGACCAAATACTCATAACTACCATATTTGGTTCTAAAGGCAGTTAAGTGCTCATCTCCCTCTTTGATTCTCAGAAGGTTATATGCACCACACAAGTCTATCTTGGAGAAGATAGTGGAACCGTTGAATATGGTAAGGAGCTGGTTCATAGGAGGAACAGGATACCTGTTCTTCCTAGTAACAGCATTGAGTTTGCGGTAGTCAACACACAAACAAAGACCTCCATCCTTTTTCTTAACAAAAAGGACAGGTGCTCCTGTTGAAGAGGAGCTTGGTCTAATGAAACCTTTCTCTACATTCTCTGAAATGTAGGCCCATTGTGGGAACTCCTCTTGTGTGGGATTAAAATGAGGCAGTACCTGGAGGGGGAAATCACAGGTAACTAGTTTTGAATTGCTAATAACTCCTGTAACCAAGGGTGGCAAGGGTGTATTGCCTGCCCCTCCTAAAATACTGAACAAAATCTTCCTTGGAGCTCACAAACCAAAATAAAATTAGTAAGTGGCTTTACAACTGCAGAAGACAGAATTCAGCGGTCTCAGATCAGACCTATTCAATAAATAATATGAAAAATAATGTCAGTAATTTGGTTAATTTTGAGATTTAATGAAATACTTGTCTGTTTTAATTTTGATATTTTTGGTTAAATTGAGGTGAGTTGTTTCTTCTTGGTGATAATTCCTTGGTAGGATGGGTTATTTAAGGTTTTCTGGAAAATCTGATTGGTGTTGATAAAGGTAATTTTTTTTAAGGTATAGTTATAATAGAGTAAAATAATTTTTTGAAAGGTTTGCTATTTTTTTCTTAAGAGTGTTTAATAATAAGATAAAATCTTATTTGTTAAATTTAAGAGGTAAGGTTCTTTGATATTGAATTTTTAAAGGGGTAAGTTATTTTTTAAGTCTTGATAAATGGTGTTAATTTTACTGGATAAAATATTTTAATAGAGTAGCAACCCTAACCTTGGGTACTGGGTAATTTTTATTTTCATTTGAATAATAATAAGATTCCACTGAGCTTTAGCTACTGGGTAATCTTCAACACTATACTTCCACTGAGCTTAGCTACTGGGCAAGTAAAATTCACTATAATTCTCTGGACTACCTCCCAGGTGAGGGATGAATTATTCCTGTGCTTGCAATGTGCAGGGGATATAATGTGCATGGGGGGATTTTGAGATTTGGGGGAGAGAGCCCCTCTATTTATACCTTTTGGGAGCCCAGAGGGCCCTCCATGGGAGCTGTCTTTTTCCACTTTGATTCCTTTTGATTTCATCATGTGACTCCATTTTTGGTGAGGACCTTTCTTGCATGGGTCAGGTGATTTAAGGTTTGGTGATAATTTTCTTTCTGCACAGCCTCCATTTATCACATGATTGTCTTTTGGTGAACTAATTATGATGTGATATTCTTGAATTTTCCTTGCATACATGAGGTGATTCAATTTTGGCTGGGGATTTTTGTTGTGCACAGACTCTTTCCTGTCACATGATATTCTGTTGGTGGATGCAGTATCACATGATTACCTTGTAATTCCTTTTCATATGTCCTATTTTAGGTTGGGTAGAAATGGCTGTGTAATTTATGCAGGTGTCATGTTTGTTTTTCTTCTTTTGAACTTTAAAATGAAGTCAGGGGATAACTTCTTGCATTGGTGAATTTACTGTTTTTATGAGATGATGTGATTTTTGATTTTGACATATGCTGTGCATAGTCATGTGGTTGAGATTTAATTGGAATTGTGTACTGCATGCAGCCTGTTGTAACTAGCTTTGGTTTGCATGAGGTGATGAGTGGTGTAAATCATTTTGATTATGTTTTAAGGTTTTAAGTGGGGTTACTGTGGATATAAGATAAGGTACTCCTGGGGCTGTGTTGCAAATGAGCTGCAGGAATTCCATGGGGCTGGGCTTTGCATCATGTGACTTTGAATGCAAGTTGGCTGTATAACTAATGCATGTGTCATTTTCTTGCTGCATGAGTCCTATGGCTGTAAGGGGGTGTAAAGCTGGGTGGGGTGTGTAATTTAAAGGGTGGTACCTTATTTGTTGTAACTAGTGTACTATATGTAACTTGATTTTTTACATATGCATAATGAAATTGAATAATTTATTTAAACACATACACTGCCTTTTGGTGCCTGTGCCATGGTTTTATGAGTTAAACCCAGCTTCTTGCTGTAAAATTGACCTTTTGGTGTAAAATTTGAGTGTAAGTCTGCCTGTAGGATGGATTGACTGCTGTTTTGGGGTACTATGAGCTTGAGCCTGGTGAAAAAAAATGGTATGGAATACCACATCCCCCTCTCCATTTAATGCTGTCCCCAGCATTCCAGGTGAGAGATCTCTATTCTTCATCTGATTCTGTGGTTTCCTCCAATACCTCCTCCTCATTTATTGATTCATCTCCTTCACTTTCTTCTTCTTCTGTGTCTTCTTTTGTGTCTATCAACTTTCCTCTTGGATAAAACCTTTTGACTTGAGAGGCTGCAAATCTTCTTGCTAATTCTGTTCCATCAAGTTCCTCAAGTTCATATGGTCCATTGTTTATTTGTTTGATTACTCTGTAGGGTACATTCCATTTGTTTTTGAAAAGTAGTCCCCAATTAGTTTCTATTGCTTTGTTGTAAACCAGGACCAAATGTCCTGGATTGAGTGGTGATCTTAGTTGGTGTGCCATTCTTCTATCCCAATATTTCATTGAGTCTTCCCTTGATTTTTTGATTTTTTCTGCTGCTTTTCTTCTCATCTCTTCTTTTCCTTCCAACTGCTTGGCTCTGGCTTCCAATAATTCCTCAGTTGTGGATATTTTGTGCCATTCTACTGCTAAAAAGGTTTTTGTTTCAATGTCAATTGGTAATACTGGTAGTTGTCCAAATTGGAGTTCATATGGTGAGAAACCAGTTGTCCTTTTAGTGGAGATTCTGTCAGCCAAGGTAACCAAAGGTAGATATTTTCTCCATTTTCCTCCATTTTCTCCACACATCTTGACTAATGCATCTTTAAGTTTTTTATGGCCTCTTTCAACCATTCCTTGAGACTCTGGGTAATAGGGTGTGGTGACTCTGATTCTTTATCCTGCTTTCTTTACTGCATCTTGCAATTCTTTTCCAAACTCTTGCCCCCCATCCACAGTTACTTCTTTTGGTGAGCCATACCTGCATATCCATTCTGAGGTGAACCATTCTGCCACTGCCTTTGCTGTTAATTTGACTAGTCCAACTGTTTCTGGCCATCCTGAAAAATCATCTCTGGCCACAACCATATACTTCCATCTTCCAGATTTGATATGGACTGCATCCATACTGACTCTTTCAAAGATTGTTGATGTTGCTGTAGATTTTCCTTGTTCTCTTTGTAAGTTTTGACTTCTCTTTTGGCAGGCTAGGCAAGATTGAACCCATTTCTTTACTGATTTCTTCATTCCTTCCCACCAAAATCTTGCTTTAATTCTTCTGTAAGTTGCATTTTCCCCTCTATGGCCCATGTCTTCATGAAGTGACTTTAAAATGTAGCTTTGAGCTTCTTGACTTGATATCACCAGTTTAGGGTTTGGGTTGTTTTTTCTTTTAAGCTGGCCATCTTCCAAGAAAAAGTTGGGTGACCTTCTTTTAATCCTTCTAAACTCTTCATCTTTGCTTGATTGTGGTTTTTTCATTGTACTTAAGTAGTCTTGCATTCTTTTCCAAAATCCTTCTTGTTTGGTTGGTACTTGTACTCCTGAAATATTGAGTGAATTTACATTCTTGGCCCCAAATCCAGGGTGTGGCTTGATCCAATCTTCTTCTTCTTCGAATTCTGGTGCATCTTCATCTTCATCTTCTGAGTTTTTTGGTCTTCTTGATAGCCCATCTGGCATAGTGAAAGTTTTCCCTGGTTTGTGTACCAAATCAAAGGAAAATAATTGAATGAAAGCCACCCATCTTGTCATGGGGGCATTGGGTAAGCAAGGGGTGTTTATCATTTCAATTAAGGCCTTGGCATCAACCTGTAATTCAAAATGTTGTCCCCAAAGTATGGTTTGTAGCTTTTTGAGAATTCTTGCAACTCCACAGAGTTCCAATTTGGGTTGTGAGTATTTTGATTCCAATTTTGAAAAAGCTATTGATTCATATAATACTGGTCTGTCTTTTCCTTCTTTGTCTTCTTGAGTGAGTACTGCTCCTGCAGCAATGTAGCTTGAATCCACTGCTAGCTTAATTTTTCCTGCTCCTTTGTCATAATCCAATTTCTTAAGAGTTATTTCTCCTCCAACTATTCTTCTGAGCCTATGGAAAGCTTCTTCACATTTTTGATCCCAATCCCAGTCAACATCTTCTCTGGTGAGCCTCCTGAGTGGTGATGCAATTTGTGAGAAGTTTTCAATAAACATCCTTACATAAGGACAAAGACCAAGAAATCCTCTTATTTCCTTTTTGTTAAGAGGTGTTGGCCAATTTTGAATCTTGTTGATCTTTTGTTTTGAGATTGTTCTTCCTTTGAATGATACAACATGCCCTACTATGTCCAAAGCTGGAACACAGCATGCAAACTTTGATCCTGAGATAGTGAGTCCTGCTTCTTCAATCCTGAACAAAATTCTTTCTAAGGTTATGGCATATTCCCATATAAATCTTCTGATTGAGGGGTTTTCTGGTAGTGTTTCTTGGTTGTAAAGTGATCTTGGCCCTTTTATTCCTCCATCATCAATAAAAATTCCTACACTTTCTGGTATTTCTTCTTGGAGTATCCAGGTCATTTGGGCTTGGTATACTGCTACTGAGTTGGTGGCTCCTTGGGGTAGTCTTGTGAGCTGCATCCTTCCAAGGGGTGTTTCAAAAGTAGTGAGAGGTCTTGTAGTGACATGTAATTCTCTTTCATCATATCCTCCCATGATGTCTCCTAGTCCATAACATGCTCTTCCTGCAAATGCATCTACAAATTCTTCAATATGAGGTGGTAAGCCAGCATCCTTGATGGTGACTTTGTTGAGTTCTTGAAGGTCATGGACAATTCTGAGTTTCCCATTTGATTTGGCCACACAAAAGATTGGGCTGGTGTAGCTTGAGGTGGATTGCTCATGGAGTCCAGTCCTGATTCTTTCTCTGATTAATTCAGTATACTGAGGTAAAATTGATTTGGGAATGGGAATTGGTTTCTTCTGCAAAGGTTCATGAGGTATTACTGGTATCTTGTGAGGTTTTCCATATGAGTGTTTGAGTAACCCTCTTTCTTCTTCACAGAAAGCTATTGCTTTTTCCCTTAAGGTAATAACATTTTTGAGTAAATTGATTTCTTCATTTGATAACCATCCTGGTGGGCCAAAATTGACTGCTTGGAGTCTTTCATGGGTGACCTTGAAGGTTTCTTGAAATATAGGTGGGTTTGGTGATAAGGGTGTTTCATAAGGATCTCTTGACAAAGGTGGTCTTTCCAAAGGTGGGTTAAGGTCTTGAGGCATTGGCTCATTGACTGGTCTCACCTTCTTCAGGACTGATTTGTATTTGGCTGCTAAAATTTGGTGATCCATCTTTAATTGGTTATTTTGATTCTTCTTCTTTCTTTTAATTATTTTCAAGAATTTGCTAGTGTCCTGAAATCTTGAGGTCTTCACAATTCTTCTTTCTTCCTTCTTTCATAAAAAATGTAGTTTAAGGTCATACAGGACCTACAACTAGGTGTGTAACCCCTGTATATTAGGTATACAAGTCCTGCAGTTTAAGTCATACAAGGACCTCCTGGCCTAATCCAAGGGTTTATCTTTATGCTTGAGCTCCTTTGGGCTTGATTTTGGATTCCACTTGACTCTTGTTTTATTCTTCAATCTTCATTATTCCCACTTGATTTAAGATTCTTCTGGTTGTTTTATTTCTTGATAAGGAATTTTCTTGTCTTGATTAATGGCTTGGGACTCCACTTTGTTCATTCTGGCCAATTTGATAAGGATAAACACCTGTGAAACCCCTTGTTCCTGTTACACAAAGGGAGCAGTTTATTGTCATGCTAAGGACAATAATGGTCCTTCAGCACTTCTCCTGACTAGGACAATCCCCTCCAGCTTCTTGGCTGTTATTTGTTTTATAATTTTCCCTGCCCAAGTCTACAGGGGAAGCAGTTTAGTGTCTTGCTGAGGCCCTCCTGAGTCTTCAATCTTCTTTAAAATCCCAAGGGCAATTTGAGTTGAGTGTTTTACATCATCTTGTTGGTCCTTCATGTTGAGTGAGTCCTGAGTCCATAATTAATCCAGTGAGTCAACCTTCAGTCCATAAATCCTGACCAATTATTCTTGAATTCCAAATGAGTTTCAATCCAGAATCAAAGAAGTGTCCAAGGTCTTGTGTTGTCCAGAGGTCAATCCATAAGGAACTCCTGTTTTTCTTCATAAATAATCTTCTTCATTTTCAGTATTGTGAATAATTTCCCTATGATAAATTGTTTCCAAATTCTCTTGCTATTTCTTAAAAAATAATGTATGTCCTTTTGTTCTTTTGTATTCCTGAATTATACCTGTTATAAAGAAATGAAAAAATAAAAAATTGTAATAATAAGGTGATTTGAAAATTGATTTTAATATTAATTTATTGATAAATATTGTTTAATAATATTTGTTTGGATGAGGGCCCCCCTCTCCATTTAAAAATCTTGAGTTGGTTTTCAAATTTTGAAGGGGATATGTTCTCATTCCCCCAAAACTTCCACTTTAAGAGATAGTGTAAGAAATAAGTTTACCCACCCCTTATTTTTTATAGTGATTTTGATAAGGATAAATAATGATACAGAAAATTTACATAATTTTATTTTAATGATGATTCAATAATAAGTTTTTTTTTTTTTAGTATAAAATAACCATTAAGTCAGATATCTGAGTAAAAATCACAACTTAAAAGAAATAAACCTGAATCACAATTAAGATCATGGAACTGTTTGGTTAAAGGTGGTAATTTGTGCCAATCAGTAAAAATTGGTGCTCTTGAGAGTATTTATAATTAATATGACATAATTGAATGATCATAATTTGAGTCCTTTAATCATATAATGACCCTTATGATACCACAACTCTTCCTTTTGGAATCATCATTGTGACTCAGACTTTATTTCAAGTCCATCCCCTTTATGGTTCAGATTTTCTGTTACCCATAAATTGCATTTGAGTTGTTAAAAAAATATAAACAATGAAATTGAAAATTTGTACAATTTAAAAAAAGCTCTTGTTTGCTTTTTGGAGGGCTTTTTCAATTCCATTTGGAATAAACAGCACATTGAGGTGTTATTAATATGTAAATTCCCCAAATTATGTCATCAATTTATGAGTTTTTAATATAAAT
Source organism: Austropuccinia psidii (assembly GCA_023105745.1). Lineage (NCBI taxonomy): Eukaryota > Fungi > Basidiomycota > Pucciniomycetes > Pucciniales > Sphaerophragmiaceae > Austropuccinia > Austropuccinia psidii. Next base: position 7,899,611 of record JALGQZ010000010.1, on the reverse strand, counting down.
AACTCCTTCAGAGTTCAGTTAATGCCTTCATGGCACAAATACTTCTTCTTTTCAAACAAGTTCCAATCACTTTCTTGTAATTGAAGAAATATTTCAAATAAATTGATCTTTTTTTTTTAATTATTATTATTTTTGAGTGGAAACATTGAGCCAATTCAATGGCTCTTATTGTAATAGTGGGAAAATTATAATAGAAAAAAAAGAATATTCTTGAGATCATAAATGGGATATGCCCCTAATTCTCAGGAAAAATAAATAGTTGAATTTTGAGATAAAAAATAAAAAATAAAAAAAATATATTCAAAAGCTTAAGTCAGTACATCTTTCCAACTCTTTTTTTTAATGACATAAAATTAGAAAGTAATAAAGTAAAAATAAAACCTCAGGTAGTTTAGAGTCTTGCCTAGGACTTTTGGTTTGTTGTTTTTTATTGAGTCCTAGTTGAGAATTCTTAGTGGTGGGCAGTTTATGGTCTTGCCAAGGACCATTGGTGTCTTTGCTTTGGTCCTTGTTGATAATTTTAATGATTTATTTTTTGATATTGGAAGGGGCAGTTTATGGTCTTGCCAAGGACCATTGGTTTATTTTTGTTTATTGTTAATAATTTGAGTGGGCAGTTTATGGTCTTGCCAAGGACCATATCTTGTGTCCAGGCACCTGATTGTTGTACTTGGGGTTTCCTGGCATGTAATTTATCTTCAAAGCCAAGTTGTATAGTTATCTTAAACAGTTTATAGTCTTATTGAGGACTCATCTGTGGAACCCAAATCAAATATTTTAGTATAGTTATTATTCAAAATAAGAAAGCATAAAAGATAAAATAGCAGTTTAAAGCCTTGCTTAGGGCTTTGCATTGTCATTTTTAGCCCTGTTGCCATATCCAAATTTAAATATGTCAGTTTAATTTAATATCCAACATAAAAAGATCATGAGAAATAAAGTAAAAGAAGCAGTTTATAGCCATACTGAGGGCTCATTTGTATATTGAAGACCTGTAGCACAATTAAATGTGTCAGCTCCATTTTATATCCAAGATAAATTAAGAATTAAAAAAAAGAAATAAGCAGTTTAAAGCCTTGCTGAGGGCCCTTTTTCTTCATTCTTTTTTTTTTCTTCTTGAAGACCTGTAAAAAGTCAAGCTATAAATGTTAGTAGAAAATTTCATTGTGGAATAAATCAATAATTGTATAAAATAAAGAATACATAAATGATAATATAGAAATCAGGGTCAACAGCAGTTTAATTCCATGCTTAGGGCATTTTTATTAATTTATTATCATTTTCCAAAGCATAAATAAAAAACTTCAACAGTTTAAAGTCAGGTTGAAGACTTTTTGATGATTGTTGCTGCAATCCTACAAAATAAAAAAGATAATTAAGAAAATAAATAAAAAATAAACAGTTTTAAGTCTTGTTCAGGACTCTTTTTCTGTTTTTTATATTTTTATTATTTTTTTTATATTTTATATTTTTTTTTAACCCTGTATTACATCCAAAAATAAAAGATTCATTAGCAAATTAAAGACTCAAAATTATAATTTATAAAATAACTAAGCAGTTTTAAGCCATGCTGAGGGCTTTTGTTGTTATTTATTTTTCATTTATTTTTCATTTTTTTTTTTTTTCATTTTCAATTTTTAATTTTTAAGCCTCTTATGTTCTTTATTTTAAAAAACCATTTTATATACATATTTGTTTAATTGTTATTATTTTTTATATATACTCTTTTTTTTTTTTAGAATAAGAAGCTAATGAAGTAGACATTAATGGATAAATCAGTTGAAAGTCCTTTTAAGGACTATTCCAAAGCACTTTAGAGTGCTCAAAGATGGAGTCGGGTTGGTTAAGGGGGGCCTTTCTGACCTCCAAATTTCAATTGGCTGGCTGATTTCCTAGTTGGAATAGATTTCAAAGCAATTCGGGTTGGTTGTTTTAGGTTAATAGGGTGCTGTAGGATATCTATTCCTGTGTTTAGAAGGTGATTCTAGCACAGTTGTATGAAGACCAACAGAGATTCAACTGGCTTCTGCTGGTTATCCTGTACAGTAAAGTAGTTTGGTTTGCATCGTATGGGTGGGTTTCCGGTTGAACGGTGTTAGCTGAGAGGTTCCATATGAAGTATCCACCACATTAGATACTTGATTTATGACTACCATTGCCAGTTGATATTGATTCGCAAGATCCTTTAATGCATCCGCCACCTGATTCATTTCAGTAGCTCGTTCCATCCTTCTTGCTTTATTTTCATGTAAACGATTTGGTTCAAGCTCAGTGCAAAATACTGCAGCAATCGAATTTAAAACAATTAGCTTTATTGGAATCAAATGCTGGTTTCCCTTGTGTTGGCGGTAAGCTGTAGTGTTTGGTGACAGGTATTATTACACCTGTTAGATTCTCTTCTGACGTCACTGAGGGTTTTCGCGGCATACTGCAGCAGTCTAAAACACTCTCCTGAGTGTTTGATATCATTTGAGTTGGTTTCATTCTGTTTTGAGGTGCTAAATCTAGCACCTAGGGACTTTATAGCTCTATTCAAGTGGCTGAATTGAAAAATGTAAGACTTGGTGCCTAGGGATGCCGTCACCGAAGTATGGTTCGATTGATGTTGAGTGACTATTGGAAAGCTTAGGCCGAAGTCGGAGTTTTTGAAGAATCGTGTGCTTCTTATGGTTTTACCCAAGTCTGCTCGCCAGGCTTACCACTCTCCCAGTGCTGGTATCAAGGGTTGGTTTCGGATCTGGCTCCGATGGTGGCTTTGGCATCAGCTTTCAAGGCCCTTTGGGTTGCCCTGGACACGATGCTGAGATACTTGTTGAAGCCGAAGTGTGTACATCAAGAGCTCATTGTTTCTTGAAAATAGATCCTGATAAACTGTTGAAATTTGATGCCAATGAAGAAGTTTTTGTGGTGTTGAATCCTTTCCCCTACTAACTCTCATCCAGCCCTATAGCCTGAAGCATCCATTCACATATAGTGAGCTTCTTCTTCGGAGAAGGGAGAAAAAATAGTCGGCCAGATAGGTACTGTATGTATAGGGGGCTATAGTAGCTGCTTCAATCATGTCTGAGTTCCAAATGTGATCGGAGTGGCACTATACATCCCTCGTAAGGTTTTATTATTATTATTTTTTTTGTTTGTCTTTTCGTTATGTGATCTTAACAACAGCAGGCGCCTATCCTATTCCTTCAATATATTTCTTTATTATTTTTTATTATCGCCTTCCTCTTCTGGAATTGGGCATAGTGCGGAATAATGTAAGTAGAGTAAATAAACGGTTTTATCTGCAGTCCTATTGGTATTACTTGTTCAACATCCAACCCAAGTCACATAAGTAGCTCTTGAGGTTGAACGTTGAATTTCTGGCTCGAATTCATTTATTATTACCTAGAGTGACAGTCTCCTCCGAAAGAATCCAATTCATTAGATTCTTAGTTGGTTCTGTTTCTGTTGTACAGGTTTGTTTGTTGCTTCAGTGTACAAAGGTATCTTGCTTTTCTTTCTTCTCTTTTGCCACCTGCCCGTTGATGGACTAACGTCAGGACTGCTAACGGTTGATTCCTTTCTTTCTCTTCTCCCTTTTTAGGGCACTTGGTGCAGTTGACGCGTTGAATATTGTTTTCTAGATAAAAGGACCAGGAGACCAGCGTTGGTTTTTTATTCACCCAGCCAATCAATTGGATAGAAATTTGTTTCTTTCTTAATTACATCCTTCGTATGTTTCGTCTTTCTTGCTAGGGTTTATTTGGCTTATTGATTTATATATATTTTTTTTTATTTAGAACAACAATGAGCTCCCACGATGTTGGCTTTGCAGCTGATTTTTTTAACGCATTTCGTCCATTTACCACCAAGGAGCTAGAAGATCTTGCTCTTGGTATTCCTCCAACCAATAGGTTGAGGAAGTCGGTGTGGGAATGGCTCACTGCCGACGGCCCTTTTTCAACATTCCCCCCATCACCACCAGCCCTCGGTGATATTTGGGGTACACCTGAGGACTCTCCTAGCCTTCGCGAGCCTACACCTGTAGCAGCATCGGCTTTTTATTCCTTTTTGAATGGAGAGGTGGATCCTCAACCCTCATCCTCACTTCGTTCTAACAAAAATGTTCAAAAGAAAACCAAGGGGCCCTACTACCTTCGCCCTCGTAATGATTTGGGTCGGGTTATTTACCCTTCTAAATGAAGCAAGTCATAGGGTAAGTTTTCTTTTTCTTTTTTTATTATTACTATTATTATTTTTTATCTATTTTATTGATTTTTTTATTATTATTTTTTATTATATTTTTATTTTTATTTTATATATATATATTATTAGGTTATTATTAGTAAAGATTTTGCTACTTAGCTTATTGTAGCACCTTGTTAGGCCTCCTGAACTTGAGATGAATAGGCTATGTCTTCAATTACTTCATCTCTATTATTATTTTTTATTATTATATTTTTTTTATAAAAAATAAAATAAAGTAAACAAAAATAAAAAAACTTAATTTCAGTGAGGATCAAACTCAAAATGAAATGAGATCAGTGGCAATAATCAAAAAAGAGAAAAAAGAGAAAATGGAAAATAAAAAAATAAAAATAAAAAAAATAAAACATAAAAATAAAAATCAAAAAAAAAAAGTAAAATAAAATAAAATAAAGTAAAATAAGAATGAAATAAAATAGGATTTAAATAAAAAATAAAAAAAATAAAAATAAAAATAAAAAATAAAACATAAAATAAATTAAATTAAAATAAAAGATAAAAAATAATAAATCAATCAAATAGAGATAAAGGAGGTCAGTAAGCTAAGAATCTCTTTTTTGTTTTGTAATTTTTTTTTAACTAATAGAATTAGAAGTGGAATGGAATATATCATAAAATCAGGAAAGACTAAAATAGAATTATAATGTCATGTAAGATATTGTTTCCTTTATAGTTATCATCTTCTAATATAAAATCAATTGAAACTAATTGTTTTTTTTTTATTTTTTTTTATTTTATTTTTTTTTTTTTTGGATTTAATTATAAGTGGATTTTTTTATTTATTTTGAACAATAAAATAAAATAAAATAAATAAATAAATAGAATTATAAGACAAAACCCTTGATATTAGGTAAGCTTATGTTCTATTTATCCCTTCAAAGCTTATATGAATTGAAGCTTATTCAAAATTTTTGGTTTTCTTTTTTTTTGTTTTATTTTTATTTTTATTTTTTTATTCTTAGTATAAAAAAAGAATTGAGCTTTAAAGAAGAAAGATAAAAAAAAGGTAAATGAAAAATTAAAGAAATAAATAATAAGATAAATGGAGATGGTATGGATGATTAAGAAAAAAAATTGAGGACTTAGCAGGTGCTATTTCTTCTAATTAATTCCTTTGACCAAGTACCGTCTTCACTAATTCTTGTTTGATCAAATTTCTTCCCCTGCATTTTTCTCTTTTTAGACTCTTAAACAAGTACTCTTGATAGAAAGAGTTCCATTCTTCTGCATTTAATTTAGTTGTACCACCTCTAAGGCTGAATATTGCTGGTATAAGGGTCTCCTCCCAGTGACAATCCCATGTGGTATTATTTACAGTATATCCTACTGAGGTCTTGCTTATTTTTCCATTTTTGATTTCAAAATCCTGGAGGTTGAACCAGTTTTGGCATTCCCAGGTCCTCCAAAATAATGATTTCCTGAGGTTTTCATCCATGGGGAATATTTCACTCCAGTATTGGTTTCCAAGGTTGCCATCAATTCCATCCCAGGTCAGTAACTCTAAGAATTCATATTTTGTAAGGTTGAATCCAGGTAATTCTTTCCATGGATGAGGAATAACATTTTCTGATGGTGATTTTTCTTTTTCAAAGATGTCCTCAAACTCAATATATGGAAGTATTATGGTGAAAATATCAGGACAGGTTTCTGGTTTTATTTTAAAGAACCAGTCAGGATTTTCATCTATTCCTTCTTGATTAATGTAATTGGCCCAGACTTCTTTTTCTTCTATCCAGCTGATATCTGTGTCCATTGACCAGGTATTTTCTTCAGGTAATGGCCATGACTCCATTTTGTAGGATTTAGTGGGTTTGAAAGTATCAAAAGGTGATAATATTTGAGAATTTTATAAGATTTATTTATAAAAGATAGTTTGAGGGTAGGTTTACTGGTTTTTGGATGAGAATTTTTAGTAAGAATTGGAGTATTCCTCTTTGATAAGGCAGGAGGTCACTGCCTAGTGCTCATTGAAGTTTAAATCTGACTATTTTGTTTGATTTTTGATTTTTAGAGCTGTTATGTGTCTTTAAGATGGGCCTTGATGGTTTGAAATTTAATTGGTCCATTAATTCTAGAGTAATTTGATCATTGGTTTTGTCAGAAACCTCCAAAATTTTCAGCAATTCCTTGATTTCTTCCATTTCTTGGTTTCTTGATGAAGTATTCTTAAAGTGCCAAAGGTTCTCTTTATTGAAATCTTCATCTTCTGGTGACCAATGAAGTTCTTCATTGATAATTTGGTCTTCTTTTATTAATGCTTCCCCATAGGATCCAAAAATTGGTGAATTGGCCATGGTGGAGGTGATTGATATATATTTTTTGTAAGCTATTTTTTATTTTTTATTTTTTATATTTTTTTTTTATTTTTAATTTTTAATTTTTTTAAGGAATACTTTGTTGATGAATTTCTTCTTTGTTAAGGCAGGAAGTCACTGCCCTTTAGAGAGAAAAAAAATGAAATAAAAAGGAAACTAATGATACATTTTATGGGTGATACTGATACATTTTAGAGAAAAAATCTTGATTTTGTTGGTTTTATTCAAAGTTGAGCTCCCCCAAGTGGGAAAGGTGAGTGTCTGTTGAGAAATCTGGCCAAAATAAGGTCTTTGAGGGCTTCCACAAAGTTATTTCTTTCCTCAATTTCTGGTTCTGATGGAAATTCTGACCACCATAAGTCTTCATCAATGAATATATATCCATCTCCAACCCATTTCAGTCTTCCAGTTTGGTATGTTGATCCATTCAATCCAAGGTACCACTGAGCCCAAATTTGGTTGTAGTAAAGTCCTCTTCTTGGTAGTGTGGCTATTTCAAATATTTCGTCCCAGAATTTATTTTCAAGGTTACCTTTAATTCCCTCTTCAGTTAATAAATCTAAGAATTGGATATTGTTCAAGTTTGATCCTGGAAGGTGACATAAGTATTTATCTTCACATAAAATTTCTTGAGCTTCATCCCCCTAAATTTCTTCAAAGGTGATGTATGGCAGGTAAATGTAATTGTATTCATTTTCTAGGATGGATTCTGTTTCATCATCTTCATTGGGAGGTTATTGGATGAATTCAGGGTTTTCCAGTTGCCATTCATAAGGTTCTTCTTGGTTGTTCAATGGTCTGTCCAAGAAGCTGATATGGTATGTGTCTTTCAAATTTTTGTCTCTTTCTTCCATAATTATGAGGTCTTTTTCAATGTCCTTTATAATTTCTTCATCTGAGAGCTCATGATGTTCACTCAATCTGACTTTCTTCTTTTTGGGTTTAGGTTTGAAAGGGTTTCCATGTATCTTCTCATTTCCATTCACCAAGATTTGGAATGTTTCTTCATTATTGTTAATTGGCTTGTAACTTATATTGGGTAATTCATCTTCAGAGGTTGAGTCTTTAAATTGTCTTTTGAGGTTGTTTGGCCATTGGTTATTTTGTAGATCTTGACCAAATTCATCCCTTTTTGGAGATATGGATAACTCTTGGGTCTTCTGGGTTAAATTGATTATGGTATTGTCTCTTTTTGCATTTTGATCCTTCCTTCCTGGGTTATTTCTGACCAATTTTGCCATATTGCATAAATCCATTCCTCTAGGTGGTCCAGTTTGCCATCCAAGTGCTTGGGGTTTGCATATTGGCATGCATAATCTTCTTCCATCAGGTTCTTGATAACTTAGTATTTCACCTTGTTTATGGGAGAATTCTAGTCTGATATTATTGTCTGCCAAGAAAGGTCTTCCAAGTACTGTATGGACAGATCCTTTTGCAATGAAGAAGTGAATTAGAGTTTCTTCACCTGAAGCCAAAATGATTGGAGTAAATTCTGAAAGTGCAACCAATGAAGTGGTATGGCCTCCAATTCCCCTAAGGTTCATGTTAAGATTTCTTGTTGTGAGTGAGGCTTTGATTGCTATTTCTTCTGGTATGATGTTGAGTTCTGCCCCAGTGTCCACTAATGCTCTGATCGGATATTCTTCCTTTCCAATGAAGATTTCCATAAATCCCAAAGGACAAGCATAATGAATCTTGGGCTTTGGTATTTCTTTGAATCCAAATGTTAATAGTCTTTCTTGAAGATCCATTGAGTTGAGTGATTTAATTTTTTCCTTGTCTTTTTCTAATAATTCCTGTAATTTATGGACAAAATTTGGTGACATCCTCAAAATTTCTTCAATGGTGAGGTTGATCTTTTGTTGCATAATTTTTTTAATAATTTTGTCAATTTCCAATTTATTTTCAACTTGTTTCTTTTGAGGTTTTATGAACTTCTTTTCTTCTTTGAGATTTTCTTCATCTTCATTCTTATTGGCAATATTTTCAATTTCCTCCTCAGGTTGGTCTGGTTTTGGAATATTTGAATTTTGGAATTTAGTGGGAATTATTACTCTTTCTTCTTCGTTTTCTTCTTCAATGTAAGTTCCTGGAATTTCTGCTTTCTTCTTTGGCTCTTGATTTTGGGCTTGTCTTTCCATCCTTTGTTTTGTCTGTCTTAATCCAATATGTGATTCAAAGGGGTCATTGGCTGAGGAAATGGTAGGTGGTTTCCAATTTGACCATTCTTCAACATGAGCAATTGAGGTTGTTTTATCATCTGATTTCTTTTCAGTGGGCTTAACCTCTTCTTCTTGTTTTGGTTTGACAGTAGGTTTTTCCATAAATTTCTTGTTGAGCTCTGTTTGTTCTTTTGCAAAAGCTCTGACTATGTTTTTGGCACTTTAATTTCCTTCCATAGGTACTCTCTGATAGTTGGGGAAGAGGTAAGATGCTCCTTGGGTTCTGACAATTCTTCTGTCCAGATCTTCAGCAAGGTGAGTGCATCTAGTTGCTGAATGACCTTCTTCCTTGCAGTAAGCACATTTTAATGGTGGTCTTGGGGCCATTTGAGCTGGTATGTATTGTTGGTAACTGGATGAAAATGGTGGTAAAGGATTCCTTGGCCTATATGGCTGGTTATTTTGAGGGAATCTTTGCTCTTGATTGTTGTTCCAGTTCCTTCTTGGTGGATTCACTGCTTCTGGAAGGCTTTTAAGTTGATTTAAAACTTCTTGAACTGATTCTTTTCCCTCATTTCTTGGCTGAGGTTCTGGTTGTGGAGGATCTTTGATCTTTTGGGTGAGTTCTTTTACTTGTTTTAAAACTTCATCCCAGCTTTCATCCTCAAATCTTGTTTTCTTTTCTAGAGGTTTTGGTTTAGAAAATTCCTTTTGTTGAATCAGAACCTTGGCCTCCAAGTCCTGTTCAATGTATAACTTCAAAATATCCAATCTTGGTATGATGTAACCTCCATCCAAGGCTTGAACAATAGCTCTGTCTTTGATCATTTCTTTGTAAATTGATTCTTGAACACTAGTGGAAAGGCTGGCCAATATCTCCTGGTTATGATTGATATCACCTTGGATATATTGGTATCTTTTGAGGTAAGTGATGATTGCTTCATATTCCCCAATGAATTTTCTGTATTGAGTCATGTTTCTTATTCCACCTTCTTGTTGAGTTTTTGTGAATAGATCAGTGATTGAGGATAATCTGTATCTTCTTTCAGGTGAGACTGTTCCCCATCTTCTTTTCATATCCACTTTCAATTGATCCCAATCAGCTGTTTCATATCCTGGCATTCCTTCAATATGATAACTGATTTCTTCATCTTTTGTCCAAAATGCTATTTGTCTTGCAATGTCTCTTCCACTTGCTCCTTCAATTTCTGCAATATTTTCAGCTTTCTTGATGAATCTTTCAACATCCTTTCCATCAAACCACAATTTATAGTCCTTGGCTCTGATTTTCACTATTGGAGTAGTGTTTCTTGAAATTTCTTGATGTAATGGAGTTGGCATTTGGGAAGAAATGTTGACTCTTCTTGGTAAGGTACTTTGTCGTTGTTCTGTATAAGGTGTTGATGTGGCCATGGGTCTAGGATAAGGTGAAGGTGATCCATGCTGCCTGAATGATCTTGGAAGGGTGGTTTGCTCTTCAAGTGGACTATTTTGTGGAGTATAACTTGATGATTTACTTTTCCCTTCTTTTATGAGTAGTGCTAGTAGTTCTGCTTGCATTTCTAGCATCTTCTGAAGTCTCTCTGTTGAAGAAATTTCTTCCTGTCCTTCAACAGTTTCTTCATTAAAGTTTTCTTCCTGGATTTCTTCAATACTACCAGGTAACTTTGATGATGAAGGTTTATCCATTTTTGATTTATTTATTTCTTCCTTTGATTCTGGTGTTGAGTTATTGATTTTATTTCTTTCAAGGAGATCAAGGAAGAATTTTTCCACAACCTTCAAGTCCCTTTTATTGGTTCTTGGTGTTGCAATAGGAAAATTAGAGTATTTATTTGATTCCTCTCCTACTTCTGATTCTTGTTTGGGTGAATAATAGTAATGGTCAGAGTGAGTTGATGATTCAGATTCTTGAGATGATGGTTTTGGCTGATTTTGATTATTTGAATCCAGTTTTTGTTATAAAAAAATAGTATTCTTGGAGTATTTAAGAATTTTATAATTTATTGCTTTTAATTTAATTTTTATTGAATTTGAGGTTAAAAAATGCCACTGTTGGGACACCAGATGTGGGAACTCCTCTTGTGTGGGATTAAAATTAGGCAGTACCTGGAGGGGGAAATCACAGGTAACTAGTTTTGAATTGCTAATAACTCCTGTAACCAAGGGTGGCAAGGGTGTATTGCCTGCCCCTCCTAAAATACTGAACAAAATCTTCCTTGGAGCTCACAAACCAAAATAAAATTAGTAAGTGGCTTTACAACTGCAGAAGACAGAATTCAGCAGTCTCAGATCAGACCTATTCAATAAATAATATGAAAAATAATGTCAGTAATTTGGTTAATTTTGAGATTTAATGAAATACTTGTCTGTTTTAATTTTGATATTTTTGGTTAAATTGAGGTGAGTTGTTTCTTCTTGGTAATAATTCTTTGGTAGGATGGGTTATTTAAGGTTTTCTGGAAAATCTGATTGGTGTTGATAAAGGTAATTTTTTTTAAGGTATAGTTATAATAGAGTAAAAGAATTTTTTGAAAGGTTTGTTATTTTTTTCTTAAGAGTGTTTAATAATAAGATAAAATTTTATTTGTTAAATTTAAGAGGTAAGGTTCTTTGATATTGAATTTTTAAAGGGGTAAGTTATTTTTTAAGTCTTGATAAATGGTGTTAATTTTACTGGATAAAATATTTTAATAGAGTAGCAACCCTAACCTTGGGTACTGGGTAATTTTTATTTTTATTTGAATAATAATAAGATTCCACTGAGCTTTAGCTACTGGGTAATCTTCAACACTATACTTCCACTGAGCTTAGCTACTGGGCAAGTAAAATTCACTATAATTCTCTGGACTACCTCCCAGGTGAGGGATGAATTATTCCTGTGCTTGCAATGTGCAGGGGATATAATGTGCATGGGGGGATTTTGAGATTTGGGGGAGAGAGCCCCTCTATTTATACCTTTTGGGAGCCCAGAGGGCCCTCCATGGGAGCTGTCTTTTTCCACTTTGATTCCTTTTGATTTCATCATGTGACTCCATTTTTGGTGAGGACCTTTCTTGCATGGGTCAGGTGATTTAAGGTTTGGTGATAATTTTCTTTCTGCACAGCCTCCATTTATCACATGATTGTCTTTTGGTGAACTAATTATGATGTGATATTCTTGAATTTTCCTTGCATACATGAGGTGATTCAATTTTGGCTGGGGATTTTTGTTGTGCACAGACTCTTTCCTGTCACATGATATTCTGTTGGTGGATGCAGTATCACATGATTACCTTGTAATTCCTTTTCATATGTCCTATTTTAGGTTGGGTAGAAATGGCTGTGTAATTTATGCAGGTGTCATGTTTGTTTCTCTTCTTTTGAACTTTAAAATGAAGTCAGGGGATAACTTCTTGCATTGGTGAATTTACTGTTTTTATGAGATGATGTGATTTTTGATTTTGACATATGCTGTGCATAGTCATGTAGTTGAGATTTAATTGGAATTGTGTACTGCATGCAGCCTGTTGTAACTAGCTTTGGTTTGCATGAGGTGATGAGTGGTGTAAATGATTTTGATTATGTTTTAAAGTTTTAAGTGGGGTTACTGTGGATATAAGATAAGGTACTCCTGGGGCTGTGTTGCAAATGAGCTGCAGGAATTCCATGGGGCTGGGCTTTGCATCATGTGACTTTGAATGCAAGTTGGCTGTATAACTAATGCATGTGTCATTTTCTTGCTTCATGAGTCCTATGGCTGTAAGGGGGTGTAAAGCTGGGTGGGGTGTGTAATTTAAAGGGTGGTACCTTATTTGTTGTAACTAGTGTACTATATGTAACTTGATTTTTTACATATGCATAATGAAATTGAATAATTTATTTAAACACATACACTGCCGTTTGGTGCCTGTGCCATGGTTTTATGAGTTAAACCCAGCTTCTTGCTGTAAAATTGACCTTTTGGTGTAAAATTTGAGTGTAAGTCTGCCTGTAGGCTGGATTGACTGCTGTTTTGGGGTACTATGAGCTTGAGCCTGGTGGAAAAAAATGGTATTGAATACCACACCATAGTGTTTCTGACTCTTGATTTGATAAGGAGTAGATAACACCAATTGGAGGTAGAAGACCCTCCAATTCAATATGGTGATCACAGGCATGGTGTGGAGGAAGTTTCTCTGCTTTCAACTAGGAGAATACATCCAAATATTGGTGATAAGCAGCAGGGACTACCTTCAACACAGTTTCAATTTCTTCTGGCTCTTCCTCCTCATCCCACTGCTCCTCCATGGAGGAAGGTCCATATCCCCTTGAAAGAGATGAAGTGAATATAGGGCAAAATCTTCTCCAACATCCTTTATCTCTTTGAAGACTTCATCTCTTGATGGAAGTAATGACTGAGAGGGAATGATGGAAGGGATATGGACAGAAGAAGGAAGGGAAGGTGTCTTAAGTTCACCAACCAGAGCAACACTGTTGACAGCAGTGGCCAAGTCATTACTAGTAGAAGGAATAATAACACTAGGGTCCTTATGACTAGAATCATAGGTGATCAATCCATTTTTCCAATCAATAATGGGATTAAAATGGTAAAGGAAATCATAGCCCAATATCAGGTCTTCTCCCTTGGGTGAATCTATGATAAAGAAGTCCCATTCAAAGCTTGGGAAGGAAGGCAAGTCAGCTACCCACTTGGTATAATGGGTGATGAACAAGGCAGGGGATTCATTAGAATCCAAAATGAAAAGAGGAATCTTTTCAGGGAGCTCTGACGGAGTCAATGAGTACTTGAGAACATAATTCTTTGCAATAAAAGAGTTTGTAGCACCAGAATCAATGAGAATACTATAAAAAATATCAGAGACAGAAGAGAAAATAAGAAATTTTAAAGATTTCTTGACACTGGTATTCAGAGTGCACAACTGTGCTCTTGAAGGAAAGAAGTGAGAACCATTGAACACATCATGATCCCCACTCAGGCTTTTCCCTGCTTTCTAGGGAAGCCTCTTGATGATGACCCAGGCTTGTTCTGTGGTCTCTTGAAGCATTTTTCAATTGGGTGCTTTCCACCACAATAAGTACACAACCCCTCTATAATCCTCCTCTCCTTTCCAGAACCAATTAATTTATTGTCCTTATTGAGGAGAGCAGCATGAGGTTTGTCCTTTGAAGATTGGAACTGCTTGCCCTTCTTGTTCTTCTTCTGGTGAGGCCTCTTTGAAGATGAGTTTTGAGGAGGCCTAGATTGATTGGATCCAATGACTTGAGGCTTCTTCTCTTGATTGCCACCCTTTTCCTTTTGCCTCTCATGAAATCTTGTGTCTAATTCTGAAGTGACATCCATAAGTTCTTGAAGAGTATCAAATGTTCCAGGGTGAGAAGCCAACTGATCCAATAATCTTGATGCCAATACTCTTCTGTAAACATGGATATAAGCTCTTTCCCCCCAATCTCCAATTCTCGACATTAAGCTTCTGAAATCTGCAATGTACAAGGAAACATGACCACTTTCCTTCATCCTCAAATTGTCCAACTCTTGTTCAGATTTCCTGACTTCATTGGGGTCACCAAACAGAGTGAATAATTGAGATTAAAATAATGGCCAATTATTGAGGAGGTAGGAAGGGTCTTCATTGGAAATATCTGAGAGATAGGGTTCAATCCACTTTCCAGCTCTACCAGTGAGAAACGAAGTTGAGTAAAGAACTTTCTTCCTGTCAGAGAAGAAATTTGCTGGATAATTATGGAAGATTAATTGACAGGATTGGATAAATCCTCTCAATTTATGAGCTTGAGTACCATCAAAAGGATCAGGTGCCTTCATGGATGGAGTCTTGAAAGCAGGGGCTTTGGAATTGTCCCTGGGAGCAACTGCTTGAGTGAGTTGCCCCATGAATTGAGTCATCTGCTCCATCATCTTGAGGAGACTTGGATCAGTTTGAGAGGCAAGAGGCTGACTAGAAAGGGATAGATTAGAACCCTGAGGCACCTCTGGAGCATTTGCCAAGGCATCTGCCACTTCAGTCTCCCCAGAATCTTCCTCTTCCATGGACTCTTCCCCCTCTTCATCTTCAACTTCCCCTAATCTTGCTCTTGCACCTTCAGACATGCCAGGGTAGCCACTCAAAAGTCCATAAAAGGATCTTGATCTTCTAGATTTCATTCCACCTCTTCTTGAGGGTGCTGCTCCTTCCATTGGTGGTCCTCTGTCCAAGTTTGCACTCAGTTGATGAACTGATGGTGTGCAGTGAAGAGGAGCCCTTGCTGTAGGAGTGAGAACAGCTGGAATTTTTTGGGATCTAGTGTTCTTTGCTGGGGGACTACGCTGAACTGGAATTATGAACAGAATTTGAATAAAAGAAACTTTATGGTATTGAGAACAGAAATCAAAACTTGGCCAAATCAATCACAATAAAATCTTGATGAGTCTTGAGGAATCAATTCAATTCTTGAGGTGAAATCATCTTCAATCAACAATCAATCAATTCAATCAATAATCAATAAATCAATAAATCAGTGTCTTCAGTATGAAATCAAGGTCTTGAGGAATCAATAAATCAATTCAAAATCTTCAGAAATCAATACAATATCTTGATGAGTCAAATCAATCAATAATCAAAATCAATTTTTGAGGATCAATAAAATATCTTGAGAATTCAAAGTCAATCAATCCAATCCAAATGAAAAATCCTGAATCGCTGAATCAATGAATCCAATTAATCCCAATGAATAATCCAATCAATTAAACAAAGCAATAATTCCTAAAATAAGACCTGAATGATAACACAGAAAAATGGATTTGATAAGGTAAAAGGAAGTGAATGACATGGTCAGCAATGATTAAGAAAGAAGAAAGAATCAATTTTCATATAAATGAAATGAATGAGATGAAAATTGATGAGAGAGAAAATCATAATCATTAAGAATCATAAAATCATTAAAAAGTTATAATTGATGAATGAGAGAAATGATTATAAAAGAATGAAAAGAAAAAATCAATATGAGTTAATTAATTTAATGTCACAGGGGCTCTTCGAAGTGAAGAGGGCCTGGCACTCAGTAAGCTGGGACTCACTTATGGAGGGCTCAAAGATATGGTAAGAAGGGATACACTTAAGAGTGTTAAAGATGAATTACTATAACAATAAATATAAGAAAGAAGCAACAAAAGAATAAGAATAAAAGAATAGAAGAGCCAACCACAAACAAGTCCAAGTCCACGGTTTCAACCTGTCAGAATGGAAAGAGAAGGGTTAATAAGGATAAGGCCACCCAACTCATACTGTACAGGCGAAAAGAGAAATGCAAAGACTAACTTAAAATTAAATAATTATAATACCCAAATAAGGATAAGAATAATTATAAAAGAATGAATAAACTAAATTAATTAACTGGGGAAAAGTCCCCCAGGGGGGAGAAAGAGGGGCTGGTATATGTGAGAATCACCATCCCTGATCCAGAGGAAGAATTTTCATGAGAATAATTGATGATTGAATTGAGTCTGGCCAATACAGGTCCTGTACGGCTGTACAGAACCTGTACAAGAGGTGTGGTGGATTTGAGTGATCATACAGTTTCATCCTGGTGTATTGAAGCTGTATTGGGTGAATCCAACCTGTACAGATGTTGACAGGCTGTATTGAGGTACCAAGCTGTATGCATGTTTCAGAACTGAATATTGATGCAACAGTGGATCTTCTGATTTTGAGGTGTTTGAGTGGGTATATCAATGAATACCCTTACCCCTGATGGATGGTTGTTACAGTATAATTCACCAAATTCACCAAAAATATGTAATACAAATATTTTCTCCTGGTTTTCCTTTTGTGTGTGTCAATATTTGAGTAGTCTATTCCACACAAATCAGGTACAAAGATGAACAATTTAATCTTGGAATTAATTTTGGTATAAATTGATTTTCAATTCTAAAATATGAAAAAGGCACTTTATATACAATTCTTGATTAGTGATCCTTAAAAGCTATTATACTAACCAAAATATGGCAGGATACTTCTTGGAAGAACATTAATTTATAAGTTGGAAACTCAAGGAATAAATGTCTCATGATTAATATATGTGGAGCTAGTTATTTCATGTGATTTTCAAATTCATGGTTTTACCATCTCTTTGATAATGATGTGTAGATAGGAATATTACTCAAGAATTCTTCCAAATACATTGATTTAGAATGAATTATTTATATAATTTATATTAATTAGGGGAGAGTCTTTCAAATTTTCTAAAATTATCATTTCACTTAAAACAGAATACCAAATTGAAACATCATGAGCAAGGTATTGGTCATGTTTTTAAAATATCAAAGCTTCTTATTTTGGTAATTGTTTCAGAAAAATATTTTGAGAAGCAGATTTTTATCCCATATGTTTTAGTCCTTGGTATTCATACTTCTTTCTTTTTATCAAAGAAGTATTTGAGCTCAATAAGAATTCCTCATGAAAATCAAATCATTAATTTAATTTCAATTGATGTCAAAAATTGAAATATATAATCAAAGCTTTCAGACATACTTGGAGATTTGTCAAAGACACTAATGATCCTTTTTGAGAAATTAATAATGACATAATAAAATATATATCACAGATACTATTCTTATCAAAATGATGACTTATTTTGTTTTCTAAAATGAACCTGTTTACCAATTTGAGAATCCTCTCAATTGATTTCATATTATCTGAAGTTCAGTAGATATCTTTCTTCAAAACACAAGTATTTTTTATCAAAGGAGATAAAATGAAAAAAGGATGAGTAATTTCAAATTCTCTTTTTTATATAAAAGAGTTGTCATTAATTAATTTTTTTATTGCTAAAAGTTGATTTAAGCCCATTAATTTTCTCTTTAAGATAGAAATTATCAAGAAAATGGGTTGGAAAGGAGTTCCTCAACAATGAAATATACCACGATTCTTTATAATATACTTAGGATGTTGGTAAAAACACGTAAGCAAATTGGTAAAAACACGTAAGGGGTGCCCTGGGCCCATTTTTAATTAAGAATAAAACACCATTGGGCCTGTATTGGGCCAAAACATGCCCAAAAGAGGTTTTTTCCCCACAAAACCTCTCTAACTCCCAATTGTTTCAGATTTTTTTGCCCAGCCCCCCCCCCCCCCACCCCCAGAAAAAACAAACAAGCTCAAACATCCCAATAATCCACATTATCCCCACCCCAAACCTTTTTTTTTTTGGAAAAACAGCATTACCAAAGCCATTTTGCAAAGCTTTTCACACTTTTTTTTCTTTTTTTTCCCCCAAAGACTGCATTTTCCACCACAACAACCTGCTTTCAAGCCTCTCAATTTTCAATTTTCTACCTTCCCTCATGTATTAATCCCATATTTAAACCACTTTCTGTCACTCTTAACCACTTCTGTTCATTTTTCACACCTTTTTCACCACTTTTTCACATTTTGAAAGGTTCTTACCCCATTTCAAATCCCCCAATTCCCCCTTTTTTTACTTTTATACATAATTTTCATTAAAAAAATGCTTCAACCCCCCACTGAAGGTGAATTTCAGACCCTTGAGCTTCTTTGGCAACATGTGCATAATGTTGCCAGGGCTCAGGGGTATGCTGTGTCCACCTTGAGGTCCAATATGACCCACAACCAAATTGAAATATGTTGTGACAGGTCTGGCACCCCAAATCCCAACAAAAGCCCCTCCAAAACAGTCACCTCAAGAAAGCTTGACTGTCCTTTTAGACTTTATTCCAGGAAATATGCCAAGAGTACCACTTGGACTCTTAAAGTCAAAAATCCTGAACATAGCCATGATGCCACTGAAAATATCATGGCACATCCTGCTTTCAGGAAATTCAATGAGCAAGAAACATCTCAAATTTCTCAAATGTCTGAATCACTGCTCATGCCAAGGCAAATTCAGGCCCAATTATGCAGCCAGAGGGATTCTGACAGGCCTGTAATCCTTCAAGACATTTATAACCAAGTCAAGAAAATAAAGAAAGACAAACTGCAAGGCAGAAGGCCCATTGATGCTCTTATTGACACTCTCAAAGAAGAAAATTTTGCTTGGTCCTCTGCAAGGGATTCTGAGGGACACATTACCTCCTTGTTTTTTACTCACCCCCTGGCCATAAAACTTCTTCATGGCTTTCCTCATGTCATTCTTATGGATTGTACTTATAAGACCAATAAGTACAAAATGCCCCTTTTTCATATTGTTGGATTCAGCTCAACAAATAAGACCTTTTCTGGGGCTTTTTGTTTGATGAAGAATGAAAATGAAGCTTCATATACTTGGGCATTAAATAAATACATTGAAAAGGTCCTCAACAACACCAATCTTTTTCCCCCTCCAGTTATTGCTATTGACAGGGATCTGGCCTTGAAAAACTCTATTAAGAAGCTGTTCCCAGACTCCAAAGTCATTCTATGCATTTGGCACATCAACAAGGATGTATCTGCTCATTGCATGAAGAAAATTGGTCATGGAACTGATTTTGCAAATTTTATGGGCCTTTGGAATCAAGTAATATACTTCTTCACTTTATTTCATTTTATTTCACTTTTTTTCTTATTATTGTCTTTATTAATGACTTTGGGATTCTTTCCTCAGCTTATGTATTCACCCACTGAAAAGTCTTTCAAAGACAACTGGAAGAAGCTTCAAAGGCAAGTTAAAAATTCTGAGGTCTTGCAGTATTTGGAAAATACCTGGCTTCCTCTAAAGGAGTATTATGTGCCAGCCTGGACCAACCACCATTGCCACTTGGGTGTGGGCTCCACCTCCAGAGTTGAAGGTGCCCATGCCATGGTTAAACTTTGGCTCCAAAAGTCCACTGGTACTCTTCTGGAGGTAGTCAGGGCACTCCACATGGCATTCAGAAAACAATTTATTGAAATTATCAACAGAATCTCCAAAGAAATGATTGTCCATGTCAAGAATTTTCCTCCACACATCTGTGCCCTCAATGGCAAGGTGTCTCATTATGCTCTTCAGATTGCCTTTGAAAATTTCAAAACAAAATTTCCTCCAAATGAAAAATGCACCAACAAATACAACAATTATAAAGGCATTCCTTGCAAGCATAAGACCCAAAAGGCATTTGCCAAGCGCCAAAGGCTTGAATTATCAGACTTCCATCCTCAATGGCATTTAAATTTGCCTGTGAGGGTTTTTTAATTTCTTATTATTATTATTTTTCTTATTAACTGATTTTACTTGTCATATTCTTCTCAGACTGGTTCTTAAGGTGATGATCAAAGTGTTGAAAAAGAAAGAAAGAATGAAGCCAAGAAAATATTTGAAGACATTGGGGAAGACCTGTTTCAAAGACCAATGGCAGAAATCACTCCAATACTCCAACATTTTCAAGATGTTTTGACCGGAAAAGTCCCATTTGATCAAATTCCCAAGAGTCAAGAGGATGATCAATATTATGAAGACCCTCTAGAATGCAGGAAAATCTGTGGAAGACCCCAAAGAGCCAAGAATAAAAACAAAAGAGACCCTTCAAGATTTGAAATTATTGAAAGTCAATCCAAGAGAAGAGGAAGACCCCCATCAAAAGTGACCAGCACAACAACATCAAGATCCCAGTCAAATGTACCCTCTCCAATTATGGAAGTGGACTCATCTGAAGATTCTGAAGATTCTGAGGACTCATTATCTAAATCCATCAGTTCATCAGATTCACTAACCTCAGCAACTGAATTAAATTAATCAGAAGTAACCCTTATAAGGTCCAGAAGATTGGGAATTGGAAGCAAAACATCACAAAGAAAATCACACAAGCCTGCCACCAGTTTGAATATCTATGATGCAATTGACTTGACCTGTGAGCATTGTCAAAGCAATTATCACACAAGTGATGAATGCTCCAAGCTGTTTGTGGGTTTCTGATTCTTTTTAATGTAATTTTATGTTGTTTATTTTGATATTTATTCATTTTTTGTACTTATTTTATCAGATAGCTGTCTCAGAAGACTTGCCCAAGTTTATATTGAAATACACCTTCAAGGCCATCAATGTCCAGGGTGATGGAAACCGTGGCTACAGAACAGTATCCCACTTCATTTACAAGACTCAAGATCAATGGGCTGATGTCAGATGTGACTTGGCTGCAGACATTCAACAAAATCAAGACCTTTATGAAGCCATGAACACCTTAATTCCCTCAGTATCCTCTTATCTGGAAAGAATTGAATGGTATGAAGATGTTGGCCAGGCTCCAAAAAGCAAGTGGATGTCCATGCCTGACATGGGGGATCCAATTGCAAATAAGTATAAAAGACCAGTTTTCTTTTATTCCACAGCCCAATTTTTTTTGTTTTTTCCCTTATTTCTGTCCTCCAAATGATAATCCCCCCATTTTCATCTGCTTCTTGAATAGTTGTGCTCATTTTGTTCCTTTGGACATCATCATTTCTAAAGTTTATCCAGTCCCCCCCATTACTGTTAACTGGGAGATTCATGCCCAAAAACAAGCCCTGGGGTGGGCTGATAAATTTAAGAAACACGGAATGTTGTATTTGTCCAATCCTCCTCCCCCCTCTCAGAAAAAACCCACTATTTTGGAGGTTGATTCTGATTGAATGATTTTTGTATATACAGTTTATGCCAATTATCCCCCTCCTAAGTCATATTTATTGCGTAAATCCCACCCCAGTCTCATTTTTATCAAACATGTGGAACTTTTGTACTTGAAAATAGTCATATTACACACAAGAGAAAAAACAGTTAAAAAAAACACTCATTGCGCCTTCACTTGTTGTCCCATCCAAAACAATTTCCCAATTCATGAGCTTCTGGTTCTTTATTGTCCAGATTGAACCCTTTAATTTAAAAAAAATATGGAAATTCATAAGTGGGAAGTTATTAAATTCACTTTTTAAAAATAGGCATATTACAACAACGGGAAAAAAATCTGAAAAAAAACCCTTTTTGCGCCTTCACTTGTCCCACCCAAAAAAATTCCCAAAATTATGGTATTATGGTGCTTTATTCTTCACATTGAACCCTTCATTTTTAAAAAAAAATAAGGAAATTCATAAGTGGGAAGATTTTAAATGAATTTTTGAAAAAAATATGCCATTTTGGCATATTGGCCAAATTGGTGAAATTTGGCAAAAAAAAAAATTTGAAAAAATTTGTGCTTATTGAAATGCCAAGTCAGGAAAAATATGGCAAAAAAAATTAAAAAAATCCTCAAAACTGAGCCTGAGGAATTTTTTTTGAAAATTAAGGTCACTTACGTGTTTTTACCATAAATTGGTAAGAACACATAAGGGCTTATGTGTGTTTACCAACACCCTATACTTATTATAGAAAAACTCAGGTTGAAAGATATATTATTAAGAATTCATTTATTTCAACTCAGTATGTTATTTTATGTGGGATATGATATTGTAAGATATTTGCTTTGATAAAGAAGATATCTTAGTTTTTGGATATCATAGGAAAGAGATTTGATGGTGTTCAAATGGTGAACTTCGGAGGTCCAATAATCTTGATGTCTCTAAAGTTTAAAAGCAAAAAAATAACTTCAGGATGAAGATGAATAAAATACTATAATTAGTCAATTTTATCTTTTGATTATGTTTTATTTTCAATTTTCTAGAAAAGCTGAAGAATGTTTTTCAAATGAATAAAAACTAATTGATATATATTAATTTGGATTAAATTCCTCAAAATGGGTATCAAGAAATATTTCAAATTTTTTTAAAAAAAATTCTATATTGTGTTGCTCTTATTATGGAGAATAGCTTATCTTTGAGAATGTTTCAAACAATGAAATAATTATATTTGGTATAATGTTTGAAAATATCAAGACCTGATGTCACTAATTTTAGCACAACAGATAGATCCATGGAAGTATTTGATAGCTCATTAGGAAAGAAGAATAATTATTTTTGGAATTATAACAAGAAATAAATTTCATAATTCTGAGCTCTATATAAGCTTTCAAATATTTAGTTTATCTTTAGATAGTTTTGGGGAATATGGTATCATTGGGGAATTATAGTTTCTGAATAACTCAAGTAATTCTAGCGGTATTATTTTCAAATCTTGTAACCCTGGCTTTGGAGATAGCCAAATAAGAATGGAAACCTGGAAGATTGGTTGGACCTGCTACCCCCTTGAGTAGGGATAGCTTTTCTTCAATGATGTCTTTTATGGCTTTTAATGAAAAATTCCAATAAATTTCATTGTTTTTCTAAATCAGCTTTAGTGGATAAATTATTACAATACATTTTCCACCGACCAAATGAATTGTCTTTCAAGAGAATTTAATAGGATAATTTTAATTTTGGAAAATAAATGTAGGAGTAAAATGTTTTTTTCTTAATTTCTCAAGGTTCTTTTATCAAAATATATTTGTAAATTCTTTTTATTTTTTCATCTTGAAAGATTCATACCATATAGATTCGAGCAAAAAATCCTGTTAATATCCATATTGAGAGGCACAAATCATATCACTGAATTTGAAAAATATACTTTAGTCATATTTAAATTTACAAATCAAGGTATTTGAACTTCATTAACATCAATATTCTTTTATTTTAATCTCAATTTTTGAAAAATAATCTGTACAAAAAGCTTCAATTATCTTTAATATTATTTTTCATAATTGATATAGAGTTTTTTTTATGGGGAAAATTGTGTAAATTTACAGTCTCAAAAGAATTTCAGTTTTTAAATAAGCCTATATCAAATAGCAAGCTCAATACACATTAATTATAATCAGATATCTTTGATTTAAATTAAGGATGATAAACATTCTATTAAGCTATTGATTTATTAAGAAGTTTTTTGATAGCTTTTATATGCTTGAGCAGATTATTAATATTAACTATATTTCAATATTTTTTCAGTATTATTAATAATAAATATCTTTTAATACTAATCATATATCTTTTTTGCAATACGTTTGGCTAGTAATTATTAATTTATTTTTTATAAAGTCATTTTAAGTGATATACCTATCTCAATCTTGATTTATTGTAGTATTGTTCAATATTGTCATGGAAAGTTTATTTTTGAGCAATATCCAAAAAACAGAAAGACATAAAAAAATTTATAAGCTAAATAGATTCATGACCTAGTTGATGGTGTGTGTGAGCACAGAAAAATGTTTTCAGGGTTGGATCTAGGTTCAATTCTTTTAGACTTTAAGATATGACCAAATACTAAAAAGAATTTCACAAAAAGCTTATAAACCTTATATTAAATAAAACTAATTAAAGTTTATGTACTTGAAACCCATTAAAATAAGTATAAGTTCCTTGAAAAGTAATAAATTCTTGACTGTCTCAGAGACCAATGAATAAACATATTGTGTAAGCTTAACTAATGGATTCCTCATCAAAAATTAAACATATTAATATGTGGATGTCATATCTGTAAACCCAATACTTACTGAGATACATGGATATATGCACTTTTATGATCAATTCATATATTAATGGTATTTAGCTCATATCTTTTGAAATACACATAAAAAAGATAATATCCAAAGATAAATCTACCAAAAAACAATTTTAAAAGCAAAGTTATAAATTCTATTTGTGAACTTATGGTAAAGGTTATGAATAATAAAGAGAGATTGACCAAAAATTCTCATATAAAAGCTGTTTTCTCAAAAGCAGAAGTGTTCCAAAATTGAAACACATTAAATATTTATATTATACTAGTTTATAATTTAATAATGATGTTTTTTGTCATGATCTTAAAGGCATAACATTGTGAAATCATCGATCAACATTTGAAATAGTAAATTTGAACAGAAAAGATGACTCACAAGGAAATTTATCAAAAATAGAGTTTTGATGATGTAAGGAAGTACTCTTGGAACCTTAGTGAGAAAAAAACAAGTTATGAGAATTAAATCTCCAAATTTCAGTTTCATTAAAAAAGAAAACTCATTAAGGATTAAGGTTAAAGTATAAAATGGATCATTTTTTATCTTTAACTCTAATCTTAAATTGAGTTTAACAGTTAAATAGGAGATAAAACTGGTTGATCTTTGTATTTTGTGATTAAAACTACCTTGATACACAAATTTGAATCATTCTCCAAACCTATTATGTCAACAAATTAAAAGCTATAGTGATAATTTTAATTATGATGTAACAGTGAAAAAAGGGTTAATAATGATGTAATCATCACTAAGCCTTAAACTAATGATCAATTCCAGTGTATATCATAATTTCACAAGCTCCATGAGGTATCTAGTAACTAGAATGAAGGATATTTACTATATAAAGACCCTTTCTTCCTCTGTTTCTCCCTCAGACACATCAAACACCATCTAATATCAAATACTAGAGTCAATCACTTTGTTCTTAAAAATACAGATCTTAACTGTTGAAAAATGAATTTATAACTTGTATCAATCATTTAATCTTTAGCTATTATATTAATACTATTATTAAAACTTTTGAATTCTCTTAAAATCTCCAAATCCACATAAAATAGTAAAACTTGTATTTCTCACTATTTATCATTGTAACAAAATTCAAAAAAGGGTTGTAATTACTTCTTTAAGCATAAAATAACTCAAAATTATGATCTCAAGTGTTAAAATTATGTTATTATTATTTTATGAAAAAAAAATTGCCCTTAAATTCTCTTTAAAATTACTTTTTATTAATATAAATAGTGTTTATATTTATTTATAAGCTTAATATTAGTAACATTTTAATTATATATTGTTATTTTTTGTTTAATAACAATTTTTCACACTATTATTCTTTTTTGGTAACAATGATGGTTAGCTTTAATATATTAAATATTGAATTATTGATATATTTATTTTATTATAATCAGTTTATGATAGAATTTATATTATTCATTCATTATAAATAAGATAATATTCTCTATGCCACAATCACAATAATCTACTATTATTTGAGTTGTTTTATTTTTTATTATTCATTATGAATTAAGAAATTCATGGTGCAATAAGTAAAAATTAGTAATTTTTACTTATTTTTTCATACTCAAACCTTACAAATTCAGCATCACATCCACTTTGAGACTTGTTTTTTCCCTTACCCGTTTGCATAAGATATTTCTTCTTTCATGGTGAATAATAATAATAAAATTAATGATAATAACAAGAATTATTTCAATAATGATGATAAGACTGATAAAAACAAAAAATAATCATAGTATACTTTTTTTGAATCTTTTCACCATAATTTTTAATAATAAGCATGTCATGTTAAAATCATAAATTGCTGAGAAATAATTTGTTGATATTTGATATATTGTTATGATAACCTTTACTAAAAATAATGAATAATCACACTTTTATTGATATTTTGTAATTCAATCTCAATAAAATATTGAGAATACCACAAATGTTATTATATAAAATTAAATAGTTCTTTTCTTGTGAAAAATAATTGTTTGAAAAACTCATATCTTGACATTTTCTAATAT
Organism: Austropuccinia psidii; assembly: GCA_023105745.1. Lineage (NCBI taxonomy): Eukaryota > Fungi > Basidiomycota > Pucciniomycetes > Pucciniales > Sphaerophragmiaceae > Austropuccinia > Austropuccinia psidii. The sequence goes on along the minus strand of JALGQZ010000010.1, from coordinate 7,873,483 downwards.
AAAAGTGATAATGACTCTCTGTTATGCATTACAAAGCTTATCTTCTTTTCCATGAGTAATATCAATTCAATTTATTACCCCCAAAAGATTTTATTTGCAGTGATTGCTCTTGTAATCCAGGTTTTGCTACAGATTCATAATTCCCTAAAAAAACAGTGGTCTTAAATAAATCATTTATTTTAACTCCCTTTTTTCAACTTCGAATTCCTTCCTGTTATTTCTTTACCTGAAATTGAATTAAATTTTTTTTTCAAATGCTAAGCTTTTCTCTAACAATATAAGGGGAGACAATGCTTGTGATTGGATCGTTCTTGTAAGGTTGATAATACATAAGTATAAAAACTAAAGAAAATCAAACAGTTTGAAAAAAGTTTCATAGCTAATTCAACAGGTATGAGTGTTAAGAAGTGGGAATCAATTTTCATTCAGATGAGTTTATTCGAATGAAAAAAATTGAGGTATATTTATGTTGAATATCATGATCTTACCATTACCTCAAATTTAAACAAAGTTTTGGAGAGGAAACAATTTTTCTTGATTTCTCAAGGAAATCGAATTCTCTATACCGTTCACATGTTGGTTTTGGTTTGACTTGTTTCCCAAACTTGCATAGCATAGAGCAAACACTTTATTACCTCCAGAACCAACACAAATTGGTTATAGTGGTGAAATACATCACCCTATGCTTCCAGGCGTGTGTATTTAGTTGGACATTCAAACCTTTGTCATAGACCTATGAAGCAAAAGACAATTAGGTGTCACAGCAAGCAAGCCCCTACAAAACTGCTGTTGTGAATTGGAGTCAAAGAACCTTCCCCTAAGGTGGAAAGAGGGGCGCTCAAACTCTCCATGTCTTTCAAAACTAAACTGACTTGCTTAAGATCAAAAATCATATCGTGGGGTTTTTTTGAAATTGAACAAAGCTGTTAGCATAAGCGTTGGGGGCCAAGGGCTAGTATTTTTCCTGGAAGTTGCGCCACATCAATTAACTTGTGAAAAGGTTCGTTAAGACTAGCCACTCCAAGGCTTGGAGTTGTGGTTTAATTTTGCTCAGATAGCTCAAAGCCTTCTAGCTGGGGATGGATTTAGGGCCGTAACATTCATCTATTTTTTCTCATGATGTATAGTACATGTCAGCCCAACTTGGATGAGCCATGAGTATTCTTAGGTGAAAAGCTTTTCTAAGCAAAGCCTGCTGGCATTAGAATTTAGTGTGATTCATCTCCTCAGAGACTTAGATTTTTGTTTCTCCCTTATCGGCTCGAATATTGTGGATTTTTGAAACGAGAGATGGATTTCCCTGCAAACGTCAAAAGGGAGAAATAGGAGGGGTTTCTGCCATGAGAACATCAGTAACTCCCCCTGTTGTGTATACTGACAGGCAAACGTGACCCATGCCCTATTGGTGGATCAAAGCACTCATCCGTACGGCGCCAGAACCACTATTTGGTAAGAGAATCTAGGACGCTTGTCACAGGGACTTACTTCACTGATGCTGCAGTTGCTCGCAGCCTAAAGATGTCTATCTCTTCCTCGAAGTCTTCTCGTTTTCGGCCTAGAAGTTTGATGCAATCGAAGTCAGTCGGTTGGGGTCACTGTTCATTATAATGGTCCTTGCGGAAAATGCAATGAAAAAAGCTGAGATCTCAAATCTCAAGTGAATGTTCTGGGGCCATCATGACAGCTTCAGAAACAAGGACCAATGAGTCCAGGATCCTTGATTTTTCGGAAAAGTCATATTCATCACGAACACACCTATTGCGCTGCTTAACCTTGGGCCGCCGTTTTCCGACACCTATCCTCTTGGCCTTTGCTCAGCATCTTGCTGACGTCTGCGCTCTCGTCCGAACCTTCCAATTTCGTAAGATGCCTTCATTGTGCTGTAGCCACCGGCTAGGAAGCTGTCGTTAATAATTTTCCACACCTAGCGTTGTGCGCACGTCTAGGTACACGACAGTGTTGTCCCCTAATCGAAGCCACTAGAAAGCTTTCCGGAGCCCCAGCCATCGCCTGCACTCCCTGCAGCTTTCCTTGTCAAATGCCATTCTCAAATCGAGAACTCCTTTTAGTTAGTAGATGCCCTTCTTGCTGCTAGCCTCCCACAGTACCAGGAGCTCGAGCGTGTTTCAAAGTTTATGGTCTGGTTATCAAGTGACCCGGCCAATTGCTTGGTAACACTCAACATTAGTATATAAAGAGCCAACTGTGAAGGCTGTCTGAGCTTTCCCCCACGCTTAAAAGGCATACTTGTGCTACCGAACCGTCGCATAGAATTATTTAACAACAACCTCATTATATCAGCTTATTCATTGGTATTCGTTTCTACAAAAGTAGTTTTCAATCCGAAAGTTTGTTCAAAACTACCATTTTCAGATTTTTGATTCAACCCCATCCAAGTAGCTGTAGTAAATAAATCTAGCATGATGAATCATCGAGTTTTTCTATGCCTGCTAGTTGCTGTTGTTTACTTGACAAATGCCAAGCCTGTACTAGATGACGCTAGTATAAACGACGGCGAGATTTTTCTACCCATGGCAACAAGGCCACTTGAAAAAAAACGTGAATTGAACAAAGTAGGTCGAACACTCGCTAAACAGTTTTCATGAATTGCTTCTAAGTTGGCCACTTTTATTTTTATTTTTTGATGCAGAGGGATGAGTCATACATTGGGCCATACAACCCATTTCGACAAAATAATCGCAACAAACCCAAACCGATGTTTGTCAGACGTGCGGCCATTCAACCAAAGAAGCATAAGGACTATGCCGGCGTAAAGACTTCCAAATAATTTGTTCATTTTCCTTTGAAAAGCGCAACACATGGAAATCAGAAGCTATATTTTTTATCAAAAATTGTCACACTCCGAGTTCAACTGGGCACTTTGTACCACCCCCGTTGACCTTAGTTTTATTAGTTTTTTAGTATCAATTACGAAGAAAGTTTTCAAAGTAGCAGTGACCGATTTCAAATAACAAGTAGTAAGAAGATGATAAAAAAAATATTTATTATCATTATAGAATAAACATGTTCCTTAAAATCTTGTGAAGTTTTTCTTTTTACATTGGTCTACTTTATTCTTACCGGGACATCTTGTCAATACTTAGAATGTCATAAGAATTGAACAAGGTGATAGATATGAAAATCGAACCCTATTATTAAAATAAATTTGAGGGACTTGTGACTCTGTTCCTAGCATTGGACTGAAAATTGATAAATTGTGAAGGGGTTATGTAAATATGCCAAAAATGCACGTCATAGATATATGAGGGTCATACAACCCCAGGCGCAACATTTAGCCTTTCTTCAATCGTTGGGATGACTCACTAATGAGCCTCTCTAATTACGCGGTGATGAAGTACTTGTGTCTTCACCTTCGACGAACGAAAAAGTAGAGAAAACTGAAACCTCAAAGCTTGCTTTTCCATAATATACTTCCAATCAAGGATGTCATCTGGTCACTTTTTCTGCAAATGCGCCTACCGTAGGTCGCCGTAACTGACAACAGCAACCCTGTGCTCTGATGGTTGAGGTGGCAAGAACAATAAGACGACGACGACGATAAAAGGAGGATTATTTTAATCTATTCCCTATTTTTCATAAGTGAAACTACAACGAGATGCAAGTTTGTGTATGGACCAAAGGCTGCAAGGGTAGAGACAAAGGCACTATACACAATGGATATTTTGTTTCATATAAAAATAGAAGCAAAGGTCACAATCTAAAAACATGTCATTAGCACCATTCAAATAGTGCAGTACCCAAACACTGAGGTACGTGCCCACTCGGGTGAGTAACTGACTGTTTTGTTGAAAATTCGCACCAATAATGCCGAGAAGGCTACAACGGTAAATTATTGATGAGCAATCTTCCCTAACTCTGTGAAAGGGTATTTCGGGTAAATCCCGTGGGTCAGGTATTCGGGACCGGGACACGGGGCTAAGACTCAATAAGGATGTTTGTTCCCCGAAGGGATGGGGGATAGGGTTTAGTAGTCTAACCCCTACAGGGACCCCGAAAGAATGTATTACATCAGAGAAGTGCAATAGAAGTAGAACAAACAATAAAAATAAAATAAAAAACAGCTAATGATCAAAATATATGGGCCCAAATACATGGCTCCAAGCTTGGACACAAGCCAATTGTTCAACATGCATTGATCAGAGATGAGATTGCTGGTAAAGTAAGATCTTCCTTCCATACGAAAAAAGCCTCTCAGAAGGGGCACTGGTGGTTGGAATTCCTAAATACTTCCAAGCCGTAATCACAAGAGTAGGAAATACTGTACCATGTGACTTCCAGAATAATGGGATGTCAGTGTCTTTTGGCTCTGGAGGTTCTGCAAGGTACCTTTGGATCTTGATTTCCAAAGTGTTGTGTTCAAGCAATGTTGATGGGTACATCTGATCAAAAGTACAATTACTTTTCTCAATTTTAATTTTAACTTGCAGTGGATTAGTTGATTGAAAGTGCTTTTTGGCATCATCTTCAAGAATGCTGGCCAAATTGTTTGAGTGTTGAGTGATGTGTTGCAAAAAATTTGAGCTTCACACATGGGTCTAGAATCATCAGGCATATGGTAGGTGTGTTACAAAGTAACTGACTGAGGTATTTAGAGAGTTTTGCAAACATGGCAGTTACCGCCAGGAAAATGGGGTCCAGATCATACTTATGACAAGCCTTAAAATATACATTTTCTGTCAGCCAGTGACTCAAAACCAGAGCACAAGCATGACAGCCAAAATACCATAAACCAATGGTATAGCCAAGATACCACCAAAACATGGAACTGAGCCAAATTAGCTCAAAAGGTATCAAAAGAAAGAGGAAAATCACCTCTTTCTGAAAATATAAGTCCCATCACCATAGGACAAGAAATAACAAAGTTATTCCTGCTCAAAGTTATTGCTGAGCATAAACCTTAATTTTCACCTCTCATCTAAAATCTAGAAGTAGAGGCTTAACCCCATCAAATGGGTACTCGAAATAAATCTCTAAGCCAGGGCTATCCAATGTTACCAGCCAAACTGAGCTAGCACCAATATTACTGGAGTTATGGTCGATTTCAGGCCAAATAAGGGTGAACAAAACATTCACCTCTCATCTAACTTCTACAGTTTTAGTGTGGGATACTTGAAGTGGGGTCTTTTTGGAAAGAGCACAATCAGGGCTATCTGATGGTACCATCCACTTCTTCATATCTCAACTATAAAAGAAGTTATGAGGCAAACAAGCTCAATACAGCTTTTTGCCCAAACCACGCCTATGTACAAAACCCCTTGTACATGGGATAACTTTGTCATATTTAATGATAACCATACCAACCTGGGTATCATTGTGTAGAGCCCATACAGGGCTATCCAATGAACCATTTTGGAGCATGATATCTCAAAAACTGACAGAGTTATGGTCATTTGAAAGTTATAATCTCACAACATGACCAATACAGCTGTACTATGACAGGATACAGTTGTACTCTGATTATGAGGTGTCAAACAGATGAAGAAGCATGTTAATACTTCAATACCTCATAAGTCAGTCAAAAATGGGGTCCCATACAGCTTCTGTACAGCATTCTATGCGTCATACACGTCAGAATCAGGCTGTGAGGTCCCCAGATGAAAGTTTTCACCCTGTATTGGTGAAAACTGCCCAGATGTGGTTTCAAAACCACATCTGGGCCCAATACAGGCTGTACAGGCTGTTTGCAAACCACAAGCCAGTCCTAGAGAGTGAAAAATCTTCACTTCCTCTACATGGAAAGGTCTAGCACCCTTTCCACCCCATTTCAGGATAAAAAGGAGGCTTTTCACAGCCAGAATTGTCTCCTCATCCTGCTCTTGAATACCCTACGTAGTAAACTGTCAAAAACAGTTTTACTCTTGGGTAATAACAAGGTATACTCTTAATTTAAAGCATTGTAGTCTTTATTATTGTAACCCAACAGGTAAAGCTGCAACCAGGGCTTTCAACAGTGCTCACTACCACTATATTCCTTATAGTAAAGCCCTCTTATTATTAAATTAAACCATCTTTAACTCTTATAAAGCCCTTTTAAATCTTTATCTATGGTGTCACAGTCATAGTTAAGAGTTGTAAATACTTTTAAACACTCTCATCATAGACTCAGCCTGACATTTTGGGGGCCTGGCGGTGTTTTAAAGACCTTTTTTTGGACCTTTACAAGTAAGTTTTTTTTCTCTTTTATCATTTATTGACACTTGTTTTTTCTTTTTTAGGCGTCATTTTCTTTAAAAAATATCTTTTTATATATTCTTCTTTATTTCTTAAAAAATACTCATATTTTAAGGAGTATCTGTCACGTGGCTAATAACCACAAGACCAGTATTTTTGGTGTGTTTTGTATATAAAAACACTTGTAAGCCACTAATACAGTCTTAGTTCTTAATTGAATCAAGACAGATAATACTGATAAACCAACAGTTGAGGCGTGTTTGGGCACATTTTTAACTCAATTGCCCTGTAATACACCACCTTTGACAGATTATACTTGCTAACTACAAGTATTCTGTAAGATATTGGTATACAAACAGTCTACCACATATCAATAAGCTGTATTTTTGGTGTGGAATTGTTAATTAAATTACACTGTCATCATATAAGGGCATATTGTAACAATATACAAGGCCAGAGGCCATTCTTAGACGTGCAAAACCAGCCTGTCAAGAAGTCTTAACTGACATAAGCCCTCTTTTCCTGTTTTATTCAGTGGAAGAAAATTTCATACCACTTGAGACCCAGTCACAGGCCAACACACCAGTGACACCCTCAGAACCAGAGGGCAGAAAGGGCAAAGGAAAGAGACTTAGTGAAGGCCTCATTACAGCCAAAAAGTGGACACCAATAGCCACTCAGAGGAGTAGAAAACCACAAAACTCTGCTTCAATACAAGGTAAACCAACCTTAACCACTTGTACAGGAAAAATTACAACTATTAACCCAGTTGTAACCTCCAAAGGCAAACTGCCCAAATCAGCAGATAAAACATTTGTACAAGGCACAGTCAAAGGTAAATACCCTAAGAACATAAACTTTTTGACTGCTTGCAAACACTGATATGTCCCCTGTATACCTCAGAGACCGTGGCTTCCAAAGGAACCAGCCAGAGGACAGAGAAGGCTTGTCCAGAAACAGAAGACCTGGAAGAGGACACCTTGGACACAGTGGTGGATGGCAAAACAATGAGGGAGATAATATCAACCCTGCCATTCACACTCCAATTCAACAGGAACCTCAAACCAGAGGACTGGAAGGATATGGATCAAGTTCTTCAGCTCCACCAACTCCTCAAAGATTTATTCCAATGGAGCATGGACAACAAGAGGTTCAACCTGGCAAGTCACTGGGCAGAACTTGGAGCAGGTTGCCAGAAGATCTGTATCAAAGAGATAGACTTCAAGGACCTTATGGTAATCACCAAAGGTTGGAATCCTACCAGGCAGTTCAGACTCCTGGAGGCAAGGGCAGAGAGGATAAGGGAGAATCAAGCCACTATCCAAGCTATAGAAGAACAGTTAACCCAGACAGGGCCTACTCAGATTCCTTCAGGCTCACAAGGAGCAGGCCAAATCAGCTCTCCAGTGGCTTCACACCATTCATAAACCAGCAGATCAGTGGCCAAGAGTCACCATTCTTCACAATTCCAGGAAGTTTCCAGGAGAAGACAAGGAAACAAGGGCAAGAACAAAGCCTCCTTCAACCAGAGGAGGAAAGAGTCAGACCCCATGATCCAGAAGCTGTTAGATTTGGTGAAAGAAGTACACAAGAACCAGAAGTAGCTGTAAACCACTATAGAACCAGTAGTCCTAGTAATAGAAACATTACCCCCACTCAGACTGAAAATAACATTGTCAAATCTGAGAGTAACATCAACAGTGATACACTGTGGTTACAAATGTCCCAATATGCTGAACAATCTGCAAAGCAGTTTGCAGAAATTAGAGCTAGCCAAGAGAGGATGAGACAAACTCAAGCCTCCTTGGAACAAATAGTTCAAAATCCTCAAGAAGGATATACTCAACTGAGCAAAGCCTCTGAAGAAACCAACAAAAGACTGAATATATTCTTTGAAGAACAACACCACAGCACAAGGGACAGGGAGTGTCTGGATCAAGACATTAACAAATTGTTTAATGCCTGACATAGCTTGAAGCCCCAACCACAAGGCCAAGCTATGGAGAATCCATACCAACCAGATGACATCAAACCAGATGCCATTTTGTTGAATAAGGCAAGATCTCCATCACAATACCAGGATGGAGATGGCATGTCTTATTCAGAGAAGGAAGCCTTGAAACAGATTCCTGAGGCCTCAAACTGGCCCAAATTCTCTGGATCAGGAGAATATGATCATATGGAACTCATAGATTATATTGATGGACTCTTCATTGATGTACCAAGCATACCAGACTACTGGATTACTGCTAGATTGAATACTGCATTTAAAGGTCATGCAAGTACATGGTACACAGAAATGAAAGAAATCCATGGCAGAAGAAACTGGCCATGGTGGAAGAGTCAAAGCATCCAAAAGTACAGTAATGGAACTTGGATATGGCAAAAGACCATGTCATTTGAGAATGACAAATACTCTGTGGACAAAGATCCATATGAGTGGTGTCTTAGACAGTCTAAAAGAATTAAAGCTATTGATCCTCAGATGAACATCCAAATGAGGAATCACAAACTTCTGACACAATTGACAGGAGAACTAGAGCATGCAGTAAAATGCAGATGCAACCAAAATTGCACTCTATATGACATTTCCAACACCTTACAAGACATAAGGAAAAAGACTAATATAGGGAAATTCACCCCATATAAGAGCAGTAGTTTCAAAGAGAAACAACCTTTCATGGTAGAGCTTAAAGACAAACCCAAAGAAAGAGTGGCAGAAGTGGCAAAGAAGAGGAATTCTTGTCACAATTGTGGTTCAACAGACCACTATGCCAACAACTGTTTAAAGGCAAAGAAAAAAGTCTATGCCATAGAGAAAGTCCCTGAGGAAGAACCTCCAACAGAGGATTCTGAATCATACTCCATGGGTTATGCCATCAGAGAACCATCTGATGATGATCTAGACCCAAGAGAGGAATTTCTAGTGGAATACCAAGAGGAACCCCCACTAGAAATTCAGGACATAAAGCTGGAAGCAGGCATGCCACAGGACACTGCTAATGAAAACTTGTGCAAACACACACAAGATGCTCAAACATTCCTGGTTACACCAACCAAAGGAATGGCATATATACATGGGACAGCCACAAAAATGACTGTTTTCATTGACAATGCTCAGCATCCACTGATCATTGATAGTGGGGCACACTGCTCCATAATGGCCAGAAACTATCTGAATACCCACTTCCCAAACTGGGAAAAACAACTCTTGCCCACTAAGGCAAAGAGCTTTAAAAGTGCATCAGGGAAGATGACTTCCATTGGGACAATTATCAAAGAGATAATTATACCCCACAGGAAGGGTAATATCAGACTCAACCCAGAGTTTGCAGTGCTTAATTATTCCCACATCCAAGGGTTTTTACTGGGAACAGATTACCAGTGGATGTATGGCATAGACATTTACAACAGTAAAAAGAGGCACATCACCATTGGTACTAACAAGGAAAAGAAATTTTCACTTGATATATACCATATATCTTCTCAGGATCTACCAGATGAACTTCTGAAGGAATTCAGAGAGGGACAGTTTAGCACTACCCTCACCAGTAAACAGAAACTAAGTTTACTGAAGATGCAGAGGGAGAACAGACCAGCATTTGCCATTGGTGAAGAACCATCAGGCAAGATCAAAGGCCATGATATAGAACTATATCTGGATGTGGAAAGGCCTTATCCACCCATGCTTAGGAGACCTCCTTATCCACAAGCCTGGAAACCATGAAAGAAATTGAGAAACATATCAATGAAATTCTGGATATGGATGTCATTAGGAAGATTGGACATAATGAAATAGTGGAAATCACCACCCCTGTCCTGATCACCTGGCATGATGGCAAGTCTAGACTGTGTGGAGATTTCAGAGCTCTGAATAACTACACAAAAGCAGACAGGTACCCTATACCCAGGATACCTCATGCCTTGGATAAATTGGCAAAGGCCAAATACATAACCAAAATGGATTGTATGAAAGGTTTCCACCAAAATGGAGTTAAACCAAACTCCATGAAATTACTCAGAATAATATGCCATATGGGCATATATGAGTACACCAGAATGCCATTTGGCATCAAGAATGCACCAGCCCACTTCCAAAGGATGATGGACACAATATTTCAAGATGAAATACTGGAAGGCTGGATGGTAGTATATATTGATGATATCATTATATACTCAGAGACATGGGAAGACCATGTGCAATACATAGACAGAGTACTAAGTAAATGCACACCCATAAATCTGAAAATTTCACTTAAGAAGTGCAATTTTGGCCAACAAGAGTTAATGGCTCTAGGACATAAAGTCTCAGTTCTTAGTCTGGCAATTGACCAGAATAAAGTAGCAGCAGTACTGCAAAAGCCAGTATCAAAGAGCATCAAAGAGATGCAATCTTTCCTTGGGTTTGCTAGCTACTATAGAAACCACATCAAAAACTTTGCACACATAACTAGTAGTTTATACAAGTTATGTTCAAAAGATGTAGTTTTTGAAAGAACCAAGGAAAGGAGGGATGCATATGAGAGGATCAGATATGAACTCACTAATTCACCTATGCTCATCTTGCCTGACTTTGAACTACCATTCAAGTTATATATAGATGCAGCATGCAGTCAAGGCCTAGGAGCAGCCCTTCACCAAAGACAAATTGTGGATGGTGAACCAAGAGAAGGAGTAATTTGCTACATCTCAAGGAAGCTTAAAGATTCAGAAGCAAGGTATGGGGCCACCTAGACTGAGTGTCTATGGTTAGTCTGGGCTCTAGAAAAACTCCATTATTATCTGGAGGGTGCAGTCTTTGAAGTCTACACAGACTGCACAGCCTTGAAGTCTTTACTAAACATGAAGACTACAAATAGACACATGCTGAGATGGCAAATAGCCATCCAGGAGTATAGAGGGAACATGACCATCATATACAAAGAAGGTAAAAGTCATACCAATGCAGATGGCCTTAGCAGATGGCCACTGGACAATGTCAAAAGCAATCCAGCTTTTGACCCTGAAGTTGTAGCCAAGATTCCTATCCATTTCATGGAAGTGGATAGGAAGAAGAACTTCAGATTTTCTGAATGGGCACCAGAAAGTGGTACCCTTGACAGTGGGAACACTGATTCAGAAGGAACAGAACCTCCCATACTGGGAATAAGCTCCTGAGAACTACACAATGAATTTTTCAGTGCAGTACTGAAGTATTGTGCCAAGCACAAACAGTGTGGCATATTACTACAACTCCTTCAACAAAAGTACAGGAGTCCAGAACTGGAATCCCAGCTGGAAGAACCCTGGTTGAGGGCCTATAAGGACAACAAGTTTTTCCTTATTCATGGCCTGCTCTATCACAGAGAAAAACACACAAGTGCACTCACAGTGGTAGACAGGGACCACATCTCCCTGATCCTGCAGGAATGCCATTACTGCCCCTATATGGGACACATGAGTGAAGACAGGACCAAGGAGAGGGTAGCAAGCACAGCTTGGTGGCCCAAGTGGGAACAAGAGTTGGGACAATACATCAACACTTGTGAAAGATGCCAAAAGGCAGATAGGAAAAATGGGAAGAAGTATGGGTTACTTCAACACATAGAAGAACCCAAACACCCATGGGAAACTATCAACATGGACTGGGTTACAGGACTTGTCCCAGGAGGCAAAGAAAACTACAATGCCTGCTTGATCATAGTTGATAGATTCAGCAAGAGCATGAGGTGCCTATCATTCCACAAAGAGGACACAGCCATGGATACTGCCCTGTTATTTTGAAATAACATCATATCTACCTGTGGAGTCCCTAAAATCATCATTAGTGATAGGAACCCAAAATTCACATCTGAATTTTGGACCAATTTATATGACATGCTTGGCACCAAGCTTGCTTTTTCCACAGTTTACCATCCACAAACAGATGGCCTAGCTCAGAGGATGATCCAAACAATGGAGGACATTCTTAGAAGTTTCTGTGCCTATGGCATGGAATATAAGGGCCATGAGGGATATACCCATGACTGGGTTACCCTTCTACCAGCTGTCCAGCTGGCTTATAATACAAGTTAGCACTCTACAACAGGAAAAACACCTGCAGTGGTAGAGAAAGGGTGGAATCCCCTGTTGCCTGTGGATCACTTAAAGAAGAATCTTCTAACCATCCACCCCACAGCCAAAGACTTCCATGATATGTGGAAGAGGGCTTGTGACACAGCTGCCAAATGCATAGCTGAGGCAAAAGAATACAATAAGCAGAGGTGGGACAAGACACACATGGAACCTGACTTTAAGGAAGGAGACCAGGTGCTAGTGTCTACACTGAACTTTAATAATCTTAAAGGACCCAAGAAGATGAGGGACTCATTTGTAGGGCCTTTTACTATCATTAGGTTGATAGGAAAGAATGCAGTGGAAGTCAAACTTACAGAGGAATTTTCCAGGAAGCACCCAGTCTTCCCAGTAAGTTTGGTCAAACCATACTTCCAAACAGAGGAGGATAAATTCCCCTCCAGGAAGAGGAATTCCACACCACCTGACATAGTGGAAGTGGAGGACTCCCCAGGACCTGTGAGTAAGATCATCAGGGCCAGAAAGATCAGACTTAATGGGAAGGATCAAAGACAATACTTAGTCAGATTCAAACACCAAACAGCTGATAAAGACAAATGGTTGGCAGAAGATGCCATACCAGATGGGAACCTTCATCTAAAAAGATTCAGGGCCTCTAGGAGGACTGAACAGTCTCATCAATGATGAGCCTTTTTTAGAGGGAGGGTATGTCAGCCTGTGACTCAAAACCAGAGCACAAGCATGACAGCCAAAATACCACCAAAACATGGAACTGAGCCAAATCAGCTCAAAAGGTATCAAAAAAAAGGGGAAACATACCTCTTTCTGAAAATATAAGTCCCATCACCATAGGACAAGAAATAACAAAGTTATTGCTGAGCATAAACCTTAATTTTTACCTCACATCTAAAATCTAGAAGGAGAGGCTTAACCCCATCAAATGGGTACTCAAAATAAAGCTCTAAGCCAGGGCTATTTAATGGTACCAGCTAAACTGAGCTAGCACCAATATTACTGGAGTTATGGTCAATTTCAGGCCAAATAAGGGTGATAAAAACATTCACCTCTCATCTAACTTCTACAGTTTTAGTGTGGCATACTTGAAGTGGGGTCTTTTTGGAAAGAGCACAATCAGGGCTATCTGATGGTACCATCCACTTCTTCATATCTCAACTATAAAAGAAGTTATGAGGCAAACAAGCTCAATACAGCTTTTTGCCCAAACCACGCCTATGTACAAAAACCCTTGTACATGAGATAACTTTGTCAAATTTAATGATAACCATACCAAATTGGGTATCATTGTGTAGAGCCCATACAGGGCTATTCAATGAGCCAACTCTGAGCATGATATCTCAAAAACGGACAGATTTATGGTCATTTGAAAGTTATAATCTCACAATATGACCAATACAGCTGTATTATGACAGGATACAGTTGTACTCTGATTATGAGGTGTCAAACAGACGAAGAAGCATGTTAATACTTCAATGCCTCATAAGTCAGTCAATACTGGGGTCCCATACAGCTTCTTTACAGCATTCTACGCGTCATACACGTCAGAATCAGGCTGTGAGGTCCCCAGATGAAAATTTTCACCCTGTATTGGTGAAAACTGCCCAGATGTGGTTTCAAAACCACTTCTGGGCCCAATAAAGGCTGTACAGGCTTTTTGCAAACCACAAGCCAGTCCTAGAGAGTGAAAAATCTTCACTTCCTCTACATGGAAAGGTCTAGCACCCTTTCCACCCCATTTCAGGATAAAAAGGAGGCTTTTCACAGCCAGAATTGTCTCCTCATCCTTCTCTTGAATACCCTACATAGTAAACTGTCAAAAACAGTTTTACTCTTGGGTAATAGCCAGGTATACTCTTAATTTAAAGTATTTTAGTCTTTATTATTGTAACCCAACAGGTAAAGCTGCACCCAGGGCTTTCAACAGCACTCACCACCACTATATTCCTTATAGTAAAGCCCTCTTATTATTAAATGAAACCATCTTTAACTCTTATAAAACCCTTTTAAATCTTTATCTACGGTGTCACAGTCATAGTTAAGAGTTGTAAATACTTTTAAGCACTCTCATCATAGACTCAGCCTGACATTTTCAATCAGTGAGTGGAAAATCTGGAAGTGTAGTAAGTAAAATGTACATACTTGATTGATATGTTTGATTTATAAGATATATATAGGTATTTCTTGATTTATGGTTGGGTATTTAGAGCCACAAACTATGAATGTTCCTTTGTAGAATGGCTGGAGGACATTTAGAATAACCTCCACCTTCTCCTATTCATTAGATTTCAGTACATATTTTACCAGGTTTTCTGGGCTGAAATATTGTTTGAGTGCCTCTTTGAGTGATAAGGCCTGTTTGAGCATCTCATAACTTGAGTTCCAGAATGACATGATGTTCAACAAGAGGATGGTTGCATTTGTCAACTTTGGTGTGTCATATTGCAAGTTGAATGTGGAAATGAATTTCTCCAGCCTCTGGGACTTTGCCAAATATAAGAAGAAAGCCTTGCAAGGCATGAAATTATCAATTTATAACTTATATTCAGTCCTTCAAGTGGTCCTATGAGATTTTCAATGGCCATTGGGCCAATTTTATCATTGATATCTTCTTGTATTCCTGGTGCTGTTCATTTTACTTGTGAAAGTGCATTCAATCCATTACAGGATACTAGATTGATGGTGTGATCCATGCATACAATCACATTGGTTTTGCTTCAAAAATCTGGGTGGACTGTATCAATTTCCTGTTCCATGCAATGATTCATAGAGTAATTGTCAGTGGTTATGCAGACAATTTCAATATTCATTTTGTATCAACTAAGAATTTTCATGAACAGATTTGAAAGTGACACTCCAGAGTGATCATCTACTAAACTTAAATTGGCTTCATAACGAGAAAAAGAAGCTGAACAAAAAACCCACCTTTAACTTGGTTAAGCCTAAGAGAATTATATTGAGTGGAAAATTGGCATCCATAAAGTGGGCTGTCACAGCCATGAAAGCCATAACATTAGTACTAGTCCACACATTCGTTGTGAATGAAATGAACTTAATATTTGAATGGAGAATTTTTGGTATTTGTTCTTGATGGAAATAAAAAACATTTGCTAAGTGACCTGTAAGTGCAGTGCCTAATACAAGAATATTCAATATCGAAGGATTGCACAAGTCCAGGAGTTCTTGGAAGGCCTTCGATTTGGTTATGGAGAGTGGAACATCACACTCGGAAAAAGAATAAACCAGAGCCGTATTCAAGCTTTCCAAGCCAAGGACCTGTGTTAGATACATGCTGGTTACTTAATTGCTTAAAATAACTGAGATTAATAACACAAAAAGACTTACCTTCTTCACATGATGATTCTTCACATAATCATCCAGTGTTGTCTTAAGCAAATGGGCCTTGTGCAGGTTATTTATATTATGCAAAAAATTCAGTTGTTGACTCATCAACTTGGTACTCCCCGTGCAATAACGCTTCAATTTTTTCTTACAAGACTTTCAAGATTGGTTGGTGAAATTTCATTCAACAAATTTCTCATCCACATCGGAGAAGTAAGTCCATATCCAATATTGTTGGTTCACTATTTGAAGCTTGGGTTTGGCCAGTTTCGCTAGGTTTTGTGAGAAGTGATGGGGTTGAGATGAAATAGCCAAATGTGACAGTTAATTTTACGAAAGAAAGATAAATGTATAAAAAATTCGTTAATAATAATATTAGATTTGTTTATTAATCAAATATGTATAATGGGAGAAAGAGGGAATATAGGAGATGAGGTAGAAAGACATTTGGTACTAAAGGAAAATAAATATATAATTATTTTCAAAAAGATAAGAAAAAAATAAATTATGTGGGGGATCATAAAGGAAAAGTGGAAAAAAGTGATGGAAAATTGCGAGAAAACCTGTTTTCCCTGCCTGGTCCCTTATATCCTGGAGCTTCAGGCTCAAGGGCATAAAAAAAACAAGGGATTGAGCCGGTCCGGGCATGGGTTCAAGAAACCCTCCTGGGATCACCCCACGGGAGGCAACCTTACATAAAAGCTCAATGAGTTCTAGTGAGGAGTATACAGATTATATAGGTATTCTGGGCTTCCAATATGACGCAATATCCACCGCATCTATGAATTCCAAAAAATACTCACAACCTTCATTCAGATTTTCACATGTGTTTTAGGCTAGATGTAAGCACTATCTCTGTTTTATTTCTAATTGCATCCCAGTCATATCTGTTGGATTAATTCTCAAATATCCTTTGTTTGCAATTAAAATAGTAATTTTATAACTGTTTCACAAGATAATTCATATCAAAATAAGGAGAATCTAATGTAATATTTTCTTTGTTCACTCACTTGAAGTTAATACATACAAAAGATATGTATAATTTAAGTTCCTTATTAAAGAGCCCTCCCCCTCTCTTCCCTCTGAAGAGCATGATAATATTTGAGGCTTGCTTGGTTTCTTAATTATTTTTAAAATATGGAAAGCTTTTAAATTTAAGACTATTCAAATAACTTCAGCTTCTATTCAAATTTTTATTTAATATAAAATAATTAGTTTAAAACTGCAAATTTTATTTTTTAGTTTATAGATGTATTTCGGTCATTATTTCACAAAATTCTACCATTTTCTATGTTTTAAGCTTTTATAACCTCAAAATTATTTAAATTATTTAGTTTAAATATTAAAAGACTTTTTCCAACACCATAATATTTTTGATTAATTGCATTCCCTTTGAGCTAAAAGAGTCAAGTTCTAGCAATACAAAACATAATTGGAGATTCATTTATTAAAACTGATTAGTACAGCTAATTACTGAATTATCATTTCATGAAAAGAATGAGATTGAAAGTCATAATATCTTGCATAGTTTGAAATATATTCCTTCGAACACCTCCTCAATTAAGACAAACTGAAGGAATTCAAAATAATATCTAATATATTCCCCAAAAATTGTTGTCATATTCTACATTTATTCTAGCCAAGATAAACATGAAATCACACAACATTAGCTTTTGAGGCTTGTAAGTGGCCAGTATAGTGTGGGTAAGTCCTGCCACAATGGTCACTAGAGGCCTCCAATGGCCCTGAAATGGGTTGGTGAGCTAATCATAAGCCTTCACTGGACTCATAATTTTGAAAAGAAGAATAGTTATTTAAAGCCTCATCATATATATTATGTGAGCTCTATGTAATGAGAATACAAAATTCAAATTTGCTTAAATATTGATTTTATATCCGATTAATTATATATCTATCATGATCGATCATTCTGATCATACATATTTGAAGAGGCTTTGAATTGTTTCTAAAAAAATGTAATTTTACCTTCTCTTATTGAAATAAGGAGACAAAAAATATTTCTGTTTGGGTAATACAATGGTTAATAATTATCCTTAATGAAGTATAATCAGTTCCATTATTATAATTTTTCATTGAAATTACTAGCTCATATTATGTAATTCTTAAATCTTCATGAAAAATAAGACATAAAAACTAAGAATTTAAATTAAAGCCCTTACCTAGAATTATAACCAAGACTAATTATTACACCTAATTTAATCTTATTTTGACCCTCTGTCATCCATATTATGTATAAAAGAAACTGTCTTTGGCTATGAAAAACTAGGGGGTGTCAAAGCTACAAAACTCCATACTCAATACCCACTATGTTTTCCCAAATCTCATATTGAATCTCTGGGATTTTAGAAATCCCACACCTCTTGAGGCGTGGGCTCTTAAGTCCAAATCATATAATTCAAGATAATAAAATATTACTTTTAGTCGCACCAACTGCATAATTTTATATTCAATATTTAGTAAGTGCATGTATAATTATATCTAAATTTCTTTAGATTCCATAAGTTTTCTATCCCTAGAAAAACTTAGAGAAGTTTTTAAATTTCAAAAATCTTAATAATTATACACAATAGAATCTCAAAGGTTATCAGAAAGATAAAATTAAATTAACTATCCAAAATAATGCCAGAATTCAGGGGAAATTAAATTCAATAAGCTATAGAATTATTCTATATGATATCCATTAATATGTGCAGAAATCACTTAAAAAGTAATTCTCAGTTTACATATATACCTTTGATGAATTAATAAAAATATTATCTGAAAGTTTCTGACAGAGTTTCATAGAACACATGATGCACTTACAATATTGGTGGTACATATTTAAGACAATTAAATATTGCAAAATTTCTCACAAAAAAACAAAGGGATCCTTAAATAAAGCTTTCTGTGACACTTGCCAGGTTTTTATCAAAATTAAAATGGAAACATGCCTTCTTTTAGTAAAATTGAAATTTTGTTTGAAGTTAGCCATATCTGAATTGTCTTGTATACTCAGGGGTAGATGCTGTATTGATAAAGTCTAATAGAAGTATAATTCATTGTCCAAAAATTAATTTGAAAAAATATAAATAGATCTGAGATTAGGAAAGCTGAAGGTCTTCCTGTTTTCATTTGTTTTATTGATGGGAGTCTAATATAATTAAATCAATTTCGACCTAGAGATAGTAAAGCATATTTTCATTTCGAAAAGAGGTAATATATTTAAATATCTGAAATAACCTTAAGTTTGGAGATAATAAATAAGGGTGTTGGTAAAAGCACGTAAGCTTTTAGTAGAAACACGTAAGCCCTTACATGTTTTTACCAAATTATGGCCAAAACATGTAATTTTATGGTAAAAACACGTAAGTCACCTAATTTTTTTATAAAAATTCCTCAGGTTCAGTTTTGAGAATTTTTAACATTTCTTTTTGCCATATTTTTTCCGACATGGGATGTGAAGGTCCCCAAATTTTTTCAATTTTTTTTTTGCCCAATTTTTCTATTTTGGGCAATTTGGTAAAATGGCCCATTTTTTTGAAAAAATTCATTAAAAATGTTCCCAATTATGAATTTCAATATTTTTTTAAAAAATGAAGGTGAGAGTGTTGAGAATAATAAACCAGAAGCCCAACATTTTGGTATGTATTTTGCAAGAACATTTGTAGGCCCAAAAAGTCCATGTTTTTCATGTTTTTTTGTTCATGTTTGTAATTAAATTGAAAATGCCATTTATGACATGAATTGAATTCAAAATTTAATTTATGATGGGTGGAAGTTAAAATTTGATTTTTGGCATTAACAGTGCCATTTATCACATCAAAAGTGCCATAAATGGCATCACTAATGACATAATAATGCCATAAATGGCATCAAGAATGACATACAGATGCCATTTATGGCCAGAAAATTGGCATAAATGGCATTACAGCAATTCCATAAATTGAATTTAATGGCCTTGACGATGCCATTTATGCATTTAACAATGCCATAAATGGCCTTAACATTGGCCTTAAAAATGGCATGAATGGCCTTAACATTGGCCTTAAAAATGGAATTAATGGCCTTAACTATAACATAAATGGCATCAAAAATTCCATTTGTGGCATTAAATAAATGGAATTAACAATTCCATTTATGGTTTTACATAAATGGCATTATCCCATTTATTGCATTTATAATTCCATTTATGGCATTAATGGCATTAATGGCATCAGAAATGTTGCATTTTTAATGCCACAAATGGCATTGTTGATGCCATAAATGGAATTAATGGAATCAATAATATTTCATTGATAATTCCATTAATGGCATTTTTAATGCCATTTATGGCATTGTTAATGCCATTTATGGAATTGTTAATGCCATTTATGGCATTGTTAATGCCATTTATGGCACTGTTAATGCCATTTATGGCATTGTTGATTCCATAAATTGCATTAATGGAATCAGAAATATTGCATTGATAATTCCATTAATGGCACTGTTAATGCCATAAATGGATTTTTTAATGCCACAAATGGCATTAATGGCATCATAAATGCCATAAATAGCCATATTTCATTTAAAAACCATCCCTTACGTGTTTTTACCAATACCCAATAAATAATTATACAATTCTTGGGTACTCTATGTTAATACAGCTAGTTTGTATTTCAAAATATGATGCATTTTCATAAATTTTTGATACACTTTTTCACCTCATGAGTTGAATTTTTATCAAAATTATCCCATATTTAAAAGACCTCAGATATTTTATTCAAAGCACAAGTACTTTCTAGAAGTGTCAGCTCATGAAAGCTCAACATAGCTTCTTCCATCTTATAAATATTTAAAATACAAGAATGATGCAAAAGGGTTCTCCAATAGTTTTCTTAAATTATTATAGCTTTTAATTTTACAAAAATGTTTTATGAAAATCTTGATAATATTACTATGAATCAAGAGTACTATAGCTTTTATTATGAAATATGATAAAATGAATTTATTAAAACCATAAATAAATGATTTATTTCTTAATTACTCCTCACTGATAATTCAAATAGATCATCAAAATATTTGAAAAGTTTATTTTATGGATCATTTGTGTATTTAAAGAAGCAAAAGTTGATGAAAAATCAGTTATACAATAGTTTTAGATAAAATACTATTTGAAATGGTTATATTATTTTATTTCATGTCTACATGGCTTATTTTAATATAAAAAGAACTTGAGGATCATTTTTGGCTAATCCTTACTTCTTTTATTAAATATTTAATAATATAATTGAATGATGATGAGGATTATTGGAAAAAAACAGCAACAGTAGGCTTCTTTTAAGTCCGAGACAGCTTGAAGAGAAGTTGAATGGCTTATTAAGCCCAATGAGTTAGAAATATATTATGTTACTTTTATTAATAATAGCATCACTTTTTGTAGCATAAAACTATCATATTTTCCCAATTAAGTGATTTTAAATGGCTACCAACCAATTTATGGTTAATGAATGATGAAGCTACCACTTTAAATCTTATTTTCTTTCAAAACAAAAATTATTTTCTCAAAGGTAATAAAATAATTAGAAATTTTATTCTATGTTATATTTAAGTCATAATTCTTTTTCTTTGTTAGTATGGCTTACCATCTTCTCCATAGATATTTCCATTTTTATAAGGATTAATTCAGAATTGTATTTTTGATTAATTTTTAAACTTTATCTCATTTTGTATGTCATGTGAGTAAATAGCATAATTAAAGGTAGTTGACATAAGGTAGTTTCATGAAGACTAGTCTAAAAATGGGTTTAATGAATACTTTCTTCTTTATATAGGCAAAGTAATTAAAAATAAAAATTCTTACAGGAGTAAGATGTTCTCACTACCTCCTTTTCACATAAGAATAGCTGCTTATTTGCTATTTCCTCATGATTAAATGGGACTTGGCCTTAGTAGAACATCTCCCATAAAGTCTTCATTGAATTATTAATTCATTATCAGCCACTTATTCAAGCTATGATATTGGATATACCTAAAAGGTCTCAGATATTTTGTTACCCTGGCTCTCTTTGATTTTGTTAGTCCCCCTTAGCTATTTTTACATAAAAAATAGTAATTCAGGCTTCAAGACTAATATACACTATGGGTGCAATAAGACTTTATGTAACTTCAAAATAATCTTGGGTCCTAGAAATATGCATAACACTAATTTCATTGTATATTTCAATATGGTATTTTTCAGAATCACATTATTTTGGCATATAAATGCAAAAATAAATTACACCAATCCTTAATGTGGTATTTATGATGAGGTGTTTAATTATGTTGCATATTACAGCCTCATAGAGTTAACTCAAGCTGATTCATCTTATGGAATTACCCTAAGTGAATATTTGTGCAGAATCCAGGTCTGTTCTTAAAAAAATAAGTTTACCTACTCAAAAATGAATTTATGCATATTTTTATTGAAAAAAATGATGAATATTGAATATGCATATTGATAATGGTTTTTGATATTAAAACTCTTATTTTAGGCTATTTTTTGTCTACTTGGATATTTAAAATATACCTCAAGGATCACAAATTGAGAGTGAAATAGGTAATTGAAAGGCTCAATGGCATTTTTGAGAGAGCTGTAATCAAATGAGGGATAATAAATAAACTAAATATTTCTATATTTTGGTGGTTTAATGTGTTATTTTAGGTGATATGTTAGCACAAATAAGAGAGAAATGGTTCAATATTGGGGTAAATCCTCTTGTGTGTGATATAAATGAGGAAGTACCTGGAGGATAGAATTACAGTTAATAGTATTTAATTGCTAATAACTCCTTAAACCAAGTGTGAAAATTTATATTTCCTGACCCTCCTAAAATACTGAAGCAAATCTTGCCAGGAGGTCACATACAAAATTAAATAATTAAGTGACTTCAAAACTGAAGAAGACAAAATTCATCAGTCTCAGATCATGCTTCTTTAGTATATAATTTCAGTTAGATGGTTAATTTTTGAAATTTTAGTGAGAACCTTGTCTCTTTAATTTGTATTTCTTAGTGAAATTTGGTTCAATGGTTTCCTCTTTGAGATTAAATATTGGTAAGATGGGTCATTTTATATCAAAGTTGAAATTTAATGGGTGTTTATAAGGCTAATTTTGGTAATGTAAAGCAGTAATAGAGGAAAATAATCTTCTTAAGATTTGTCAATAATAAGATTAGAAAAAATATTTTTAAGCTTAAAAGGTAACATTATTTGGTATTGGATTCTTAAAGTGGCAAGTTTATTTACAATTTTGGCAAATGGTGTTATTTTTACTTGATAAAACATTTTACAATAGAGTGGTACCCCTAATCTTGGCTACTAGGTAGATCTAAATTACTGAGATTTTACTGAGCTTATCTACTTGGAAATATTCATAACTGTACTTCCACTGAGCCTATTTACTGGGAAATCAATTTCACTAAAGTATACTAGGATGCCTCATGGGTAAGGGATGATTTACCCCTGAATTTGGGATATAAAGTGCATGGGGGTGATTTCAAAATTTGGGGGAAGAAAGCCCCTCAATTCAACCTTTTTGAAATCCCAGGTGGCCCTTCATTTGAGCTTTATTTTCCCACTTTAATCCCTCTTGACTTTATCATGTAAAATGTTCTTGTTGATGACTTTTCTTGCATATGTGAGCTTATTTGAAGTTGAGTTATAATATTTCTTCTTCACAGACTCCATTTTGTCACAGGATTCTCTTTTATTGAGAAGTTAATGAAATGATCTTATTGGAAATTCCTTGCATTAATGTGGGGATTTCATTTTTTCTGGGGCTTTTCTCTTCCACAGCCTTTTTTCAGTCACATGATATGATTTTGGCTGGGGCAGTATGAGCTAATTACTATGGATTTTTCTTGCATATGTAAGATTTGGGTCTTGGTAGAGGTTTCTAATAAATAATGGCTGTGTTTCTTCTTTTGAGCTTTGAATTGAGCTCAGGTGTTGATCTCTTTCACTTTTGAATTTCCTGTTGTGCATGAGATGGTGTGAGGATCTTTTTAGTCTTACACATTCTGTGCATAGTCATGTGGTTTATATTCAAGGAAGGGTTTGTATTCCATGCAGAGTTTTGTTTTTTACTTGCACAAGGTGATTAATTGTGTAAAATTTGAGCTTGATTAATTCTGTTCTAAATCATGTTATGAATTGCCTTTCAGAACGTGTGATGTCTGTGTTCTTCTGAAATGTAGGTCTTTCTTGAAGCTCTTAGTGGGTTCACTCTTAATATAAATTTGGTTACTCCTGTGGTTGTGCTGTAGATTACTTTCCAAAATTCCAGTAGATCAAATCTTTGCATAATGTGAATTTCCTGTTCCTGAATTCATTATGGCTGTGAAATTCATGCAGGTGTCATTTTCTTTCTTAATTAGTCCAGTTGCTATAAAAAGGGGGTAAAACTGACTGGGTTGTGTAATTTATAGGGTGTCACCTTGCTTTTTATGACTAGTCTTATATATGTAGCTTGACCTTTAGATCTACATAATAAAATTGAATTTATTTTCCCAACACATACATTGCATTTTGGCTTCTGTGCCATTGGTTTATGAATAAACTGAAACTTCTTGATTTATGTTTGACATTTCTGTGCAAATTTAATGCAAGGCTTCCTGTGGGTGGGGCTCATTGCTGTTTTGGGTTCCTATGGGGTTGAGTCTTGTGAAAACATGGTATGAAATACCACAATATTTATGAATATGATGCTCAAGTGGATGTGGAAAATCTCTATGAAGTATAAAATTCTCAATATTTTCAAATATATAGGGAAAAATAAAGCATATAACACTTGATTGGAAATATAATCATTCATGATATTTTATTCCTTTTTTCCAGAAAACCTTACAATATTAAAATTCAATAGTCCTAAGGGGTCAAATTTTATTTCACTAAAGGTATTAATTACTAATTTATTGTTTTTCTCTCTTTTAATCCTGTTTTTTTCTTTCCATTATCATATACTGCTGAGATATATTTATCAAAATTCATATTCAAAATATTTTGAACCTCATTTAACAATTTCCTGTTTATTTCAAATGAGAATCCAAAATGTGTAATTTTATAATTTTTTAGGAGATCAATTGAAGGTTTTTGTTTGATTAATTATTTATTACATTTTCCGTAGGATTATTATAATTCCTGGTTTCATTGAAAAGTTAATCCCCATGTTCAATTGAGGGTAAAACAAGAAGTTGCTAGAAAAACTGTGGCGAGTGAATAGAAATTTTTATTTTCAATGAGAAATAAGATCTCAGAGCTCCAATTTTTTATATTATTTGGATCTTTTTTGTGGTCAATTGAGATATTCTTCTTGAGCTAAAATTTCATTTTAAAAACATGTTCTTTGGGAAATTCTTGTTTGAACCATTCCAATTTACTGAGATTCTGAAGTTCAGAGCCATTTATTCATGTTTGTATTTTCTTCTGAAGTGTGAGCCTTTGATATATGACCACATATCCAAGAAGGTCACAAAACCTTACAATACTTATTTTAATAATGAGAGTTGAAATTATTATCTTGAAATAAGTAAAAATGCAATAAAAAGGCATGAGGTCTTGATCATCTCAAACACCAATTAGTACACATGGGAAACAAATCACACCAATAGATTCCCCATCAAAAACTACACCTATAAAGTTTTTACATCATATCTGTAAATTCAATACTTACTGAGATAATGTGAACATAGGCACTTTTATTATCAGCACATATATTCATGGTTTTTAGCTCATATCTCTTGAATTATTCATGATGAAGAGTTTATCCAGAAAATTTTAATTCAAAATAACTGTAGGAATACATATATAGGCTTTATTTGTAAGTTATAAACAAGCTTATAGCTTACAAGGGTTTATTGAGCAAAATAGAAATAGCTGTTGACCACTTTGATTTAAAAGTAGTCCAAACTTAAAAAAATGGGATATTGAAATTTCAATAGCTTATAAGTGAATAATTATGTAATCTCAATCATTATATTCAAGTTATAAGCCCTTTAAATAATGGTTTGAAGTTGAAAATAGTAAATTTTGACAGAAAAGATGAGTTACAAGAACATCATGAAAGATAGATCTTTGATGATTTAATGAGATTCTCTTGGAATATCATCGAGCAAATTACAAGCTATCATAATTCACTCTCTGAATTTCTGTAACTTTAATAACTCAAAATTTATTGATTATCAAAGTTAAAGCTTAAAAATGATCATTTATGATCACACACTGTAATTGTATTTTAAGCTTAACAGTTATATAAGTCATACAACTGGTGGAAAATTCTATATCATGATTAATACTAATAAAATCCACAAATCTTAGCCCTTTCCCCAATTATGATGTTATAAAACTTAAAGTTACAGTGATAACTCCAAATAATGGCGTAATATTGAGATAAGAAGGTTTAATTATGATTTAATCATCACTAAGCCTTAAAATAATGATCAATTACAGTGGATACCATTAGTACACGTCCAAAAAAAAGCCTTCTGGACTTTAAAACAGAGTATTTTACTATAAATAGAACTCTTTTTCCTCTATTTTGGCCTCAGACACATCAAAAACAATAAAAACATTTAACCAAAAGGTAATTTCTTTATTCTTTAAATATGAATATATTATATTATTAAATACCAAATATCATCCCTTTTATAATCACCAGCTTTGATGTTATTCACTCAATAGGGGGTTTCAAAGTTACCAAATCCCACACTCAAAATCCCAAGTTTTTTTTGCCAAAATCCGGCATTAATTTTTTGGGATTTGGGAAATCCCACACCGCAAGAGGTGAGGGATTTTGAGGTACAAAAACCCAGGTTTTTTGGTACCAAATCCCATGTTTAAATACTAAAATCCCGCCTTTAGCTTCCCATAAAGGCACATGTTTCAAACACACAACTCAGTAAGGGCATGTCAAATTGCATAAAAATTTCCTTCTCTTAGATAAAATCTCAATACACTCATCATTTATTAAGTTATTTAATTTCAAATTGCATTTACCACAAGCCTTTTCTTCATTTACCATGCCCAAGGCATCGCAAAGGCTACCTTTACTTCAGACCTTGAAATTACTGCAGTTAAGCAATGCTCTCAGCTCTGATAGTGATTCTGATATCCAGGAAGATATAATCTTATTAGATATGATAACATCACAAAGATACATCAATCCTCATAGAAGATATCCATCACATTACATGTATACAATGAATGATTTACAGACATTATCATCTGAAAGGTTTTGACAGCTATGTAGGACCACACATGAATCATTTGAAAAATTGGTTGCACAAATTCAAGCTGATAAAACCTTTCAAAAATCATCACAAAACAAACAACACAATCCTGCTATCCAATGGGCTGTGACATTATCAAGGCTAGGATCAAATGGAAATGTTGTTTGGAATTAGCCATGGGGCTATTGTGTTGTACACTCAAAGAGTCATCCAGATATTCATGAAGTTGAAGCGCAAAGTGATTGTGTGGCCAACAATAGAACAACGAAGAGAGATGTCTGAAGTAATGCAAGAAGAAGGCTTCCCTGGGTGCATTGGGTTTATTGATGGGAGTCTCATACCATTATCACAACGTCCTCCCAATGATGGTGAAGCCTATTTTGATTGCAAGAAAAGGTAAGCTTTTGAATCTTTATTCTTTATTTCAATCCTACTGATGGTTTGCATATAAGGTATTCTATGTCAATACAACTGGTTTGCAATATCAACAAACAGTTCACTGATCTGCATGTTGGTTGTAATTGGTCACTTCATGATTTGAATGTCTATCAACATATGAAAATAGCACAAACACCTCAAGCATTTTATGAAAAGGATCAGTACTTACTTGCAGATTTGGCATATGCAAGCTCTCCTTCGGTTGTTCCAGCATATAAGGGAGTTGTAGCACAGAATGAAGACAACCGTTCTTTCAATTACTGTCTATCAAAATCAAGGGTCAGAATCGAGCATGCAATTGGAATTTTGAAGGGGAGGTGGTGTTCTCTAAGGGAAAGGCAAAATCAAATGAGGGATAATCATGAAATTAAATATTTTGTTAGTTTGTTTGTGTCTTGCACGATTTTACATAATATGTTAGCACAAATTGGTGATGAATGGTTTGATTTATATGAAGATGATGATCCACCACATGCGGAAAATCTGGCCAACAACAACATTGGGGAAGAAGTGGTAAATATGCATGAAAAGATTAAACCAATCACTTTGGCAAGGAGAAATAGTCAATTGTAAATTTCATCAGGACCAATGTTTTATGTACTTAATTTAATGGCATACAATGGAGTGGAGATGTTATTCATAAAATAAAACTATTTACAATTAATATTTTTTAGTTCTTTTTTGATCCTGCGTATTTCTTTCAAAGTACCCATTGACTCTTGAATTAATTTTGGTGGGTGTCATTTTCAAGAATTTGTCACCTACATTAAATAATTTATGGTTTATTTGAAAAGAACATCCAAAATAAGTAATTTTGTCATGATTGATAATTTCTGGAGGTGGTTTTGTTGTATCATTAACCATTTTTGATGTCTTCCAAAGAATTTCCATGATGCCAGGTTTTTTTGAAAAATGGACCTCCATTTTCAATTCGGGGAAGTGCAAGCCATGTCCAGAGGGTGTGAATACAGTTGGAAGTGGATGGAAATCTTTTTTTGATACAAAAGAAAATATACCATAAGTCCAGGCATTGAGATTGTTTAAATCTTTGTGTGGCTTATTGAAAAATCCATCTTGGGTGACAATGACATTGGTAAATGATTTCAATTCTTCCTTGGGATTGGCAGAAGTCCATTTGAGTTGACTGAAATTGGGTAATTTGGCTGCTTCCATTAATGATTGATTTTCATTTGCTGCTAATTTTGAAAAATGGGAGATTCTTGAGTAAACAAATTCGTCATATTGATGAAGCTTGATCCATTGATTGTTATCTGTTTCAATTTGATGAGGAGTTAAACCTGGTTTTCTGGAGTAAACACCCAATAATTTTGTAATTAGTCAGTAATTATTAAGGTAATAAGCCAAAATTATCACACACCTACAGATTTTCCAGAATCAGAACCAGATCAAAACCCAATAACTTTCATAATGCCACCTTGGAGTTGCTTATTGGTTTTAATTTCTTGTTGATTTTGAGATAAGGACATCAATGTCTTGATGATGTTTTGCAGCATTTTAGAGTGGCCAGAAGAATTATCAAACGGGGCTATTTCATATATGATTACAGGAAAAAAGGGCTTTGTTGTTTTATTAATTAGTATATAAGGATGGGGGAGAGTGTAAAGTGATGGAAGTTTTAACCATGAGGCATTGGCAGATTTCTTGTCAATAGAAATTGTTGAAGAGTTTTTAAATTCTTTGTTTGAATGGCCAAGGTGAGACATTATTTGTTTTGAATCATGGATGTGTTGTCTTTGGCTTCAGGTGAGATTTCTTTTATGATTTGATTTGGTATTATTATCCTCATGATGTTCTATATTTGGTTTAGTCCTAACCATGACATAAAGAGTAGAAATAATAACTTCATCATCTTTCAAATCATTCTGATGATGTGCTGAGTCTGGTTTAGTCCTAACCATGACATCATCAAAATGATTGGAAGAATGAGAGAGAGGAGGAGCATTTTTTTTGAATTTTAAGGATGATGGAAGGGGTGGGAAATTAAATGACATTGAAAAATAAATCCTTATAATTAATCCTCCCCTATATGAACAAATAAACAAAAAAGGTTAAACAAAAATTAAAATAAAAAATCAATCATGTGTCAGTAATGATTATAATCCAAAAAAAAATACATCAGTTCAACATGATTATGATTTGAAAGAAAAAAAGACAAAAAAAAACCATAAGTGATGGATGATAATCATTATGAAAAAAAAACATGGTCAGTAATCATCAATTTTTTTTCAAATTAAATAAATGAATAAAAAAATCAAAGAAATGATCATTAGAGAAAAAAAAATAAATCATCACCAGTAATTGATTTTTCAAATTAAATAAATGAATAAAATAAAAAAATAAAAAATAAAGGAAATGGTGATTAGAGAAAAAAAAAAATAAATCATCATCAGTAATTGATTTTTCAAATTAAATAAATGAATAAAAAAATAAAAAGAAAAAAAAGAAATGATGATTAGAGAAAAAATAAATAAATCATCATCATTAAATCATTTTTCAAATTAAATAAATGAATAAAAAAATAAAAGAAATGATGATTAGAGAAAAAAAAATTATCATCAGTAAGTGATTTTTCAAATTAAATAAATGAATAAAAAAAATAAAATAAAAAATAAAAGAAATGATGATTAGAGAAAAAAAATAAATAATCATCAGTAAATCATTTTTCAGATTAAATAAATGAATAAAAAAAATAAAAAATAAAAAAATAAATGATGATTAGAGAAAGAAAAAATAAATCATCAGCAGCAATTTTTTTTTCAAATTAGATAAATGATTAAAAAATTAAAAAAAAAATAAAAAAATCATGCTAATGGCCTCTGGGGGCCATTAGCATTGAAAATAAATAAAAATGCCCCAAATCAATTTGCAATCAATTCGAGAGTCCTTCCAAATTGATTCGGAGAAATTAGAAGAGGCTAGGCCCTGGAACTTCCCAGGAGTCTATTTGGGAGGTTCCAGGGTGAGTGAGGTGGGGTTTTGGGAGGTGGATGATGATTGATGATGGTGATGGGTGGGTGAGTTGTGGATGATGATGGATGATGATGGTGATGGGTGGGTGAGTTTGGGAGGTGCAGAAAAATGAAAAATTCTAAAAGAAGAAAGAAAAATACCTATAGAAAAGCAAAAATCAGGTTAGAAAAAAATGGTAGTGGTGAAACAAAAAGAAGAAAAATTCACTTACCTGAATTTTAAAAAAGGTGGATTTTTTTATAGAGGGAGGGGTGAAAAGTAAAAATAGAAAAAAATAAATTGAGATTTAAGAATCAAAATTAAAAAAAAATTGGTGAATTTTTTTTAAGAGGGAGGGGTGAAAAGTAAAAATAAAAAAAATAAAGTGAGAATTAAGATTTGAAGTTAAAAAAAAAAATAAAAAAAAAGGTGTTTTTTTATTAATTGGAGGGGTGAAAAGTAAAAATAAAAAATAATAAATTGAAAGAAATTAAAGACAAAAATCAACTTTAAAAAAAAAATCAAAAATTAAGAATTAAAAATCAAAAATCAAAAATACAAGGGAAATTTCCCAATTAAAAGTTCAAACCCTTCAAAATAAAAAATAAAAATTAACCATCAAATTAAAAAAAACATATAGAAAAATATGAAAAAATTTAAAAAAAAAAAACAATAAAATGACATTTTCATAAAAAAGGAAAAAAGGTGTCCTCAAATTTGATTTTTGAACAGACTTCATATAAAATCTCAATGCCAAACTTGCCCAAATTTTCACTTCTGTCCTAAATTGCAAATAAATGTCATATGAAATTGAAATGGCAAGTTGGTGCCCCAATTATGCATAAACATAGAAATTTCCATTTGGTAATAAAGTGGAGTTCGATTTCGTGACATAAGATCAATAATTAAACATAAACATAAGATTTATTGAAGAAGCACCACATATAAATTGATCACATTACATATATGTAATAGGTTATTCTTTATTGATTAATGCCATAATGCGTTCCAGCTCCCCGATTGGCCTGCTTGATGACAATGCCGCTATAGTGAGATCCATCTGGCATTGCTTTTCCTTCAATTCCAATTCACAAATCCACTTTTCTTTGTATGTTGCTTCTCCTCAAACTCCATTTTCTTTTGCAACTTGACTTCTTCAAGCTGTTGCTTTTCCATGTTGCTTGC
This sequence comes from Austropuccinia psidii, assembly GCA_023105745.1. NCBI lineage: Eukaryota > Fungi > Basidiomycota > Pucciniomycetes > Pucciniales > Sphaerophragmiaceae > Austropuccinia > Austropuccinia psidii. The sequence continues at coordinate 7,842,044 of JALGQZ010000010.1, read as the reverse complement.
TTTCTCTTCATTCCACCTCTCCCTGTCCCACTCCAAATGAGCATTGTCACTGGTTTCACAGGTTATGAATCATGACTTTTGTCAGTAGTATTTATAAGAGTAACCATAAATACAAAACATACCCTTTCTCTGTGATTCAAGCAAATTTGCATATTTCGGTGCAAACATATCCATCGGCCTTTTCCTAGAGCCACTCTTGTCATTCAAGTTGGGTGTCAATGCTTGATTACGCTTTTGTGTTGAATGCATTATGGATTTAATTTGCTGTTCAAAGGAGAAATAATCAACAATGGATTTCATAAGTATCAGGCTTAAACATACTTACTGATTCATCTTGAAGGTTTTCCCCTTGAACCAAGTCATCTTCATTATGAACCAAAGGAACAAGATTGAGAGGTGATTCTAATCCATTATTCTCCTTTAAAAAGAACATGAACTTTAATTATCACAGGTAAAAAAAGGAAGAGACAATAACTTACCTTATTGGGCAAAAAATCATCATCATCACCATTTAAGCTGTCTTTTTCTTGTGAATCATACCTTGCAACTGGAGTGACATTGGGCTTGTGGCCAAAGAGCACATCCATTTCAGCATAGCAAGGACACATACTTTCAAGATTTTCACTCATTGATTTTATTCCTTTACTCTCATCTTCTTCCGTTATTCCAGCCCCAGTTGAATTCTCAATTTTTTTTGCTGCCATATATTTCTTTTTATATGTTTGCCATCGATCTTGGATGCTGCTTGAACTAAGGTTTAGGCAATTACGTGATTTTTTGTTGAACTCAATGGCCATAAGCTGAAATCCATGCTGCTTTGATGAAGGAGGTCTTCCCATAGATGTTGAACCACTAGTACCAAAACATTACTGAGAGCCAATTAATTATGGTTAAATAATCTGTATGTATTAATTTACCTGATGGATGAGGCAGGCCAGAGGTGATCTTCATATCTGTCTTGATTTGTCTTGCTTTGGATCGAGGCATTATTATATGGATGAAGAAGTATGAACGGATTGTAAGCTGTTCAGTCAGATTGTCCAAAATGGAGTGTAGAAGAATATGTTGTGCAGGTATGAATTGTGAGTGCTCATTTGGGTTAGGTTTGAAGCTGAAATCCCTGATGCATGGGATTTACACATAAAAAACCTGGGATTTGGGTTCCAAATCCCGCGTTATTTTAAGGCGGGATTTGGTGACTTTGACACCCCCTAATGTGTTTTTTAATTCTCTGTAAAATCAAGAATATATGGAATTCCTTATTTTTATTTTGAAATACAATTTAGATAAGTTATATTTACATTATCTGGAATAAAAACATCCAAAATAACTATATTAAGTGTCAAAAGTAGGTTATTTGCCTCTTTCTAAAATAATTTTCTCCTTATTATCATTTTTAATAATTCTTTTATTAATATAAATGGTATTTATATTAATATATAACTTTAATATGAGTAATATTATTGCTATAATTTTTTTTATTATCATATAACAATCCTTTATACATTTATTACTTCTTGGTAACAGTAATGAATTTCCATAAATTTATTAACATATTTTGTTTTATAATAAAATCTAAATTATTTCATTTCTTTGAATAATATGTATATTTTATGCCATAATTATAATATTTCTTTATTATTATAATGATTTTTAATTTTATTCATTATTTTAATAAGGAAATTCAGAGTAAAATAAGTAAAATATTAGTAATATTTACTTATTGTGTCATAGTCAAACCTTACATTTGGGAGTATGGTTGTGATATTTACTGAAAATACCTATTAAAAATATTCAAATTGGACTTATCCAATAGTAAGTTATATACTAACTATTTATTTATTTATTTTGAAAGCTATTGAGGCCTTTGGAAAGAAAGTTTACTGTCTTACATAGGGTCTTTCACATCCTTAGACTTGCAAGAACTTTCTTTGAGTGACTCTGGTGATTTGAAGTGATATCTATAAATTAAAAATGCATTTATATTATAATTTAGTTTTGAAAATCATCATATTAATTTTTATTTTATCTTTTAAAATAAAAACACAAAAAATAATAAAAAATCATTTTTATTCCATTTTATCCATTTATCTTATTTTAAGAGATATAAAAGCAATTTTTGCAATGAACTGCCATATCTTTTCAAAAAGAACACTTTTTAAAAAAGACTTATATATATTTGTCTTTTTTAGTGTTTTCAGACAACCCATCACAGGACAATCAGACAACTGTTGAAATATTGGTTGATAAAGCTTTTCCAAGTTCTCCAACACCTGTTTTCAATAAGAAAAGAAAACCTAAGGAATTAGCTTTTCCAGAACCCACTGTTCAGGACTGTGAAGATGAGTACCTCACTTGAAATTACCATAAAAATACTTTTTATTTTTTTAAAATCATTCTTTTTTCAATATGACTACTAGAAGAGGATTTCAATACTCAATTCAATCAGATGGAGGTGGGCTCAGAGGTAGAAATGATCCTACAAAAGGGAAAAAAGGGCAAAATCCCCATTGGAACAGAATTCACACACCAAAGGCAAATGTTAGAAGTGTCTATAATCTCTGAACCAGAGTTGGAACCAAGTATGAGTAGTTCCAAAAGAGACCAATTAAATCCAGAGGGATTCAAACAACATATATATGTGCCAGTACAAGCAGTATTACATGGTATACAAGAACAAATATTTCAAAACATTACCACAAATTTACCAAGGAGTGATGAACTCCTGGAACATTCTCAAAAGGTTCCTCAAATAGGAGGAAAAAGTGAAATACTGCAATGGATGGAATCCACTATCATCCAAAACTCAAATCAAAAATATAAAGGACTGGCACAGAAAAAAAGAGGGAGGCAAGCAAGGAAGAAGCCCCAGAAGCTTCTCCCAGAAAGCCAAAAGCCAGCCAACCTCCCCAAGAAGGGAAGAAGAACAAGAAATTAAATGGAGGAAACCATATTCCCCAAGTTACAGGATGCCATGGACAATGTCTTCAACATGGCCAGAACCTTGATGGAATTAAAAGACACAAAGGAACAAAGAAGGAGACAACCCCATCTCCCAAAAAAATAACTTCATCTCCTGATGTTGTAAATACTTTAACAGAAATTGGAAATATTATATTATGTCTAAAAAACATGAAAAGAGCTTATTAGCTTTAAAATAAATGAACAGTAGTTTATTATCTCTAACATAAATTGTTGTACAAAATAAAAAATAGATAGACAGAATTAAATTCATGGTTGAAAATAATAAACCAAAAGTCTTAACTGAAAATACTCAGAAATTAATACAAGGACAAAAATAATTGTATAAATACATGAGAGGTCTCAAAGAAGACACTTTTACAATCAATTATCACTATATTATTGACAACCTGACAGAAAAACTGAATAAATTAACTATTTCTTTTGAAAAATTTGAATAAAACACTTCATCAAACCAACAATTACTTCCATATCATGTAGAAAAGAGTAATGAAGCAATAATGGATCTTAAAGATGGCATTCAAAAACAAATAAGAATTATTACTACAAAAATGGACAGAATAAATGAGGCTAACTCAAATATTCCAAACTTATCAACACCATTTTACCACAGAAAAATTCCTGTTAATTCAAAAGAGGAAATAACAAATCCCTTCATATCAGACTTAAGCCATCAGGGTAACAATGAAGTATTAATGAAAGAAGCACCCCAGCATAAAAAATGCCCAACATTCACAGGTGAAGGTGAATATGACCATATTTCATTTATTAAGACACTTTACATGTTTCAAGAGTATTATTCCATACCAGATGAACTGATCACCAAAATATTACATCATTTATTTTAAAACTCTGCCAGAAGATGGTATTATGGCATAAGACAAACAAATGGAAAATATACCTGGTATTGGTGGAAAAATGAAATACTCACCAAGTGGGAAAATGGCTCCTTGAGTTATAAAATAGAAAATGCATTTGAAAATTCCTTCTTTGAAACTTATAAGTATAAAGTTTTAACTTGATTCTTGAAACAAATTAAAAAATTAAATTCACTGTATCCAGAAATGTCACAAAAAATGGTGCACCTAAAGATAATTAAAAAATGTGGAGGAGAGCTGGAACATTACCTTAGAAGCAGGTGCATAGAACCATGATCCACATAGGAGTATATTAATGCACTGGAATATTTAGTGACAAGAACCAAAATTGGCAGAACAAGGAAAAAATTGGATATTGAAAGTCCAAATAGACCATTCATTAAGAAAGACAAACCAAGAGAACCTTCCAAACCCAATACATCCAACACTAATGAGAAACAAAAATTCCATAAATGTGGTGTTATTTGACACTGAGCCAATAATTGTCTTAAAAAGGCAAAAATAAATGAAATTGTGGAAAATAAAACCACAATGAGAAAGACAAAGAATCTGATTCTTACAAAAACACTGAATAATCAGAAATCCCTTAAAGTGATAAAATAAATATAATTAATTCCCAAATTAATAACATTTATCTTATATATGAAGTACTAGATTTAAACTCAAACTTACCTCAATTTTGAACATCTGATAAAAACCTCACAGATATACAAGATGCCAAACTGCATGGAACCAAACATGCAAAAGGAATGGGATATACAGCTGGAAAATCAAGTATAATTATTGTTATGGTAGCAGGCCAAGAGGTAAAATTAAACCTGGAAACAGGGGTATACTGAACCTGTGCTGGAAAACATTACTTACAAATAATTATACCAGATTGGGAAGGAAAGCTTATACCAATGCTATGAGTTAAATTTAGTAGTTCAAGTGAAACCATGAAGCCCTTTGGAATAATAGACTTAACACTGATTTTTCCTCACCCTTTCCAATGTATAAGTGTGAAAATAGAGCTTGTAGTAATGGAAAAATGTACTAGTAACCATTTTATACTTGTAAATGATTAATTATTCATCTATGGTGTAGATACCTCTAACCAGAAAGACAGATATTTTACCATAGGGCAAAATAAAAGAAAAAAAGTTGGTTTTTTAAACAACAAAAGACAAATTACTGTTATGAAAGGTGAAGATACAAGCCCATAAAAAAGTTTTATTTATAAGCTAACAGCTTATAGAGGCAGAATTCAATCAATAATTAACAGAAAAATGAAAGAAAAACTTATTGATATCTTATATAAGTAAAACATTGCCTTTGAAACTGACAAAGACCCACTAGGTGCTATCATTGGAAATCAAATAGACAGTATTCTCAATGTGGGAAAACCTTATCCACCCTTGTTAAGAATACCAGCTTACCTACCTAGCCCAAGAGCTAGAGAAGCCATAGAGGTACACATTAAAGAACTAATGGACCTTGGGGTATTAAGTAAAGTAGGACTTAATTAACAGTTAGAAGTAACTAAAGCTGTTATTATAGCTTGGCATAATGAAAAACCAAGGATGGTAGGGGACGTTAGAGCTCTAAATACCTATACTATCCTTGACAGGTATCCAATACCCAGAATGCAGGAGACATTAACACAATTGTCACAGGATAAGTTCATTAAAGCCATGGATGCTCTAAAGGGTTATAATCAAAATTTCCTAACAGACAATTCCAATACACTAATGAGGATAATACTTCACTGTTGAATATATGAATATTTAAGAATGCCATTTTGTATAGAAATTCACCTTCCCATCATCAAAGAATGATGAATACCATATTTCCTGAAGAATTTTCAGAAGTATATTTAATGATCTATATTGATGATATTATGGTTTTCTCAGAAACTTAGGAAAATCACTTGACAAGGCGAGAAAGAGTCATACAGAAGATAGTGAAAGTAAGTATGAAAATTTCCTTGAAAAATGTCATTTTTCATATAGTGAACTAAAAGCATGGGGACATGTTGTATCTGGACTAATTTTGGGAATAGATGAAAACAAAGTAGAAGCAGTACTACTGAAACCAATACCCCAATCCAAAAAAGAAATGCAATAATTTCTATGATTTTCTGGTTATTACAGACAAAATATAAAAGACTTTGAAAGAATTGCAAAATACTTGTACAAACTCTGACCATCCTACAGTCTATGAAATACCTGAAGAAAGGGTTAAAGCATATGAGGAGCTGAAAAAAGTGCTCACAAATTCCCCATTTCTTCCAATTTCAGATTGTAAGTCACCTTTCAAGCTGTACATTGATTCTTGTTGAGAAGGACCAGGTTCTGCACTAAACCAAAAACAAATTGTCAATGATAAACCTGTTGAAGGATCAATTTGCTTCATTTCAATAAAAATTGAGCAAACATAAGCAAGATATGGAGAAAGCCAAATGGAATGTCTTTGCCTAGTTTGGGTTTTACAAAATTTGCACTATTATTTAGATGGGACAGTTTTTGATGTAATTACACACAGTAATGCTGTAAAATATTTATTAAACATGAAGACACCAAATATACATATCCTAAGATAGTATATTTCTATCCAAGAATATAGAGGAAATACAACTATAGCTCAAAAATCTGGAAATATTCATAAGAATGAAGATGGTCTTAGCCAATGGGCTTTAGCAAATACACCTGATAACCCAGCATTGGTACCACATGAATAACATCATATAGAAGGGATATGTGTCACAGACATCGGGAAAGAATTCTTCAATAAAGCTAAAGACAGCTATAAGATTGACAAACATTTTCATATCTTATTCCAACTCTTAATTAAAGATTTCAAAGACCCATCACTATCTTCCAAAATATATGAAGTGTGAGCCTTTGAGATATGACCACATATCCAAAAAGGTCACAGAAAAATTTCTGTAATAATTATACTTATAATAATTATCTCGAAGACTAGTAAAAATATCATAAATAAGTACAAAATCTGAATTAACTCAGAATCTAATTAGTAAACATTTAAACAAAATTACACCATTATATTCCACATGGTAAAATACACATATGTCATTTTGATGGCATATCTGAAAAGTCAATAATTAATGAAGTATATGTAATAATACCTTAAAAAGGTATAAATCCTTGTTTAACTCAGAAACCAATTAAACAAAATGTTAAATAAATTATACCATTAGATTCTCCATAAAGCTACACATTTAAAACAATTATAAAGTTATTCTCTAAAGTCAATACTTAAGGAATTAAGCTGAATATATGCACTTTTTTGGTCAATGCATATATTCATGGTTTTTAGCTAAAATGTCTTGAAATATACAAGATAGAGAGATAAACCAAAAATAAATTCACCACATAATTACTGTAAAACCACATATATGAACTTTATTTCACAAGCTATAAACAAGGTTAAAACTTGTAATGGATTATTGAACAAAATCAATGGAGCTGTTGACCACTTTATTGTGAAAGTAGTCCAAACTTACAAAAAGTAGACAGTAATATTCTACCAGCTCATACGTGAATAATGACATAATTTTATTATAATATTCAAGTTATAACCCCTTGAAATCATGGTTTGAAGTTTAAAATATTAAATTTTGACAGAAAAGATGAGTTACAAGAAAAATCATCAGAAATAGAGTTTTGATGATTTAATAAAACTGTCTTTGAAGTTTAATGAGGACATTCCAAGCTATCAAAATCCACTCTCAGAATAGTTGTATCGTGTATAACTTAAAAGTTATTAATGATCAATATTTAAGCTTAAATTTGATCATTTATGATCACTCACTGTAATCTTATTTTTACTTTAACAGTCATATAAGGGATAAAACTGGTTAATACTATTATATTATGATTAATACTAATAAAAAACACAAAGTTTAGGCTTCTTCCAAGCCTATTATGTCATTAAACTTAGAGTTATAGTGATAACTCTAAATAATGGCATAATAATGAGATAAGATGGTTTGATCATGACATAATCATCCCTAAACCTTAAAATACTGATCATTTCCAGTGGATACCATCAGTACATGTCTACTAGAAGCCTACTGGACTCTAGAAGGGAGGTATTTACTATAAATAGAGCTCTTTTTACTCTATTTTCCCCTCAGACGCATCAAAACATTAAAAACAATTAAATCAAAGGTAAAATGTTTATTCTATATATATATCTTTTTTATTATTATAGACCAAAGATAATCTTTATTATAATCATCATATTTTATGTGATTAATCCAATTGTTCTGCTGTTTTGTTATAATTCTCTCAAAAATCAAGAAAATCTGTAATTTCTCTTATTTTTTATTGTAAATACAATTTAAATAAGTTGTATTTATATTATTTGGCGTAAAATTATTCAATATTATTATACTAAGTGTTAAAAGTAGGTTATTTTCTCTTATCATAATAATTTATTTTTATTATTGCTTTGATAATTCTTTAATCAATATAAATAGTATTTATATTAATTTATAGCTTTAATATTAGTCATATTATTTTTATTAATTGTTTTTTATTAATAAAAAACAATTTTTTACGCCTTTATTATTTGTTGGCAGCAATAATAAAGTGCTTTTAAATATATTAATATATTTATTTATTATATTTTTTTATATAATATAAATTATATTATTTTATTTATTCAATAATATAATTATTTTTACACCTTAATCATAATAATTCTTTATTATTATAATTATATTTATCTTATTTATTTTATTCATAAGGACATTCAGAGTACAATAAGTAAAATATTAGAAATTTGTACCTATTGTTTCATAGTCAAACCTTACATGAAGTATGGAAAAAAGCATATGATCAAGGATGATTTAACCTCCTTTATGGAATTATTTATCATAGGACTAAACACACATGTTTTATGACTTTGATAGATATCATACTACATGAACTCCATTATAGTGTTGTATCTGAACATCACTCAGAAGGTAGGACCCTAGGGAGAGTGAAAACCTGCTCTTGGTGGCCAAATTGGAGAAAGGATGTTGCAGAGTACTGCCAAACCTGTGACAGATGTCAAAAAGAAAATAGAGCCACATGAGATAAATTTGTAATTATGATCCAAATCCAAGAACCAAAATCCTCATGGTAAATAGGTCATCTTTATTGGGTAACAGCCCTACCTCCAGGAGGAGACAGGAGTTTTAATGCATGCCTAGTATTAGTTTACAGTTACAGTAAAGCCCCAATTTTCTTACCATTTCATAAAAATGACACAGCAATAGATAAAGCCCTAATGATATGGAATAGAGTCATAAGCCATACAGGCTTATTCCAAAATATCATAAGTGATAGAGATCCCAAATTCACTTCAGAATTATGGACAAATCTCCATGACTTGTTTGGAACAGAATTATCATTCTCAACAGCTTATCACCCTCAGACTGATGGCTTAGCAGAAAGAATGATACAAACTCTAGAGAACATGATAAAAAGATTCTGTGCTTATGGCCTAGAAGTCAAAGACTCTGATGACTTTACCCATGATTTATGTACATTGATACCAGCTCTTGATCTTGCATATAAGACATCAATTCATTCTTCAACTGGAAAAACACCAGAAATTTTAGAATGAGGGTGTAATCAAAGACTTGCTTATTATAATCTCAAGAAATCTTTAGTTTATATACATCCAAAAGGGAGAATTTTCAAAACAATGCTTGACAAAGCAAGAAATAATGCAAACAGAGTTATGCAAAAGTCTTTTAAATAGGAGAAAGAAAGATGGGACAGAAGTCATAAGCCACCTGATTCTAAAGTAGGATACTTTGTATTAGTATCATCTCTAAACTTTAATGACATTAAAGGCTCAAAGAAATTGAAAGATTCCTTTGCAAGACCCTTCATGATAAGAGCACTACATGGCCGTAATGCTGTGCAACTAGAATTAACAGGTGAATTAATGATCAAACACCCAGCTTTCCCTTTAAGTCTTATAGAACCTTACAGCTCAAGTGATAAGGAAGTACTTTTCCTAAGAAATAAACTACCACTTGAAATTCTCCCTCTATAAGGAGAAGAAAAGAAAATTATGAAAGCATTTAAAGAAAGGAAGACAAGAAACAAAAAAAGAAAGGGAATACTTTGTATGGTATAGAAACCCAACTCAATAAGATGAATGGCTACTTTAGAAAGAGATAACTAATTCTGATAAGCTATTAAGGAGGCTTACACATGCAATAATACCTAAATAATAGAAAATTCAAGAATTATTGACCTTCAATACTAAAAAGGTCTATTGAAGAGGTAGGACATTGGATTAGGCCCTAATTAGCTATATCAGATTGTGTTACAATATTTTTTGGTGGTAGGGAATGAGAGCCCTTTATATGTTACCAAATATCCAAAAAGGTCACAAAACAACTTTACAATAATTCTTTCAATAATAATAATTGGAAGTATTACCTTAAAATAAGTAAAAATTCCATAAAATGGCATACAGTCTTCATTACCTCAGAAGCCAATGAATACACATGTGAAAAAATTACACCATTATATTTTCCATCAAAAACTACACATATAAAATCTTTATGTCATATCTGTAAAGTCAATAATCACTGAGATAACCTGAATATATGCACTTTTATGATCAGCACATATATTCATGGTTTTTAGCTCATATCTCTTGAAATATGCATCATAAAGAGTTGAGTCAAAGATAAATTTACAAAAAGATGACTGTAGTATTACAGATAGAAACTTCATTTGACCTTTTAAAAACAAGGTATAAGCTATAAGCATTTATTGAGAAAAATAGCAAAGCTGTTGACCACTTGAGCTTAAAAGTGGTCAAAACTTGAAGCAAACTGGATGTTCTGATTCCACTAGCTCACACATGAAAAATAATTCAATTTTAATCATTATATTAAAGGTATAAACCCCTGAAATCATGGCTTGAATCTGAAAAGAGTAAATTTCGACAGAAAAGATGAGTTACAAGTAAAATCATCAAAAATAGATTTTCTATTATGTAATGGGATTCTCTTGGAATATTAGTGAGGACATTCCAAGCTATAAGAATTCACCATCTGAATGGCTGTAGCATGAATAACTTGAAAGTTCTCCATTATCAAAGTTAAAGCTTAAAAATGATCGTTTATGATCACACACTGTAATCTTATTTTAAGCTTAATAGTTATATAAGTGATACAAATGGTGGAAAATCATATATGATGATTAATACTAATGAAGTCCACAAATTTTAGCCTTTTTCCCAGACTATAATTTCAACAAACTTGGAGTTATAGAGATAAATCTAAATAATGGCATAATCTTGAGATAAGCAGGTTTGATTATGATGTAATCATCATTCAGCCTGGAAATACTGATCAATTACAGTGTATAAAATCATTAAATGTCTAATAGAAGCCTTCTGCACTCTAAAATGAAGTATTTTACTATAAATAGAGCTCTTTTTCCTCTATTTCCCCCTCAGATGCATCAAAAACAATAAAAACATTAAATCAAAAAGTGATTTCTTTATTCTTTATATATAAATATATTATATTATTAAAAACCAAGGATCATCCTTGCTATAATCACCAGCTTTGATGTGATTCACTCCATATTTTTTTCAAAAAATTCACTTTGAAATCTTTAATTACACATAAAATTAAGAATATTTGTAATTTCTTTTATTTTTATTTGTAAATACCCTTTAAAAAATCTATATTTACATTATTTTGCATGAAAAAATTCAAAATTATTATATTAAGTGTTAAAATCAGGTCCTTTTTCTCTTTATTATCATTTTTGATGATTCTTCTATTAATATATAGCTTTAATATTAGTAATATCATTGTTATGAATTTTGTTTATTATTAAAGAACAATTTCTTACACATTCATTATTTTCTTTCAAAATGATAAATTGCCATAAATATATTGATTATCAAATATCAATATTTTTATTTTTATTATAATATTCTATTTATTCAAATAATATATATATTTTTATGCCATAATTATAATTATTTTTAATCTGATTAATTATTTTAATAAGGACATTCAGAGTACAAGAAGGAAGATATTAGTAATATGTACTTATTTTTTCATATTCAAACCTTACATGAAGAAGCCTTTGAGAAATCCCAAGCCCTTGAATAAATAAAAGAATCAAAATTCATAAGCTTTTTAAATTTTCAATTATCCTCTTTAAATTTTTTTTAATTAAAGTTCAAGCCAAATAAACACCTTTCATTTTATAATTAGTTATTGATAATTGAGATATATTACTTTCTATAACTCAGAACATACCTGCTTATTTTCCATAATTAAATTCCTTATGGTTCCCAATTCCTTTCATTATACCACTCAATAATTCTGGATTATTACTTATTTCTTTACTAATTTTTAATAATGTACTCACTATAGGTATTAAGCCATTCATTGTATGAAACCTATGTGAAATATGGTTAAAGTGTTAGCCTGTGACTCCAAAAAGAGAACCAGAAGGACATCCAACATTCCATAAGTAATGGTATTAAGAGTATTGGAAAATAATATCTAATACAGGAATCATATAAAGAGGGAATCTTTCCAAATATAAATATACCAACCTTACCCAGATAGGATAAGAAAGGACAAAGATATGCCCTGTCAAAGATAAGACCAAGTAGGAAAAACCTGTATTTTCACCTCTCATCTAACTTATGCGTATTTAATGCAAAACCCAACAAAATTAATTTTTTCTTAACACTCTCAAGGATAGATATCCAATGGTACCATCCATTCCTCTGTAGAATTCCTACTTCAGCAGATACCATCATACCACGTTTATTCACTAAGAACACCTCAAAAGTCCAAGAGGGCTTGAACAGAACTGTATAAAAGTACAACCAAATTAGAAATCCAAATTAAAGCTTTAACTTGAAATAACTCATATTCTTGTACCTTCAAAACTGGAAGAGAGACCTTGTAGCAAAGGTTCAACAAACTAAATATAGGTTTTCTCAAAATAACATTATAAATAAACCCCTGTATCTTTGCCACATATTAATACAGATGTACATTGAAGTATACCCAATTTTATCTCTCACTAAGCCCTACAATTCTTCATTACTACCATTCTTATATCTTCTAAATTGACAGAGATATCTGGCTTGAATTTTTGTCAAGCCATACACTGAGGTACAAAAATACATCAAAAAACCTGGAACCCTTTTAACTTCTGCTATTTTTGAGAAGGGTTAATATGAGGCATACCAAATTGAAGATCTCATTAAGCCCTTAAATTCTATTCTCTTGTATTCTTGATATCTCAAGGACTGACAGAGAGATCTGTGTTGGAGGATTTTTTACCAATACTGTTCTGTACTAGACCTGTACCAACCAGTACTGGTCTTACACTTACAATAAATGTATTTTAAAGCTCAAACCCTCCCATAATGACTAATATTAGTCATTCTGACCCTCTGGAGATTTTATAAAAGTGCTGACGTGGTAAGCGAAAAAGGTTTTCACCCTTTATTGATTCAGAATGATCATTTGTGGTCCCAAAACCACAATTCTGACTATGATGATGTAAGAATTGATGGTACAGAACGACATTCCACCCTCCAGAGTAAAGGTTCTCACTCTTCAGACGTTTCATGATCTTACCAGCCCCTCACAGTCCCAGAAAGGGATAAAAGCAGGCCTTTTCTCAGTGGAAAAGGACCTCATCATCATTAATTGGCATCCTTACATAGTAAAACTGTGTTATACCAGTAGTGCTCTTAGGATAATATTCACATAATTAAATTAATTGATCATTTTAGTGACTTTCAAAGTGAATTTAAATCAAATCATTTCAGCAAAGATTCTTTGTAGATTCATCACCACTGCTAAAATATAATAGTAAAACCTTTTCACTATATTTCAAACAATTTTTATTGTGTAACAGTCATAGTTCTAGCTTTTATTTACTGTTTTTGAGATACTACATAGACTCACCCTGACATAAAGGATGAATTTGAAAAATAACTACTTTTAATTTGGGCTCCTTAATCTTTCCAATAAGTATATGAAATTGATTCAAGTGTTTCATTCCTGCAAAATTTGTAAATATAGAATTATCCTTTTACCAACTAAGATAGCTGAAATTGTTTTGTAAGAAACTTTACATAATCCAGGGCTTGAATTTATTTGCTTAATATTATGAATATGTTATCTTTAGGCTCAATAAAAAAGAAAATTTTCAAGAAAATTTTCATTATCAGCTTCTTTATCTTCTATATTCTCTTTATTACTTGCCCTTAAATTGTGAATATGAATATTTTGGATCATATTTAAGGTTGTTTGCATCATTTACTGAATCTGGTATAGTCCTAAAAATGACATAATATGACCTTGAGTATCAATCTTATAAGAAGTATTTTTGTAATTTCAAGGGGGGAGGATTTTATTGAATCAAAATAACATCATTATTATTTCAAATACCCTTATTTAATATCTCATTCCTAAAAAAAAATTGAAATGAGTAAATATGAAAAGAACTTTCATCAGATAAATAGCTATTTGAAAAGATTAAAAAACAAAGAATCAAGACAAAAAATATAATGAAAAATAAATCCAAAAGCAGAATAATAATTTAATATGTGAAGGAGAGGAGGAAGTTGCTAAAGGTTGATAAATTCCACATCAGTTAGAGGTATTTATGAATTTATTTTCAAATCAAGGAAGAATAAATTAGCTACTGGATTCTAAATTGATTTTTTAATTTACCTATGATTCTTTCAAATTTATTTAGCAATACTTGAATAGTGATATGGTTAGGATGAATATTACAATGGTAATTCTGATTAGTATTATGATTATGATATTTAAAGAAATACTTAATCTCATTCAAAATAAAATCCCCCAAAAAACACAAAAGAATATTAAAAACAGTCATTATTCTTGAAATTGGAATGAAAACTGATTCCCAAATATTTTATTGAATTTAAAAGGGGAAATCTAAAATGAATTTTAAAATACATATATATTTTTAATATAGAAAGATAAATTAAATCCCAAGGATTTGGATTTAAAATGATTTCTTCAATTGGGTTGGTTTCAGCTAAAACTCATTTTGACAAAATAAAAACATTAAAGCTGAAATCAGAGGTTGACTGATAATTAAAAAACCTCATAAATTGAGCTAAAACTCAAATCTTCAGACTCAATATAGTCAAGCCAAAAAAATCAAAACACTTTAATCTCATCTTAATTTATAATTATCTTATGAGATTCACTAACTTGATTAAGATTCATTTTATAGCTATCTATATTTCATTTGCAACAACACTTTTCTCATATAGTTATTTCTTGATGAATTCATTAAAGAATCAAAATAAATTCATTTTAAAATAAATACAAAATTTTTAATTACTCTTCATTTTTATAAATAAATTCAAGAATTTACTCCAGCTCAGAAATTTCCTGTTTCAAGTTAAGTCTGCTATAGTGAGATCCATTTGGCATTTCTTCCCCTTAATCTCCAATTCCTTATTCCATTTTTATCTTGAAAATTGCTCTTTGATAGGTTGTGACTTCTAATCAAAATCCGTTTACTTTTGTAATTTCACCTCTATCAGCCTTCAAATTTCAACCTTGTTTTCTTTCTCTTTAATCAATTTCTTCTTGCCCTTCTCAAAATAAGCATTTTTTTTCCTCTACCTAAAAACCATATTTAGTCATAAAAAACAAAAAAATACCTTTTTTATGAGAATAAAGGGTATTTGCATAGGTTAGTGAGAATATATAAATGGGATCTTTCATTAAACCAATTTCCTTATTCATATTGGGTTTAACTTCTTTATTTTTCTTTTGTTCTGAAAGATTTTCAAGTCTACCTAGCTTGAGGGATAAAGAATTATCAATAAGAATAATTTTTAAGAATGCACACACATACATAACTGGTATTTTTATTTTGAATCATTTAATAATCATTATTAAACATAGTATCAAGATCCATTGGTGACTCCAAACCATTTTTACTCTCTTAATCAGAAATTGAATCTCATTAGTTAATGAATCCATGAGGAAAAAGATTATTACTTGTCCTCAGTTTTTTTATTTTAATCTCCTAATCATTCTTTAAAACTTCAGTTCTTGAGAGGCATAACTTTAACTTCATTGATATCAGTTTTGGGACCAAAGAGAAATTTGATTTCCACAAGGAAAGGACAAATTCTTTCAAGCTTTCAGCTATTTAATTAATACCTTTACCATCCTCCTCTCTATTTATTTTTTCTTCAGTAAAGCTCTCAAATTTGTTTTCCAATGTATTTTTTTTGTATATCAAGCATAAATGTTGAATTCTGTTACAAGTTAGGTTCCATACATGATGGTATTTTTTATTTAACTCAATTTCCAAAAGCTGAGATTAATGATTCTTTGATAGAGGGAGTCTTTCTATCAGAGTTCAGCCACTATTACCAAAATATGTCTTGAATTTGTATCTGAGTTGTATCCCCTGGATAATTGTAAAACAATAAGAACACAACAAATATCCCAAATAATGCTGAAGGCTGTGATTTTTCTTCATAGTGAGTGGAATTTATTGAATTTAATTTTGAGTGGGGAATTACTATGTGATTGATTAAATAATAATTAATTATGTGGTTTTAGATGAAATTAAGAATAATTCATTTATGAAATCATTCATAATACAGTTTATAATAAAATATAAATAGTGCATTATGATTTAGGTTATGTTTGGTAAAGGGAATTTCTAGAGGCCTCTCATTTTGTCAAAATATCAAGATATTAATTTAAAATCCCATGTAGCTTAAAAATTCAAATCCTAGTTTCTTAATGCATAAATTAAAGAGAAACTCCCAAGCTACTTTAAGGTGGAATTTTCTACATTTAACACCCCCTAATATTATTGATAATACTTTGAAAGTTCCTCTGATCCATTACATAATTAATTCAAAACTTATAAATAGTAATATAGGGAAAGAGGCTAAGTAAATACATTTGAAAAACTTGATATCAAGCCTTATTTTTTCCATTCAAAATCTTACCAGGGAGGTATATGATGAATCAATACAAGTAGGATTGTTTTTTAACTTTTAGAATTTTCTTATTCTCATTTTTACTCCCAATTAATTCAAATGCAATACAAGTTGGGAAAATAACCTCTCAAACAAGTCCCAAGTAGTATTCAGTACAATAGAGGGCAATTCATTGATATTTTAAAAGCTCTACGATTTATTAGATATGAATAATTGAAATATTTCCAATCTGATATGTATTATTATTATTGATAGTTTCTGTGAGGAATTATCATTAACTCAGAGATTGGAATACAATGTATCATTTTTCTAAAAAAGAAATATTCATGATTCATTTTAATATATAAAATCCAAAAACCAATTCCGGGGACTTGAAGCTTACTTCATATGGGTTCAGTATTTTAATCAAATCTTATCATTTGAAAGCTAACTGATAGAATGTACTAAATGAAGCCTTAAAAGATAATGTATCTTAAATTGAGTATTAATTAGATTCTAATTATAATAAGCTTATTTCAAACCCATAATAATTTTTTAAAAATGAATAGATCCCCTTCTTCCACTATGCTAATGCTCCTAGAATAAGAATTAAGCTCTTTTTGAGATTAATCCGGGTAGGATAATGCAATATACAGGGTATCTGGAATAATTTCCATTCAATATATATTTGATTTG
The DNA here is from genome assembly GCA_023105745.1 of Austropuccinia psidii. Taxonomy (NCBI): domain Eukaryota; kingdom Fungi; phylum Basidiomycota; class Pucciniomycetes; order Pucciniales; family Sphaerophragmiaceae; genus Austropuccinia; species Austropuccinia psidii. Next base: position 7,824,486 of record JALGQZ010000010.1, on the reverse strand, counting down.
ATTATCTCAAAGTAGATTAATTGAGACTTTATAGTTAATTCATTATTATTCATGAGTTTTTTACATAAAATAAACTTAATTCTCATTAAATTTGATACTAAAACATATCAGACATTTATTCCAGTAATTTAACCTATTATGAGATCTTTGAGATTCTTAATTTTATGGATAATCTAACTTCAGTGAAGAATCAATTTAATCAAATTTAATTTTACTTCCCTAAAATATAGTTAATATATGTTTATATTCCTAAATTATTGGGCCTTTTATTTCATAATCTTATTATTAAATATGTTTAAATTTCTTGAGTATTTTCAAGGAGATATTTCAATTTTTTTCCTTAGATTGATTAAAACAAAAGAAACTCAAAATCTTCTGTTGTACTTATCATTTCCAAAAAACACTTTCTATATTACTCTTTTTCATCACCTTTTTCAGTTTCAAAGAAGTAAAAATGGGAAAAATTAAGCCCATTTGAGAGAAATCAATTATTATATTTGGATTCATTAACACTATATGTAGTTTTTACTTGAAGGTGAGATTTTTAGCACTATCCTTCATGTCCAAGGGATCCTATTCTTAAATAGATCTTAGTAGAAAATGTTTTCATGGAATAAATACCTCAGATTTTTTCATATTGTAAAAGAGTTATTTGTAAAAAGGAGGAGTAGTAATAAAGCAACTGATGAAACAACTTTAAAAAGTATCAAAATAATAATTTCAATTCATCAAATATTAAAAAAAAGAGAGTCGTTAAATATTTTGAAAATTATAAAAATAAAAATAGTGAGTAGTAACTTTCAGCTTCATATCATCTATGAAAGCTCTTTATAATTCAACTTAATTCTGCTAAGCTTTCTTATTATCTTGAAACATTGTCAGCCTGTGACTCAAAACCAGAGCACAAGCATGACAGCCAAAATACCATAAACCAATGGTATAGCCAAAATACCACCAAAACATGGAGCTGAGCCAAATTAGCTCAAAAGGTATCAAAAGAAAGAGGAAATTCACCTCTTTCTGAAAATATAAGTCCCATCACCATAGGACAAGAAATAACAAAGTTATTCCTGCTCAAAGTTATTGCTGAGCATAAACCTTAATTTTCACCTCTCATCTAAAATCTAGAAGGAGAGGCTTAACCCCATCAAATGGGTATTCAAAATGAAGCTCTAAGCCAGGGCTATCTAATGGTACTAACCAAACTGAGCTAGCACCAGTATTACTTGAGTTATGGTCAAATTCAGACCAAATAAGGGTGAACAAAACATTCACCTCTCATCTAACTTTTACAGTTTTAGTGTGAGATACTTAAAGTGGGGTCTTTTTGGAAAGAGCACAATCAGGGCTATCTGATGGTGCCATCCATTTCCTCATAGCTCAACTACAACAGAAGTTATTGGCCAAACAAGCTTAATACAGCTTTTGCCCAGACCACGCCAATGTACAAAAATACTTGTACATGGGATAACTTTGTCATATTTAATGATAACTATGTCAAGTTGGGTACCATTGTGTAGAGCTCATACAGAGCTATTCAATGAACCAACTTTGAGCTTGATATCTCAAGAACTGACAGAGGTATGACCATTTTAAGGTCAAAATCCCACCTGCTGTCAGATACAGCCTCACCATGGGATAATATCCCATAACCATGAATATGAGGTGTCAAATAGACGAAGAAGCATGTTTTTACTTCAATACCTCATATGTCAGTCAATACTGGGGTCCCATACAGTTTTTGTACAGCATTCTACGCGTCATACACGTCAGAACCAGGCTGTGAGGTCCCCAGATGAAAATTTTCACCCTGTATTGGTGAAAACCGCCCAGATGTGGTTTCAAAACCACATCTGAGCCCAATACAGGGTATACAGGCTGTTTGCAAACCACAAGCCTGTCATAGAGAGTGAAAAATCTTCACTTCCTCTACGTGGAAAGGTCTAGCAGCCTTTCCACCTCAATTTCAGGATAAAAGGAGGGCTTTTTACAGCCAAAAACCTTTCCTCATCCTGCTCTTGAATAACCTACGTAGTAAACTGTCAAAAACAGTTTTACTCTTGGTTAATAATCAGGTATACTCTTAACTTAAAAGTATTGTAGTCTTTATTATTGTAACCCAACAGGTAAAGCTGCACCCAGGGCTTTCAACAGCGCTCACCACCACTATATCTCTATAGTAAAGCCCTTAATATCTTAATTCAATCATCTATTATCAACTTTATTATCTTTTAAAGCTAATTTTACCATGTCACAGTCATAGTTAAAGCCTGTAAATACTTATATACACCTTTATCATAGACTCAACCTGACAAATGTAAAGGTGGGTAATAAGAGAATTGACTTGATAAAAAAATTATAAGATTTTGAATACATTTGAATAAGGTTCATACCAATAGTAAAATTAACATTTATAGCCCCAAGCTGCAAAAGTTATTTTCAGCTTATATTTAAAATACATTCATATAATACAATGTAATAAAACAATAGGAATAGGACTCATAAATAGATAGAAATTAGATCCGAATTTTTTCATTGAAAGTAAGCTTCCTTTCTATATACAGATGCACTTTTTAACCCCTCTTTCAAATTTTAGGCCTCTTACAGTATATTCTCATGATATTTGGGAAATTGTTTTCAGCTATATTATGGTTATAATATGAAACCCATTGTTAAAACACGTCTAAATGGCTCTATAGATCCTCAAGGGTATCAATCATAGAGATCTGAGGGTCTAAACACAAAATTTCTCAATAGAAGCTCTATATTGTTTACTTATAAATATAAAGATTAATATTAAATAAATTAGTTCTTTACTATTTCAAAAGAATTACACCAATAAATCAGAAAAATCAGAAAATAAAACATCGTTCCCAAAGATACTAATGATCTTACAAGTGAATTTAAGATTAATAACCTTAATCAATGGGAAATCTCGGGTCCTTATTTGAATATTTCATCAAACTCTGAATCCATAAAAGATACTTATTGTTTAATTCTATCTCAAAGTAAATGGTATATTAATCTAAAAATCTTAGTAAAGAACTCAGATTATCAAAAAAGGATAGGTAAATTTTTAGATCTGAGTCAGATGATTAAAGGTATTTAATGAATTTTAATGGTTTTCAACAAATCAAAATCAAAAGTTAATTTATTGTTAATTGAAGACAAAAGTGAAGATAATCTCCTATTTTAGAAGATTAGTTTGATAGAGAAAAATTGAATCTCCAAAGTGAAAGAAAGTAGTAAGACTCAAAAAAAGAAATAATGATAACTTACTTATTGTTACATTTGCTTAGCTATGTGGATCTTTACTCTGAGATCTATTAAAAAAGACTGAATCTATTTTAAATAAAATTCAGAATTTTACAAAAATAATATATTGTTTAATTAGTGTTTCAAATACAAAAAAATATTGAATTATCATATTTTTTTATTTAAATTCTCACTAAAATTTTTTTTCATACATTGGAAAAAATAAATACTAATATAAAAAGATAATTTTTTATTCTTTACCTCATTCAACTTTCTTGTTTCTCATTTTATTATTAATATTTAATTTTTTTAGAAACTTGAATAAAATATAAATCTTAAAAATGATATGAAATTTTGAATTTTTATATTATTCCATTTTTTTTATGTGAATAAGTTTTAATTTATTTTTGAGAATTTATAATTGATTAGAAATGATAATAAGTTTACTTTGTATTTCTTTATTCATTTTAAAACCTTTCTAACCATCTATTAAATTTGAAAGGGTATTTTGTGAGAAAAATAATCTTTGATTTATTTTATTTTAGCCTCCAATTTTTCCTGTTTTGAATAAAGATTTCCTTCAATCATGATTATCTCTCTGATTATCTATAATTAATTCACTACAATACTATTGAATAGTTTAACTTACTAATCTTCTATTTTCTTTTAATATTCAACTTTATAATTTGGAATTGAATTTGAAAAAAGAAAAAAAGAAAAAGAGAAAAAAAGAAAAAAAGAAAAAGAGAAAAAAAGAAAAAAAGAAAAAAAGAAAAAAAGAAAAAAAGAAAAAAAGAAAAAAAGAAAAAAAGAAAAAAAGAAAAAAAGAAAAAAAGAAAAAAAGAAAAAAAGAAAAAAAGAAAAAAAGAAAAAAAGAAAAAAAGAAAAAAAGAAAAAAAGAAAAAAAGAAAAAAAGAAAAAAAGAAAAAAAGAAAAAAAGAAAAAAAAGAAAAAAAAGAAAAAAAAGAAAAAAAAGAAAAAAAAGAAAAAAAAGAAAAAAAAGAAAAAAAAGAAAAACAAGAAAAAAAAGAAAAAAAAGAAAAAAAAGAAAAAAAAGAAAAAAAAGAAAAAAAAGAAAAAAAAGAAAAAAAAGAAAAAAAAGAAAAAAAAGAAAAAAAAGAAAAAAAAGAAAAAAAAGAAAAAAAAGAAAAAAAAGAAAAAAAAGAAAAAAAAGAAAAAAAAGAAAAAAAAGAAAAAAAAGAAAAAAAAGAAAAAAAAGAAAAAAAAGAAAAAAAAGAAAAAAAAGAAAAAAAGAAAAAAAAGAAAAAAAAGAAAAAAAAGAAAAAAAAGAAAAAAAAGAAAAAAAAGAAAAAAAAGAAAAAAAAGAAAAAAAAGAAAAAAAAGAAAAAAAAGAAAAAAAAGAAAAAAAAGAAAAAAAAGAAAAAAAAGAAAAAAAAGAAAAAAAAGAAAAAAAAGAAAAAAAAGAAAAAAAAGAAAAAAAAGAAAAAAAAGAAAAAAAAGAAAAAAAAAGAAAAAAAAGAAAAAAAAGAAAAAAAAGAAAAAAAAGAAAAAAAAGAAAAAAAAGAAAAAGATCTATATAATTATTTCTTTTTTTTTAAAAAAGATAATATCAATTATTGAAATTTCAATTCAATCTATCATAAAATTAATGAGTTTCCTTTTCAAAAATAAGAAATTTTAGATTATATTTTTGGGATTTTTTTTTTTTATAAAAAAAAAAAAATTAATAATAAAAAAAAAAATCCATTAATTTAATTGAAACTTCAAATATCTTTTTTTTATTAATCAAAATATTATTCCATTATTATTATTATTATTTTGTCTTTCTATTATTTATCAAAAAAAAATTTTCTTAATATTAAATTAATCTCTTCATTTAAAGAATTATTTTATGTTTTTTTATATAAACTTTAATTTATTAAATTGAATTCTTTTCAAAAATAATAATAATAAAATAATAAACATAATTTTCAAATTAATTATAAATTTTTAAAATATTCTAATTAAAAAATCTGATAGTTTTTGGTTGTTTTTTTTTCAGATATTTCATTATTTTCAAAAAAAAAAAAAAAAAAAAATTAATGAATTAATAAATTCTTATTATTATCATTTTTTCTAGAATAAATAAAAAAAATTGTTCTTAAGTATTTTAATCATTCAAAAAAAATAAAATAAAAATTCATATAATAATAATTAATTTCAAATTTTTAAATCTTTTTTTTTATGATTCAATTTGATTTAATTTTTATTTTTGAAAAATAAAAATAATCAATAAAAATGAATAATAATAAAAAAACAAACCAAAAATCTATGTTTAATCATGATTCAAAATTATTTTTTTTAATAAATATTTCTTTTGGAATTATTTTTAAGTTTTAAATAAGAATTATCTTTTTGCATTTGTTTCATTTATTATTAATTGTGATTTCATAATTTTTTATATAATTTTAATCTTAATAATTTATATATAAAGTATTTCAAATCTAAAATCTCTTCAAATTCTTAAATTAAAGAATTCATTATTCTTTCTTTATTTTAATAAAAAGTTTAACTTAATGATTATATTCAAAGTAACTATCTGTAAAAGCATTTAAGGATTACTCCTTTTTTCAGTTTAATAATGTAGAAAACATGAAAAAATATATCAAAATAATATATAATACATATGGTAGATTTAGTTTAAGATGAAGTAACTGAATTTTTTTGTTATTAAAATAAAATTTGTTTTGATTTTCTGAATTTTTAAATGGAACAACTAACTTTTTGCTGAATAATTTAAGATTATTCACTTCATTTTTGAATCATTTGATTCAATCAATAAATTATCTTTAAATCACATGCATTTTTATTCAATTTTATAAATATGAATGACCCCCCTTTAATAAAAAGACCCAAATATAAAATCAAAATAATTTTATAAATTCAATTTATATTAAAGATTCAAAAAAAGGGGGGAAGATAATATGACAAAAGGTTCTTTTCTAAATTTCTTCAAGCCAACTTTTTTTCAAATAATAATAATAAGAAAGCTTTACTGGGAAAGAGTAACTATGACTTTAAGAATATGTCATTTCAGCGAATGTCAGAACCCAGGGGCTAAAGTTCTTTCGTGCAAAAATCGTTATTTGAGAAAAGAATTAGCTAACCTATGACAAAAAATAGTAAGAAAAGAAAAAAAATAGAAGAATGAACTTTTCATTTTATTTTCAAATAAAAATAAGATTCAAAAAAAATCAGTTAATCAATTATTTAATGAATTAAACTTTCTTCCTTCCATTTAATATTCTTTCTCAATTTCTTCGAAAAAACAATTACATTTTCAAAGGTTTTATTTTATTTTTAATTTATTCTTTTGAATAATTAAAATTAAATTTATAAGTAATGAAACATTTATGGAATGGATAGGTCCCAAATCCAGGCTGCGTTTTTCATCACAAACTGATTTTCAAATTTAAATATACTTGAAATCAGCTTGCAGGCACGTAATAAACCTCTTGATACCTCACGAAAGCAAAGTTTCATGGCAATCTTCAATGAGATTATTTAAAACCACCGCTGAACTGATGCTTTTGGGTGCATTTTTATTGCAAGAAATTTTAGCATGCTCACCCATTAATGAATATTTTATGTAAAAGGCTAATATAATAAGATTACATCACATTTTGGATAATCTAGCAACATAGTGATATTGACACTGGCTAAATTCACCTTTCGTGGCCTAATGGTCTAGTAGTATGATTCGCCCTTCGGGTATTTCCCTGGAAGGATCCAGTAACTGGGCGAGGTCCCGGGTTCAATTCCCGGTTGGGCCCTCCTTTTTGGACCAGGCATCAACATGATGCCTGCCCCCTTGCGAAAGTCAGTTTGCTTCAATTAATTAAACAAAGAAAATTTTGAAATTGTCCCAGAAATGATGGAAATTTAACAAAATATGCAAAAAGAAATCTACTCGTCCTGATTATCTAACTTTTGAGCTTTTTCTGGTCATTGTTACTTGTTGCTTCACCTTCTTCGACTTTCTCTTCAATTTCACCGACTCCCCTCTTTTGTCCCAAACCTGGCTGATGACTGCCCCCATTGTTGCTAATTATATTGCTTGAGCCTGGTGGCAGTTGATGGTGATTAGGCATCCTATGTGGATGATTGGGAAGAGAGTGATGATAGAAGTGCTTGTTGGAATTGTGATGGTGAATGGAGGAACTTGAACTGGAGCCTATGGCGCTGCGACCATATTCGTTTGTATGTCGTCCGTTACCAAGCGAGGTTGATGACGGGGGCGTTGGGGTATCAACGGCCGACCTTTCGGCTTCCGCCTCCATCCTTCGAATCACTTCGTCAATCTCAGATAGTTTATTGTTATCTTGAAGACGCTGATGAAGATGAGGCGAAGGAACAGACAAACTAGGGCTTGACTTTCCGGTCGAAGTGATCGGTGGCACAGAGGTGGAAACAATATTATGTGATGGAGTAGGAGGGCTAGGGGGATGGTCGTTATCTTCAGCAAGAAGGTTTTCCATCGCGTGAGGTCCCGTCGTTTCTGGGCTGATCTCCTCTCCATCCACTGCCTCACTTGGTGGCAACGTCGCGTTGGTGTTTTCAGTCTTGTCACCGACTCCATCTGTAATACTCTCTCCATCCAGCATTACAATGTCCGGTTGGCTTTGGTCATGCGATAGTGGCGGCTGCGACTCAGTTGCGCCTGCTCCAGTTACTCCGCTACTCTCCCCAACCTTAGTTGAATCGATTTCCATGCCTGTAGTCGGTTCAACTGAAATAGATTGCAGGTTTGACGTCGTTAAGGGCGATGAAGTAGCATTAAGTGATGGGCGATTGATGGCCATATTGGAGCGCGATTTGAAATCCTCGATTAAAGTCACCAATTTTCCAACGTCAGCTGGCATGCCGATCTTTCCAAACAGCTGAAGGTAAGAATTTTGCGCAATTCTTAATGCTCTCCATGATAACCCAGCTTTTTTCTGAAAACAAGAATGTGATTAGATCTCAAAAATAAGTGACCAGCAAAACCGAGCGTTGCTTTTCTTTTTCTGCAGATATTTCACATGAAAAATTTACATACTTCTTCGAGTTGTTGAATTTGAGACCTCAATTCTTCAACTTGAGAGCCGCCTTGAGTAACATTGTCTTTGAGCTGTTTTAATTGATTTTCAACCATTTGAATCTTTGAGTGAAGCGCGTTGAGGTCAGGCACGCTATGGAATCAACAATCGAAGCAAGGGTTTAGTTCTTTGAGAATGTCATAAGGATGTAAAGAAATCCAAAAGATAGTTATTGGAAAGATATAGAAATGACACCATAGATTGAACTTACCCTTTAAAAGGGTCAATTTCTTGAATTGATTGAGGCGACACTTTGTTCTTCCACAACTTTGTTAAGGCCGGAGTTCCAACTGAATGAGGAAAGGCCGTTGGATTGGTTGTAATCCTTCGGTAGCCAGGTAAAGGATCAACTTCCAAACTTGCCTTTTCGAAACTAGGGCAAGAGCTGGCTTTCCACATAATCTGCTCGGCTTAGCCAGATGGATTAAGTTTAAAATGAGCCAAAAGCCGAATATCAAATAACATATGGATAATTTAAACACGGAAGTACTCAACCCAGCTAGATTCCCTGATTAAAATCTGTTGAATTGTCATGGCAAAGATTTCTCCATTAGGGGGAATAGCATAGAGCGTCTTCCAAACTTCCCCGCTCAATTTTAAGACCCAAGCTTCCTGAAAACATTTCAGATAAATGACATTTTCAATTAAGTAGAAAGAAAAGCCGTATCAATAGCTATAATGACAAGGAAAGAAAAAGCTGACATCTCTGGCTTGGTAAATGTAAGGAATTTCACTGATTCTATTTGATTTTAATAAGATTGACCTTTTTTGTCGCTCCTCGGGAGAGAAGCCTCGAATGTATTGCAAGATTATTAAGAATTGAGTTAATACCTGTCTTCGAAAATAAGGGTCTGCAATCTGAATGTGAAAGAGAATAAAGGAATATTTGGAGATGGTGCCAGGGGAGATGAAGAAAAAAAATGTATAAGTGATGTTGTAGATGGGCAGAACATTGCAATGAGAAAAAGTTAGAATGAAGAACCTCTAAATCTAATAGGTTGCTCTTTGTCAAGAATTTAGGAAAAAAGAATTGCTCGAATCCATCTGGATCATCGAATCGTTTATGGCTTTGAGTGCTAGAGCCCATTTCGATCTCCTTCTTGGTCATTCTTCCAAAGACTTCTAATGTCTTTGAAATACCATCTTTCAGCTTTTTTAAATTTGGAGTTGAAGGTTGGAGCGATGTGGGATCTGAAGCAGAGGTGGTAGTTGGAGGAGCGTTATTAGAAGATGGAGTCCATGATTTGAATAATTCGGGTGGATTAGATAATAAAGCCTGAAGTGACCAAAATTTTAAATAAAATTCTCTCTTGTCTGTAATGATAAAAATGATTGAAGGGTGATGTTAAAAATGGATGTTGATTAGTTGATATGATTTATTGGATTAGATAAGTCTTACCCGATTTCATGGTTTTAATTTTAGATGAATCACGTTCTTCAACTTTAACTTCTGAGTTTGACTTTTTATTTTCATCGTCTATTAGTTTTGTCATAGTAGTTTGATTTGACTTGATGATTTCATCTTGTTTTAGATGATCTTTTTCATCTTCCTTGACTTTTTCTGTGGTTTGCTTTTCTAAGTCTGTATCATCGGCCATCAAAACAGGTTCAAATTCTTCAAAAGTAGTGATGTTTCCTGTATTAAAGGCACCTTTGAGGTTGACCCCACTTTTTTCAGCAATAGGAAAGACTGATGATAAGAAACATAAAATTCTTCCGCAGAATACAGTATGTAAAGATTTTGACAATCTTCTCAATAGATTGTTTTGCATTCGTAAGAAAATTAATCCTTTTCCTCTATCAGGAAGCATACCCTAAAATGGATCAAGAAATAATGAGTTTGACTTGATAATATGATATATTTTTTAAAAATTTAAGGTTTGAAAATGAGAATTATGTACGATTGTAAGTTTATCGACCCTTGATTCTAAATAACCAAAGACGATCTCGGCCTCTTGAACGGTGGAAGTTTCAAGGATTTCCTCAATGCAGCTCAAAGTGAGTTCGGGAGGAGCCAAATCGAGTTCAATGAAGGTGAGCGAAAGGTCGAGTAGATGAAATAGAAGATGTGAGTTTAAACTATGAGATGATGAGCGAGTGAGATTTCCGATGAAGGTTGAGAAGACGGATGAGATGATTGAACGTCTGAGCTCATTAGCGGAGGATGGTAGATTTGGTAAATCGTGAGAGATTTGAGCTACGATTTGAGCTAAATGATCCTTTGGGAGTGATTGATTGGAAAGAGCTGAAGGATCCGATGAGATCGATTGAATGTGAGAGCGTAGATTGGCCGTCAGAGTAGATTGATAGACGGAATAAGGAGTTTGCGGAATTTGGATGGATGGATTCATTATCGATAAAGATGACTGGTTATGAGTTGATTCGACGAATCCCGAATCTGGCAAGACCAAGATCAAAATCAAGAAGATGTCGATGTGGATGATTTTATGATGATGATGACGAAGAAAAAAAAGAAGAGCGACAAAAATCTCAATCGGAGGCAGCGGTGATGGAGGTGGTAATCGATCCTGATCGGGTACGGGCGCCGTGCGATCTGGAAACCGGGTTTTTGTAGCCCAAGTCGAGTGAAGATCTACTTTAAAGTTCAAGATCGATTTACCCCTCAAAATAATCAATTATCATCGATTTCGAACTAATTTTAGAGACAACTGCGTTCAGCGCCAAGTTCAAAATTGGAAAGTTTTCAGTTTTTAGATTTTCTCAACACCTCCACAAAAATTTCTTTCAAATAACATCTTACCCAAGAGTTCAGAAACCAGAATTATGCATACAATAATACCATTGATATGAGTCATTGGCTTTCATGCCATCAGTTTCAAATAGTATGCCAAAGGAGCACCAATACATACAATGTGGTGCAAGGTTCCCTCCATGGAGTCCTGAAGGAATCTACAATGTGACTTTCTTTGTAGGATCATTTCACATGGGCTACCATTGATTTTATGAATTGGTGAGTTCATTGACTTCTCATGTGTCTAATGGTCATCAAGAGTATGTCAGAGGAGAAGAGAAGGTCGGAATAGATTTATATCAAATTTAAATTGGGACATCTTATAAGACATTTGGTAATCTATTTAAAATTGGAAAATCAACAGCTTACCATGTATCAAAATAAATACTTGAGCAAATTATGATTGCTCTAAATGATTGAAGTGCTTAAGAAGTCAAATGTACTAATGTTCACAGTTATCATTTATAATATCTTTATGGTATGTATATTTTCCAAGTTTCATTAGAATGAAAAATAATATTAAATTTGGGATAGCTTCCAAAATATGAATGGCCTTATAAATATTTTTGGTTCCATCAATGGAACTCATATCCCCATAAAACCTTCATCCTACAATGAATGGCACCCATGTCAATTGGAATAGTTGTAATTATATAAATTTTCAATGAATGGTATATTCTCATGGCAATTTTCAGCTTTAATTCAATTATTATAAATTTAATGATCTTGTTAAATTAAACTTTGGCTTTGGGAAGGTATATGAGGGCCTTATTTTGTGAATCAAGAATTGGAAAGAATTTTTGTTACCAGTATTCCAATATTATAAAAAAAACTTTCTTATTATAGGAGATTTGAGGTATTCCTCCAAATTTCCAATAATTAATCCATTACACCATACTCAAAATGGAGAAAATGTGGGGATTGACTTCTGAAATTCTTCAATGAGATATTTTGTTGAGATTATGGTACAAGATGAAAAACATATTAAAAATATTTTTCTTATTGTACTATAAACTTCCTCATAAATTCAAAGAGTAAGATAAGAACTATGTAAGGTGTGGATATGAAACTTTGATTGAAAATCAATTACTCTTCCTGTCCTCAAAATTTGTATAAGGTAAAATTTGATTAAAAATAGTATGAAATAGTATTTTTAAGAGAAAACATGCCAAATTCAATTTTTTTAACTTTATAAGTATAAAAAAATAATATTATAAAGATTTATTGTTTTACCAACAATAAAAATTTATCCAAAAATACTCTACAAGAGATATTTAAGCCAACAAAAGAAATTTCAATTGGTATTGATTGAGAAAAGAAATTAATGAAATTAATATAAGAACAGAGTCTTTAAAAATATTATTCAAGAGAAAACACACCCAAAAGTGACCATAGTGAATTTGGAAACAAAGTGACAAAGTTTACAATGATGAAAGATGTTTTAATTCACTTATGGGGTGGTTCAAGGGGTAAAAATTATTATAAAAGTTACAAACAGTGATTATAATTATTTTTTGACATTGTTAAAAGGTTTATAATGATCAGAAAAAGGTGGTTGAAATCTTTTATTTATTGGTTTAACAGTGTTTAAACTAATTATAAAATGAAAAGATTCTAACATGATGAGAAAAGTGGGGCAAAGAAGACATTCTTTTATAGTCACCAATTTTCTTACTACAAAAGTGAAATTTTCTCTTTTCAGCTGTGGAAAACACTCTGACAACAGAAAAGCCAATTATGGAATCATTGAACCCTGGTTTAGACCAAAAAAGGGCTGGTTTTAGCCATTCTGGACCCTCAAATCAGCAATTGCTATAGTAATACCTAGTTTTAAGCCTTTAAAACACATAATAATGTGTTTAAGAGACATAAAAACCAGTTAAAGCTGTTCTTACAATGTTTGCTTTATCTTAAGGGTAGTTTTACCCTCTTGGCAACAGTTAAAACTGCACTGGTTGGTATCAAAACCTCATCATCAATTGAGACACAGACCCTGTGACTCAATTCCAGGCCAAACCTAATGAGCTTTTGAATGGATTTTGAAATCTCATTCCTGTCAGAAAGGAATTTGGGGTCTGGCTACCCCTTGGAGCCAAGATTCCTTTCCCCCCCAGAATCAATCTTTCCAATTTATTTTTTCTTTAATTTCTCATCATGTATTATACTTATAGTTCACATATGTAATTAAATTTAGTTTTTAAAGTATACAACTGTAATAATTGAAACCTCATATTTAAATTAAAGTTAGCTTATTTAATAAACATGCACATTTTGACATTTCAATTGAAAATACTTCAATTCCTAATAACTTCTCAACTACACACAACACCTCAATTTTAACACAAAAATTGATATGTGATGTGAATTAAATTATGGATTTGAGGATTTTCAACTTTTGTAAAGAAAATAATAAAAACTTAATTTAAGATTATTTGGAGTTGAGTTACAGAAGTTTCACCCAGAGGTGACCCCACCTCATTTTTTATGAGTCCAATGGTGAAATAATTTTCATATGTTTATTTGTAAGATAAAAATTTATAATAATTTTTATTTAACTTTTTTCCAAAAAATATTTTAATTTTGGTATTTTTGTTGAAAATTCATTTTTACTTAATTTTTTCAAGTAAAAAGGTGTTCTCACAAATTTAAAATTCAATGTAATTTTATTTTTAAATTATAATTAAATTTTCATTTTTGTGTATAAATTTATATTTACATTTTAATTATTGTTTTGATAATATAAATAAATTTATTTTATTCATAATTGTATATTGTTTTATTATTTGTGGTCTGTTGGGTATGTGAAAGTACCTCTAAGGCTCACAATGCTTCTGCTTTTATAAAGAAATAAAAATAAAAGAAATATACAAGTGAAAGAAAATAAATAAATTGAAAGAATAAAGCAAAAAGAGAGTAAAGTAAGAGAAATGTATAAAACTTTTGAGAGATGCCCTTATTGAGGTGAGTTACTTGATTTTGGCCATAAAATTTCCTGAAACATAAAAACCAAGCATTTGATACTCATAGAGTGGCCAAGGTGTTTTTTTTACAAGAAGTAGAAGCCCTCAGAGATGCATACCAGAAGATGGAAATTACTTTCATAACTTCAACTCCCCACCAAGAACCATACAAAGAATGGAAAATCTTATTCCATAAAAATACTTGATGTAATGAATGTCTTTAATAATTATTATTGGAATAAATAATAAAAGAAGAAAAGAAAAAAGGATTTTGGCCATATCTTTATGAAAGGTCCAAGCTTGAGTGTCAGGCTGAGTATATATTGAAGTGGTAATAAGGGTATTTACAACTAGAATTATGACTGTGACATGTAGAAAATTGATTCAAAATAAGGGTTTTTGGTTTTTAAAGATGATTTATAATATAATTAAGGGGTTCTACTATTGAGAAATAGTGGTGGTGAGTGCTATTGAGAACCCAGGGTGCAATCTTACCAGTTGGGTTACTATAATAAGAGTTACAATAATTAAATATATAATTATACCTTTTTTTTACCCAAGAGTAAAACTGTTTTTGACAGTTTACTACATAGGGTATTCAAGAGCAGGATGAGGAGACAATTCTGGCTGTGAAAAGCCTCCTTTTTATCCTGAAATGGGGTGGAAAGGGTGCTAGACCTTTCCACGTAGAGGAAGTGAAGATTTTTTCACTTTCTAGTACTGGCTTGTGGTTTGCAAACAGCCTGTATAGCCTGTATTGCACTCAGATGTGGTTTTGAAACCACATCTGGGTGGTTTTCACCAATACAGGGTGAAAATTTTCATCTGGGGACCTCACAACCTGATTCTGACGTGTATGACGCATAGAATGCTGTACAGAAACTGTATGGGACCCCATTATTGACTGACATATGAGGTATTGAAGTAAAAACATGCTTCTTTGTCTATTTGAGACCTCATATTCATGATTATGGGATATTATCCCATGGTAAGGCTGTATATGACAGCAGGTGGGATTTTAACCTTAAAACAGCCATAACTTTGTCAATTATTGAGATATCAACCTCAAAATTGGTTCAGTGTGTAGCCCTGTATGTACTCTTCACAATGGTACCTCATTTGATATGGGTATCATTAAATATGGCAAAGGTATCCCATGTACAAGATTTTTGTACATTTGCGTGTTTTAGGCAAAAAGCTGTATTGAACTTGTTTGCCCCATAACTTCTGCAGTAGTTGAGATATGAGGAAATGGATGACACCATCAGATAGCCCTTATTGTGATCTTTCTAAAAAGACCCCACTTCAGGTATCCCACACTAAAACTGTGGAAGTTAGATGAGAGGTGAATGTTTTGTTCACCCTTATTTGGCCTGAAATTGACCATAACTCCAGTAATATTGGTTCTAGCTCAGTTTGGCTGGTACCATTGTATAGCCCTGGCTTAGAGCTTCATTTTGAGTACCCATTTGATGGGGTTAAGCTTTTTCTTATAGATTTTAGATGAGAGGTGAAAATTAAGGTTTATGCTCAGCAATAACTTTGAGCAGGAATAACTTTGTTATTTCTAGTCCTATGGTGATGGGACTTATATTTTCAGGAAGAGGTGAGTTTCCTCTTTCTTTTGATACCTTTTGAGCTGATTTGGCTCAGCTCCATGTTTTGGTGGTATCTTGGCTATACCATTGGTTTATGGTATTTTGGCTGTCATGCTTGTGCTCTGGTTTTGAGGCACAGGCTGACATACCCTCCCTCTAAAAAAGGCTCATAATTGATGAGACTGTTCAGTCCTCCTAGAGGCTCTGAATCTCCTTAAATGAAGGTTCCCATCTGGTATGGCATCCTCTGCCAACCATTTGTCCTTATCTGCTGCCTGGTTCTTGAATCTGACTAGGTATTGTCTTTGATCCTTCCCATTGAGTCTGATCTTCCTGGCCCTGATGATCTTACTCACAGGTCCAGGGGAGTCCTTCACTTCCACTATCTCCTGTGGTGTGGGGTTCTTTCTCCTGGAGGGGAATTTATCCTCCTCTGTCTGGAAGTATGGTTTGACTAAACTCAATGGAAAGACTGGATGTTTCCTTGAAAACTCTGCAATGAGTTTGCCTTCCACTGCATTTTTCCCTATCAACTTAATGATAGTAAAAGGTCCTACAAATGAGTCCCTCATCTTTTTAGGTCCTTTGAGATTGTTGAAGTTCAGTGTAGACACTAACACCTGGTCCCCTTCCTTGAAGTCAGGTTCCATATGTGATTTGTCCAACCTCTGCTTATTGTATTCTTTTGCCTCAGCTATGCATTTGGCAGCTGTGTCACAGGCCCACTTCCACATATCATGGAAGTCTTTGGCTGTGGGGTGGATAGTCGGGAGATTTTTCTTCAAGTTATCCACAGGCAACAGGGTAACCCAATCATGGGTGTATCCCTCATGGTCTTTGTATTCCATGCCATAGGCACAGAATCTTCTGAGGATTTCCTCTATTGTTTGGATCATCCTTTCAGCTAGGCCATCTGTTTGTGGATGGTAAGCTGTGGAAAAAGCAAGTTTGGTACCAAGCATGTTGTGAGCCTGTGAGGTATGTATAACATACCCATAAGGCCACAAATGATTTTATAAACAGCTAATTTTGTCTTAAACAGACTTTTTAGTTGAAATTAAAATAAAAAATAACACAAAATAAGTATAGCTTTATTTTGGACAAACAAAGTTATAAATATTGTGTCATTTTTGGATTCTACACCAAAAATAACCTAGGGTACATCCATAAGGTGTTATACCCAAAAACACTTATTTCTTGTGTTATTAGAAGATTTAAGAATCTCACAGTACTAATGTAACTTTTTAACATTTTTTTAAAATTGTTAAATTTAAGCTTAAACAAGCTTAAATTTAAAGTTGCATAAGGTTAATGCAAGCTTACCAAAATTTTAGTTAAAATTGAGGTGTGGTGTATATTTACTGAATTGGCTAAGGATTTGCCATACAGAATGTAAATCCTGCATGAGCTCAATTTAAAAGGGTTTAAAGCCGTGGTATGGTTTTGAATAAATAAAAGGGCAAAATCCATGCAAACAGGTGGGACAAAGGAAAAAGACCAAATAGAGCTGGGGTACCCAACTTTTTGGATCTGCAATGATTCAATTAAGGTTTTCCACCTGTATTGGAGGATTTTAAACCTTATTTGAACTTTAAGATTAGACTTTGATCCAACCGTAAGGTTTAAACTGGTTTTATCCCAATTTGGACAGGAATTTCAAGCTGCCAAAGGGTAAATCCCAATATGCAGGCTTGAAATAAAGGTTTTAAGAACTGTCAAAGCTCAATCAGGCTTAAAAAACTTAAATAAGCTTAAAAATTTAAGGTTACAAGCATCAAAACCTTATCAAAAGCTAAGGTTTGTTGTGTATTGCTATTTTATGTGGAAAAATAGTAATAACTTCAAAAATTCATTAAAAATCCAAATCTTAATGGATTTGCTTGAAAATTTCACACAGCTTAGAATTTAATATTATCTATATATAAATTGAATTTTAAGTATCTTTTATAAATAAAATTCCTGGGTAATTAGCCTGGAAATTTACTCTTTTAATTAAGCTCAAAGAAAATTATGATTTCTTTAAAAATTAATTAAAAGCTGAGTTTAAGAGATTTCTGCTTGAAACTCTATTTTTAAGTTGTTCATGTGATGGACTTTAATATAAATAAGTTTATTTATATTAAAAACTTAAAATAATTAGTTTAAATGAGGATTAAAGTTACATGGAGTTAAGAATAACACTGGTAACTTTAAATTGGAATTAAAAACAAGTTGCCTTAAGTTAAGAACTTTGTTTTTAAGTATGGTTTTTCAGTTTTGACCTGAGCACACCCTCTATATTCATTATGAATCATGAGAGCTGCTCTGAAGACATAAAAAGAGTCTTTTCATCACTGTTTTTGTCCATCATTCATTATCAATCCAATCATATTAGACATTTAAACAGGTAAAGTTTTATTATTTATAAAATCTTATTATTAAAGTAATTCTAAAGTTATTTTATTCTTTATTAATTGTAAATTAAAGAATTGAAGTCATAGAATTCAGATTATTGTTGTAATCATCAATAATATATTTTATATTATAAAATATCATCTTAAATATCTTTTAAAATCCACAAATTCCTCTTAAAAACTCTTTAATCTTAAATTTCATCATAAAAAGTTGTTTTATCCTTAAAATTATTGATTTTAGGTGTGTTTTCAACTTATAATAATTATTTAATATAATAACTGTTGTTGTTTAACTTGTTGTATTAAATAAATATTATAAGTAAGTTTTCTCCAAAGTTCTATATTTTTTTTATCTAGTATTAGTTTTTTTATATAGAATTTTATTCTATAAGAATTATTTCTGCACAGTGTGTGTTATAATTCTTTTATAAATAATATTTATATTATTTATAAGTGGTTAATATTCATATTTCCACATGTAATTGTCTCATTAAGAGCTTTACAAGTCTTATTGTTATAACTGTCAGTTACTATAACAATAATAGAATAATTATAATTTATTATAATTATTATTATTTTTTATTATTATTATATTTTTATAATAATAATTAAATTTATTTTTTTATATAATTATTTTTAATAATTATATTTAAATTTGTGGTTATAATATTTTATTATATTATATATTTCTATTGAGGACAGTCATAGTACTCTTGATTTTGCTACTATTATCAAGAGCTTCATAGACAAACCTTACACATGTCATATAAGTTAGTCCAAAATTCAGATGTGAATTTTGGGTCCCTATCACTAATGATGATCTTAGGGACTCCACAGGTAGATATGATGTTATTCCAAAACAACAGAGCAGTATCCATGGCTGTGTCTTCTTTATGGCATGGTAGACACCTCATGCTCTTGCTGAACCTGTCAACTATGATCAAACAGGCATTATAGTTTTCTTTGCCTCCTGGGACAAGTCCTGTAACCAAGTCCATGTTGATGGTTTCCCATGGGTGCTTGGCTTCTTCTATGTGTTGAAGTAACCCATACTTCTTCCCATGTTTCCTATTTGCCTTTTGGCATCTTTCACAAGTGTTGATGTATTCACTCAACTCTTGTTCCCACTTGGGCCACCAAGCTGTGCTTGCTACCCTCTCTTTGGTCCTGTCTTCACTCATGTGTCCCATATAGGGGCAGTCATGGCATTCTTGTAGGATCAATGAGATGTGGTCTCTGTCTACCCCTGTGAGTGCACTTGTGTGCTTTTCTCTGTGGCAGAGCAGGCCATCTATAAGAAACAACTTATTGTCCTTATAGGCCCTCAACCAGGGTTCTTCCAGCTGGGTTTCCAGTTCTGGACTCCTGTACTTTTGTTGAAGGAGTTGGAGTAGTATGCTACACTGTTTGTGTTTGGCATAAGACTTCTGTACTGCACTGAAGAATTCATTGTGCAGTTCTGAGGAACTTATTACCAGTATGGGAGTTTCTGTCCCTTCTGAGTCAGTGTTTCCACTGTCAAGGGTACCACTTTCTGGTTCCCATTCAGATAATCTGAAGTTTTTCCTCCTATCTATTTCCATGAAATGGATAGGGATTTTTGCTGCAACTTCTGGGTCATAAGCTGGATTGCTTTTGACATTGTCCAGTGGCCATCTGCTGAGGCCAACTGCATTGGTATGGCTTTTACCTTCCTTGTATATGATGGTCATGTTCCCTCTATACTCCTGGATGGCTATTTGCCATCTCAGAATGTGTCTATTTGTAGTCTTCATGTTTAGTAAAGACTTCAAGGCTGTGCAGTCTGTGTAGACTTCAAAGACTGCACCCTCCAAATAATAATGGAGTTTTTCTAGAGCCCAGACTAGACATAGACATTAAGTCTGGGTGGCCCCATACCTGGCTTCTGAATCTTTCAGCTGCCTTGAGATGTAGCAAATTACTCCTTCTCTTGGTTCACCATCCACAATTTGTCTTTGGTGAAGGGCTGCTCCTGGGCCTTGACTGCATGCTGCATCTATATATAACTTGAATGGTAGTTCAAAGTCAGGTAAGATGAGCACAGGTGCATTAGTGAGTTCATATTTGATCCTCTCATATGCATCCCTCCTTTCCTTGGTTATTTCAAAAACTACATCTTTTGAACATAACTTGTATAAACTACTAGTTATGTGTGCAAAATCTTTGATATTGTTTCTATAGTAGCTAGCAAACCCAAGGAAAGATTGCATCTCTTTGATGTTCTTTGGTACTGGTTTTTGCAGTACTGCTGCTACTTTGTTCTGGTCAATTGCCAGACTAAGACCTGAGACTTTATGTCCTAGAGCTATTAACTCTTGTTGGCCAAAATTGCACTTTTTAAGTGAAATTTTCAGATTTATGGGCTTGCATTTACTTAGCACTCTGTCTATGTATTGCACATGGTCTTCCCATGTCTCTGAGTATATAATGATATCATCAATATATACTACCATCCAGCCTTCCAATATTTCATCTTGAAATATTGTGTCCATCATCCTTTGGAAGTGGGCTGGTGCATTTTTGATGCCAAATGGCATTCTGGTGTACTCATATATGCCCATATGGAATATTATCCTGAGTAATTTCATGGAGTTTGGTTTAACTCCATTTTGGTGGAAGCCTTTCATACAATCCATTTTGGTTATGTATTTGGCTTTAGCCAGTTTATCTAGGGCATGAGGTATCATAGGTATGGGGTACCTGTCTGCTTTTGTGTAGTTATTCAGAGCTCTGAAGTCTCCACACAGTCTAGAATTGCCATCATGCCAGGAGATTAGGACAGGGATGGTGATTTCCACTATTTCATTATGTCCAATCTTCCTGATGACATCCATATCCAGGAGTTCATTGATATGTTTCTCAATTTCTTTCCTGGTTTCCAGGATTGCTGGATAAGGAGGTCTCCTCAGCATGGGTGGGTTAGGCCTTTCCACATCCAGATATAGTTCTATATCATGGCTCTTGATCTTGCCTAATGGTTCTTCACCAATGGCAAATGCTGGTCTGTTCTTCCTCATCATCTTCAGTAAACTTAGTTTTTGTTTACTGGTGAGGGTAGTGCTAAACTGTCCCTCTCTGAATTCTTTCAGAAGTTCTTCTAGTGGGTCTTGAGAAGATATCTGGTATATGTCAAGTGAAAATTTCTTTTCCTTGTTAGTAACAATAGTGATGTGCCTATTTTTACTGTTGTAAATGTCTATGCCATACATCCTTTGGTAATCTGTTCCCAGTAAAAACCCTTGGATATAGGCATCATCAAGCACTACAAACTCTGGGTTGAGTCTGATATTACCCTTCCTGGGGGGTATAATTATCTCTTTGATAATTGTCCCAATGGAAGTCATCTTCCCTGATGCACTTTTAAAGTTCTTTGCCTTAGTGGGCAAGAGCTGTTTTTCCCAGTTTGGGAAGTGGGTATCTAGATAGTTTCTGGCCACTGTGGAGCAGTGTGCTCCACTATCAATGATCAGTGGATGCTGAGCATTGTCAATACAAACAGTCATTTTTGTGGCTGTTCCATGTATATATGCCATTCCTTTGGTTGGTGTAACCAGGAATGTTTGTGCATCTTGTGTGTGTTTGCACAAGTTTTTATTAGCAGTGTCCTGTGGCATGCCTGCTTCCAACTGTATGTCCTGGATTTCCAGTGGGGTTTCCTCTTGGTATTCCACTAGAAATTCCTCTCTTGGGTCTTGATCATCCTCAGATGGTTCTCTGATGGCATCACCCATGGAGTCTGAATCAGAATGCTCTGTTGGAGGTTCTTCCTCAGGGACTTTCTCTATGGCATAGACTTTTTTCTTTGCCTTTGGACAGTTGTTGGAATAGTGGTCTATTGAACCACAATTGTGACAAGAATTCCTCTTCTTTGCCACTTCTGCCACCCTTTCTTTGGGTTTGTCCTTAAACTCTACCCTGAAAGGTTGTTTCTCTTTGAAACTACTGCTCTTATATGGGGTGAATTTCCCTATATTAGTCCTTTTCCTTATGTCTTGTAAGGTGTTGGCAATGTCATCTAGAGTGCAATTCTGGTTTCATCTGCATTTTACTGCATGCTCTAGCTCTCCTGGCAATTGTGTCAGGAGTTTGTGATTCCTCATTTGGATGTTCATCTGAGGATAAATGGCTTTAAGTCTTTTAGACTGTCTAAGACACCACTCATATGGATCTTTGTCCACAGAGTATTTGTCATTTTCAAATGAAATGGTCTTTTGCCATATCCAAGTTCCATTACTGTACTTTTGGATGATTTGACTCTTCCACCATGGCCAGTTTCTTCTGCCATGGATTTCTTTCATTTCTGTGTACCATATACTAGCATGACCTTTAAATGTAGTATTCAATCTAGCAGTAATCCAGTAGTCTGGTATTCTTGGTACATCAATGAAGAGTCCATCAATATAATCTATGAGTTGAATATGATCATATTCTCCTGATCCAGAGAATTTGGGCCAGCTTGAGGCCTCAGGAACCTGTTTTAAGGCTTCCTTCTCTGAATAAGACATGCCATCTCCATCCTGGTATTGTGATGGAGATCTTGCCTTATTCAAAAACATGGCATCTGGTTTGATGTCATCTGGTTGATATGGATTCTCCATAGCTTGGCCTTGTGGTTGGGGCTTCAAGCTATGGTAGGCATTAAACAATTTGTTAATGTCTTGATTCAGACACTCCCTGTCCCTTGTGCTGTGGTGTTGTTCTTCAAAGACTATATTCAGTCTTTTGTTGGTTTCTTCAGAGGCTTTGCTCAGTTGAGCATATCCTTCTTGAAGATTCTTAACTATTTGTTCCAAGGAGGCTTGAGTTTGTCTCATCCTCTCTTGGCTAGCTTTAATTTCTGCAAACTGCTTTGCAGATTTTTCAGCATATTGGGACATTTGTAACCAAAGTGTATCACTGTTGATGTTACTCTCAGATGTGACAATGTTATTTTCAGTCTGAGTGGAGGTAATGTTTCTATTACTAGGACTACTGATTCTAGAGTGGTTTACAGCTACTTCTGGTTCTTGTGTACTTCTTTTACCAAATCTAACAGCTTCTGGATCATGGGGTCTGACTCTTTCCTCCTCTGGTTGAAGGAGGCTTTGTTCTTGCCCTTGTTTCCTTGTCTTCTCCTGGAAACTTCCTGGAATTGTGAAGAATGGTGACTCTTGGCCACTGATCTGCTGGTTTCTGAATGGTGTGAAGCCACTGGAGAGCTGATTTGGCCTGCTCCTTGTGAACCTGAAGGAATCTGAGTAGGCCCTGTCTGGGTTAATTGTTCTTCTATTGCTTGGATAGTGGCTTGATTCTCCCTTATCCTCTGTGCCCTTGCCTCCAGGAGTCTGTGCTGCCTGGTAGGATTCCAACCTTTGGTGATTACCATAAGGTCTTGGAAGTCTATCTCTTTGAGACAGATCTTCTGGCAACTTGATCCAAGTTCTTCCCAGTGAGTTGCTAGGTTGAGCCTTTTGTTGTCCATGCTCCATTGAAAGAAGTCTTTGAGGAGTTGGTGGATCTGAAGAACTTGATCCATATCCTTCCAGTCCTCTGGTTTGAGGTTTCTGTTGAATTGGAGTGTGAATGGCAAGGTTGATATTATCTCCCTCATTGTTTTGCCATCCACCACTGTGTCCAAGGTGTCTTCTTTCAGGCCTTCTGGTTCTGGACAATCCTTCTCTTTCCTCTTGCTGGTTCCTTTGGAAGCCAAGATCTCTGAGGTATGCAGGGGACATATCAGTGTTTGCAAGCAGTCAAAAACTTTATGTTCTTAGGGTATTTACCTTTGACTGTGCCTTGTACAAATTTATTGTCTGCTGACTTGGGCAGTTTGCCTTTGGAAGTTACAACTGGGTTAATAATTGTAATCTTTCCTGTACAAGTGGTTAAGGTTGGTTTACCTTGTATTGAAGCAGAGTTTCGTGGTTTTCTACTCCTCTGAGTGGCTATTGGTGTCCACCTTTTGGCTGTAATGAGGCCTTCACTAAGCCTTTTTCCTTTGCCCTTGCTGCCCTCTGGTTCTGAGGGTGTCACTGGTGTGTTGGCCTGTGACTGGGTCTCAAGTGGTATGAAGTTTTCTTCCACTGAATCAAACAGGAAAAGGAGGGCTTATGTCAGTTAAGACTTCTTAAAAGGCTGGTTCTGCACGTCTAAGAATGGCCTCTGGGCTTGTATATTATTACAATATGCCCTTGTATTATGACAATGTAATTGAATTAACAATTCCACGTCAAAAATACAGCTTACTGATATGTGGTATACTGTTTGTATACCAATATCTCACAGAATACTTGTAATTAGCAAGTATACTCTGTCAAAAGATGGTGTATTACAGGGCAATTGAGTTAAAAATGTGCCCAGACACACCTCAACTGTTGGTTTATCAGTATGAGCTGTCTTAATTCACTTAAGAATTAAGACTGTATTAGTGGCTTAAAGTGTTTTTGACTATAAAACACGCCAAAAATACTAGTCTTGTGGTTATTAGCCACGTGACAGATACTCTATAATATATGAGTATTTATTTTAAAGATTAAAAAATATATATAAAATGTATATTTAAAGAGAAAATAACGCCTAAAAAAGGTAAAACAGGTGTCAATAAATGATAAAAAAGAGAAAAACTTACTTGTAAGGTCCAAGGATAAGTAAAAAACATGGCCAGGCCCCCAAAATGTCAGGCTGAGTCTATATTGAAGTGGTAATAAGGGTATTTACAACTAGAATTATGACTGTGACACGTAGAAAATGGATTCAAAATAAGGGTTTTTGGTTTTTAAAGATGATTTATAATATAATTAAGGGGTTCTACTATTGAGAAATAGTGGTGGTGAGCGCTATTGAGAACCCAGGGTGCAATCTTACCAGTTGGGTTACTATAATAAGAGTTACAATAATTAAGTATATAATTATACCTGTTTATTACCCAAGAGTAAAACTGTTTTGGACAGTTTACTACGTAGGGTATTCAAGAGCAGGATGAGGAGACAATTCTGGCGGTGAAAAGCCTCCTTTTTATCCTGAAATGGGGTGGAAAGGGTGCTAGACCTTTCCACCGAGAGGAAGTGAAGATTTTTTCACTTTCTAGTACTGCATTGTGGTTTGCAAACAGCCTGTATAGCCTGTATTGGGCTCAGATGTGGTTTTGAAACCACATCTGGGCGGTTTTCACCAATACAGGGTGAAAATTTTCATCTGGGGACCTCACAGCCTGCTTCTGACATGTATGACGCGTAGAATGCTGTACAGAAACTGTATGGGACACCATTATTGACTGACATATGAGGTATTGAAGTAAAAACATGCTTCTTTGTCTATTTGACACCTCATATTCATGATTATGGGATATTATCCCATGGTAAGGCTATATATGACAGCAGGTGGGATTTTAACCTTAAAACAGCCATAACTTTGTCAATTCTTGAGATATCAACCTCAAAATTGGTTCAGTGTGTAGCCCTGTATGTGCTCTACACAATGGTACCTCATTTGATATGGGTATCATGAAATGTGGCAAAGTTATCCCATGTACAAGAATTTTGTACATTTGCATGTTTTAGGCAAAAAGCTGTATTGAGCTTGTTTGCCCCATCACTTCTGCAGTAGTTGAGATATGAGGAAATGGATGACACCATCAGATAGCCCTGATTGTGCTCTTTCCAAAAAGACCACGCTTCAGGTATCCCACACTAAAACTGTTGAAGTTAGATGAGAGGTGAATGTTTTGTTCACCCTTATTTGGCCTGAAATTGACCATAACTCCAGTAATATTGGTGCTAGCTCAGTTTGGCTGGTACCATTGGATAGCCCTGGCTTAGAGCTTCATTTTGAGTACCCATTTGATGGGGTTAAGCCTCTCCTTCTAGATTTTAGATGAGAGGTGAAAATTAAGGTTTATGCTCAGCAATAACGTTGAGCAGGAATAACTTTGTTATTTCTAGTCCTATGGTGATGGGACTTATATTTTCAGGAAGAGGTGAGTTTCCTCTTTCTTTTGATACCTTTTGAGCTGATTTGGCTCAGCTCCATGTTTTGGTGGTATCTTGGCTATACCATTGGTTTATGGTATTTTGGCTGTCATGCTTGTGCTCTGGTTTTGAGTCACAGGCTGACATTGAGGGTATTGATGTTGAAAGTCCTTCTGAGCCTGTAAAATAATTGAGAAGTTCTCAAAAAGTGGCCCAAGGTTATTATTAAAGAAAATTTGGGTAGAATACCCCCTTAAAGGTATATTCCACAAGAGAAACTTACATTCATAACATCTACTACCCACCAAGCACCATGAATTCAAGCTCTTTCAGAATTTGCGCCAGGATTGCAAGGATAAAGAGTATTAAAATTCTTGAAAATTTCTGTTGATTTGGTCATTCTAGCAGCTTGTTCCCAAGTTTTTCTTTCTGGGTAATCAACGAATCCTTTTCCACTCTACTAGATACCATAATATAGCTCTCTTGAGTTTTGAGTCCATAACCAAAGCCACTTCCCATTCCTCTTTCCCTTACACTATGCCTGGTGGTGGTGGCAATTGATCTTGGTTTGGGATAGTTGATTTCTTGACTGGTTCTAGTAAGGATACATGGAAAACAGTGTCAACTGACTTCCATTGTTGAGGCAACTTGAGGTGATATGCATGACTTCCAATCTTCTTCAATACTTCAAAGGGTCCCAACCATCTTTCTTGGAGAATCTTGGTGGGTCTTTTAGTCTTGATAT
Source organism: Austropuccinia psidii (assembly GCA_023105745.1). NCBI lineage: Eukaryota > Fungi > Basidiomycota > Pucciniomycetes > Pucciniales > Sphaerophragmiaceae > Austropuccinia > Austropuccinia psidii. The sequence continues at coordinate 7,797,738 of JALGQZ010000010.1, read as the reverse complement.
TCTTTGATGTTAGCCATAATTTGTCCCCAGGTTAGAAATAAGGTGAAATCATCCTATTTCTATCTGCATACTTGTTGTGAGCCTTGAGGTATACTTTACATACCCAAATAAGCCACAATTATCTTAAAAATAAATTCTGAACTATGCATAACCCATAAGTCATGCATATATTCAAAATTCATCATTTTTGATTTCAGAGAATATGAATAACTTTTTATTGAGTAAGTAAATCCATGATTTGGATTCTAAACAAAAATTCACCTAGGGTAGTTCCATAGAGTGAATAAGCTCAAATTAACTCTTTGAGGTGGTAATATGGAAAATACTTCAATACCACATCATCCATACCACATAAAAGATCCGTGAAAATTTTTGTTTTTCTCTATTTCACCTCAAAATAATGGGAATGTGAGAAATCCCATGTTACATATACACTAAGAATAGTGTTATGCATTTTTTGGGGACTTAATATTATGGTATTATTACATGCCCTTTTGATACACCCATAGTGGATATCTCACTTGAAGCTTAAAATTCTATTTTGACGTAAAAAATAGGCAAGGGGGACAAAAGGCATCAAAGAGAGCCAGGGTACCCAACTTCTGAGGCCTCTGAGGCATGGACAGCTCCAAAGCTTGGATCCATGGCTTATTTTGGCCTAATTGGTAAACTAAAACCTTTTGGGAACTTGGTTACCATGTTGCAACTTTAGTAAATCATAAGAAAATAGCAAATAACCTGCTATTTTGATGTGCCAAAGAGGTAAAGAGCACCTTGGACTCCTGTAACCATGTCAACTCTTAATAAATTTCCATGGATAAACCCAAAAAGAGTAATAAAAACCCTTTTTGGACTAGTGTCCATTGATTTACCTCATAGCAACCAGCCATAGACTGCTATCTGCAATTCTATGTAGAAATGAGGTAAAACTTCAAAAATTCATTAAAAATACAACTCTTGATTAATCTTTCTGAAACTTCCAGGACCAATTGAGAACTGTGTACTTCATATTAAAACCAAAAAAGAATTATACTTTTATATTTAAAAATAAAAGTTTTACTTACAGTCCATTTTTGAGGATTCCATGTGAAATACAGAATCTTTAAAAATTTACAGAAAATACATTCTGTGATGAAATTTCTAATCACATTGCTAACTTTGGGAAATCAATGATTATTCTAGAATAAAAGAATATTTACAGTTTTTACTCCTTTTATTCTTAACCATAAATGGGTTGGTAGTCACATAAAAGCCTCAAATTGAGTAATTATGATAATCTTATGTGACAACAAATGATGCAATCAATAATACAAAAAGGTTTATTGTTTTCTCACTCACTGGCTTTTCAGTTTTCTCCATGGCATGCCTCAGTGAGCTGTCTTAGACTCAAAAGAAATGACTCCAGCTTTGGAGACAGAAGGCCTAGTGGCATCTACCAGCTCCAAACCAGCTCCAGAACTGTCCAAATACAAGCCCAAAGGACCTCAGAAGAAACATAGAGGTCCCAAGAACCATAAAGGAAAGGTAAAAGGAAAAGAAAATTGGCACAGACCTTACCCACAAGGGTACAGGATTCCCAAATTGGAGCCTTCAGCCATTGACAGTGTGTTCAATATGGCCAGGACTCTCATGGAATTTAAAGCCAAGGAGAAGGAAAGGATGAACAGAACATTTCCATGCAAATAATAGATTAAATACATTTTTTTCAATCTAATGTTGATGTAAAAATTGGTAAACTTGATGCAAAGTTAACTAAAATAACATTGGACATCAATGACTTAAAAAAGAATGACAAACAGTCTGCTGAAATGCATAAGTCTGTAATTACCATACTGGAATTACTTACAAATACATGTGACAGAATTGAGAGTAAATATCAAGTTCAAAATGATGAAATGGAAGATCTTTCCATTTTAAAAATTAATGATCAACTTAAAATTCTGAAAGATCATGTCTTGGAAATAGCTAAAAATAACAATCAGTTAGCCACACATTTGGCAAAAAGTGACAGTGAAAGGCAGAAGTTAGAAAATGAAATCATTGCAAATGTAGAACAAATTAATAAGAATTATGAGCCACATATGCCAAGGCATTCTACACCTTTGACTGAAGAAAAAATTTCTGTTAAAGAAATTTTGACCCCATTCTTAGGAGAAAATGTTATTTCTGCAAAAGATATTCCCAAATTGGAAGAATGGCCAACACTCTCTGGTGAAGGAGAATACAACCATATTGAGCTCATCAGAACTATTGATATGTTGCAAGAAGATTTTCACATACCTTATGAAATTATAGTGGGAACATTACACTCTCTGTTTACCAGAGCTGCAAAGAAATTGTGAGCCTTAGAGGTATTTTTCTATACCCAAAAGACCACAAATGATAAATTAAAATACAAATATAAATAAAATAGATTTATTTATATTATAAAAATGAAAATATAAATACAAATTTATATTTAAAAATAAAAATTTAATTATAATTTAAAAATAAAATTACAATAAAATTTAAAATTATGAAAATTCATTTTTAATAAAAATTATGAAATTAAAATATTTTTGGTGAAAATTTATATAAAATGTATTATAACTTTTTATCCAATAAATAAACATATAAAATTCATTTCACCATTTGATTCCTTATGAAAAATTAGGTGAGGTCACCTCTGAGTGAGATTTTTCTAACTTAACTCCAAATAAGCTTAAATTAAGTTTTCAGTATTTTCAATACAAAAATTGAAAATCCTCAAAAACTTAATTTAATTCACACCCCATGTGGTGTTACCCATCAATTTTTGTGTTAAAATTGAGGTGTTGTGTTTAGTTCAGAAGTTATGAGGAATTGAAGTATTTTCAATTGAATTCACTTGAAATGTCAAAATGTGCGCGTGTATTACATAAGTGAACTTTGATTTACATATGAGGTATCAATTATTACTGTATTGTATTGTACAATTCAATTGAATTACATATGTAAATTACAAGTATAATACATGATGAGGAATTAAAGGAAAAAATAAATTGGGGGGAAAAGGAACTCTAGCTCTAAGGGGGAGCCAGACCCCCAACATCCTTGCTGACAGGCGTGAGATGTCAAAATTCACGCAAAAGGTAATCACTTTTGGCCTGGAATTGAGTCACAGGGTCTGTGACTCAATTGATGATGAGGTTTTGATACCAACCAGGGTAGTTGAAACTGCTGCCAAGAAGGTAAAACTACCCTTAAGTTAAAACAATGTTAGTAAAACAATTTTAACTGATTTCTACGCCTCTTACACACATTCTGACGTGTTTTGAAGGCTCTAGACCAGGTATTGCTATAGTAATGGCTGATTTAAGGGTCTAAAATGGCTAAAAATGGCTTAAACCAGCCCTTGTTTGGTCTAAACCAGGGTTCAATGATGCCATAATTGGCTTTTCTGTTTTCAGACTGTTTTTAACGACTGAAAAGAGTAAATTTTGCTTTTGGAATAAAAAAATTGATGGCTATAAAAGAATGTTTTCTTTGCCCCACTTTTCTCTTCATGTTAGAATCTTTTCCTTTTATACTTAGTTTAAACACTGTCAAACTAATCAATAAAAGATTACAACCACCTTTTTTCAATAATTTTAAGCCTTTTAACCATGTGAAAAAATCATTATAATCATTTTTATCCCTGAACCACCCCAAAAGTGAATTAAAGCATCTTTTATCACTGTTAACTTTGTCATTTTGTTTCCAAATTAACTGTGGTCACTTTTGGGTGTGTTTGCTCTTTAATATTCTTTTTAAAGACTTTGTTCTTTAGTTAATTTCTTGCAGCTCTTTGCTCAATTAATTCCAATCAAAATTGCTCTTGAAGAAATTTCTTTTGTAGCCTTAAACATCTCTTGTAGAGTATTTTTGGATAAATTTTTATTGTTGGTAAAACAATAAATCTTTATAGTATTATTGTTTCATACTAATAAAGTTATAAACAATGAAATTGGTGTGTTTTCTCTTAAGAATAATATCTCTTTCTTTTTTTAATTGATTTTTACCTTATACAAATTTTGAGGACAGGAAAAGTACTTGATTTTTAATCAACGTTTCATATCCACACCTTACAGAAATGGTCTTACAAGATGAGAATAGATCATGGAAAACATGATTGGTCTTTGTGAAAATCTGAAATGATTACAAAATGGGCCAATAACTCTTGGAGGTTTAAAATGGAAAATGCTTTTGAAAGTTCCATTTTTAACTCAGAAAAAGATAAACCACTTACATGGTTCTTCAAGCAAAAAGCCAGATTATCTTCTTTACACCCAGATATGTCTGACACTATGATTAATATGCACATATTAAGAAAATGTGGAGGAGAACTAGAAAATGCTATCAAGTGCAGATGTGTAGAACCCTGTTCAACAGAGGACTATATTAATACAATTGAAGATATCATTACTAGAATAAGAATTGGTAAAACTTGGACTAAAATCCCTATAGAGTCCAAGATGGTCCCAAAGATTTCCAGAGAGGACAGAAGACCTGAAAAACCTGTCTTGAAGTGTCATAAATGTTGAAGCACTTCAAATTTAGCCAACACTTGCATCAAAAAGACAAAAATAAATTAAGTTCAAGTCATTGAAGAAGCTGAGTGTACTGAAGAGAAAGAAGAATCTGACATAGATTCTGAAGTCTCTGAGGATACACCAGTAGAGGACTATACCATTGAAAACATTACAGCTTTCTTTGAGGTCACAGAAGTCCATACTCACTTGCCACAGTACAGTGAGGACTGTCATAACCTTATCAATATCCAAGATGCCAGAATGTATAAAGCCAAACCTGCTAGAGGTAAAGGTTATACTGCTGGAGCGTCTTGTATCACATCAATTCTGATGAATGATATTGAAGCCAAAGTAACTTTGGATACAGGGGAATTTTGCACTTGTGTGGGCAAAGATTATCTGCAAGTTATACTTCCAGAATGGAAAAACCATCCATTACCAATGGAAGGTGTGCAATTTAGTAGTGCCAGTAACAATATGTACCCTTTGGGCATATTGGACACTAATATTGTGTTCCCACACCCTGCAGGAAGTATAAGAATGAAGACAGATATAGTAGTGATGGACAATTGCACATCTAAACATATCATCCTTGGAAATGATTACTTGAATATTTATGGTATTGAAACCAATAACCATAAAGACAGATATTTCACAATTGGAGAAAAAAAAGACAAAAGTTTGCTTTTCCCAATATGTGCAAACAAATATCCATAGTATCTTCTGAGAAAGATACTTATAAGGAAGAATTTGTGGCTAATCAACTTGTTGAAGGACAAATTAATCCATCATTTTAAACAAAGATGAGACATGAGCTTATTGATGTGTTATACACATATAATAATGCCTTTGCGTCTGATAATGAACCATTAGGCATTATAAAAGGGAATGAAGTTGATATTACTCTTAATATTGACAGACCATACCCTCCAGTCCTTAGAAGACCAGCTTATCCAGCCAGTCCCAGAGCTAGAGAAGCCTTGGAAAAACATATCCAAGAGTTGATCCAACTTGGTGTACTAAGGAAAGTAGGCCATAATGAGGAAGTTGAAGTCACAACACCTGTTAATATTGCCTGGCATAATGATAAGTCAAGAATGGTTGGAGATTTCAGAGAATTGAATACCTACACAGTTCCAGATAGGTATCCAATCCCTATAGTTCAAGAAACCTTGACTCAATTGTCTAAAGCCAAGTATATAACATCAATAGATGAATTGAAAGGCTTTCATCAGAATTCTTTAACACCTAAAGCTAAGAAACTACTTAGAATCATCACTCACTGTGGTATTTATGAGTATCTTAGAATGCCATTTGGTATCAAAAATGAACCATCCCATCATCAAAGAATGATGAATGCCATCTTCCCTACAGAATTATCTGAAGGATGGCTTATCATTTATATTGATGATATTATCATATGTTTGGATTCATGGTCTTTACACCTTGAAAGACTTGCAAGAGTACTTCACAAATTTGCAGAAGTGAATATGAAGATTTCACTCAAGAAATGTAATTTTGGTTTTGAAGATCTCAAAGCATTAGGACATATTGTTTCTGGTTTAAGCTTGGGTATTGACAAAAACAATGTGGCAGCAGTTTTACTTAAGCCAATACCTCAGAATAAAAAAGAAATGATGTATTTTATTTGATTTTCCAGTTATCACAGGCAACACTTGAAAGATTTTGCAATTCTAGCCAAGTCACTCTATAGAATCTGTGATCAACAAACAGTATTTGAGATGACACAGGAGAGAATCAAAGGTTATGAGAAGATAAGGAAAGCTCTTACAGAAGCACCTTTACTCCTCATGCCTGACTGGAATATACCTTTTAAATTTTACATTGATGCATGTTGTGAGCCTGTGAGGTATGTATAACATACCCATAAGGCCACAAATAACTTTATACACAGTTAAAATTGTCTTCAACAGACTTTTTAATTGAATTTGAAATAGAAAATAACAAAAAATAAGCATAACTTTTTTTTGGATAAACAAAGTTATAAATATTATGTCATTTTTGGATTCTACACCAAAAATAACCTAGGGTACATCCATAAGGTGTTATACCCAAAAACACTTATTTCTTATGTTATTAGAAGATTTAAGAATCTCACAGTACTAATGTAACTTTTTTAACATTTTTTTAAAATTGTTAAATTTAAGCTTAAATAAGCTTAAATTTAAAGTTGCATAAGGTTATGCAAACTTACCAAAATTTTAGTTAAAATGGAGGTGTGGTGTATATTTACTGAATTGGCTAAGGATTTGCCATACAGAATGTAAATCCTATGTGAGCTCAATTTAAAAGGGTTTAAGGCCATAGTATGGCTTTAAATAAATAAAAGGGCAAAATCCACGCAAAAAGGTGGGACAAAGGAAAAAGACAAAATAGAGCTGGGGTACCCAACTTTTTGGATCTGCAAGGATTCAATTAAGGTTGTCCACCTGTATTGGAGGATTTTCAACCTTATTTAAACTTTAAGATTAGACTTTGATCCAACATTAACGTTTAAACTGGTTTTATCCCAAATTAGACAGGAATTTCAAGCTGCCAGAGGGTAAAATCCCAATATGCAGGCTTGAATTCAAGGTTTTAAGAACTTTCAAAGCTTAAATAAGCTTAAAAATTTAAGGTTACAAGCATTAAAACCTTATCAAAACTTAAGGTTTGGTGTGTATTGCTATTTTACGTGGAAAAATAGCAATAACTTCAAAAATTCATTAAAAATCCAATTCTTAATGGATTTGCTTGAAAACTTCACACAGCTTACAATTTAATATTATATACATATACATTAAGTTTTAAGTATCTTTTATAAATAAATTTCCTGGGTAATTAGCCTGGAAATTTACTCTTTTAACTAAAGCTCAAAGAAAATTATAATTTCTTTGAAAATTAATTAAAAATTGAGTTTAAGAGATTTCTGCTTGAAACTCTATTTTTAAGTTGTTCATGTGATGAACTTTAATATAAATAAGTTTATTTATATTAAAGACTTAAAATAATTATTTTAAATGAGGATTAAAGTTACATGGAGTTAAGAATAACCCTGTTAAATTTAAATTGGAATTGAAATTAAGTTACCTTAAGTTAAGAACTTTATTTTTGAGCATGGCTTTTCAGTTTTGACCTGAGAGCGCCCTCTATATTCATTATGAATCATGAGAGCTGCTCTGAAGACATAAAAAGAGTCTTTTCATCACTGTTTTTGCCCATCATTCATTATCAATCCAATCATATTAGAAATTTAAACAGGTAAAGTTTTATTAAATATAAAATCTTATTATTAAAGTAATTGTTAAGTTATTTTATTCTTTATTAATCAAAATTAAAGAATTGAAATCATAGAATTTAGATTCTTGTTGTAATCACCAATAATATATTTTATTATATAAAATTAAATCATCTTAAATATCTTTCAAAATCCACAAATTCCTCTTAAGAACTCTTTAATCCTAATTTTCATTATAAAAAGTTGTTTTATCTTTTAAATTATTGATTCTTGGTGTGCTTTTAACTTCTAATTATTATTTAACATAATAACTGTTGTTGTTTGACTTGTTGTATTAAATAAATATTATAAGTAAGTTTTCTCTAAAGTTCTATATTTTTTTTATCTAGTATTAGTTTTTTTTATATAGAATTTTTATTCTATAAGAATTATTTCTGAAAATTGTGTGTTTAATTCTTTTATAAATAATATTTATATTATTTATAAGTGGTTAATATTCATATTTTCCACCTGTAATTGTCTCATTAAGAGCTTTACACTTCTTATTGTTATAACTGTCAGTGACTATAACAATAATAGAATAATTATAATTTATTATAATTATTATTTCTTATTATTATTATATTTCTATAATAATAATTAAATTTATTTTTTTTATATAATCATTTTCAATAATTATATTTAAATTTGTGGTTATAATATTTTGTTATATTATATATTTCTACTGAGGACAGTCAGAGTACTCTTGAATTTGCTACTATTATCAAGAGTTTCATAGACAAACCTTACACATGTGGAGTTGAATTAGCGGCAGCCCTAAATCAAGTCCAAATTATTGATGACAAACCTACAGAAGGACCAGTTTGTTACATCTCAAGACAAATTAAACCAACAGAAGCTAGATATGGTGCAAGCCAAATGGAGTGCTTATGTTTGGTATGGGCACTTGTGAAATTACACTATTATCTTGATGAAAGTGTTTTTGAAGTGATAACTGACTGTAATGGCGTGAAATCACTTCTTAACATGAAAAATCCCAACAGACATATGTTGAGATGGCAAATAGCTATTCAAGAATATAGAGGAAACATGACCATAGTTCACAAAGCAGGAAACATTCACAAGAATGCTGATGGACTTAGCAGATGGGCATTAGCCAACACTCCTGATAACCCAGCTTATGTACCTTTGGAAACAGAACCACAGATTCCAATTGAAGGAATTAACATAACTGATATTGGGACTGAATTATTTGAAGAAGTCAGAGAATCTTATAAGCAAGACGAGAATCGCCATATCTTGACTTCATTATTAGATAAAGACTGCAAAGATCAATCTTTGGTCAATGAACTGGATGAAGTTTGGAAAAGTTCCTATTCTGAAGGAATATTTCACTTGTTTGATGGAATAATTTACCACAGAACCAAACATTATTGTGTGATGACATTGTGTAGTAGACTGCTTTTCAATACCATTCTTCATGAATTCCATGATAGAATCTACTCTTGACACCTGTCAGAGGACAGAACACTTGAAAAAGTGAAGAACTGTGCATGGTGGCCATCTTGGAGAAAAGAGACCATTAAATATTGCCATTCCTGTGACAGATTCCAAAAAGCACACAGGAGTACAGGCAAGAAATTTGGACTTATGATACATATTCAAGAACCAAAATCCCCTTGGGAAGTTGTTCAACTGGATTGGGTCACAGAACTTCCTCCAAATGGTGATAAAAGTTATAATGCTTGTTTAGTCATTGTAGACAGATATAGCAAGACTCCCATATTCTTACCCTGCCATAAAGATGACACAGCTATGGATACAGCTCTTCTTCTATGGAGTAGAGTTATTTCTCATACAGGATTATTTAAAAATATCATAAGTGACAGAGATCCCAAGTTCACATCTGCACTTTGGACCAATCTTCATAGATTGTTTGGGATTAAGTTATCATTCTCTACAGAATATCACCCTCAAACAGATGGGCTGGAAGAAAGAATGATTAAAACTTTAGAAGAAATGATCAGGAGAGTTTGTGCTTATGGGTCAGAATTCAAAGACTCAGATGGCTTTACCCATGACTGGTGCACTCTGATACCTGCATTAGAATTGGCATATAAGACATCAGTCCATTCTTCCACAGGTCAAACTCCTGCTATGTTTGAAAAAGGATAGAATTCAAGACTCCCAGCAGATACACTGAGAAAAGACTTGATTTACATTCATCCTACAGCTTCCAGCTTCAAAATAATGCTTGATAAAGTGAAACATCATGCAAAACAGAGTGTGAATGATGCTTTTGAATATGCTAAACAGAAGTGGGACAAGAGTCACAAAGTAGGGGACTTAGTTCTAGTTTCAATCTTGAATTTTAATAATATCAAAGGCCCAAAGAAACTTTAAGATTCTTATGTAGGACATTTTGTTATTGCTGCCTTACATGGAACCAATGCAGTTCAAGTGGAATTGAGTGGTGAATTGGAAAATAAATACCCAACCTTTCCAGTAAGCTTGATAAAGCCTTATTAACCAACTGAAAAAGAATTGTTTCCTTTAAGGAACCCAGCTCCTTTGACTGTACCACCAGTGGAACAGAGTGAAGACAGAAAAATAAAGAAAGTCATAAAAGAAAGGAGACTTAGGTGTAAACATCAGAGAGAATATCTTGTCAGATATAGAAATCCAGTACATGAAGATGGATGGATGGCAGAATCAGAAATACCTGACTCAGATAAACTCTTAAGGAGATTTAGAAATGAAAGAAGGCCACAAGCCTGAATATGTCTATAAATGTGCTTTAAATTACTTGATCTGAGTAATGTAAAGAGGTTGGACAGTGGAAATTACCCCCTTTGGGGCCTTTTTCCTCTTTTATACCATTGATAAAATTGTAGTACAATTTTATTGTTTGGTGGGAGGGGATGTGAGCCTTGAGGTATATTTTACATACCCAAATAGGCCACAATTATCTTAAAAATAAATGCTGAACTATGCATAACCCATAAGCCATGCATATATTCAAAATTCATCATTTTTGATTTCAGAAAAGATGAATAACTTTTTATTGAGTAAGTAAATCCATGGATTTAAGGCCAGATTTGAATTCTACAAAAATATTCACCTAGGGTAGCTCCATAGATTGAATAAGCTCAATTTAACTCTTTGAGGTGGTAATATGGAAAATACTTCAATACCACATCATTAATACCACATAAAAGGTTGGTGAAAATTTTTGTTTTTCTATATTTCACGCCAAAATAATGGGAATGTGAGGAATCCCATGTTACATACACACTAAGAATAGTGTTATGCATGTTTTGCGCACTTAATATTATGGTATTCTTACATGCACTTTTGATACACCCATAGTGAATATCTCACTAAGCTTAAAATTCTATTTTGACGTAAAAAATAGGCAAGGGGGACAAAAGACATCAAAGAGAGCCAGGGTACCCAACTTCTGAGGCCTCTGAGGTGTGGACAGCTCCAAAGCTTGGATCCATGGCTGATCTTGGCCTAATTGGTAAACCAAAACCTTTTGGGAACTTGGTTACCATGTTACAACTTCAGTAAATCATAAGAAAATAGCAAATAACCTGCTATTTTGACATGCCAAAGAGGTAAAGAGCAACTTAGACTCCTGTAACCATGTCAATTATTAATTAATTTCCATTGATAGATCCCAAAAGAGTAATTAAAACCCTTTTTGGACTAGTACCCATTGATTTAACTCATAGCAACCAGCCATAGACTGCTATTTGCAATTCTACTTAGAAATGAGGCAAAACTTCAAAAATTCATTAAGAATACAATTCTTAATGAAGATTTCTAAAGCTTTCAGGACCAATGGAGAGCTTTATAATCCATGTAAAAACCAGAAAATAATCATACTTTTATATGTAAAATTAAAAAGTTTTACTTACAGTCCATTTTTGAGGATTCCATGTGAAACACAGAATCTTTAAAAATTTACAGAAAATACATTCTGCGATGAAATTTCTAATACAATTGATAGCTTTGGGAAATCAATTATTATTTTAGAATAAAAGAATATTTACAATTTTTACTCCTTTTATTCTTAACCATAAATGGGTTGGTAGTCATTTAAAAGCCTCAAATTAAGTAATTATGATAATCTTATGTGACAACAAATGATGCAATCAATAATACAAAAAGGTTTATTGTTTTCTCACTAAACAGTTTTTCAGTTTTCTCCATGGAACGCCTGTGTGAGCTGTCTTAGACTTAAAAGAGGCCTCCTCTTGCTGTTTTTTCCACATCATCATCATCACATTATATTATACCTTTATTACTAACAAGTAAGTACTAGTTAAAGCTATTTCTTAAGTGTTTTAATTCTTTCTGAATCAATCAGAAGGACATGAAATCATAGAAATCAACTATATATTGTTGTAATCCTCCTATAAATCAATTTTGATGCATTAAATCCACAATTATAGGTTGAATCTCTCTACTTTTATCTTTAATAAGTTCTTTGGAGTATTAGTGAGTGATTTATCTTTAATTCTTAAAGTTTTTTCTCTGAAATAGTTTTCTTCAAGAATTATCTTTATAATTATCATTGTAAGAGATAATTATATATTAAAATAATTTCATTATTTTAATAAAAGAAGTTTTTATTATTAAATTCTTCTTGTAATTGATTCTTGTAGACAATTACTGCTTACTGCTATAATCAATAGCAGTGTATAACACATAAAAGAAATAGTTCTTTAATTATTTAATTGTGGTTATAATAATTTTTATTATTATATTTCATAAGAACAGTCATGGTACTGTTGAATAATAGTAATATTATCAACAGTTTCATAGACAAATCTTACACTTGTTAAAATGCTTTATTGCTGCCTCTAATTCTTCTTTGACCACTTGATTTACTGATTGGACTATTGCTTATAACTTTCTAGCAGGTGTTTCTTGAGAAATTTAAATTTAATAAATACTGGGATTTCTTTCATAAATTGTGAAAAAGGTGATTTTTTGTTGATGAATTTTGTGCATTATTGTAGGAAAATTAATCCAGATGGAGAAAGATGTTCCAGTCATCTTGATGGTAGCTGACATATATCCAAAGATACTGTTTGAGAATATGATTTACCCTCTCTGTCTGTCCATCTGTTTTGGGGTGGAAATCAGTGAAAGATCTCTTTATATATTGAGCTTCTGACATAATTTGGTCCGGAATGATGAAACAAATAAGGAGCCTCTATCAGTTACAATAATGAATGGTAGTCCATGCTTGGAAAAGAAATGGTTAATAAAGATTTGAGATAATTCCAGGGAAGTAATTTTTGAATGAATTGGAATTAATATTTCCATTTTTGCACTGTGGGCTTGACAATGAGTAAGGACTCTGCAAGAAGCAAAATATTTAAGAGAAGAATGAGGAATAGAAAGGGAAAAAGCTCTCCAGTACTTGGGAGCTTAAACTCTTCCAAGGAGGTACTTTTCATGAACTCTATAGTTGAGCTCAGCTGGGAGAATCTTGCAACTATAAAATTAATTGGGATGCTTTCCTGAGTCATTCACCTGACTCAGTACAAAACCCAAGGAATAATCAGAATCATGAGTCTATACAATAGTGTGTAGAGAAGGATCAAATTCAGGAATAATAGGAATGGTGGTGAAGGACTCTTTGAGTATCTGAAACTGACTAAGAGCTTCCTCATTGAAGATAAAGGGTGAATCTTCTTTGAGAAGGGAAGTGAGGGAAGTAATTTTGTTGAGATAATTTTCAATGAAACAATGATAGAAATGTGAAACGCCAAGGAAAGATTGAAGGGCCTTGATGATCTTTGGCTGAGGCAAATTGAAATTTTTTTGGACTTTTGAATAAACCATATTGAGTCCATCCCTTTAAACAACATAGCCAAAGTATTCCATGCTTGAGGCATGGTATACACACTTGGAGGCTTTAAAAAACAAACTATTTTAACTTGGTCTTTTGAGGACAGAGGCCACATATTTGACATGTTCCTCCTCAGAGCTACCAAAGACCATAATATCATCTAAGTAGACTACTACAAAAATATCCAAAAAATATTCAAAGATATTTTCACAAGATTTTTGAATGAAGCAAGAGCATCAGTTAAAAAAAATGGCATAAATACCATATTTGGCTCTAAATGCAGTTGAGTTCTCATCCTCCTCTTTAATTCTCAGAATATTATAAGATCCATGTAGATCAATATTGAAGAAGATAGTGGAACAATTAAAGATGGTAAGAAGCTGGTTCATTGGAGGAACAGGATACCTGTTCTTCCTAGTGAGAGCATTGAGTTTTGGGTAGCCAACACACAAATGAACACCAGAATCCTTTTTCTTGACAAAAAGGACAGGTGCTCCTGCTGAAGAGGATCTTGGTCTTATAGAACCTTTCTCTACATCCTCTGAAATGTAGGCCCACAGTTTTTTCTGACTCATTTTTTGATAGAGAGTAGATAACACCAACTTGAGGTAGAAGCCCCTCCAGCTCAATATGATGATCACAGCCATGGTGTGGAGGGGGTTTCTCTGCTTTCACCTTGGAGTATAAGTTCAAATATTGGCGATAAGCAGTAGGGACTACCTTCATCAAAGTTTAATTTTCTTCTGGGTCTTCCTCCTCATCCCATTGCACTTCTAGGGAGGCATGAAAGGATAAAGGAGGAAGGTCCACATCCCCTTGGAAGAGATGAAGTGAAGATATAAAAACATCTTTTATCTCTTTGAAGACTTCATCTCTTGATGGAAGTAATGACTGAGGGGGAATGATGGGAGGAATATGGACAGAAGAAGGAAGGGAAGGTGTCTTAAGTTCATCAACCACATCAACAAGGTTGATAGTAGTGGCATAGTCATTACTAGTAGAAATAATAATACTACTAGAATCCTTATTACTAAAGGTATAGGTGATCAATGCATTTTTCAAATAAATAATGGGATTAAAATGGTGAAGGAAATCATAGCCCAATATTAGGTCTTCTCCCTTTGGGGAATCTATCATAAAGAAGTCCCATTAAAGCTTGGGAAGGAAGGCAAGTAAACAACCCACTTGGTATAATGGGTGATGAACAAGGAAGTAGATTAATTGGAATCCAAAATTACAAGAGGAATCTTTTCAGGGATCTCTGACATGGTCATTGAGTACTTGAGAACAAAATTCTTTTCAATAAAAGTGTTTTTTTGCACCAGAATCAATGAGAATAATATAAAAGATATCAGAGAAAAGAAAATGAGAAACTTTAATGATTTCTTGACACTAGTATTCAGAGTGCACAATTGTTCTCTTGAATGAAACAAGTGAGAACGATTGAACCCATTGTGATTCCCACTCAGGCTTTTCCCTGCTTGCCAAGGATGTCAGGATTAGTCTATGATGAAGCTTTTTAATGACTAGTTACAAGCTTTACCTATGACAGTGAAATGGTGAAAATAGTAATAAAGAGGTTTGTTTATGATAAAAAGGGTTTATAAAAGAATATTCAGGGATTTACTATTGAGAAATAGTGGTGGTGAGCGCTGTTGAAAGCCCTGGGTGCGGCTTTACCTGTTGGGTTACAATAATAAAGACTACAATAATTGAAACTGTAATTATAACTTATTATTTTCCAAGAGTATGAATGGTTTTTACAGTTGTAATACGTAGTAATTGAAGAGCAAGATGATGAACCCTTTTCTGGTGGAGAAAAGGTCCCTTTTTATCCTAAAATTGGGTGAAAAAGGCCTCTAGACCTTTCCACGCAGAGGAAGTGAAGATTATTCACTTCCAAGGACTGGCTTTTGGTTTTCACAAGGACTGTATAGCCTCTATTGGGCTCAGATGTGGTTTTGAAACCACATCTGGGAAGTTTTCACCAATACAGGGTGGAAATTCTCATCTGGTGACCACATAGCCCTCTTCTGATGTGTATGACACATAGAAGTCTGTATAGAAGCTGTAAAGGACCCCAGTATTTACCAAAATATGAGGTATGAAAGTATAAAAAGGCTTCTTTGTCTTTTTGAGACCTCATAATCATAGTTATGGGAGAATATACCACAGTAAGGCCATATTGGTCTAATTGTGGGATTTTGACCTTAAAGCTGCCATACCTTTGTCTGTTTTTGAGATATAAAGCTCAAAATTTTTTCATTGTGTAGCCTTAGATGTGTTCTACACAATGTTTCTTCATTTGATAAGGTTATCATTAAATATGGCAAAGTTATGCCATGTACAAGAGTTTTTGTACATATGTATGATTTTCTTAAAATCTGTATGGAGCTTGTTTGCCCCATACCTTTTGTTCTAGATAAGATATGGGGGAATGGATGGCACAATTAGATATCCCTGGCTCTGTGCTTCCCAAAAAGACCCCACTTTAGGTATCTCAAACTAAAACTGTAGAAGTTAGATGAGAGGTGAATATTTTATTCATCATTATTTGACCTTATTTTGGTCATAACTTCTGTGATTCTGGTGCTAGCTCAATTTTGCTAGTACCATTGGATAGCCCTGACTTACAGCTTAATTTTGAATAAAAACCTGATGGGGTTAAGCCTCTTTGTCTGTATTTCAGAGGGGAGGTGAAAAATAAGGTTTATGCTCACCAGCAACTTTAAGCAGGAATAACTTTGTTATTACTTGTCCTATGGTGGTGGGACTTGTATATTTGGAAAGAGGTGAGTTTCCTCTTTATTTTGATACTTTTTGAGCTGTTTTGGCCCGGCTCCATTTTTTGGTGGTATCTTGGCTCTACCATTGGTTTATGGTATTTGGCTGTCATGCTTGTGCTCTGGTTTTGAGTCACAGGTTGACATACCCTCCCTCTAAAAATGGCTCATAGTTGATAAGACTTTTCAGTCTTCCTAGAGGCCCTGAGTCTCCTTAAGTGAAGGCTCCCATCTGGTATGGCATCTTCTGCCAATCATTTGTCTTTATCTGCTGTCTGGTTTTTAAATCTGACCAAGTACTGTCTCTGGTCTTTACCATTCAGTCTAATATTCCTGGCCTTGAGGCTTTTCTTCACAGGGACAGGGGAGTCTTCTACTTCCACTATTTCTGGTGGAGTGGGATTTTTCTTGCGGGAGGGGAACTTGTCCTCCTCTGTCTGGAAGTATGGCTTAACCAAACTCACTGGGAATCCTGGGTGTTTCCCAGAAAATTCCTCTGTGAGTTTGACCTCCACTGCATTTTTAACTATCAACTTAATGATAGTGAAGGGCCCTAAAAATGAGTATCTCATTTTCTTTGGTCCCTTAAGATTGTTAAAGTTAAGTGTAGACACTAGCACTTGGTCACCTTCTTTAAAGCCAGGTTCCATGTGTGATTTGTCCCACCTCCGTTTGTTGTATTCTTTTGCCTCAGCTATCCATTTGGAAGCTGTGTCACAAGCCTTCTTCCACATGTCATGGAAGTCCTTGGCTGTGGGGTGGATGGTTAGAAGATTCTTTGCCAAGTGATCCACAGGCAATAGGGGGTTCCACCCTTTTTCTACCAGTGAAGGTGATTTCCCTGTGGTAGAATGCTGACTAGTGCTATAAGCTGGTTGGACTTCTGGTAGAAGGGTAACCCAGTCATGGGTGTATCCTTCATGGTCCTTGTATTCCATGCCATATGCACAGAATCTTCTGATGATGTACTTCATTGTTTGGATCATCCTTTCAGCTAAACCATCTGTCTGTGGGTGGTAAGCTGTGGAGAATGAAAGTTTAGTACCAAGCATGTCACACAAGTTGGTCTAAAATTCTGATGTGAATTTTGGGTCCCTATCTGTCAAGATGAAACTATGATAAAGTGGTAAATAGGCTAGTTACAACTTTAACTATGTTTGTGAGACGGTTATAAAGATTAAAATAAAGGTGTTTTTTCAAGATAATAAGGGCTTTACTATTGAGAAATAGTGGTGGTGAGCGCTGCTGAAAGCCCTGGGTGAAGTCTTACCAGTTGGATTACTATAATAAGAACTACAATACTAAAGTTTATAGTATAACCTGCTTATTTTCCAAGAGTAAAAATGCTTTTGATAGTTTAATATCTAGGAATTCAAGAGAAGGATGAGGAAAGCTTTTCTGGCTGTGAAAAGACCCCTTTTTATCCTGAAATGGGGTGAAAAGGTGGCTAGACCTTTCCACGTAGAGGAAGTGAAGATTTTTCACTCTCTAGGACAGGCTTGTGGTTTACAAAAGGCCTGTATAGCCTTTATTGGGCTCAAATTTGGTTTTCAAACCACATCTGGGCTGTTTTCACCAATACAGGGTGAACATTTTCATCTGGGGACCACACAGCCTGATTCTGACGTGTATGATACATAGAATGCTGTACAGAACCTGTATGGGACCCCAGTATTGAATTAATTATGAGTTATTGAAGTAAAAACAAGCTTCTCAGTCAGTTTGAAGCCTCATAATCATGGTTATGGGATATTGTCCCATGGTAAGGCTGTATTGGTCAAAATGTGGGATTTTGACCTTAAAACAGCTATAGCTTTGTCAGTTCTTGAGATATCAACCTAAATATTGGTTCATTGTGTAGCCCTGTATGTTTTCTACACAATGTTACCTTATTTGGTATGGCTATCATGAAATATGACAAAGGTATCCCATGTACAAGTGTTTTGTACATGTGCGTGTTTTTAGGCAAAAGCTGTATTGGGCTTGTTTGCCCTATAACTTTTGTTCTAGTGGAGATATGGAGAAATGAATGGCACCAGCAGATAGCCCTGATTGTGTTCTTTACAAAACAACCCCACTTTAGGTATCTCACACTAAAACTGTAGAAGCTAGATGAGAGGTGTATGTTTTATTCACCCTTATTTGGCCTGAATTTGACCATAACTTCTGTAATACTGGTTCTAGCTCAGTTTGGTTGGTACCATTGGATAGCCCTGGCTTAGAGATTCATTTTGAATACCCATTTGATGGGTTTAAGCATCTTCCTCTGGATTTCAGATGAGAGGTGAAAAATAAGGTTTATGCTCAGCAACAACTTTGTTATTCCTTGTCCCATGATGGTGGGACTTGTATATTTGGAAAGAGGTGAATTTCCTCTTTCTTTTGATACCTTTTGAGCTGATTTGGCTCAGGTCCATGTTTTGGTGGTATCTTGGCTATACCATTGGTTTATGGTATTTGGCTGTCATGCTTGTGCTCTGGTTTTGAGTCACAGGCTGACACTATCACTAATAATAATTTTAGGGAATCCACAGGTGGATATTATGTTATTCCAAAATAACAAGGCAGTATCCATTTCTGTATCCTCCTTGTGATATGGTAGGCACCTCACACTCTTGCTGAACCTATCAAATATTATCAGGAAAGCATTGAAGTTTTCTTTGCCTCCTGGGACAAGTGTTGTAACCCAGTCCATGCTGATGGTTTCACATGTGTTGAAGTAGCCCATACGTCTTCCCATGTTTTCTATTTTCCTTCTTTCATCTTTTTCACAAGTGTTGATATATTCACTCAACTCTTGTTCCCATTTGGGCCACCAAGCTGTGCTTGCTAACCTTTCCATGGTCTTGTATTCACTCATACATCCGATATAGGGGCAGTCATTGCATTCCTTCAGGATCAGGGATATATGGTCCCTGTCTACTACTGTGAGTGCACTTGTGTGTTTCCCTCCATGGTAGATCAGGCCATCTATAGGGAAAGAATTTCTGTCATTATAGTCCCTCAACCAGGGTTCCCCTGACTGGGATTCAAGTTCTGGGCTCCTGTACTTCTGTTGAAGAAGTTTCAACAGTATGCCACACTGTTTGTGTTTGGCATATGTCTTTATTACTGCACTGAAGAATTGATTATGCAGTTTTGAGGAGCTATTACCAATATGGGAGTTTCTGTTCCTTCTGAATCAGTGTCTCCACTTTCTGGTTCCCATTCAGAAAATCTGAAGTTCTTCCTCCTATCTATTTTCATGAAATGTATAGGAATCTTGGCTGCTACTTCAGGGTCATAGGCTGGGTTGCTTTTGACATTGTGTAATGGCCATCTGCATTGGTGTGGCTTTTTCCCTCCTTTTATATAATGGTCATATTGCCCCTATATTCTTGGATGGCTATCTGCCACCTCAACATGTGTCTATTGGTGGTCTTCATGTTTAGTGTGAGCCTTAGAGGTATTTTCAAATACACAAAAGACAACAAATAACAAAATAAGATATAAATATAAATAAAATATAATTATTTATATTATCAAAATAAAAATTAAAACATGAATACAAATTTACATACAAAAATGAAAATTGAATTACAATTTAAAATAAAAATTACATTCAATTTTAAAATTGTGAAGATGCGTTTTTACTTGAGAAAATTAAGTGAAAATGAATTTTTAATGAAATTAATCAACTTGAAATATTTTTTGTAAAAAGTTACAAAGAATATATTATAACTTTTTATGCAAGAAATAAACCTAAGAAAATTACTTCACCATTGGATTCCCCATAAAAAATAAGGTGGGGTCACCTCTGGGTAAAATTTCTGTAACTCAACTCTAAATAAGCTTAAATTAAGTTTTTAGTATTTTCTGTACAAAAGTATGAAAATCCTTAAGACCTCAAATTAATTCACACTACATGTGATGTTAACCATCAATTTCTGTGTTAAAATTGAGGTGTTGTGTTTAGCTTAGAAGTTATGAGGAATTGAAGTATTTTCAATTGAATTCAATTGAAATGTCAAAATGTGTGCTTGTATTACATAAGTGAGCTGTAATTTACATATGAGGTATCAATTATCACACTTGTGTACTGTAAAGCTCAATTGAACTGTATGTGTAAATTACAAGTGTATTACATGATTAGGAATTAAAGAAAAAATAAATTGGAAAGATTCATTCTGGGGGTGGGAAAGGTACTCTAGCTCCAAGGGGGATCCAGACCTCCAACATCCTTGCTGACAGGCATGGGATGTCAAAATCCACGCAAAATTTCATCACTTTTGGCCTGGAATTGAGTAACAGGGTCTGTGACTGAATTGATGATGAGGTTTTGATACCAACCAGGGCAGTTTTGACTGTTGCCAAGAGGGTAAAGCTACCCTTAAGCTAAAACAATCTTTGTAAAAACAGTTCTAGCTGGTTTCTGCGTCTTTTACACACATTCTGACGTGTTTTGAAGTCTCTAGACCAGGTATTACTACAGTAATGGCTGATTTAAGGGTCTAAAGTGGCTAAAAATACCAAAAAATGGCTAAAACCAGCCCTTTTTTGGTCTAAAGCAGGGTTCAACGATGCCATAATTGGATTTTCTGCTGTCATAGTGCTTTCCACGACTTACAAGAATAAATTATACTTTTGGAGTAAGGAAATTTAGGGTTATAAAAGAATGTCTTCTTTGCCCCACTTTTCTCCTCATGTTAAAATCTTTTCCTTTTATATTCAGTTTAAAAACTGTTAAAACAATCAATAAAAGATTCCAACCAGCTTTTTTAAATCATTCTCAACCTTTTAACCATGTGAGAAAATTATTATAATCATTTTTTGTAACTCTTATAATCATTTTTACCCCTTGAACCACCCCATAAGTGAATTAAAGCATCTTTCATCATTGTTAACTTTGTCACTTTGTTTCCAAACTCAATCTGGTCAATTTTGGGTGTTTTTTATCTTTAAATACCTTTTTAAAGACTTTGTTCTTTAATCAATTAGTTCCAATTGAAATTGCTCTTGAGGAAATTTCTTTTGTAGCCTTAAATATCTCTTGTAGAGTATTTTTGGATAAATTTTTATTGTTGGTAAAACAATAAATCTTTATAATATTCTTGTTTTATAATTATAAGTTTGAAAACAGCAAAATTGGCGTGTTTTCTCCTAAAAATACTATTTCATACTATTTTTTAATTATATTTTACCTTATACAAATTTTGAGGACAGGAAAAGTACTTGATTTTTAATCAAAGTTACATATCCACACCTTACATTTGGGGGCCCAGCCGTGATATTTTACCTGTGACATAATTTTTTAATCTTTTCAAATTACTTTTCCTATATTGAAAAATTAAAAACATATCAAAAATACTTATAATTCAAAAAAAATTCATAAAAATAATTTTTTTCATATTATAAGTGAGGCTTTATTTTTTCATTTCTCTCTTGAAAAAATCTTCTTTATTTAATAAATTGGCTTTTTCATCAATTTGAGTATCTGACAACATGGTAAGACAACAAAATATTGAAACAGCCTCAACAGTAACAAGCATTATTCCTGCAAATACTGTGAATTCTGACCATAATAGTACAGTTATTATAGCTCAGAATAATCAACCTGAACAAATTTCTTCTGTATTAATTAACTTGGATATAAGTAATACCTTTAAGAAGGCAAAGAATTTGGCCAATAGTAAGTTTTTTGACAGAAAATACTATTTTTAAGCCTTTTAATCATAAAATATGCCTTCAACCAGATCAGGAGCCAGCTATAACCCCTCAAGCAGCTCCCAAAAAGGTCATAGATGTGATTATGGCAGAAGCCAATCAGTTACAGAAGGACAAGGGTAAGTTGATGACCTCCAAATTAATAAATTATGTCATTCTGAAGCTGATAATACTGTTTTACCTTCAAAAGGAGCTGACACTGCCACAAGAAGCCTCAGTGGACATTTAGAAAGACAGCCAGAAGGCTTACAACAATGCATTGCAGCACAAAGAGTACCAGATCCTTGCAGGTATGTGGAAAAACTGCATGAATTCTTACCTGGCTGTGAGAAATTTTCTGGGCTAACTCAACACTTGCAAGTTACTCAATGGATGGCATCCATTGATGGAAAAGAAGAACATGATGCTTTTAACAGCAAAATGGAGGAAAAACAACCATCCACCACCCAAGCAAGTCTCAAAAACAGCCCCAATAGCCAGCAGCAGCAATTCCAATGTGAAAAAGCAGCCACAAGCTAAAAACAAGGGCAAAGGCAAGGCACCAGCCACAAAACCTTACAGCCAGGGCTAAAGAATCCCAAAGATTAAGCAGGATGCCATGGAAAATATATTTCAGATGGCCAGAACAATGATGGAATTACAGAAAAAGGAGGAAGCCAGATTAAAATATCAGAAATGATTTCTGACATTTTTGATTCTATCCCAGAATTGTATGAAGCTATAAATGATGTAAAAACTCATGTTTATGATAAAAATTCATCCATTTGTAACAATCTTAAAACAAAAAACTTAAGTCTGAGCCAAATAAATGAGACACTTGTGTGTTTTGAAAAAGCTTTAAGAGAAATTAAAACTTCCAATAATGACAATTCATTTGTAAATAAATTACATGAACAATCTGACATTATTAAAGAATTGACAGACAAATATTCTAAATTCAATATTGAAAACATAATTGAAACAAGAATAAAACAAGCCATAAGTACTATCAAAGAGGAGAATAAAAATGTTCTTGAGAATATTTTAAAATCATTTACTGAAGTAAAGACATATACAATTGTCTTGAAAAAGTGTTTCGAAACCTCACAAGAGGAAATATCAAAATTAACAATGAAGTTGAATCAGATAACTTCTGATAATACTAGACAAACAGAACTATGGAAAGAGCTAACACAAACAGAAGATAATTATGAAACTAATGCAATAAATGAAATACAAATTTTACAACATGAATTCAGAAATTACCAAAGGTGTAACAATAGTAAAATGAATGATATTGAACAATTACCTCACACCTTACCAAGAATGTCTACACCTTTCAATAAGAATGAGGGAACAAGAATTCCAAATCCACAAGTATTGGAGGTTGAAGACTCACAGTTAAAAGATAAATTTTCCACTTCTTCTCATAGCTTGGAACCATCAATGGGCCAAGCACTCCTGAAAGAAGTACCAAAGCTTAAAGAATGGCCTCACTTCAGTGGTGAAGGAGAATATGACCATATGGAATTCATCAGAGGTATTGACATGATTAAAGAAGATTTTGAATTACCAGACAGATTAGTAACAGCAAGCTTTAACACCTTCTTTACCAGATCAGCTCACAGATAGTATATCAAATTAAGACAAGCCCATGGACACCAAAGTTGGACTTGGTAGAAAACCCAAATTATAAACAAATGGGCCAATGATGCTTGGAGGTTTAAAGTGGCAAAAGCCTTTGAATCTGCCAAATTCAATGCTGCTAAAGACAAAGCTTTACCATGGTTTTTCCAACAAAAAGACAGATTAACAGAATTGTATCCTGACATGTCAGAATTTATGATCCACAGAAAGATTCTGAGACAATGTGGAGGTGATGTAGAGCATGCTGTAAAAAGCAGGACTACTGAGAAATCTTCAGAAGAAGATATTATTAATATATTAGAAGAAGTAGCCACCAGAACCAGGATTGGTCTAGTAGGGTGAATCTCAAAACAAGATTTTATACACCTTGGAGAGATTCTGTGGACAAAAATACCAAAACAAATTCTAATGATGTTAAGTATAAATCTGCAGATATAATCAGAAAGTGCCATATTTGCCAAAGCATCACCCACTTAGCCAATACATGTCCAAAGAGGGGGAAAATCAATGAAATTGACATTGAAGAAGAACCTGATGTTGAAAAAGATGATAATATAATGGAAAAAAATTCAGATGATAAGTCATCAATATTTTCTGAATCTCCAAAAGGTATAGAAGATATTAATGCCACTTTATAATTCATGGAATCTTATTCCCACTTGCCACAATTAAGCAATGGTAAGCTTGATTTGTCAAAAATTCAAGATGCACAACTTATGAAAACCAAACCAAACAGGGGAAAAGGATATACAGCTGGTAGCTCCTGTATAACAGAAGTGGTAATTGACAAAAAACCCACTAAACTTTCACTTGACCCAGGAGCCTTCTGCTCTTGTGTTGGCAAATATTTTCTTAAAACTTGTGTACCAAATTTTGAAGACCAATTGTTACCAATTGATGGCATAAAATTCAATAGTGCAAGTAATCCAATGAAAGCATTGGGAACATTTGAGACCAATGTCATATTTCCACATATTAATGGGAATTTAAGAATCACTGTTGAATTTGTTGTTATGGAAAATTGCTCTAGTACCCATTTTATATTGGAAATGACTATTTGATCATGTATGGAATAGACTTACACAACACCAAGGACAGATACTTTACTATTGGAGACAATAAGCATCAAAATTTTGCCTTTTTACCATTCAATAGACAAAACACAGTAAGTAAAGTAGCACCAGTCAGCTTAGAGTTGGAAAGATTCAAATCTGAACAGTTAAATGAAGCTGAAAGAAGCCTTCATCTGACTGATAGTCAGGAAAATGAACTTTATGCCCTTTTATATGACCACACAGAAGCATTTGCATCAGACAAAGAACCTTTGGGGGCAATTATTGGTCAGGAAGTTGACATTATCCTTAATACTGAGAGACCTTATACACCACTATTAAGAAGACCTGCATATCCAGAAAGTCCTCAATCAAGTGAAGCTCTGGAAATTCATAATAAAAAACTTCTAGACCTTGGTGTAATAAGAAAGGTTGGCCATAACAAGGAAGTAGAAATAACTACACCATTCATAGTGGCATGGCATAATGGAAAATCTAGAATGGTTGGGGACTTTAGAGCTCTGAACACTTACACTGTTCCAGACAGGTACCCAATACCAAAAATCCAAATTGCCCTTACCCAGATATCTCAAGCAGTTTAAATAACCACTATGGATTCCCTTAAAGGATTTCATCAGAATGTAGTGAAACCAAGGGAAAGAAAATACTTGAGGATTATTGTTCATTGTGGAGTATATTAATATTTGAGGATGCCTTTTGGTATCAACAATGCACCTTCACACTTCCAAAGAATGATGAAAGAAATCTTCCCTGAAGAAATTTTGGAAGTATGGTTAATTATTTACATTGATGACATTAGTGTCTGTTCAAAAACTTGGGAAGAAAATATGTACAGATTATCCAGAGTATTGACAAAAATCCAATCTGTCAACATGAAAATTTCTCTAAAGAAATGCCATTTTGGATTTGAAGAACTTAAAGCACTGGGACATGTAGTATCTGGTTTATCCCTTGGAATTGACAAAAACAAGGTTGCAGCAGTATTGATGAAGCCCATGCCTCAGAACAAGAAAGAAATTCAGTCATACTTAGGGGTTGCGCGATATTACAGGAAGCATATTAAAGATTTTGCATCCATAGGAAGACCCCTTTATAGATTATGTGACAAAGACAGAGTAAAAGCCTTTAAACGTTTAAGACAAGCCTTGACCACTGCTCCACTCTTACTGATGACAGACTTTAAACTGCCCTTTAAGCTTTACATTGATGCGTCAGGGGATGGGCTTGGTGCTGCACTTCATCAAGTCCAAACTTTGAATGATAAACCTGTTGAAGGGCCCATATGTTTCATATCCAGGCAAATCAAACCAGCTGAATCCAGACATGGAGCAAGTCAGATGGAGTGTTTATGCCTTTTTTGGGCTTCAGGAAGACTCAATTACTTTCTGGAAGGATGTGTTTTCAAAGTAATAACAGATTGTACCACTGTTAAATCACTTTCAAACATGAAAAGACCCAACAGACATATACTCAAATGGAAAATAGCCATACAAAAGTATAGGGGCAATATGACTATTGTTCATAAAGATGGGAATATTCATTGAAATGTAGATGGACTAAGCAGATGGCCATTATCAAATAATATTGATAATCCTGCTTATGTGCCAGAAGGAGCTTCCCCACATATCCCAATAGAAGGAATAAGTGTTACAGAATTGAACAACACCTTCTTTGAAGAAGTAAGAAACAGTTACACTAAATATAAGAGCTGTAGCATCTTATGCCAATTACTTAACAAAGACTGTAAAGACAACTCTCCAATACATGCCTTGGATGAAGTATAGAAGGAATCTTATGATGAAGAAATGTTTCACCTACTGGATGGTATAATTTACCACAGGACCAAGCACACATGTGTCATGACAGTTGTGGAAAGGTCATTAATCAATCTTTTTACTGAAAGAATGCCATGACAGCCCTTTCTCAGGGCATCTGTCTGAAGACAGAACAAGAGAAAAAGTAAAAACCTGCATATGGTGGCCAATGTGGCAAAGAGATGTTGCAGAGTATTGAAAAACCTGTGACAGATTTCAAAAAGAAAATAAATCCACTGGAAAAAGACTTGGAAATATGATCAAGCTCCAAGAACCCAGTAGACCTTGGGAAATCGTCCATATGGATTGGGTAAATGGCCTGCCACCAGGGGGTGACAGAAGCTATAATGCTTGCCTAGTGATTGTTGACAGATTTAGTAAGACTCCAATCTTTCTACCATGTCACAAGGATGATACAGCCATGGATGCAGCTCTCCCAATATGGAATAGAGTAGTATCATGGACTAGCATATTCACAAACATCATTAGTGACGGAGATCCCAAATTCACCTCAGCACTATGGACAAATCTTCACCAACTATTTGGGAAAAAATTATTCTTCTCTACAGCCTAAAACCCACAAACTGATGGTTTGGCTGAAAGGATGGTCCAGACCTTGTAAGATATGGTAAGAAGATTTTGTGCATATGGCCTTGAATTTAAAGATTGTGATGGATTTACCCATGATTGGTGTACTCTTTCACCAGCACTAGAATTGGAATATGAGACATCTATTCATGCCAGTACCAATCAAACTCCTTCTATTCTAGAAAAAGGATGGAATCCCAAATTACCTCAAGATTCCTTGAGGAAAGAATTGGCTGAAATACATCCTACAGCTGCTAGCTTCAAAGGAATGCTTGACAAAGCAATAAAGCATGCAGTGAGGTGCATGGAAGACTCTTTTGCATATTCTAAGGACAAATGGGACAAGTCACATACCACTCCAGATTTTAAAGTGGGGGATTTAGTACTTGTATCCACCACTAACTTCAATAACATCAAAGAATGTAAAAATCTCAAAGATTCCTTTGCAGGAAGGTTTTTTATTAAGGCCCTCCATGGAGAAAATGCTGTTTAAGTAGAACTATCTGAAGAACTTAGCAGTAAGCATCCTACATTTCCAGTGAGCTTGATAAAGCCATATTAATCTAGTGATGCTGAAAAATTTCCTTTAAGGAATAAAGTTCCCCAAGTTATACCTCCTATTGAATCATCTGGTATTAAAAAGATTACCAAATTTCTCAAAGAAAGAAAAGTGAGAACCAATAAAATAAGGGAATACATTGTTAGGTCCAGTGACCCAACTTGTGAAGATGAATGTTTTGCAGAAAAGGACATACCTGAAGCTACTAGACTTCTCAGGAGGTTCAGACACAATATAAATAACAATATTACAAATTAATATTCTTTTTTAAGGGGAGGGAATGTGAGCCTTAGAGGTATTTTCAAATACCCAAAAGACCACAAATAACAAAATAAGATATAAATATAAATAAAATAGAATGATTTATATTATCAAAATGAAATTAAAAATATAAATACAAGTTTAAATACAAAAAAATGATTACAATTTGAAATAAAAATTACATTAAATTTTAAAATTTTGAAGATGCATTTTTACTTGAAAAAATTAAGTAACAATGAATTTTTAATGAAATTAATCAACTTAAAATATTTTTGGTAAAAAGTTACAAGAATATATTATAACTTTTTATGCAATAAATAAACTTAAGAAAATTACTTCACCATTGGATTCCTCATAAAAAATAAGGTGGGGTCACCTCTGGGTGAAATTTCTGTAACTCAACTCTAAATTAGCTTAAATTAAGTTTTTAGTATTTTCTGTACAAAAGTTGAAAATACTCAAAACCTTAATTTAATTCACACCACATGTGGTGTTAACCATCAATTTTTGTGTTCAAATTGAGGTGTTGTGTGTAGTTTAGAAGCTATGAGTAATTGAAGTATTTTCAATTGAAATGTCAAAATGTGTGCATGTATTACATAAGTGAACTGTAATTTACAAATGAGGTATCAGTTATTAAAGCTGGGTACTGTGAAGATTGATTGAATTGTATGTGTTAATTAAAAGTGTATTACATGATGAGGAATTAAAGAAAAAAATAAATTGGAAAGATTCATTCTGGGGGGTGGGAAAGGTACTCTAGCTCCAAGGGGAAGACAGACCCCCAAACTCCTTGCTGACAGGCATGGGATTTAAAAATCCATGCAAAGGTTCATGACTTTTGGCCTGGAATTGAGTCACAGGGTGTGTGACTGAACTGATGATGAGGTTTTGATACCAACCAGGGCAGTTTTAACTGTTGCCAAGAGGGTAAAACTACCCTGAAGCTAAAGCGATCTTAGTAAAAACAGGATTAACTGCTTTTTGAGTCTCTTACACACATTATGAAGTGTTTTTAAGGCTCTAGACCAGGTATTACTATAGTAATGGCTGATTTAAGGGTCTAAAATGGCTGAAACCAGCCCTTTTTTGGTCTAAACCAGGGTTTAATGATTCCATAATTGACTTTTCTGTTGTCAGAGTGTTTTATATGACTGACAAGAATAAATTTTACTTTTGGAGTAAGAAAAATGATGGCTATAAAAGAATGTCTTCTTTGCACCACTTTTCTCTTCATGTCAGAATCTTTCCCTTTTATGTTTAGTTTAAACACTGTTAAAAACAATCAATAAAAGATTCCAACCACCTTTTTTAAATCATTTTAAACCTTTTAACCATGTGAAAAATTATTAAAAGAATCGTTTGTAACTCTTATAATCATTTTTACCCCTTGAACAACCCCATAAGTGAATTAAAGCATCTTTCATCATCATTAACTTTGTCACTTTGTTTCCAAATTCACTCTGGTGACTTTTGGGTGTGTTTTCTCTTTAAATACCTTTTTAAATAATTCTTTCTTTAATTCATTGCTTGGAATTCTTTGCTCAATTAATTCCAATCAAAATTGCTCTTGAAGAAATTTCTTTTGTCGCCTTAAATATCTCTTGTAGAGTATTTTTGGATAAATGTTTATTGTTGGTAAAACAATAAATCTTTATAATATTCTTGTTTTATACTTATAAAGTTAAAACCAACAAAACCTGTGTGTTTTCTCTTAAAAACACTATTTCATCCTATTTTTTAATTATGATTTACCTTATACAAATTTTGAGGACAGGAATTGTACTTGATTTCTAATCAAAGTTCCATATCCACACCTTACATTTAGTGAAGAATTAAAGGCTGTGCAGTTTTTGTAGACTTCAAATACTGCACCCTTCAAATAATAGTGGATTTTCTCCAGAGCCCATACTAGGAATAGGAATTCATTCTGGGTGGCCCCATACCTGGATTCTGAATCTTTCAGTTGCCTAGAGATGTAGCATATCCCTCCCTCTCTTGGTTCACCATCTCTGCCCCTAAGGCTTGGCTACATGCTGCATCTATGTATAGCTTTAATGGTAGTTCCAAGTCAGGTAAGATGAGAACAGGTGCATTTGTGAGTTCATGTCTGATCGTCTCATATGCATCCCTCCTTTCCTTGGTAATTTCAAAAACTACATCTTTTGAGAATAACTTGTATAGACTAATAGTTATGTGGGCAAGATTTCTGATGTGGTTTCTGTAGTAGCTGGAAAACCCAAGGAAAGATTGCATCTATTTGATGCTCTTTGGGACTGGCTTTAGCAGTACTTCTGCTACTTCGTTCTGGTCTATGGCAATACTAAATGTAAGGTGTGGATATGAAACCTTGATTAAAAATGAAGTACTTTTCCTGTCCTCAAAATTTGTATAAGGTAAAATATAATTAAAAAATAGGATGAAATAGTGTTTTCAAGAGAAAACACACCAATTTTGTTGTCTTTAACTTTATCAGTATAAAACAAGATTATTCTAAAGATTTATTGTTTTACCAACAATAAAATTTATCCAAAAATACTCTACAAGAGATATTTAAGGCTACAAAAGAAATTTCTTCAGGAGCAATTTCAATTGGAATTAATTGAGCAAAGAGCTGCAAGCAATTAATTAAAGAGCAAAGTCTTTAAAAAGAATATTAAAAAGAAAACATGCCCAAAAATGACCAGAGTGAATATGGAAACTAAGTGACAAAGTTTACAGTGATGAAAGATGCTTTAATTCACTTTTGGGGTGGTTCAGGGGTAAAAATGATTATAAAGGTTACAAACAATGATTATAATGATTATTTAACGTGGTTAAAAGGTTTAAAATGATTTAAAAAAGGTGGTTGGAATCTTTTGTTGATTGGTTTAACAATGTTTAAACTAATTATAAAAGGAAAAGATTCTAACATGAAGAGAAAAGTGGGGAACAGAAGACATTCTTTTATAGCCATCAATTTTCTTACTCCGAAAGTAAAATTTACTCTTGTCAGTAGTGAAAAAAGGTCTGACAACAGAAAAGCCAATTATGGCATCATTGAACCCTGGTTTAGACCAAAAAAGGGCTGGTTTAGCCATTTTTAGCCATTTTAGACCCTTAAATCAGCCATTACTATAGAAATACCTGGTCTAGAGCCTTCAAAACACTTCAGAATGTGTGTAGGAGATGTAGAAACCAGTTAAAGCTGTTTTTACTATGATTGTTTTATCTTAAGGGTAGTTTTACCCTCTTGGCAACAGCTAAAACTACCCCAGTTGGTATCAAAACCTCATCATCAATTGAGTCCACAGACCCTGTAGCTCAATTCTAGGCCAAAAGTGATGAGCCTTTGCCTGAACTTTGACACCACATGCCTGTCAGCAAGGATTTTGGGGGTCTAGATCCCCCTTAGAGCTGGAGTTCCTTTTCCCCCCCAAATTTAATCTTTCCAATTTATTTTTCCTTTAATTGCTCATCATGTAGTATACTTATATTTTACATATGTAATTCAATTGAGTTGTACAGTTCAATACAGTAATAATTGATACCTCATATGTAAATCAAAGTTCACTTATGTAATACACGCGCACATTTTGACATTTCAATTTAATTCAATTGAAAATGCTTTAATTCCTCATAACTTCTAAAATATACACAACACCTCAGTTTTAACACAAATTTTGGTGCTTAACACTACATGTGATGTGAATTAAATGAAAGTTTTGAGGATTTTCAATTTTCATACAGAAAAAACTAAAAACTTAATTTAAGCTTATTTAGAGTTGAGTTACAAAATCTTCACTCAGAGGTGACCCCACCTGATGTTTTATGAGGAATCCAATGGTGAAATAATTTTTATATGTTTATTCATTAGATAAATTTTTTTAATAATCTTTATTTAACTTTTTTCCAAATTTATTTATTTTTTTGCAATTTTGTTAAAAATTCATTTTTATTTAATTTTTTCAAGTATAAATGTAATTTTACAATTTCAAAATTGTAATTAAATTTTTAATTGTGAATATAATTTTATATTTATATTTTGATTTTCATTTTAATAATATAAATAAATTTATTTTATTTATATTTATATGTTAATTTTGTATTTGTGGTCTTTTGGGTATTAGAAATTACCTCTAAGGCTCACACTCAGACCTGAGACTTTGTGTCCCAGTGCCAGTAATTCTTGTTGGCCAAAATTTCACTTTTTAAGTGAAGTTTTCAGATTGATGGGTGTGCACTTCCTTAGTACTCTTTCTATCTACTGCACATGGTCTTCTCATGTCTCTGAGTATATAATAATGTCATCAATATACACTACCATCAAGATTCCCAATATTTCTTCTTGAAATATTGTGTCCATCATCCTTTGGAAGTGGGCTGGTGCGTTTTTGATTCCAAATGGCATCCTGGTGTACTCATATATTCCCACATGGCAGATAATTCTGAGTATTTTAATTGAGTTTTGTTTAAATCCATTCTGGTTGAAGCCTTTCTGTAAGATGTTTCTATGAAACTGTTAATAATATTACTATTAATCAACAGTACTATGACTGTTCTTATTGAATATAATAATGAAAATTATTATAACCACAATTAAATAATTAAAGAATTATTTCGTTTACGTGTTATAAACTACCAGTTATTATAACAGTAAGAAGTAATTGTCTGCAAGAATCAATTACAAGAAGGATTTCTTAATAAAAACTTCTTTTATTCAAATAATTAAATTATTTTAATATATAAATGTAAGATGTGTCTATGAAACTGTTGATAATATTACTATTAATCAACAGTACCATGACTGTTCTTATGAAATATAATAATAAAAATTATTATAATAACAATTAAATAATTAAAGAAATATTCCTTTTACATGTTATACACTACCGGTGATAATAACAGTAAGCAGTAACTGTCTACAAGAATCAATTACAAGAAGAATTTATTAATAAAAACTTCTTTTATTAAAATAATGAAATTATTTGAGGATATAATTATCTTTTACAAGAATAATTATTGAGATAGCTCTTGAAGAAAACTATTACCAGAAAAAAAACTGTAAGAATTATGATAAATCACTCATTATTAATCCAATGAACCTTTTAGAAGATAATAGTAGAGAAATCTGATGTAGAATTGTGGACTTAATAGATCAAAATCGAATTATAACAATGATACAACAATATATAGTTGATTTCTATGATTTAACGTCTTTCTGACTGATTTCTGAAAGAATAAAACACTTAAGAAGAGTTTCAACTAATACTTACTTGTTGGTACTAAAGGTATAATTGAATAATGTGATGATTTGGAAATAACAGCAAGAGGAGGCCTCTTTTAAGTCAACAACAGCTCACAGAGGTGTGCCATGGAGCAAACTGAAAAACCAGTAAAACCTTTTGGATTATTGATTGCATCATCTGTTGTCACGTAACATTTATCATAATTACTTAATTGAAGCTTTTATGTGACTACCAACCCAAATATGGTTAAGAATAAAAGGAGTAACAACTGTAAATCTTCGTTTATTATGAAATAATTATTTCTTTCTCAAACTTATCAATGTCATTGGAAATTTCATCACAGAATGTATTTTATCTGGATTTTTAAAGATTCAGTATTTCACATGGAATCTTCAAAAATGGACTGTAAATAAAACTTTTAATTTTAAATATAAAAGTATAATTCATTTTGGTTTTTAAATCTGCTATAAAGCTTCTAATTGGTACTGAAAGTTTCAAAAATATTCATCAAGAATTGTATTTTTAATGAATTTTTGAATTTTTTACCTCATTTCTACGTAGAATTGCAAATAGCATTATATGGCTGGTTGCTATGAGGTAAATGAATGAATACTAGTCCAAAAGGGGATTTAATTACTCTTTTGGGGCTTATAAATGGAAATTAATTAAGAATTGACATGGTTACAGGAGTCTAAGCTGCTCTTTACCTCCTTGGCACATCAAAATAGCAGGTCATTTGCTATTTTCTTATGATTTACTGAAGTAGTAACATGGTAACCAAGTTCCAAAAAGGTTTTGGTTTACTAATTGAGCTAAGATCAGCCATGGATCCAAGCTTTGGAGCTTTCCATGCCTCAGAGGCCTCAGAAGTTAGGTACCCTGGCTCTCTTTGATGTCTTTTGTCCCCTTTGACTATTTTCCAATCAAAAATAGAAATTCAATCTTAAAGTAAGATATCCACTATGGGTGTACCAGAAGTGCATGTAAGAATACCATAATATTAAGTTCCACAAACATGCATAACAATATTCTTAGTGTATATGTAACATGGGATTTCTCACATTCCTGCTATTTTGGTGTGAACTTGAGAACAACAAAAATTTTCACAGATCTTTTATGTGGTATTGATGATTTGGTATTGAAGTATTTTCCATATTACCACCTCAAATAGTTGATTTGAGCTTATTCACTCTTAGGAGCTACCCTAGGTGAAACTTTGTGTAGAATCCAAATCTGGCCTTAAATCCATGGATTTACATACTAAATAAAAGTTATTCATCTTTTCTGAAATCAAAAATGATGAATTTTGAATATATGAATGACTTATGGGTTATTCATAGTTCAGAATCTATTTTTAAGATAACTGTGGCCTATTTGGGTATGTAAGATATACCTCAAGGCTCACACTTTCATACAATCCATCTTGGTTATGTATTTGGCTTTTTCCAGTTTGTCTAGGGAATGAGGTTTCCTTGGTATAGGGTACCTGTAAGCTTTTGTGTAGTTATTCAGAGCTCTGAAATCCCCACACAACCTAGATTTGCCATCATTCCAGGTGATGAGGAAAGGAGTGGTAATTTCCACTATTTAATTGTGTCCTATCTTCCTGATGATATCCATTTCTAGGAGTTCATTGACGTGTTTCTAAATCTCCTTCCTAATTTCCAGACTTTCTGGGTATGGAGGTCTCCTCAGGATAGGTGGATAGGGTCTTTCCACATCCGGATATAATTCTATATAATGGCCTCTGATTTTGCCTAATGGTTCTTCACCAAAGGCAAATGCTTGTATATTTTTTCTCAGCATCTTCAGTAAACTAATTTTCTGTTTACTGGTGAGGGTAGTACTGAATTGGCCCTCCCTGAACTTATTCAGTAATTCTTCTAGAGGGTCATGGGTATATATTTGGTATATGTCAAGTGAAAATTTCTTTTCCTTCTTTGTACCAATAGTAATATGCCTATTTTTACTGTTGTAAATATCAATTCAATACATCCTCTGGTAGTCTGTTCCCAGTAAAAACCATTGGATGTAGGAATCTTCAAGCACAACAAACTCTTGATTGAGTCTGATATTACCTTTCCTGTGGGGTATAATTATCTCTTTGATAATTGTCCCAATGGATGTCATCTTCCATGATGCACTTTTGAAGGTCTTTGCCTTGGTTGGCAAGAGTTGTTTTTCCCAATTTGGGAAGTGATGATACAGATAATATCTGGCCACTATTGAGAAGTGTGCTTCACTGTCAATGATCAATGAGTGTTGAGAAGTGTCTATGCAAACACTCATCTTTGGGGCTGTCCCATTTATGTATGCCATTCCTTTAGTTTGTGTAGCTAGGAATTTTTGTATATCTTGTGTGTGTTTACACAGGTTTTTGTTTGCAGTTTCTTGTGGCATGCCTGCTTCTAAATGTATGTCCTGAATTTCTAGTGGTGTTTCCTCTTGGTACTCCACTAGAAATTCCTCTCTTGGGTCTTGGCCTTCATCAGATGGTTCTCTGATGGCATCACCCATAGAGTCTGATTAAGAATCCTCTGTTGGGGATTCCTCCTCTGGGACTTTCTCAATGGCATAGACTTTTTTCTTTGCCTTTGGAAAGTTCTTGGCATTATGCTCTGTTGAGCCACAATTGTGACAAGAACTCTTCTTCTTATTCACTTCTGCCACTCATTCTATGGGTTTGTCTTTAAGCTCCACCATGAAAGGTTGTTTCTCTCTGAAGCCACTACTTCTATAAGGGAAGTATTTCCCTATATTTGTTCTTTTCCTCACATCTTTTAAGGTGTTTAAAATTTCATCTAGAGTGTAACTTTGGTTGTATCTGCATTTTAATGCATTCTCTAGCTCTCCTGGAATTTGTGTCAGGAGTTTGTGATTCCTCATCTGAATATTCATTTGAGGATAAATGTCTTTAAGTCTTTTAGACTGTCTGAGACACCACTCATATGTATATTTGTCCACAGAGTACTTGTCATTTTCAAATGAAATGGTCTTCTGCCATATACAAGTACCATTGCTGTAATTTTGGATGATTTGACTCTTCCACCATGGCCAGCTTCTTCTGCCATGGACTTCTTTCATCTATGTGTGCCAAATACTAATGTTTCCTTGAAATGCTGTATTCAATCTAGCATTAATTCAGTAGTCTGGTATGCTTGGTACATCAATGAAGAGTCTATCAATATAATGAATGAGTGTTATATGATCATATTCTCCTGTGCCAGATAATTTGGGCCAGCTTGAGGCCTCTGCAAGCTGTTTCAAGGCTTCTTTCACAGAATAAGAAATATTATCTCCATCCTGGTATTGAGATGGATATCTTGCCTTATTCGCCAATATGGCATCTGGTGGGATGTCCACTTGGTGATATGGATTATCCATAACATTGCCTTGTGGCTGGGGCTTCATGTTATGGTAGACATTAAACAGTTTGTTTATGTCTTGATCCAGACAATCCCTGTTCCTTTTTCTGTGGTGTTGTTCTTCAAAGACTTGATTAAGTATTTTGTTGGTCCCCTCAGAGGCTTTGCTCAATTGAGCATGTCCCTCTTGAAGAGTTTTGACATTTTTGTCCATGGAGGCTGTTAATGTTTTCATCCTCTCATGGATTTCTTAGAGTTATTAAAACTGCTTTTGAGTTTGCTCAGAAAATGGGGACATTTGTAACCACAGTGCTTCACTGTTCAAGTTACTCTCAGGCACAACAACATTATTTTCAATCTGAGTGGGGGTAATATTTCTATTGATGGGGATACTTATTTTAGAAGTATGTACAGCTATTTCTGGTTTTTGTGTACTTCTTTCACCAAGTACAACAGCTTCTGGATCATTGGGTCTGACTCTTTCTGCCTTTGGTTGAAAGAGGTCTTGTTTTTGCCCTTGTATCCTTGTCCTCTCCTGGAAAATTCCTGGGATTGTGAAGAATGGTGACTCTTGGCCACTGATCTTCTGGTTTCTGAATGGTGTGAAGCCACTGGAGAGCTGGTTTGGCCTACTCCTTGTAGGCCTGAAGGAATATGAGTAAGCCCTGTCTGGGTCAGCTGTTCTTCTATAGCTTAGATAGTGGCTTGATCCTCCCTTATCCTGTTTGCCCTCAGCTCCAGGAGTCTGTACTTCCTGGTAGGATTCCAACATTCAGTGGTAACCATAAGGTCTTTGAAGTCTATCTCTTTGAGACATATCTCTTGGAAACTTGCTCCAAGTTCTACCCAGTGGAATGCTAGGTTGAACCTCTTGTTGTCCATGATCCATTGAAAAATGCCTTTGAGGAGTTGGTGGAGCTAAAGAACTTGATCCATATCCTTCCAGTACTCTGGTTTTAGGTTTCTGTTGAATTGGAATGTGAATGGAAGAGTGGGTATGATTTCCCTCAATGTCTTGCCATCCACCACTGTGTCCAAGGTGTCCTCCTCCAGGTCTTCTGGTCCTGGACAAACCTTCTCTGTCCTCTGGCTGGTTCCTTTGGAAGCCAAGGTTTCTGAGGTGTAAAGGTGGCATATCAGTGTTCTCAAGCAGTCAAAAACTTAATGTTCTTAGGGTATCTACCTTTGACTGTTCATTGTACAAATTTGCTGTCTACTTCTTTTGGAATTTTGCCTTTAGAGGTTACAACTGGGTTAATGATTGTAATCTTCCCTGTACAAGTGGTTAAGGTTGGTTTACCTTGTATTGATGCAGAGTTTTGTGGTTTTCTACTCCTCTGAGTGGAAATTGGTGTCCACGTTTTAGCTGTGATAAGGCCTTCACTGTGCCTCTTCCCTTTTCCATTGCTGCCCTCTGGTTCGGAGGCTGTCACTGATGTGTTGGCCTGTGACTGTGTCTCAAGTGGGATGAAGGTTTCTTCCACTGAATCAAACAGGAGAAAGAGGGCTTAATGTCAGTTAAGACTTCTTAAAAGGCTGTTTTCACATCTAAGAATGGCCTCTGGGCAATATATTTCTATATTATGCCCTTGTATTGTGACAGTGGAATTGAAATTAACAATTACACAGCAGAAATACAGCTTATTGATATCTGGTTCACTGTTTGTATACCAGTATGTCATAGATCAACTTGTAATTGGAAAGTATAATCCCAAAAGTGGTTCTGTAAAGAGAAATTGAAATTATCAATATACCCAACCACACCTCTAATACTGTTGGTCTTACAGTAAGAGGTGTCCTTTTCAATTAAAATAATGGAAAGTATTGATGGCTTGAATTGTTTTAATATGTAAAACACGCCAAAAATAAAGGTTCTGTGGTACTTAAATTATCATCAGCCATGCAACAAGGCAATTGAAAAAACAAAAAACACAGTGGTATATAACATATACCACTCAAAAGATAAATATAAGATATATATTATAATTTATTTTTTTAATAGGATTACACCTAAAAAAAAGAAACAAAATTTCAAAAATAAAAGAAAAATAAGAAAAAACTCACTTTTGTGCTTAAAAAGGTCCAAAAGATCCAAAAAAACACAGCCAGGCCCCCATGATGTCAGGATGAGTCTATGATGGAGCATTTTAATGACTATTTGAAATCTTTAACTATGACTGTGACACAGTGAAAATAGTAATTAAAAGGTTTATTTATGATAATAAGGCTTGATAAAAGAATATTCAGGGATTTACTATTGAGAAATAGTAGTGGTGAGTGCTGTTAAAATCCCTGGGTGCAGCTTTACCTGTTGGGCTACAATAATAAAGACTAAAATAATTAAAGTTATAATTATACCTGATTATTTTCCAAGAGTATAACTGTTCTTGACAGTTTTACTATGTAGGAATTCAAGAGAAGGATTATGAGACCTTTTCTGGTGGAGAAAAGGTCCCTTTTTATCCTAAAACTGGGTGAAAAAGGGCTCTAGACCTTTCCACATAGAGGCAGTGAAGATTCTTGACTTCCAAGGACTGGCTTGTGGTTTCTACAGGGCCTGTATAGCCTGTATTTGGCTCAGATGTGGCTTTGAAACCACATCTGGGCAGGTTTCACCAATACAGGGTGAAAATTTTCATCTGGGGACCACATAGCCCTCTTCTGACATGTATGACACATAGAATGCTGTATAGAACCTGTAAAGGACCCAAGTATTGAATTATAAACAGGATTCTTTGTCTTATTGACACCTCATAATCATGGTTATGGGAGAACATCCCACAGTAAGGCTGTATTGGTCTAACTGTGGGATTTTGACCTTAAACCTGACATAACTTTGTCCGTTTTTGAGATATCAAGCTCAAAGGTAGTTTATTGTGTAGCCCTAAATGTCTTCTACACAATGTAGCCTCATTTGATATGGTTATCATTAAATATGGCAAAGATATGCCATGTACAAGATGTTTTGTACATATGTATGATTTGCTTAAAATCTGTATGTAACTTGTTTGCCCCATAGCTTTTGTTCTAGATTAGATAAGGGGAAATGGATGGCACCATAAGATAGACCTGATTTTACTCTTTGAAAAAAGACCCCACTTGAGCTATCTCACACTAAAGCTGTAGAAGACAGATGAGAGTTGAATATCTTATTCACCCTTATTTGACCTTATTTTGGTCATAACGTCTGTAATTCTGGAGCTAGCTCATTTTGGCCAGTACCATCAGATATCCCTGACTTAGAGCTTCATTTTGAATACCCATTTGATGGGTTTAAGCGTCTTCCTCTGGATTCCAGATGAGAGGTGAAAAATAAGGTTTATGCTCAGCAACAACTTTGTTATTCCCTGTCCCATGATGGTGGGACTTGTATATTTGGAAAGAGGTGAGTTTCCTCTTTATTCTGATACAATTTGAGCCAGTTTCACTCAGTTTCATGTTTTGGTGGTATCTTGGCTCTACCATTGGTTTATGGTATTTGGCTGTCATGCTTGTGCTCTGGTTTTGAGTAACAGGCTGACAAGGAAGCCTCTTGGTACCCCAGACCTATTCTGGGGCCTCTTGAAGAAGTTTTAAATTTTTTTCTTCACACTACAATAAGTGCATAAACCTTCTTTAATCCTCTTCTACTTTTCAGAACCAATTAATTTGTTGTCCTTATTAAGGAGAGCAGCATGAGGTTTGTCCTTAGAAACTTGAAAATTCTTCCCCTTCTTATTATTCTTGTGATGAGGCTTCTTGGAAGATGAATCATGAGGGGGCCTGGAGGATTCTTCTCTTGATGACCACCCTTTTTCCTATTCTTCCCATGGTACCTGGTATCCAACTCCAAGGTAATATCAATGATTTCTTGAAGGCTATTAAAATTACATTGGTGAGAATCCAATTGGTAAAGTAACTTTGATTCCAAGCCCCTTCTACAAGCATAAATATATTCCCCTTGTCCCCAATCTCCAACTATTTACATTTAGCTTTTGAAATCTGCTATGTACAAAGAGACATGGTCAATTTCCTTCTTCCTGAGATCATCCAACTATTGTTCAGCTTTTCTGGTTTTATTGGGATCACCAAACAGAGTGAGTAACTGGGTTTAAAACAGCTTCCAGTTATTGAGGAGATAGGATGGATCTTCATTGGAGATATTTGACAGATATGGTTCCATTAATTTTCCAGCTCTACCAGTGAGAAAAGAAATTTAGTAAAGAATCTTCTTCCTTTCAGAGAAGAAGTTTTCTGGGTCATTATGAAAGATTAATTGAAAGGATTGGATAAATCCTCTCAATTTATGGGCTTTAGTACCATCAAAAGAATCAGGTTCCCTCATGAATAGAGTCTTGAATGCTGGGGTTTTGGAAATGCCCCTGGGGGAAACTTCTTGATTTAATTGTCCAATGAATTGAGTAATCTGCTCTATCATATACAGGAAATTGTTTCAGCTTTAGAGACAAGAGGTTAATTAGAAAGGGCTATATTTGGAGCCTCAGAAAATTCAGGGGCCCCTTCCAAGGCAGCTTCTACTTCGGTCTAATCGGACTCTTCCTCTTCCACAGACTCCTCCCCCTCTTCATCTTCAGCTTCCCCTAATCTACTTCTAGGCCCTTGAGATATGGCAGGATAGCCACCCAACAATTCGGATAATGATCTTGATCTTCTTAACTTCATACCTACTCTTCTGGAGAATGGTTCTGCTTCCATTTGTGGACCTCTGTCCATATTTGCACCCAGTTGATGAAATGATGGTGTGCGGTCAAGAGGAGCCATTTATTTGGGAGCTAGAAAAGCTTGATTTCTTTGGGATCCTATATTCTTAGCTGGAGGGCTATACTGAACAAGAATTATTGAAAATTAAGAATAAACCTTGATGGTACTTTGAGAGAAAAAATGAGGCTTGACCAATTGAGCTCAAATGAGAATCTTGAGGTGAAATCAATTTGTATAATTTCTGAAATATGATAATGAAAGAGAAAAAATACTATTGATAATAAATGCCTTAAATAGCTTCAATAAATGCCAATCAATTAAAAGTAAATGTCAATTATGTCTTTTTGAATTCAGTAAATCAGTAAATATCTTTAAAAGTCAATTCAATATCTTGAAGAATAAAATCAAAATCAATAAATCAAATAAAATCTTGAGGGATCAAAATAAAATCAATAGAATCAATCAAATTCTTGACATTAAATTAATTTCTTGAGAAGTCCAAATCACAAGTTAACCAATCAATTCTAAAGGAATTCAAAATAAATGAATAACCAATCCAAATACAATAAAAAGTCCTTAATTGCTGAATATATTAAGCCATTGAATTCCAATCAATAAAAGCCTGATAACACCTGAATTCAGAAAGAAAATAAATTGAGAGTTTATTAAGAATTAAGAATAGAGCTAAAAGGTCAGAAATTATGTATAAATGAGAATAAAGGTCAATTCACATATGAATAGAGTGAATGAGACAAAGATTGATGAGAAATAATAAAACTATGAAGTCATGAGAAATAATAATTGGTGAATGAGAGAGATGAATGTACAATTAATTGAAAGAAAGCAGAAATTGTGAGTTAATTAATAGAATGTCACAGGGGCTTTTCAAAGTAAAGAGGGCCTGGAACTCAGTAAACTGGGACTCACTTATGGAAGGATCAGATGTAATAAGAATGGATAAACTTATTAGTATAATAAGAATAATATTGCTAATAAAGTAAATATAAGAAAAGAAGAAAAAATAAGAATAATAGTGAAAGATAAAAGAGACAACCACAGAAATCTCCAAACCCACTGTTTCAACCTGTCAGAAAGAAAGAGAAGGTTTAATAAGGACATAACCACCACAACTCTACTGAAAAGGTGAGGAAATGAAAAGACCAAATTGATACCAAAAAATAAGATATTCAGAAATAAATAATAAGAATATTTATTGGATAATAAATCAAATATATGAGCTAACTGGGAAAAGTCCCAAGGGGGTGAAAGAGGGGCTGGTATATGTGAGAATCCACCAGCCCTGATCCAGAGAGTGAATTTTCTTTAGATAACTCTTGATTTGCATTTATTTGGATAATAAAGCCCCTGTATGGATGTACAGGGTCTGAACAAGAGGTGTGGTGGAATTGAGCAATCATTCAGTTTCAGACCTGTGGATACAAACTGTGTTTGGTGAATCTAGCCTGTACAAGTGTTTACAGGCTATATTAATTTTTCAGAAAGAAAATTTTCTGAAGCTTATTAGTGGTACACATACTGTGTTTCTGATTTGATGAGTTTGAGTGGGGTTAAGATTGGAGAACTTTACCCCCGGATAGTGGCTGTGACAGACAGCCAAATTACCATAAACCAATGGTAGAGCAAAATATCACTAAAAGCGTAACTGAGCCAGAATTAGCTCATGAATGGTATTAAAAGAAACAGTAAATACATCTCTTCCAAAATATATGAATCCCATTACCATAAGACAAAGAATAAAAAAGCCATTCCTTCTCAAAGCAAGAACTGATCCTCAAGATTAATTTTCACCTCTCATCTAAAATCTAAAGAAGGACAAAGAGCCCATAAAATGGGTGCTTAGAATAAATACCTAATTAAGGGCTATCCAATGGTACTGGTCAGATTAAGATAGCATCAAAACTATATAAGGTATGGCCAAAATTAATCCAAATAAGGGTGAACAAAGTATTAACCTCTCATCTAGCTTCTACCGTTTGAGTGTAGGATACCTAAAGTGGTGTATTTTTATAAAGAGTAAAATCAGGAATTTCTGATTATGCCATTCCTTTCATCACAGCTCATATAGAACATAAGCTATGGGGAAAACAATTTCTATACAGGATTCAAGAAAAACATATCTGAATAATGGAATTTAAAAGGGGCATAACCTTTCCATATTTAATGTTACCCATACCAAATTAGATACCATTTTGTAAAACCAATCCAGGAATACAAAGTAAAAGAAAATTAATCTCAATATTTCCAAAACTGAAAAAGGTACATAAATTTCAAGGTCAAAATTTTAATACTGTAGGATACAATCCCATATCCTTGAATATGAGGTGTAAATTCTATCAAAGAGCTTTTTTATCCCTCAATACCTTATAGTGTGGCTAGTATGGGGTTCCACTACAGGATCTGCGCAGAATTTTATGTGTCATACATGTCAGAAGAGGTATTTGGGGTCCCCAAATGACAATATTCACCCTCTATTGGTGAAAAATGTCCATATATGGTTTTAAACACAAATTTGAACCCAATAAAGGCTATACAGGATGTGTGATAGCCACAATAATGTCTTTGGAAGTGAAATCGCTTTCACTTCCTCTATGTGGTAGGGATTAATGGTTCTTCCACCCCATTTCAGAATAAAAAGGAACCTTTCTCAGCCCACAAGAGAAATCATCATCCTCCTCTTGAGTTCATATGTAGTAAAACTGTTGAATATAAGCTATCCTCTTGTAAAATGACCAGGTGTAGCTATAAATTTAATTACTTTAGTCTTTACTATAATAAAACAACTGACCAACCTGAATTCAGGGCTTTCAATAAACCTCACCACCACTATTTCATTATGGTAAAGGCGTTAATACCATCAATATCTCTTTTTTGTTACTTTTTATCCATGTCAGAGTCATAGTTAAATTTTTGAATAAATTTATTAGCACTCTATCATAGAATCAGCCTGAAAAAAGACCTCCATCATATCATCTCATTAGTATTATTACATTAAAGAACTTTCATTAACCAGTATTCTCATTAGAATCAGCTTGATATAATTGAATTACTTATCATTGTAG
The DNA here is from genome assembly GCA_023105745.1 of Austropuccinia psidii. NCBI lineage: Eukaryota > Fungi > Basidiomycota > Pucciniomycetes > Pucciniales > Sphaerophragmiaceae > Austropuccinia > Austropuccinia psidii. The sequence goes on along the minus strand of JALGQZ010000010.1, from coordinate 7,753,321 downwards.
TAATCTTTACAGTCAGAGATATTAGCTTACTGCAACCAAGGTTTTCAGTAGACTCATCACCACTGTTACCACATAAGCAATAGGACCTTTTCTTCAAAATTGATCGATTTTACCATTTCCCAGTCATAATTCTAGTTTTTAACTCCTTTATTATCACTACTATATAGATTCACCCTGACACATGCTGTATAGAAAAACCTAATAAAATTCAGTAACTAAGCACAAAGCCTTATATTAGACCATTACTTTTTAACCTTAAATGTACCTTATGTAGCTTTTATTTTTCTCAAAAATAAGAATTTTAAATATTCAGAAAAGTTTCTAAAGATGTAGAATCTTCATGTGAGATTATCAAATCTTCCAATCAAAGCAAAAGTAAGCCGTTTTGAGTATAATACTCTATGGGTTTACCAAAGGTTATGTTTGGTGGATGATCTAAAATGACATAAAAAGTATAGCTTTATCAAAAATAAATTAATACTCAATTTTCATTATTTTTTGTTTTGAAATAATTTGAAAAGATAGTTATTTACAGAAAAAAATGTATAAAAAATATTTCTGACCTTATGGGTATGTCATACATACTTCATAGCCTTACACTTAGTCAAGTACATATCAAAAAAAATGAATTTCTCATTGAATTTTCCTGAATTTTTCCTTGTACTAAATGAATCTTGTTTTCTTCAAAAAAAAATTTAAGCTTTGAAATTGGCTTCATAGATATTCATGCCCATGTAAAAATTTCAGGATATGTTTTCTTTTCATTCCAAATTTTTACAAATTAATTAATAATATAATAATCTTACTACCATGTTGTTGAAATGAGCTTAAACAAGATTGGAAAAATTATAAAATGAATTTCTTAATAGAAACATAGAAATTTAATCTATTAGTGTTTGCCTGTGAGGTATGTATAACATACCCATAAGGCCACAAATGATTTTATATACAGCTGATTTAGTCTTCAACAGAGTTTTCAATTGAATTTAAAATTAAAAATAACAAAAAAAGGGTATAATTTTTTTTGGGAAAAACCAAGCTATAAATGTTATGTCATTTTTGGATTCTACACCAAAAATAACCTAGGGTACACTAACAGGGTGATATAGCAAAAAATGCTTATTTATTATGTTATTGGAAGATTTAAAAATCTCACAGTACTAATGTAACTTTTCATAACGTTTTTTTAAAATTGTTAAATTTAAGCTTGAATAAGCTTATATTTAATTTTGCATAAGGTTTATGCAAACTTACCAAAATTTTAGTTAAAATTGAGGTGTTGTGTATATTTAATGAATTGACTAGGGATTTGCCATACAGAATGTAAAGCCTGCATGAGCTCAATTTAAAAGTGTTTAAGGACATAGTATGGCTTTAAATAAATAAAATGGCAAAATCCATGCAAAAAGGTGGGACAAAGGAAAAAGACCAAACAGAGCTGGGGTATCCGACTATGTGGATCTGAAAGGATTCAATTAAGGTTTTCCACCTGTATTGGAGGATTTTAAACCTTATTTAAGCTTTAATATTGGACTTTGATCCAACCTTAAAGTTTAAACTGTTTTTATCCCAATTTGGACAGGAATTTCAAGCTGCCAAAGGGTAAATCACAATATGCAGGCTTGAAATTAAGGTTTTAAGATCTGTCAAAACTGAATTAAGTTTAAAAAGCTTAAATAAGCTTGAAGATTTAAGGTTACAAGCATTAAAAACTTATCAAAAGTTAAGGTTTAGTGTGTATTTCTATTTTATGTAGAAAAATAGTAATAACTTCAAAAATTTATCAAAAATTCATCAAAAATCCTATTCTCAATGGATTTGCTTGAATACTTTACACAGCTTACAAGTTAATATTATATATATATAAAATAAATCTTAAGTATCTTTTTCAAACAGATTTATTGGGTAATTAGCCTGTAAATTTACTCTTTTAATTAACTTAAATAAAATTAAGATTTCTTTCAAAATTAATTCAAAATCGAGTTTAAGAGATTTCTGCCCCAAACTCCATTTTTAAGTTGTTCATGTGATGAAATTTAATATAAATACACTCATTTTATATTAAAACTCAAAATAACTAACTTGAATGAGGATTAAAGTTACTTGGAGTTAAGAATAACACTGGTAACCTTAAATTGGATTTAAAAATAAGTTACCTTAGGTTAAGAACCTTATTTTTAAGCATGGTTTTTCAGTTTTGACCTGAGCACTCCCTGTATATCCATTATGAATTATGAGGGCTGCACTTTAGACATAAAAATAGTCTTTTCATCTCTGTTTTTGTCCATCATCGATTATCAATCCAATCATATTAGACATTTAAACAGGTAAAGATTCATTATATATAAAATCTTATTATTAAAATATTTCTTAATTATTTTATTCTTTAGAAATCTGAAATTGAAGAATTGAAATCATAGAAATTAGATTATTGTTGTAATTACCTATAATATATTTTATTTTATAAAATTATTGTCTTTAAAATATATTCTAAAATCCACAAATTCTTATCAAAAACGCTTTAACCATATTTTTTATCATAATAAGTTGTTTTATCATTCAAAATATTGATTTTTGGAGTATTCTTAACTTATAAGAATCATTTAATATAATAACTTTTATATTTGAATTGATGTATTAGATTTATATTATAAGTAAGTTTTTCTCTAAAATTATATATCATCTTTATCTATTATTAGTTCTTTTATATAGAATTTTTCTATAAGAGTTATTTTTGAACAGTTTGTGTTATAATGTATTTATAAATAATATTTATATATTATTTATAAGTGGTTGAATATTTATATTTTCCATGTGTAATTGTCTCATTGAGAGCTCTACACTTCTTATTGTTATAGTTGTCAGTGACTATAACAATAATAGAATAATTATAATTTATTATAAGTATTATATCATCTTCTTATTATTTTATATAATAATAATTAAATGAATTTCTATATATATAGTTATTTTTAATAATTATATTTTAATTTGTGGTTATAATACTTTATTATATTATATTTTTCTACTGAGGACAGTCATAGTACTCTTAATTTTATTACTATTATCAAGAGTTTCATAGACAAACCTTACATTTGGGGGCCTGGCCGTGATTTTAACCAATTTTTGGCACATAAATCATATTCTAAAGCTTATTTTACTGTTTTTTGAGGTAAAATTGCCATATTTACTTTAATATTAGCTTTTTTGGGACTTATCCCTTATAAATAATCTTTATAATATTAATAAAGTTATTTTTTTTCCTAATAATATTGTTTGAAACAATATACTATTGAGTGACTTGGAATAAATTTCTTTTGTCTAACTAGGGTCTTTTTCAAATGACAGACTTGAAATTTATTCTTTGAGTTATTCTAGTATAAAGTGAATAATAATACACCAGGGCAAATCTCGCGTCAATCGTCGGCGATTGACTTCACGTCGCACCGCGGTCAGTATAAAATCTTGCTTCAGTCGCGTTAGTGTCACTTTATAGTCACTGGATTTAGTGGGTGACGTCACATCAGCGTCAAGACAACGTCAATCGTCACATGTGTCACATGAGAATGTCACTCAAAGCCCAAACCCATTTCAACACTATGCGCAACGTTTGTGTAATTTCACCTCATTGGCTTCCGCCTCCCCAACGCTTAGCATGCTTACGCACCCGCACCGCCCTCCATCCGGATGAGACTCCGACACTGCCCGCCCCTCTCCGTCCTCACCACTCGCTACGCTTTCACACCCCCGCCCCTACCATCCTCACGCTTGTGTAGTACCCTCCCGACATGCCTCCGACAACGCTTAGCATCCTTACGCTCATGTAGTGCCCTCCCGACATGCCTCCGACACCACTGATGACCCTTACGCTTGTGTAGTGCCCTCCCGACATGCCTCCGACACAGCTTACCATCCTTACGCTCATGTAGTGCCCTCCCGACATGCCTCTGACAACAGTTACCCTCCCTCCCGACATTCTCCCGACACTGCTTACCATCCTTACGCTCATGTAGTGCCCTCCCGACATGCCTCCGACAACAGTTACCCTCCCTCCCGACATTCTCCCGACACTGCTTACCATCCTTACGCTCATGTAGTGCCCTCCCGACATGCCTCTGACAACAGTTACCCTCCCTCCCGACATTCTCCCGACACTGCTTACCATCCTTACGCTCATGTAGTGCCCTCCTGACATGCCTCCGACAACAGTTACCCTCCTCACGCTTCCGTATTACATCCATAGTGTATGGTGGCTTGTTGGCGTACACAATGGACGCCATCACCGAAATATGCTGAGTGGCCTTCTCTGCCAACAGGACCTCAGGGGAAATTGGTCAGTATATTCACAATGTTGTGGTTAGGGTTTAAATCATGAGACTCACAAATTAAAACCTAATAAGTGGACTATTTAAGACAAGAATTGTGTCTCCTGTTTCGCCGACAAAACCATTTTATTTCATATCAATCAAATGAACACTTTGCTTAGTCCTTACCTCATGAGCATTGAATAGTTCAAAAGTTGACTTTAGTAGGTTTCTCACTAGTCAACTTTATTCAATGTCTCACAGGGAAGTGATTTCATTTGCATGATATGAAATAATTTGCAAAACATCGCCTCCTTCAATTTCCCGACAAATTGCATTTTGCAAATGCGATTATTTTACTTGCACCTTTTTTCTTGAATTTGGATCTTTTATCAAAAAATTTTCAAACAAGTTATCAATCAACTCGTCACCATCTATTTGCTTAATAAACTACCTCCGCTATGGCCCGAACCCCGGGAAATTCAACAGAATTCAATGAACGACCAACTTCAGCCCCAGAGAGTGGAAGTGAAATCTCTGATATCGCCAGTAGTCGTGAATTAGGCATTGAAGTAGAGAGCCAGTCACATGAAGATAATCAAGATCCACCCGTTCTTCCGGAAGGTGAGTATGCATCCATCTTGAATATTTCAAATCTCTCAAAACCTGATATTGTGTCATAGCCTTTATTTCAGGGCAGCCTCCAAGCTCTCAGAAACCGAATTTTAAAAGTTATGAGAAGGAAAAGACTGTTGAACCTTGTGCACCGACAGAAGATGATGGGCAAGATGATGTAATTTTCAGTGGGGAGGTGGAAATTATATCCAAGGAACAATTTGTCTCCAACATTGCTCAAACAATCCCAAGGCTCGAAAAAATCCAAAATGATAGTAAAATTCCTGATTATGTGCGTCAAAAGATTGCTGAAGCCATGAGCCTGCTCAAAATGGATTTGAACCGTAAGTCCATTACTAATTCAAAACAAAATTGATAAAAATAGCTGCTTAAAATATATGGGCAGGTGTGGAGGTGGGAGAATCTCTACCTGAAGGATCTCGAGTCGTAATTGGATTTCCAGGCAAAGGATTAGGAAAAAGACCAAATATACATGCGACCAAAAAAACAAACAAAAAACGCTGTACCTTTGAAGCTGCAAAGGATTCCCGGGATCAAGGTGATGAAATGATCAATGTTGAAGTGGACCATATTGATAATGAACCTCCGCATACTGAACCCCCCCAATACTCAATGAAACAATCCATGATGAAGCTCCACATACAGAAAGTCCCCCGATACCCAATGAAACAATCCATGATGAAACCCCTCCCGCCTCTCCTTGGAATATTCAAGCCTTTCAAGAAAGGGAAACAATTAAACATGATACAATGGGACGAGATATGACTGATATAATTCCTGACGCTGAGCCCGAAGTGTCATCCGCTGCGAATTTTCAAGGAATATTTTTATCCCGCATGGAAGAGTTTGCAGGCATTTTGAATTATCATTCCAATATTACTCAACAATCATGGAAAAGGGGGCTTGATAATATCAATAGGATTTACAAAAATAAATGGGACAATTTACCAACAAAGGATGCTCATACATTCCTGCCCGTTGGTAATAAGGTGATCAGTAACCAAGATCTTAAAATGTCGGCTTGGCTGCAGGACCTTGAGATGGCAGGTGAGTTTTTTTTTATCTTTGTGCATGATACTTGATTATTGGCTGTTGACTGGTGATATAAATTGCAATATACAGGGTTAGATTTTTTTAAGCCAACCAAAACAGAAGCGTTTTTTGATCACAACATTTGGAATCTCAAATTGATGAAGGAATCAGCTAAACCTCCAGATAATCTCGCAAAATCTGAACACTCCTTCTTCAAAATGGTTCAGAGCCTTCTTTACCCCGCCAATCCAGTTAAACATTTTTGGGCAAATGTTATGTTTGAATCCATTAGTTTAGTCTCATACGATGTGATTGCACCCAAACCATATGTTGCACCAACATCAAATTCGACCGATCCTCTTGGACTCGAACGGGGAGCAGTTGAATACCTTGCCTCCTGCTTGAGTAAATCGAAGCAACGTGCAACCCAACTCAGCATTGAAGGTGGCGGGGCTGACAATGAGATATCCACAAAGCCGCACAAGAACCTGGAGGATCTAATGGATACAGTTATCCATTTGATGATTGCATACAACATGGTACGTGCACATACAAAGGTCAAAGTTAATGGCATCAAAGGCAAACTCACGAACTCAAAAAAAAATGAGGCCATCAAAGATCTTTTGGCGTGTCACAAGAATCTTGGAATAAATCGAATTTGCTATGGTATATTAGCGGCATTCTGTGCGGCGGGGGTTCGTGGTTTGATGGTATGCTCAGATGACTGGAGAACAAGCTCAGTTAAAGGGGCTTTAGCACTAATTGACATTTCCGCAAAACTTTCAGAGGGTAAAAATCTAGTGGAGCCAGTGTGGCTACGTACTAATAAGTATATATGTAATTTACTGAATAAAAGTTTCTTCTCATCAGAGTCTTTTAAACCCACTGTACCTCTTAGACTTGATTTTGCACGATGCTTAGTATTAGACTTTGGTGATGCCTGGGTGGCAAATCGCGGGCTTGGTTCAAGTGATGAGGTCACCTTGACGGTACCCAGGTCAGCTAAACTCACAACCAGGATTGACCCGTTTTAGATTAGCTTTGTACTAGATAGATTGTAATTGAATTTTGCAAAGTTATTTATGAATTTGATAATCATGACTGCCTATCCTACTACTTCCCGGATGCCACAGTCTGAGTACCAATAGTAATTGTACGGCGGCATGCCTCCGTACATCATTGCAAAGACTCCAACAAGAAGCAAGCTGAGTCAGGCGTTGTGCCCGCGAGTAGCACACGCGGGGCATTGCGGGAAGTCGCGTTTATCACTTCCCGCCAGCCCATAATAGGCCAAATGTTCCTGTGTCTTTCAAGAGGACTAGGATAGCTAGGGATCCGCAGCACGATGCAAATTGCATTTGCGTGTGCTTGCAAGATTCCAAATGGTTGGATTGGAAAGTGATTGCATGGGAACATCAATGTGTAAAATTGAATAATGCACTATCCACTGCAATTTTCAGGTTCAGGTATTTGAGATCGTGAATTTGCCAAGGTCAGGCGTGAGCTTTCTTTTTAGCCGCAATTAAAAAAGATTCATCCACCGCAATCCAATTTAGGTGATATTAAGAAATCAGTAATCATTCGGTTTCATTTCATTTTCTGCTGAAAGCATGCCATTCACGAAAAAAGGAAAAGAGCGTAAAAGGGAACTCGCGAGAAAGCGTCGGGCTGAGGAAGGAAAGTGTGAGTTACTCGCTTAATCTCAGTGTATATATATAGATATATATATATGCTTCCACATTTATGTGGCACCCTCATTGGGCCCCACTGAAGAACATGGGCTTTAGTCGGTTCAGATTGTGCCAATGTCATGTGGGCTCCAACAGGGAAGTCAAAGGATGTGTGCCGAAGAAAGCTCCTTGGCAGTATCTGATATCTTGTGTGCTTCAACATGTAGTGATCCCTCAACCACTCGGGAATAGTAGCAGATCCCAAAAGACAAATGAGCGCAAAACGACCCGAATGAATAGGTTGTTTTCCTCCTCTCGCCCAACAGCACAAATATCAATGCCAGTATCAGCAAATATCACCCCAAGTGAAATTCAGAGGCTTGTGGATGTCAATCAGATCAAACGCATTCACTTTGGGCGTGTGGCAATTTTCTCTTCAACCGGATTACTCATTGCCCTTGTCGAATTCCGACCATTCACAACAATGAGTGAAGTCGAGGTCAATCAATGGGATGAATTATCACAATTCCTATTTCGCGAAAAGAGTTTCACCGACCCTATTGCAACAAATGGAGCATTACTGGAGGGATTTATGTTCGCGATTGGGTGGCGCAAATGCACCACGAAGAATGAACAATTTGGTCTGTATGGTAGTGCTGGCAAAATTGAAAATGCAAAAGATGAATGGCGGGACCGAGGTGCCAATCTTAGCTTGGTGGGTCGCATTCTAGGTCAATCCTTACGATATGTTGGGGATAATTTATTTCAGAAGATTCAAAATTGCTACAACTCATTGGGGGTTCCGTCTTTTGATCAAGTCAACTATGAAGGCGATATTCCGGCAAATCAGGGTTCATTCGAGTTCGCTTCCGCACTCACTTTCACCATGAATGGATTCAAAAACGCACCTCATGTTGATAAGGATGCATCGCTGTATGCTTCGGGATGGTGGTTTCAAGCTGATAAGCGGACCGGCCAAATTCAAAGAGATGCGTCAAAGCGGTGTACAGGGGGAAAATTGATTTTCCCAAATGAGCATTTTTGGATTGATCTATCCGCATGTCATGGGCTCATTCAGGTAGTGTGGGCCAGTAGTACATTTGTTCATTATACTGATCCAGCACAGGACAATGAAAGCACGACACTAGTGGGTATGTCCGCACAATGCTCAAGCAGGTTAGCAAAAACAATGCGGCAAGAAAGCAATGGCTATTATGAGATTGGCGAGAGAGCGGGCTATCAAATCAGGGATGGTAATACAATCTCATGCCGATTCAAAGAATGAGGAGATTTGCAAGTGGGTTGGGTAAGTAATGGTGAGGTAAGGCAGAGGACAATATACACCAGGATTGGATGGATTCGAGTGCGGGAGATGGGGTGTCTCACATGAAAAAGGGGTGAAGTGGATTATTTATGGTGGCATGCCATCGTACATCTGTCCTGGTTTGTTGCTATTGTCCAGGATGCCAATGCTTCACACGCGAATCCTCATGCTTGTGCAGGTTCTGACAATGCTGAAAGTTCCTTACGCCTATGCGGGGTGCCAACGCTACACACGCCAATCCTTGGGCCTGTGCAGGCTCCCGAAAATTTACACGCCAATCGTTATGCCTTTACAGGCTTTCGACGATTCACACGCCAATTCTTACGCTTGTGAAGCTTCCCCACAGTGCTGAAATTTTCTTTAGCCTGTGCAGGATCCCAAGAATTCACACGCCAATTCTTACGCCTGTGCAGGCTCCCAACAATTCACACGCCCATCCTTATGCTTGGGGAGGGTCCAAAAAGTGCTAAAATTCCTTACGCCTGTACAGGCTTCCGACGATTCACACGCCAATCCTTACGCATGGGAGGGTTGCCGACAATGCTGACAAATTCTTACGCCTGTGCAGGCTCCCAACAATTCACACGCCAATCCTTATGCCTGTGCAGGCTCCCAACAATTCACACGCCAATCCTTATGCCTGTGCAGGCTCCCAACAATTCACACGCCAATCCTTACGCCTGTGCAGCCTCCCAACAAGTCACACGCCAATCCTTACGCTTGTGAAGGTTCTAGACAATTTAAACAATTCAATACATGAGTAAGACTAATAGCGTGTGACCATAGGAAAGGCCATGTTTCACGAATCTGGACTCGATTGCTCACATACGGGAACCTCCCGCTTTTTTACAGTTAGGAATGGGTATGGCTCTAAACCATGGAAGAAGAAAATATACGAGAGGATAACGGCAACTATTGGCGCATTTTGAGAAAAAGAGGTTCACGAAAACAAATACTCACTCAAACTCTTGGTGGGGCACTTACAAAAATAATTCTCACGCAATCAGGGTTTTTCTCTAAGGAGGAAATAAATATTTTTTTAAGTGAACAAAGAATGTAATAGAAATTGAACATAATAATAATAGAATACAAATATTTTATTCAAAAGAAAGTATTACAAAAAATAAAAAGAGGAAATAATGACATTTCTTTTAAATTTTTATTTTTCGAGGAATTTGGAGACTATCCCGGTTATGTCCTCCTTTGGATAAGCCTCCAGTGCCTGGGCAAGGAGGGAGTTTAGTTCCTCCCGGAATTCCCGGTGCATCTCATTTCGATGAGTTGCATCCACGAAAGGAATCATGTGGAGCAAGCGACGATGCTCCAACAAGATTCGGTTGATCGAATCGTGGACGATGGCTCGAGGAATCATTAGGGTCGGTCGCAGGTCGGTGAATTCCTGGCGAGCGTCATCGTGGGAATGAGAGGAGCTTGGCACCGGGGGGGAGGAGGCGTTGGGGTTCTCGGGGGCACTGGAAGGGATCTCTGGGGAGGGAACCGGGGTTGGAGTGGAAGGGGAAGATGGTGGAGTCGGTGAAGAAGAAGGGGGAGGGGGATGGGGTGATCCCACGGGCATATCGTCGATGATGATGATCGAGCGAGGAGTGGCAGGACGATCTGGAGACGGTCGAAGAAAAAATGAGGAAAAGTGGATATGGATCGAAGAGAAAAAAGGGGTGACTTACCATAAGGTTCCTCCGTGGATTGCATAGGAGCCACCTCAGGTTCTGGCTCACGAGTCGTATCGTCCTCAGGTGGTTGGGACGATGGACTCGGGCCAGGAATAGGTGGCTCTTTGGTTTGGGAGGGTTCTAAAAAAGGAGTAAGTGTCAGTTCACTCGACTCGAAAGTGAAAGTGAAAATGAAATGAAACTTTGGCTGCTTACCACGGAATAATTCCTCAGACCATCGGGTGCCACTCGGGCCTGGAGTGGGTTGCCGGGGGGTTTGCTCGCGAGGCAAACTGGGAACGGGAGAGTCGTGTCGGGTGGGATTCGGGGGGTTTGGTTCTATGAGTAATGGAAAAAAGTCAGTATTATTGCGTGAAGAGAAATGAGATAAAGAGGAGAAATAAAACTTACTTTGGCGTTTGAATCCCATCGGTGATAAGACATGGTGACGATCAGCCCAAGCTCAAATGTCCTCTCGCCATCGCCATCCTTCATCGGCCGGATAATCACTTCGCTCCGGTCGAGGAGTGAAGTGACCATCGGATGGTGGCCTAGGAGGGGGAGTGGACAAATCGATACTGGAGGGGACAGGGCTAATCGTCCGGAATCGTTCCCGTTGGCCTGTTTGGGGGCCCGGCGTCCATTCACGCTCGGAAATGGTTTCATCATCGTCGACCACAAAGGAGTCCTCGCGAGGGCGTCTTGGGCGAGAACTCGTCTGGCCTCGTGGTCGGAAGGGGCGGACAACGAACGAACATTTCTTGTGTGCTTGTCGGCAAGCATCACAAGCGTCGTTCGTCGTCGAGGAACGAATGCAGGGGATACCCCGCTTGGTGCATAACGTGCACGACATCTAAAAACAAAACAAAACAGGTTAGTAACTGAATAGAAAGTAAGCAATCAAGAAAGAAAAGGAAGACATACAATGATTTATATAAATATAAAACGGAATCAAATTAAAGACGCTCTAGTCGGAAGTTTTTAAAAGTCTGGAAGGAAGTCGTGAAGAAAGAAAAATATTAATATCGGTACATAATGTTGACTAAAGTTTAATTGGAGAAAACGTACAAAGTAGATAGAAGTGGGGTTCTGAAAGTATTAGCAGGAAAAACAAAAAGCGAGCAGGAAGGGGAGTGGGGTTAGTCGAGTGCGAAAGAAAAGACTGGAAAGGCAGGAAGACGAGGGGGAATACGCACAAGAAGGACAAACGCGGGTGAGGTTGAACGAAGTGGAGCGGGTGAGAAAGAAAGTGAAGTGCGTGTCGTGTGAAGATGGTCTTTTATACCAAGGTGAAGCTGAGACGATCTCAGCAGTTGCAGCACCCGCAAAAGTCTCAGCTTCAAGGCGTGTGGGCAAAATTGAAGCTGAGTCTCAGCGAATGCTGCAACTGAGAGGTGAAATGCTCGCGTGAGGCAGAAGAACAATGGGGGTCTGGCTGAGTATTGCAATTTATTGAATTGTCAAGCTGAGTATTGCAATTTATTGAATTGTCATGCTGAGTCAAATCCCCTTTGTTTCCTTAATTTGCCACCCGATCACCCAGGATGGTGGTCGTGAGGCCCTTATTGATTGTGCATTGTGGGTGCAATGCACAAGTGACCGCGGCAAGATCACCGGCCTTATGGCCTGGTGATAGTCTTTGAACAAAGGGGGGGGCTGTAAGACAAGTGAATACAGCGTGAGCTTGCCTCGACCCATTGCTCAGGTTTGCTTTCGGGTCATAATTGAAATGCTCAGTGGCTGAACATTGGAATTTCACAGTGATTGAGCTATAGATATAACAATATCAAATGCACCATGCTGAGCCATTGCTCAGTCGTTTTTGTATGCGCGCACTCTGAGCATTTGGCACAGCATCGGATGACATTTCAGCAAGGTGCAGCATTTCACACGCTTTGGTGAAGTGCTCCAAACTGAGCCTTCCAGTGAGCTATTGCAGAATTAGTTCATTCCATGGCTTTACTGAGCACTTTCACACGGTGCTTTTGACCATGACATGCTCAGCTTGCGTGTGCAAATCGGGTGAAACGCAATGCTGAGCATGTGGCACATGAGCTACGTAAATGCAAACGATCGGAAGGTGCATGCACATTTGCTATATGCATGCAGGCTCAAGTAGTATTACACCTTCCTGATCTGCACAGTACAGTCGACACTGTAGTATGCAGTACACCTTTGTAAATGTGTACTGCGGGGCAGAGCAAAAAGCTGTTCAACAATGTAACATGCAATCACGTCAAGCCATCGAGTCATATCTCTCACCTGCATCCCTTTGATGCACCTTGTTGGACAGCTCTGCCTAACTATGGCACAGATGCGCATGTAATCCAAGTTAATGTAAGTGGGTCATAATGGGATGACTTAATATTTGGGTCATACACAAAGAGTTGATTCACTCCGGTGCCATGGTTGGGGCAAACAATGACTAGCCCGCTTGTTCATTGTCGGGCAGCCACACGCTTTCATACGCACCCCCGATGGGTCATACGCAGGCAACTTTCACATGCCTGGAACACATTTTACTGCCAGTCTTCCAGCTGCGTATTTTCTTGCTTGGGTTGTCAGCTTGACTGCAGACGCTCACCCGCTTGCGCGTGGAAACCTGAGGCCAATCAGTGTGGATTTGCTTCAGCCTCATCCACATTAGATTAACAATCCCAGCCTATGATTGCTGAGGCTGGTCATGTTGGCGTGGTTATCTCCCACCGCGGGTCATTTTCTTTACGTTCTCACATGCCCCGCGCAAGTTGTGGCACCTGGCTTGCAGCCAAAAAATCCCTTGGGCGTGTGGCCTCTTTCTCCGGAGTTCTGTACGCGCGTGAGGCAAAGCCCCGGATGCCAATCTCGGTGGATTAGTACTCGCCTCAAACGCCATAGGGGTGAATGTATATGTGGATCACGGCTCACGGCTGGCGCCCCCTTTGATCATCCCACACATTCCCCCTGAAAGCCCAGTATGCATCAGTCAGCAAAAAACTTCAGGCCAAACCAAAGTCATGTTCGGTGGCATGCCACCGAACATATCTCACCCGCCCACAGTGAGATTGCCCTTTGAAACTGCCAACATTGCCCAGTAGGTCCCTGTGAATAATTAACCTGGGGAGGATACGCTCATTGTTCGCTGTCACACCAGCGAACATGACCGCATGCCTCTAATATGCCCTCCACAATAAGCTGCTACAACCCACCCAATTTCGGATGTGCTAATGTCAGCCTTGTTCCACCAAATGTTTCGTAACTCGCTGCAGATCCAGCAGTCATAATGGTGCACCCACATTTTGGCCACCTTGCCTTGATATATGCCCCAAATCGGATATGAAAATTATGAGCCCAAGAGGCCCACCTCCATCAAGACCATGCACGTAACCACAGGCCATCCCCCTTTTGGCCTGTTGCTGCCACTCATATAAGTTCCCCACCTGCGCTTATTCCTCTTCATTCCCTTTAGCTAACCCTTCCCAATCATATAATTCCCAACTGTCCCCAAATAATTTAAAATAGCCATCATGTCAACCCCTTCACAACCACTTTGCATTGGGATGATTAATATTCGTATTCAAATAAATAGTGATATAACCTTAAAGCCTGAGAATTCCCACTTAGGTTCTTGGATTATCCTATGACACAATCAACACAACATATTCGTATATCTCCCCAATCACCAGCATGCTATTGGCTCTCTCCCGGGAACCCTTTCCCAAACGTTGATACCATTCCTTGGGGCACCCAAAACGTTCATGCACTGTGGTCCTGGTGGGGCATGGATTGAAAATTGCCAATCCAATCCTACTCAAATATTATTCGTTGAGGGAGTATTTATGACTGATGCCAATGATCCCTCCTCATCTCAGAAACCCAATCTAGCATTGATGTTCTTCACATGGTATCCAAACATTCTATTCATAATGGAAAGCTTTTGAACACAAGATTTCAAGCTTAAAATGCCCAAAGAATATGACTGTACTACTCATTGTCAATGTCAACTCTTTACTCCGACATTTCCCGCTTCAAACTCGACGCCTGCTTCATATCCTGCTGTTTCATCATTGATTTCCAAGCAAAAACTGATACAATTACCCAGTGGATCAGACCTCCCCATGATGACCCCGCCCCATTCCATTATTCAAACCCCCCTTGTCCCTCATCAAAAGACCGGACTAGCTTTTCTCTGGGATAGAGAAATCCCCAATGGCCAATCAGCCTGTAACCTTTGGGCAACCTCACCCCCAGGATCCACTTTTAATGCCAGGCACATCATTACAAACAAGGTCGTTAGCTCATTTGAATCCCTTTCGACCAATACCCCTCTTGGAGGACTGCTTGCGGATGATATGGGATTAGGTAAAACCATTCAGGCCATTGCTCTAATTGGTACCTCCAAGGAGCGGATGATTGCAAACCCCCATCGCTCCACGCCCACCATGATCATATTCCCCCCTCGCTTAATTACCAACTGGCAATCAGAAATATCCAAGCATGCTCAGGCTGGAGCACTGCATGCCAAAATCTACCATGGTCCCACTCGTCACTCATTATCCCAAGCCGACATCTTAAAATATGATATCATCATCACTTCTTACAATACTATCACCCAAGAATTTAAGCAAACCAATCCCTCTACATCATTCATTTTTCAAATCAATTGGCATCGTATAATCTTGGATGAAGCACAGTGAGTGGCTGAGCTTAAATGATTCAAATTACCTTTTATATCCAATAACCCTTGCCCCCTCTTATAGCTATATTCGCTCTCAATACACTGCCACTCACCGTGCCATTAATAGCCTCCTTTCATCCTGTCGAATATGTTTAACGGGCACACCTATTCACAACACCATTTATGACCTTTTGGGCATAATATCCTTCATCACTCAACCCCAGAGCGCCGATCAAGATAACTGGTCACCATTCATCCTGAGTAGTCTTTCAAAAGGTTGCAATGATATTTTGCATTTGGCATTGCGGCATTTAAGTTTGCGCCGCACCAAAACCACACATCTCGAATCTCTCCCCACTATTAGCCATCATTATGAGCTGCTCCCACTCAACCCGACCATGCAGCAAGAATATTCCACATTATATGAAGAATTCCTATCATCCAAAAGCAAAGGACCAGAAGAGTTTTTCAGAAATATTAATAAGCTGCGAATATGTTGTAACCATCACATCATGCTTAACACAATTGCGGAGGCGGAGCTGGAAGACCCCGAGGGCAGGAGCACTCAGGATAACTCCCCAAGAATCACACGAACTATTGTGGATGTGGAAACATGCATGATGAGTAGTAAAATTGCACACCTCCTACAAAGCTTAATGAAGAACAAACAAACAAGGTGTGGTCCAACGAAATCAGTGGTTTATACCCAATGGACCCAATTTCTAGATTTGTGCGTTAATTCTAATATGCATCCATTACCAATTGACTCCATCTGACTTTTTTATATTGTAGAATTGGTATTGCTCTTGCCCATCACTCTATCCTTTCAGCACGAATTGATGGAACAATTACACCACGAGCGCAGGACAAGGCGCTTGAGAATTTCTTCAATAATCCTGAATGTGAAGTACTGATTGCATCCATTGCCGCGGCTGGAACTGGCCTCAATATAACTTGTGCTAATATAGTCTATTTAATGGTGAGGGGCCCCCCAAAATTCTCCCCTGATTTTCGTACCCTGACATCCACATTTCCAGGAGCCTAATTGGAACCCAGCCATTGAGGCTCAGGCTGTTGATCGTCTACATCGTATTGGCCAACAACGACCTGTACAGGTCATCCACTATATCACTCCTCATTCAGTTGAGGTCAACATGCGGAAGGTACCTTTCAACCTCATCTTTCACTTGATTGTATTACTATTCTGAAATCCTTCCTTATGGGAATGCCATATTCCAATCACCAATAGGTCCAAGAAAAGAAAAAATCATTAACTGCGTGAGCCTTACTGATATTATATAATTTGTGATTGACAAAGTTGATAACTCCTGTTGACTCTGGCACAGGTCCACAATTATGAACACCATGAGCTGGATCGAACTTCTTCAATATTTCCTCAATGAAAATGAGCAATAGAGTATTATTGCAAGGGAGACGGTGATACATTTCAATTCATATTGTCTATATTCTAACATATTTAGCAAGTTGTTGCATCCTTAAGAGATAATAATCAGATTTTATTACACCTGCACAAATAATTCACAAAATTTTAATTTGTCACAGTGCTATACCGTGACAAATTACTAAGTTATTGCAGAGCATCACCATTAGGCCTAATAACTGGCATGTCAAGTATCTTGAGGGCGCTAGTCTGCATCTTACTACAGCCTTTGAGCCAATCTTGATCAAATACCTGAAATGATAGGCCTTCCGGAATATCACCATCATCTGTCGATCGTAATTCTGGCAATCTATCAATAGTTTTTTTACCCTTTTTTTTAATCCGATTACAAAACTCTATGTCTCTATCCATTTTCAATACCAAATCATTAAATAACTGGGAGCGCCAGCGTAATCCCACTTTGCGGTAAACTTGACGGCCATTTTCCAGTACCTCCTCAGTATCTGAGCATACTCGAGGGTCATTGAATTGTGATGCTAGAATGGGAAATTTAGCCGTATCACACCATTCACAACGGCGCTCACAGGTCTGCACATAATCAAGTAGATCATCATCAGACTTGGTCCACAATGAAGAAGAGATACAGTAACTAACTCTTTGACGAATCTTTGCAAGCTTTTGATTCTCCTTCTTTTTTACCAAATACTCCGCATCCTTTTGAATAGACTTCCATTCTCTTTTCAAATAAGTGAAATATTGCTCCATTAAAGCCGCCACGACCCCATAGTTGTTATGATCCTTGTTCCAACAGTAGTGATGATACTCAGTGCTGACAAGTGCGAGACGGAATGTACGGTAAAACACCATAGACATCAGCTCGTTGAACGGATGTTGCCATGAGCTCTCCCAGTCCCAAGTGAATCGCTTTAGTCCTAGCTTGTGGAGCTCATTTTCGCAGTAGCTTTGGAAACCCTGAGACTGAACCTGTGTTGATGGCTCATTGAACACATCCTCGGGGACATAACCGAGATGACCAGCCACTTGAATTGCAATTTCACGCTCTTCTGTGCTGGGTGGTGCTGGTAGTGAGGAAAAATCCTTATCCCTAACTTTGAGTAGGAACAGGCAATGTGCGTGTACTGCTGATCTCATTCCATGGACATTCTCTGGAAGTTCTGCCTTCAGCCATTTTTGTTGCTCCTTCTGGCTTGCACGTTTCGCCACATTGTGAGCTTTGCGGGCCTGGTTCCTTTGCTGTCTGACCTCGGATTGTTCAAGCATACTCTGGGCGAGGCCCAGCTGAGGATGGGTGAACTCACTATTCGATTGATTGCCTTGCTCATGCGCTGTGAAATTGTCCCTCCTTGGTTCATCATTTCTTTCACTTTGAGTCGGAGACATGTTCTCATCCTCATCATCCACCATTGTTGCTCTTGATGTACTGGCATGACCCGTTCTTGGTTTGGAGGCATATGGATGATGACGTCCAGTGACTTTCTCTTTATGGACCAGAGGTGAAGACGCATAAAGTTCATCCCCTGCTATGCAAATCATCAGTTAACATATCAAAACATTAATGAAGACTGGTCATCCTCACGATCTTCAATTGGCTCCTGAGATCGGACTGACTTGCCTTTAGGTGCCATATCTAACCCATGAAACAAACATATCAAATTGTGAATAAGTTTCTACTCCAAAATTCAAATGACTTACTTTGATGAAGCGTCAATACTGGATTTCCCTCCGACAGACCGCTCCAAGATACATTTTCCAAAGGTCTTTTTCGTCGCCCTCCATCCACGCGCCTTTCATCACCCACATGAACCTGCGATCCTGATGGAATATTGAGGGTTGGCTGTTTACTTTGGCCAAAGGGATCCTGGGATGCGACTGGATTCCGACCGGGATTAAGGAGGAACTCACGTGGAAATTTTGATTGGGGATTAGCGTGTGAGGAGATTTGAGGTGTGCCTTCTGGCCCCTGAGACACATGAATTTGTGTATTAGTGGGATTCGGGGGAATTGGAGTGACGGAAATATTTGGGATCGACCAAGTGCTTGAAGTTGGAGCCTTTGGATTGCCCACATCAATGTTAAGACCTGATACATTCATTGAGGATGCGATAGGGGTTGTGAGAGGAATGTTGGGACTCAATGGTGACTGTGTTTGAACATATTCTATGCTAGATTCACTATTTGAGTCATGAACAGAACCTGAACGGGATTTATGTGACTTGAAAGATGACATAAGGGCCGAAAAAGTACAGTAATATTTTTAACTAGATAAAACACCTCAGTATTATGATAAAATAGAGTGATATGAGATGAAATCTTTTCAAATTTAGAATAGAGAAATTCTATGAATAGTTGGAACTAAGTGTTGTGTGGAAGTCGGATAAGACTCTTTTGAGGAGAGTCCTCCCTGCCCCCTCTTGAGCTCCTCCGCTTTTGTCGGAAACCACCCTGCACGGCCTACCAGCATATAATGTGATATTTCCTTGATCTCAAAGGGGACCCATCATTCATAAGTAATCATATTCAGTACCATTTATGCCTCCCCATTGTCACATTTTGTGAATTATCCAAACTGCCCATATATGCATTGAAATTACACAACATTGTACATCTGTAAAGGGGTATATTCATGAAGGATTTACCCACAAAAGAGACATCACCTTTTCCCGAAAGGCAAGACAATCCAAATCACATTCCAACTGATTCAAAGCCCGCCGCACTCAAACCAAATACCAAGACTTTAGCTGCACTCCAACCCCTTATGTAATAGAGTTATATAGTTATGTCTGTAATAAGGTTTAAACCATGTACGATGGCGTGCCAGCGTACATGGATTAAATGTTAATCCCCTCAATTCAATGGTAACACTTCACTAATGGAACCCCCTCAATGGTCAAACCCGCACTATCACAATGTGTAAATAAACTAGAATATGTATGAGCATTGAGCAGCATGGCATTTTACCCAATTAAACGCCTAACCAATTCCGCCATCCAGATGAGACATGTTAAAATTTATCCACTGCAGCTCATGCTCCATTACAAATGGGATAAAATCCTCAGCTGGCTCAAATCATCTCCCCCTTCATAAATAATCACTGAATTTTATTTCCAATTAATAACACTCCTAAACACTTTCACATCAACCATAGATATTTATACACAAACCAACCGTACTCCCAATTCCTGCAGCAATGACAACCCGGCCATATTCCTCAATGCGTATATGCATGTGTCAACACTGCTCAACTCAAACACACTCTTCCCCTGAGGGTGATAGGCAAGGAGTTGCCTTCACACCTTTCCAATATAAACAGCACATTAAAAAGCTCAAATCAACCATTGCACCCAAATCTCTTCCAAACATCCCTACTTCTGCATCAGGATCTGGGTGCCCACAAATTCTATTGGATCAAATCTTCCCAGCTGATTATTCACGTTTGACCCAAAGCACTTTCCCAACTCCAGCGGGTCTCAATTCAACTGCACAGAAACCATATAGTGGCAGTCAAACCCTTCCCCCACAAGACCTAGGAATGATAATATCTGCCATTCTATCATTAAGGTATAATTTACCCCGCAGGGCTTCACGCATACTCAACCCCGCCCTGAACCTGCTGATCAAGTCCAGTATCTCAAGCTCAGCTGGTCCCCCCGCTCCTGCATTCCATATACCTCAAGATCTGAGTACCATATTTGAACATCTCCAATTGGAGCCAGTGATTCAAAACTATATATGTTGTCCTCAATGTTTCTCTCTTAATGGCCTTACTGAATCAGTCACAACTGACCAACCCCACTGTCAACTCCATAATGACCCAAATGATCATGATCCCCCTTGCACACAATCATTAGGCAAATTCATCTATTCATCTGAACCCCACACCCAAAACACAACCAACATGAAGCAAAAATTTATACCAACAAAACATTTCATTTATCAACCATTCAAAAATTGGCTTGCCAGATTTCTCCAGCGGGCTGGAATTATGGACGTTCTGCATCAACATCAACAATCCCAAACTCCCGAAGATTCCCCAAAACGTGACGTCTGGGATGGATTGGTCTGGAGACGCTTCACTGGCACTAGAAATATCCATGACCCCCCATTCATGTCCATTCCTGGTGCATTGGCCTTCTCCATATATGTGGACTGGTTTAATGCACATGGAAAGTCAACCTGGTTGGCTAGCATTGGACCTATCATGCTTATTTGTCTTAATCTCCCCCCAAGTGAAAGATTGAAGCCCGAGAATGTCTATGTTGCAGGAATCATCCCTGGTCCGAAGGAGCCAACTGCGCTTCAAATGAATTATCTATTAATGCCACTCATCAACGAGCTCAAAGAGCTATGGCAAGGTTACCATTTTGCACCCACCTCAACAGGTCCATCAGGATCCTTTATCCGTGTTGCCATCCTCACAGCCATTGCGGATGTGGTTGCCATGCGCAAGCTTACTGGATTTATTTCCCATTCAGGAAACCACTTTTGTAATTTTTGCACCATTCACAAAGCTCAAATTGAAGAAATTGGTCCTCAATTTCACTACACGCGCTCATACCAAAGTCATAAATCAACCATTGCCAAATGGCTTTGGGCAACCCCACAACAAAGACAAGCAATTTTCTCTGAGTATGGAGTGCGATATTCAATTTTGGAAGACCTTCCGTATTGGGATGCAACCAGAATGGTTAATCTTGACATAATGCATAATTTAATACTTGGAATTTTGAAGGATCATGCAACTTTCAAATTGTGCATTCCAGAGGCGAAATCAAAAATTTACTTCAGGTCCCGCAGGAAATCCAATGACACCAACAGTTCAGACTCAGATTCCATGACCTCCAACAGCTCTCTTGATAAAATCACATTGAGAGAGGCCCGCTCCCTGAGAAGAGACGCAGCAAAAATAATAAATGAGCCACTCCCCACTACTTCCACCCGGAAAAACTACTTCCCAATGCCCACCCTTCACACAGAACATCCATCTAGTGGTTCTGCGGAGATTCCTTCATTTGATGCCGATTACATCCCCACTTCTGAAATACCCTCTGAATTGGATATCACTGCACTGAGCGATCACCAGATCAAGGGTGAGGCTCTTGAGCATCTCCGACAAATCATATCTGAGACCATAATTCCCTCATCATGGACAAGAGTTCCCCGCAAAATGGGTTCCCCCTCTCATGGTAGCTTAAAAGCCGCTGAATGGGCTCTCTTATATAAGGTCTATATTCCATTTCTAATGCTCAGTAAACAGATGTCATTAGATGCACACCAATCTGCCAACACTCAAAGAAAAATGGGTCAGTCAGAAGAACTTGCAAATGAACTAGCCAAGAATACATTCCATTTGATTAGTGCTATCAACATTGCCACAAGCTGGACTGTTTCAATAGATGATGCGACTGCATTTGCTGAACATTGGAAAATATTCCGCCTTTCCAATCAACACCTGTTCCCAAAACAGAAAAGTAAACCAAATCATCATTTTGCTGATCATATTCCCGAACTCTTCCAACGTTGGGGCCCAGCACAAGCCTCAGCCACATGGGGTTATGAGCGCTTGATTGGAGTATTTGCAAAGATTCCAACAAATAACAAGATATGTACGTCAATTAATAAGATCAATATATTCACATTGATTAAACACCTGAACTGAATAAGACTAACTTTTTGCAACTCTGAATAGATGATATAGATAAAACCTTACTTCAACATATCTGTCGATGTTCCAACCTTTCCGTTCTCCTGAAATCCCCATCTGTGCCATGTGAAATAAAACAGCTTTTCGAATCACAGCCACCTGCCGTGTTCAATCACCATAAATATAACAAGCCATCCCGCCATGACCAACAAAATTATGATTGCCTGGTTGAGTACTTACAGACTTTTCATGCAACAAGGGAAATAGTTGATTGGATCAGCTTAGACACTACCGTGCAATCCACAAGTCCTCCCACTTCAAGGATTGTCTCACCTTGGTATTTTCCAGTTTCAAACATTAATATTGGGAACCATATATATTTTCAACTGAATCCAAAAATGTCAGCAACAGTGTGATATGTTTTCTGAGGGGCAACTCACGACAATTTGGTATTATTGATAGCATTTTCAAAGTCTCTGAGCCATCTAGCATACTGAACAATAACTTTCTGATTTTAAAACCTTTGAAGATTGATGTGAATTTCCTACCAGATTGGCCGCATCTGAATATTTATAAAGCTGTTGGTTTTGATGATGGACACTTGATTATATCTGAAGAAGAAATAGAAGGTAACTGTGGATTGTATGATAACAAAGCTCTGTCATGTGGACTGCTTGTAATGATAAAGCCGTTATTTCATGATATTTAGTCTACAAAAATGCAAATCTCTCAGATTCATTAGCAATTTTGCTAGTGAAATAATTGCCTCAAAATTTAGTGACAGAGACATGCCATTGTGACAAGCAAAGCCCATTATTTCACATTGCCACAAAGAACTTACTATTTTGACATTGGGTACAGTGTGAATAAGCCAAGTCCAATGATCAAATGACCCACACACTCACCCTTCACAGCATCCAAAATTTCTAACTGCGCCATCATCATGTTGGAAGCGGAATCGGCTTTTGCGTAACCACACCCGCATGCGCACCCGCACGCGCCAATGCACACGCACACGCACACCCACCCGCCCCCGCGCATGCACACGCACACTTCATGGATGACCTGGTGAAGTCAAACCCCCCGCCTACATCAAGACTGGCTGAAGGACATCTTTGATGTGTGTGTGTGCAAACAGGCGGGTCTGGTGTAATTTTTACCAATCATCGGACGGTTGTGGGATGATCAGGTGGTGAGGAATCTGAGTTGAAGGCACAGGGGAACCAATATTATTGGATGTCACAGGATTTGGTGTAAGACCAGAGTGTGACGTGTGCTCGACGTTCGCTTGATTTTCACTTGACGTGAGCTCGACTTTTATCCTGCTTGACGTTTGCTTGACGTGAAGTCAATCGCCGACGATTGACATGAGATTCGCCCCGGTGATACAATTTGGATTAATAACTTTTTAATTGAATAATTATTATTTTTTGAAAGAAAATATAAAATCAAATAAAAAATTCGAAAATTAAAAATCTTTACTAAAAACATTTTTTCTTTAATCTTAGACATTTTTCTTCATTTTTGATGTAATTTGCCATAAATTAAATTAAAAAAACTTTATCCAATAAGCTGAGTTTATAGGTTATTTTTATTGTTTGATAAAATAACTTATATATAATTTTTTTAGCCCAGCACCAAGGGATTTAATTACCAAAGAACCCTTTAAAGGTCCAGAAGGTGAATTCAATCCAGTTCTTAGTCTTAATTGCTCTCTATTGACGTGAAATGACTCCTACTAGAAGTGAAAGTCACTACTCCATCCAATCAAATGGATATGGACAGGGACATTGAAGTCATAAATCCCAAAGACAAGAGCTTTAGCCCAGAGGAGAGTCACAAATGGAGGATTCCCGAACTTCCACCAGTTCCTGAAGGTTAGCCAACACCTTTGACACTCTTATTGAGAGTCTAGAAGCTGACATAACTGCTATTGCTGTTGCTAGACCTGAATCACTTTCAACAAGAAACAATAGAGATATACCAGTCTCAGTACAAGAACTGGTTTATGGCAGCAAGACAGCAAGAGTGTGAACTTCTCCAAAGTCTTTGGATAGGCAACATGAACTCATATCTTCAAGTGAAGAAGTTCATGGGGCCAGAAAAGATGCAGGAACTTCTGAAGGGTTGGACACCCATGTCTTGCAAAGGACAAGTCCAACAGATAAAATCTTGGTTGAAAACCCAGAGCATTTTATCAGAGGACCAGAAGAAGAAATTGGCCCAAGGAAAGGAAAAAAGCCCAGTGGAAGCTCCTCAAGCCTCCACAGGAAAAAGTCCGCCTCAAAAAGTGCAAAACAAGCCCAAGAAAGCCCCAAAGACCAACCAGAAGGGCCAGCAACAGCCAAAGGGAAAGGCAAAGCCCAAGTGGAACAAGCCTTACCTGCAGAATTACAGGATTCCCAAGAAAGAGAAGACAGCCATGGACAATGTGTTCAATATGGCAAGAACTCTGATGGAATTCAAAAACAAGGAAGAGGAAAGATTGAACCAATCTTTTCCAAAGAAGCAGACCTTGTAGATCTTGTAAACCAAATTGAAGCTTGTAATAAAGAAATTATAACAAAGTTTAAAACATTTGAGTAAATCCAACAAAAGTTGGGTAATGAGATAATACAAGTAAAAGAGTCACAAAAGACTATAATTGGTCCAGAAAATATAAATAAGGACAATATCTTGTGTTTGATGCAAATTTGTGCAAGAGTTGAGTCTAAGGTTACCTTATTCAATCAACCAGATGACGACTCTATTTCTTTTATAACTAGACAGTTGAAAGAATTAAGAATACAAGCTGAAAAATTGGAAACCTCAACTGGGCACAATGCAGCTCTTTTACAAGAACAATTGGAAAAAAGTGATAAAGCAAGACTTGAATTGAAAGAAGATATTCAATCAAGTATTTATAATATATCACTGAAGAATGAATTGCCAAGACATTCCAAAACCATTCTTGACTGAAATGTGCTAAACTTGAATAATGACTTACATCATACAATTTCAAGTAATTCAGAAGTGGAAACTGCTTGCAACTTTAAAGAAATTCCAAGAGTAGAGGAATGGCCAACCTTCAGTTATGTAGGGGAATTTAATCATATGGAATTTATGAAAACAATTGATATGTTTAAAGAAGACTTTAACATACCAGATGAATACATAAGTGCCAGATTACACTAATTGTTTACCAAAAAAGCAAAGAAATTGTATTACAAAATGAGACAAGACAATGGTAGACGTTCTTGGCCTTTGTGGAAAGAACAAATTATTTCCAAATGGGAAAATGATTCCTGGAGATTTAAAATGGGAAATTCCTTTGAAGAAGCCATTTTTAATATTGAGAGGGACAGGCCCATGTCTTGGTTTCTTAAACAAAAGGAAAGATTAACTGCCCTTCATCCTGATGTCTGAAACAATGGTACATAAAAGGATATTAAGAAAGTGTGGTGGTGACCTTGAGCATGCTATAAGAAGTAGATGTATTGAGCCTTTCTCTACAGAAGATTATATCAATGCTATGGGGGACATCACTACTAGAAAGAAAATTGGTAGAAATTGGTGTAAACCCTCAATGGACAATAAGACCAGTGGGAAACCAATTTCAAAACCCAATAAGCCACATTACAAAGCCCCTTTGAAATATCATAAGTGTGGAAGTACATCTCATTTGGCTAATACTTCTCCCAAAAAGACAATAATCAATGAGATAAAAATTGAAAAAGATGACAGAAAAGAAACAAATTATGTCCCTGTACATGAAAGTGATTCTGAGCCTTCTGAAGAGGAGGAATTACCAGATGAACTTAGTATAGAAAATATTAATGTTTCCTTTGAAGTCAGAGAAGTTCATACTCACTTACCACAGTACAGTGATGAATGTATGGATCTCATACATGTGCAAGATGCTAAAATGAAGAAAACCAAGCAAGCCAGAGGTAAATTTTATAAAGCTGGATCATCATGTATCACTAATATTGTGAAAAACAACAGAGAAGTCAAGATAAATCTTGACTCAGGTGCTTTTTGTACTTGTGTTGGGAAAGATTATCTTGACAAGATTTATAACAATTGGCAAGACAAGTTAATGCCAATTGAAGGTATAAAATTCAGCAGTGCCAGCCAAAATATGCACCCCTTGAGTATATTTGAAGCAGCAATGATATTCCCTAATCCTGCAGGAAGTATCAGATTAAAAGTTGAACTTTTTGTTATGAATAATTGTACTTCACAACACTCCATACTAGGAAATTATTATCTCAATATTTATGGAATTGATATTAATAATCATAAAGACAGATATTTCACTATAGGGTAAAATAAAAGGCAAAAATTTGCTTTTCCTCCAGAAAGGAGAAAAATAACTGTCATTAGAAAAGTAAAAAATGTTAATAAAGAAAAATATGTGTCAGATCAGTTAATTGAAGCACAAATTAGTACTGAATTAACATCGGAAATGAAGGAAGAACTTATTGAAGTTTTATTTCAATACAGAAAGACCTGTGCTTCTTATAATGAACCACTTGGGGCTATCAAAGGCCATGAAGTGGGCATTATGCTTAATGTGGAAAGACCCTACCCTCCACTTTTAAGAAGAACAGCTTACCCAGCTAGCCCTAAGGCCAGAGAAGCATTAGAAAGTCATATTAATGAGCTAATGAAACTGGTAGTTCTTAGTAATGTTGGACACAATGAAAAAGTAGAAGTCACAACTCCTTTAAGAATTACTTGGCATAATGATAAATCAAGGATGGTTGGTGATTTTAGAGAACTGAATTCCTACACTATTCCAGACAGGTATCCAATTCCTAAAATCCATGAGGCTTTGACTCAATTATACAAAGAAAAGTTTATCACTTCCATTGATGGTCATAAAGGCTTCCATCAGAATGTTTTAGCACCTCATGCTAGGAAATTATTGAGAATAATTACTCATTGTGGCATTTATGAATACTTGAGGATGCCTTTTGGTATTAAAAATGCACCCTCTCACTATCAAAGAATGATGAACACCATTTTTCCACATGAACTTTCAGAAGAATGGTTAATCATTGATATTGATGACATTATAATTTGTTCAGAAACCTGGAAATTGCATTTAGAGAGACTTTCATTCGTACTTAAGAAAATTCTTCAAGTGAACATGAAAATACCCCTCAAAAAATGTGATTTTGGGCTTCATGAGTTGAAAGCTCTAGGAAATGTAGTCTCAGGACTGAGCCTTGGTGTTGATAAAACAAAGTGGTTGCAGTTTTATTGAAACAAATGCCCCAGAAAAAGAAATAAATGATGTCTTTCTTAGGGTTTGCCAGTTATTACAGGCAACACCTTAGAGATTTTTCAAACCATGCCATATCATTGTACAGAATTTGTGATAAACAAAATGTCTTTGAAATTACACAAGAGAGGATTCAAGCATATGAAAAGATCAGATATGCCTTGAACAATGCACCATTATTACTGATGCCACACTGGAAACTTTCTTTCAAGCTGTATATTGATGCATGTGGTGAGGGACTAGGTGCAGCTCTTCATCAAGTTCGAATTGTCAATGAAAAACCTTATGAAGGTCCAATTTGTTTTATTTCAAGACAAATCAAACCTACTGAGGCCAGATATGGAGCTAGCCAAATGGAGTGCCTTTGCCTTGTTTGGGCTGTGGCAAAACCTTCATTACTATCTTGATGGTAGTGCGTTTGAAGTAATTACTGATTGTAATGAAGTGAGATCACTTCTTAACATGAAAACTCCAAACAGACACATGTTAAGATGGTAGATTGCTAAACAGGAATATAGAGGTAATATGACTATAGTACATAAAGCTGGAAATATTCACAATAATTCTGATGGCTTAAGTAGATGGGAATTACGAAATAAACCTGACAATCCTGCCTATGTTCCCACAGGTGCAGAACCTTGAACTACAATTAAAGGAATTAACATCACAGATTTTGAAACATAATTCTTTCAAGAAGTTAGAGATAGCTATAAGCTGGATAAGAATTGTCATATTATTACTTCTCTACTTGACAAAGCTTGCAAAGATGCAGATTTGGCTAATTCTCTGTATGATATTTGGAAAACGTCTTATGACAATGAAAGATTCCATTTGTTTGATGGTATCTTATATCATAGGTCTAAACACACACGTGTCATGGTATTATGTAGTGGAATGTTGATCAACAAAATACTACTAGAATGCCATGATAATATTTATTCTGGAAATATGTCTGAAGACAGAAAAATGGAAAGAATTAAGACATGTGCCTGGTGGCCATCTTGGAGAAAAGATGTCATTGAGTACTGTCATAGTTTTGATAGATGCCAGAAAGCCAATAAAGCTACTGGTAAAAGATTTGGATTAATAATTCATATCCAAGAAGAAAGTACCCCATGGGAAGGGGTTCCTATGGATTGGGTAACTGCCTTACCACCTGGAGGGGATGAAAGTTACAATGCATGTCTTGTCATTGTTGACAGATATAGCAAAACCCTAATATTTTTAACATGTCATAAAGATGACACAGCTATGGATACAGCTATTTTGATTTGGAATAGAGTCATATCTCATACTGGTCTTTTTAAAAATATCATTAGTGATAGAGACCCAAAATTCACATCAGCCTTATTGACTAATTTACATAAACTGTTGGGTACAAAACTATCATTCTTAACAACATACCATTCACAAACAGATGGGTTAGCAGCAAGAATGATACAAACCTTTGAGGACATTATCAGAATATTTTGTGCTTATGGCCTGGAGCTTAGAGATTCTGATGGCTTTACCCATAATTGGTGTACTCTTATACCAGAATTGGAATTAGCCTACAGGACCTCCATCCATGCTTCAACAGGAAAAACTCCTGCAATGTTGGAAAAAGGATGGAACCCTAAGATTCCAGTTGATACTTTGAAGAAAGATTTAGTTGATATTCATCCAACTTCTTCCAGCTTTAAGTTATTTCTTGATGAAGTAAGGCATCATGCAAATAAAATCATGAATGATGCCTTTGAATATGCTAAACAGAAATGGGATAAAAGTCATAAACCCCAGAATTCAAAGTAGGGGACTTCATACTAGTTTCAACCTTGAACTTTAATAATATTAAAGGCCAAAAGAAATTCAAATATTCCTTTGCAGGACCATTTATTATTAAAGCCCTTAATGGGACAAATGCAGTACAAGTAGGACTATCAGGAGAATTGGAAAATAAACATCCACCTTACACTGTTAGCCTAGTAAAGCATTAAACTTCAAGTGATAAGGAATTATTTCCTTTAAGAAATAAAACACTCTTAATAGTACCACCACCTGATCAAAGTGAAGATAAAAAGGTACTTAAAGTCTTGAAATAAAGAGGACTTAGGGGAAAAGATGAAAGAGAATACCAGGTCAGGTACAAAAATCCACAACATGAAGATGGAGGGATTGTAGCAGAAATGATACCTGAATCCCAAAAGCTTCTCAGAGGATTCAGACATGAGAGAAGACCAATTACACAATAAAACATCTGAATTGTGTGCTTTACATACTTGAAAGTATAAGTAGAGAGGTTGGACAGTGGATGATACCCCCCCAATTAGCTCAGAGGTATACTACTAAAAGAAAATTGTGGTACAATTTTTTTTGGTGGTAGGGAATGTGAGCCTGTGAGGTATGTATAACATACCCATAAGGCCACAAATGATTTTATATACAGCTGATTTAGTCTTCAACAGACTTTTCAATTGAATTTAAAATAAAAAATAACAAAAAATAAGTATAATTTTTTTCTGGATAAACAAAGCTATAAATATTATGTCATTTTTGGATTCTACACCAAAAATAACCTAGGGTACACTCACAGGGTGTTAGACCAAGAAATGCTTATTTCTTGTGTTATTGGAAGATTTAAGAATCTCACAGTACTAATGTAACTTTTTTTAACATTTTTTTGAAATTGTTAAATTTAAGCTTAAATAAGCTTAAATTTAAAGTTGCATAAGGTTTATGCAGACTTACAAAAATTTGAGTTAAAATTGAGGTGTTGTGTATAATTACTTAAGTGGCTAAGGATTTGCCATACAGAATGTAAATCCTGTGTGAGCTCAATTTAAAAGGGTTTAAGGACATAGTATGGCTTTAAATAAATAAAAGGGCAAAATCAATGAAAAAAGGTGGCAGAAAGGAAAAGACCAAACACAGCTGGGGTACCCAACTATTTGGATCTGCAAGGATTCAATTAAGGCTGTAAACCTGTATTTAAGGATTTTCAACCTTATTTAAACTTTAAGATTGGACTTTGATCCAACCTTAAAGTTTAAACTGGTTTTATCCCAATTTGGACAGGAATTTCAAGCTGCCAAAGAGTAAATCCCAATATGCAAGCTTCAAATTAAGGTTTTAAGAACTTTCAAAGATGAATTAAGCTTCAGAAGCTTAAATAAGCTTAAACCTTTAAGGTTAAAAGCATTGAAACCTTATTAAAAGTTAAGGTTTAGTGTGTATTTTTTTTTGTGGAAAAATAATAATAACTTCAAAAATTCATCAAAAATACAATTCTTAATGGATTTGCTTGAACAATTCACACAGCTTACAATTCAATATTATCTATATATAAAATATATCATAAGTATCTTTTATAAACAGATTTTCTGGGTAATCAGCCAGGAAATTTACTCTTTTAATCATACTTGAAGAAAATTAAGATTGCTTTCAAAATTAATTGCAAATTGAGTTTAATAAATTTCTGCTTGAAACTCTATTTTTAAGTTTTTCATGTGATGAACTTTAATATAGATAAACTTATTTTATATTAAAAATTGAAATAATTAACTTAAATGAGGATTAAAGTTACTTGGAGTTAAGAATAACACTGGTAACTTCAAATTGGATTTAAAAATTAGTTACCTTAGGTTAAGAACCTTATTTTTACGCATGGTTTTTCAGTTTTGACCTGAGAACTCCCTGTATATCCATTATGAATCATGAGGGCTGCTCTGTAGACATAAAAAGAGTCTTTTAATCTCTGTTTTTGTCCATCATCAATTATCAATCCAATCATATTAGACATTTAAACAGGTAAATTTTTATTATATATAAAATCTTATTGATGAAATATTTCTTAACTATTTTATTCTTTAGAAATCTTAAATTAAAGAATTGAAATCATAGAAATTAGATTATTGTTGTAATCACCTATAATATATTTTATTTTATAAAATTATTGTCTTTAAAATATATTCTAAAATCCACAAATTTCTATCAAAAACTCTTTAAGAATACTTTTTATCATAATAAGTTGTTTTATCATTTAAAATATTGACTTTTGGTGTATTTTTAACTTATAATAATTATTTAATATAATAACTGTTATATTTGACTTGTTGTATTAAATCTATATTATAAGTAAGTTTTTCTCTAAAATTCTATATCTTTTTTATCTATTATTGGTATTTTTATATAGAATTTTTCTATAAGAATTATTTCTGAACAGTGTGTGTTAAAGTTAACTTATAAATAATGTTTATATATTATTTATAAGTGGTCAAATATTCATATTCTCCAAGTGCAGTTGTCTCATTAAGAGATTTACACTTCTTATTGTTATAATTGTAAGTGACTATAACAATAATAGAATAATTATAATTTATTATAATTATTATATTTTTCTATTATTATTTTATATAATAATAGTTAAATTCATTTTTTGATATATAATTCTTTTTAATAATTATATTTAAATTTTTAGTTATAATATTTTATTATATTATATTTTTCTATGGAGGACGGTCATAGTACTTTTAATATTGTTACTATTATCAAGATTTTCATAGAAAAACCTTACAATTAGTCACCTTGCAATAAAGGTTCTCTGTATTCCAAGATTTATATTAATTGAAAGATATTGATTATTTCCTCTTATAAGAATAATGTTCTACATTCTAAAGTAAGAAAACATTTAATTGATATTTCATTAAAAAATATTAATTGAAGGGAATGTCTACTCAAGTATAAATCTTATTGGATAAGAATTCTACATCTCTTCATCTCTCAAGATCTTGAGAGTTCTGTAGGTAATACCACCTAATCATAAGGTATGAAAATAGCCAAGGAAATGTTCTGTAAGAAGTTTATAATTTAGGAATCATTTTATTAATAAGAAGCTAGCAAGTAAGAACAGAGTTGATATACAGAGATAAAATAAAATCGGGAAATAGATCTTTATACCTTCTTATTGATACTTATCATACCAGATAATTACCAGTTTGCTTTAAAGATAAATCTTCAAGAGCTTTATCAATGATAAAATATATATTACTTTGAACAGTTGGTCCTGTAGACAAGTTCCAAATTTTGATTAACTAGCCTCATGTAGTGCATCATTTCAATATCATATAAATGGAAATTTGTCAAATGATGTTTCCTGTAGACTAAATTTTCATGAATCCTCCTAAGGGCTTTAATCATAGCTTATTCTCATTGAAAGAATGAATATTTTATTTTCTATAATAAGCCAGTAAAGATATACAAATTAAATTTGAAGAAAGTTATCTTAATTCTCTGGAGATCATGAGTCTTATTGTACACAAGATCTTTTATTAGCTCAAAATTACTGATTTGAATCACTTTTTATTTTTTTTAAATTGAATCATTCAGATTCAGAATAATTTTATCTTATTTTGATATTGGTAATTCAAAGTCTGTATTTTAATTGATATAATGATTATAGGTATCTATGAGCCTCAGGGGTATCTTAATAAGCCCAAATGTAAGGTGTGGATATGAGACTATGATTGAAAATCAAGTACTTTTCCTATGATCAAAATTTGTATAAGGTAAAAATCTGATTGAAAATAGTATGAAATAGCATTTTTAGAAGAAAAAACGCCAAATTTATTGACTTTAACTTTATAAGTATGAAAGAATAATATTATAAAGATTTATTGTTTTAAAAACAATAAAAATTTATCCAAAAATACTCTACAACAGATATTTAAGGCTACAAAAGAAATTGCTTCAAGAGCAATTTCAATTGGAATTAGTTGAGAAAAGAGCTGCAATCAATCAATAAAAGAGAAATTTTTTTAAAAAAGATTATTGAAGAGAAAACAAGCGCAAAAGGGACCAGAGTGAATTTGGAAACAAAGTGACAGAGTTTACAGCAATGAAAGATGCTTTAATTCACTTATGGGATGGTTCAAGGGGTAAAAATGATTATAAAAGTTACAAAAAGTGACTATAATGACTTTCTCACGTGTCTAAAAGGTTTATAATGGTTGGAAAAAGGTGGTTAGAATCTTTTATTGATTGGTTTAACAGTATTTGAGCTAATTATAAAAGGAAAAGATTCTAACATGAAGAGAAAAGTGGGGCAAAGAAGACATTCTTTTATAGCCATCAATGTTCTTCCTCACAAAGTAAATGTTACTCTTTTCAGTCGTGGAAAACACTCTGACAACAGAAAAGCCAATTATGGCATCATTAAACCCTGGTTTAGACCCAAAAAGGGCTGGTTTTAGCCATTTTAGACCCTTAAATCAGCCATTGCTATAGTAATACCTGGTCTAAAGCCTTCAAAACATGTCAGAATTTGTGGAAGAGATGTAAAAACCAGTTAAAGCTGTTTTTACTGAGATTTTTTTCAAATCAAGGGTAGTTTTACCCTCTTGGAAAAAGTTAAAACTGCCCTGGGTGGTATCAAAACCTTATTATCAATCGAGTCAAAGACACTGTGACTCAATTCCAGGCCAAAATTGATGAGTTTTTGTGTGAATTTTGACATCTCACACCTGTCAGCAAGGATTTTGGGGGTCTGGCTCCCCCTTAGAGCTAGAGTTCCTTCCCCCCAAATTAATGTTTCCAATTTATTTTTCCTTTAATTCCTCATCATGTATTATACTTGTAATTTACATATGTAATTCAATTGAGTTTTACAATACACTTACTGTAATAATTGGCACCTCACATGTGAATTAAGGTTCACTTATGTAATACATGTGCACATTTGGACATTTCAATTGAAAATACTTCAATTCCTCATAGCTTCTAAGCTACACACAACACCTCAGTTTTAACACAAGAATTTATTTTTAACACCCCATGTGATGTGAATTAAATTAAGGTTTTGTGTATTCTCAACTTTTGCATAGAAAATACCAAAAAATTAATTTAAGCTTATCTAGAGTTGAGTTACAGAAAGTTTACCAAGAGGTGACCCCACCTTATTTTTTATGAGGAGTCCAATGGTAAAAAAATTCTAATACGTTTATTTGTAGGATAAGAATTTATGATAATTTCTATTTAACGTTTTCCCAGAAATATTTTAATTTTGGGATTTTTGTTGAAAATTCATTTTTACTTGATTTTTTCAAGTAAAAATGTGTTTTCACAAATTTAGAATTCAAAGTCATTTTATTTTTAAATTATAATTGAATTTTTATTTTATATTTAAATTTAAATTTAAATTTTATTTTTATTTTGATAATATAAATAAATGTATTATATTGATATCTTATTTTTATTATTTGTGGTCTTTTGGGTATATGAAAGTACCTCTAAGGCTCACACCAAAAGACCAAAAAATAAGATTATTTCTTACAAAAATTGCAATTAATTCTATGATGGGAATTCTCATAGGAATTTCAAATATTATTAGAATTGTCAAGATATTTTCTCACTTGAAAAAGCTTACATAAAAAAAATTTAATAAAAATTTGAAAAATAAAATATTTTGTCAAAAACAGCTAATAAAAATTAATAGTTAATTTTTCTAGAAAATTGAATTTTGAAGCTTTATTCCCCATTGGGTTACTAATGAAGTTCATGTTGAGTCACCTTTAAGTGAAAACATCATAGCTCTAGTATAGAAAGGCTTAATATAATTTCAAAGTATTCTCAATATTAAAATAAGAAAATCATCAAACTTTGACTTAATAAAAACAAAACTTGGTGTCACCATCATTATTGTTTTGAAAATGATGTGTGGTGTGTAGCTCATAAGTGATGAGAAATTGAATTGTTTTCAATTAAATTTTCAACATGTGTTTGTGTATTACATGAGTGAAACTAAACTTACTGATGAATCATTGGGAATCAAATTGTTTTACTTTAATTTTAGAATCAATTTGTATATTTAAAAATCTGGGTATGTTACCTGTGGAGTATTTAAATAAAAATGCATTGAAAAGTTTTAATTTTGAGGGGGAAAAAGAGCCATTGCTCCAAGGGTTTAAGATTCTCAAAATTCCTTTCCAAAAAGAATGGTATTTCAAAATACCTTCAAAATTTCATCATTTTTTTCCCTGGAATTTAACCACATGGTTAATTGATATTGAGGTTCTGATATCAACCTGGGAAGCTTTTATTTCTACCAAGTAGGTGAGACTTCACTTAAGATAAAGAAATTCGCCCATAAAATGTAAATCTATTTCAAATGCTCTTTACACACCTTCTGATGCGTTTTTAGACCTCACAAAAAACTATTACTATAGTAATGGCTTATCAATAGGATTAAAACAGCTGAAAACAGGCCTTTTTTTGGTCCCAACTAGTTTTCAAAGATCCACTAATTGGATTTTGTTTGACCATTGTGTTTAGCGCAAGCTTTGAGAGTAAAATTTACCATTTTAATAATAAAAGAAGGATATAAAAGAATTGCCTCTTTTTCAAATCTTCTCTTGCCATGTCAGAGTATTTTACCTTTATAATTAGCTTAAAAACGGCTAAAACAATCAATAAATTGTTCAAAACACCAAAATTAAATCAATTTGAAACTGTGAACAGCATGAAAAGAAATCATTATGAGTATTTTTCAACTCTTCATGATCATTTTACCTTTGAGCCACCCCAAAAGTGAATTCATGATTCTTTAATTACTTTTATCTTTGTCACTTTGCTCTGATATTTGTTGTATTAATTTTTGGGTCAGTCCTCTATTTAATATCCATTTGAGAGACTTGTTTATCATACTTCTTTCCTGAAGCTTCTTTTCTCAATTGATTCCAATTTAAATTTCTTTTGTAGCCTTCAATATCCCTTTCAGAATATTTTTGGATAAATTTTAATTGCTGGTTGCATGAAATCTTTACTATCCTATTATTTGATTATGATGAGTATATATACCAGAAATTCAGTGTTTGTTACTTTTCAAACTCTTAAAATTAAAAGTATTCCATAATTTTACCTTATAAAATGCTTGAGAACAGGAAAGGTACACCATATTTCACTCAAGATTTCATCTTCAAAAGTTAAATTTGTGGGCCAAGCCACAATTTTTCACCAGGGAAATAGATTCCTAATCACTTCAAATATCTTTTCTCTGTTGAAAAAATTGAAACATTCATAATAAATACCTTTAATTTTGAGAAATAAATGAAGAATATCCTATTTTCCTATCATGAGTGAAGTTTAATTTTATTTTTTTTTGTAAAAATGTATTTTCAATTCAATTTATTCACTTGTTTTATTTAAGTGTCTTATACCATGGTAACACAAGAAATTATCAAAACAGCATTAAAAGTAACCAGAATTAATCCTTTGAGTGCTATAAATTTTTTCCTTAATAGTACAGTTATTATAGCTCATAATATCAAAACAAAAAAATATCTTTGTAATTAATCAATTTTGATATTAGTTCTACCCTGAAAAAGGCTGAACATTGAGTAACTAGTTATTTCTTTGATGTAATATTACTACTGTTAATACTTGCAGCTTATAGTAACACCCTCAACTAGATCATAATGCAGATATGATCCCTTGGGAAGCTTCCAGAAATTTGATGGATATGAATATGTCACAATACAATCAGATAAAGATTGATGAAGGTCAGTAAATGAGCCAAATACTGATAAATTATGCCCTTCTGAAGCTTATAAAACATTTTCCCTTTAAATAAAGCTAAAAAAAACTACAAGATGCCTCAATGAGAATTTAAAATGGGATACAGAAAGAGTAAAACAATGAATTTTAACACAAAGAGTATCAAAGTGTGGAAGATCTTTGGAAGAATTTAATTAGAATTTACCTCACTGTGAGGAAGCTCCTGGGCCATCCCAGATCTTGAAAGCTGTTTATTTTACAGATGTGATCCTTCAGGCATGAAAAATCTTACCTGCTACTCAAGCTCCAATCACTATCTCTAAATTTTCTTTGAATTACTTTAATTTCTTTGTTGAAATTCAATATTACTTTTTTTCATCTATTTTTGTTTACAGGCTAGCTATTTAAGGTTAGTGTTTCTAGTAGTATTGTTTCCAAGTCACTAATTTAATATTTTTGGTTACAGACATCTTGTTTCTATAAAACAATTTAAATTTGTTGATTCTTTTTCCTATAAAAATAATTTTCAGATAAACATTGTATGAATCTTTTTTGTGTTTTATTTTTATCTTTTAGCTACAGAGCTTAAAGAGGAATATTCTTCCTGAAGATGATTCCTCAAATATCTTACAAATATATTTTCTGAAAATAAATTAATAACCATTTCTCTTTATTCAAGCTCTTAAGTGAAAGTAATAATAGTTACTTTCAGTATTTTTAATATTTGTGAAGTTTATTCCCCAAAATAAATAAGTTCTTTGCAGTAAAATCTCTCTTAATTCAACTTTATAGTATCTAACTTCCCTTTTACTTTATTAAAATTCATATCAACTGGACTGGAAGAAATTCTGGAAGCACCAGGACAACAATAGAATCCAATTATTGAAAAGAAGAACATGATTCTTCCGATGTCAGAATGGAGAGAGGGGAAACAAATTCAAGACACTCAAAACAGTGCCAAAGCTAACACCTCCAGTGGAAATAAGCAGAAATTTTAATGGAAAAAGGCAGCCATAAGTGCAGGACAAGGAAAAAGTCAAGGAACCAGCCACATAACCATACAAAAAAGGCTAAATAGTACTAAATATCACACAGGGTGCCATGGAAATGTTTTTTGAATGGCCAGAAACATGATGAAACTGAGAGAAAGGGAGGAAGATAGACCAAAATACTGATATAATTTGAGATTGTGGATGGTTTTAAAGGTTTACATTGAGCCCAAAATGATGTAAAATCTAAACTTTTGTAACATCTTAAAGACAATTTTGTGACAAATATATGAAACCTTGACAGGCTTTGAGGGAGTTCCAAGAGAAAACAACAAAATCGTTACTGATAATGTGTCACAACCACCTGTAATCACCCCCCAATGGGTGTTGTGGAAATTATAGCCTGACCTCATTTTATGGCAAATTGGCCATGTCATCATTTTTATGGCCAATTGGTCCATATTGGTGTTTTATGGCCTTTGGGCCACACCACCTTTCACTGGCCATTTATGGCCCCAAACCCTATTTATGGTCTCAGGCCATATCCTGCATAATTGGTGTCAGGTTGGGTCTATGTAGAAGTGGTAATTAGGCTATTTACAGATTTAACTGTGACTCTGACATGTGATAAAAGATTAAAAATCAAGGTATTGATTGATAATAAGGGCTTATGATAAGATTTAAAGGGCTTTACTATTATGAAATAGTGGTGGTGAGTGCTGCTGAAAGCCCGGGGTGCAGCTTTACCTGTTGGATGACAATAATAAAGACTACAATAATTAATATTATAACTATACCTGTTTATTTTCCAAGGGTATAGCTGTTTTTGACAGTTGTACTACGTAGGAATTCAATAGCAGGATGTGGAAAGCTTTTCTGGCTGTGAAAAGCCCTCCTTTTATCCTGAAATGGGGTGGAAAGACTACTAGACCTTTCCATGTAGAGCAAGTGAAGATTGTTTCACTCTCTGAGACATACTTGTGGTTTGCAAAGGCCTGTATAGCCTGTATTGGGTTCAGATGTGGTTTTGAAACCACATCTGGGCAGTTTTCACCAATACAGGGTGAAGAATTTCATCTGGGGACCACATAGCCTTCTTCTGACGTGTATGACATGTAGAATGCTGTACAGAAACTTTATGGGACCCCATTATTGACTGACCTATGAGTTATTGAAGTATAAACATGCTTCTTCATCTGTTTGACACCTCATAATCATCGTTATGGGATATTGTCCCATGGTAAGGCTGTATTGGCCAGAATGTGGTATTTTGACCTTAAAACAGCCTTATCTTTGTCAGTTCTTATCAACCTCAAAATTGGTTCAGTGTGTAGCCCTGTATGTGTTCTGCACAATGGTACCTTATTTGATATGGTTATCATTAAATATGGCAAAGTTATCCCATGTACAAGATATTTTGTACATATGCATGTTTTAGGCAAAAGCTGTATTGGGCTTGTTTGCCCCATAACCTTTGTTCTAGTTGAGATATGAGGAAGTGGATGACACCATAAGATATCCCTGATTGTGCTATTTCCAAAAAGACCCACTTTAGGTATCTCACACTAAAACTGTAGAAGTTAGATGAGAGGTGAATGTTTTGTTCACCCTTATTTGGCCTGAATTTGACCATAACTTCTGTAATACTGGTGCTAGCTCAGTTTGGCTGGTACCATTGGATAGCCCTGACTTAGAGCTTCATTTTGCATACCCATTTGATGGGGTTAAGCCTCTTACTCTGTATTTCATATGAGATGTGAAAATTAAGGTTTATGCTCAGCAACAACTTTGAGAAGGAATAACTTTGTTATTCTTTGTCCTATGATAATAGCACTTGTAGATTTGGAAAGGGGTGAGTTTCTACTTCCTTTTGATACCTTTTGAGCTAATTCGGTTCTGCTCCATGTTTTGGTGGTATCTTGGCTATACCATTGGTTTATGGTATTTTGGCTGTCATGCTTGTGCTCTGGTTTTGAGTCACAGGCTGACATACCCTCCCTCTAAAAAAGGCTCATCATTGATGAGAATGTTCAGTCCTCCTAGAGGCTCTGAATCTTCTTAAATGAAGGTTCCCATCTGGTATGGCATCTTCTGCCAACCATTTGTCCTTATCAGCTGTTCGGGTCTTGAATCTGACTAAGTATTGTCGTTGATCCTTCCCATTAAGTCTGATCTTCCTGGCCCTGATTTTTTTACTCACAGGTCCAGGGGAATCCTTCAATTCCACTATCTCTGGTGGTGTTGGGCTCTTCCTCCTAGAGGGGAATTTGTCCTCCTCTGTTTGGAAGTATGGTTTGACTAAACCTACTGGAAAGACTGGCGCTTCCTGGTAAATTCCTCTGTAAGTTTGACTTCCACTGCATTCTTTCCTATCAACGTAATGATAGTGAAGGGCCCTACAAAGGAGTATCTCATCTTTTGGGTTCTTTAAGATTATCAAAGCTTAGTGTAGACACTAGCACCTGGTCCCCTTCCTTAAAGTCAGGTTCCATGTGTGTGTTGTCCCACCTCTGCTTGTTATATTCTTTTGCCTCAGCTATGCATTTGGCAGCTGTGTCAAAAGCCCTCTTCCACATGTGATGGAAGGTTTTGGCTGTGGGGTGGATGGTCAGAAGATTCTTCTTCAAGTGATCCACAGGCAACAGGGGATTCAACCCTTTTTCTACCAGTGGAGGTGTCTTTCCTGTGGTAGAGTGCTGACCTGTGTTATAAGGCAGTTGGACCGCTGGCAGAAGGGTAACCCAGTCATGGGTGTATCCCTCATGGTCCTTGTATTCTGTGCCATAGGCACAGAACTTTCTAAGGATGTCCTCCATTGTCTGGATCATCCTTTCATCTAGGCCATCTGTTTGTGGATGGTAAGTTGTGGAAAATGCAAGCTTGGTGCCAAGCATGTCATACAAGTTGGTCCACAATTCAGATTTAAATTTTGGGTTGCTAGTACTAATGATGATTTTAGGGACTCCACAGGTTGATATGATGTTATTACAGAATAACAGAGCAGTATCCATTTCTGTGTCCTCTTTATGGCATTGTAGACACCTCATAATTTTGCTTAACCTAACAACTATGATTAAGCAGGCATTGTAGTTTTCTTTTCCTCCTGGGACAATCCGTGTGACCCAGTCCATATTGATGGTTTCCCCTGTGTGTTTGGGTTCCTCTATATGTTGAAGTAATCCATACTTCTTCCCATGTTTCCTATTTGCCTTTTTGGCATCTTTCACAAGTGTTGATGTATTCACTCAACTCTTGTTCCCACTTGGGCCACCAAGCTGTGCTTGCTACCCTCTCGTTAGTCCTGTCCTCACTCATGTGTCCCATATAGGGGGAGTCATGGCATTCCTGCAGGATCAGGGAGATGTGGTCTCTGTCTACCACTGTTAGTGCACTTGTGTGCTTCTCTCTGTGGTAAAGCAGGCCATCTACAAGGAAGAACTTTTTATCCTTATAGGCCCTCAACCAGGGTTCTTCCAGCTGGGTTTCCAGTTCTGGACTCCTGTACTTTTGTTGAAGGAGTTGGAGTAATGTTCCACACTGATTGTGTTTTTCATAAGACTTCAGTACTGCACTGAAAAATTCATTGTGCAGTTCTGAGTAGCTTATTCCCAGTATGGAAGTTTCTGTTCCTGCAGAATCAGCATTTCCATTGTTAAGGGTACCATCCCCTGGTGCCCATTCAGAAAATCTGAAGTTCTTCCTCCTATCTATCTCCATGAAATGGATAGGGATCCTGGCTGCCATTTCAGGGTCATAAGCTGGATTGCTCTTGACATTATCCAGTGGCCATCTGCTAAGGCCATCTGCATTGGTATGAATTTTACCTTCTTTGTATATGATGTTCATATTTCCTCTATACTCCTGGATGGCTATTTTCCATCTCAGCATGTGTCTATTTGTAGTCTTCATGTTCAGTAAAGACCTCAAGGCTGTGCAGTCTGTGTAGACTTCAAAGACTGCACCCTCCAAATAATAATGGAGTTTTTCCAGAGCCCAGACTAGCCATAGACATTCAGTCTGGGTGGCCCCATACCTGGCTTCTGAATCTTTCAGCTGCCTAGAGATGTAAGGTATTATTCCCTCTCTTGGTTCACCAGCTACAATTTGTCTTTGGTGAAGGGCTGCTCCTAAGCCTTGGCTACATTCTGCATCTATGTATAACTTGAATGGCAGTTCAAAGTCAGGAAAGATGAGCACATGTGCATTTGTGAGTTCATATTTGATCCTCTCATATGCATCCCTCCTTTCCTTGGTAAT
Source organism: Austropuccinia psidii (assembly GCA_023105745.1). Classification (NCBI taxonomy): domain Eukaryota; kingdom Fungi; phylum Basidiomycota; class Pucciniomycetes; order Pucciniales; family Sphaerophragmiaceae; genus Austropuccinia; species Austropuccinia psidii. The sequence goes on along the minus strand of JALGQZ010000010.1, from coordinate 7,710,924 downwards.
TTCAAAAACTACTCCTTTTTAACATAGCTTGTATAAACTACTAGTTATGTGGGCAAAATTCTTGATGTGGTTCCTATAGTAGCTAGCAAACCCAAGGAAAGATTGCATCTCTTTGATTTTCTTTGGTACTGGCTTTTGAAGTAATGCTGCTACTTTATTCTGGTCAATTTCCAGACTAAGACCTGAATCTTTATGTCCTAGATCTAGTAGCTCTTGTTTGCCAAAATTACACTTTTGCAGTGAAATTTTCAGATTGATGGGTGTACATTTACTTAGCACTCTGTCTATGTATTGTACATGGTCTTCCCATGTATCTTAGTATATAATGATATCATCAATATATACCACCATCCAGCCTTCCAATATTTCTTCTTGAAATATTGTGTCCATCATCCTTTGGAAGTGGGCTGGTGCATTTTTGATGCCAAATGTCATCCTGGTATACTCATATATGCCCATATGGCATATTATTCTGAGAAATTTCATGGAGTTTGGTTTAACCCCATTTTGGTGGAAGCCTTTCATACAATCGATTTTGTTATGTATTTGGCTTTTGCCAGTTTGTACAAGGCATGAGGTATCCTGGGTATAGGGTACCTGTCTGCTTTTGTGTAGTTATTCAGAGCTCTCAAGTCTCCACACAGTCTATACTTGCCATCATGGCAGGTGATTAGGACAGGAGTGGTTATTTCCACTATTTCATTATGTCCAATCTTCCTGATGACATCCATGTCCAGGAGTTCATTGATATGTTTTTCAACTTCTTTCCTGGTCTCCAGACTTGCTGGGTAAGGAGGTCTCCTGAGCATGGGTGGATATGGTCTTTCCACATCCAGATATAGTTCTATATCATGGCCTTTGATCTTGCCTAGTGGTTCTTCACCAATGGAAAATGTTGGTGTATTCTTCCTCAGCATCTTCAGTAAACTTAGGTTTTGTTTACTGGTGAGGGTAGTGCTAAACTGTCCCTCTCTGAATTCATTCAGTAACTCCTCCAGTGGGTCATGGGTAGATATTTGGTATATATCAAGTGAGAATTTCTTCTCCTGGTTGGTACCTATGGTAATGTGCCTGTTTTTACTATTGTAAATATCTATGCCATACACCCTTTGGTAGTCTGTTCCCAGTAATAAGCCTTGGATGTGGGCATCATCAAGCACTACAAACTCTGGGTTGAGTCTGATATTACCCTTCCTGTGGGGTATAATTATCTCTTCGATAATTGTCCCAATAGAATTCATCTTCCCTGAAGCACTTTTAAAGTTTCTTGCCTTGGTGGGAAAGAGCTGTTTTTCCCCATTTGGGAAGTGGTTATCCACATACTTTCTGGACACTATAGAGAAGTGTGCCCTACTATCAATGATCAGTGGATGTTGAGCATTGTCAATACAGACAGTCATTTTTGTGGCTGTTCCATGTATATATGCCATTCCTCTGGTTGGTGTGACCAGGAATGTTTGTGCATCTTTTGTATGTCTTCACAGGCTTTTGTTGGCAGTGTCCTGTGGCATCCCTGCTTCCAACTGTATGTTATGAATTTTTAGTGGGGTTTCCTCTTGGTATTCCACTAGAAATTCTTCTCTTGGGTCTTGGTCATCATCATATGTTTCTCTGATGGCATCACCCATGGAGTCTGATTCAGAATCCTCTGTTGGGGATTCTTCCTCTGGGACTTTCTCAATGGCATAGACTTTTTTCTTTGCCTTTGGACAGTTGTTGGAATAGTGGTATTTTGAACCACAATTGTGACAAAAATTATTCTTCTTTGCCACTTCTGCCACCCTTTCTTTGGGGTTGTCTTTAAGCTCTACCCTGAAAGGTTGTTTCTCTCTGAAACCATTGCTCTTATATGGGGTGAATTTCCCTATATTAGTTCTTTGCCTTATGTGCTGTAAGGTATTAGCAATGTCATCTAGAGTGAAATTTTTGTTGCATCTGCATTTTATTGCATGCTCTAGTCCTCCTGGAAGTTGTGTCAGAAGGTTGTGATTCCTCATTTCGATGTTCATCTGAGGATAAATGGCTTTAAGTCTTTTAGACTGTCTAAGACACCACTAATATGGATTGTTGTCCACAGAGTATTTGTTATTGTCAAATGAAAAGGTCTTTTGCCATATGCAAGTACAATTACTGTACTTTTGGATGATTTGACTCTTCCACAATGGCCAGTTTGTTCTTCCATGGATTTCTTTCATTTCTGTGTACCATATACTAGCATGACCTTCAAATGCTGTGTTTAGTCTAGCAGTAATCCAGTAATCTGGTATGCTTGGTACATCAATGAAGAGTCCATCAATATAATCTATGAGTTCCATATGATCATATTCTCCTGTTCCAGAGAATTTGGGCCAGCTTGAGGCCTCAGGAAGCTGTTTCAAGTATTCTTTCTCAGAATAAGACATATTATCCCCATACTGGTATTTTGATGGAGATATTGCCTTATTCATTAACATGATTTCTGGTTTGATGTCATCTTGGTGATATGGATTATCCATAACATGGCCTTGTGGTTGGGGCTTCATGCTATGTAGACATTAAACAGTTTGTTCATGTCTTGATCCAGACAATCCCTATACCTTTTGCTGTGGTGTTGTTCTTCAAAGAATAGATTCATTATTTTGTTGGTTCCTTCAGAGGCTTTGCTCAATTGAGCATGTCCTTCTTGAATTGTTTTAACAATTATATCCATGGAGGCTGTTAATTCTTTCATTCTCTCATGGCTTGCTTCAAGTTCTGCAAACTGCTTTTGAGTTTTCTCAGCATATTGGGACATTTGTAACCACATTGCATCATTGTTTAAGTTACTCTCAGGTGTGAAAACATTATGTTCAATCTGAGTGGGTGTAATATTTCTACTAATGGGACTACTGATTCTAAAGCTATTTACAGCTACTTCTGGTTCTTGTGCACTTCTTTCCCCAATACAACAGCTTCTGGATCATGGGGTCTGACTCTCTCTTCCTCTGGTTGAAGGAGGTCTTGTTTTTGCCCTTGTTTCCTTGTCTTCTCCTGGAAACTTCCTGGAATTGTGAAGAATGGTGACTCTTGGCCACTGATCTTCTGGTTTCTGAATGGTTTGAAGCCACTGGAGAGCTGATTTGGCCTGCTCCTTGTGAGCCTGAAGGAATCTGAGTATGCCCTGTCTGGGTCAGTTGTTCTTTGATAGCTTGGATAGTGGCTTGATTCTCCCTTATCCTGGTTGCCCTTGCCTCCAGAAGTCTGAACTGCCTGGTAGGATTCCAATCTTTGGTGATTACCATAAGGTCTTGGAAGTCGATCTCTTTGAGACAGATCTTCTGGCAGCTTGATCCAAGTTCTGCCCAGTGAGTTTCTAGGTTGAACCTCTTTTTGTCCATGCTCCATTGAAACAAATGTTTTAGGAGTTGGTGGAGCTGAAGAGCTTGATCCAAGTCTTTCCAGTCCTCTGGTTTGAGGTCCCTGTTGAAATGGAGTGGGAATGGAAAGGTTGATATTATCTCCCTCATTGTTTTGAAATCCACCACTGTGTCCAAGGTGTCCTCTTCCAGGTCTTCTGGTTCTGGACAAGCCTTCTCTGTCATCTGGTTGGTTCCTTTGAAAGCCAAGGTCTCTGAGGTATACAGGTGAAATTTAAGTGTTTACAACCAGTCAAAACCTTTATTTTCTTAGGTTATTTACCTTTGACTGTGCCTTGTACAAATTTGTTGTCTGCTGATTTGAGAAATTTCCCTTTAGAGGTTACAGATGGGTTAATTTTATTAGCTTTCCTGTACAAGCTGTTAAGGTTGGTTTACCTTGTATTGAAGCAGAATTTCATGGTTTTCTACCCTTCTGTCACAGCCATGGAGACAGGAAGGGAATTACCACTCATTACTAATGGAGAATCTTCCAACACCTAATCAGCAAGGGGTTTCATGGAAGATTCACCAAATACAGTTCCAATCCTCAATACAGCTCAATACAGGCAAAACCCAAATACAGGATTCACCAAATACAGGCGCAAATACCTGTATTGATTCAAATAACTGTATTGGATATACCAATACAGTTTCACATCTCAAATACAGGCTCCTCAATCATACAGTCATGGTTTCTCAACACTCAAACACCAGGCTGGCACTTTTTCACATATACCAGCCCCCTTTCACCCACCTGGGGGTTTTTCCCCCAGTTAATTGAAATATTGGATTTATTATTTAATGCTATTTTATTTCTCATTAAGAAATATTACTTTATTATTTATTGAGTTAGTCTTTGCCTTCCCTCACCTTTTCAGTAGAGGCCTGGTGGCCATATCCTTTATTAATCCTTTTCTCTTTTCTGAACAGGTTGAGACAGTGGTACAGGATTATTTGTGGTTGGCTCTTTATTATTGCTTTTTTTTCTCTCATATCTTTTAATTCTTATTATTTTATGACTAGGAATTTATCCTCTTATTCCATTACTCTTATCCATTGAGTATTTTATTCTGAGCCCTCCATAAGTAAGTCTGTTCACTGAGTGCCAGGCCCTCTTCATTTCAAAGAGCCCCTGTGACACCTTCTGAGTGGCAATAGGTGTCCACTTCTTTGCTGTGATTAGGCCTTCACTGTTCCTCTTTCCTTTGCCCTTGCTTCCCTCTGGTTCTGAGGGTGTCACTGGTATGGTGGCCTGTGACTGGCTTTCAAGTGGTATGAAGTTATATTCCACTGAATCCAATAGGAAAAGAGGGCTTAATGTCAGTTAAGAATTCCTAAAATGCTCTTTGCACATCTACGAATGGCCTCTGGGCTTGTATATTACTACAATATGCCCTTGTATAATGACATTGTAATTGAATTAACAATTTCACGTCAGAAATACAGCTTACTGATATTTGGTAAACTGTTTGTATACCAATATCTCACAGAATAACCTGTAATTAGCAAGTATAAACTGATAAAAAGTGGTATGTAAGAGGGTAATTGAATTAACAATATGCCCAACCACGCCTCAACTGTTTGTTTTACAGTAAGGGGTGTCTTTATTTAATTAAAAAAAGACTGTAGTAGTGGCTTAAAGTGTTTTTATATGTAAAACATGCCAAAAATAAAGGTCCTGTGGTTATTAGCCACGCGACAGGTACTCCTTTTAATATGAGTATAAAGAAATATATAATATATATATATATATATTAAGAAATAATTATGGCTAAAAACATAAAACAAAATGTTCGAAATAGAGAAAATAAGTGAAAAACTCACTTTTAAGGTCCAAAGAAGCTTAAAACACAGCCAGGCCCCCAAAATGTCAGGTTGAGTCTATGTAGAAGTGGTAATTAGGCTATTTACAACTTTAACTGTGACTGTTACATGTGATAAAAGATCAAAAATAAAGTTATTGATTGATAATAAGGTTTTATATCAAAATTGGAAGGGCTTTACTACTATAAAGTAGTGGTGGTGAGTGCTGTTGAAAGCCCTGGGTGCAGCTTTACCAGTTGTATGAAAATAATAAAGACTGCAATAGTCAATATTATAATTATAACTGTTTATTTTCCAAAGGTATAACTGTTTTTGACAGTTGTACTATGTAGGAATTTAAGAGCAGGATGTGGAAAGCTTTTCTGGCTGTGAAAAGCCCTCCTTTTATCCCAAAATGGGGTGGAAAGACTGCTAGACCTTTCCACGTAGAGGAAGTGAAGATGTTTTCACTCTCTGAGACAAGCTTTTGGTTTTGAAAGGCCTGTATAGCCTGTATTGGGCTCAGATGTGGTTTTGAAACCACATTCAGGCAGTTTTCACCAATACAGTGTGAAAACTTTCATCTGGGGACCACATAGCCTTCTTCAGACGTGTCTGACATGTAGAATGCTGTACAGAAACTGTAAGGGACCCCAGTACTGACCGGCTTATGAGGTATTGAAGTTTAAACATGCTTCTTCATCATTTTGACACCTCATAATCATGGTTATGGTATATTATCCCATGGTAAGGCTGTATTGGCCAGAATGTGGGATTTTGACCTTAAAACAGCCATAACTTTGTCAGTTCTTGAGATATCAACCTCAAAATTGGTTCAGTGTGTATCCCTGTATGTGCTCTACACAATGGTATGTTATTTGATATGGTTATCATTAAATATGGCAAGGGTATCCCATGTAGAAGATATTTTGTACATATGTGTGTTTTAGGCAAAAGCTGTGTTGGGCTTGTTTGCCCCATAACATTTGTTCTCAGTGAGATATGAGGAAGTGAATGACACCATCAGATAGCCCTTATTGTTCTCTTTCCAAAAAGACCATACTTTAAGTATTTCACACTAAAACTGTAGAAGTTAGATGAGAGGTGAATGTTTTATTCAGCCTCATTTGGCCTGAATTTGACCATAACCTCTGTAATACTGGTGCTAGCTCAGTTTGGTTGGTACCATTGGATAGCCCTGACTTAGAGAATCATTTTGCATACCCATTTGATGGGGTTAAGCCTCCTACTCTGTATTTGATATGAGAGGTGAAAACTAAGGTTTATGCTCAGCAACAACTTTGAGCGGGAATAACTTTGTTATTATTTGTCCTATAATGATGGGACTTGTATATTTGGAAAGGGGTGAGTTTCCCCTTTCTTTTGATACCTTTTGAGATAATTTGGCTCCGCTCCATGTTTTGGTGGTATCTTGGCTATACCCTTGGTTTATGGTATTTTGGCTGTCATGCTTGTGCTCTGGTTTTGAGTCACAGGCTGACAATTGGCCCTTTTGGCCAATCCTTCACCTCACCAACCCCCAGGCCAATTCCTTTGTTTTGCGCCTGGGGGGTCCATCTGGACTTCCAGGGGCCTCTGGCCCCTCTAGCCACCACCACGGCCCTTAGGCCCACCCCTTGGATCATGGGGTTTTTGGGCCATTTAGGCCCCCTATGGCCTCTATGGTCTGCATGCCGTAATCCATGGCCCACAGTCAACGGTACCCTTAGGCCCCTTTTTGGCCTAAATACAATGAGGCCAACCACCTATCCTCAAGGCCAGGTAGGCCCACCTGAGCCAATTTTGGCCCCCAATCTCACCAGTCCCACAAATGGCCAAAAGGACCCCAGGACCCAAACTGGCGAAGAACCATGTATTGGCCATTTTCAACCCCTGAACTTTGGAAATCACCAGAGGCCACCAGCTCAAGCTCAGCAAGTTTTCCCCTTCATCAATGTACTCTGTACAATTGATTCAGGAGTGGTGCACATATGGTATAATATACCATTATGCACCAATTTTGCTCAGCAATCCAATGGTGATGGCTTCAGGACCAAATTTGGCCATTTCAAATCAAGTCCCCAATTTCATCACCCATTTTGAAGGAAGTCTTTTCAGTCATTCAGTCTTGCAATTCCTGGCGGCTACCAGAATACCATTTGAGGACCCCAAGCACCTGGCCCTGCAGGAGTTGGGTTGTAATTTATTTCAGGATTCCTACGAGGGCAATTTTGAGAGGTTATCAAGCTTCTAATAAGTTGTCAAGGCATGAAGTACTTCAGTATTCCTTGGACAACTCAATTGGTCCATACAGGCTGTAATCAAGCAGGCTGTATGGCCTTGGCCCTTTTGGGACAATTCATATTCCACTATGGGAATTCCATCACACAGTTCAATTTTCAACATGGCCAGATGTGTATTGACCCAAAACAGTTAATACAGCCAGGGATCAACCCTCCAGGATAAGTCTTAAACCTTTTCACATGTACTGGCCACCTTTTCTTCCCTGGTGACTTTTTCCCCAGTTGATTAATATATTGGATTTTTTTTTTCCCCTTATTTTCTTTTCATTTATTAAAGAAAATACTGATAATCTTAAATCAGTCATTTGCACCTTTTCTTCTTTGCCTGTCAGTGGATATTGGTGGTCAGATCCTCTACTAATTCCATTGTTTTTTCTGGCAAGTTGAAACAGTGAACTGAGGATTAATTTGTTTGGCTCTTTGGCTTTTGGCTTTCCTATTATCTTGGCCATTGGCTTCCTTTTTCATTTATCCTTTGCACACTTTTCTTTACTCTTATTATTGCTTAAAGAAATATATTCCTTTTATTTCTTTGTTCTTTTGGAGCCCTCCAAGTGAGTTCTTGATTCCTGAGTGCCAGGCCACTCTTGCTTCCATATGAGCCCCTGTGACATTATATCAATTAACTCATAATTTGATTTCATTCTTTTCTCTATTTCTTTATAATTTCATTCATTCATTTCATCAAAATTATGACTCTTTAATGCTTATGAGCTTTATGATCTATCATCACTTCTCAATTTTCTCTCATTCATTCTTCATTCTTGAAAATTGAAAGCTGACCCATTTTATTTTATTTTTCTCTTTAAATTTTATCTCAAATCATCAATTTCATCTCATTCTTAATTCAGGCATAATTCTAATTTTCATTTAATCTCAAGTTTCTCATCAAATTATTCAGACACATTTTTCACATCAAGATTTATATTGATTCATTCTTCAAGAAATTTTTATTTTAAAGAAGAACTAACTTGATTTGATTTGATTGATTGATTTTACATAAACTGATATTGACCTCAAGAAAATTGATTTACCTGAAGGTTGCATTTATTTTGCTAATTTTTCACATAAAACATTTTGACATAAGTTGATTTTGCCTCAAGAATTCTTTTGATTGATTGATTTTATGAAAGATTTTGATTTTGATTGACTTGAATTATTGATTTATTGACTTGAATAATTAATTTTTACATTTGATTGATTGATTTGCCTCAATAATTCATTTTGATTTATTGATTTTCTTCAAGACATTGATTTGTATTTTGATCTTGACTTCATGTTTTCCAGTTGATTTGCCTCAAGCTTTTGATCTTGAGATTTTTATTTTTATTTTTTATTCCTGAAATCATGCCTATTCAACATTCAACTCCTGCAAGACAGACCAGATCTCAGGACAGAACTCCAGCTGTTCTCACTCCAACTCCAAGAGCTCCTCTTGACGGTACCCCAGCAGTTCCTCAACTGAGCCCCCAATTAGACAGAGGACCCATTATGGAAGGAGAAGCACCATCCAGGAAGGAAGGGAGAGGGCCCAGAAGATCAACTTCTTTTTCAGGAGTAGTTGGCCAATTTCCAGGACTTTCAAGGACCAATTTCAAATGTCCTAGTGAAGATGGTGAGGAGGAGGAGGAGAATTCTGTGGAAGAGGAATGGTCTGATTGTAAGGTGTGGATAAGAAGCTTTGATAAAATATCAAGTTCTTTTCCTGTCCTCAAAATTTGTATAAGGTAAAATTATTGAAAATAGTAAGAGATAGTATTTTTAAAGAAAAAACACGCCAATTTTATTGCTTTTACCTTTGTAAGTATAAAACAATAATATAATAAAAATTTATAGCTTTACCAACAATAAAGATTTATCCAAAAATACTCTACAAGAGATATTTAAGGCTACAAAAGAAATTTCTTCGAGAGCAATTTCAATTGGAATTAATTGAGCAAAGAACTGCAAGCAATTAATTAAAAAACGAATTCTTTAAAGATATATTTAAAGAGAAAACATTCCCAAAAGTGACCATAGTGAATTTGGAAACAAAGTGACAAAGCTAACAGTGATGAAAGATGCTTTAATTCACTTTTGGGGTAGTTCAGGGGTAAAACATGATTATAAGAGTTACAAACAGTGATTATAATGATTTTTTCACGTGGTTAAGAAGCTCAAGTTTACTTTAAAAACGGTGGTTGGAATCTTTCATGGATTGGTTTAACAGTGTTTAAACTTAATTATAAAAGGAAAAGATTCTAACATGAAGAGAAAAGTGGGGCAAAGAAGATATTCTTTGATATCCATCAATTGTCTTACTCCAAAATTAAAGTTTACTCTTGTCAGTTGGGAAAAACAGTCTGACAACAAAAAAGCCAATTATGGCATCATTGAACCCTGGTTTAGACCAAAAAAGGGCTGTTTTAAGCCATTTTAGACCCTTAAATCAGCCATTACTATAGCAATACCTGGTATAGAGCTTTCAAAACACGTCAGAATGTGTGTAAGAGGCGTAGAAACCAGTTAAAACTGTTTTTACTAACATTGTTTTAACTTAAGGGTAGTTTTACCCTCTTGGAAGCAGCTAAAACTACCCTGGTTGGTATCAAAACCTCATCATCAATTGAGTCACAGAACCTGTGACTCAATTCCAGGCCAAAATTAATGAACTTTTGCGTGGATTTTGACATCCCACGCCAGTAAGCAAGGAGTTTGGGGGTCTAGGTCCCCCTTAGAGCTAGAGTGTCTTTTCCCCCCCAGAATTAATCTTTCCAATTTATTTTTTCTTTAATTCCTCATCATGTAATACAATTATAATTTACACATGTAATTCAATTGAGTTTTTAATTACACATCTGTAATAATTTATACCTCATATTTAAATTAAAGTTCACTTATGTAATACATGCACACATTTTGACATTTAAATTGAAAATACTTCAATTCCTCATAACCTCCAAACTAAACACAACACCTCAATTTTAACACAAAAATTGATGGTTAACACCACATGTGGTGTGAATTAAATTAAGTTTTTGAGGATTTTCATACTTTTGTACAAAAAATACTAAAAACTTAATTTAAGCTTGTTTAGAGTTGAGTTACAGAAATTTCATCCAAAAGTGAACCCACTTTATTTTTTTATGAGGGATCCAATGGTGTGATAATTTCTTTATGTTTATTTATTTGATAAAAAGTTATAATATATCTTATATAAATTCTTACCAAAAATATTTTAGTTTCATAATTCTTATTAAAAATTCATTTTTACTTAATTTTTACAAGTAAAAATGTATTTTCATAATTTTAAATTTTATTGTAATTTTATTTTTAAATTATAATTAAATTTTTATTTTTAAATAGAAATTTGTATTTATATTTAAATGTTTATTCTTATAATACAAATAAATTTCTTTTATTTATATTTTTATCTTGAGTTATCATTGGTGGTCTTTTGGGTATATGAAAGATACTTGTAAGGCTCACATTCCCTCCCCCTAAAAAAAGAATATTACTTTGTAATATTTTTATTTCTAGTGTTTCTGAACCTTCTTAGAAGCTTAGTAGCTTCAGGTATGTCTTTTTCTGGCAACCATTCATCATCACAAGCTGAGTCAATGTACCTAACAAGGCATTCCCTTACTTTGTTGGTTCTCAACTTTCTTTCTTTGAGAACTTTGGTAATTTTCTTACTACCAGATGACTCAATAGGAGGTATAACTTGGGGAACTTTATTCCTCAAGGGAAACTTTTCAGCATCACTAGATTTATATGTCTTTATCAAGCTCACTGGAAATGTAGGATGCTTATTGCTAAGTTCTTCAGATAACTCTACTTTAACAAAATCTTCTCCATGGAGGGCCTTAATAACTAAAGGTCCTGCAAAGTTTTCTATCATTTTTCTGTATGAATTCAAATTCTTTTCAAAAATCTTGTTTTTAGATTGGAAATGATCTTTTTGTCTCTCATTTCAAATCCATTACAGTAATGTATCTTAGGTTTTATAACAAATATCAGCTATTATTTAATTTTATTATATAACCATAAAAAGTTTGTGACTATGAAGAGTATCTCAAATTCAATGTAAAATCTTTTGATTTACTTAATATTTAAAATTTTAAATCAAATATTTAAAGAAGATATTTATTGCTGTTAAAAATACATTTTTTTGGAATTAGAATTAGCTGCATTTTATTTCAAAGAATATATAATTCCCACAGAAAAGATAATTTTATTCACCTTCAAAACCTTTATTCAATGTTTGAAGTGTAAATCAAGCAAAAATTACTATTCTCACACTATTGAGATCTACTATTAGTTGAATATGATATATTTTCACTTTCTTATTAATTATTCAAATACTAATTAATTAGACTGAAGGCCATTTAATATGCCCCAGATAGCACTACCAGACATACAGAATTTTGGGAAAAAATGACAATTAAAGAAGATATAGGCAAAATTGAAGTGATGAAAATCAAATAATGCCTCACAATAAAGCCAGAACTCCATAAGGCTAAAAAATCTAAATTATGTGTAATTGAACAATTGCTTTACACCTTGAAATTGATTTCTGAATCTATGAATCAAAGTGATAAAACAGGCATTACAATGCACAAGCATTGGATGTTGGAAATTAATGGGTAAAGAATGTATTTTACATCTCTTTCCATGATTTGGAGTTATAAATGGGGCAAACACCACTGAAAGAACAGCCTTACTTCAGTTGGGAGAGAGAAGATGACCATATTGTAAGGTTTGACTATGAAACAATAAGTAAAAATTACTAATATTTTACTTATTGTACTATGAATGTCCTTATAAATGAAATAAATAAGATAAAAATAATTATAATAATAAAGAATTATTATAGTTATGGTGTAAAATAATTATATTATTAAATAAATATAATAATATACTTTATATTATAAAAAATAATATATATAAAATAAATATATTAATATAAGATAATTAATATATTTAAAAGCACTTTATTATTGTTACCAACAAATAATAAAGGCGTAAAAAATTGTTTTTTATTAATAAAAAACAAGTAATAACAATAATACTACCAATATTAAAGCTATAAATTAATATAAATACTATTTATATTAATTATAGAATTATTAAAAGTAACAATAGAGAAAAGTTATTATAATAAGAGAAATAACCTACTTTTAATACTTGATATAATAATTTTGAGTAATCTTTACGCCTAGAAATTTAAATACAACTTATTTAAATTGTAGTTACAATACATTTTAAGAGAAATTACAAATTTTCTTGGTTTTACATGGAATTGAGGTTTTTAAGAGAAATTTAAACAAAACAATTAAATAATTGCAATAATCATGTCAAAGATGAAGATTATTATAAAGTTATCTTTGGTCTTGAATAATATAAAAGTTTTATATATAAAGAATAAAGAAATTACCTTTTTATTTAATGATTCAATGTTTTGTAAGCATCTGAGGGGAAAACAGAGTAAAAAGAGCTCTATTTATAGTAAATACCACCCTCCTAGAGTCCAAAAGGCTTCCAGCAGACGTGCACCGATCATATCCACTGGAATTGATCAATATTTTAAGGTTTGGTGATGATTACATCATGATCAAACCATCTTATCTCATTATTATGCCATTATTTAGAGTTATCACTATAACTCTAAGTTTGATGGCGTCAAGGCTTGGAAGAACCCCAAATTTTGTGGATTTTCTTATTTTTAATCATTAACTAAAAGTACTCACCAATTTTATCACTCATATGACTGTTAAACTTAACTTAAAGCTACAGTGAGTGATCATAAATGATCAAATTAAGCTCAAACTTTGATCACTAATAGCGTTTAAGTTTTACACAATACAGAAATTCAGAGAGTGAATTCTAATAGCTTGAAATAATCTTATTATTCTTCCAAGAGCATTTTATTACATCATCAAAACTCTATTTTTGATGATTTTTCTTGTAACTCATTTTTTCTGTTGAAATTTAATATTTTAAACTTCAAACCATGATTTCAAGGGGTTATACCTTGAATATTCTAATAAAAAATACATCTTTCTTCACGAATGAACTATTAGAATCCAAATGTCTACTTTTTTTTAAGTTTGGACCACTTTAACAACAAAGTGGTCAACACCTCTATTGAATTTAATCAATAATCCCTTACAGGTTTTAACCTTGTTTATAACTTGTGAAATAAAGTTTATTTCTGTATTCCTAAAGTAATTACGTGATGACTTTATTTTTGGTTAATCACTCTATCATTCATATTTCAAAAGATATTAGCTAAAATCCTTGAATATATGCATTGACCAAAAAAGTGCATATATTCAGCTTAACTCCTTAAGTATTGACATTGGAGATTAGCTTCTTAATTGTTTTATATGTCAATTTTCATGGAGAATCCAATGGTAAAGTTTATTTCACATGTTCTTTCATTGGTATTTGAAATAATTAAGGATTTATTTTTTTTATAAGGTATTATTACTTATAACTCATTAAATATTGACTTTACAGATATGCCATAAAAATGGTATATGTGTATTTTACCATGGGGAATCCAATGGTATAATTTATTTCAAATTTTTCTTAATTGGTTTTCAAGTTAAACCAAGTTTTATGCCAATTTATGGCATTTTTGTAGTTTCAAGGTAATTATTTTTAATGTATAATTATATGAAATATTTCTTGTGACCTTTTTGGGTATGTGGTCATATCTCAAAGGTTCAAACATATGGAATTTATTGGATAGCTTGAAATCATCAGATAGAACTATGAGCCTTGTGAGAGCTTGGTAACAGCTATATTCAACACCTTGTTTAGCAAATCAGCTAATAAATGGTTTATTGAATTGAGACAAGCACATGGATAACAAAGCTGGAATTTCTGTAAAGCCTAAATTTCCAAAAAATGGTTAAATGATTGTTGGGTTCTAAAAAATTAAACAGTCTTTCAACCTTAAAAATTTATTGATGACAGAGAAAAAGCCTCACCATGGCTTTGTCAACCCAGAGACAGACTTTCAGCATTTTTACCTGACATATCAGAACTTATTTTGAATAGAAATATTTTGAGACAACAGGGAGGAGAATTTTTTTTGTCAAATGTGAACTACTGAATACTTATCAAAAGAAGGTGTTATAAATACTTCAGAACAAGTAACCACTAAAAAATAAACTATCTATAGAAGGATGAATCTTAGAACAAGGTTTAAAAAAATTGGGAATATTATGTGGATACAAATTCCAAAAAAATCTATTGGTATTAAAAATAAATTTTCAGATTCAGTAAGAAAGTCTTAAATATTCCAAAAATGAATGTCTTGTCATTGTATACAGATATATCAAAACTCAAATTTTTTTAACATGTCATAAAGATGAAACAGCTATAGTTACGGCTTTTGTGATTTGGAACAGAGTTATATCTCATACTGGTCTCTTTGAAATATCATTAGTGATAGAGAATCAAAATTTACTTCAACGTTATGGGAAAATTTAAATGAGCTTTTGGGAACTAAGCTACCATTCTTGACAGCTTATCATCCACAAACTGATGGATTAGCTGAAAGAAGTATTTGGACTCTTGAGGATATGATCAGAATATTTTTTTTCTTATTTACTGGAGCTTAAGGATTGTGATGGCTTTATGCATTATTGGTGTACATTGATACCAGAATTAGAGTTGGCTTATAAGAACTTCATTCATGCTTCAACAGGAAAAACTAATGCAATTTTTGAAAAAGGATGAAACCTCAAATTCTCAGTTGATACTTTGAAAAAGGATTAGGTATATAATCATCTAACTTCTTGAAGCTTTAAGTTACTTCTTGATAAAGTACATCATAATGCAAAAAACAATGACTTATGTATTTGAATATGCTAAAAAGTGGTATAAATGTCATAAGACCCCAGAATTTAAAGTAGAGGACTTGATATCAGCTTCAACCTTGAGCTTTTAAAATATCAAATGTCTTAATCAATTAACATATTCTTTTTCAGTACCATATATTATGAAATACTTTCATGGGATAAATGTATTACAAGTAGAATTAACAAGAGATGTGGAAAAAAATACATCTTTTTCTGTTATCTTAGTGAAGAATTATACTTCAAGTGATAAGAAATTACTTCCCTTGAGAAATGAAAAACCCTTATAAGCACCACCACTTGACCAAAGTGAAGAGAAAAATGTACTTGAAATCTTAAAAGAAAGAATACTCAGGGGGGAAATGAAAGAGAATACTCAGTAAGGTACATAAACGCGCAATATGAGGATTAGTGGCTTTTAGAAAATAGAATATCTGATTTCCAGATGTTTCTCAGAAGATTAATACATGAGAGAAAACCGATTCCTCAATTAATTTTGAATTGTGTACTTTAAATGTCTGAAAAGAGTCAGTAGAGAGGCTGGACAGTGGATTATACCTCCAAATTCAATTGGGGTCATAATAATCAATGAAAATGTGTAGTGAAGTATTTTTTGGTTGTAGGTAATGTGGGCCTGTGATCTGTGTATGAAATACCCATAAGGCCACAAATAATACTTTATAGATTTTATGTAGTCAAAAATGAAACTGTCAAATGGCTTTAAAACAAAAAGTAATTAGAAATGCTCATAGTTTCATTTCAAATAAACAAATTCATAATTATTATTCTACTTTCGGATTGTACATCAATAATAACCTTGGGTAAACCCATAGGATGTTATACCCAAAATTGGTAATTTTACTTCTATTGGAAGATTTAAGAATCCTACAAAGAACTTATAAAATTCAATGAAATCTTGTTGAGATTTTTCAATTTTTAATTTTAAGTTGCATAAGGGTTATGTAAACTTGCAAAAACTATGTTAAAACTAAGTTGTTGTTTTTACTCACCAAATTGGATAAGGATCTCTATAGAGGCTTTAAATCCTGTGTGGACTTGATTAAAGTTGGTTTGAAGCTGTGGTATGGCTTGAAATAAATGAATTGGAAAAATACACAAAAAAGGTGGGAAACAAAGTGCCAGGCTACCCAACTTTTGGGATCTGAAATAACTCAACTAAAGTTTTCCACCTGTATTGAAGTATTTTCAACATTATTTAAACCTTGATATTAGAATTTGACTTAATATTAAATCTTATAAGAGTTTGTCCTCCTTTTGGAAAGGAGTCCCAAGCTGCCAAAGTGTTATTCATCCATACAGCCTTGTAACCAAGGTTTTAAGAAATTCCAAGGTTAAAATCTAAGCTAACAAAATAAAAACTTTATCACAATTTAAGGTGTGGTGTACATTTCTATCTTGATGTAGAAAAAAGCAATAACTTCAAAAATTCAAAGGAAATTCATTTATCAATGGATCTATTTCAAATTTGCACACAGCTAATTATTTAATGTTATTTGTGTATAAATTCAAAATTCATTATCTTTCATAAAAAAAATCTTTTGGTATATATCCTTGAAATTATCTTATCTAACTATTCTGAAAGAAAATTAAGATTTCTTTGAAAATTAATTGAAAATCTTACTTGAAATATTTTTGCTTAAATTTTTATTTTCAAGTAATTCATAATATGAACTCTAAAAAAAATGAATCTTTCTTATATTAACACTGAAGTATAATAAGCACCAATGAGAGTTAAGGGTAACACCTTTATTTTAAATTTCAATTAAAAATTGAGAGTTTCTAAGTTCAAACTCAACTCTTAATTGGTACATGCCCTCTGACAGCATCTGTGGTCACAGATGAGGTGTATTAAGGCATAAAAAGAGCCATTTCATTATGGTTTTTTCCCATCAATCACTACAATCAAATTTTTTAAACATAATTTTTTGTTTTGTAAAATCTTGTTATAAAATAATTTTTGAAAATCCACAAATACTCTAAGAGTATTTTAAATCTTATTTGTGTTGTGTTTTGAATATTTGTATTATTTAATAATTTTTTCTGACATCTCTTGGTGTTTTTTATCAATTAAGAGCTTATTAGTGAGTTTTTCATAAATATTTTATTTTTATAATTATTATTACACAATTGTTTATAATTATTTATTAATAAAAAATATCTCATATTATTCATAATTTTTTATTATTCAGATAAAAAATATACCATAAGCTCTAGTAGAGCTTTTATATTCTTATTACTATAATTCTCTGTGACCTATAATAATAATGTAAAAACTGAATTATCTTTATATATAATTTTTATAGTTTTTATTATTATAAGATTTAATAATGATATTTTTTATATAATTCTTTTATTAATATTAGGGGGTGTCAAATATAGAGAATCCTGAATCGAGAATCTTTAATCTGTTTTCATAAAATCCTGCATTAAACTCCTGGAATTTTGGAAATCCCATGCCTCAAATGCTGTGGCATTTCAAAGTGCTAAAATCACAGGTTTTTGGTTCCAAATACTTAATTTGAGATCATCAAACACCATAATTATTTGTTTAAATAACAAAGTAGTTTGTTACATACCCCGCTAAGAGCATTTCCACTTTCATATTCAAGTCTTATAGACAGCTTTAAAAAAAGAGTTTTCCTTACATTCTTGTGCATATTCAAACTTGCGCTTGATCAAGTTGAGAATTTAAGAAAATTATTATCTATTGAAAATTAAATTTTAATTTGGAATTAAAGCTTACTAGATTAAATACAACAAAACTATTAGTATCACTGATTTCTTTAGTTATTTGAATTAAACTAATTACAAGAATCAAAGGTATAATATAGTTTTAATTAGGCCTGATTTATGATTGGGTTTTGAACTCAATTTAAGAATTATTTTGAAATCATCTTTAGTTTGAATTTAATGCAATTTTCAATTTAATTGAAACTCAATTTTTTCTCAAAATTCTTCCAAGATCTACCACCTTGCTTTGAGTTTTGTAAAATTCCCTTTATGACACAACTCATTTTGCTTCTTAAAATGATTTCTTCCAATTTTAGAAGGCTTTCAATGATAAGTAATGAGATTTGATGATCATAAATGTTGAGTTGAAAATTTAAATTAACTCAAAAACTATTTGAATAGTCAACAACTTGTGAGCACATAAGTTGTTTGAAATAATTTTGAGAAAAAATTGAAATTTAATTTAATTTTTTTTTAATTAAATTTCAATTTTGAAATAGATTTAAAATAATTCAAAAACAGATTTCAGAACCCGATCATAAACTGAGAATTGATGTAATTAAACATGAAGCTTAATTGATTTTTTTATGAATAAGCTCCATTCTTTGAGATAAATGAGAAAATAACCTTATAAATGATTATCTTTGGTCTTAAGACACCCAATCTCTTTTTATACTACTTTAAAATTTGTTTCACAAGATGTAAAGTCTTAAATTGATTTGTTGGTGTCAAAAAATTCAAATTATTTCATTATTTTATAGAATAATCTTTAAAATATTGAGACTTTATTTCAGATAAAAACCATTTTTTTGCAAAATTATTTCCAATAAAATCAATTGTTTTGGAAATCATAAAACTATATTAAAGCCTATAGCAATTTTGAAGAAAATATTTCATGAGATATAAATCAATCAGTAAAATAATTAAGATGATCTTGTGATTCCCAGAACTTAAATTATATTATTATTATAAAGAAGAAAAAAATGGGATTCTATTTGAAAGCTTAATGGTTTTTTGAAAAATTCAAAATTGTAACAATTATTGAAAAAATAATTTAATTAGAAAGAAATTAATCAGTAGAATCATTAAAATAATTTGGTTGAGTACCAACATTCAAGTGATCTTATTATTTTAAAGAAGAAAAATGAAATTATATCTTGAAGGTTTCAAAAAATTTATGAAAATTGAATTCAAGAAAACTTAAATTTCCCAAATTCATAAAAAATATTTTTTTAAGCATAAGATGAAATGAATTTGTGAGCAAATCCTTTTTGATTTCATTTCATATTTTGCTGTGAAAATTTTTCATTGAGGAATATTTTTTTGGTTTAAGAATGAAATTTGGTTGAGTCATGTGAGCCTTAGAGGTATTTTTATATACCCAAAAGACCACAAATAATAAAACAAGATACCATTATAAATAAAATAAATTTATTTGTATTATCAAAACAAAAATTAAAATATAAATATAAATTTATACACGAAAATGAAAATTTAATTATAATATAAAAATAAAATTACATTGAAATTTAAAATTGTGAAAACACATTTTTACTTGAAAAAGTTAAGTAAAAACAAATTTTTAACAAAATTGCTGAAATTAAAATATTTTTGGAAAAAAGTTGAATAAAAACTATTATAACTTTTCATCCAATAGATAAACATAAGAAAATTGGTTCACCATTGGATTCCTCACGAAAAATAAGTTGGGGTCACCTGTGGGTGAAATTTCTGTAATTCAACTCTAAATTAGCTTAACTTAAGTATCAAGTATTTTATGTATAAAAATTTGAAATCCTCAAAAGTTTAATTTAATTCACACCAAATGGGGTGTTAACCATCAATTTTTGTGTTAAAATTGGGGTTTGGTGTGTAGCTTAGAAGTTATGAGGAATTGAATTATCTTCAATTGAAATGTCAAAATGTGCACATGTATTACATAAGTGACCTGTAATTTACATATGAGGTATCAAGTATTAAAGTTGTGTAACTGTAAAACTCAATTGAATTGCATGTGTAAACTACAAGTATATTAAATGATGAGGAGTTAAAGAAAAAATAAATTGGAAAGATTAATTTTAGAGAGGGAAAAGTAATCTTGGCTTCAAGGGAGCCAGACCCTTGAATTTCTTTCTTACAGGCATGAGATGTCAAAGTCCACGCAAAAGTTCATCACTTTTGGCCTGGAATTGAGTCACAGGGTCTGTGTCCCAATTGATGATGAGGTTTTGATACAAACCAGGGCAGTGTCACAACCATGGAAATTCACCTCCTTGGATCTCCATATGGCATATCAAGCCACAGTCCTTTTATGGCCAATTGGCCATATCCATCACCAGTGCCCAATATGGCCCCGTCATCATCTTATGGATCATTTATGGCCATTTGTCTTTTGGGGCCTTCATGGCCCTTCACCTCAATCCAGAAGCCATAGCGGCAATTTATGCCCAATTGGGTATTTCTGGTCATTTCCCTCAAAACCAGGGGAAATGGCCCAAATGGCTGTTTTGGCCATTTGGGCTCATAATGCGCATTTGCGCACTTTGACACAAAGTGTCCAAAAGACACTTTCCCGCCCTTTGGGCCAGTTTTTGGCTCAGAACCCAAAAGTGGCCAAAACCCCCAAAGGACCCAGAAACACCTTTCCAAGCTCTGAAGCCATCACATCCATCTTTTTTCCCCTCTGTCTTTCCATCTCAAGACCTTTGGATGTAATCTTCTTTCCAATGAACCAATATGCCATAAATGATGTTATATATCATTATGCATCATTTTTCAACAGCAATTCAATGGTGGAAATATCAAATGTTCATTTCAATATTCCAACATATCATCACTTCATCAAGGCACCCAATCATTCAGAGGACTCATCAAGGCTCAAGAGCAAGTGTTTCAGCATCAAAGACCAATCACACCATCAAGACGTCATTGAAAAATTTCATTCACAGTATTCCTCCAAGCCAATACTGTTCAACCATTCTCAAGGGATTCAAGAGGCAGCTCATTCATTCATTCATTTGTAAAGTGTCAAAGCTCCACTCAATCCATCTTGGCAACCACCTTCATTTCAATACAGTCTGGATCCATCAAGAACTCTATTTCATTTTCAGTAATGGGAAATTCAATCAACCCATTTCAATCTCAATATTAGCCAGCTGTATCAATTCCCAAAACAATCAATACAGCCTCAAGGATCAATACATATCAGTTTCCAGCCTGAAGAACTCAAGCTCCCAACTTTTCACATATACCGGCTACCCTTTCCACCCTGGGGGATTTTTCCCCAGTTAATTAATATATTTTGACTTTATCTTATCATTTTTGTTAAGCGAATACTGATATTATCAACTCAGTCATTTAGCACATTTTCTCTTATTCTTTCTTTGCCTGTCAATGGATATTTGGTGGTCATATCCTTACTGATTCCATTGTTCATTTTGGCAGGTTGAAACAGTGATTAAGGACTTACTCGGTTGGCTCTTTGGCCATTTGGCTTCTCTTTCCTCTTATTTCATCTCATCTTGTACCTGCATATTTCTTAGAGGAATTTATTCTTTTATTTTTATTTCTTTATTCTTTTGGAGTCTTCCAAGTGAGTTCCCTGATTGCTGAGTGCCAGGCTACTCTTGTTTTTCTGTCCAAGAGCCCCTGTGACAGGCAGTCTTAACTGTGTCCAAGAGGTTAAAACTACCCTTAAGATAAAACCATCATAGTAAAAGAAAATTCAAATGTCTTTGACGTCTCTTACACACCTTCTGACGTGATTTCCAGGCTTAAAACCAGGTATTACTATAGCAATGGCTAAAACCACCCCTTTTTTTGGTCTAAACCAGGGTTCAATGATTCCATAATTGGCTTTTCTATTGTCAGAGTGTTTTTCACTACTGACAAGAGCAAATTTTACTTTTGGAGTAAGAAAATTTGTGCATATAAAAGAACTTCTTTGCCCCACTTTTCTCTTCATGTTAAAATCTTTTCCTCTTATAATTAGTTTAAACACTGTTGAACCAATCAATAAAACATTTCAACAAACATTTTTAAATGCTTATAAACCTTTTAACCACTTGAAAAATCATTATAGTCATTGTTTGTAACCCTTATAATCATTTTCACCCTTGAACCAACCCATAAGCTAATTAAAGCATCTTTCATCACTGTTAGCTTTGTCACTTTGTTTCTGGATTGACCCTGGTCACTTTTAAGAGCTTTCCTCTCTTGAAATTATTCTCAAAGACTCTGTTCTTATATTAATCTCCTGCAGCCCTTTGCTCAATTAATTACAATTGAAATTGTTCTTGAAGAAATTTCCTTTGTAGCCTTGTATATCTCTTGTAGAGTATTCTTGGATAAATTTGTATTGTTTGCAAAACAATAATTCTCTATCATATTATTTCTTTATACTTATAAAGTTAAAAACAATAAAATTGGTGTTTTTTCTCCTAAAGATTTTATTTCATACTATTTTTAATCAATTTTTACCTTATACAAATTTCGAGGACAGGAAAAGTACTTGATTTTTAATAAAAGCTTTGTATCCACACCTCAAAAGTCAAGTTTGATATTTCTTTTGAAATAGTGAAATCCCAGCTTCTCAAAAAAAGTTGGATTTTGACAAAATACCAGGGGATTTATTAGTGGAAAACCTACATTTCTGAAAATGAGATTTTGGTTTTAAATCCTTCATTATTCTAATTTATAATTTTCTACATTTTACACTCCCTGTCAATAATAATTATATATAGATCTGTGATTATAATATTTAATTGTATTATATTTTCATTTGTGGACAGACATATACTCTTAATAATAAGTATTTAAAAGTTTCATAGACAAACCTTACAATAATCCACATTCATATTTTTCTTGATAACTAACCATTTCATTCATTTATGAGTAAATTAAAATATAATATTATTTCTTCCAAAAAGGTTCACCCAAATCCATTATTGAAAGATCCTTTTTAAAATGAAGGAGTTCTTCTTATTTTTGTCTCCTTAGGCCAGAATTATTGGGGTAAACTCAGATAATGCAACAAATAGAATGGTATAGCCTCAAATTCCTCTGTAATCAATTTTTATCTTTATTTTTCAGAGTAAATATCATTTTGATATTTCCTCTGGTATAATCTAAATTTCCTCAGTAGTGTACACAAATTCTATCATGGGATAAACGTTTTTTCAATTAATATATCCATAAATCCCAATAGACAGGCATAACATAGTTTGAATCTCTGTATTTTTTTTATTAAAACTGGTAAAATTATTTTTTCAAGGTCAATTTAATTAATTTTGTGAATTTTCTCTTATAGTTTTCTAGAATTTCTTGCACTTTGGGCAGTAAATTGGGTTAAATTATTAATATTTCTCAAATGCTAAGGTTAGCCTTTTGTTGAATATTTTTATTTCTAATTTTTTAAATTTTAATTTTATGTGCTACTTGTTTTTTTTTGATTTTTGGTAGATTTCTTCCTCATCTTCTCTATTGGAAATTATTTTGGTTTCTTCCTCAGGAGGTTTTGTTCTTGAAATATTTGAGGGAATTGAAACCCTTTCTTCCTCTTTTGCTTCTTCAATGTAAGTCCCTGGGGTTGGTGATTTTGACTTGGATATTTCCTTTCCACTATTTTTCTTTCTTATAAAAGGTAAAGAATCTATTCAAGGGGGTCATAGGCTGAGGAAAGAATTAGGTGTATCCCAATTTGAAAATTCTTTCACATGTTCCAATGAGGTTTATTTTTATTGTTCAGTTTCATTAGTATTTGATTTCTTATTTCTTGGGATTTTGTGCTTATTTCTCCATGTATATTTATTGATTTCTTTTTTTTATGAAAAAGGTTTTTGTTAATTCCTTGAGACTTTCATTTTATTCATCTGTGACCCTTCAAAGATTTGAAAAATGGCAAGATTTCCTTTATCTTTTATAATTATTTTGTCCAAATATTTAACAACATAAGTGCATCTGGTTATTGAGTTTCCTTCTTATTCTCAGTAGTCTTGGAGCCATTTGTGCCAGTATTTATGGTTGGTAACCTGATCAAAATGGTGGTAAGGGGATCCTCTCCCTAGATGGAATATTATTTTCATAAAATATTTTATGTGAATTAATTTTCTTATTCCTTCTTTTTTTATCCACTTATTCTGACATGTTTTTGAGTTTATTTAAAAGTTCTTTGACAGATTATTCTGCTTTATTCCTTGATTTAGATTCTGGTGGTAGTATACTTTTTATCTTTTGGTTGAGATTGTTATTCTTATCCTAAAACTTATTTCAGAATTAATATTTAAATCTTCTTTCATTCTCTTGAGTTTTTGCTTAGAGCTGGATGATTTACCTTGGCTTCCAAATATTATTCAATATATAAATTGAATATTTCCAAAAGGGAAAAATATCCAGTTTTCTATTGAGTTACAGCTCTGTCCATAAGCATTTATTTGTAACTTCACTTTTTAATACTGGTCAAAAGGAAGGCTTTAATTTCTTATTTATGGCTTATATCCCCCTTGACGTATTTGCATATTTTGAGGTAAGAGATGGTTTCTTCATAAATTGAATCATGTCTCCCATTTAACATTCTTTCCAAGTTCCTTCAAATAATTCAGTGATTGAAGAAAGTATCAATCTTTTTTTCAGGATAAACTGTGCCCCATCTTCTTTTCATATCCACTTTAGATTTCTCTGAATCTTCTGCTTTTTATCCTGTAATTCCATCAATATTGTAGCTGCATTCCTGATCTTTTTCCCCAAATTCTATTTGTCTTGAAATATCCCTTCCAAATACTCCTTAAACTTATGAAATACTTTCAGATTCATTAATTGATACTTCAAATACCTTCCCATAAATGCAGAAACTATAGTTCTTGGCCCTGAGCTTAGCTATTTGCCTATGTTTTGGTGGTATTTCTCCATATAATAGACTCAGTATTTGAGAAGAAACTCCTACTATTTAAGGTATATTATTTTGTATTTATTGTTCAAATGACTTTAATGTGGAAGAAGTTCTTTGATAAGCTTAAGTCAAGCCTTATTCCCTCCATTATCCTGGAAGGGTAGTATTTTGATTCACTGGACTGTTTTTAGGGGTTCAAGTTTGATTTGTTTCTTTTTTATTCCTTTTTAATTTGACATTATTATTCCTCTTGCATTGTAAAAGATTTTTTCTTAAGCCTTTCTTATGAAGACACTTTTCATAGTCTTTGAACATTATCCTAATTCAAAGATTATTTTTGGATTTCTTCAGTATGGTTATGTAATTTCTATGATTAACATTGATCAACCTTCTAATTATGGAATTTTTATAAGTATTTTTTTCCTTAAAAGGCTATTTAGGAATAATTTTTCAATAATATTTAAGTATTTTTTATTGTTTCTTGATATAGCTATTGTAAAGCTATAGGCTTTTTATTTCTTCCCTGGGTTTATTTCTTCTTTGTGTAAATAATTGTAATGGCCAGAGTGATTTATAAATTGAGATTATTGAAATTATGGGTCTGAATTATTTTGGCTATTTGACTTCAATTTTGATGAGAAAATAAATTATTCTTAGTTTACTTAATATTAAATTTGACCTAAATTGAATTTAATTGACTTGACTTCTTATACTTATGAATCAAGAAGGCATGAATTTGACATGAATTTTTGGTAAACCATTTGTGGGAGCTCTTCTTGCGTGCTATTAAAAACAGGGAAGTTCCTGGAGGGGCAAATAACAGGTATCTAGTTTTGAATTCCTGATAACTCCTGTAACCAAGGGTGACAAGGTGTATTTCCTCCCCCTCCTAAAATACTGAACAAAATACTCTTTAGACCTCACAAATCAAAATGAAATTGAGTTTATATTTTAAAAGACAGGATGCCAATCCAGAAAAATTGGAACTATTAAATGGATCAAAAAATAATATATATTTCAGTAATAATGTTAATTTGAAAATTTAAAGGGGTACTTGGCTTGTTCAAAGTTTTTCCTTGGTAAATCTTTATTAGTTTTTTTTGGTGATAAAATATTGTTAAAGTGATTCTTGGAATTATCATAGAATATTTATTATGGTAATGAATAATTTTGTAAAATCAAACAATGTCATTATACTTAAAATATTTTTTGCAAATGGCTTAATTTTTGATTCAAAATTTAGGGGTTCTGTGGTATAAAACAAGAGTAATAATATATTTTCAATATAAAACATAATTAATATGATAATGAGTTTTGGATAAGGATAATATGGTTTGAAGTCTTAATAAATTAAGTTTTGATAGCTAGAGACATCATTTTTACATCATCAATTACCACTCAAAAAATTGATGATTGGCTATTAATTGGGTCATCTGTTGGAGAACTGCCATAATATCTGAATAAAATATGGGAAAGTCCAGTTTACTATACTTGGATATAGTTCATCCTTCAGGCTCCTTGGTTACCCCCTCAGTTCCATCAGAATATTCCTTTTCCATAGAATTCTTCTTCCCGTTAACATTTTCACCAAGCTCTTCAAGACAAACATTTGAGATTCCTGGGAGATCTAAAACCACTCCTTATTTTCTTTTTGATTCTATTCCTTCTTTACTTGTTCCTCCCCTTCCATGGTTGGAACTTTGTTTAGAAACTTATGATGTGCCATCTAAGGGGTCCCTTGAATTAGGAGTAGGAGGAGCTTGAACCTGGAATTTTCTTGCAGGAGGAGATTTTCGGACTGAGCTTATGAGATAAAACCTGAATTTGAAAAGAAAAATGAAATTTTATGAATGAAAGCCTATTAAACTTGAGAACAAATCAATTCATTTTTGTCAGGGAGATGAAAATTGGAGGGAATATCTTGATCAACAATTTAAAAAATATTGAGGAAGTCTATTGATTATTCATGAAATAAACAGCTTCTTGAGGACAAAATCAAATACAAATACAAATACAAAATCATGCAGCTAATAAATGAGTTTTCAATAAAACCAAATAGAATTGGTGGCCCAATCCAATGAGCAAGTTTTGAGCCAGATCAATATATGAGAGAATCATAATATTTAAGTTATTTCTGATGATAATCTAAGTCATTGAGCTTAAGACCAAATTTAATGATTTAAATTTTCAGCAAAGAAACTCTTTAACAAAGAAAAATGGATTGTGGACTGATTAAAATTGAGTGAAAATTGAGGGAAATTTCAAAATAAAAGATTAATCCTGTGAGGCTTGAGGTATATTTTACATACCCAAATAGGCCACAATTATCTTGAAAATAAATTCTGAGCTATGCATAACCCATAAGTTATGCATATATTCAAAATTCATCATTTTTGATTTCAGAAAAGATGAATAACCTTTTATTGAGTAAGTAAATCCATGGATTTAAGGCCAGATTTGGATTCTACACAAAATTTCACCTAGGGTAGCTCCATAGAGTGAATAATCTCAAATCAAGTCTTTGAGGTGGTAATATGGAAAATACTTCAATACCACATCATCAATACCATATAAAAGATCCATGAAAACTTTTGTTTTTCTCAAATTCATGCCAAAATAATGGGAATGTGAGAAATTCCATGTTACATATACACTAAGGATAGTGCTATGTATTTTTATGGCACTTAATATTATGGTATTCTTACATACACTTTTTGTACACCCATAGTGGATATCTCACTTGAAGCCTGAATTTCTATCTTGATGTAAAAAATAGTCAAGGGGGACAAAAGACATCAAAGAGAGCCAGGGTACCCAGCTTCTGAGGCCTCTGAGGCATGGAAAGCTTCAAAGCTTGGATCCATGGCTGATCTTGGCCCAATTAGTAAACTAAAACCTTTTGGGAACTTGGTTACCAAGTCAAAACTTCATTATATCATAAGAAAATAGCTAATAAGCTGCTATTTTGAGGTGCCAAGGAGGTAAAGAACAACTTAGACTCCTGTAACCATGTTGATTCTTAATTAATTTCCATTGATAAACTCCAAAAGAGTAATTAAAACCCTTTTTGGACTAGTATCCATTGATTTACCTCATAGCAACCAGGAATATAGTGCTATTTGCAATTCTATGTAGAAATGAGGTAAAAACTTCAAAAACTCATTAAAAATACAATTCTTAATGAATATTTCTGAACCTTTCAGGACCAATTAATAACTGTATAATTCATATAGAAACCAAAAATAATCATACTTTTATAAGTAAAATTAAAAGTTTTACTTACAGTCCATTTTTGATGATTCCACGTGAAATACTGAATCTTTAAAAATTCACAGAAAATACATTCTGTGATGAAATTTCCAATAGAATTGATAACTTTGAGAAATCAATGATTTTTTTGGAATAAAAGAAGAGTTACTGTTTTTAATCCTTTTATTCTTAACCATAAATGGGTTGGTAGTCACGTAAAAGCACCAATTAAATAATTATGATAATCTTACATGACAACAGATGATGCAATCAATAATCCAAAAAGTTTTATTGCTTTCTCACTCACTGGTTTTTCAGTTTTCTCCATGGAACGCCTCTGTGAGCTGTCTTAGACTCAAAAGAGGCCTCCTCTTGCTGTTTTTTCCAAAATCATCACATTATTACCAACAAGTAAGTATTAGTTAAATCTTTTCTTAAGTGTTTTATTCTTACAGAATCAATCAGAAAGACGTGAAATCATAGAAATCAACTATATATTTTTGTAATACTGTTATAAATCCATTTTGATCCATTAAATCAACAATTATCCATCAAATTTCTCTGCTATTATCTTTAATAAGTTCTTTGGAGTATTGGTGAGTGATTTATCTTAATTCTTAAAGTTTTTCTCTAGTAATTGTTTTCTTTAAGAATTATATTTATAATTATATATTAAAATAATTTTATTATTAAAATCTTCTTGTAATTGATTCTTGTAGACAATTAATTGCTCACTGTTAAAATCACTAGTAGTGTTTAACACGTGAAAGAAATAATTCTTTAATTATTTAATTGTGGTTATAATAGCACTTTGTTATTAGATTCCATAAGAACAGTCATAGTACTGTTGTTTAATAGTAATATTATCATCAGTTTCATAGACACATCTTACAGTATAAATTATGATTGATTTTATTTTTAATAAGTAAGGGCCAGGTATAGCAAAGCTTGCTTGCCAGTCAGTTTCTAATCTGTCACCTCCAATGATGAGAGGTGGGGAAAAGAGACCTTGCAGTGTTCGGCGAGCAGCTTATAAATTACAACTAGACAACTGTGGCGCATGGTGCATGTGCAGCATGGATAACTATCTACAGTGATGTTTTTCTAGAAAAAGTATTTGGTTGTCACGTCCTTGCAATGGCCAAAAACTTAACAATTTTAAATGCAAGTTGTGGTGGTAATCTCTTGATCATCCTATTTAAGTTGAGTTGAGGTGTGGAATTTTTCTTCTATTCATTTTTGGTTTGGGGGAATTTTCCTTTAGTAAATAAATAGAATTCAAGCAAGAGAAGTTGATTTTATTTTTTGGTTTATTCAACTTCAAACAAAAAACTATTATGAATTTTCAATTAAACAAATCAGGACAAGAAGTATTAAAATCAAATAGTAATCACTTGAGAACTTCTTTAAACTAAACGTAATTTTTTTTGAGATTATATACCAATTTTCAAAATTAACCTATTTTTCTACAAACAAAACAATTGGATATTAACAAAGGGAAGAGTTTTTTTTTCAAATCGAGAGTTTTCTCCAATAGTTAAAATTGGTTGAGTCTGATCCTTCCTCATGAAAATTAATTCCTTATTAATTATATTTCTTAAATATGTCAATATAACCAAGAAAGGTGCATATACGGAAAGGTATATAAGCATTTTATTTTTATTCTACGTTTTGATTTTTTAAACTAAATTAAAATCAAATATTATATAAATCAATCAAGTAATCCCTTTTTTCAATTCTTAATATTATTTTTTCTAAAAACAAATTTTTTTATTTGAGTTTGTTAATTGTATGTTTTTTGAAAAGTTCTCCATTCATATCTTATCTAACAATTAAATAAAATTGGCTAAGAAGCGAGGTTGAGTTAATTTCATTTTTAAACAAATCAGTTCCTACAATGTGTATTTGAAAATCTAATATCCGAGCAAAGAGGTGCAACAAGTCACCGAGAATGTTTTTAAGTTTTTACAACTTGATCTTTTTTTACTCAAAGGTTTTTCTCTCTTGTTTGTCATTAAGTGAGAGCTTCCGTGAGATCCTGAGCCATAATTGCAACAATTACATAAAACTATTGTTTCTCATAATTTTTCATACTTTTCAAACCGACGTGCTCACCATTTGCCAGAGACTTCATGAAATAATTTCAGCAAGAATTTCCATGTCACATTCCATTTTGCCAACTTGGCAATGAATATACTATCACTGAAGCAGCATTTTCCAAGGGCAAGCCCACTCTCATGCTCAATCCGGAAGAAAATTGAGTCAAATTTCAACTTCATAGCTATGTTACAAACCGGCAAAGGAGGCCTTTAGTACCATGGGTGCTTTCTTTGAGAAAGAGGGAGTGGCATACAAACAGGTTAGGTAAAAACGAGATAAGCGGTCTAGTAAGATAGATACGGAGGGAAGCAATAAATTTTCCCAATTGAAGAATAATCCAGTAGCTGAGCCGGGCCAGTTTGCCATTTTTCTTGCAATGTGGCTTCGAGAGTGATCAATTGGAAAAGTTGTTGAAGTGCTCGTTATTGAAAAGCAGAGCTAATAGGGGACAGCAGTGCATGCGTGTGCGTAAGCAGCTATTGAGAATCTGAGTCTTTACTGTTTTGCTGGATTCAAAGCCGAACTAGGAAATCGATTTAATTTAAACTCTTATAAAACTCTTGATAAGCTGCATCAATATCGAATAAAATCTTTCAAGAGTTTCGGTTTAGTAAAAACAACGTGTGAGGCTCAAATATGGGAATCAAGGAAGATGACGCCAAAGTGGAATTTAAACAACTAACTTGTCTGGATTGCTCCTCCGTAATTTCATCACTTGCTCGCATGGAATTCAAAGTTATGAGCCTGATGGGTCGGGGATTTAGGTAAGTGGTAGGGAATATTAGTACCACCCAACCAAAATGGCAAGAAAAAAATATTTCTGTTTACCAATGCAAAATCTTGGGCCGGCCTTCCCATTCTTGACTTTTGGGAAACTTTGAATAGCCCACCATCAATTCACTCAAGAGGGGATGCAGTTGATCTTTAGCCCTCAGCTTTAGCTTGAGAGCATCCATGAAGGTAATGAAGTTCTGTTTAGAGCACAGATGACGAATGTAAGGGTTTATTAGACAACTAATAGTATGTTATGAGATGCAACGATAGAGAAAAGATGCTCGAGTGGATTACCTGCGTGGTTTCGGCTACGCCTCTTGCGGCTTTGGCAGATTCAGCAGTCTCTTCGGAAGAATGTTCAACTGTTGCAGGGATTCCGACTCGAATGCGATTTGTGGCAGCTGGGCAATCCATCTTGGAAACGTCGAGGGACAAAACGTCACCAAACATGTTCGAACAAACTCGGGTGATAGTGAGCTTTTAAGTTTCTACCCTCGAGTTTTGGAATTTTTAGTCACCCTGAACTCGCTCATGAATTGTTGAATCCATTTCAAGTCGCCCCCGACTAAGTTCAAAAGAGTCTTCAAGTGTCCCAAGAGACGCCCACAAGCCGGAGTGTACCTGACCAAGTCATGTCAAAGTCAGCATCCCTTGTCCAGCAGGTGAACCATTCTTACGCAGGACTGGGTACAAATCACAATAGCAAAGAACCTACTGAGCCTGGGTGATTGAATCTCGAACGTAAGCTCTTTCGAGATACTCAAGCGAAAGGATGATGCTGTAGAGCGTTGCAAGGTTGTCATATTTCTCTCTATCGGCGTTGGTGGAATACAATTTGAATTCCTAGACAATCCATTGAAGGAGAACGTCGGTCACTAATTATCGAAGACCAGCTCGACAGCACCAAAAGCCAAAAAGGTCTGCTCACCTCATCTAAGTTGATTGGCATTTCAACCTCCCCAAAAGATAGCGTTCCGATGTCTCGATGGCCTTTTTCGCTCGGTGGAATGGGAGCATCTTATTCTTTTGGTGTGGCGGCGTCGACCTGGGCGGGACCACATGAATGGCCCGAGACCGTGAATGGCCGGGCCGGGCCGGCTATGGACACAAGCGATTTGCACCAGGGGTGGAATTTCAGTCAAGCTGGGCTCCAGAATACAGTACTGCCAAACCACACATACAGCGCCCTACAACAAAGATCCCAACATGCAGGACAAATTCCCCCACCCCTTTTTTGTTTTATTTTTTTTATCATTTTTTTAATTTGTTTCGCCGTATTTCCTATATCTTCACCATCTTTAACTTCTCAGAGCTGACCAGTCAGCACAAATTTCTTAGAACACATATAATGGATGCCTTTAACTCACAATGCAACTTACTAGAAAATTCGGTGGCTATCTTATTTAATGGGCATATTTTGGCTGATTGGTGAGTAGCCAAATTCTTTTGTATTTCCTTAACTAACCCCAACCAGTCTATTAGGACCATGGGCTGTTACTTAGATGAAGGCATGCATGGGATGATCATAGAAATGCACAAAGGAGGGGCATCCATTCAAGTCCTTGGAAATCAACTAGGTATTCCTTCAACCATGGTTTTTTATACTATAAATCAATATGAAGAAACTGGTCAATTAAAACATCAACCAATTCCTGGACGTCCAAAAAAACTTGGGGAGAGAGATATGTGACAGCTTTCCTGTGTGCTTCAGTAGCATTGACATGCAAATATAGTTTCAATAAGCAATCTTATTATGGTGGATGCTTCTGCCTCAACCCTCCAAACCAATTCACTCACTTGGAAAGAAATCCTGCATTTCTGTCAAGAAACCATGCCTCATTGAGTGACACATGCAACATTGACTTGCCTTTGTACAAGAACATGCTCACTGGACTTTTGATGATTGGAGGAGGGTTATATGGACTGATGAATCACTCTTTGAACTTGGAAAGTGATCAAAACAAGTCTGAGTGTGGTGTACTCCACAAGAAAAGTACAAACTTGAATCAATGACCATCAATAATTGTTCTGGAAGGCTTTCAGTTATGATTTGGGGGCTTTTTGCAGCTTATTTCAAACTCAAATCATAATCCCACCTCCAGGAAAACAACAAGCACAATTTTTATGAGCCCGGGTTTTTACCTTTCCTAAACTACCTGGATAAGAATGTAGCTATTAATCCTTAAGAGCTTATACTTATGGAAGATGGTGCACCAATACATACAGCACAAGTAAGTGAAGCATGGCTGAAACCTCATGGGATAAGAAAACTACAATGGACAGCCAACTCCCCTGACTTGAACCCAATCAAAAATATCTGGTTCAAGATGAAATATTCCGTAATTGACTTCTTTCAACCTAAAACAATTGAGGAATTGGTTGCAGCCATTCATGCAGTTTGGGCTACAATTCACATTGAGTTTTTAGATATATTAGTCACTTACATTCCTGAAAGGATCCAGAGTGTCATTGAAAAGAATGGCACTCCTACATGATTTTAGTGGAGTTTGTTAATCATTAACATTTTATTAATTTTTTTTAAAAAAATCTATAAAAAAATGTTTGTTATAAAATAAAAAAAATTGTCTGTTTGTTGTTGAGATGTTGTGTATGCCTTTTGAGGGCCATCTTGTGCCATTCATGAGTTGCAGGTTTTTTTTCATTTCAAAAAAAAAATCAAACTCAAAAAAAAGTTTGAAAATCCATGCCAGTGTTTGCATCTTTTCAACAGGGCACTGTACATACAGTAAAGCACCCTACACAAAAAATCCAAACACTTCATTTGCATGGTATTTTTTTTAGTTTTTGATTTATTTATTTGTCTCACAATCTCACCACTTTAAAATTTTAATTCAACATTTCATTTGATGTTGCACAGGATTAAGGCTGCCACCCAAAACTGTTCTTTTGATTATTCCCTGCAGGAACTTTCTTTGGGTTTGGGCCATGGAATGCAGCTTACAGAAGAAAAAGCCCTTACCTGAGCAAATATGGGATAGGGATAACAATAATATTTTGACGGGGATCCTGAAAGATATATATTACTACTATGAGCAACCAACAAACACATAAGTGAGAAGAAAAATTACAAAAAGCGTTAAGGGCTAATAAAGAGAATAAATGGGACCAAAAATGTGGCCCCAATCCTTTACAGAAGCAAGCTTCTCCACATGCATACTAGAGAGAGTTGATCTCTGGTATGTCATGATTTCTCTCCTTGAAGAGAACACTTTTTCAGAGGGGGGACTGGTTGCTGAGATTGATAGGTATTTTTGTGCTATATTGGCAAGTGTTTTAAATACTGTACCTCGTGATTTCCAGAATAGAAGGATATCAGTTTCTTTAGGCTCTGGTGGTTTAGCGAGATAGCTCTGTACTTTGATTTCCACTGTATTTCCCTTGGGTAATGAAACAGGGTACATCTCCTCAAACAAACCTATGCCAACATGATGATGGATGCTCTCCACGGTCTGGGAGATTGATAATGCAAAGTGGTTTCTGGCATCTTCCTCATGAATTGCAGCCAACTTGAGTGATGAAGTACTAAATTGAGCAAGGGTTTCTTAATGAGTTGAGAATTTTTTTAATCTAAAACATGAATCCAAGTTTGTTTCACAGATAGCTAAGCTCTTAATAAAGAGCTTCTTGAGGTATTTTGTTCACTTAAAAGTAATTTCCAAGGCTTCAGGCCCAAGTGGGCCCACATCATATTGTTCACAAGCCTGAAATCAACATTAATATTAGCAGGAGGCCCATGAATAAACACTTAATAAGAAAGGAAAATTGTTCACCTGGTCAATTCATTTAATCAATAATATGTATAGTGGTAATGCATGATTAATTGTTGGGTAAGAGGATCCACAAATGATCATTGTTGCTTTGAAAAGGGGCTTAAGGAATTTGACTATGGTTGAAAACTCTTCCCACTAGTTTGTTGTGAGTCAATAGGTGTCCCTAATTGCTGGGATAAAATATTGCTTGCATGCATCCTTCAGAGTCAATGCTTGTTTGACCATATTTTATGTTGAGCTCCATCGTGTTGAAAAAGGTGTCAAAAGGGTTGTTACATCAATTGGCTGTGATCCATCATATAAGAGATTTACAGTTCCCATGAGCTTTTCTTGTTTCTGGGGACTTTGCTTCATGTATGAAGCAAGCCAAGAAATTCAAGAAATAATTGAATCCTACCTCATATGTTGACCATCAGGTGGATTTATGAGATTGGATATGGACATTGGAGCAATGAGCTCAGCAGATTGGTGGTTGACTTCTATATCAGCAGACACCCCTTTACCCAGGGCATTCAATCCATCATGTGCAGCCAGGTGGATGATGGGAGCCACACAGCCAATTGCTTGTGTCTCAGCCTTAAATGTAGGGCTAATGATTTCTATTTCCTGAATCATTCAGTTGTTAATGGACGAATTGTCAGGAGTTATGCACATAATAGTATTTTCTGTTTTATACTGGCAAAGGATTTCTATGAAGCAATGAGAAAGTCAAATACCAGAGTGATCACCTAAAATAAATGGTCACCAAATGAGTACAAAAGAAAAAAAATTAAAAAAAGTCCAAACCAACCTTCAATTTCATTCAAGCCCAATAAAATCCACTTGAGATTGAAGTTGGAATCCATGCAATGGTCAGTGACAGCCATGAATTGGTCCAGGCATCCATTGTAAATGAGAAAAAGCCAGAACGCTGAGAGATGATCTTGAGGATATGTTCTTGATGAAAACAAAAAATGTTTGATAGATGGCCTGTGAGTGCAGTGCACCATACAAGGATGTTTAAAATGGAGGGATTACAGAGCTCCAAGAGAGAATGAAAAGATTTGGATCCAGTAATAGATAGTGGGAGGTCACAGTCACTGATGAAATATACTAATGCCGGCTTCAGTGATTTGGAGTTAAGGTTTTATTTATGAAGCAATTTGTTAGCTCATCATTAGTAAATTACTCAAAAAAATGAATAAAATCACTTTCTTCAAAGTACGGGGCTGCACAAAATTATCTAATGTGCCAGAACTTGCAATTTCAGCTTCATTGCCACTGGGGTTGGTTATACAATGTATGTGATTTAACTGAAGACCCATTGATTTGGTGCTACCTGAGTGATCACGTTTCAAATGCTTCTTTCAAATTTCTCCAAATTGATTGGTTACATTGCATTGAAAATAACTCTCATTGACATCTGAAAAGTACACCCATACCCATGAACGCTTAAGCAAATGGGGTGGTTCACTGATTGATGCTTGAGGTGTTTCTTCAGCTTGACCTGGGGTTGAGGTACATGATGATGGTTTGAGAGACATTGGATGACTAAAAGGGGTAATATCAGATATAAAAAGCCATGGAAAGGATGGATTTGGAAAATAAATAAATAAAGAGAATACAAAAACGGGCAAGGAAGAGGCAAATTGAAAGAATCACGAACCTGTTGGGGATTTGGTAATGGAAAAGAAGATCCTGGTTGTCCCCAACAGGTCCTTAAGGCTCTGGGTTAAATGCAGTGTGGGGAAAAAAATGCAAAATTCCCCATGGTTTTGGCTAGGGTTGGGAAAGGAGTCCTGGTTTTGGATTGGGATTACTATGGGAGGTACCCTTGCACAGGATATTGATGATAAGATTTAAGTAATAAAAATTTTAATTTCTTGTTAACAGTAAAATAGGGTCTCACATAAAATATAAAAACAATATATTTAACTTTATCATAAGCTTTTATTAAAAAAAGAGATGCCATAGAAATTTTGTTTTAAGATGACTCCTGCCATCATAGTGATGCACCATTATTATCAACAGCTCCTCAAAATTGAGAAATGATAGCCATTTATGAAAATATTATCTATTGAAATATAAAAGAGAATAAATTGAGAAAGAAGTTCAATTAGTTTTATTTCTTATTAGAATAAAAAAAAGCTTTCTGGTAAATAAAATCACTCACCTTCTTGAGTCATCATCATCCTTGTAGCCAATGAGAAAAACAAATGAAAAACAATAAAAAAAAGCTATAAAGATACTTGCATTAAAATAAATTAAAAGAAGAAATTAGATTCAAAATAATAAAATAATTGGAATGTTGAAAAGAAAATTTGGCTGGTGATCTGAGGATTTGTTTGGGTCTTGAATGAGTGAGGAATTGGTGGGATGAAAAAACAAGTATGAAAATAGTTTGATGAAAAGTGTAAGATGTGTCTATGACACTTTTGATAATATTACTATTAATCAACATTACTATGACTGTTCTTATGAAATATAATAATAAAAAATTATTATGACCACAATTAAATAACTAGGGAATTATTTATTTTACATGTTATACACTAACAGTGATTATAACAGTAAGCAGTAATTGTCTACTAGAATGAATTACAAGAAGAATTTAATAATAAAGACTTCTTAATTAAAATAATGAAATTATTTTAATATATAATTATCTTTTAAAGGAATAATGATAATGATAATTCTTGAAGAAAACTATCACTAGAGAAAAAGCTTAAGAATTAAGAAAAAAAATTACTCACTAATACTCCAAACAACTTATTAAAAGATAGAAGTAGAGGAATTTGACGTAGAATTGTGGATTTTAAGGGATAAAAATGATTTATAACTGTATTACAACAATATATAGTTTATTTCTATGACTTCACGTCTTTCCTTTTGATTCAGAAAGAATTAAAACACTTAAGAAAAGATTTAACTAATACTTACTTGTTGGTAATAAAGGTATAATTGGATAGTGTGATGATGTGGAAAAAACAGAAAGAGGAGGCCTCTTTTAAGTCTAAGACAGCTCACTGAGGCATGCCATAGAGAAAACTGAAAAAAAGGGAGTGAGAAAACAATAAACCTTTTTGGATTATTGATTGCATCATTTATTGTCACGTAAGATTATCATAATTACTTAATTGAGGCTTTTACGTGACTACCAACCCATTTATGGTTAATAATAAAAGGAGTAAAAACAATAACTCTTCTTTTATTCAAAAATAATCATTCATTTTTCAAGGTTATCAATGTTATTGGAAATTTAATCACAGAATGTATTTTCTGTAAATTTTTAAGGATTCTGTGTTTCATATGGAATCCTCAAAAATGGACTGTAAGTAAAACTTTTAATTTTACATATAAAAGTATAATTATTTTTTGGTTTTTATATGAATTCTACAGCTCTCAATTGGTCCTGAAAGTTTCAGAAAGAATCATTAAGAATAGTATTTTGAATGACTTTTTGAAGTTTTACCTCAATTCTATGTAGAATTGCAAATAGCAGTGTATAGCTGGTTGCTATGAGGTAACTCAATGGATACTAGTATGAAAAGGGTTTCAATTACTCTTTTGGGGTTTATCCATGGTAAGTCATTAATAATTGACATGGTTACAGGAGTCTAAGTTGTTCTTTACCTCCTTGGCACGTCAAAATAGCAGGTTATTTCCTATTTTCTTATAATTTACTGTAGTTGTAACATGGTAACCAAGTTCCCAAAAGGTTTTGATTTACTAATTGGGCCAAGATTTGAAGCTGTCCACGCTTCAGAGGCCTCAGAAGTTGGGTACCCTGGCTCTCTTTGATGTCTTTTGTCCCCCTTGCCTATTTTTAATGTCAAAATAGAATTTTAAGCTTCAAGTGAGATGTCCACTATGGGTGTACCAAAAGTTTATGTAAGAATACAATAATATTAAGTGCCCAAAACATGCATAACACTATTCTTAGTGTGCATGTAACATGGGATTTCTCACATTCCCATTATTTTGGCGTGAAATAGAGAAAAACAAAAATTTTCACAGATCTTTTATGTGGTATTGATGATGTGGTATTGAAGTTTTTTCCATATTACAACCTCAAAGAGTTGATTTGAGCTTATTCACTCTATGGAGGTAACCTAAGTGAAATTTTGTGTAGAATCTAAATCTGGCCTTAAATCCATGGATTTACTTACTCAATCAAAAGTTATTCATCTTTTCTGAAATCAAAAATGATGAATTTTGAATATATGCATAACCTATGGGTTATGCATAGTTCAGAATTTTTTTTAAAATAATTGTGGCCTATTTTGGTATGTAAAATATACCTCAAGGCTCACAAGAGGTGTTATTTCTAATTTAAAAAGAACAATATTAATGGCTTCTAGTGTTTTAATATGCAAAACACTCCAAAAATATGTAGTCTGGTGAGTATGCTACAATCAACCACGCAAAAAGTAAAAAAAACAGTGTTATATAATTATGTACCACTCAAAAATAATAATAAGAAGATATGTATTATATTTTTTTTCAATAATTTCACACCTAAAGAGAGAAACAATAATTTCAGAAAATAAGAATATAAGAGAAAAAAACTCACTTTTACATGGAAAAATGTCCAAAAAGTAAAAAAAACAGGCCCAGGT
This sequence comes from Austropuccinia psidii, assembly GCA_023105745.1. Lineage (NCBI taxonomy): Eukaryota > Fungi > Basidiomycota > Pucciniomycetes > Pucciniales > Sphaerophragmiaceae > Austropuccinia > Austropuccinia psidii. The sequence continues at coordinate 7,671,442 of JALGQZ010000010.1, read as the reverse complement.
CCACAAAATGTCAGGCTGAGTCTATGATAGAGTAAATAAAATTGTATATACAACTGTAACAACCACTAGTAAGTGGTAAGGGTATTCAATCTTACACCCACTCAAACACCCCAAATCAGCAATCCACTGTGTGTATCAGCAATCTTCCTTGCTGACACATCCATACAGTCTGGTCAATCAATACAGCCTGTCAATACCTGTACAGGTTGGAATTACCCAATACAGCTTGGATACACCATCCTGAAACTGTATGATCACTCAAAACTACCACTCCTCCTGTACAGATCCTGTACAAATTGTACAGGACCTGTATTGGCCAGATTCAATTCAATTATCAATGCCTCTCATGAAAACTCTCTGTCTGGATCAGGGCTGGTGATTCTCACATATACCAGCCCCTCTTTCTCTCCCCTGGGGACCTTTCCCCAGTAAATTAATTTAGTTAGTTTATTATTTTCTAAATATTCTTACTCTTATTTTTGGGTATTATATTTCTTTGGTATTAAGTTAGTCTTTGCATTTCTTCTCGCCTGTTAAGTATGAGGTGTGGTGGCCATATCCTTATTAACCCTCCTCTTTCTTTCTGACAGGTTGAAACAGTGGACTTGTACTTGTTTGTGGTTGGCTCTTTAATTTCTTACTCTTATTCCTTGTTTCTTCTTTTCTTATATTATTATTTATTAGCAATCTTACTCTCATTAAACTCTTAAGTGTTTTGCCTTATCTTATACTTGAGCCCTCTGCAGTGAGTTCCAGGCCCTCTTCACTTAGAAGAGCCCCTGTGACATTAGATTAATTAGCTCATATTTGATTTTTAATTTCATTAATTTAACTTCATTTCTCTCATTCATGAATTATTACCTTCTTATGATTTTATGATTTTTCATGGTTATGATTATGACATTTCTCTCATAAATTTTCATTTCATGCATTATATCCATATGAAAATTTATTATTCTCATTTCTTAATGATTTCTGACCATCTCATTTCATTCTCAATTCTATCTCAAATCAAATTTCTCTTTTGTTTTCTTATTCAGGTCTTATCAGGAATTTTATTGATTGGTTAATTGATAAGCTGGGATTCATTGGTTCATTAATCCAGTGATTCAGGATTTTGTTTGAATTGGATTAATTGGCTGTTTTTGAATCCTCAAGATAACTGATTGATATTCAAGAATTGATTTTGATTATTGATTTATTTGGACTCATCAAGATATTGAATTTAATCCTGAAGATATTAATTTGACTGATTGGTTCCTCAAGATTTGATTTTATATTGAAGACATTGATTGATTGTTGAATTCTTCAAGATTTATTGATATTTGATTAATTTTTCATATTTACTGAATTGATTGATTGATAGATTGATTGATTTTTCACCTAAAGACATTCTTGATTGATTCCTAAATATCATAAAGATTCTATTGATTATTGATTTGGCCAAGCTTTCATGCCTCATTGTCAAGTATCATCAATTTTTATTTTTAATTTCTCAATAATTCCAGTTAAGCATAGCCCTCCAGCCAAGAATACTAGATCTCAAAGAAATACAGCTGTTCTCACTCCTACAGAAAGGGTTCCTCTTGACTTCACCCCATCAGTTCATCAACTGAGTGCAAATTTGGACAGAGGACCACCAATGGAAGGAGAAGCACCCTCTAGAAGAGGGGGAATGAAATCAAGAAGATCAAGATCTTTCTCTGGCCTTTTGGGTGGCTACCCTGGCATGTCTGAAGGTGCAAGAGCAAGACTAGGAGAAGCTGAAGATGAAGAGGGGGAGGAGTCTGTGGAAGAGTAAAATTCTAGGGAGACTGAAGTGGAAGATGCTTTGTAAAATGCTCCAGAGGTACCCCAGGGTTCTAATATAGGCCCTACTAATCAACATCTTGTCTCTCAATCTGATCCAAGTATCCTCAAGATAATGGAGCAAATGGCTACTATCATTGGACAACTCTCTCAAGCAGCTTCCCCCAGGGACAATTCCAAAGCCCCTGCATTCAAGGCTCCATCAATGAAAGCACCTGATTCTTTTGATGGTACTCAAGCCCATAAATTGAATTTTTCACTGGTAGAGCTGGCAAGTGGATTGAACCCTACCTTTCAAATATTTCCAATGAAGACCCTTCCCACCTCCTCAATAATTGGAAGTTATTTGAAGCTCAATTCTTCACTCTGTTTGGTGATCCCAATGAATTCAGGAAATCTGAACAAGAGTTGGATAATTTGAGGATGAAGGAAAGTGGTCATGTATCCTTGTACATTGCTAAATTCAGAAGCTTAATGTCAAGAATTGGAGTTTGGAGAGAAAGAGCTTATATTCATGTTTATAGAAGAGGATTGGCATCAAGACCTTTGGACGAGTTGGATTCCTACCCTGGTAATTTTGATACTCTTCAAGAGCTCATGGACATTACCCTGGAATTAGATACCACTTACCATGAGAGACAGAAAGAGAAGGGTAGTCATCAAGAAAATAAGCCTCCCGTTACTGGATCCAATTCTTCAAGGACTCCTCAAGACTCATCTTCAAAAATGCCTCACCAGAAGAAGAACAAGAAGGGCAAGCAATTTCAATTTTCAAAGGACAAGCCCCATTATGCTCTAATTAATAAGGACAATAAGTTAATTGGTTCTGAAAAGGAGATGAGGATCAAAGAGGGGTTGTGTACTTATTGTGGTGGAAAGCCCCAAATTGAAAAATGCTTCAAGAGACCTCAGAACAAGCCTGAGTCATCAAGAGGCTTCCCTAGCAAGAAGGGAAAAGCCTGAGTGGGGATCATGATGTTTTCAATGGTTCTCACTTATTTCCTTCAAGAGCACAATTGTGCATTCTGAACACTAGTGTTAAGAAATCTTTAAATTTTCTTATTTTTTCTTCTGTCTCTGATATTTTTATAGTATTCTCATTGATTCTGGTGCTACAAACTCTTTTATTGCAAATAATTTTGTTCTCAAGTACTCATTGACTATGTCAGAGCTCCCTGAAAAGATTCCTCTTTTCATTCTGGCTTCAAATGAATCCCCTGCCTTGTTCATCACCCAATATACCAAGTGGGTAGTTGACTTTCCTTCCTTCCCAAGCTTTGAATGGGAATTTTTTATCATAGATTCACCCAAGGGAGAAGACCTGATATTGGGCTATGATTTCCTCTACCATTTCAATCCTATTATTTATTGGAATAATGGATTGATCACCTATGATTCTAGTGGTATTAAATCTTCTGCTGGGAATGCCTAGGACACTACTGTCAACATTGTTGCTCTGGTTGGTTAGCTTAAGACACCTTCCCTTACTTCTTCTGTCCATATATCTTCCATCATGTCATCTCAGTCATTACTTTGATTGAGAGATGAGGTCTTCAAAGAGATAAAAAATGTTGGAGAAGATGTTGCTATATCTTCACTTCATCTCTTTCAAGGGGATATGGACCTTCCTCCTTTATTGTTTCATGCCTCCCAGGAGGAGAAGTGGGATGTGGAGAAAGACCCAGAAGAAATTGAAACTGTCTTGAAGGTAGTCCCTCTTGCTTATCACCAATATTTGGATTTATTCTCCAACGTGAAAGCAGAGAAACTTCCTCCACACCATGCCTGTGATCATCATATCAAGATGAAGGGTCTGCTACCACCAGTTGTTGTTATCTACTCACTATCAAATCAATACTCAGAAACACTGCAGGCCTACATTTCAGAGAATTTAGAGAAAGATTTCGTAAGGCCAAGCTCCTCCTCAACAGGAGCACCTGTCCTTTTTGTCAAGAAAAAGGATGGAGGTCTTTGTTTTTGTGTTGACCACCACAAACTAAATGCTGTCACTAGGAAGAACAGGTATCCTGTTCCTCCTATGAACCAGCTTCTTACCCTATTCAATGGTGCCACTATCTTCTCCAAGATAAATCTGCGTGGTTCATGCAATCTCCTGAGAATCAAAGCGGGTGATGAGCACTTAACTGCCTTAAGAATCAAATATGGTAGTTATGAGTATTTGGTTATGCCATTTGGCCTTACCAATGCTCCTGCTTCTTTCCAGAATCTTGTAAATGATATATTTGCAGATTTCTTGGATATTTTTGTGGTAATTTATTTAGATTATATTTTGGTCTTTTGAAGCTCTGAGGAGGAATATTTCAAAAATGTAGCCTCTGTCCTCCAAAGACTGAGGGACAATAACTTGTTTTCCAAAGCCTCCAAGTGTGTATTTCAGGCCTCAAGTGTGGAATACTTGGGCTATGTTGTTTCAAGTGATGGCCTCAAGATGTATTCTTCAAATGGTCAGCAAATCCTCAATTGGCGTCAGCCCAAGAACATGAAGGCTCTTCAATCCTTCCTTGGCTTTGCCAATTTCTATTGTTGTTTCATTAAAAATTACTCTAAAAAAATCACTTCTCTCACTTCCCTTCTCAAAAAAGACTCTCCTTTTATCTTCAATGAGGAAGCTCTTAGTCAGCTTCAAATACTCAAAGAAGCATTCACCACTGCTCGTATCCCTTCCCCACCAACTATTGTAGAGACTGATGCTTCTGATTATGCCTTGGGTGCTTTACTGAGTCAGGTGAATGACTCAGGAAAGCATTCCATTGCATTTGATAGTTGCGAGCTTCTCCCAGCTGAGCTTAACTATGAAATTCATGACAAGGAACTTCTTGGAATAATTTGGGCTCTCAAGTGCTGGAGAGCTTTCCTTCTTTCTCTTTCCAATACGTTTGAGGTCTTGACAGACCACTCTTCTCTTCAGTATTTCATGTCTTCCAAAGTTCTTACTTGTCATCAAGCCTGTTGGGCTGAATTTATTTCTGACTTTAATTTCATTATTACTTACTGCCCAGGCAGGCTGGCCACTTTACCATATGCCTTGTCATTTTGGGACAACATGTACCCAGAGAGGGGGTGGAATTTATCAGCAATAATCCTCAAAATCTCCATCAAGTCATCAAGCAAGATGCAATTCAAGAGTCAAGAGTCTTCTCAATAAAGGATGAAATATTCTCAGATTTGGTTGAACAGATCCAAAATGAAGTATGGCAAGACAGAGACTATAAAGAAATAATCAAGCAACTAGCAAGAGGTGAATCCGTTTCAGATTAATCTCTGGAACCTCAAGCCAAATTATTGTTATTCAAAGGGAGATTGGTAGTCCCAAACAATGAAGAAATCCAACTGAATTTTCTTCAAAAGCGTCATGACTCACCGTTGGCTGGCCATCCTGGCCATGGGATGACCCTCAAGCTCATCAAGAGGGATTTTTATTAGGCTGGCATGAACCAGTTAATTAAGTACTATGTGTCCTCATGTCAGCAATGTTCAAGAAACAAGAACATTCATCATAAGAGGTTTGGAGTACTCAAGCCTCTTCAAATTCCAGCTTGTCCTTGAAATTCCTTATTGATGGACTTTATCACTCCACTGCCCCTGTCAAAAAACTTTGATTCAATTCTAGTAGTTGTGCACAGGTACTCAAAAATGGAAATCTTCATTCGAACTTATGGAACAATTACTGCCCTGGAATTAGCTCAAATTTTCATCAACCATGTCTTTTCCAAACATGGTCTTCTAGCCAGTATTATTAATGACACAGGATCTTTATTTGTTTAATCATTTTGGACTCAATTATGTCAGCAGCTTGAGATATCAAGAGATCTTTCAACTGCTTTTCATCCTAAAACAGATGGACAGACAGAGAGGGTAAATCAGATTCTAGAACACTATCTTTGGATGTGTGTCAGTTGCCATCAAGATGACTGGCACACCTGGCTCCATCTGGCTGAATTTGCCTATAATAATTATGCAGAACACTCATCAACAAAGCAATAACCTTTTTTCACCATTTATGGAAGAAATCCCAGCTTTGACTCAATCCATATTTTTCAAGACTTACATGCTGGAAAGTTATCAACAAAACTTGAATCAGTACAGCAAGTTGTCAAAGAATAATTAGAGTCAGAAATAAGGAGATTAAAGAAGTATGCAGATAGAAATAGGACAATTCCACCTGGTTTCCAGCCTGGGGATAAGGTATGGCTAGCTTCCAAGAACATCAAGACTACAAGACCCACCAAAAAACTGTCAGAAAGATGGCTGGGACCCTTTGAAGTTCTTAAGAAGATTGGCAGCCGTGAATATCACCTCAAGTTGCCTCAACAATGGAAGTCAGTTCACCCTGTCTTTAATGTGTCCTTATTTGAGCCAGTGAGGCAATCAACTAACCAAAATAAACATCAATTGCCACCACCACCAGTCATAGTGGAAGAGCAAGAATAATAGAAAGTGGCTCAGGCTCTGGACTTAAAACTCAAAAGAGGTAAATTATGGTATCTTTTAGAGTGGAAAAAATTCAGTGAAGACCCAGAAAGCACAACTAGGAAATCAGCTTCCAACCTTACCAACTCACCAGACCTTGTCAAGAATTTCCATTCATTGTATCCAGACAATCCTGGCCCAATTACCTCAAGAGTTTGAGTTTATGGTGCTTGGTGAGGATTGGATTTTATGAAAGTAAGTTCCTCTCCTGGTATGAACCTTTAAAGGGTGAATTCTACAAAAATGTTGTTTTAAGAATCACCTTGGCCACTTTTTGATCACTTGTCAATTCTTTGGAAAGATTCAGAAGGCCTTGCAATATCAATACCCTCAAATTTGGACCTTTCATCAAGATATGGCCATTTCCTTTTTCTTTTTCATTTCATTCTTTTCCAATTTATTCAAATCAGCATTATTCAAGACATTCCTTACTTTAAAGTCAATTATGGCAAAGCTATCTGCTTTATGGTACTTGGTGGGTAGTGGGAGTTATGAAAACAATTCTTGGCCAAAATCAAGCAACTCATGACAAGAAGGACAAACCTCAGGAATTTTTCTATTTCTTTTTTTACTCTCTTTTACTCTCTTTTTCTTTCTTTTCTATACTTTTATATTTACTTTTATTTATTTAATCTTTAAAGCAGCAGCATCCCCTCCAATATCATGTATTGGGAGGTTCCATTTATTTTTATTTTTTATTTTTCATTTTAGTAGCTATAATAGTGGGAATAGAAGTAAAACCAAATACAAACAAGGACAAGGAAATTAGTTATCTCTAGCCATATGATAAAATGTTCTCTGGAAATCATTGATCAATTCATATTCATACCAGGAAGGCTTTGCAGCAATCTCTTCAGAAGAAGCACCAGGAATAGTTCTATCATTAGCATACATAATCACCTAACTACTATTCCTATCAACTTGTCTAAACAACCTGGCCACATCATCTTGCTTTTCACTTGCCGTATTTGAATCCTCTCTGGTAACTTGGATAGGCCAATGATCCCTTTGCTGAAATACTTGGGCGGCAGGAAATGGCAAAGGTGAAAGCTCCCCTCTTCTTCTACTGCAGCTGTTGAGAGGTGACTATGGTGGATGGTCTTACTGCTGGAATTATGGCAGGCCAGTTGTGGGAAGAACTTGGTGATGCAGGAGGAAGGGAAGTAGGAATTTTAGCAAGAGTTGGTTGGCAATTTCTGGGGGTACTGGGAATAAGGCGGCTTTGGAATCTTTTGGAAGGAGGCTAAGAAGGAGAAGTAGTGGATTGATGGCCAACAGGATTATTAACCACCTTAGCTTCTTCACCATCCAATTCATAACTATCTTCAGAATCCGGAGAATGTGGGGAATCAGCAATTCTTCTTATTTGTTTCACTACACCTTCAGTATTGATCCTGGAAATAGGGACTGCTGAACTGGAGTAGATTGGCTTACCACCAACTTGGATGGTCCCTCCAACATTAGTCCATCTTGCCACATCCCTCTGTTTAGAACCAGTGACTAATTCAAGATATCAGCATCCAATCCAATCAAGAAATTCACTTTACTCACAATCAGAATATCCTGAAGTACCCTTAGAAACTGGGAGCTCTTTCCCAAAAGGCCCATCCTTCTTACTCTAAAAATCTCTTCTGATGCTGGAAGCCACTGGCCCAGGACAACAACATGGCTTCTTTCCAACAAAACAGAAATTAAATTTTAAAGATTTTCAGTTGAAATGCTGAAAGCAATCTTTTCCCTTTGCCAAACATTCAGTACAAGCAGGTTAAAGAACCTCAACTGCCTTGTAGCCATCATATGTTTGGCCAGGATCAAAGTTCCCAGAGGAAGCCATCAACCAAGGTGAAGCCAGCTGACTGAGGATGCCAGAACCACAAAGAGCAGGTGGTGGCAGCTCAGAAGGAGAATATTCAGTGAGTTCAGTCAGTTTGGAACTCATGGCTAAAGATGGTGTAGGCAGAAGAATTAAAGGCATCAGAATGCAATCCAAGCCTGAATATTTCATCAATGAAGATGGCCCAGAATCCAGTTATGGTCCCTCAAATTGTGCCCCAATCAATCACTAAAGACCTCCCCTTCAACAATGGGGAAGGTCATAATTCTTATGGTCCTGGACCCTCTCAATGGGCCCAGGCCATATGGGTGAGTAAATGGTCCCATGGACCCCCTGGATTCCCAGAATGTGAGTAAGTTTTGGCAATGGGGGGCTCTAAAAACCCCCATGGCATACAGACCATACTGACCACGGACCATGGACTGTAGGACATGCCAAGGACCCAAAAAGGCCAAAAGGGCCCTTAAACTCAATATGATCAAAAATGGCCAGGGCCCAAAAAAATCAAGATGGTCCAATATGGCCAAAATCCAAAACTTTAGGCCAAATCTCAAAGACAGGGGGGACAAGCCCCCTCCTTGGATAATTCCAAAGGTCAATGAAGATGAGGAGGACCCAAGAGGACTAACTGGATGGTCAATAATGGGTATGTACATCCATATATCCATTTCTCATCAAATTTCAAGCAGAAGAGCTCTAAGGCCTTCTTTTTGGGATAAAACCAAAGGGCCATGCATTAAAGGAAAGAATTTATTGGAAACTTAAGAGAAGAGCATAATTCAAAGGTTGAAGAACTTACTCAAGATTTACTAAGGGGAGAAGACAGATAATCAAGGACAATGAAGAGAGGAGAGGAATCTCAGGATAATGGTCAGGAGGAAAGAAAAATTAAAAAAAGAATTTTTTTGGAAAAATGTGGGGATGTTGTGATGCCACTCAACAGTGGCAGGGTATTATGGTGTTCAGGAGCCCACCAGTTTCAAGAGGGGGATACTGTAACAACCACTAGTCAGGGGTAAGGGTATTCAATCTGACACCCACACAAACACTCCAAATCAGCAATCCACTGTGTGTATCAGGAATCAGTCTTAGCAATCTTCCTTGCTGAAACATGCATACAGTCTGGTCAATCAATACAGCCTGTCAATACCTGTGCAGGTTGGAATACCCAATACAGTTTGGATACACCATCCTGAAACTGTATGATTACTCAACACTACCACTCCTTTTGTACAGATCCTGTACAGATTGTACAGGACCGGTATTGGCTGGATTCAATTCAATTATCAATGCCTCTCATGAAAACTCTCTGTCTGAATCAGGGCTGGTGATTCTCACATAAACCAGCCCCTCTTTCTCTCCCCTGGGGACCTTTACCCAGTGGAATAATTTAGTTGATTTATTATTTTATGGAGATTCTTATGCTAATTTTTGGGTATTATATTTATTTGGTATTAAGTTAGTTTTTGCATTTCTTCTTGCCTGTTAAGTATGAGGTGTGGTGGCCATATCCTTATTAACCCTCCTCTTTCTTTCTGACAGGTTGAAACAGTGAACTTGGACTTTTTTGTGGTTGGCTCTTTTTTTTCTTACTCTTATTCTTTGTTGCTGCTTTTCTTATATTAGTATTTCTTAGCAATCTTACTCCCATTACACTCTTACATGTTTTGCCTTATCTTATCCTTGAGCCCTCTGCAGTGAGTCCCAGTTTACTGAGTGCCAGGCCCTCTTCACTTAGAAGAGCCCCTGTGACTCTGAAATGGATACAATTAGTTTCAAAAGGTTTTAGAGTAGTATTTCAGGATTTTAGTGGTGGTGAGGCTACTGAAAGCCCTGGGTGCAATAATTATCTGTTGGGGTACAATAATAAGTAGTACAATACTTAAGATTAGAAGTATACCTGATCATTTTACTAGAGTATAGCTTTTTTGGACAGTTATACTATGTAGGAATTCAAGAGCAGGATAAGGAAACCTTTCTCATGGAGAAAAGGCCACCTTTTTATCCTAAAATGGGGTGGAATGGCCCTCTAGACCATCCACATAGAGGAAGTGAAGAGGTTTTCACTTCAGAGTACTGGCTTGTGGCTTTAACTAGGCCTGTATACTCTGTATTGGGCGCAGATGTGGTTCTGAAACCACATCTGGGCAGTTCTCCCCAATACAGGGTGAAAACTTTCATCTGGGGACCACACAGCCCTCTTCTGATGTGTATCAAGTGTAGAATGCTGTACAGAACCTTTATGGGACCCCAGTCGTGAATGAAATATGACGAATTGAACTATAAACACCCTTCTTTGTCTATTTGAAACCTCATAATCATGGGTGTGGGATATTATCCCACAGTAAAGGTGTATTAGCCCAATTGTGGAAGTTTCACCTTAAAACTGCTATAACTTTGTCAGTGTTTGAGATATTGAGCCCAAATTTTGTTCATTGTGTAGCCCTGGATGGGATCTACACAATGGTACCTCATTTGGTATGGCAAAGTTATGCCGTGTACAAGGTTTGTTATTCATACTTATGATTTTCCCAATATCTGTATGGTGCGTATTTGCTTCATAACTTTTGTTCCAAATGATATATGGAGAAATGAAAGGCATTATCACATATCCCTAATTTTTTTCTTTCCAAAAAGACACCACTTTAGGTATCTCACACTAGAACTATAGAATCAAGATGAGAGGTGACTATTTTAGGGAAGTTATATTTCCACGCCTTAACCTAAAATTTACGCCTACGCCTACGCATAAAATTGTGGAGTCAGATACGCCTTCATGCCTTTCATGGATGTAGTTTGCTAAATCCACGCATCCAAGTCATTACTAAATCCACGCCAAATAAGATGTTGATAAGATGTTTATCTCAGAAATTTGACAAAAAAATCTAAAATGGCAAAATGCTATACATAAGTGATCTGTCTACATTTTTGGAATAATTTTATTGATGAGGAATATACTCTTCTCCAATTTGAAGATGATTGATGTGAATGTGCCCCAGGCCACTGTGGTGGAAATTTGGGAAGAGGTAATTTGCCTATCTCATGTTCATTGAAAATGATGAGTATCCAATGATTACCATTTATGTAAGGTTTATCTATGAAACTCTTGATAATAGTAACAATATCAAGAGTACTATGACTGTCCTCAGTAGAAAAATATAATATAATAAAATATTACAACTACAAATTTAAATATAATTATTAAAAATAATTATATATATAAAAAAAATAATTTAATTATTATTATAATAATATAATAATAAAAATAATAATAATAATTATAATAAATTATAATTATTCTATTATTGTTATAGTCACTGACAGTTATAACAATAAGAAGTGTAAAGCTCTTAATGAGACAATTACACGTGGAAAATATGAATATTAACCACTTATAAATAATATAAATATTATTTATAAAAAGAATTAAACACACACTGTGCAGAAATAATTCTTTTAAAATAAAAATTCTATATAAAAAAACTAATATTTAGATAAAAAAAATATAGAACTTTAAAGAAAACTTACTTATAAGATTTATTTAATACAACAAGTCTAATACAACAGTTATTATACTAAATAAAGGTTATAAGTTAAAAAACACGTCAAAAATCAATAAATTTAAAGATAAAACAACTTTTTATAATATAAATTATGATTAAAGAGTTTTTGAGAGGAATTTGTGGATTTTAAAAGATATTTAAAATGATAATTTTATATAATAAAATATATTATTGGTGATTACAACAATAATCTAAATTCTATGACTTCAATTCTTTTAATTTTAATAAATAAAGAATAAAAATAACTTAAGAATTACTTTTAATAATAAGATTTTATATTTAATAAAACTTTACCTGTTTAAATTTCTAACATGATTGGATTGATAATGAATGATGGACAAAAACAGTGATGAAAAGACTCTTTTTATGTCTTAAGAGCAGCTCTCATGATTCATAATGAATGTAGAGGGCGTGCTCAGGTCAAAACTGAAAAACCATGTTTAAAAATAAAGTTCTTAACTTAAGGCAACTTATTTTTACTTCCAATTTAAAGTCACCAGTGTTATTCTTAACTCCATGTAACTTTAATCCTCATTTAAACTGATTATTTTAAGTTTTTAATACAAATAAACTTATTTATATTAAAGTTAATCACATGAACAACTTAAAAATAGAGTTTCAAGTAGAAATCTCTTAAACTCAATTTTTAATTAATTTTTAAAGAAATCATAAATTTCTTTGAGTTTAATTAAAAGAGTAAATTTCCAGGCTAATTACCCAGAAGATTTATTTATAAAAGATACTTAAAATTTAATTTATATATTAATAATATTAAATTCTAAGTTGTGTGAAATTTTCAAGCAAATCCATTAAGAATTGGATTTTTAATGAATTTTTGAAGTTATTGCTATTTTTCCACGTAAAATAGAAAAACACACCAAACCTTAAGTTCTGATAAGGTTTTAATGCTTGAAACTTTAAAGTTTTAAGCTCAATTAAGCTCTGACAGTTCTTAAAACCTTTATTTCAAGCCTGCATATTGGGATTTACCCTTTGGCAGCTTGAAATTCCTGTCTAAATTGGGATAAAACCAGTTTAAACCTTAAGGTTGGATCAAAGTCCAATCTTAAAGTTTAAATAAGGTTGAAAATCCTCCAATACAGGTGGAAAACCTTAATTGAATCCTTGCAGATCCAAAAAGTTGGGTACCCCAGCTCTATTTGGTCTTTTTCCTTTGTCCCACCTTTCTGCGTGGATTTTGCCCTTTTATTTATTTAAAGCCATACTATGGCCTTAAACCCTTTTAAATTGAGCTCACGCAGGATTTACATTCTGTATGGCAAATCCTTAGCCAATTCAGTAAATATACACCACACCTCAATTTTAACTAAAATATTGGTAAGTTTGCATAAACCTTATGCAACTTTAAATTTAAGCTTAATTAAGCTTAAATTTAACAATTTTAAAAAAATGTTAAAAAAGTTACATTGGTACTGTGAGATTCTTAAATCTTCCAATAACATAAAAAATAAGTGGTTTTGGGTATAACACCCTATGGGTGTACCCTAGGTTATTTTTGGTGGAGAATCCAAAAATGACATAATATTTATAACTTTGTTTATCCAAAAAAAAGCTATACTTATTTTTTATTATTTTTTATTTTAAATTCAACTAAAAAGTCTGTTTAAGACAAAATTAACTGTTTATAAAATCATTTGTGGCCTTATGGGTATGTCATAAATACCTCACAGGCTCACATTCCCTACCACCAAAAAAAATTGTACCACAATTTTTCTTTTGTAGTGTACCCCCAAGTTATTTGGGGGGGGTATAATCCACTGTCCAACCTCTCTACTTATACTTTCAAGTATGTAAAGCACACAATTCAAACTTTTTATTGAGAAATTGGTCTTCTCTCATGTCTGAATCTTCTGAGAAACTTTTGGGAATCAGGTATTTTGTTTTCTACAATCCATTCATCTTCATGTTGTGGATTTTTATACCTGACCAAGTATTCTCTTTCATTTTTTCCCCTAAGTCTTCTTTCTTTCAAGACTTTCAGTACTTTTTTCTCCTCACTTAGGTCCAGTGGGGGTACTTCTAAGGGTGTTTCATTTCTTAAAGGAAATGATTCCTTGTCACTTGAAGTGTAATGCTTTACTAGACTGACAGGGAATGTTGGATGTTTATTTTCCAGTTCTCCTGACAGTTCTACTTGTACTGCATTTGTCCCATGAAGGGCTTTAATAATAAATGGTCCTGAAAAGGAATATTTCAATTTCTTTGGACCTTTAATATTATTAAAGTTCAAGGTTGAAACTAGTATTAAGTCCCCTACTTTGAATTCTGGGGTCTTATGACTTTTATCCCATTTCTGCTTAGCATATTCAAAGGCATCATTTATGCTTTCATTTGCATGATGCCTCACTTTATCAAGCAATAGCTTAAAGCTTGAAGCAGTTGGATGAATGTCAACCAGATCTTTCTTCAAAGTATCAACTGGAAGTTTGGGGTTCCATCCTTTTTCCAACATTGCAGGGGTTTTGCCTGTTGAAGCATGGATGGAGGTCTTGTAGGCTAATTCCAATGCTGGTATAAGAGTACACCAATTGTGGGTAAAGCCATCAGAATCTTTAAACTCCAGGCCATAAGCACAAAATCTTCTGATCATGTCCTCAAGGGTTTGAATCATTCTTTCTGCTAACCCATCTGTTTGTGGATGGTATGCTGTTGAGAATGATAATTTTGTACCCAAAAGCTTATGTAAATTAGTCCATAAGGCTGATGTAAATTTTGGGTCTCTGTCACTAATGATGTTTTTAAAGAGACCAGTGTGGGATATTACTCTATTCCAGATTAAAAGAGCTGTATCCATAGCTGTGTCATCTTTGTGACATGGTAAAAAGATTGGTGTTTTGCTATATCTGTCTACAATAACAAGACATGCATTGTAACTCTTATCACCTCCAGGTGGTAATGCAGTTACCCAATCCATATGAACCACTTCCCATGGGGTACTTGGTTCTTGGATATGGATCATCAGACCAAATCTTTTACCAGTAGCTTTATTGGCTTTCTGGCATCTATCACAACTATGACAGTACTCAATGACATCTTTTCTCCAAGATGGCCACCAGGCACATGTCTTAATTCTTTCCATTGTTCTGTCTTCAGACAGATGTCCAGAATAAATGTTATCATGGAATTCTAGTAGTATTGTGTTAATCAACATTCTACTACATAGGACCATGACACATGTGTGTTTAGATCTATGATATAGTATACCATCAAACAAATGGAATCTTCCATTATCATAAGATGTTTTCCAAATATCATCCAGAGAATTAGCCAATGCTGCATCTTTACAATCTTTGTCAAGTAGAGCAGTAAGAATATGACAATTCTTATCTTGCTTGTAGCTTTCCCTAACTTCTTCAAAGAATTCTGTTCCAACATCTGTGATATTAATTCCTTCAATTGGAATTTGAGGTTTTGCACTTGTAGGAACATAGGCAGGATTATCAGGTGTATTTGGTAATGCCCATGTACTCAAGCCATCAGCATTCTTATGAATATTTCCAGCTTTATGTACTATGGTCATATTGACTCTATACTCCTGTATAGCAATCTGCCATATCAACATGTGTCTGTTTAGAGTTTTCATGTGAAGAAGTGATTCAACTGCATTACAATCAGTAATGACTTCAAACACACTACCATCAAGATAGTAATGAAGTTTTTACAGAGCCCAAACAAGGCAAAGGCACTCCATTTGGCTAGCTCCATATCTGGCCTCAGTAGGTTTAATTTGTCTTGAAATGAAACAAATTGGACCTTCATAAGGCTTGTCATTGACAATTTGAACTTGATGAAGAGCAGCTCCTAAACCGTCACCACATGCATCAATATACAGCTTGAAAGGAAGTTTCCAATCTGGCATCAATAATAATGGTGCATTGGTCAAGGCATACTTGATTTTATCATATGCTTGAATTCTCTCCTGTGTCATTTCAAAAACAGTTTGCTGATCACAAATTCTGTACAATGATCTGGCATGGATTGCAAAACCTTTAAGGTGTTTCCTGTAATAACTGGCAAACCCTAAGAAAGACATCATTTCTTTTTTGTTCTGGGGCATTTGTTTCAGTAAAACTGCAGCCACTTTGTTTTTATCAACACCAAGGCTTAGTCCTGAGACTACATGTCCTAGAGCTTTTAACTCATGAAACCCAAAATTACATTTTTAAGAGAAATTTTCATTTTCAATTGTAGAATTTTCTTAAGTACTAATGAAAGTCTCTCTAAATGTAATTGCCAGGTCTCTGAACAAATGATAATGTCATCAATATAAATGATTAACCATCCCTCTGATAATTCATGTGGGAAGATAGTATTCATCATTCTTTGGTAATGAGAGGGTGCATTTTTAATACCAAAAGGCATCCTCAAATATTCATAAATACCACAATGAGCAATTATTCTCAATAATTTCCTAGCATGAGGTGTCAAAACATTCTGGTGAAAGCCTTTTAGAGCATCCATAGAAGTGATGAATCTTGCTTTGGATAATTGAGTCAAAGTCTCATTAATTCTAGGGATTGGATACCTGTCTGGAATAGTATAGGTATTCAGTGCTCTAAAATCACCAACCATCCTTGACTTATCATTATGCCAAGTAATGATTACTGGAGTTGTGACTTCAACTTCCTCATTGTGCCCAACTTTTCTAAGAACTCTCAGTTTCATTAGTTCATTAATATGATTTTCTAATGCTTCTCTAGCCCTAGGGCTAGCTGGGTAAGCTGGTCTCCTTAATAGTGGCGGATAAGGCCTTTCCACATTAAGCATAATGTCCACCTCATGGCCTTTTATAGCCCCAAGTGGTTCATTATCAGAAGCAAAGGCTTCTCTATATTGAAATAAAACTTCAATAAGTTCTTCCTTCATTTCTGGTGTTAATTCAGGACTAATTTGTGCTTCACTTAGCTGATCTGACACAAATTTTTCTTCTTTAACATTCTTTACTTGTTGAATGACAGTAATTTCTTTTCTTTCTAGAGAAAAAGCAAATTTTTTCCTTTTATTTTCCCCTATAGTGAAATACCTGTCCCTATGATTGTTAATATCAATACCATAGATATTGAGGTAATCATTTCCAAGCATGAATTGTTGTGAAGTACAATTGTTCATAACAACAAATTCAGCTTTCAATCTTATACTCCCTGCTGGATGAGGAAATATTATTGCTGCTTCAAATATACCCAAAGGGTGCATGTTCTGGCTAGCACTGCTGAATTTTACACCTTCAATTGGCATAAACTTGTCTTGCCAATTGGTATAAATTATGTCAAGATAATCCTTTCCAACACAAGTGCAAAAAGCACCTGAGTCAAGATGTATCTTGGCTTCTGTGTTATTTATCACAATATTAGTGATACAAGATGACCCAGCTGTATAACCTTTACCTCTAGCAGGTTTGGTTTTTTGCATTTTGGCATCTTGCACATGTATGAGATCCATACATTCATCACTGTACTGTGGTAAGTGAGTATGTACGTCAGTGACCTCAAAAGAAACATTAATATTTTCTATACCAAGTTGTTCTGATGCTTCTTCTTCTTCTGAAGGCTCAGAATCACTTTCATGTAAAGATACATCAGTTTCTTTTGTTTCTTCCACTTTTTTAACATTTATCTCATTGACTCTTGTCTTTTTTGGACAAGTGTTTGCTAAATGAGATGTACTTCCACATTTATGACATTTCAAAGGAGGTCTTTCATGTGGCTTATTTGGTTTTAAAATTGGTTTCCCACTAGTCTTGTTGTCTATTGGCGGTTTATACCAATTTCTTCCAATTTTTGTTCTAGTAGTGATATCCTCCATAGCATTGATATAATCTTCTGTAGAGCAAGGCTCAATACATCTGCTTCTTATAGCATGCTCAAGGTCACCACCACACTTTCTTAATATCCTTTTATGTACCATTGGTTCAGACATATCAGGATGAAGGGCAGTTAATCTGTCCTTCTGTTTAAGAAACCAAGTCATGGGCCTGTCCCTCTCAATATTAAAAAGGGTGTTGGTAAACACACGTAAGCCCTTACGTGTTTTTACTAAAAACTTACGTGTTTTTACCAATTTATGGTAAAAACACGTAATTATATGTTAAAAAGACATAAGGGGTGGTTTTTGAATGGAATATGGCTATTTATGGCATTTTTAAGGCCATTAATGGCATTATAAATGCAATAAAGGTCATTATTGATTCCATAAATGGAATTGTTAATTCCATTTATGGTATTTTGAAGGCCATGAATGCCATTTATGGCATTGTTAAGGCCACAAATGACATTAACAATGCCATTTATGGAAACTTTAAGGCTATAAATGACATTAACAATGCCATAAATGGCATTAATGGCCTTAAAAATGCCATTCATGGCATTGTTAATGTCATTTATAGCCTTACCAATTCTATAAATGGCATTTATAGCCTTAAAAATTCCATAAATGGCATTGTTATTGTCATTTTTGGCCTTAATATTTTTAGTAAAAACACATAAGGGCTTACGTTTTTTTACTAAAAGCTTACGTGTGTTTACCAACACCCTATTAAAAATGGCTTCTTCAAAAGAATTTTCCATTCTAAATCTCCAGGAATCATTTGCCCATTTGGAAATAACTTGTTCTTTCCACCAAGGCCAAGAATGTTTACCATGGTCTTGTCTCATTTTATAATACCATTTCTTTGCTGATTTGGTAAATAATGAGTGTAATCTGGCACTTATGTATTCATCTGGTATGTTAAAGTCTTCTTTAAACATATCAATTGTTTTCATAAATTCCATATGATTATATTCTCCTTCACCACTGAAGGTTGGCCATTCCTCTAATCTTGGAATGTCCTTATAATTGAAAGCAGTTTCCACGTCATGACTTAAAATTGTATGATGTAATTCATTATTCAGGTTAAGCACATTTCTGTCAAGAATTGGTGTGGATTGCCTTGGCAATTCATTTTTTAGTGATATATTATTAATACTTGACTGAATGTCTTCTTTCAATTCAAGTCTTGCTTTATCACTTTTTTCCAATTGTTCTTGAAAAAGAGCTGCATTGTGACCAGTTGAATTTTCCAAGTTTTGTACTTGTATTTTCAATTCTTTTAACTGTCCAGTTATAAAAGAAATTGAATGTTCATCTGGTTGATTGAGTAAGGTAACTTTAAACTCAAGTCTTTCACAAATTTGCGTCAAAGACAAAATATTTGCCTTGTTAACATTTTCAAGGCCAATTATGGTATTTTGTTGGTCTTTTACTTGTAGTATCTCATTACCCAACTTTTGTTGGACATGATCAAATGCTTTAAATTTTGCCATAATTTCTTTATTACAAGATTCAAAGTAAGTTACAAGTTTTACAAGATCTACTTCTTTGGAAAGGATTGGTTCAATCTTTCCTCCTCCTTGTTTTTGAATTCCATCAAAGTTCTTGCCATATTGAACACATTGTCCATGGCTGTCTTTTCCTTCTTTGGGATTCTGTAATTCTGGGGGTAAGGTTTGTTCCACTTGGGCTTTGCCTTTCGATTGCCCTTCTGGTTGGTCTTTGGGGCTTGCTTGGGCTTGTCTGGCACTTGTTGAGGCGGATTTTTGCTGGTGGATGCTTGAGGAGCTTCCACTGGGCTGTTGTCCTTGCCTTGAGCCAATTTCTTCTTCTGATCCTCTGACAACATGCTTTGGTTTTTCAACCAAGCTTTGATCTGTTGGACTTGTCCTTTTACAGACATTGGAGTCCAACCCAGCAGTAGATCTTCTGTCTTTTCTGGACCCATGAACTTCTTCACTTGAAGATAAGAGTTCATGGTGCGTATCCAAAGACTTGGAAGGAATTCCCACTATTGTTGTTTTGACGCCAGGAACCAGTTTTTCCATTGGGATTGATAAATTTCCACAGCTGCCTGTTGGAAATGGTTCAGGTCTAACAGCAATAGCAGTTATGTCAGCTTCTGGACTCTCAATAAGAGGTTCAAAGGTGCTGGCTAACCTTTGGGAACTGGTGGAAGTTCTGGCATCCTCCATTTGTGCCTCTCCTCTGGGAGGACATTCTTGCCTTTTGGATTTGTGGCTGGAATGTCCTGGTCCAGATCCATTTGATTGGATGGAGTAGTTACTTCCACTTCTAGTAGGAGTCATTTCACGTCAATTTTAATGAAAAATAGAGTAAAATTGAATTGAATTCACCTGCAGGACCTTTAAAGGGCTCTTTGGTTATTAAACCCCTTGGTGCTGGACTGGTTTGAATTTCAATACTGGACTCTGAGGCTTCAGAGTCTGAAGAATTTTCTCTGATGGAAGACACTAGAGAAAATTAAAGATATAAGTTATTTTATCAAATAATGAAAATAACTTATAAACTCAACTTATTAAATAAAGTTGTTTTAATGTAATTTTATGGAAAATTACGTCAAAAATAAAGAAAAATGTCTAAGATAAAAGAAAAGATGTTTTTAGTAAAGATTTTTATTTTTTAAAGATTTTTTTTTATTTGATTTATTATTTTCTTTAAAGAAATAATAATTATGCAATTAACAAGTTAATTAATCAAAATTGTATTATTATTGATTTATACTAGAATAACTCAAAGAATAAATTTCAAGTCTGTGATGTGAAAAAGCCACTAGTTAGA
Organism: Austropuccinia psidii; assembly: GCA_023105745.1. Classification (NCBI taxonomy): domain Eukaryota; kingdom Fungi; phylum Basidiomycota; class Pucciniomycetes; order Pucciniales; family Sphaerophragmiaceae; genus Austropuccinia; species Austropuccinia psidii. The sequence goes on along the minus strand of JALGQZ010000010.1, from coordinate 7,651,117 downwards.
CAAAAGAAATTTATTCCAAGTCACTCAATAGTATATTTTTTCAAACAATATTCTTAAGAAAAAATAACTTTATTAATATTATAAAGATTATTTATAAGGGATAAGTCCCAAAAAAGCCAATATTAAGACAAATATGGCAATTTTACGTCAAAAAACAGTAAAATAAGGTCTAGAATATGATTTATGTCCCAAAAATTGGTTTAAAATCATGGCCAGGCCCCCAAATGTAAGGTTTGTCTATGAAATTATTGATAATAGTAACAATATCAAGAGTACTATGACTGTCCTCAGTAGAAAAATATAATATAATAAAATATTACAACCACAAATTTAAATATAATTATTAAAAATAATTATATATATAAAAAAAATAATTTAATTATTATTATAATAATATAATAATAAAATAATAATAATAATTATAATAAATTATAATTATTCTATTATTGTTATAGTCACTGACAGTTATAACAATAAGAAGTGTAAAGCTCTTAATGAGACAATTACATGTGGAAAATATGAGTATTATCCACTTATAAATAATATAAATATTATTTATAAAAAGAATTAAACACACACTGTGCAGAAATAATTCTTTTAGAATAAAAATTCTATATAAAAAAACTAATATTTAGATAAAAAAAATATAGAACTTTAAAGAAAACTTACTTATAAGATTTATTTAATACAACAAGTCTAATACAACAGTTATTATACTAAATAAAGGTTATAAGTTAAAAAACACGTCAAAAATCAATAAATTTAAAGATAAAACAACTCTTTATAATATAAATTATGATTAAAGAGTTTTTGAGAGGAATTTGTGGATTTTAAAAGATATTTAAAATGATAATTTTATATAATAAAATATATTATTGGTGATTACAACAATAATCTAAATTCTATGACTTCAATTCTTTTAATTTTAATAAATAAAGAATAAAAATAACTTAAGAATTACTTTTAATAATAAGATTTTATATTTAATAAAACTTTACCTGTTTAAATTTCTAATATGATTGGATTGATAATGAATGATGGACAAAAACAGTGATGAAAAGACTCTTTTTATGTCTTAATAGCAGCTCTCATGATTCATAATGAATGTAGAGGGCGTGCTCAGGTCAAAACTGAAAAACCATGTTTAAAAATAAAGTTCTTAACTTAAGGCAACTTATTTTTACTTCCAATTTAAAGTTACCAGTGTTATTATTAACTCCATGTAACTTTAATCCTCATTTAAACTGATTATTTTAAGTTTTTAATATAAATAAACTTATTTATATTAAAGTTCATCACATGAACAAATTAAAAATAGAGTTTCAAGTAGAAATATCTTAAACTCAATTTTTAATTAATTTTCAAAGAAATCATAAATTTCTTTGAGTTTAATTAAAAGAGTAAATTTCCAGGCTAATTACCCAGAAAATTTATTTATAAAAGATACTTAAAATTTAATTTATATATTGATAATATTAAATTCCAAGTTGTGTGAAATTTCAAGCAAATCCATTAAGAATTAGATTTTTAATGAATTTTTGAAGTTATTGCTATTTTTCCACGTAAAATAGCAAAACATACCAAACCTTAAGTTCTGATAAGGTTTTAATGCTTGAAACTTTAAGGTTTTAAGCTTATTTAAGGTTTTTAAGCTTAATTAAGCTCTGACAGTTCTTAAAACCTTGATTTCAAGCCTGCATATTGGGATTTACCCTTTGGCAGCTTGAAATTCCTGTCTAAATTGGGATAAAACCAGTTTAAACCTTAAGGTTGGATCAAAGTCTAATCTTAAAGTTTAAATAAGGTTGAAAATCCTCCAATACAGGTGGACAACCTTAATTGAATCCTTGCAGATCCAAAAAGTTGGGTACCCCAGCTCTATTTGGTCTTTTTCCTTTTTCCCACCTTTCTGCGTGGATTTTGCCCTTTTATTTATTTAAAGCCATACTATGGCCTTAAACCCTTTTAAATTGAGCTCACGTAGGATTTACATTCTGCATGGCAAATCCTTAGCCAATTCAGTAAATATACACCACACCTCAATTTTAACTAAAATATTGGTAAGTTTGCATAAACCTTATGCAACTTTAAATTCAAGCTTAATTAAGCTTAAATTTAACAATTTTAAAAAAATGTTAAAAAAGTTACATTGGTACTGTGAGATTCTTAAATCTTCCAATAACATAAAAAATAAGTGGTTTTGGGTATAACACCCTATGGGTGTACCCTAGGTTATTTTTGGTGTAGAATCCAAAAACGACATAATATTTATAGCTTTGTTTATCCAAAAAAAAAGTTATACTTATTTTTTATTATTTTTTATTTTAAATTCAACTAAAAAGTCTGTTTAAGACAAAATTAACTGTTTATAAAATCATTTGTGGCCTTATGGGTATGTCATACATACCTCACAGGCTCACAATTTATGTGACCTAGGGAGATTGGATGCATAATTGAAACTCCACATGAACTGCATAGGGTTGGAAGGAATGTCTGTGGTGGGAATTTCTGCCAATCTGGATGGAAAAATGCAAATGGACGCTTATAGGTATTTGTCAATATTGGTCCATGATCCCATTTACTTAACCAGTTATCCATTCTTGTAATAGCTGTAGCCATCAGATTATCCCTTATCTTATCCATTTCCACTGCTCCTCCCAATATTTGGTTGTAATAATTGCGATTCCTATCAATTTCTTCTATCAAATCTTGTCTCACTTCTCTCCAGCTCTTTTCCTTTTGTGGGCTTGAAAGTGACAATCCTTTTGCCACTGCACGCAATCCACAATTACCATCTGAAGGAGGATTAAAAATTTTCTCAATGAACTTGTGAATGAAAGGTGGCTGTATCTGATCAATATAGAGAGTCTTTGAAAAGGAGGTTATTTTTCAGTTATTCATTTGCATATCAAATTTTATCCACTCACTGGTTCTTCCAAACAATTTGAGTTATTTCGGGGTCTCAAGTTTATTTCCAATTTTCCTATATCATTTAACAATTTTCTTTTTCTTTTTGTGGTAGTTTCATCATCTTGGCTTGCCTCTTTTTGCATCAAATAGAACTTTCCCCCCTCATAAATTGAGCTTTGGGACCAATAGTAGCTCTGCGCATCTCTTTAAGAAATCTTTTGTGACAATTCCGGATATCCTGCTCAATTTAAAATTTGGATGGAAGCCTTTTGGTAGACTTTACCCTTTTTCTTTTCAGTGATGGCCTACCACAGGAAATTAAAGCCTTTTCGGGGTGACAAAGCTTAATGGTTGTGTATTGAAAGCTAAGGAGCTCCTGAATTTGTTTGATCAATTCTTTTTGTAATGGTATTTCATGTTCATCAACTTCGTTTTCAATCTTTTCCATTTGTTGTTTCAAATTCCATTGTGAATTAGAATCATGGTCCTGTTAAACATGATTTTAGCATGACTACAATCACACATATCAGAAATGAGATGCCACCTACCTCAAGAGGATTATAAAGTAGATTCCATTGTTGATGAAAATCTTCACTTCCAATGTAACCTTTAGTATTAAGAAGTTTCTCAGTTTCATGTGAGCAAGGAATCCCCATGCCATTAGTTAGTGTTTTGGAGCATGGCTGAAGATTTGGTTGGTGTTTGAGCTTTTAAAATTGGTCTTCAATAATTTTTATTGCTTTGATTGATATAGTGCCAAGTAGCTGCTTGAAAGGTGGGGAAACATCAGTCAATTTTTGAACTCTTTCTTTTCCCATAGTATGGTGGATATGTTTCAATTGAATATCAATTGCTGTTTTGAAATTTTGCAATACTGTAGAAAGATCTCCATTAGGATTATTAATAAATGATTTTATGTAGGAGTGTGCAGATTCAACACGGGAGCTGGCTTTCCCAAGCAGTGAAAAACTTTTTCTTGAATGAGAGTAGGTTGTTGGAGATATATGCCCATGCTCCTGAGTAATCTTTTGAGTTCTCTTTGATTTTTTCATGATTGTTCTCATATTCCTCAGCTGACTTGGAGCTGACGATTAGGTTCCAGGATGTCTGATAATCCTTCCAATCATCCTCTTGAAAATATTTGCGACAATTTTGGATAAGGTTTTTGCTTATGTGCCATGTGCAATAATTATGGATTGAGCTAGGAAAGACCAGTTCAATGGCCATCTTCAGAGCTGGCTCGCGATCCATGATAATAACCTTGGGAATTCTGGGTGCCTGAAATAACATTTTGAGTTCTTGAAGGGCCCATATGTATCCATTGTCATTTTCCCGTTCCATGTAGCAAAAGGCTAATGAGAAGGTGTGCCCAGTTGCAGTTTGGCCAACCATGTGGAAAAGTGGCAAATTGTACTTGCATGTCCGGTAAGTGGCATCAATCAATATCACGTGGTGGTTTATATGACCCAATTCAATGGAGGCCGGGTGTGCAAAGAATAGGTTGGTAATCTTTTCATTTATATTAATTTTATTACTATGAATCCAATTGCTCTCTTTCAGAAGACATATTATATATTCCAGTTGAGATTGACCATTCCTTTCCTTGATTGATAGATGTCCTTTGTAGTTATACAGAGTTCTGCTAGTGGTACAGGTATTTACTTGGGAATAAAGATGGCTTAAAATCTGATTAGGACGGACATTTGCCTTCATCAATCCTTCAACTTGCACAAGTTCTTTTTCATTAAGCCAACAATGAATGGGATGTACTGATGGGGTTGTAGAGGGTGGATGATTGTGCAGAATTTCTAGTGGTACTAAAACCCAATAGCCAGATCTGGTGAGGTGAATTGTGTGAACTTCCTCAGAATTGATATCACCTTAATGGTAAGAACATAGTAAATACGTACAGTATATTTGACGACTTACTCAGAGCAGGAATAGAGCCTCTGAGCCTAAACTTTCATCCACATTTTTTTGTTGTTGACTGCCAATCATGAACTTACCTAAAAAGGTTGGTATTGACAAAGAAATTCAAAAGGTGTAGTAGAGTGTGCGTGTGTCATATTACTTATTATTACCTGTGACCTGAAATTCATCACTATTGAGTGCATAATACCTTTACTGTGCAGAGTCATGACTTCAAACAGCTTTGTGCCAAGAGGCTTATAAGATTATCCAGTGTGCTTTTTTCACCTGAGTGCAAAAAAAGTCAGGGGTAAGAAGTTGATGCCACAATTATCACAATAGAGAATAATTGTGCTTATGGGAATTTAGCGTAAAAAGAGAAAGATATGAGAGAAGTGATGCCAAGGACCTTCTGAGGGGCTTGAACCCACAGAGCCTACCTGTTCCACCAAGGAAGAATGAGTTGGATCTGGTTTGCCGAAGCTATTGTCACCAACCACCCAGATTCACAACCCAGGTGCCCCCGGGTGAGTCTGGCCAGCACCCAGGATCAAACATGCTACCTCTCAACCAGTTTGAGAGGCAGATGCTCTAACCATTAGGTCATTCACATAACATTGACTTCCTCCTACACTTTGGGAGCAAAATCCCCAATTCACCTGCATTCTTTTCACTTTGGATATAATCACTGAAACCTATTTTTTTTAATTCAAAATATTATTTTCTTTGATACAAAATAATACTCATAACCCAAGACTTGTAATTAAAATATGCCCAAGTGAGTTTCTTTTTTAATTTTCAATTTACCAATATGATCACAATTTTTTGCAAAAAAAAACACTTTATTTTTTTTTGAAAAATTTCAATTTTTAATTATTTTTATTTTTATTTTCTTTTTTTTTTATTTAAATTGATTGCTGGGGCTCTTACAGCCCCAGCAATCAAAAGTTTGTTAAAAAAAAACTTTTTTTTATTTTTTTATTTATTTAAATTGATTGCTGGGGCTCTTACAGCCCCAGCGATCAAAAGTTTTTTTAAAAAAAAACTTTTTTTATTTTTTTTTATTGAAATTGATTGCTGGGGCTGGTACAGCCCCAGCAATCTAAAGTTTTTTTGAAAGAAAACTTTTTTTAATTTTTAATTATTTTAATTTATTTTTTATTTTTTTTATTGAAATTGATTGCTGGGGCTCTTACAGCCCCAGCAATCAAAAGTTTTTTTAAAAAAAAACTTTTTTTATTTTTTTTAAAAAATTTAATTTTTGATTATTTTAATTTAGTTTTTTTTTTTTTTTTTTATTGAAATTCATCACTGGGGCTCTTACAGCCCCAGCAATCAAAAGTTTTTTTAAAAAGAAACTTTTTTTATTCCTTTTTTAAAAATTTTCATTTTTAATTATTATTCTTTTTTTTTATTTAAATTGCTTGCTGGGGCTCTTACAGCCCCAGCGATCAAAAGTTTTTTTAAAAAAAAACTTTTTTTTTAAAAAAAATATTAATTTTTAATTATTTTTTTCTTATTGAAATGGATTGCTGGGGCTGTAAGAGCCCCAGCAATCAAAAGTTTTTTTAAAAAAAAACTTTTTCAATTTTTAATTATTATTTTTTTCATTGAAATTGATTGCTGGGGCTGTAAGAGCCCCAGCAATCAAATTTTTTTTTTAAAAAAAACTTTTTTTATTTTTTTTTAAAAAATATTGATTTTTAATTATTATTTTATTTTTTTTATTTAAATTGTTAGCTGGGGCTCTTACAGCCCCAGCAATCAAAAGTTTTTTAAAAAAAAAAACTTTTTTTTTTTTTTTAAAAAAAAATTAATTTCTAATTATTTTAATTTTTTTTTATTGAAATTGATCACTGGGGCTCTTACAGCCCCAGTGATCAAAAGTTTTTTTAAAAAAAAAATTTTTGTTTTTTTTTAATAATTTTATTTTTATTCTATTTGTTTTTATCAAAAATTATTTAAAAAAAAAACAATTTTTTTCTTTTTTTAAAAAATTTGAATTTTTAATATTTTTTACTTTTATTTTATTTTTTTTTATTTAAATTGATTGCTGGAGCTGTAACAGCCCCAGCAATCAAAAGTTTTTAAAAAAAAACATTTTCTTTTTTTTTTAAAAAAAAATTGTTCTTATTTTATTTTTTGTTATTTAAATTGATTGCTGAGGCTCTTACAGCCCCAGAAATAAAAAGTTTTTGAAAAAAAAAAATTCATTTTATTTTTTTTTATTTAAACTGATCACTGGCGCTCTTACAGCCCCAGCAATCAAAAGTTTTTTAAAAAAAAAAACATTTTTTTTTAATATTTTATTTTTTTTTATTTAAATTGAGATTACAAATTTTTAAAAAAAGAAACATTATTTTATTTTATTTTTAAAAAATAATGAAAAATTAATTTATTATATTTTTTTAATTTAAATTGAAAATATCTTTTAAAAAAAAACATAATTTTATTTTTTAATATTTTATCCTTTTTTATTTAAATTGATTGCTGTGGCTCTTACAGCCCCAGCAATCACAATTTTTTTAAAAAAAAAGATTATTATTTTTTATTTTACAGCTTTTATTTTATTTTTTTTAATTTAAATTGATTGCTGGGGCTCTCTTACAGCCCCAGCGATCACAATGTTTTTTCATATTTTTTGAAAAACATTTTTTAAATTTTTATTTACTATTTTTTTTTAATTTCATTACAACAATTATATTTCAAAAAAAAAATCTTATTTGTTTTTTTTGTTAATAAAATTTAAGCAAGGACAATTTTTATTTACTTATTTTACTTTTTTTTAATGAAAATCCTTCTAGGGGAAAGCCTCACACATTGCTTCTTGCCATTTCACCCATCATGAGTCAACTTTAACCCACTCAACTCATCAAACTCCCAAAATGCATGGAGTCACTTAATGATGAAGAAAAACATTTCATGGGAAGGACTATTTCACCAGTTGTAAATGATTTTTCTTCATCAATTAGTGACTCAATTCATCCAATAACTCTTTGTAAATCAAGCTTATCCAAGAAAAACGGAAAGGATGAGTTGTTTTTGAATTCTGAGGATCATTCCATGGGAAGGACTATTTCACCAGGTGTGAATGATTCCCCCTTATCCAAAAATGACTCATCTTCAAAAAAGAAATCCAATCATTCACATAGAAGATTTCAAATTGCACAAAAATTATGCAACCAAATTTGGGACCATGCATCAAGAAGCAGAGGTGAATTCAGTACCGTCCCAGTTAAGCCCAAGCCAAATAGAATAAATAAACTTTTATTACCTTCCATAAATGAAACACCAAATTCTTCAACAGTTCTCAATTCAAAAAATCACAAGCCCCTCTTCATTTATCACTTGCATCCATTTAATATTCCTTCTCCAACTTTTACTTCATTAAATCAATTAATAACAGCACTTTACAAATTAGCCCAAAATTGTCCTCATATTAAATCCAATAGTGATCTTATTGATGGTCATATGAAATGAGTTGGATTTCGCTGTGGAAGTGATAGTGGTAAATCCTTAGGTGAGTATTAAGAAAATTATATTCAAGTTTTTTTGTTAATTTTATTCTCCTTTTACTAGTTGTTTATGCCAGGAAGACCACAATGAATCCAGAAGTATTAGACGCAGATAATGAAGAATGGATGACCCTTTCTCGGTTTGAAAATTTTGTTTCCTCCCACATCAAGATTCTTTCTATGTCTGCTGCCCGTGAGAATAATGAAATCATGCAAGAAGCCCAGCTACCTGAATGGCATGAAGGTGAATGGAATCCAATGTTCCACCAAAAATTACGGTCTTTCTCCAATGTGATCATAACAACAAATGGTTTTCATAATTGTGCTCATAGAGATGAGAAGGACAAGAATACTTGGACTTATGGTTTGTTCACATTCTTTGACAAATCAGCCATAAAAACAATTTCATCTCCCATCTGCTCCTGTGGCTATGGCCTCTCATTTCCTGAATACTCCACACTTTTGGATTTTTCTTGCAAAAAAGGTATTATTGAGCTTCTCTGGAAAACTTCGACCACTTTTCACCAGACCACTCAGCCACCTCCTATTTTTGATGAAATTCCCACCATAACTCACTTTGGCTGTTCTTTCCAAATCAACTCCAAGCTATATTCAAGAGCTAAAAGCCTTATATGTATGGATCCAATAACCCAAGAAGAGAAGACATATGGACGTCAAGAAAGGATTCAAAATGAAAATACAAGACATCAACAGAAAAAAATGAAGCTTTCAAACATATAAATTTCTTTTGATGTAGCTTTTCAACCTTAGACTAGGATACTTATGCATGAAATGGGATGTTTGATGCAAACTTGAGTACATATTTTCCTTTGGTGACTTTCTTGAAATATATGTCCTTAAGTATCCTTAGGAACTTCCTTCATGTATTCCATTTGCAGTCAGGACTTTGAATAGAAAGATTCTTCTCATTCAGAGCTTGATACAATTATATTGAAATATCCAAGAATAAATTTCCTTGCCTCTCTAAATTGAGCTGTTTTTTTCAAACAATCTTTTATTAAACCTCACGTGTTTCTATTTATAATACAAATAGTAACTGCAAACCACAAGCCGGCCTGATTAGTATCAAAATCACTTTAGTATATATTCTTGCTCTCCAGTTCATTGCATTTACCATTCATTCCTGTCAAGATCAAACTGAATCTTTTTTCAAAATATGGATTCTTCCAAGCCATATTGCCTTGGTATATTGAAAACCCATGTATGCCTCACTAATCCCATTCAGAAACCTTTTCCACCGGATGATTGGATTTTCGTATGTCATACAAGTCATAATTTATTCTTGTATACACGAAATCAAAGAGAAGCTTGGGGTAGCCTTCCTCTGGATGTCACCTCTGCACTCGTCCCATTATTGGGTGACCCCGATTTCTTCAAATCCTGTGGTCCTTCTGGCATGTGGCACACCAATCTAGAGAAAACCCCCAACCAGAAAGTATTCATTGAAAGCTTTCTCAAGTTTAACCTTTACAACAAGAAAAACATCACTATTCCAATAGTAATGTTTATTTTTTCGTTTTCCTCAGCAAGCATTGATATATTTGACCTCATTAGGCAGAATTCAATATTAATTCACCAACCAGCCACATACAACAGCTCTGAACATTGTGGGTGTTCACTTATCTCACACCTGGAGCCCCAGCCTGTTATCTCTTCTCAGAATGTATTGTTGTCACCTGAGCTGCACTCACAGCTCCTGAAGATTCCAAGTGGGAATGACCTTCCACAAATCGAATCCCTAATACCATTCCTAAAATCATCACTCAAGCCTCATCAAAAGCAAGGATTAGCATTTCTCCTAGATAGAGAAGCCCCAAATGGAAAATCGGCAAAATCTCTGTGGTTAAATAAACCATCATCCTCATCTACAAGAATAAAATTGATACATAGCATCACAAAGAAGCAAGTAAATAAGCTTGAAGACTCCTTAAGCCATACTCCCTTGGGCTGTCTGCTTGCAGATGACATGGCACTAGGGAAATAAATTCAGTGCATATTACTCATATGTATGACTCTTGAAGATTCCAAAAGAGATATTCCACCATCCATTCACTTTCTTAATAAAAAACAAAAACACTCCACACTCATAATATGCTTACCTTGTTTGATAAAGAATTGGGAAGATGAATTAAAATTACATACAGACGTATCCCAACTAAAGATTGTCACCTATCATGGGAAGAAAAGAAAGGAGATTGGACTGAAAAAATGGTCTGAAGCTGATATTGTAATATCTAGCTATCATTTGTTAGCCCATGAGTTTGGTCAGCCTGATAATATAGAAGGCTCTTGGATTTACCATAGTGAATGGTACCGAGTTGTCTTAGATGAGGCCCAGTGAGTTTTTCAATGTATTATTTATAAAATGTGGAATTCTGATGAAAGATATATAAATTAAATTGACATACCTAGTCATATAAGAAGTCAGGAGTCAACTTTCTTCAAAGCAATTGGGGCAATACAAACATCCAGATGCATTTGCCTGACAGGAACCCTTATTCAAAACAGTATAAGTGACTTAATGAGCCTAATCACCTTCATTACAGCACCTCAAAGTGAGAAACAAGAGAATTGGGTACCAAATATATTGGAAGAGCTCAAAAAAGGAAGTTATAGCCCCCTTCAGTTATGCCTGAGGCATCTTTGTCTACAAAGAAACAAGGACCGCATTTTAAATGATCTACCTGAAATTAATCATGATTATATCCATGAACCTCTCTCAGATTGGACTTTAGATAGATATAATGATATTTACAAAGAGTTCATATCATCATCTAATCAAGGCTCAGAAATTTTCTTCAAGTATATAAACAAGCTTTGCCTTTGTTGCAATCATCACTTGCTTAGTGAAAGTATATATGACATTGAAGGTATGATCTCACCATATGGGACACAGATAGGAGGGAGATTTTTTGATAGTACCATAACAGAACATGTTGATGTCAAAACATGTCTACAAAGCACTAAAATTCAGAGGCTCCTGAAAATTCTTTTATCACACCGAAACATTAAAAATTCAACCCCAAAATCAGTGATTTTTTCACAGTTTACAACATTTCTTGATTTGTAAGTTGGGTTATTTCCCTTATTTTTTCTATTAAACTTCTGCTTTGTACCTCTCCTTTGATAATTATTAAGCTTTTGATTGACAATTATTTGTGATAAACTGGTAGGATTGGAATTGTCTTAGAAAACAATAAGATAATTTTTACACGTGTTGATGGAACAATAGGCCAAGCTACACAGGAAGCAGAACTTAAGAAATTCAAGGAAAACAGCAATTTAGAAGTACTTGTGGCTTCAATAGGGGCTGCAGGGGTTGGTCTGAATATAACTTGTGCAGATGTGGTATTTATAATGGTATGAATTATGATTACATGACCATGAGGCGATATTTTAATATAATCTATATATCTAATATATGTCTAGGAGCCTCATTGGAATCCAGCTGCTGAAGATCAAGCTATTGATTTTCTACATCACATTGGACAAAGGAAAAATGTAATGGAATACCATTTTATATCACCTGATACAGTGGAGATAAACATGCAAAAGGTATGTTAATTCATAAGAAGTTTTATTTAATGAAAAATTTAGAACCACTTATTTTATATTTATGAATTACAGGTACAACAGAGGAAGCATACTTTGGCAAGGTGTGTAAATTTTTAATCATTCAAATCACTGATTGGATTTTATTTTCCTGTCCTTATGGTGGTTATTTTTTTCATGTGAGAACAACTTTAGCAAGTACTTTGACATATGCTGAGCTATCAAAACTTTTCTTAGAGACTCATATGAAAATCAAAATTGAAAGTGGGTAACTGTGAAATTATAGTTCTTGTAGATTAAAAAAAATTGGGGCGTGGATTTAGCAAACTACATCCATGAAAGGCGTGAAGGTGTATCTGAATCCACAATTTTATGCGTAGGCATAGGCGTAAAGTTTAGGTTAAGGCATGGAAATATCACTCCCCATATTTTATTCACCCTTATTTGACCTTATTTTGGCCATAGCTCATGTGATTTTGATGCTAGCTCAGTTTGGCTAGTACCATTTTATAGCCTTGACTTAGAGCTTCAATTTGAACACTGATTAGATGGGGTTAAATCATTTAACCTGTATTTCAGATGAGAGGTGAAAAATAATGTTTATGCTCAGCAGCAACTTTGAGAAGGAATATCTTTGTTATTCTTTGTCCTATGACTGTTGGACTTGTTTATTTCAAAGGTAGTGGTTTTCCTCTTTCTTTTGATACCTTTTGAGTTGATTTGGCTCTTCTCCATGTTTTGGTGGTATCTTGGCTTTACCATTGGTTTATGGTATTTGGCTTTCATGCATGTTCCCTGGTTTTGAGTCACAAGCGGACAAATGGCTCAAAAAAGGAAAATGACATATTTAAGTATTATAAATGGCTTACAACAAGATATGTGAGCCTTCAAGCATGAAAAAAAATCACATGCTACACAAGCTTCAATGACTTTCATTAAATTTTCTTTGAGTTGTTTCAATTCATCTGTGTAAATTCAATATTACTGTTGTTTTCATCTTTTTTTGTTTACAAGTCACTAATTTAATATTACTTTTTATAGTAAGCTTGTTTCCAAGTCACTAATGTAATTTTCTAGTTTTAGAAATATTGTTGAATCCTGTTTCTATAAAACTCTTTTAATTTGTTGAGATAGTAAGTTTTCTTCTATAAAAACAGCATATTCTTTGTTATATATAGTGGTTACTATAACAACATATTTTCTTCTAAACATTTTGTCAGTTTATTTGTGTTTGACTTTGATTTTGTATCTACAACATTTAAAAAGGAACATTATACTTGAGAATGATTCCTCAGAGCTCTTAAGATATATTTTTTACAAATAAATCCATAGAAAATTGTTGTTTTTAGATCTCTCAAATATAATTAATAAGAATTACTTTCAGTATTTCTCATATTGGTGAAGCTCATTCCACCAATAAAATACCTCTTTTTATATAGGGACGTCTCTAGTAATTCATTTTAATAGTATTCCACTACCTTTTAGTTTATGAAAATTCCTATTAATTGGACTGGAAGTCACATTAGAGGCCCCAGGCTAACATGATATTCAGTCACTAATGTTTCAGGGGCTTGAAAAAAGACACTGTCTTGTCTGCAAAATATGACCACAAAAGTCAAATCAAGAGTTCTCAATTCAGTTTTTGAGGTTCCTAAATTTATTTTCTCTTCTTTCAAGAAAACAGAAAGTCTTTATAGGTGAAGAAAATTCATGACTGTTTTTCCCAAGAAAGTATTTTGGTTTTAATTTTCAAACTCCCCAGTTTAGTGAAGAAAATTAGAAAAATCTTTGGCTGTTGAATTGGGCTAGAAATAGTTTCCTTTTGGTAATATTAATTAAAGTTTTGGCTGGAATTTTGTTTCTAAAAATTGGAAAGCTTACTCATTATACCAAATGTTACATTTTTCAGCCATCAATTCATGTAAGCATGCAAATTCTGCTGAAAACACATAAGGGGTTACATTTATTTAGCATTTTCTTTCATGAACTTTGCATAAAGCTATAAATATAAGTACATATGTGATCCTTGAGCTATATTTTGTATGGCCAAGGAGGACACAAACAATTACAAAAGATCTTTTGCAATAACAAGAGCCCATAAGTCTTGTATATATCTGAAAATAATTATTTTGAATGTAGAAAAATATGAATAGCCTTTTTTTGAGTGAAAACATCCATGGATTGAAGCCCATATTTGGATTCTACACTATATACACCCAGGGTATTTACATAGAGTGAATAAGCTTAAATTAGCTCTATTAGTTGGTAGTACAGAAAATATTTCAACACCTCATAATTAATACCATATAGAGTAAGTTTTACTTCTTTCCATTTTCAAACCAAAGTAATGGTATTATAAAACTTCCCCTACTTCATATACACTAAGATTTGCTTATTGCATGACTTTGGCACTTAAATACACTGTATTTATACCTAAATATTCAATAAACCCACAGTGGATATCAGTATTTAACCTTGGATTAGTATTTTTGAGGTGAATATACCATAAGGGTACAAAATTCATCAGAGAGAGCCAGGGCATGCCAATTTCTGAGGACTCTCAGGCATAGAAAGTCATGGACCCTACATAAATTTCCCAAATTTATCAATTAGTAAGTTAAAACCCTTTGGGAACCTTGTTACTAAGTAGAATTGTCATTAAATCATAGGAAAATGGTAAATAAGCTGTAATTTTGACATGAGCAGGAGGCAATTAGCAACTCCGAATACTGAAACAATGTTCATTATTAGCTATTTTCCATAGCTAAGCTCAAAAAGAGTAGTAAACGCCAATTTAGGACTAGTATCCATGAAACTACCTCATGCCAACCAGCTGCCACTATACTATTCACTTGTACTACATAGAAAATGAGGCACAACTTCAAAAATTTATTGAAAATACAATTGTTAATGAGCTACTATAAACCTTTAGAAAATAATGGGGAAAGAGATTATCCAAAATGAAACAAAGATAATGGTGAATTAATACATCAAATTCAAACTTTTACTTACAGTCAATTTTTGATGATTCCACATGAAAACTGAATCATCAAAATTCACAAAAAATACAGCTTGTGAGGAAAGTGTGAATAAAATTGATGAATTTCATAAAAGAATGTCTATTTGAAATGGAATAAGATTAAAATTAGTAACTTCTTTTTTCTTAACCATAAATGGGTTGATAGCCATATAAAATGACTTGATTAAGTAATTATGATAATATTACATGACAACAAGTAATGTAATCAAAACTCCAAATACAATAGCTGGTTTCTACCTCACTAGATTTTCAGAATTCTCCATTGAATGTCTCTATGAAAATTTATATACTTAAAATAATCCTACTATTGCTGTTTTTTTCAGAAATCTTATTATCAACAAGTAAAAACATCAAATCATTAATACTACAAAGGAAGTATTATCTATTTAATAATTCTTAGTATTTGAAATCTTTCAAGTAATCCAGAAAGGGGTCAAATCATACAATTTTACTGATTACAATAGTATTGTGACTATAATTTGGTATATTATTGCTTTATCCAACTTTCAATTCCTTAAATCTACAAATAATCCATTCAAATACTTGACCAATCTTTTTAAAGGTATTATTTGAGTATTGCTGAGTGATTTATCAAATTATTGAAGTTTTATTCAATAATTTGAAATAATTACTATTGTAAAAGAAAACAATTAATTAAAAGAAATTAACATCATTTGAATAAGAAGACTTATTATATGACTCATAGTGTATAACAAGTAAAACAGATAATTAAGCACTTATTTATTTATTTTTGGTTATTATAAATATACCTATTTTATCTTAGGGGAAGATTAATAGTACTATTGATCAATAGGAATTTTATAAAGAGTTTTGTAAAAAGATATTACAATATATCTACTTATCTCTTTGAAGAAATTTTTATAAAGGATACTGTGAACCTTTGAGATATGACCACATACCCAAAAAGGTCACAAGAAATACTTAAAATAATTACCTTGAAACTACAAAACTGCCATAAATTGGCATAAAACCTGGTTTAACTTAAACACCAATGAAAAAAATTTGAAATAAATTATACCATTGAACTCCCCATGGTAAAATACACATATACCATTTTTATGGCATATCTGTAAAGTCAATATTTAATGAGTTATAAGTAATAATACCTTATAAAAAACACAAATCCTTATTTATTTCAAAGGTCAATGAAGCAACATGTGAAATGAATGGTACCATTGGATTCTCCATAAATTTCCACATATAAAAAAATTAAGAATATAAGCTCCAAAGTCAATACTTAAGGAATTAAGCTGAATATATGCACTTTTTTGGTCAATGCATATATTCAAGGATTTTAGCTAATATCTTTTGAAATATGCATGATAGAGTGATGAACCAAAATTAAAGTCATCACGTAACTACTGTAGGAATACAGAAATGAAGTTTATTTCACAAGCTATAAACAAGGTTAAAATCTGTAAGGGATTATTGACTAAAATGAACAGAGCTGTTGACCACTTTGTTGTGAAAGTGGTCCAAACTTAAAAAAAGTATACAGTTGAATTCTACTAGCTCATTAGTGAAGAATGATGTATTTCCTACTATAACATTGAAGGTATAACCCCTTGAAATCATGGTTTGAAGTTTAAAATATTAAATTTCGACAGAAAAGATGAGTTACAAGAAAAATCATCAAAAATAGAGTTTTGATGATGTAATGAAATACTCTTGGCATCATAATAACATTACGCCAAGCTATTAGAATTCACTCTCTGAATTGCTGTAGCGTTTAAATATTAAAAGTTATTAAGGATCAAAGTTTGAGCTTAATTTGATCATTGATGATCACTCACTGTAACTTTAAATTAGGTTTAGCAGTCATATGAGTGATACAATTGGTGAATACTGTTAGTTTATGATTAAAACTAATAAAATCCACAAAATTTGGGGTTTTTCCAAGCCTTTACGTCATCAAACTTAGAGTTATAGTGATAACTCTAAATAATGGCATAATAATGAGATAATATGGTTTAATCATGATGTAATCATCACCAAAACTTAAAATATTGATCAATACCAGTGGATATGATCAGTGCACGTCTACTAGAAGCCTGTTGGACTCTAGGAGGGAGGTATTTACTATAAATAGAGCTCTTATTACTCTGTTTTCCCCACAGACGCTTACAAAACATTAAATCATTAAATAAAAAGGTAATTTCTTCATTCTTTATATATAAAAATTTTATATTAACAAAGACCAAAGATCATATTATAATAATCTTCATCTTTGATGTGATTATTACAATTATTTAATTGTTTTGTTTAAGTTTCTCTCAAAAATCTCAATTCCACATAAAACCAAGAAAATTCGTAATTTCTCTCAAAATTTATTGTAACTACAATTTAAATAAGTTGTATTTACATTTCTAGGCGTAAATTTACTCAAAATTATTATATTAAGCATTAAAAGTGGGTTATTTCTCTTATTATAATAATTTTTTTCTATTATTAATTTTTAATAATTCTATAATTGATATAAATCGTATTTATATTAATATATAGCTTTAATATTGGTAATATTATTGTTATTAATTGTTTTTTATTAATAAAAAACAATTTTTTACGCCTTTATTATTTGTTGGTAACAATAATAAAGTGCTTTTAAATATATTAGTTATTTTATATATATTATTTTTTTATAATATAAATTATATTATTACATTTATTTAATAATATAACTATTTTACGCCTTAATTATGATAATTCTTTATTATTATAATTATTTTTTATCTTATTTAATTTATTTATAAGGACATTCATAGTACAATAAGTAAAATATTAGTAATTTTTACTTATTGTTTCATAGTCAAACCTTACAGATACAGAATAGTAATAAAGAAAAATAAAAGAAAGTCACAATCAATTAGGGTAGAACTCTTAGCATAGTATTTCTCCTAAAGATTTTCTTGAAACTATCCAATTTTTTTTAACAATCCCTCCCTGAATTTTAATAATTAATGATTTCTAATTTTCAATTATTATCTATGAAAGGAATTTTATTTGGAAAAATTCATTTTTGTAGGAAATACAAAATTAATTCAAGTATTTTCTTTTTCATACTGCATTATTACTCAGTAAAGGTTTGAAAAGAATAAAATTTTGAACTTTCTGAATTAATCAAGACTATAAAAAGTCTTTTCCAATTAATTGTAAATGAATGACAGGACATACCCCAAATTTTAAAGCTACAGGCTCAAATTATTCTCATGAATAGAGATTTTCTTTTTTCAAGAAGATCAAAACAAACCTCAATTTAAAATGCAAAAGAACCAAAACTTGATAGCAGAAAACAGAAAAGTTGGCAAGAAGAATTCAATATCTATCTATGTTTATTTATTAAAAAATTCTTAGAATATTGGAATTACTTTTTGGGGGTGAAAATATCATTGAGAACAAGGAACAAAATGAACAAATATTTCCTATTTAACCCCTTATACACTTATAATTTTCAATTTCAAAAAATCTTAATCTTACTGAGGGAAAAATCTAGGTCCTGTCCAAATTTTGAGTTGCAAACTGAATTCAATTGGGTTAGATCAACTACAAAACTCAAGTCTGACCCAAAAAGTAATATGAAGACCAGTTAGATTAAAAAGATAGTTTTTCATATTTATCAACTTTGTGGGTGGCTTCCATTTACTTCTAGTAATACTCTTACATATGCTGACAAAGAAAGCCCACTAGTTCATTCCCATTCCTGCTTCCAACTCTCTGGAAAATCCACAAGCAACCAATAAGCCACTGCAATGATGTACCCATTACCCAGGAATATTACAATAAACAAAGCAGAAAGTAGATTTTTGAAATACTCCTTCCTTCAAAATGCAGCACAGAATGTGAGATGTCTTCATTCTAATTTTCAAAATGCATTTGGGATCCTAGTTTTAATGAAGGCAAACAAATCCCTAGTGTCAGATCCGAGTTTAAAATATCATTCAGCCAACCTTTTTCAGAATTAAATTTAGGTCTTGTGACAACATCTCAATGAGGTTACTATTGCCATTGCCTATTTGGGCACAGCTGCACAAGTCCTTTCAACAAAAATCTCATTCAGAAATTCACCCCCATTTCAGAAGAATGTTTTGAAGTATGTAGCTTAGACATTGCTTAAAGAATACTCACTTTTTTGTATACAGACAAAACTTCAGTGTTGGTTATTTGAGCCCATTGTATGAGCTGTGTATATTTTGCTATGGAATAGGTGGCTTCAGCAGAAGGTATCCTAGTTTTAATTGATTGGGAAAATTGCATATGAATTTTATAATTGATAGTGTAACGTTTTGAGATCTTTACCTTGATATATATGGTTCAATACTGAAATTACACTATTTTCATTGTTTTGAACAAAAAATATTCTTAAGTATATTATTTTCTAATGAAATCAGTTAAATGCTTTTATTAATTAAGAGGGTATCAGTAAGAGGGTCAGGTTTATTCATTCTGTTTTGGCTTTAAAACCTTGAATCACCAGCAGTAAAAATATCATGAAATAATATCATAATAGTTCATAAATAATTAAATGAAAAACTTTTATGACATCAATCTCAAATTAAATTTATAATCCATAGAAAAGAAGATTAAATTTCATGTTTCTAATTTCTCATATTTCTTTTGTTCAAATATACTTAAAGCAAATTCATCAGAAAACATCCTTATTGAGACCAATTGGAGAATTTCTTGCATACATTATCCAAGAAATCATTGAAAATTGTGTAAATTTCTTGTAATTTGACCTTTTCCTAACTTAAATATTTTTTTACCATTTGTCAAATTATCTTATATGTTCTTTTGTTTGCAATAAGCCTCATGCTATTTTTGGTTAAAGTTGTAGAAATCCTTGATTCAATGTATTTATTCAGATTGGACCAACTTTTCAAAAGTAGCAACTTCAGCCTCATGAAATTCCAACTTTTATTTTATTTTATTTTTTAGCTTGAAAAATTTGATTGGCCTTAAATTTCCATTTGTCGCTATTTTTCTTTGGTTCAAGATTCAAAATAAATTATAATTTCGCCATGAGCCCAAAACGAGCATTATATCTCAATCGCTCTATGGCTATTTGCCTCTCTCGACAATGGGGAATTCTCAGCAAGTCTCTATCTTGCGCAATTGATGAGCTCTCTTATATGCAATCTCATTTAATTTTTTTATTTCGCGTTGAACTATCTCGGAATGGCCTAAGAAAAACTCTCATGATGACTCTTGTGGAATCGGAGAAAACGATATATTCCAAGTTCTTTGTCATTAAAGCGAGGACTTTTTGAATTTCAAGTTAATGTCATATTCATTGGTTTTACTTTGTTCGTTTAAGAAAGGCAAAGTTGACCAAAGAATATCTCAAAGGCCTCTTTTAAAGAGCCAATGAACTTTTAATCTTTCAAAGAAACGTTTGAATCGTGTCAGCCTGGGTTCAATCGCCAAAGCGTGCTGGAAAGCCGAAAGCAGGCGGGGACATCAATGCAAGTACAAAACTTGCCTCAAAAAAGTCTCAAAAGATACCTCACTTCAAAAAACTCATCCACTCCCAGTATTTCAATATGCTAAATACATGGCGGAGTCGAAAAATTCTTATCCTCAGGCCCGAGATGGTGCCAAAGGATGCTTTCCCCATTCAGGAAATCTCAGAGTCTCAAAGCTCACTGGGACACTGTACTCATTTGGGGTCAAAAATCACAATTTGCCTTAGCTGTCACCTTGTCCCTCGAAAAAT
The DNA here is from genome assembly GCA_023105745.1 of Austropuccinia psidii. Lineage (NCBI taxonomy): Eukaryota > Fungi > Basidiomycota > Pucciniomycetes > Pucciniales > Sphaerophragmiaceae > Austropuccinia > Austropuccinia psidii. The sequence continues at coordinate 7,630,440 of JALGQZ010000010.1, read as the reverse complement.
AAAGGCAAGCCGCCATTCAAGCCAGCCTAAGCCCGAATTCATAGCCGGGATGGCTTCGGCAGGCGATTGCTCTTCTCCGGATCTCACATGACAACTCATGCTCACGTCTCACGAAACAAGGCAGCATAGCGCTTAGGTCGGGCATTATTGCCTTCCGAACTACGCAGAATTGAAAACCAAAATATTAGCAAAAGAGAAATTTTGTTATTTATTATTTATGGGGAAGAGAATGTTAAACATACCTTAAATTCTTAGTTATCTCAAGTCACTTAGCTCCATCGATTAATAATCAACCTCACATTCTTAAATTGATCAGAGCTAGTCTGACCTCAATCTGAGGCAGCTCGCTCTCTCTCACTGCAGAAAAAACAAATTAAAAGCATTAACAAATTAGTCAAACTAGAAAAGCATTAGTTTAACTGAAAGAAATGTTCAACACACCTTAAACGCTCAGTTGTTTGACATCTCTGAACGTCATGATAAAACTTATACTCTCAGCTCAGGTATAAACCTCACTTAATTCACGGGTTTGCCCTTCAAGATCTCACGTTAAGGAAATAGCCATCTTACGCCCATCATCAAGGGCAAGGCTTCTTAATCTTCTCACTCGACCGCAGACTTGCTCACTGATTGGTCGTTGGAGTCGCGCGTCTAGGTTTATGGTACCAGCGCTCAGACCCTCATCTCACTCAACGAGCCGGGCTAAGCAAGATATCGAGGGCGTCCCCTGGCCGTTATCTACAGAATAAACTGATTTCGTTAATGAATGAAGTAACCTGGATTTTAATTTCAGGAAATGATTGCGATACCTTACATTCTGTGTAGCTGGTTGCGCTGGCTTGTCGATCTTGAAACGGTGATAGGATGTCGAATCTGGGAGAAATATTCAGGACATGTATCAAAGGATAGCTTTAAGAAAACTAAAAGATAATAATTTGTATAGATTTTTTCAAGAATATGAAAAACAAACCTTTGAATCAAATCGTTGGCCTTAGAAGCCTTTGTTGATAACGCAAGTCGTTTCGTTCGATGAGCATCTTGAGATTAAGCGAATAAACTACGTGGTCCCAAGGTTGAGGACGTAGTTTACGCAAATGACCAGAAGGAGTAGCAAAGATATCGATAGGTTAATAAACAGAACTATCAACATAATTTCTAAGATTAACTCTATTTACTAACATTAGAAGTCATAATGATATTTGGTATGAACGCTTGGTTTAAAGATTGACGTCGAAGTAGAATAAACTTTAAAAGCAGAAAACGAAAAAAAATTAAAGTATCAATGAGCTATTCATCATCCATGATAAGTCTATATTAGAGATTTATATAATTTGTAATTATATAATTACTCTTTGAAGACATCGATGACGAGATTATATAAAATCTACGTTTTGATAAAGATCTCTCTGATATTTTTCATTATGTTAGAGGGTGGTGACTATGATGAAGATGATATACTATATATACCACATTATATATATATATATCTTATATTATGTAAAGACTAGGAAGGAATTTCGTATAATTTTTTTGCCTATTCGAGTGCGAATAAGTAAAAGAAGTTTGGAGGAAGATAAAAATGCTTTTGTTATTTAGTGGGGGGAATGTCGAGCTCAACATGGATGGAGGGCGTCTTTTATCCCTTTCAGATGACCATGGGGGCTGTTCTGACGGAGATAAAAGTCTGCTCAGAAACATATTTTTAACTATCTACCTAGCTGAGACTATACAAAGATTTTGATTCACTATTTGGCAATGGCTCACATGAATGGAAAAACTAGTTCCATGAAGCATCAGTTCGGCTTTCCTTTTGTTTCTCTCCTTTCTTTTTAGATTTTTTTGTGCCCTTCTATTTTCTAATCATTTTAGTTCTCCTTGCTCCAAAACTTTGACAGAGAATCTAAAACATAAAAGTTACGCAAGTGATAAGTTACAAAAGGTACACGGTAGTTGTATGTACAGTACAGTACAGCAGTGTACTGCTCAGACGTTTACCCTTTGAAGGTGTAAGTGATTGTGTGACTCACAAGGGCCGTTGCAGTGGTGCAGCGGCGTAGGGTGGATCTTTTCGTACCCTACGACCTTATAGAAGGCTGATCAGATGAGTTGTAGGAAATTTAATTACTTACACAAATAGTTTTACTCAAGTGGCTAATCTCGTAACTCGTTTGAATCAAAGATCTAGCAGAAGGAATTATCCTTATAGATTTTTTCTAAAAACTTGACCTCGAATTGTTGTTGTAAAATTTAACATTTAGGTTTTGTCCACTTAACATAGAATTTGGTTTTGAAAAAATAAATTTCGAAAAAAAAAACAGGAAAGATTAGATTCCAAGCAGTTTCACTATTTCAAAAAAACCCCTCTTTTGTCTAGTTCAACTTTATGATTTTTTAAAGTAAATTATTGAAAACATTTATTCTGGAGATATTATTATCAATTATCAATACAGAGTTGAAATTAAAATTAAAAAAAATAAAATACACGATAAATTGTATTAGGGGGACTCAAAATACAATTTCGATCAGCTACATTTGCACCAGGCATCAGCGAGAAAATTCGGAAAAACCCAAACCAAAAAAAATGCTCACGGCAAAGCTGATGCACGCTGTCGCAGCTTAAATTTCCACTTAAAAAAAGTGTGTTTAGTTTATTTTCCTATTTTCTTTTTATTCTACCAACCAATCCCAACGCATTTTTTTTTGGGAAAACCTAACTTTCTTATCTCAGATCCTCCCAATTCTTTTTCCAATCGCCAAATCTCTGTCTCACTCCAACTCTTACTTATCGCAAACCTTCTGCGACTTTTATCCCAACACGTCAACAATTTTTATATATAAAGTTCGTTTTTTTGTGTTAAAAGAAATCTCTTTTCTTTATGCACATCATTTCACAACTGATTAATTTGCTCCTTTGAATAAAAGCCCATATGTTAGTTTGAAATTTTATTTCAAAACGTTTCAATTTTGCATGAAATTCTGCGCTTGAATCAAAACGGACATTGTTGTTAATTGATGGTCACCAGTGTAGCAAAGATTCAAATTTCAAAGGTATGTCAATGCAAGAATTCTTTTATGATTAGCTTAAATGTTGATTTTGTTGAATGACGTTGTGGCTTTGTTTCATGTGCCAGTCCAGCGGTGCCAATTTTAAACAAATTGCCTAGTAGGACAGGTGCATTTTATTAGTAAGTCAAGATTTCAGGTTATGCTAGTCTTGTGAAACAAACAAATGATATCTAATCTATTTCATTGTTAATGAACCTATAGTTTGACCAAGTCAAACCTTGCTTGATTTACTGTTTGCAACCTTTCATTGCGGTGGAGTTGGCCATACAATGTTTTTCCTTCTTGTGATGTAATGCAAATACTGACAATTATAATTTGCTTTTGTATTTGTAGATTTGTGCTTATAATGCCGAAAGGCTCAACAAGAAGGCAAGCAATTAAGGACTTGATGATCATGTTGATTGTAGCTGTATTGGACAAGATGACAGCTCCCTTGGATGAAACCTCATTTTTGCAGTCCTCAGCATTAGCAATAGAAGATAGCGATGAGGAAGAGCAACGATTCCTCCAACCTTTCAGTGTCAACAATTTTTTTGATGATGCTGAAATTTATCATCTGTCCATTTTACAAATTTTAGGCTCTCGTTACTTGTCAAGATACCCAAAAGTCCAGAGGTCTATCCAGTATACAATTGCAGATCTTTTCAGCATGTCTGCCAGGGATTTCAAACAAGCAGTACGAACCACACCTGAAGGTTTTGCCTTTATTTATAATAAAATTAAAGAGCATAAGGTCTTCAAAAATAAAAGTTACCATAAGCAGATGCCAGTTTCTCATCAACTCGCCTTGACACTCGAACGTCTTGGGTCAAATGGAAATGGGGCATCAATAGGACGATTTTCAAGGTCTTTTGGAATCAGTGAAGGCTCTGTGGTTCATTACTCAAGACATGTAATCAAGGCACTCAATTCTATTGAAGATGAATATGTCGCTTGGCCAGACCAGCAAAGGCGGGCTCAGATCTCGCAGGTTATGACCACAGAAGGCTTTGAGGGATGTGTAGGCTTCATTGATGGTACAACCTTTCCGATTTACCAAAAGCCAGGGTTTGATGGGGAGATCCATTTTGATAGGAAGAAGAACTATTCTCTCAATGCACAGATAGTGTGCGATTGTGACAAAGTGATCATCTGCTTCATGGCTGGCTGGCCTGGCTCATGTGCCGACGCAAGTGTTTACAAAGAGATGGGCATTTACAACAACAGCAAGGAGTTTTTTGATCCGGGTAGTTATTTCAACAAAGATGCATAACTTGTTATGTCTGAAGAATTGGAACTGATTAAAAGCTTTTGTTTGTTAGGTCAATACCTTCTTGCCGATTCGGCATATCCACTTTCTCATATCCTCATTCCTTCTTACAAAGCACCCACAGCTAATCGCCAGAAGAACAAGGAATTTAACCATTGCATTGCAAATTCCCGTGTGCGCAACAAACATACGATAGGAATTCTCAAAGGGCGGTGGGCTTCTCTGCGAGGCATGCGATTGCAGATATACGAGCACAAACATAAACATGCTTATAATCAGTGGATCACTGCATGCTGTGTGCTACACAACATGCTAACCCATTTCAAAGATGCATGGGAAGATTTGGCACCATCTGAAAAAAATACGCCTCAAGACAGACTTATATATGATGAATTAGAATCTGTACAAGAATTCCGCAACTCAATTCGTGACAGATGTGTGTACCACAACTATCGCAATGGCAATCTGCCTATTTGCGAAAACTCTTAGGCATGTATTATCTCAATTACATTTGTTATATGAGCAAGTTAAAATCAAAATTAATTTTTTGCATGTGGAACCCAAATATTATCATTTATTTTTTAAAAAGTACATTCAATATCCGTTCCATATCTTCTGCGCTGGCTCCTTTAGGTACCAATTGTGTAATGGCTGCAAGACGAGCAGCATTCTGAGATGTTTCTATCTCATGTGCTAATCTTCTTTCTTGCATCAAATATTCTCTTTCTTTCATTTCTAACTCTCGTAATTTTAAGTTAGTTTCTTTTTCGGCATTTGCCAGAGTTATCCGATGTAAATCCATTTTCAGACGTCGTTCTTCAATCTCCAGCTTGTTGAGCTCTTCATTTTGTGAGCCTTTGAGATAAGACCACATATCCAATAAGGTCACAAAAAGGATTAATAATAATTATACCTTTAATATAATTATATTAAAATTAATTAGACACTAAAAATAATTACTCAAATATACAAAAAATACCATAAATTGGTACTAAAATTGGTTTAACTTAAAAACCAATGAATGAACATGTGAAATAAATTATACCATTGGATTCCCCATGGAGAAATACACATATACCACTTTTATGGCATATCTGTAAAGTCAATATTTAAGGAATTATAAGGTATAATACCTTATAAAAACCATAAAACCTTATTTATCTCAGAAACTAATGAAACAACATGTGAAATAAATTGTACCAGTGGATTCCCCACAAAGATCCACATATAAAACAATTAATAAGCTAATTCCCAAAATCAATACTTAAGGAATTATCCTGAATATATGCACTTTTTTGGTCAACGCATATATTCAGTGATCATAGCTAATATCTTCTAAAATATACATGATAGAATGATGAACCAAAAATAAAGTTACCACGTAATTACTGTAAGAACACAGATATGAACTTTATTTTACAAGTTATAAACAAGGTTAAAACCTATGATGAAATATTGATAAAAACCAGCAGAGCTGTTGACCACTTTGTTGTGAAAGTGCTCCAAACTTAAAAAAAAGTACACAGTTGGATTCTACTAGTTCATTCGTGAAGAATGATGTAATTTTTATTATTAAATTCAGGGTATAACCCCCTGAAATCAAGGTTTGAAGTTTAAAATATTGAATTTCGACAGAAAAGATGAGTTACAAGAAAAATCATCAAAATTAGAGTTTTGATGATGTAATGAAAAGCTCTTGGCAGCATAATAAGGTTATGTCAGGCTATCAGAATTCACTCTCTGAATTGCTGTAGCGTGAAAACCTTAAAAGTTATTGAGGTTCAAAGTTTGAGCTTAAATTGAGCTGTTATGATCACATACTGTAACCTTAAATTAAGTTTAACAGTCTTAATAGTGATAAAATTGGTGAATACTATTAGTTTATGATTAAAACTAATAAAATCCACGAAATTTGGGGTTCTGCCAAGCCTCTGATGTCATCACACTTAGAGTTACAGTGATAACTCTAAATAATGGTGCAATAATGATGTAATATGGTTTGATCATGATGTAATCACCCTCAAACCTTAAAATATTGATCAATTCCAGTGGATATGATCAGTACACGTCTACTAGAAGCCCGTTGGACTCTAGGAGGGAGGTATTTACTATAAATAGAGCTCTTTTTACTCTGTTTTCCCCTCAGACGCATCAAAAACATTAAATCAATTAAATAAAAGGTAATTTCTTTATTCTTTAAATATAAAACTCTTATATTCTTAAAGAACAAAGACCATCTTGTTATTAATCACCATTTTTACGTGATTAAATCAATTCTTTAATTGTTTTTGCTATAAATCTCTCTAAAAAGCTCATTTCCACGTAAAATCAAGAAATTTAGTAAATTCTCTTTATTTTTATTGTAAATACAATTTGAAAAGGTTGTATTATATTCTTTTGGGGTAAAATAACTCAAAATTATTATCTTAAGTGTTAAAAGTAGGTTATTTCATCTTATTATAATAATTTCTCTCTTATTATTACTCATAATAATTCTTATTTAATATAAATAGTATTTATATTAATTTATAACTTTAATATTAGTAATATTATTGTTATTAATTGTTTTTTATTTATAAAAAACAATTTTTTACGCCTTTATTATTTGTTAGTAACAATAATAAAGAGCTTTTTAATATATTAATTATTTTATATTAATATATTTATTTATTATATTATATTTTCATAATATAAATTATATTATTATATTTATTTAATAATATAATTATTTTACGCCATAATAATAATAATTATTTATTATTATTATATTTTTAATCTTATTTATTCAATTTATAAGGACATTCAGAGTACAATAAGTAATAAATTAGTAATTTTTACTTATTGTTTCATAGTCAAACCTTACATTTGGGGGCCTGGCCGTGATATTTACTTAAAAGACCTTTAAAAAAGATTCTATTTGGGTTTATCCATAATAAATTATATTTATAATCATAAAATTACATAATAATTTTATATTTTATTGATTTTAAAAGCTATTGAGGCATTTGGAAAGCAATTGTACTGTCTTACACGTGGTTTTTCACATCCTTAGACTTGCAAGAACTTTCTTTGAGTGACTCTAGTGATTAAAAAAGATAATTTATAAATTAAAAATAATTTTTATTATAATTTAATTTTATAAGAATCATATTTATTTTTTATTTTATTCTTTAAAAATAAAAATATACATAAAAAATATTAAAAAATATTAAAAACCAATAAAAAAGTTATTTTTATTCATTTTTATTCATTTCTTTATTTATTTCATTTTTTTTAAGATATAAAAGCAATTTCTACGTGGAAAATTGCCATATCTTGCCAAAAATAACACTTATTATAAAAAGACTTATATTTATTTGTCTTTTTTAGTGTTTGAAGATAACCCAACAGAAGACAACCAAACTACTGTTGAGAGATTGGTGGAAGAAACTTGTCAAAGTTCTCCTACACCAGTTATCACCAAAAGAAAGAAAGCTAAGAAATTAGACTTTCCAGGGCCCACCATTCAAGACTCTGAAGGTGAGCACCTCTTTTTAAATTGCCATAAAAGAATTTTATTCTAAAAAACTTTTATTTTTTTTTTCTTTAATTATGACTACCAGAAGAGGTTCCCAATACTCCATCCAATCAGATGGAGCTGGACTCAGAAGTAGAATTGATCCCTCAAAAGGGAAAAGAAAGGGCAATATCCCCAGTGGAACAGAATCCACACAAGGAAGTGCCTTATCCCAAAGGCAAGTCCCAGAAATGCCCATGATATCTGAGCCTGAATTGGAACTAAGTATGAGTAACTCAAACAGGTACAAATCACATTCAGAGGGCTCAGATAGACATCTACATGAGCCAGTACAAGCAGTATTACACAGTATACAAGGACAAAGACTGGGAAATGCTGCCTCAAATACACCAAGGAGTGATGAACTCCTGGCACATCCTGAAAAAGTTCCTCAAAGAGGAGGAGATAGTGAAATACTCCAATGGATGGAATCCACTGTCATCCAAACCTCAAATCAAAAAAATCAAGGATTATCATGCCAAAAAGAGGGAGGCAACCAAGGAAGAAGCCCCAGTAGCTTCTACCAGCAAGCCTCAAGCCAACCCACTTCCCCAAGAAGGGAAGAAGAACAAGAAAAAGCATTGGAGGAAACCATATTCCCCAAGCTACAGAATCCCAAGAATCCAAAAGGATGCCATGGACAATTTCTTCAACATGGCCAGAACCTTGATGGAATTCAAGGACAAGGAAGAGCAAAGAATGAGACAACCTCATTTCCCAAAGAAATAACCTTGTCCAAAGATGTTGTAAATACTTTAACAGAAATTAAAAATAGTATATTACCTCTAAAAGAAATTAAAGACAGTTTATTATCACTACAAGAAATAAATAACAATTTATCTTCTTTAACAAAAATTGTTGTACAAAACAAGAAAGAAATTGACAACATTAAGTTTATTGTTGAAAATAATAAACCAAAAAATTTAATTGACAATACTCAAAAATTAATACAAGGACAACAAGAATTGTATAAATACATAAAAGATATCAAAGATAAAACTTTGACAATCAATTATGATGTGAGTATTGACATCCTCACAGAAAAATTAAATAAATTAAGTATTTCTGTAGAAAAATTTGAAGAAAAGACTTCATCACACCAAAAATTACTTTTGGACCATGTGGAAAAAAGTGATGAAGCAAGAATGCATCTGAAAGATGATATTCAAAGTGAAATAAGGCTTATTACTGAAAAAATGGATAAAATTAATGAGGCTAATTTAAATATGCCAAAGTTATCAACACCATTTTCTCATATAAGAAGCCCTGTTAAAACAAAAGAGGAATTGCCAAATCCTTTCATAACAGACTTGAGTCACCAAGACAATAACCAAGTCTTAATGAAAGAAGCACCTCAATTGAAAGAATGGCCAACATTCACAGGAGAAGGTGAATATGACCACATGTCATTTATTAAAACAATTGACATGTTACAAGAAGACTATGCCATACCAGATGAATTAATCACTGCAAGATTACATTCATTATTTGAGAAATCTGCAAAAAGATGGTATTATGGCATAAGACAGACAAATGGTAAAAATACCTGGTCTTGGTGGAAACAAGAAATAATCACCAAGTGGGCAAATGATGCCTGGAGGTACAAGATAGAAAATGCATTTGAAAACTCTTTCTTTGACCCTGAGAAAGATAAACCTTTAACTTGGTTTCTAAAACAAGTTGAAAGGCTTAATGCACTGTACCCAGAAATGTCACAGAAGATGGTACATATGAAAATACTTAAAAAATGTGGAGGGGAACTAGAACATGCCCTAAGAAGCAGGTGTATAGAACCATGCTCCACAGAAGAGTATATAAATGCACTAGAAGATATAGTGACAAGGACAAAAATTGGCAGGACTTGGAAAAAAATTGGACATTAAAAGCCCAAATAAACCATTTATCAAGAAAGATAAATCAAAAGAATCCTTTAAACCCAATACATCCAACAATAATGAGCAAAGAAAATGCCATAAATGTGGAGGTATTGGACACTTAGCCAATAATTGCCTTAAAAAAGCAAAGATCAATGAAATTGTGGAAACAGAAAACCACAATGACAAAGAAGAGGAATCTGACTCTGAAAAAGAGACAGAAGAGTCAGAGAGCTCTGAAAGTGATGAAATCAATATAATTAATGCACAAATTAATAATATTGATATAATTTATGAAGTACTGGATGTTAACTCAAACTTGCCACAAGTTGGAACATCTGACACAAATCTGACAAACATACAAGATGCCAAAATGTATAGAACCAAACCTGCAAGAGGAATGGGATATACAGCTGGAAAATCAAGTATTAGTATTGTTATGGTTGATAACCAAGAAGGAAAGGTTAACTTGGATACAGGAGCATATTGCACTTGTGTTGGCAAAAGTTATTTAAAAACCATTGTCCCAGACTGGCAAGAAAAACTTATGCCAATACAAGGTGTCAAATTTAGTAGTGCAAGTGAGAGCATGAAGCCCCTTGGAATAATTGATTTAACACTAATCTTTCCTCATCCCTCACAATGTGTCAGAATTAAATTAGAGTTTGTAGTAATGGACAACTGTACTAGTAATCATTTCATACTTGGGAATGACTACTTATCAATCTATGGTATAGATATCCCCAACCAAAAGGATAGATATTTTACCATAGGAGATAATAAAAGACAAAAGTTTGGATTCTTAAATAACAAAAAACAAATCACAGTTATTAAGAATGAGGAAAAAATTCCAGAAAAAGAACTTTTTATATCTGAACAACTCAAAGAGGCAGAATTCAATCAAGAATTAACAGAAAAAATGAAAGAAAAATTGATTGACCTCTTATTTAAGTATAAAAATGCCTTTGCAACTGACAAAGAGCCACTAGGTGCCATAATTGGACATGAAGTGGATATAATTCTTAATGTAGAAAAACCTTACCCACCTTTATTAAGAAGACCTGCTTATCCAGCCAGCCCAAGAGCTAGAGAAGCCTTAGAGGTGCACATTAAAGAATTAATGGACCTTGGAGTATTAAGAAAGGTTGGACATAATGAGCAAGTAGAAGTTACTACACCTGTCATTATAACTTGGCTTAATGGAAAATCAAGGATGGTAGGAGACTTCAGAGCCCTGAATACCTATACCATTCCAGACAGATATCCAATACCCAGAATCCATGAGACATTGACCCAATTGTCACAAGCTAAGTTCATCACAGCTATGGATGCTCTTAAGGGTTTTCATCAAAATGTCTTAACAGACAATGCCAAGAAACTACTAAGAATAATAGTCCATTGTGGAATTTTTGAATACTTAAGAATGCCATTTGGGATAAAAAATGCACCTTCCCATTATCAAAGAATGATGAATACCATATTTCCTGAAGAATTATCAGAAGGATGGTTAATAATCTACATTGATGATATCATAGTTTGCTCAGAAACTTGGGAAAATCACCTGACAAGACTAGAAAGGGTACTACAGAAAATAGTCCAAGTAAATATGAAAATTTCATTGAAAAAATGTCATTTTGCATATAGTGAATTAAAAGCCCTAGGACATGTAGTATCTGGCCTTAGTCTAGGCATAGACAAAAATAAAGTAGCAGCAGTACTACTTAAACCAATGCCTCAAACCAAAAAAGAAATGCAATCATTTCTAGGATTTGCTGGTTACTATAGACAGCATATAAAGGACTTTGCAAAGATTGCTAAATCCTTGTATAAGCTATGTGACCAACAAACAGTCTATGAGATGACAGAAGAAAGAGTCAAAGCATATGAAGAATTGAAAAATTCCTTAACAAATTCCCCATTTCTTCTAATGCCAGATTGGAAACTACCTTTCAAACTGTACATTGATGCTTGTGGAGAAGGACTAGGTGCTGCACTTCACCAAACACAAATTATCAATGATAAACCAGTGGAAGGACCAATTTGTTTCATTTCAAGGCAGATAAAGCCAACAGAAGCAAGGTATGGAGCAAGCCAAATGGAATGCTTATGCCTAGTATGGGCTTTAGAAAAGCTGCATTATTATTTGGATGGCACAGTATTTGATGTAATCACAGACTGTAATGCTGTGAAATCACTATTAAATATGAAGACTCCAAATAGACATATGCTGAGATGGCAAATTGCTATCCAAGAATATAGAGGAAATATGACTATTGTTCATAAATCTGGAAATATTCATAAAAATGCAGATGGTCTTAGCAGATGGGCTCTAGCAAATACCCCTGACAATCCAGCATGGGTACCACAAGAAGAGCACCATATAGAAGGAATATGTGTTACAGACATTGGCACAGAATTCTTTAACCAAGTTAAAGAAAGCTATAAGACAGACAAAAATTGCCATATCTTAAGCCAACTTCTAATGAAAGACTGCAAAGATCCATCACTTTCATCAAAACTAGATGAAATATGGAAAAAGGCATATGATGAAGGAAGATTTCACCTCCTTGATGGAATCCTTTACCATAGAACAAAACACACATGTGTTATGGCCTTAACAGATAGAACACTAATAAACACTATTTTACATGAGTGTCATGATAGTGTTGCATCTGGACATCTCTCAGAAGATAGGACACTAGAGAGGGTGAAAACCTGCTCTTGGTGGCCAAATTGGAAGAAAGATGTTGCAGAGTACTGCCAAACCTGTGACAGATGTCAAAAAGCCAACAGAGCCACAGGAAAGAAATTTGGAATGATGATCCAAATCCAAGAACCAAAATCCCCATGGGAAATAGTTCATATGGATTGGATAACAGCCTTACCTCCAGGAGGAGACAGGAGTTATAATGCATGTCTAGTGTTAGTTGACAGGTACAGTAAAACTCCCATGTTCTTACCATGTCATAAAGATGACACAGCTATGGATACAGCCATAATGATATGGAATAAAGTCATTAGCCACACAGGCTTATTCCAAAATATTATAAGTGACAGAGACCCAAAGTTCACTTCAGCATTATGGACAAACCTCCATAACTTGTTTGGGACAAAGTTATCATTCTCAACAGCTTATCATCCTCAAACTGATGGTTTAGCAGAAAGAATGATACAGACCCTAGAAGATATGATCAGAAGATTCTGTGCTTATGGGCTAGAATTCAAAGATTCTGATGGTTTTACCCATGATTGGTGTACACTAATACCAGCACTTGAACTGGCATATAAGACATCAATCCATTCTTCTACTGGCAAAACACCAGCAATGCTAGAGAAAGGTTGGAATCCAAGACTTCCTTATGACACCCTCAAAAAGGACTTAGTGGATATACATCCAACAGCAAGCAGTTTCAAGATAATGCTTGACAAAGCAAGACACCATGCAAACAGATGCATGCAAGATTCTTTTAAATATGCAAAAGAAAGATGGGATAAAAGTCATAAACCACCTGACTTCAAAATAGGGGACTTGGTTTTAGTATCAACCCTTAATTTCAATAACATAAAAGGCCCAAAGAAATTGAAAGATTCCTTTGCAGGACCATTTATGATAAAAGCACTTCATGGACCCAATGCTGTGCAATTAGAACTCACAGGTGAACTAATGAACAAACACCCAACTTTCCCTGTAAGTCTGATAAAACCTTACAGTTCAAGTGACAAAGAGTTATTTCCACTAAGAAATAAACCCCCACTTGAAATTCCCCCCTTGGAAGAAGGAGAGGAAAAGAAAATAGTAAAAGTCCTTAAAGAAAGAAGGACAAGAAACAAAAAAGAAAGGGAATACCTTGTGAGGTATAGAAATTCTACTCAAGAAGATGAATGGCTACTTGAGAAAGATATAACAAATGCTGATAAGTTACTAAGAAGGTTCAGACATGAGAGAAAACCTGAAAAATAAAAAGTTAAGCATTATTGAGCTTCAAGACTAACAAAGTCTATTAAAGAGGTAGGACAGTGGATGATACCCTAATCACATATATCAGATTGTGGTACAATCTTTTTTTGGTGGTAGGGAATGTGAGCCTTTGAGATAAGACCACATATCCAATAAGGTCACAAAAAGGATTAATAATAATTATACCTTTAATATAATTATATTAAAATTAATTAGACACTAAAAATAATTACTCAAATATACAAAAAATACCATAAATTGGTACTAAAATTGGTTTAACTTAAAAACCAATGAATGAACATGTGAAATAAATTATACCATTGGATTCCCCATGGAGAAATACACATATACCACTTTTATGGCATATCTGTAAAGTCAATATTTAAGGAATTATAAGGTATAATACCTTATAAAAACCATAAAACCTTATTTATCTCAGAAACTAATGAAACAACATGTAAAATAAATTGTACCAGTGGATTCCCCACAAAAATCCACATATAAAACAATTAATAAGCTAATTCCCAAAATCAATACTTAAGGAATTATCCTGAATATATGCACTTTTTTGGTCAACGCATATATTCAGTGATCATAGCTAATATCTTCTAAAATATACATGATAGAATGATGAACCAAAAATAAAGTTACCACGTAATTACTGTAGGAACACAGATATGAACTTTATTTTACAAGTTATAAACAAGGTTAAAACCTATGATGAAATATTGATAAAAACCAGCAGAGCTGTTGACCACTTTGTTGTGAAAGTGCTCCAAACTTAAAAAAAAGTACACAGTTGGATTCTACTAGTTCATTCGTGAAGAATGATGTAATTTTTATTATCAAATTCAGGGTATAACCCCCTGAAATCAAGGTTTGAAGTTTAAAATATTGAATTTCGACAGAAAAGATGAGTTACAAGAAAAATCATCAAAATTAGAGTTTTGATGATGTAATGAAAAGCTCTTGGCAGCATAATACGGTTATGTCAGGCTATCAGAATTCACTCTCTGAATTGCTGTAGCGTGAAAACCTTAAAAGTTATTGAGGTTCAAAGTTTGAGCTTAAATTGAGCTGTTATGATCACATACTGTAACCTTAAATTATGTTTAACAGTCTTAATAGTGATAAAATTGGTGAATACTATTAGTTTATGATTAAAACTAATAAAATCCACGAAATTTGGGGTTCTGCCAAGCCTCTGATGTCATCACACTTAGAGTTACAGTGATAACTCTAAATAATGGTGCAATAATGATGTAATATGGTTTGATCATGATGTAATCACCCTCAAGCCTTAAAATATTGATCAATTCCAGTGGATATGATCAGTACACGTCTACTAGAAGCCTGTTGGACTCTAGGAGGGAGGTATTTACTATAAATAGAGCTCTTTTTACTCTGTTTTCCCCTCAGACGCATCAAAAACATTAAATCAATTAAATAAAAGGTAATTTCTTTATTCTTTAAATATAAAACTCTTATATTCTTAAAGACCAAAGACCATCTTGTTATTAATCACCATTTTTACGTGATTAAATCAATTCTTTAATTGTTTTTGCTATAAATCTCTCTAAAAAGCTCATTTCCACGTAAAATCAAGAAATTTAGTAAATTCTCTTTATTTTTATTGTAAATACAATTTGAAAAGGTTGTATTATATTCTTTTGGGGTAAAATAACTCAAAATTATTATCTTAAGTGTTAAAAGTAGGTTATTTCATCTTATTATAATAATTTCTCTCTTATTATTACTCATAATAATTCTTATTTAATATAAATAGTATTTATATTAATTTATAACTTTAATATTAGTAATATTATTGTTATTAATTGTTTTTTATTTATAAAAAACAATTTTTTACGCCTTTATTATTTGTTAGTAACAATAATAAAGAGCTTTTTAATATATTAATTATTTTATATTAATATATTTATTTATTATATTATATTTTCATAATATAAATTATATTATTATATTTATTTAATAATATAATTATTTTACGCCATAATAATAATAATTATTTATTATTATTATATTTTTAATCTTATTTATTCAATTTATAAGGACATTCAGAGTACAATAAGTAATAAATTAGTAATTTTTACTTATTGTTTCATAGTCAAACCTTACACATTTTGTGCAGCCTTTTCTTTTCGACACTGAATTTTCTCATCCAACTCCCTCATGCGTATGTCTTCATTTCTCTTCATTTCTTCCAATTTTAGTCTCTCTTGTCTTTCTTCTTGTTCTCGAACAAAATCCCTCTTCTTTTCCTCTTCCTCCCTTGCAAAGAATTCTTTTTTTTCATCTCGTTGTGCCAAAATTTTGGATTGCCATTCATCTCGCTGACGATTATAATCTAACTGCTGTGACATCTGTCTGTCTTTGGATCCTAAGGTACGTTCTAAAGTCCCCAATACTCCCTTATCTCTTACATTGACTGATCGTGATGGTAGACTTCCTTTTGGACCACTTTTTTTAGGTTTTGATTCTGTCTTGACTAGCACAATTTCCGCATCTGAAGAAATTACTTTCTCATCCACAACTACTACCTCTTCCACTTTATCATGACCACTTGAAAGCTCATTCTTGTCAGAATCATCGTGACTATCAATGTCATCATCTGACTCACTGTGAGTTTCTTCTATTTGTTTATTTTTCCCTTTACTGCTGGTATCCTTTACATTGATACCTCGGACATTTGATTTGTTCCCAAAAATTGCATCCATGCGCCGATAACATGGACATTCATTTTCTAGTTGCTCCTCTAGTGTCAATCCATGTTCATGTTCAGTTCCAGCACCAGTAGTTCTCTCATGTCTTGAAGCTATCACATACTTGCGTTTATATGTTTGCCAACGTTGTTGAAGCTTCTGTGCGTCCAAAAATAAAGTTCCCTTCTTATGATGTAGATTCAAATACTTTGCAAATCGTCCAAAAGCTTGAAGTCGTGTATGTTTAGGGTTAGCCCATCGGGTTTTTTTGCTATCACCAAACAAATCGTTATAGTTTTGTTCATCTTCCAAATAGTCACATATATGTTCAAAGTCAGATTCACTAAATGCTGGATTTTTATCCCTTCGTGATACTCTTTCTACTTTTGCTTTCTTCTTATTATTATAATCTACATCAGCCACCTTGGTATGTTTCCTTTTAGTTGTTGTATGACTGTGCTTCACATTTTGATCATTTTGAGCTCCCTGTTCTTGACCACTTGCAATAAACGAACTAAGTGATTCTTGTTGGTATGATCCAATCCTTTCACCAGGATGTCCTTCTGGCATTTGTTGTGCAGTCCTTATACGTAAGTAGTCTTCATGACTCCAGTTATGGTAAGTGGACCCAGATATCCTTGAGTTTTCCACTGGTATTTGAGTATATATCTGGCTAGATGAAGCATGCGTGCATGGAGTATATATCTGGCTAGGTGAAGCATGTGTGGATGGTAGAGATTGAGAATACAAATTTGGATTGATCGGGGGAAGTAAATAAGGATGGTATTTTTCACACCTGGGATTATCCTCATTCCTAATGTTATGACCCAGCCCAGGATAGGATAGGGGTGAGATATTGTAATTAGAATCATATGGGTGAGACATTTTTTGTTTTAGAATGGAAATAAATTACAAATCATAATTTCAACACATCTTTATAATCATGAATGGGACAATTTAGATGAGCAAGAAATTACTACGCATGAGTATAGAAGGGAACTGTACAGGAGTTGCAAAATAACGGTCACATGAATGAACTAAAACTACAACATCTAACAATACAGGGTCAGTATCGACTAAAAAACCAATGAGCAGAGTCACCAGCCATCTCCAATGGCTGCTGGTGAGTCTGCCCATGAACTCACGCAAGGTTTTTTGGGAAATACTGTGTGAGCAAAAGCTACACATCAGCATGAGCATACAAAATTGGGTATTTTGAGTCCCCCTATTAAATTTTACAAGTAGTAATGTATGTATACCCAAAAGTCAAAAAATAATAAAAACAAAATTTATTGAACCTTTCTTTCGCAACATTTGTTTGGTTATCATCAACGTTTCTTTGGTTGCAAATTATACGTAATTTATATTCTCGCAAAGAGTTGCTAACTATAGTACATTGCTACTAAATTACAGTTAAATTTACATACACAGTTGTAGGTGGGTAGGTTGATTTTTAATTTGGGAAGTTTGGGAATTCAGTATAACAAAAATGGCGCAATAGTACAGTATACATTTAATGTAAACTGTAATACAGTAAATTAGTGCGAACAAAACATTGGATGAGTTAACTCAATGGTTAGTGACTAACTTTATTGTGTGGAAAAAATCTTTTGATTCTTCAAGCCGGTTCAAAAACAAGTTCTAGCGTAATTTTTAAAGAATTTTTTAAAAAAGTTTTTGTTTTCTACTTTTAATATCATCTCATGCCAAGACGAAACCAAATAACATTTACAACTCAACTTGGCAGTTTTGAAAACTTCAGTTTATGTTTTTTATTTTTTATTTCCAAAAAATGATCTTTTGATGTCTCAATTAACTTCAAACTCGCCACTTTTGATATATAAAATCTCAAGCAATCTGAATGAATTCCACCAAATTCAGTCGC
Source organism: Austropuccinia psidii (assembly GCA_023105745.1). NCBI lineage: Eukaryota > Fungi > Basidiomycota > Pucciniomycetes > Pucciniales > Sphaerophragmiaceae > Austropuccinia > Austropuccinia psidii. The sequence continues at coordinate 7,612,132 of JALGQZ010000010.1, read as the reverse complement.
AGTAGACTGAATTGGATTACCCAATAAACCAATGGTGATTGAATTTTTCAACAGCATGGACTTGAAGAAAACCAAAATAGCAGTAATAGAAAAGACTCAGATATTAATTCGGCAGATGATATTCTTTCTCTCAGTTGGCTTATTAAATGCAAAATAATGCTTTAAAAAGCTTAAGCCCAGAAGAAAACATCTAAAAAATCCCACTAGACTTTCTGAAAACAAGAGCTAGAATCAGCAGAAGGGACAGTTTTTGTGGACTCAAAACTTGAATAAGGAATTTTTAAGTTTTAATACATGAATTGAGATGGGATTATCTTATTAAAAAGTACCAGGCCCAGGTTTCATCTCATGAATTTGACTCTTTGAAAACAACAAAAAGGAAAAATAAAAATTTAGTTTAATCAAAGAAATTCCCTTTGAATAAATTGAGTACCAACATAAATTGTTTATGATTACATATTATGTGAATCTATTTGCGCAGTCCTTTTGGAATGATGAATAAAATATTCAACTCCATGACATATTGTGAAAGATTTATGTGATGCCAATGGGGGAAGGAGCCTACCTGATGAATTATTAAACCATAATGTTAGTCTTGAGGTGAGAGATTAATTGTAAATATTAATTAATGACACTTCATAATTTGTTTTGATACAGGCTTCTGAGCTGTTGTGTGAAATAAATATGGGGAAAATGGGGGAATTTGAACTGGTGAAGTGGAATATAGTGATTTCATTTTGAAAAATAATATGAAATAATTTGGATATTAAAATGATTAAGATGGAAAAAAAGAAGGAAGATCAAGAGAAAAGAGATTAAACCTATTCCATGTTTCAAAATCCTAATTATGAGGACAATATTGGAAATTTAAATGAATGTCAAACAACCAAAAATAGCAGTGATCAAGAAATAATTTTGATTCAGTTGGGAAAAAGATTGAAGAGATTTAAGGAATCATCCTCTTCATAAAATATTGGTTTCTTGAAGCTTCTTAATATATTCAATAAAAGAAGAAATGAATCTACTTAAGAGTGTATTGCATCATGAGAAAGTGTGGGTCATAAATCCAAATGAAATAATGCAGTAATTTATGGTGCCACTTGTAATGATCATTCATCAAGGGAAGATTAAGCTGAATAAAAATCAAGTAGTAATGAAATGATGTAAAATAAAAAAAATGTTGAAGAAAGGCACATATAAGAAGAAAAAATTATTCAACAGAGAGTTATTAAGGAACTTTACTGCGGAAAACAAATGCAAAGAAGAAGAGGAGAGATTTAATAACGAAAAGTTATAATTGAAGAAATTTAAACATTAATCTCAAATTTGAAATGGTCAAATGATGATAATGATAGGAATGATCAAGAAAATAAGTGGGATCAATTTGAAAAAATTTGTATCAAAAACTCAATAAGGGAATCAAAAAATAATTTTATTGTAAGAGCTTTCTGAAGTTAAATTCATTTTTAATCCATATGTACTTACATATGTTTTTTCAGTCGGTGGGCCAGGTTTCCAAAAGTAAAGGAGTTTGACTATCCAAGTGATTTTCTCTTTCTCACTATTAAAGGTAAGAATAACCAATTAATCAGAGCTTACTGTTTAATTTCAAGTTGATCGAATAAATTTTTATCAAATAGGTTCCAGCCTATGTCCATATAGATATTTGGATGCCATTAATCAAGTTGTGTATTAAAATGCATCAGTCAGAGAAAATATTAATGTATTCTGTTCCCAGTGATAAGCATTGACGAAATGTTCATCAATGAGAGAAATTTCTTAACACACCCTTGGATATTTTAAAAATTATTTTGTATTAGTTACATTGATTAGTAACACATCATATCAATTATTCATTGCGATTGAGTCAAAGATACTACGCCTAATTGAAGGGTGTGTATCATTGACTTTTCTTCTCTTCACTCTCTGGATTGATATGGGGTTCAGAAAACCAGCATTTTTTTATCCTACATCACCAATTTATAAAGTCTTTGGTGGTAACGCAGTTGAGCCATTTATCAATATCTTCCAAACCTTTAATTTTCTAAAAACTTGAGTTTAATTAAAAGAATATTGGATCTCACCTAAGATATTTGTATCCAATGATTGCAAAGAAAAGCACAATTCCACAGTAAATTATCCAAATCTCTACCTAAGTTTTGTAATTACAGATTTCCATCCACAATGAATTATATATATAGAATGTTTTAACCTCTTCTTTTCACATATAATTTCCAATTATCATTTCTAAGTGGTAGAATGCGGATATGAGTCCTATAAATTGCACCTACAATATTCATTATACCCCAATACTTTGTAATAGATTCACTACTAATTTCCCATTCCAAATTCACATGACTATTTGAGGAATTAGCTGTAATTTTTCTAGTGTATTTCTCATAAATTTATGAAAAAAGTACTTACCCCATCATAAAATAAATAAAATTAAAAAATATCATGTATTCTATTGATTTCACAATTTTAAAAACATGATCCAAAGTAACAAAAATGCGCTCATTACCCAAAAAATAGAGTGCCACCTTAATTTTACATGCAACAGTATACAGATATACGTTTCTGTTTCTATTTTTTTAAATTCTGATTTTAAATGGGAAACAATGGAGGTATTAGGGGAGCACTTGCATGCAGGAGGAGGTTTCCAAGTCTCTCAGAGCTAAATCAAGGTGTAATTTATTAATAATGCCACTATATATAATCTTTTAGAAATTCATATTCTTAAAGAAGTCATAAGAATGATTCTTAGCTCAAAATATCAATGATTTTGAAAGGATTTATATATTCATAATTTCTTAATTCACAACATATAGCGTATATTACCTTGAGATCATGTTCAAGGAACCAGTTCAATGTCTCAAATTTCAAGATTCTTAAGAGAGATAATTTTAATTACAGTCAATCTACCTATTTAGAGATATTCAACACTTATTGGTATGAATATTTCTCATCTTATAGCAAGTTCGGTTCTTAATCACTTCCTGATGTGAAATGTGAAAAATATTTATTGACCTTTTTTTTCAATTCTATACCAACAGAAAAATATTTCAGCCTTAAACCCAATTGATTGGAAGAATTTCCTAAGATATTGATTTTGGAATCGCATAGCTGAAAAATCTTACTCAAGGGAATCTTGGAAATACACAATTTGCTAAGATGAAATATATATGTTCAAAATGTGATGTTGGTAACATAAGATATTCCACAAACAGCTAATAGTATAAGCTGCATTTGAAAATTTTTATTGATTTTATTATCAAAAATATTTAGGCAATAATAATTGAAAAACTCTTGGATTATATAGAAAGGGACAATTAAAGAACTTGCATAATTTCAATATCTGATTAATTTTACCCATTGAAGGGAGGTCTATATTTCCACTTTGATATCTAAAATATTTAAAAATATCTTTGTTCAATATTTATTATATTAGTAAAAATCTCTGAGAACCTATAGGGTACCTAAGTAAAATTATTTTAAAAGAATCCCCATGTAGTAGATGATACTTCATGGATTTCGGACCTAATAAATGATTAATATTTCTGTTTATAAGTGTTCTATGTGAGAAACGTCCATGTGATTAATTTTCGACCATCTCTCTTCATTTCATTTACCAAAGATACCAGAATTATGGTCATGAGGAGAGCGCTGATTATTTCTTTCAGCTTTTAACGAATTGAATTCTTCATCATTAAAATCAGCTATGATACCACTGTCTAGAAATGGGGTCAAAGTTTAAGGAACTTCAAGTATTTTTCTAGTTTTAAAATAATCTGTCTCATTAATGCAAGAACTAGCTACAATTAGTATTTGAAGTCCTTGTTAAATTCGCGTTTTGTCTCAGAATGGTCCAAATGATCATAGTGTAATAAATAACCTGAAGTTTTCAGTGTTTTTTGAATATAATATTATATATCTGGGGATATTTTCGATAGGTATTTCCATTCCCTTTGTGGAAGTAATCAACTTAAATCTTCCGGAATTTTGTGTGGATACATGTATAGCTTTTTTTGTGTAATAACTTGAAAAAATATGAATTTTTTCACATTACAAAAAAATAAATCCACTTAGATAAACGTTTTTTGGGTATAAACCTTCAGCAACTAATTGTAGTCTATAACCTCAATTTTATAACAAGGAAAGAGTATAAAAAAATGAGATTTCTTTTAAATTCAATTAATTAGCAATGAATCTGAGATAGCTTTTGGTTTACAATAATTCCCTTTGCTGTATATGGTAATTAAACACATTTATTTCTAATAAAATTTTAAGACTTCCCAATAGCTGACATAATTAAATATTTATTTTGGGGTTTATATTCATTTGAAGGAAAATGATAAATGATTTCTGAATCTAAATTTATGGTTATTTGCTTTTTTTGAGAGGTTTAACATACAAAATAACTTGAGAATAAGAACCAGGTTGAGGTTTCTGTTTTCTTTACAGGTTTTCCAGAAGGTAGGATAATGAAATGTTTGGAGAATCATGTTTTTCATGATATTAGATAAATAAAAGAATATACCCAAAGGAAAAGCCCTATTTTTTTCATGTATTGTAACTTCACAATTATTTTTGGGTTATTTTAATTCCTATTTTTCTGTTGTGCATAAAAAAGCAGGTCCACAAGATTCTCAATTATTTATAGTACTCAGTGGTCATGGAGGTTAATCATCAGTTAAGTAAAATCTATGAATTGAACAAGTGTCACAGGGGCTCTAGTGGACAGAAATACAAGAGTGGCCTGGCACTCAGCAATCAGGGAACTCACTTGGAAGACTCCAAAAAGAATAAAGAATAAAATAATAAGAATGAATTCCTCTAAAAGATATGCAGGTACAAGATGAGATGCAAAAGAGGAAAGGGAAGCCAAATGGCCAAAGAGCCAACCAAGTAAGTCCTTAATCACTGTTTCAACCTGCCAAAAATGAATAATGGAATTAGTAAGGATATGACCACCAAATATCCATTGACAGGCAAAGAAAGAGAAAGAGAAAAGTGCTAAATGACTGACTTAATAATATCAGTATTTGCTTAACTAAAATGAAAAGAAAATGAATATAAAATAAAATCAAAGTATATTAATTAACTGGGGAAAACCCCCCAGGGTGGAAAGGGTAGCCGGTATATGTGAAAAGTTGGGAGCTTGAGTTCTTCAGGCTGAAAACTGATCTGTATTGATCCTTGAGGCTGTATTGATTGTTTTGGGAATTGATACAGCTGGCTAATATTGAAATTGAATTGGGTTGAATGAATTTCCCATGCTTGAAAATGAAATACAGTTCTTGATGGATCCAGACTGTATTGAAATGAATATGGTTGCCAAGATGGATTGAGTGGAGCTTTGACACTTGACAACTTCTTTTTGGCACTGCGTCTTGAATACACTTTGAGAATGAATTGACAGTATTCACTTGGAAGGAATACTTGGAGTGAGAATAACCAATGACTGCTTGATGGCGTCATTGGCCTTTGACGCTGAAACACTTGCTCTTGAGCCTTGATGATTCCTCCAAATGATTGGGTGCCTTGATGACGTGATGAGATGTTGGAATGTTGGAAAGACCATTTGATATTGCCACCATTGAATTGCTGTTGAAAAATGATGCACTATGATATATAACATCATTTATGGCATATTGGTTGATTGGCAAGAAGATTATGTCCAAAGGTCTTGAGATGGAAAGGCAGAGGGGAAAAGGATGGATGTGATGGCTTCAGAGCTTTGAGAGGTGTTTCTGGGCCCTTTGGGGTTTTTGGCCACTTTTGGGTTCTGAGCCAAAAACTGGCCCAAAAGGCGGGAAAGTGTCTTTTGGACACTTTGCGTCAAAGTGCGCAAAAATGCGCAAAATGCGCATTATGAGCCCAAATGGCCAAAAACAGCCATTTGGGCCATTTCCCCTGGTTTTGAGGGAAATGACCAGAAATACCCATTTGGGCATAAATTGCCGCTATGGGTTCTGGATTGAGGTGAAGGGCCATGAAGGCCCCAAAACACAAATGGCCATAAATGGTCCATAAGATGATGACGTGGTCATATTGGCCACTGGTGATGGATATGGCCAATTGGCCATAAAAGAACTGTGGCTTGATATGCCATATGGGGATCCAAGGAGGTGAATTGCCATGGTTGTGACAGTACCCCCCACCTTGGAATGGTGAGCTCCTGAGCACCAATACAAGGTGAAGCCTGTTGAGGCTATTGGAAAGATTTTGAGAGGGTGATTCAAGAGGACTGATTAAGATAAAAATTTGAAAACTGATATTAAGAATTTGACATTTGAGGCAGGACTTGCTTGATCTTCTTTTGACATTGGCTTCATGATTTGAATTGAATTTTAAAATGAATGAAATTTTTTTGATGTGATAATTGACGTGATAACAGAAAATTTTAAAATGAAAATAAAATAAAAATAAAGAATGAAAATGAAAATAAGAAAAGAAAAGAAAAGAGAAACATGAATTGAATCCTGAGGAGGTTCCAATCTTCATCACTGAGGTTGATAACTGATGTTGAAATTGGCCAAGGACCTGGAAAGAGAAATTTGATGCCAGGTGCTCACAAAGTGGCCAAGGTGATGTTTTGACAAGATTTTAGACCCCTCAGGGAAGTGCACACCAGGAGAGGAACTTACTTTTGGTAGTTACCACTCCCGCCAGTGCCATAAAAATAAAACAACATTGTTGAAGGATTGAATTGAATTGAAAGACTTGGAAAAGAAAATTAAAAGAGTGAATGGTCCATTTGCCCAAGTGAAAATGGCCACAATTTTGGAATTGGATGTTGAAAAGCCCGGCGAAAGATCTGTGTCCAAAATTTGCAAAGTGCTCACAGAGTGGCCAAGGTGATGCTTACAACAATAAAAGAGTAGAATACCCCTAAAGGTGCATACCAGGAGTGAAACTTACTTTTGGTAATTCCTCTCCCCACCAAGCACCATAAAAATTCAAGCTCTTGAAGAATTGGGCCCAGGCTTGTAAGGATATAATGAATGAAAATCTTTGACGAGTTCAGGACAATTCTTGAGGTTTTCAGTTGGTTCCCAAGTGGATCTTTCTGGGTCTTGACTGAAACGTTTCCATTCCACCAAATACCATAATTTCCCTCTCTTGAGCTTTGAGTCCAGTATTTGAGAGACTTCCCATTCTTCTTCTTCTTCAATGATTATTGGAGGAGGAGGCTCTTGATGCCTATTAGGGATTGTTGACGTCTTGACTGGTTCCAAAAGGGAAATATGGAAAACTGGGTGGATGGATTTCCATTGAGATGGAAGCTTGAGGTGGCAGGCATGAGTGCTGACTTTATTCAAGATTGGAAAAGGACCCAGCCATCTTTCAGACAGCTTTTTGGTGGGTCTGGTTGATTTGATGTTCTTGGAAGAAAGCCATACCATGTCACCGGGATTGAAAACAGGTGGACTTGCTCTACTTTTATCTGCATACCTCTTAAGCCTGTTTATGGAAACTTAAAGTTCTCTCTTGATGTCTTGCTGTACTTATTGGATTTTGGTTGTTAAATTTCCAGCAGGAGTATCTTGAGTGATGTGAACTGAGACAAATTGAGGAACTCTTCCATAAACAGTGAAAAACGGTGATTGTTTTGTTGAAGAGTGGTCAGAGTTATTGTAGGCAAATTCAGCCAGAGGGAGCCAGGTGTTCCAATCATCTTGATGATAACTGACATACATCCAAAGGTACTGTTCTACTATCTGATTTACCCTCTCTGTCTGTCCATCAGTTTCTGGATGATAAGCAGTTGACAAGTCTCTTGAAATCTTGAGCTGCTGACAAAGGTTGGTCCAAAAGGAAGAAACAAAAAGAGAACCTTGATCACTAACAATGCTTGAAGGAAGGCCATGCTTTGAGAAAATATTGTTGATGAATAAATGGGCCAAATCTAATGAAGTGATTGAAGCTATTGTTGGAATAAAAACTGCCATTTTTGAGAATCTGTCCACTATGACAAGGATTGAGTCAAAGGAATTGGAAAGTGGCAATTGAGTGATGAAATCCATTGAAAGACAAATCCAAGGACCACTTGGAATTGGAAGAGGCTTGAGGAGTCCAAACTTCTTGTGATGAATATTTTTGTTTCTTGAACACTGTTGACAGGATGATACATAATCCTTGATGAATTGAGTCATGCCGGACCAGTGGAAATCCCGCTTGACAAGTTTGAGAGTCTTCTCTTGGCCAGGGTGTCCAGCTAGAGGAGAGTCATGCCGATTTTGAAGTATATTGAGTTGAATTGTGGGGTCATTTGGGACCACCACCCGATATTTGAAAAGGAGAAGTTTGGAAGAGGAATCAAGAGCATAATCTTGGACAGATTTACATTTACCCAAATCTTCAAGGACACTTCTATATTGAGTATCTTGCCACACTGCCTTCTGAATTGAATCAATCAAATTTGAAAATGAATCCACCTTGAATGCAAAATTCTTTTAGGCTTGAATTTCATCTTGCTTGATTATCTTCTGATAGTTCATTGGATTATTGCTGATGAAATCCTCCCCCCTCTCCGGGTAAACGTCGTCCCGACGTGACAAGGCATCTGGAAGGGTGGCCAAGCAGCCAGGGCGGTAAGTGATTGAGAAATGAAATTCAGATAAAAATTCAGCCCATCGGGCTTGACGGCGAGTGAGAATCTTGGAAGACATAAAATATTGAAGAGATGAATGATTGGTGAGAACTTCAAAAGGGGAAGAAATTGAAAGAAGGAAAGCTCTCCAGCGCTTGAGAGCCCAGACTATGCCAAGGAGTTCCTTGTCATTAATCTCATAATTGAGCTCAGCTGGGAGAAGCTTGCGGCTATCAAATGCAATGGGATGTTTTCCTGAGTCAGAGACCTGACTCAGTACAGCACTCAAGGCATAATTGGATGCATCGGTCTCTACAATGGTGGGTAGAGAAGGATTGAAGTGAGAAAGGATTGGAGCAGTGGTGAATGCCTCTTTGAGTTGATGAAAATGTCTAAGAGCTTCCTCATTGAGGGGAAAACGGGAATCTTTCTTGAGGAAACTTGTGAGTGAACTAATCTTCTTTGAATAATTTTTGATGAAACGGCAGTAGAAATTGGCAAATCCAAGGAATGATTGAAGAGCCTTGAGGTTTCTTGGAGGTGGCCAATTGAGAATTTGCTGGAATTTTTCTTGGTCCATCTTGAGGCATTCAGAAGACACAACATAACCTGAATACTCTACACTAGAAACATGGAATAGGCATTTGGATGCCTTAGCAAAGAGGTTATTGGCTCTGAGTCTAGAAAGAACAGTGGACACATTAGTGACATGTTCTTCCTCAGACTTGGAAAAGACCATAATGTCATCCAAATAAACCACAACATAAAAATAAAGGAGATCATAAAAAAATTTAAAAATATCATTGACAAGATTTTGAAAAGAAGCAGGAGCATTGGTAAGCCTAAATGGCATAACCAAGTACTCATAACTACCATATTTGGTTCTAAAACAAGTCAAATGTTCATCAACTTCCTTGATTCTGAGCAGGTTATATGCACCACGCAAATCAATCTTGGAGAAGATAGAAGAACCATTGAAAACAGTGAGAAGCTGATTCATAGGAGGAACAGGATACTTGTTCTTCCTAGTAACAGCATTGAGTTTGCGGTAATCAACACACAAACGGAAGCCACCATCTTTCTTTTTGACAAAAAGAACAGGTGCTCCTGTAGAAGAGGAGCTTGGCCAGATGAAACCTTTCTCTACATTCTCTGAAATGTATGCCCTGAGTGTATCTGACTCTTGGTTTGATAAAGAGTAGATCACCACAACTGGAGGTAGAGACCCCTCCAGCTCGATATGATGATCACAGGCACGGTGAGGAGGAAGTTTTTCTGCTTTAACCTTGGAGAATACATCCAAGTACTGGTGATAAACAGAAGGAACAACCTTCATCACGGTTTCTATTTCTTCTGGCTCTTCCTCTTCATCCCACAACTCCTCCAGGGAGTCATGATAAGATGAAGGAGGAAGGTCCATATTCCCAAAGAAGAGATGAAGTGAAGATACAGAATTATCTTCTCCAACATCTTGAATCTCTTTGGAGACTTCATCTCTAGATGATAGTAACAACTGATGGGAATTAAGGGAAGGAATATGGACAGAAGACGGAAATTATGGTGTTCTAGAATCACCAACCAGAGCTGCACATGATTTGGCAGAAGAAAAGTCATTACTGAAAAAAATGGAAGGATCATTATAGTCCTTATGATCAGAATTAAAGGTGATCAATCCTTGCCTCCAATCAATAAACAGATGAAAATGATTAAAAAAGTCAAAGCCCAATATGAGGTCTTCTCCCTTGGGAGTATCAATGACTAAAACGTCCCATTCAAAGCTTGGGAAGGAAGGGAGCTCAACCATATATTTAGTATGGTGAGTCACAAATAAGGAAGGAGACTCTGAGGAGTCAAGAATAATAAGAGGAATCTTCTCCAGGAGTTCTGACATGGTCAAAGAATACTTGTGAACAAACTGCTTTGCAATAAATGAGTTGGTAGCACCAGAATCAATGAGAATACTGTAAAACATATCAGAGAGAGAAGAAAAAACAAAAAATTTAAGAGAATTTTTGACACCAGTATTCAGAATGCACAATTGTGCTCTGGATGGAAAACTGTGAAGACCATCAAACACAACATGATCTTCACTCAGGCTTTTCCCTGGCTGGGAAATTTGCCTGACGGTTGGGTAAGCTTGTTTTGAGGCCTTTTGAAACAGGACTCAAGACTATGCTTCCCACCACAATAGGTACAAAGACCCTCCTTGATTCTTCTTTCTTTTTCAGAGTTCATGAGCTTGAAATATTTATTCAACAAAGAAAAATGGGGCTTGTCCCTTTTCTGAAAATTCTTCTTCTTCTTTTGACTTGAGCTTGAACAATTTTGAGGATGAGAAGAACTTGACTTTGAGGCGTCTGGCTTCTTCTCTTGATGATGACTCTTTTCATTTTGCCTCTCATGGTACCTGGTATCAAGTTCCAGGGTAACGTCCATGAAGTCTTGAAGAGAGTCAATTCTTGAAGGATGGGAGGCCAATTGATCCAAAATCCTGGATGGCAATCCCTTCCTGAAATGATGGATGAGAGCTCTTTCACCCCAATCCCTGATTCTTGAGACTAAACTTCTGAAATCAGCAATGTATAAGGATACATGCCCACCTTCTTTCATTCTTAAAGAATCCAGCTCGGCTTCTGCTTTTCTGACTTCATTCGGGTCACCAAATAGAGTGAAAAGTTGAGATTCAAATAAAGGCCAAGAATTGAGAAGGTAATTTGAGTCTTGATTGGTGAGATTGGAAAGATAAGGCTCAATCCATTTTGCAGCCCTGCCAATAAGAACTGATGTGGCATAGAGAACTTTCTTTCTGTCTTGAGAGAAGTTTGCCGGATCATTATGAAAAATAGACTGACAGGACTGAATAAAGCTTCTAACTTTGAAGGGCTGAGTCCCATCAAAGCATTCCACTGCCTTCATAGATGGAGTCTTGATGCTTCAGAGGATGAAGCTGCTTGAAGATTGGCCATAATTTGAGTCATTTGCTGCATGATGGCCAATAGAGATGGTTCAGACTGATGAGAGACAGGCTGATTAGACTGGGCTAGAGTTGGTCCTCCAGTACCTTGGGAAGCCTCCACCGGAGCAGGGACACCTTCAGTACCATCAGACTCTTCCTCTTCCACAGAATTCTCCTCCTGCTCTTCACCATCTTCACCTGGATCTTTGAAAATAGTCCTTGAAGTTCCTGGAAATCCGCCAACTACTCCTGAAAATGAACTTGATCTTCTGGGCCCTCTTCCTTCCTTCCTGGATGGTGCTGCTCCTTCCATGCGGGGTCCTCCATTGAGGAACTGCTGGGGTGCCATCTAGAGGAGCTCTTGGAGTTGGAGTGAGAACAGCTTGAGCTCTGGCCTGAGATCTTGTCTGTCTTGCCGGAGGTGAGTGTTGAACAGGCATGATTTCAGGAATAAAATGAAATAAATGAGTTTAAATCAAAATTTGCTTGAAGTGAAAAGAGTCAACAATCAAATCTTGAGGAAAAATCAATGAATAAAATGAAAGTCTTCAAGTACGTCAATAAATCAAAATCAAATGAAGTCTTGAAGTCAAAATCAAATCAATTTCTTGAAGTAAATCAATGAATCAAATCAAAATGAAGTCTTCAAGTCAATAAATTAATGAATCAAATCAATCAAAAATCAAAATGTTGCAAAAATCAGTCAATCAAATGAAATCTTGAAGAAAAATCAATTTATGTCAAAATTCTTGATGTGAAAAATCAGCAAAATCAATGAAATCTTCAGGTCAATCAATTTTCTTGAGGTCAATATCAAATATGTCAAATCAATCAATCAATCAAAATCAAGTGAATTATTCTTTAAAAACCAAAATTCTTCAAGAATGAATCAATTGTGAATATTGATGTGAATAACGTGTCTGAATATCTTGATGAAAAATTTGAGAATCAAAGAAAATCAAGATGAAGCCTGAATTATGAATGAAAAGAAAATTTGATGATTTGAAAAAGATTTTTGAAAAAGAATGACAAATAAAAAATGGGTCAGCTTTCAATTTTCAAAATGAAGAATGAGTGAAAGAAAATTGAGAGGTGACGATGAATCATTAAGTTCATAAGCGTAAAAGAATCATAATTTCGATGAAATGAGTGAATGAAATTATAAAGAAAGAATGAACAGAATGAAAAAGAAATTATGAGTTAATTAATATAATGTCACAGGGGCTCTAGTGGACAGAAATACAAGAGTGGCCTGGCACTCAGCAATCAGGGAACTCACTTGGAAGACTCCAAAAAGAATAAAGAATAAAATAATAAGAATGAATTCCTCTAAAAGATATGCAGGTACAAGATGAGATGCAAAAGAGGAAAGGGAAGCCAAATGGCCAAAGAGCCAACCAAGTAAGTCCTTAATCACTGTTTCAACCTGCCAAAAATGAATAATGGAATTAGTAAGGATATGACCACCAAATATCTATTGACAGGCAAAGAAAGAGAAAGAGAAAAGTGCTAAATGACTGACTTAATAATATCAGTATTTGCTTAACTAAAATGAAAAGAAAATAAAGATAAAATAAAATCAAAGTATATTAATTAACTGGGGAAAAACCCCCCAGGGTGGAAAGGGTAGCCGGTATATGTGAAAAGCTGGGAGCTTGAGTTCTTCAGGCTGAAAACTGATCTGTATTGATCCTTGAGGCTGTATTGATTGTTTTGGGAATTGATACAGCTGGCTAATATTGAAATTGAATTGGGTTGAATGAATTTCCCATGCTTGAAAATGAAATACAGTTCTTGATGGATCCAGACTGTATTGAAATGAATATGGTTGCCAAGATGGATTGAGTGGAGCTTTGACACTTGACAACTTCTTTTTGGCACTGCGTCTTGAATACACTTTGAGAATGAATTGACAGTATTCCCTTGGAAGGAATACTTGGAGTGAGAATAACCAATGACTGATTGATGGCGTCATTGGCCTTTGACGCTGAAACACTTGCTCTTGAGCCTTGATGATTCCTCTGAATGATTGGATGCCTTGATGACGTGATGAGATGTTGGAATGTTGGAAAGACCATTTGATATTGCCACCATTGAATTACTGTTGAAAAATGATGCACAATGATATATAACATCATTTATGGCATATTGGTTGATTGGCAAGAAGATTATGTCCAAAGGTCTTGAGATGGAAAGGAAGAGGGGAAAAGGATGGATGTGATGGCTTCAGAGCTTGGAAAGGTGTTTCTGGGCCCTTTGGGGTTTTTGGCCACTTTTGGGTTCTGAGCCAAAAACTGGCCCAAAAGGCAGGAAAGTGTCTTTTGGACACTTTGCGTCAAAGTGCGCAAATGCGCAAAATGCGCATTATGAGCCCAAATGGCCAAAAACAGCCATTTGAGCCATTTCCCCTGGTTTTGAGGGAAATGACCAGAAATACCCATTTGGGCATAAATTGCCGCTATGGGTTCTGGATTGAGGTGAAGGGCCATGAAGGCCCCCAAACACGAATGGCCATAAATGGTCCATAAGATGATGACATGGTCATATTGGCCACTGGTGATGGATATGGCCAATTGGCCATAAAAGAACTGTGGCTTGACATGCCATATGGGGATCCAAGGAGGTGAATTGCCATGGTTGTGACAACAAGGAATTTTGAATTATAGGTTTTTGCATAAATGTGACATGTTATGGTGGGTTTGAATGTACTATTGTAAGCTCATTAGGAGCTGAACTAAGTTTTCTTAGGATAGTTTTTCAGGTGCTACTGTTAATGAAAGTATAACAATTTAGCCCCCCAAGAAATTGGAAGTCTTCATGGAGGAATATGGAATGCGGAGGAATTCTGGGTGTGGTATAGAAATATGTATACATCAGGCTGAATTTTAAGCGAAATGGGATGGTCCGAGCACATTTTTGAGCCTTATTTTTTCTAGGAAATGGATTCCTCCTAAGCTCATATTGTTCCATTTTACAAGGATATTATAACAGGATTTTGCGATTTTTGGCCTCTCAAATTCTCTGCAGTACACAAATTATGTGAATTATCATCTGAAGAATTCGTATTTATGCTATGAATATATGGCTGTTTTGAAGCTAAGGAAGGGTCCAGGGAATGGAATTATGAGGTAGTGTACATAATTTGACCTCATCAATGTAGTTAAATTATCTCTGAATATTGTCTTGGGTGTCAGCCTGTGACTCAAAGCCAGAGCACAAGCATCACAGCCAGATACCATAAACCAATGGTAGAGCCAAGATACCACCAAAACATGGAGCTTATCTGTAAGATGTGACTGTGAAACTGATGATAATATTACTATTAATCAACAGTACTATGTCTGTTCTTATCAAATATAATAATAAAATATTATTATAACCACAATTAAATGACTAAAGAATTATTTATTTCATGTGTTAAACACTACTAGTGATTTTAACAGTGAGCAGTAATTGTCTACAAGAATCAATTACAAGAAGATGTTAATAATAAGACTTCTTTTATTAAAATAATAAAATTATTTTAATATATAATTAAAAATATAATTGTTGAAGAAAACTAATTATTTAGAGAAAAACTTTAAGAATTAAGGATAAATCACTCACTAATATTCCAAAGAGCTTATTGAAAGATAAGATAGAGAGATTTGACGTAGAATTGTGGATTTAAGGGATCAAAATGTATTTATAACAGTATTACAACAACATATAGTTGGATTCTATGATTTCACGTCTTTCTGATTGATTCTGAAAGGATTAAAACACTTAAGAATAGCTTTAACTAATACTTACTTGTTGGTAACAATGATTTAAATGATAATAAGATGATTTGATATGGAAAAAACAGCAAGAGGAGGCCTCTTTTAATTCAACAACAGCTCACAGAGGCGTGCCATGGAGCAAACTGAAAAACCAGTGAGTGAGAAAACAATAAACCCTTTTGGATTATTGATTGCATCATCTGTTGTCACATAAGATTATCATAATTACTCAATTGATGCTTTTATGTGACTACCAACCCCAATATGGTGAAGAATAAAAGGAGTAAGATCTGTAAATCTTCTTTTATTCCAAAATAATCATTGATGTCTCTAATTTATCAATGTTATTGGCAATTTAATCACAGGTTGTAATTACTGTGAATTTTTGAAGATTCAGTGTTTCACGTAGAATAATCAAAAATTGACTGTAAGTAAAACTTTGAATTTTACAATTTCAACCATAATTCTTTTTGGTTTTACTATAGCTAATACAGTTCTACATTGGTCTCAAAAGTTTCAGAGAGATTCATTAAGAATTGTATTTTTAATGAATTTTTGAAGTTTTTACCTCATTTCTATGTAGAATTGCAAATATCAGTGTTTTACTGGTTGCTATGAGGTAAATCAATGGATAAAAGTCCAAAAATGGTTTTAATTATTTTTTTGGGGTCTATAAATGGAAAGTCATTAAGAATTGACATGGTTACAGGAGTCTAAGTAGCTCTTTACCTCCTTGGCACATCAAAATAGCAGGTTATTTGCTATTTTCTTAAGATTTTACTGTAGTTGTAACATGCTAACCAAGTTCCCAAAGTGTTTTAGTTTACTAATTGGTCCAAGATCAGCCATGGATCCAAGGTATTGATCTGTCCACTGCACTGGGGCCTGAGAAGTTGGGTACCCTGGCTCTCTTTGATGTCTTTTGTCCTCCTTGCTTATTTTTCATGTCAAATTAGAAATTTAAGCTTAAAGTGAGATATCCACTATGGGTGTACCAAAAGTCCATGTAAGAATACCATGATATTAAGTTCACAAAGCATGCATAACACTATTCTTAGTGTATATGTAACATGGGATTTCTCACATTCCCATTATTTTGGTGTGAAATTAAGAAAAACAAAAATTTTCAGGGATCTTTTATGTGGTATTGAAGTATTTTCCATATTACCACCTCAAAGAGTTAATTTGAGCTTATTCACTCGATGGAGCTACCCTGGGTGAAACTTTGTGTAGAATCCAAATCTGGCCTTAAATCCATGGATTTACTTACTCAATAAAAGGTAATTCATCTTTTCTGAAATAAAAAATGATGAATTTTGGATATATGCATGACTTATGAGTTATGCATAATGCAAAATTTATTTTTAAGATAATTGTGGCCTCTTTGGGTATTTAAAATATACCTCAAGGCTCACATTCCCTCCCACCAAAAATAAAATTGTACTACAATTTTATCAATGGTATGAAGAATAAAATCCCCAAAGGGGGTTAATGTCCACTGTCCAACCTCTTTACATCACTCAGATCAAGTAATTTAAAGCACATTTACAGACATATTCAAGCTTTTGGCCTTATTTCATGTCTAAATATTCTCAAGAGTTTACCTGAGTCAGGTATTTCTGATTCTGCCAGCCATTCATCTTCACGTACTGGATTTTTATATCTGACAAGATATTCTCTCTGAATTTTACCACTAAGTCTCCTTTTTTAATGACTTTATTTATGTTTTTGTATTTATTCTGTTCAACTCTTGAACTGCTTTGGTTCCATGTAAGGCAACAATAACAAAAGCTCCTACATAAGAATCTTTAACTTTCTTTGGGTGTCAGCCTGTGACTCAAAACCAGAGCACAAGCATGACAGCCAAACTACCATAAACCAATGGTATAGCCAAGGTACCACCAAAACATGGAACTGAGCCAAATAAGCTCAAAAGGTATTAAAAGGAAGAGGAAACTCACCTCTTCCTGAGAATATAAGTCCCATCACCATAGGACAAGAAATAACAAAGTTATTGCTGAGCATAAACCTTAATTTTCACCTCTCATCTAAAATCTAGAAGGAGAGGCTTAACCCCATCAAATGGGTATTAAAAATGAAGCTCTCCGTCAGGGCTATCCAATGGTACCAGGCAAACTGAGCTAGCACCAATATTACTGGAGTTATGGTCAATTTCAGGCCAAATAAGGGTGAACAAAACATTCACCTCTCATCTAACTTCTACAGTTTTAGCGTGGGATACCTAAAGTGGGGTAATTTTGGAAAAAGCACAATCAGGGCTATCTGATGATGCCATCCATTTCCCCATAACTCAGCTAGAACAAAAGTTATGGGGCAAACAAGCTCAATACAGCTTCTTGCCCAAAACACGCAAATGTACAAAAATCTTGTACATGGGATAACTTTGCCATATTTAATGATAACCATATCAAATGAGGTACCATTGTGTAGAGCACATACAGGGCTACACACTGAACCAATTTTGAGATTGATATCTCAAGAAATGACAAAGGTATGGCTGTTTTAAGGTCAAAATCCCACCAGCTGTCATATACAGCCTTACCATTGGATAATATCCCATAACCATGAATATGAGGTGTCAAATAGACAAAGAAACATGTTTTTACTTCAATACCTCATATGTCAGTCAATACTGGGGTCCCATAAAGCTTCTGTACAGCATTCTACGCGTCATACACGTCAGAATCAGGCTGTGAGGTCCCCAGATGAAACTTTTCACCCTGTATTGGTGAAATCCGCCCAGATGTGGTTTCAAAACCACATCTGAGCCCAATACAGGGTATACAGGCTGTTTGCAAACCACAAGCCTGTCCTGGAGAGTGAAAAATCTTCACTTCCTCTACGTGGAAAGGTCTAGCAGCCTTTCCACCCCAATTTCAGGATAAAAGGAGGGCTTTTCACAGCCAAAATCATCTCCTCATCCTTCTCTTGAATAACCTACTTAGTAAACTGTCAAAAACAGTTTTACTCTTGGTTAATAATCAGGTATAATTATAAATTTAATTATTGTAGTCTTTTATTATTGTAACCCAACAGATAAAGCTGCACCCAGGGCTTTCAGCAGTGCTCACCACCACTATATCTCTATAGTAAAGCCCTTAAAATCTCAATTTAATCATCCATTATCAACTTTATTGTCTTTTAAAACCATTTTTTACCGTGTCACAGTCATAGTTTTAGTTGTAAATAGCCTTATTACTTCTTCAACATAGACTCATCCTGACATTTTGGGGGCCTGGCCGTGTTTTAAATCCTTTTTTGGACCTTATAAGTAAGTCTTTTCTCTTTTTATGACTTATTAACAAGTTTTTTATCTTTTTTTAGACGTGATTTGTCTATTAAAATATATATTTTATATATCTTTATCCTTTTCTCTATATATACTCATATTATAAGAGTATCATTCACGTGGTTAATACCCACTGAAAAGAACTATTTTTGGCATGTTTTGTATATAAAAACACATAAGCCATTAATAAGTCCTGTATTCTTGACTGAATAAGGACACCTCTGACTGAAAAACCATCAGTTGAGGCGTGGTTAAGTGTATTGTTAACTCAATAACACTTATACAAAACCACTTGTACAGAATACACTTGAAAACCACAAGTGTATCTGTGGGATACTGGCACACAAACAAGTGTGACAGGGTACCAAAAGCTGTAATTCTGATGTGGAATTGTTGATTCAATTACACCGTCATTATACAGGGCACATTGTAGTAACATACAAGCCCAGAGGCCAATCTTAGACATGCAAAACCAGCATCCTTGAGAAGTCTTAACTGACATAAGCCCTCTTTTTTCCTGCCTTGATTCAGTGGAAGAAAATCACATCCCACTTGAGACCCAGTCACAGGCCAACACACCAGTGACACCCTCAGAACCAGAGGGAAGCAAGGGCAAAGGAAAGAGGCACAGTGAAGGTCTCATCACAGCCAAAAAGTGGACACCCATAGCCACTCAGAGAAGTAGAAAACCACGAAACTCTGCATCCATACAAGGTAAACCAACCTTAACCACTTGTACAGGAAAGATTACAATTATTAACCCAGTTGTAACTTCCAAAGGCAAACTGCCCAAGTCAGCAGACAATAAATTTGTACAAGGCACAGTCAAAGGTAAATACCCTAAGAACATAAAGTTTTTGACTGCTTGCAAACACTGATATGTCCCCTGCATACCTCAGAGATCTTGGCTTACAAAGGAACCAGCCAGAAGACAGAGAAGGATTGTCCAGAACCAGCAGACCTGGAAGAAGACACCTTGGACACAGTGGTCGATGGCAAAACAATGAGGGAGATAATATCAACCTTGCCATTCACACTCAAATTCAACAGAAACCTCAAACCAGAGGACTGGAAGGATATGGATCAAGTTCTTCAGATCCACCAACTCCTGAAAGATTTGTTTCAATGGAGCATGGACAACAAGAGGTTCAACCTAGCAACTCACTGGGCAGAACTGGGATCAAGTTGCCAGAAGATCTGTCTCAAAGAGATAGACTTCAAAGACCTTATGGAAATCACCAAAGGTTGGAATCCTACAAGGCAGCACAGACTCCTGGAGGCAAGGGCACAGAGGATAAGGGAGAATCAAGCCACTATCCAAGCAATAGAAGAACAATTAACCCAGACAGGGCCTACTCAGATTCCTTCAGGTTCACAAGGAGCAGGCCAAATCAGCTCTCTAGTGGCTTCACACCATTCAGAAACCAGCAGATCAGTGGCCAAGAGTCACCATTCTTCACAATTCCAGGAAGTTTCGAGGAGAAGACAAGGAAACAAGGGCAAGAACAAAGCCTCCTTCAACCAGAGGAGGAAAGAGTCAGACCCCATGATCCAGAAGCTGTTAGATTTGGTAAAAGAAGTACACAAGAACCAGAAGTAGTTGTAAACCACTCTAGAATCAGTAGTCCTAGTAATAGAAACATTACCCCCACTCAGACTGAAAATAACATTGTCACATCTGAGAGTAACATCAACAGTGATACACTGTGGTTACAAATGTCCCAATATGCTGAACAATCTGCAAAGCAGTTTTCAGAAATTAAAGCTAGCCAAGAGGGGATGAGACAAACTCAAGCCTCCTTGGAACAAATAGTTAAGAATCTTTAGGAAGGATATGCTCAACTGAGCAAAGCCTCTGAAGAAACCAACAAAAGAAAGAATATAGTCTTTGAAGAACAACACCACAGCACAAGGGACAGGGAGTGTCTGGATCAAGACATTAACAAACTGTTTAATGCCTATCATTGCTTGAAGCCTCAACCACAAGGCCAAACTATGGAGAATCCATATCAACCAGATGACATCAAACCAGATGCCATGTTGAATAAGGCAAGATCTCCATCACAATACCAGGATGGAGATGGCATGTCTTATTCAGAGAAGGAAGCCTTAAAACAGCTTCCTGAGGCCTCAAACTGGCCCAAATTCTCTGTATCAGGAGAATATGATCATATGGAACTCATAGATTATATTGATGGACTCTTCATTGATGTACCAAGCATACCAGACTACTGGATTACTGCTAGATTGAATACTGCATTTAAAGGTCATGCAAGTATATGGTACACAGAAATGAAGGAAATCCATGGCAGAAGAAACTGGCCATGGTGGAAGAGGCAAATCATCCAAAAGTACAGTAATGGAACTTGGATATGGCAAAAGACCATGTCATTTGAAAATGACAAATACTCTGTGGACAAAGATCCATATGAGTGGTGTCTTAGGCAGTCTAAAAGACTCAAAGCCATTGATCCTCAGATGAACATCCAAATGAGGAATCACAAACTTCTGACACAACTGCCAGGAGAACTAGAGCATGCAGTTAAATGCAGATGCAACCAAAATTGCACTCTAGATGACATGGCCAACACCTTACAAGACATAAGGAAGAGGACAAATATAGGGAAATTCACCCCATATAAGAGCAGTAGTTTCAAAGAGAAACAACCTTTCAGGGTAGAGTTTAAAGACAAACCCAAAGAAAGAGTGGCAGAAGTGGCAAAGTAGAGAAATTCTTGTCACAATTGTGGTTCAACAGACCACTATGCCAACAACTGTCCAAAGGCAAAGAAGAAAGTCTATGCCATAGAGAAGGTCCCTGAGGAAGAACCTCCAACAGAGGATTCTGATTTAGACTCTATGGGTGATGCCATCAGAGAACCATCTGAGGATGATCAAGACCCAAGAGAGGAATTTCTAGTGGAATACCAAGAAGAAACCCCACCGGAAATCCAGGACATACAGTTGGAAGCAGGCATGCCACAGGACACTGCTAACAAAAACTTTTCCAAACACACACATGATGCACAAACATTCCTGGTTACACCAACCAAAGGAATGGCATATATACATGGAACAGCCACATAAATGACTGTTTGCATTGACAATGGTCAGCATCCACTGATCATTGATAGTGGAGCACACTGCTCCATAGTGGCCAGAAACTATCTGGATACCCACTTCCCAAACTGGGAAAAACAGCTCTTGCCCACTAAGGCAAAGAACTTTAAAAGTGCATCAGGGAAGATGACTTCTATTGGGACAATTATCAAAGAGATAATTATACCCCACAGGAAGGGTAATATCAGACTCAACCCAGAGTTTGTAGTGCTTAATGATGCCCACATCCAAGGGTTTCTACTGGGAACAGATTACCAGAGGATGTATGGCATAGATATTTACAACAGTAAAAATAGGCACATCACCATAGGTACTAAAAAGGAAAAGAAATTTTCCCTTGACATATACCAGATATCTTCTCAGGATCCACTGGAAGAATGTCAGCCTGTGACTCAAAACCAGAGCACAAGCATGACAGCTAAAATACCATAAACCAATGGCATAGCCAAAATACCACCAAAACATGGACCTGAGCCAAATTATCTCAAAAGGTATCAAAAGAAAGAGGAAACTCACCTCTTTCTGAAAATATAAGTCCCATCACCATAGGGCAAGAAATAACAAAGTTATTCCTGCTCAAAGTTATTGCTGAGCATAAACCTTAATTTTCACCTCTCATCTAAAATCTAGAAGGAGAGGCTTAACCCCATCAAATGGGTATCAAAAATTAAGCTCTAAGCCAGGGCTATCTAATGGTGCTAGCCAAACTGAGCTAGCACCAGTATTACTTGAGTTATGGTCAAATTCAGACCAAATAAGGGTGAACAAAACATTCACCTCTCATCTAACTTTTACAGTTTTAGTGTGAGATACCTAAAGTGTGGTCTTTTTGGAAAGAGAACAATCAGGGCTATCTGATGGTGCCATACATTTCCTCATAGATCAACTACAACAGAAGTTATTGGCCAAACAAGCTTAATACAGCTTTTTCCCAGACCACGCCAATGTACAAAAATACTTGTACATGGGATAACTTTGTCATATTTAATTATAACAATGTCAAGTTGGGTACCATTGTGTAGAGCTCATACAGAGCTATTCAATGAACCAACTTTGAGCTTGATATCTCAAAACCTGACAGAGTTATGACCATTTTAAGGTCAAAATCCCACCTGCTGTCAGATACAGCCTTACCATGGGATAATATCCCATAACCATGAATATGAGGTGTCAAATAGACAAAGAAACATGTTTTTACTTCAATACCTCATATGTCAGTCAATACTGGGGTCCCATACAGTTTCTGTACAGCATTCTACGCGTCATACACGTCAGAATCAGGCTGTGAGGTCCCCAGATGAAACTTTTCACCCTGTATTGGTGAAATCTGCCCAGATGTGGTTTCAAAACCACATCTGAGCCCAATACAGAGTATACAGGCTGTTTTCAAACCACAAGCCTGTCATAGAGAGTGAAAAATCTTCACTTCCTCTACGTGGAAAGGTCTAGCAGCCTTTCCACCTCAATTTCAGGATAAAAGGGGGGCTTTTCACAGCCAAAAGCCTTTCCTCATCCTGCTATTGAATAACCTACGTAGTAAACTGTCAAAAACAGTTTTACTCTTGGTTAATAATCAGGTATAATTATAAACTTAATTATTGTAGTCTTTATTATTGTAACCCAACAGATAAAACTGCACCCAGGGCTTTCAGCAGCGCTCACCACCACTATATTTCCATAGTAAAGCCCTTAAAATCTCAATTCAATCACCTTTTATCAACCTTTTATCTTTAAAAATCTATTTTTTACCGTGTCACAGTCATAGGTTTAGTTGTAAATAGCCTTATTACCTCTTCAACATAGACTAAGCCTGACATTTTGGGGGCCTGGCCGTGTTTTAAATATTTTTTTTGGACCTTATAAGTAAGTCTTTTCTATCTTTATGACTTATTAACCAGTGTTTTATCTATTTTTAGGCATAATTTCTCTATTTAAAAATATATTTTATATATATTTATCTTTCTTTATATATATACTCATATTATAAGAGTATTTTTCACGTGGCTAATACCCATTGAATATAACTATTTTTGGCGTGTTTTGTATATAAAAACACATAAGCCATTACTAAGTCCTGTATTCTTGACTGAATAAGGACATCTCTGACTGAAAAACCATCAGTTGAGGCGTGGATTAAGTGTATTGTTGACTCAATAACACTTATACAGAATACACTTGAAAACCACAAGTGTATCTGTGGGATACTGGCACACAAACAGTGTGACAGGGTACCAAAAGCTGTAATTCTGACGTGGAATTGTTGATTCAATTACACTGTCATTATACAGGGCACATTGTAGTAACATACAAGCCCAGAGGCCAATCTTAGACGTGCAAAACCAGCATTTTTAAGAAGTCTTAACTGACATAAGTCCTCCCTTTTCTGCCTTGATTTCAGTGGAAGAAAATTATATCCCACTTGAGACCCAGTCACAGGCCAACACACCAGTGACACCCTCAGAACCAGAGGGCAGCAAGGGCAAAGGAAAGAGGCACAGTGAAGGTCTCATCACAGCCAAGAAGTGGACACCAATAGCCACTCAGAGAAGTAGAAAACCACAAAACTCTGCATCCATACAAGGTAAACCAACCTTAACCACTTGTACAGGAAAGATTACAATTATTAACCCAGTTGTAACTTCCAAAGGCAAACTGCCCAAGTCAGCAGACAATAAATTTGTACAAGGCACAGTCAAAGGTAAATACCCTAAGAACATAAAGTTTTTGACTGCTTGCAAACACTGATATGTCCCCTGTATACCTCAGAGACCTTGGCTTCCAAAGGAACCAACCAGAGGAGAGAGGAGGATTGTCCAGAACCAGAAGACCTGAAAGAGGACACCCTGGACACAGTGGTGGATGGCAAAACAATGAGGGAGATAATATCAACCTTGCCATTCACACTCCAATTCAACAGAAACCTCAAGCCAGAGGACTGGAAGGATATAGATCAAGTTCTTCAGATCCACCAACTCCTCAAGTTTCTTTCAATGGAGCATGGACAACAAGAGGTTCAACCTAGCAACTCACTGGGCAGAACTGGGATCAAGTTTCCAGAAGATCTGTCTCAAAGAGATAGACTTCAAAGACCTTATGGTAATCACCAAGGGTTGGACTCCTACCAGGCGGCACAGACTCCTGGAGGCAAGGGCACAGAGGATAAGGGAGAATCAAGCCACTATCCTAGCTATAGAAGAACAGTTGACCCAGACAGGGCCTACTCAGATTCCTTCAGGTTCACAAGGAGCAGGCCGAATCAACTCTCCAGTGGCTTCACACCATTCAGAAACCAGCAGATCAGTGGCCAAGAGTCACCATTCTTCACAATTCCAGGAAGTTTCCAGGAGAAGACAAGGAAACAAGGGCAAGAACAAAACCTCCTTCAGCCAGAGGAGGAAAGAGTCAGACCCCATGATCCAGAAGCTATTGGATTTGGTAAGATCTGTCTCAAAGAGATAGACTTCAAAGACCTTATGGAAATCACCAAAGGTTGGAATCCTACAAGGCAGCACAGACTCCTGGAGGCAAGGGCACAGAGGATAAGGGAGAATCAAGCCACTATCCAAGCAATAGAAGAACAATTAACCCAGACAGGGCCTACTCAGATTCCTTCAGGTTCACAAGGAGCAGACCAAATCAGCTCTCTAGTGGCTTCACACCATTCAGAAACCAGCAGATCAGTGGCCAAGAGTCACCATTCTTCACAATTCCAGGAAGTTTCGAGGAGAAGACAAGGAAACAAGGGCAAGAACAAAGCCTCCTTCAACCAGAGGAGGAAAGAGTCAGACCCCATGATCCAGAAGCTGTTAGATTTGGTAAAAGAAGTACACAAGAACCAGAAGTAGTTGTAAACCACTCTAGAATCACTAGTCCTAGTAATAGAAACATTACCCCCACTCAGACTGAAAATAACATTGTCACATCTGAGAGTAACATCAACAGTGATACACTGTGGTTACAAGTGTCCCAATATGCTGAACAATCTGCAAAGCAATTTGCAGAAATTAAAGCCAGCCAACAGAGGATGAGACAAACTCAAGCCTCCTTGGAACAAATATTTAAGAATCTTCAAGAAGGATATGCTCAACTGAGCAAAGCCTCTGAAGAATCAAACAAAAGACTGAACCAAGTCATTGAAGAACAACACCACAGCACAAGGGACAGGGAGTGTCTGGATCAGGACATTAACAAATTGTTTAATGCCTATCATAGCTTAAAGCCCCAACCACAAGGCCAAGCTATGGAGAATCCATATCAACCAGATGACATCAAACCAGCTGCCATGATGTTGAATAAGGCAAGATCTCCATCACAATACCAGGATGGAGATGGCATGTCTTATTCAGAGAAGGAAGCCTTGAAACAGCTTCCTGAGGCCTCAAACTGGCCCAAATTCTCTGGATCAGGAGAATATGATCATATGGAACTCATAGATTATATTGATGGACTCTTCATTGATGTACCCAGCATACCAGATTACTGGATTACTGCTAGACTGAATACTGCATTTAAAGGTCATGCAAGTATATGGTACACAGAAATGAAGGAAATCCATGGCAGAAGAAACTGGCAATGGTGGAAGAGGCAAATCATCCAAAATTACAGTAATGGAACTTGGATATGGCAAAAGACCATGTCATTTGAAAATGACAAATACCCTGTGGATAAAGATCCATATGAGTGGTGTCTGAGACAGTCTAAAAGACTTAAAGCCATTGATCCTCAGATGAACATCCAGATGAGGAATCACAAACTTCTGACACAACTGCCAGGAGAACTAGAGCATGCAGTGAAATGCAGATGCAACCAAAATTGCACTCTAGATGACATAGCCAATACCTTACAATACATAAGGAAAAGGACAAATATAGGGAAATTCACCCCATATAAGAGCAGTGGTTTCAAAGAGAAACAACCTTTCAGGGTGGAGTTTAAAGACAAACCCAGAGAAAGAGTGGCAGAAGTGGAAAGGAAAAAGAATTCTTGTCACAATTGTGGTTCAACAGACCGCTATGCCAACAACTGTCCAAAAGCAAAGAAAAAAGTCTATGCTATAGAAAAAGTCCTTGAAAAAGAACCTCCAACAGAGGATTCTGAATCAGACTCTATGGGAGATGCCATCAGAGAACCATCTGATGATGATCGAGACCCAAGAGAGGAATTTCTAGTGGAATACCAAGAGGAAACCCCATTGGAAATCCAAGATATACAGTTGGAAGCAGGCATGCCACAGGACAATGCCAACAAGAACTTGTGCAAACACACAAAAGATGCACAAACATTCCTGGTTAACCCAACCAAAGGAATGGCTTATATACATGGAACAGCTACAAAAATGACTGTATGTATTGACAATGCTCAGCACCCACTTATCATTGACAGTGGAGCACATTGCTCCATAGTGGCCAGAAATTATCTGGATAACCCCTTCCCAAACTGGGAAAAACAGCTCTTGCCCACTCAGGCAAAGAGCTTTAAAAGTGAATCAGGGAAGATGACTTCCATTGGGACAATTATCAAAGAGATAATTATACCCCACAGGAAGGGTAATATCAGACTCAACCCAGAGTTTGTAGTGCTTGAAGATGCCCATATCCAAGGGTTTTTACTGGGAACAGAGTACCAGAGGATGTATGGCATAGATATTTACAACAGTAAAAACAGGCACATCACCATTGGTACCAACAAGGAAAAGAAATTTTCACTTGATATATACCACATATCTTCACAAGATCCACTAGAAGAACTCTTGAAGGAATTCAAGGAGGGACAGTTTAGCACTACCCTCAGCAGTAAACAAAAACTAAGTTTACTGAAGATGCTGAGGAAGAACAGACCAGCATTTTCCATTGGTGAAGAACCACTAGGCAAGATCAAAGGCCATGATATAGAACTATATCTGGATGTGGAAAGACCTTATCCACCCATGCTGAGGAGACCTCCTTATCCAGCAAGTCTGGAAACCAGGAAAGAAATTGAAAAACACATCAATGAACTCCTGGACATGGATGCCATCAGGAAGATTGGACATAATGAAATAGTGGAAATCACCACTCCTGTCCTGATCACCTGGCATGATGGCAAGTCTAGATTGTGTGAAGACTTCAGAGCCCTGAATAACTACACAAAAACAGACAGGTACCCTATACCAAGGATACCTCATGCCTTGGATAAGCTGGCCAAAGCCAAATACATAACCAAGATGGATTGTATGAAAGGCTTCCACCAAAATGGAGCTAAACCAAACTCCATGAAGTTGCTCAGAATAATATGCCATATGGGCATATATGAGTACACCAGAATGCCATTTGGCATCAAGAATGCACCAGCCCACTTCCAAAGGATGATGGACACCATATTTCAAGAAGAAATAATGGAAGGCTGGATGGTAGTATATATTGATGATTTCATTATATACTCAGAGACATGGGAAGACCAGGTACAATACATAGACAGAGTGCTAAGTAAATGTACACCCATCAATCTGAAAATTTCACTTAAAAAGTGTAATTTTGGCCAACAAGTGCTACTAGCTCTAGGACACAAAGTCTCAGGCCTTAGTCTGGCAATTGACCAGAACAAAGTAGCAGCAGTACTGCAAAAGCCAGTACCAAAGAACATCAAAGAGATGCAATCTTTCCTTGGATTTGCTAGCTACTATAGAAACCACATCAAAACCTTTGCCCACATAACTAGTAGTTTATACAAGTTATGCTCAAAGGATGTAGTTTTTGAAATAACCAAGGAAAGGGGGATGCATATGAGAGGATCAAATATGAACTCACAAATGCACGTGTGCTCATCTTGCCAGACTTTGAACTACCATTCAAGTTATAAATAGATGCAGCATGCAGCCAAGGCTTGGGAGCAGGCCTTCACCAAAGACAAATTGTGGATGGTGAACCAAGAGAAGGTGTAATATGTTATATCTCCAGGCAGCTGAAAGATTCAGAAGCCAGGTATGGGGCCACCCAGACAGAATGTCTATGTCTAGTCTGGGCTCTAGAAAAACTCCATTATTATTTGGAGGGTGCAGTCTTTTAAGTCTACACAGACTGCACAGCCTTGAAGTATTTACTAAACATGAAGACTACTAATAGACACATGCTGAGATGGCAAATAGCCATCCAGGAGTATAGAGGGAACCTGACCATCATATACAAAGAAGGTAAAAGCCATACCAATGCAGATGGCCTTAGCAGATGGCCACTGGACAATGTCAAAAGCAATCCAGCTCATGACCCTGAAGTTTCTGCAAAAATTCTTATCCATTTTATGGAAATAAATAGGAAGAAGAACTTCAGATTCTCTGAATGGGCACCAGGGAGTGGTACCCTTGACAGTGGAAACACTGATTCAGAAGGGACAGAAACCCCCATACTGGGAATAAGTTCCTCAGAACTGCACAATGAATTTGTCAATGCAGTACTAAAATCATATGCTAAACAAAAACAGTGTAGCATACCACTCCAACTCCTTCAACAAAAATACAGGAGCCCAGAACTGGAAACCCAGCTGGAGGAACCCTGGTTGAGGGCCTATAAGGACAATAAATTCTTCTTTATAGATGGCCTGATTTATCACAGAGAAAAGCACACCAGTGCACTCACAGTGATAGACAGAGACCACATCTCTTTAATCCTGCAGGAATGCCATGACTGCCCCTACATGGGACACATGAGTGAGGACAGGACTAAAGAAAGGGTAGCAAGCACAGCTTGGTGGCCCAAGTGGGAGCAAGAGTTGAGTGAATACATCAACACTTGTGAAAGATGCCAAAAGGCAAATAGAAAGCATGGGAAGAAATATGGGTTGCTTCAACACATAGAAGAACCCAAACACCCATGGGAGACCATCAACATGGACTGGGTCACAGGACTTGTCCCAGGAGGCAAAGAAAACTACAATGCCTGCTTAATCATAGTTGATAGGCTCAGCAAGAGCATGAGATGTCTACCATGCCATAAAGAGGACACAGCCATGGACACTGCTCTGTTATTTTGGAATAACATCATATCCACCTGTCGAGTCTCTAAGATCATAATTAGTGACAGGGACCCAAAATTCACATCTGAATTTTGGACCAATTTATATGACATGCTTGGCACCAAGCTTGCTTTTTCCACAGCTTACCATCCACAAACAGATGGCCTAGCTGAAAGGATTATCCAAACAATGGAGGACATCCTCAGAAGATTCTGTGCCTACGGCATGGAATACAAAGACCATGAGGGATACACCCATGATTGGGTTACCCTCTTACCAGCTGTCCAACTGGCTTATAACACAAGTCAGCACTCTACCACAGGAAAAACACCTGCACTGGTAGAGAAAGGGTGGAATCCCCTGTTACCTGTGGATCACTTGAAGAAAAATCTTCTGACCATCCACCCAACAGCCAAAGACTTCCATGATATGTGGAAGAAAGCCTGTGATACTGCTGCTAAATGCATAGCTGAGGCCAAAGAGTATAACAAGCAGAGGTGGGACAAATCACATATGGAACCTGACTTCAAAGAAGGGGACCAGGTGTTAGTGTCTACACTGAACTTTAACAATCTCAAAGGACCCAAGAAGATGAGAGACTCATTTGTAGGGCCCTTCACTATCATTAAGTTGATAGGGAAGAATGCAGTAGAGGTCAAGCTCACAGAGGAGTTTTCTAGGAAACACCCAGTCTTTCCAGTAAGCCTGGTCAAACCATACTTCCAAACAGAGGAGGATAAATTCCCCTCCAGGAAGAAAAACATCACTCCACCAGAAATAGTGGAAGTAGAAGACTCTCCTGGACCTCTGAGTAAAATCATCAGGGCCAGAAAAATCAGACTTAATGTGAAGGATCAGAGACAATATCTAGTCAGATTCAAGAACCAGACAGCTGACAAAGATAAATGGTTGGCAGAGGATGCCATACCAGATGGGAACCTTCATCTAGGGAGATTCAGAGCCTCTAGGAGGACTGAACAGTCTCATCAATGATGAGACTTTTTTAGAGGGAGGGTATGTCAGCCCGTGACTTAAAAACAGAGCACAAGCATGACAGCTAAAATACCATAAACCAATGGTATAGCCAAAATACCACCAAAACATGGACCTGAGCCAAATTAGCTCAAAAGGTATCAAAAGAAAGAGGAAACTCACCTCTTCCTGAAAATATAAGTCCCATCACCATAGGACAAGAAATAACACAGTTATTCCTGCTCAAAGTTATTGCTGAGCATAAACCTTAATTTTCACCTCTCATCTAAAATCTAGAAGGAGAGGCTTAACCCCATCAAATGGGTACTCAGAATGAATCTCTAAGCCAGGGCTATCTAATGGTGCTAGCCAAACTGAGCTAGCACCAGTATTACTTGAGTTATGGTCAAATTCAGACCAAATAAGGGTGAACAAAACATTCACCTCTCATCTAACTTTTACAGTTTTAGTGTGAGATACCTAGAGTGGGGTCTTTTTGGAAAGAGCACAATCAGGGCTATCTGACGGTGCCATCCATTTCCTCATAGCTCAACTACAACAGAAGTTATTGGCCAAACAAGCTTAATACAGCTTTTGCCCAGACCACGCCAATGTACAAAAATACTTGTACATGGGATAGCTTTGTCATATTTAATGATAACGATGTCAAGTTGGGTACCATTGTGTAGAGCTCATACAGAGCTATTAAATGAACCAACTTTGAGCTTGATATCTAAAAGCCTGACAGAGTTATGATCATTTTAAGGTCAAAATCCCACCTGCTGTCAGATACAGCCTTACCATGGAATAATATCCCATAACCATGAATATGAGGTGTCAAATAGACAAAGAAACATGTTTTTACTTCAATACCTCATATGTCAGTCAATACTGGGGTCCCATACAGCTTCTGTACAGCATTCTACGCGTCATACACGTCAGAATCAGGCTGTGAGGTCCCCAGATGAAACTTTTCACCCTGTATTGGTGAAATCCGCCCAGATGTGGTTTCAAAACCACATCTGAGCCCAATGTAGAGTATACAGGCTGCTTGCAAACCACAAGCCTGTCATAGAGAGTGAAAAATCTTCACTTCCTCTACGTGGAAAGGTCTAGCAGCCTTTCCACCTCAATTTCAGGATAAAAGGAGGGCTTTTCACAGCCAAAAGCCTTTCCTCATCCTGCTCTTGAATAACCTATGTAGTAAACTGTCAAAAACAGTTTTACTGTTGGTTAATAATCAGGTATAATTATAAACTTAATTTTTGTAGTCTTTATTATTGTAACATAACAGATTAAACTGCACCCAGGGCTTTCAGCAGCGCTCACCACCGCTATATTTCCATAGTAAAGCCCTTAAAATCTCAATTCAATCACCTTTTATCAACCTTTCATCTTTAAAAATCTATTTTTTACCGTGTCACAGTCATAGTTTTAGTTGTAAATAGCCTTATTACCTCTTCAACATAGACTCAGCCTGACAAAGCACTTCTGAAGGAATTCAGAGAGGGACAGTTTAGCACTACTCTCACCAGTAAAAAAAACTAAGTTTACTGAAGATGCTGAGAAAGAACAGACCAGCATTTGCCATTGGTGAATAACGATTAGGCAAGATCAAAGGCCATGATATAGAACTATATCTGGATGTGGAAAGGCCTTATCCACCCATGCTGAGAAGACCTCCTTATCCAGCAAGCCTGGAAACCAGGAAAGAAATTGAGAAACACATCAATGAACTCCTGGATATGGATGTCATCAGGAAGATTGGACATAATGAAATAGTGGGAATCACCACTCCTGTCCTAATCACTTGCCATGATGGCAAATCTAGATTGTGTGTAGACTTCAGAGCCCTGAATAACTACACAAAAGCAGACAGGTACCCTATACCAAGGATACCCCATGCCTTGGATAAGCTGGCCAAAGCCAAATACATAACCAAGATGGATTTTATGAAAGGCTTCCACCAAAATGGGGTTAAAACAAACTCCATGAAATTACTCAGAATAATATGCCATATGGGCATATATGAGTACACCAGAATGCCATGTGGCATCAAGAATGCACCAGCCCACTTCCAAAGGATGATGGACACCATATTTCAAGAAGAAATAATGGAAGGCTGGATGGTAGTATATATTGATGATATCATTATATACTCAGAGACATGGGAAGACCATGTACAATACATAGACGGAGTTCTAAGTAAATGTATACCCATTAATCTGAAAATTTCACTCAAAAAGTGTAATTTTGGCCAACAAGAGCTACTAGCTCCAGGACATAAAGTCTCAGGTCTTAGTCTGGCAATTGACCAGAACAAAGTAGCAGCAGTACTGCAAAAGCGAGTACCAAAGAACATCAAAGAGATGCAATCTTTCCTTGGGTTTGCTAGCTACTATAGAAACCATATCAAACATTTTGCACACATAACTTGTAGTTTATACAAGTTATGTTCAAAAGATGTAGTTTTTGAAATAACCAAGGAGAGGAGGGATGCATATGAGAGAATCAAATATGAACTCACCAATGCACCAGTACTCATCTTACCTGACTTTGAACTACCATTCAAGTTATATATAGATGCAGCGTGCAGCCAAGGCCTAGGAGCAGCCCTTCACCAAAGACAAATTGTGCATGGTGAAGCAAGAGAAGCAGTAATTTGCTACATCTCAAGGCAGCTGAAAGATTCAGAAGCCAGGTATGGGGCCACCCAGACAGAATGTCTATGTCTAGTCTGGGCTCTAGAAAAATTTCCATTATTATTTGGAGGGTGCAGTCTTTGAAGTCTACACAGACTGCACAGCCTTGAAGTCTTTACTAAACATGAAGACTACTAATAGACATATGCTGAGATGGCAAATAGCTATCCAGGAGTATAGAGGGAACATGACCATCATATACAAGGAAGTTAAAAGCCATACCATTGCAGATGGCCTCAGCAGATGGCCACTAGACAATGTCAAGAGCAATCCAGCCTATGACCCAGAAGTTGCAGCCAAAATCCCTATCCATTTCATGGAAATAGATAGGAGGAAGAACTTCAGATTTTCTGAATGGGCACCAGGAAATGGTATCCTTGACAGTGGAAACACTGATCCAGAAGGAACAGAAACTCCCATACTGGGAATAAGCTCCTCAGAACTGCACAATGAATTCTTCAGTGCAGTACAGAAGTCTTATGCCAAACACAAACAGTGTAGCATACTACTCCAACTCCTTCAACAAAAGTACAGGAGCCCAGAACTGGAAACACAGCTGGAAGAACCCTGGTTGAGGGCGTATAAGGACAATAAGTTTTTTCTTATAGATGGCCTGCTCTACCACAGAGAAAAGCACACAAGTGCACTCACAGTGGTAGACAGAGACCACATCTCATTGATCCTACAAGAATGCCATGCCTGCCCCTATACGGGACACATGAGTGAAGACAGGACCAGAGAGACGGTAGCAAGCACAGCTTGGTGGCCCAAGTGGGAACAAGAGTTGAGTGAATACATCAACACTTGTGCAAGATGCCAAAAGGCAAATAGGAAACATGGGAAGAAGTATGGGTTACTTCAACACATAGAAGAACCCAAGCACCCATGGGAAACCATCAACATGGACTGGGTTACAGGACTTGTCCCAGGAGGCAAAGAAAACTAAAATGCCTGTTTGTTGATAGTTGATAGGTTCAGCAAGAGCATGAGGTGCCTACCATGCCATAAAGAAGACACAGCCATGGATACTGCTCTGTTATTTTGGAATAACATCATATCTACCTGTGGAGTCCCTAAGATCATCATTAGTGATAGGGACCCAAAATTCACATCTGAATTTTGGACCAACTTATATGACATGCTTGGTACCAAACTTGCATTTTCCACAGCTTACCATCCACAAACAGATGGCCTAGCTGAAAGGATGATCCAAACAATGGAGGACATCCTCAGAAGATTCTGTGCCTACGGCATGGAATACAAAGACCATGAGGGATACACCCATGATTGGGTTACCCTCTTACCAGCTGTCCAACTGGCTTATAACACAAGTCAGCACTCCACCACAGGAAAAACACCTGCCTTGGTAGAGAAAGGGTGGAATCCCCTGTTGCCTGTGGATCACTGGAAGAAAAACCTTCTGACCATCCATCCCACAGCAAAAGAATTCCATGATATGTGGAAGAGGGCCTGTGACA
This sequence comes from Austropuccinia psidii, assembly GCA_023105745.1. Taxonomy (NCBI): domain Eukaryota; kingdom Fungi; phylum Basidiomycota; class Pucciniomycetes; order Pucciniales; family Sphaerophragmiaceae; genus Austropuccinia; species Austropuccinia psidii. The sequence continues at coordinate 7,577,254 of JALGQZ010000010.1, read as the reverse complement.
CAGCTGCCAAATGCCTAGCTGAGGCAAAAGAATACAATAAGCAGATGTGGGACAAATCACATATGGAACCTGACTTCAAAGAAGGGGACCAGGTGCTAGTGTCTACACTGAACTTTAACAATCTCAAAGGACCTAAAAAGATGAGAGACTCATTTGTAGGACCCTATACTATCATTAAGTTGATAGGCAAAAATGCAGTGGAAGTCAAACTCACTGAGGAATTTTCAAGGAAACATTGGGACAAATCACATATGGAACCTGACTTCAAAGAAGGGGACCAGGTGCTAGTGTCTACACTGAACTTTAACAATCTCAAAGGACCCAAGAAAATGAGAGACTCATTTGTAGGGCCCTTCACTATCATTAAGTTGATAGGGAAGAATGCAGTGGAAGTCAAACTCACTGAGGAATTTTCAACGAAACATCCAGTCTTTCCAGTGAGTTTGGTCAAACCATACTTCCAGACAGAGGAGGACAAATTCCCCTCAAGAAGAAAGGACCACACACCACAGGAGATAGTGGAAGTGGAAGACTCCCCTGGACCTGTGAGTAAGATCATCAGGGCCAGGAAGATCAGACTGAATGGGAAGGATCAAAGACAATACCTAGTCAGATTTAAGAAGCAGACAGCAGATAAAGACAAATGGTTGGCAGAGGATGCCATATCAGATGGGAACCTTCATTTAAGAAGATTCAGAGCCTCTAGGAGGACTGAACAGTCTCATCAATGATGAGCCTTTTTCAGAGGGAGGGTATGTCAGCCTGTGACTCAAAACCAGAGCACAAGTATGACAGCCAAAATACCATAAACCAATGGTATAGCCAAGATACCACCAAAACATGCAGCTGAGCCAAATCAGCTCAAAGGGTATCAAAAGGAAGAGGAAAATCACCTCTTCCTGAAAATATAAGTCCCATCACCATAGGACAAGAAATAACAAAGTTATTCCTGCTCAAAGTTAATGCTGAGCATAAACCTTAATTTTCACCTCTAATCTAAAATCTAGAAGGAGAGGCTTAATCCCATCAAATGGGTATTCAAAATGAAGCTCTAAGTCAGGGCTATCCAATGGTACCAGCCAAACTCAGCTAGCACCAATATTACTGGAGTTATGGTCAATTTCAGGCCAAATAAGGGTGAAAAAAACATTCACCTCTCATCTAACTTCTACAGTTTTAGCGTGGGATACCTGAAGTGGAGTATTTTTAGAAAGAGCACAATCAGGGCTATCTGATGATGCCATCCATATCCCCATAACGCAACTAGAACAAAAATTATGGGGAAAACAAGCTCAATACAGCTTCGTGCCCAAAACACGCAAATGTACAAAAATCTTGTACATGGGATAACTTTGCCATATTTAATGATACCCATATCAAATGAGGTACCCTTGTGTAGAGCACATACAGGGCTACACACTGAACCAATTTTGAGATTGATATCTCAAGAACTGACAAAGTTATGGCTGTTTTAAGGTCAAAATCCCACCAGCTGTCATATACAGCCTTACCATGGGATAATATCCCATAATCATGAATATGAGGTGTCAAATAGACGAAGAAGCATTTCTTTACTTCAATACCTCATATGTCAGTCAATACTGGGGTCCCATACAGTTTCTGTACAGCAATCTACACGTCATACACGTCAGAATCAGGCTGTGAGGTCCCCAAATGAAAATTTTCACCCTGTATTGGTAAAAACCGCCCAGATGTGGTTTCAAAACCACATCTGAGCCCAATACAGGGTATACAGGCTGTTTGCAAACCACAAGCCTGTCCTGGAGAGTGAAAAATCTTCACTTCCTCTACGTGGAAAGGTCTAGCAGCCTTTCCACCCCAATTTCAGGATAAAAAGAGGGCTTTTCACAGCCAAAATCATCTCCTCATCCTGCTCTTGAATAACCTACGTAGTAAACTGTCAAAAACAGTTTTACTCTTGGTTAATAATCAGGTATAATTATAAATTTAATTATTGTAGTCTTTTATTATTGTAACCCAACAGATAAAGCTGCACCCAGGGCTTTCAGAAGCGCTCACCACCACTATATCTCTATAGTAAAGCCCTTAAAATCTCAACTTAATCATCCATTATCAACTTTATTATCTTTTAAAACCATTATTTACCGTGTCAGTCATATTTTTAGTTGTAAATAGCCTTATTACTTCTTCAACATAGACTCATCCTGACATTGGGCCTTTGATATTATTAAAATTCAAGGTTGAAACTAGAACAAAGCCCCCTACTTTGAAGTCTGGTACTTTATGACTCTTGTCCCACTTCTGTTTTGCATAATCAAAAGCATCATTCATACTTTGTTTTGAATGATGTTTTACTTTATCAAGCATTATCTTGAAACTGGAAGCTGTAGGATGAATGTCAATCAAGTCTTTCCTCAGTGTGTCTGCTGGGAGTCTTGGATTCCATCCTTTTTCTAACATAGCAGGAGTTTTGCCTGTAGAAGAATGGACTGATGTCTTATATGCCAATTCTAATGCAGGTATCAGAGTGAACCAGTCATGGGTGAAGCCATCTGAGTCTTTGAATTCTAACCCATAAGCACAAAATCTCCTGATCATGTCTTCTAGAGCTTCAATCATCCTCTCTGCTAGCCCATCTGTTTTATGGTGATATGCTGTAGAGAATGATAACTTAGTCCCAAAAAATCTATGAAGATTGGTCCAAAGTGCAGATGTGAACTTGGTATCTCTGTCACTTATGATATTCTTAAATAATCCTGTATGAGAAATAACTCTACTCCATAGACGAAGAGCTGTATCCATAGCAGTGTCATCTTTATGACATGGTAAGAATATGGGAGTCTTGCTATATCTGTCTACAATGACTAAACAAGCATTATAACCTTTGTCACCACTTGGAGGAAGTGCTGTGACCCAATCCATGTGAACAACTTCCCAAGGGGATTTTGGTTCTTTAATATGGATCATAAGTCCGAATTTCTTTCCTGTACTCCTGTTTGCGTTTTGACATCTGTCACAGGTATGGCAATATTCAATGGTTTCTTTCCCCAAGATGGCCACCATGCACAGTTCCTTAATTTCTCAAGTGTTCTGTATTCTGACAGGTGTCCAGAGTAGATGCTATCATGGCATTCATGAAGAATGGTATTGATAAGCAATCTGCTAAGCAATGTCATTACACAAGAATGTTTGGTTCTATGGTAAATAATCCCATCAAACAAGTGAGATCCTCCTTCAGAATAGTAATTTTCCCAAGCTTCATCCAGTGCATTGACTAAAGATGTATCTTTGAAGTCTTTCTCTAGTAAAGAAGTCAAGATATGGCAATTCTTGTCTTGCTTATAAGATTCTCTGCCTTCTTCAAAGAATTCAGTCCCAATATCAGTTATGTTAATCCCTTCAATTGGAGTCTGTGGTTCAGCTTCCAAAGGTACATAAGCTGGGTTATCAGGAGTGTTGGCTGGTGCCCACCTGCTAAGTCCATCAACATTCTTGTGAATGTTTCCTGCTTTGTGAACTATGGTCATGTTTCCTGCATATTCTTGAATGGCTATTTGCCATCTCAACATATGTCTGTTGGGAGTCTTCATGTTAAGAAGTGATTTTACTGCATTACAGTCAGTTATCACTTCAAAAACACTGCCATCAAGATAATAGTGTAATTTCTCAAGTGCCCATACCAAACATAAGCACTCCATTTGGATTGCACCATATCTGGCCTCTGATGGTTTGATTTGTCTTGAGATATAACAAACTGGTCCCTCTGTATGTTTGTCATCCATAATTTGGACTTGATGTAGGGCTGCCCCTAATCCATCTCCACATGCATCAATGTAAAATTTAAAAGGAATATTCCAGTAAGGCATGAGGAGTAAAGGTGCTTCTGTAAGAGCTTTCTTTATCTTCTCATAAGCTTTAATTCTCTCCTGTGTCATCTCAAATACAATCTGTTGATCACAGATTCTATTGAGTGACTGGGCTAGAATTGCAAAGTCTTTCAACTGTTGCCTATAATAACTCGCAAATCCAAGAAAAGACATGATTTATTTTTTATTCTGGGGTATAGGCTTAACTAACACTGCTGCTACTTTGTTTTTGTCAATACCCAAGCTTAAACCAGAAACAACATGTCCTAATGCTTTGAGTTCTTCAAAGCCAAAATTGCATTTCTTAAGTGAAATTTTCATGTTCACTTCTGCAACTTTGTGAAGTACTCTTGCAAGTCTTTCAAGGTGCAAAGACCATTAATAAGAACATATGATAATATCATCAATATAAATGATGAGCCCTCCTTCAGACAATTCTGTGGGAAAGATGGTATTCATCATTCTTTGATAATGGTATGCAGCATTTTTAAGGCCAAATGGCATTCTAAGATACTCATAAATACCACAGTGAGTGAGAATTCTAAGTAATTTCTTAGCTTTAGGCGTCAAAATATCTTGATGGAAGCCTTTTAATGCATCCATTGATGTTATATTTACTAGCTTTAGACAATTGAGCCAAGGTTTCTTGAATTCTAGGGATTGGATACCTATCTGGAATTGTGTAGGTATTCAATGCTCCCAAATCTCCAACCATGCTTGACTTATCATTATGCCAGGCAATAATAACAGGTGTTGTCACTTCAACTTCCCCATTGTGGCCTACTTTCCTTAGTACACCAAGTTGAATTAACTCCTGGATATGTTTTTCCAAGGCTTCTCCAGCTCTGGGACTGGCTGGATAAGCTGGTCTTCTAAGTACTGGAGGATATGGTCTGTCAATATTAAGAGTAATATCAACTTCATGTCCCCTTATAGCACCTAATGGTTCATTATCAGAAGCAAATGCATTATTTTATGTGTATAAAACATTAATAAGTTCATTCCTCATCTTTGGTGACAGTGATGGATTAATTTGTGCTTCAACAAGTTGATTAGATACAAATTCCTCCTTATAAGTATCATTTTTAGAATATACTATTGATATTTGTTTTGGCATATTGAGAAAAGCAAGTTTTTGTCTTTTGTTATCTCCAATTGTGAAATATCTGTCTTTATGATTATTGATGTCAATACCATAAATATTCAAGTAATCATTTCCAAAAATGATATGCTGAGATGTGCAATTGTCCATCACCACAATCTCAGTTTTCACTCTTACGCTTCCTGCTGGGTGTGGAAATACAAGATTAGTGTCTAATATATCCCAGGGGTACATATTGATACTGGCACTACCAGATTGCACACCTTCTATTGGTAATAGATGGTTTTTCCATTCAGGAAGTATAACTTGGAGATAATCTTTGCCCACACAAGTGAAAAATGCTCCTGTATCTAAATTGACTTTGGCTTCAATATAATTCATCAAAACTGATGTGATACAGGATGCTCCAGCAGTATGACCTTTTCCTCCAGCAGGTTTGGTATTAAACATCCTGGCATCCTGGATATTGATCAGGTTGTAGCAATCTTCACTGTACTGGGGTAAGTGGGTATGGACTTAAGAAAGCTGCAATGTTTTCAATGCAATAGTTGTCCACAGGTGTGTCTTCAGAGATTGCAGAATCTTGATCAGATTCTTATTTCTCTTCAGTACAATGAACTTCTTCAATGACTTGAACTTCATTGATTTTTGTCTTTTTGGTGCAAGTTTTGGCAAAATGTGAAGTACTTCCACATTTATGACACTTCAAGACAGGTTTTTTTGGTCTTCTGTCCTCTCTGGGATTCTTTGAGACTATCTTGGATTCCATAGGGATTTTAGTCCAAGTTTTACCAATTCTTATCCTGGTAAGGATATCTTCCATTGCATTAATGTGGTCCTCTGTTGAACAGGGTTCCACACATCTGCTTTTGATAGCATGTTCCAGTTCTCCTCCACAATTTCTTAATACTTTCATATTAATCATAGTGTCAGACATATCTGGGTGTAAAGCAGATAATCTGTCTTTCTGCTTGAAGAACCAAGTAAGTGGTTTATCTTTCTCTGAGTTAAAGATGGCATTTTCAAAAGCATTTTCCATCTTAAACCTTCAAGAATTGGTGGCCCATTTGGTAATAACTTCAAACTTCCACCAAGACAAATCATGTTTCCCATGATCCATTCTCATCTTGTAATACCATTTCTTTGCAGTTCTGGTAAACAGAGAGTGTAATTTTTCCACTATGATTTCATCAGGTATATGAAAGTCTTGTTGAAACATATTAACAGTCCTGATGAACTCAATATGGTTATATTCTCCTTCACCAGAGAATGTTGGCCATTCTTCCAATTTGGGTATATCTTTTGCAGAGATAACATTTTCTCCTAAGAATGGGGTTAAACTTCCTTTGACAGAAAGGTTTTCTTCAGTCAAAGGTGTAGAATGTCTTGGAATATGTGGTACATAATTCTTATTAATTTGTTCTACATTTGCATTGATTTCATTCTTTAACTTCTGCCTTTCACTGTCACTTTTTGCTAAATGTGTAGCAAACTGATTGGTATTTTCAACTATTTCTAAGACATGATCTTTTACAATTTTAAGTTGATCATTCATTTTAAAAATGGAAAGATCTTCCATTTCATCATTCTGAACCTGACATGTACTTTCAATTATGTTATATTTTTTAATAATTGAATCAATTCTGGAATTTTCCACTTGATACCATTCAGTATATCCTTTGTCATTTCTTTTCAATTCACCTATGTCTGATGTAAGTTTATTTATCTTTGCATCAAATTTACCAAGGGACACATGAATATCAGCTTGAAAAAAATGTATCTGATCTATTATTTCTTTGGAAAAGTTCTTTTAATCCTTTCCTGCTCTTTGGCTGTGAATTCCATCAAAGTCCTGGCCATATTGAATACACTGTCCACGGCTGAAGGCTCAAATTTGGGGATCCTGTACCCTTGTGGGTAAGGTCTGTGCCAATTGGCTTTGCCTTTGCCCTTGCTTTGATGGTTCTTGGGACCTCTCTGCTTCTTCTGAGGTCCTTTGGGCTTGTCCTTGGATACTTCTGGAGCTGGTTTGGAGCTGGTAGATGCCACTGGGGCCTCTGTCTCCAAAGCTGGAGTCATTTCCAACTCTTTCTTCTGGTCTATAGATAAAAGACTTTTTTTCTTCAACCAATTCTTTATCATTTTGACCTTGTCTTTGCAAGACAATGGGCTCCAACCTCCTAAGAGTTCTATGGTCTTCTGCTGACCCAGAAAGCTCTTGATGTGTAAGTAAGAGTCCATGATCCCCTGCCAAAGGCTTGGGCATATTTCCCACTCCTCTTCTTTGGCTGCTCTGAACCAATTTTTGTATTGGAATTGATATATTTTTATTTCTTCCACTTGAAAATGGTTCAGCCCTGGAAGTATTATCATGAATCAGTTCAGGCTCAGAATTCACATTGAAATCTGTGGGTACAGACCTTGGGGAATGGGGGGAAACTCTGGAATCCTCCAAATGTGTCTTTCTTGAGGAAGACTTGGCACTTCTGGATTTGGTCTTGCCTCTTCCTTGTCAACATCCATCTGGTTGGACTGAATAGTTGCTTCCATTTGTGATATGCACCATTTTCATGTTAATTCAAAGATAAAAAATTGAAAATATAAGATAAACACACACCTTTTGGTGGTAATTTATTCTTTTCTGAGTTAAATAAGGTGATTTGTTTAGCAATTTGCACCTCAATACTGTCTTCAGATTCTGGACTAGTGATATATCTTTTACTGAGTCTTTTGCCAGCTGCACAGTATTTGATGAAAGGCACTAGAAAAGAAACTATAAAAGAGAAAAATCATTTTTTATACTTTTTTTAAAATATTTTTAAGGATTTTTTATAAGTTTTGTATCTTTTAATATTAAAAAATTATTCTTTTTAAAGAAAAAAAAATTAAAATTTAGAATTTTGAATGAAGATTAATTCAGAGTAACTCAAAGACTAATTTTATAAGTTTTTGGATGTGAAAGGCCACATGTAAAAACAGTATAAAATTAAACCAAATTCCTCAATGAAAAAGATTTCCAAAACTACTTCAAAAATAAAAATTATTTTAACTTTTAAAATGAAAGAAAAAAAATGTTATTAAATTAATATATTTTATAACTTGAAAATATATTAATTAAGGGTACAAGGTTCAAAAAACATGGCCAGGCCCCCAAATGTAAGATGTGACTATGAAACTGATGATAATATTACTATTAATCAACAGTACTATGTCTGTTCTTATGAAATATAATAATAAAATATTACTAGAACCACAATTAAATAATTGAAGAATTATTTGTTTCACGTGTTGAACACTACTAGTGATTTTAACCATGAGCAGTAATTATCTACAAGAATCAATTACAAGAAGATTGTCAGCCTGTGACTCAAAACCAGAGCACAATCATGACAGCCAAAATACAATAAACCAATGGTATAGCCAAGATACCACCAAAACATGGAGCTGAGCCAAATTAGCTCAAAAGGTATCAAAAGAAAGAGGAAACTCACCTCTTTCTGAAAATATAAGTCCCATCACCATAGGACAAGAAATAACAAAGTTATTCCTGCTCAAAGTTATTGCTGAGCATAAACCTTAATTTTCACCTCTCATCTAAAATCTAGAAGGAGAGGCTTAACCCAATCAAATGGGTATTCAAAATGAAGCTCTAAGCCAGGGCTATCTAATGGTGCTAGCCAAACTGAGCTAGCACCAGTATTACTTGAGTTATGGTCAAATTCAGACCAAATAAGGGTGAACAAAACATTCACCTCTCATCTAACTTTTACAGTTTTAGTGTGAGATACTTAAAGTGGGGTCTTTTTGGAAAGAGCACAATCAGGGCTATATGATGGTGCCATCCATTTCCTCATAGCTCAACTACAACAGATGTTATTGGCCAAACAAGCTTAATACAGTTTTTGCCCAGACCACGTCAATGTACAAAAATACTTGTACATGGGATAAATTTGTCATATTTAATGATAACCATGCCAAGTTGGGTACCATTGTGTAGAGCTCATACAGAGCTATTCAATGAACCAACTTTGAGCTTGATATCTCAAAAACTGACAGAGTTATGACCACTTTAAGGTCAAAATCCCACCTTCTGTCATATACAGTCTTACCATGGGATAATATCCCATAACCATGAATATGAGGTGTCAAATAGACAAAGAGGCATGTTTTTACTTCAATAACTCATATGTCAGTCAATACTGGGGTCCCATACAGTTTCTGTACAGCATTCTACGCGTCATACACGTCAGAATCAGGCTGTGAGGTCCCCAGATGAAACTTTTCACCCTGTATTGGTGAAAACCGCCAAGATGTGGTTTCAAAACCACATCTGAGCCCAATACAGAGTATACAGGCTGTTTGCAAACCACAAGCCTGTCATAGAGAGTGAAAAATCTTCACTTCCTCTACATGGAAAGGTCTAGCAGCCTTTCCACCTCAATTTCAGGATAAAAGGGGGGCTTTTCACAGTCAAAAGCCTTTCCTCATCCTTCTCTTGAATAACCTATGTAGTAAACTGTCAAAAACAGTTTTACTCTTGGTTAATAATCAGGTATAATTATAAGTTTTAATTATTGTAGTCTTTTATTATTGTAACCCAACAGATAAAGCTGAACCCAGGGCTTTCAACAGCGCTCACCACCAGTATAACCACTTTGGTAAAGCCCTTTAAATTTATTCTTAATCATCTCAAAACCTTCTTAAAAGCATTTTTACCATGTCAAAAACATAGTTTGAGTTGTAAATAGCCTACATTTCCACTCTTTCATAGTTTCATCATGACATTTTGGGGGCCTGGCCGTGTTTTTTACCTTTTTTGGACCTTATAAAGTAAGTCTTTTCTCTTTTTATGACTTATTGATAAGTGTTTTATGTTTTTTAGGTGTAATTTCTCTATTTGAATATATAGTTTATATATATTTATCCTTTTTTATATATATATACTGATATTATAAGAGTATTATTCACGTGGTTAATACCCACTGAATATAACTATTTCTGGCGTGTTTTGTATATAAAAACACATAAGCCATCAATAAGTCCTATATTCTTGACTGAATAAGGACACCTCTGACTGAAAAACCATCAGTTAAGGCGTGGCTAGGTGTATTGTTAACTCAATAACACTTATACAAAACCACTTGTACAGAATACACTTGAAAACCACAAGTGTTTCTGAGGGATACTGGCACACAAACAGTGTGACAGGGTACCAAAAAGCTGTAATTCTGACATGGAATTGTTGATTCAATTACACTGTCATTATACAGGGCACATTGTAGTAACATACAAGCCCAGAGGCCAATCTCAGACGTGCAAAACCAGCATTTTTTTGAGAAGTCTTAACTGAAATAAGCCCTCCTTTTCCTGCCTTGATTTCAGTGGAAGAAAATTACATCCCACTTGAGACCCAGTCACAGGCCAACACACCAGTGACACCCTCAGAACCAGAGGGAAGCAAGGGCAAAGGAAAGAGGCACAGTGAATGTCTCATCACAGCCAAAAAGTGGACACCAATAGCCACTCAGAGAAGTAGAAAACCACAAAACTCTGCATCTGGTTAAGGTAAACCAACCTTAACCACTTGTACAGGGAAGATTACAATTATTAACCCAGTTGTAACTTCCAAAGGCAAACTGCCCAAATCAGAAGACAATAAATTTGTACAAGGCACAGTCAAAGGTAAATACCCTAAGAACATAAAGTTGTTGACTGTTTTCAGACACTGATATGTCCCCTTTATACCTCAGAGACCTTGGCTTCCAAAGGAACCAGCCCGAGGATAGAGGAGGATTGTCCAGAACCAGAAGACCTGAAAGAGGACACCCTGGACACAGTGGTGGATGGCAAAACAATGAGGGAGATAATATCAACCTTGCCATTCACACTCAAATTCAACAGAAACCTCAAACCAGAGGACTGGAAGGATATGGATCAAGTTCTTCAGATCCACCAACTCCTCAAAGATTTATTTCAATGGAGCATGAACAACAAGAGGTTCAACCTAGCAACTCACTGGGCAGAACTGGGATCAAGTTGCCAGAAGATCTGTCTCAAAGAGATAGACTTCAAAGACCTTATGGTAATCACCAAGGGTTGGAATCCTACCAGGCAGCACAGACTGCTGGAGGCAAGGGCACAGAGGATAAGGGAGAATCAAGCCACTATCCTAGCTATAGAAGAACAGTTAACCCAGACAGGGCCTACTTAGATTCCTTCAGGTTCACAAGGAGCAGGCCAAATCAGCTCTCCAGTGGCTTCACACCATTCAGAAACCAGCAGATCAGTGGCCAAGAGTCACCATTCTTCACAATTCCAGGAAGTTTCCAGGAGAAGACAAGGGAACAAGGGCAAGAACAAAGCCTCCTTCAACCAGAGGAGGAAAGAGTCAGACCCCATGATCCAGAAGCTGTTAAATTTGGTAAAAGAAGTACACAAGAACCAGATGTAGTTGTAAACCACTCTAGAATCAGTAGTCCTCCTAATATAAACATTACCCCCACTCAGACTGAAAATAACATTGTCACATCTGAGAGTAACATCAACAGTGATACACTGTGGTTACAAATGTCCCAATATGCTGAACAATCTGCAAAGCAGTTTGCAGAAATTAAAGCTAGCCAAGAGAGGATGAGACAAACTCAAGCCTCCTTGGAACAAATAGTTAAAAATCTTCAAGAAGGATATGCTCAACTGAGAAAAGCCTCTGAAGAAACCAACAAAAGACTGAATATAGTCTTTGAAGAACAACACCACAGCACAAGGGACAGGGAGTTTCTGGATCAAGACATTAACAAATTGTTTAATGCCTATCATAGCTTGAAGCCCCAACCACAAGGCCAAGCTATGGAGAATCCATATCAACCAGATGACATCAAACCAGATGCCATGTTGTTGAATAAGGCAAGATCTCCATCACAATACCAGGATGGAGATGGCATGTCTTATTCAGAGAAGGAAGCCTTGAAACAGCTTCCTGAGGCCTCAAACTGGCCCAAATTCTATGTATCAGGAGAATATGATCATATGGAACTCTGAGATTATATTGATGGACTCCTCATTGATGTACCAAGCATACCAGACTACTGGATTACTGCTAGATTAAATCCTGCATTTAAAGGTCATGCAAGTATATGGTACACAGAAATGAAAGAAATCCATGGCAGAAGAAACTGGCCATGGTGGAAGAGTCAAATCATCCAAAAGTACAGTAATGGAACTTGGATATGGCAAAAGACCATGTCATTTGAGAATGACAAATACTCTGTGGACAAAGATCCATAAAATTGGTGTCTTAGACAGTCTAAAAGACTTAAAGCCATTGATCCTCAAATGAACATCTAAATGAGGAATCACAAACTTCTGACACAACTGCCAGGAGAACTAGAACATGCAGTGAAATGCAGATGCAACCAAAATTGCACTCTAGATGACATGGCCAACACCTTACAAGACATAAGGAAGAGGACAAATATAGGGAAATTCACCCCATATAAGAGCAGTGGTTTCAAAGAGAAACAACCTTTCAGGGTAGAGTTTAAAGACAAACCCAGAGAGAGAGTGGCAGAAGTGGCAAAGAAAAGGAATTCTTGTAACAATTGTGGTTCAACAGACCACTATGCCAACAACTGTCCCAAAGCAAAGAAAAAAGTCTATGCTATAGAAAAAGTCCCTGAAGAAGAACCTCCAACAGAGGATTCTGATTCAGACTCTATGGGAGATGCCATCAGAGAACCGTCTGATGATGATCCAGACCCAAGAGAGGAATTTCTAGTGGAATACCAAGAGGAAACCCCATTGGAAATACAGGATATACAGTTGGAAGCAGGCATGCCACAGGACACTGCCAACAAGAACTTGTGCAAACACACACAAGATACACAAACATTCCTGGTTACACCAACCAAAGGAATGGAATATATACATGGAACAGCCACAAAAATGACTGTATGTATTGACAATGCTCAGCACCCACTGATCATTGACAGTGGAGCACATTGCTCCATAGTGGCCAGAAATTATCTGGATAACCACTTCCCAAACTGGGAAAAACAGCTCTTGCCCACTAAGGCAAAGAACTTTAAAAGTGCATCAGGGAAGATGACTTCCATTGGGACAATTATCAAAGAGATAATTATACCCCACAGGAAGGGTAATATCAGACTCAACCTAGAGTTTGTAGTGCTTGAAGATGCCCACATCCAAGGGTTTTTACTGGGAACAGATTACCAGAGGATGTATGGCATAGATATTTACAACAGTAAAAACAGGCACATTACCATTGGTACCAACAAGGAAAAGAAATTTTCACTTGATATATACCACATATCTTCACAGGATCCACTAGAAGAACTCTTGAAGGAATTCAAGGAGGGACAGTTTAGCACTACCCTCACCAGTAAACAAAAACTAAGTTTACTGAAGATGCTGAGGAAGAACAGACCAGCATTTGCCATTGGTGAAGAGCCACTAGGCAAGATCAAAGGCCATGATATAGAACTATATCTGGATGTGGAAAGACCTTATCCACCCATGCTGAGGAGACCTCCTTATCCAGAAAGTCTGGAAACCAGGAAAGAAATTGAAAACACATCAATGAACTCCTGGACATGGATGTCATCAGGAAGATTGGACATAATGAAATAGTGGAAATCACCACTCCTGTCCTGATCACCTGGCATGATGGCAAGTCTACATTGTGTGGAGACTTCAGAGCCCTGAATAACTACACAAAAGCAGACAGGTACCCTATACCAAGGATACCTCATGCCTTGGATAATCTGGCCAAAGCCAAATACATAACCAATATGGATTGTATGAAAGGCTTCCACCAAAATGGAGTTAAACCAAACTCCATGAAATTACTCAGAATAATATGCCATATGGGCATATATGAGTACATCAGAATGCCATTTGGCATCAAGAATGCACCAGCCCACTTCCAAAGGATGATGGACACCATATTTCAAGAAGAAATAATGGAAGGCTGGATGGTAGTATATATTGATGATATCATTATATACTCAGAGACATGGGAAGACCATGTACAATACATAGACAGAGTGCTCAGTTAATTTACACCCATCAATCTGAAAATTTCACTTAAAGAGTGTAATTTTGGCCAACAAGAGCTACTAGCTCTAGGACACAAAGTCTCAGGCCTTAGTCTGGCAATTGACCAGAACAAAGTAGCAGCAGTACTGCAAAGGCCAGTACCAAAGAACATCAAAGAGATGCAATCTTTCCTTGGATTTGCTAGCTACTATAGAAACCACATCAAAAACTTCGCCCACATAACTAGTAGTTCATACAAGTTATGCTCAAAGGATGTAGTTTTTGAAATAACCAAGGAAAGGAGGGATGCATATGAGAGGATCAAATATGAACTCACAAATGCACCTGTGCTCATCTTGCCTGACTTTGAACTACCATTCAAGTTATATATAGATGCAGCATGCAGCCAAGGCTTGGGAGCAGCCCTTCACCAAAGACAAATTGTGGATGGTGAACCAAGAGAAGGTGTAATATGTTACATCTCCAGGCAGCTGAAAGATTCAGAAGCCAGGTATGGGGCCACCCAGACAGAATGTCTATGTCTAGTCTGGGCTCTAGAAAAACTCCATTATTATTTGGAGGGTGCAGTCTTTGAAGTCTACACAGACTGCACAGCCTTGAAGTCTTTACTAAACATGAAGACTACTAATAGACACATGCTGAGATGGCAAATAGCCATCCAGGAGTATAGAGGGAACCTGACCATCATATACAAGGAAGGTAAAAGCCATACCAATGCAGATGGCCTTAGCAGATAGCCACTGGACAATATCAAAAGCAATCCAGCTTATGACCCTGAAGTTTCTGCAAAAATTCCTATCCATTTTATGGAAATAAAGAGGAAGAAGAACTTCAGATTCTCTGAATGGGCACCAGGGAGTGGTACCCTTGACAGTGGAAACACTGATTCAGAAGGGACAGAAACCCCCATACTGGGAATAAGTTCCTCAGAACTGCACAATGAATCTTTCAATGCAGTACTGAAATCTTATGCTAAACACAAACAGTGTAGCATACTACTCCAACTCCTTCAACAAAAATACAGGAGCCCAGAACTGGAAACCCAGCTGGAGGAACCCTGGTTGAGGGCCTATAAGGACAATAAATTCTTCCTTATAGATGGCCTGATTTATCACAGAGAAAAGCACACCAGTGCACTCACAGTGATAGACAGAGACCACATCTCTTTAATCCTGCAGGAGTGCCATGACTGCCCCTATATGGGACATATGAGTGAGGACAGGACTAAAGAGAGGGTAGCAAGCACAGCTTGGTGGCCCAAGTGGGAGCAAGAGTTGAGTGAATACATCAACACTTGTGAAAGATGCCAAAAGGCAAATAGAAAACATGGGAAGAAGTATGGGTTGCTTCAACACATAGAAGAACCCAAACACCCATGGGAAACCATCAACATGGACTGGGTCACAGGACTTGTCCCAGGAGGCAAAGAAAACTACAATGCCTGCTTAATCATAGTTGATAGGTTCAGCAAGAGCATGAGATGTCTACCATGCCATAAAGAGGACACAGCCATGGACACTGCTCTGTTATTTTGGAATAACATCATATCCACCTGTGGAGTCCCTAAGATCATAATTAGTGACAGGGACCCAAAATTCACATCTGAATTTTGGACCAATTTATATGACATGCTTGGCACCAAGCTTGCTTTTTCCACAGCTTACCATCCACAAACAGATGGCCTAGCTGAGAGGATGATCCAAACAATGGAGGACATCCTCCGGAGGTTCTGTGCCTATGGCATGGAATACAAGGACCATGAGGGATACACCCATGATTGGGTCACCCTCTTACCAGCAGTCCAACTGGCTTATAATACAAGCCAGCACTCTACCACAGGAAAACAACTGCACTGGTGGAGAAAGGGTGGAATACCCTGTTACCTGTGGATCACTTGAAGAAAAATCTTCTGACCATCCACCCCACAGCCAAAGACTTCCATGATATGTGGAAGAAAGCCTGTGATACTGCTTCCAAATGCATAGCTGAGGCCAAAGAGTATAACAAGCAAAGGTGGGACAAATCACATATGGAACCTGACTTCAAGGAAGGGGACCAGGTGTTAGTGTCTACACTGAAATTTAACAATCTCAAAGGACCCAAGAAAATGAGAGAATCATTTGTAGGGCCCTTCACTATCATTAAGTTGATAGGGAAGAATGCAGTAGATGTCAAGCTCACAGAGGAGTTTTCTAGGAAACACCCAGTCTTTCCAGTGAGCCTGGTCAAACCATACTTCCAAACAGAGGAGGATAAATTCCCCTCCAGGAAGAAAAACATCACTCCACCAGAAATAGTGGAAGTAGAAGACTCTCCTGGACCTGTGAGTAAAATCATCAGGGCCAGAAAAATCAGACTTAATGGGAAGGATCAGAGACAATATGTGGTCAGATTCAAGAACCACACAGCTGACAAAGACAAATGGTTGGCAGAGGATGCCATACCAGATGGGAACCTTCATTTAAGGAGATTCAGGGCCTCTAGGAGGGCTGAACAGTCTCATCAATGATGAGCCTTTTTTAGAGGGAGGGTATGTCAGCCTGTGACTCAAAACCGGAGCACAAGCATGACAGCCAAAATACCATAAACCAATGGTATAGCCAAGATACCACCAAAACATGGAGCTGAGCCAAATTAGCTCAAAAGGTATCAAAAGAAAGAGGAAACTCACCTCTTCCTGAAAATATAAGTCCCATCACCATAGGACAAGAAATAACAAAGTTATTCCTGCTCAAAGTTATTGCTGAGCATAAACCTTAATTTTCACCTCACATCTAAAATCTAGAAGGAGAGGCTTAACCCCATCAAATGGGTATTCAAAATGAAGCTCTAAGCCAGGGCTATCTAATGGTGCTAGCCAAACTGAGCTAGCACCAGTATTACTTGAGGTATGGTCAAATTCAGACCAAATAAGGGTGAACAAAACATTCACCTCTCATCTAACTTTTACAGTTTTAGTGTGAGATACTTAAAGTGGGGTCTTTTTGGAAAGAGCACAATCAGGGCTATCTGATGGTGCCATCCATTTCCTCATAGATCAACTACAACAGAAGTTATTGGCCAAACAAGCTTAATACAGTTTTTGCCCAGACCACGCCAATGTACTGAAATACTTGTACATGGTATAACTTTGTCATATTTAATGATAACCATGCCAAGTTGGGTACCATTGTGTAGAGCTCATACAGAGCTATTCAATGAGCCAATGTTGAGCTTGATATCTCAAAAACTGACAGAGTTATGACCATTTTAAGGTCAAAATCCCACCTGCTGTCATATACAGCCTTACCATGGGATAATATCCCATAACCATGAATATGAGGTGTCAAATAGACAAAGAAGCATGTTTTTACTTCAATACCTCATATTTCAGTCAATACTGGGGTCCCATACAGTTTCTGTATAGCATCCTACGTATCATACACATCAGAATCAGGCTGTGAGGTCCCCAGATGAAAATTTTCACCCTGTATTGGTGAAAACCGCCAAGATGTGGTTTCAAAACCACATCTGAGCCCAATACAGAGTATACAGGCTGTTTGCAAACCACAAGGCTGTCATAGAGAGTGAAAAATCTTCACTTCCTCTACGTGGAAAGGTCTAGCAGCCTTTCCACCTCAATTTCAGGATAAAAGGGGGGCTTTTCACAGTCAAAAGCCTTTCCTCATCCTGCTCTTGAATAACCTGCGTAGTAAACTGTCAAAAACAGTTTTACTCTTGGTTAATAATCAGGTATAATTATAAGTTTTAATTATTGTAGTCTTTTATTATTGTAACCCAACAGATAAAGCTGCACCCAGGGCTTTCAACAGCGCTCACCACCACTATAACCACTATAGTAAAGCCCTTTAAATTTATTCTTAATCATCTCAAAACCTTCTTAAAAGCATTTTTACCGTGTCAAAAACATAGTTTGAGTTGTAAATAGCCTACATTACCACTCTTTAATAGTTTCATCCTGACAAAGATGTTAACAATAAGACTTCTTTTATTAAAATAATAAAATTATTTTGATATATAATTATCTTTTGCAAGAATAATTATAAATATAATTGTTGAAGAACACTAATTATTTAGAGAAAAAATTTAAGAATTAAGGATAAATCACTCACTAATATTCCAAAGAGCTTATTGAAAGATAAGATAGAGAGATTTGACGTAGAATTGTGGATTTAAGGGATCAAAATGTATTTATAACAGTATTACAACAACATATAGTTGGATTCTATGATTTCACGTCTTTCTGATTGATTGTGAAAGGATTAAAACACTTAAGAATAGCTTTAACTAATACTTACTTGTTGGTAACATTGATTTAAATGATAATAATATGATTTGATATGGAAAAAACAGCAAGAGGAGGCCTCTTAAGTCAACAACAGCTCACAGAGGCATTCCATAGAGCAAACTGAAAAACAAGTGAGTCAGCAGATAATAAAACCTTTTGGATTATTGATTGCATCATCTGTTGTCACGTAAGATTATCATAATTACTTGATTGATGCTTTTATGTGACTACCAACCCCAATATGGTTAAGAATAAAAGGAGTAACATCTGTGTATATTCTTGTATTCCAAAAGAATCATTGATTTCTCAAAGTTATCCATGTTATTGGCAATTTCATCACAGGTTGTAATTACTGTGAATTTTTGAAGATTCAGTGTTTCACGTAGAATAGTTAAAAATGGACTGGAAGTAAAAATTTGAATCTTACTAGTAAAACCGTAATTCTTTTTGGTTTTACTATAGCTAATACAGTTCTCCATTGGTCCCAAAAGCTTCAGAGAGATTCATTAAGAATTGTATTTTTAATGAATTTTTGAAGTTTTTACCTCATTTCTATGTAGAATTGCAAATATCAGTGTTTTACTTGTTGCTATGAGGTAAATCAATGGATAAAAGTCCAAAAAGGGTTTTAATTATTTTTTTGGGGTTTATAAATGGAAAGTCATTAAGAATTGACATGGTTACAGGAGTCTAAGTAGCTCTTTACCTTCTTGGCATGTCAAAAGAGCAGGTTATTTGCTATTTTCTTAAGATTTACTGCAGTTGTAATATGGTAACCAAGTTCTCAAAGTGTTTTAGTTTACTAATTGGGCCAAGATCAGCTGTAAGATGTGACTATGAAACTGATGATAATATTACTATTAATCAACAGTACTATGTCTGTTCTTATGAAATATAATAATAAAATATTATTATAACCACAATTAAATAATTAAAGAATTATTTCTTTCACGTGTTAAGCACTACTAGTGATTTTAACAGTGAGCAAGTAATTATCTACAAGAATCAATTACAAGAAGAATTTAATAATAAAAACTTCTTCTATTAAAATAATAAATTATTTTAATATATAATTATCTTTTGCAAGAATAATCATAAAGCTAATCCTTGAAGAAACTATTACTAGAGAAAAACTTTAAGAATTGAAGATAAATCACTCACTAATATTCCAAAGAACTTTTTGAAAGATAAGATAGAGAGATTTGATGTAAAATTGTGGATTTAGAGGATCAGAATGAATTTATAAATGTATTACAACAATATATAGTTGATTTCTATGATTTCACGTCTTTCTGATTGATTCTGAAAGAATAAAACACTTAAGAAAAGTTTTAACTAATACTTACTTGTTGGTAATACTGATATAAATGATTAATAAGATGATGATGATACGGAAAAAACAGCAAGAAGAGGCTTCTTTTAAGTCAACAACAGCTCACAGAGGCGTTCCATGGAGCAAACTGAAAAACCCGTGAGTGAGAAAACAATAAACCTTTTTGGATTAATGATTGCATCATCTGTTGTCACGTAAGATTATCATAATTACTTAATTGATGCTTTTACGTGACTACCAACCCCAATATGGTTAAGAATAAAAGGAGTAACATCTGTAAATCTTCTTTTATTCTAAAATAATCATTTATTTCTCAAAGTTATCAATGTTATTGCCAATTTCATCACAGGTTTTAATTACTGTGAATTTTTGAAGATTCAGTGTTTCACGTAGAATGGTCAAAAATAGACTATAGGTAAAACTTTTAATTTTACCAGTAAAGCTGTACATCTTTCTGGTTGTACCATAGATAATACGGTTCTCTATTGGTCCTGAAAGTTTCATAAAGATTCATTAAGAATTGTATTTTTAATGAATTTTTGAAGTTTTTACCTCATTTCTACGTAGAATTGCAAATATCAGTGTTTCACTGGTTGCTATGAGGTAAATCAATGGATACAAGTCCAAAAAGGGTTTTAATTACTCTTTTGGGGTTTATCCATGGAAAGTCATTAAGAATTGACGTGGTTACAGGAGTCTAAGTAGCTCTTTACCTCCTTGGCACATCAAAATAGCAGGTTATTTGCTATTTTCTTAAGATTTACAGTAGTTGTGACATGGTAACCAAGTTCCCAAAGAGGTTTAGCTTACCAATTGGGTCAAGATCAGCCATGGAACCAAGCTTTGGAGCTATCCACGCCTCTGAGTCCTCAGAAGTTGGGTACCCTGGCTCTCTTTGATGTCTTTTGTCCCCCTTGCCTATTTTTTACGTCAAAATAGTAATTTAAGCTTCAAGTGAGATATCCACTATGGGTGTACCAAAAGTCCATGTAAGAATACCATGATATTAAGTGCTCAAAACATGCATAACACTCTTCTTAGTGTATATGTAACATGGAATTTCTCACTTTCCCATTATTTTGGCGTGAAATTAGGAAAAAAAAATTTTCACGGATCTTTTATGTGGTATTGATGATGTGGTATTGAAGTATTTTCCATTTTACCACCTCAAAGAGTTAATTTGAGCTTATTCACTCTATGGAGCTACCCTAGGTGAAGTTTTGTGTAGAATCCAAATCTGGCCTTAAATCTATGGATTTACTTACTCAATAAAAAGTTATTTTTCTTTTCTGAAATCAAAAATGATGAATTTTGTATATATGCATGATTTATGAGTTATGTATAATTCAAAATTTCTTTTTAAGAGAATTGTGGCCTATTTAGGTATGTAAAATATACCTCAAGGCTCACATTCCTCCCCACCAAAAAATAAAATTGTACCACAATTTTATTAGTGATAAAAGAATAAGGCCCCAAAGGGGGTTAATGTCCACTGTAAAACCTCTTTACATCACTCAGATCAAGTAATTTAAAGCACATTTATAGACATATTCAGGCTTGTGGCCTTCTTTCATGTCTAAATCTTCTTAAGAGTTTATCTGAGTCAGCTATTTCTGATTCTGCCATCCATTCATCTTCATGTACTGGATTTCTATATCTGACAAGATATTCTCTCTGATTTTTACCCCTAAGTCTCCTTTCTTCAATGACTTTCTTTATGTTTTTGTCTTCATTCTGTTCCACAGGTGGTACAGTTAAAGGAGTTGGGTTTCTTAAAGGAAAAAATGCTTTGTCAGTTGGTTGATAAGGCTTTATCAAGCTGACTGGAAAGGTGGGGTGTTTATTTTCTAATTCACCACTCAATTCCACTTGAACTGCATTGGTTCCATGTAAAGCAACAATAACAAAAGGTCCTACATAAGAATCTTTAAGTTTCTTTGGGCCTTTGATATTATTAAAATTCGAGGTTGAAACTAAAACTAAGTCCCCTACTTTGAAGTCTGGTACTTTATGACTCTTGTCCCACTTCTGCTTTGCATAATCAAAAGCATCATCCATACTTTGTTTTGCATGGTGTTTCACTTTATCAAGCATTATCTTGAAGCTGGAGGCTGTAGGATGAATGTCAATCAAGTCTTTCCTCAGTGTGTCTTCTGGGAGTCTTGGATTCCATCCTTTTTCTAACATAGCAGGAGTTTGTCCTGTGGAAGAATGGACTGATGTCTTGTATGCCAATTCTAGTGCAGGTATCAGAGTGCACCAGTCATGGGTAAAGCCATCTGAGTCTTTGAATTCTAATCCATAAGCACAGAATCTCCTGATCATGTCTTCTAAAGTCTGAATCATCCTCTCTGCTAGCCCATCTGTTTGAGGGTGATATGCTGTAGAGAATGATAACTTAGTCCCAAAAAATCAATGAAGATTGGTCCAAAGTGCAGATGTGAACTTGGGATCTCTGTCACTTATGATATTCTTGAATAATCCTGTATGAGAAATAACCCTACTCCATAAAAGAAGAGCTGTATCCATAGCAGTGTCATCTTTATGACATGGTAAGAATATGGGAGTTTTGCTATATCTGTCTACAATGACTAGACAAGCATTATAACTTCTGTCACCACTTGGAGGAAGTTCTGTGATCCAATCCATGTGAACAACTTCCCAAGGGGATTTTGGTTCTTGAATATGGATCATTAATCCAAATTTCTTGCCTGTACTCCTGTTTGCTTTTTGGCATCTGTCACAGGTATGGCAATATTCAATGGTTTCTCTTCTCCAAGATGGCCACCATGCACAATTCTTCACTTTCTCAAGTGTTCTGTCTTCTGACAGGTGTCCAGAGTAGATACTATCATGACATTCATGAAGAATGGTATTGATAAGTAATCTACTGCACAATGTCATAACACAAGAATGTTTTGTTCTGTGGTAAATGATTCCATCAAACAAGTGAAATCTTCCTTCAGAATAGGAATTTTTCCAAACTTCATCAAGTGTATTAACTAAAGATGTATCTTTGCAGTCTTTATCTAATAAGGAAGTCAAGATATGGCAATTCTTGTCTTGTTTATAAGATTCTCTGACCTCCTCAAAGAATTCAGTTCCAATATCAGTTATGTTAATTCCTTCAATTGGAATCTGTGGTTCAGCTTCCAAAGGTACATAAGCTGGGTTATCAGGAGTGTTGGCTAAAGCCCATCTACTAAGTCCATCAGCATTCTTGTGAATGTTTGCTGCTTTATGAACTAGAGTCATGTTTCCTCTATATTCTTGAATAGCTATTTGCCATCTCAACATATGTCTGTTGGGAGTTTTCATGTTAAGAAGTGATTTTACTGCATTACAGTCAGTTATTACTTCAAAAACACTGCCATCAAGGTAATAATGTAATTTCTCAAGTGCCCATACCAAACATAAGCACTCCATTTGGCTTGCACCATATATGGCTTCTGTTGGTTTGATTTGCCTTGAGATATAACAAACTGGTCCTTCTGTAGGTTTGTCATCAATAATTTGGACTTGATGTAGGGCTGCCCCTAATCCATCTCCACATGCATCAATGTACAACTTAAAAGGAATATTCCAGTCAGGCATGAGGAGTAAAGGTGCTTCTGTAAGGGCTCTCTTTATCTTCTCATAGGCTTTAATTCTTTCCTGTGTCATCTCAAATACAGTCTGTTGGTCACAGATTCTATAGAGTGATTTGGCTAGAATCGCAAAGTCTTTTAAATGTTGCCTATAGTAACTAGAAAATCCAAGAAAAGACATCATTTCTTTTTTATTCTGGGGTATTGGCTTAAGTAGTACTGCTGCCACTTTATTTTTGTCAATACCCAAGCTTAAACCAGAAACAACATGCCCTAATGCTTTAAGTTCTTCAACACCAAAGTCGCATTTCTTAAGTGAAATTCTCATATTAACTTCTGCAACTTTGCGAAGTACTCTTGCAAGTCTTTCAAGGTGTAAAGACCATGAGTCAGAACATATGATAATATCATCAATAGAAATGATAAGCCATCCTTCAGACAATTCTATGGCGAAGATGGTATTCATCATTCTTTGATAATGAGATGGAGCATTTTTAATGCCAAATGGCATTCTAAGATACTCAAAAATACCACAGTGCGTGATGATTCTAATTAATTTCTTAGCTTTAGGCGTCAAAACATTTTGATGGAAGCCTTTCAATGCATCCATTGATGTTATATACTTGGCTTTGGATAATTGAGTCAAGGTTTCTTGGATTCTAGGGATTGGATACCTATCCGGAACTGTGTAGGTATTCAAAGCTCTAAAATCTCCAACCATTCTTGACTTATTATTATGCCAAGCAATGATAACAGGTGTTGTCACCTC
This sequence comes from Austropuccinia psidii, assembly GCA_023105745.1. Classification (NCBI taxonomy): domain Eukaryota; kingdom Fungi; phylum Basidiomycota; class Pucciniomycetes; order Pucciniales; family Sphaerophragmiaceae; genus Austropuccinia; species Austropuccinia psidii. The sequence goes on along the minus strand of JALGQZ010000010.1, from coordinate 7,553,252 downwards.
AACCTCCTCATTATGGCCTACTTTCCTTAGTACACCAAGTTGAATTAACTCTTGGATATGTTTCTCCAAGGCTTCTCTAGCTCTGGGACTGGCTGGATAATCTGGTCTTCTAAGTACTGGGGGATATGGTCTGTCAATATTAAGAGTAATATCAACCTCATGTCCTCTTATAGCACCTAATGGTTCATTATAAGAGGAAAATGCATTATTGTATGTGTATAACACGTCAATAAGTTCATTCCTCATTTTTGGTGACAAAGATGGATTAATCTGTGCTTCAACAAGTTGATTAGACACAAATTCATCTTTATAAGTATCTTTGACAGAAGATACCACAGATATTTGTTTTGGCATATTGGAAAAGGCAAATTTTTGTCTTTTGTTATCCCCAATTGTGAAATATCTGTCTTTATGGTTATTGATGTCAATACCATAGATATTCAAGTAATCATTTCCAAGAATGATGTGCTGAGATGTGCAATTATCCATTACAACAATTTCCGTTTTCATCCTTACACTTCCTGCTGGGTGTGTGAATACAAGATTAGTGTTGAATATACCCAAGGGGTACATATTGTTACTGGCACTACTAAATTGTACACCTTCTATTGGTAACAGATGGTTCTTCCATCCAGGAAATATAATTTGGAGATAATCTTTGCCCACACAAGTGCAAAATGCCCCTGTATCCAAATTTACTTTGGCTTCAATATCACTCATCAAAACTGATGTGATACAGGATGCTCCAGCAGTATAACCCTTTCCTTTAGCAGGTTTTGTTTTACACATTCTGGCATCTTGGATATTGGTCAGGTTGCAGCAATCCTCACTGTACTGTGGCAAGTGGGTATGGACTTCTGTGACCTCAAAGAAAGCTGTGATGTTTTCAATGGGATAGTCCTCTACTGGTGTATCTTCAGAGACTGCAGAATCTTGATCAGATTCTTCCTTCTCTTCAGTACACTGAATCTCTTCAATGACTTCAACTTCATTGATTTTTGTCTTTTTTGTGCAAGTGTTGGCTAAATGTGAGGTGCTTCCACATTTATGACACTTTAAGACAGGTTTTTCTGGTCTCTTATCCTCTCTGGGAATCTTAGAGGTCATCTTGGATTCTGTTGGGATTTTAGACCAAGCTTTACCAATTCTTGTTCTGGCAATGATATCTTCCATAGCATTAATGTAGTCTTCTGTTGAACAGGGTTCTACACATCTGCTTTTGATAGCATGTTCCAATTCTCCTCCACACTTTCTTAATATTTTCATATTAATCATAGTGTCAGACATATCTGGTTGTAAAGCAGATAATCTGTCTTTTTGTTTGAAGAACCAAGTAAGTGGTTTATCTTTTTCTGAGTTAAAAATGGCATTTTCAAAGGCATTTTCTATTTTAAACCTCCAAGAATTATTGGCCCATTTTGTAATCATTTCAGATTTCCACCAAGACCAATCATGTTTACCATGATCAATCCTCATTTTGTAATACCATTTCTTTGCAGTTCTGATAAACAGACAGTGTAATTTTCCCACTATGATTTCATCAGGTATATTAAAGTCTTCTTGCAACATATCAATAGTCCTGATGAATTCAATATGGTTGTATTCTCCTTCACCAGAGAATGTTGGCCATTCTTCTATTTTGGGAATATCTCTTGAAGAGTAGGCATTTTCTCCCAAGAATGGGGTGAGACTTTCTTTAACAGAAAGTTTCTCTTCTGTTAAAGGTGTAGAATGTCTTGGCATATGTGGTTCATGATTCTTATGAATTTGTTCCACACTTGCAATTATTTCATTTTTCAACTTCTGCCTTTCACTTTCACTTTTTGCTAAGTGTATAGCAAATTGGTTGGTATTCTCAACTATTTTTAAGATTTGGTCTTGTAAAGTTGTAAGTTGATTATTCACTTTAAAAATGGAAAATTCTTCCATCTCATCATGCTGAACTTGGCACATGTTTTCAATTCTTCTGCAAGAATTGGTAATTAAGTCAAGTCTGGCATGTGTCACTTGGTGCAATTCAATGTATGTTTTGTCATTTTTCTTTAATGCGACTATATCTGATGCAATTTTAGTTAGCTTTCTATCAAGTTTACCAATCTCTACATTAATACTAGTCTGTACACCAATTATTTGCGTGGAAAGTTTCTGTTCATCCTTTCCTTCTCCTTGGCTGTGAATTCCATCAGAGTCCTGACCATATTGAAGACACTGTCCACGGCTGAAGGCTCCAATTTGGGGATCCTGTACCCTTGTGGGTAGGGTCTGTGCCAATTGGCTTTGCCTTGATGGCTCTTGGGACCTTTCTGCTTCTTCTGAGGTCCCTTGGGCTTGTCCTTGGAGACTTCTGGAGCTGGTTTGGAGCTGGTAGAGGCCACTGGTGCCTCTGTCTCCAAAGCTGGAGTCATTTCCAACTCTTTCTTCTGGTCTATAGATAAAAGACTTTTGTTCTTCAACCAATTCTTTATCTTTTTGACCTTGTCTTTGCAAGACAGGGGGCTCCATCCTCCTAAGAGTTCTATGGTCTTCTCCTGACCCAGGAAGCTGTTGATGTGTAAGTAGGAGTTCATGGCCCCCTGCCAAAGGCTTGGGCATATTTCCCACTCTCCTTCTTTGGCTGCTCTGAACCAATTCTTGTACTGGCATTGATATATTTCTATTTCTGCCACTTGAAAATGGTTCAGCCCTGGAAATAATATCATGAATTAGTTCAGGCTCAGAATTCACGTCAAAATCTGTTGGTACAGACCTTGGGGAATGGGGGGCAACTCTGGCATCCTCCAGATGTGTCTTTCTTGTGGAAGATTTGGCACTTCTGGATTTGGCCTTGCTTCTTCCTTGTCCACATCCATCTTGTTGGACTGAATAGTTGCTTCCATTTCTGGTATGCACCATTTTCACGTCAATTTGAAGATAAAAAGTGAAAATATAAGATAAAATACACACCTTTTAGTGGTAATTTAGCTTTTTCTGAGTTAAATAAGGTGCCTCTTTTAGCAATTTGCACCTCAATACTTTCTTCAGATTCTGCTTCTGAAGATTCAGGACTATTGATGTATCTTTTACTGAGTCTGTTGCCAGCTGCACAGTATTTGATTAAAGACACTTAAAGAGAATAATATGATAAAAGAAATTATTTTTATGATTTAAGATATTTTTAAAAGATTTTTTATAAGTTTTTTTTTTCGATATTAAAAAAAAATATTCTTTTCAAAGAAAAAGGTATCAAAATTTGAGAATTTGAATAAAAAATTAAGTCAGAGTAACTCAAAGAATAATTTTATAAGTTTTTGGATGTGAAAAAGCCACGTGTAAAAACAGTACAAAATTAAACCAAATTCCTCAATGAAATAAGATTTTAAGACAATTTCAAAAATAAAAATAACTTTTTCTTTTAAATTGAAGAAAAAAAAATATTAAATTAATATATTTTAGAACTTAAAAATATATTAATTAAGGGTACAAGGTTCAAAAAAAACCGGCCAGGCCCCCAAATGTAAGATGTGGTAGGTATGGTGGTTTTTTTAGAACACAAAAATGAAGTCTAGAATATGATTAAAGCCAAGTCTATGGATAAAATCACGGCCAGGCCCCCAAATGTAAGATGTGACTATGAAACTGATGATAATATTACTATTAATCAACAGTACTATGTCTGTTCTTATGAAATATAATAATAAAATATTATTATAACCACAATTAAATAATTAAAGAATTATTCCTTTCACGTGTTAAACACTACTAGTGATTTTAACAGTGGGAAAGTAATTGTCTACAAGAATCAATTACAAGAAGAATTTAATAATAAAACTTCTTTTATTAAAATAATAAATTATTTTAATATATAATTATCTTTTTCAAGAATAATTATAAAGCTAATCCTTGAGGAAAACTATTACTAGAGAAAAACTTTAAGAATTAAGGATAAATCACTCACTAATATTACAAAGAGCTTTTTGAAAGATAAGATAGAGAGATTTGACGTAGAATTGTGGATTTAGAGGATCAAAATGAATTTATAAATGTATTACAACAATATATAGTTGATTTCTATGATTTCACGTCTTTCTGATTGATTCTGAAAGATTAAAACACTTAAGAAAAGTTTTAACTAATTCCAACTTGTTGGTAATACTGATATAAATGATTAATAAGATGATGATGATACGGAAAAAACAGCAAGAAGAGGCTTCTTTTAAGTCAACAACAGCTCACAGAGGCGTGCTATGGAGCAAACTGAAAACCCAGTGAGTGAGAAAACAATAAACCTTTTTGGATTAATGATTGCATCATCTGTTGTCATGTAAGATTATCATAATTACTTAATTGATGCTTTTACGTGACTACCAACCCCAATATGGTTAAGAATAAAAGGAGTAACATCTGTAAATATTCTTTTATTCTAAAATAATCATTGATTTCTCAAAGTTATCAATGTTATTGCCAATTTCATCACAGGTTTTAATTACTGTGAATTTTAGAAGATTCAGTGTTTCACGTAGAATGGTCAAAAATGGACTATAAGTAAAACTTTTGTTTTACTAGTAAAACTGTAATTCTTTTTGGTGGTACCATAGATAATACAGTTCTCTATTGGTCCTGAAAGTATCATAAATATTCATTAAGAATTGTATTTTTAATGAATTTTTGAAGTTTTTACCTCATTTCTACGTAGAATTGCAAATATCAGTGTTTCACTGGTTGCTATGAGGTAAATCAATGGATACAAGTCCAAAAAGGGTTTTAATTACTCTTTTGGGGTTTATCCATGGAAAGTAATTAAGAATTGACGTGGTTACAGGAGTCTAAGTAGCTCTTTACCTCCTTGGCACGTCAAAATAGCAGGTTATTTGCTATTTTCTTAAGATTTACAGTAGTTGTGACAAGGTAACCAAGTTCCCAAAGGGGTTTAGTTTACCAATTGGGTCAAGATCAGCCATGGAACCAAGCTTTGGAGCTATCCACGCCTCTGAGTCCTCAGAAGTTGGGTACCCTGGCTCTCTTTGATGTCTTTTGTCCCCCTTGCCTATTTTTTATGTCAAAATAGTAATTTAAGCTTAAAGTGAGATATCCACTATGGGTGTACCAAAAGTCCATGTAAGAATACCATGATATTAAGTGCTCAAAACATGCATAACACTATTCTTAGTGTATATGTAACATGGAATTTCTCACTTTCCCATTATTTTGGTGTGAAATTAAGAAAAACAAAAAATTTCACGGATCTTTTATGTGGTATTGATGATGTTGTATTGAAGTATTTTCCATTTTACCACCTCAATGTCTTAAGTTGAGCTTATTCACTCTATGGAGCTACCCTAGGTGAATTTTTGTGTAGAATCCAAATCTGGCCTTAAATCCATGGATTTACTTACTCAATAAAAAGTTATTCATCTTTTCTGAAATCAAAAATGATGAATTTTGAATATATGCATGATTTATGAGCTATGTATAATTCAAAATTTCTTTTTAAGATAATTGTGGCCTATTTGGGTATGTAAAATATACCTCAAGGCTCACATCAGCCATGGATCCAAGGTATTGATCTGTCCACTGCACCAAGGCCTCAGAAGTTGGGTACCCTGGCTCTCTTTCATGTCTTTTGTCCCCCTTGCCAATACTCACATCAAATTAGAAAATTAAGCTTCAAGTGAGATATCCACTATGGGTGTACCAAACTTCCATGTAAGAATACCATGATATTAAGTGTCCAAAACATGCATAACACTATTCTTAGTGTATATGTAACATGGGATTTCTCACATTCCCATTATTTTGGCATGAAATTAAGAAAAACAACAGTTTTCACGGAACATTTATGTGGTATTAATGATGTGGTATTGAAGTATTTTCCATATTACCACCTCAAAGAGTTAATTTGAGCTTATTTACTCTATGGAGCTACCCTGGGTGAAATTTTGTGTAGAATCCAAATCTGGCCTTAAATCCATGGATTTACCTAGGCAATAAAAAGGTATTCATCTTTTCTGAAATTAAAAATGATGAATTTTGGATATATGAATGCCTTATGAGTTATGCATAATTCAAAATTTATTTTCAAGATAATTGTGGACCATTTGGGTATGTAAAATATCCCTCAAGGCTCACACTAGCTGCAAGTTGATCTGTGAGATACTGGTATACAAACAGTGTACCAGATATCCATAAGCTGTACTTCTGATGTGTAATTGTTAATTTCAATTGCAATTTCATAATACAAGGGCATATATAGAAATATATTACCTAGAGACCATTCTGAGATGTGCAAACAGCCTTTAAGAAGTCTTAACTAAAAATTAAGCCCTCTTTCTCCTGTTTGATTCAGTGGAAGAAAAATGCATCCAACCTGAGACCCAGTCACAGGTAAACACACCAGTGACACCATCAGAACCAGAGGGCAGAATGGGAAAAGGAAAGAGGAAAATTGAAGGCCTTATCACAACTAAAAGGTGGACACCAATTGCCAATCAGAGAAGTAGAAAATCACAAACCTCTTCATAAATAAAAGGTAAACAAACCTTAGCCACTTGTCCAGGGAAGGTTACAACCATTAACCCAGTTGTAACCCCTAAAGGCAAATTACAAAAAGCAGTAGACAGAAACTTTGTACAAGGAACAGTCAAAGGTACATACCCTAAGAACATTAAGTTGTTTAATTCTTGCAAACACTGATATGTCACCTGTACACCTCAGAGACTTTGGCTTGCAAAGGAACCAGACAAAGGACAGAGAAGGATTGTCCAGAACCAGAAGACCTGGAGGAGGAAACCTCAGACACAGTGGTGGATGGAAAGACATTGAGGGAAATAATACCCACTCTGCCATTCACATTACAATTCAACAGAAGCCTCAAACCAGAGAACTGGAAGGATGTAGATCAAGTTCTTCAGCTTCACCAACTACTCAAAGATCTTTTCCAATGGAGCATGGACAACAAAAGGTTCAACCTAGCATCCCACTGGGCAGAACTTGGAGCAAGTTTCCAGAAGATATTTCTCAAAGAGATAGACTTCAAAGGCCTTATGGTGATCACCAAAGGTCTGAATCCCACCAGGCAGTTCATACTACTGGAAGTGAGTGCAAACAGGATAAGGGAGAATCAAGCCACTATCCAAGCTATAGAAGAACAGCTGACCCAGACAGGTCTTACTCAGATTTATTCAGGCTCACAAGGAGTAGGCTAAAGCAGCTCTCCATTGGCTTCAAACCATTCAGGAACCAGCAGATCAGTGGCCAAGAGTCAACATTCTTCACAATCTCAGGAAGTTTCCAGGAGAAGACAAGACCTCTTTCAACCAAAGGAAGAAAGAGTCAGAACCAATAATCCAGAAACTGTTGTACTTGGTGAAAGAAGTACACAAGAACCACAAATAGTTGTACATACTTCCAAAATCAGTATCCACATCAATTGAAATATTACCCCCACTCAGATTGAAAATAATGTTGTGACACCTGATAGTAACTTGAACAGTGATGCATCATGGTTACAAATTTCCCAATTTGCTGAGCAAAAGCAGTCTTCAGAACTCCAAGCAAGCCATGAGAGGATGAAAACATTAACAGCCTCCATGGACAGAATTTTTGAAACCCTTCAGGAGGGACATGCTCAATTGAGCAAAGCCTGTGAAGAGACCAACAAAAGACTGAATCAAGTCTTTGAAGAGCAACACCACTGAAAAAGGCACAGGGATTTTCTGGATCAAGACATAAAAACACTGTTTAATTTCTACCATAACATGAAGCCCCAACCACAAGGCAATGTTATGGATAATCCATATCACCAAGAGGACATCAAACCAGATGCCATATTGGTGAATAAGGCAAGATCTCCATCTCAATACCAGGATGGAGATAATATGTCTTATTCTGAGAAATAAGCCTTGAAACAGCTTCCAGATGCCTCAAGCTGTCCCAAATTCTCTGGAACAGGAGAATATGATCATATGAATCTTATTGATTATACTGATACACTCTTCATTGAGGGACCAAGAGTACCAGACTACTGGATTACTGCTAGATTGAATACAGAATTCAAAGAACATGCTAGTATTTGGTACACATAGATGAAAGAAATACATGGCAGAAGAAGCTGGTCATGGTGGAAGAGTAAAATCATCCAAAATACAGCCATGGTACTTGGATATGGCAGAAGACCATTTCATTTGAAAATGACAAGTACTCTGTGGAAAAACATCCATATTAGTGGTGTCTCAGACAGTCTAAAATACTTAAAACCATTGGTCCTCAAAGAAATATTAAGATGACGAATCACAAACTCCTGACACAAATGCCAGGAGAACTAGAGAATGCTTTAAAATTTAGATGAAATCAAAGTTGCACTCTAGATGACATTGCAAACACCTTCAAGATGTAAGGAAAAGAACAAATATAGGGAAGTATTCCCCATACAAAAGCAGTGGTTTCAAAGAGAAACAACGTTTCAGGGGGAAGCTTAAAGACAAACCCAGAGAAAGAGTGGCAGGAGTGACAAAGAAGAAGAACCATTTTCACAATTGTGGTTAAATAGACCATTATGCCAATAACTTTCCAAAGGAAAAGAAGAAAGTATATGCCATTGAGAAATTCCCAGAGGAGGAATCCCCCACAGAGGATTATTAATCAGACTCTATGGGTGATTCCATAAGAGAACAATCTGATGAAGACCAAGACCCAAGAGAGGAAGCTCTAATGGAGTACCAAGAGGAAACACCACTAGGAAATCAGGACATACAGTTAGAAGCAGGCATGCCACAAGACACTGCAAACAAAAACTTGTGTAAACACACACAAGATGCACAAAAATTCCTAGTTACACCAACTAAAGGAATGGAATACAAAAATGGGACAGCCACAAAGATGACTGTTTTCATAGACAATTATCAAAAACCATTAATCATTGACAGTGGAGCACACTTCTCAATAGTAGCCAGAAATTATTTGGATCATCACTTCCCAAATTGTAAAAAAACTATTTCCAACCAAGGCAAAGAGTTTCAAAAGTGCATCAGGGAATATGACATCTTTTGGGACAATTATCAAAGACATAATTAAACCGCACCAGAAAGGTAATGTCAGACTCAATCCAGAGTTTGTTGTACTTGAAGATGCTCACATCCAAGGGTTTTTACTGGGAACAGACTACCAGAGGATGCATGGCATTATTATTTACAATAGTACAACCAGGAATATTACTATTTAAACAAACAAGGAAAAGAAATTTTCACATGACATATACCAACTATCTACCAATGACCCTCTAGAAGAATTAATGAATGATTTCAGAGAGGGCCAATTCAGTACTACCCTCACCAGTAAACAAAAACTTAGTTTACTGAAGATTCTGAGGAAAAATAGACCAGTATTTGCCATTGGTGAAGAACCATTAGTAAAAATCAGAGGCCATGATAAAAATTACATCTGGATGTGGAAAGAACTTATACACCCATTCTGAGAAGACCTCCATACCCAGAAAGTCTGGAAACTAGGAAGGAAATTGAGAAAAACATCAATGAACTCCTAGAAATTGATGTCATCATGAAGATAGGACACAATGAAATAGTGGAAATCACCACTCCTTTCATTATCACCTGGAATGATGGCAAATATAGGTTGTGTGGGGATTTCAGAGCTCTGAATAACTACGCAAAAGCTGACAGGTACCCTATACCAAGGATACCTGATGCCCTAGATAACCTGGAAAAAGCCAAATACATAACCAAGATGGATTGTAGGAAAGGCTTCCACCAGAATGGGGTTAAACCAAACTCCATGAAACTTCTCAGAATCATATGTCATATGGGCATATATGAGTACACCAGGATGCTATTTGGCATCAAAAATTCAGCAGCCCACTTCCAAAAGATGATGGACACAATATTTCAAGAAAAAATACTGGAAGGCTGGATGGTAGTATATATTGATGACATCATTATATACTCAGAGACATGGGAACACCATGTGAAGTACATAGACCGAATACTAAGTAAGTGCACACCCATTAATATGAAACTTTCACTCAAAAATGGCAATTTTGGCCAACAAGAATTACTGGCACTGGGACAAAAAGTCTCAGGTCTTGGTATGGCCATAGACCAGAACAACATAGCAGAAGTACTTCTGAAAACAGTACCAAAGAACATCAAAGAGATGCAATCTTTCCTTGGGTTTGCTAGCTACTACATAAACCACATCAGAAATTTTTCCCACATAACTAGTAGTCTATAAAAGGTATGTTCAAAAGATGTAGTTTTTGAAATTACCAAGGAAAGGAGAGATGAATATGAGAAGATCAAACATGAATTAACTAATGCACCTGTGCTCATTTTGAATTAATTTGAACTACCATTCAAGTTATATATAGATGCAGCCTTTAGCCAAGGCTTAGGGGAAGCCCTTCACCAGAGACAAATTGTAAGGTTTGACTATGAAACAATAAGTAAAAATTACTAATTTATTACTTATTGTACTCTGAATGTCCTTATAATTGAAATAAAAAAGATTAAAATAATAATAATAATAAAGAAATATTATTATTATGGCGTAAAAATATTATATTATTAAATAAATATAATAATATAATTAATATTATATGAAATTATAATATTATAAATAATATATTAATATAAAATAATTAATATATTATAAAGCTCTTTATTATTGTTACCAACAAATAATAAAGGCGTAAAAAATTGTTTTTTATAAATAAAAAACAATTAATAACAATAATACTACTAATATTAAAGTTATATATTAATATAAATACTATTTATATTAATTAAGAATTATTAAGAGTAATAATAAGAGAGAAATTATTATAATAAGATGAAATAACCTACTTTTAGCACTTAAAATAATAATTTTGAGATATTTTACGCCAAAAGAATATAATACAACTTTTCAAATTGTATTTACAATAAAAAATAAAGAAAATTACTAAATTTCTTGATTTTACGTGGAAATGAGTTTTTTAGAGAGATTTTAACAAAAACAATTAAATAAATGATTTAATCACGTCAAAATAGATGATTATAGCAAGGTGGTCTTTGGTCTTTAATAATATAACAGTTTTATATATAAAGAATAAAGAAATTACCTTTGATTTAATTGATTTAATGTTTTTGATGCGTCTGAGGGGAAAACAGAGTAAAAAGAGCTCTATTTATAGTAAATACCTCCCTCCTAGAGTCCAACAGGCTTCTAGTAGACGTGTACTGATCATATCCACTGGAATTGATCAATATTTTAAGGTTTGAGGGTGATTACATCATGATCAAACCATATTACATCATTATTACACCATTATTTAGAGTTATTACTATAACTCTAAGTGTGATGACATCAGAGGCTTGGCAGAACCCCAAATTTCATGGATTTTATTAGTTTTAATCATAAACTAATAGTATTCACCAATTTTATCACTCTTAAGACTGTTAAACTTAATTTAAGGTTACAGTATGTGATCATAACAGCTCAATTTAAGCTCAAACTTTGATCCTCAATAACTTTTAAGGTTTTCACGCTACAGCAATTCAGAGGGTGAATTCTGATAGCCTGACATAACCTTATTATGCTGCCAAGAGCTTTTCATTACATCATCAAAACTCTAATTTTGATGATTTTTCTTGTAACTCATCTTTTCTGTCGAAATTCAATATTTTAAACTTCAAACCTTGATTTCAGGGGGTTATACCCTGAATTTAATAATAAAAGTTACATCATTCTTCACGAATGAACTAGGAGAATCTAACTGTGTACTTTTTTTTAAGTTTGGACTACTTTCACAACAAAGTGGTCAACAGCTCTGTTGATTTTTATCAATATTTCCTCATAAGTCTTAACCTTGTTTATAATTTGCAAAATAAAGCTCATATCTGTGTTCTTACAGTAATTAAGTGGTAACTTTATTTTTGGTTCATCATTCTAGCATGTATAGTTTAGAAGATATTAGCTATGATCACTGAATATATGCGTTGACCAAAAAAGTGCATATATTCAGGATAATTCCTTAAGTATTGATTTTGGGAATTATCTTATTAATTGTTTTATATGTGGATTTTTGTGGGGAATCCACTGGTACAACTTATTTCACATGTTGTTTCATTAGTTTCTGAGATAAATAAGGTTTTATGATTTTTATAAGGTATTATACCTTATAATTCCTTAAATATTGACTTTACAGATATGCCATAAAAGTGGTATATGTGTATTTTTCCATGGGGAATCCAATGGTATAATCTACTTCACATGTTCATTCATTGGTTTTTAAGTTAAACCAATTTTAGTACCAATTTATGGTATTTTTTGTATATTTGAGTAATTATTTTTAGTGTATAATTATTCTAATTAATTTTAATATGATTATATTAAAGGTATAATTATTATTAATCTTTTTTGTGACCTTATTGGATATGTGGTCATATCTCAAAGGCTCACATTCCCTACCACCAAAAAAGATTGTACCACAATCTGATATATGTGATTAGGGTATCATCCACTGTCCTACCTCTTCAATAGACTTTTGTTAGTCTTGAAGCTCAATAATGCTTAACTTTTTATTTTTCAGGTTTTCTTTCATGTCTGAACCTTCTTAGTAATTTATCAGCATTTGTTATATCTTTCTCAAGTAGCCATTCATCTTCTTGAGTTGGATTTCTATACCTTACAAGGTATTCCCTTTCTTTTTTGTTTCTTGTCCTTCTTTCTTTAAGGACTTTTACTATTTTCTTTTCCTCTCCTTCCTCTAAGGGGGGAATTTCAAGTGGGGGTTTATTTCTTAGTGGAAATAACTCCTTGTCACTTGAACTGTAAGGTTTTATCAGACTTACAGGGAAAGTTGGGTGTTTGTTCATTAGTTCACCTGTGAGTTCTAATTGCACAGCATTGGGTCCATGAAGTGCTTTTATCATAAATGGTCCTGCAAAGGAATCTTTCAATTTCTTTGGGCCTTTTATGTTATTGAAATTAAGGGTTGATACTAAAACCAAGTCCCCTATTTTGAAGTCAGGTGGTTTATGACTTTTATCCCATCTTTCTTTTGCATATTTAAAAGAATCTTGCATGCATCTGTTTGCATGGTGTCTTGCTTTGTCAAGCATTATCTTGAAACTGCTTGCTGTTGGATGTATATCCACTAAGTCCTTTTTGAGGGTATCATAAGGAAGTCTTGGATTCCAACCTTTCTCTAGCATTGCTGGTGTTTTGCCAGTAGAAGAATGGATTGATGTCTTATATGCCAGTTCAAGTGCTGGTATTAGTGTACACCAATCATTTGTAAAACCATCAGAATCTTTGAATTCTAGCCCATAAGCACAGAATCTTCTGATCATATCCTCTAGGGTCTGTATCATTCTTTCTGCTAAACCATCAGTTTGAGGATGATAAGCTGTTGAGAATGATAACTTTGTCCCAAACAAGTTATGGAGATTTGTCCATAGTGCTGAAGTGAACTTTGGGTCTCTGTCACTTATAATATTTTGGAATAAGCCTGTGTGGCTAATGACTTTATTCCATATCATTATGGCTGTATCCATAGCTGTGTCATCTTTATGACATGGTAAGAACATGGGAGTTTTACTGTACCTGTCAACTAATACTAGGCATGCATTATAACTCCTGTCTCCTCCTGGAGGTAAGGCTGTTACCCAATCCATATGAACTATTTCCCATGGGGATTTTGGTTCTTGGATTTGGATCATCATTCCAAATTTCTTTCCTGTGGCTCTGTTGGCTTTTTGACATCTGTCACAGGTTTGGCAGTACTCTGCAACATCTTTCTTCCAATTTGGCCACCAAGAGCAGGTTTTCACCCTCTCTAGTGTCCTATCTTCTGAGAGATGTCCAGATGCAACACTATCATGACACTCATGTAAAATAGTGTTTATTAGTGTTCTATCTGTTAAGGCCATAACACATGTGTGTTTTGTTCTATGGTAAAGGATTCCATCAAGGAGGTGAAATCTTCCTTCATCATATGCCTTTTTCCATATTTCATCTAGTTTTGATGAAAGTGATGGATCTTTGCAGTCTTTCATTAGAAGTTGGCTTAAGATATGGCAATTTTTGTCTGTCTTATAGCTTTCTTTAACTTGGTTAAAGAATTCTGTGCCAATGTCTGTAACACATATTCCTTCTATATGGTGCTCTTCTTGTGGTACCCATGCTGGATTGTCAGGGGTATTTGCTAGAGCCCATCTGCTAAGACCATCTGCATTTTTATGGATATTTCCAGATTTATGAACAATAGTCATATTTCCTCTATATTCTTGGATAGCAATTTGCCATCTCAGCATATGTCTATTTGGAGTCTTCATATTTAATAGTGATTTCACAGCATTACAGTCTGTGATTACATCAAATACTGTGCCATCCAAATAATAATGCAGTTTTTCCAAAGCCCACACTAAGCATAAGCATTCCATTTGGCTTGCTCCATACCTTGCTTCTGTTGGCTTTATTTGCCTTGAAATGAAACAAATTGGTCCTTCCACTGGTTTATCATTGATAATTTGTGTTTGGTGAAGTGCAGCACCTAGTTCTTCTCCACAAGCATCAATGTACAGTTTGAAGGGTAGTTTCCAATCTGGCATTAGAAGAAATGGGGCATTTGTTAAGGAATTTTTCAATTCTTCATATGCCTTGACTCTTTCTTCTGTCATCTCATAGACTGTTTGTTGGTCACATAGCTTATACAAGGATTTAGCAATCTTTGCAAAGTCCTTTATATGCTGTCTATAGTAACCAGCAAATCCTAGAAATGATTGCATTTCTTTTTTGGTTTGAGGCATTGGTTTAAGTAGTACTGCTGCTACTTTATTTTTGTCTATGCCTAGACTAAGTCCAGATACTACATGTCCTAGGGCTTTTAATTCACTATATGCAAAATGAAATTTTTTCAATGAAATTTTCATATTTACTTGGACTATTTTCTGTAGTACCCTTTCTAGTCTTGTCAGGTGATTTTCCCAAGTTTCTGAGCAAACTATGATATCATCAATGTAGATTATTAACCATCCTTCTGATAATTCTTCAGGAAATATGGTATTCATCATTCTTTGATAATGGGAAGGTGCATTTTTTATCCCAAATGGCATTCTTAAGTATTCAAAAATTCCACAATGGACTATTATTCTTAGTAGTTTCTTGGCATTGTCTGTTAAGACATTTTGATGAAAACCCTTAAGAGCATCCATAGCTGTGATGAACTTAGCTTGTGACAATTGGGTCAATGTCTCATGGATTCTGGGTATTGGATATCTGTCTGGAATGGTATAGGTATTCAGGGCTCTGAAGTCTCCTACCATCCTTGATTTTCCATTATGCCAAGTTATAATGACAGGTGTAGTAACTTCTACTTGCTCATTATGTCCAACCTTTCTTAATACTCCAAGGTCCATTAATTCTTTAATGTGCACCTCTAGGGCTTCTCTAGCTCTTGGACTGGCTGGATAAGCAGGTCTTCTTAATAAAGGTGGGTAAGGTTTTTCTACATTAAGAATTATATCCACTTCATGTCCAATTATGGCACCTAGTGGCTCTTTGTCAGTTGCAAAGGCATTTTTATACTTAAATAAGAGGTCAATCAATTTTTCTTTCATTTTTTCTGTTAATTCTTGATTGAATTCTGCCTCTTTGAGTTGTTCAGATATAAAAAGTTCTTTTTCTGGAATTTTTTCCTCATTCTTAATAACTGTGATTTGTTTTTTGTTATTTAAGAATCCAAACTTTTGTCTTTTATTATCTCCTATGGTAAAATATCTATCTTTTTGGTTGGAGATATCTATACCATAGATTGATAAGTAGTCATTCCCAAGTATGAAATGATTACTAGTACAGTTGTCCATTACTACAAACTCTACTTTGATTCTGACACATTGTGAGGGATGAGGAAAAATTAGTGTTAAATCAATTATTCCAAGGGGCTTCATGCTCTCACTTGCACTACTAAATTTGACACCTTGTATTGGCATAAGTTTTTCTTGCCAGTCTGGGACAATGGTTTTTAAATAACTTTTGCCAACACAAGTGCAATATGCTCCTGTATCCAAGTTAAGCTTTCCTTCTTGGTTATCAACCATAACAATACTAATACTTGATTTTCCAGCTGTATATCCCATTCCTCTTGCAGGTTTGGTTCTATACATTTTGGCATCTTGTATGTTTGTCAGATTTGTGTCAGATGTTCCAACTTGTGGCAAGTTTGAGTTAACATCCAGTACTTCATAAATTATATCAATATTATTAATTTGTGCATTAATTATATTGATTTCATCACTTTCAGAGCTCTCTGACTCTTCTGTCTCTTTTTCAGAGTCAGATTCCTCTTCTTTGTCATTGTGGTTTTCTGTTTCCACAATTTCATTAATCTTTGCTTTTTTAAGGCAATTATTGGCTAAGTGTCCAATACCTCCACATTTATGGCATTTTCTTTGCTCATTATTGTTGGATGTATTGGGTTTAAAGGATTCTTTTGATTTATCTTTCTTGATAAATGGTTTATTTGGGCTTTTAATGTCCAATTTTTTCCAAGTCCTGCCAATTTTTGTTCTTGTCACTATATCTTCTAGTGCATTTATATACTCTTCTGTGGAGCATGGTTCTATACACCTGCTTCTTAGGGCATGTTCTAGTTCCCCTCCACATTTTTTAAGTATTTTCATATTTACCATCTTCTGTGACATTTCTGGGTACAGTGCATTAAGCCTTTCAACTTGTTTTAAGAACCAAGTTAAGGGTTTATCTTTCTCTGGGTCAAAGAAAGAGTTTTCAAATGCATTTTCTATCTTATACCTCCAGGCATCATTTGCCCACTTGGTGATTATCTCTTGTTTCCACCAAGACCAGGTATTTTTACCATTTGTCTGTCTTATGCCATAATACCATCTTTTTGCAGATTTCTCAAATAATGAATGTAATCTTGCAGTGATTAATTCATCTGGTATGGCATAGTCTTCTTGTAACATGTCAATTGTTTTAATAAATGACATGTGGTCATATTCACCTTCTCCTGTGAATGTTGGCCATTCCTTCAATTGAGGTGCTTCCTTCATTAAGACTTGGTTATTGTCTTGGTGACTCAAGCCTGTTATGAAAGGATTTGACAATTCCTCTTTTGTTTTTATAGGGCTTCTTATATGGGAAAATGGTGTTGATAACTTTGGCATATTTAAATTAGCCTCATTAATTTTATCCATTTTTTCTGTAATAAGCCTTATTTCACTTTGAATATCATCTTTTAGATGCATTCTTGCTTCATCACTTTTTTCCACATGGTCCAAAAGTGATTTTTGGTGTGATGAAGTCTTTTCTTCAAATTTTTCTACAGAAATACTTAATTTATTTAATTTTTCTGTAAGGTTATCAATACTCACATCATAATTGATTGTCAAAGTCTTGTCTTTGATATCTTTTATGTATTTATACAATTCTTGTTGTCCTTGTATTAATTTTTGAGTATTGTCAATTAAATTCTTTGGTTTATTATTTTCAACAATAAACTTAATGTTGTCAATTTCTTTCTTGTTTTGTATAACAATTTTTGTTAAAGAAGATAAATTGTTATTTATTTCTTGTAGTGATAATAAACTGTTTTTAATTTCTTTTAGAGGTAATATACTATTTTTAATTTCTGTTAAAGTATTTACAACATCTTTGGACAAGGTTATTTCTTTGGGAAATGAGGTTGTCTCATTCTTTGCTCTTCCTTGTCCTTGAATTCCATCAAGGTTCTGGCCATGTTGAAAACATTGTCCATGGCATCCTTTTGGATTCTTGGGATTCTGTAGCTTGGGGAATATGGTTTCCTCCAATGCTTTTTCTTGTTCTTCTTCCCTTCTTGGGGAAGTAGGTTGGCTTGAGGCTTGCTGGTAGAAGCTACTGGGGCTTCTTCCTTGGTTGCCTCCCTCTTTTTGGCATGATAATCCTTGATTTTTTTGATTTGAGGTTTGGATGACAGTGGATTCCATCCATTGGAGTATTTCACTATCTCCTCCTCTTTGAGGAACTTTTTCAGGATGTGCCAGGAGTTCATCACTCCTTGGTGTATTTGAGGCAGCATTTCCCAGTCTTTGTCCTTGTATACTGTGTAATACTGCTTGTACTGGCTCATGTAGATGTCTATTTGAGCCCTCTGAATGTGATTTGTACCTGTTTGAGTTACTCATACTTAGTTCCAATTCAGGCTCAGATATCATGGGCATTTCTGGGACTTGCCTTTGGGATAAGGCACTTCCTTGTGTGGATTCTGTTCCACTGGGGATATTGCCCTTTCTTTTCCCTTTTGAGGGATCAATTCTACTTCTGAGTCCAGCTCCATCTGATTGGATGGAGTATTGGGAACCTCTTCTGGTAGTCATAATTAAAGAATAAGAAAAAATAAAAGTATTTTAGAATAAAATTCTTTTATGGCAATTTAAAAAGAGGTGCTCACCTTCAGAGTCTTGAATGGTGGGCCCTGGAAAGTCTAATTTCTTAGCTTTCTTTCTTTTGGTGATAACTGGTGTTGGAGAACTTTGACAAGTTTCTTCCACCAATCTCTCAACAGTAGTTTGGTTGTCTTCTGTTGGGTTATCTTCAAACACTAAAAAAGACAAATAAATATAAGTCTTTTTATAAGAAGTGTTATTTTTGGCAAGATATGGCAATTTTCCACATAGAAATTGCTCTTATATCTTAAAAAAAATGAAATAAATAAAGAAATGAATAAAAATGAATAAAAATAACTTTTTTATTGGTTTTTAATATTTTTTAATATTTTTTATGTATATTTTTATTTTTAAAGAATAAAATAAAAAATGAATATGATTCTTATAAAATTAAATTATAATAAAAATTATTTTTAATTTATAAATTATCTTTTTTAATCACTAGAGTCACTCAAAGAAAGTTCTTGCAAGTCTAAGGATGTGAAAAACCACGTGTAAGACAGTACAATTGCTTTCCAAATGCCTCAATAGCTTTTAAAATCAATAAAATATAAAATTATTATATAATTTTATGATTATAAATATAATTTATTATTGGATAAACCCAAATAGAATCTTTTTTAAAGGTCTTTTAAGTAAATATCATGGCCAGGCCCCCAAATGTAAGGTTTGACTATGAAACAATAAGTAAAAATTACTAATTTATTACTTATTGTACTCTGAATGTCCTTATAATTGAAATAAATAAGATTAAAATAATAATAATAATAAAGAAATATTATTATTATGGCGTAAAAATATTATATTATTAAATAAATATAATAATATAATTAATATTATATGAAATTATAATATTATAAATAATATATTAATATAAAATAATTAATATATTATAAAGCTCTTTATTATTGTTACCAACAAATAATAAAGGCGTAAAAAATTGTTTTTTATAAATAAAAAACAATTAATAACAATAATATTACTAATATTAAAGTTATATATTAATATAAATACTATTTATATTAATTAAGAATTATTAAGAGTAATAATAAGAGAGAAATTATTATAATAAGATGAAATAACCTACTTTTAACACTTAAAATAATAATTTTGAGATATTTTACGCCAAAAGAATATAATACAACTTTTCAAATTGTATTTACAATAAAAAATAAAGAAAATTACTAAATTTCTTGATTTTACGTGGAAATGAGTTTTTTAGAGAGATTTTAACAAAAACAATTAAATAAATGATTTAATCACGTCAAAATAGATGATTATAGCAAAGTGGTCTTTGGTCTTTAATAATATAACAGTTTTATATATAAAGAATAAAGAAATTACCTTTGATTTAATTGATTTAATGTTTTTGATGCGTCTGAGGGGAAAACAGAGTAAAAAGAGCTCTATTTATAGTAAATACCTCCCTCCTAGAGTCCAACAGGCTTCTAGTAGACGTGTACTGATCATATCCACTGGAATTGATCAATATTTTAAGGTTTGAGGGTGATTACATCATGATCAAACCATATTACATCATTATTACACCATTATTTAGAGTTATTACTATAACTCTAAGTGTGATGACATCAGAGGCTTGGAAGAACCCCAAATTTCGTGGATTTTATTAGTTTTAATCATAAACTAATAGTATTCACCAATTTTATCACTCTTAAGACTGTTAAACTTAATTTAAGGTTACAGTATGTGATCATAACAGCTCAATTTAAGCTCAAACTTTGATCCTCAATAACTTTTAAGGTTTTCACGCTACAGCAATTCAGAGGGTGAATTCTGATAGCCTGACATAACCTTATTATGCTTCCAAGAGCTTTTCATTACATCATCAAAACTCTAATTTTGATGATTTTTCTTGTAACTCATCTTTTCTGCCGAAATTCAATATTTTAAACTTCAAACCTTGATTTCAGGGGGTTATACCCTGAATTTAATAATAAAAATTACATCATTCTTCACGAATGAACTAGGAGAATCTAACTTTGTACTTTTTTTTAAGTTTGGACTACTTTCACAACAAAGTGGTCAACAGCTCTGTTGATTTTTATCAATATTTCCTCATAAGTCTTAACCTTGTTTATAATTTGCAAAATAAAGTTCATATTTGTGTTCTTACAGTAATTACGTGGTAACTTTATTTTTCGTTCATCATTCTAGCATGTATAGTTTAGAAGATATTAGCTATGATCACTGAATATATGCGTTGACCAAAAAAGTGCATATATTCAGGATAATTCCTTAAGTATTGATTTTGGGAATTAGCTTATTAATTGTTTTATATGTGGATTTTTGTGGGGAATCCACTGGTACAGCTTATTTTACATGTTGTTTCATTAGTTTCTGAGATAAATAAGGTTTTATGATTTTTATAAGGTATTATACCTTATAATTCCTTAAATATTGACTTTACAGATATGCCATAAAAGTGGTATATGTGTATTTTTCCATGGGGAATCCAATGGTATAGTTTATTTCACATGTTCATTCATTGGTTTTTAAGTTAAACCAATTTTAGTACCAATTTATGGTATTTTTTGTATATTTGAGTAATTATTTTTAGTGTATAATTATTCTAATTAATTTTAATATGATTATATTAAAGCTATAATTATTATTAATCTTTTTTGTGACCTTATTGGATATGTGGTCATATCTCAAAGGCTCACACAAATTGTAGATGGTGAACCAAGAGAGGGTGTGATATGCTAAATCTCTAGGCACCTGAAAGATTCATAAGCCAGGTATGGGGCCACGCAGACTGAATGCCTATGCTTAGCTTGGGCTCTAGAGAAACTCCACTATTATTTGGAAGGTGTAGTATTTGAAGTCTACAAACACTGAACAGCCTCGAAGTCTTTATTGAACATGAAGATTACCAATAGACACATGTCAAGGTGGCAAGTAGCCATCCAGGAGTATAGAGGCAATATGACCAGCATATACAGGTAGGGCAAAATCCACACCAATGAAGATGGACTCAGCAGATGACTACCAATAGACACATTCTGAGGTGGAAAATAGCCATCCAAGAATATAGAGGCAATATGAACATCATATACAAAGAGGGTAAAAGTCATACCAATGCAGATGGCCACTAGACAATATCAAAAGAAACCCAGCCTATGACCCTGAAGTAGCAGCCAAATTTCCTATCCATTTTATGGAAATAAATAGGAGGAAGAACTTCAGATTTTCTGAATGGGCACCAGAAAGTGGTACCCCAGACAGTGGAGACACTCATTCAGAAGGAACAGAAATTCCCATATTGGGAATAAGTTCCTCACAACTGCATAATTCCTTCTTCAGTGCAGTAAGAAAGACATATGTCAAACACAAAAAGTGTTGCATACTGTTGCAAATCCTTCAACAGAAGTACAGGAGGCTAGAACTGGAATCCCAGTTGGAGGAAACCTGTTTGAGGGACTATAAGGACAACAAGTGTTTCCTGATAGATGGCCTGCTGTACCATAGAGAGAAACACACAAGTGCACTCACAGTAGTAGACAGGGACCATATATTTCTGATCGTGCAGGAATGACATGCCTGCCCCTATATGGGACACATGTGTGAAGACAGGACCAGGGAAAGGGTAGGAAGCACAGCTTGGTGGCCCAAATGGGAGCAAGAGTTGAGTAAATGTGTCTACATGTGTGAAAGATGGCAGAAGGCAAATAGAAAATCTGGGAACAAATATGGGCTACTTCAGCACATAGAAGAACCCAAGAAACCATGGGAAACCATCAATATGGACTGGGTGACAGGACCTGTCCCAGGAGGCAAATAAAATTTCAATGCCTGCCTAATCATAGTTTATAGGTACAGAAAAAGTGTGAGGTGCCTACCATAACATAAGGAAGATACAGAAATTGATACAGCCTTGTTATTTTGGAATAACATCATATCAACATGTGTGGTCCCAAAAATCATCATCAGTGACAGGGACCCAAGATTCACATCAGAATTTTGGACCAACCTCCAAGACATGCTAGGTACAAAATTTGCGTTTTCTAAAGCTTACCATCCACAAAAATATGGCCTAGCTGAAATGGTGATCCAAACCATGGAGGATATCTTTAGGAGGTTCTGTGCATATGGCATGGAATACAAGAACCATGAAGGATACACCCATGACTGGGTTACCCTTCTACCAGAAGTCCAACTGGCTTATAACCCCAGTCCACATTCTACCACAGGGAAATCACCTTCACTGGTAGAAAAAGGGTGGAACCCCCTATTGCCTGTGGATGACTTGAAGAAGAATCTTCTAGCCATGCACCTCACAGCCCAGGACTTCCATGAAATGTGGAAGAAGTCTTTTGACACAGCTGCCAAATTCATAGCTGAGCCAAAAGAATATAACAAACAGAGGTGGGTAAAATCACACATGGAACCTGACTTTAAGGAAGGGGAGCAAGTACTAGTGTCTAAACTTAACTTTTATAATCTCAAAGAACCTAAGAAGATGAGAGATTATTTGTAGGCCCCTTCACTATAATTAAATTGATAGGGAAAAATGCAGTGGAAGTCAAACTCACAGAGGAATTTTCCAGGAAACACCCAGTCTTTCTTGTGAGTTTATTCAAGCCATACTCCCAGACAGAGGAGGATAAATTCCCCTCAAGGAAGAAGAACCCCACCCCACCAGAAATAGTGGAAGTGGAGGATTCTCCTGGACCTGTGAATAAAATCATCAAGGCCAGGAAGATCAGATTTAATGGTAAGGATCAAAGACAGTACTTAGTCAGATTCAAGAACCAGACAGCTGACAAAGACAAGTGGTTGGCAGAAAATACCATACCAGATGTTAACCTTAATCCAAGGAGATTCAGGGCCTCTGGGAGGATTAAACAGTCTCATAATTGATGGGCTTTTTTAGATGGAGGGTATGTCAGCCTGTGCCTCAAAGCCAGAGCACAAGCATGAAAGCCAAATACCATAAATCAATGGTATAGCCAAGATACCACAAAAGCATGGAGCTGTGCCAAATCAGCTCAAAAGGTATCAAAGGAGAGTGGAAACTCACCCCTTTACAAATATACAAGTCCCATCATCATAGGACAAAAAATAACAAAGTTATTCCTGCTCAAAGTTGTGGCTGAGCATAAACCTTAATTTTCACCTCTCATCTGAAATACAGAGGAAGAGGCTTAACCCGATCAAATGGGTATTCAAAATGAAGCTCCAAGTCAGGGCTACCCAATAGTACTATTCAAACTGAGATACCACCAGTATTACAGAAGTTATGGCCAAAACCAGGCCAAATGAGGGTGAACAAAATATTCACCTCCCATCTAACTTCTACAGTTTGAGTGTGAGATACCTAAAGTGGGGTCTCTTTGAAAATAGTACAATCAGGGCTATCTGATGGTTCAATTAATCTCCCCATACCTTACCTAGAACAAAAGCTATGGTGCAAACAAGCCCCATACAGATTTTGGCCAAAACATACATATGTAAAAAAAGACTTGTACATGGCATAACTTTGCCATATTTAATGATAGCCATATAAAAAGAGGTACCATTGTGTAGAACACATCCAGGACTACACATTGAACCTTCTTTGATCTTTATCTCTCAAAAACTGACAAATTTATGGCAGGTTTAAGGTCAAAATCCCACAGTTTGGCCAATACAGCCCTACTGTGGGATAATATCCCATAACTATGATCATGAGGTGTCAAAAAGACAAAGAAGCTTGTTTATACTCCAATACCTCATAGTTCATTCATTACTGGTGTCCCATACAGGTTCTGTACAGCATTCTTTGCGTCATACATGTCATAAGAGGGCTATGTGGTCCCCAGATGAAAGTTTTCACCCTGTATTGGTGAAAGCTGCCTAGATGTGGTTTCAAAACCAAATCTGAGCCCACTAAAGAGAATACCATCACTATTAAAGCCACAATCCAGTATCTGTAAGTGAAAAACTTCACTTCCTCTACATGGAAAGGTCTACAAGCCTTTTTCACCCAATTTTGGGATAAAAAGGGGCCTTTTCTCCACCAGAAAAGGATTCCTCATCCTGATCTTGAATTCCTATGTAGTAAAACTGTCAAAAACGATTATCCTCTTGGAACAGAATCAGGTTATACTATAAAATTTAGTATTGCAGACTTTATTGTTGTGACCCAACAGTTAAAGCTGCATCCAGGGCTTTCAACAGTGCTCACCACCACTAATAATCATAGGTAAAGCCCTTTAATTTATAAAAAATACATTTTTTAACATCATTATCTGTGTCACAGTCATAGTTTAGGTTTTAAATACCCTTTATTATCACCTCTTCATAGACTCAGCCTGACAGTATTGGGCTCAGATATTGTTTTGAAACCACATCTGGGAAGTTTTCATCCATACAAGGTCAACATTTTCATCTGGGGACTGCATAGCCATCTTCTGACATGTATGAAGCATAGAATGCTGTACAGAACCTGTATGAGACCCTAGTTATGAATGAAATATGAGGTATTGAAGTATAAACACACTCCTTTGTAGAATTGACACTTCATATTCAAGTATATGGAATATTATCCCTTATTAATGATGTATTGACCATACAGTGGGATCTTAACCTTCAAACTGCCAAACAATTGTAAGTTTTCAAGACAATAAGCTCAAAGTTAGTTAATTGCTTAGCCCTGGAATAACTCTACCTAATGGTATCTGGTTTGGTAGGGGTACCATTAAATATGGCAAAGCTATAAAACTTTCAAATCACATTATCCAGATATGGATATTTCTCAAATCCTGTATAGTGTTTGTTTTCTCCATGAGTGTTTTTCTAGTCAATTTATGGGGAAATGGATGTTACCATAGGAATGTTTTAGCCTTTGCAATTTTGAAGAATATCCAAAAAGCTCACAAAACAACTTTACAACTCTTATTTTGATAATGAGAATTGAAATTATTATCTTAAAATAAGTAAAAATGCCATAAAAAGGCATACAATATGATTATCTCAAGAAAAAATGAATAAAAATTTGAAATTAATTACACAATTGGACACACCATGAAAAAATACACATATAACATGTTCATGTCATATTTTAAAAGTCAATAGTTACTGAGATAACCTGAATATATGTACCTTCATGATAAGCACATATATTCATGGCTTGAGCTCATGGCCTTTGGAATATAGATGATAAATAGTTGAGCCAAAAAAGCTCTTACCACATAATAAGCTTTATATTACAGATATAACATCTATTTGGAAAGCTATATACAGGGTTATAACATACTAGGGCTCATTGAGCAAAAGAACAATAGCTGTTGACATCTTTGTTGCAAAAGTGGTCCAAAATTGGAAAGTAGATATTAAAATTCTAATAGTTAATACGTGAAGAGTGATGTAGCTTTAATCATTATACTCAAGGTATAGCCCCTTGAAATAATGGTTTGATGTTTAAAATAGTCAATTTTGACAGAAAAGATGAGTAACAGTGAAAAACATCAAAAATAAAGTTTTTATGATGTAATGAAATTATCTTCATGGCTTAGAAAGGACTAACAAAGCTATCAGAATTCACTATCTTAATTCCTTCAGCATGTATAATCAAAATTTATTAATTATCAACTTTTAAGCTTAAGAATGATCATTTATTATTACTCACTGTAGTCTTATTTTGAGTTTAACAGCTATATAAGTGATAGAACTGGTGAATACTAGTATATGATGATTAATACTAAGAGAATCCAGAAAGATTAGCCTCCTGTCAAGCCCACGACATGTGCAAACTTGGAGTTATAGTGATAAATCCAAATAATGGCATAATAATGAGATAAGGTGGTTTATGTATGATGTAATCATCACCAAACCTTGAATTATTAATTTATTCAAGTTTTTAACATCATTAAGCGTCTACTAAAAGACCTCTGGACTCTAGGAGGGAGTATTTGACTATCTATAGAGCTCTTTTCATCTCCATTTCCCCCTAACACACATCAAAAACATTAAGAAATTGAATCCAAAGGTAAAAACTGTGTTCTTTTTATAAAATTCTATTATACTATTAAATAATCAAGTTCATCTTTATTATAATCATCAAATTTGATGTGATTAAATCAATATTTAATTGTTTTTGTGAATTTCTCTCTGAAATATTCAATTTAAAGTAAAATCAAGAATATTTGTGATTTCTTTTTCTTTTTTTGTAAATAAAATTTAAAAAAGTTCTATTTACATTATTTGGTGTTAAAGTATTCCAAATTATAATATTAAGTGTTAAAATTATGTTATTTTCTCTTTATCATCATCTTTAATAATTATTTTATTAATAGAAATATTATTAATATTAATAAGTAGCCCAAATATTGTTAATATAATTGTCATAAATTGTTCCTTATTCATGCATAAGAATTTCTTATGCATTCATCATTTGTTTTTAGCAATAATAAATTGTCATGAATATATTAATTATAAATGATTTGTGTATCTCTTTTTATTATATTTCTCATTTATTTAAATAATATAAATATTTTTACACCATAATGATAATATTTCTTAATCTTATTCATTAATTTAAGAAGGAAAATCAGATTAAAATAAGTGAAATTTTAGTAATATTGACTTATTGTTTCATAGTAAAAACATACATTTGGGGCCCTGACCATGATATTTACTTAAACAACCTTTAAAAAAGATTTAAGTTGGGTTTTTCCAATAATAAATTCTATATTCATTTTGAATGATAGAGGGACATTTGGAAAGCAATTGTAATGTCCTACATGTGGTTTTTCACATCCTTAGACTTGCAAGAACTTTCTTTGAGTGACTCCTGCTAATTAAGAAGAATAATTGCAAATTGAAAATATATTTATACTATAATTTAATATTAAGAAGAGTTGTATTAATTTTTATTTTATTTATTGAAAATAGAAAAATAAAACATAATAAGAAAATAATTTTTACCTCTTTTTATTCAATTTTCATATTTTAAAAGATATAAAAGCAATTTTTACATGAAAATTGCCATATCTTCTCAAAAGTAAAACTTTTTTATAAAAAGACTAATATTTATTTGTCTTTTTTAGTTTCTGCAGATATCCAAACAGAGGAGAATCAGACCACTGTTGTGAGATTAGTGGAAAAAGCTTGTCAAAGCTCTCCAAAACCTGGTGTCAATAAGAAAAGAGAAGCTGAGACATTAGTTTTTCCGGGACCCACTGCTCAGGACCCTGAAGGTGAGTACCTCTCTTAGAATTTCCATAAAAAGACTTTTTACTTCTATGAGATCTTTTTATCCGTTATTTTTCTATAATGACTACTAGAAGAGGATCCCAAAATTCCATCCAATAAGATGGAGGTATACTCAGAAGTAGAAAGGATTCCACAAAAGTCAAAAGGAAGGTGAGAATCCCCAGTAGAACAGAATCTACACAAGGAAGTGCCATATCCCAAATGCAAGTCCCATAAATTCCTATAATCTCTGAACCAGAGTGTGAGCCTTGAGGTATATTTTACATACCCAAATAGGCCACAATTATCTTAAAAAGAAATTTTGAATTATGCAAAACTCATAAGTAATGCATATATCCAAAATTCATCAGTTTTAATTTCAGAAAAGATGAATAACTTTTTATTGAGTAAGTAAATGCATGGATTTAAGACCAGATTTGGATTCTACACAAAAATTCACCTAGGGTAGCTCCATAGAGTTAATAAGCTCAATTTAAGTATTTAAGGTGGTAAAATGGAAAATACTTCAATACCACATCATTAATACCACATAAAAGATCCGTGAAAATTTTTGTTTTTCTTGATTTTTAGCCAAAATAATGGGAAAGTGAGAAATCCCATGTTACATATACACTAAGAATAGTGTTATGCATGTTTTGAGCACTTAATATTATGGTATTCTTACGTAGACTTTTGGTACACCCATAGCGGATATCTCACTTTGAGCTTAAATTACTATTTTGACGTAAAAAATAAGCAAGGGGGACAAAAGACATCAAAGAGAGCCAGGGTACCCAACTTCTGAGGCCTCAGAGGCGTGGATAGCTCCAGAGCATGGATCCATGGCTCATCTTGGCCCAATTGGTAAACTAAAACTCTTTGGGAACTTGGTTACCAAGTTACACCTACTGTAATCATAAGAAAAATAGCAAATAACCTGCTATTTTGACGTGCCAAGGAGGTAATAAGCTACTTAGGCTCCTGTAACCACGTCAATTCTTGATGACTTTCCATGACTAGACCCTAAAAGAGTAATTAAACCCTTTTGGGATCCATATTCATTGATTTACCTCATAGCAACCAGCAAAATACTGCTATTTGCAATTCTACATAGAAATGAGGTAAAAACTTCAAAAATTCATTAAAAATACAATTCTTAATGAATCTTTATGATACCTTCAGGACCAATAGAGAACTGTATTATCTATGGTACAACCAAAAAGAATTACAGTTTTACTAGTAAAATTAAAAGTTTTACTTATAGTCCATTTTTGACCATTCTACGTGAAACACTGAATCTTCTAAAATTCACAGTAATTAAAACCTGTGATGAAATTGGCAATAACATTGATAACTTTGAGAAATCAATGATTATTTTAGAATAAAAGAATATTTACAGATGTTACTCCTTTTATTCTTAACCATATTGGGGTTGGTAGTCACGTAAAAGCATCAATTAAGTAATTATGATAATCTTACGTGACAACAGATGATGCAATCATTAATCCAAAAAGGTTTATTGTTTTCTCACTCACTGGTTTTTCAGTTTGCTCCATGGCACGCCTCTGTGAGCTGTTGTTGACTTAAAAGAAGCCTATTCTTGCTGTTTTTTCCGTATCATCATCTTATCAATTTATTAAATCATTATTACCAACAAGTAAGTATTAGTTAAAGCTATTATTAAGTGTTTTAAATCTTTCCAAATCATCCAGAAAGACGTGAAATCCTAGAATCCAACTATATATTGTTGTAATACTGTTATAAATCCTTTTGATCCCTTAAATCCACAATTCCACGTCAAATTTCTCTACTCTTATCTATCAATAAGTTCTTTGGAGTATTAGTGAGTCATTTATTCTTAATTCTTAAAGTTTTTCTCTAGTAATAGTTTTCTTCAAGAACTATCTTTATAATTATTCTTGCAAAAGATAATTATATATTAAAATAATTTATTATTTTAATAAAGAAGTTTTTATTATTAAATTCTTCTTGTAATTGATTCTAGTAGACAATTACTTGCTCACTGTTAAAATCACTAGTAGTGCTTAACACGTGAAAGAAATAATTTTTTAATTATTTAATTGTGGTTATAATAATACTTTATTATTATATTTCATAAGAACAGACATAGTACTGTTGATTAATAGTAATATTATCATCAGTTTCATAGTCACATCTTACACAGAGTTAGAACCAAGTTTGAGTAACTCCAAAAGATACAAATCATATTCAGAGGGATCAGATAGAAATCTACATGAGCCAGTACAAGCAGTATTACATAATGTAAAAGCACAAAGATTGGTGTCACATGTCACAACCACAAAGAATGACCCTCCTCTGTTGGTGTTGCGGCAATTCCAACCTGGGACCAATTAGACACACCATATCTTTATGGCCAATTTGGCCCCTTCTGGACCTCTATGGCATTTTGGCCATATCACTCTTCCCTGGCCTTTTTTGGCCTCAGGCCATATCCTTCCATCCTTTGCCTCCCTGGCCAATTCTTCCATATCCCCAACCCCCAGGTCTTTATCCTTGCTGTTGGGCCAGGGGATGTCCTAGGGGGTTCTGGGCCCTCTAGGTAGAACCAGCCCTTCTGGGTCACCCCTTTTCATTAGGGGGTCTAGGGCCTTTTAGGCCCCCTACAGCTTCTATGGTTCGTGGCCCAATGAGGCCCCTTTTGGCCTGATCCAATGAGGCCAAAAGGGGCCAAAGGGGGCAGTCCATTAGCCCCCAAGGCCAGGTGGGTCCCAGACCAAAATTGGGCCCACCTGAGCCAATTTTCTCCCAAATCCTATCAAACCCAAAATGGCCATAAGACCCTCAGGACCCAAGTTTGGCCAATAACCACCATGGACCACTTTTCAGCCCATGGCCTTTGGCAACCACCAGAGGCCACCAGATCAGCTCAGCTCAAGCTTTCCCCTCATCTTAAGGGGAATTCTTCCACTCCTCCATGCATCCCATACTCAAGGTTGCAGGAGTGGTGCATATATGGTATTATATACCATTATGCACCATTTTTGCTCAGAAATTCAATGGTGATGTTTTTAGGACCCAATTACATCTTTCCAAATCATGTTCCAAAAATCCAACCCCCATTTCAAAGGAGGAATTCTTAACTCATCAGTCTTGCAAACCATGGCGGCAATCAGAAGACCATTCAAGGATCTCAATCACCTGGCCCTGCAGGAGTTGGGTTTGCATTTTCATTAAGGATTATCCCAAGGGGCATTCTCAGAGGTTATACATCATTTCCATCCGTTGTCAAGGCATCAAGTATTTTAATACTCGGACAACTCAATTGGTTCATACAGGCGGCAATCAATAAACCTGTATGTACTTGGCCCAATTGGGTCAATTCATATTCCACTGTGGGAATTCAGTCACACAGTTCAAATTTCAAGATGGCAAGATCTGTATTGACCCAATTCAGACAATAAAGCCAATGACTCACCTTCCAGGATCAGTATTTCAACTTTTCACATATACTGGCCACCTTTCAGCACCTGGGGACTTTTTCCCCAGTTAATTAATATATTGGATTTATTTTCATATTTATTTTATTTTACTTTATTAAAGTTGATACTGATAATCTTAAGTCAGTCATTCAGCACCCTTTCTCTTTTCTTCCTTGCCTGTCAATGGATATTTGTGGTCATATCCTCTACTAATTCCATTTCCTTTTCTGGCAGGTTGAAACAGTGAGTTGAGGATTAACTTGGTTGGCTTCTCTTATTATCTTTGGCCTTTGGCTTCTTATCTTTCTCCTTTATCTTTGGCATACTTGTCTTTTCCCTTATTCTTCTTTAAAGAAAATTAATCTTTATTATTTCTTATACATTTTGGAGCCCTCCAAGTGAGTTCTTGATTCCTGAGTGCCAGGCCACTCTTGCTTCCATAAGAGCCCCTGTGACATTATATTAATTAACTCATAATTTTTCTTCTATTCATTCATTCTTATATTTTTAATTCATTCATTTCACTTCATCAAGATTATGACTCTTTAACAATTTATGATCTTATGATTTATTCATCACCTCTCAATTTTCTCTCATTCATTCTTCATTCTAAAAATTGAAAGCTGACCCCAATTTTATCTGTTGTTTCTTTGTTTTTTGAAATCCTATCTCATTTTCATCTTCATTCAATTCATCAAATCCTTTGTATTCAGGCCCTCATTATTGAAATCCAAATTGATCTTTATTATCATTCAGACACGTCTTCACATCAAGATTCACATTTGATTTGTTCTTCAAGAATTTTGATTTTTCAAGAATATTTCACTTGATTTTGATTTTGACTGATTGAATTGACATAAATTGACATTGACTTCAAGATAATTGATTGACCTGAAGATTTTATTGATTTTGCTGATTGTTCACATCAGGAATTTTGACATAAATTGATTTGCCTCAAGAATTCATTTTGATTGATTGATTTTCTGCAAGATTTTGATTTTGAATTGATTTTACATTTGATTTTGATTGATTGATTGTTGATTTTTTTTCCTCAAGATTTGATTTTGATTTGATCTTCAAGAATATTTCGGTTTTGCCTCAAGTTGTTTATTCAAATTTTGATTATTTTCATTAATTTTATTTTTATTCAATCATTCCACTCCAACACTCACCTCCTGCAAGACAGACAAGATCTCAGGCCTGAGCTGAGGCTGTTCTCACTCCTCCTCCAAGAGCTCCTCTTGATGGGACCCCAGCAGTTCCACCACTGAAGGCCCAATTAGACAGAGGACCAATCAAGGAGGGAGCAGCACCATCCAGGAAGGAAGTAAGAGTGCCAAGAAGATCCAATTCTTTCTCAGGGGTAGTTGGCGGTTTTCCAGGCATGTCAAGGACTACTTTTAGAGGTCCAGGTGAAGATGGTGAGGAGGAGGAGGAGAATTCTGTGGAAGAGGAAGAGTCTGATGGCACTGAGGCTGCTCCTGCTCCTGTGGGAGCATCTGAAGGTACCAGAGGACCAACTCTAGCCCAGTCTGATAAGCCTGTCTCTCACCAGACTGAACCATCCTTATTGGCCATCATGCAGCAAATGACACAAATTATGGCCAATATTCAAGCTGCTGCATCTTCTGAAGTTTCCAGACCACCAGCCTTCAAGACGCCATCTATGAAGGTTCTGGAATGTTTTGATGGGACTCAACCCTTCAAAGTCAGAAATTTCATTCAGTCTTGTCAGCTTATCTTTCACAATGACCCGGCAAATTTCTCTCAAGACAGAAAGAAAGTTCTTTATGCCACTTCATTCTTAGTTGGCAGGGCTGGAAAATGGATTGAGCCTTCTCTTTTAAATCTCACTAATCAAGACTCAAGTTATCTTCTCAATTCTTGCCCATTGTTTGAATCCCAACTCTTCACTTTATTTGGGGACCCAAATGAAGTTAGAAAGGCTGAAACAGAGTTGGATGGCCTTAGAATGAAAGAAGGTGGGCATGTTTCCTTATACATTGCTTATTTCAGGAGTTTGGTTTCAAGAATTGGGGATTGGGGTGAAAGGGGCCTTATTCATTATTTCAGGAAGGGTTTGGCCTCCAGGATTCTGGATCAATTGGCCTCCCATCCTTCAAATATTAATTCTCTTGAAGACTTAATGGATATCATCCTGGAACTTGATACCAGGTACTGTGGGAACTCCTCTTGTGTGGGATTAAAATGAGGCAGTACCTGAAGGGGGAAATCACAGGTAACTAGTTTTTAATTGCTAATAACTCCTGTAGCCAAGGGTGGCAAGGGTGTATTGCCTGCCCCTCCTAAAATACTGAACAATCTCTTTCTTGGAGCTCACAAACCAAAAATAAAATTAGTAAGTGGCTTTACAACTGCAGAAGACAAAACTCAGCAGTCTCAGATCAGACCTATTCAATATATAATAATAAAAAGAAATATCAGTAATTTGGTTAATTTTTAGATTTAATGAAATACTTGTCTGTTTTAATTTTACTTTTTTTTGGTTAAATTGAGGTGAGTTGTTTCTTCTTGGTGATAAATCCTTGGTAGGATGGGTTATTTAAGGTTTTCTGGAAAAATGTGATTGGTTTTGATAAAGATAATTTTGTTAAGGTATAGTTATAATAAAGTAAAAGAATTTTTGAAAGGTTTGTTATTTTTTTAAGAGTGTTTAATAATAAGATAAAATTGTATTTGTTAAATTTAAGAGGTAAGGTTCTTTGATATTGGATTTTTTTAAAGGGTAAGTTGTTTTTAAGTCTTGATGAATGGTGTTAATTTTAATGGATAAAGAATTTCATAGAGTAGTGACACTAATCTTGGGTACTGGATAATTTTTATTTTTAATTTAATGATAATAAAATTCCACTGAGCTTAGCTACTGGGAAATCTTTAACACTTTACTTCCACTGAGCTTAGCTACTGGGCAATTAAGATTCACCATAATTTTCTTGACTACATCCCAGGTGAGTGATGAATTATTCCTGTGCTTGCAATGTGAAGGAAATATAATTTCAATGGGGGATTTTGAAATTTGGGGGGAGAGGGGCCCTCTATTTATACCTTTTGGGAGCCCAGAGGGCCCTCCATGGGAGCTGTCTTTTGCCACTTTAATTCCTCTTGATTTCATCATGTGACTCTGTTTTTGGTGAGGACCTTTCTTGCATGGGTCAGGTTATTTAAGGTTTGGTGATAATATTTTCTCTGAACAGCCTCCATTCATCAAATGATGGGGTTTTGGTGAACTAATTATGATGTGATATTCTTGGATTTTACTTGCATGCATGAGGTGATTTCATTTTGGCTGAGGATTTTTCTTGTGCATAGCATTTTTTTTCTGTCACATGATATGCTGTTGGTGGGTGCAGTATCACATCATGACCTTGTATTTCCTTTGCATATGTAACTTTTAGGCTTGGTAGAAGTGGCTGTGTAATTAATGCAAATTTCCTGGCTGTGCTTCATCTTTTGAACTTTAAAATGAGGTCAGGTGATAATTTGTTTCACTGATGAATTAACTGTTTTTATGAGATGATGTGATTTTTGAGTTTGACACATGCTTTGCATGGTCATTTGGTTGAGTTTTAATTAAAATTGTGTACTTCATGCAGCTTGTTGTAACTAGCTTTGGTTTGCATGAGATGATGAGTGGTGTAAATAATTTTCATTCTGTTTTAAGGTTTCAAGTGGGATTACTGTGGATATAAGATAAGGTACCCCTGTGGCTGTGTTGTAAATGCATTGCAGGAATTCCATGGGTTTTTGCTTTGCACAATGTGACTTTTCTATGTTGATTGCTAGCTTGCTGTGTAATTCATGCAGGTGTCCTTCTATTTCTGCATATGAGTCCTGTGGCTATAAGGGGTGTAAGGCTGGGTGGGGTGTGTAATTTAAAGGGTGGTACATTATTTGTTGTAACTAGTTTGCTATATGTAACTTTATTTTTATATATGCATAATAAAATTGAATAATTTATTCAAACACATACACTGTCCTTTGGTGCCTGTGTCATGGTTTTATGAGTTAAATCAAACTTCTTGCTGTAAAATTGACCTTTTGGTGTAAAATTTGAGTGTAAGTCTGCCTGTAGGCTGAATTTACTTCTGTTATGGGGTACTATGAGCTTGATCCTGGCAAAAAAAATGGTATGGAATACCACATCCCCCTCTCCATTTAATGCTGTCCCCAGCATTGCAGGTGAGAGCTCCCTATTAATCATCTGATTCTGTGGTTTCCTCAAATACCTCTTCCTCATTTATTGGTTCATCTTCTTCACTTTGTTCTTCTTCTGTGTCTTCTTTTGTGTCCATAAACTTTCCTCTTGGGTAAAATCTCTTGACTTGAGATGCTGAAAATCTTCTTGCTATTTCTGTTCCATCCAGTTCCTCAAGTTCATATGGTCCATTGTTTATTTGTCTGATTACTCTGTAGGGTCCATTCCATTTGTTTTTAAAAAGTAGTCCCCAATTAGTTTCTATTGCTTTGTTTTAAACCAGAACCAAATCTCCTGGATTAAGAGGGGATCTCAGTTGGTGTGCCATTCTTCTATCCCACTATTTCATTGAGTCCTCCGTTGATTTTTTGAGTTTTCCTGCTGCTTTCCTTCTCATTTCTTCTTTTCCTTCTAATTGTTTAGCTCTGGATTCCAATAATTCCTCATTTGTGGACATTTTGTGCCATTCCACTGCTAAAAAGGTTTTTGTTTTGATGTCAATTGGTAATACTAGTAGTTGTCCAAATTGGAATTCAAATGGTGAGAAACCAGTTGTCCTTTTAGTGGAGATTGTGTCAGCCGATGTCACTAGTGGTAAATATTTTTTCCATTTTCCTCCACTTTACCCACACATTTTTACTAATGCATCTTTGAGTTGTTTTTGTGGGTGTTCAGGAAGAAGACTGCTAAAAGATTAGCAGACAAAGTAGCAAGATCAGTGTACGCGTAAAATAATATCTGAGAGTATCAGATGACCTACCACGGACCCATATAACCAATGTCTAGAAACATGGCTATATTTGTGAGCTAAGCCCTATATAACCTAGGAGCTCTTTGTACGAAGAAAATCATGTTAAACTACTTTGTCTCTCTATTTATTAAATAAAATCTTTTTTCTCTCTTACTTATATTATTCTTACCTTGTTGAGCTTTACTAATTATTCAGTGGTAAGATTACTAACTCCACTACGATTGATTAGTTCTATTACTTACTTGTCTTATTGCAGTTACTACCAGTGTTACATAACGCTCATTGTTATTATCCTGATTATTATTTTATATTCATATTGTGTTCTATCCTTTAGGTATTCTATTTATTCTTTATCTAATATAAAACTCTCTTATCTTACTGAAATGTAACTTTAGTTTATATGTTTAATTTAACAGATTTACAGTCTCGAAAGAAACAAATGCATAAACCTACAACAACTAAAGGATAGGACAGTTACTATGGCATCTGAAGGCGATAACGACAACAAACATCGACCTCTCCCTACCCTGAATGGAGAAGGAGGGTTGTTATGCTTCTCAAACATAAAAAGCTCTATCATCACTGTATCAAACCTACGTTTCCAATGATAGAAGATGACTCACGACCTTCTGCCGCAGAAAACAAGATTATCAATGCCAATGCAGAAACATGTAATCTGATCGCAGGAACCCTAGACTCTGCCACTTTTACCGAAATATTTGATGACGATGAAACCATGGAGAATGCAAATCTCTTATGGAGCAAGATCACCAAACGCTTTGCATCCTCCACGTTTAATAATCAAGCCAGAATCTGGATGCATTTCTGCAGGATTACCTATAATGGTAACCTACGAAGCTTTATTTCAGAAATTAGACAATGTCTCAATGAAGTAATCAGCGTAAAGGTAGAGGTAGGAACTCCTAAACTAGCGTTTACTATCCTGACGAAATTACCAGAAGAATACCATAATGTGGTAGAAAAGGTCACAACTAACACGGAGACCCTAGGCAATTCAAATGCAATCCTGAACCTCCTTCATGATGTTGCGCTTAAAGAAGAAGCACTCCAAAATCAAAATAATCACACATTGGCGTTAAATAAAGAAATGTTTCGCTCAAAAACCATCCACTACTGCAAAGATGGGAGGCACAACCCACTGGCCAGTCATCCAGCTGAACAATGCTGGCAGCTCCATCCGGAAATGCAGCCTGAAAAATACAACAAGGATGCAAGGATCAATCTAACTATTGCCCGAGCACTAATGACAAGGGTACATACTCGTGCAAAAAGGGATCATGAACTAACGGTGGTACTGGACACGGGAGCGTCAGACCACATGTTCAATGACAAGCGGTTCTTTTCAAACCTCACATATGTAACCTACATGCCCATCTCAGCTGGCTGCGACAAATCAACACTATCCGCAACGGCAAGAGGAACAGCAGAGGTCCTAGACAGGAATGGTACTATATGGTCGCTCGTCAACTGCCTATACGTACCGGGCTTAACAACAAACCTAATATCGCTGTCGCAATTGGCTGAAGAGATAAAAATAAAAAGGAGTGGAATAAACTCTGAGGTTTATCTCAACAAAGAGACAAAACCAGCTTTCGTCTGCAATGTGGGCAGCGGGATACTAGAAGCTAACATCACGATGGCAAGGGAGGCTAAATGTTTAAATACCGTGAACCTAAACTGGCATGCCAGATTAGGTCACATGCATGAGCAGGGGATCAGAAAGTTGGTACCGACATTTAAAGGGGATAACATTTGCAACATCTGCGCCATGTGCAAATTCCCAAAACTTCCTTTCCAACACTCTTTTCAACAAAGCACCTCACTTCTGGAAAATATCCACATGGACCTTTGCGGTCCAATTTCAACACCATCGCTAGCTGGTGCAAGATACTTCATGCTCCTGGTAGACCAGTTCTCGGGGTACATCAGCATAAAATTCCTAAAGCAAAAAAGTGAGGCCTTCACTCACTTTAGAAATTTTAAAGTATATGCGGAAAAGAAGTTAAATTGCAAAATACTAACTATTACTTCCGATGGAGGAGGCAAGTTTAAAAATAATAGCTTCAGAAATTTCATCAGAACAGAGGGAATAAAACATGTAATTAGCCCACCGTACACGCCGCAACACAACGGCATAGCGGAACGAGCTAATAGATCAGTCATTGAAAAAACAAGGTGCTTACTGCTATAATCAAAGCTACCTACCGAATATTGGGCAGAGGCAGCAGCAACGGCCACAATGCTATGCAAAATGGTGAGAAAGGGCAACAAGACACCCTATGAGGTATGGCACAATTTAGCTCCGCCAATAAACAATCTCAGACCGTTTGGTTGCAAAACGTGGGTCAGAATCCCAGATTAAGCTAGAACAGGAAAATTTGATGCTATATCGTGGGAGGGTATTATGCTGGGCTATGCAAATCAAGCGTCGGCCTATCGGGTGCTAAGGATAGCAGACAAATCGGTAGTGATAAGTAGGCACGTCAAATTTGATGAATCTATTTTTCCTTCTCTTGCTGTCAATCCACCAAGAGTCCCTATGGAGTTTCCTAATATTATCTTTTCGGGTGAGAATGAAAAGAAATCTTTGGAAACTGACACCAGCGATCTAACTTGTAACAGTACTCCAGAAGAAGACGTCTTTCATGACGCTTTGGAAGAACTACCTGTAAGACGAATCAAAGTCATAGGACCACGGCATCCTACATTGATCACCAGCGATATCAGCATGGAGAACATCTTACCGTTCAGTCATCGAGCTCACACCACTACGAACGAAGTACCAAAGAATTTCAAAAATTCAAGGCAAGGAAAAGACGCGGACAAATGGTAAGCAGCGATAAAGAAAGAGCTTGAGAACATGGTCAGACTAAACGTCTGGGAAATAGTGGATAAAAAACCAACTGACCATCCAATATCAACTACTTGGGTCTTCAAAATCAAACGCGATCATAATCACAGTGTAACTGAGCATAAAGCAAGACTGTGTGCTCAGGGATTCCATCAAATAGAAGGACTGGATTACTTGAAAACGTTCTCACCAACCGGAAAAATCAGTTCATTACGACTACTCATTTCTCATGCCGCAAGATACAACTACTCTTTCCATCACATGGATGTGAAGAGTGCTTTTCTGAATGCACCTTTGGAGGAGAAGCTCACGCTGACTATACCGGATGGAATAAACGAAGACAAAGAAAAGAAGGTGCTGTGACTACACAAAGCAATCTATGGATTAAAACAGGCTCCGCTAGCATGGTACAATCACCTGGCTAGCTGGCTCAAGAAGGCATGCTTTAAGTGCTCTGTGTCAGACCCTTGCATATTCTATAGGACAGAACCAAATCCAGTATGGATATACGTCCACGTCGACGATCTGGCTATTTTTGGTCCAGACTTAACATCGTTCAAACAGGAGATACAAAATGCTTTCGATATGAAGGATCTAGGGAAGGCTGAGTTGCTCCTGGGTGTAAAAATAAACCATTTGGCTGGAGGATTCTCATTGTCTCAAGAACACTACATTGAAAAATTGGCGGAAGAATATGAAATCAAAAAACTCACTCCATCGAATACACCTCTTAGACCAAATATTCAACTTAGTAATGCCACTGAAGATGAAGTAAGGGCTTTTAAAGAGCTGGGAATTAACTATCGAAGCGCTATCGGGGCACTCAACTACATCAGCTTGAACTCCAGACCTGACATCACCTTTGCTGTGAGTCATCTGTCTCAGTTCCTGGAGAATCCAGGAACAACTCACTGGTCAGCGTGTTTGCAAGTACTTCGCTACTTGTATCACACAAAGACCTTAGCACTGCACTATGCAAATACTGGGAGTAGTGGAGTGATAGGACACGCTGATGCAGACTGGGGGAAATCTGTAATAGACAGACGATCGACCTCTGGTTATACGATCTCTTTGAATGGGAATCTTATCTCATGGAGAACGAAGAAACAACCTACAGTATCACACTCAACAACGGAAGCCGAATACAAGTCACTATCTGACTTGACGAAGGAGGTAGAATGGTTAATGCAATTAATGAAGGAAATTGGTATTAATGAGACGATGACTCCTCAACTACTCAATGACAACAAAGGTGCAATCGACCTTGCACACTCAAACTCAAATCACAACGGATTTAAAACAAAACATATGGATATTAAGTATCATTATATTCGCGATCTCTTAAAAAATTCCACTATTAAGCTGAGCTACATCTCAACTCATCTCATGGCAGCCGACTTCCTGACCAAGGCAGTTGGCAAAACTATTCTTTTACGTTCCAGAAGCTACTTAAAGCTTGTGTGATGCTTTTTGTGGTCTTCTGCTCTAATCCTGTGTTGTTCGCAAGGGGGACTGTTGGTATTCAGGAAGAAGACTGCTAAAAGATTAGCAGACAAAGTAGCAAGATCAGTGTACGCGTAAAATGATATCTGAGAGTATCAGATGACCTACCACGGACCCATATAACCAATGTCTAGAAACACGGCTATATTCGTGAGCTAAGCCCTATATAACCTAGGAGCTCTTTGTACGAAGAAAATCATGTTAAACTACTTTGTCTCTCTATTTATTAAATAAAATCTTTTTTCTCTCTTACTTATATTATTCTTACCTTGTTGAGCTTTACTAATTATTCAGTGGTAAGATTACTAACTCCACTACAATTGATTAGTTCTATTACTTACTTGTCTTATTGCACTTACTACCAGTGTTACATCACGTTCATTGTTATTATCCTGATTATTATTTTATATTTATATTGTGTTCTATCCTTTAGGTATTCTATTTATTCTTTATCTAATATAAAACTCTCTTATCTTACTGAAATGTAACTTTAGTTTATACGTTGAATTTAACAGCTTATGGCCCCTTTCCACCATTCCTTGAGACTCTGGGTAATAGGGTGTGGTGACTCTGATCCTTGGTCCTTATTTCTTTACTGCATCTTGCAATTATTTTCCAAACTCTGGCCCCCCATCAACAGTTACTTCTTTTGGCGAGCCATACCTGCATATCCATTCTGAGGTGAACCATTCTGCAACTGCTTTTTCTGTTAATTCAACTAGCTCAACTGTTTCTGGCCATCCTGAAAAATCCTCTCTGGCCACAACAATATACTTCCATCTTCCAGATTTGATATGGACTGCATCCATACTGACCCTCTCAAAGATTTTTGATGTTTCTGTGGATTTTCCTTGTTCCCTTTGGAAGTTTTGACTTCTCTTTTGGCAGGCTAGGAAATATTGAACCCATTTCTTGACTGATTTCTTCATTCCTTCCCATCAAAATCTTGCTTTAATTCTTCTATAAGTTTCATCTTCCCCTCTGTGGCCCATTTCTTCATGAAGTGACTTTCAAATGTATCTTTGAACTTCTTGACTTGATATCACCAATTCAGGGTTTGGGTTATTTCTTCTTTTGAGCTGGCCATCTTCCAAGAAAAAGTTGGATGACCTTCTTTTTATCCTTCTAAATTCTTCATCTTTACTTGATTGTGGTTTTTTAATTGTACTTAAGTATTCTTGCATTCTCTTCCAAAATCTTTCTTGTTTGGTTGGTACTTGTACTCCTGAGAAATGGGGTAAATTTACATTCTTAGCCCCAAATTCAGGGTGTGGCTTGATCCAATTTTCTTCTTCATCAAATTCTGGTGCTTCTTCTTCTTCTTCAGAGTTTTTTGGTCTTCTGGATAGCCCATCTGTCAGGGTGAAAGTCTTCCCTGGTTTGTGTACCAAATCAAAGGAAAATAGCTGAATGAAAGCCACCCATCTGGTCATGGGGGCATTGGGTAAGCAAGGGGTGTTGATCATTTCAATTCAAGCCTTGGCATCAGCTTGTAATTCAAAATGTTCTCCCCAAAGTATTTTCTGAAGCTTCTTGAGAATTCTTGCAACTTCACAGAGTTCCAATTTGGGTTGTGAGTATTCTTATTCTAATTTTGAAAAAGTTATTGATTCATATAATACTTGTCTGTCTTTTCCTTCTTTATCTTCTTTAGTGAGTACTGCTCCTGCAGAAATGTAGCTTGAATCTACTGCTAGCTTAATTTTTCCTGCTCCTTTGTCCTAATCCAGTTTCTTGAGGGTTATTTCTTCTCCAACTATTCTTCTGAGCTTACAGAAAGCTTCTTCACATTTTTGATCCCAGTCCCGGTCAACATATTCTCTGGTGAGCCTTCTGAGTGGTGATGCAACTTGTGAGAAGCTTTCAATGAACATCCTTAGGTAGGCACGAAGTCCAAGAAATCCCCTTATTTCCTTCTTGTTAAGAGGTGTTGGCCAATTTTGAATTTTGTGGATCTTTTGTTTTGAAATTGTTCTTCTTTTGAATGATAAAACATGCCCTACTATTTCCAAAGCTGGAACACAGCATGCAAACTTTGATCCTGAGATAGTAAGTCCTGCTTCTTCAATTCTGAATAAAACTCCTTCTAAGGTTATGGCATATTCCCATATATATCTTCTGATTGAGGGGTTTTCTGGTAGTGTTTCTTGGTTGTAAGGTGATCTTGGTCCTTTTATTCCTCCATCATCAATGAAAATTACTACAATTTCTGGTATTTCTTCTTGGAGTATCCAGGTCATTTGGATTTGGTATACTGCTACTGAGTTGGTGGCTCCTTGGGGTAGTCTTGTGAGTTGCATCCTTCCAAGGGGTGTTTCAAAAGTAGTGAGGGGTCTTGTAGTGACATCTAATTCTCTTTCATCATATCCTCCCATGATGTCTCCTAGTCCATAGCATGCTCTTCTTGCAAATGCATCTACAAATTCTTCAATGTGAGGTGGTAA
The DNA here is from genome assembly GCA_023105745.1 of Austropuccinia psidii. NCBI lineage: Eukaryota > Fungi > Basidiomycota > Pucciniomycetes > Pucciniales > Sphaerophragmiaceae > Austropuccinia > Austropuccinia psidii. Next base: position 7,510,394 of record JALGQZ010000010.1, on the reverse strand, counting down.
GCCAGCATCCTTAATGGTAAGTTTGTTGAGTTCTTGAAGTTCATGGACAATTCTGAGTTTCCCATTTGACTTGGACACACAAAATATTGGGCTTGTGTAGCTTGAAGTGGATTGCTCATAGAGTCCAGTCCTGATTATTTCTCCGATTAATTCAGTAAACTGAGGTAAAATTGATTTGGGAAAGGGAATTGGTTTCTTCTGCCAAGGTTCATGAGGTATTACTGGTATTTTGTAAGGTTTTCCATATGAGTGCTTGAGTAATCCCCTTTCCTTCTTCACAGAAGACTATTGCTTTTTTCCTTAAGGTAATAACATTTTTGAGTAAATTGATTTCTTCATTTGATAACCATCCTGGTGGGCCAAAATTAACTTCTTGCAGTCTTTCATGGGTGACCTTGAAACTTTCTTGAAATATAGGTGGGTTGGGTGATAAAGGTGTTTCATGAGGATTTCTTGACAAAGGTGGGTGAAGGTGTTGAGGCATTGGCTCATTGACTGGTCTCACCTTCTTCAGGACTGATTTGTATTTGGCTGCTAAAATTTGGTGATCCATCTTCAATTAGTTATTTTGTTTTTTCTTATTTCTTTTAATTATTTTTAAGAATTTGCCAGTGTCCTGAAATATTGAGGTCTTCACAATTCTTCTTTCTTCTTTCTTCCATAAAAAATGTAGTTTAAGGTCATACAGGACCTACAACTAGGTGTGTAACCACTGTATATTAGGTATACAAGTCCTGCAGTTTAAGTCATGCAAGGACCTCCTGGCCTAATCCAAGGGCTTATCTTGTTTCTTGAGCTCCTTTGGGCTTGATTTTGGATTCCACTTGACTCTTGTCTTATTCTTCAATCTTCATTATTCCAATTTGATTAAAGATTTTTCTGGTTGTTTTATTTCTTGATGAGGAATTTTATTTTCTTAATTGATGGCTTGGGACTCCACTTTGTTTATTTTGGCCAATTTGATAATGCTAAACACCTGTGAAACCCCTTGTTCCTGTTACACAAAGGGAGCAGTTTTTTGTAATGCTAAGGAAAAAAATGGTTCTTCAGCACTTCTCCTGACTAGGAAAATCCCCTCCATCTGCTTGGCTGTTATCATTATTATTTTTTTGAGTTTCCCTGCCCAAGTCTACAGGGGAAGCAATTTAGTGTCATGCTGAGGCCCTCTTGAGTCTTCAACCTTCTTTAAAATCCCAAGGGCAATTTGAGTTGAGTGTTGTACATTATCTCCTTGGTCCATCATGTTCAGTAAGTCCTGAATCCATAGTTAATCCAGCTGAGTCATCCTCCAGTCCATAAATCTTGACCACTTATTCTTGAATTCCAAATGAGTTTCAATCCATAATTAAAGAAGTGTCCAAAGTCTTGTGTTTTCCAAAAGTCAATCCATAAGGAACTCCTGATTTTCTTCATAAATAATCTTCTTCATCTTCAGTATTCCGAATGATTGTCCTATGATAAGTTGTTTCCAGATTCTCTTCCTATTTCTTCAAAATAATTTATGTCCTTTTGTTGTTTTGTATTCCTGAATTATACCTGTTATAAAGAAAGGAAAAATAGAAAATTGTAATAATAAGGTGATTTGAAATTGATTTTAATGTTAATTTATTGATATTTTTTAATAATACTTGTTTGGATGAGGGCCCCCCTCTCCATTTAAAAATGTTGAGTTGGTATTATTATTTTGAAGAGGATATGTTCTCATTCCCCCAAAACTTCCACTACAAGGGATAGTGTAAGAAATAAGTTTACCCACCCCTCATTTTTTATAGTGATTTTGATAAGGATAATTTTTTTCTTTTCATTAACTGTGAACCTTTGAGATATGACCACATACCCATTTAAGGTGTTAAGCTGAATATATGCACTTTTTTGGTCAATGCATATATTCAAGGATTATAGCTAATATCTTTTGAAATATACATGATAGAGTGATGAACCAAAAATAAAGTCACCACATAATTACTGTAGGAATACAGAAATGAACTTTATTTCACAAGATATAAACAAGGACAAAACCTGTAAGGGATTATTGATTAAAATCAATAGAGCTGTTGACCACTTTGTTGTGAAAGTGGTCCAAACTTAAAATAAAGGAAACAGTTGGATTCTAAAAGTTTATTTGTGAAGAATGATGTATTTTTCATCACAATATTCAAGGTTTAACCCCTTGAAATCATGGTTTGAAGTTTAAAATATGAAATTTTGACAGAAAAGATGAGTTACAAGAGAAATCATCAAAAATACAGTTTTGATGATGTAATGAAATGCTCTCGGCAGTTTAATGAGGACATACCAAGCTATTAGAATCCACTCTCAGAATAGCTTTAGCGTGTATAACTTAAAATTTATTAATGATCAAAGTTTAAGCTTAAATTTGATCATTTAAGATCTCTCACTGTAATCTTATTTGAAGTTTAACAGTAATATAAGTGATACAACTGGTGAATACTATTACAATATGATTAATACTAATAAAATCCACGAAGTTTAGGCTTCTGAAAAGCCTATGATGTCATCAAACTTAGAGTTATAGTGATAACTCTAAATAATGGTTTAATTATGAGGTAAGATGGTTTGATCATGATGTAACCATCACCAAACCTTAAAATATTGATAAATTCTAGTAGAACGCATCCGTACACGTCTACTAGAAGCCTGCTGGACTCTAGGAGGGAGGTATTTACTATAAATAGAGCTTCTTTTACTATGTTTCCCCCTCAGACGCTTACAAAACATTAAATCATTAAATAAAAAGGGAATTTCTTTATTCTTTATATATAAAACTTTTATATTATTAAAGACCAAAGGTAATCTTATTATAGTCATCATCTCTGACGTGATTATTGCAATTATTTAATTGTCTGTTTAAATTTCTCTTAAAAACCTTTATTCCACATAAAAATCAAGAAAAATTGTAATTTCTCTTAAATTTTATTGTAACTACAATTTGAATAAGTTGTATATATATTTTTTTTCATAAAATTATTCAAAATTATTATATTAAGCATTAAAAGTAGGTTATTTCTCTTATTATAATAACTTTTCTCTATTATTACTTTAATAATTCTATAATTGATATAAATAGTATTCATATTAATTTATAACTATAATATTAGTAATATTATTGTTATTAATTTCTTTTATTAATAAAACACAATTTTTACGCCTTTATTATTTGTTGGTTACAATAATAAAGTGATTTTAAATATATTAATATATTTATTTAATAATATAATTAATTTATGCCATAATTCTGATAATTATTTTTATCTTATTTATTTCATTTATAAGGACATTCATAGTACAATAAGTAAAATATTAGTAATTTTTACGTATTGTTTCATAGACAAACCTTACAATTGGGAGCCTGGCTGTGGTATTTACTCTAAAAGACCTTTAAAAAGATTCTAATTGGGTTTATCCAATAATAAATTACAATTATAATCATAAAATTATATAGAAATTTTATATTTATTGATTTTAAATACTATTGAGGCATTTGGAAAGCAATTGTACTGTCTTACACGTGGTTTTTCACATCCTTACACTTGCAAGAATTTTCTTTGAGTGACTCTAGTAATTAAAAAAGATATTTTATAAATTAAAAATAATTTTATATTATAAATTAATTTTATAAAAGGATCATATTCATTTTTTTTATTTTATTCTTTAAGAATAAAATTATAACAAATTATAAATAAAAACCAATGAAAAAAGTTATTTTTTATTCATTTAAATTTCATTTCTTTATTTATTTTCATTTTTTAAGATATAAAAGCAATTTTTACGTTGAAAATTTCCATATCTTACCAAAAATAACACTTTTTATATAAAAGACTTATCTTTATTTGTCTTTTTTAGTTTTTGAAGACAATCCAACAGAGGATAACCAAACCACTGTTGAAAGATTGGTGGAAGAAACTTGTCAAAGTTCTCCAACACCAATAATCAATAAGAAAAAGAAAGCTAAGAAATTAGACTTTCAAGGACCCACTATTCAGGACTCTGAAGGTGAGTACCTCATTTATAAATTGCCATAATAAGAATTACTGTTCTGAAATCCTCTTATTTCTAATTTTTCTTAAAATATGACTACCAGAAGAGGCTCCCAATACTCCATCCAATCAGATGGAGCTGGACTCAGAGGTAGAATTGATTCCTCAAAAGGGAAAAGGAAGGGCAATATCCCCAGTGGAACAGAATCCACACAAGGAAGTGCCTTATCCCAAAGGCAAGTCCCAGAAATGCCCATGATATCTGAACCAGAGTTAGAACTAAGTATTAGTGACTTGAACAGGTACAAATCACATTCAGAGGGCTCAAATAGACATTTAAATGAGCCAGTACAAACAGTACTACACAGTGTACAAAGAAAAGGACTGGGAAATGTTGCCCCAAATACACCAAGGAGTGATGAACTCCTGGCACATCCTGAAAATGTTCCTCAAATAGTAGGAAATAGTGAGATACTCCAATGGATGGAATCCACCATCATCCAAACCTCAAATCAAAAAGATCAAGGAGTACCATGCCAAAAAGAAGGAGGCAACCAAGGAAGAAGCCCCAGTCGCTGCTACCAGCAAGCCCCAAGTCAACCCACTTCCCCAAGAAGGGAAGAAGAACAAGAAAAAGAATTGGAGAAAACCATATTCCCCAAGCTACAGGATTCCAAAAATACAAAAGGATGCCATGGACAATGTATTCAACATGGCCAGAACCTTGATGGAATTCAAGGGAAAGGAAGAACAAAGAATGAGACAACCTCATTTCCCAAAGAAATAACCTTGTTCAAAGATGTTGTAAATACTTTAACAGAAATTAAAAATAGTATATTACCTCTAAAACAAATTAAAAATAGTTTATCATCATTACAAGAAATAAACAATAACTTATCTTCTTTGACAAAAATTGTTGTACAACATAAGAAAGAAATTGACAGCATTGAGCTTATTGTTGAAAATAATAAACCAAAGATTTTAATTGATAACACTCAAAAATTAATACAAGGACAACAAGAATTGTATAAATACATAAAAGATATCAAAGATAAAACTTTGACAATCAATTATGATGTGAGTATTGACAATCTTACAGAAAAATTGAACAAACTAAGTATTTCTGTAGAAAAATTTGAAGAAAAGACTTCATCACACCAAAAATTACTTTTCGACCATGTGGAAAAAAGTGATGAAGCAAGAATGCATCTAAAAGATGACATTAAAAGTGAAATAAGGCTTATTACTGAAAAAATGGATAAAATTAATGAGGATAACTCAAATATTCCAAAGTTATCAACCCCATTTTCTCACATAAGAAGCCCTGTTAAAGCAAAAGAGGAATTAAAAAATCCATTAATAACAGACTTAAGTCACCAAGACAATAACCAAGTCTTAATGAAGGAAGAACCTCAATTAAAAGAATGGCCAACATTCACAGGAGAAGGTGAATATGACCACATGTCATTTATCAAGACAATTGACTTGCTACAAGAAGATTATGCCATACCAGATGAATTAATTACTGCAAGATTACATTCATTGTTGGAGAAATCTGCAAAAAGATGGTATCATGGTATAAGACAAACAAATGGCAAAAATACCTGGTCTTGGTGGAAACAAGAAAAAATCACCAAGTGGGCTAATGATGCATGGAGGTACAAGATAGAGAATGCATTTGAAAATTCTTTCTTTGACCCTTACAAAGGCAAACCTTTAACTTGGTTCTTAAAACAAGTTGAAAGACTCAATGCATTGTACCCAGAAATGTCACAAAAGATGGTGCACATGAAAATGCTTAAGAAATGTGGAGGAGAGCTAGAACAAACCCTAAGAAGCAGTTGTATAGAACCATGCTCCATAGAAGAGTATATTAATGCACCAGAGGACATAGTGACAAGAACAAAAATTGGAAGAACTTGGAAGAAATTCGAAATTAAAAGTCCAAATAAGCCATTTATCAAAAAAGATAAGTCAAAAGAAGCTTTCAAGCCCAATAAACCCAACAATAATGAGCAAATAAAATGCCATAAATGTGGAGGTATTGGACACTTAGCCAATAACTGCCTCAAAAAAGCAAAGATTAATGAAATTCTGGAAACAGAAACCCACAATGACAAAGGGGAGGAATTTGCTTCTGAAAAAGAAACAGAAGAGTCAGAAAGTTCTGAAAGTGATGAAATTAATATAATTAATGCACAAATTAATAATATCAATAGAATTTATGAAGTACTAGATGTTAACTCAAACTTACCACAAGTCGGAACATCTGACACAAACCTGACAAATATAAAATATGCCAAAATGTATAGAACCAAACCTGTAAATGGAATGGGATATACAGCTTGAAAATCAAGTATAAGTATTGTTATGGTTGATAACCAAGAAGGAAAAGTGAACTTGGATACAGGAGCATATTGTACCTGTGTTGGTAAACGTTATTTAAAAACCATTGCTCCAGATTGGCAAGAAAAACTTATACCAATACAAGGTGTCAAATTTAGTAGTGCAAGTGAGAGGATGAAGCCCCTTGGAATAATTGATTTAACAATAGTTTTTCCTCACCCCTCACAATGTGTCAGAATTAAAGTAGAGTTTGTAGTAATGGACAACTCTACTAGTAATCACTTAATACTTGGAAATGACTACTTGTCAATCTATGGTATAGGTATCTCTAACAAAAAAGATAGATGTTTTAACATAGGAGACAACAAAAGACAAAAGTTTGGCTTCTTGAATAACAAAAAACAAATTACAGTTATTAAGAATGAAGAGAAAAGTCCAGAAAAGGAACTTTTTATATCTGAAAAACTCACAAGAGCAGAATTCAATCAAGAATTAACAGAAAAAATGAAAGAAGAATTGATTGACCTCTTATTTAAGTACAAAAATGCCTTTGAAACTGACAAAGAGCCACTAGGTTCCATAATTGGGCATGAGGTGGATATAATTCTTAATGTGTAAAATCCTTACCCACCTTTACTAAGAAGACCTGCTTACCCAGCTAGTCCAAGGGCTAGAGAAGCCTTGGAGGTACACATTAAAGAATCAATGTACCTTGGAGTATTAAGAAAAGTAGGACATAATGAACAGGTAGAGGTCCTACACCTGTCATTATAACTTGGAAAAATGGAAAATCAAGAATGGTAGGATACTTCAGAGCCCTGAACACCTATACCATTCCAGACAGATATACAATACCCAGAATCCATGAGACATTGACACAATTGTCACAAGCTAAGCTCATTACAGACATGGATGCTTTAAAGGGGTTTCATCAAACTTTCTTAACAGACGATGCCAAGAAACTACTGAGGATAATAGTCCACTGTGGGATTTTTGAATACTTAAGAATTCCATTTGGCATAAAGAATGCACCTTCCCATTATCAAAGGATGATGAACACCATATTTCCTGAAGAATTATCATAAGGATGGTTAATTTTCTATATTGATGATATCATAGTTTGCTCAAAAACTTGGGAAAATCACCTTACAAGACTAGAAAGGGTACTACAAAAAATAGTGCAAGTGAATATGAAAATTTCCTTCAAAAAGTGTCATTTTGCATATAGTGAACTAAAAGCACTAGGACATGTTGTATCTGGACTTCATCTAGGCATAGAAAAGGATAAAGTAGCAGCAGTACTACTTAAGCCAATGCCTCAAACCAAAAAAGAAATGCAATGATTTCTAGGATTTGCTGGTTACTATAGACAGCATATAAAGGAATTTGCAAAAATTCCCAAATCCTTGTATAAACTATGTGATCAACAAACAGTCTATGAAATTACAGAAGAAAGAGTCAAGGCATATGAAGACTTGAAAAATTCCTTAACAAATGCCCCATTTCTTCTAATGCCATATTGGAAACTACCCTTCAAACTGTACATTGATGCTTGTGGAGAAGGACTAGGTGCTGCACTTCACCAAACACAAATTATCAATGATAAACCAGTGGAAGGACCAATTTGTTTCATTTCAAGGCAAATAAAGCCAACAGAAGCAAGGTATGGAGCAAGCCAAATGGAATGCTTATGCCTAGTGTGGGCTTTAGAAAAATTACATTATTACTTTGATGGAACAGTATTTGATGTGATTACAGACTGTAATGCTGTAAAATCTCTATTGAATATGAAAACTCCAAATAGACATATGCTGAGATGGCAAGTTTCTATCCAAGAATATAGAGGAAATATGACTATTCTTCATAAATCTGGCAATATTCATAAAAATGTAGATGGTCTTAGCAAATGGGCGCTAGCAAATACCCCTGACAATCCAACATGGGTACCACAGGAAGAGCACCATATAGAAGGAATATGTGTTACAGACATTGGCACAGAATGTTTTAACCAAGTTAAAGGAAGCTATAACATAGACAAGAATTGCCATATCTTAAGCCAACTTCTAATGAAAGACTGCAAAGATCCATCACTTTCATCAAAATTAGATGAAACCTGGAAAAAGGCATATGATTAAGGAAGATTCCACCTCCTTGATGGAATCCTTTACCGTAGAACAAAACACACATGTGTTATGGCCTTAACAGATAGAACCCTGATAAACACTATTTACATGAGTGTCATGATAGTGTTGCAGCTGGAAATCTTTCAGAAGACAGAACACTAGAAAGGGTGAAAACCTGCTCTTGGTGGCCAAATTGGAAGAAAGATGTTATAGAATAATGCCAAACCTGTGACAGATGTCAAAAAGCCAACAGAGCCACAGGAAAGAAATTTGGAATGATGATCCAAATCTACGAACCAAAAACCCCTTGGGAAATATTCATATGGATTGGGTAACAGCATTACCTCCAGGAGGAGACAGAAGCTATAATGCATGCCTAGTATTAGTTGACAGGTATAGAAAGACTCCCATGTTCCTACCATGTCACAAAGATGACACAGCTATGGACACAGCCATAATGATATGGAATAATGTCATTAGCCATACAGGCTTATTCCAGAATATTATAAGTGACAGAGACCCAAAATTCACTTCAGCATTATGGACAAATCTCCATAACTTGTTTGGGACAAAGTTATCATTCTCAACAGCTTACCATCCTCAAACTGATGGTTTAGCCGAAAGAATGATACAAACCTTGGAGTACATGATCAGAAGATTCTGTCCTTATGGACTAAAATTCAAAGACTCTGATGGTTTTACCCATGATTGGTTTACACTAATACCAGCCCTTGAACTGGCATATAAAACATCAATCCATTCTGCTACTGGAAAAACACCAGAAATGCTAGAAAAAGGTTGGAATCCAAGAATTCCTTATGATACCCTCAAAAGAGACTTAGTGGATATACATCCAACAGCAAGCAGTTTTAAGATGAGGCTTGACAAAGCAAGACACCATGCAAACAGCTGTATGCAAGATTCTTTCAAATATGCAAAAGAAAGATGGGATAAAAGTCATAAACCACCTGACTCCAAAAAGGGAGACTTGGTCCTAGTATCAACCCTTAATTTTAATATCATAAAAGGTCCAAAGAGATTGAAAGATTCCTTTGCAGGACCATTTATGATAAAGGCACTTCATGGACCCAATGCTGTGAAATTGGAACTCACTGGTGAATTAATGAACAAAAACCCAACTTTCCCTGTAAGTCTGATAGAACCTTAAAGCTCAAGTGACAAGGATGTATTTCCACTAAGAAATAAACCCCCACTTGAAATTCCCCCCTTGGAAGAAGTAGAAGAAAAGAAAAGTGTAAAAGTCCTTAAAGAAAGAAGGACAAGAAACAAAAAAGAAAGAGAATACCTTGTAAGGTATAGAAATTCAACTCAAGAAGATGAATGGCTACTTGAGAAAGATATAACAAATGCTGATAAACTACTAAGAAGGTTCAGACATGAAAGAAAACCCAAAGAATAGAAAAATCAAGCATTATTGAGCTTCAAGACTAACAAAGTCTATTGAAGAGGTAGGACAGTGGATGATACCATAATTACACATATCAGATTGTGGTACAATCTTTTTTGGTGGTAGGGAATGTGAACCTTTGAGATATGACTACATACCCAAAAAGGTCACGAGAAATATTTAAAATAATTATGCATTAAAAATAATTACCTTAAAGCTACAAAAATGCCATAAATAGGCATAAAGCTTGGTTTAACTTAAAAACCAATGTATAAACAGGTGAAATGAATTATACCATTGAATTCCCCATGGTAAAATACACATATACCATTTTTATGGCATATCTGTAAAGTCAATATTTAATGAGTTATAAGTAATAATACCTTATAAAAAACGTTAATCCTTAATTATTTCAAATATCAATGAAACACCAGGTGAAACAAATGGTACCATTAGATTCTCCATAAACCTTTACACATAAAACAATTAAGAAGCTAATCTCCAAAGTCAATACTTAAGGCGTTAAGCTGAATATATGCACTTTTTTGGTCAACACATATATTCAAGGATTATAGCTAATATCTTTTGAAATATACATGATAGAGTGATGAACCAAAAATAACGTCACCACTGCATTACTGTAGGAATACAGAAATGAGCTTCATTTCACAAGCTATAAACAAGGTTGAAACCTGTAAGGGATTGTTGATTAAAATCAATAGAGCTGTTGACGACTTTGTTGTGAAAGTGGTACAAACTTAAAAAGAAGTAGACAGTTGGATTCTAATAGTTCATTCGTGAAGAATGATGTATTTTTTATGACAATATTCAAGGTATAACCCCTTGAAATCATGGTTTGAAGTTTAAAATATTAAATTTCAACAGAAAAGATGAGTTACAAGAAGAATCATCAAAAATACAGTTTTGATGATTTAACAAAATTCTATTGGCAGTTTAATGAGAACATTCCAAGCTATCAGAATCCACTCTCAGAATATCTGTATCCTGTATTGCTTAAAAGTTATTAATGATCAAAGTTCAAGCTTAAATTTGATCATTTAAGATAACTCACTGTAATCCTATTTTACGTTTAACAGTAATATAAGTGATAGAACTGTTGAATACTATTACAATATGATTAATACTAATAAAATCCACGAAGTTTAGGCTTCTGCAAAGCCTATGATGTCATCAACTGTAGAGTTATAGTGATAACTCTAAATAATGGTGTAATTATGAGGTGTAAGGTTTGTCTATGAAACTCTTGATAATAGTAACAATATCAAGAGTACTATGACTGTCCTCAGTAGAAAAATATAATATAATGAAATATTATAACCACAAATTTAAATATAATTATTAAAAATAATTAAATAAAAAAATAAATTTAATTATTATTATAATAATATAGTAATAAAAAAAAATAATAATAATTATAATAAATTATAATTATTCTATTATTGTTATAGTCACTGACAGTTATAACAATAAGAAGTGTAAAGCTCTTAATGAGACAATTACACGTGGAAAATAAGAATATTAACCACTTATAAATAATATAAATATTATTTATAAAAAGAATTAATCACACACTGTGCAGAAATAATTCTTTATAGAATAAAATTCTATATAAAAAAACTAATAATAGATAAAAAAAATATAGAACTTTAAAGAAAACTTACTTATAATATTTATTTAATACAACAAGTTATAAAACAACAGTTATTATATTAAATAATGATTATAAGTTAAAAACACGCCAAAAATCAATAAAATCAAAGATAAAACAACTTTTTATACTAAAATTTATGATTAAAGAGTTTTTGAGAGGAATTTGTGGATTTTAAAAGATATTTAAGATGATAATTTTATATAATAAAAGTTATTATAGATGATTACAACAATAATCTGAATTCTATGACTTCAATTCTTTAATTTAAAGAATAAAAATAACTTAAGAATTACTTTTAATAATAAGATTTTATATTTAATAAAACTTTACCTGTTTAAATGTCTAATATGATTGGATTGATTATGAATGATGGACAAAAACAGTGATGAAAAGACTCTTTTTATGTCTTCAGAGCAGCTCTCATGATTCATAATGGATGTAGAGGGCGTGCTCAGGTCAAAACTGAAAAACCATGCTTAAAAATTAAGTTCTTAACTTAAGGCAACTTATTTTTACTTCCAATTTAAAGTTACCAGTGTTATTCTTAACTCCAAGTAACTTTAATCCTCATTTAGTTTAATTATTTTAAGTTTTAATATAAAATAAGTTTATTTATATTAAAGTTCATCACATGAACAACATAAAATCAGAGTTTCAAGCAGAAATCTCTTAAACTGAATTTTTAATTAATTTTTAAAGAAATCATAATTTTCTTTAAGCTTAATTAAAAAAGTAATTTTCCAGGCTAATTACCCAGGAAACTTATTAATAAAAGATACTTAAAATTTAATTTATATATTGATAATATTAAATTCTAAGCTGTGTGAAATGTTCAAGCAAATCCATTAAGATTTGTATTTTTAATGAATTTTTGAAGTTATTACTATTTTTCCACGTAAAATAGCAATACACACAAAACCTTAAGTTTTGATAAGGTTTTGATGATTGAAACCTTAAAGTTTTAAGCTTATTTAAGCTTTTTAAGCTTGATTAAGCTTTGACAGTTCTTAAAACCTTGATTCCAAGCCTGCTTATTGGGATTTACCCTCTTGGCAGCTTGAAATTCCTGTCCAATTTAGGATAAAACCAGTTTAAACCTTAAGGTTGGATCAAAGTCTAATCTTAAAGTTTAAATAAGGTTGAAAATCCTCCAATACAGGTGGACAACCTTAATTGAATCCTTGCAGATCCAAAAAGTTGGGTACCCCAGCTCTATTTGGTCTTTTTCCTTTGTCCCACCTTTTTGCGTGGATTTTGCCCTTTTATTTATTTAAAGCCATACTATGGCCTTAAACCCTTTTAAATTGAGCTCACGCAGGATTTACATTCTGTATGGCAAATCCTTAGCCAATTCAGTAAATATACACCACACCTTAATTTTAACTAAAATTTTGGTAAAGTTGCATAAACCTTATGTAACTTTAAATTTAAGCTTAATTAAGCTTAAATTTAACAATTTTAAAAAATGTTAAAAAAATTACATTGGTACTGTGAGATTCTTAAATCTTCCAATAACATAAAAAATAAGTGGTTTTGGGTATAACACCCTATGGGTGTACCCTAGGTTATTTTTGGTGTAGAATCCAAAAATGACATAATAATTATAACTTTGTTTATCCAAAAAAAAGTTATACTTATTTTTTATTATTTTTTATTTTAAATTCAATTAAAAAGTCTGTTTAAGACAAATTTAACTGTTTATAAAATCATTTGTGGCCTTATGGGTGTGTTGAACATACCTCACAGGCTCACATGAGGTAAGATGGTTTGATCATGATGTAATCATCACCAAACCTTACAATATTGATGAATTCTAGTAGAAAGCATCAGTACACGTCTACTAGAAGCCTGCTGGACTCTAGGAGGGAGGTATTTACTATAAATAGAGCTCTTTTTACTCTGTTTTCCCCTCAGACGCTTACAAAACATTAAATCATTAAATAAAAAAGTAATTTCTTTATTCTTTATATATAAAACTTTTATATTATTAAAGACCAAAGGTAATCTTATTCTAATCATCATCTCTGACGTGATCATTGCAATTATTTGATTGTTTGTTTAAATTTCTCTTAAAAACGTTCATTCCACATAAAAATCAAGAAAAATTGTAATTTCTCTTAAATTTTCCTGTAACTACAATTGAAATAAGTTGTATTTATATACTTTGGCGTAAAATTATTCAAAATTCTTATATTAAGCATTAAAAGTAGGTTATTTCTCTTATTATAGTTTTTCTCTATTATTACTTTAATAATTCTATAATTGATATAAATAGTATTTATATTAATTTATAACTATAATATTAGTAATATTATTTTTATTAATTGTTTTTTATTAATAAAAAACAATCTTTTATGCCTTTATCATTTGTTGGTAACAATAATAAAGTGCTTTTAAACATCTTAATTATCTTATATTAATATATTTACTTATTATATTATTTTTTTATGATATAAATTATATTATTATATTTATTTAATAATATAATTATTTTACGCCATAATTATCATAATTCTTTATTATTAAAATTATTTTTATCTTATTTATTTCATTTATAAGGACATTCATAGTACAATAAGTAAAATATTAGTATTTTTTACTTATTGTTTCATAGTCAAACCTTACATTAAATGATATATCTGAGTAAAAAATTGAAATTTAGAATGAAATAAACATGAATCACAATTAAGATCAGGGAGCTGGTTGGTTGAAGGTGGTAATTTGTGCCAATCAGTAAAAATTGGTGCTCTTGAGAGTATTTATTATTAATATTACATAGTTGAATGATCATAATTTGGGTTCTTTACTCATATAATGACCCTTATGATTCCACAATTCTTCCTTTTGGAATCATCATTGTTACTCATACTTTATTTCAAGTCCATCCCCTTTATGGTTCAGATTTTCTGTTACCCATAAATGCATTTGAGTTATTAAAAAAAGTATAAACAGTGAAAAATAAAATTTGTACAAATAAAAAAAACTCTTGTCTGCTTTCGGGGGGCTTTTTAAATTCCATTTGGAATAAATAGAACATTGAGGTGTTATTAATATGTAAACTCCCCAAATTATATCATCAACTTATGAGTTTTAAATATAAATAACTCCTGCAGAGTTCAATTGATTCCTTCATGGCACAAATACTTCTTCTTTTCAAACAAGTTCCAATCAATTTCTTTTAATTACAGAAATATTTAAAATAAATTGATCTTTCTTTTTTTTTCTTTTTGTTTTTTTTTTTTAAAAAGAAAATTACTTGATTTTTTTTTTAATTATTATTATTTTTGAGTGGTAAATTGAACCAACATAATGGCTCTTGATGAAATACTAGAAGAAAAAATATGATGAAGATAAAAAGAATATTCTTGAGACCTTGAATGGGATATGCCCCTCATTCTCAGGTAAAAATAATTTAATAATAATAAAAAAATTAAGAAATATGTTCCAAACAAGCTTAATTCAGTAAATCTTTCTAATTCTTGCTGATAATGATATTAAATTACAAAATGAAAAATAAAACCTTAGGTAGTTTATAGTCTTGCCTAGGACTTATCCTATTTTTATCGTTCTTGTGAATTTTTTTTTGAATACTTTAAATAGGCAGTTTATGCTCTTGCCGAGGAACATAGGTTAATTGTGTTGTAATTTTGAGTCCATGTTGAGAATTCTAATGGTGGGAAGTTTATGGTCTTGCCAGGGACCATTGGTTATTTTTTTTATATTTTTTTGTTGATACTTTGAGTGATTTATTGTTGATATTTGAAGGGGAAGTTTATGGTCTTTCCAAGGACCATATCTTGTGTCCAGGCAGCTGATTGCTGCCTTTGGGGTTTCATGGCATGTGACTTATCTTCAAAGCCCAGTTGTATTATTAGTTCAAACAGTTTATAGTCTTATTGAGGACTCATTTTCACTTTCAAAGCATTTTCCTAAGCTTATAAAATCCTGAAAGTGTTTTTTTGTGATTTTAAATACTTCCTGAGGACATTTTTGTATATTGAAAACCTGTAGAATTTAAAATAAAATAATTCAGTATGAGTCAATTGTCGAAAATCAAATTAAATGTAAGATTTAGCAGTTCAATGTCTTGCTGAGGACATTTTATTTATTTTTATATTTTGATTCCTTGTAAATCCAAATTAATATTTTGTCAGTAGTTTAAGTAAGTTCATAAATGATAATAAAATTCAAACAAAGAATAAAATAAGCAGTTTAAAGCCTTGCTGAGGGGTCTTTGTTTCTTTTTTTTGTTATTTGTAGCCCTGTAGCCTAAAAAAAATAAGAAAACCCAGCAGTTTAAAGCCATGCTGAGGGCTTTTTTTTTAATTCCTGGTAGAAATTAAAATCAGAAGTTTTTATATTAATTTAGCTATAAAATATAATAATGTTAAAATTAAGAAAATAATCAGTTTAAAGCCTTGATGAGGGCTTTTATTATTCATAGCCCTGTAGCAATTTCCCATAAATAAAAGAAAAAATTCAACAGTATAAAGTCATGTTGAGGACTTTTCTTTATTTATTTCTGTTTTAATAATATAATATTTTTGTAATTATCATTTTCTAATATTTGATTACATTGTTTTTGATATGAATATATATATTTTCATTCATAATTAAGTTATTATTAAATATATATTTATTTTTATTTTATTTTATACGGGACTTCTTATTTAGTCCTAACTAGCTGATTGGGTTGTACAGCCCCGTACTGTCTGCATGAGGTCAGCCTTCTATAAACTTACTGCAACTCCTGCATCAAGTAAAATTTATTCTATCTTCTTTATCATTAATGATCATTTCTTCTCTTTTTACAACATTTGGGTGGCTTGTTTTATAATAACAAGGTTTCACGATGCCACACTTCTCCAGAAATTCTTCCCAACCATTTAGTAATAAAATAGCTGGGGTATACCCTTTGTCTTATAATAAATTTTCTTTCAAGTCGTCGTTACTGGCTAATAACAAGGGTTTCAGTTATCAGGAAAGGATCAAGAGGATTAGTGTGATCTTAATCCGATTGGTCAATAGTAAATGGTCTCCTTCTCATGTTCTGGACTCAATTCATTGAGCTTCTCCGCTGTAAGTCCAACTCAAGCCACTTCTTCTTACCAGGAAAACCTAAAGGATTTTCACGTTTATGGCCTTCATGAAAGTGCCATAAAGGCCATAAACGTGAAAGTGGCCAATTTGGCCAAGAGTAATGGATATGGCCAAATTGTAATAAAGGAGATATGAAATTGATATGCCATGGAACTGTCCAAGGGGTATTATCCATGGTTGTGATAGTACCCCCACCTTGAATGATGAGTTCCTGAGCACCAAAACAAGGTAGATCCTGTCAAGGCTATTGGAATTAGTTTGAGGTAGAGATTCAAGAGGAACAATTAATAGAAATAATTGAGACTGATATTAATAATTTGACATATTACAAGAGACTTGCTTGAGCTTCTTTTGGAATTGGATTCATGATTGATGTAAATTTAAAAATGTATGATTATTGTTCAAAAATTGATTTTGATGCAAATAAAGAATGAAATGAAATAAATAAAAATATAAAGAATAAATAAAATAAATAAAGAGAAAGAATTTGAAGGAGGTTCCAATCTTGATCACTGAAGTTGATGATAAATTTGAATTGGCCAAGAACCTGGAAAGAACAATTTGATTCCAGGTCCTCACAAAGTGGCCAAAGTAATGTTTTGACATATTGTAGACCCTTCAGGGAAGTGAATACCAGGAGAGGAACTTAACTTTGGTAATTACCACTCCCACCAGTGCAATGAAAAAAAATAACTTTTCTGATGGAAAACTTGGAAATTGAATTGGAGCATGATTGGTCCATTTTCCCAAGTGAAAATGGCCACAAGGATTGGAATTGATGTTGAAAGCTTTCAAGAGTTCTGTGTCCAGAAAATTGACAAGTGCTGACATAGTGGCCAAGGTGATGCTTAAAAAAAGGGTAAGAACCTCTAAAGGTGCAAACCAGGAGTGGGACTTACTTTTGGTAATTCCTCTCCCCACAAAGCACCATAAGAAATCAAGCTCTTGAAGAATTGGGTCCTGGCTTGTCAGCATATACAGAATGAAAATCCCTAAAACTTTCAGGACAATTCTTGAGGTTTTCAGCTGGTTCCCAAGTGGATCTTTGTGGTTCTTGGCTGAAGCCTTTCCATTCCACCAAATACCATAATCTTCCTATCTTGATCTTCAAATCCAGTATCTGGGAGACCTCCCATTCCTCTTCTTCAATAGTTATTGGAAGAGGAGGCTCTTGATGTTGATTCAGGATTTTTGATATCTTTAATTGTTCAAGGAGGGAAATATGGAAGACTGGGTGGATGGATTTCCATTGCGGTGAAAGCTTGAAGTGGTAGGCATGAGTACTGACTTTCTTCAAGATTGGAAAAGGGCCAAACCATCTTTCTGACAGTTTTTTGAGGGGTCTTGTTAATTTGATATTCTTGGAAGAAAGCCATACCATGTCACCAGGATTGAAAACAGGTGGACTTGCTCTACTTTTATCTGCATACCTCTTCAACCTGCTTATGGAAACTTAGTTCTCTCTTGACATCTTTCTGTACAAATTGAATTTTTGTTTATACCTTTCCATCAGAAGGGTCCTGAGTAATGTGAACCAAGTCAAAATGAGTATCCCTTCCATAAACAGAAAAAAATAGTGATTGTTGTGTTGAAGAGTGGTCAGAGCTATTGTAAGCAAATTCAGCCAGAGGGATAGAGGTGTTCAAAGAATCTGGATTACAACTGACATACATTTGAAGGTACTGTCCTAGTATTTGATTTACCCTCTGTGTCATTCTATCAATTTCAGGATGATAAGCAGTCCAAAGACCTCTGGGAATATTAAGCTGCTGACATAAATTGGTCCAGAAAGAAGAAAAAAAGAGAACCTTTCATCCTGTGACTCAAAACCAGAGCAAAGGCATGACAGCCAAATACCATATACCAATGGTAGAGCCAAGATACCACCCAAACATGGAGCTGAGCCAAACCAGATCAAAAATTATCAAACGTAAGAGGAAACTCACCTCTTTGCAGATATAGAAGGCTCACCATCATAGGACAAGGAATAACAAAGTTATTCCTTCCCAAAGTTGTTGCTGAGAATAAACCTTATTTTTCACCTCCCATCTGAAATGCAGAGGAAGAGGATTAACCACCACAAATGGGTATTCAAAATGAAGCTCCACGTCAGGGCTATCCAATGGTACTAGCCAAATTGAGCTAGCACCAGAATTACAGAGGCTATGACCAAAATAAGTTCAAATAAAGGGTAATAAAATATTCATCTCTCATCTAACTTCTACTGTTTTAGTGTGAGATACCTGAAGTGGGGTCTTGTTGGAAAGAGAATAATCAGGGCTATCTACTTGCTCCATGCATTAACCCATATCTAATATGGAACAAAAGGTATGTGGTAAACAAGGCCCATACAGATTTGAAGCAAATCATACATATGTACAAAAGCTCTTGTACATGGCATAACTTTGCGATATTGAATGATAACCATATAAAATCAGGTACCATTGTGTAGAGAAAGTCAAGTGCCACACAATGAACCAGCTTTGAGCTTGATATCACAAAAACTGACAAAGCTATAGCGGTTTTAAGGTCAAGATCCCACAGTTAGACCAATACAGCCTTACTGTGAGATACTATTCCATAATTATGATTATGAGGTGTCAAACAGACAAAGAAGCCTGCTTATACTTCAATACCTCATAGTTTGGTCAATACTGTGGTCCCATACAGGTTCTGTAAATCATTCTATGCACCATACACGTCAGAAGAGGACTATGTGGCTGTCAGCCTGTGACTCAAAACCAGAGCACAAGCATGACAGCCAAATACCAAAAATCAATGGTATAGCCAAGATACCACCAAAACGTGGAGCTGAGCCAACTCAGCTCAAAAGGTAGCAAAAGAAACAGGAAACTCACCCCTTTCCAAATATTCAAGTCCCATCACCATAGGACAAAGAATAACAAGGTTACGCCTGCTCAAAGTTGTTGCTGAGCATAAACCTTATTTTTCACCTCTCATCTGAAATACAGAGTAAGAGGATTAAAACCTAAAAGTGGGTATTGAAAATCAAGCTCTAAGTTAGGGCTACCCAATGCTACCAGCCAAACTGAGCTAGCACCAGTATTACAGAAGTTATAGCCAAATTCAGGCCAAATAAGGGTGAATAAAATATTCACCTCTCATCTAACTTCTACAGTTTTAGTTTGAGAAACCTAAAGTGGGGTCTTTTTGGAAGGAGCACAATCAGGGCTATCTGATGGTGCCATTCATTTCTCCATATCTCATCTAGAACAAACGTTATAAGGCAGACAAGCCCAATA
This sequence comes from Austropuccinia psidii, assembly GCA_023105745.1. Classification (NCBI taxonomy): domain Eukaryota; kingdom Fungi; phylum Basidiomycota; class Pucciniomycetes; order Pucciniales; family Sphaerophragmiaceae; genus Austropuccinia; species Austropuccinia psidii. The sequence goes on along the minus strand of JALGQZ010000010.1, from coordinate 7,490,484 downwards.
CAGCTTTTTCCTAAAACATGCACCAGGGCAACTGTCACATCAATTGTTGGCGATTGACTTCACGTCAAGCTTGTATCAGGTGAAAATCAAGCAAACGTCACACTCTGGTATTACACCAAATCCTGTGACATCCACAAATATTGGTTCCCCTGTGCCTTCAACTGAGATTCTTCACCACCTGATCCTCCCACAACCATCCTAATGTTGGTAAAAATTACACAAGACCTACCTGTTTCCACACAAACATCAAAGAGGTCCTTCAGCCAGTATTGATGTAGAAAAGGGGTGTGTGACTTCCCAGGTCATCCATTAAAGGACTCCGCCTTAGTGGGATTGACATTTTGTGGGTAACACTGGTGGAGCCCTCCGCACAATACTGCAGGTGCGGGTGTGTGTGTGATGCTCATACCAAGGGAAAATGATGTGTTGTCCTAATTTTGTGTAGCCATGAATCAGATCAGCATGAGGGGTGACATGGTTGGAGCCCGCTGAACAATGCAGCGGGTGCATGGGTGTGACACATGCACACAAAGGCAAAGCATGTGAGGGCCTAATGTCAAGTGGCATTGACCATTTGCAGGTGACACATGTGGAACCCCTTGTGGCGGGCGCATAAGTGTGAGACATGTGCAAGAAGGCAAGAGAATGTGTAGAGGTAATTTTCTGAAACCTACCTGCAAAAAGCACTCATTAGGGCATGTGACCAGCTCCATGCTACTTGCACACATCCAAACCCTCATGGACGCAATGTAATGCTGAGGTCCACTTGGCTCATGGGCCTATCCCCCTTCCAACATGATGATTGTGAGCCTGTGAGGTATGTATAACATACCCATAAGGCCACAAATGATTTTATAAACAGCTAATTTTGTCTTAAACAGACTCTTTAGTTGAAATTAAAATAAAAAATAACAAAAAATAAGTATAACTTTATTTTGGATAAACAAAGTTATAAATATTATGTCATTTTTGGATTCTACACCAAAAATAACCTAGGGTATATCCATAAGGTGTTATACCCAAAAACACTTATTTCTTGTGTTATTAGAAGATTTAAGAATCTCACAGTACTAATGTAATTTTTTTAACATTTTTTTCTAAATTGTTAAATTTAAGCTGAAATAAGCTTAAATTTAACATTGCATAAGGTTAATGCAAACTTACCAAAATTTTAGTTAAAATTGAGGTGTGTTGTATATTTACTGAATTGGCTAAGGATCTGCCATACGGAATGTAAATCCTGCGTGAGCTTAATTTAAAAGGGTTTAAAGCCATGGTATGGCTTTAAATAAATAAAAGGGCAAAATCCACGCAAAAAGGTGGGACAAAGGAAAAAGACCAAATAGAGCTGGGGTACCCAACATTTTGGATCTGCAATGATTCAATTAAGGTTGTCCACCTGTATTGGAGGATTTTCAACCTTATTTAAACTTTAAGATTAGACTTTGATCCAACCTTAAGGTTTAAACTGGTTTTATCCCAATTTGGACAGGAATTTCAAGCTGCCAAAGGGTAAATCCCAATATGCAGGCTTGAAATCATAGTTTTAAGAACTGTCAAAGCTTAATAAGGCTTAAAAACCTTAAATAAGCTTAAAACTTTAAAGTTACAAGCATCAAAACCTTATCAAAAGCTAAGGTTTGGTGTGTATTGCTATTTTAGGTGGAAAAATAGTAATAACTTCAAAAATTTATTAAAAATCCAAATCTTAATGGATTTGCTTGAAAATTTCACACAGCTTAGAATTTAATATTATCTATATATAAATTAAATTTGAAGTATCTTTTATAAATAAAATTCCTGGGTAATTAGCCTGGAAATTTACTCTTTTAATCAAGCTCAAAGAAAATTATGATTTCTTTAAAAATTAATTAAAAATTGAGTTTAAGAGATTTCTGCTTGAAACTCTATTTTTGAGTTGTTCATGTGATGACCTTTAATATAAATAAGTTTATTTATATTCAAAACTTAAAATAATTAGTTTAAATGAGGATTAAAGCTACATGGAGTTAAGAATAACACTGGTAACTTTAAATTGGAATTAAAAACAAGTTGCCTTAAGCTAAGAGCTTTGTTTTTAAGTATGGTTTTTCAGTTTTGACCTGAGCACGCCCTCTATATTCATTATGAATCATGAGAGCTGCTCTGAAGACATAAAAAGAGTATTGTCATCACTGTTTTTGTCCATCATTCATCATTAATCCTATCATATTAGAAATTTAAACAGGTAAAGTTTTATTAAATATAAAATCTTATTATTAAAAGTAATTCTTAAGTTATTTTTATTCTTTATTTATTGAAATTAAAGAGTTGAAGTCATAGAATTTAGATTATTGTTGTAATCACCAATAATATATTTTATTATATAAAATTATCATTTTAAATATCTTTTAAAATCCACAAATTCCTCTCAAAAAAATCTTTAATCATAATTTATATTATAAAAAGTTGTTTTTTCTTTAAATTTATTTATTTTTGACGTGTTTTTTAACTTATAACCTTTATTTAGTATAATAACTGTTGTATTAGGCTTGTTGTATTAAATAAATCTTATAAGTAAGTTTTCTTTAAAGTTCTATATTTTTTTATCTAAATATCAGTTTTTTTATATAGAATTTTTATTCTAAAAGAATTATTTCTGCACAGTGTGTGTTTAATTCATTTTATAAATAATATTTATATTATTTATTTATAAATAATATTTATATTATTTACTTATAAATAATATTTATATTATTTATAAGTGGTTAATATTCATATTTTCCACGTGTAATTGTCTCATTAAGAGCTTTACACTTCTTATTGTTACAACTGTCAGTGACTATAACAATAATAGAATAATTATAATTTATTATAATTATTATTATTATTTTATTATTAAATTATTATAATAATAATTAAATTTATTTTTTTATATATAATTATTTTTAATAATTATATTTAAATTTTTGGTTATAATATTTTATTATATTATATTTTTCTACTGAGGACAGTCATAGTACTCTTGATATTGCTACTATTATCAAGAGTTTCATAGACAAACCTTACAATGATGGTGCAGTTGTGTCATTTTAGATCCTGTGATATGTGAGTGTGTGTGTAATTTGGTCATTTAAATAAGCTTATTAACACTATACCAAATGTCAAGATAATAATATCTTTGTGGCCATGTGAATGAATGCCCTTTGCTTGTCACAATAGCATGTCACTGTCACCAAATCTTGAAGCAGTTATTTCTCTGTTAAAAAGCCTATCAAAGCTGACAGAATTTCATGATTATATCACTAAATTTTCAGCAAAAATTGGAGACTAAATATCATGAAATAACAGTGTTATAATTACAAGAAGCCCACATGACATCACTTTGTTATCATACAATCCACAGTGCCCTTCTATTTCTTCTTTGGATATGACCAAGTGTCTATCATCAGAACCAACAGCTTTATAAATATTGAGATGTGGCCAATCTGGTAAGAAAGTCACATCAATATTCAAAGTTTTTAAGATCAGAAAGTTATTTTTAAACATGCAAGATGGCTCAGAGACTTTAAAAATGCTATTAATAATACCATATTTTCATGAGTTGCCCCTCAGAAAACATATCACACTGTTGCTAACATTTTTGGATTCAGTTTAAAATATATTGTCCCCAATATTAATGTTTGAAACTGGAAAATACCAAGGTGAGACAATCCTTGAAGGGGGATGAATTTTGGATTGGAGATTTGTGTCTAAGCTGATCCATTCAACTATTTCCCTTGTTTAATGAAAATTCTATAAGTACGCAACCAGGCAATCATAATTTTGTTGGTCATGGCAGGATGGCCTGTTATATTTGTGGTGATTGAATGGGGAAGGTAGCTGTGGTTCAAAAATCTGTTTTATTTCACATGGGACAGATGGGGATTTCAGGAGAATGGAAAGGTTGGAACATTGACAGATATGTTGAAGTAAGGTTTTATCTATATCATTTATTAAAATTTGCAAGAATTTAGTCTTATTCAGTTCATGTGTTTAATCAATGTGAATATAATTCTCTTATTAATTAACATACACATTTTCTTACTTTCTGGCATCTTTGCAAATACTCCAATCAAGCACTCATAACCCCATGTGGCTAAGGCTTGTGCTGGGCGCCAATGTTGGAAGAGTTCTGGAATATGATCAGAAAAATGATGATTTGGTTTACTTTTCTGTGTTGGGAACGGGTGTTTATTGGAAAGGCAGAATTTTTTCCAATGTTAAGCAAATGCAGTCGCATAATCCATTGAAACAGTCCAACTTGTGGCAATGTTGATAGCACTAATCAAATGGAATGCATTCTTGGTTATTTCATTTTCAAGGTCTTCTGATTTATGCATTTTTCTTTGAGTATTGGGGGAATTGTGTTCCTCTAATGACATCTGTTGACTGAGCATTAAAAATGTAATGTAGACCTTGTATAAGAGAGCTCATTCAGACGCTTTTAAGCTACCATGAGAGGGGGAACCCATTTTGTGGGGTACTCTTGTCCATGATGAGGGAATTATGGTATCAGATATGATTTGTCAGAGATTCTCCAGAGCCTCACCCTTGATCTGGTGATCACTCAGTGCACCTATATCCAATTCATAGGGGATTTTGGAAGTGGGGATATAATCCGCATCAAATGAGGGAATCTCCACAGAACCACTAGATGGATGTTGCATGTGAGGGGGGGGCATTAGGAAGTAATTTTGTTGGGTGGAAGTAGTGGGGAGTGACTCATTTATTATTTTTGCTGGGTCTCTTCTCAGAGAGAGGGCCTCTCTCAATGTTATTTGATCAATAGAGCTTCTTGAGGTCATGGAATCTGATTCTGAACTGTTGGTGTCATTGGATGTCTTGCGGGTCCTGAAGTATTTTTTACTTTGGACTCCAGGATGCACAATTTGAAAGCTGCATGACCCTTTAAAATTCCAAGTATTAAATTATGCATTATGTCAAGATTAACCATTCTGGTTGCATCGCAATAGGGAAGGTCTTCCAAAATTGAATATCACACTCCATACTCAGAGAAAATTGCTTTTCTTTGTTGTGGGGATGCCCAAAGCTATTTTGCAATGGTTCATTCATGATTTTGGTATGAGCATGTGTAGTGAAATTAAGGTCTGATTTCTTTAATTTGAGCTTTTTGAATAATACAAAGATTACAAAAGTGGTTGCCTGAATGAGAAATAAATACAGTAAGCTTGCGCATGGCAACCACATCCGCAATGGCTGTGAGGATGGAAACAAGGATAAAGGATCCTGAAGGACCTGTTGAGGTTGGCGAAAAATGGGAACCTTTCCATAGCTCTTTGAGCTCCTTGATTAGTGGCATTAATAGGTAACTAAATTGAAGGGAATTTGGCTCCTTTAGTCCAGGGAGCATTCCTGCAACATAGACATTCTCTGGCTTCAATTGTTCACATTTCGCAAAATTAAGACAAATAAGCATGACAGGTCCAATGCTGGCCAACCAGGTTGACTTTCTATGTGCATTAAACCAGTCCACATAAATGGAGAATGCCAATGCAACCGGAATGGACATGAATGGGGGGTCATTGATATTTCTAGTGCCAGTGAAGCATCTTCAGAACAATCCATCCCAGAAGTCACATTTGCAGGAACCTTTGGAAATTTGGGATTGTTGATGTTGATGCAGAATTTCCATAATTCCAGCCCACTGCAGAAATCTTGAAAGCCAATTTTTGAATGGTTGATAAATGAAATGTTTTTTTGGGATAAATTTGTTTTTGATGTTGGTTGTGTTTTGGGTCTGGGGTTCAAATGAATTGATTAATTTGCCTAATGATTATGTTCAAGGGGGATAATGATCATTTGGGTCATTATGGTGTTGAAAGTGGGGTTGGTCAGTTGTGACAGATTCAGTAAGGCCATTCAGAAAGAGACATTGAGGACAACATATATAGTTTTGAATCACTGGCTCTAGTTGGAGATGTTCAAATATGGTACTGAGATCTTGAGGTATATGGAATAAAGGAGTGGGGTGACCACCTGAGCTTGAGATACTGGACTTGATCAGCAGATTCGGGGCCGGGTTGAGAATGCATGAAGCCCTGCAGGGAATATTATACCTTAATGATAGAATGGCAGATATAATCATTCCAAGATCTTTTGGGGGAAGGTTTGGACTGCTGCTGTATGGTTTCTGTGCAGTGGAAGTGAGACCTGGTGGTGTGGAGAATGTGCTTTGGGTTGATTGCGAATAATCAGCTGGGAAAATTTGATCCAATAGAACTTGCAGACACTCAGATGCTGATGGATAAGGAGGGATGTTTGCAAGAGATTTGGGTGCAATGGCTGATTTGAGCTTTTTAATGTGCTGTTTATATTGGAAAGGTGTGAAGGCAACTCCCTGCCTATCACCCTCAGGGGAAGAGTGAGTTTGAGTTGAGGGGTGTTGAAACATACATATACACATTGAGGAATAGTGGGGGGTTGACATTGTTGTGGGAATTGTGAACAAGGTTGGTTTGTTTATCTATATCTATGTTTGATGTGAAAATTTTAAAAAGGGTGAATAATTGGGAAAAAAATTGAGTGATTATTTATGAAGGGGGATATTATTTGAGCCAGTTGAGGATTTTGGCCCATTCATAATGGTGCTGAGCTACAGGGGATAAAGTGTAACATGTCACATCTTGATGGGGGAATTGGTTACCATTTTACTTTGGTAAAATGCCATTCTGCTCAATGCTTGTGCATATTCTAGTTCATTTACACATGGTAATACAGCCAGTTTGACCTTTGAGGTGGTTCCATTAGTGAGGTGTCACAATTGAATTGAGGGTATTAACATTTAATCCATGTATGCTGGCACACCATTGTACATGCCTTAAACCTTCTTACAGATATGATTATATAACTCTATTACATGTGGGTTTGGAGTGGAGCTAAAGTGGTGGTATTTGGTTTGAGTGTAGTGGGCTTTTAATTGTTTCAAAGGTGACTTGGATTGTCTTGCCTTTCTTGGAAACGTGATTTCTCTTTTGTGGGTAAATCCTTCATGAATATACCCTTATAAAGATATAGAATGCTTGGGAATTTTGATGCATATATTGGAAGTTTGAATAATTGACACAATGTGACAATGGGAGGGGGAAATATTTATCAAATCTGATTAATTATGGATGATGGGCCCCCTTTGAGATCAAGGAAATATCACATTATATGCTGGTAGGCCATGTAGTGTGGTTTCCAACAAAAGCAGAGGAGCTCAAAAATAGACCAAGCAAATTCTCCCAAAAATTGTTTTGTTAAACTTCCAAAAGAGACTTTGTTCCCACTATTCATAAAATTTCTCTATTATACATTTGAAATAACTATATTTTATCATAATAATGAGCTGTTCTATCAAGTTGAAAACATTACTGAAGTTTTTTAGCCCTCATGTCATCTTCAAACCCACATAAATCCAATTCAGGTTCTGTTCATGACTCAGATAGTGAATCTAGCATAGAATATTCTCAAAAAACACAGTCACCAATGAGTCCCAACATTACACTCACAACCCCTATTGCATCCTCAATGAATGTATCAGGTCTCAACATTGATGTGGGAAATGTGACTTCTCAAACTTCAAGCACTTGGTTCATTCCTAATATTTCCTTCACTCCAATTACCCCAAATCCCACCAATGCACAAATGCATGTGCCTGAGGGGCCAGGAAGCATACTAGAAATCTCATCACACACTAATACAAAATCCAAATTTCCACGAGACTTCCTCCTTAATCCTGGGCGGAATCTGGTGGCATCATAGGAACCCTTTGCGCAAAGTAAACAGCCAACCCTCAAGATTCCAACAGGATCTCAGCATCATGTGGGCCATGAAAAGGGAGTTGATGGTTGGTGGCAAAAAATACCATTGGAAAATTTTACTCGGAGTGGACTTTCAGAGGGAAATCCGGGATTGATAATTCATCAACGTGAGTCTTTTGGATTTCGGAATATAAACGTTTTCAAAATATGATATGTTTGTTTCATTGGTTAGATATGGCACCTAAAGGCAAGGCAGTCTGATCTCAGGAGACAATTGAAGATCATGAGTAATACCAGTCTTTATTAATTTTTTGATGCGTTAACTGATGATTTGCATGGCAGGTGATAAAATTTATGCATCTTCACCTCTGGTCCATGAAGAAAATGTCACTTGACATCATCATCCATATGCCTCAAAACCATGAACAGGTCATGCCAGTTCATCAAGAGAAATAATTGTGGATGATGAGCATGAGAACATGTCTTCAACTAAAAGTGAAACAAATGATGAACCAAGGGGGACAATTTTATGGCGCATGAGCAGGGCACTAAATCAAATAGTGAATTCACCCACCCTCAAACGCCTCTTGCCCAGAGTATGCTCAATCAATCCAAGAAGAGACAGCAAAGGAACCAGGCTTGCAAAGCTCACAATGTGGCAAAACATGCAAGCCAGAAGAAGCAACAAAAATGGCTGAAAGCAGAACTTCCAGAAAATGTCCATGGGATGAGAGCAGCTGTACACGCCCATTGCCTGTTCCTACTCAAAGTAAGGGATAAGGATTTTTTCTCACTACCAGCACCACCCAGCACAGAAGAGCTTTAAATTGCAATTAAAGTGGCTGGTCATCTCCAATATGTCCCCAAGGATGTTTTCAATGAGCCATCAAGACAGGTTCAGTCTAAGGCTTTCCAAAGCTACTGGAAAAAGAGCTCTGAAAGTTAGGACTAAAGCAATTCACTTGGGACTGGGAGAGCTCGTGGAAACATCCGTTCAATGAGCTGATGTCTATGGTGTTTACCATACCTTCCGTCTTGCACTTGTCAGCACTGAGTATCATCATTACTGTTGGAACAAGGAGCATAATAACTACGGGGTCGTGGCAGCTTTAATGGAGCAATATTTCACTTATTTGAAAAGAGAATGGAAGTATATTCAAAAGGATTCAGAGTATTTGGTAAAAAAGAAGGAGAATCAAAAGCTCACAAAGATTTGTCAAAGGGTTAGTTACTGTATCTCTTCTTCATTGTGAAGTAGATCTGATGATGTGCAGACCTGTGAGCAGCGTTGCAAATGGTGTTTTATAGCTAAATTTCCCATTCTAGCATCACAATTCAATGACCCTCAAGTATGCTCATATTCTGAGGAGGTAGTTGTCACAGGGGCTCTTTGAAGTGAAGAGGGCCTGGCACTCAGTAAGCTGGGACTCACTTATGGAGGGCTCAAAGATAAGATAAAAAGAGATACACTTAAGAGTGTTAAAAATAAATTGCTAAAGAATAAATATAAGAAGAAGCAGCAACAAAAGATAAGAGTAAAAGAATAGAAGAGCCAACCACAAACAAGTCCAAGTCCACTGTTTCAACCTGTCAGAATGGAAAGAGAAGGGTTAATAAGGATATGGCCACCCAACTCATACTGTACAGGCAAAGAGAGAAATGCAAAGACTAACTTAAGATTAAATAATTATAATACCCAAAATAAGGATAAGAATAATTATAAAATAATAAATAAACTAAATTAATTAACTGGGGAAAAGTCCCCAGGGGGGAGAAAGAGGGGCTGGTATATGTGAGAATCACCAGCCCTGATCCACAGGAAGAATTTTCATGAGAATAATTGATGATTGGATTGAGTCTGGCCAATACAGGTCCTGTACAGCTGTACAGAACCTGTACAAGAGGTGTGGTGTATTTGAGTGATCATACAGTTCCATACTGGTGTATTGAAACTGTATTGGGTGAATCCAACCTGTACAGGTATTGACAGGCTGTATTGATGTACCAAGCTGTATGCATGTTTCAGAATGAAGATTGCTGAAACTGACTGCTGATGCAGATACTGGATTTGCTGATTTGAGGTGTTTGAGTGGGTGTATGAATGAATACCCTTACCCCTGATGGATGGTTGTTACAGTATCCCCCTCTTGAAACTGGTGGGCTCCTGAACACCATAATACCCTGCCACTGTTGAGTGGCATCTCAATATCCCCACATTTTTTTCAAAAAAATTTCTTTTTAATTTTCTTTTCCTCTTGACCATTATCCTGAAAATCCTTCATTATTTCTTCCCTGCCAAATTCATTTGATTCCCCCCTTTTCTTTCAAGCTTGAGTGAGTATTCCTTCCAAAATATGCCATTCTTTTCTTTTGATTCAATCAGCCATGCCTTGGGATGTGGCCTTGGGATATATCCCAGAAAAAAGGCCATTGAGCACTTGTGCTCAAACAATGGTGTCCAATGAGTATCTGACTGGTAATCATTGGCCCAGACTTAATCCAATTAATGAATGAACTTTCCTCCAAGGGGTCTTGTCCCCATTGTCCAAGGAAATGGCCTCAGACAGCCCTCCAAATGTTTTTTTTTTTTTTTTTTTTTTGGGCTGTGGCCTCCATCCTGAGTGATCTTGATGCATTATGCTTTTTATGGCCTTTTTGGCCTTTTTGGGTGTTTCAGTGATTAGGGTATTTTTTTGATTTTTTGGCCATAATAGGCCTTTTTGAGTCTTTGGGATCCTACGGTCCGCCGTCCGTGGTCCGTACGCCGCGGTCCGCGGTCTGTGGGGGCTATTGGAGGCCCCCAGGACCAAAATGGAGCCCCTGGGCCCAAATTTGCTGGGGACCCAGGGTGACCAAGGGGTCCAGAAATGGCCCTTACCCATTTTTTACCCTACATGGCCTGGACCCATTGATGGGGTCCAGGACCATCAAGATCCTGGCCTCCCCAAAGTTGCAGGGGAGGCCCTGGGTGATGAGTTCAGCCCCAAAGGGGTATGAAACTTCACCTTAGAGGCTTTGAGGGGGGGCATAATTGAGTTATGGCCCCATTTCCTTGAGTCAAGTTCTTTTTTTCTTGATATGGAGTGGATTCATTCTGACGTCTTGAATCTTCTGCTTGCATATTCTTCAGTTATGAGTTCCAAACTGACTGAGCTCACTGAATCTTCCCCTTCTGCACCGCCACCGTCTATTCTTCATGGTTCTGGCGTCTTCAGTCGATTGTCTTCTCCTTCTATGGCGTCTTCTGGCCATTTTGACCCCTCCCAAACATATGATGGGTTCAGAGCAGTTGAAGTTCTTGATCCTGCCTGTACTGAGTGTTTGGCCAGGGGTAAGGATTGCTTTCAACATTACAATCCTCGATCGTCAAAATGCCATTTCTGCTTTATTGGGAAGAAGCCATGCCGCCATACCGGATCAACTTTGTCCCGGGTCAAGAGACACTTGTGGAGTAGGAAGGATGGGCCTTATGGGCAGGAATTCCCCATTCTTGAGGAGCCTACCCCTGATGCCACTTCTGGGTTTTCTCAATGTGAGTGATTTGCATATTTTGATTGAATTGGTGCTGATATCTTGATGTAGTGACTGGTTCCAGGCAGAGGGATGTGGCCAGATGGACTAATGTTGGAGGGTCCATTCCAATTGGTGGTAGGCCCATCCACTACAGCTCAGAAATTCCAATTTCAAGGACCAATGCTGATGGAGTGGTGAAATTAGTGAAGAAGCTAAGAAGAATTGTTGATTCCCCACCAGATCCAGATGCTGAAGGAAGTGATGAGTTGGATGGTGAAGAAGTTCAAGTTATTCCCCATTCAAGTGGCCATCCATCCAGCAATTCCTCCTCTCAACCTCTTGCCAACACCAGATTCCAAAGTCAAGTCATTCCCAGTACTCCAAGAACCTTTCAACCAATGCTTGCCTCCATTCCTACAACCCTTCCTCCTCCTTCACCAACTACTTTCCATACCACCAGGCCTGCCTTGAATCCAGCAGTAAGACCATCACCAGTTCAACAGTCTAGAAACTCACCCATAACCACCTCCCGTCAACTCCAACCTGTGGCCAGCTCCAGCAGAAGAAGAGATGGATTATCCCCTTTGCCGTTTCCTGCCGCCCAAGTCTTCCAAAGAAGAGAACGTTGGCCTATCCGGGTTACCAGAGAAGATCCCAGCGCGGCTAGTGAAAATCAAGATGCTGTGGCCAGATTGTTCAGGAGGGTTGATAGAAATAGCAGAGAGGTGATTATGTATGCCAATGACAGGACTATTCCAGGTACTGCTTCTGAAGAGATGGCTGCAAAATTTGCCTGGTCAGAGGATGAGTTGATAAATGACTTCCAGAGAACTTTTGATGACTTGGGTAGAGATAGCTAGTTTCCTTTTCCTTGTTTGTGTTTGGTTTGGCTTCTATCCCCACTCTTATAAATACTAAAAAATAAAAAATAAAAAAAGATAATGGAACCTCCCAATACATGATTTGGGGAGGGGATGCTGCTGCTTTAAAGAAATAAAAGAAAGAAAATTATACAAGTAAAGAAAGAAAAAGAAAAAATAATAAGAGAAAATGAGAGTAAAGAAAGAAATAAAGAAAAGTCCTGATGGTTGGTCCTTCTTGTGGTGAGTTGCTTGATTCTGGCCAAAAAAGTGTCTGAAAAATGAAAACCAAGCATTTGATGCTCACAGAGTGGCCAAGGTGATGTTTTACAAGGAGTAGAACCCTCAGGGATGCATACCAGGAGATGGAACTTACTTTCATAACTTCCACTCCCCACCAAGCACCATAAGACTGAAATAAATTGCCATAAATGCCTTCTGAAATGAATTGCCATAAATGACTACTGAAATGAATTGCAGTAAATGACTTGAAGTAATGAATGTCTTGAATTATGATGATTGGCATAAAATGAAATGATAATAAAGAAAGAAAATGAAAACATAAAAAAAGAAACATTTGGCCATATCTTGATAAGGTCCAAATGGAGGGTATTGATGTTGTATGCTTCCTGAACCTGTCCAAAGAATTGACAAGTGCTCACAAAGTGGCCAAGGTGATGCGTACAACAACATATGGGTAGAATACCCCCTTAAAGGTGCATGCCAGGAGAGGAACTTACTTTCATAACTTCTTCTCCCCACCAAGCACCATAAAATCAAACTCTTGAGGTATTTGGACCAGGCTTGTCTGGATACAATGAGTGGAAATCCTTGACAAGGTCTGGTGAGTTGGTAAGGTTGGAAGCTGGTTCCCAAGTGGTTCTTTCTGGGTCTTCACTGAATCCTTTCCACTCTACAAGATACCATAATTTACCTCTTTTGAGTTTTGAGTCCAGAACCTGAGCCACTTCCCATTCTTCTTGCTCTTCCACTAAGACTGGTGGTGGCGGCAATTGATGACGATTTGGGATAGTTGAATGCTTGACTGGTTCTAATAAGGACACATGGAATACAGGGTGAACTGTCTTCCATTGCTGAGGCAACTTGAGGTGATATGCATGGCTGCCAATCTTCTTAAGAACTTCAAAGGGTCCCAACCATCTTTCTGATAATTTCTTGGTGGGTCTTGTTGTCTTGATGTTCTTGAAAGCTAGCCATACTTTGTCCCCAGGTTGGAAATCAGGTGGAATTGCCCTATTTCTATCTGCATACTTCTTGAATCTCATTATTGCTGACTCTAATTCTTCTTTGACAACTTGCTGTACTGATTGGAGTTTTGTTGATAACTTTCCAGCAGGTGAGTCTTGAGAAATATGGATTGAGTCAAAGCTGGGATTTCTTCCATAAATGGTGAAAAAAGGTGATTGCTTGGTTGATGAATGTTCTGCATTATTATAGGCAAATTCAGCCAGAGGGAGCCAGGTGTACCAGTCATCTTGATGATAGCTGACATACATCCGAAGGTACTGTTCCAGTATCTGATTTACCCTCTCTGTCTGTCCATCTGTTTCAGGGTGAAAGGCAGTTGAAAGATCTCTTGATATCTTGAGCTGCTGACACAATTGAGTCCAGAATGATGAAAAAAATAAGGATCCTCTATCACTGACAATACTGACTGGGAGTCCATGCTTGGAAAATACATGACTAATGAATATTTGAGCTAAATCCAGAGCAGTGATTGTGCCATAAGTTGGAATGAAGATTGCCATTTTTGAGAATCTGTCCACAACTACTAAAATTGAATCAAAGTTGTTGGACAGTGGCAATTGAGTGATAAAGTCCATTGATAATGAATTCCAAGGACCAGACGGAATTGAAAGAGGCTTGAGTAATCCAAACTTCTTATGATGAATGTTCTTGTTTCTTGAACATTGCTGACATGAGGACACATAGTCCTTGATGAATTGATTCATGCCAGCCCAATAAAAATCCCTCTTGATGAGCTTGAGGGTCTTCTCCTGGCCAGGATGGCCAGCCAATGGTGAGGCATGATGCTTTTGAAGAATATTGAGTTGAAGTTCTTCATTGCTTGGGACTACCACTCTATCTTTGAATAATAATAACTTGGCTTGAGGTTCAAGAGAATAATCTGGAACTGATTCACCTCTTGCTAGTTTCTTGAGTATTTCTTTATAGTCTTTGTCTTGCCATACTTCTTTTTGAATCTTGTCAACTAAATCTGAGAAAATTTCCACTTTGATTGAGAAGACTCTTGACTCTTGAATTCCATCTTGCTTAAGTACTTGATGAAAATTCTGAGGATTCTTGCTGATGAAGTCCACCCCCCTCTCTGGGTACACGTCGTCCCGACGTGACAAGGCATCTGGTAAAGTGGCCAGCCTGCCTGGGCGGTAAGTGATAGTGAAATGAAATTCTGAGAGAAATTCAGCCCAACGGGCCTGATGACGAGTAAGAACTTTGGAAGACATGAAATATTGCAAGGAAGAGTGGTCTGTCAAGACCTCAAAAGGATTGGAAAGAGAAAGAAGAAATGCTCTCCAGCGCTTGAGAGCCCAAACTATGCCAAGGAGTTCCTTGTCATGAATTTCATAGTTGAGCTCAGCTGGTAAGAGCTTGCGACTATCAAATGCAATGGGGTGCTTTCCTGAGTCATTCACCTGACTCAGTACGGCGCCTAATGCATAATCAGAAGCATCAGTCTCTACTATAGTAGGTAGAGAAGGATTAAAGTGAGATAAGATAGGAGCAGAGGTGAAAGCTTCTTTGAGTGCTTGAAACTGACTAAGAGCTTCCTCATTGAAGATGAAAGGAGAATATTTTTTAAGGAGGGAAGTGAGAGAAGTGATTTTTTTAGAATAATTTTTAATGAAATGTCGATAAAAATTGGCAAAGCCAAGGAAAGATTGAAGAGCCTTTATGTTTTTGGGCTGAGGCCAATTGAGGATTTGCTGAACTTTTGAAGAATCCATCTTGAGGCCATCACTTGAAACAACATAGCCCAAGTATTCCACACTTGAGGCATGGAATACACACTTGGAGGCTTTGGCAAACAGATTATTGTCCCTCAGTCTTTGGAGGACAGAGGCCACATGTTTGACATGTTCCTCCTCAGAACTGGAAAAGACCATAATATCATCTAGATAAACCACAACAAACACATCCAAAAAATCTGCAAAGATATCATTTACTAGATTTTGGAAAGAAGCAGGAGCATTGGTCAAACCAAATGGCATGACCAAATACTCATAACTGCCATATTTGGTTCTAAAGGCAGTTAAGTGCTCATCCCCCTCTTTGATTCTCAGAAGGTTATATGCACCACACAAATCTATCTTGGAGAAGATAGTGGAACCATTGAATACGGTAAGAAGCTGGTTCATAGGAGAAACAGGGTATCTGTTCTTCCTAGTGACAGCATTGAGTTTGCGGTAGTCAACACACAAACGAAGACCTCCATCCTTTTTCTTGCCAAAAAGGACAGGTGCTCCTGTTGAAGAGGAGCTTGGTCTAATGAAACCTTTCTCTACATTCTCTGAAATGTAGGCCCGCAGTGTTTCTGACTCTTGATTTGATAATGAGTAGATAACACCAATTGGAGGTAGAAGACCCTCCAATTCGATATGGTGATCACAGGCGCGGTGTGGAGGAAGTTTCTCTGCTTTCACCTTGGAGAACACATCCAAATATTGGTGATAAGCAGGAGGAACAACCTTCAGCACAGTTTCAATTTCTTCTGGCTTTTCCTCCTCATCCCACTGCTCCTCCAGGGATGCATGAAAAGACAAGGGAGGAAGGTCCATATCCCCTTGGAAGAGATGAAGTGAAGATATGGAAACATCTTCTCCAACATCCTTTATCTCTTTGAAGACTTCATCTCTTGATGGAAGTAATGACTGAGAGGGAATTATAAAAGGGATATGGACAGAAGAAGGAATGGAAGGTGTCTTAAGTTCACCAGCCAGAGCAACACTGTTGACAGCAGTGGCTAAGTCATTACTAGTAGAAGGAATAATACCACTAGAATCCTTATGATTAGAATCATAGGTGATCAATCCATTTTTCCAATCAATAATGGGATTGAAATGGTAAAGGAAATCATAGCCCAATATCAGGTCTTCTCCCTTGGGTGAATCTATGATAAAGAAATCCCATTCAAAGCTTGGGAAGGAAGGCAAGTCAACTACCCACTTGGTATAATGGGTGATGAACAAGGCAGGGGATTCATTAGAATCCAAAATGAAAAGAGGAATATTTTCAGGGAGCTCTGACATAGTCAATGAGTACTTGAGAACAAAATTCTTTGCAATAAAAGAGTTTGTAGCACCAGAATCAATGAGAATACTATAAAAAATATCAGAGACAGAAGAGAAAATAAGAAACTTTAAAGATTTCTTGACACTAGTATTCAGAGTGCACAATTGTGCTCTTGAAGGAAATAAGTGAGAACCATTGAACACATCATGATCCCCACTCAGGCTTTTCCCTGCTTGCTAGGGAAGCCTCCTGATGATGACCCAGGCTTGTTCTGAGGTCTCTTGAAGCATTTTTCAATTGGGTGCTTGCCACCACAATAAGTACACAACCCTGCTTGAATCCTCCTCTCCTTTTCAGAACTGATTAATTTATTGTCCTTATTGAGGAGAGCAGCATGGGGTTTGTCCTTTGAAGATTGAAATTTCTTGCCCTTCTTATTCTTCTTCTGATGAGGCCTCTTTTGAAAAGAGTTTGGAGGAGGCCTAGACTGATTGGATCCACTGACTGGAGGCTTCTTTTCTTGATTGCCACCCTTTTCCTTTTGCCTCTCATGATATCTTGTGTCTAATTCTAAAGTGACATCCATAAGTTCTTGAAGAGTATCAAAAGTTCCAGGGTGAGAAGCCAACTGGTCCAATAATCTTGATGCCAATCCTCTTCTGTACACATGAATATAAGCTCTTTCCCCCCAGTCTCCAATTCTTGACATTAAGCTTCTGAAATCTGCTATGTACAAGGAAACATGACCACTTTCCTTCATCCTCAAATTGTCCAACTCTTGTTCAGCTTTCCTGACTTCATTGGGGTCACCAAACAGAGTGAATAATTGAGATTCAAACAATGGCCAATTATTGAGGAGGTAGGAAGGGTCTTCATTGGAAATATTTGAGAGGTAAGGTTCAATCCATTTGCCAGCTCTACCAGTAAGAAAAGAAGTTGAGTACAAAACCTTCTTCCTGTCAGAGAAGAAGTTTGCTGGATCATTATGGAGAATTAGTTGACAGGATTGGATAAATCCTCTCAACTTATGAGCTTGAGTACCATCAAAAGAATCAGGTGCCTTCATGGATGGAGTCTTAAAAGCAGGGGCTTTGGAATTGTCCCTGGGGGCAACTGCTTGAGTGAGTTGTCCCATGAATTGAGTCATCTGCTCCATCATCTTGAGGAGACTTGGATCAGTTTGAGAGACAAGAGGTTGACTAGAAAGGGCTAGATTAGAACGCTGAGGCACCTCAGGAGCATTTGCCAAGGCATCTGCCACTTCAGTTTCCCCAGAATCTTCCTCTTCCACAGACTCTTCCCCCTCTTCATCTTCAACTTCCCCTAATCTTGCTCTTGCACCTTCAGACATGCCAGGGTAGCCACCCAAAAGTCCAGAAAAGGATCTTGATCTTCTAGATTTCATTCCACCTCTTCTTGAGGGTGCTGCTTCTTCCATTGGTGGTCCTCTGTCCAAGTTTGCACTCAGTTGATGAACTGATGGTGTGCGGTCAAGAGGAGCCCTTGCTGTAGGAGTGAGAACAGCTGGAATTTTCTGGGATCTAGTATTCTTTGCTGGGGGGCTATGCTGAACTGGCATTATGAAAAGAATTAAAATAACTTGATGGTATTAAGAAGAATAATCAGGCTTGGCCAAATCAATCACAATAAAATCCTGATGAATCTTGAGGAATCAATTCAAATCTTGAGGAATCAAATTCAATCAACAGTCAAATAAATTCAATCAATCAACAATCAATTCAATCAAATATCAATAATCTTGAGGAAATCAATAATCAATCAATATTCAATCAATAATCAATCAATAAGTGTCTTCAATATGAAATCAAGTCTTGAGGAATCAATCAATCAGTTCAAAATCTTCAGAAATCAATTCAATATATTGATGAGTCAAATCAAATCAATAATCAAAATCAATTCTTGAGGATCAATCAATATCTTGAGAGTTCAAAGTCAATAAATCCACTAAATCCTGAATCAATAACCCAAATGAATCCCAATGAATAATCCAATCAATTAAACCAGTCAATAATCCCTAGATAAAACCTGAATAAGAACACAGAAAAAATTTGATTGATAAAAATAAAATGAAGTGATGAAATGGTCAGCAATGATTAAGAAAGGAAAAAGAATCAATTTTCATAAGAATGAAAAGAATGAGATGAAAATTGATGAGAGAGAAAATTTCATAGAAGATCATAAAAAATCATAAAATCATGAAAAGTTCATAATTGATGAATGAGAGGAAATGAATATAAATGAATGAAAAGAAAGAATCAAATATGAGTTAATTAATTTAATGTCACAGGGGCTCTTCGAAGTGAAGAGGGCCTGGCACTCAGTAAACTGGGACTCACTTATGGAGGGCTCAAAGATAAGATAAAAAGAGATACACTTAAGAGTGTTAAAAATAAATTGCTAAAGAATAAATATAAGAAGAAGCAGAAACAAAAGATAAGAGTAAAAGAATAGAAGAGCCAACCACAAACAAGTCCAAGTCCACTGTTTGAACCTGTCAGAATGGAAAGAGAAGGGTTAATAAGGATATGGCCACCCAACTCATACTGTACAGGCAAAGAGAGAAATGCAAAGACTAACTTAAGATTAAATAATTATAATACCCAAAATAAGGATAAGAATAATTATAAAATAATAAATAAACTAAATTAATTAACTGGGGAAAAGTCCCCAGGGGGAGAAAGAGGGGCTGGTATATGTGAGAATCACCAGCCCTGATCCAGAGGAAGAATTTTCATGAGAATAATTGATGATTGAATTGAGTCTGGCCAATACAGGTCCTGTACAGCTGTACAGAACCTGTACAAGATGTGTGGTGTATTTGAGTGATCATACAGTTCCATACTGGTGTATTGAAACTGTATTGGGTGAATCCAACCTGTACAGGTATTGACAGGCTGTATTGATGTACCAAGCTGTATGCATGTTTCAGAATGAAGATTGCTGAAACTGACTGCTGATGCAGATACTGGATTTGCTGATTTGAGGTGTTTGAGTTGGTGTATGAATGAATACCCTTACCCCTGATGGATGGTTGTTACAGTAGTGGAAAATGGACATAAAGTTTACCGCAGAGTGGGATTACACTGGCGCTCATGCTTATTTAATGAGTTGGTATTAAAAATTGATAGAGACATAGAGTTTTGTAATCATATTAAAAAAAGGGTAAGAAGACTATTGATAGATTACCAAAAATTAGATCAATAGATGATGGTGATATTCCTGAAGGGCTATCTTTTCAGGTATTTGATCAAGATTGGCTCAAAGGTTGTAGTAAAATGCAGACTATCGCTCTCAACATATTTGAAATGCCAGTAATTAGCGCAAATGGGGATGCTCTCCAATAAGTGATTCAAATGAATGTAAATCACAGCTACCAATTAAGGTTTTGTGAATTGTTTGTGCATGTGTAATACAATCTGATTATTATTTCTTAAATATGCAACAACTTGATAAATAAGTTAGAATATAAACAATATTAATTGGAATGTATCAGCATCTCCCTTATAAATATGACTCTATTGTTCATTTTCACTGAGGAAATATTGAAGAAGTTCAATCCAGCTCATGGTGTTCATACTGGGTTCCAATTGGGCTCCTGGAAAGGTGGATGTCAGAGTCAGAAAATTGGGGTAGAATTTCAGGGTCCCCTCACCATTAAATAGACAATATTAGTTCAAGTTATTTTGATGCCAGTTCCAGCTGTGGAAATGGATGCAATGAGTACTTCACACTCAGGATTATTGAAGCAGTTCTCCAGGGCCTTCTCCTGCGCTCATGCTGTAATTGTTCCATCAATTTGTGCTGAAAGGATACAGTGATGGGCAAGTGCAATACCAATTCTACCATAAAAAGAGGGTCAGATGGATTCAATTGTAAATGGATGCATATTAGAATTAACTCCCAAATAAAGGAATGGGGTCCATTGGGTGTAAACCACCAATTTGGTTGGACAACACTTTGATTCTTGGTTCTTCAGCAAGCGTTTGAGGAGGTGTGAAATTTTACTACTCATCATGCATGTTTCCACATCCACAATAGTTCGGGTGATTGTCGAGTTATTTGGAGTGCTCCTGCGCTCATGGCCTTTGAAATCAGGTTCTGCCATACTGTTAAGCATTATTTGATGGTTACAACATATCTGCAGCTTATTAATACTTGTGAAAAATTCCCCTGGTCATTTTATTTTGGATGATAGGAATTCTTTGTATGATGCAGAAAATTCTTTCTGCTTTGTTGAGTTGAGTGGAAGCAGTTTGTAGTGATTGCTAATAGTGGGGAGGGTTTTGAGAAAGGAGGTTTTGGTGCAGTGCAATTCCAAATGAAAAATATCATTGCTACCTTTGGAAATACTATTCAGGATGAATGGTGACCAGTTATCTTGATCTGAGTGCTGGAGTTGGGTGATGAATGATATTATTCTCAAAAGGTCATGAATGGTGTTGTGAATGGGTGTTCCCGTTTAAAATATTTGACGGGATGATAGGAGCCTATTGATGGCATGGTGTGTGGCATTTTATTGAGAGTTAATATAGCTATAAGATGGGGGAAGGGTTATTGAATATAATAGGTAATTTGAATTATTAAAAGATAAGACACTCACTGTGCTTCATCCAAAATTATACAATGCAAATTTATTTTAAAGATGCATGATGGAGAGGTAGTGATTTTTTTAAATTCTTGGGTTATAGTATTGTAAGAAGTGATGATGATATCACATTGTATGATTTTGGCCTTGGATAACTAGTTAAAAGTGGGTCCATGGTAGATTTTGGCTTGCAGCCCTCCAGCCTGAGCATTCTTAGATATTTCTGATTGCCAGTTGGTGATTAGGAAAGGTGGGCAGATGATAATGGTGGGTGTGGAGCAGTGGGGGTTTGTAATTAGCCGCTCCTTGGAGGTACCAATTAGTGCAATGGCCTGAATTTTTCTACCTAATTACATATCATCCACAAGCAGTCCTCCAAGAGGGGTATTGGTCAAAAGGGATTCAAATGAGCTCACAACCTTGTTTGTAATTATGTGCCTGGCATCAAAAGTGGATCCAGGGGGTGAGGTGGCCCAACAGTTATGGGCAGATTGTCCATTGGGGATTTCTTGATCCCAGAGAAAAGCTAGTCCTGTTGTTTCATAAGGGAGGAGGGTGGTATTAATTATGGATTGGGGGGGTCATCATGGGAAGGTCTGATCCACTGGGTAATTGTATCAGTTTTTGCTTGGAAGACAAAGAAAAGACAGTTGGATACAAGGGGGGAGTTGAGATTGAAGTGGGAGTTGTGGGAGTAAAGAGTTGACATTGACTATTAGAATGATGGTTGTATACTTTAGCCATTTGAAGCTTGAAGTCTTGTTTTCTAAAGCTTTCAATGATGAATAGAATGTTCGGATACCATGTGAAGAGCATCAAAACTAGATTGGGTTTCTGAGATGAGGAAGGTTTGTCTGGATCTGTAATAAATACTCCCTCAACAAATAATGTTTGAGTAGGATTGGATTGGCAGTTGTCAATCCATGCCCCACCAGGACCGCAGTGCATGAAGGTTTGTGGTGCTCCAAGGAATGGTATCAACATTTTAGAAAGAGTTTCAGGGAGAGAGCCAATAGCATTCAGCTTGTTGGGGAGATATAGAAATAGATTATGTTGATTGTCCCATAGGATAATCCAAGAAGGTAAGTGGGAATTATCACTATTTGTTTGAATACAAAGATTAATCATCCCAATGCAAAGTGTTTGTGAAGGGGTTGACATTATGGTTATTATGAATTGGTTGGGGACAGTGGGAAATGATCTGATCAGGAAGGGTTAGCTGAAGGGAATGAAGAGGAAAAGGAGCAGGTGGTGGACACTATATGAGTGGCAGCAATGGGCCCAAAGGGGGATGGGCTGTGGTTATGAGAATGGTCATTGGGAACATGGGCCTCTTGGATTTATAATTTCCACATCCAACATGGTCATTGTAAGGTTTGTCTATGAAACTCTTGATGATAGTAGCAATATCAAGAGTACTATGACTGTCCTCAGTAGAAAAATATAATATAATAAGATATTATAACCACAAATTTAAATATAATTATTAAAAATAATTATATATATAAGAAATAAATTTAATTATTATTATAATAATATAATAATAAATAAAATAATAATAATTATAATAAATTATAATTATTCTATTATTGTTATAGTCACTGACAGTTATAACAATAAGAAGTGTAAAGCTCTTAATGAGACAATTACACGTGGAAAATATGAATATTAACCACTTATAAATAATATAAATATTATTTATAACCACAAATATTATTTATAAAAAGAATTAAACACACACTGTGCAGAAATAATTCTTTTAGAATAAAAATTCTATAAAAAAAACTAATACTAGATAAAAAAATATAGAATTCTAGAGAAAACTTACTTATAAGATTTATTTAATACAATAAGTCAAAATACAACAGTTATAATATTAAATAATAATTATAAGTTAAAAACACGTCAAAAATCAATAAATTTAAAGATAAAACACCTTTTAATAATATAAATTATGATCTAAGAGTTTTTGAGAGGAATTTGTGGATTTTAGAAGATATTTAAGATGATAATTTTATATAATAAAATTTATTATAGATGATTACAACAAATAATCTGAATTCTATGACTTCAATTCTTTAATTTAATAAATAAAGAATAAAAATAACTTAAGAACTACTTTTAATAATAAGATTTTATATTTAATAAAACTTTACCTGTTTAAATTTCTAATATGATTGGATTGATAATGATTGATGGACAAAAACAGTGATGAAAAGACTCTTTTTATGTCTTCAGAGCAGCTCTCATGATTCATAATGGATGTAGAGGGCGTGCTCAGGTCAAAACTGAAAAACCATTCTTAAAAATAGAGTTCTTAACTTAAGGCAACTTATTTTTACTTCCAATTTAAAGTTACCAGTGTTATTCTTAACTCCAAGTAACTTTAATCCTCATTTAGTTTAATTATTTTAAGTTTTAATATAAAATAAGTTTATTTATATTAAAGTTCATCACATGAACAACTTAAAATTAGAGTTTCAAGCAGAAATCTTTTAAACTCAATTTTTAATTAATTTTTAAAGAAATCATAATTTTCTTTAAGCTTAATTAAAAGAGTAAATTTCCAGGCTAATTACCCAGGAAATTTATTTATAAAAGATACTTAAAATTTAATTTCTATCTTGATAATATTAAATTCTAAGTTGTGTGAAATTTTCAAGCAAATCCATTAAGAATTGGATTTTTAATGAATTTTTGAAGTTATTGCTATTTTTCCACGTAAAATAGCAATACACACCAAACCTTAAGTTTTGATAAGGTTTTAATGCTTGAAACTTTAAAGTTTTAAGCTTATTTAAGGTTTTTAAACTTAATTAAGCTCTGACAGTTCTTAAAACCTTGATTTCAAGCCTGCATATTGGGATTTACCCTTTGGCAGCTTGAAATTCCTGTCCAAATTGGGATAAAACCAGTTTAAACCTTAAGGTTGGATCAAAGTCTAATCTTAAAGTTTAAATAAGGTTGAAAATCCTCCAATACAGGTGGACAACCTTAATTGAGTCTTTGCAGATCCAAAAAGTTGGGTACCCCAGCTCTATTTGGTCTTTTTCCTTTGTCCCACCTTTTTGCGTGGATTTTGCCCTTTTATTTATTTAAAGCCATACCATGGCTTCAAACCCTTTTAAATTGAGCTCACGCAGGATTTACATTCTGTATGGCAAATCCTTAGCCAATTCAGTAAATATACACAACACCTCAATTTTAACTAAAATTTTGGTAAAGTTGCATAAACCTTATGTAACTTTAAATTTAAGCTTAATTAAGCTTAAATTTAACAATTTTAAAAAAATGTTAAAAAAGCTACATTAGTACTGTGAGATTCTTAAATCTTCCAATAACACAAGAAATAAGTGTTTTGGGGTATAACACCCTATGGGTGTACCCTAGGTCATTTTTGGTGTAGAATCCAAAAATGACATAATAATTATAACTTTGTTTATCCAAAAAAAGTTATACTTATTTTTTGTTATTTTTTATTTTAAATTCAACTAAAAAGTCTGTTTAAGACAAAATTAACTGTCTATAAAATCATTTGTGGCCTTATGGGTATGTTATACATACCTCACAGGCTCACAGTCATTGGGAACATGGGCCTCTTGGATTTATAATTTTCATATCCAACATGGTCATTGGGAACATGGGCTTCTTGGATTTATAATTTTCATATCCAATTTGCGGCATATATCAAGGCAAGGTGGCAAGAATGTGGGTGCATCAATAAGAATTCTGGATCTGCCATGTATTACCCAAGGTTTCGTGGTCCAAGGTTCACATTAACATTTCCGAGATTGGTTGGGTTGTAGCAACTTCTTGTACAGTGGGATGTTGGAGGCCTGGGGCTGTGTTTTCTGGTGTGACAGCAAACAGTAAGTGGCTCTTCCCTAGGTTAATTGTCACACAGTGACCTACTGGGAAATGGTGGTGGTGGAGAGGAAAATGTCACTGAGGGGATCTTTTTATGTGGGTGGGTGAGGAATGTACAGTGGCATGCCACCAAACATGAGTTTTTTCGTGTGCCCAAATTCTTGTGGACTTACACATACTTGCATTCCAGGGGGGAAGGTGTGAATGTTGGATGGAAGACAGGAACCGAAAGTTCCAGAGTGTGTGTGCAAATGACCAGGGTATGACCTGCTGTGGTGGGTCCCTCTGTGAAACAATCCAGCATCAGGGATCATAGGCATGGAGTATTTTAATGGGTATGAGGCTTTAGATAATCCGCACTGATGGGACTCAGGTTAGCAGGCCACCTACACAAAGCAATTTTTGGTTGGAGGACAGATGGTAAGAGGTCCACCATGTGGGTGAAAATTTCCTGGGTATGACGCATGGAGGGGTGCATCTGAAAGGGTGTGGCGGCCCAGCAAGCTGGGGGTGTGAAATTCATAAGTGGGTGCAAGTCATAGTTTCCCACAACCTTTGCACTGGATTGAATAAACCATTTGCGTATGACCCAAATCATTCATCATCCCAAAATGCACCCCTTACCACAGCCTGGAATACACCAGCATCTGTGTGGTAGTTAGGTGGAGCTCTCCAACCTGAATCAAAGGTATGCATTTGAGAAAGTAGACTCAATGCCTTGGCTTTATTGCATGTTAAATTCTTGTAAAGCATTTTCCCAGCCCCCCAAAAAACATGAACACCAAAGTTGTATGTACTAAAATGTTGGCTGATCTACAAATTAGGTTGGTGTAATACTACTTCAGAATGCATTCATATTACTGATGGGTATTCCTTCCAATCCTTTGCATAGGTTTAGATAATGTGCCACATACTCAGCATTGTGATTAAGCTGATTTTCACATGCCAGCTCAGCATGTCAGTGTCAAAAGCTCACTATGGAATATTTTAGGAATGCCATGATTGGAGGACTTTTCAAAATATTTGATTGGAAAGCCCACTTCTGAGCACTTCACCAAAGGGCCTGATATGCTCAGCCTGGAAAAAATGTCTTTCAATGTTGTGCAAAATTCTCCGGAGGAGTGCTTACAAAGTGGAAGTAGCAATTGCTTAGCAGGGTTGCATTTGATATTGTTATGTTAATAGCTCAACAGCTGTGCAATTCAAATGTTCAGCAACTTAGAATTTCAATTATGCCCCAAAGCAGACCTGCACAATTGTTCAGCCCATTCTCATGCTGTATTCACTTTTCATACAGCATCCCGACCCTTTGTTGAAACTTGATTACCCTGCCATAATGGTGGTATGCTTGCCATGGTGAGCTGTGACCAAATGCACCATGTAATTTTATGCATGGGGAATTTGTGGATTGTACGCACTGTGCATATTCAACAATGCCCTCACAAAAGCACTCCTAGGCAATCAGGTGGTTTTTTAAGGAAAAAAAGGGGATATTACTGAGTATGAAGATTCCATCAATTGCAATACTCAGCCCAAACCCCTTTGTTCCCCTGCCTCACACTGGCATTTCCCTTCTCAGTTGCAGCATTGGCTGCAACTGAGCTTTCATTTTTCTGACAGGCTGTGAAGCTGAGATCTTGGCAGGGTCTGCGACTGCTATGATTGGCTCAGCTTCTCCCTGGTATAAAAGACCATCTTTGCCTGACACGCCCTTTACTTTTTCCTAGCTCACCCGCTCTTTGTGAGGTGCACATTCCCCTTTGTCTTCCTCCCTCTCCACTCATTTCTATTTCACCAAACTACCACTCCCCTCCCTCCCCTTTTGCTGTTTTTTTGCCACTAATCCTTTCAGAAACCCCCTTCTATCAAAATTGTATGTCATCTTCTCCATTTAACAGTTCCATCCATGTTATGTTCCGCTCTTAATAATAAATTTTCATTTTGACTTTCTTTCAGACTGTTCAAACCTCACTTCTAGAGTTTCAATAATTGAATTCTGTTTTAATTTTTTAATTCATTGTATGTCTTCCTCTTTGCTTGAAATTTTCTTTTCTATTTAGTTACTAACCTAAATTTCCTTGTTTTTAGATGTTGTTCACTTTGTGCACTAAGTGGGGTATCCCCTGCATCTACTCCTCCACAACAACCAATGCTTGTGATGCTTGCCAACAAGCACACAAGAAATTATCATTTGTAGTGAGACCCTTCCAACAATGTGGCCAGAGGAGTTCCTGCCCAAGATGCCCTTGTGATGACTCCTTTGTGGTTTAAAATGATGAAAGCATTCCCGAGAGGGAATGGACTCTGTGACCCCAAGCTGGCAGACAGGAATGCTGCAGGAAAATTACCCCTGTGCCCTCAATTATTGATTTGTTCACCCCCCCCTCCAAGGCCACTATCCAATCGTCACTTCACTCCTTGACCGGAGTGAAGTGATTATCCGGCCAATGAAGGATGGCCATGGCAAGAGGACATTTGAGCTTGGGCTGATTGTCAACATGTCTTGTCACCCATGGGATTCAAACGTCAAAGTAAGCTCTTATTTCTCCTCTTTGACTTATTTTTCTTCACACAATCATACGAACTATTTTTCTTTACCCTTAGAACAAAACCCACCAAATCCCCCACAACAAGACACTCCTGTTCCTCATATGCCTTGCGAGCAAATGCCATGGCAACCAACTCCAGGCCCAAGTGGCACCCAATGGTTGGAGAACTTGTTCCACAGTGAGCAGCAAACCATTCCTTGGCTAATTTTAACTTTTGACTCAAGTGAACTGACTCCTTCCTCCTTTTGTAGAACCCTCACAACACAATGAGCCACCAATCAATCCTCCAAATCTCAAGTCCCATCACATGTGGACATTTCAACTTGTGAGCCTGAACCTGAGGTGGCTCCAACACAATCCACAGAGGAACCTTTTGGTAAGTCCCCACTATACTTTTTTCACTCTTACCAACTTTAACTCACCCCAACTACAACCATCTCCACCTCATCCCACTACTCCCCACTCTGTCATTATCATTGACGATGCGCCTGTCGGCTCCCCCCTCCACTCCTACTCCAGTTCTTTCCCTGGGCCAGTAGTACATTTGTTCATTATCGTGGTCCAGCACAGGACAGCAAAAGCACAACACTAGTGGGTATGTCTGCATAATGCTCAAGGAGGTTAGAAAAAACAATTTTGCAGAAAAGCCATTGCTATTATGAGATTGGAAATGGAGCAGGCTATCACATCAGGGATTGTAACACAATCTCATCTCATTTAGAATAATGAAGGAACTTGGATGAATCTGGGAGCTAGAGGGTGTGATAATGCGCAGGACAGTATACACCTGGTTTTGATTGGTTGTAATTGGGGTTATACATTGGCTCACATGAAAAAGGGGTGAAATGGCTCATATACAGTGGCATGCCACCGTACGCTTGTCCAGGATCCTGCCGCTCCACACACAAATCCTTATGCTGGGGTAGCCTACCAACGATTCCAACAATTCCTTACACTTGTGCAGGCTCCTGATGCTTCACATGCAAATCCTTACGCTTTTACAGGTTCCTGACAATTCAAACAACTCCTTATGCCGGGGCAGCCTCCCAACAATTCCTTATGCTGGTGCAGGCTCCTGATGCTTCACATGCAAATCCTTATGCTTGTACAGGTTCCCAACAATTCAAACAATTCCCTATGCTGGTGCAGGATTCTGATTCTTCACATGCAAGTCCTTATGCCTGTACAGTTTCCTGATTCTTTACATGCAAATCCTTACGCTTGTACAGGTTACCAACAATTCAAAAAATTCCTTACACCAGTGCAGGCTTCTGATGCTTCACACGCAAATCCTTATGCTTGTACGATTCCCAACAATTCAAACAATTCCCTATCCTGGTGAAGGCTTCTGATTCTTCACATGCAAATCCTTATGCTTGTACAGTTTCCTGATTCTTTACATGCAAATCCTTATGCTTGTACAGGTTCCCAACAATTCAAACAATTTCTTACACCAGTGAAGGCTTCTGATTTTTCACACACAAATCCTTAGGCTTGTACAGTTTTTCAATGCTTCATATGCAAATCCTCACCCTTGTACAGGTTCCCAGCAATTCAGACAATTCCTTATGCTGGGGCAGCCTCCCGACAATTCTAAAAATTCCTTACATGACTAAGATTAATAGCGTGCGTCCATACAGAAGGCAGTGACTCATTAATCTCCAGTGGATTGCTCACATGTGGGGAACCCCACATTTCTACAGCTACGATTTGATATGGTATATAACCATGGAAGCAGAAAATAAAGAAGGTGGTAATGGTGACTATTTGTGCATTTTATGAAAAAGAGGTTCACACAAATAATTCCTGTCTCAAGAATTTGGTGGGGCACTTATAAGAATTATTCTCACACAATAGGTGATTTGCACAATTGGCAAAAAAGAAAATCTCATGGGAAAAAAATACAACAAAAATGGAAAAAATTGTGTATTGATTACAACCAAATTATTTAAAAGAGTATATTACAAAAGGAAATAAGTGAATAGAGTCTGCTTTTTTTCAAGGAATCTTGAGACTATCCCGGTGATGTCCTCCTTTGGTTAAGCCTCCAGCGCCTGGCCAAGGGGTCAGTTTAGTTCGTCCTGGAATTCCCAGTGCATCTCAATTTGATGAGCCACATCCACAAAGGGTATTATGTGGAGCAATTGGCAATGCTCCAGCCGGATTTGGTTGATTGAGTCATGGAAAATGGCTCAAGGAATCATCAGGGTTGGTTGCAAGTTGGTAAATTCCTGCCAAACCTCATTGTGGGATTGAGGGGAGCTTGGCTCCGGAGGGTAGGAGTGGAGGGAGGATCCAACAGGCATATTGTTGATGATTATTATGGAGCAAGGGGTGGCAGGATGAGCTGGAGAAAGTAAAAGGAGGGGTGAGGGAAAGCTGGGAATAGTAAAAAAGTAAACTGGGGACTTATCAAAAGGATCCTCTGTGGATTTCATCGTAGCCACCTCAAGTTCAGGCTCACAAGTCAAAGCCTCCTCATGTAATTCTGAGGATTGATTGAGACCTGGAATAGGTGGCGCATTTTGCAGGGAGGGTTCTAAAAAAGGAGGAAGAGTCAGTTCACTTTAGTCAAAAGTTGAAATTAGCAAAGAAAATTTTTGCTGCTTACTGCCAAATAAGTCCTCTGACCATTGGCTCCTACTCAGGCCTGGAGTTGGGTGCCGTGGAGTTTGCTTGCAAGGCTGTCACAACCACGACTAATGTGTCACAGGAGCTCTTCTAAATGAAGAGGGCCTGGCACTCAGTGAACAGACTTACTTATGGAGGGCTCAGAAGAAAATAATCAAATGATAAGAGTAATGAAATAAGAGGATAAATTCCTAGTCATAAAATAATAAACATTAAAAGATATGAGAGAAAAGCAAAAGCAATAATAAAGATCCAACCACAAATAATCCTGTACCACTGTTTCAACTTGTTCAGAAGAGAGAAAAGGATTAATAAAGGATATGGCCACCAGGACTCTACTGAACAGGTAAGGGAAGGCAAAGACTAACTTAATAATTAATAAAATAATATTTCTTAATGAGAAATAAAATAATAAATCCAATATTTTAATTAATTGGGGGAAAAACCCCCAGGTGGATGAAGGGAAGCTGGTATATGTGACTAATACCAGCCTTGGAGTTTGAGTGTTGAGATACTTGCCTGTATGCTGGAAGAAGTTGGATGTGGGATTGAATCCTGTATTGGTGAATCCAATACAGGTTATACAGTCAATAAAGGTATTTTCGCCTGGCTTGATGACAGGCCTATATTTGGGTCTTGCCTGTATGAAACTGTATTGAGGTCTGAAAACTGTATTTGGAGAATGTTGAATGAAACCCCCTTTCTGATTGGGTTTTGAAGGGTATCAATGAAGTAATGATTGTTGAAAATGATTGGTAATGCCCCTGCCTCCTTGGCTGTGGCATTATCCCCCTCTTAAAAGTGGTGAGCTCTGAGCACCATAAGTATAGTGAGTATTGATGAGCTTGCAATCAATCCATACAGTTCTTTCCCCCAATTCCTTAAATTTATCCCATTAAGCTTTCTTCTTCAATCAATACTCAAACAAAATCTTCCTTTGATCACTTGTAGGTATTTTCCCCTTGATCTTGATTCTCAATTCCCTCTTTTCCTTCAAAATGCCTTCATTATTCTTAAAATTTCTTCATTCTTGTCTTGAGTGTCTTCACCAAACTTTTCTTGAGTCCTCATGGCTTTTAAAAAGTGGGTGACCTGGGCTTACGTCCCAAGAACACCTGATTTCATCATAGCTTGAAGCTTGAGAGTGTTGGCATAAAATGGCCAATACTTGAGATTTTGGACCATTTCAGAAGTCCTGGCCAAAATCCCTGATTTTGTGATTAAAGGGTTTTTTGGCCAACTTCCACAAAGTGCGCAAATTTGCGCAAAAAGGCACAAAATGCGCAAATGCGCATATATGCCATAATAGCATATATTGGTGAAAAAAATGATTAATGATGAAAAAATGGCCTTATAATTGATTCTGGCCATTTCGCGCATTTTGCGCAAAGTGCGCAAATGCGCAATTATGATGAAATGGGCCAAAAAGGCCTTTTGAAGCCTTTTGACAAGATAAAGAGGCCTTTTGCGCAAAACTGCACAAAAGTGTGCAAATGCGCAAATTTTCCAATATGCATAATTAAGAATATTTTGATAAAACATGATAAAAATGAGCTATTTTAAAGTTTTGAGGTCTGATATGGCCATTTGTGCCAAAGTGCATAATTTCATGAAATTGGCCAATTGGGTCATTTGAAGCAGTTTGTCTCTTTTTGATCTTGATTTCTTCTTGAATGTCTTTCTTCGTATCCCCTCCTTGACTGGTAAATTGCCATAAATGCCTTGCTGATTGGGTTTTGGCTTTCAATTTTGATCTTAAGGAATGAGTCCAAGGCTGACTTGAAGAAATTTTGATGAGGGTTATCTTTAGCTGGTCTTTACCATTACTATGTTTTGCTCTTTGATTATTGAATGAATTGACTCCCCAAACATGATATGGGAGTGATGACTACTGCCTTTGAAATAAGAAATAAAAATAAAAATAAAACATACAAGTAAAAGAAAAAATAAAGAAATGAAAAAGAAATGAGAGAAAAAAAAGAAAAAAAAGAGAGAGTGAAGAAAGAAATAAGAATTGCCTGAGGGATGTCCTTCTTGTGGTGAGTTGCTTGATTTTGGACAAAATTTTCTGAATGATAAAATCAGGCATTTTATTCTCACAGCGTGGCCAAGGTAATGTTTTACAAGAAGTAGACCCCTCAGGGATGCATACGAAGAGATGGAACTTACTTTCATAACTTCCACTCCCCACCAAGCACCATAAATGAAAAAGAAATTATGCCATAACATTAATTGTGGTAATGAATGTCTTGAAAGATAATTTATGGCATGATTAAAGAAAGAAAAGAAAAGAAGAGAAAATATTGGGCCATATCTCGATGAAACGTCCAAACTCTTGACGGTATGATGTTGCAAGGCCTTCTGAACCTGTCCAAAGGATTGATAAGTGCTCACAAAGTGGCCAAGTTGATGCTTACAACAAATTTGGGTAGAGTACCCCCTTACAGGTGCATGCCAGGAGAGGAACTTACTTTCATAACCTCCAATCCCCACCAAGCACCATAAATCAAACTCTTTAGGCATTTGCGCCAGGCTTGTCAGGATATAAGGTGTGAAAGTCCTTGACAAGGTCTGAAGAGTTGGTAAGGTTGGCAGCTGGTTCCCAAGTTGTTCTTTCTGGGTCTTCACTGAATCCTTTCCACTCAACTAAACACCATAATGAACCTCTCTTGAGTTTTGAGTCCAGAACCTGAGCCACTTCCCATTATTCTTTCTCTTCCACTATTACTGGTGTTGGTGGCAATTGATGTCAATTTGGGATAGTTGATTTCTTCACTGGTTCTAACAAGGAAATGTGGAAAACAGGGTGAACTTACTTCCATTGTTGAGGCAACTTGAGGTGATATGCATGGCTTCCAATCTTCTTCAGAACTTCAAAGGGTCCCAACCATCTTTCTGAGAGCTTCTTGGTGGGTCTTGTTGTCTCGATGTTCTTAGAAGCTAGCCATACTTTGTTCCCAGGTTGGAAATCAGGTGGAATTGCTCTATTTTTATCTGCATACTTCTCAAAATGCTTTATTGCTGACTCTAATTCTTCTCTGACAACTTTCTGTACTGATTGGAGTTTTGATGATAACTTTCCAGAAGGTGTATCTTGAGAAATTTGAATGGAATCAAAGCTGGGATTTCTTCCATAAATAGTGAAAAATGGAGACTGTTTTGTTGATGAATGTTCTGCATTATTATAGGCAAATTCACCCAGAGGGAGCCAGGTGTGCCAGTCATCTTGATGGTAACTGACATACATCCAAAGATACTGTTCTAGAATCTGATTTAACCTTTCTGTCTGTCCATCTGTTTCAGGATGAAAAGAAGTTGAAAGATCTCTTGATATCCTGAGCTGCTGACATAATTGGGTCCAGAATGATGAAACAAATAAAGAACCTCTATCACTGACAATACTGACTGGAAGACCATGTTTGGAAAAGACATGATTAATGAATATTTGAGCTAAGTCCAGAGCAGTGATTGTTCCATAAGTTGGATGAAAAATTCGCATCTTTGAGAATCTGTCTACAATTAATAAGATTGAGTCAAAGTTGTTTGACAGTGGCAATTGAGTGATGAAGTACATTGATAAAGAATTCCAAGGACCAGATGGAATTTGAAGAGGCTTGAGTAGCCCAAACTTCTTATGGTGTATGTTCTTGTTTCTTGAGCATTGCTGACATGAGGACACATAGTCCTTGATGATTTGATTCATGCCAGCCCAATGAAAATCCCTCTTGATGAGCTTTAGGGTCTTCTCCTGGCCAGGATGGCCAGCCAATGGTGAGTCATGACGCTTTTGAAGAATGTCCAATTGAATTTCATGATTGCTTGGAATGACTACTCTATCTTTGAGCAATAATAATTTTGCTTGAGGTTCAAGAGAATAGTCTGGGACTGATTCTCCTCTCTCTAATTTCTTGAGGATTTCCTTATAATCTTTGTCTTGCCATACTTGTCTTTGAATTTGATCAATTACATCTGAAAACATATAAATGTTTATTGAAAAGAATCTTGACTCTTGAATTTCATTTTGCTTGAGAACTTGATGAAAATTTCAAGGATTCTTGCTTATGCAATCCACCCCCCTCTCTGGGTACACGTCGTCCTGTCTTGACAAGGCATCTGGTAAAGTGGCCAGCCTTCCTGGGCGGTAAGTGATGATAAAATGGAATTTAGATAGAAATTCAGCCCAATGGGCTTGATGACAAGTAAGGACTTTAGAGGACATAAAATACTGAAGAGAACAATGGTCTTTCAAGACATAAAAGGAATCAGAAAGAGAAAGGAGAAAAGCTCTCCAGTGCTTGAGAGCCCAAACTATGCCAAGGAGTTCCTTGTCATGAATTTCATGAGTTCATCTGGTAAGAGCTTGCGACTATCAAATGCAATGGGATTCTTTCCTGACTGATTCACCTGACTCAGTACAGCACCCAAGGCATAATCAGAAACATCAGTCTCTACAATAGTTGGTAGAGAAGGATTAAAATGAGAGAGAATAGGAGCAGTGGTGAAAGCTTCTTTGAGTTTTTGAGACTGACTAAGAGCTTCCCCATTGAAGATAAAGGGAGAATCTTTTTTAAGGAGGGAAGTGAGAGCAGAGATTTTTTTGGAATAATTTTTAATGAAACAACGATAAAAGTTGGAAAAGCCAAGAAAAGATTGGAGGGCCTTGATGTTCTTGGGCTGAGGCCAATTGAATATTTGTTGAACCTTTGAAGAATCCATCTTGAGGCCATCACTTGAAACAACATAGCCCAAGTATTCCACACTTGAGGCATGGAATACAGACTTTGAGGCTTTAGAAAACAAATCATTGTCTCTCAGTCATTGGAGAACAGAGGCCACATGTTGAGCATGTTCATCCAAACGGCTAGAGAAGATCATAATATCATCTAAGTACACTACAACAAAAATATCCAAATAATCTGCAAAGATATCATTCACAAGATTTTGGAATGAAGCTGGAGCATTGGTTAAGCCAAATGGCATAACTACCATATTTGGTTCTAAAGGCAGTTAAGTGCTCATCCCCCTCTTTAATTCTCAGGAGATTATAAGCACCACACAGATCTATCTTGGAGAAGATAGTAGCACCGTTGAATACGGTAAGAAGTTGGTTCATAGGAGGAACAGGATACCTGTTCTTCCTAGTGACAGCATTAAGTTCGCGGTAGTAAACACACAAACAAAGACCACCATCCTTTTTCTTGACAAAAAGGACAGGTGCTCCTGTTGAGGAGGAGCTTGGTCTAATGAAACCTTTCTCTACATTCTCTGAAATGTAGGCCTGCAGTGTTTCTGACTCATTTTTAGATAAAGAGTAGATAACACAAACTGGAGGTAGAAGACCCTCCAATTCAATATGGTGATCACAGGTGCGGTGTGAGGGAAGTTTCTCTGCTCTCACCTTGGAGAATACATCCAAATAATGGTGATAAGCAGGAGGGACTACATTCAACACAGTTTCAATCTCTTCTGGCTCTTCCTCCTCATCCCACTTCTCCTCCAGGGAGGCATGAAAAGACAAAGGAGGAAGGTCCATATCCCCTTGAAAGAGATGAAGTGAAGATATAGCAACATCTTTTCCAACATCTTTTATCTCTTTGAAGACTTTATCTCTATATGGAAGTAATGACTGAGAGGGAAAGATGGAGGGGTTATGGACAGAAGGAGGAAGGGAAGGTGTCTTAAATTCACCAACCAGAGCAACACTATTCACAGCAGTGGTGAAGTCATTACTAATAGAAGTGTCAAAATCACTAGAATCCTTATGATTAGAATCATAGGTGATCAATCTATTTTTCCAATCAATAATAGGATCAAAATGGTAAAGAAAATCATAGCCCAATATCAGGTCTTCTCCCTTGGGTTAATCTATGATAAAGAAATCCCATTCAAAGCTTGGGAAGGAAGGTAAATTAACAGCCCACTTGGTATAATGGGTGATGAACAAGGAAGTGGATTCACTGGAATCCAGAATGAAAAGAGGAATCTTTTCAGGGAGCTCTGAAATTGTCAATGAGTACTTGAGAACAAAATTCTTTGCAATAAAGGAGTTTGTAGCACCAGAATCAATGAGAATACTATAAAAAATATCAGATATTGAAGAAAAAATGAGAAATTTTAAAGATTTTTTGACACTAGTATTCAGAGTGCACAATTGTGCTCTTGAAGGAAAGAAGTGAGAACCCATGAACACATTATGATCCCCACTCAGGCTTTTCCCTGCTTGCTAGGGAAGCCTTTTGATGACCCTTGCCTATTTTCAGGCCTCTTGAAGCATTTTTCAAATGGGTGTTTACCACCACAATAATTGCACAAGCCTGCTTTAATCCTCCTCTCCTTTTCAGAACCAATTAATTTGTTTTCCTTATTGAGGAGAGCAGCATGAGGCTTGTCTTTGGACACTTGAAAATTCTTCCCCTTCTTATTCTTCTTGTGATAAGGCCTCTTTGATGATGAGCTTTGAGGGGGCTCGCAGGAGTTGGATTCACTGATTGGAGGCTTGTTCTCTTGATGACTACCCTTTTCCTTCTGCCTCTCATTGTATCTGGTATCTCATTCCAAAGTGATGTCCATGAGCTCTTGAAGGCTATCAAAGTTTCCAGGGTTAGAAGCCAATTGGTCCAACAATCTTGATGCCAAGCCTCTCCTATACACATGAATATAGGCCCTTTCCCCCAGTCTCCAATTCTTGACATTAAACTTCTGAAATCTGCTATTTAGAAGGACACTTGACCACTTTCTTTCATGCCAAGATTGTCTAACCCTAGTTCAGCTTTCCTGACTTCATTGGGATCACCAAACAGAGTGAATAACTAGGTTTCAAACAACTGCCAGTTATTGAGGAGATAAGAAGGGTCTTCATTGGAGATATTTGAGAGGTAAGGTTCAATCCATTTGCCAGCTCTACCAGTAAGAAAAGAAGTTTAGTAAAGCACCTTCTTCCTGTCATAGAAGAAGTTTGCTGGGTCATTATGAAAGATTAATTGACAGGATTGAATGAATCCTCTCAATTTATGAGCTTTGGTACCATCAAAAGAATCAGGTGCCTTCATTGATGGACTTTTGAATGCTGGATCTTTTGTATTTTCCTTTGGGGCAACTGCTTGAGTGAGTTGTCCCATAAACTGAGTCATTTGCTCCATCATCTTGAGGAAATTTGGTTCAGCTTGAGAGACAGAAGGCTGATTAGAAAGGGATAGATTTGGAGCCTCAGGAGCTTCAGGAGGACCTGCCAAGGCAGCTCCTACTTCAGTCTCCTCAGATTCTTCCTCTTCCACAGACTCCTCCCCCTCCTCATCTTCAGCTTCCCCCAATCTACTCCTAGGCCCTTGAGAAACACCAGGATAACCATCCAATAGTCCAGAGAAAGATATTGATCTTCTAGACTTCACACCTCCTCTTCTGGAGGGTGCTGCTCCTTTCATTGGTGGTTCTCTGTCCAAATTTTCACTCAGTTGATGAACTGATCATGTGCAGTCAAGAGGAGCCCTTGCTGTAGGAGTAAGAACAGCTTGATGTCTCTGGGATCTTGTATTCTTGGATGGTGGGCTATGCTGAACTGGCATCATGAAAGAAGAATGAATAAAAACTTGATGATACTTTGAATAAAATAAGGCTTGACCAAAGCAAATTAAATGAGAATATTGATGATCTTGAAGAATCAATAAACAGTCTTGAAGTGAAAATACTCCGAGAAATCTTGAATAATGAAAATTACAGAATCAAATTCTTATGGATAATCAATTTCAATCAATAAATCAATTCAATTCAATCAATTCAATTAAGTCTTGAGGAATTCAATCAATATCTTCAAAATCAATTGAATCAATAAGTCAAATCAAGTCAATCAATCAATCAAATCAAATAAATCAAGTGAATTCAAAATCAAATCAATTGTGTCTTGAGGAATTCAATAAATATATTCAAAAATCAATTCAATTTTCTTGAGGAATCAAATTCAAATCAATCAATTAAATCAAATCTTGAGGATAAATCAGCTATCTTTAGGAATCAAATCAGATCAATCAATTAAATCAAATCAGAGTCTTGAGGTAAAGTCAATTTATTGAATAATCAGATCAATCAATCAATAATTCTTGAGAATTTCAAATCAACAATGATAACCCCAATTCAATAAACTCCTGAAACAATGAATCAATTAATCCCGAATTCCAATCAATTAAACCTGATAAAAGAACCTGAATTCAGACATAAAATGAAAATGAAATTTGAGAGAGAATTAAGAAGAAAATGAAATGGTCAGCAAAATTGAGAAATGAGAAAGAGAATCAATTTTCATTTGAATGAAATGAATGAGATGAAAATTGATGAGAGATAATGAAGTCATAAAAAATCATAAAATCATGAAAAAATCATAATTGAGAATGAGAGAAATGAATAAAATGAATGAAAAGAAGAAGCAATTATGAGTTAATTAAAATAATGTAACAGGGGCTCTTCTAAATGAAGAGGGCCTGGCACTCAGTGAATAGACTTACTTATGGAGGGCTCAGAATAAAATACTGAAATGATAGGAGTAATGAAATAAGAGGATAAATTCCTAGTCATAAAATAATAAGAATTAAAAGATATGAGAGAAAAGCAAAAGCAATAATAAAGAGCCAACCACAAATAATCCTGTACCACTGTTTCAACCTGTTCAGAAAAGAGAAAAGGATTAATAAAGGATATGGCCACCAGGGCTCTACTGAACAGGTGAGGGAAGGCAAAGACTAACTTAATAATTAATAAAATAATATTTTGAAATGAGAAATAGAATAATATTAAATAATAAATCCAATATTTTAGTTAGCTGGGGGAAAAACCCCCAGGTGGATGAAGAGGGGCTGGTATATGTGAGAAAGACCAGCCTTGGAGTTTGAGTGTTGAGATACTTTCCTGTATGCTGGAAGAAGTTGGATGTGGGATTGAATCCTGTATTGGTGAATTCAATACAGGTTATACAGTCAATACAGTTATTTGCGCCTGGCTTGATGACAGGCCTGTATTTGGTGAATCCTGTATTTGGGTCTTGCCTGTATGAAACTGTATTGAGGTCTGAAAACTGTATTTGGAGAATGTTGAATGAAACCCCCTTGCTTATTGGCTTTTGAAGGGTATCAATGAAGTAATGATTGTTGAAGATGATTGGTAATGCCCCTGCCTCCTTGGCTGTGACATAATGACCCTCCACCATGGGTGTTGCGGCAATCCAGCCTGGAACCAAGTTGGGCCCAATTGGCCCACTTTGGTATTCTATGGCCCTTTGGCCTTTCATGGCCTCAGGCCATATCCTGCCATCATTGGCCTTTCTGGCCAATTTCCATATCCCCAAACCCCAGGCCTCTATCTTTATTTTTGGGCCTGGGGGTGTCCTTTTGTCTCATATAGGGTTCTGGGCCCCCTAGCTATAACCATCAGTTTTGGGCCACCCCCTTTCATTAGGGGGTCTAGGGCCTAAATGGCCTTTTTGGGCAATTTAGGCCCCCTACAACCTCTACAGCCTGTGGGCCACAATCCATGCCCCACGGTGCGTGGGTCAATCAGTCTCCTTTTGGCCTAATCCAATGAGGCCAAAGGGGAAAGCCCACTAGCCCTCAAGGCCAGGTGGGTCGCAAACCACAATTGGGCCCACCTGAGCCATTCTTGGCCCCAAATCCCATAAAGACCCTCAGGACCCATTTTGGCCAAGGACCACCATGGACCACTTTTGAGCCCATGGCCTCTGGTAACCACCAGAGGCCATTAGATCAGCTCAGCTCAATCCTTCCCCTTAACTCAAGGGGGATTCTTCCCATTTCTCCATGCATCCTCTATGTAAGGTGTGGATATGAAACTTTGATTAAAAATCAAGTACTTTTCCTGTCCTCAAAATTTGTATAAGGTAAAAATCAATTAAAAATAGTATGAAATATTATTTTTAAGAGAAAACACGCCAATTTTATTGTTTATAACTTTATTAGTATAAAACAATAATATTATAAAAATTTATTGTTTTACCAACAATAAAAATTTATCCAAAAAATACTCTACAAGAGATATTTTAAGGCTACAAAAGAAATTTCTTCAAGAGCAATTTCAATTGGAATTAATTGAGCAAAGAACTGCAAGCAATTAATTAAAGAACAAAGTCTTTAAAAAGAATATTAAAAAGAAAACACGCCCAAAAGTGACCAGAGTGAATTTGGAAACAAAGTGACAAAGTTTACAGTGATGAAAGATGCTTTAATTCACTTTTGGGGTGGTTCAGGGGTAAAAATGATTATAAGAGTTACAAACAATGATTATAATGATTTTTTCACGTGGTTAAAAGGATTAAAATGATTTAAAAGTGGTGGTTGGAATCTTTGATTGATTGGTTTAACAGTTTTAAACTAATTAATAAAAGTAAAAGATTCTAACATGAAGAGAAAAGTGGGGCAAAGAAGACATTCTTTTATAGCCATCAATTCTCTTACTCAAAAGTAAAATTTACTCTTGTCAGTCGTGAAAAACAGTCTGACAACAGAAAAGCCAATTATGGCATCATTGAACCCTGGTTTAGACCAAAAAGGGCTGGTTTAAGCCATTTTTAGCCAATTTTAGCCATTTTAGACCCTTAAATCAGCCATTACTATAGCAATACCAGGCCTAGAGCCTTCAAAACACGTCAGAATGTGTGTCAGAGTCGTAGAAACCAGTTGAAACTGTTTTTACTCTGATGGTTTTATCTTAAGGGTAGTTTTACCCTCTTGGCAACAGCTAAAACTACCCCAGTTGGTATCAAAACCTCATCATCAATTGAGTCCACAGACCCTGTGACTCAATTCCAGGCCAAAAGTGGTGAACCTTTGCGTGAATTTTGACATCCCACGCCTGTCAGCAAGGATTTTGGGGGTCTAGCTCCCCCTTAGAGCTGGAGTTCCTTTTCCCCCCCAAATTTAATCTTTCCAATTTATTTTTCCTTTAATTCCTCATCATGTATTATACTTATAATTTACACATGTAATTCAATTCAATTGTACAGTACAATACAGTAATAATTGACACC
The DNA here is from genome assembly GCA_023105745.1 of Austropuccinia psidii. NCBI lineage: Eukaryota > Fungi > Basidiomycota > Pucciniomycetes > Pucciniales > Sphaerophragmiaceae > Austropuccinia > Austropuccinia psidii. The sequence goes on along the minus strand of JALGQZ010000010.1, from coordinate 7,449,373 downwards.
TCATATGTAAATCAAAGTTCACTTATGTAATACACGCGCACATTTTGACATTTCAATTGAATTCAATTGAAAATACTTTAATTCCTCATAACTTCTAAACTAAACACAACACCTCAATTTTAACACAAAAATTGATGGTTAACACCACATGTGGTGTGAATTAAATTAAGGTTTTGAAGATTTTCAACTTTTGTATTGAAAATACTAAAAACTTAATTTAAGCTTATTTAGAGTTGAGTTACAAAAATTTCACTCAGAGGTGACCCCACCTGATTTTTTATGAGGAATCCAATGGTGAAATAAAATTTATATGTTTATTTATTGGATAAAAAGTTATAATAAATTTTATTTAACTTTTTTCCAAATTTATTTATTTTTTCACAATTTTGTTAAAATTTCATTTTTACTTAAATTTTTCAAGTATAAATGTAATTTTATATTTACAAAATTTAAAGTAATTTTATTTTTAAATTATAATTAATTTTTTATTTTTAATATAATTTTATATTTATATTTTTTATTTTCATTTTAATAATATAAATAAATTTATTTTATTTATATTAATATGTTATTTTTTATATTTGTGGTCTTTTGGGTATATGAAATTACCTCTAAGGCTCACATTCCCTCCCCCTAAAAAGGAATATTACTTTGTAATATTGGTGTTTCTAGTGTGTCTGAATCTCCTCAGGAGTTTGGTGGCTTCTGGTATATCTTTCTCTTCTAACCATTCATCTTCACAAGTTGGGTCACTGTACCTAACAAGGTATTCCCTTACTTTCTTGGTTCTTAATTTCCTTTCTTTAAGAACTTTGGTTATTTTCTTAGTACCAGATGTCTCAATAGGAGGTATAACTTGGGGAATCTTATTCCTCAAGGGAAATTTCTCAGCATCACTAGATTTGTATGGCTTTATCAAGCTTACTGGAAATGTAGGGTGCTTATTGCTAAGTTCTTCAGATAACTCTACTTCAACAGCATTTTCTCCATGGAGGGCCTTAATCACAAAAGGTCCTGCAAAGGAGTCTTTTAGCTTCTTACATCCTTTGATGTTATTGAAGTTAGTGGTGGATACAAGAACTAGGTCCCCCACTTTGAAATCTGGAGTTGCATGAGATTTATCCCATTTGTCTTTAGCATATGCAAAAGAGTCCTCCATGCATCTCACTGCATGCTTTCTAGCTTTGTCTAGCATTCCTTTGAAGCTAGCAGCTGTGGGATGTATTTCAATTAAGTCTTTCCTCAAGGAATCTTGGGGTAACTTGGGGTTCCATCCTTTTTCTAGAATAGCAGGAGTCTGATTGGTACTGGAATGGATTGATGTTTTATATGCTAATTCCAGTGCTGGTAACAGAGTACACCAATCATGGGTAAATCCATCACAATCTTTAAATTCAAGGCCATATGCACAAAATCTTCTCACCATGTCCTCTAAGGTTTGGATCATTCTTTCAGCCAGACCATCAGTTTGTGGGTGGTAGGCTGTAGAGAAAGACAGTTTTGTGCCAAATAATTGGTGAAGATTTGTCCATAGAGCTGAAGTGAATTTGGGATCTCTATCACTGATGATATTTGTAAATATCCCAGTCCATGACACTACTCTATTCCATATCAGAAGAGCTGCATCCATGGCTGTATCATCTTTGTGACATGGTAAAAAGATTGGAGTTTTACTGAATCTGTCCACAATTACTAGGCAAGAATTATAGCTCCTGTCACCTCCTGGTGGTAGGCCAGTTACCCAATCCATATGGACAATTTCCCAAGGTCTGTTTGGTTCTTGGATTTTCATCATATTTCCAAGTCTTTTGCCAGTGGATTTATTTGCCTTTTGGCATCTGTCACAGGTTTTGCAATATTCTGCAACATCTTTTTGCCACATTGGCCACCATATGCAGGTCTTTACTTTCTCTCTTGTTCTGTCCTCAGAAAGATGTCCTGAAAAGGGACTATCATGGCATTCTTTCAGTACAAGATTGATTAATGACCTGTCTACAACTGTCATGACACATGTGTGCTTGGTTCTGTGGTAAATTATACCATCCAGTAGGTGAAATCTCCCTTCATTATAAGATTTTCTCCATACTTCATCCAAGGCATGTATTAGAGAGTTGTCTTTACAGTCTTTGTTAAGTAATTGGCATAAGATGCTACAATTCTTATCTTGAGTGTAACTATTTCTGACTTCTTCAAAGAAGGTGGTGTTCAGGTCTGTAACACTTATTCCTTCTATTGGAATTTGTGGTGAAGCTTCTTCTGGAACATAAGCAGGATTATCAATGTTATTTGGTAATGGCCATCTGCTTAGTCCATCTGCATTCTTATGAATATTCCCATCCTTATGAACAATAGTCATATTGCCTCTGTATTCTTGTATGGCTATTTGCCATCTGAGCATGTGTCTGTTAGGTGTTTTCATGTTCAAAAGTGATTTCACAGCTGTACAATCTGTTATTACTTCAAAAACACATCCCTCTAAGAAATAGTTCAATTTCTCTAAGGCCCAGACAAGGCATAGACATTCCATTTGACTTGCTCCATATCTGGCTTCAGTTGGTTTGATTTGCCTGGATATGAAACATATTGGTCCTTCTACAGGTTTGTCATTTATGATCTGAACTTGGTGAAGTGCAGCACCTAGTCCATCCCCTGATGCATCAATATACAGTTTGAAAGGCAATTTAAAGTCTGGCATCAGTAAGAGTGGAGCAGTGGTCAATGCTTCTCTTAGAGACTCAAAAGCTTTGACTCTGTCAACAGTCATCTCAAATACTGTGTCTTTGTCACACAACTTATAAAGTGGTCTTGCTATGGATGCAAAGTCTTTAATGTGTTGCCTGTAATATCCTGCAAAACCTAAGAATGACTGAATTTCCTTCTTATTCTGAGGCATGGGTTTTAACAATACTGCTGCAACTTTGTTTTTATCAATTCCAAGGGACAAACCAGATACAACATGTCCTAGTGCCTTAAGTTCTTTAAATCCAAAATGACATTTCTTCAAGGAGATTTTCATGTTTACTGATTGGATTTTTGTCAAAACTCTTGATAATCTGTACATGTGCTCCTCCCAAGTCTTTGAACAGATAATAATGTCATCAATGTAAATGATTAACCATCCCTCTGAGAGTTCTTCAGGGAAGATTTCATTCATCATTCTTTGGAAGTGTGAAGGTGCATTTTTGATACCAAAGGGCATCCTTAAGTATTCATACACTCCACAATGAACAATAATTCTCAAGTATTTTCTTGCTCTTGGTGTTACTACATTTTGATGGAATCCTTTAAGGGCATCCATAGTGGTTATATACACTGCTTGAGATATTTGAGTAAGGGCAATTTGGATTTTTGGTATTGGGTATCTGTCTGGAACAGTGTAAGTGTTCAGAGCTCTAAAGTCCCCAACCATTCTGGATTTTCCATTATGCCACGCCACTATGACTGGTGTAGTTATTTCTACTTCCTCATTGTGGCCTACTTTTCTTATTACACCAAGGTCTAGAAGTTCTTTGATATGAATTTCTAGAGCTTCTCTTGATTTTGGACTTGCTGGATAAGCAGGTCTTCTTAAGAGTGGTGGATAAGGTCTCTCAATGTTAAGAATGATGTCAACTTCATGACCAATAATTGCTCCCAGGGGTTCTTTGTCTGTAGCAAATGCTCCTCTGTGGTCATACAAAAGGGAAGAAAGTTCATTTTCTTGCTTATCAGTCAGATGAAGGCTTATTTCAGCCTCATTTAACTGTTCAGACTTGAATTTCTCTAACTCTAAGTTGACTGGTGATACTTTGTTTACTGTAATTTGTCTTTTAAAGGGTAAAAAGGCAAATTTCTGGCGCTTATCGTCTCCAATTGTAAAGTATCTGTCTTTGTTATTATGTAAATCTATCCCATACATGATTAAATAGTCATTTCCCAATATAAAATGGGTACTAGAGCAATTTTCCATAACAACAAATTCAACTGTGATCCTTAAATTCCCATTTATGTGTGGGAATATGACATTGGTCTCAAAGATTCCTAATGCTTTCATTGGGTTACTTGCACTGTTGAATTTTATACCATCAATTGGTAACAATTGGTCTTCAAAATTTGGTACACAAGTCTTAAGAAAAGATTTTCCAACACAAGAGCAGAAGGCTCCTGGGTCAAGCAAAAGTTTGGTGGGTTTGTTGTCAATCACCACTTCTGTTATACAGGAGTTACCAGCTGTATAACCTTTTCCTCTGTTTGGTTTTGTCTTCATAAGTTGTGCATCTTGAACTTTTGATAAATCAACTTGACCATTGCTCAATTGTGGTAAGTGGGAATAAGATTCCATGATGTCAAAAGTGGCATTGATATTTTCTATATCTTTTGAAGATTCAGAGAATATGGATGATTTATCATCTGAATTGTCTTCAATTATGTCTTCTTTTTCAACATCTGGTTCTTTTTCAATGTCAATTTCATTGATTTTCCCCCTTTTTGGACATGTATTGGCTAAATGGGTGGTGCTTTGGCAAATATGGCATTTTCTGACTGTATCTGCAGATTTATATTTAATATTACTAGAATTTTCTTTGGGGTTTTTGTCCACAGAATCTTTCCAAGGTGTATTAAACCTTGTTTTAAGATTCACCCTACTAGAACCAATTTTGGTTCTGGTGGTTACTTCTTCTAGTATATTGATAATATCCTCTGCTGAAGATTGTTCAGTAGTCCTGCTTTTGACAGCATGCTCTAAGTCTCCTCCACATTGTCTCAGAATTTTTCTATGGATCATAAATTCTGACATGTCAGGATATAACGCTGTTAATCTGTCCTTTTGTTGGCAAAACCATGGTAAAGCTTTGTCTTTATCAGCATTAAATTTGGCAGATTCAAAGGCTGTTTCAACTTTAAACCTCCAAGCATCATTTGCCCATTTGTTGATGATTTGGGTTTTCCACCAAGTCCAACTCTGGTGTCCATGTGCTTGTCTTATTTTGATGTACCATCTGTGAGCTGATCTGGTAAACAAGGTGTTAAACCTGGCTGTTACCAATCTGTCTGGTAATTCAAAATCCTCTTTGATCATGTCAATACCTCTAATGAATTCCATATGGTCATACTCTCCTTCACCACTGAAGTGAGGCCATTCTTTAAGTTTTGGAACTTCTTTCAAGAGTGCTTGGCCCATTGATGGTTCCAAGTTATGAAAAGAAGTGGATAATTCATTTTTTAATTGTGAATTATCAGGATCCAATACTTGTGGATTTGAAATTCTTGTGCCCTCATTTTGATTTAGAGGTGTAGACATTCTTGGTAAGGTGTTCAGTAATTGTTCAATGTCATTCATTTTACTGTTGCTACACCTTTGGGAATTTCTGTATTCATGTTGGAAGCTTTGTATTAAATTTATTACTTCAATTTTATACATGTCTTCTTTATGTGTAAGTTCTTGCCATAACTCTGTCTGTCTTGTATTATCAGCAGTGACTTGATTCAATTTCATTGATAATTTTGATACTTCTTCTTGTGAAGCATCAAAACACTTTTTCAAGGCAATGATATATGTCTTTACTTCAGTAAATGAATTTGAAATGTCATCAAGGACTTTCTTGTTATCTGTCTTGATAATATTTATGGCTTGTTTAATTCTTGTTTCAATTATGTCATCAATATTGAATTTAGAATATTTATCTGTTAATTCTTTAATAATGGCAGATTGTTCATTTATTTTATTGTTAGAAGAATTATCATTATTGGAATTTTTAATTGTTCTCAAAACTTTTTCAAAACACATAAGTGTTTCATTAATTTGGCACAGACTCAGGTTGTTTGTTTTAATGTTGTTACAAATGGTGTCATTTTTATCAGAAAGATGTTTTTTCACGTCATTTATAGCATTATACAACTCTGGGATGGAATCAAATATGTCAGAAATCATTTCTGGAACCTTAATCTGGCTTCCTCCTTCTTCTGTAATTCCATCATGGTTCTGGCCATCTGAAATACATTTTCCATGGCATCCTGCTGAATCTTTGGGATTCTGTAGCCCTGGCTGTAAGGTTTTGGGGCTGGTGCCTTCCCTTTGCCCTTGTTTGGAGTTTGTGGCTGCTTTTTCACGTTGGAATTGCTGCTGCTGGCCACTGGGGCTGTTTTTGGCACTGGTTTGGCTGGTGGAGGGTTGTTTTTCCTCCATTCTAGTGTCAAAAGCATCATGTTTTTCTTCTCCATCAATGGATGCCATCCATTGAGCAATTTGCAAGTGTTGGGATGGCCCAAGAATTTTCTTACTGTCAGGTAAGAATTCATGCAATTCTTCCACAGGTCTGCAAGGATCTGGTACTCCTTGAATTGGAGTGCATTGTTGTATGCACTGTGGCTGGCTTTGTATATGTCCACAGAGGCTTGTTGTGGCGGTGTCAGCTCTTTTTGAAGGTAAAATGGTATTATCAGCTTCAGAATGACCCATTTTAGTTGTTTGGAAGTCATCAACTGACCCTTTTCCTTCTGTACCTGGTTGGCCTCTGCCATAATCACGTCTATTACCTTTTTGGGAGCTGCTTGAGGGGTTGTAGCTGGCTCCTGACCTGGTTGAAGGCATAATTATGGTTAAAAAAAGGCTTAAAATAGTATTTTTACGTCAAAAACTTACTATTGGCCAAATTTTTGGCTTTCTGAAGTGTATTACTTATATCCAAGTTAATTAATTCAGAAGATATTGGTTCAGGTTGATTATTTTGAGTCACAATAACAGTACTATTATGATCAGAATTAACAGTACTGGCAGGGATAATGCTGGTTACTGTTGAGGCTGTTTCAATGTTTTCTTGTCTTACCACGTTGTCAGACACTAAAATTAATGAAAAAAGCCAATTAATTAAGTAAAAAAAGGTTATTTCAAAAAAGAAATAAAAATATAAGCCTCACTTATAATATGAAAAAAATTATTTTTTTTATGGGTTTTTTTGAATTATAAGTATTTTTTATATGTTTTTAAATTTTTCAATATAAGAAAAAAGATTCAAAAAGAGTAAAAAAAATATGTCACAGGTAAAATATCACGGCTGGGCCCCCAAATGTAAGGTGTGGATATGAAACTTTGATTAAAAATCAAGTACTTTTCCTGTCCTCAAAATTTGTATAAGGTAAAAATCAATTAAAAATAGTATGAAATATTATTTTTAAGAGAAAACACGCCAATTTTATTGTTTATAACTTTATTAGTATAAAACAATAATATTATAAAAATTTATTGTTTTACCAACAATAAAAATTTATCCAAAAAATACTCTACAAGAGATATTTTAAGGCTACAAAAGAAATTTCTTCAAGAGCAATTTCAATTGGAATTAATTGAGCAAAGAACTGCAAGCAATTAATTAAAGAACAAAGTCTTTAAAAAGAATATTAAAGAGAAAACACGCCCAAAAGTGACCAGAGTGAATTTGGAAACAAAGTGACAAAGTTTACAGTGATGAAAGATGCTTTAATTCACTTTTGGGGTGGTTCAGGGGTAAAAATGATTATAAGAGTTACAAACAATGATTATAATGATTTTTTCACGTGGTTAAAAGGATTAAAATGATTTAAAAGTGGTGGTTGGAATCTTTGATTGATTGGTTTAACAGTTTTAAACTAATTAATAAAAGGAAAAGATTCTAACATGAAGAGAAAAGTGGGGCAAAGAAGACATTCTTTTATAGCCATCAATTCTCTTACTCAAAAGTAAAATTTACTCTTGTCAGTCGTGAAAAACAGTCTGACAACAGAAAAGCCAATTATGGCATCATTGAACCCTGGTTTAGACCAAAAAGGGCTGGTTTAAGCCATTTTTAGCCAATTTTAGCCATTTTAGACCCTTAAATCAGCCATTACTATAGCAATACCAGGCCTAGAGCCTTCAAAACACGTCAGAATGTGTGTCAGAGTCGTAGAAACCAGTTAAAACTGTTTTTACTCTGATGGTTTTATCTTAAGGGTAGTTTTACCCTCTTGGCAACAGCTAAAACTACCCCAGTTGGTATCAAAACCTCATCATCAATTGAGTCCACAGACCCTGTGACTCAATTCCAGGCCAAAAGTGGTGAACTTTTGCGTGAATTTTGACATCCCACGCCTGTCAGCAAGGATTTTGGGGGTCTAGCTCCCCCTTAGAGCTGGAGTTCCTTTTCCCCCCCAAATTTAATCTTTCCAATTTATTTTTCCTTTAATTCCTCATCATGTATTATACTTATAATTTACACATGTAATTCAATTCAATTGTACAGTACAATACAGTAATAATTGACACCTCATATGTAAATCAAAGTTCACTTATGTAATACACGCGCACATTTTGACATTTCAATTGAATTCAATTGAAAATACTTTAATTCCTCATAACTTCTAAACTAAACACAACACCTCAATTTTAACACAAAAATTGATGGTTAACACCACATGTGGTGTGAATTAAATTAAGGTTTTGAAGATTCTCAACTTTTGTATTGAAAATACTAAAAACTTAATTTAAGCTTATTTAGAGTTGAGTTACAAAAATTTCACTCAGAGGTGACCCCACCTGATTTTTTATGAGGAATCCAATGGTGAAATAAAATTTATATGTTTATTTATTGGATAAAAAGTTATAATAAATTTTATTTAACTTTTTTCCAAATTTATTTATTTTTTCACAATTTTGTTAAAATTTCATTTTTACTTAAATTTTTCAAGTATAAATGTAATTTTATATTTACAAAATTTAAAGTAATTTTATTTTTAAATTATAATTAATTTTTTATTTTTAATATAATTTTATATTTATATTTTTTATTTTCATTTTAATAATATAAATAAATTTATTTTATTTATATTAATATGTTATTTTTTATATTTGTGGTCTTTTGGGTATATGAAATTACCTCTAAGGCTCACACTCTACTCAAGGTTGCAGGAGTGATGCATATATGGTATTATATACCATTATGCACCATTTTTGCTCAGCAATTAAATGGTGACATTTTCAGGACCAAATTCCATGATTCCAAATCAAGGTCCCAAAATACAACGCCCATTTTTAAGGAGGACTCTTCAGCTCATGAGTCTGGAAATCCATGGCGGCTATCAGAAAACTATTCAAGGACCCCAACCACCTGGCCCTGCAGGAGTTGGGTTGGCAATTATTTCAGGATTATTCCAAGGGCCATTCTCAGATGTTATTCATCATTCAATCAGTTGTCAAGGCATCAAGTACTTCAATACTCCTTGAACAACTCAATTGATCCATACAGGCAGCAATCAATTATACCTGTATGTCCTTGGCCCAATCAAGCCAATTCATATTCCACTGTGGGAATTCAATCACACAGTTCAATTCTCAAGATGGCCAGCAATTTATTGGCCCAATTCAGACAATACAGCCGGTGACTCACCTTCCAGGATCAGCCCCTCAGCTTTTCACATATACTGGCCACCTTTCATCACCTGGGGACTTTTTCCCCAGTTAATTAATATATTGGATTTATTTTTATCTTTAATTTTCTTTTCATTTATGAAAGGAAATACTGATATTCTTAAGTCAGTTCTTTGCACCTTTCTTCTTCACCTGTCAGTGGATATTGGTGGTCATATCCTTTACTAATTCCATTTCCTTTTCTGGCAGGTTGAAACAGTGAATTGGGGATTCACTTGGTTGGCTTTCTTATTTCTCTGGCCATTGGCTTCACTTACTCTTTCTTATCTTTAAAATACTTGTCCTTATTCTTAATCTTATCCTTCTTAAAGAAATTTATTCTGCTTTATCTCTTTTATCCCTTTGGAGCCTTCCAAGTGAGGTCTTGATTCCTGAGTGCCAGGCCACTCTTGCTTTCTGTCCAAGAGCCCCTGTGACATTATATTAATTAACTCATGATTTATTTTCATTCTGTTCATTCATTCTTTTATCATTTTCATTCTTTCATTAATCAAAATCATGACTCTTTAATTCTTATGAACTTAATGATTCTTTGTCACTTCTCAATTTTCTCTCATTCATTCTTCAATTTTGAGAATTGATAACTGACCCATTTTTTATTTTTTTTATTTATATTCTTTTTAACTAACAATTTCAAATCATAGAATCTCACTTTAGTCATAATTCAGGCATCTTTTTATTTTTTATTCTCAAATTGCTCATCAGATTAATTCAGAAACCTTCTTCACATCAAGATTCATTTTGATTATTTCTTCAATAATTTTGATTTTTAAGGAAAAATTCACTTTATATTGATTGATTGATTGATTTTACATAATTGACATTGACTTCAAGAAAATTGATTGACCTGAAGATTTTATTGACTTGGCTGATTACTCACATCAAGAATTTTGACATAAATTAATTTTGATTGAAGAATTCATTGGATTGACTGATTTTCTGCAAGAATTTGATTTTGATTGATTTGATTGACTGATTTATTTACTTCAAGACTTCATTTGATATTTGATTGATTGAAATACTTGAAGATTCTTATTTGACTCATTATTTTCACTTCAAGATTTGATTTGATTTGACTTCAAGCTCTCACTTTTGATTGCCTCAAGTTATCCATTTCAATTTTGATCCTTATTGTATTTAATTCATTTTTATTCCTGAAATAATGCCTATCCAACATTCACCTCCTGCAAGACATACCAGATCTCAGGCCAGAACTCAAGCTGTTCTCACTCCAACTCCAAGAGCTCCTCTTGAAGGCACCCCAGCAGTTCCTCAACTGAGGGCCCGATTAGACAGAGGACCTATTATGGAAGGAGAAGCACCATCCAGGAAGGAAGGAAGAGGGCCAAGGAGATCAAGCTCATTCTCAGGAGTAGTTAGTGGTTTTCCAGGAACTTCAAGAACCAGTCTCAAGGCTCCAGGTGAAGATGATGAAGAGGAGGAGAATTCTGTGGAAGAGGAAGCGTCTGAAGGTACTGAGGCTGCTCCTGCTCCCATGGGGGCATCTCAAGGTATTGGAAGACCAACTCTAGCCAAGTCTGATCAGCCTGTTTCTCATCAATCTGAAGCATCTTTATTGGCCATTATGCAGCAGATGACTCAAATTATGGTCAATCTTCAAGCAGCTTCTGCTTCTGAATCATCAAGACCACCAGCCTTCAAGACTCCATCTATGAAGGCACCAGAATTCTTTGATGGGACTCAGCCCTTCAAAGTCAGAAGCTTTATTCAGTCTTGTCAATTAATTTTTCATAATGATCCATAGAATTTCTCTCAAGACAGGAATAAAGTTCTTTATGCCACTTCATTTCTTATTGTCAGGGCTACAAAATGGATTGATCCTTATCTTTCAAATCTCACTAATCAAGACCCAAGCTACCCTCTCAGCTGTTGGAAATTATTTGAATCTCAACTCTTCACTTTACTTGGTGACCAAAATGAAGTCAGAAAAGCTGAAGCAGACTTGGATTCTTTGAGAATGAAAGAAGGTGGGAATGTATCTTTATACAATGCTGATTTTAGAAGCTTAGTGTCAAGAATCGGGGATTGGGGTGAAAGGGATCTCATTTATTGTTTCAGGAGAGTGTTGGCCTCTGGGATTCTGGATCAATTGGCCTCCCATCCTTTAAGTATTTATTCTCTTCAAGCCTTAATGGATATTACCCTGGAGCTTGATACTAGGTACCATGAGAGGCAAAAGGAGAAGAAGCCTGAAGCCTCAAAGTCAAACTCTTCTCATCCTCAAAATTCTTCAAGTTCAAGTCATAGGAAGAAGAAGAATTTTCAGAAGAGGGACAATCCCCATTCTTCTTTGTTGAATAAAGATCTCAAGCTAATGAATTCTGAAAAAGAAAGAAGAATCAAGGAGGGCTTATTTACCTATTGTGGTGGGAAGCATAGTCTTGAGTCCTGTTTCAAAAGGCCTCAAAACAAGCTTATCCAATCCTCCAGCAATTTTCCCAGAGAGGGAAAAGCCTTAGTAAAGATCATGTTGTCTTCAATGGTCTTCACTGTTTTCCTTCAAGAGCACATCTGTGCATTCTGAATACTGGTTTCAAGATTTATTTCATGTTTTTTGTTTTTTCTCTCTTTCTGATTTGTTTTACAGTATTCTCATTGATTCTGGTGCTACCAACTCATTTATTGCAAATCAGTTTGTTCACAAGTACTCATTGACCATGTCAGATCTCCCAGAGAAGATTCCTCTTATCATTTTGGACTCCTCTGACTCCCTGTCTTTATTTGTGACTCACCATACTAAATATATGGTTGAGCTCCCTTCCTTTGCAAGCCTTGAATGGGACTTTTTAGTCATTGATACTCCCAAGGGAGAAGACCTCATATTGGCCTTTGACTTTCTTAATCATCTTAATCCTTCTATTGATTGGAAGAAAGGGCTTATCAACTTTAATGCTGATCAAAAGTAATATTCTAATCCTTCTAATTCTTTCAGTAATGACGTTTCTTCTGCCAAATCATGTGCAGCTCTGGTTGGTGATTCTAGAACACCATCATTTCCATCTTCTGTCCATATTTGTTCCCTTAATTCCCATGAGTCATTGCTATCAGCTAGAGATGAAGTCTTCAAAAAGATTCAAGATTTTGGAGAAGATAATTTTGTATCTTCACTTCATCTCTTCTTTGGGAATATGGACCTTCCTCCTTCATCTTATCATGACTCACTGGAGGAGATGTGGGATGAAGAGGAAGAGCCAGAAGAAGTTGAAAACATGGTAAAGTTTGTTCCTTCTGTCTATCACTAGTACTTGGATGTATTCTCCAAGGTGAAAGCAGAGAAACTTCCTCCTCACTGTCCCTGTGATCATCATATCAAGATGGAGGGGTCTCTACCTCCAGTTGAGGTGATCTACTCTTTATCAAACCAAGAGTCAGATACACTCAGGGCCTACATTTCAGAGAATGTAGACAAAGGTTTCATCCGGCCAAGCTCCTCCTCAACAGGAGCACCTGTCCTCTTTTTTAAAAAGAAAGATGGTGGCCTCCATTTGTGTGTTGATTACCGCAAACTCAATGCTGTTACTAGGCAGAACAAGTATCCTGTTCCTCCTATGAATCAGCTTCTCAATGTTTTTAATGGTTCTTATATCTTCTCCAAGATTGATTTGCGTGGTGCATAAACCTGCTCAGAATCAAGGAGGGTGATGAACATTTGACAGCTTTTAGAACTAAATATGGCAGTTTTTAGTTCTTTGTTATGCCTTTTGGGCTCACCGATTCTCCTGTCAATGATATCTTCCAGGATCTTCTTGATGTTTATGTTGTGGTTTATTTGGATGACATTATGGTCTTTTCCAAATCTGAGGAAGAACATGTCACTCATGTGTCCACTGTTCTTTCCCAACTCAGAGCCAATAACCTCTTTGCTAAGGCTTCAAAGTGCCTTTTTCATGTTTCGAGTGTAGAATATCTTGGTTATGTTGTTTCTTCTGAAGGACTCAAGATGGACCAAGCAAAATTCCAGCAGATTCTCAACTGGCCTCCTCCAAGAAACCTCAAGGCTCTTCAATCATTCCTTGGCTTTGCCAATTTCTTCCACCGTTTCATCACCAATTATTCAAACAAGATCAGTTAACTCACCAGTTTCCTCAAGAAAGATCCCTGTTTCCCCCTCAATGAGGAGGCTCTCAGTCAGTTTCACCAACTCAAAGAGGCTTTCACCACCACTCCAATCCTTCTCTACCCACGATTGTAGAGACCGATGCATCCAATGATGCCTTGGGTGCTGTACTGAGTCAGGTTTCTGACTCAGGAAAACATCCCATTGCATTAGACAGCCGCAAGCTTATACCAGCTGAGCTCAACTATGAGATTCATGAAAAGGAACTCCTTGGCAAAGTCTGGGCTCTCAAGCGCTGGAGGGCTTTTCTTCTGTCTCTTTCTTCCCCTTTTGAAGTTCTCACCAATCACAGCTCCCTTCAATAATTCATGTCTTCATAAGTTCTTACTTGCCGTCAAGCCTGCTGGGCTGAATTCCTTTCTGAATTTCATTTTTCAATCACTTACCTCCCTGGCCACCTAGCTACTCTTCCAGATGCCTTATCACTTTGGGACAACATTTATCTGGAGAGGGGGGAGGATTTCATCAGCAAGAATCCCATGAATTTTCAACAACTCATCAAGAAAGATGAAGTTCAACCCTCAAGATATTTTGCACTCAAGGTGGAATCTTTTTCAAATTTAATTGAATCAATTCAGAAGAAGTTATTGCAAGATTATCACTACAGAAGTATCCTTCAAGAATTTGGCAAAGGTAAATCTGTTCAGGATTATTCTCTTGATTCCTCTTCCCAACTTCTTTTATTCCAAGATTGGGTGGTGGTCCAAAATGACCCCACAATCCAACTCAGCATTCTTCAAAAGCGTCATGACTCTCCTCTAGCTGGACATCCTGGCCAAGAGAAGACTCTCAAACCTGTCAAGCGGGATTTCCACTAGTCCGGCATGACTCAATTTATCAAGGATTATGTCTCATCCTGTCAATAGTGTTCAGGAAACAAGAATATTCATCATAAGAAGTTTGGACTCCTCAAACCTCTCCCAATTCCAAATGGTCCTTGGATTTGTCTTTCAATGTATTTCATCACTCAATTGCCACTGACCAATTCCTTTGACTCAATCCCTGTCATAGTGGACAGATTCTGAAAAATGGCAGTTTTCATTCCAACAATGTCTTCAATAACTTCACTATATTTGGCCCATTTATTCATCAATAATATCTTTTCAAAGGATGGCGTTCCTTCAAGAATTGTCAGTGATAGAGGTTCCCTTTTTTTTTCTTCCTTCTGGACCAATCTTTGTCAGAAGCTCAAGATTTCAAGAGATCTTTCAACTTCTTACCATCCAGAAACTGATGGACAGACAGAGAGGGTAAATAAGATGTTAGAATAGTATATTCAGATGTATGTCAGTTATCATCAATATGATTGGAACACCTGGCCCCCTCTGGCTGAATTTGCCTAAATTAATTCTGACCACTCTTCAATCAAGCAATTGCCGTTTTCCACTCTTTATGGAAGAGATTAACAATTTGATTCAGTTCACATCGCTCAAGACAATCCTTCTGGAAAGTTTACAACAAAACTCCAATCAGTACAGAAAGATGTCAAGAGAGAACTTGAAGCTGCCATAAACTGGTTTAAAAGGTATTCAGATAAAAGCAGAGCAAGTCCACCTGATTTCAATCCTGGTGACATGGTAGGGCTTGCCTCCAAGAACATTAAATCAACTAGACCCACCAAAAAACTGTCTGAAAGATGGTTGGGTCCATTTCCAATCTTGAAGAAAGTCAGTACTCATGCTTACCATCTCAATGGAAATCCATCCACCCAGTCTTCCATATTTCCCTCTTGGAACCAGTCAAGACATCAACAATCCCAAATTGGCATCAAGAGGCTCCTCCTCTAATCATCATTTAAGAAGAGGAATTGGAAGTCTCTCAAATACTGGATTCAAAGCTCAAGAGGGGAAAATTAGGGTATCTGGTGGAATGGTAAGGTTGCAGTCAAGACTCAGAAAGATCCACTTGGGAGCCAACTGAAAACCTGAAGAATTGTCCTGAACTTGTCAAAGAGTTTCATTCTTTATATCGTGACAAGCCAGGACCCAATTCTTCAAAAGCTTGATTCTTTATGGTGCTTGGTGGGGAGAGGAATTACCAAAAGTAAGTCCCACGCCTGGTATGCACCTTTAGGGGTATTCTACTCTTCTTTGTTGTAAGCATCACCTTGGCCACTCTGTGAGCACTTTGCAATTTGGACACAGATCTTTGGCCTGGCTTCAACATCAATGCCAATTTATGGCCATTTACACTTGGGAAAATAGACCATTCCTTTTCTGATTTCCTTTCCAAGACATTATCCATTCAACACATTCCTTCAACAAGATTTTCTTTATTTATGGCACTGGCGGGAGTGGTAACTACCAAAAATAAGTTCCTCTCCTGGTGTGCACTTCCCTGAGAGGTCTACAATCTTTCAAAACATCACCTTGGCCACTCTGTGGGAACCTGGCATCAAATTCTGTTTTCCAGGTCCTTGGCCACTTTCAAAATCAAATGTCAAAATTTGTGATGAAGATTGGAATCCTCCTCAAAATTTTATTTCTGTTTTTGTTCTTTATTTCTTTCTTTATTATTTATTTTCTTTGATTTTCTTTCTTCATATTCCCTTTAAATTTTCTTTATTATAATCAATAATGCCAAAATTTTACGCCCAAATCAATCTGATAACACTTTCAAAGCCAAATGTCAAGAGAAGACCAAGTCAACCCCATCTCATATGCCATCATCAGTATCAGCTCAAAGTTTTTCTTTTCAAGAATCAATACCTCTGGAATCCCTACTCCCAATGTGTCTCAACAGCCTCAACAGGCTCTTACCTTATCGTGGTGCTCAGGAGCTCACCATTCAAGGTAGGGGGTACTTTCACAACCACAAGTGATGGCCCTCCTCCATGGGTGTTGCGGAAATCCAGCCTGGAACCAAGCTGGGGCCAATTGGCCCCCTTTGGTGTTCTATGGCCCTTTTGCCATAGCACCGTTTCCTGTCCTTTCATGGCCACAATCATCATTTATCGCCTCAGGCTATATCCTGCCATCATTGGCCTTTATGGCCAATTTCCATATCCCTAACGCCCAGGCCTCTATCTTTGTTTTTGGGCCTGGGGGTATCCTTTTTTCTCCTAGGGGGTTCTGGGCCCCCTACCCATAACCATCAGTTTTGGGTCACCCCTTTCATTAGGGGGTCTGGGGCCTAAATGGCCTTTTTGGGCCATTTAGGCCCTCCATGGCCCATGGGCCAATCAGGCCCCTTTTAGCCTAATCCAATGAGGCCAATCAGGCCCCTTTTAGCCTAATCCAATGAGGCCAAAAGGGGGCAGCCAACTAGCCCTCAAGGCCAGGTGGGTCCCAAACCACAATTGGGCCCACCTGAGCAATTCTTGGCCCCGAATCCCATAAAGACCCTCATGACCACCATGGCCTCTGGTAACCACCAGAGGCCGCCAGATAAGCTCAGCTCAAGGGGGATTCTTCCCATTCCTCCCTGCATCCTGTACTCAAGGTTGCAGGAGTGATACATATATGGTATTATATACCATTATGCACCATTTTTGCTCAGAAATTCAATGGTGACGCCTTCAGGACCAAATTCCATGATTCCAAATCAAGGTCCCAAAATACAATGCCCATTTTGAAGGAGGACTCTTTAGCTCATCAGTCTGTCAATCCATGGTGGCTATCAGAAGACTATTCAAGGACCCCAACCACCTGGCCCTGCAGGAGTTGGGTTGGCAATTATTTCAGGATTATTCCAAGGGCCATTCTCAGAGGTTATTCATCATTCAATCATTTGTCAAGGCAGCAAGTACTTCAATACTCCTTGGACAACTCAATTGGTCCATACAGGAAGCAAGCAATTATACCAGAATGTCCTTAGCCCAATTGGGCAAATTCATATTCCACTGTGGAAATTCAATCACACAGTTCAATTCTCAATATGTCCAGAACTGTATTGGCCCAATTCAGACAATACAGCCGGTGACTCACCTTCCAGGATCAGCCCCTCAGCTTTTCACATATACTGGCCACCTTTCATCACCTGGGGACTTTTTCCCCAGTTAATTAATATATTGGATTTATTTTTATCTTTAATTTTCTTTTCATTTATGAAAGGAAATACTGATATTCTTAAGTCAGTTCTTTGCACCTTTCTTCTTCACCTGTCAGTGGATATTGGTGGTCATATCCTTTACTAATTCCATTTCCTTTTCTGGCAGGTTGAAACAGTGAATTGGGGATTCACTTGGTTGGCTTCTTGGCTTTTGGCTTTCTTATTTCTCTGTCCATTGGCTTCACTTACTCTTTCTTATCTTTGAAATACTTGTCCTTATTCTTACTCTTATCCTTCTTAAAGAAATTTATTCTGCTTTATCTTTTTTATCCCTTTGGAGCCTTCCAAGTGAGTTCTTGATTCCTGAGTTCCAGGCCGCTCTTGTTTTCTGTCCAAGAGCCCCTGTGACAAAGGCATACAAGGAATGGGGGATTTGGTGGGTTTTGTTCTATGCATAATGGAAAAAAGTGAGTATAATTGTGTAGAGAGAAAGGAGTTGAGGAGGAGAAAGAAAACTTACTTTGGAGTTTGCACTTTATGGGTGAAAAGACATGGTGATTATTGGCCCAAGCTCAAATGTCTTCTCACCATGGCCATCCTTCATTAGCCAGATAATCACTTCCCTCTGATCAAGGTTTGAAGTGACCATCGGATGGTGGCCTACAAGGGAGGTGGACCAATTGATACTTGAGGGCACCAGGCTAATTGTCAGTAATAGTTCCTGTCTGCCTGTTTGCATTCATGGCGTCCATTCTGGCTTGGGAATGCTTTCTTCATTGTCAACAACAAAGGAGTCCTCACAAGGGGGTCTTAGGCAGGAACTCCTCTGGCTTTGTGGTTGGAAGTGTTGCACAACAAACAAGCATTTCTTGTGTGCTTGTTGGAAATAATCACAAGCTTTGGTCTTTATGGAGGAGCATATTCAGGGGATACCACACTTAGAGCACAAAGTGCATGACCACTAAGATAAAGTCAAATTAGCTTAGTATTTGAATAGAATGGAATACGTACAATGAATTAAAAATTAAACACTTATTTAAAATTTTAAAGTGCAAATAGTGAGTTTTTAAAAGTCTGAAATAGAGTCATGAAGAAGATTCAGTATTAATAGCACAACATAATATCTACAAAAGCTTTAAATGGAGAAGGAGATGCACAAGGTGGATAGAAGGGGGGTTCTGGACATATAAGCGTGAAAAAAATAAAGCCAAATGGAAGGATAGTGGTTAGTGGAGTGCGGTAGAAAAGAATGGAAATGGATGAAGACCAAGTGGAATATGGACACACCCAAATAAGGAGTGCAGGTGAAGTGGGAGAACGTGGAGCAGGTGAGAAAAAAAGTGATGGGAATGCTAGGAAAAGATGGTCTTTTATACCATGGTGAAGCTGAGCCGATTTCAGCAGCTGCAGCACCCACCAAGGTCTCAGCTTCAAGGCCTGTCACAAAAATGAAAGCTCAGTCACAGCCCATGCTGTGACTGAGAAGGGAAATGCCTGTGTGAGGCAGATGACCAAAGGGGTTCTGGCTTAGTATTGCAACTGATTTAATTGTCAGACTCAGTCAGATCCCTTTTGTTGCCTTAAATAGCCACCCAATCACCCAGGAGGGCTTTTTTGAGGGCATTGTTGAATGTGCATGGTGGGTGCAATCCACAAATGCCCCATTCAGAAAAGGATGTGGGGCAATTGGTCACAGTTGACCACAGCAAGCATACCAGAATTATGGCTGGGTGATAGAGTTTGAAAACAGGGTTGGGCGGCTGTATGAAAAGTGAATACAGCATGAGCTTGGGTCAACCCATTGCGCGGGTCTGCTTTGGGGTCATAATTGAAATGCTGAGTGGCTGAAAATTCAAATTGCACAGTTGTTGAGCTATTGATATAACATTATATAAAATGCACCCTGCTGAGCAATTTCTACTTCATATTTGTAAGCATGAAATCTGAGAATTTGGCACAACATTGGAGGACATTCAAGCCAGGCTGAGCATATCACGTGCTTTGGTGAAGTGTTCAGAAGTGGGCCTTCCAATGAACCATTGTGAAAAGTGCTCCGACCATGGCATTCAAAGAAACTTCCACACTGAGCTGGCATGTGCAAATCAGGTGAATCACCATGCTGAGTATGTGGCACATGAGCTACACATATGCAAACAATCAGAAGGTGGGTACCCATTGGTAATATGAATGCAGGCTGAAGTAGTATTACACCATCCCAATTTGTACAGCCAACATTGTAGTACATACACCTTTGTAAATGTATGCTACAGGGAAGAGCCAAATCTTTACAAGAATGTAACATGCAATCAGGCCAAGCCATCAAGTCAAATTTCTCAAATTCATCCCTTTGATGCACCTTGTTGGAGAGCTCTGCCTAACTACCCCACAGATGCTGCTGTATTCCAAGTTATGGTAAGGGGTGTATATTGGGATAAGTAATGATTTGGGTCATACCCAAACAGTGGATTCACTCCAGTGTCAAGAGTGGGGCAAACTATGAAAATCACCCCCCCATGGGTCAAATGCAGGAAGTTTTCACATGCCTATCTTCTGACCAGCTATTTGCTTGTGCGGGTGGCCCGCTTAACTGCAGATGCTCACCTTCTTGTGCATGGAAACCTGATTCCAATCAGTGTATATTTGCTTAAGACTCATATGCATTAGCATAACCCCCGCCTATGATCCTGGAGGCTGTATTTGTTTGTGCGAGTAATATGCCAGACATTCTCACACACACCACAAAGCTTTTGGTGCCTGTCTTCCAGCCAATAACTACCTTGGGTGGGTGGCCTATTTCTCCAAATATTCTCACACAGGTGAGGGAAAAATCCTGATGCCAATCTGTGTGGATTATTAGCAGCCTCAAACGCAATAGGGGTGAAGGTTTAAGTGGATCACAGCTCATGGATGGCGCCCCCTTTGATCAAGTCACACATTCCCCCCTGGAATACTAGTAGGAGTCAGTCCACAAGAATTTTTGTGCACAACCAAACTCATGTTTGGTGGCACGCCACTGTACATACCTCACCCACCCACACAAAAAGATTCCCACAGTGAAATTTTCCTTTTCACCACCACAATTGCCCAGTAGGTCACTGTACAACACTTAACCTGGAAAAGATACACTTACTGTAAGATGTGACTATGAAACTGATGATAATATTACTATTAATCAACAGTACTATGTCTGTTCTTATGAAATATAATAATAAAATATTATTATAACCACAATTAAATAATTAAAGAATTATTTCTTTCACATGTTAAGCACTACTAGTGATTTTAACAGTGAGCAAGTAATTGTCTACAAGAATCAATTACAAGAAGAATTTAATAATAAAAACTTCTTTTATTAAAATAATAAATTATTTTAATATATAATTATCTTTGTGAAAGAATAATTATAAAGCTAATCCTTGAAGAAAACTATTACTAGAGAAAAACTTTAAGAATTAAAGATAAATAACTCACTAATATTCCAAAGGACTTATTGAAAGAAAAGATAGAGAGATTTGACGTAGAATTGTGGATTTAGAGGATCAAAATGAATTTATAAATGTATTACAACAATATATAGTTGATTTCTATGATTTCACGTCTTTCTGATTGATTCTGAAAGAATAAAACACTTAAGAAAAGTTTTAACTAATACTTACTTGTTGGTAATACTGATATAAATGATTAATAAGATGATGATGATGATACGGAAAAAACAGCAAGAAGAGGCTTCTTTTAAGTCAACAACAGCTCACAGAGGCGTGCCATGGAGCAAACTGAAAAACCAGTGAGTGAGAAAACAATAAACCTTTTTGGATTAATGATTGCATCATCTGTTGTCACGTAAGATTATCATAATTACTTAATTGACGCTTTTACGTGACTACCAACCCCAATATGGTTAAGAATAAAAGGAGTAACATCTGTAAATCTTCTTTTATTCCAAAATAATCATTGATTTCTCAAATTTATCAATGTTATTGCCAATTTCATCACAGATTTTAATTACTGTGAATTTTTGAAGATTCAGTGTTTCACGTAGAATGGTCAAAAATGGACTATAAGTAAACCTTTTAATTTTACTAGTAAAACTGTAATTCTTTTTGGTTTTACCATAGATAATACAGTTCTCTATTGGTCCTGAAAGCTTCATAAAGATTCATTAAGAATTGTATTTTTAATGAATTTTTGAAGTTTTTACCTCATTTCTACGTAGAATTGCAAATATCAGTGTTTCACTGGTTGCTATGAGGTAAATCAATGGATACAAGTCCAAAAAGGGTTTTAATTACTCTTTTGGGGCTTATCCATGGAATGTCATTAAGAATTGACGTGGTTACAGGAGTCTAAGTAGTTCTTTACCTCCTTGGCACGTCAAAATAGCAGGTTATTTGCTATTTTCTTAAAATTTACAGTAGTTGTGACATGGTAACCTAGTTCCCAAAGAGGTTTTGTTTACCAATTGGGTCAATATCAGCCATGGAACCAAGCTTTGGAGCTATCCACGCCTCTGAGTCCTCAGAAGTTGGGTACCCTGGCTCTCTTTGATGTCTTTTGTCCCCCTTGCCTATTTTTTACGTCAAAATAGTAATTTGAGCTTCAAGTGAGATATCCACTATGGGTGTACCAAAAGTCCATGTAAGAATACCATGATATTAAGTGCTCAAAACATGCATAACACTATTCTTAGTGTATATGTAACATGGGATTTCTCACTTTCCCATTATTTTGGCGTGAAATTAAGAAAAACAAAACTTTTCACGGATCTTTTATGTGGTATTGATGATGTGGTATTGAAGTATTTTCCATTTTACCACCTCAAAGAGTTAATTTGAGCTTATTCACTCTATCGAGCTACCCTAGGTGAATTTTTGTGTAGAATCCAAATCTGGCCTTAAATCCATGGATTTACTTACTCAATAAAAAGTTATTCATCTTTTCTGAAATAAAAAATGATGAATTTTGAATATATGCATGATTTATGAGTTATGTATAATTCAAAATTTCTTTTTAAGATAATTGTGGCCTATTTGGGTATGTAAAATATACATCAAGGCCCACATTCCCTCCCACCAAAAAATAAAATTGTACCACAATTTTATTAGTGATAAAAGAATAAGGCCCCAAAGGGGGTTAATGTCCACTGTCCAACCTCTTTACATCACTCAGATCAAGTAATTTAAAGCACATTTATAGACATATTCAGGCTTGTGGCCTTCTTTCAAGTCTAAATCTTCTTAAGAGTTCATCTGAGTCAGCTATTTCTGATTCTGCCATCCATTCATCTTCATGTACTGGATTTCTATATCTGACAAGATATTCCCTCTGATTTTTACCCCTAAGTCTCCTTTCTTTAATGACTTTCTTTATCTTTTTGTCTTCATTCTGTTCCACAGGTGGTACAGTTAAAGGAGTTGGGTTTCTTAAAGGAAACAATGCTTTGTCAGTTGGTTGATAAGGCTTTATCAAGCTGACTGGAAAGGTGGGGTGTTTATTTTCCAATTCACCACTCAATTCCACTTGAACTGCATTGGTTCCATGTAAAGCAACAATAACAAAAGGTCCTACATAAGAATCTTTAAGTTTCTTTGGGCCTTTGATATTATTAAAATTCAAGGTTGAAACTAAAACTAAGTCCCCTACTTTGAAGTCTGGTACTTTATGACTCTTGTCCCACTTCTGCTTTGCATAATTAAAAGCATCATCCATACTTTGTTTTGCGTGATGTTTTACTTTATCAAGCATTATCTTGAAGCTGGAGGCTGTAGGATGAATGTCAATCAAGTCTTTCCTCAGTGTGTCTGCTGGGATTCTTGGATTCCATCCTTTTTCTAACATAGCAGGAGTTTGTCCTGTGGAAGAATGGACTGATGTCTTGTAAGCCAATTCTAGTGCAGGTATCAGAGTGCACCAGTCATGGGTAAATCCATCTGAGTCTTTGAATTCTAATCCATAAGCACAGAATCTCCTGATCATGTCTTCTAAAGTCTGAATCATCCTCTCTGCTAGCCCATCTGTTTGAGGGTGATATGCTGTAGAGAATGATAACTTAGTCCCAAACAATCTATGAAGATTGGTCCAAAGTGCAGATGTGAACTTGGGATCTCTGTCACTTATGATATTCTTGAATAATCCTGTATGAGAAATAACTCTACTCCATAAAAGAAGAGCTGTATCCATAGCAGTGTCATCTTTATGACATGGTAAGAATATGGGAGTTTTGCTATA
The DNA here is from genome assembly GCA_023105745.1 of Austropuccinia psidii. NCBI lineage: Eukaryota > Fungi > Basidiomycota > Pucciniomycetes > Pucciniales > Sphaerophragmiaceae > Austropuccinia > Austropuccinia psidii. The sequence continues at coordinate 7,425,599 of JALGQZ010000010.1, read as the reverse complement.
TCTGTCTACAATGACTAGACAAGCATTATAACTTCTGTCACCACTTGGAGGAAGTGCTGTGACTCAATCCATGTGAACAACTTCCCAAGGGGATTTTGGTTCTTGAATATGGATCATTAATCCAAATTTCTTGACTGTACTCCTGTTTGCTTTTTGGCATCTGTCACAGGTATGGCAATATTCAATGGTTTCTCTTCTCCAAGATGGCCACCATGCACAATTCTTCACTTTTTCAAGTGTTCTGTCTTCTGACAGGTGTCCAGAGTAGATACTATCATGACATTCATGAAGAATGGTATTGATAAGTAATCTACTGCACAATGTCATAACACAAGAATGTTTTGTTCTGTGGTAAATGATTCCATCAAACAAGTGAAATCTTCCTTCAGAATAGGAATTTTTCCAAACTTCATCAAGTGTATTAACTAAAGATGTATCTTTGCAGTCTTTATCTAACAAGGAATTCAAGATATGGCAATTCTTGTCTTGTTTATAAGATTCTCTGACCTCCTCAAAGAATTCAGTTCCAATATCAGTTATGTTGATTCCTTCAATTGGAATCTGTGGTTCAGCTTCCAAAGGTACATAAGCTGGGTTATCAGGAGTGTTGTCTAAAGCCCATCTACTAATTCCATCAGCATTCTTGTGAATTTTTCCTGCTTTATGAACTATAGTCATGTTTCCTCTATATTCTTGAATGGCTATTTGCCATCTCAACCTGTGTCTGTTGGGAGTTTTCATGTTAAGAAGTGATTTCACGGCATTACAGGCAGTTATCACTTCAAAAACACTGCCATCAAGGTAATAGTTCAATTTCTCAAGTGCCCATACCAAACATAAGCACTTCATTTGGCTTGCACCATATCTGGCTTCTGTTGGTTTGATTTGCCTTGAGATATAACAAACTGGTCCTTCTGTAGGTTTGTCATCAATAATTTGGACTTGATGTAGGGCTTCCCCTAATCCATCTCCACATGCATCAATGTACAACTTAAAAGGAATATTCCAGTCAGGCATGAGGAGTAAAGGTGCTTCTGTAAGGGCTCTCTTTATCTTCTCATAGGCTTTAATTCTTTCCTGTGTCATCTCAAATACAGTCTGTTGGTCACAGATTCTATAGAGTGATTTGGCTAGAATTTCAAAGTCTTTTAAATGTTTCCTATAGTAACTAGCAAATCCAAGAAAAGACATCATTTCTTTTTTATTCTGGGGTATTGGCTTAAGTAGTACTGCTGCCACTTTATTTTTGTCAATACCCAAGCTTAAACCAGAAACAACATGTCCCAATGCTTTAAGTTCTTCAAAACCAAAGTTGCATTTCTTAAGTGAAATTTTCATATTCACTTCTGCAACTTTGTGAAGTACTCTTGCAAGTCTTTCAAGGTGCAAAGACCATGAGTCAGAACATATGATAATATCATCAATATAGATGATAAGCCATCCTTCAGACAATTCTATGGGGAAGATGGTAGTCATCATTCTTTGATAATGAGATGAAGCATTTTTAATGCCAAATGGCATTCTAAGATACTCAAAAATACCACAGTGCGTGATGATTCTAAGTAATTCCTTAGCTTTAGGCGTCAAAACATTTTGATGGAAGCCTTTCAATGCATCCATTGATGTTATATACTTGGCTTTGGATAATTGAGTCAAGGTTTCTTGGATTCTAGGGATTGGATACCTATCCGGAACTGTGTAGGTATTCAAAGCTCTAAAATCTCCAACCATTCTTGACTTATCATTATGCCAAGCAATGATAACAGGTGTTGTCACCTCAACCTCCTCATTATGGCCTACTTTCCTTATTACACCAAGTTGAATTAACTCTTGGATATGTTTCTCCAAGGCTTCTCTAGCTCTGGGACTGGCTGGATAAGCTGGTCTTCTAAGCACTGGGGGATATGGTCTGTCAATATTAAGAGTAATATCAACCTCATGTCCTCTTATAGCACCTAATGGTTCATTATCAGATGCAAATGCATTATTGTATGTGTATAACACATTAATAAGTCCATTCCTCATCTTTGGTGACAATGATGGATTAATTTGTGCTTCAACAAGTTGATTAGACACAAATTCATCTTTGTAAGTATCCTTGAAAGAAGATACTACAGATATCTGTTTTGGCATATTTGAGAAAGCAAATTTTTGTCTTTTGTTATCTCCAATTGTGAAATATCTGTCTTTATGGTTATTTATATCAATACCATAAATATTCAAGTAATCATTTCCAAGAATGATGTGCTGAGATGTGCGATTATCCATTACTACAATCTCAGTTTTCATTCTTACACTTCCTGCTGGATGTGGAAATACAATATTAGTGTCCAATATACCCAAGGGGTACATATTGTTACTGGCACTACTGAATTGTACACCTTCTATTGGTAATAGATGGTTTTTCCATTCAGGAAGTATAAATTGGAGATAATCTTTGCCCACACAAGTGCAAAATGCCCCTGTATCCAAATTTACTTTGGCTTCAATATCACTCATCAGAACTGATGTGATACAGGATGCTCCAGCAGTATAACCCTTTCCTTTAGCAGGTTTTGTTTTACACATTCTGGTATCTTGGATATTGATCAGGTTGCAGCAATCCTCACTGTACTGTGGCAAGTGGGTATGGACTTCTGTGACCTCAAAGAAAGCTGTGATGTTTTCAATGGGATAGTCCTCTACTGGTGTATCTTCAGAGACTGCAGAATCTTGATCAGATTCTTCCTTCTCTTCAGTACACTGAATCTCTTCAATGACTTGAGCTTCATTGATTTTTGTCTTTTTTGTGCAAGTGTTGGCTAAATGTGAGGTGCTTCCACATTTATGACACTTTAAGACAGGTTTTTCTGGTCTCTTATCCTCTCTGGGAATCTTAGAGGTCATCTTGGATTCTGTTGGGATTTTAGACCAAGTTTTACCAATTCTTGTTCTGGTAATGATATCTTCCATAGCATTAATGTAGTCTTCTGTTGAACAGGGTTCTACACATCTGCACTTGATACCATGTTCCAATTCTCCTCCACACTTTCTTAATATTTTCATATTAATCATAGTGTCAGACATATCTGGTTGTAAAGCAGATAATCTGTCTTTTTGTTTGAAGAACCAAGTAAGTGGTTTATCTTTTTCTGAGTTAAAAATGGCATTTTCAAAGGCATTTTCTATTTTAAACCTCCAAGAATTATTGGCCCATTTTGTAATCATTTCAGATTTCCACCAAGACAAATCATGTTTACCATGATCAATCCTCATTTTGTAATACCATTTCTTTGCAGTTCTGATAAACAGACAGTGTAATTTTCCCACTATGACTTCATCAGGTATATTAAAGTCTTCTTGCAACATATCAATAGTCCTGATGAATTCAATATGGTTGTATTCTCCTTCACCAGAGAATGTTGGCCATTCTTCTATTTTGGGAATATCTCTTGCAGAGTAGGCATTTTCTCCCAAGAATGGGGTGAGACTTTCTTTAACAGAAAGTTTTTCTTCTGTTAAAGGTGTAGAATGTCTTGGCATATGTGGTTCATGATTCTTATGAATTTGTTCCACACTTGCAATTATTTCATTCTTCAACTTCTGCCTTTCACTGTCACTTTTTGCTAAGTGTATACCAAATTGGTTGGTATTCTCAACTATCTTTAAGATTTGGTCTTGTAAAGTTGTAAGTTGATTATTCACTTTAAAAATGGAAAATTCTTCCATCTCATCATGCTGAACTTGGCACATGTTTTCAATTCTTCTGCAAGAATTGGTAATTAAGTCAAGTCTGGCATGTGTTACTTGGTGCAATTCAATGTATGTTTTGTCATTTTTCTTTAATTCAACTATATCTGATACAATTTTAGTTAACTTTCTATCAAGTTTGCTAATTTCTACATTGATACTAGTCTGTACACCAATTATTTGCGTGGAAAGTTTCTGTTCATCCTTTCCTGCTCCTTGGCTGTGAATTCCATCAGAGTTCTGGCCATATTGAAGACACTGTCCACAGCTGAAGGCTCCAATTTGGGGATCCTGTACCCTTGTGGGTAGGGTCTGTGCCAATTGGCTTTGCCTTGATGGTTCTTGGGACCTTTCTGCTTCTTCTGAGGTCCCTTGGGCTTGTCCTTGGACACTTCTGGAGCTGTTTTGGAGCTGGTAGACGCCACTGGTGCCTCTGTCTCCAAAGCTGGAGTCATTTCCAACTCTTTCTTCTGGTCTATAGATAAAAGACTTTGGCTTTCAACCAATTCTTTATCTTTTTGACCTTGTCTTTGCAAGACAGGGGGCTCCATCCTCCTAAGAGTTCTATGGTCTTCTCCTGACCCAGAAAGCTCTTGATGTGTAAGTAGGAGTTCATGGCCCCCTGCCAAAGGCTTGGGCATATTTCCCACTCCTCTTCTTTGGCTGCTCTGAACCAATTTTTGTACTGGCATTGATATATTTCTATTGCTGCCACTTGAAAATGGTTCAGCCCTGGAAGTAATATCATGAATTAGTTCAGGCTCAGAATTCACGTCAAAATCTGTTGGTACAGACCTTGGGGAATGGGGGGCAACTCTGGCATCCTCCAGATGTGTCTTTCTTGTGGAAGATTTGGCACTTCTGGATCTGGCCTTGCTTCTTCCTTGTCCACATCCATCTGGTTGGACTGAATAGTTGCTTCCATTTCTGGTATGCACCATTTTCACGTCAATTTAAAGATAAAAAGTGAAAATATAAGATAAAATACACACCTTTTGGTGGTAATTTAGGTTTTTCTGAGTTAAATAAGGTGCCTCTTTTTCCAATTTGCACCTCAATACTTTCTTCAGATTCTGCTTCTGAAGATTCAGGACTATTGATGTATCTTTTACTGAGTCTGTTGCCAGCTGCACAGTATTTGATTAAAGACACTTAAAGAGAAAAATATGATAAAAGAAATTATTTTTATGATTTAAGATATTTTTAAAAGATTTTTTATAAGTTTTATTTTTTTGATATTAAAAAAAAATATTCTTTTCAAAGAAAAAGGTATTAAAATTTAAGAATTTGAATAAAAAATTAAGTCAGAGTAACTCAAAGAATAATTTTATAAGTTTTTGGATGTGAAAAAGCCACATGTAAAAACAGTACAAAATTAAACCAAATTCCTCAATGAAATAAGATTTTAAGACAATTTCAAAAATAAAAATAATTTTTTCTTTTAAATTGAAGAAAAAAAAATATTAAATTAATATATTTTAGAACTTAAAAATATATTAATTAAGGGTACAAGGTTCAAAAAACACGGCCAGGCCCCCAAATGTAAGATGTGACTATGAAACTGATGATAATATTACTATTAATCAACAGTACTATGTCTATTCTTATGAAATATAATAACAAAATATTATTATAACCACAATTAAATAATTAAAGAATTATTTATTTCACATGTTAAGCACTACTAGTGATTTTAACAGTGAGCAAGTAATTGTCTACAAGAATCAATTACAAGAAGAATTTAATAATAAAAACTTCTTTTATTAAAATAATAAATTATTTTAATATATAATTATCTTTTTGAAAGAATAATTATAAAGCTAATCCTTGAAGAAAACTATTACTAGAGAAAAACTTTAAGAATTAAAGATAAATAACTCACTAATATTCCAAAGGACTTATTGAAAGATAAGATAGAGAGATTTGACGTAGAATTGTGGATTTAGAGGATCAAAATGAATTTATAAATGTATTACAACAATATATAGTTGATTTCTATGATTTCACGTCTTTCTGATTGATTCTGAAAGAATAAAACACTTAAGAAAAGTTTTAACTAATACTTACTTGTTGGTAATACTGATATAAATGATTAATAAGATGATGATGATATGGAAAAAACAGCAAGAAGAGGCTTCTTTTAAGTCAACAACAGCTCACAGAGGCGTGCCATGGAGCAAACTGAAAAACCAGTGAGTGAGAAAACAATAAACCTTTTTGGATTAATGATTGCATCATCTGTTGTCACGTAAGATTATCATAATTACTTAATTGATGCTTTTACGTGACTACCAACCCCAATATGGTTAAGAATAAAAGGAGTAACATCTGTAAATCTTCTTTTATTCCAAAATAATCATTGATTTCTCAAAGTTATCAATGTTATTGCCAATTTCATCACAGATTTTAATTACTGTGAATTTTTGAAGATTCAGTGTTTCACGTAGAATGGTCAAAAATGGACTATAGGTGAAACTTTTAAATTTACTAGTAAAACTGTAATTCTTTTTTGGTTGTACCATATATAATACAGTTCTCTATTGGTCCTGAAAGTTTCATGAAGATTAATTAAGAATTGTATTTTTAATGAATTTTTGAAGTTTTTACCTCATTTCTACGTAGAATTGCAAATATCAGTGTTTCACTGGTTGCTATGAGGTAAATCAATGGATACAAGTCCAAAAAGTGTTTTAATTACTCTTTTGGGGTTTATCCATGGAAAGTAATTAAGAATTGACGTGGTTATAGGAGTCTAAGTAGTTCTTTACCTCCTTGGCACGTCAAAATAGCAGGTTATTTGCTATTTTCTTAAGATTTACAGTAGTTGTGACATGGTAACCAAGTTCCCAAAGAGGTTTAGTTTACCAATTGGGTCAAGATCAGCCATGGAACCAAGCTTTGGAGCTATCCACGCCTCTGAGTCCTCAGAAGTTGGTTACCCTGGCTCTCTTTGATGTCTTTTGTCCCCCTTGCCTATTTTTTACGTCAAAATAGTAATTTAAGCTTAAAGTGAGATATCCACTATGGGTGTACCAAAAGTCCATGTAAGGATACCATGATATTAAGTGCTCAAAACATGCATAACACTATTCTTAGTGTATATGTAACATGGGATTTCTCACTTTCCCATTATTTTGGCGTGAAATTAAGAAAAACAAAAATTTTCACGGATCTTTTATGTGGTATTGATGATGTGGTATTGAAGTATTTTCCATTTTACCACCTCAAAGAGTTGATTTGAGCTTATTCACTCTATGGAGCTACCCTAGGTGAATTTTCGTGTAGAATCCAAATCTGGCCTTAAATCCATGGATTTACTCACTCAATAAAAAATTATTCATCTTTTCTGAAATCAAAAATGATGAATTTTGAATATATGCATGATTTATGAGTTATGTATAATTCAAAATTTCTTTTTAAGATAATTGTGGCCTATTTGGGTATGTAAAATATACCTCAAGGCTCACAGTTACTGTTCACTGTCAGACCAGCGAACATGTCTGCATGCCTCTGATATGCTACTGTATAAGAAGTTGCTAAAACCCACCCAATTTAGGATATGTTAATCTCAACCTTGGTCCACCAATCCTTGTGTAATATGTGGCAGATCAAGCAGTCAGAAGTCATTTTGGTGCACCCACGGTCTTGCCACCTTTCCTTGATATATGCCCCAAATTGGATATGAGAATTATAATTCCAAGAGGCCCATCTTCCAAACAACCATGCATGCAACCACAGGCCATCCCCCTTTGAGCCCATTGCTGCCTCTCATATAAGTTCCCCACCTGCACTTATTGGTCTTCATTCCGTTTAGCTAACCCTTCCTGATCATATCACTTCCCACTGTCCCCAAATAATTCATAATATCCATAATGTCAACCCCTTCACAACCACTTTGCATTGGGATGATTAATATTCATATTCAAATAAATAGTAATATAACCTTAAAAATTGATAATTCCCACTTATATTCTTGGATTATCCTATGGCACATTAAACAAAATATATTTGTATATCTCCCCAATCACCAGCATACTATTGGCTCTCTCCCTGGAAACCTTTCCAACACTTTGATACCATTCCTTGGGGCACCACAAACATTCATGGACTATGGTCCTGGTGGGGCATGGATTGAAAATTGCCAATCCAATCCTACTCAAACATTATTTTTTGAGGGAGTATTTATGAGTTATCCAAATGATCCTTCCTCATCTCACACACCCAATCTAGCATTAATGTTCTTCACATGGTATCAAAACATTCTATTCATAATTTAAAGTTTTTGAAAAGAAGACTTCAAGCTTAAAATTCCTAAAGAATATGACTGTAATTCTCATAGTCAATGTCAACTTTTTACTCCCACAACTCCCACTTCAATCTTGACTCCACCCTTGTATCCAGCTGTCTTTTCTTTTTCATCCAAGCAAAAACTGATATAATTACCCAGTGGATCAGACCTTCCCATGATGAACCTGCCCCAATCCATGATTGATACCCCCCTCCTCCCTTATCAAACAACAGGACTAGCTTTTCTCTGGGATTGACAAATCCCCAATGGACAATCTGCTCATAACCGTTGGGCCACCTTACCCCGTGGATCCACTTTTGATTCCAGGCACATAATTACAAACAAGGTTGTCAGCTCATTTGAATCCCTTTTGACCAATACCCCTCTTGGGGGACTGCTTGTGGATTATATGTGATTAGGTAGAACAATTCAGGCCATTGCACTCATTGGTACCTTCAAGTAGTGTCTAATTACAAACCCCCACTGCTCCACACCCACCTCGCTTCATAATCAACTGGCAATCAGAAATATCCAAGAATTCTCAGGCTGGAGCACTGAAAGCCAACACCTACCATGGCCCCACTCATCACTTTTTATATGAGGCCAACATTTTTCAAATGTGATATAATCATCACTTCTTACAATACTATCACCCAAGAATTTAAACAAACAAATACCTCCACATCATGCATTTGTAAAACAAATTGGCATTTTATAATTTTGGATGAAGCACAGTGAGTGTCTTATCTTTTAATAATTCAGATTACCTATTATATCCAATAACCCTTCCCCCATCCTATAGCAATATTATCTCTTAATACACTTCCACTCACTGTGCCATTAATAGCCTCCTATCATCCCTTCAAATATGTTTAACAGGAACACCTATTCACAACACCATTCATGACCCTTTGGGCATAATATCATTCATCACCCAACCCCAGAGCTCAGATCAAGATAACTGGTAACCATTCATCCTGAATAGTCTTTCCAAAGGTAGAAATGGTATTTTGCATTTGGCATTGTGGCATTTAAGCTTGCGCCACACCAAAATCACACATCCCAAATCCCTCCCCACTATTAGCCATCACTATGAGCTGCTCCCACTTAACCCAACAATGCAGCAAGAATATTCCACACTATACAAAGGATTCCTATCATCCAAAAGCAAAGGAACAGGACCAGGAGAATTTTTCAGAAATATTAATAAGCTGTGAATATGTTGTAACCATCATATAATGCTTAACACAATGGGGGATGAGGATTTGGAAGACCATGAGGGCAGGGAGCACTCAGGATAACTCCTCAACAATCACCCAGACTATTGTGGATGTGGAAACATGCATGATGAGTAGAAAAATTGCACACCTCCTCAAAAGCCTACTGAAGAGCAAAAAATCAAAGTGGGGTCCAACCAAGTTGGTGGTTTACACCCAATGGACCCAATTTCTTGATGTGTGAGTTAATTCTAATATGCATCCATTACCAATTGAATCCATCTGACCATCTTTTTATGGCATAATTGTTATTGCACTTGCCAATCACTCTAACCTTTCAGCACAAATTGATGGAAGAATTCAGCACAAGCACAGGAGAAGGCCCTGGATAACTTCTTCAACAATCCTGAATCTGAAGTACTCATTGCATCCATTGCCACAGATGTAATTGGCCTCAACATTACTTGCCCTGATATCTTATATTTAATGGTGAGGGGACCCCCAAATTTCTACCCTAATTTTCTGACTCTGACATCCACCTTCCCAGGAGCCCAATTGGAACCCAGCCATTGAGGCTCAGGCTATTGATTGACTCCATTTTATTGGCCAACAACAACTTGTGAAGGGCATTCACTATATCACTCCTCATTCAGTTGAGGTCAACATGTGGAAGGTACCTTTCAAGCTCATCAATGTCCCTGATTCTATTACTATTCTAAAATCTTTCTCTATGGGAATCCCATATTCCAATCACCAATAGGTCCAAGAAAAGAAACACTCATTAACTGTGTGAGCATTCCTGATATTATCTAATTTGTGTTTGAAAAAAGTTGATAACTCCTTTTCACCCCATCACAGGTCCAAAGTTATGAACACCATGAGCTAGATCAAGCTTCTTCAATATTTCCTCAATGAAAATGAGCAATAGAGTATTATTTTGAAGGCAGACCATGGTACATTCCAATACATATTGTTTGTATTACAACTTCTTTAGCAAGTTCTTGCATATTGGTCAAATAATAATCAGATTGTATTACACCTGCACAAATAATTCACAAAATGTTAATGTGTAACTGTGCTATACATTTATATTACAAAGTTATTTCAGAGCATCACCCTTGGCCCTAATAACTGGCATTTCAAGTATTTTGAGAGTGATAGTCTGCATCTTACTACAACTTTTGAGCCACTCTTGATAAAATACCTGAAACAATAGCCCTTTCAGAATATCACCATCATCTGTCAATTGTATTTCTGGCAATCTATCAACAGTTTCTTCACCCTTTTTTTTAATCCTATTACAAAACTCTATTTCTCTATCCATTTTAATACCAATTCATTAAATAAGTGTGAGCGCCAGCATAATCCCACTCTGCGGTAAAATCAACCTCCATTTTCCACTACCTCCTCAGTATCTGAGCATACTCAAGGGTCATTGAATTGTGATGCTAGAATGGAAAATTTAGCTATACCACACCATTCATGATGGTTCTCACAGGTCTGCACATCATCAATTAGATTATAATAAGACTTCCTTCACAATGAAGAAGAGATACAGTAACTAACTCTTTGACAAATATTTGCGAGCTTTTGATTCTCCTTCTTTTTTACCAAATACTATGCATCCTTTTGAATAGACTTCCATTCTCTCTTCAAATAAGTGAAATATGGCTCCATCAAAAGCTTCCATGACCCATAGTTATTATGATCCTTGTTCCCACACTAATGATGATACTTGGTGCTTGTCAGGCTGAGTCTATGATAAAGGTGTATATGAGTATTTACAAGCTTTAACTATGACTGTGACACGGTAAAAATGGTTTTAAAAGATGATAAGATTGATAATAAATGATTTAATTTAAGATTTAAAGGGCTTTACTATAGAAATATAGTGGTGGTGAGCGCTGTTGAAAGCCCTGGGTGCAGCTTTACCTGTTGGATTACAATAATAAAGACTACAATACTTTAAATTAAGAGTATACCTGATTATTTAACCAAGAGTAAAACTGTTTTTGACAGTTTACTACGTAGGTTATTCAAGAGCAGGATGAGGAAAGGTTTTTGGCTGTGAAAAGCCCTCCTTTTATCCTGAAATTGAGGTGGAAAGGCTGCTAGCCCTTTCCACGTAGAGGAAGTGAAGATTTTTCACTCTCCAGGACTGGCTTGTGGCTTGCAAACAGCCTGTATACCCTGTATTGGGCTCAGATGTGGTTTTGAAACCACATCTGGGCAGTTTTCACCAATACAGGGTGAAAATTTTCATCTGGGGACCTCACAGCCTGATTCTGACGTGTATGACGCGTAGAATGCTGTACAGAAACTGTATGGGACCCCAGTATTGACTGACATATGAGGTATTGAAGTAAAAGCATGCTTCTTTGTCTATTTGACACCTCATATTCATGGTTATGGGATATTATCCCATGGTAAGGCTGTATCTGACAGCAGGTGGGATTTTGACCTTAAAATGGTCATAACTCTGTCGGTTTTTGAGAGATCAAGCTCAAAGTTGGTTCATTGAATAGCACTGTATGAGCTCTACACAATGGTACCCAACTTGACATGGTTATCATTAAATATGACAAAGTTATCCCATGTACAAGTATTTTTGTACATTGGCGTGGTCTGGTCAAAAGCTGTATTAAGCTTGTTTGGCCAATAACTTCTGTTGTAGTTGAGTTATGAGTAAATGGATGGCACCATCAGATAGCCCTGATTTTGCTCTTTCCAAAAAGACCCCACTTTAGGTATCTCACACTAAAACTGTAAAAGTTAGATGAGAGGTGAATGTTTTGTTCACCCTTATTTGGTCTGAATTTGACCATAACTCAAGTAATACTGGTGCTAGCTCAGTTTGGCTGGTACCATTGGATAGCCCTGGCTTAGAGCTTCATTTTTAGTACCCATTTGATGGGGTTAAGACTCTCCTTCTAGATTTTAGATGAGAGGTGAAAATTAAGGTTTATGCTCAGCAATAACTTTGAGCAGGAATAACTTTGTTATTTCTTGTCCTATGGTGATGGGACTTATATTTTCAGGAAGAGGTGAGTTTCCTCTTTCTTTTGATACATTTTGAGCTAATTTGGCTCAGTTCCATGTTTTGGTGGTATTTTGGCTATACCATTGGTTCATGGTATTTTGGCTGTCATGCTTGTGCTCTGGTTTTGAGTCACAGGCTGACATACCCTCCATCTAAAAAAGGCTCATCATTGATGAGACTGTTCAGTCCTCCTAGAGGCTCTGAATCTCCTTAAATGGAGGTTCCCATCTGGTATGGCATCCTCTGCCAACCATTTGTCTTTGTCAGCTGTCTGGTTCTTGAATCTGACTAGATATTGTCTCTGATCCTTCCCATTAAGTCTGATTTTTCTGGCCCTGATGACTTTACTCACAGGTCCAGGAGAGTCTTCCACTTCCAATATTTCTGGTGGAGTGGTGTTCTTCTTCCTGGAGGGGAATTTATCTTCCTCTGTTTGGAAGTAGGGTTTGACCAGGCTCACTGGAAAGACTGGGTGTTTCCTAGAAAACTCCTCAGTGAGCTTGACCTCTACTGCATTCTTCCCTATCAACCTAATGATAGTGAAGGGCCCTACAAATGAGTCTCTCATTTTCCTGGGTCCTTTGAGATTGTTAAAGTTCAGTGTAGACACTAACACTTGGTCCCCTTCCTTGAAGTCAGGTTCCATATGTGATTTGTCCCACCTCTGCTTATTATACTCTTTGGCCTCAGCTATGCATTTGGCAGCAGTATCACAGGCTTTCTTCCACATATCATGGAAGTCTTTGGCTGTGGGGTGGATGGTCAGAAGATTTTTCTTCAAGTGATCCACAGGTAACAGGGGATTCCACCCTTTCTCTACCAGTGCAGGTGTTTTTCCTGTGGTAGAGTGCTGGCTTGTATTATAAGCCAGTTGGACTGCTGGTAAGAGGGTGACCCAATCATGGGTATATCCCTCATGGTCCTTGTATTCCATGCCATAGGCACAGAACCTCCTGAGGATGTCCTCCATTGTTTGGATCATCCTCTCAGCTAGGCCATCTGTTTGTGGATGGTAAGCTGTGGAAAAAGCAAGCTTGGTGCCTAGCATGTCATATAAATTGGTCCAAAATTCAGATGTGAATTTTGGGTCCCTATCACTAATTATGATCTTAGGGACTCCACAGGTGGATATAATGTTATTCCAAAATAACAGAGCAGTGTCCATGGCTGTGTCCTCTTTATGGCATGGTAGACATCTCATGCTCTTGCTGAACCTATCAACTATGATTAGGCAGGCATTGTAGTTTTCTTTGCCTCCTGGGACAAGTCCTGTGACCCAGTCCATGTTGATGGTTTCCCATGGGTGTTTGGGTTCTTCTATGTGTTGAAGTAACCCATATTTCTTCCCATGTTTTCTATTTGCCTTTTGGCATCTTTCACAAGTGTTGATGTATTCACTCAACTCTTGCTCCCACTTGGGCCACCAAGCTGTGCTTGCTACCCTCTCTTTAGTCCTGTCCTCACTCATGTGTCCCATGTAGGGGCAGTCATGGCATTCCTGCAGGATTAAAGAGATGTGGTCTCTGTCTATCACTGTGAGTGCACTGGTGTGCTTTTCTCTGTGATAAATCAGGCCATCTATAAGGAAGAATTTATTGTCCTTATAGGCCCTCAACCAGGGTTCCTCCAGCTGGGTTTCCAGTTCTGGGCTCCTGTATTTTTGTTGAAGGAGTTGGAGTAGTATGCTACACTGTTTGTGTTTGGCATAAGATTTCAGTACTGCATTGAAAAATTCATTGTGCAGTTCTGAGGAACTTATTCCCAGTATGGGGGTTTCTGTCCCTTCTAAATCAGTGTTTCCACTGTCAAGGGTACCACTCCCTGGTGCCCATTCAGAGAATCTGAAGTTTTTCTTCCTATTTATTTCCATAAAATGGATAGGAATTTTTGCAGCAACTTCAGGGTCATAAGCTGGATTGCTTTTGACATTGTCCAGTGGCCATCTGCTAAGGCCATCTGCATTGGTATGGCTTTTACCTTCCTTGTATATGATGGTCATGTTCCCTCTATACTCCGGGATGGCTATTTGCCATCTCAGCATGTGTCTATTAGTAGTCTTTATGTTTAGTAAAGACTTCAAGGCTTTGCAGTCTGTGTAGACTTCAAAGACTGCACCCTCCAAATAATAATGGAGTTTTTCTAGAGCCCAGACTAGACATAGACATTCTGTCTGGGTGGCCCCATACCTGGCTTCTGAATCTTTCAGCTGCCTAGAGATGTAACATATTACACCTTCTCTTGGTTCACCATCCACAATTTGTCTTTGGTGAAGGGCTGCTCCCAAGCCTTGGCTGCATGCTGCATCTATATATAACTTGAATGGTAGTTCAAAGTCAGGCAAGATGAGCACAGGTGCATTTGTGAGTTCATATTTGATCCTCTCATATGCATCCCTCCTTTCCTTGGTTATTTCAAAAACTACATCCTTTGAGCATAACTTCTATAAACTACTAGTTATGTGAGCAAAGTCTTTGATGTGGTTTCTATAGTAGCTAGAAAATCCAAGGAAAGATTGCATCTCTTTGATGTTCTTTGGTACTGGCTTTTGCAGTACTGCTGCTACTTTGTTCTGGTCAATTGCCAGACTAAGGCCTGAGACTTTGTGTCCTAGAGCTAGTAGCTCTTGTTGGCCAAAATTACACTTCTTAAGTGAAATTTTCAGATTGATGGGTGTACATTTACTTAGCACTCTGTCTATGTATTGTACATGGTCTTCCCATGTCTCTGAGTATATAATGATATCATCAATATACACTACCATCCAGCCTTCCATTATTTCTTCTTGAAATATGGTGTCCATCATCCTTTGGAAGTGGGCTGGTGCATTCTTGATGCCAAATGGCATCCTGGTGTACTCATATATGCCCATATGGCATATTATTCTGAGCAACTTCATGGAATTTGGTTTAACTCCATTTTGGTGGAAGCCTTTCATACAATCCATCTTGGTTATGTATTTGGCTTTGGCTAGCTTATCCAAGGCATGAGGTATCCTTGGTATAGGGTACCTGTCTGCTTTTGTGTAGTTATTCAGGGCTCTGAAATCTCCACACAATCTAGACTTGCCATCATGCCAGGTGATTAGGACAGGAGTGGTGATTTCCACTATTTCATTATGTCTAATCTTCCTAATGACATCCATGTCCAGGAATTCATTGATATGTTTCTCAATCTCTTTCCTGGTCTCCAGACTTGCTGGGTAAGGAGGTCTCCTTAACATGGGTGGATAAGGCCTTTCCACATCCAGATATAGTTCTATATCATGGCCTTTGATCTTGCCTAATGGTTCTTCACCAATGGCAAAAGCTGGTCTATTCTTCCTCAGCATCTTCAGTAAACTTAGCTTTTGTTTACTGGTGAGGGTAGTGCTAAACTGTCCCTCTCTTAATTCTTTCAGAAGTTCTTCCAGTGGGTCCTGAGAAGATATCTGGTATATATCAAGAGAAAATTTCTTTTCCTTGTTAGTACCAATGGTAATATGCCTATTTTTACTATTGTAAATATCTATGCCATACATCCTCTGGGAATCTGTTCCCAGTAAAAACCCTTGGATGTGGGCATCTTCAAGCACTACAAACTCTGGGTTGAGTCTGATATTACCTTTCCTGTGGGGTATAATTATCTCTTTGATAATTGTCCCAATAGAGGTCATCTTTCCAGATGCACTCTTAAAGTTCTTTGCCCTGGTGGGCAAGAGTTCTTTTTCCCAGTTTGGGAAGTGGTTATCCAGATAATTTCTGGCCACTATGGAGCAGTGTGCTCCACTGTCAATGATCAGTGGATGCTGAGCATTGTCAATACATACAGTCATTTTTGTGGCTGTTCCATGTATGTATGCCATTCCTTTGGTTGGTGTAACCAGGAATGTTTGTGCATCTTGTGTATGTTTACACAAGTTCTTGTTGGCAGTGTCTTGTGGCATGCCTGCTTCCAACTGTATATCCTGGATTTCTAGTGGGGTTTCCTCTTGGTATTCCACTAGAAATTCCTCTCTTGGGTCTTGATCCTCATCAGATGGTTCTCTAATGGCATCACCCATAGAGTCTGATTCAAAATCCTCTGTTGGAGGGTCTTCTTCAGGGACTTTTTCTATAGCATAGACTTTCTTCTTTGCTTTTGGACAGTTGTTGGCATAGTGGTCTGTTGAACCACAATTGTGACAAGAATTCTTCTTCTTTGCCACTTCTGCCACTTTTTCTCTGGGTTTGTCTTTAAACTCCACCCTGAAAGGTTGTTTCTCTTTGAAACTACTGCTTCTATATGGGGTGAATTTCCCTATATTAGTCCTTTTCCTTATGTCTTGTAAGGTATTGGCTATATCATCTAGAGTGCAATTTTGGTTGCATCTGCACTTTACTGAATGCTCTAGTTCTCCTGGCAGTTGTGTCAGTAGTTTATGATTCCTCATTTGAATGTTCATTTGAGGATCAATGGCTTTAAGTCTTTTAGACTGTCTAAGACACCACTCATATGGATCTTTGTCCACAGAGTATTTGTCATTTTCAAATGACATGGTCTTTTGCCATATCCAAGTTCCATTACTGTACTTTTGGATTATTTGACTCTTCCACCATGGCCAATTTCTTCTGCCATGGATTTCTTTCATCTCAGTGTACCATATACTTGCATGACCTTTAAATGCAGTATTCAGTCTAGCAGTAATCCAGTAATCTGGTATGCTTGGTACATCAATGAAGAGTCCATCAATATAATCTATGAGTTCCATATGATCATATTCTCCTGATTCAGAGAATTTGGGCCAGCTTGAGGCCTCAGGAAGCTGTTTCAAGGCTTCCTTCTCTGAATAAGACATGCCATCTCCATCCTGGTATTGTGATGGAGATCTTGCCTTATTCAACAACATGGCATCTGGTTTGATGTCATCTGGTTGATATGGATTCTCCATAGCTTGGCCTTGTGGTTGGGGCTTTAAGCTATGGTAGGCATCAAACAATTTGTTGATGTCTTGGTTCAGACACTCCCTGTCCCTGCTACTATGGTGTTGTTCTTCAGAGACTTGATTCAGTCTCTTGTTGGTTTCTTCAGAGGCTTTGCTCAGTTGAGCATATCCTTCCTGAAGGTTTTTAACTATCTGCTCCAATGAGGCTTGAGTTTTTCTCATCCTCTCTTGGGCAGCTGCAAATTCTGTAGCCTGCTTTGCAGATTGCTCAGCATATTGGGACATTTGTAACCACAGTGTGTCACTGTTGATGTTACTCTCAGATGTGATAATGTTATTTTCAGTCTGAGTGGGGGTAATGTTTCTATTACTAGGACTACTGATTCTAGAGTGGTTTACAACTACTTCTGGTTCTTGTGTACTTCTTTTACCAAATCTAACAGCTTCTGGATCATGGGGTCTGACTCTTTCCTCCTCTGGTTGAAGGAGGCTTTGTTCTTGCCCTTGTTGCCTTGTCTTCTCCTGGAAACTTCCTGGAATTGTGAATAATGGTGACTCTTGGCCACTGATCTGCTGGTTTCTGAATGGTGTGAGGCCACTGGAGAGCTGATTTGGCATGCTCCTTGTGAGCCTGAAGGAATCTGAGTAGGCCCTGTCTGGGTTAACGGTTCTTCTATAGCTTGGATAGTGGCTTGATTCTCCCTTATCCTCTGTGCCCTTGCCTCCAGGAGTCTGTGCTGCCTGGTAGGATTCCAACCCTTGGTGATTACCATAAGGTCTTTGAAGTCTATCTCTTTGAGACAGATCTTCTTGCAACTTGATCCCAGTTCTGCCCAGTGAGTTGCTAGGTTGAACCTCTTGTTGTCCATGCTCCATTGAAACAAATCTTTGAGGAGTTGGTGGATTTGAAGAACTTGATCCATATCCTTCCAGTCCTCTGGTTTGAGGTTTCTGTTGAATTGGAGTGTGAATGGCAAGGTTGATATTATCTCCCTCATTGTTTTGCCATCCACCATTGTGTCCAATGTGTCTTCTTTCAGGTCTTCTGGTTCTAGACATTCCTGCTCTATCCTCTGGCTGGTTCCTTTGGAAACCAAGGTCTCTGAGGTATGCAGGGGACATATCAGTGTTTGCAAGCAGTCAAAAACTTTATGTTCTTAGGGTATTTACCTTTGACTGTGCCTTGTACAAATTTGTTATCTGCTGATTTGGGCAGTTTGCCTTTGGAGGTTACAACTGGGTTAATAATTGTAATCTTCCCTGTACAAGTGGTTAAGGTTGGTTTACCTTGTATTGAAGCAGAGTTTCGTGGTTTTCTACTCCTCTGAGTGGCTATTGGTGTCCACTTCTTGGCTGTAATGAGGCCTTCACTAAGCCTTTTTCCTTTACCCTTGCTGCCCTCTGGTTCTGAGGGTGTCACTGGTGTGTTGGCCTGTGACTGGGTTTCAAGTGGGATGTAGTTTTCTTCCACTGAATAAAAACAGGAAAAAGAGGGCTTATGTCAGTTAAGACTTCTTAAAAGGCTGGTTTTGCACGTCTAAGAATGGCCTCTGGGCTTGTATATTATTACAGTATGCCCTTGTATAATGACAATGTAATTGAATTAACAATTTCACGTCAAAAATACAGCTTATGGTGTCCTGTCACACTGTTTGTGTGTCAGTATCCCTCAGATACACTTGTGGTTTGCAAGTGTATTCTGTAAAAGTGGTTTGTATACAAGTGTTATTGAATTAACAATACACTTGACCACGCCTCAACTGATGGTTTTTCAGTCAGAGGTGTCCTTATTCAGTCAAGAATACAGGACTTTTATTAGTGGCTTATGTGTTTTTATATGCAAAACACGCCAAAAATAATAAATTACTGTGGGTATTAACCACGTAAAAATACTCTTAGAATATGAGTATATGTAAAAAAAGGTAAAAATATATAAAATATATATTTTTAAACAGAAATTACGCCTAAAAATGATAAAACAATGTGTTAATAAGTCATGAAAAAGAGAAAAGACTTACTTGTAAGGTCCAAAAAAGGTCAAAAAACACGGCCAGGCCCCCAAAATGTCAGGCTGAGTCTATGATAAAGGTGTATATAAGTATTTACAAGCTTTAACTATGACTGTGACACGGTAAAAATGGTTTTAAAAGATGATAAGATTGATAATAAGTGATTTAATTTAAGATTTAAAGGGCTTTACTATAGAAATATAGTGGTGGTGAGTGCTGTTGAAAGCCCTGGGTGCAGCTTTACCTGTTGGATTACAATAATAAAGACTACAATACTTTAAATTAAGAGTATACCTGATTATTTAACCAAGAGTAAAACTGTTTTTGACAGTTTACTACGTAGGTTATTCAAGAGCAGGATGAGGAAAGGTTTTTGGCTGTGAAAAGCCCTCCTTTTATCCTGAAATTGAGGTGGAAAGGCTGCTAGACCTTTCCACGTAGAGGAAGTGAAGATTTTTCACTCTCCAGGACTGGCTTGTGGTTTGCAAACAGCCTGTATACCCTGTATTGGGCTCAGATGTGGTTTTGAAACCACATCTGGGCAGTTTTCACCAATACAGGGTGAAAATTTTCATCTGGGGACCTCACAGCCTGATTCTGACGTGTATGACGCGTAGAATGCTGTACAGAAACTGTATGGGACCCCAGTATTGACTGACATATGAGGTATTGAAGTAAAAACATGCTTCTTTGTCTATTTGACACCTCATATTCATGGTTATGGGATATTATCCCATGGTAAGGCTGTATCTGACAGCAGGTGGGATTTTGACCTTAAAATGGTCATAACTCTGTCAGTTTTTGAGATATCAAGCTCAACGTTGGTTCATTGAATAGCCCTGTATGAGCTCTACACAATGGTACCCAACTTGACATGGTTATCATTAAATATGACAAAGTTATCCCATGTACAAGTATTTTTGTACATTGGCGTGGTCTGGTCAAAAGCTGTATTAAGCTTGTTTGGCCAATAACTTCTGTTGTAGTTGAGTTATGAGGAAATGGATGGCATCATCAGATAGCCCTGATTGTGCTCTTTCCAAAAAGACCCCACTTTAGGTATCTCACACTAAAACTGTAAAAGTTAGATGAGAGGTGAATGTTTTGTTCACCCTTATTTGGTCTGAATTTGACCATAACTCAAGTAATACTGGTGCTAGCTCAGTTTGGCTGGTATCATTGGATAGCCCTGGCTTAGAGCTTCATTCTGAGTACCCATTTGATGGGGTTAAGCCTCTCCTCCTAGATTTTAGATGAGAGGTGAAAATTAAGGTTTATGCTCAGCAATAACTTTGAGCAGGAATAACTGTGTTATTTCTTGTCCTATGGTGATGGGACTTATATTTTCAGGAAGAGGTGAGTTTCCTCTTTCTTTTGATCCCTTTTGAGCTAATTTGGCTCAGTTCCATGTTTTGGTGGTATTTTGGCTATACCATTGGTTTATGGTATTTTGGCTGTCATGCTTGTGCTCTGGTTTTGAGTCACAGGCTGACAGTGCTGACAAGTGCAAGACGGAAGGTATGGTAAAGCACCATAGACATCAGCTCCTTGAATGGATGTTGCCACAAGCTCTCCCAGTCCTAAGTTGTGGAGCTCATTTTTGAAGTGGCTTTGGAAGCCCTGAGACTGAACCTGTGTTGATGGCTCATTGAGAACATCCTTGGGGACATATCCCAGATGTCCAGAAACTTGAACTTCAATTTCACACTCTTCTGTGCTGGGTGGTGCTGGTAGTGAGAAAAAATCCTTATCCCTCACTTTGAGTAGGAACAGGAAATGGGCATGTACAGCTGATCTCATCTCATGGACCCTTTATGGAAGTCCCGCTTTCAGCCATCTTTGTTTCTCCTTCTGTCTTGCATGTTTTCCCACATTGTGATCTTTGCTGTCTGATCTCGGATTGTTCAAGCATACTCTGGGTGAGGGGCATTTGAGGGTGGGTGAACTCACTATTTGACTGAGTGCCCTCCTCATGCGCCATGAAATTGTCCCTCCTTGGTTGATCATTTGTTTCACTGTGATTGGGAGACATTTTCTCATCCTCATCATCCACAATTTTTTCTCTTTATGAACTGGCATGCACTGTTCTTTGTTTAGAGGCATATGGATGATGACATCCAGTGACTTTTTCTTCATGGACCAGAGGTGAAGATGCATAAATTTCATCACCTTCCATGCAAAACATCTATTAATACATCAAAAAATTAATAAAGAATTTTCATACTCACAATCTTCAATTGGCTCCTGAAATTGCACTGTCTTGCCTTTAGGTGCCATATCTAACCCATGAAACAAACATATCAAATTGTGAAAACGTTTATACTCTGACATCAAAATGACTTACTTTGATGAAGCATCAATTCTGGATTTCCCTCCAACAGTTCACTCCAAGTAAAATTTTCCAATGGTCTTTTTCATTGCCCACATGAGCCTGAGATCCTGATGGAATATTGAGGGTTGGCTGTTTACTTTGCCCAAAGGGCTTTTGGGAGGCAACTGGATTTTGACAAGGATTAAGGAGGAATTCATGTGGAAATTTTGATTGGGGATTAGCCTTTGATGAGATTTTTGGCATGCTTCTTGGCCCCTCAGACATATGCACTGGTGTATTAGCGGGATTTGGGCTAATTGGAGTGACAGAAATATTTGGGATTGACCAAGTGCTTGAAGTTTGAGCCGTTGCATTTCCCACATTAATGTTGAGACCTGATAAATTCATTGAGGATGCAATAGGGGTTGTGAGTGGAATGTTGGGACTCATTGGTGACTGCTTATGAACATATTCTATGCTATATTCATTATCTGAGTCATGAACAGAACCTGAATGGGATTTATGTGGGTTGGAAGATGACATGAGGGCTAAAAAACTACAGTGATATTTTCAACTTGATAAAACAGCTCAGTATTATGGTAAAATAGAGTGATATGATATGAAAGCTTTTCAAAGGTATAATAGATAAATTCTATGAATAGTGGAAACCAAGTCTCTAGTGGAAGTCTAGTAAGACTATTTTTAGGAGAATTCACCCTGCTAAATCTTGAGCTCCTCCACTTTTGTCGGAAACCACACTGCACGGCCTACAAGAATATAATGTGATATCTCCTTGATCTCAAAGGAGACCCATCATCCATGATTAATCAGATTCAATAAATATTTCCCCCTCCCCATTGTCACCTTGTGTGAACTATTCAAACTGCCAAAATATGCATCAAAATTCCCCAGCATTCTATATCTGTATAAGGGTATATCAATGAAGTATTTACCCACAAAAGAAACATCATCTTTTGATGAAAGGAAATACAATCCAAATCACATTCCAGCCAATTAAAATCCCACTGCACTCAAACCAAATACCAAGACTTTAACTCCACTCCAAACCCTTATGTAATAGATTTATATAGTTATTTCTGTAATGAGGCTTAAACCATGTACAATGGCATGCCAGTGTACATGGCTTAAGTGTTAATCCCCTCAATTAAACAGTGACACTTCACTAATTGAACCCCCTCAATGGTCCAACATGCTGTCTCACCATGTGTAAATAAACTAGAATATGTATGAGCATTGAGCAGCATGGAATTTTACCCAAGTAAACTCCTAACCAATTCCCCCATCAAGATTTGAAATGTTATAATTTATCGCCTGCAGCTCAGCCAGCATTACAAATGGGATAAAATCTTTAACTGGCTCAAATCATATCCCCCTTCACAAATATTCACTCAATTTTTTTTCCCAATTTATCACTCTCCTAAACACTTGCATATAAACCATAAATATTTATAAACAAACCAACCTTATTCACAATTCCTGCAACAATTTCAGCCCCCCACTATTGCTCAATCCATATATGCTTGTGTCAACACTGCTCAACTCAAACACACTCTTCCCCTGCCCCTGAGGGTGATAGGCAGGGAGTTGCCTTCAAACCCTTCCAATATAAACAGCACATTAAAAAGCTCAAATCAACCATTTCACCCAAATCTCTTCCACACATCCCTACTTCAGCATCAGGATCTGAGTGCCTGCAAGTTATATTGAATAAATATTTCCCAGCTGATTATTCTCCATTGACCCAAAGAACATTCTCCAATCCACCGTGTCTCAATTCAACTTCACAGATGTCAGGGTGAGTCTATATAGTAGCTATACAATGTAGTTACAAGCTAGTATTATGACTGTGAAACGTCAAAAAACAAATAAATTTAAATCTTCAGGTCCTACTGCTACGTGGTAACAGTGGTGATGAGTCTGTTGAGGACCTGGGTTGCACTACTCTAATATCTTTGACTGTAAAGAAGTACTACAATAATTATATTCTAATTATATCTTTAATGATAATTCTAAGGACACTACTGATTAATAACAGTTTTGTCACGTAAGAATATGGATCATAAGATAAAAGATGATGGGTTTTCAAGGAAAAAACCCTTCTTTTTATATCTTTCAAGACTGTCAAGAATTATTAACTCTTCACGCATCAGAGGAGTGAAAATTTTCACTACAATGATCAGTCTGTGGTTCTGGATTGTCAATTCTGACGTCAATAGAGGCAGAATTGTGGTTTTGGAACCACAAATGATCATTCTGGATCAATACAGGGTGAAAAAACTTTTCACCTGCCACGTCAGCACTTGGATGACATTGTTCTGGTGTCTGTATGATCAATAATGATGATTTTAGAGAGGTTATATCTTCATAAGTATATTATTTTAAGTATGAGAGCAATACTGTTTGATACAAGTTTGATACAGTCATGTATTGCTAGAAAAATCTTCCAATCAGGATATCTCAGTCAGTTCTTAAGATATCAAGAAACCAAGAGCACAGAATTGAAGGGCTTAATGAGCTCTTAAATTTGGTATGCTTCATGTTTACCCTTCTTTAAAATAGCAAAAGCTATAAGGGTTTTAAGTTTTTGTATGTATTTTTGTACGTCAGTATGAGGCTTCAAAAACTTCCATACCAGATATCTTCTTCAATTTGGAAGATATCTGTATTCTGATGATACAGTCTTGTAGGGCTTGATTAGCTCTACAGTTTGGTATATTACACTGTACAGTTGTATGAGTGTATGCCAAAGATACAGGGGTTTGTTTACATTGTTGTTTTCAGAATATCTGTATTTTGGTTGTTAAACCTTTGAACCAAGATCCCTCAGTCAATTTAAGAGATAAAGAGTTATAAGGTGTCTCAAATTAAAGCTCTTGTTTAGATCTTTAATTTGGTTATACTTTTGTACAGTTTTGTACCAGCCCTCTTTGACTTTCAGGGGGGTCTTGGTTTTAAAATAAAGGTCATATGGTATCTCCAGTTGTAGTAGTGTTACAGCAACATGGATCATACCATTGTGTAGCTCTCTATGTGAGCTTTAAGAAAAATACCATTTTGGTATATAATAACTTAAATATGCATAAGTTAGATGAGAGGTGAAAATAAGGGTTTTGACTTGTTTATTCTCCTCTAGGTTTCCTTATTCTGTTTGGATAAGGTTTGTGTTTAGTTTAAGAGGAGTTTTTTCCTCTTATTTATTACCTGTATTGACTATGTTCGTTCAATACTTGTCATACCATTATTTATGGTATGTTGGATGTCATGCTAGTGCTCTGTTTTGAGTCACAGGTTGACAACAGAAATTATACAGAAGCAGTCAAAACCTTCCCCCACAAGACCTTGTAATGATAATATCTGCCATTCAATCATTAAGGTATAATATACCCTGCAGGGCTTAACACATTCTCAACCCCTCCCTGAACCTTCTGATCAAGTCCAGTATCTCAAGCTCAGGTGGTAACCCCACTCCTGACTTCCATATACCTCAAGATCTCAGTACCATATTTGAATATCTCCAATTGGAGCTGCTGATTCACAAGTATATATGTTGTCCTCAATGTTTCTTTGTTAATGATGCTACTGAATCTGTCACAACCAATCAATCCCACTTTCAATGCCATAATGACCCAAATGATCATGATTACCATTGCACACAATCATCAGGCAAATTCATCAATTCATTTGAGCCCCACACCCAAAACACAACCAACATGAATCAAAGATTTATACCAACAAAAGATTTCATTTATCAACCATTCAAAAATTGGCTTTCCAGATTTCTCCGGTGGGCTGGAATTATGTAAATTATGCATCAAAATCAACAATCCCAATTACCAAATATTCCCCCAAATGTGACATCTGGGATTGTTTCACTTGCACTAGAAATATCTATTACCCCCATTCATGTCCATTCCTGGTGCATTGGCCTTCTCCATTTATGTGGACTGGTTCAATGCACATGGAAAGTCAACCCAGTTGGCTAGCATTGGACCTATCATGCTTATTTGTCTTAATCTCCCCCCAAGTGAAAGATTGAAGCCAGAGGATTTCTATGTTTCAGAAATCCTCCCTGGTCTGAAGGATTTAACTTCCCTTCAATTGAATTGCCTATTAATGCGACTCATCAAGGAGCACAAAGAGCTATGGCAAGGTTACCATTTTCCACCCACTTCAACAGGTCCTTCAGGAGCCTTTATCCGTGTTGCCATCCTCATGGCCATTGCAGATGTGGTTGCCATGCACAAGCTTACTTGATTCATTTCTCACTCAGGAAACCACTTTCATAATTTTTGCACTATTCACAAAGCTCAAATTGAATAAATTGATCCTCAATTTCACTACACACACTCATACCAAAATCATAAATCAAACATTGCAAAATGGCTTCAGGAAACCCCAAAACAACAAAAAGCAATTTTCTCTGAGTATGGGGTGTGATATTCAATTTTGAAAGACCTTCTTTATTTGGATGCAACCAGAATGGTTAATCTTGACATAATGCATAATTTAATACTTGGAATTTTGAAGGATCATGCAACTTTCAAATTGTGCATTCCGGAGTCAGAATAAAAAATATAATTCGGGTCCTGCAGGAAATCCAATGACACCAACAGTTCAGACTCAGATTCCATGACCTCCAACAGCTCTCTTGATCAGATCACATTTAAAGAGCCCTGATCCCTGATAAGAGACACAGAACAAATAATAAATTAGTCACTCCCCCTACTTCCACCCAAAAAAATTACCTCTCACATGCAACATCCATCTAGTTGTTCTGTGGAGATTCCATCATTTGATGTGGATTACATCCCCTCTGAATTGGATATAAGTGCATTGAGTGATCCCCAGATCAAGGGTGAGGCTCTTGAGCATCTCTGAAAAATCATATTTGATACCATAATTCCCTCATCATGGACAAGAGGACCCCCCAAAATGGGTTCCCCCTCTCATGGTAGTTTAAAGGCCACTGAATAGGCTCTCTTATACAAGACCCATATTCCATTTTTAATTCTCAGTCAACAGATGTCATTAGATGAACACAATTCTCCCAATAATCAAAGAAAAATGGTTCAATCAGAAGAACTTGAAAATGAAATAACCAAGAATACATTCCATTTGATTAGTGCTATCAACATTTCCACAAGTTGGACTGTTTAAATGGATGATGCAACTGCATTTGATGAACATTGAGAAACATTCTGCCTTTCCAATCAACACCTGTTTCCAAAACCAAAAATTAAACCAAATCATCATTTTCCTGATCATATTCCCAAACTCTTCCAACATTGGGGCCCAGCACAAGCCCAGCCACATGGGGTTATGAGCTCTTGATTGGAGTATTTGCAAAGATGCCAACAAATACCAAAATATGTATGTTGATTAATAAGAGAAATATATTCACATTGATTAAACACATGAATTTAATAAGACTGATGTCTTGCAACTCTGAATAGATGATATAGACAAAACCTTACTTCAGCATATCTGTCGATGTTCCAACCTTTCCATTCTCCTGAAATCCCCATCTGTCCCATGTGAAATAAAACAACTTTTAAATCAAAGCCACCTGCCCTGTTCAATCACCAAAGATATAACAAACCATCCGTCCATGACCGACAAAATTATGATTTCCTGGTTGAGTAATTAAAGAATTTTCATTCAACAAGGGAAAGAGTTGAATGGATCAGCTTAGACCATACTGTAAAATCCACAAGTCATCCCATTTCAAGGATTTTCTCACCTTGGTATTTTCCATTTTCAAACATTAATATTGGGAACAATATATTTTCAACTGAATCCAAAAATGTCAGAAACAGTGTGATATGTTTTCTTAGGGGCAACTCATGACAATTCTGTATTATTAATAGCATTTTTAAGGTTTCTGAGCCATCTTGCATGCTGAACAATAACATTCTGATCTTAAAAACTTTGAATATTGATGTGAATTTCTTACCAGATTGGCCACATCTCAATATTTATAAAGCTTTTAGTTTTTATGATTTACACTTGATTATATCTGAAGAAGGAATAGAAGGTCACTATGGATTGTATGATATTAAAGTGATGTCATGTGGAATTCTTGTAATTATAAAACCATTATTTCATGATATTTAGTGTCCAATTTATGCCCAAAATATAGTGACACAAAAATTCAAATCTCTCAGATTCATTAGGAATCTTGCTAGAGAAATAACTACCTCAAAATTTGGTGACAGTGACATGCCATTGTGAAAAGCAAAGCCCATTATTTCACATTGCCACAAAGAAATTACTACTTTGACATTGGGTACGGTGTGAATAAGCCAATTTCCATGATCAAATGACCCACACACTCACATATCACAGGATCTAAAATGACACAACTACGCCATTATAACGTTGGAAGGGGAATTGGCCCATCATTCAAGTGGGCCTCAGCATTACATTGGGTCCATGAGATTTTGGATTTCGGTAAGCTGCATGGAGCTGGTCACATGCCCTAATGAGTTCTTTGTGCAGGTAGTTTTCAGAAAATTACCCCTGCACATGCGCTTGGCTTCTTGCGCATGTCTCACACTTACACACACGCACCCGCTGCAAGTGGTTCCACATGTGTCACCTGCAAATGGTGGATTCTGCTTGACATTAGGCCCTCACATCCCTTGCCTTTGTGTGCATGTGTCACACCCAAACATACTTCATTGTGCAGCAGCCTCCACTCATTTCACCTGCTCATGCTGAGCTGATTCATAGCTACACAAAATTTGGATGGCACATCATTTGGCCTTGGTGTGCACATCACACACACACACCCACACCCGTGGTATTGTGCGTCCGACTCCACCAGTGTCACCTGCAAAATTTCAACCCTGCTGAGGCGGAGTCCTCTCATGGATGACCTTGCAAGTCACACACCCCTTCTCTACATCAAGACTTGCTGAAGGTCCTCTTTGATGTGTGTGTGAAAAAAGGCAGGTCTTGTGTAGTTTTTACCAACCTTTGTATGGTTGCAGGATGATCAGTGGTGAGGAATCTCAGTTGAAGGCACAGGGGAACCAATATTGGTGGATGACACAGGATTTGTTGTAAGACCAGAGTGTGATGTGTGCTAGATGTTTGCTTGATTTTTTATTGACATGAGCTTGACTTTTATAATGCTTGATGTTTACTTGATGTGAAGTCAATTTTCAATGATTGACACAACATTTTCCCTGGTGAAGCCTTACAATTATCTTATTTTTTGGTCTTATAATTCTACCATCATCCAAACATGTCAACCCCTATTCTTGGTCTCTACAAGCACAGTCATTGGAATCAAGATTGTGATTTGTGTTACCTTTTTGATATCAACGAGAATTCTGACCAGTTGCAACAAGATCATTGTCATGATCCTAATTATGTCACACGTCAGGGCCTCATTGGAATTAGGCATCTCCTCTTTCCAAATAGCTCATTCATTGCAATTACTTCACAAATATGTCTCAGTTAAATTTGTTCTACTCAAAATTGCCATTGCAACTTGTGTGTTGCTTGGGATGGAATAAGACCTTTGCTTTTACTTTAAGCCATAATGAACCCATCCTAATCTTCTGTTGAAGATTTTGAGCATGTGGACACAGATAATGATTATGAGGTTATTAAGGATACAAATTAACCAAGAGGGGGCATGAATCCAGCCCACCTGAGAGGTGAAATTTGAAATCCATAGTTTATGATTAATTTGAGGTTTGTGAAATACACCTATTTAAAATAATAGCACATTCAAATTAAGATTTCTTTTTCTAATTTTTGTTTACCTTCAGAAATTGACCCTAATGGGGAATTGGATTGAAGGTAAACTGTGATCCTTGGAGATATTTTCATATACCCAAAAGACCACAAATGATAAATTAAGATACAAATATAAATAAAATAAATTTATTTATATTATAAAAATAAAAATTGAAATATAAATACAAATTTATATTTAAAAATTAAAATTTAATTATAATTTAAAATTGAAGTTACAATAAAATTTAAAATTTTGAAAATACATTTTTACTTGTAAAAATTAAGTAAAAATGAATTTAATAAAAATTGTGAAATTAAAATATTTTTGGTAAAAAGTTATATAAAATATATTATAGCTTTTTATCCAATAAATAAACATGAAGAAATTATCATACCATTGGATTCCTCATAAAAAATAAAGTGGGGTCACTTCTGGATGAAATTTCTGTAACTCAACTCTAAATAAGCTTAAATTAAGTTTTTAGTATGTTTTGTACAAAATTATGAAAATGCTAAAAACCTTAATTTAATTCACACCACATGTGGTGTTAACAATCAATTTTTGTGTTAAAATTGAGGTGTTGTGTTTAGTTTAGAAGTTATGAGGAAGTGAAGTATTTTCAATTGAAATGTCAAAATGTGTGCATGTATTACATAAGTGAACTTTAATTTATATATGAGGTATCAATTATTACAGATGTTTAATTAAAAACTCAATTGAATTACATATGTAAACTATTAGTGTATTACATGATGAGGAATTAAAGAAAAAATAAATTGGAAAGATTAATTCTGGGGGGGAAAGAGACTCTAGCTCTAAGGGGGAGCTAGAACCCCAAAATCCTTGCTGACTGGCATGGAATGTCAAAATTAACACAAAATTTCATTACTTTTGGCCTGGAATTGAGTCACAGGGTCTGTGACTCAATTGATGATCAGGTTTTGATACCAACCAGGGTAGTTTTAACTGCTGCCAAGAGGGTAAAACTAACCTTAAGTTAAACCAATGTTAGTAAAAGCAGTTTTAACTGGCTTCTACGCCTCTCAAACAAATTATGACATGATTTGAAGGCTCTAGACCAGTTATTGCTATAGTAATGGCTGATTTAAGGGTCTAAAATGGCTAAAAATAGCAAAAGATGGCTTAAACCAGATTTTTTGGGTATAAAACAGGGTTCAATGATGTCATAATTGGCTTTTCTGTTGTCAGAATGTTTTTCATAACTGACAAGAGTAAATTTTACTTTTGGAGTAAGAAAATTGATGGCTATAAAAGAATGTCTTCTTTACCCCACTTTTCTCTTCATGTTAGAATCTTTTCCTTTTATAATTAGTTTAAAAACTGTTAAACCAATCAATAAAAGATTCCAACCACCCTTTTTTAAAACATTTTTAACCTTATAACCACGTGAAAAAATCATTATAAGCATTGTTTGTAACTCTTATAATCATTTTTACCCCTGAACCACCCCAAAAGTGAATTAAAGCATCTTTCATCACTGTTAACCTTGTCACTTTGTTTCCAAATTCACTCTGGTCACTTTTGGGAATGTTTTCTCTTTAAATATCTTTTAAAAGACTTTGTTCTTTAATTAATTGCTTGCAGTTCTTTGCTCAATTAATTCCAATTGAAATTGCTCTTGAAGAAATTTCTTTTGTAGCCTTAAATATCTCTTGTAAGGTATTTTTGGATAAATCTTTATTGTTTGTAAAACAATAAATTTTTATTGTATTATTTTTTTATACTTACAAAGTTAAAAACAATAAAATTGGCATGTTTTCTCTTTAAAAATACTATTTCTTACTATTTTTAAATAATTTTACCTTATACAAATTTTGAGGACAGGAAAAGTACTTTATATTTTATCAAAGTTTCATATCCTCACCTTACATAAACAATCTTTTCATTTCATTAACAAGTGCAAACACTGCAGGTGAGATACATCTTTCTCAATTCTTAATTTTATTACTTTTCCAATTGACCTTGAGTTCAAGTAATAACAAGATAGTAATCATGGGGAAGAATACCTCTAACCTCAATAAACATTGCAACAGATGTTGTGGGAAATTTAGTGCTTGGGAACAAAATTCCCTGGTGCTATTTATCCATAAATAGGATTAATTTTGGCAGCAAAGGAACAGGAATTACTTCAAAAGTAGTCAATTGAGACTTTAAGTTCCCTTAAAGTTTTATTTTCAATATTTGAATCACAATAATTACCAGAGGTTCTTCAGTGGATCTTCCTCTCTTTTTAATGGCCACAATGATGACTCTACCCTTCAACTTCCAATGATGTTTGTTTTGAGGAAATGAAAAAATCATAAATATGTTATCACAATTACCAATCAATCACCCAATCAGTTCTTTCATTGATTTTTGGACTACCAAAGATCAAATCTAGAGCTATATGGAAACAATAATCTAATGGATTGAACCAATAAATTTTAAATTTGATAAAAGGCTTTTATGGTTTTTATGTATGATTCTCATTTCATTCAATTTTATGAGTTATTATTTATTTTTAATAATTTTTAGTCAATTTAAGGTTCTCATAGTGTTACAAGCTTTTCTTTGTCCTTTTGAGAAGTTTTATCTTAATAAGAAATCATTAAGAAATCATATAGTGTAACTTTCAATAATTCTTAAAATTGCATCACTATGATGATCATACTACAACACAAATTTCAAGGGATAAATGTAGCATGTAAAAAAGAAGAGATATTTCATTCCTGCACCTGCCATTTCCTCAATCTAGTTTCCAGAGAATTTTTTTCATATATGAAGAATCTTAAAAATGGAGATTATGAATTTTTTAATGATTATTTATTAATCACTCAGGCACCTCTTGAGGATATAAGTTATGAGAAGCCTCCAACCACACAAGAAGAAAAAAATAAGTTTTTTTTTCTTTTAAATCAAATTGACCACAAGTCTAAAGTTTTTATCAATAGGTACCATTAATAATATCCCTAAGTCACAAGGGAACCAGAGCCAATAAACAAGAGCCCAGGCCCTAAATCAATCATTTCTTTAAGCTCCAGACAAATTGGTGGACATTGAAATAATCAATAGTAATCTCAAAATACCTCAATAAACTGAATAAAGTTGGAATAAGAAGAGTTTTTTTCCAAGTAAAAAAACAATAGTACAGTCCCTTTGTGATTTATGCACAAACATCTGTGGTTCAACAAAGTAGTGGCAAGCTTTTATTGAAGCTAGAGATATGACCACAGACCCAAAATTACTCCCAATTAACTGGTGAAACTACTTTTTTTATCAAGTTTAGAAAGCTCAATAACCCAAAATATCCATTCAAGAGTATATTTCAGCAAATGAAGGTGCAAAATACCACTTGTCTGAGGAAATTTGGAGCTCTATGGAGTTTATGGACCATATTCTGGCCACAATTTATAATGCCTGCAATTTTTTCCAGTCCAGGTCACCAACAAAACATCTGATGTTTCCATATCATCAAGTTATCATTATTAAAGAGTAAGTCGTTATACAGGGCAAATCACTTGTGATATTGCTTTGAATAAGCTGCATAAATACTATGACAAATAAATAGATAATAATAGCACCTTGTTGGCAACTATACTCAACTCAAGGTATTGGAAAGAAATACTCAAGAGTCTCAAAATCCTCCCAATCAAATCTCAAGGGATTGTTGACTTACTCACAGTTGAGTGAGAAAACTTGAAATCCCAAAATTGATTCCACCATCAGCCATCAATTCCCAACAGTTCACCTTATTACATTAGTGACCCTGAGAAATGTGACTTAATCAAAATTTTGAATAAGACTCCAATTGAATCAAGTGCCAGTGTGAATGACACTAAGGAAGACAAAGTGGTTTCTTATTTTCAAAATTTGCATCCTATGTTGAAAGGTCAACAAATCATTGACAGTTGAAGAGTGAGTACTCCTCTACAATGGAATTACATGTACCATGGCTCATCCGAACCCGATTTCGCAGCGTCAAATTGTGACTGGCAATTTCCCTAACTCGGGGAAAATAGCCTGCCAATATATAACTATCCCAGCTTCCTCTGCAGCTGTGGAACAAGTTTTCTCGCATAGTGGCCATCTCAAACCACCTATATGGGCTTCATTGGCCTCCCATACAATTGCTCACCTTATATGCCTGAAAGAATGGCTCAATGAAGACAAGCCAGCTTTTAGAAGATAACTGTGTCTTTTACTTTAGTTATATTTCTCACTCTAAATTGTAAAAGGCAGAGCCTTTGTTTTTGAGAAATAATTTTTTTTCTGATCCTCATTGGTACTTGCATCCAGGTAGTACCAATACCCATTGTGAGTTTGAGTGAGCCAAAACTGATAAAGTTTGGGACCTTGTTTGTGGATTGCGGGTATGTAATTACTGAAAGTGCCTAAATAGCCGGCTGACCGGAAACTGAAAAAGTACCCGGGAGCCAGCCTTGATACATATGTACCCAGTTTAATAAATAAACCTTTTAATAATATTTTTTTCAGACTTAGATCAAATAAGTTTTTATTTGTAATCTTTTGAAGATTGTTAATAATCAGACAGAAAGCCAATGGCTACTGACTTATTTATTTTGATTAAAGGAATAAAAAATCCCTTCCAGAAATTCATAAAAACGTGTCCTTGAAATCAAATATCATCATACAGTACAAATCACCTGCTCATTTGTTTGTCAAGCAAGCATGCATCAGGGGTCATCAAGGGTGAATTTTAGTGCAAGTGAAAGCTTTGAGGAATCTTGCATCTTCATCAAAAGACAATAACTCAATGTCCAAAACGACCATTAGGTTTTCTCCAAATTTTGTGCAAGTCGAGTTTTTTTCCCTTCGCACCTCCTCCAGTTTTTCTTTAAAAATCATCAATTTCAAACTTGCCACAATTTCTTTCCAGAGAAGGCAGCACCTTGGCCAAAAACATTAGTTTGCTTGTTAGACATATACAAATTTATTAGTCAGACCTTCACCTTCATACATCTTTATACAATCTTTCAATGACAAACCATGAAAACTGGATTTTGCTTAGGAATACAATGCCAAGTCTTTAAAAGCTCTGCTGAAAAAACCCAAAACGATCCAATCAACTTGGACGCCACGTAAAAACAAACACACCTCAATAATTCAAAAAGTCCCAGCTTTGTCCTTTTCACCAAATCGAAGATCAATTACAGTGTTCTTACATTCAAGTTTGACAAACTGATTTCATCATTTCTCCCAGCTGGCTTCTTTGTCCTTGAAGGTCGAAAAAGCCAGGTCTGTCTTCATCGCACAATCCAACTGCTCTAGCCCCAACCCAGCCTCTGTCTTTAATTTCATCCCGATTGCTGACTTCTCCCCACAAATCGATTACAGCTAGTTCATCCATTGACGGTAATCTTTTACGTTCACCTAGCCCTTGCAGCAACGATGTTTTGTGGTCCATTAAATTCACTTCAAATTCCTTTTTCACTCCAGCTAATCTTAATTCTTCTTTCAGTCTTTTGTTAGGAGGTCCATTTGTTGTAAGATCCCATTTTCCAAACTTGGTTTTTCTACTAATTCGATGAACATGTGTTCCTATCTCTAAATGATTCGTACTTAAGCTCATCGGTCGGCCGTCTTCAGGGTTGTGATAATTTGGATAAATCATCTCCAAGCCACGCAAGTAGACCCATTCAATCATATACTTTTTCCAGCTCTGAGGCCATCGGTTTGATCGAATAGGACTTGCCACAAGGGGATCTTCTAATTTGATCCCGTTCAATTTATCGGCTAGTCTAAAGCTTAGAAATCGTTGAAATCCAACCCACGACTCAGGAAAAAACATAGCACCCCAAGAGCATGGCACCTGCGATACATAAGGTATTGTAGCTGGTTCAAAACCCAATCCTGCCAGTACACTTGTGGCGTTGAATTTTTTCCTGCCTTCAGGCCGTAGTTCAATATGCTGTGGTTGGTACAAAGAGATACCATAAATTCGATCATTGACTGAACCTGAGTATCGGTAAGTAAGAAGGGCAAACTTGAGCCATCCATAAAATTGACGGGATACTTCAATATCATCCTCTAATAAGACTCCATAAGAATCATGCTCAGTAGATGGATACCAGCCCTCAACCACCGCAGGTAATAAACCACCATGTATGATCCGCTGTCGAACAATTTTGGAACCAAAAGCCCATTGAAATGCTTCAACAATTTTTCTTGTTCTCCTATCGGAAGTTTGTTCCATGTTGATGATTAAGTCCACCCGATCACCGTAGTAGCGAGAGAATTTTAATGAATTCAATAACCTCTCTAACGATTTTGGCCGATCATGAGTGATGACCGAGATATCTATCTTTGGCTTGTGCCAATCTTTAAAAAAAAAAGTTGGGAAAAAGAATGTTGATATCAATTAGCATCACGTAAAAATTTTCTCTAAACTGAACAAGAGATAACAGTCTGAAAGTAAAATCAAGTTTACTAAACTCTTTAATGCTACTAATTCCAAGCCTAGAATCCAATCTGAGTTTTCAATCTCATCGAACGGTAAGCCAATTAAGGCTATTTCTTCTTGATTAGATCGAGTTGGCTCGGTGACTAACTTTTCAGTATCGGTATCAAGAGTGATGATTTTTGGTAGCCAATAATGCTTCAGGTTGTTTACATAAATTATTACATTTAGATTAGGTTTTTTATTCAAGAATCTTTTCAATGTGTCCAAAGGTTCCTCAATTCGATCTGCCAGACTTGTGACAATTTCAATTTCTGCAGCACAAATTTCAAATAACTGCTTAATTTCAATTTGACTTAAACTTTGAAAATCTCTTGAAAGATCTAAAAAGTAGAGAATTATATCAAATTTCTCCGACATCCTACAAATAAATTTTTTCCAACTTGGATGTTTGAGGTTTTGTCTTGTGACCAAGACTCCGATTGTAGTAGTTGAGCTTGAAGCTTGAGGAGAAGAGATGATTTGATTGGCACTAGTGAGGCTTTGAATGACCTGATGACAAATTTTTGTTGAAATTGGTTGTTGGGGTAAGTTAATGAATGTTTCCCAACCCAATTTGTTCTTTAAAAAGAATGAAAGTTGAAGTGAGTTTTTGATGTCAAGTAAAATTGAAGAATTTGGCCATAAAGAAGTTGGGATTATGTAAGGTGAAACTGGGATTGAAGCATGACCGTCTTGAGTGGCACAGGCGGCAGGTTGAGAATCAAGGATGGCTGCGAGGGCGACAATTTGAGCGGTTTTGAGTGAGATGAAGCTGGCCATGGAGATCCAAGAAGCAAACTGATTGATGGGTGGTAATGGCCCATCTAGTACGAGAATGATATCTGAGCTTGATGGTGGATGATAGTTGAGCAACGAGTCAGATTGGTAATTTGAATTAATCTCTGAACATTCAATCGATCTTGAACAAATTAGTGTAATTGAATGAGTTGGAAGAGGTTTGAGGCTTTTGATGATACGATTCAGGGTGGCAATTGATGAATCTTTATCTTTAGAAGGAGGCAAGAAGACGAGAATGGTAAGTGAATGAGGGATTGTGGTAGGATTAATTAATGTATTGATGACAGCTGAGTTGGTGGAAGAGACAGATGAAACTAGAAAATAATTCAATAGTTGAGATTGATTGCGAAATGTTAAAAAATGCCAGTCCCAGATGAACTTGAATGATCAGTTGCTTTAATTGAATAATTTATTTCATACTTGATTGAAAGATATTTTTTTCTTACCAATTTGAAGATTATTATCCAAATTTGAAGCTTTAAAATCCAAAACATTTACATTCAAATCTGAAATCTGATTCTTTATCCGTTGAATTTTCTGGTGATTAGAAGAACTCGATTGACTTTCAAGAGGCTTGGAAAAATGATAATTTTTTGAAATAATAATTAAGAAACTACAAATAAATATGAGAGTGATCCAAAGCGAAACTCGAGATTGAATGAGCTTTTTCTTCACTCTATGAAAATTGAATTTATTTTTATTTAGATGAATTCCTTGATGATTTAGTGAAGCTGAATGACCAATGGCAGGAAGACTTGATAAATCTGATATTGTATCCAAAGATTCGACATTTGGTAAAGAAGTTGGTTGAATTTGAAGATTTAGATGATTCAGACTATTTGAAATTTTAGGTTTTGATGGCAGGTTACGTTGATGAGTTGATTGATGATGATGATGATGATGAAGCAGATTATCTGAATTAAGCATCAAGGAGGAGGGGAGAAGGAAAGGAAAGGAAAAGAAGAAGGATGAATTTAAATAGGAATAATGATAATAAATTTTTATTTGATGACCAAATGGTCAGACGGTCAACACGGTCAACACGGTCAAATGATTTCGAGTGATTCAAATTAAGTTTAGCAGGAGATTTCCAACTTAAATCTAATTCACGTGAAATCGTTGGGTCTGTGCTCAACGCAAACCTTAATGAATCAACTAAACTTTAAATATTCAAACTTTCGATTTCACAAACTATGAATATTACTTTTGGTGATAGCTTGAGAAATCAAAGCAACACTCCAGCAGCATAAATCCAGAGCAAGTCAGCCAAATTTCAAGGTGAAAAGCTCAGCCTTTGAAGGAGATGATGTATGAGACTGGGAAATTCCCAATGAGCTATGCAAAATTGCACCAGTCAGAATTGGTGTACCATGTACCAAAGTTGGAAATCAAAACAAGCGCCCTCCTCATAGCTTGAGGGATAGTTATCAATTTCGATTTGACATGTGACTCTTGACAGAGTCATTGCAAGGACGAAGGATATCTTTTTTATTCTCAAACAGAGAGTTGTTTTGTTTCTTTCTAGTAATTTGAATTGTAATCTTTCTCCTCTTGAAACTGAGCGCCATCTCAACATCCTTTCAAAAAAAACGCAACTTCTACTATCACCTCACTCCCTCAGTGACAAAAGTCAACACACATCTACTTCACTAAAGAAAAATCAAAATCATAATCACTCCAAAGGGGCTTTCCAACTTGTAGCATCCACTTTCCTAAAAATACAATTTTTTCCACAGAACCACTCACATAAATTTTTCAAAAATTGCAGTCACCAAAAAATCAAAACCTCCAACTCCTAAATTGACCATGAGCTTTAGCCCAGCTTGTGGCAACAAAGAACCACCCCCTATGCTCAAAAAATTGCTCAAAGCTGTGCATAAAGTGCATCACCAAATTGAAGACACATCTAGTGACGACTTTAGTATGGAGACAGATGAAGTCACTGACTATTCTAAATGGTTTATGGACATGATGGAAGATATGACAAAAAGACTTAATGTAATGGAGGAGAAACAATGAATTAATAGTAAATAAAATAATAAAATAACAACACCAAATTCAAATGATGTGATAAATAGGCTAATCATAGCAAATGAAGAACTAACAAGATGGGTAAAAGAACTGGAAAAAGTTATCAAAGAAAATCAAAAAACCAAAGAAACTACAACAAAAACTCTGTCACAACCACAAGTTTGACCCTCCTCCTTGATGGTTGTGGCAATCCAACCTGAAGCCAAGTTGGGGCCAATTGGTAACGTCATATCATTTATGGCCAATTGGCCCCCTTGGGTGTTCTATGGCTCCTATGCCATAACCCATTCCAATGGCCATATCCTGCTGTCATTGGCCTTCTTGGCCAATTTCCACCTCACCAACCCCCAGGCCTTCACTCTTGATTTAGGGCCTGGGGATCCTTTTGTCTTCTAGGGGTCTCCAGGCCCCCTAGCCATCACTCTTGGTTTTGGGCCACCCCCTTTCATTAGGGGGGTTGAGGCCTAAATGGCCTTTTTGGCCCATTTAGGCCCCCTAAGGCTCCTACGGCCTGTGGGCTGTGATTCACAGTCCACGGTCCATATGGTCCGTAAGCCGCAGCTTGCAAGCCACATACCACGGTCTGCAGGCCAAAAGGGGCCAAAGGGGGCAACCATCTAGCCCCCAAGGCCAGGTGGGTCCCAAACCACAATTGGCCACCAATCCCTTGGACCCAAAATTGGCCAAAGACCTGTTGGACACCAATTTGGCCATAAATCCCGTAGGACCCATTTTTGGCCATGGACCAATATTTCAGCCATTGCCTCTGGCAACCACCAGAGGCCACCAGATCAGCTCAGTCAGCCTTCCCCTCAACTTATGGGGAATTCTTTCCATTCCTTCATACCATCCGTACTTAAGGTTGCAGGCATGGTGCATATATGGTATTATATACCATTATGCACCATTTTTGCTCAGCAATCCAATGGTGATGTTTTCAGGACCCATTTCCATGTTTCCATATCAAGGTCTCAAAATCCAACGCCCATTTTTGAAGGAGGATTATTCAGCTCATCAGTCTGACAAGTTATGGCGGCAATCAGAAGACTCTTCAAGGATCCCAACCACCTTTATCTGCAGGAGTTGGGTTGGTCCATTATTCAGGATTATTCAAGGGCCAATTCTCAAGAGGTATTACATCAATGCAATCAGTTGTCAAGGCATCACGTATTTCAATACTCCTTGGACAACTCAATTCATCCGTACAGGCCTCATTCAATCAACCTGTATGGCCTTGGCCCAATTGGGCCATTTCACATCCCACTGTGTGAATTCCATCACATAGTTCAAATTTCAAGATGGCCAGAACTTTATTTTCCAATTTGGACAATACAGTCAATTGATTCACCTTCTAGGATCAGTCTTCCAGTTTTTCACATATACTGGCCACCTTTCAGCACCTGGGGACTTTTTCCCCAGTTAATTAATATATTGGATTTATTTTTTATCCTTATTTTCTTTTACCTTATTAAAGTTAATACTGATAATCTTAAGTCAGTCATTAGCACCCTTTCTCTTTTTCTTCCTTGCCTGTCAGTGGATATTGGTGGTCATATCCTTTACTAATTCCATTCCTTTTCTGGCAGGTTGAAACAGTGAATTGAGGATTCACTTGGTTGGATTCTTGGCCTTTGGCCTTTGGCTTCTTATTCTTTTCTTTTTATCTTTTGCATACTTGTCTTTTCCATTCTTATTCTTTAAAGAAATTAAATCTTTATTATTCCTTTATCTTTGGAGCCTCCAAGTGAGTTCTTGATTCCTGAGTGCCAGGCCCTCTTGCTTCCATAAGAGCCCCTGTGACATTATATTAATTAACTCATAATTTCTTTCATTCTATTCATTCATTCTTCATCATTTTATTCATTCACTCTTCATCAATTTCACTCATTCATTCTTTGAAATTATGACTCTTTAATGCTTATGAATTCAATGATTCTTTGTCACCTCTCAATTTTCTCTCATTCATTCTTCATTCTGAAAATTGAAAGCTGACCCAATTTTATTTTTTGTTATATTTTTCAATCATAATCTCAATCATCAATCTCATTTTTTATCCTTCATTCAGGCATCTTATCATCTTGATTTTCAAATTGCTCATCAGGTTATTCAGACACGTTCTTCATATCAGGATTAAATTTGATTTTTCTTCAAGAATTTTGATTTTCAGGAAGAATTCACTATATAATTGATTTGATTGACTGATTTGATATATTTGACATTGACTTCAAGAAAATTGACTAACCTGAAGAATTCTCATTGTTTTGCCGAATTTCACATCAAGACTTTGACATAAATTGATTTTGACTCAAGAATTCATTTGACTGATTGCTTTTTCATTGCAAGATTTGTTTTCATTGATTTTGATTGATTGATTTTATTGACTTCAAGATTTTCATTGATATTGATTTTTGACTTCAAGACTCATTTGACTTTGATTGATTGACGTACCTGAAGATTTTAATTGATTCATTGATTCCCTCAAGATTTAATTGTTGATTCCATACCTCAAGAAAGTTTTGATTTTTGTTCATTTGTTTTAATTTTTTTATTCCTGAAATCATGCCCATTGAACATTCACCTCCTGCAAGACAAACCGGATCTCAGGCCAGAGCTCAAGCTGCTCTTACTCCAACTCCAAGAGTTCCTCTTGATGGCACCCCAGCAGTTCCTCAACTGAGGGCCCAATTGGATAGAGGACCCTGCATGGAAGGAGCAGAACCATCCATCCAGGAAGGAAGAGGGCCAAGAAGATCAATTTCATTATCAGGGGTGGTTGGCAGTTTTCCAGGACTTTCAAGAACCTGTCTCAAGGTTCAAGGTGAAGATGATGATGAGGAGGAGGAGAATTCTGTGGAAGAGGAAGGGTCTGATGGTACTGAAGGTGTTCCTGCTCCTGTGGGGGCATCCCAAAGTACTGGAGGACCAACTCTATCCCAGTCTGATCAGCCTATCTCTCATCAATCTGAACTCTCTTTATTGGCCATTATGCAGCAGATGACTCAAATTATGGTCAATCTTCAAGCAGCTTCTTCTTCTGGATCACCAAGACCACCCACCTTCAAGACCCCATCTATGAAGGCACCAGAATGCTTTGATGGGACTCAGCCCTTCAAAGTCAGAAGCTTTATCCAGTCTTGTCAATTAATTTTTTATAATGATCTGGCAAACTTCTCTCAAGACAGGAAGAAGGTTCTTTATGCCACTTCATTTCTTATTACCAGGGCTGCAAAATGGATTGAGCCTTATCTTTCCAATCTCACCAATAAAGATCCCAAATACCTTCTCAATTCTTGGAATTTATTTGAATCACAACTCTTCACTTTATTTGGGGACCCAAATGAAGTCAGAAAAGCAGAAGCAGAGTTGGATTCCTTAAGACAGAAAGAAGGAGGGCATGTATCACTATAAATTGCTGATTTTAAAAGCTTAGTCTCAAGAATCGGGGATTGGGGTGAAAGAGCTCTCATCCATCATTTCAGGAAGGGATTGCCATCCAGGATTCTGGATCAATTGGCCTCCCATGCTTCAAATATTGATTCTCTTCAAGACTTAATGGACGTTACCCTGGAACTTGATACCAGGTACCATGAGAGGAAAAAGGGGAAGAATCATCATCAAGAGAAGAAGCCTGAAGCCTCAAAGTCAAGTTCTTCTCATCATCAAAATTCTTCAAGCTCAAGCCACAAGAAGAAGAATTTTCATGCTCAAAAGCGGGACAAGCCCCACTCTTCCTTGTTGAATAAGGACTTAAAGTTGAAAGGTTCTGAAAAAGAAAGAAGAATCAAGGAGGGCTTGTTTACTTATTGTGGTGGGAAGCATAGTCTTGAGTCTTGCTTCAAAAGACCTCAAAACAAGCTTACCCAGCCGTCAGGCCAATTTCCCAGCCAGGGAAAAGCCTGAGTGGAGACCATGTTGTGTTCAATGGTCTCCACAGTTTTCCTTGCAGAGCACAATTGTGCATTCTGAATACTGGTGTCAAACATTCTCTTAAATTTTTTGTTTTTTCTTCTCTTTCTGATGTTTTTTACAGTATTCTCATTGACTCTGGTGCTACACACTCATTTATTGCAAAGCAGTTTGTTCACAAGTACTCATTGACTAGGTCAGAACTTCCAGAGAAGATTCCCCTTATCATTCTTGACTCCTCTGAGTCTCCTTCCTTATTTGTGACTCACCATACTAGATATATGGTTGAGCTCCCTTCCTTCCCAAGCTTTGAATGGGAATTTTTAGTCATTGATACTCCCAAGGGAGAAGACCTCATATTGGGCTTTGACTTTCTCAATCATTTTAATCCTTCTATTGATTGGAGGCAAGGGCTGATCACCCTTAATCCTGATCATTTGGACTATTCCGATCCTTCTAAATCTTTCCGTAATGACTTTTCTTCTGCCAAATCATGTGCAGCTCTGGTTGGTGATTCTAGAACACCATCATTTCAGTCTTCTGTCCATATTCCTTCCCTTAATTCCCCACAGTCATTACTATCTCCTAGAGATGAAGTCTTCAAAGAGATTCAAGATGTTGGAGAAGATAATTCTGTATCTTCACTTCATCTCTTATTTGGGAATATGGACCTTCCTCCTTCATCTTATCATGACTCCCTGGAGGAGTTGTGGGATGAAGAGGAAGAGCCAGAAGAAGTAGAAACCGTGATGAAGGTTGTTCCTTCTGTCTATCACCAATACTTGGATGTATTCTCCAAGGTGAAAGCAGAAAAACTTCCTCCTCACCGCACCTGTGATCATAATATTGAGCTGGAGGGGTCTTGTGAGCCTTTGAGATATGACCACATACCAAATAAGGTCACAAGAAAGACTCAGAATAATTATACCTTTAAGATAATTATACTAAAATTACTTAGAATAATTATACATTAAAAATACAAAAATACCATAAATTGGTACAAAAATTGGTTTAACTTGAAAACCAATGAATGAACATGTGAAATAATTGATACCATTGAATTCCCCATGGTAAAATACGCATATACCATTTTTATGGCATATCTGTAAAGTCAATATTTAATGAGTTATAAGGAATAATACCTTATAAAAACCATAAATCCTTATTTATTTCAAGAACCAATGAAACAACATGTGAAATAAACTGTACCATTGGATTCCCCATTAAAATTCACACATAAAACAATTAATGAGATAATTTCCAAAGTTAATACTTAAGGAATTAACCTGAATATATGCACTTTTTTGGTCAACGCATATATTCAAGGATCATAGCTAATATCTCTTAAACTATACAAGATAGAGTGATGAACCAAAAATAAAGTTACCACGTGATTACTGTAAGAACACAGATATAAGCTTTATTTTACAAATTATAATCAAGGTTAAAACCTATGATGAAATATTGATAAAAATCAACAGAGCTGTTGACCACTTTGTTGTGAAAGTGGTCCAAACTTAAAAAAAAAAGTACACAGTTGGATTCTACTAGTTCATTCTTGAAGAATGATGTAATTCTTATTATTAAATTCAGGGTACAACCCCCTGAAATCATGGTTTGAAGTTTAAAATATTAAATTTCAACAGAAAAGATGAGTTACAAGAAAAATCATCAAAATTAGAGTTTTGATGATATAATGAAAAGCTCTTGACAGCATAATAAGGTTATGTCAGGCTATCAGAATTCACTCTCTGAATTGCTGTAGCGTGTGAAACTTAAAAGTTATTAAAGATCAAAGTTTGAGCTTAAATTGAGCAGTTATGATCACCTACTGTAACCTTAAACTAAGTTTAACAGTCATATGAGTGATATAATTGGTGAATACTATTAGTTTATGATTAAAACTAATAAAATCCACGAAATTTGGGGTTCTGCCAAGCCTCTGATGTCATCAAACTTAGAGTTATAGTGATAACTCTAAATAATGGTGTAATAATGATGTAATCATCCTCAAACCTTAAGATATTGATTGATTACAGTGGATATGATCAGTACACATCTACTAGAAGCCTGTTGGACTCTAGGAGGGAGGTATTTACTATAAATAGAGCTCTTTTTACTCTGTTTTCCCCTCAGACGCATCAAAAAA
The DNA here is from genome assembly GCA_023105745.1 of Austropuccinia psidii. Lineage (NCBI taxonomy): Eukaryota > Fungi > Basidiomycota > Pucciniomycetes > Pucciniales > Sphaerophragmiaceae > Austropuccinia > Austropuccinia psidii. The sequence continues at coordinate 7,380,990 of JALGQZ010000010.1, read as the reverse complement.
CATTAAATCAATTAAATCAAAGGTAATTTCTTTATTCTTTATATATAAAACTATTATATTATTAAAGACCAAAGACCACCTTGTTATAATCATCTATTTTGACGTGATTAAATCATTTATTTAATTGTTTTTGCTAAAAATCTCTCTAAAAAACTCCTTTCCACGTAAAAATCAAGAATATTAGTAATTTTCTTTATTTTTATTGTAAATACAATTTGAAAAGGTTGTATTTATATTTTTTTTGGCGTAAAATATTACAAAATTATTATATTAAGTGTTAAAAGTAGGTTATCTTCTCTTATTACAATAATTTTCTCTTTATTATTATTTTAATCATTCCTTAATTAATATTGGTAATATTATTGTTATTAATTGTTTTTTATTAATAAAAAACAATTTTTCACGCCTTTATTATTTGTTTGTAACAATAATAAAGTGCTTTCAAATATATTAATTATTTTATATTAATATATTTATTTTATTATATTATATTATTATATTTTATTAATAATATAATTATTTTTACGCCTTAATTATAATAATTCTTTATTATTATAATTATTTTTTATGTTCTTTATTTCATTTATAAGGAAATTCATAGTACAATAAGTAAAATATTAGTAATTTTTACTTATTGTTTCATAGTCAAACCTTACAGGTCTCTACCTCCAGTTGGGGTGATCTACTCTTTATCCAAACAAGAGTCAGATAAACTCAGGGCCACATTTCAGAGAATGTAGAGAAAGGTTTCATCCAGCCAAGCTCCTCTTCAACAGGAGCACCTGTCCTCTTTGTCAAAAAGAAAGATGGTGGCCTCCGTTTGTGTGTTGATTACCACAAACTCAATGCTGTTACTAGGAAGAACAAGTATCCTGTTCCTCCTATGAACAAGCTTCTCAATGTTTTTAATGGTTCTTCTATCTTCTCTGAGATTGATTTGCGTGGTGCATAGAACCTGCTCAGAATCAAGGAGGGTGATGAACACTTGACTTGTTTTAGAACTAAATATGGCAGTTATGAGTACTGGGTTATGCCATTTGGGCTCACCAATGCTCCTGCTTCTTTTCAAAATCTTGTCAATGATATCTTTAAAGATCTCCACAATTTTTATGTTGTGGTTTATTTGGGTGACATTATGGTCTTTTCCAAATCTGAGGAAGAACATGTCACTCATGTGTCCACTGTTCTTTCCAGACTAAGAGCCAATAACCTTTTTTCTAAGGTGGCCAAATGCCTGTTTCATGTTTCAAGTGTATAATATCTAGGCTATGTAGTTTCTTCTGAAGGCCTCAAGATGGACCAAGAGAGCATCCAGCAGACTCTCAATTGGCCACCTCCAAGAAACCTCAAGGCTCTTCAATCCTTCCTTGGCTTTGCCAATTTCTACCGCCGCTTCATCAAGAATTATTCAAAGAAGATCAGTTCACTCACCAGTTTCCTCAAGAAAGATTCATGTTTTCCCCTCAATGAGGAAGCTCTCAGTCAGTTTCAGCAACTCAAAGAGGCTTTCACCACCACTCCAATCCTTCTCTACCCACCATTGTAGAGACTGATACATCAGATTATGCTTTGGGTGCTGTACTGAGTCCGGTCTCTGACTCAGGAAAACATCCCATTGCATTTGACAGCCGCAAGCTTATCCCAGCAGAGCTCAATTACAAAATTAATGACAAGGAACTCCTTGGCATCATCTGGGCTCTCAAGTGCTGGAGGGCTTTTCTTCTTTCACTGTCTTCCCCTTTTAAAGTTCTCACCAATAACTCTTCCCTTCAATACTTCATGACCTCTAAAGTACTCACTCGCCATCAAGCCCATTGGGCTGAATTCCTTTCTGAATTTCATTTTTCAATGACTTACTTCCCTGGCCTCCTAGCTACTCTTCCGGATGCCTTATCATGTTGGGATGACGTTTATCCGGAGAGGGGGGAGGACTTCATCAGCAAGAATCCAATGAATTTTCAACAAATCATTAAGCAAGATGAAGTTCAACCATCAAAGTATTTTGCAGTCAAGGTGGAATCTTTTTCAAATTTGATTGATTCAATCCAGAAGAAATTATGGCAAGATCCTCAGTACAGAAGTATCCTTGAAGATTTGGGTAAAGGTAAAGCTGTCCAAGATTATTCTCTTGATTCCTCTTCCCAACTTCTTCTCTTAAAAGATTGGGTGGTAGTCCCAAATGACTCCAAAATTCAACTTAGTATTCTTCAAAAGAGTCACGATTCTCTTCTAGCTGGCCACCCTGGCCAAGAGAAGACTCACAAACTTGTCAAGCGGGATTTCCACTGGTCCGGCATGACTCAATTTATCAAGGATTATGTTTCATCCTGTCAACAGTGCTCAAGAAAAAAGAATATTCATCATAAGAAGTTTGGATTCCTCAAACCACTTCCAATTCCAAATGGTCCTTGGATTTGTCTTTCAATGGACATCATCACTCAACTGCCACTGTCCAATTCCTTTGATTCAATCCTGGTCATAGTGGACAGATTCTCAAAAATGGTGGTTTTTATTCCAACAATGTCTTCAATCACTTCTCTGTATTTGGCCCATTTATTCATCAAGAATATCTTTTCAAAGCATGGCCTTCCATCAAGCATTGTCAGTGATAGAGGTTCACTCTTTGTTTCTTCTTTTTGGACCAATCTTTGTCAGCAGCTCAAGATTTCAAGAGATCTGTCAACTGCTTACCATCCAGAAACTGATGGAAAGACAGAGAGGGTAGATCAGATACTAGAACAATATCTTTGGGTGTATGTCAGTTATCATCAAGATGATTGGAACACCTGGCTCCCTCTGGCTGAATTTGCATACAATAATTCTGATCACTCTTCAACCAAGCAATCCCCGTTTTTCACTGTTTATGGAAGAGATCCTCAATTTGATTCAGTTCACATCACTCAAGATACTCCTTCTGGAAAGTTATCAACAAAAATCCAATCAGTACAGCAAGATGTCAAGAGAGAACTTGAAGCTGCCATAAACCGTTTTAAGAGGTACACAGATAAAGGTAGAGCAATTCCACCTGTTTTCAATCCTGGTGACATGGTATGGCTTTCCTCCAAGAATATCAAATCAACCAGACCCACCAAAAAACTATCCAAAAGATGGTTGGGTCCTTTTCCAATCTTGAAGAAAGTCAGTTCTCATGCTTACCATCTCAAGCTTCCATCCCAATGGAAATCAATCCACCCAGTCTTCCATATCTCACTCTTGGAACTAGTCAAGACATCAACAATCCCAAATCGGCATCAAGAGCCTCCTCCTCCAATTACCATTGAAGAAGAAGAGGAATGGGAAGTCTCTCAAGTACTGGATTCAAAGCTCAAGAGGAGAAAGTTATGGTATCTGGTGGAATTGAAAGGTTTCAGTCAAGACCCAGAAAGATCCACTTGGGAACCAGCCGAAAACCTCAAGAATTTCCCTGATCTTGTCAAAGATTTCCATTCTTTGTATCCTGAAAAGCCAGGACCCAATTATTCAAAAGCTTGATCATTTTATGGGGCTTGGTGGGGAGAGGAATTACCAAAAATCCGTTGGCCTGGCTTTCAACATCAATTCCAAATAATGGCCATTTTTCACTTGGGCAAATGGACCATTTCACTTTTATTTTGCTTTCCAAGTTTCCAACTCAATACAGTCCTTATCAAATTTATATTCTTATTTATGAAACTGGCGGGAGTGGCAACTACTAAAAGTAAGTTCCTCTCCTGGTGTGCACTTCCCTGAGGGGTCTAAAATCTTCTCAAAACATCACCTTGGCCACTCTGTGAGCACCTGGCATCAAATTCTTTTATCCAGGTCCCTGGCCACTTTCAAATCAACCATCAAAATCTGTGATGAAGATTGGACTGCCCCTCAAAATTCATTTTTCTTTTTTATTTTATTTTTTCTTTTCTTTTCCTTTCTTTACATCTGTTTCTTTATCTTTATTTCTTCTTTTTCCTTAAATTTCTTTTATTATAATCTTTATGCCAAAATTCTACCTCAAACTCAATCCTTCAACCAAAGCCAAATGTCAAGAGAAGACTACTTCAACCTCAATTCATATGCCAACATTATTATCAATTCAAATTTTCTTTGCAAGATTCAAATACCTTTGGAATCCCTCTGTCTAATCTGTCTCAACAGCCTCAACAGGCTTCTACCTTATCTTGGTGCTCAGGAGCTCACCATTCAAGGTAGGGTGGTACTGTTACAACCACGAGTTTGACCCTCCTCCTTGATGGTTCGGCAATCCAACCTGGAGCCAATTGGTCATGTCATATGATTTATGGCCAATTGGCCCCCTTGGGTGTTCTATGGCTCCTACACCATAACCCATTCCAATGGCCATATCCTTCCGTCATTGGCCTTCTTGGCCAATTTTCACCTCACCAACCCCCAGGCCTTCACTCTTGATTTAGGGCCTGGGGGGTCCTTTTGTCTTCTAGGGGTCTCCAGGCCCCCTAGCCATCACTCTTGGTTTTGGGCCACCCCCTTTCATTAGGGGGGTTGAGGCCTAAATGGCCTTTTTGGGCCATTTAGACCCCCTACGGCTCCTACGGCCCATGGGCCGTGATTCACAGTCCGTAAGCCACGTACCGCAGTCCACAGGCCAATTAGGCCCCTTTTGGCCTGAGCCAATGAGGCCAAAGGGGGCAACCATCTAGCCCCCAAGGCCAGATGGGTCCCAAACCACCATTGGCCACCAATCTCTTGGACCCAAAATTGGCCAAAGACCTGTTGGACACCAATTTGGCCATTACTCCCGTAGGAACCATTTTTGGCCATGGCCTCTGGCAACCACCAGAGGCCACCAGATCAGCTCAGTCAGCCTTCCCCTCAACTTATGGGGAATTCTTTCCATTCCTTCATACCATCCGTACTTAAGGTTGCAGGCATGGTGCATATATGGTATTATATACCATTATGCGCCATTTTTGCTCAGCAATCCAATGGTGACGTTTTCAGGACCCATTCCCATCTTTCCATATCAAGGTCTCAAAATCCAACGCCCATTTTTGAACAAGGATTATTCAGCTCATCAGTCTAACAAGTTATGGCGGCAATCAGAAGACTCTTCAGGGATCCCAACCACCTGTATCTGCAGGAGTTGGGTTGGTCCATTATTCAGGATTATTCAAGGGCAAATTCTCAAGAGAAATTACATCAATGCAATCAGTTGTCAAGGCATCAAATATTTCAATACTCCTTGGACAACTCAATTCATCCGTACAGGCCTCATTCAATCAATCTGTATGGCCTTGGCCCAATTGGGCCATTTCACATTCCACTGTGTGAATTCCATCACACAGTTCAAATTTCAAGATGGCCAGAACTGTATTTTCCAATTTGGACAATACAGTCAATTGATTCACCTTCCAGGATCAGTCTTTCAGTTTTTCACATATACTGGCCACCTTTCAGCACCTGGGGACCTTTTCCCCAGTTAATTAATATATTGGATTTATTTTTTATCTTTATTTTCTTTAAACTTATTAAAGTTAATACTGATAATCTTAAGCCAGTCATTAGCACCCTTTCTCTTTTTCTTCCTTGCCTGTCAGTGGATATTGGTGGTCATATCCTTTACTAATTCCATTCCTTTTCTGGCAGGTTGAAACAGTGAATTGAGAATTCACTTGGTTGGCTTCTTGGCCTTTGGCTTCCTTTATTATCTTTGGCCTTTGGCTTCTTATTATTTTCTTTTTATCTTTTCCATACTTGTCTTTTCCATTCTTCTTCTTTAAAGAAGTTAAATCTTTATTATTCCTTTATCTTTGGAGCCTCCAAGTGAGTTCTTGATTCCTGAGTTCCAGGCCCTCTTGCTTCCATAAGAGCCCCTGTGACAAACTCAAACCTTTGCCAAAAAAAAGTGACCAAAAACATCACTGTTTGAGAAGTACACCCACTGCCCCCACCACCAAGTAAATTTATCGACCTTTTCAAACAAGGTAATGTAACAATCAGAACAAGAAGAAATGGAGAAAATCCCTTCAAAAATATGACGCTAGAACAGATTGCATTAAAAGTGGAAGAAGCACTTAATATGATTGATGCAAAAGTGAACTACCAAAAGACTGAGATCAAATAAATAATCAGATATGAATCAGAAGACATCAGATTTTTTACTCAAGGAAGAATGCAGTCTAGGTGGTTACTTGAGAACAGACATCTCTGGACCCACCTAGCTGACCTGCGTTTTATAACAACACACTATTTATTCCCAGTTTTGATACACTCAGTTCCAATTTACTTTGATATGGAGGATGAACTAGCCATTCAGGAACCCTGCTCTGAGAATGCTATCCCCAGAGAATCAATAAAAAAGGTAAGATGGGTAGGAGGCCCAAAGAGTCAAGATAAGATGCATGGATCAATAATAATGATTTTATAAAATAAAGACATTTCAATGTATATATTAAAGGGGAATTTAGCATACCAAAGAACTCAATTAAGACCAGCTTCATTCCAAAAGGGTCTGCCAAAATGCTATCAATGTTTTCAAGCTGGAAATATTACATACTACTGTAAAAAAAGCTCTTGGTGTTCTAAATGTGGAGAAGATGATGAATAAAAAGACTACAAGGAAATAAAGGTAATGGCCACATGCATTTGATGCATAATCAAGGATAAAGAAAATGGATTAGACACTAACCCTAAGAGTGGAAAGCACACTCACCTTGCCTTTAGTAGTGATTTCCCAATGAAGAAAGCTGAGCTGGAAGAGTCCAGCTTGGCTAGATGCTTATGAAGGGCCAATTAGCACCAACACAATAGCAAATACAAATAATAGGGAGGTTTGCAGAAACTGCAATCCATCTCACAACAAGATTGATAAATGAAGGACTTTCAATATTACATTTGAACTGCCACAACAGAAAAGATACAATTATGAGTGTACTCAATACTGAACAAGATCACTTAGCTTTTATTTTACAAGAACCATGGGTCTATCATTATGATAAAAAGCCACCTTCACACAGAGCATGGAGAAGAATCTCTCCGGTCACAAAGGCAAAGGTAAGTGAAGACAAGCCAAGAATGTGCATGTATTTTGTAGCTATGTTCCATCAAGAGACATAATTATAGAAGAAAAAACTAAGTATTATTAAAATAAATAAGGATGAAGCTTAATATTAATGAAGAAAGAAATGAATTCAACCTGAAGACAATATATAACCCACTGACTTCCTTTGAAGGTATAGAATCATTGAGAGAAGACCTAGTATGTTGAGAAAAACAGGAACACACCAAAAATCATCACCATGGACACTAACCTACATCATAACTGGTGGAATCCTAAAGTTTATCACCATACACATTCTAAAGCAAAATATTTAATCAGTATTTGTGGATTAAATGGATTAAAGCTAATTTCACCTAAACACACCCACCTACTTAGGAGGGACAGGAACAGACACAGTGATAGATCTGACATGGGCCAACCTTCAGCCATCAAAACTGGGAGAGGAATGTTTAATATCCCAGTAGAACAATTTTTCAGATCATCAACCTATAATAATTAAAATGAAAACTGTAATGGGGAATATGAAACTTTGATTAAAAATCAAGTACTTTTCCTGTCCTCAAAATTTGTATAAGGTACAATATGATTAAAAATATTAAGATTTAAGATTTTTAAGAGAAAAAATTCCAATTTTTTTGTTTTTGAATTGATAAGTATCAAACAATAATATTATAGAGATGTATTGTTTTACCAACAATAAAAATTTATTCAAAAATACACTATAAGAGGTATTTAAGGCTACAAAAGAAATTTCTTCAAGAGCAATTTCAATTATTAGTTGAGAAAAGAACTGCAGCCAATTAATATAATAAAGAATTTGTCAAAAAGATATTTAAAGAGAAAACAAACCAAAAAGTGACCAGAGTTAATTTGGAAACAAAGTGACAAAGTTAACAGTGATGAAAGATGCTTCAATTCACTTTTGGGGTGGTTCAAGGGTAAAATTGATTATAAAAGTTAAAAAAATTTCTTAGAATGACTTTTTAGTGTGGTTAAAACGTTTAAAATGATTTAAGAAAGGTGATTGGAATCTCTTATTGATTGGTTCAACAGTGTTTAAATTAATTATACAAGGAAAAGATTCTAACATGAAGAGAAAAGTGGGGCAAAGACGACATTCTTTTATAGACCCTAATTTTCTTACTCCAAAAGTAAAATTCACTCTTGTCACTTGTGGAAAAAACTCTGAAAACAGAAAAGTACATTATGGCATCATTGGACCCTGTTTTGGACCAAAAAAGGGCTGATTTTTGCCATTTTTTACTATTTCCATCCATTTTAGACCCTTAAATCAGCCATTGCTATAGTAATACCTGGTTTCAAGCCTTCACGACACATCAGAATGTGTGTAAGAGATGTAAAAACCAGTTGAAACTTTTTTACTCAGATTATTTTATCTTAAGGGTAGTTTTACCCTCTTGGAAACTGTTAAAACTGCCCTGGTTGGTATTAAAACCTCATCATCAATTGAGTCACAGACCCTGTTACTCAATTACAGGCCAAAGGTGATGAACTTCTGGATGAATCTTGACAGCCCAGGCCTGTAAGAAAGGAATTTTGGGGAGTCTGGCACCCTTGGAGCTAAGATTTCTTCCTCCCCAAAATTAATCTTTCCAATTTATTTTTTCTTTAAATCCTCATCAGGTATTGTACTTGTAATTTACATATGTAACCAAATTGAGTTTTTATATTAAACAACTGTAATAATTGATACCTCATATGTAAATTAAAGTTCACTTATGTAATACACACACAAATTTTGACATTTCAATTGAAAATACTTCAATTCCTCATAGCTTCTCAACTACACACCACACCTCAATCTTAGCACAAAAATTGATGGTTAACACTGCAGGTGGTGTGAATTAAGTTAAGGTTTTGAGTATTTTCATAATTTTGTACAAAAAATACTAAAAACTTAATTTAAGCTTATTTAGAGTTGAGTTACAGAAATTTCATCCAGAGGTGACCCCACTTTATTGTTTATGAGGAATAAAATGGTAACATCATTTTCATATGTTTATTTATGGGATACATAATTATAATAATTTATATTTAACCTTTTTCCAAAATAATTTTAATAATAATATTTTTATTGTAAATTTATTTTTACTTAATTTTTTTTAAGTAAAAAGGTGTTTTTTTCACAATTTTAAATTTTAAAGTAACTTTATTTTTTAAATTATAATTAAAATTTTAATTTTATACAGAAATTCTATATTAAGATTTAATTTTTTTGTTTTTTATAATATAAATAAATCTATTTTTATCTATAATTATATCTTTTTTACTCTTTGTGATCTTTTGAGTATATAGAAATACCTCTAAGGCTCACATTCCCTCCCCCTAAAAAAAGGAGATTACTTTGTAATATTGTTATTTCTAATGTATGAAAATTCTGAGAAGCTTGGTAGCTTCAGGTATGTCCTTGTCTGCCAACCATTCATCTTCACAAGTTGGTTCACTGTACCTGACAAGATATTCCCTTACTTTCCTAGTTCTTAATTTTATTTCTTTGGGAGCTTGGGGAATTTTGTTTGTACCAGATCATTCAACAGAAGGTATATGCTGGGGCACTTTCTTCCTCAAGGGAAATTTTTCAGCATCACCAGACTTATATGGCTTTATGAAGCTTACTGGGAATGTAGAATTTGAATTACTAAGTTCCTCAGATAATTCTACATAAAAAGCATTTTCTCTATAGAGGGCCTTAATAAAGAAATTTCCTGAAAAGAAGTATTTCAGCATTTTAGATCAATTGATGTTATTGAAGTTAGTTGTAGATAAAATTAGTGAATTTCCCACTTTGAAGTTTGAAGTGGCATGTGATTTGTCCCATTTGTCTTTGAAATATACAAATGCGTCCTCCATGCACATTACTGCATGCTTTCTAGATTTGTCTAGCAGCTGTGGGATGTACCTCAACCATATCCTTCCTCAAGAAATATTTGGGTAATCCGGGATTCCACCCTTTTTCTAGAATAGAAGGAGTTTGATTGGTGCTGGCATGAATGGATGTTTTATATTCCAATTCCAGTGCAAGTACAAGGATACAAAAATCATGGGTGAATCCATCACAACCTTTGAGCTCTAGGCCATAAGCACAGAGTCTTCTGACCATGTCTTCCAAGGTTTTGATCATTCTTTCAGCTAGACCATCAGTTTGTGGGTGGTGAGCTGTAGAGAAGGATAACTTTGTTCCAAATAATTGGTGAATATTTGTCCAGAGGGTTGAGGTAAATTTGGCATCCCTTTCACTAATGATGTTTGTAAATATGCGAGTCCATTATACTAATCTATTCTATATCAGAAGAGCTATATCCATGGCTGTATCATCTTTGTGACATGGCAGAAAGATTGGAGTATTAATGAACCTGTCAATAATCAATAGGCATGCATTACAGCTTTTATCACCTCCTGGTGGTAGACCATCTACCCAATCCATATAGAAAACTCCCAAAAGTCTTCTGGGTTCTTGGATTTTGATCATATTTTCAAGTGTTTTTCCAGTGGATTTATTTGCCTCTATGATCTGCTACAGGTTTTTAAATACTCTGCAACATCCTTTTCTCACATTGGCCACCATATACATGTTTTGAATTTCTCTCTTGTTCTGTCCTCAGATAGGTGTCCTGGGAAGGGGCTGTCAAGGCATTCTTTTGGTACAAGATTGACTAAGGATCTGTCTACAACTGTCATTGAACATGTGTGTTTAGTCCTATGGTAAATTATACCATCTAGTAGATGGAATCTTCCTTCATCATAAGATTTCTTCAATAGATCATCTAAGTAATGTATGAAGGAGTTATCTTTAGAGTCTTTATTAAGTAATTGGCATAAGAAGCTACAATTTGTATCCTGAGTATAAATGCTCCTTACCTCCTTAAAGAAGGTGGTGTTTAGATTTTTAACACTGATTCCTTCTGTTGATATCTGTGGGGAAGCTTCTTCTGGTAAATAGACAGGATTATCAATTTTATCTGGTAATGGCCATCTTCTTAGTTCATCTGAATTTTTATGAATATTACCATCTTTGTGTACAATGGTAATATTATCCCTATATTCCTGTATGGCTATTTGGCATCTGATAATATTTCTGTTGGGTCTTTTCATGTTTAAAAGTTATTTTAAAGCAGTACAATCTGTTTTAAATTCAAAAAAATTCTTCCAGAAAGTAATTAAGTTTCTCTAAGGCCCAGAAAAGGCATAAAAATTCCATTTGACTTGCCCCATATCTGGCTTCAAGAGGTTTGATCTGCCTAGATATTAAGCATATGGGCCTTCATACAGGCCGTCATTTATTATCTGGACTCAATGAAGTGCAGAACCTAGACCATCCCCTAATGAATCAATATGAAGCTTAAAAGGCAGTTTAAAATCTGGAATCAGTAAGAGTGGAGAGGTCGCCAAGGCTTGTCTCAAAGATTCAAAGGCTTTGACTCTGTCAAACATCATCCCAAATACTGTGTATTTGTCACATAATTTATAAAGAGGTCTTGCTAAGGATGAAAAGTCTTCAATTTTTTGCGTATAATATCCTGAAAATCCCAAAAATGACTGAATTTCCTTCTTGTTTTGAGGAATAGGTTTCAGTAGTACTGCCAAGAGTCTGTATTTATCAATTCCAAGTGATATTCCAGATACTACATGTCCCAGGCCTTTGAATTATTTAAATCCAAAGTGCCATTTTTTCAAAGAAATTTTCATGTTCAAAGATTGAATTTTTCTCAAAACTCTGGATAATCTGTATATATGATCTTCCAAAGTTTTGAAACAGACAATAATTTAATCAATGCAAATAATTAACCATACTTCTGGAAGATCTTCAGGGATGATTTCATTCATCATGCTTTAGAAGTGTGAAGGTGCATTTTTGATACCAAAAGGCATCCTCAAATATTCATACACCCAACAATTAACAATAATTGTCAAATGTTTCTTAGCCCTTGGTGTCAATAAACTCTGATGGAATACTTTAAGGGTATCCATAGTTCTTATGTATGCTGCTTGAGAAATTTGAGTGAGGGGAGTTTGGATTTTTGGTATGGGATACCTGTCTGGGACAGTTCATGTGTTCAAAGCTCCAAAGTCCCCAACCATTCTGTATTTCTCCTTATTCCATGCCACTATGACTGGTGTAGTCATTTATAATTCCTCATTGTGGCCAACCCTTTTTTATTACACCAAGGTCAAGAAGTTCTTTAATGTGAAGCTCCAGGGCTTCTCTTTATTTTGGGCTTTCTGGATATGCAGGCCTTCTCAAGAGTGGTGAATAGGGTCTCTAAATATTCAAAATAATTTCTAATTCATTACCAATTATTGATTCCAAAGGCTTTTTATCTCATGAAAACGCTTCTTTGTGGTCATACAGAAGGGTAGACAGGTGACTTTCCTTTTTATCAGTAAGATGAAGACTTATTTAAGCTCCATTTAACTGTTCAGACTTGAATTTCTCCAATTCTGCATTGACTGGTGATACTTTACTTAATTCAATTTGTCTCTTAAAAGTTAAAAAGGAAAATTTTTGACACTTATTTTCTCCAATAGTAAGGTATCTGTCCGTATTGTTATGTAAATATATCCCATAAATGATTAAGTAATCATTTTCCAATATAAAATGGGTACTAGAGCAGTTTTCCATAACAACAAACTCAACAGTAATTCTTAAATTTTTATTAAGATGTGAAAATATGAAAGTAGTTTGAAAAATGTCTAATGCTTTCATTGGATTACTTACACTGTTGAATATTATTCAATCAATTGGGAATAATTGATCTTCAAAATTTGATAGACAGTTTTTGAGAAAAGATTGGCCAACACAAGAGGAGAAGGCTCCTGGGTCAAGTAGAAGCTTAATGGGTTTGTTATCAATTACCACTTCTGTTATACAGGAATTATCAGCTGTATAACCCTTTCCCCTGTTTGGCTTGGTTTTCATATGTTGTGCATCCTGGACTTTTGACAAATCAAATTGACTGTTACTCAACTGTGGAAAGTGGAAATAAGAATCCATGATATCAAATGTGAAATTGATATTTTCTATATCTTTTGAAGATTCAGAGAATATTGATTATTTATCATCTGAGTTTTCTTCATTGACATCATCCTTTACAACATTGAGTTCTTTCTCAATGTCAGTTTCATTGATTTTCCCTTTCCTGAGACATGTATTAGCTAAATGTGTGGTGCTTTGGAAAATATGGCACTTCCTGATTACATCTGCAGATTTATATTTCATATTATTAGAGTTCTCTTTGGATTTTTGTCCACAGAATCTTTCCAAGGTGTATTAAAACCTGTTTTGAGAGTCACCCTACTTCTAGTGGTTACTTCTTCCAACTTTGGTCTCCATGTGCTTGTCTTAATTTGATATACCATCTATGAGCTGTTTTGGTAAACAAGGTTTTGAATGTTTCTGTTACCAATCTGTCTGGCAATTCAAAATATTAGTTGATAATATCAATACATCTGATGAATTCCATATGATCATATTCTCATTCACCACTGAAGTGAGGCCATTCTTCAAGTTTTGGTACTCCTTTCAAAAGTGCTTGGCCCATTTTTGGTTCCAATTTATGGGCAGAAGTGAAAAATTCATTCTTTAAGTGTGAATTTTCCAGCTCCAATACTTGTGGGTTGGAATTTCTTTTACCCTCATTTTGATTCAGAGGTGTATATATTCTTGGCAAGGTGTGCAGTAATTTTTCAATATCATTTATTTACCAGGGGTACACCTTTGAGAACTTCTTAATTCATATTGGAAGCTTTGTATAAAATTAATTACTTCAATTTTATACATGTCTTCTTTATGTGTGAATTCTAGCCACAATTCTTTCTATCTAGTATTATCAGAAATGACTTGATTCCATTTCATTGTCAATTTTGAGACTTCCTCTTCTGAGGTATCAAAAAACTTTTTCAAGGCAATTGTATAAGTATTTACTTCAGTAAATGAATTTGAAATATCATAAAGGACTTTCTTATTATCTACTTTGATAATATTTATGGCTTGCTTTCTTCTTGTTTCAATTATTTCATCAATACTGAATTTGGAATGTTTATATGTTAATTCTTTTATGAGAAAGATTGGTCATTTATCTTATTACCAAATGAATTGTCATTATTGGAAGTATCAATTGTTCTCAAACCTTCTTCAAAACAAATGAGTGCTTCATTTATTTGGCTCAAACTTAGATTAGTTTTGTTACAATTGTTACAAATTGATGAATTTTTATCAGAAATATGACTTTTTACATCATTTATAGCTATGTACACAGTTGGAATTCCATCCATAATGTCAGAAATGATTTCTGATATTTTAATCTGGCTTCCTCCTTTTTCTGTAATTCAATAATAGTTTTGGCCATCTGAAACACATTTTCCATTGCATCCTGCTTAATCTTTGGGATTCTGGAGCACTGGCTGTATGGCTTTGTGGCTGGTGCCCTTCCTTTGCCCTTTTTCTGAGCTTGTAGGTGCTTTTTCATGTTGGAATCTATGCTTCTGGATATGGGGGCTGTTTTTAGCACTTTCTTGGGTGGTGGAGGGTTATTTCTCCTCCATTCTGTTGTTTGAAGCATCATTTTTTCTTTTCCATCAATGGATGCCATCCATTGAGTAACTTGCAAGTGCTGGATGGCCCAGAAACCTTCTCACAGTCACGTAAGAATTCATGCAGTTTTTGCACAGATCTGCAAGGATCTGGTACTCTTTCTGCTGCAGGGAATTGTTGTAAGCCTTCTGTCTGGCTTTGTATATGTACACTGAGGCTTCTTGTGGCAGTATCAGCTCTGTTGGAAGGTAAAACCATGTTATCAGCTTGAGAATGGCATAATTTGTCAATTTGGGATTCATTTACTGACCGTTGTCCTTCTGTAACTGATTGGCTTCTTCAATAATCACATTTAGAACCTTTTTGGGAGCTTCTTGAGGTGCTATAGCTTTCTCCTGATCTGGTCAAAGGCATAATTATTATTGAAAAAGCTTAAAATAGTAATTTTACATCAAAAAAAATATAATTTGCAAAATTCTTTGCTTTTTTGAGAGTACAACTAATGTCCAAATTAATTAATTCTGAAGAAATTGGTTCTGGTTGAAAATTCTGAGTTATAATAACAGTACTATTATGCTCATGATTGACAGTACTTGCAGGGATGATACTAGTAAATGTTGATGCTGTTTCAATATTTTCTTGTCTTACCATGCTTTCAGAAACTAAACTTAATGAAAAAAGCAACAAATTAAGTAAAAAAGGTTTTTCAAAAGAGAAATTGAAAAATAAAGCCTTGCTTATAATATGAAAAAGTTTTATTTTTTATGAATTTTTTAAATTATAAGTATTTTTATGGATTTTTGAATTTTTCAATACAAAAAAAATGATTTAAAAATTAAAAAGAATGTCACAGGTAAAATATCACAGCTGGACCCCCAAATGTAAGGTGTGGATATGAAACTTTGATTAAAAATCAAGTACTTTTCCTGTCCTCAAAATTTTTATAAGGTACAATATGAGCAAAAATATTAAGAGAAAACACACCAATTGTATTTTACTTAGCTTTATAGGTAGAAAAGAATAATATTATAAAGATTTATCCAAAAATAATCTACAAGAGATATTTAAGGCTATAAAAGAGATTTCTTCAAGACCAATTTAAATTGAAATTAATTGAGAAAAGAACTTCAGGAAATTAATAGAAGAAACAATTCTTCAAAAATATTATTAAAGAAAAAATACACCCAAAAGTGACCAGAGTGAATTTGGAAACAAAGTGACAAAGTTAACAGTGATGAAAGATGCTTTAATTCACTTATGGGGTGGTTCAAGGGTAAAAATTATAATTATTCTTTTTTCACAAGGTCAAAACGCTTATAATAATTTAAAAAAGGTGGTTGGAATTTTGTATTGATTGGGTTAACAGTGTTCAAACTAATTATAAAAGGAAAAGATTCTAACATGAAAAGAAAAGTGGGGCAAAGAAGACATTCTTTGATAGACACATATTCTCTTACTCCAAAAGTGGATTTAATCTTGTCAGTCGTGGAAAACACTATGACAACAGAAAAGTCAATTATGGCATTGTTGAACCCTGTTTTGGACCAAAAAAGGGCTGGTTTTAGCCATTTTAGACCCTTAAATCAGCAATTTCTATAGTAATACCTGGTTTCAAGCCTTCAAAACATTTCAGAATGTGTCTAAGGGACATAAAAACCAGTTTAAATGTTTTTTACTAAGATTGTTTCATCTCAAGGGTAGTTTTACCCTCTTGGCTACAGTTACAGCTGCCCTGGTTGGTATAAAAACCTCATCATCATGTATTATACTTGTAATTTACATATGAAATTCGATTTTGTTTTTACAGTAAAAAACTTTAATAATTGATAACTCATATTTCAATTAAAGTTCACTTATGTCATACACATGCACATTTTGACATTTCAATTGAAAATACATCAATTCCTCATAAATTTTAAACTACACACCACACCTCAATTTCAACACAAAAATTGATGGTTAACACCACATGTGGTGTGAATTAAAGTAACATTTTGAGGATTTTCAATTTGCATACAGAAAATACTAAAAACTCAATTTAAGGCTATTTAGAGTTGAGTCACAGAAATTTTAGCCAGAGGTGCCCCCACCTTATTGTTTATGAGGAATAAAATGGTAAAATAATTCTCATATGTTTATTTATTGGATAAAAAGGTATAATAATTTTTATTTAAATTTTTTCCAAAAATATTTTAAGTTTGATATTTTTGTTGAAATTTCATTTTTACTTAATTATTTTGAAGTAAAAAGGTGTTTTCACAATTTTAAATTTTCAAGTAATTTTATTTTTAAATTGTAATTAAAATTTTAATTTTATATATAAATTATATATTTATATTTTAATTTTTGTTTCTATCATATTAATAAATATATTTTATCTATAGTTATATCTTTTTTATTCTTTGTGGTCTTTTGGGTATATAAAAATACCTCTAACGCTCACAAAGACTAACCAAAAGGTAGTCCAGAATACAGAGACCCATATAAGCATGAGACCTTGATTCTTGTTTATCAAAAGCTACCTTAGTAACCTGTAAAAAAATGAAAGAAAGAGTACCAGTTGATGATATCCAAAAAAGACAGGAAATAGACAAAGAAACACAATGGCTGTGTGATAGCCTAAGAAACATATACATGAAACAAGGTAAGATAATGAAGATAAAAGGAAACAAATAGAAGAGTTGATGGGTCAATAAAACACTAAATCCAATAATCAAAGAGATCAAACAAGCAAGAATGTGGTTCTTACTAATAATACAAGAAGAATCAAAGCAATGTTACCAGATATAGCAGAGACACGTTTCAGAAAAGGTAGAAAGCTTAAAGAAAAACCATTTGAGAAGGGTTTTAGCAGAGAGGGGGGGTAATCATGCCTTTGACACCTTAAGGTTCACAAAAACAAGACTTTCAGGTGAAGTTAAAGCATTAAAAAAAGGGAACACTAACCTAGTATAAAGAAGAGCAGGCTGACCTTCTTTTTGAGATGCTTTCCAAAGAAGGTGACCAAGTTAATCTTGCAAATATCACTTTGGAAAAGTAACAGGAACAATGGAACTTCAGTAAAATAAAAGAAATGAAATAAAAACCAACATATGCTTGCTCCCCCAAAAGAAAGAAGCCAGACCAGACCAATTTACAAATTAATTGATAAAAATATTGGGTAGCCTATTGACAAACAGACTAATGTTTTTTTTTAATTTGTGCCTTAAGCTAGGATCCTTTCCAAAGCAATGAAAAAAAGAATCAACAATAATGATCAATAAAAGCATAAAGCATGATTATTCATACCCTACAGCATATAGGCAAATAGCCTTATTAAGCACATTATGGAAATTATTTGAGAGAATATTAAATGGAAGACTTGCGAGCTGGGGGAAAAAGAGCAGAAGAGTAGCTGATGTAAACTTCAGAGGCAGACAGAGGCAAGAAATTGAAGCAGACATGGTTCTTTCTGATGCATGGTTAAAAAATAAATGGTTCCAAAATCAAATAGTGGTTGGGCTGTTTTTAGATGTGAAATCAGCCTACCCATCAGTACGTAGAATACAATTACTTCAAATGTTAAAAGAAAAAGAATCCCATATTACCTGTATATGATAATTGATTCCTTCTTGAGTGAAAGAAGCACAGAATTGCAATCGGAATATTTCACAACAAAGACACAAAAATAAGATAGGGGGCTGCCCAAGGGCTCCCTGATTTTGGTGACATTGTATCTTCTTTACAGCTCAGAATTACCACTCAAAGACAAACTAGCATATGATTCAGACGAGATATCATTAGTCTATGTAGATGAAATAAAACACCTTACAGTAGCCAACAACCTCCAAGAGGAAATGTAGAAAATGGATTGAGTAGGAGAACTGTCACTAAAATGGGGAGACAAACAGGAGCAAGTTTTGTAAAAAAGAAGACAGTGTTAATGATTTTCACAAGAAATGAAGAGGAAGATAAACAACTAATATATTAGCAGATGAAAAAATAAACCCCACCCAAGAGTAAAGATGGTTTGGAATAACTCTGGATAGAAAATTCACATACACTAAACACATCAACAAGATCAAAAATTGGGCAAGCTCCACATTTAATGTCAGCCTGTGACTCAAAACCAGAGCACAAGAATGACAGCCAAATACCATAAACCAATGGCAAAGCCAAGACACCACCAAAACATGGATCTGAGCCAAACCAGCTCAAAAGGTATCAAACAAAAGAGGAAAATAACTCCTTTCCAAATATACAAGTTCCACCATCATAGGACAAGGAATAAAAAAGTTATTCCTGCTCAAAGTTGTTGCTGAGCATAAACCTTAAATTTCACCTCACATGTGAAATTGAGAGGAGGAGGCTTAACCCCATCAAATGGGTATTAAAAATGAAACTCTAAGTCAGGGCTATCCAATGGTACTAGAAAAATTGAGTTGGAACCAGAATTACTGAGGTTATGACCAAAATAAGGTCATATAAGGGGGAATGAAATATTCGCCTCTCATCTAACTTCTACAGTTTAAGTATGAGATACCCAACATGGGGTCTTCTTGAAAAGAGAACAATCAGGGCTACCTGATGATGCCACCCATTTCTCCATATCTCATCTAGAAAAAAAGTTATGGGGCAAACAAGCTCCATACAGATTTCAGACAAATCACACATATGTACAAAAAAATCTTGTACATGGCATACCTTTGCCATATTTTATGATAACCATATCAATTGAGGTATCATTGTGTGCAGAACATCCAGGGATACACAATGAACCAACTTTGAGCTTGATATCTCAAAAACTGAAAAAGGTATGGCAGTTTTAAGGTCAAAATCCCACAGTTAGACCAATGCAGCCTTACTGTGGGACAATATCCCATAGCCCTGATTATGAGGTGTCAAAAAGATAAAGAAGCCTTTTTATACTTCAATACTGGGGTCCCATACAGGTTCTGTGCAGAATTCTATGCGTAATAAATGTCAGAAGAGGGCTGTGTGGTCCCCAGATGAGAGGTTTCACCCTGTATCAGTGAAAACTGCGCAGATGACGTTTCAAAACCACATCCGAGCCCAATACAGGCTATAAAGGCATTGTGAAAACAACAATCCAGTCCTTTGAAGTGAAAAATCTTCACTTCCTCCACATGGAAACATCTAGAAGCCTTTCCACCCAATTTTAGGATAAAGAGGGACCTTTTCTCCACTAGAAAAGGTTTCCTCATCCTTCTTTTGAATCCCTGCATAATACAACTGGTAAAAAAAGTTATACTCTTGGAAAAAAATCAGTTTATAATTATAATATTAATTATTTTAGTAGCTATTGTAGTAAACCAACTGATAATTCTTGCATCCAGGGATTTCAGCAGTGCCCAATACCACTATTACTCAATAGTAAAGGCCTGTATAACTCATCATCAACCCTTATAATAATCAACCAATCTTTATTTAATCATTTTCACCATGTCAAAATCATAGTTAAAGCTTTTAATTAGTCTTTATTAGTTACATCATAGACCCAGCCTGACACTGAAACATATTGGAAGAATATCAAGAAGATATTTTGGACTAGGAAATGAAGATACAAAACTATTAATAAAAACAGTGCTATACCCTAGACATCTGTTTACAAGTATAATATGGTTAGTAAACAAGAATAAGGGGATTTCAAACAAAGTATTCAAGACAATTTAGAACAAAGCTGCATGAGTGATAATGAGATTACTGAAAAGTACACCAATATCATTTCTAAAATGGGATAGTGGATTAAATTCACTAATAAAATCTCATAGTACCAACCCACAAAAACCTAGCCAGAATAATTGAAAAAGAAAATTCCAACCCAGTGAAAAAAAGTAACTATCAAAGAAATAAATAAAGTGAAGACATCATACCAGTCAGAAATACAAAAAATGGTGGGAAAGGACAGTTTTAAAAGCATAATCAACAATCAACTGGGAACCATTAAGCTTTACACAATTGAACCTTGGTTTAATCCACTGGAAACCCATAATCCAAATGTAAAGAGAGATGTTGCACAAAAGTCAGTAAGAGAGCTCATTTCAAGTGCATGTCACAACCATGGCAATTACCCTCCTGGACTCCATATGGAATATCAGTGCCATATCAATCTTATGGCAATTTGGCCATATCCATAATCACTGGCCAAATTGGCCCTCTCATCTTTTCTGGCCTTTTATGCTCATTTCACTCCTGGGGCCAACCTGGTCCCTTCACTATCATCAGGCATTTCCAGGCCATTCTCTGCTTTTGGGTGATTTCAGGTATTTTTCAGTCAACAGCGAAAAAACAGCCCAAAAGCCTGTATTTGTCTTTTTAAGATTTAAATAAATTTTTGCGCATTTTGCGCATTTTTGCTGTATTCAGCTGTATATGCCATTTTCCCATTTATTATGGGAAATATGTCCAAAAGGCCTGGGGCTTAATTTCCAGTTTTGTGCATTTTGTGAATTTCTGCCCATTTTGTGCAAATAAAGTTTCAAAGCTGTATAAGATGTATTTGGGCAGAAACCCAAAATTGGCCAATACACCCAGAAACACCTTGTCACCTCTGAAGTCACCCAAAACCCAATTTTCACTCTCATCCTGCTGACTTCACTCACAAAGACCTTTGGCCACTTTCACCCTTCAGCAACTCAAATTGTCATAAAAGGTGTTATACACCATTATGCACCTTTTTTCACCAGCAATCCAATGGTGTAAATATCAGAGGGGTAACTCAACATTCCATAAGTCACCCAAGTGTCATGTCATCCAGAGGACCCATCAAGGCTCAAGTGCAGGTGTAATTTCTCAAAGACCAATGACGCCATAAGGAATTCATTGGTTATGCTCACTTCAAATATTTCCTCCAAGGGAATACTGTCAATTAATTCTCAAGGGGTATTCAATAGGCAGTTCCAAACAAGTTGTCAAGTGTCAATGCTCTATCAATCCATCTTGGAAACCACATTTATTTCAATACATTCTGGATTCATCAACACCTGTATTTCAATCATACATCATGGGAAAATCATTGAACACAGTTCATTTCACAATCTGGAGAGGTATACACTTAATCAAGCTGTCAAAAAAGTCTCAAGGATTAAATACAGACCAGCTGTCAGTCTGAAGGAGTCAAGCTCTCAACGTTTCACATATACCAGCATCCTTTCACCCTGGGGGCTTTTTCCCCCAGTTAATTAATATATTTTGATTTTATTTTATCTTTATTTATCTTATCATTTTTGTTAAGTGAATACTGATATTATGAAGTCAGTCATTTAGCACCTTTTCTCTTTTCTTTCTTTGCCTGTCAGTGGATATTTGGTGGTCATATCCTTACTAATTACATTGTTCATTTTGGCAGGTTGGAACAGTGATTAAGGACTTACTTGGTTGGCTCTTTGGCCATTTGGCTTCCCATTTCTGTATTTGCATCTCATCTTTGTACTTGCATTCTTCTTAGAGAAATTCAATTCTTTATTTTTATTTTATTTATTCTTTTGGACTCTTCCAAGTGACTTCCCTGATTGCTGAGTGCCAGGCCACTCTTGCTTTTCTGTTCAAGAGCCCCTGTGACATTATATTAATTAACTCATAATTTCTTTTCATTCTGTTCATTTCTCTTCTATAATTTTGAATCATTCATTCATCAAAATTATGAATCTTTAATTTTTATGAACTTCATGATTCATCATCACCTCTCAGTTGTATCTCATTCATTTGTCATTCTAAAAATTGAAAGCTGACCCATTCTTATTTCTGATTTTGCTTTTAAATTTTTTATTCAAATCATCAAATATTTAAATTGAATTTAGGCTCATTTTGATTTTGATTTCAAATTGCTCATCAAATTATTCAGACACATTCTTCACATAAATATTAATATTGATTCATTCTTCAAGAAATTGTGATTTAAAGAAGAAATCACTTGTTTTATTTTGATTGCTTGATTTGACATAAATTGATATTGACCTCAAGAAAATTGATTGACCTGAAGATTTAATTGATTTTTCTGATTTTTCACATCAAGCATTTGACATAAATTAATTTATCCTCAAGAATTCATGTTGATTGATTAATTTTCTGAAAGATTTTGATTTTGATTTATTTGGCATATTGATTCATTGACATCAAGATTTCATTTGACATTGACTGATTGATTTTCCTGAAGTTTTCATTTTGACTTATTTGATTCATTGACTTCAAGCTTTCATTTGATATTTATTTGATTGATTTACCTGAAGATCTCATTTTTATTTATTGACTTTCTTCAAGATTTTGATTTTGCATTTTGACTTCAAGCTTTATTTCAAATTGCCTCAAGTTTTCGTCTTAAAATCTTGATTATTCTTTGTTTTATTTCATTTTTATCCTGAAATCATGCCCATCCAACACTCACCTCCTGCAAGGCAGACAAGATCTCAGGCCAGAACTCAAGCTGTTCTTACTCCAACTCCAAGAGCTCCTCTTGATGGCACCCCAGCAGTTCCTCAACTGAGGGCCCATTTAGAAAGAGGACCAAATGTGGAAGGAACAGCACTGTTCAGGAAGGAAGGAAGAGTGCCAAGAAGATCAAGCTCATTCTCAGGAGTAGTCGATGGATTTCCAGGATTTTCAAGGACCCCTCTCAAAGGTCCAGGTGAAGATGGTGAAGAGGAGGAAGATAATTTTGTGGAAAAGGAAGAGTCTGATGGTACTGAAGGTGTCCCTGCTCCTGTGGGGGCATCTAAAGGTACTGGAGGGCCAACTCTAGCCCAGTATAATCAGCCTGAACCAGCTTTATTGGCGATAATGCAGCAAATGACTCAAATTATGGCCAACCTTCAAGCAGCTTCATCCTCTGAAGCATCAAGACCACCAGCCTTCAAGACTCCATCTATGAAGGAACCAGAATGCTTTGATGAGACTCAGACCTTCAAATTTAGAAGTTTTATTCAGTCTTGTCCATTGATTTTTCATAATGATCCAGAAAATTCCTCTCAATATAGAAAGAAATTTCTCTATGCCACTTCATTTCTCATGGGAAGGGCTGCAAAATGGATTGAGCCTTATCTTTCCAATCTCACCAATCAAGACTCAAATGACCTTCTCAATTCTTGGAGCTTATTTGAATCTCAACTCTTTACTTTATTTGGCGACCCAAATGAAATTAGAAAAGCTGAAGCAAAGTTAAATTCTCTAAGAATGGAAGAAGGTGGCCACGTTCCTTTATAAATAGCTGATTTCAGAAGTTTGGTTTCAAGAATTGAAGATTGGGGTGAAAGGGCTCTTCTTAATCATTTCAGAAAGGGATTGCCATACAGGAGTTTGGATCAATTGGCCTCCCATCCTTCAAGAATTGACTCTCTTCAAGACTTAATGGACATTAAAATGGAGCTTGATACCAGGTACCATGAGAGGCAAAATGAAGAGGGTCATCATCAAGAGAAGAAGCCAGAAGCCTCAAAGTAAAATTCTTCTCATCTTCAAAATTCTTTATGCTTGATTCGAAAGAAGAAGAAGAATTTTCAGAATAAGGCTAAACCCCATTCTTCTTTATTGAATGAAGATTTCAAGTTGATGAATTCTGAAAAATAAAGAAGAATAAAGGAGGGTTTATATACCTATTGTGGTGGGAAGCATAGTCTTGAGCCCTGTTTCAAAAGGCCTCAAATGCAACTTACCCAACCTTCAGGCAAACTTCCCAGAAAGGGAAAAGCCTGAGTGAAGATCATGTTGTATTAAATGGTCTTCACTGTTTTCCATCCAGAGAGCAATTGTGCATTCTGAATACTGGTGTCAAAAATTCTCTTAAATTCTTTTTTTTTTCTTCTCTCTCTGATGTGTTTCACAGTTTTCCATTGATTCTGGTGCTACAAACTCATTTAATGCAAAGCATTTTGTTCACAAGTATTCTTTGACCATGTCAGAACTCCCAGAGAAGATTCCTCTTATCATTCTTGATTCCTCTGCCTCTCCTTCTGTATTTGTGACTCACCATACTAAATATATGGTTGATCTCCCTTCTTTCCCAAGCCTTGAATGGGACCTTTTAGTCATTGATACTCCCAAAGGAGAATACCTCATATTGGGCTTTGCTTTCTTGATAATTTTAATCCATCTATTGATTGAAGGAAAAGGCTTATCACCTTTGATGCTGATCATAAGGACTATTATGATCCCTCAAAATCCTTCATCAATGACTTTTGTTTGGCCAAATCATGTGCAGCTCTGGTTGGTGATTCTAGAACACCATCATTTCCATATTCTGTCCATATTCCTTCCCTTAATTCCCATCAGTCATCAATATCATCTAGAGATGAAGTCTTCAAAGAGATTAAAGATTTTGGAGAAGATAATTCTGTATCTTCACTTCATCTCTTCTTAGGGAATATGGACCTTCCTACTTCATCTTATCATGACTCCCTGGAGGAGTTGTGGGATGAAGAGGAAGAGCCAGAAGAAAAAGAAACCACGATGAAGGTTGTTCCTTTTGTTTATCACCAGTATGTGGATGTATTCTCCAAGGTGAAAGCAGAGAAACTTCCTCCTCACTGCGCCTGTGATCATCATATTGAGCCGGAGGGGTCTCTACCTCCAGTGGGGGTAATCTACTCTTTATCAAACCAAGAGTAAGATACACTCAGGGCCTAAATTTCAGAGAATGTGGAGAAAGGTTTCATCTGGCCAAGCCCCTCTTCAACAGGAGCACCTGTTATTTTTGTCAAAAAGAAAGATGGTGGCCTCCGTTTGGGTGTTGATTACCGCAAACTCAATGCTGTTACTAGGAAGAAAAAATATCCTGTTCCTCTGATGAATCAGATTCTTACTGTATTTAATGGCTCTTCTATCTTCTTCAATATTGATTTTCATGGTGCATATAACCTTCTCAGAATCAAGGAAGGTGATGAACATTTGACATGTTTTAGAACTAAATATGGCAGCTATGAGTATTTGGTTATGCCATTTGGGATCACCAATGCTCCTGCCTCTTTTGAAAACCTTGTCAATGATTTCTTTTATGATGTTCTTGATATTTATGTTGTGGTTTATTTCGATGACATTATGGTCTTTTCCGAATCTGAGGAAGAACATGTCACTCATGTGTCCACTGTTCTTGCCATACTCAGGGCCAATAACCTCGTTGCTAAGGCCTCCAAGTGCCTATTTCATGTTTCTAGTGTAGAGTATTTAGGTTATGTTGTTTCTTCTGAAGGCCTCAAGATGGACCAAGCAAAAGTCCAGCAAATTCTCAATTGGCCACCTCCAAGAAACCTCAAGGTACTTCAATCATTCCTTTGCTTTGCCAACTTTTACCGCCATTTCATCAAGAATTATTCAAAGAAAATTAGTTCGCTTACAATTCTCCTCAAGAAATATTCCCGTTTTTCCCTCAATGAAAAAGCTCTTAGACAGTTTCATCAACTCAAAGAGGCATTCACCATTGCTCCAATCCTTTCTCACTTTGATCCTTCTCTACCCACCAATGTAGAGACTGATGGGTCTGATTATGCCTTGGGTGCTGTACTGAGTCAGGTCTTTGACTCAAGAAAACATCCCATTGCATTTGATAGTCGCAAACCAGTTCCAGCAAAGCTCAACTATGAGATTCATGACAAGGAACTCCTTGGCATATTCTTGGCTCTCAAGTGCTGGAGAGCTTTTATCCTTTCCCTTTTGTCCTCCTTTGAAGTTCTCACCTATCATTCTTCACTTCTATACATCATGTTATCAAATAATCTCACTTGCCTTCAAGCCCGCTGGGCCAAATTTTTCTGAATTTCATTTTTCAATAACTTACCGCCCTGGCTGCCTGGCCACCCTTTTAGATGCATTGTCACGTCAGGACAATGTTTACTGTAAGGTTTGACTATGAAACAATAAGTAAAAATTACTAATATTTTACTTATTGTACTATGAATGTCCTCATAAATGAAATAAATAAGATAAAATAATTATAATACTAAAGAAATATAATAATTATAGCGTAAAATAATTATATTATTAAATAAATATAATAATATAATTTATATTATAAAAAATAATATATATAAATATATTTAAAAGCACTTTATTATTGTTACCAAAAAATAATAAACGCATAAAAAATTGTTTTCTATTAATAAAAAACAATTAATAACAATAATATTACCAATATTAAAGTTATAAATTAATATGAATACTATTTATATAAATTATAGAATTATTAAAAGTAATGATAGAGAAACATTATTATAATAAGAGAAATAACCTATTTTTAATACCTAATATAATAATTTTAAATAAATTCACACCTAGAAATGTAAGTAAAACTTATTAGAATTTTAGTTACAATAAAATTTAAGAGAAATTACAAATTTTCTTGGTTTTATGTGGAATTAAGGTTTTTAGGAGAAATTTAAACAAAACAGTTAAATAATTACAATAATGACGTCAAAGATGAAGATTATTATAAGATGATCTTTGGTCTTTAATAATTTCAAAGTTTTATATATAAATAATAAAGAAATTACCATTTTATTGAATGATTTAATGTTTTGTAAGCGTCTGAGGGGAAAACAGAGTAAAAAGAGCTCTATTTATAGTACATACCTCCCTCCTAGAGTCCAAAAGGCTTCTAGTAGACGTGCACCAATCATATCCACTGGAATTGATCAATAGTTTGACGTTTGGTGATGATTACATCATGATCAAACCATCTTATCTCATTATTACGCCATTATTTAGAGTTATCACTATAGCTCTAAGTTTGATGACTTCAAGGCTTGGCAGAACCCCAATATTCATGTATTTTATTAGTTTTAATCATAAAATAACAGTATTCACCAATTTTATCACTCATATGACTGTAAAACATAATTTGGGGTTACAGTGAGTGATCATAAATGATCAAATTAAGCTCAAGCTTTGATCCTTAATAAATTTTAAGATTTACACGATACAGCAATTAAGAGAGTGAATTCTAATAGCTAGGAATAAATTTATTATGCTTCCAAGAGCATTCCATTACATAATCAAAACTCTATTTTTGATGATTTTTCTTGTAACTCATCTTTTCTGTTGAAATTTAATATTTTAAACTTCAAACCATGATTTCAAGGGGTTATACCTTGAATATTATAATAAAAAATACATCATTCTTCACAAATTAACTAGTATAATCCAACTGTCTAATTTTTTTCAAGTTTGGACTACTTTCACAACAAAGTGGTCAACAGCTCTGTTGATTTTAATCAATAATCCCTTACAGGTTTTAACCTTGTTTATAACTTGTGAAAAAAACTTCATTTCTTTATTCCTACAGTAATTACATGATGACTTTATTTTTGGTTCATCACCCTATCATGCATATTTCAAAAGATATTAGCTAAAATCCTTGAATATATGCATTGACCAAAAAAGTGCATATATTCAGCTTAATTCCTTAAGTATTGACTTTGGAGCTTGGCTTCTTCATTGTTTCATATGTAGGAAGTTATGGAGAATCCAATGGTACCTTCTATTTCACATGCTGTTTCATTGGTCTTTGAGATAAATAAGGATTTGTGTTTTTCATAAGGTATTATTACTTATAACTCATTAAATATTGACTTTACAGATATGCCATAAAAATGGTATATGTGTATTTTACCATGGGGTATCCAATGGTATAATTTCTCTCACATGTTTGTTCATTGGCTTTTAATTTAAACCAAGTTTTATGCAAATTTATGGCATTTTTGTAGTTTTAAGGTAATTATTTTTAATGTATAATTATTTTAAATATTTCTTGTGACCTTTTTGGGTATGTGGTCATATCTCAAAGGTTCAAATTCCCTAGCACCTAAAAAGATTGTACCACAATCTGATATGTGTAATTAGGGTATCATCCACTGTCCTACCTCTTCAATAGACTTTGTTAGTCTTGAAGCTCAATAATGCTTAACTTTTCTATTTTTCAGGTTTTCTTTCATTTCTGAACCTTCTTAGTAGCTTATCAGCATTTTTTATATCTTTCTCAAGTAGCCATTCATCTTCTTGAGTTGAATTTCTATACCTTACAAGGTATTCTCTTTCTTTTTTGTTTATTTTCCTTCTTTCTTTAAGGACTTCTACAATTTTCTTTTCTTTTCCTTCTTCTAAAGGGGGAATTTCAAGTGGGGGTTTATTTCTTAGTGGAAATAACTCCTTGTCACTTGAGCTGTAAGTTTTTATCAGCCTTACAGGGAAAGTTGGGTGTTTGTTCATTAATTCACCTGTGAGCTCCAATTGCACAGCATTGGGTCCATGAGGTGCTTTTATCATAAATGGTCCTGCAAAGGAATCTTTCAATTTCTTTGGACCTTTTATGTTATTGAAATTAAGGGTTGATACTAGGACCAAGTCTCCTATTTTGAAGTCAGGTGGTTTATGACTTTTATCCCATTTTTCTTTTGCATATTTGAAAGAATCTTGCATACATCTGTTTGCATGGTGTCTTGCTTTATCAAGCATTATCTTAAAAATGCTTGCTGTTGGATGTATATCCACTAAGTCCTTTTTGAGGGTATCATAAGGAAGTCTTGCATTCCAACCTTTTTCTAGCATTGCTGGAGTTTTTCCAGTAGAAGAATGTATTGATGTTTTATATGCCAGTTCAAGGGCTGGTATTAGTGTACACCAATCATGGGTAAAACCATCAGAATGTTTGAATTCTAGTCCATAAGCACAGAATCTTCTGATCATATCCTCCAAGGTTTGTATATTTCTTTCTACTAAACTGTGAGCCTTAGAGGTAATTTCATATACCCAAAAGACCACAAATACAGAATTAACATATAAATATAAATAAAAGAAATTTATTTATATTATTATAATAAAAATCAAAATATAAATATAAAATTATATTCAAAAGCAAAAATTTAATTAACATTTAAAAATAAAATTACATTAAATTTTGAAATGATAAAATTACATTTATACTTGAAAAAATTAAGTAAAAATGAATTTTTAACAAAATTATAAAAAAATAAAATAAATTTGGAAAAAAGTTAAATAAAAATTATTATAACTTTTTATACAATAAAGACACATATGAAAATCATTTCACCATTGGATTCCTCATAAAAAATCAGGTGGGGTCACCTCTGAGTGAAATTTTTGTAACTCAACTCTAAATAAGCTTAAATTAAGTTTTTAGTATTTTCAATACAAAATTTAAAATCCTCAAAGCTTTAATTTAACTCACACCACATGTGGTGTTAACCATCAAATTTTGCGTTAAAATTGAGGTGTTGTGTTTAGTTTAGAAGCTAAGAGGAATTGAAGTATTTTCAATTGAATTCAATTGAAATGTCAAAATGTGCGTGTGTATTACATAAGTGAACTTTGATTTACATATGAGGTATCAATTATTACCGTATTTAACTGTACAACTCAATTGAATTTCATATGTAAATTATAAGTATAATATATGATGAGGAATTAAAGGAAAAATAAATTGGAAAGATTAAATTTGGGGGGGGGGGAAGGAACTCCAGCTCTAAGGGGGAGCTAGACCCCCAAAATCCTTGCTGACAGGGTTGTGGTGTCAAAATTCACGCAAACGTTCATCACTTTTGGCCTGGAATTGAGTTACAGGGTCTGTGGACTCAATTGATGATGAGGTTTTGATACCAACTGGGGTAGTTTAAGCTGTGTCCAAGAGGGTAAAACTACCCTTAAGATACGAATATAATAGTAAAAACTGGTTTAACTGGTGTCTACATCTCTTACACACATTCTGACATGTTTTGAAGTCTCTAGACCAGGTATTGCTATAGTAATGGCTGATTTAAAGGTCTAAAATGGCTAAAAATGGCTTAAACTAGCCCTTTTTTGGTCAAAACCAGGGTTCAATGATGCCATAATTGGCTTTTCTGTTGTCAGACTGTTTTTCACAACTGACAAGAGTAAATTTTACTTTTTGAGTAAGAAAATTGATGGCTATAAAAGAATGTCTTCTTTGCCCCACTTTTCTCTTCATGTTAGAATCTTTTCCTTTTATAATTAGCTTAAACATTGTTAAACCAATCAATAAAAGATTCCAAACACCTTTCTTAAATCATTTTAAACCTTTTAACCACGTGAAAAAATCATTATAATCATTTTTACCTCTGAACCACCCCAAAAGTGAATTAAAGCATCTTTCATCACTGTAAACTTTGTCACTTTGTTTCCAAATTCACTCTGGTCACTTTTGGGCGTGTTTTCTCTTTAATATTCTTTTTAAAGACTCTGTTCTTTAATGAATTGCTTGAAGTTCATTGCTCAATTAATTAAAATTGAAATTGCTCTTGAAGAAATTTCTTTTGTAGCCTTAAATATCTCTTGTAAAGTATTTTTGGATAAATTTTTATTGTTGGTAAAACAATAAATTTTTATAATATTATTGTTTTATACTAAGAAAGTTATAAACAATAAATTTGGTGTGTTACCTCTTGAAAATAATATTTCTTACTATTTTTAATTGATTTTTACCTTACACAAATTTTGAGGACAGGAAAAGTACTTGATTTTTAATCAAAGTTTCATATCCACAACTTACATAAACCATCAGTTTGAGGATGCTAAGCTGTTGAGAATGATAATTTTGTCCCAAAAAAGTTATGAAGGTTTGTCCATAATGCTGAGGAGAACTTTGGATCGCTGTCACTTTTAATATTCTGGAATAAGCCTGTATGGCTGATAACTTTATTCCATATCATTATGGCTGTGTCCATAGCTGTGTCATCTTTGTGACATGGTAGGAACATGGGAGTTTTTCTATACCTGTCAACTAATACTAGGCATGCATTGTAGCTTCTGTCTCCTCCTGGGGGTAATGCTGTGACCCAATCCATATGAACTATTTCCCAAGGTGTTCTTGGTTGTTGGTTTTGGATCATCATTCCAAATTTCTTTCCTGTGGCTCTGTTGGCTTTTTGACATCTGTCACAGGTTTGGCAGTATTCTGAAACATCTTTCTTCCAATTTGGCCACCAAGAGCAGGTTTTCACCCTATCTAGTGTTCTGTCTTCTGAAAGGTGTCCAGCTGCAATACTATCATGACACTCATGTAAAATAGTGTTTATCAGGGTTCTATCTGTTAAGGCCATAAAACATGTGTGTTTTATTCTATGGTAAAGGATTCCATCAAGGAGTTGGAATCTTCCTTCATCATATGCTTTTTTCCATGTTTCATCTAATTTTGATGAAAGTGATGGGTCTTTGCAGTCTTCCATTAGAAGTTGGCTTAAAATAAGGAAATTCTTGTCTATCTTATAGCTTTCATTTCACTTGGTTAAAGAATTCTGTACCAATGTCTGTAACACATATTCCTTCTATGTGGTGCACTTCCTGTGGTACCCATGCTGGATTGTCAGGGGTATTCGCTAGAGCCCATCTGCTAAGACCATCTGCATTTTTATGAATATTGCCAG
The DNA here is from genome assembly GCA_023105745.1 of Austropuccinia psidii. NCBI lineage: Eukaryota > Fungi > Basidiomycota > Pucciniomycetes > Pucciniales > Sphaerophragmiaceae > Austropuccinia > Austropuccinia psidii. Next base: position 7,349,045 of record JALGQZ010000010.1, on the reverse strand, counting down.
ATTTATGAACAATAGTCATATTTCCTCTGTATTCTTGGATAGAAATTTTCCATCTCAGCATATGTCTATTTGGAGTATTCATATTTAATAGAGATTTTACAGCATTACAATCTGTAATCACATCAAATACTGTTCCATCCAAGTAATGATGTAATTTTTCTAAAGCCCACACTAAGAAGAGGAATTCCATTTGGCTTGCTCCATATCTTGCTTCTGTTGGCTTTATCTGTCTTGAAATAAAACAAATTCGTCCTTCCACTGGTTTATCATTGATAATTTGTGTCTGGTGTAGTGCAGCACCTAGTCCTTCTCCACAAGCATCAATGTAAAGTTTGAAGGGTGGTTTCCAATCTGGCATTAGAAGAAATGAGGCATTTGTTAAGGAATTTTGCAAACCTTCATATGCCTTGACTCTTTCTTCTGTCATTTCATAGAGTGTTTGTTGATCACATAGTTTATACAAGGATTTGGCAATTTTTGCAAAGTCCTTTATATGCTGTCTATAGTAACCAGTAAATTCTAGAAATGATTGCACTTCTTGTTTGGTTTGAGGCATTGGCTTAAGTAGTACTGCTGCTACTTTATTCTTTTCTATGCCTAGACTAAGTCCAGATACAACATGTCCTAGTGCTTTTAGTTCACTGGATGCAAAATGACACTTTTTCAAGGAAATTTTCATATTCACTTGCACTATTTTTTGTAGTATCCTCTCTAGTCTTGTAAGGTGATTTTCCCAAGTTTCTGAGCAAACTATGATATCATCAATATAGATAATTAACCATCCTTCTGATAATTCTTCAGGAAATATGGTGTTCATCATCCTTTGGTAATGGGAAGGTGCATTTTCATGCCAAATGGCATTCTTAAGTATTCAAAAATCCCACAGTGGACTATTATCCTCAGTAGTTTCTTGGCATTGTCTGTTAAGACATTTTGATGAAAACCCTTTAAGGCATTCATGGCTTTAATGAACTTAGCTTGTGACAATTGTGTCAATGTCTCATGGATTCTGGGTATTGGATATCTGTCTGGAATGGTATAGGTGTTCAGGGCTCTGAAGTCTCCTACCATCCTTGATTTTCCATTATGCCAAGCTATAATGACAGGTGTAGTGACCTCTACCTGTTCATTATGTCCTACCTTTTTCAATACTCCAAGGTCCATTAATTCTTTAATGTGTACCTCCAAGGATTCTCTAGCCCTTGGACTAGCTGGGTAAGCAGGTGTCCTTAGTAAAGGTGGGTAAGGCTTTTCCACATTAAGAATTATATCCACTTCATGCCCAATTATGGCACCTAGTGGCTCCTTGTCAGTTTCAAAGGCATTTTTGTACTTAAATAAGAGGTCAATCAATTTTTCTGTCATTTTATCTGTTAATTCTTGATTGAATTCTGCCTCTTTAAGTTGTTCAGAAATAAAAAGTTCCTTTTCTGGAATTTTCTCTTCATTCTTAATAACTGTGATTTGTTTTTTGTTATTTAAGAAGCCAAACATTTGTCTTTTGTTGTCTCCTATGGTAAAATATCTATCTTTTTGGTTAGAGATATCTATACCATAAATTGATAAGTAGTCATTTCCAAGTATGAAGTGATTACTAGTACGATTGTTCATTACTGCAAAATCTACTTTAATTCTGACACATTGTGAGGAGTGAGGAAAAATTAGTGTTAAATCAATTATTCCAAAGGGCTGCATGCTCTCACTTGCACTACTAAATTTGACACCTTGTATTGGCATAAGACTTTCTTGCCAGTCTGGGACAATGGTTTTTAAATAACTTTCACCAACACAGGTGCAATATGCTCCTGTATCCAAGTTCACTTTTCCTTCTTGGTTATCAACCATAACAATACTTATACTTGATTTTCCAGCTGTAAATCCCAGTCCTTTTGCAGCTTTGGTTCTGTACATTTTGGCATCTTGTATATTTGTCAGGTTTGTGTCAGATGTCCCAACTTGTGGTAAGTTTGAGTTAACATCCAGTACTTCATAAATTATATCAATATTATTAATTTGTGCATTAATTATATTAATTTCATCACTTTCAGAATCTTCTGTTTCTTTTTCAGAGTCAGATTCCTCTTCTTTGTCATTGGGGTTTTCTGCTTCCACAATTTCATTAATCTTTGCCTTTTTGAGGCAATTATTGGCTAAGTGTCCAATACCTCAACATTTATGGCATTTTCTTTGCTCATTATTGTTAGATGTATTGGGCTTGAAAGATTATTTTGATTTATCTTTTTTAATAAATGGTTTATTTGGACTTTTAATGTCCAATTTCTTCCAAGTTCTGCCAATTTTTGTTCTTGTTAATATGTCTTCTAGTACATTGATATACTCTTCTGTTGAGCATGGTTCTATACACCTGCTTCTTAGGGCATGTTCTAGCTCTCCTCCACATTTTTTAAGTATTTTCATATGCACCATTTTTTGTGACATTTCTGGGTACAATGCATTTAGTCTTTCAACTTGTTTTGAGAACCAAGTTAAAGGTTTGTCTTTGTCTGGGTCAAAGAAAGAATTTTCAAATGCATTTTCTATTTTGTACCTCCAGGCATCATTAGCCCACTTGGTGATTATTTCTTGTTTCCACCAAGACCAGGTATTTTTGCCATTTGTTTTCCTCATGCCATAATACCATTTTTTTGAAGATTTTTCAAACAATGAATGTAATCTTGCAGTGATTAATTCATCTGGTATGGCATAATCTTCTTTTAGCATGTCAATTGTTTTGATAAATGACATGTGGTCATATTCACTTTCTCCTATGAATGTTGGCCATTCTTTTAATTGAGGTGCTTCCTTCATTAAGACTTGGTTATTGTCTTGGTGACTTAAGTCTGTTATGAATTGATTTGTTAATTCCTGTTTTGGTTTAACAGGGCTTCTTATGTGAGAAAATGGTGTTGATAACTTTGCCATATTTGAATTAGCCTCATTAATTTTATCCATTTTTTCAGTGATAAGCCTTATTTCACTTTGAATGTCATCTTTCAGATGCATTCTTGCTTCATCACTCTTTTCCACATGGTTCAAAAGTAATTTTTGGTGTGATGAAGTCTCTTCTTCAAATTATTCTACAGAAATGCTTAATTTGTTTAATTTTTCTGTAAGTTTATAAATACTCATGTCAGAATTGATTATCAAAGTTTTTTCTTTGATATCACTTATGTATTTGTACAACTCTTGTTGTCCTTGTATTATTTTCTGAGTATTATCAATTAATACTTTTGGTTTATTATTTTCAATCATAAATTTTATGTTATCAATTTCTTTTTTATTTTGTACAAAAAGTTTTATTAAAGATGATAAGCTATTACCTATTTCTTGGAAAGATAATAAACTGTTTTTGATGTATTTAAGAGGTAAAATACTATTTTTAAGCTCTGTTAAAGTATTTAAAACATCAGGACACAAGGTTATTTCTTTGGGAAATGGGGTTGTCTCATTCTTTTCTCCTCTTTGTCTTTGAATTCCATCAAAGTTCTGGCCATGTTGAAGACATTGTCCATGGCATCTTTTTGGATTTTGGGGATTGTGTAGCTTGGGGAATATGGTTTTCTCCAATTATTTTTCTTGTTCTTCTTCCCTTCTTGGGGAATTGGGATGGCTTGGGGACTGCTGGTAGAAGCTACTGGGGCTTCTTCCTTGGTTGCCTCCTTCTTTTTGGCATGATACTCCTTGATCTTTTTGATTTGAGGTTTGGATGATAGTGGATTCCATCCATTGAAGTATCTCACTATTTCCTCCTCTTTGAGGAACTTTTTTAGGATGTGCCAGGAGTTCATCACTCCTTGGTGTATTTGGGGCAACATTTTCCAATCTTTGTCCTTGTACACCATGTAGTACTGTTTGTACTGGCTCATGTAAATGTCTATTTGAGCCCTCTGAATGTGATTTGTACCTGTTTGAGTCACTCATACTTAGCTCCAATTCTGGTTCAGATATCATGGGCATTTCTCAGACTTGCCTTTGGGATAAGACACTTCCTTGTGTGGATTCTGTTCCACTGGGGATATTCCCCTTCCTTTTCCCTTTTGACGAATCAATTCTACCTCTGAGTCCAGCTCCATCTGATTGGATGGAGTATTGAGAGCCTCTTCTTGTAGTAATATTTCAAGAAAAAATAAGAAATAAGAAGATTTCGGAACAGGAATTCTTCTTATGGCAACTTATAAATGAGGTACTCACCTTCAGAGTCCTGAATAGTGGGTACTGGAAAGTCCAATTTCTTGGCTTTCTTTTTCTTAGTGATTATTGGTGTTGGAGGCTTTGACGAGTTTCTTCCACCAATCTTTCAACAGTGGTTTGGTTGTCCTGTGTTGGATTGTCTTCAAACACTAAAAAAGACAAATAAATATAAGTCTTTTATATAAAAGTGTTATTTTTGGTAAGATATGGCAATTTTCCATGTAAAAATTGCTTTTATATCTTTTTTAAAAAGTGAAAATAATTAAAGAAATAAAATTAAAATGAATAAAATAACTTTTTTATTGGTTTTTAATATTTTTATTTTTAAAGAATAGAATAAAAATGAATATGATTCTTTTATAAAATATCTTTTTAAATCACTAGAGTCACTCAAAGAAAGTTTTTGCAAGTCTAAGGATGTGAAAAACCACGTGTAAGACAGTACAATTGCTTTCCAAATGCCTCAATAGCTTTTAAAATCAATAAATATAGAATTATTATATAATATTATGATTATAATTATAATTTATTATTGGATAAGCCCAATTAGAATCTTTTTAAAGGTTTTTTAGAGTAAATATCACGGCCAGGCCCCCAAATGTAAGGTTTGACTATGGAACAATAAGTAAAGATTACTAATATTTTACTTATTGTACTATGAATGTCCTTATAGATGAAATAAATAAGATCAAATAATTATAATAATACAGAATTATTATAATTATGGTGTAAAATAATTATATTATTAAATAAATATAATAATAAAATTTACATTACAAAAAATAATACATATAAATAAATATATTAATATAAGATAATTAATATATTTAAAAGCACTTTATTATTGTTACCAACAAATAATGAAGGCATAAAATATTGTTTTTCATTACTAAAAAACAATTAATAAAAATAATATTACCAATATTAAAGTTATAAATTAATATAAATACTATTTATATCAATTATAGAATTATTAAAAGTAATGATAGAGAAAAATTTATTATAATAAGAGAAATAAACTACTTTTAATACTTCATATAATAATTTTGAATACATTTACGCCTATAAATGTAAATACAACTTATTTAATTTTAGCTACAATAAAACTTAAGAGAAATTACAAATTGTCTTAGATTTATGTGGAATTAAGGTTTTTAAGAGAAATTTAAACAAAACAGTTGAATAATTGCAATAATCATGTCAAACATGAAGATTATCATAAGATAATCTTTGGTCTTTAATAATATAAAAGTTCTAGATATAAAGAATAAAGGAATTAGCTTTTTATTTAATGATTTAATGTTTTGTAAGCGTCTGAGGGTAAAACAGAGTAAAAAGAGCTCTATTTATAGTAAATACCTCCCTCCTGGAGTCTAACAGGCTTCTAGTAGACGTGAATTGATCATATCCACTGGAATTGATCAATATTTTGAGGTTTGGTGATGATTACATCATGATCAAACCATCTTATCTCATTATTACGCCATTATTTAGAGTTATGACTATAACTCTAAGTTTGATGGCGTCAAGGCTTGGTAGAACCCCAAAATTTGTGGAATTTATTAGTTTTAATCATAAACTAACATTATTAACCAATTATATCACTCACATGACTGTTAAACTTAATTTAAGGTTACAGTGAGTGATCATAAATGATCAAATTAAGCTCAAACTTTGATCCTTAATAACTTTCAAGATTTACATGCTAAAGAAATTCAGAGAGTGTATTCTAATAGCTTGGCATAACGTTATTATGCTTCCAAGAGCATTTTATTACATCATCAAAACTCTATTTTTGATGATTTTTCTTGTAACTCATCTTATCTGTTCAAATTTAATATTTTAAACTTCAAACCATGATTTCAAGGGGTTATACCTTGAATATTATAATAAAAAATAATACATCATTCTTTACAAATGAACTAGTATAATCCAACTGTCTACTTTTTTTTAAGTTTGGACCACTTTCACAACAAGATGGTGAACAGCTCTGTTGATTTTAATCAAGAATCCCTTACAGGTTTTAACCTTGTTTATAATTTGTGAAATAAACTTCATTTCTGTACTTCTACAGTAATTACGTGATGACTTTATGTTTGGTTCATCACTCTATCATGCATATTTCAAAAGATATTAGCTAAAATCCTTGAATATATGCGTTGACCAAAAAAGTGCATATATTCAGCTTAATTCCTTAAGTATTGACTTTGGAACTTAGCTTCTTAATTGTTTCATATGTGGAGATTTATGGAGAATCAAATGGTACCTTTTATTTTACATGTTTTTTCATTTGAATTTGAAATAAATAAGGATTTGTGTTTTTTATAAGGTATTATTACTTATAACTCATTAAATATTGACTTTACAGATATGCCATAAAAATGGTATATGTGTATTTTATCATGGGGTATCCAATGGTACAATTTCTTTCACATGTTTCTTCATTGGGTGTTAAGTTAAACCAAGTTTTATGCCAATTTATGGCATTTTTGTAGCTTTAAGGTAATTATTTTTAATGTATAATCATTTTAAATATTTCTTGTGACCTTTTTCGGTATGTGGTCATATCTCAAAGGTTCAAATTTACCCAGAGAGGGGGGGAGATTTCATCAGCAAGAATCCAATGAATTATCAAAAAAAACTAATCAAGCAAGATTAAATTCAAGCCTCAAAGTTCTTTGTAGTCAAGGTGGAATCATTTTCAAGTTTATTGACTCAATCAAGAAAGCATTATGGCATTATTCTCAATGTAGAAGTATTCTTCAAGATTATTCTGTTTATTCCTCTTCCCAACTTCTCCTGCTCAAAGACTGGGTGATGGTTTCAAATGACCCCACAATTCAACTCAGCATACTTCAAAAGAGGAATGACTCTCTAACTGGACACCCTGGCCAAGAAAAGACTCTCAAACATGTCAAGTGGGATTTTCACTGGTCTGGAATGACTCAATTTATCAAGGATTATGTCTCATCCTGTCAACAGTGTTCAAGAAACAAAAATATTTATCACAAGAAGTTTGGACTCCTAAAGCCTCTTCCAATTCCAAAGGGTCATTGGATTTGTCTTTCAATGCCTTTCATCACTCAATTGCCACTGTCCAATCAATTTGACTCAATCCTTGTCATAGTGGACAGATTCTCAAAAATAGCAGTTTTCATTCCAACAATGTCTTCAATAACTTCACTGGATTTGGCCCATTTATTCATCAAGAATATTTTATCAAAGCATGGCATTCCTTCAAGCATTTTTAGTGATAGAGGTTCTCTTTTTGTTTCTTCCTTTTGGACCAATCTTTTTCAGCAGCTCAAGATTTCAAGAGATCTGTCAAGTTCTTACCATCCAGAAACTGATTGACATACAGAGAGGGTAAATCAGATACTAGAACAGTACCTTCAGATGTATGTAAGTTATCATCAAGATGATTGGAACACCTGGAACCCTCTGGCTGAATATGCCTACAGCAACTCTGACCACTCTTCAACAAAAAAATCACCATTTTTTACTTTTTATGGAAGAGATCCACAATTTGACTCAGTTCACATTACTCAAGATACTCCTGCTGGAAAGTTATCAACAAAAATCTAATCAGTACAGCAAGATGTCAAGAGAGAACATGAAGTTGCCATGAACAGGTTTAAGAGGTATTCAGAGAAAAGTAGAGCAAGTCCACCTGTTTTCAATCCTGGTGACATAGTATGGCTTTCTTTCAAGAACATCAAATCAACTAGACCCACCAAAAAACTGTCTGAAAGATGGTTGGGTCCTTTTCCAATCTTGAAGAAAGTCAGCACTCATGCCTACCACCTCCATGGAAGTCCATCCACCCAGCCTTTCATATTTCACTCTTAGAACCAGTAAAGACATCAACAATCCCAAATAGGCATCAAGAGCCTCCTTCTCCAATCATCATTGAAGAAGAAGAGTAATCAGAAGTCTCTCAAATACTGGACTCAAAGCTCAAGAGAGGAAAATTGTGGTATTTGGTGGAATGGAAAGGTTTCAGTCAAGACTCTGAAAGATCCACTTGGGAACCAACTGAAAACCTCAAGAATTGTCCTGAACTGGTCAAGGATTTTCATTCTTCATATCCTGACAAGCCAGGCCCCAATTCTTTAAGAGCTTGATTTTTCATGGTGCTTGGTGGAGAGAGGAATGACCAAAAGTAAGTCTCACTCCTGGTATGAACCTTTAGAGGTATTCTACCCTTTCTTGTTTTAAGCATCACCTTGGCCACTCTGTGAGCACTCTGCAATTTTTGGACACAGATCTTTGGCCTGGATTTCAACATCAATTCCAAAGATTATGGCCATTTTCACTTGGGTAAATGGACCATTCCTTTCCTTAATTTCTTTCCAAGTCATTCTTTCAGCAAATTTATTTTGTTTTTATGGCACTGGCAGGAAAGGTAATTACCAAAAGTAAGTTCCTCTCCTGGTTTGCACTTTCTTGAGGGGTCTCCAATCTGTCAAAACATCATCTTGGCCACCCTGTGAGCATCTGGAATCAAATTTTCCTTTCTGGGTCCTTGGCCGATTCCAAAATCAAATACAAACCTATATGATGAATATTTGAACCTCCTCAAGCTTCATTTCTCTTTTATTTTTTCCTTCCTTAATTTCATTTTCATTCTTTAATTTTCTTTTTACTTTCATTTTCAATTTTCTTTACTTACACCAAATAAATGAATGAACTGACGTCATTCATTTAAAGTTTACATAAATTCTGAAGCCAATGTCAAAAGCAGATCAAGCAAGTCCTGCATCACATGCCAACTTTTCAGTTTCAGTATCCAATTATTTTTCTCTCAATAACTCCTCTCAAATCCCTGTCTCAAATCCTTTCCAGTTACCTCAACAGGCTTCACCTTGTGTTGGTGCTCAGGAGCTCACCATTCCAAGGTGGGGAGTACTGTCACAATCATGGCAATTACTCTCCTGGACTCCATATTGCATATCAGTACCATATCAATATTATGGAAATTTGGCCATATCCATAATCACTGGCCAAATTGGCCCTCTCATCTTTTCTGGCCTTTAATGGTCATTTCACTCCTGGGGCCAACCTGGACCCTTCACTATCATCAGGCCTTTCCAGGCCATTCTCTGCTTTTGGGCACTTTCAGGTATTTTCCAACCAACAGGGAAAATACAGCCCAAAAGCCTTTATTTGGCTTTGTAAGCTTAAAATACAGTTTTGTACATTTTGCGCATTTTTGCTGTATTCAGCTGTATATTCCATTTTCCCATGTATTATGGGGAATATGTCCAAAAGGCCATATCAGGCCTTTTGGGGCTTAATTTCCAGTTTTGTGCATTTTTGTGCCCTTTGTGAAAATACAGTTTTAAAGCTGTATAAGCTGTATTTGGCCAGTACACCCAGAATCACCTTGTCACCTCTGAAGTCACCCAAAACCCAATTCTCATTCTCATCCTCCTGACTTCACTCACAAAGATCTTTGGCAACTTTCACCCTTCAGCAACTCAAATTGTAATAAAGGGTGTTATACACCATTCTGTACCCTTTTTCACCAACAATCCAATGGTGTAAATATCAGAGGGGTAATTTAACATTCAATAAGTGACCAAAGTGTCATGTCATCCAGAGGACCCATCAAGGCTCAAGTGCAGGTGTAATTTTTCAACAACCAATGACGCCATCAGGAATTAATTGGTTATTCTCACTTCAAGTATTCCTTCCAAGGGCATACTGTCAATTCATTCCCAAGGGGTATTCAAGAGGCAGTTCCAAACAAGTTGTCAAGTTTCATTGCTCCATCAATCCAACTTGGAAACCAAATTCATTTCAATACAGTCTGGACTCATAAAGAACTGTATTTCAATCATACATCATGGGAAAATCATTCAACACAGTTCATTTCCCAATCCGGAAAGGTATACACTTAATCAAGCTTTCAATAAAGCTTCAAATGTTCAATACAGACCAGCTGTCAGCCTGAAGGAGTCAAGCTCTCAACCTTTTACATATACAAGCCTCCTTTGACCCTGGAGGGCTTTCCCCCAGTTAATTAATATATTTTGATTTTATTTTATCTTTATTTATCTTATCATTTTTGTTAAGTGAATACTGATATTATGAAGTCAGTCATTTAGCACCTTTTCCCTTTTCTTTCTTTGCCTGTCAGTGGATATTTGGTGGTCATATCCTTACTAATTACATTGTTCATTTTGGCAGGTTGAAACAGTGATTAAGGACTTACTTGGTTGGCTCTTTGGCCATATGGCTTCCCATCTTTCTATTTGCATCTCATCTTTGTACTTGCATTCTTCTTAGAGAAATTAAATTAGTTATTTTTGTTTTCTTTATTATTTTGGAGTCTTCCAAGTGAGTTCCCTGATTACTGAATGCCAGGCCACTCTTGATTTTCTGTCCAAGAGCCCCTGTGACAGTGCAACACCAAAAAAATCATTGTATTCACCAATGGCTCAGATATACCAGGTAAGAGAAAGGGAGAAGAAGCAAAACAATCACACAAAAGGCCAAAAATGATACAAGAATATTGAGCTATGAGATGGAAATCATTGGAGTATTATTAGCAATAGAAGGAATCAGCGGAGAAATCTGAAGGAGAACATTTGAAACAGGAAACAGGAATCAAAAGGAAACAATTTTTATATTAAGAAAAAATGCAGGAGAATTATGAAAGATAGGAAATTTAGCCAAACATTCTGTGGCACAATTCCTCTATCTCAGGCAATATAGAGACTTAATAACTCTACAAAAGTTCATGCTGGTACAAATGTGGTGGTGCTTAGGACATTTAGGAATAGGGGGGAATTAGAATGCCAATGAGGAGGCAAATAAGGCAGCATTAAACACAACAAACAAAAACAGGTTTATAAGAGATATTTGAAGGATATAGGGAAGAATAAGAAAGACACACCTCTTACAAAAGAAGAACAAGAGAGAATAAAATTCAAAAAAAAAACCAAAGTTAATATTCAAGAAATTAAATACAATGGAGAAAGGAAAAAAGCTAATAATTAATCAATTCTAAAGTAAGCATACAGCACTCAACCAGTACCTGCACCAAATCAAGGAAAAAGGTGATCCACTCTGTGAAGAATGTCAACAACTTGAAGTGGTAAAACCCTTTCTAACAGATTGCCACAGTTATAAAACTCAGAGAGAGAAATTAAAGACCAGCTGAAAGAAGGATAAAATTTGGTATCAGGAGGTAAAACTAGAAGAACTACTTGACATACCAGCAGCAATCCCCACATCATGGCATTCATAGAAGAAATCAGGAGATTTGAGTATATGAAAACTGACCTAAAGAAACTGGAAGAAATCAACATTCAAAAGGAGAGTGAAAAAGTTGAAACAGACAGTTGTAGGAGGAAGTACACCCAATAACATTAACCACTTGAAAGAGAAGATTGGGAGGACAAACTTACCCTGGAGATGGTTAAATCAAAAGAAAAACACAAGTGTGGCCCTAAACCTCAAGAAAAAAAGAAATAGTGCTGAATTTAAAATAAATTACATTAAAAAACATCTCTCTAATAAAAAACTGTTTTTAAAATAAAATAGTAAACATTTTACCAAATAATTTTAAAAAAAACAAAATAATCAATGTTAAAATTCATATAGGTCCTTTTATGTTTTTAAACCTAAAACTCACTTTTTTTATAATATCCATCTCTTGACTTTTGAACTCATCTTCCTAAAAAAATTAGGTGTCAATCAACTGAATTAAATCTGATAGTAGAGGACTACATTGGCAACGTCAAAGTGTCACAGGGTCTCTAGTGGAAATACAAGAGTGGCCTGGCACTCAGCAATCAGGGAACTCACTTGGAAGACTCCAAAAGAATAAAGAATAAAATAATAAGAATGACTTCCTCTAAAAGATATGCAGGTACAAGATGAGATGCAAAAGAGGAAAGGGAAGCCAAATGGCCAAAGAGCCAACCAAGTAAGCCCTTAATCACTGTTTCACCTGCCAAAAATGAAAAATGAAATTAGTAAGGATATGACCACCAAATATCCATTGACAGGCAAAGAAAGAGAAAGAGAAAGGTGCTAAATGACTGACTTAATAATATAAGTATTTGCTTAACTAAAATGAAAAGAAAATAAAGATAAAATAAAATCAAAGTATATTAATTAACTGGGGAAAAACCCCCCAGGGTGGAAAGGGTAGCCAGTATATGTGAAAAGCTGGGAGCTTGAGTTCTTCAGGCTGAAAACTGATCTGTATTGATCCTTGAGGCTGTATTGATTGTTTTGGGAATTGATACAGCTGGCTAATATTGAAATTGAATTGGGTTGAATGAACTTCCCATGCTTGAAAATGAAATACAGTTCTTGATGGATCCAGACTGTATTGAAATGAATATGGTTGCCAAGATGGATTGAGTGGAGCTTTGACACTTGACCAATTCTTTTGGCACTGCCTCTTGAATAAACTTTTAGAATTAATTGACAGTATTCCATTGGAAGGAATACTTGGAGTGAGAATAGCCAATGACTGCTTGATGGCGTCATTGGTCTTTGACGCTGAAACACTTGCTCTTGAGCCTTGATAATTCCTCTGAATGATTGGGTGCCTTAATGACGTGATGAGATGTTGGAGTGTTGAAATGACCATTTGATATTGCCACCATTGAATTTCTGTTGAAAAATGATGTACAATGATATATAACATTATTTATGGCGTATTGGTTCATTGGCAAGAAGATTACGTCCAAAGGTCTTGAGATGGAAAGGCAGAGGGGAAAAGGATGGATGTGATGGCTTCAGAGCTTGGAAAGGTGTTTCTGGGCCCTTTGGGGTTTTGGCCACTTTTGGGTTCTGAGCCAGAAACTGGCCCAAAAGGCGGGAAAGTGTCTTTTGGACACTTTGCGTCACAGTGCGCAAAAATGCGCAAATGTGCAAAGTGCGCAAAAAGTGTGCAAAAGTGTGCAAATGCGCATTATGACCCCAAATGGCCAAAAACAGCCATTTGGGCCATTTCCCCTGGTTTTGAGGGAAATGAGCAGAAATACCCATTTGGGCATAAATTGCCGCTATGGGTTCTGGATTGAGGTGAAGGGCCATGAAGGCCCCAAAACACAAATGGTCATAAATGGTCCATAAGATGATGACATGGCCATATTGGCCACTGGTGACGGTTATGGCCAATTGGCCATAAAAGAACTGTGGCTTGATATGCCATATGGGGATCCAAGGAGGTGAATTGCCATGGTTGTGACACAAAGGGGGACCAACCCAAAAAAAGAACAAAGAAACGTTAAGTTTATTCAACTTGTAATCAAGGTTTTGAGAGCTCCCAAATCTTGTATAAGCTTAAAAATTCAACAATATAAGTTTTAAAACCATATCAAAAGTTAAGCTTTGGTGTGTATTGCTATTTTACATGGACAAATAGCAATAACTTCAATAATTAATCAAAAATCCAATTATTAATGGATTTGCTTGAAGCTTCAAAAAAGCTGACAATTCAAAGCTATCTGCATATAAATCAAATTATAAATATCTTTTTTAAATAGTTTTAATTGGTAATTAGCCTTGAAATTAACTTTTTTAATTATTATTAAAGAAAAATTTGATTTCTTTAAAAATTAATTAAAAATTCATTTTACAAGATTTCTGCTTGAAACTTTATTTTTATGTTTTCCATGTGATGAACTTGAATATGAACTAGCTCATTTTATATTTGAGCTTAAATAGCTAATACAAAAGAGGATTATAGTTACTTGGAGTTAAGAATAAAACTGGTAACTTTAAAGTGGATTCAAAATTTAAGTTACCTTAAGCTAAGAACCTTATTTTTAAGCATGTTTCTTCAGTTTTGTGTAGAAGGCCCTTGATATCTATTATTAATCATGGGAGCTTCTCTGCAGGCATAAAAAGAACCTTACCATCACTGTTTTTTCCAACAACCAATTGTCATTCAAATCAATCAGACATTTTAAACAAGTAATATTTTATTAAATAGAAAATCTTATATTATTAAACTAACTCTTAAGTTATTTTACTCTTTATCAATTATAAATAAAAATCTAAATCATAGAGTTTAGATTATATTGTTGGAATAACCAATAACATATTTTATTATATAAAATTGTTCTCTTGAAATATATTTTAAATCCACAAATTTCCTCCAAAAGCTCTTAAATATTATTTTATCATAAAAGGTTTTTTTATCTAGAAAAATATTTATTTTTGGTGTGTTTTTAAATCATAAAAATTATCTAATACTGTAACTGTTGTTTGACTTTTTTTATTGAAAAAATATTAGTAATTTTTCTTTAAATTTCTATTTATTTATTATTTAGAATTAGATTTTTACATATAGAATTTTTCTATAAGATCTATCTATGCACAGTGTGTGTGATATTTCTTTTATAAAGAAGATTTAAATTATTTGTGAGGGGATAAATATCAATATTTTCCATGTATAATTGTCTCATTAAGAGCTTTCTACTTCTAATTATTATAACTTTAATTGACCATAATAATTAGAGAATAATTATAAATTACTATAATTATTAAGTTTTTTTTTATAATTGAATTATTTAACAATAATTAAATTGCTTTTTTATATATAGAAATTATTTCTAATAATTATATTAATTTGTGGTTGTAAGATCAAATTATATTATATATTTCTACTGAGGTTGGTCATAATACTCTTGATATTTGTTACTATTATCAAGAGTTTCTTAGACAAACCTTTCAATATTTTAGTTCTTTACCATTCATAAGAGCTGCCTAAAGTCTTGCTAACATTGAAATGACAGTTTTAACAGAAGGATATATTTGAATTGTATCTACCTTATCTTATAGCTTATTTACACTGTTCCTCTTTTAGGTATTCTAATTTTTACTTCATATGTCATTACAATTCTTTATTGATAATGCAATCATTTTAGTTTCCTCATGAGCTTACAGCAATAATACCACAGCCATTACAAAAAATCCCCATATTTAGCAAAGCTAATAAGTTGAAATTAGAATAAATTAACTTACAATCAAAGGTTGGATCTCCAAAACCTTTGAGAATCAATCAGCCCACACAGTTCAAACAAAAACAAATCAGGTATTAAAGAACATAAATGATAAATTCTAAGAAGAAAATATTTTTTAATTGAAGCAGTAAAACTTACAAACAGAAATCATAAATTGTGTGCAAAGAAAAAATCAAGTGCTAGATGGCTGTTACAAAATCTCCACAAATAAACTCACTTAGCTGACCCTTCCTTTATTATTTCCCCCATCTTCTACACTATTCCCCTGAATGAATGCCCTACCTGCTTTTATATAAATGATGACACTGATATAGCAGATATATGTGAAAGAAATGTGATTTGAAAAGAGGAAATAAAGAATATCAGATGGCTAGGAAGTCCTATTGAAAAAGAAAAATATTACGGATTGTTACTATTATGTGTAGAAAACAGACAATTAGCAATAGAAATAGTAAGAGGTGACGACTTACTTTATAATGGAAATCTGCTACATGTAGCCAGATATCAACAAGCCCCTAAGAGATTCTACAATTTCTTGAAGGTAGGAAATCTGTCTATAAGCTGAAAAAACAAATCAGTATGCATTAAGTGTTGAGGAGAACACTTCATCAGTTCTTGTAAGTCTATCAGTAAAGAACAAGATTTAAACGATTGTGTGGGATCTAAGTAAGCTGATGAAAATAATAACATAACAATAGATGAAGCAGATTTTATATACAAAAATTCTGTGTATAGTTCCTCTTTCTCTATAAAGCAAGCTGAAATTTCGTGTATGAAGAATAACCCTAATAGCACACCATAATAAGTAACATCCCTCAGTCATTTATCTCCCTTCAAAAAGGAAACTCAAAAGAAGAAATTAGATTAACTATTCCATGTTTTTGTAAAGAAAATACTCACAAAGAATAAAGGTACTAAGCAAATATAGAAAAAAATCAACTTATTAAATCTCAATTGAATTTGAATAAAATAAATGATACTACGTTTAATGTACTAAATACTGAACAATCCTCATTTATTGTATTACACCAAGAGCCATGGGTCTGCATCCACAATTGAATACCTCCTCAACACCAAGCATGGAATTCATTAAAAACTTTTAATACTCATAAAACCAGGGAAGAACATCCCATATCATGTATATACCTAAAGAAACTTTCTCCAAACACTTAATCACTATTTCCCCCCAACCTGCAATTTAATTAATGAAATAACAGTCAGATTTTCAGATAACAGTCAAGAATCAATAATATGATTATAGGTTTACAAAATTCTCCCAACATTTGAAGCACTCACTCCATTAGAAAACTGGCCGGAAGAATTTGACTTAAGACAAAACCCCACAATTATCACAATCAACTGAAAACTTCATCACCCTTCTTGCAATCCATAAAGCTACTATCACTCTCAATCCAAACCCAAAAGGTTCATAAAATTAATGTAAAATAAAAGCGTATACCTAACCTCACCTTGTGAAATACCAAATTTCTTAGATTGAAGAGGAGTAGACACAATATATGAGTTTCTATGGGAAAACACAAGGGAGAAAACAATCAATAACTTGGCTAAAGTACTACTTAAAAATAATGCTTCTGATAATCAAACAATTTTGAACCTAATTTGCCTTCATTTTAGACATAAGCAAATCAAAAAACAAAAAAACAAGTATTAAATTGAAAGACATATACAAAAAAGAATTTAAAAGATATTTCCGAATAGAATTAGACAGTAAAGTTCATGAAAATAACAACACAAAGGAAGGACACATAGAAGAAACTACTTCAATGATAACACAAGAAATAATTACTAACTTTAACAAACAAGCTAAAATTTTTAATATGAACAGAAAAAGGAAAAAATTGATGTGGGATACAAAATCCTAGACCCTCTGATAGAAGTTAGAAATAAAGCAAGAAAATTGTTCTTATCAGTAAAAAGCCAAGAGGCACAATCATTTTATTATCAGTGGCAAAAAAAATTCAAGATAGCGCTTGAGAGATTGAAAAAAGTTTATTGGAGAAATCTTCTAGCGAAGAAATCCCATCATTCTTTCAAGGCATATAACGAAAAAAAAAGAACTAATACTATATTACCAATTTTGAAAGAAGATGGGAGCTTAGCTATTAATAATGCCAAAAAATCCAAAATCCTCTATCAAGGAACTTTGGAGATTAAAAGTTCTGTTGATTTATCGAGCTTTTTTCAATTCCATCTTCTGTTTTCCTCTTATTGACCTTTGATATAAATCACAGAAGTTTCAAGAGCTATTGAGGAGCTCCCGAAGCAAAAGGCAGCTGGACCCAATGGCATAACTAATGAATAAAATAGAATTTTAGGAGAAATAATTTCTCCTAAACTAGTTATGATTTTCAATTCATGTTCAAAATTGCGATATTTTTCCAGAGCTTGGAAAATAGCTATGACCTCAATTGTTAGAAAGGCTAACAAAAATGATTATTAAGAACCCAAAGCTTATCAGCCAATAGATTTGTTGAACAAATTAGGAATGTTTTTTGAAAAAAATCATCAATAATGGAATTTCCTTCAAGGATTAACAAGCTGAAGCTCTGGCGAATGGCCACATGGGAGGTATACCAGGAAGAAGTATTTATTATGCCTTTGTAGTCTGGGCCTCTTGGATCAGAGACAAGTTGAGGAAAAACTTATATGTTTTTGAATTATTTCCTTGATACAAGCTCAGCTTACCCTCCAGTGGTAAGTGAAATACTTATTGATGTATTAATCAGGAAAAAATGTCCCTAATATTTTATTTTTTAATTATCTCCTTTTTATCTTAATGTAGTACTTTACTAAATATAGCCTATTTCTTCTCTGAATCTTTTTTATCAAAAGGAAGATAGTTACAGGCCTCTTCATAATCAATAACACTCTACCTAATCTGTAGCTCATCCTTATTAATATATAATGCTCTTTAATTAGATGACCAGGAGATATCATTAAGATTTATTGATGATGTTACCCATCTAGTATCCTGAAAATTAAAAGCCGAAGGAATTACACAAATCAAAAAAACTTGCCGATTCATCAATAGCATGGGGTCTAAATTATGGTGCTGTATTTCATTAAAAGAAAGCAAAAATTATTATGTTATCTCCCAAAGAAAGAAAGTGGATTGGATGATTTTTCATTTTGAGATCAACAATTAATATTTAGCAAGGAAGTCAGATAGCTAGGATTAACTTTAGATAGAAAACTGAACTTCAAAAAAAGTTTGAAAAATGTCAAAAATACCTTCAAAAACTCATCTAATAAACTGTAACTAATTATCAATCCTTACCATGCACTAACAAACTCAGAAAAAAGACAAGTAATATTAAATTTAATTCAATATAGAGTATATTTTGTGTAATAATTTAGGATAGATGTTATTATGACAATAGCAGCTTTAGTTAACCTATGACTATGTGTAGAGCTGTCACTGTTTTGTAAATAGACATCTCACCCATTGTAAACTAGTTCAAGCTTGTGTCTGGCGTCTTCTCGTGATTTTTTCTCCACCCTATACCATTGAGAGTAATTTTCTTCATGAAAAGAACGACCAAGAGTGATCTATAATTCTCCGATCTATGAAATCTTAATAATCTAAAAGCCCTGTGTTCGCTTCTGGACCCATTTCTTTACTCCACCTCAAGATCAATTCTTTGAAAAAGGCCTCCCCATAGAAGAAATTGATCCATTTTCAGAGTCAAGAGATGATTTGGAATTAATGCTTCAGAGCCATAGCTGACAAATGTCACAAATGCAGTTGGATCATGTAACCAATATTGCATCTATTTATGCAGAAATTCCTTCTTCTCCAAATGTCTTTCCTCAAAATCATTCTACCTCTTCTTATACTTCTTATTTAAAGTGTTTTGGAGACCCTCAAACATTTGCATTTTGCTTTATTACTCTCCTTGATGACGGCTCTAATGTTGATACCTGCATCAACAATAATAACAATAATTTGTCATTCATCTATGAAAGTGAAGCTTGTATTGAGGATCAGGTTTTATTTTGTCATCCCTTGGCCCAAGTTATCATTGACTAATTATTCATTTCCTTTCTGCTACTCTTCCTCATGAATTTATTTTAAGTCTGGGTGTACCAAGTTTTCCACCAGATGCTTTGGCACTTTTCGAAGAAATTCAATCATGTTTTTCTCCTAAACCTTTCTTCTAAAAACTCTCATTAATTTGTGGTTGGTAAGAATATATCATTTAGGACTCCCTTGATGGCCCCACCCCATCCATTCTCACATCACTCAATGGCATAAACGTTTTGACTAAATCACCAACTTGAGATAAATGACAATGAGCTGAGGGCTTATTTTGCCAATCCACATGCCCCTTTACAACATCTATGGCACATGAGACATTTGATCAGATTGTATCATCTTCTATTATTGCATCTTGAAAAGAAAAAACTTTGGATTCCTCTGTTTCAAAAGCTCTATATTCTTTGGAAATCAAAATTGAAGTTTTTACAGCCTAGTCCATTTGTAAACCACTTTAATGAAATATCATCATCTCCTATTATTCCTGTTAAATGATCCCTCCCTCCACCCCCAGATAATGATTCTCCACAACACCCTACTTATTGCTTGATGGAGAGATATGGGCTTCACTGCCACAACCATGGTGAGATTAGTCATTGGAAGGAGGATTGTCCCTACCAAAATCAAGACCTCTTTCTCATTTTTTTCCTAAGTATCCTGAGAAAAGACAGGCTACCCCTGGCCCTTCAAAATTTTCCCAAGCAACCAAGAGAGTTTCTCAAGTCTCATTTGTCAAGGAAAATTCTTCTGATTGGGTTCTTGCAGCAGCAGTGCATCCACACACCTGAAATGTTCTCAAGATGTTATTATCAAAACTGAGGCCTCTGTAACTTTTGAAATTGCACTTTCCAACTATATAGGTAAAAGTAATGTGTTGAAGACCACCATAGTTAAAATTCTGGTTCAAATGCTTTTCTTATTATTTACAGATTACCATTAAATGATATCATTTGTGGTAAAAGTTTATCCCTTGGTCAGCTCGTGAGCACTGGTATTCTGCCTGCTTTTGAAGGTGTATCATCGTGTCTCAATCTGAAGGAAATTATTGTCCCAAAGTGTTTTGAAGATGATTTGTGGTGGCTTTGTACCGGTTATTTACCAAACCATGAATGATCAAAGCAATCAAAATATCACAATAATATGAATGGACATCTTACATATATCCAATGGTATTGATTTCTAGGACATGCATATGAAAAGGCAGTGAAGGCCTTTCTAAAAGTAGACTTGGAATCTTTTGACATTGAAAATTGGGTGCCATTCTTCTGTGAAACTTGTGCAAATACCAAAAGTACCCATCAACAAGAATTCTACAACACAGATATTCCAAAATATGATCAACTTGACCTGCTAATTTCTGATTTTCTTGGGCCATTTTTACCATACATGAGTTTTTTCAAATATATTCTAACATTTAGGAATCAAATCACAACATGTTCCTTCTTGGAACCTATGAAAAGTCATTCCAAGTGTCAGGATGAGTCTATGATGAAGTTATAATAAGGCTATATGAAACGTTAACTATGAGTGTGAGACGGTGAAAATTGATAAAAAAAGGTTTGGTATTGTTGATAAGGGTTTAAAATAGAGTAATAAGGGCTTTACTATCAAGAAATAGTGGTGGTGAGCACTGTTGAAAGCCCTGGTTGCAGTCTTACCAGTTGGATTACTATAATAAGAACTAAAATACTTAAATTTAAAGTATAACTGACTTGTTTTCCAAGAGTATAACTGGTTTTGGCAGTTTTACTATGTAGGAATTCAAGAGCAGGATGGGGATTCCATCTTCTGGAAGAAAAAAGGTCAGATTTTATCCTGAAACAGGGTGGCATGGTCCTCTAGACCATCCACATAGAGTAAGTGAAGAGTTTTTCACTTCAGAGTACTGGATTGTGGTTTTCACAAGGCATGTATACCCTGTATTAGGCTCAGATGTTGCTTTGAAACCCAATCTGGGGGTTTCTCATCAATACAGGGTGAACATTTTCATTTGGGGACCACATAGCCCTCTTCTGACATGTATGACACATAGAATGCTGTACAGAACCTGTATGGGACCCCAGTATTGACTGAATTCTGAGGCATTGAAGTATAAAAATTCTTATTTGCCTATTTGATACCTCATAATTGGAGTTATGGGAAAGTATTCCATAGTAAAGGTGTATTGGCCCAATTGTGGGATTTTAAATTTAAACTGCTATAGCTCTATTGGTTTTTGAGATATCAAGCTCAAAGTTGGATCATTGTGCAGCCCTGAATGCAATCCCCTCAATGTTACCTCATTTGGTATGGGTACAATTAAATATGACAAAGGTATGCCATGTAAAAGCTTTGTTATTCAGATGTATGAATATCTCAATATCTGTATGAGACTTGTTTGCCCCATAACTTTTGTTCTAGATGAGATATGGGGAATTGGATGACAGTAAAGATAGCCTTGATTGTGCTCTTTCCAAAAATACCCCACTTTAAGTATCCCACACTAAAACTGTAGAAGCTATATGAGAGGTGAATATTTTATTCAGCCTTATTTAGACTTATTTTGGGCACAAATTCTGTAGTTATGGTGCTACCTCAGTTTGGCTAGTACTATTGGATAGCCCTGACTTAGAGCTTCAATTTGAAACACAATTTCCTGGGGTTAAGCCCCTTTCTCTGAATCTTAGATGAGAGTTGAAGATTGAGGTTTATGCTCAGAAACAACTTTGATCAGATATAACTTTGTTCTTCTTTGTTCCATGGTGATGGGAGTTGTATATTTGGGAAGAGGTGAGTTTCCCCTTTTGCTTGAACGCTCGCAAGCTGGTTTGGCTCAGCTCCAAGTCTTGGTGGTATCTTGAATTTACCATTGGTTTATGGTATTTGGCTGTCATGCGTATGCTCTAGTTTTGAGTCACAGGCTGACATACCCTCCCTCTAAAAAGGCTTATCATTGATGAGAATGTTTATTCCTCATAGAGTCCCTGAATATCTGTAGATGAAGTTTCCCATCTGGTATGGAAAGTTCTGCCAACAATTTGTCTTTGTCTGCTGTCTGGTTTTTGCATCTGACCAAATATCGTCTTTGGTCTTCACCATTCAGTCTAACCTTCCTGGCCTTGATGATATTTTTCACTGGGCCAGGGGAGCCATCTACTTCCACTATGTCTGGTGGAGTGGAAGTATTTTTTCTGGAGGGGAACCTGTCATCTGCTGTCTGGAAGTATGACTTGGATAGACTCACTGGAAATACTGGGTGTTTCCTAGAGAATTCCTCTGTGAGTCTAACCTCCACTGAATTTTCCCCTACAAATCTAATGATAGTGAAGGGCCCCAAGAATGAGTCTCTCATTTTCTTTGGTCCTGTAAGATTATTGAAGTTGAGTTTAGACACTAACACTTGGTCCCCTTCTTTGAATTCTGGTTGCATATGTGTCTTGTCATACCTCTGCTTTTTGTATTCTTTAGCCTCAGCCATGCACTTGGCAGCTGTGTCACAAGCTCTCTTCCACATTTCATGGAAGCCTTTGGCTTTAGGGTGGATAGTCAGAAGATTTTTCTTCAGGTGATCCACAGGTAATAGGGGGTTCAACCCTTTTTCTGGAAGAGAGGGTTATTTCCCTGTGGTAGAATGTTGGCTTGTATTGTAAGCCAGTTGAACTGCTGGTAGAAGTGTAAACCAGTCATGGGTATATCCCTCATGGTCCTTATATTCCATTCCATATGCACAGAACCTTCTACGGATATCTTCCATGGTTTGTTTCATCCTTTCAGCTAGACCATCTGTCTTTGTATGGTAAGCTGTAGAAAATGCAAGCTTGGTACATAGAATGTCATAGAGGTTAGTCCAAAATTTTGATGTGAATTTTGGGTCCCTGTCACTAATGCTGATTTTTGGGAGTCCACATGTGAATATGATTTTATTTCAAAATAACAAGGCTGTATCCATTGCTGTGTCTTCCTTGTGACATGATAGGCACCTCAAACTTTTGCTAGACCTATCAACTATGACTAGGAAGGCATTGAAATTTTCCTTGCCTCTTGGGACAAGTCCTGTGACCCAGTCCATGTTGATGGTTTCCCATGGGTGTTTGGGTTCTTTTATGTGCTGAAGTAGCCCATATTTCTTTCCATACATTCTGTTTGCCTTTTGGCATCTTTCACAAGTGTTGATATATTAACTCAACTCTTGTTCCCATTTGGGCCATCAAGCTGTGCTTGCTACCCTTTTCATGGTCCTGTCTTCACTCATATGTCCAATATAGGGGTAGTAATGGCATTCTTGCAGGATAAGGGATATATGGTCCCTGTCTATCACTGTGGGTGCACTTGTGTGCTTTTCTGTTGATAAATCAGTCCATCTATAAGGAAAAACTTGTTATCCTTATAGTCCCTCAACCAGGGTTCCTCTAACTGGGATTCCAGTTCTGGACTCCTGTATTTCTGTTGAAGGATTTGTAACCATATGCCACACTTTTTGTGTTTGGCATAAGTCCTCATTATTGCACTGAAAACTCATTATTTAGTTCTGAGGAACCTATCCCTAATATGGGAGTTTCTGTTCCTTCCGAGTCAGTCTCTTCACTGTCTGGGGTACCAATTTCTGGTGCCCATTCAGAGAATCTGAAGTTCTGCCTCCTGTCTATTTCCATGAAAAGGATAAGGATTTTGGCTGCTACTTCAGGGTCATAAGCTGGGCTGATTTTGACATTGTCCAGTGGCCATCTGCATTTGTGTGGCTTTTGCCTTCTTTTTATATGATGGTCATGTTACCTCTATAATATTGGATGGCTATTTGCCATCTCAACATATGTCTATTAGTAGTCTTCATGTTAAGTAAAGACTTTAAGGCTGTGCAGTCTGAACTGCACCCTCCAAGTAGTAATGGGGTTTTTCTAGAGCCCAAACTAAACATAAGAATTCAGTTTGGGAAGCCCCATACCTGGCTTCTGAATCTTTCAGTTGCCTAGAGATGTAACATATTACTCCCTCTCTTGGTTGACCATCTAAAATTTGTCTATGGTGAAGGGCTGCCCCTAATCCTTGACTGAATGCTGCATCTATGTTCAACTTGAATGGCAGTTCAATGTTGTGGGAACTCCTTTTGTTGTGGGATAAATAATAGGCAGTACCTTGAGGGGGAAATTATTGGTGAGTCTGTTTTGAATTTCAGAATTAGCCAATAACCATGGGTGCTAAGGTGTATTAGCTGCCCCTCTAAATATACTGAAAAAGATACCCTTTTTGATGAGATCACAAATCAATTATTTAGTTTTGTGGCTTTTCAATTAGAGAATTTTCTTCAGCAGTCTCTATCAGTCTGTCAATAAAAGATCACTATGATAATAATGGTAATAGTTAATATTTTTTTTAATAATTTAGGTTTTGCTTAACTTTCTTATTATTGATTATAATTCTTTTTAATCAATTCCTCTAGTATTCCTTCTTTTGATACCTGAGATATTTAAAGATTATTGTTTAAGATCACTATTAATATTAATAATAATCTTGATAGCTAGCTATTACTTTTAAAGGTGATTTAATAACACTATCAATATAGCTATAATAATTTAAGGGTGAGATAATTCTTTAAGGGTGGTTTTGTTTAATATAAAGGTAAGATATAAATGATACAATAGTAATATAATACTATTAGGATCAATATAAATATAATCCAATATACCTAAAAGTCTTATGATATAAGGTATAAGGGTAAGATGATATGCCTTCTATAAATAAGGGTTATTGATAAATTAGATAAGATCACTAATGATAATATCTTCAAACACTACTTCAACACTACTACTATAATGGTAAGACTATTAAATAATATTAAACTCTTTCATTAATATTATAAATATCTTTCATTAATTAATCATAAATAATACTATAAGATACTGAGCCTTGCTACTGATCTTCTTCAATATAAATACTAGATTATCCTACTAGAGAAGGGATGGATTGATCCTCAAGATTATTGTCTGAATCAGAAGCATGGGGGGGGAAACAGGGAGAGAGGCCCTTTATTTATACCTTTTGGTCCCTCCATAGAGCCTTCCAAAAACAAGGGACTTAGAAAAAATTCCACCTTGAGACATTTTTGCTGGTGGGTAAATTAAAAATGGTGTCATTTGATCAAGATATTGCACCATATGTTTGGTTGATTGCACCATTCTGAACCTTATTATTGTCAGTGCACAGCCTTGAGACATTTTTTCTAGTGGTTAAATTTGGAATGGTGTCATTTGTTAAGGATATTGCACCATATGTTTGGTTGATTGCACCATACTTTTTGAATTATACTCTTATTTTAACTAAACTTTATTCTTATTATACACAGCCTTGAGACATTTTTGCTAGTGGTTAAATTTGGAATGGTGTCATTTGATACAGATATTGCACCATATGTTTGGTTGATTGCACCATTTTAAAAAACTGTATTCTTATCTCTACTAACCTTATTTTTCTTCTTCACAGCCTTGAGACATTTTTGCTAGTGGTTAAATTTGGAATGGTGTCATTTGATACAGATATTGCACCGTATGTTTGGTTGATTGCACCATTTTTTAAAACTGTATTCTTATCTCTACTAACCTTATTTTTCTTCTTCACATCCTTGATCTGTATTTAGTTGAGTATTTCTCTTTGTAAAATTTAATTTGTAAATAATACCTGTAATGTTTGGTTATGGGAGTTTAAGTGGGGATTGAGTACTGTAACACTATGTTAACTTATATGTAAGTGTTTTTTTTATGTCAAGACATGTAACACATGATGTTGTAAGAGTAATGGTATCACTTATGTAATATTACACATGTTTATTCATATTGAATATTTAGACAATCTGCATTATCTTTAAGCATATTCTTGTACCTAGTATAGAGTGTATAGTATCATTTCTCTTCTTTAATCCATGATATCTAGAAAATTATTGACATTATGGGGTTGAGGCAATATGTGACTATAGGTAAAATTTGATGTGGATTCCATTGAAATACTTATTTTTGTTATTTTAATATAATTATCTTCCTTTTTCTTGCAATTTTTTTTTTAATTTTATCTTTCACTTTTTTTCTTTATTTTCTTTATATATATATATATTATTATTATTATTGATCAAAGTTTTAGCTTTGAAATTGTGGATTTGAACCTTGGAAGAACTGGTATGGAATACCACAACGTCAGGTAAGATGAGGACAGGTGCATGGGTGAATTCATGTTTGACCCTCTCATATGCATCCCTCCTGTCCAGGGTGACTTCAAAAACTAAATCTTTTGAGCATAACTTGTACAGCCTACTATTTATATGGGCAAAATGTTTGATGTGGTTTCTGTAGTAGCTAGCAAACCCAAGGAAAGATTGCGTCTCTTTGATGCTCTTTGGCACTGGTTTCTGCAGTACTGCTGCTACTTTATTCTGGTCTATGGAAAGGCTAAGACCTGAAAGTTTTTGACCCAGTGCCAGTAATTGTTGTTGACCAAAACTGCACTTCTTAAGTGAAATTTTCAGATTGATGGGCATGCATTTACTTTGCACTCTCTCTATGTACTGCACATGGTCTTCCCATGTCTCTTAGTATATAATGATGTCATCAATATATACTAAAATTCAGAATTCTAATATTTCTTCTTGAAAAATGGTGTCCATTATCCTTTGGAAGTGGGCTAGTGCATTCTTGATGCCAAATGGCATCCTGGTATAGTCATATATGCCCATATGGCATATAATTCTGAGTAACTTCATGGAATTTGGTTTAACTCCATTCTGATGGAAGCCTTTCATACAATCCATTTTGGTTATGTATTTGGCTTTTTCCAGTTTGTCCAGTGCATGAGGTATCCTTGGTATAGGGTACCTATCAGATTTTGTGTAGTTATTAAGAGCTCTGAAATCTCCACACAGCCTAGATTTGCCATCATGCCAGGTGATATGGACAGAAGTGGTGATTTCCACTATTTCATTATGTCCTATCTTTCTGATGACATCAACGTCTAGGGGTTCATTGATGTGTTTTTTGATTTCTTTTCTATTTTCCATGCTTGCAGGATATGGAGGTCTTCTCAGCATAGGTGGATGAGGTCTTTCCACATTTAGATATAATTTTATATGATGGCCTCTGATTTTTCCCAAAGGCTCTTCACCTATGGCAAATGCTGGTTTATCTTTCCTCAGCATTTGCAGTAAACTAAGTTTCTGTTTACTGGTGAGGTTGGTGCTCAATTGTCCTTCTCTGAATTCATTCAGTAATTCTTTCAGAGGATTATGGGTAAATATTTGGTATATGTCAAGTGAAAATTCCTTTTCCTTGTTTGTACCTATGGTAATATGCCTGTTTTTACTATTGTAAATATCAATGCCATACATCCTCTGGTAGTCTGTTCCCAGTAAAAAGACTTGGATGTGGGAATCTTCAAGCACAACAAGCTCTGTGTTGAGTCTCATATTACCTTTCCTATGGGGTATAATTATCTCTTTGACAATTGTCCCAATGGATTTCATCCTCCCTGATGCACCTTTGAAGTTCTTTGCCTTGGTTGGAAAGAGTTTCTTGTCCCAATTTGGGAATTGATGATCCTGATAAGTTCTGGCCACTATTGAGCAGTGTGTACCACTGTCAAATATCAATGGGTGTTGAGCATTGTCAACACAAACAGTAATCTTTGTGGCTGTGCCATTTATATATGCCATTAATTTAGTCAATGTAACTAGGAATGTTTGTGCATCTTGTGTGTGTTTACACAAGTTTTTGTTTGCAGTGTCCTGTGGCATGCCTACTTCTAACTGTATGTCCTGAATTTCTAGTTGTGTTTTCTCTTGGTACTCAACTAGAAATTGCTCTTTTGGGTTTTGGTCATCATCAGAAGGTTTGCTGATGGCATCACCCATAGAGTCTGAGTCAGAATCTTCTGTTGAGGATTCTTCCTCTGGGACTTTCTCAATGGCATAGACTTTTTTCTTTGCCTTTTGACAGTTATTGGCATAGTGGTATTTTGACCCACAATTGTGAAAAGAGTTTTTTTTGGTCACTTCTGCCACTCTTTCTTTGGGTTTATCCTTGAAGTCCACCCTGAAAGGTTATTTCTCTTTGGAACTACTGCTTTGTTATTGGGAATATCTCCCTATATTTGTTCTTTTCCTTACATCTTGTAAGGTGTTTGCAACTTCAGCTAGAGTGCAACTTTGGTTGCATATGCATTTTACTGCATGCTGTAGTTCTCCTGGCATTTGTGTCAGGAGTTTGTGATTCCGCACCTGATCATTCATTTTAGTATCAATAGCCTTCAGTATTTTTGACTGTCTAAAACACCACTCATATGGATCTTTGTCCTCAGAGTACTTTTCATTTTCAAATGACAAGGTCTTTTGCCATATTCAAATACCATTGCTGTATGTTTGGATGATTTGACTTTTCCACCATGGCCAGTTTCTTCTGCCATGGACTTCTTTAATCTCTTGGTAACAAATACTAGCATGTCCTTTAAATTCTGCATTCAATCTAGCAGTAATTCAGTAGTCTTGTATGCTTGGTAAATGAATGAAAAGCTCATCAATATAAGCAATGAGCTCCATATGATCATATTCTTCTGTGCCAAAGGATTTGGGCCAGCTTGAGCCCTCTGGAAGCTATTTTAACTCTTCCTTCTCAGAATAAGACATGTTCTCTCCATCTTAGTATTTAGATGGAGACCTTGCCTTATTCTGAAAAAAGGCATCTGGTTTGATGTCTTCTTGGTGGTGTCGATTGTCCAAAACATGGCCTTGTGGTTGGGGCTTCATGTTTTTGATAGAGATTAAGTGTGAGCCTTGAGGTATATTTTACATACTTGAATAGGCCAAAATTATATAAAAAAGAAATCCTGAACAATGCATAACCCATAAGTCATGCATATATTCAAAATTCATCATTTTTGATCTCAGAAAAGATGAATAACGTTTTATTGAGTAAGTAAATCCATGGATTTAAGGCAAGATTTGGATTCTACATAAAAATTCACCTAGGGTAGCTCCATAGAGTGAATAAGCTCAAATGAACTCTTTGAGGTGGTAATATGGAAAATACTTCAATACGGCATAAAAGATGTGTGAAAATTTCTGTTTTTCTCTATTTTAGGCCAAAACAATGGGAATGTGAGAAATCAAATGTTACATATACACTAAGAATATTGTTATGCATGTTTTGAGAACTTAATATTATGGTATTCTTACATACACCTTTGATACACCCATAGTGGACATCTCACAGCTTAAAATTCTATTTTGACGTAAAAAATAGGCAAGGGGGACAAAAGATATCAAAGAGAGCCAGGGTACCCGGCTTCTGAGGCCTCTGAAGCGTGGAAAGTTCCAAAGCTTGGATCCCTGGATGATATTGGCCCAATTAGTAAAATAAAACCTTTTGGGAACTTGGTTCCCATGTTACAACTTCAGTAAATCATAAGAAAATAGCAAATAAACTGCTATTTTTAGGTGCCAAGGGGGTAAAGAGCAACTTACACTCCTTTAACCATGTCAATTCTTAATGAATTAAAATTGATAAGCCCAACAAGAGTATTTAAAACCCTTTTTGGACTAGTATCCATTGATTTACCTCATAGCAACCTGTCATATACTGCTATTTGCAATTCTATTCTATGCAGAAATGAGGTAAAAACTTCAAAAATTGATTAAAAATACAATTGTTGATGAATCTTTCTGAAGCTTTCAGGACCAATTGAGAACTGTGTAGTTCATATAAAAACAAAAAATAATTATACTTTTATATGTCAAATTAAAACCTTTACTTACAGTCCATTTTTGATGATTCCACGTGAAACACAGAATCTTTAAAAATTTACAGAAAATACATTCTGTGATGAAATTTCCAATAACGTCAATAAATTTGAGAAATAAATTATCATTTTGGAATAACAGAACATTTAAAGTCTTTACTCCTTTTATTCTTAGCCATAAATGGGTTGGTAGTCACCTAAAAGCTTCAATTAAGTAATTATGATAATCTTACATGACAACAGATGATGCAATCAATAATCCAAAAAGGTTTATTGTTTTCTCACTCACTTTTTTTTTTAGTTTGATCCATGGCATGCCTCTGTGAGCTGTCTTAGACTTAAAAGAGGCCTCCTCTTGCTGTTTTTTTCCAGATATCACATTATTATATTATACCTTTATTACCAACAAGTAAGTATTAGTTAAAACTATTTGTTAAGTGTTTTATTCTTTCAGAAATCAATCAGAAAGAAAAGATATAACAGAAATCAACTATATATCGTTGTAATCTTGTTATAAATTAATTTTGATCTATTAAATACACAATTCTACATCAAATCTCTTTACCTTTATCTTTAATAAGTTCTTTGGAGTATTAGTGAGTGATTTATCTTTAATTCTTATATTTTTTCTCTAAAATCAGTTATATTCAAGAATTACCTCTATAATTATTCTTGTAAAAGATAATTATATATGAAAATAATTTTATTATTTTAATAAAACAAGTTTTTATTATTGAAATCTTCTTGTAATTGATTCTTGTAGACAATTACTACTTACTGCTATAATCACTAGTAGTGTATAACACGTAAAAGAAATAATTATGTAATTATTTAATTGTTGTTATAATTATTATTATTATTATTATATTCCATAAGAACATTCATACTATTGTTGATTAATAGTAATATTATAAACAGTTTCATAGACACATCTTACATTTTGGGGGCTGGCTGTTTTTTGAACCTTGTACCCTTAATTAATATATTTTTAAGTTCTAAGATATATTAATTTAATAATTTTTTCTTTCAATTTGAAGTTAAAATTATTTTAATTTTTGAAATTGTCTTAAAATCTTTTTCCTTGAGGAATTTGGTTTAATTTTATATTGTTTTTACACGTGGATTTTTCACATCCAAAAACTTAGAAAATCATTCTTTGAGTTACTCTGAATTAATTTTCATTCAAAATCTTAAATTTGAATTTTTTTCTTTAAAAGAAAAATTCTTAATATATAAAAAAAATAAAACTTATAAAAAATCTTTGAAAATATTTTAAAAGCATAAAAAATAATTTCTTCTTTTTATCACTTTTTTTCTAGTGTCTTTAATCAAATACTGTGCAGCTGGTAACAGACTCAGTAAAAGATATATTATCAGTCCAGAATCTTCAGAAGAAGAATCTGAAGAGAGTATTTAAGTGCAAATTGCTAAAGGAGGAACCTTATTCAACTCTGAAAAAGCTAAATTACCACCAAAAGGTGTGTGTTTTATCTTTTAATTTTAACTATTTATCTTAAAATTGACATGAAAATGGTGCATAACAGAAATGGAAGCAACTATTCAGTCCAACCAGATGGATGTGGACAAGGAAGAGGCAAGACCAAATCCAGAAGTGTTGAATCTTCCTTAAGAAAGACATATATGGAGGATGCCAGAGTTGCCCCCTATTCTGCAAGGTCTGTACACACAAACTTTGATGAGAATTCTGAATCTGAACTGATTCATGATAACATTTCAAGGGCTGAACCACTTCCAAGTGGCAGCAATAGAAAGCTATCAATTCCAATACAAAAATTGGTTCAGAGAAGCCAAAGGAGAGGAGTGGGAAATTTTCCCAAGCCTTTGGCAGGGGGCCATGAACTCTGTAAGGTTTGTCTATGAAACTCTTGATAATAGTAGCAAAATCAAGAGTACTATGACTGTCCTCAGTAGAAATATATAATATAATGAAATATTACAACCACAAATTTAAATATAATTATTAAAGATAATTATATATATAAAAAGAAGAACTTAATTATTATTATAATAATTATAATAAATTAAAATTATTCTATTATTGTTATAGTCACTGACAGTTATGACAATCAGAAGGGTAAAGCTCTTAATGAGACAATTACACGTGGAAAATATGAATATTCACCACTTATAAATAATATGAATATTATTTATGAAAGAATTAAATACACTGTGCAGAAATAATTCTTATAGAATAAAAATTCGATATAAAAAAAACTAATACTAGATAAAAAAGATATAGAATTTTAGAGAAAACTTACTTATAATATTTATTTAATACAACAAGTCAAACAACAACAGTGATTATATTAAATAATAATTATAAATTAAGAATATGTGAAAAATAAATAATTTTAAAGATAAAAAAACTTTTTATGATAAAATTTAAGATTAAAGAGTTTTCAAGAGGAATTTGTGGATTTTAAAAGATATTTAAGATGATTAGATTTATATAATAAAATATATTATTGGTGATTACAAAAATAATCTAAATTCTATGATTTCAGTTCTTTAATTTTAATTAATAAAGAATGAAATAACTTAATAATTACTTTAATAATAAGATTTTATATTTAATGAAACTTTACCTGTTTGAATTTCTAATATGATTGGATTGATAATGAATGATGGACAAAAACAGTGATGAAAAGACTCTTTTTATGTCTTCAGGGAAGCTCTCATTATTCATAATGGTTATAAAGGGCGTGCTCAGGTCAAAACTGAAAAACCATGCTTAAAAATAAAGTTCTTAACTTAAGGTCACTTAATTTTAATTCCAATTTAAAGTTAACAGGGTTATTCTTAACTCCGTGTAACTTTAATGCTCATTTAAACTAATTATTTTAAGTTTTTAATATAAATAAACTTATTTATCTTAAAGCTCATTACATGAACAACTTAGAAATAGAGTTTGAAGCAGAAATTGCTTAAACTCAATTTTTAATTAATTTTTAAAGACATTATAATTTTCTTTGAGCTTTAATGAAAAGAGTAAATTTCCAGGCTAATTACCCAGGAAATTACTTTATAAAAGATACTTGAAATTTATTTTATATGTAGGTATTATTGAAATGTAGGCTGTGTGAAAATTTCAAGCAGATCCATTAAGAATTGGATTTTGAATGAATTTTTGAAGTTATTGCTATTTTTCCACATAAAATAGCAATACACACCAAACCTTAAGTTTTGATAAGGTTTTAATGCTTGTAACCTTAAAGGATTAAGCTTTCATTAAGCTTTTTAAGCTTCTTTAAGCTTTTTAATCTTAATTAAGCTTTGACAGTTCTTAAAACCTTGAATTCAAGCCTGCATATTGGGATTTACCCTCTGGCAGCTTGAAATTCCTGTCTAATTTGGGATAAAACCAGTTCAAACTTTAAGGTTGGATCAAAGTCTAATCTTAAAGTTTAAGTAAGGTTGAAAATCCTCTAATACAGGTGGAAAACCTTAATTAAATCCTTGCAGATCCAAAAAGTTGGGTACCCCAGCTCTATTTGGTCTTTTTACTTTGTCCCACCTTTTTGTGTGGATTTTGCCTTTTATTTATTTAAAGCCATACTATGGCCTTAAACCCTTTTAAATTGAGCTCACACAGGTTTTACATTCTGTATGGCAAATCCTTAGCCAATTCAGTAAATATACACCACACCTCAATTTTAATTAAAATTTTGGTAAGTTTGCATAAACCTTATGCAACTTTAAATTTAAGCTTATTTAAGCTTAAATTTACAATTTTAAAAAAATGCTAAAAAAGTTACATTAGTACTGTGAGATTCTTAAATCTTCTAATAACATAAGAAATAAGTGTTTTTGGGTATAACACCTTATGGATGTACCCTAGGTTATTTTTGGTGTAGAATCCAAAAATGACATAATATTTATCACTTTGTTTATCCAAAAAAAAGTTATACTTATTTTATGTTATTTTTTATTTTAAATTCAATTAAAAAGTCTGTTGAAGACAAATTTAACTGTGTATAAAGTTATTTGTGGCCTTATGGGTATGTTATACATACCTCACAGGCTCACAAACTCCTACTTACACATCAAGAGCTTTCTGGGGCAGGAGAAGACCATAGAACTCTTAGGAGGTTGGAGCTCATTGTCTTGCAAAGACAAGGTCAAAAATATAAAGAATTGGTTGGATTTCCAAAGTCTTTTATCCATAGACCAGAAGAAGGAGTTTGAAATGACTCCAGCTTTGGAGACAGAAGGCCCAGTGGCGTCTACCAGCTCCAAACCAACTCCAGATGTGTTAAAAGACAAGCCCAAAAGACCTCAGAAGAAGCAGAAAGGTCCCAAGAACCATCAAGGAAAGGGAAAAATCAAAGCTAATTGGCACAGACATTACCCACAAGGGTACAGGATCCCCAAATTGAATCCTTCAGCAGTGGATAGTGTCTTCAATATGGCCAGAACTCTGATGACATTCACAGACAAAGAGCAGGAAAGGATGCACAGGAATTTTACATGCAAATAATATATGAATGACACTTTGTTAAATCTAGTATTGATGTAGAACTTGGCAAATTTGATGCAAAGTTAAATAAGTAGTATTAATGTAGAAATTGGTAAACTTGATTCAAAGTTAACTGAAATAACAACAGATATTAATGAATTGAAAAAACATGAAAAGAAATATACTGAATGGTTTGAATTAACAAATGCCAGATTTGATTCAATTACCAATGCTTGTAGCATAATTGAGAGTACATGTCAGATTTAGAATGATGAAATGAAAGATGTTTCTATTTTTAAAATGAATTATCAACTTAAGATTCTACAAGATCATGTCTTGAAGATAGTTGAAAACACCAATCAGTTTGCTACACATTTAGAAAAAGTGACAGTGAAAGGCAGAAGTTAAAGAATGAAATCATTGCAAATGTAGAACAAATTCATAAGAATTATGAACCACATATGCCAAGACATTCTACACCTTTGACTGAAGAAAAACATTCTGTTAAAGGAATTTTTACCCCACTTCTAGGAGAAAATGTTGTCTCTGTCAAAGATATTCCCAAATTGGAAGAATGGCTAACATTCTCTGGTGAAGAAGAATACAACCATATTGAGTTCATCAGGACTATTAATATGTTACAGGAAGACTTTAATATACCTGATGAAATCTCAGTGGGGAAATTACACTCTCTGTTTACCAGAACTGCAAAGAAATGGTATTACAAAATTACAATGGATCATGGAAAACATGATTGGTCTTGGTGGAAATCTGAAGTGATTACCAAATGGGCCAACAATTCTTGGAGGTTTATAATGTAAAATGCTTTTGAAAGTGCCATTTTTAACTCAGAAAAGGATAAACCAGTTACTTGGTTCTTCAAGCAAAAAGACAGATTATCTGCTTTACACCCAGATATGTCTGACACAATGATTAATATGAAAATATTAAGGAAATGTGGAGGAGAACTGGAGCATGCTATCAAGTGCAGATGTGTAGAACCCTGTTCAACAGAGGACTACATTAATGCAATGGAAGATATAATTACTAGAACAAGAATTGGTAAAACTTGGACTAAAATGCCTATGGAGTCAAAAATGGTCCCAAAGATTTCCAAAGAAGACAGAAAACCTGAAAGACCTGTTTTGAAGTGTCATAAATGTGGAATTTTAGTGTGCTGAAGAGAAAGAAGAATCTGATCTAGAATCTGCAGTCTCTGAGGATACACCAGTAGAGGATTATCCCATTGAAAACATTACAGCTTTCTTTGAGGTCACATGAGGACATACTCACTTACCACAGTACAGTGAGGATAGTAACAACCTGACCAATATCTAAGATGCCAGAATGTTCAAAACCAAACCTGCTAGAGGTAAAGGGTATACTGCTGTAGCATCTTTTATCACAACAATCCTGATTAATGATATTCAGGCCAAAGTCCATTTGGATACAGGGGCATTTTGTACCTGTGTGGGAAAAGATTATCTTCAAACCATACTCACTGGATGGAAAAATCATCTATTACCAATAGAGGGTGTACAGTTTAGTAGTGCCAGTAATAATATATACCCTTTAGGTATATTGAACACTAATCTTGTATTTCCACACCCAGAAGGAAGTTTTAGAATGAAGACTGAGATTGTGGTAATAGACAATTGCAACTCTCAGCACATCATTCTTGCAGATGATTACTTGGGTATTTATGGTACTGACATCAATAGCCCTAAAGACAGATATTTCACAATTGAAGGAAACAAAAGACAAAAATTTGCTTTTTACAATATGCCAAAACAAATATCAATGGTATCTTCTAAGGAAGAACTTGTGGCTAATCAACTTGTTGAAGCACAAATTAATCCATCATTGTCACCAAAGATGAGAAATGAACTTATTAATGTGCTATACACATATAATAATGAATTTGCCTCTGATAATGAACCATTAGGTTCTATAAAGGGACATGAAGTTGATATTACCCTTAATATTGATAGACCATATCCTCCAGTACTTGGAAGACCAGCGTATCCAGCCAGTCCCAGAGCTAGAGAAGCCTTTGAGAAACATATCCAAGAGTTAATCCAACTTGGTGTACTAAGAAAAGTAGGTCATAATGAAGAAGTTGAAGTGACAACACATGTTATTATTGCTTGGCATAATGATAAATCAAGGATGGTTGGAGATTTTAGAGCATTGAATACCTATACAGTTCCAGATAAGTATCAAGTTTTTAGAATTCAAGAAACCTTGACCCAATTGTCCAAATCCAAATATATAACATCAACGGATGTATTAAAAGGGTTTCACCAAAATGTTTTGATGACTAAAGCTGAGAAATTACTTACAATTATTGCTCACTGTGGTATTTATGAGTATCTTAGAATGCCATTTGGTATTAAAAATGCTCCATCTCATCATCAAATAATGATGAATACCATCTTTCCCACAGAGTTATCTGAAGGATAGCTTATCATTTATATTGATGATATCATCATATGTTCTGATTCATGGTCTTTGCACCTTGTAATACTTGCAAGATTACTTCAAAAAATTTCAGAAGTGAATATGAAAATTTCACTCAAGAAATGCAATTTTGGTTTTGAAGAACTCAAAGCATTAGGACATATTGTTTCTGGTTTAAGCGTGGGTATTGACAAAAATAAATTAGCAGCAGTGTTACTTAAGCAAATACCCCAGAATAAGAAAGAAATTATCTCTTTTCTAGGGTTTGCTAGTTATTATAGGCAACACTTGAAAGACTTTGCAATTCTAGCCAAGTCACTCTATAGAATCTGTGATCAACAAACAGTATTTGAGATGATACAGGAGAGAATTAAAGCTTATGAGAAGATAAGGAAAGCTCTTACAGAAGCACCTTTACTCCTCATCCCTGACTGGAATATACCTTTTAAATTGTACCTTGATGCATATGGAGATGGATTAGGAGCAGCAATACATCAAGTCCAAATTATTTATGACAAACCTACAGAGGGACCAGTTTGTTACATCTCAAGCCAAATGAAATCACAGAAGCTAGATATGGTGCAAGCCAAATGGAGTGCTTGTGTTTGGTATGGGCACTTGAGAAATTAAACTATTACCTTGATGGCAGTGTTTTTGAAGTGATAACTGCCTGTAATGTCGTGAAATCACTTCTTAGCATGAAAACTCCCAACAGACACAGGTTGAGATGGCAAATAGCCATTCAAGACTATAGAGGAAACATGACTATAGTTCATAAAGCAGGAAAAATTCACAATAATGCTGATGGACTTAGCAGGTATCATTAGCCAATACTCGCGATAATCCAGCTTATGTAACTTTGGAAGCAGAACCACAAATTCCAATTGAAGGAATTAACATAACTGATATTGGGACTGAATTGTTTGAAGAAGTCAGAGAATCTTATAAGCAAGACAAGAAATGCCATATCTTGACTTCCTTACTAGATAAAGACTGCAAAGATACATCTTTAGTTAATGAACTGGATGAAGTTTGGAAGAATCCCTATTCTGAAGGAAGATTTCACTTGTTTGATGGAATTATTTACCACAGAACCAAACATTCTTGTGTATTGACATTATGCAGCAGATTGCTTATCAATACAATTCTTCATGAATGCCATGATAGCATCTACTCTGGACACCTGTCAGGGGACAGAACACTTTAACAAGTGAAGAACTGTGCATGGTGCCCATCTTGGAGAAATGAAACCATTGAATATTGCCATACCTGTGACAGATCTCAAAAAGGCAACAGGAGTATAGGCAAGAAATTTGGACTTATGATCCATATGCAAGAACCAAAATCCCCTTGGGAAGTTGTTCACATGGATTGGGTCACAGCACTTCCTCCAAGTGCTGATAAAAGTTATAATGCTTGTTTAGTCATTGTAGATAGATATAGCAAGACTCCCATATTCTTACCATGTCATAAAGATGACACTGCTATGGATACAGCTCTTCTTCTATGGAGCAGAGTTATTTCTCATACAGGATTAGTTAAGAATATCATCAGTGACAGAGATCCTAAGTTCACATCTGCACTTTGGACCAATCTTCATAGATTGTTTGGGACTAATTTATCATTCTCTACAGCATATCACCTTCAAACAGATGGGCTAGCAGAGAGGACAATTCAAACTTTAGAAGACATGATCAGGAGATTTTGTGCTTATGGGTTAGAACTCAAAGACTCAGATGACTTTACCCATGACTGGTGCACTCTGATACCTGCATTAGAATTGGCATACAAGACATCAGTCCATTATTCCACAGGAAAAACTCCTGCTATGTTAGAAAAAGGATGGAATCCAAGACTCCCAGCAGATACACTGCGGAAAGACTTGATTGACATTCATCCTACAGCCTTCAGCTTTAACTTAATGCTTGATAAAGTGAAACATCATGCAAAACAAAGTATGAATGATGCTTTTGAATATGCTAAACAGAAGTGGGACAAGAGTCACAAAGTACCAGACTTCAAAGTAGGGGACTTAGTTGTAGTTTCAACCTTGAATTTTAATAATATGGAAGGCCCAAAGAAACTAAAGATTTTTATGTGGGACCTTTTGTTATTTTTTCCTTACATGGAACCAATGCAGTTCAAGTGGAATTAAGTTGTTAATTGGAAAATAAACATCCCAAATTTCCAGTCAGCTTGATAAAGCCTTATCAACCAGCTGACAAAGATTTGTTTCCTTTGAGGAACCCAACTCCTTTAACTGTGCCACCAGTGGAACAGAGTGAAGACAGAAAGATAAAGAAAGTCATAAAAGAAATGAGCCTTATGGGTAAAAATAAAAGAGAATATCTTTTCAAATATACAAATCTAGTAAATGAAGATGAATGGCTGGCAGAATGAGAAATACCTGACTCAGATAAACTCTTAACAAGATTTAGACATGAAAGAAGGCCACAAGCCTGAATATTTCTATAAATGTGCTTTCAATTACTTGATAATAGTAATGAAAAGAGGTTGGAAAGTGGGTATTAACCCCCTTTGGGGTCTTTTCCCCTTTATACCATTGATAAAATTGTAGTACAATTTTATTTTTTGGTGGGAGGGAATTTAAGCCTTGAGGTATATTTTACATACCCAAATAGGCCACAATTATCTTAAAAATAAATTCTGAACTATGCATAACCAATAAGTCATGCATATATTCAAAATGCATCATTTTTGATTTCAGAAAAGCTGAATAAACTTTTATTGAGTAAGTAAATCCATGGATTTAAGGCCAGATTTTGATTCTACACAAAAATTCACCTAGGGTAGCTCCATAGAGTGAATAAGCTCAAATGAACTCTTTGAGGTGGTAATATGGAAAATACTTCAATGCCAAATCATCAATACCACATAAAAGATCTGTGAAGATTTTTGTTTTTCTCTATTTTACGCCAAAATAATGGGAATGTGAGAAATCCCATGTTAAATATACACTAAGAATAGTGTTATGCATGTTTTGGGCACTTGATATTATGGTATTCTTACATAAACATTTGGTACACCCATAGTGGACATCTCACTTTAAGCTTAAAATTCTATTTTGACATTAAAAATAGGCAAGGGCGACAATAGACATTAAAGAGAGCCAGGGTACCCAACTTCTGAGGCCTCTCAAGCGTGGACAGCTCCAAGGCTTGGGTCCATGGCTGATCTTGGACCAATTAGTAAACTAAAACCTTTTGGGAACTTGGTTACCATGCTACAGCTTCAGTAAATAATAAGAAAATAGCAAATAACCTGCTATTTTGATGTGCCATGGGGGTAAAGAGCAACTTAGACTCCTGTAACCATGTCAATTATTAATGACTAACCATGCATAAACCCCAAAAGAGTATTGAAAACCCTTTTTGGACTAGTATCCATTGATTTACCTCCTAGCAACCTGTCATATACTGCTATTTGCAATTCTACGTAGAAATGAGGTAAAAACTTCAAAAATTGACTAAAAATACAATTCTTTATGAATCTTTCTGAAGCTTTAAGGCCCAATTGATAATTGTATAATTCATCAAAAACCAAAAAATTATATACTTTTATATGTAAAATCAAAAGTTTTACTTACAGTCCATTTTTGATGATTACATATAATACATTCTGTGATGAAATTTGCAACAACATCCATAATTTTGAGAAATAAATGATTATTTTGGAATAAAAGAATATTTACAGTTGTTACTCCTTTTATTCTTAACCATAAATGGGTTGGTAGTCACATAAAAGCTTCAATCAAGTAATTATGATAATCTTACGTGACAACAGATGATGCAATCAATAATCCAAAATGTTTTATTGTTTTCTCACTCACTGGCTTCTCAGTTTGCTCCATGGCATGCCTCTGTGAGCTGTCTTAGACCTCAAAGAGGTTTCCTCTTGCTGTTTTTTTTCCAGATATCACATTATTATATTATAGCTTTATTACCAACAAGTATTAGTTAAAACTATTTCTGAAGTGTTTTATTCTTTCAGAAATCAATCAGAAAGACGGGAAATAATAGAAATCAACTATATATTGTTGTAATCTTGTTATAAATCAATTTTGATCCATTAAATCCACAATTCTAAATCAAATCTCTCTACTTTTATCTTTAATAAGTTCTTTGGAGTATTAGTGAGTGATTTATCTTTAATTCTTAAAGTTTTTCTCTAAAATTAGTTTTCTTCAAGAATTACCTCTATAATTATTCTTGTAGAATTAATTTTATTATTTTGATAAAACAAGTTTTTATTATTAAAATCTTCTTGTAATTGATTCTTGTAAACAATTACTACTTACGGTTATAATCACTAGTAGGGTATAACACATAAAAGAAATAATTCTTTAATTATTCAATTGTGGTTATAATTATTTTTATATTTCATAAGGAAAGTCATATTACTGTTGATTAATAGCAATATTATCAACAGTTTCATAGACACATCTTACATTAAGGAATTTGTTAAAGTCTTAATCCAGACAATCCTTGTCCCTTTTGCAGTGGTCCTGTTCTTCAAAGAATTGATTAAGTCTTTTACTGGTGTCTTCAGAGGCTGTACTCAGTTGATTATGGCCTTCTTGAAGGGTTTTAACAATTTTATCCATGGAGGCTGTGAATTTTCCATCCTCTAATGGCTTTCTTCCAGCTCTTCAAACTTCTTTTGAGTTTTCTCTTCCAATTGGGACATTTGTAACCACAGTGAATCACTTTTTAAGTTACTCTCATGTGCAACAACACTGTTCATTCTGAGTGAGGATAATATTTCTATTATTGGGGATACTGACTCTCCAAGTATTTACAACTATCTCTGTCTCTTGTGTACTTATTTCACCAAGACCAACAGCTTCTGGATCATTGGGTCTGACTCTTTCTTCCTTTGGATGAAATATGTCTTGTTTTTCCCTTGTATCCTTGTCTTCTCCTGGAAACTACCTGGGATTTTGAATTATGGTGACTCTTGGCCACTAATCTGCTGTTGCCTGAATGGTGTGAAGCCACTGGAGAGTTGGGTTGGTCTATTCCTTGTGAGCCTGAAGGAATCAGAGTAGGCCCTGTCTGGTTCAGTTTTTCTCCTATAGCTAGGATAGCGCCTTGATTCTCCCTTATCCTGGTTGCCCTCTACTCCAGGAGTCTGAACTGCATGGTGGCATTCCAATCTTTGGTGATTACCATAAGGTCTTTGAACGGTATCTCTTTGAGACATATCTTCTGGAAACCTGCTCCAATTTCTGCCCAGTAGGATGCTAGGTTGAACCTCTTGTTGTCCATGCTCCATTGGAAAAGATCTTTGAGGAGTTGGTGGAGCTGAAGCACTTGATCCATATCATTCCAGTCCTCTGGTTTGAGGTCTCTTCTGAATTCAAAAGTGAATGGCAGTGTAGGTATGATTTCCCACAGAGTCTTGCCATCCACCACTGTGTCCAAGGTGTCCTCTTCCAGGTCTTCTGGATCTGAACAGGCCTTCCCTTTCCTCTGTCCGGTTCCTTGGGATTCTAAGGTTCCTGAGGTGTACAGGTGACATATCAGTGTTTGCAAGCAGTAAACAGCTTAATTTTCTTAGGGTATTTACCTTTGAATGTGCTTTGTACAGATTTTTTATCAACAGATTTGGGCAGTTTGCCTTTGGAAGTTACAACTGGGTGTAATCACTGTAATCTTCCTTTAACAAGATATGAAGGTTGGTTTACCTTGTCTTGATGCATAGGTTTGTGGTTTACTATTCCATTGAGTGGAAATTTGTCCCCTTCGTGCTGTTATGAGGACTTCACTATGCCTCTTTCCTTTGCCATTGCTCCTTTATTGGTATACAGTTGTCAGAGGTGGATTGCCTTGTGATTGGGTTTCAAGTGGTATGAAGATTTCTTCCACTGAATAAAAGAGAAAAGAGGGCTTATTTCAGTTAAGACTTCTTAAAATTCTGTTTGCACATATAAGAATGGCCTTTGGGAAATATATCTCCAAATTATACCCATGTATTATGATTGTGTATTTAAAATTATCAATTACATGTCAAAAATACAGTTTTTGGATTTATGGTATACTGTTTGCATACCAGTATCCCACATGTTGACTTGTAGTTAACAAGTATAATCA
The DNA here is from genome assembly GCA_023105745.1 of Austropuccinia psidii. NCBI lineage: Eukaryota > Fungi > Basidiomycota > Pucciniomycetes > Pucciniales > Sphaerophragmiaceae > Austropuccinia > Austropuccinia psidii. The sequence goes on along the minus strand of JALGQZ010000010.1, from coordinate 7,306,004 downwards.
AATGTGGCTCTGTAATGGGCAATTGAAATTATCAATGTGCTCAACCACGCCTTGAGTACTGTTATTTAGAGTAAGGAGGTTTACTTTTCCATTGGAAAAGAAGAGTTATTGAGGGATGAAGTGTTTAATATTCAAAACATGCCCAAAATGTCACTTGTGGTGATTAAATTATAATCAACCATGTGAAAATAAAAACAAACACAGTAATATATTTGGATATATTTTGGTGTGAAAAATAGTCCAAAAATGTTCAAAAAGGATGGCAAGCCCCCCAAAATGTCGGACTGAGTCTATGATGAAGTTATAATAAGGCTATATACAACTTTAACTATGACTGTGACATGGTGAAAATTTATAAAAAAGGTTTGGCATGGTTTGTAAGTGTTTAAAATAGAGTAATAAGGGTTCTACCATTAACAAATAGTGGTGGTGAGCGCTGTTGTAAGCCCTGGTTGCAGTCTTACCAGTTGGATTACTATAATAAGAACTACAATACTTAAATTTAAAGTATATCTCACTTTTTTAAAATAGTATAACTGGTTTTGACAGTTGTACTACACATTTTAAGAACAGGATGGGGATTCCTTTTTCTGGCTGTTAAAGGTCTCCTTTGATCCTGAAGTGGGGTGGAATGGTCCTCTAGACCATCAATGTAGAGGAAGTGAAGAGTCTTTCACTTCAGGGTACTGGCTTGTGGTTTTCACAAGGCCTGTTTACCCTGTATTGGGCTCAGATGTGGTTTTGAAACCACATCTGGGCAGTTTTCACTAATACAGGGTGAACGTTTTCATCTGGGGACCACATGGCCCTCTTCTGACATGTATGATGTGTAGAATGCTGTACAGAACCTGTATGGGACCCCATTTTTGACTGACTTATGAGGTAATGAAGTATAAACATGCTTCTTTGTCTATTTGACACCTCCCAATTAGAGTTATGGGAAAGTATCCCACAGTAAAGGTGTATTGGCCCAATTGTGGGATTTTAGCCTTAAAACTACTATAATATATGAATATCTCAATATCTGTAGGAGACTTGTTTGCCCCATAACCTTTGTTCTAGATGAGATATGGGGAATTGGATGACACCATCAGATAGAACTGATTGCGCTATTTCCAAAATCACCCCCTTTAAGTATCCAACACTAAATCTGTAGAAGTTAGATGAGAGGTGAATATTTTATTCAGGCTTATTTGGCCTTATTTTGGCCATACCTTCTGTAGTTTTGGTGCTAGCTCAGTTTGGCTAGTAACATTGGATGGCCCTGACTTGGAGCTTTTATTTAAATACCCATTTTCTGGGGTTAATCCTCTTCCTCTGGATTTCAGATGGGAGGTGAAGATCAAGGTTTATGCTAAGCAACAACTTTCAGCAGGAATAACGTTTTTATTCTTGGTCCTACATTGATGGGACTTCTATATTTGGGAAGAGGTGAGTTTCCGCTTCCTTTTGATCTCTTTTGACCTAGTTTGGCTCAGCTTCATGTTTTGGTGGTATCTTGGCTTTGCCATTGTTTTATGGTATTTGGCTGTCATGCTTGTGCTCTGCTTTTGAGTTACAGGCTGACACCAAGGTCCCAACTAAACTGAATGACTTTTTTTTAATGAATTTTCCATTCACAAAACTTCCTCAAGTGCTGTTCCTTGACAATGCAAAAGAGTTCTTGCCAAACACAATCTCTAGGTCCTCACATCACACAGGGATAATTTTGGTCCCGAACCTTCCTGAATCCCCAGTGGAAAATGGTGAAGCCAAAAGGCTCAAAAAAAGGTTTTGGAAAAATGTCACAAGTCTCTCTTTTAGACAGTAATATGGAAAAAAAAATTTGGTGATTTGTGTACCTTATGGAAACATTCATTTATAACCAAATTTTCAACTCCCAATCAGCTACAATGTCTCCATTCAAAGAAATTTTCAAATTTAATTCTGCACTCAAAAATATCTTTCCATTTGGAACAAGAGCTATGGTCCACATTACACACCCTCATCAAATTACAAAGCTAAATTCTTTAACAGTATAATGTAAACTTTTAATTTTTTTTCAAGGATCAGCTGTATGGTTATTATGGGATATTGAGAACAAAAGAACACTTCAATTGGCAAGAATAATATCTTCTGAATTCAATTATTCTCCACTAGGAATGAATCAGGAACCCATTAATCATCCCTTAAACATGAAACTTGATGAATTTCCCACTGGATCAATTTAACAGCAGAAGGAGAAATCTGTGAAGACCTTACTAATGTTGGCAGACATTAAAATCCCTCATAACCTTTATTCTGGCATGAACTCTTCAGAAGCTGATAACTGTAATAAAGATTTTTTTTCAATGAGAAATCAACTGGAAAGACTAAAGTTTTATGATCTAATGGACTTTACACTGTTAATGAAGGCTACTGGCTGCCAATGGGTTTTTGAATTAAAATTAAATTCTAAATTAATATAATCAAGTACAAAGCAAGATTTTGTGCAGAAGGAGATTCACAAAGGCCAGGTATAGACTTTGGTGAGACATATGCATCAACAGCATCCATGATGATTCTCCTTCTATCATTAAATCTGGAAATCTTCAACCAATGATCTGTTGTATCTCTTGATGTCAGTAACCATGAAAGAATATCTCTACTGGTTGAGGAAGGAGTTCCAAACCTTGGTTCTAACCTTTAAATAGTTTTGCAGATAATTCCAGCCAAAGCTTTGGTAAGTCAGAATCTTACTCAATTAAGATGGAAGATTATGGATTTTCCATGATTTTCATTTGATCCCTCATAGATTACATATCCCCTATTTCTTAATGAAAGAAGGTCATGAATGGAGCTCATTCCTGAAATGGAAAGAAATTTATTCCATGAAGATCTTTGAAAAACTCTTCAATAATTTCCATTGTCTTTTCTTTTTGAAATAATTAAATCATGTCACATGTACTCAAAACTAAAACACCTTAATAAATAAATTTTTTCAAATGCAAAATTTCAAAATATGCAAAAAAAATCACATGAATGTAAAAATTTCAAAATAAATCTTCCACAATATCATGTTTTACTGTTTTATTCAATACTTCATGTATCTTCGAGAAGATATAACCCAAAAATGAATTGTTATCTTGATAAATAAATAGTTTTTGAATTAATTATTAATACCCTACCTTTATTCTGAAATGATTTAAAGTTTAATTTCTAGCCACTCTTTTATGGAAAGTAGGAGTGGCATTCTTTTCACATTTTTTGTCGTGGTCAAAATCTTATTGTTTTCAAATTGACTTTGTAAACAGTCCAGATCATCATCATGAGGAATTTCAATAAATGGCTATTTTTTGAAATTCTAAATTTCTCATTGAATTTTAATTTTGAATTTGTATTCGAATTTGAGTTTATCATAAATATTTGTATGTGTTTGTTATTAATAGAAAAAAATCAAATTTTGGTTTTGATCTTTTGTAAATTGATTTCTGATTTTTTTGTCCTTTGATACTTTTGTACTTTTTTTATGCTGTCATTTTTTTTCAAAACAAACATTGTTTTTGTTTTAGTCTTATTTTTACTTTATTTTCTATTACATCTTTTTGAGTTGTTTTTGTTTTTATTTTTTGGAAAATTTACATTTTTTTTTATATTTTTGGTTTAATGTTATTTTTGATTTTATTTTTGTTTTGTTTTTCTTCTTTTGAAGTGAAAATACTGCAAAGAAGTGCAGAAGCACTAATTTGTATTATTTGCACCCTAAACAAAATAGTAAGAATATCAATAAAAAAATTAAAAAAGGTAAAAACAATTATTTGAAGTCTGAAAAAACAAACAAATTAGAAAAATTCAAAAAAAATGAAGAAATTTCAAAATATCAAAGATTGAAAGGAAAGCCAACGTACAAAAAAATAAGAAACATAATTAAGTAAATAAGTAATAAAATAAATAAATAAAAAGACAAAACCATAGAAGAATGAATTGATATTGGAGAATTTTCAATTAAAAAATTCAAAAAAGAGTGAAAATAAAAAAAATAAGATATAAAAAGTAACAATTCAAGAAAATTACTCAAAATAGCTAAAGATAACTGAAAATTACTAAAAATAAAACAAAATAACAAAAATTCAAAAAAGGATGAAAGTAAAAAAATTAAAAAAAAAACAAAAAATGCAAAAAGCCAAAGTAATTAATCAAAACAAAAAAACTAAGGAAAACAGTTACAAAAAATATAAAAATAAAAAAGTTCAGGATTATTGAAAGTAATATTTGTTGAATGTAGAAAGAATTTTACAAACAAATTGATAGAAGGAAAGGTAAGAAAAAATAAAATCAATATGAAATGGAGAAAAAAATATTTGATTATAGTTTAGAAGAATTAAGAAGCCTGTTTCTTTAGGAAATCCTATGTATATCACAAATCATAAATTTCATGTATAAAAACCAGTGGATCAGAATATATTTAATTCATAATTTATTTGAAATTTTGTGTTTGTATCATAAGACCATCAAAAGACATTGAGAAAAGCCCAGAGCCCAAAGGCGAAAGATATTGGATTTTTTTGAATTGGGTGATAATCTTATAGAGTGTACCTTTTTGACATTGTTTTATTCATTTTATGTGTGAGTGATTTGAATTAATCACCACATAAATAATATTTTCTGCTTCAGAATTCACAAATGTATAAGAATAATGAGGTATCAATTTATGAAATATATCATTTGTGTCCCACTTGACCACAACCCAGCCAAGGCAAGTGGGTTAGACAAAGGTTTGAATCAAATTTGAATAAGTTGGAAATAAATTTCATGCAAATCTCCAAAGAAGGTAAAAAACAACACAGAAAGGAATTAAGGAGCTATTTATTAAAATGGTTACTTCTGGAGGCATCAATATTTTTTAAAATGGACCTGATTTTTCACCAGTTAGTAGTTGATAAAAAAATTTCAAATAGAAGTTCAAATAAGCTGTACCACTACATTCTGATTATGGGATTCAGCTAAATATCATCCATGAAGACTTATTAAGCTGAAAATTGTAAGATGTGACTATGAAACTGATGATAATATTACTATTAATCAACAGTACTATGTCTGTTCTTATGAAATATAATAATAAAAATTATTATAACCACAATTGAATAATAATAAAATTATTTCTTTCACGTGTTATACACTACTAGTGATTATAACAGTGAGCAGTCATTGTCTACAAGAATCAATTACAAGAAGAATTTAATAATAAAAACTTCTTTTATTAAAATAATAAAATTATTTTAATATATAATCATCTTTTACAAGAATAATTATAAAGATAATTCTTGAAGAAAACTATTACTAGAGAAAAACTTTAAGAATTAAAGATAAAAGACTCACTAATACTCCAAAGAACTTATTGATAGATAAAAGTAGAGAAATTTGACGTGGAATTGTGGATTTAAGGGATCAAAAGGATATATAACAGTATTACAACAATATATAGTTGGATTCTATGATTTCACGTCTTTCTGATTGATTCTGAAAGATTTAAAACACTTAAGAATAGCTGTAACTAATACTTACTTGTTGGTAATAATGATTTAATAAATTGATAAGATGATTCTTGGAAAAAACAGCAAGAGGAGGCCTCTTTTAAGTCAACAACAGCTCAAAGAGGCGTGCCATGGAGCGAACTGAAAAACCAGTGAGTGAGAAAACAATAAACCCTTTTGGTTTATTGATTGCATCATTATTTGTCACGTAACATTATCATAATTACTTATTTGATGCTTTTACGTGACTACCAACCCCAATATGGTTAAGAATAAAAGGAGTAAAACTTGTAAATCTTCTTTTATTCTAAAATAATAATTGATTTCTCAAAGTTATCAATGTTATTGCCAATTTCATCACAGGTTGTAATTACTGTGAATTTTTGAAGATTCAATGTTTCACATAGAATAACCAAAAATGGACTGTAAGTAAAACTTTTAATTTTACTAGTAAAGCTGTAATTCTTTTTGGTTGTACCATAGATAATACAGTTTTACTTTAGTCCTGAAATCTTCAGAAAATTCATTAAGAATTGTATTTTTAATGAATTTTTGAAGTTTTTACATCATTTCTACATAGAATTGCAAATAGCAGTGTTTTGCTGGTTGCTATGAGGTAAATCAATGAATATGGGTCCCAAAAGGGTTTTAATTACTCTTTTGGGGTTTATCTATGGAAAGTCATTAGTAATTGACATGGTTACAGGAGTGTAAGTAGCTCATTGCCTCCTTGGCACGTCAAAATAGCAGGTTATTTGCTATTTTCATATGATTACAGTAGGTGTAACTTGGTAACCAAGTTCCCAAAGAGTTTTGGTTTACCAATTGGGTCAAGATGAGCCATGGATCCATACTCTGGAGCTATCCACGCCTCTGAGGCCTCAGAAGTTGGGTACCCTGGCCCTCTTTGATGTCTTTTGTCCCCCTTGCCTATTTTTTACGTCAAAATAGTAATTTAAGCTTAAAGTGAGATATCCACTATGGGTGTACCAAAAGTCCATGTAAGAATACCATGATATTAAGTGCTCAAAACATGCATAACACTATTCTTAGTGTATATGTAACATGGGATTTCTCACTTTCCCATTATCTTGGCTAAAAATCAAGAAAAACAAAAATTTTCACGGATCTTTTATGTGGTGTTAATGATGTGGTATTGAAGTATTTTCCATTTTACCACCTCAAATACTTAAATTGTGCTTATTTACTCTGTGAAGCTACCCTAGGTGAATTTTTGTGTAGAATCCAAATCTGGTCTTAAATCCATGGATTTACTTACTCAATAAAAAGTTATTCATCTTTTCTGAAATTGAAAATGATGAATTTTGGATATATGCATGACTTATGAGTTGTGCATAATTCAAAATTTCTTTTTAAGATAATTGTGGCCTATTTGGGTATGTAAAATATACCTCAAGGCTCACAAAAATCAAGCATGAATGCTTTATCAAAACTCATTTATTGGAGGGTGTAGTTTTCAGATCAAGTATATAAATCTCACACCCAAAAAAAGAGCTTGTTTTTGGATTTTATTGTGAATCTCTTCATCCAATTTTAGAAATATATATAATTTTGACCACATATATATAATTGTTATCTTTGTTAAGAGTTTTAATTATGATTGTTATTGATTAGGTATCAATAGGAATATAAAAGTGCATCTATGCTTTCCAATAGATATTTCAGATTTATAAGTCCAATCAAGTAATTGGAAAAGATAACTATAAGCTATGAAATAGCAACATGATAATCAAGCTATGATTACTAAAGAAAATGGTAATATAAGATGAATTTTGAAACAAATTCCAAAGATATTGATGAAAGAAATAATTCTTCTTTAAAAGAATAAGTATGAGAAAACTTAATAAGCATAGAATTGAAGTTTAATTTCCCTAAAATAATGACTCACTTCAATTTGGATTTTAGCCTACACAAAAACTTAAAAATCAATTCCCAATTCTTATATTATGCAAATCTTAGTACCAAAATTTAATCAAAATAATACTTTATTAATATCAAGAATAAAACTACATGGGTGTAAAATTTACTTTTAATATTGTTGGCTTTCATAAGGAGCCATCATTTCTTCGCCTGTTTTTAATTTGGAAACATTATGATGAGGTTGCAGATATTTTTCTGGAAGATAGAAAACATTGAGGACCTGAGTGAAAATGCCCCCCATCACAGGAGAATACAATGAGATTTCTAATGATATAATTTATATAGATTATGTTGTAATTAATAATGAATTCCTATGAAGTTGTTTGTTTTATTCTGTAACTGTTGTATATATTAAGTTTCATGTTATATGGCAAGAAATAAGTTTGGAGTCATAAGAGGCATAAGGCTTTTTCTATCATGGGAAAGAGGTTTGATAAGAATTAAATCTAAGATTTTGTTAAAATGAGAATATTCTTTTGTCTTATGTTTCAAATAACTGATCAGATTTGAGGAATAAAAGATAGAGAAAACTATAATGAGGGACTGTTTTTCTGTGAAAAATTTCCTTTGAACGTGATATTTTCAGGAAATTTCCCAATTGAGAAATAAGGAAATGATATATTTTAACTGGTGTTTTAGTTCTGGAAATAAAGATCAATGAAAATGATTTGGACAAAGAGGTAATGAAACATACATATTTTGTTATTCTTTTGTGAGTTAGAGAAATTGATGCCAAGTAAGTACTTAAAGAGAAACAATTTTATTTACATATCTTTAAGGTTGGAAATAATGAGATCTGAGAGAAGGATATTGAGAAAATAAGGGTACAAAAGGAAGCATATGATAAGAGACGGGGAAAGAAGGTATTTTTATTTCAGTCAACGTAAAAGATAATATTTCATGGCTAATGGCTTCATTTTGATTTCAAAATTATTAATTTTTTTCTCAAGGAAGTTTTTTGAAGGAAGAATTATTTAGGAGTTTCAGAATTTACATAATGTAATCAGCTTTATGTTATGTATTTCTGAATTTTGACAATACAGCTTGGAAGATAGCCAAACAATAATGGCAAGTTGGAAGCTGGGTTGGACCTAGGTTGAACCTTTTCCCCCGGCAGGAAGGGATAGATTTTTTTTCATGGTGAGTGGAGATTTTTTCCACATCCCTATCAATGAACAAGTATTTGTTTCTCGGAAAACAGAAGTGAATAAACATTTTTAAGGAAAAATCTTGTGATTAAAAAAAGAAATTCATGGAGCATGCCAAGCTAGACATTCTTGGTGGTTGTTACTTTCAAAATTAATTGAAAAACTGGGATTCACAGCAAGTGAGGTTGAGAAGTCATTTTACATTTTCAAGAAAGCAGACATCATAATGGATATTTGGATTCATTTTCATGATGATGTTATCACTTCGAACTGCAAAATGACTCTGGATCACTTCCATAAAATCCTTGAGAGTCTTGAAATTAAATAGAGAAGAAAATGTCAACAAGATTTTAGGAATTAAATTGACTTTACAGAAATGGAAGTACAGCTATCCCAACCAAATTTAGCTGAAGGCATCCTTAAGGCTTACCAAAATCCTATCAGAAAGCATGATTAGCCACTTCCACCATTGTACTTCAATGAAAGATTACTTAATTGTGATAAAAGCATAGAGCTTATGTTTTACTGTTCAATTTTAGGGTCAATTTCCTACTTCGTTTCTGGAAGCAGACCAGATTTGGCTTTTGCAGTAAACAACGTCGCAAGAAACTCAAAATTCCCCTCAGAACAGCAATGGCAAACTTTTGATCACTTGATTGGTTATCTCTTAAAACCTCAGTCTATTTTCTTCTCTCTCAAACCATCATCTCTATCCCTTGAACTTTGGACTGATGCAGGATGGGGTGGATCACTCGAAGGATCGCAATCAGGGTTTATTATCAAATTTGGAAGGTACCCTATCCACTGGGGATCAAAGAAACAGGTGATTGTACCATTATCAACTTGCGCAGCTGAATATATTGCCCTGTCTGAATCAACAAAACACTTTATTCAAGCAATAAGACAATTAATGGATCTGACCCCAATTTTTACAAAAACAATCTTCTGTGACAATGAAGCGGCAATAGGAATCTCTGCGCATGTTCTGTAAACGAAAAGGAAAAGATATCTAAGTCGTGATTTTTTTGTTAATGACATTATCCGTGAACACAACATAAAGGTAAACTGGGTACCAACTAAGATCCAACAAGTGAATTCATTAATTAAGAGACTTTTCTGGCCCTAAAACCCAACAAGCTAAAAAACAACTATCTTTGGTAGACTAAAACTCTGCTCTTCGGAGGAAATGTAATAATTTAGGATATATGTTAGGCTGACAATAAAAGCTTTAGTTAACCTAGGACTACACATAGAGATGTCAACTTTTTGTAAACAGACATGTCACACAATGTAAACTAGCTGAAGCTTGTGCCTGGTGTCTTCTCGTGATATTTTGTCCATCATCTACCATTGAGAGTAATTTTCTCCAGTAGAAGCACGACCAAGCGCGATTTATAATTCTTTGATGTCTTAACACTTTGGAAGGCCAATTTGGTTTACAGAAAGAAATAAAAAATCTGTATTGAAATTTCATGTAGTAGAAAATAACCAATGCATTAGGCTCTCCACTGGTTTTCTCAAACAAACTCTGCTATCCTTTATAAAACATGACTTTTCTTCCAATTCCTTCATAAACGCACATGTGAGACTATCCCAATTTTTTGTCCAAGGATACTTTTCATTACCCCAAAATCACCCTGTCCGATTGATTGTCAAGAAGGAATTCCTTGAAAGTAACAAAATTACTCACCCATCCCCGATCCAATCAATAATAAATAAGAAAATTCTAAAGAACCAGCTCAATAATAAAATAATCAAACACATGGCTCCTTGGCTCACCACCCATAACAAGCCACTTAAAATCACTTTAAACAGAAAAGAAGAAATTAAAGCAGCTTCAAAACAACTTGAATACAAAAGAAAAAAGGAATGAACTATTATTTTTTCAGACAGCTCCTTGGTCCCAAACAAAGGGGCGGGAGCAGCAGAATACCTAGAAGAAACAAATAGGGAAAAAAAGTGTATTGATCATGATAAAAATGTTACAAAATTTCAAGAAGATTTAATAGGGATTCAAGTAGAATTAGAATTAGAAAAAGAAGAACTCAAAAGAAGAACTGAAAAACATCAATCAAAAAACTCAATAGCAATCTCCTGCGAAAATCAGGAAGAACTAAACAAATCAAGAAACCCTATTACTCAGATTATGGAAAACATATCTATATCAGAAGCTTCAACCTATAAAGAAAAATGAAAGATGAAAATTTAGAAATAAGCTTATACTGGTGCCCAGGACACAAATATATAAGGAAATTGTATAGACAAATATGCAAAAAAAAACATTATAACAAAACCACATAAACAATGAATAAAATTATCCAATAAGTCTATCAAAACTACGACAATCCACAAAGAAAAACCACCCGCTGATAAGGGAATTAGCAGAAGAGGAGAGAAGAGAGTCAAATTTAAAACTAAAAGGAAGTTGATTATAAAATAATTAGACAACTTAGAAAAAGGGAAAGCAGCCATCATTTCACAATTACAGCCAGGAAGTGCTTCATTAAAAAATTATCTATTTACAATCAAAAGTAGAGAAGACTTCAAATGTTCAAAATTTGGTAGGAAAGAGACAATAGCTCACTATTTATTATTTTTTTCATCTGAAAAAAAGAAAGAAACTTATTTAGGAAAATAATTATGAGAGATAAACTGAAAAAAAACTTTCACATTTCTTCCGCCATTCTAGATTCTTCAAAAGCCTTTGGAACATTGGGAAATTACATCCTATGCACGGGACGATCCTCAACGTCAAGATTTATTACAGCGGTAGCAAAACCTCTTAAACCCAACAACTCTCTTATTATAAGAGTTTTATCTGTAAAAACTCAAAAAAAAAAAAGAAAGAAGAAATAAGGAGAAATATCAAGAAAAAAAGAAATAAAGAGAAACAAGTAAAGAAGTTTGATTTTAAAAGGAGTAAAAGCATATCACTGGAAAGCCATCGAACAAATTTCAAATCTCAAAATAATGGAGTGGCGCCCATTGATCAAAATATATTTGGAGTATAAGAGAAGAAACCAGTCATTAAATCTAATCTTCTAAGGGATCGGAATCAACACAGAAGAAGGCTTTTATGATTTTACTCTGGAGTTGATTAAGGCTCTTTAAATCCAAGTTAAGTTGAAAAGTTTTAAAGAAAAAAATTATCGGATTTGGTCAAATTTGTTAGGTTTTAAGTAAAATTAGAACTCATGTAGTCCAGTTTGATAGTTTAAAAATAAACAAGAGTAGTAAGCGGTTGTCTTTACAAAAAATAGTTATGATGAAAGAGTTAATTCTTTATTCATATGTTGTACGAAAGGATAGTGTGATATGAGAAATTTAATAACACTTTTAAAAAAACATCCTTTCAGGAAAAACGCAACTACGCATGGAATTTTCTTACCTCTTCCTAGAACGCCAATCCGATGCCCTCCTCCTGCGTCTTCTAGAAATGACTTGCAAGACCAGCAGCAACAAAATTCACTATGGGTCGAAATCAGCAATACCTTTCTTGATGAGGCGTTGTACTCTAAAATCCCTTCTCGCACCTTGAGTAAAGACTAGATTGAATCACCATTAGCCCAAACAGAGCATATCAATAACTCTATACAAGAACTGGAGAACAAAAGAAACAGGAACTGCTCAGCTTCAACAGAGCTGAACCTAGTTTTAAAAAATCTAAATCGACTTGAGCAAGGAACCGTTGTACAACCACCCAAAACATAAAAACACCCTACTGACAAATGCACCCTTGGCATCAACTCAAATTTTGAACAGATTTGAACCAGAAATTATTGTGATTTAGTCTCCACCAGGCTTCACAAAACTTTCTGCACTGACTAAATAAATATAAATACTCAAAAAACTACGGACCACAGTGAACTCCAAATTTTTGGAAACAAGTTGTATTAAATGACCTCCTCAAAAGACCTAAATATATATATGTGAACTCGCTCAGAGCCCTGCCGGCTATGACGAAGAAAGCACAAGTGGAAATAAATTCTAAAAAACAATCTCAAAGCTTAGCTTACACTATTCCTGGCTATTATCAATTTCATACCTAAGGACTTCAACACTCAGCCTTATTTACACCTACTCTAACTTGAAATCCAAAACAATATTGCACTAACAATTTTCCATTAAGAAAGATGGTTGCAATAACAAATCAAGAAGAAATTGCAAATTTTTTGTGAGCTTAAAAGATAGAATGTATAGAAATGAAGATAGTTTTTTTGAAACAATAATGAATGTACCTTAAAAGGTGGAAGGCGGTGAAACAAAAATTATCTAAGGAGGTTGAGTATGGAAATATATAAGTAGCAGGAATGGTCTATTTGGAAAATTCCTGTTTCAGCGTTTCTTCACTTGTTAATGAGGGGGATCCATACCTCAGAGCTTTAGTACGTGTGAATTCAAGATTGATATATATTAATGAAGAAATAAGAAATGCGACGTATGTAGTTACAACGTCGAGTGATAAATTGTGAAAAGAAATGATTTAACAAAAAAATAATGAAGTAGGATTAACGTCAGGATAGTGATTAAAAGGCTTAAAGTAGTGAGAGTTCGTATAACCGTTGTCGAGTCACCTTTCCCCTTCTTTCTTAGACAACTTCTAAGTATTTGCAGACCCTGGCTTTTAGCCAAGGTCTACTTTCTCTGGAGAGTGTCCACATTTTTACTGATCTGAGTAATGGTAACTGAAAAAGTTTCAATTATTTGTGCTTTTGCACTGGGGGTGAAAACATGCTCACCTAAACCCTTTTGGCTTGATATTTATACAAGAATTAAACTCAATCTTCCTAATTAACAACTTGCACTGAAAACAAAATTTTCAGGCATTTTTTTTGGAAAATGATTTCACTGAAATTCAAACTCATTAAAAAAAATAACTCAATTCTACAATTTTTAGAAGACTGGGTAGACAGCCCATGATTGAATAACCAGCCTAAAAGTGGTAAATGCGGTAGTTATCATCAAAACATAATCAATTTCAATTTAACAAACACAATTTTATAACAAGTCCCCTGTGCCAAGGCAAAAAAATGTGGAAAATTAATTTACACAACACTCTCTCTATCCTATTTTTTCAGTCACTGATCAATTTCTTTAACCCCAAGATCACTGTTTCTTTGAAGACTGGATAATGCTTACTAAAATATTAAATAATTTCTGTTTACTCTCTCTTTTAAGTTCCTATACTTAATTGTCTTCTCAGTCTGTGATTTCTTGGTTTCAAATTGTGTTTTAATATAAAAGACTTTTTCCAAATTCTTTTCTTCATCTTTTTAAGCTTACTGAATTCATCTCACTGTCCAATGATTATATATTACTCATGTTTTTATGTTTTTGCATTTACATATTTGTGTATACTTTTGTATTTTCCGGTGAGGTTTTTTGTCTTATGATACATTAGTTTCATTTAATTAACTCGCAAATCACTATTTTTACTTCGAGTGAGCTCCACTCCAAATAATTTTATCTGAAAGCTGTTTTGGCAGAAGTATCACATTGAATCATTTCCATTAATTTGTGCTATTTTGGCTGGTGCATAAGCTGCGATACAAGACATGTAGCTAAAACTTTGAGTTTTTTCATCTAAAAGATAAACTAACCATCTTTAGGAGAACCATTGTGGTATAAAATGAAAGTTCAGCTGAAGAAATGTTTTTATTCTTATGGTAATTATTTATATAAAAGAGGATACCAATAGTATGAAATCACCTTTAAGGGAAAATAACAGTAAAATAATAATGTAAGAACACAAATGATATATTTATTAAGGAAAATTCACCACAAGTTTGCTCTTCTAGTTTCACCCCACTGCACTATCCAACACATAGTTTTGATGGAAAATACCCAAATCAAAGACATTTTTAAATTTTCTCTGCAAATATATATATATATATTTAATATTCTTAAATATCAGAAATTGGGTGATTATTACAATCAGAGTCAAAATAAGGATTACAATTAATAGAAGGGCAGAGCTGTAGGAATCAAAGGGGAAATTCAAGGTTCAAGTTGTGGAACAAAACACCTTTTCAGGTATTAATTTTGGGAACTTTCATGTTTTTTTTCTGTTATGAACCACCCAAGGAGGTGATAATTATCATTGAGTTACTTTAAAGAATTGAATGGTTAATTTTGAAGACTGAAATAATTTATTGTTGAATGGGAAAGGCCATATTACATCAACCTTTCTATTGATGTGATCTTAAAATCCCTCATTGGAGCTGCAGAAATGAATAGTGGGACTGGAGGTTGAAAGGGATATGGTATGTATCAATTTGTTTTATTTTGTTTTTACCTATTAATTTTTCTTAGTTTTCCTCTTTTAAGGAAACTCTGAAAATCCAGTAGGTTTGGAAAAATATTTTTGGGAAGAGAAAAGGAATGGGACATGTGAAGGTAGTAACTATTTTGGGAGTCTCAGAAACAACCAATTGGCAGAGTGGGTAAGGAAAACAGTGAGTATTTTGCTGACTCTGCAGCTGTGGCATTGTGCTGACCCCGCACATAGGCTGTAGCGTTGGCTGTGGGGTCACCACCATTGTGCACTGGCATCAGCTGATGCTACCATGCTCTGAGTTTCATTTTGGCAATACTAATTTTCAATAATTATTTTTTTAAAAAAGAATAAAAAATAAAGAACTTGAGAAATAAATGAAAAATTAACAGAAAATATCAATAAATAAAACTAAATAAAAAATAAACTTTATTTTAATTTTATTATTTTGATTTTTTCTTTTTTTTGTGGGGGTGCAGTTTCAACTACAGTGTCAAGTGACCCCAGCAGTAAAAGGAATGCTGGTTGCGGGGTTGGCACGACACCTTGGGTGTGGGGTCAGCTAAATCCCCACTGTGGAAGGGGCTCTGGCTTTGATTATTGGAAGTAGGCATGTCATGGGTTCAAGCCACATTGAGGACATGCTCAAAATTGAGAATCTTGGAAAAATGAAATTTCTGGAATGTTCCAGAAGTTTTGGCAAAACTTAATAAGATTGAGGAAGTTTCAGGAAGAATACAGGTAATACAGTCCAACAAGGAATACAGTTAATAAGTCCTTTGTTAATTTTGATAAGGATATGAAACCTAACCCACAATTAAGCCCTCAGAGGGCCAGAAAACTATGATACAGAAAAATCAGCTGACTGATTAGTGATCAATTGATTAATACGTGAAGATAAGGGCTACAGGGCCAAAAATTAAGGTTCAACTGTATTTCACAGCCACATGTCACAAACATGTCATGTTAATAGGTGAGATAAAAATTAATTGACATGATTGGTTAGAAACAAATCATGTCATTATGAACAGTGAAGTGAAGAAATCTGATTGGTAAGAAATTGAGACTTGTGTCATGTCATGACACATTGCCCCTGCAAATCCAAAATTAAAGTTTTCACTGCTTTATACAGCCACCAGAGGCTGAAAATGTCTAAGTCCCCTGTTTGTTTGCACTCCTATGGAGGGCCCCTCTCCAACTTTTTCCCTTTTCCCCATCTAGAAATTGTAAATTGAATCTATTTTTTCTAATCCCTCTTCTAGGAGGTCATACTAGAAATTTATTTGATAAATTAAGCCTAGTAAATGAGGCTTGTTGTTAAAATAGATCAAGAGAACCAATAGTGTGAAAAGACTTCAATTATTCCCTTACTAGCAGGTAGACTAGTAGATTATTGAATTTGTATCTTCAAGCTTGAAGCTCATGAGAAAGGAATCTCTGGAGCTTAGTGTTTGAACTTTAAAAGTAATTTTTAGAGGGTTTAAAACATAATCATCACCCAAAAGTAATTTTGTAGGCTTTAAAATAAAACCTAATCATTTTCATATAGCTTTGAGGTAGTTTTTGTTTTGAACTTCCTCAAACAGAGTAATTTTGTATGTTTCAAAAGAAAACCTGCACAGATAGAGTAAGTTTATTACTTTTAAAAGAAAGGTGGATCTGTATTTATTAGATTACACCTAATAAATTATCTTCAAGGAAAAAAAAGAAACAAAATTAAATTGAATACTTTAGCTTTTATTTAAAATTAACATTGAACCAATAGCAATTAGCTAGTATTATTCTCAACAGCCCAGAAGAGATTATATAACGTGTTATTACAACAGAGGACCAAACATATCATTAAATTACCCATATTATACTATATTAGTAATGACTATTAAATTATTAGCCTATTCAACAAATAAAAAAGGGCTTTAAATATATTTTTACCCTTTTAAGTCTGTTGTTTTATCAAATTCAATATCATAGTTGTTTTATTTGTTCTACTTATTGAGAATTCATCAAGAGAAGAATAAATATTGAAGTTTGTGTACTATAAATAGTGTTGTATGTTATTTTATTATTATTTATGAATATTTCTGGAAAATTATTTGGTATAATCCACTCAGCCTGCAGAAAAGCTTCAAAGATAATTTATTTGTTAAGGTTTTACATAATCATTGTTTTGAGTAAAGCAAAGTCTGATTAGAGATTGTTGAGTAAAGTATTTTATAATCAAACCATTATCAATAATAAAATTGATTTGGTGAACTCAGTAAAGATAGCTTATAATATTAGGAAGGGCAGTCTAGATTACTCCAGCACATGAGCAGACCAAGGGTTGCAAGTCTCAAACAGAAATTCAAAAATTTTCACTTGTGATTTCCCCTTCCAGGTGCTGTCTAATTTGATCCCACACCCTGAGGAGTTCCCACACCATGAGTAAATTACAAAAGAAATTTTCCCATAAACTAATTTGAGAAGATTTATTCTTTCTTTTGTAACCCAAGATCAACTAGGAAAAAAAGCAAATGTAAATCATTAATAAACTGTTCTGTCAATTTAATTTTTTCCGTGTTAAATCTATATTAAAAGCAATAAATCTGAACACGGTAAAATAAAATATACATCAGGAAGTGATTTTGGAAATTTGAAATGCTTATTTTTGTACTTACTGCTTATTTATAGAAAAATTCCAAAATCAAGATAACAATGAATTAATTTTTGATAAGGATAATTCCTTGACATTATATAGAGAAAAACATTAAATTTCACATATCTTGGAAAAAATTCAGAAAAACAAAAAAAATAATATTCCATTTTTTTCATTTCAACAAACCAGATGAAAAAACCAACAACTTGGAGAAAAAGTCTCAATTTATTTTTGAATATTTAATATTTATTACCATTAGTGATATGAATTAAATTAAGGATTGAAATCTTAAACATTCATTTCTAAACTTGGGTCAAATCTTTTTATTTAAATATAAATATTTTTCTCTAAAAGAAAAGAACATTGTGATAAATTTACAGTTTTGAATTTTTTTAACTATAATATTGAAAATCCAAATCAAATTAAATTGGACTTATTTTATGGATTAATGAATATGCAAACCCTATTTCTTCTTATAATACAAGCTACATGGGTTTTTGTTTCAAATAATAGAAAAAAAAACATTGAATTTATTTGTGTTTAAGTTTTTATATATAGCTTAACACTTTTTACTATCATTAATCCTATTATTACTCTGAGAAAGAAAACGTTTCTCCTTTCCCATTTTTGATAACTTTAAAATCAAACCAAAGGAAGGGAAATATTTATTTCTTTATAAATTTAATTTGAATCAATTTTTATTTTATTTTATTTTGCAAAAAAAAGAGAAAGATTCATCATTATTTAATCTTTTTTTCTATTGAGTGGGAATAAATTTGATCATTTTGCTCAAAATTTTCTTTTTCTTGTTTGAAAGAAAATATTGAAAATTGTATTTATAATTGTGAAATTTACAATTTTGACTTGCAATTATTCTCTCTTAGAAAGTCTTATCACCAATAATATTGAATAGCTCATAAATCTATCATATTGTATTCTTCATTTAAACCAAGGCTTTACTTATTAATTATTAATGAAAAAGTAATTTTCTTAAAATGAGCAATTTCAGATTTAAGGAATTTTTTTTTATTTTTTACTAAAATTTAAACTTAAATAAATTCAAATGATCTAATTTTTTGTTTATTAACTTCAAGAAAAATCAACATTTCTTTTTTCAAACATTGAAAAATGAATATATTTTTGTTCTTTTTTAAAAAAATTGTTTATATGAAAGATTTAATTTTATTTTTTTTAAAGAAATTGAGATCAGCTTTTATGAAAATCCATAGGATAACTTATACTATTTTGAAAGAATTACAATTCATTGAAGAAACCACTAATTATTCCTTTAATAAAATCTCTATATTGAGGATCTTATTATTTTCCTAATACTAGTACTCTTGATTTTATGATTAAAGTGTGTGTTTACTTTTATGAGGAAAAGGGTTTCAGTTTTCCAATGACAAAAAAATCATTTCTTAATACTATCACTATTAGTTCTATTGTAAAAAATTTTCTCTTCATATTCACAACATTCTTAGATTTACTTTTAATCTTTGGTGATTTAAATGAAACAATTTGTTTTGATTTTAAAATTTAATTTATTAGGTCTCTACAAGGTCTAGATGTTTCTTCATGTTTATTTGTAAAATTCATGCGATTCAATAAAACAATAAAATGAGGTTGAAGAAAAACAATTTTCACAAAAAAATAACTTGAAGAGTAGTTAGCTCTTTTTTCTTGATCAAAACTTCAGAATTTTACTTTTTTGGTTTCTATTGTGGAGCACTTTTTCTGTGGAAATTGAAAAATAAAATTAAATATAAAGTGAGTTCAATAATATACAAAGAAATCCATGAAAGTGAGTCAAAATATGGTAGAATATCTTACTTTCAATGTTTTTTAGATTTGAAGCAATATAAAAACTCATTTCAGTCCATATTTACCAATCACGTAGAAATGTTTTTGATTTTTTGAAAATGAGGTAGCTTCTGAGGATATCTATATCTGTTTAAGGACGTTTAACTGCCAAATTCAGGAATAGAAGCAATAGAAAGGTCTCATAAGAAGCTTAAAATAATTACAGATAGAGTTTTTCATAAAGTGAAAGCTCATAGTTGAAACTGAAATGTCAAATAGAAGTTCTTTTTTTTGTATTTCTGAAGCATATTCAGAGAATTTCATCAAAAGAAAACTCATTAGGGAGATTTCAATATAAAACGTTTTAGCAATATGATCTAACACTAAGGCTCTCAGAGATTATTGGCCCTACAGACCCTATGAAAAGTATCCTCTAATTATTAATTGACAAGTTAATTCTTGAGTGCAGTGGAGCTGCCATCATCACCAGGGATTGTGTCAGGCTGTGACTCCAATCAAAGCACCACATTGACCTCCAAAAATCATAAGAAATGGTGTAGAAATTACTAGACAAATAAGCTCTATATAGGTATAATTATGAGGAAGGGTATTCCTCAAGTAGGAGTATACCACTCTTATTCAAATTGAACAGCAAGTTACAAATATAAAACCACTCAAAGATAAGGTAAAATAAGAAAAAAACTTCTTTTCACCTCTCATATAGCTTATGCATAAGGAAATGAACACTAAAAGGGTACTTTTCTTTAAGCTCTCAATGGGAGCTATTCAATGGTGCCATCCATTTTCTAAAAGCCCCCTGCTTGTGGAAATACCACTATCAAACTTTTAACTCCAGAAAACCCTTTCAAGTATAAGGGGGCTTGTACAAAACTGTACAAAAATATAGCCAAATTAAATATCTGAATGAGATCTTGAATTTGAGATTCCTTAGACACCTATATACTGAGAATTGGCTAAGGTATCTTGGATTAAAGGCTTACCATACCAAATACAGGATTTTTCAAGATAGCAATATAAAGAAATCCCTGTATCCTTTCCATATATTCATACAGACTTACTGTAAGGTATACAAAATTTTAAGGCTCCTCAAGCCATACAATTTTGTATCATTGGATTTCTTCTACCTTCTAAGTTGACAGAGATATCTGGCTTGGAAGGCTTTGAAGCCACATACTGATGTACAATAATACATCAAAAACCTCAAAAACCCTTATGTCTTTTGCCATTTTTGACAAGGGTGAACATGATAAATACCAAATTAAAGAATGCATTAGGAGCTTCGATTCTTTACTCTTGGAGTGTGGAGAGTAAGAAAAGATAATCATCACAATACCATTAGGGAGATAAAATTACTTAATAAAAGAAAGAATCACTGATAGTGTGGTATTCCATACCTTATTGGCCCAGTTTCAAGTGAAATTTAATTTATAAGGCTATAAATTGAAAGTAACAGAGAAAAATTAATAATTAATCAATTACAATAGAGGAATTCAGAAATAAAATGGATTTAAATTCATCAATATGTATAACTCCATAAGCAAATCCTGGAATAATTGTCCATTTGATTACAAGAATAACAATAAAATAAGGAAAAGAAAAAGACCAGCTAGCAATCATGTTAAATTTACCAGTGGGAGGGGTAGTGAAACACTCAAGTTACCCTAGTTCTTCTCAACCTATGGATTACTCGGCAATGAAGTTATTAAACTGAGGCCACTTCAATAAGGAATAAAACAAAACTGTATTAATCAACAGTCACAAGACAGAAAGAAAAAGAAATCAATCATTTTTGCAAGGAAAATCCATCAAAACCTTAAATTACACAGCATATCTGTGGAAATACAAGCAAAACCCCCTGATAAGCCAGTAAATATAAATTAAAAAGATAATTAAAGTTAAATGAAGGAAAATTTAATCTTTTATAGGACAAATAGAATCCGCACAATACACAGCATTCTCCACCTACAGCTCAAACAGTGCACAGACCTATGGTGCAATAACTGTACAAAATCATCTCATACCACCAAAAAGGGTGCAAAACACCAAACAAATGGTGCAATACCTTCAAGAAATGACACCATTTCAAACATTCCTCACCAGAAAAAACATCTCAGATTACATAATCATACATACAAATGGTTCAATCAACCAAAAAATGGTATCTTACCACTATGAAAAATTATCCCAGCCCAAAGAAGTGAAAAAATTGTGAGTCCCTTGTTTTTAGTTCCTCTATGGAGGGCCCAAAGAATATAAATAGAGGGCCTCTCTCCCTCATTTTTTCCTCTTTTACCCATGCAATTAATTATATACCAAGAAGGGGAATAATTATTCATCCCTCACTAGTAGTTCAATCTAGTATTATTATTAAATGGGAATTATATACCAAGAAGGAGAATAATGCATCTATTCCTTACTAGTAGGATAATCTAGTTATTTTATTATAGTATTATAGAATTATAAGCTTAATTGATGGTGACTTCTAATTAATAGTAGTTAACAGAAGGTCTACTTTATATTATTAATCCACCTTATGTTTCAATTATTAGTCTTCTAATTATAATACTATCAATGATACTCATAATATTGAGTTCATCCCCATAACCTTTACATCATAAAGGAAAAATATTCTTATTATATCTCCATATTAAACAAATCCTTACAAATATATATTAACATATAAAAAAGCTTACACCTACATTATATTAGATCAATCATATATCTAAAAAATATCCACTCTATATTGAAAAATATCTTCCAAAAAAATTATTCAAGGTCTTATTGTTATATTATATTAAAAATTACCCTCTCAAACCATTGAGTATTATGACAGATCTAACATCAAATTTAACTTACCCATATACTCTATATTAGTACTATTATATTAAATTAACCTCTTATACTATTAAGCTCTTACCCTTCAATCATTTTATCTTATTATTTAAGAATCATTATTTTATACTTTTTTCAGTTAATAGTTACTTATCTGATTTTTGAATAGGTCTGATAGAGACTGCTGAAAATTATTCTCTAGTTGTCAAGCCACAATCTTAAATATTTATTTGTGAGCTCTGTAGGGAGATTGTTTAGTATATGGAGAGGGGCAGGTAAATCACCATTAGCACCCTTGGTTACAGGATTATTTCAGCAATTGAAAACTGTTTACCTGTGATTTCCCCCTCAAGGACTGCCTTATCCAATCCCACAATAACAGGAGTTCCACATCTATTGTCCCAAAAGTGGCCATTTCAACTTCAAAATTCAAAAATCAGTCAATAATCAAGAAAGAAGATGATAAAATTAACATAAATCACAAAAAGAGTTATCATTTATCAAGAATTAAAGCTCAAAACATTCATAAAATCTGGACTCTGGAAACAAAGCCCATCCCAAATCATCATCACCATCAAAATAATCAAATCAATCATACCATTCTTATTATCCAGTGAAAGAAAGAACACCAGAAAATCAAACACCTCAGGATATTGATTTACTCATTGCAACACCAAGAACAAACCAGAAGGAAAAGGGAGAATTAAAGATATTTTTCTTCAGGTTAATTCAAGAAGAAAAGAAAAACAAGTGAAGTACAAAAGAATTTGAAGGATCAGCTTATCAAGTAGAAATAAATCAACAATAAACATCTGACTTACCATGATTACCTGAAGATACTGTAGAAGGACAGTATGCAGAAGAAAGTGAAAAAAAAGATCAAAAAGTACAGATCCAAAGTCTTATGAAGCAAATGCAATATCTATTATTAACACAAATCTCAAAAAAAGGAAAAAGAAGAGAACAAGCATCTTATAAATCTGGAGCTAGTCCAAGTGAACCCACATTAGCAAGGAATGTTAGGCCTGAATACTCACAAATACCACCTACACCTGGACCAAGAGCAACCTCTACTGCAGAAACAGAGCCAAGAACTCAAAATATTCCCAGGAGAGGTTTTGTCACTACACCTAATAATCCAAGTCCATTACAACAGAAAGTTCCAAGTCAAGAAAGACCTGTAGTTGAAATTAAAGCAAAATATTACAATCTAAACTTTGATTGAGAAGAAGTAGAGAAATTTATCAGGAAAGTGGAATGAATAGCTCAAATTGAGGGAGCAACATATGAAGACCTGGTGTGAGCCTGTGAGGTATGTATAACATACCCATAAGGCCACATATGATTTTATATACAGCTGATTTAGTCTTCAACAGACTTTTCAATTGAATTTAAAATAAAAAATAACAAAAAATAAGTATAACCTTTTTTTGGATAAATAAAGTTATAAAAATACTATGTCATTTTTGGATTCTACACCAAAAAGAACTTAGGGTACACCCATAGGGTTTTATACCCAGAAAAGCTTATTTCTTATGTTATCTTCAATTTAAAGTTGCATAAGGTTTATGCAAACTTACCAAAATTTTAGTTAAAATTAAGATGTTGTGTATACTTACTGAATTGGCTAGAGATTTGCCATACAGAATGTCAATTCTGTGTGAGCTCAATTTAAAAGTGTTTAAGGCCATAGTATGGCTTTAAATAAATAAAAGGGAAAAATCCATGCAAAAAGGTGGGACAAAGGCAAAAGACCAAATAGAGCTGGGGTACCCAGCTTTGTGGATCTGCAAGGATTAAATTAAGGTTGTCCACCTGTATTGGAGGATGTTCAACCTTATTTAAACTTTAAGATTAGACTTTAATCCAACCTTAAAGTTTAAACTAGTTTTATCCCAATTTGGACAGAAATTTCAAGCTGCCAAAGGGTAAATCCCAATATGCACACTTGAAATCAAAGTTTTGAGACCTGTCAAAACTTAAAAAGCCTTAAAAAGCCTAAATAAGCTTAATGAATCAATGCTACAAGCATTAAAACCCTATCAAAAGTTAAGGTTTAGTGTATATTGCTATTTTACGTGGAAAAATAGTAGTAATTTCAAAAATTCATTAAAAATACAATTCTCAATGGATTTTCGTGAACGTTTCACACAATTTAATATTTAATATTATCTATATAGAAGTCAAATTTTGAGTATCCTTTATAAACAGATTTCCTGGGCAATTAGCCTGGAAATTTACCCTTTTAATTATACTTAAAGAGGATTAAGATTTCTTTAAAAATTAATTAAGAATTGAGTTTAAGAAATTTCTGCTTTGAACTCTATTTTTAAGTTGTTCAAGTGATGAACTTAAATATAAATAAAATTATTTCATATTAAAACTGAAAATAATTAACTTAAATGAGGATTAAAGCTACTTGGAGTTAAGAATAATACTGGTAACTTTAAATTGGAATTAAAAAGAAGTTAACTTAAGCTAAGAACCTTATTTTTAAGAATAGTTTTTCAGTTTTGACCTGAGAACGCCCTTTATATCCATTATGAATAATGAGAGCTGCTCTGTAGACATAAAAAGAGTCTATTCATCACTGTTTTTGTCCATGATCATTTACCAATCCAATCATATTAGACATTTAAACAGGTAAAGTTTTATTATATATAAAATTTTATTCATAAAGTGTTTCTAAAGTATTTTATTCTTTATGAATCTTAAATCAAAGAATTGAAATCATAGAAATTAAATGATTGTTGTAACCACCTATAATATATTTTGTTTTATAAGATTCTTGTCAATAAAATATCTTTTAAAATCCACAAGTTCCTCTCAAAATCTTTTTAATGATATTTCTTATTATAAAAAGTTTTTTTATCATTTAAATTATTGATTTTTGGTATGAGTTTAACTTATAATTATTATTGATGATAATAGCTGTTGTTTTTTGACTTGTTGTATTAAATAAATATTATAAGTAAGTTTTCTCTAAAATTCTACATCTTTTACATCTACTATTAGTCTTTTCATATAGAATCTTTCTATAAGAATTATTTCTACAAAGGGTGTGTTATAGTTCTTTTATAAATAATATTTATATATCATTTATAAGTGGTTCATTGTTTATATTCTCCATGTGTAATTGTCTCATTAAGAGCTTTACATTTCTTATTGTTATAATCATCAGTGACTATAACAAAAATAGAATAAGTATAATTTATTATAATTATTATAATTATTTATTATTATTTTATATAATAATAATAATTATTATTTTTTTATATAATTGTTTTCAATAATTATATTTAAATTTGTGGTTATAATATTATGTTATATTATATTATATTTTTCTACTGAGAACAGTCATAGTACTCTTGATATTGTTACTATTACCAAGAGTTTCATAGACAAACCTTACACCTAGAAATGCAAATGCTATTTTAGACTACAGAACCAAGAATTAGTGATGCAATTGAAGGTATGCCAGGTTATGAAGAAAGAAATTGGACACAACTTAAGAAAGGTCTTATAATAAAATGGGGAAGAGTTGAACCTGAAAGAAGATAAAGAAAAGACTCCCTCATTAAGCTTTTTAATGATACTCAAGAAGATGGAGGAATTGGTAGTCTATCACAATATAAGAAATTTATGGGAGAATATGAAACTATTGTTACTTATTTATTAAGATACAGGTATATTACTCCAGATAACACGTTCCTTGAAGATTTATTTGGCTGTCTTTCAGCTGATATTAAAGGAGCCATAAGTAAGGAAATGATTGAAGATAATGTCATGGTTAGAGCTGAAGATGGAGGATACCTTATACCACCTATTAAGATACTCAAGAAGTCCATTGAACAAGATTTGGAATCCAGAATATTATTAACCACAAGATTATAATCATCAATAGAGACATGAAGGAATGCTAATGAAAATAACAAGAAAGTTCACTTCAAGGAAGAAGCTTTCCCAGGAATGAATGAAGCTTTTCATCAAATGAATAATATTACTGAATCCCTCAAAGAACAAAAACTGCAAACTAAAAAGCAGGCACAAGGGGAAAATGAAGATTTTAAGAAATCTATGACTCAACTGGAAGAATTGAAAAGTTTATCCAAACCCCAAATGGGTGGGGTTACCTATAATCAACTCAAAAATCACCAGTTCAAGCCAAGAAATGATTTACCTCCATTCTCACAAAGGCATGTTCCCTATGCACCAGCACAAAAAATACCAAAACCTTATCTCAAATGTTATTACTGTCTTGAGGAAGGAAATTCAGTGAATAGATGCAACTACCTCTTTGATCCTCAAAAGAAGAAATGGATAAGCAGAAAAGGAGATGGATTTTTGTTTTCCAATTGGCAAAGAGTTCCAACTGATGGGAAAATATCTCCAAAAAAATTAGTTGAAGAATTTGCAAAAGAGAAAGAAGAACTTACAACAAAAATTAAAGAAGATGAAGCTAAAGATGCACTACCCAAACCTAATAAAATAAACATAATACAATTAAAGAAAGATGATATTGCAACTGCTATAGCCAAACCTGAAAAATGGGGAATTTAGCAACAACCAACTATTTCATCAGCCAATGAGCCACTTTTAAATAGTTATAGATTGAGAAATACTAAAGAAAGAAACTCAAGAGCAGAAAATACCAATCAAGATGCTTTAATATCACATTCAAAAGTGAAAGAACCAATAAATAAAATACAAAATATACCTGGATCTTATATTAAAGATGAGCAAAAGGGAGAAGAGAAAACAATTATTCCAACCAAATATAAGAAGCCTTAACTGGTGCGGAATGACAATGATATACCTTCACAGGAACGTAAAATTGATCACACTAAAAATACTCAGGAATCAATCAAGAAAGTCAATGAAAGGAAAATCACTAAGGAGGAAAAATTAGATATTCAATAAATTATGGAACAAATTATCAAGAAGTCAGAAGAAGAGAAAAAATCTATTAATTCAATTGATACAAAGAAGATTCAAACCAAAATCATATACCATCATCTGGGGAACTATGAACAACCAAAATTGAATTATGCCTGTCCATTAGGATTTTTGCAGGTATATTTAGGAGAAGGACATGAAATAATGGCATTAGTTGACAAAGTATCAGAATTGAATATAATACCAGAAGATTCAGAAATAAAAGCAGGACTTACCAGAAGATGCATTAACATGCATGTAAGAGGAATTAGTGGGAATTGTACCTCAATATTTGGATTAGCAGAATTTAACGCAATCACTTGAGTTAATGGGGAAGAAAGAAATATACATCTTTTTTTAGCAAGAGGAGCAGCTGAAATAGTATTGGGAAGGTCCTTCCTTGCAGATATTAACATGAGATTAGACTTTTCTCAACAGAAAGGGGATATATCCAGTTATATAGAGCCAAATGGAAGAAGAATTTTCTTACCAATTTGTTCACAAAAGAAATTAGGATGGAGAGAAGAGCCACTAGCAGGAATGGAAACATGTGCAGTTGCTCAATTGGAAGATTGGAAAGAATTACCAATAGAAAAAGAATCAAGCTCTAAAAATCAAGAAAATTTAGAGGAGAATTCTCATCAAGTACTTGATGGTGAAGAATTCAAATATTCTAAAGAAATAGTGAAAATGCATGAGGAATTAGGTCCAATGAATGCAGAAGATATAAATTTAAATAATAAAAAAAGAAATTTTACGGGAATTTTAACCTCAAAAAAAAAGGAAATACTTGTAGCCAAATATCTCAAGCCATTAACAGTAATAATTTCAAAACTCCTGAAAACATCAGAAGCAAACAATTAACAAAGCTTTTTTCACCTATTAAAGTTTGGAAGTCCCTTTAAAAGACAATATCTCAAAATAATTGAAATTCAAGTATAAAGCCAGTTGTAGCAATAGTTAATGTCACCTCAGAAGCTAAAGGTTTCAGTTCTCAAATTGATTAAACAGCACTAAAACAATTAAAAGAAGTTTCCCTCAAATATAACATTTCCAAAAAGAAGGACATTCTTACTACAAACCACCTTAAAATTCAGGAGGAAAGTATTGATATAATTCCAAAATATGAAGAATCTGCAAGTTAAAATGAAATTTTTAGTGATACTATTGAAAGCTCACACTAAAATAAAAATGATTATTCTCAAGAAACTCCAAAATCTAATAAAGGATCCAGAAGAAACCATTGAGAAACATAACTTTTATCAAAGGTAATCAGTTATACCACAAGATTGAATTGACCCATAACTTAGATTCAACCAAGCGCATATGACAGGAGCTACTCACAAAAATAAATATAATCATTTTGAGCAGTAACAAACTTCTATTCCCCAAATTTTGAACATATTGATTGAAGAATTCTGATGGAAGGAATTAGTGCAGAAGATAAATCATACCTTGATATGCAAAATATTGATCCAAGACTTATCAGAGAGAATTAGACTTAGTGTAAGGTTTGTCTATTAAACTATTGATAATAGTAGCAATATCTAGAGTACTATGACTGTCCTCAGTAGAAAAGTATAATATAAGAAAATACTATAACCACAAATTCAACTATAATTATTAAAAATAATTACATATAAAGAATAAATTTAATTATTATTATATAAAATAATAATAAAAAAATATAATAATTATAATAAGTTATAATTATTCTATTTTTGTTATAGTCACTGACAATTTTAACAATAAGAAGTGTAAAGCTCTTAATGAGACAATTACATGTTGAAAATACATATATTTAATCATTTATAAATAATATATCAATATGATTTATAAAAAAATTAAACGCACATGGCGCAGAAAGAATTTATATAGAAAAACTCTATATAAAAAAACTAATAATAGATAAAAAAGATATACAATTTCAGAGAAAACTTACTTATAATGTAAATTTAATACAACAAGTCAAAGAACAACAGTTATCATATGAAATAGTCATTATAAGGTAGAATCACGCCAAAAATCAATATTTTTAAAGATAAAACAACCTTTTATGATAAAAAAATATGATTAAAGAGTTTTTGAGAAGGGTTTGTGGATCTTGAAAGAAATTTTAAAGACAATAATTTTATGAAATAAAATATATTATAGGTGATTAAAACAATAATCTAATTTCTATGATTTCAATTCTTTCATTTAAGATTTATAAAGAATGAAATACTTAAGAAATATCTTAATAATAAGATGTTATATATAATAAAACTTTGACTGTTTAAATGTGCGCCTGTGAGGTATGTATAACATACCCATAAGGCCACAAATAACTTTATACACAGTTAAATTTGTCTTCAACAGACTTTTTAATTGAATTTAAAATAAAAAATAACATAAAATAAGTATAAATTTTTTTTGGATAAACAAAATGATAAATATTATGTCATTTTTGGATTCTACACCAAAAATGACATCATATACATCCATAAGGTGTTATACCCAAAAACACTTATTTCTTATGTTATTAGAGGATTTAAGAATCTCAAAGTACTAATGTAACTTTTTTAACATCTTTTTAAAATTGTTAAATTTAAGCTTAAATAAGCTTAAATTTAAAGTTGCACAAGGTTTATGCAAACTTACCAAAATTTTAGTTAAAATTGAGGTGTGGTGTATATTTACTGAATTGGATAAGGATTTGCCATACAGAATGTAAATCCTGCGTGAGCTCAATTTAAAAGGGTTCAAGGCCATAGTATGGCTTTAAATAAATAAAACGGAAAAATCCACACAAAAAGGTGGGACAAAGGAAAAAGACCAAATAGAGCTGGGGTACCTAGCTTTTTGGATCTGCAAGGATTCAATTAAGGTTTTCCACCTGTATTGGAGGATTCTCAACCTTATTTAAACTTTAACATTAGACTTTGATCCAACTTTAAAGTTTAAACTGGTTTTATCCCAAATTAGACAGGAATTTCAAGCTGCCAGAGGGTAAATCCCAATATGCAGGCTTGAATTCAAGGTTTTAAGAACTGTCAAAGCTTAATTAAGCTTAAAAAGCTTAAATAAGCTCAAAACTTTAAGGTTACAAGCATTAAAACCTTATCAAAACTTAAGGTTTGGTGTGTATTGCTATTTTATGTGGAAAAATAGCAATAACTTCAAAAATTCATTCAAAATCTAATTCTTAATGGATTTGCTTGAAAGCTCCACACAGCTTACAATTTAATATTATCTACATATAAATTGAATTTTAAGTATCTTTTATAAATAAATTTCCTGGGTAATCAGCCTGCAAATTTACTCTTTTAATTAAAGCTCAAAGAAAATTATAATTTCTTTAAAAATTAATTAAAAA
Source organism: Austropuccinia psidii (assembly GCA_023105745.1). Classification (NCBI taxonomy): domain Eukaryota; kingdom Fungi; phylum Basidiomycota; class Pucciniomycetes; order Pucciniales; family Sphaerophragmiaceae; genus Austropuccinia; species Austropuccinia psidii. The sequence goes on along the minus strand of JALGQZ010000010.1, from coordinate 7,275,571 downwards.
TTGAGTTTAAGAGATTTCTGCTTGAAATTCTATTTTTAAGTTTTTCATGTGATGAAATTTAATATAAATAAGTTTATTTATATTAAACACTTAAATTAATTAGTTTAAATGAGGATTAAAGTTACATGGAGTTAGGAATAACCCTGTTAGCTTTAAATTAGAATCAAAATTAAGTTACCTTAAGTTAAGAACTTTATTTTGAATCATGGTTTTTCAGTTTTGACCTGAGCACACCCTTCATATCCATTATGAATCATGAGAGCTGCTCTGAAGACATAAAAAGAGTCTTTTCATCACTGTTTTTGTCCATCATTCATTATCAATCCAATCATATTAGAAATTTAAACAGGTAAAGTTTTATTAATTATAAAATCTTATTATTAAAGTAATTCTTCAGTTATTTTATTCTTTATTAATTAAAATTAGAGAATTAAAATCATAGAATTTAGATTATTGTTGTAATCACCAATAAGATATTTTATTATATAAAATTAAATCATCTTAAATATCCCTTAAAATCCACAAATTCCTCATAAAAATTCTTTAATCTTAAATTGTATTATAAAAAGTTATTTTATCTTTAAAATTATTGATTTTAGGCGTTTTTTTTACTTATAATTATTATTTAATATAATAACTGTTGCTGTTTGACTTGTTGTATTAAATAAATATTATAAGTAAGTTTTCTCTAAAGTTCTATATCTTTTTTATCTAGTATTAGTTTTTTTATATAGAATTTTTATTCTTTAAGAATTATTTCTGCATAGTGTGTGTTTAATTCTTCTATAAATAATATTTATATTATTTATAAGTGGTTAATATTCACATTTTCCACGTGTAATTGTCTCATTAAGAGCTTTACACTTCTTATTGTTATAACTGTCAGTAAAATCACGCCAAAAATCAATATTTTTAAAGATAAAACAACCTTTTATGATAAAAAAATATGATTAAAGAGTTTTTGAGAAGGGTTTGTGGATCTTAAAAGATATTTTAAAGACAATAATTTTATGAAATAAAATATATTATAGGTGATTAAAACAATAATCTAATTTCTATGATTTCAATTCTTTCATTTAAGATTTATAAAGAATGAAATACTTAAGAAATATTTTAATAATAAGATTTTATATATAATAAAACTTTGACTGTTTAAATGTGCACCTGTGAGGTATGTATAACATACCCATAAGGCCACAAATAACTTTATACACAGTTAAATTTTTCTTCAACAGACTTTTTAATTGAATTTAAAAAAAAAATAATAAAAAATAAGTATAAATTTTTTTTGGATAAACAAAGTTATAAATATTATGTCAGTTTTGGATTCTACACCAAAAATAACCTAGGGTACATCCATAAGGTGTTATACCCAAAAACACTTATTCCTTATGTTATTAGAAGATTTAAGAATCTCACAGTACTAATGTAACTTTTTTAACATTTTTTGTAAATTGTTAAATTTAAGCTTAAATAAGCTTAAATTTAAAGTTGCATAAGGTTTATGCAAACTTACCAAAATTTTAGTTAAAATTCAGTTGTGGTGTATATTTACTGAATTGGATAAGGATTTGCCATACAGAATGTAAATCCTGTGTGAGCTCAATTTAAAAGGGTTTAAGGCCATAGTATGTCTTTAAATAAATAAAACCGAAAAATCCACACAAAAAGGTGGGACAAAGGAAAAAGACCAAATAGAGCTGGGGTACCCAACTTTTTGAATCTGAAAGGATTCAATTAAGGTTGTCCACCTGTATTGGAGGATTTTAAACCTTATTTAAACTGTAAGATTAGACTTTGATCCAACTTTAAAGTTTAAACTGGTTTTATCCCAAATTAGACACGAATTTTAAGCTGCCAGAGGGTAAATCCCAATATGCAGGGTTGAATTAAAGCTTTTAAGAACTTTAAAAGCTTAATTAAGCTTAAAAATCTTAAATAAGCTTAAAACTTTAAGGTTACAAGCATTAAAACCTTACCAAAACTTAAGGTTTGGTGTGTATTGCTATTTTATGTCGAAAAATAGCAATAACTTCAAAAATTCATTCAAAATCCAATTCTCAATAGATTTGCTTGAGAATTTCATACAGCTTACAATTTAATATTATCTACATATAAATTAAGTTTTAAGTATCTTTTATAAATAAATTTCCTGGGTAATTAGCCTGGAAATTTACTCTTTTAATTAAAGCCCAAAGAAAATTATAATTTCTTTAAAAATTAATTAAAAATTGAGTTTGAGAGATTTCTGCTTGAAACTCTATTTTTAAGTTGTTCATGTGATGGAGTTTAATATAAATAAGTTTTTTTATATTAAAAACTTAAAATAATTAGCTTAAATGAGGATCAAAGTTACATGGAGTTAGGAATAACCCTGTTGACTTTAAATTAGAATTAAAATCAAGTTACCTTAAGTTAAGAACTTTATTTTTAAGCATGGTTTTTCAGTTTTGACCTGAGCACGCCCTTCATATCCATTATGAATCATGAGAGCTGCTCTGAAGACATAAAAAGAGTCTTTTCATCACTGTTTTTGTCCTTCTTTCATTATCAATCCAATCACATTAGAAATTTAAACACGTAAAGTTTCATTAAATATAAAATCTTATTATTAAAGGAATTCTTAAGTTATTTTATTCTTTATTAATTAGAATTAAAGAATTGACATCATAGAATTTAGATTATTGTTGTAATCACCAATAATATATCTTATTATATAAAATTGAATCATCTTGAATATCTCTTAAAATCCACAAATTCCTCTTAAAAATTCTACAATCTTAATTTTTGTTATAAAAAGTTATTTTATCTTTAAAATTATTGATTTTAGGCGTGTTTTGAACTTATAATTATTATTTAATATAATAACTGTTGTTGTTTGACTTGTTGTATTAAATAAATATTATAAGTAAGTTTTCTCCAAATTTCTATATCTTTTTTATCTAGTATTAGTTTTTTTATATAGGATTTTTATTCTATAAGAATCATTTCTGAATAGTGTGTGTATAATTCTCTTGTAAATAATGATTATATTATTTATAAGTGGTTAATATTCATGTTTTCCACGTGTAATTGTCTCATTAAGAGCTTTACACTTCTTATTGTTATAACTGTCAGTGACTATAGAAATAATAGAATAATTATAATTTATTATAACTATTATTATTTTTTATTATTATTTTTTTATAATAATGATCAAATTTATTTTTTTTATATAATTATTTTTAATAATTATATTTGAATTTGTGGTTATAATATTTTGTTATATTATATATCTCTACTGAGGACAGTCATAGTGCTCTCGATTTTGCGACTATTATCAAGAGTTTCATAGACAAACTTTACATTAAATGTCTAATATGTTTGGATTCATAAATGATTTTCAAAAAGAAAGTGATGAATAGACTCTTTTTATGTCTACAGAGAAGCTCTCATGATTCATAGTGGATATAGAGGGCGTGCTTATGTCAAAACTGAAAAAGCATGCTTCAAAATAAGGTTCTTAGCTTAAGGTAACTTATTTTTAAGTCCAGTTCAAAGTTACCAGTGTTATTCTTAACTCCAAGTAGCTTTAATCCTCATTGAAGGTATTCATTTTAAGTTTTAATAAAAAAAAAGCTTACTTATATTAAAGTTCATCACATGAACAACTTCAAAATAGAGTTTCAAGCAGAAATGTCTTAAACTCAATTTTCAATTAATTTTTAAAGAAATCTTAATTTTCTTTAAATATAATTAAAACAGTAAATTTCCAGGCTAATTACCCAGAAAATCTGTTTATAAAAGATATTCAAATTTAATTTCTATATAGATAATATGTCAGGCTGAGTCTATGTTAAAAGGGTAATAAGACTATTTACAACTTTTAACTATGACTGTGACATGGTAAAATTCAATAAAAAAGGTTTGATAATTTAGAATAAGGGTTTTAAGTTGAATATTAAGGGCTTTAGTATTATTAAATAGTGGCGGTGAGTGCTGTTGAAAGCCCTGGGTGCAGCTTTACCTGTTGGATGACAATAATAAAGACTACAATAATTAATATTATAATTATACGTGGTTATATTCCAAGAGTATAACTGTTTTTGACAGTTTTACTTCATAGGAATGTAAGAGCAGGATAAGGAAAGCATTTCTGGCTTTGAAAAGCCTCCTTTTTATCCTTAAATGGGGTGGAAGGGCTGTTAAACCTTTCCACATAGAGGAAATGAAGGTTTTTTCACTCTCTGAGACAGGCTTGTGGTTTTCAAGGACCTGTATAGCCTTTATTGGGCTCAGATGTGGTTTCAAACCACATCTGGGCAGTTTTCACCAATACAGGGTGAAAACTTTCATCTGGGGACCACATAGCCCTCTTCTGACGTGTATGACGCGTAGAATGCTGTACAGGAACTGTATGGGTTCCCCAGTATTGACTGACTTATGAGGTATTGAAGTATAAACATGCTTATTTGTCTGTTTGACACCTCATAATCATGGTTATGGGTTATTATCCCATGGTAAGACTGTGTTGGACAAAATGTGGGATTTTGAACTTAAAACAGCCATACATTTGTCAGCTTTTGAGATATCAACCTCAACATGGGTTCTGGATGTAGCCCTGTATGTGTTCTAAACAATGTTACCTTATTTGATATGGCTATAATTCAATATGACAAAGTTATCCCATGTACAAGACTTTCTGTACATATGCGTGTTTTGGGCAACAGCTGCATTGGGCTTGTTTTCCCCATAACGTTTGTTCTAGTTGAGATATGAGGAAATGAATGACACCATCAGATAGCCCTGATTGAGCTCTTTCCAAAAGGACCCCACTTTAGGTATCTCACACTAAAACTACAGAAGTTAGATGGGAGGCGAATGTTTTGTTCACCCTTATTTGGCCTGAATTTGACCATAACTTCTTTAATACTGGTGCTAGCTCAGTTTGGCTGGTACCATTGGATATCCCTGACTTAGAGCTTCATTTTGCATACCCATTTGATGGGGTTAAGCCTCTTACTCTGTATTTCAGATGAGAGGTGAAAATTAAGGTTTATGCTCAGCAATAACTTTGAACATGAATAACTTTGTTATTCTTTGTCCTATGATGATGGGACTTGTATATTTGAAAAGGGGTGATTTTCCTCTTTCGTTTGATACCTTTTGAGCTAATTTGGCTAAGCTTCATGTTTTGGTGGTATCCTGGCTATACCATTGGTTTACGGTATTTTGGCTGTCATGCTTGTGCTCTGGTTTTGAGTCACAGGCTGACATACCCTCCCTCTAAAAAAGGCTCATCATTGATAAAAATTTTCAGTCCTCCTAGAGGCTCTGAATCTACTTAAATGAAGGTTCCCATCTGGTATGGCATCTTCTTCCAACCATTTTTCTTTATCAGCTGTTTGGTTCTTGAATCTGAGTAAGTATTGTCTTTGATCCTTCCCATCATGTCTGATCTTCCTTTCCCTGATGATCTTACTCACAGTTCCAGGGGAATCCTCCACTTCCACTATCTCTGGTGGTGTGGGGTTCTTCCTCCTGGAGGGGAATTTTCCCTCCTCTGTTTGGAAGTATGGCTTGACCAAACTCACTGGAAAGACTGGGTGCTTTCTGGAAAATTCCTCTGTAAGTTTGACTTCCACTGCATTCTTCCCTATCAATTTAATGATAGTGAAGGGCCCTACAAATGAGTCTCTCATTTTCTTAGGTCCTTTAAGATTATTAAAGATCAGTGTAGACACTAGCACCTGGTCCCCTTCCTTAAATTCAGGTTCCATGTGTGTCTTGTCCCACCTCTTCTTATTATATTATTTTGCCTCAGCTGTGAATTTAGCAGCTGTGTCACGATCCCTCTTCCACATATCATGGAAGTCTTTGGCTGTGGGCTGGATTGTCAGAAGATTCTTCTTCAAGTGATCCACAGGCAGTAGGGGATTCCACCCTTTCTCTACCACTGCAGGTGGTTTTCCTGTGGTAGAGTGCCAACTTGTATTATAAGCCAGTTGGACAGCTGGTAGAAGGGTAACCCAGTCATGGGTATATCCCTCATTGTCCTTGTATTCCATGCCATAGGCACAGAACCTTCTAAGGATGTCCTCCATTGTCTGGATCATCCCCCAGCTAGGCCATCTGTTTGTGGATGGTAAGCAGTGGAAAATGCAAGCTTGGTTCCAAGCATGTCATATAAGTTGGTTCACAATTCAGATGTGAACTTTGGGTCCCTATCACTAATGATTATCTTAGGGACCCCACAGGTGGATATGATGTTATTCCAGAATAACAGAGCAGTATCCACAGCTGTGTCCTCTTTATGACATGGTAGACACCTCATGCTCTTTCTGAACCTATCAACTATGATTAGGCAGGCATTGTAGTTTTCTTTGCCCCCTGGGACAAGTCCTGTGACCCAGTCCATATTGATGGTTTCCCATGGGTGTTTGGTTTCCTCTATATATTGAAGTAACCCATACTTCTTCCCATGTTTTCTATTTTCCTTTTAACATCTTTCACAAGTGTTGATGTATTCACTCAACTCTTGTTCCCACTTGGGCCACCAATCTGTTCTTGCTACCCTCTCTCTGGTCCTGTCTTCACTCATGTGTCCCATATAGGGGCAGTCTTGGCATTCCTGTAGGATCAGGGAGATGTGGTCACTGTCTACAGCTGTGAGTGCACTTGTGTGCTTCTTTCTGTGGTAAAGTAGGCCATCCACAAGGAAGCACTTGTTATCCTTGTAGGCCCTCAACCAGGGTTCTTCCAGCTGGGATTCCAGTTCTGGACTCCTGTACTTTTGTTGAAGGAGCTGTACTAATATGCCACACTGTTTGTGTTTTGCATAAGACTTCAGTACTTCACTGAAAAATTCATTGTGCAGTTCTGAGGAGCTTATTCCCAGTATGGGAGTTTCTGTTCCTTCTGAATCAGTGTTCCCACTGTCAAGGGTACCACTTCCTGGTGCCCATTCAGATAATCTGAAGTTCCTCCTCCTTACTATTTCCATGAAATGGATAGGTATATTGGCTGCAAATTCAGGGTCATAAGCTGGATTGCTCTTGACATTATCAATTGGCCATCTGCTAAGGCCATCTGCATTGGTATGACTTTTACCTTCTTTTTATATGATGGTCATATTCCCTCTATACTCTTGGATGGCTATTTGCCATCTCAGAATGTGTCTATTTGTAGTCTTCATGTTCAGTAAAGACTTGAAGGCTGTGAAGTCTGTGTAGACTTCAAAGACAGCACCCTCCAGATAATAATAGAGTTTTTCCAGAGCCCAGACTAAGCATAGACATTCAGTCTGGGTGGCCCCATACCTGGCTTCTGAATCTTTCAGCTGCCTAGAGATGTAACATATTACTCCCTCTCTTGGTTCACCATCCACAATTTGTCTTTTGTGAAGGGCTGCTCCTAAGCCTTGGCTACATGCTGCATCTATATATAGATTGAATAGTAGTTCAAAGTCAGGCAAGATGAGCACAGGTGCATTTGTGAGTTCATGTTTGATCCTCTCATATTCATCCCTTCTTTCCTTGGTAATTTCAAAAACTACATCTTTTGAACATAACCTGTATAAACTACTAGTAATGTGGGCAAAATTCTTGATGTGGTTTACTTAGTAGCTAGCAAACCCAAGGAAAGATTGCATCTCTTTGATGCTCTTTGGTACTGGCTTTTGCAGTACTGCTGTTACTTTATTTTGGTCAATTTCCAGACTAAGACCTGAGACTTTATGTCCTAGAACTAGTAGCTCTTGTTGGCCAAAATTACACTTTTTCAGTGAAATCTTCAGATTGATGGGTGTAAATTTACTTAGCACTCTGTCTATGAATTGTACATGGTCTTCCCATGTCTCTGAGTATATAATGATATCATCAATATATACCACTATCCAGCCTTCCAATATTTCTTCTTGAAATATTGTGTCCATCATCCTTTGGAAGTGGGCTGGTGCACTTTTGATGCCAAATTGCATCCTGGTATACTCATATATTCCCATATCGCATATTATTCTGAGCAATTTCATGGAGTTTGGTTTAGATCCATTTTGGTGGAAGCCTACCATACAATCCATTTTGGTTATGTATTTAGCCTTAGCAAGTTTGTCCAAGGCATGAGGTATCCTGGGTATAGGTACCTGTCTGCTTTTGTGTAGTTATTTAGAGCTCTGAAGTCTCCACAGAGTCTAGACTTGCCATCATGCCAGTTGATTAGGGCAGGAGTGGTGATTTCCACTATTTCATTATGCTCAATCTTCCTGATGAAATTCATGTTGAGGAGTTCATTAATGCGTTTTTCAATTTCTTTCCTGGTTTCCAGGCTTTCTGGATAAGGATGTCTCCTAAGCATGGGTGGATAAGGTCTTTCCACATCCAGATATAATTCTAAATCATGGCCTTTAATTTTTCCTAATGGTTCTTCACCAATGGCACATGCTGGTCTCACCAGGGCAAATCTCGTGTCAATTGTTGGTGATTGAATTCACGTCAAGCAGGATAAAAGCCGAGCTCACGTCAAGCACAAATAAAGCAAACGTTGAGCACACGTCACACTCTTGTGTTACACCAAATCCTGTGACATCCACCAATATTGGTTCCCCTGTGCCTTCAACTCAGACTCCTCACCACCTGATCATCCTGCAACCGTCCGATGGTTGGTAAAAATTACACAAGACTCGCCTGTTTGCACACACTCACATCAAAGAGGTCCTTCAGCCAGTCTTGATGTAGGCGGAGGGTTTGACTTCACCAGGTCATCCATGAAAGGACTCCGCCTGAGCGGGATTGTCATTTTGCAGATGACACTGGTAGAGCCTGCCGCACAATACTGTGGGTGCGGGTGTGTGTGTTATGGGCACACCATGGCCAAATGATGTGTTGTCCTAATTTTGTGTAGCCATGAATCAGCTAGCTCAGAAGGAGGGGGTGACATGGTTAGAGCCCACTGCACAATGCAGTGGGTGAATGGGTGACACATGCCCACAAAGGCAATAAATGTGAGGGCCTAATGTCAGGTGCATTGACCATTTGTGGGTGACACATGAAACCACTCTTGGCGGGTGCGGGTGCTTTTGCGTGTGTGCTTGCATGTGCATTGTCGTGTGCGGGTGCGCTTGTGTGTGCATTGGCATGTGCGGGTGCGCTTGCGTGTGCATTGGCATGTGTGGGTGCGCAAGGGCCAATTCCCCTTCCAACATGATGATGGTGCAGTTAGAAATTTTGGATGCTGTGAAAGGTGAGTGTGTGGGTCATTTGATCATTGAACTTTGATTATTCACACAGTACCCGATGTCAAAATAGTAAGTTCTTTGTGGCAATGTGAAATAATGGGCTTTGCATGTCACAATGGCATGTCCCTGTCACTAAATTTTGAGGCAGTTATTTCAATATCAAAATTGCTAATGAATCTCAGAGATTTGCATCTTTGTAGACTAAATATCATGAAATAACAGCCTTATCATTACAAGCAGTCCACATGACAGAACGTTGTTATCATACAATCCACAGTTACCTTCTATTTCTTCTTCAGATATAATCAAGTGTCCATCATCAAAATCAACAGCTTTATAAATATTGAGATGCAGCCAATCTGGTAAGAAATTCACATCAATCTTCAAAGGTTTTAAGATTAGAAAGTTATTGTTCAGTATGCTAGATGGCTCAGAGACTTTAAAAATGCTTTTAATAATACCACATCGTCATGAGTTTCCCCTCAGAAAACATATCACACTGTTGCTGACATATTTTGATTCAGTTGAAAATATATTGTTCCCAATATTAATGTTTGAAACTTGAAAATACCAAGGTGAGACAATCCTTGAAATGGGATGACTTGTGGATTGCATGGTAGTGTCTAAGCTGTTCCAATCAACTATTTCCCTTGTTGCATGAAAATTCTGTAGGTACTCAACCAGGCAATTATAATTTTGTTGGTCATGGTGCTTTGTTTTGTTATATTTATGGTGATTGAACAAGGCAGGTGGCTGTGATTCAAAAAGCTGTTTTATTTCACATGGCACAGATGTGGATTTCAGGAGAACGGAAAGGTTGGAACATCAACAGATATATGTTGAAGTAAGGTTTTATCTATATCATCTATTCAGAGTTGAAAGAAGTTATTCTTATTCAGTTCAGGTGTTTAATCAATGTGAATATATTAATCTTATTAATTGACGTACATATTTTGTTATTTGTTGGCATCTTTGCAAATACTTAAATCAAGCACTCATAACCCCATGTGGCTGAGGCTTGTGCTGGGCCCCAACGTTGGAAGAGTTTGGGAATATGATCAGCAAAATAATGATTTGGTTTAATTTTCTGTTTTGGGAACAGGTGTTGATTGGAAAGGTGTAATTTTTTCCAATGTTGAGCAAATTCAGTCCCATCATCTATTGAAACAGTCCAACTTGTGGCAATTTTGATAGCACTAATCAAATGGAATGTATTCTTGGTTAGTTCATTTGCAAGTTCTTCTGACTTATCCATTTTTCCTCGGGTGTTGGCAGATTGGTGTGCATCTAATGAAATCTGTTGAATGAGAATTAAAAATGGAATATAGACCTTATATAAGAGAGCCCATTCAGCGGCTTTTAAGCTACTATGAGAGGGGGAACCCATGTTGCAAGGTACTCTTGTCCATGATGAGGGAATTATGGTCTCAGATATGATTTGTCTGAGATGCTCCAGAGCCTCACCCTTGATCTGGTGATAACTCAGTGCAGTGATATCCAATTCAGAGGGGATTTCAGAAGTGGGGATGTAATCCGCATCAAATGAAGGAATCTCTGCAGAACCACTAGAAGGATGTTCCGTGTGAGGGGTGGGCATTGGGAAGTAGTGGGGAGTGGCTCATTTATTATTTTTGCTGCCTCTCTTGTCAGTGAGCGGGCCTCTCTCAATGTGATTTTATCAAGAGAGCTGTTGGAGGTCATGGAATCTGAGTCTAAACTGTTGGTGTCATTCGATTTCCTGCGGGACCGGAAGTAAATTTTTGATTTGGACTCTGGAATGCACAATTTGAAAGTTGCATGATCCTTCAAAATTCCAAGTATTGAATTATGCATTATGTCAAGATTAACCATTCTGGTTGCATCCCAATACAGAAGGTCTTCCAAAATTGAATATCACACTCAATACTCAGAGAAAATTTCTTGTCTTTGTTGTGGGGTTGCCGAAAGCCATTTGGCAATGGTTGATTTATGATTTTGGTATGAGCGTGTGTAGTGAAATTGAGGACAAATTTCTTCAATTTGAGCTTTGTGAATGGTGCAAAAATGACAAAAGTTGTTGCCTCAATGGGAAATAAATCCAGTAAGCTTGCGCATGGCAACCACATCCGCAATGGCTGTGAGGATGGCAACACGGATAAAGGATCCTGAAGGACCTGTTGAGGTGGGTGAAAAATGGTAACATTTCCATAGCTCTTTGAGCTCTTTGATGAGTGGCATTAATAGTGTGGGAACTCCTCTTGTGTGGAATTAAAATGAGGCACTACCTGGAGGGGGAAATCACAGGTAACTAGTTTTGAATTGCTAATAACTGCTGTAACCAAGGGTGGCAAGGGTGTATTGCCTGCCCCTCCTAGAATACTGAACAAAATCTTCATTGGAGCTCACAAACCAAAATAAAATTAGTAATTAGCTTTGCAACTGCAGAAGACAAAATTCAGCAGTCTCAGATCAGACCTATTCAATAAATAATATGAGAAATAAAGTCAGTTATTTTGGTTAATCTTTAGATTTTAATGAAATACTTGTCTGTTTAATCATAATATCTTTTTTTAGTGAAATTGAGGTGAGTTGTTTCTTATTGGTGATAATTCCTTGGTAGGATGGGTTATTTAAGGCTTTCTGGAAAATTTGATTGGTGTTGATAAAGTTAATTTTGTCAAGGTATAGCTATAATAGAGTAAAATGATTTTTGAAAGGCTTGTTATTTATTGATTTTTTTAAGAGGGTTAGATAATAAGATAAAATAGTATCTGTTAAATTTAAGAGGTAAGATTCTTTGATATTTAATATTTTTTTTAAAGGGGTAAGTGAATTTTAAATCTTGATAAATGGTGGTAATTTTACTAAATGAAATATCTTAATAGAGTAGTAACCCTAATTTTGGGTACTGGGTAATTTTTATTTTTATTTTAATAATAATAAGATTCCACTGAGCTTAGCTACTGGGTAATCTTCGACACTATACTTCCACTGAGCTTAGCTACTGGGCAAGTGAATTTACTATAATATACTGGACTACCTCCCAGATGAGGGATGAATTATTCCTCTGCTTGCAATGTGCAGGGGATATAATTTGCATGGGGGGGAATTTGAAATTTGGGGGGAGAGAGCCCCTCTATTTATACCTTTTGGGAGCCCAGGGCGCCCTCCATGGGAGTTGTCTTTTTCCACTTCAATTCCTCTTCATTCCATCAGGTGACTTTGTTTTTGGTGAGGACTTTTCTTGCATGGGTAAGGTGATTTAAAGTTTGGTGATAATTTTTCTCTGCACAGCCTCCATTCATCACATTATTGTCTTTTGGTGAACTAATTATGATGTGATATTCTTGAATTTTCCTTGCATAAATGAGGTGATTCAATTTTGGCTGGGGACTTTTGTTGTGCACAGCCTCTTTCTTGTCACATGATATTCTGCTGGTGGATGCAGTATCATATGATGACCTTGTAATTCCTTTGCATATGTCCTATTTTAGGTTTGGTAGAAGTGGCTATGTAATTTATGCAGGTGTCATGGTTGTTTTTCTTCTTTTTGAACTTTAAAATGAAGTAAGGTGATAATTTCTTGCACTGGTGAATTTACTGTTTTTATGAGATGATGTGATTTTTGATTTTGACACATGCTGTGCATAGTCATGTGGTTGAGATTTAATTGAAGGTGTGTACTGCATGCAGCTTGTTGTAACTAGCTTTGGTTTGCATGAGGTGATGAGTGGTGTAAAGGAATTTGATTCTGTTTTAAGGTTTCAAGTGGGGTTACTTTGGATACAAGATAAGGTACTCCTGTGGCTGTGTTGTAAATGAATTGCAGGAATTCCATGGGGTTTAGCTTTTCATCATGTGACCTTTCTATGTTGAGTGATAGGTTTCTGTGTAATTCATGCAGGTGTCCTTTTCTTGCTGCATGAGTCCTGTGGCTAGAAGGGGGTGTAAAGCTGGGTGGGGTGTGTAATTTAAAGGGTGGTACCTTATTTGCTGTAACTAGTTTACTATATGTAACTTGATTTTTACATATGCATAATGAAATTGAATAATTTATTTAAACACATACACTGCCATTTGGTGCCTGTGCCATGGCTTTATGAGTTAAATCCAACTCCTTGCTGTAAAATTGACCTTTTGGTGTAACATTTGAGTGTAAGTTTGCCTGTAGGCTGGATTTACTGCTTTTATGGGGTAGTATGAGCTTGAGCCTGGTGAAAAAAAATGGTATGGAATACCACAATAGGTAATTCAATTGAAGGGAAGTTTGCCCCTTTGGACCAGGGATGATTCCTGAAACATAGACATTCTCTGGCTTCAATCTTTCACTTGGGGGGAGATGAAGACAAATAATCATGATAGGTTCAATGCTGGCCAACCGGGTTGACTTTCCATGTGCACTAAACCAGTCCAAATAAATGGAGAAGGCCAATGCACCAGGAATGGAAATGAATGGGGGGGGTTGATATTTCTAGTGCCAGTGAAGCGTCTCCAGACCAATCCATCCCAGATGTCACATTTTGGGGAACCTTTGGGAGTTTGGGATTGTTGATGTTGATGCAGAATTTCCATAATTCCAGCTCGCTGAAGAAATCTGGCAAGCCAATTTTTGAATGGTTGATAGATAAAATGTTTTGTTGTTATAAACTTTTGCTTCATGTTGCTTGTGTTTTGGGTGTGGGGTTCAAATGAATGGATGAATTTGCATAATGATTGTGTGCAAGGGGGATCATGATCAGTTGGGTCATTATGGCGTTGACAGTGGGGTTGGTCAGCTGTTACTGATTCAGTAAGGCCATTAAGAGAGAAACATTGAGGACAACATATATAGTTTTGAATCCTTGGTTCCAATTGAAGATGTTCAAATATGGTACTCAGATTTTGAGGTATATGGAATGCAGGAGTGGGGGGACCACCAGAGGTTGAGATGCTGGAATTGATCAGCAGGTTCAGGGAGGGGTTGATAATTCTTGAAGCCCTGCGGGGTATATTATACCTTAATGATAGAATTGCAGATATTATCATTCCAAGGTCCCGTGCGGGAAGGGTTTGACTGCTGCTGTATGGTTTCTGTGCAGTTGAATTGAGCCCCTGTGCTGTGGAGAAGCTGCTTTGGGTTGATGGTGAATAATCAGCTGGGAATGTTTGATCCAAAAGAAGTTGTGGGCACTCAGATCCTGATGCAGAAGTAGGGATGTTTGGAAGAGATTTGTGTGCAATTATTGATTTGAGCTTTTTAATTTGCTGTTTATATTGGAAAGGTGTGAAGGCAACCCCGTGCCTATCACCCTCAGGGGAATAGTGTGTTTGAGTTGAGCAGGGTTGACACATGCATATATGCATTGAGGAATAGCGGCGGGTTGTCATTGTTGCAGGAATTGGGAGTACAGTTGGTTTTTGTGTAAATATCTATGGCTGATCTGAAAGTATTTAGGAGTGTTATTAATTGGAAAAAAAATTGAGTGATTATCTATGAAGGGGGAGATGATTTGAGCTATCTGAGGTTATTATCCCATTTGTAATGGTGCATGAGCTGCAGCGGATAAAGTGTAACATGTCTCATCTGGATTGCAGAATTGGTTAGGAGTTTAATTGGGTAAAATGCCATGCTGCTCAATGCTCATACATATTCTATTTTATTTACACATGGTGATACTGCAGTTTTGAACCTTGAGGGGCATTCCAATAGGGATTTGTCAACATTGAATTGAGGGGATTAACATTCAAACCATGTACGTCATCGTACATGGCTTAAACCTTATTACAGACATAACAACATAACTCTATTACATAAGGGGTTGGAGTGCAGCTAAAGTCTTGGTATTTGGTTTGAGTGCAGCAGGCTTTTAATTGGTTGGAATGTGATTTGGATTGTCTCACCTATCTTGAAAAGGTGATGTCTCTTTTGTGGGTAAATCCTTCATGAATATACCCCTTTACAGATGTACAATTCTACAGAATTTCAATGCATATATTGGCAGTTTGGATAATTCACAAAATGTGACAATGGGGAGGCGCAAATGTTACCAAATATGACTACTTATGGATGATGGGTTCCCTTTGAGATCAAGGAAATATTACATTATATGGTGGTAGGCCATGCAGGGTGGTTTCCGACAAAAGCGGAGGAGCTCAAGAGGAGGCAGGGAGGATTCTCCTAAAAGGAGTCTTATTGGAATTCCACGCAACACTTGGTTCCAACTATTCATAGAATTTCTCTATTCTAAATTTGGAAAGATTTTATCTCATATCACGTTATTTTATCATAATACTGAGGTGTTTTATCTAGTTGAAAATATTACTGTACTTTTTTGGCCCTTATGTCATCTTCCAAGCCACGTAAATCCCGTTCAGGTTCTGTTCATGACTCAGATAGTGAATCTAGCATAGAATATGTTCAAACACAGTAACCATTGAGTCCCAACATTCCTCTCACAACCCCTATTGCATCCTCAATGAATTTATCAGGTCTTAACATTGATGTGGGAAGTCCAAAGGCTCCAAATTCAAGCAATTGGTTGATCCCAAATATTTCTGTCACTCCAATTCCCCCAAATCCCACTAATACACCAAGGCATGTGTCTCAGGGGCCAGAAGGCACACCTCAAATCTCATCAAATGCTAATCTTCAATCAAAATTTCCACGTGAGTTCCTCCTTAATCCTGGTCGGAATCCAGTCACATCCCAGCATCCCTTTGGTTGAAGTAAACAGCCAACCCTCAATATTCCATCAGGATCTCAGGTTCATGTGGGAAATGAAAGGCGCGTTGATTGGTGGCGACAAAAAAGACCATTGGAAGATGTAACTTGGAGTGGTCTGTTGGAAGGAAATCCAGGATTGACGCTTCATCAAAGTAAATCATTTTAATTTTGGAGTATAACCTTTTTCACAATTTGATATGTTTGTTTCATGGGTTAGATATGGCACCTAAAGGCAAGTCAGTGCAATCTCAGGAGCCAATTGAATATTGTGAGTATGACCAGTCTTTATTAATGTTTTGATGTATTGACTGATCTTTTGCATGGAAGGTGATGAGCTTTATGCATCTTCAGCTCTGGTCCATGAAGAAAAATTCACTGGACGTTATCAAAAATTGGGATGATGAGGATGAGAACATGTCTCCAACTCAAATGGAAACAAATGATGAACCAAGGAGGGACAATTTCATGGCGCATGAGCATGGAACTCAGTCAAATAGTGAGTTCAACCATCCTCAAATGGGCCTTGCCCAGAGTATGCTTGAACAATCCGAGGTCTGACAGCAAAGGAACCAGGCTCGTAATGCTCACAATGTGGTGAAATGTGCCAGCCAGAAGGAGCAACAAAAATGGCTGAAAGCAGAACTTCCAGAGAATTTCCATGGAATGAGATCAGCAGTACATGCCCATTGCCTGTTCCTACACAAAGTTAGGGATCAGGATTTTTCCTCACTACCAGCACCATCCAGCACAGAAGAGCGTGAAATTGCAATTCAAGTGGCTGGTCATCTCAGATATGTCCCCAAGAATGTTTTCAATGAGCCATCAACACAGTTTCAGTCTCAGGGCTTCCAAAGCTACTGCAAAAATGAGCTCCACAAGCTAGGACTAAAGCAATTCCCTTGTGACTGGGAGAGCTCATGGAAACATCCTTTCAATGAACTGATGTCTATGGTGTTTTACCGTACATTACGTCATGCACTTGACAGCACCAAGTATCATCATGACTGTTGGGACAAGGATCATAATAACTCTGGGGTTGTGGCGGCTTTAATGGAGCAATATTTCACTTAATTGAAAAGAGAATGGAAGTCTATTCAAAAGGATGCTGAGTATTAGGTAAAAAAGAAGGAGAATCAAAAGTTTTCAAAGATTTGTCAAAGGATTAGTTACTGTGTCTCTTAATTGTGAACAAAGACTGATGATGATCTACTTGATTATGTGCAGACCTGTGAGCACTGTCGTGAATGGTGTGATACGGCATTTCCCATTCTAGCATCACAATTCAATGAACCTTGAGTATGCTCAGATACTGAGGATGTACTGGAAAATGGCCGTCAAGTTTACTGCAAAGTGGGATTATGCTGACGCTCCCAGTTATTTAGTGAATTGGTATTAAAAATGGATCAAGACATAGTGTTTTGTAATTGGATTAATAAAAAGGGTAAAAAAACTATTGATGAATTGCCAGAATTACGATCAATAGATGATGGTGATATTCCAGAAGGCCTATCATTTCAGGTATTTGATCAAGATTGGCTAAAGAGCTTGAATAAGATGCAGACTAGCACCCTCAAAATACTTGACATGCCAGTTATTAGGCCAAATGGTGATGCTCTGCAATAACTTAGTAAGATAAATGTATAGCACCGTTACAAATTCACATTTTGTGAATTATTTGTGCAGGTGTAATAAAATCTGATTATCATTTCTTAAAGATGCAACAACTTGCTAAATATGTCAGAATATAGACAATATTAATTGAAATGTATCAGCGTCTACCTTAGAAATAAGACTCTATTGCTCATTTTCATTGAGGAAATATTGAAGGAGTTTGATCCAGCTCATGGTGGTCATAATTGTGGACCTGTGCCAGGGTGAACAGGAGTTATAAACTTGGTCAAACACAAATTATATAATATCAGTAAGGCTCACACAGTTAATGATTTTTTCTTTTCTTGGACCTATTGGTGATTGGAATATGGGATTCCCATAAGGAAGGATCTTAGAATAGCAATACAATCAGGGTCAAAGATGAGCTTGAAAGGTTTCATCCCCATGTTTACCTCAACTGAATGAGGAGTGATATAGTGGATGACCTTTACACGTTGTTGTTGGCCAATACAATGGAGTCGATCAACAGCCTGAGCCTCAATAGCTGGGTTTTAATTGGGATCCTGGAAAGGTGGATGTCAGTGTCCAAAAATCAGGGTAGAATATTGGGGGTCCCCCCACTATTAAATAGACAATATTAGCAGAAGTTATATTGAGGCCAGTTCCAGCTGTGGCAATGGATGCAATCAGTACTTCACATTCAGGATTATTGAAGAAATTCTCCAGTGCCTTCTCCTGTGCTGGTGCTGTAATTGTTCCATCAATTTGTGCTGAAAGGATAGAGTTATGGGAAAGTGCAATACCAATTCTACGATAAAAAACAGTCAGATTCTTTCAATTGGTAATGGATGCATATTAGAATTTACTCACGAATCAAGAAATTGGGACCTTTGGGTATAAAACACCAATTTGGTTGGACCACACTTGAATTGTTTGTTCTTCATTAAGCTTTGTAGGAGGTATGCAATTTTACTACTCATCATGCATGTTTCCACATCCACAATAGTTTGTGTGATTGTTGGGGAGTTATCCTGAGTGCTGCTGCCCTTGTGGTCTTCCAAATCCGCCTCTACAATTGTGTTAAGCATGATGTGATGGTTACAACATATTTGCAGCTTATTAATATTTCTGAAACATTCTCCTGGTCCTTTGCTTTTGGATGATAGGAATTCTTTGTATAATGTGGAATATTCTTGCTGCATGGTTGGGTTGAGTGGGAGCAGCTCATAATGATGGCCAATAGTGGGGAGGGATTTGAGATGTGTGGTTTTGGTGCAGCACAAATTTAAATGCCGCAATGCCAAATGCAAAATATCATTGCTACCTTTGGAAAGACTACTTAGGATAAATGGTGACCAGTTATCTTAATCTGAGCTCTTGGGTTGGGTGATGAATGATATTATGCCCAAAAGGTCATAAATGGTGTTGTGAATAGGTGTGCCCGTTAAACATATACGACGGGATGAAAAGAAGCTATTAATGGCACTGTGAGTGGCAGTGTATTGAGAGAAAATATAGCTAGAAGATGGGGGAAGGGTTATTGGATTTGAAAGGTAATTTGAATCATTTAAAGATCAGATACTCACTGTGCTTCATCCAAAATTATACAATGCCAATTGATTTTAAAAAAGGAATTCTGTAGCAGTATTGGTTTGCTTAAATTATTGGGTGATAATATTTTAAGAAGTGATGATGATATCATATTTTAAGATGTCGGCCTTGGACAATGAGTGATGAGTGGGAACATGGTAGATTTTGGCATGCAGGCTCCAGCCTGAGCATGTTTGGATACTTCTGATTGCCAGTTGGTAATTAAGTGATGGGGGCAGATGATCATGGTGGGCATGGAGCAATGGGGGTTTGCAATCAACTGCTCCTTGGAGGTACCAATTAGAGCAATGGCCTGAATGGTTTTACTTAATCCCATATCATCCGCAAGCAGTCTTCCAAGAGGGGTATTGGTCAAAAGGGATTCAAATGAGCTAACAACCTTGTTTGTAATGATGTGCCTGGAATTAAAAGTGGATCCTGGGGGTGAGGTGGCCCAAAGGTTATGGGCTGATTGGCCATTGGGGATTTCTTGATCCAAGAGAAACGCTAGTCCGGTCTTTTAATGAGGGAGGAGGGGGGTTTGAATAATGGAATGGGGCGGGGTCATCATGGGGAGGTCTGATCCATTGGGTAATTGTATCAGTTTTTGCTTGGAAGTTAATGATGAAACAGCAGGATATGAAGCTGGCATTGAGTTTGAAGCGGGAAATGTGGGAGTGAAGAGTTGACATTGACTATGAGTATTACAGTCATATTCTTTGGGAATTTTAAGCTTTAAATCTTGTGTTTGAAAGCTTTCAATTATGAGTAGAATGTTTGGATACCATGTGAAGAACATCAATGCTAGATGGGTTTTCTGAGATGAGGAGGGATCATTTGCATCAGTCATAAATACTCCCCAACAAATAATATTTGAGTAGGATTGGATTGGCTATTTTCGATACATGCCCCACCAGGACCACAGTGCATGAAGGTTTGTGGTGCCCCAAGAAATGGTATCAACATTTTGGAAAGGGTTCCAGGGAGAGAGCCAATAGCACGCTGGTGATTGGGGAGATATACAAATATGTTGTGTTGATTGTGCCATAGGATAATCCAAGAAGCTAAGTGGGAATTATCAGGATTAAAGTTTCTATCACTATATATTTCAATACAAATATTAATAATCCCAATGCAAAGTGGTTGTGAAGGGGTTGACATGATGCCTATTATAAATTATTTGGGGACAGTTGAAAATTATATGATTGGGAAGGGGTAGATAAAGGGAATGAAGACAAATAAGCGCAGGTGGGGAACTTATATGAGAGGCAGCAATGGTCTCAAGGGGGGATGGCCTGTGGTTTTGTGCATGGTCTTTAGGAAGATGGGCCTCTTGGGCTCATAATTTTCATATCCGATTTGGGGCATATATCAAGGAAAGGTGGCAAAAATGTGGGTGCACTGATATTACTGCTGGATCTGCAGCAAGTTATGCAACCCTTGTTGGACCAAGGTTGACATTAGAATATCCAAAATTGGGTGGGTTGTAGAAACTTATTGTGGAGGGGCATATCAGAGGAATGCAGCCATGTTTTCTGGTGTAACAGCAAACAATGAGCGTATCTTCCCCAGGTTAATTGTTGTACAGGGAGTTACTGGGCAATGTTGGAAGTTTCAAAAGAAAATCTCACTGTGGGGATGTTTGTGTGTGGGAAGGTGAGATATGTTTGGTGGCGTGCCACCAAACATGAGTTTGATTTTGCATGAAGTTTTTTGCTGACTGACGCCTACTGGGCTTCCAGGGCGGATGTGTGGCATGATCAAAGGGGGCGCCGGCCGTGAGCCATGATCCACATATACATTCAACCCTATTGCGTTTGAGGCGGGTACTAATCCACCAAGATTGGCATCAGGGTCTTTGCCTCACACGTGTAAAAAACTCCAGCAAGAGAGGCCACCCGCCCAAGGGATTTTTTGGCTGCAAGCCAGCCACCACAACTTGCACGGGGCGCGTGAGAATGAGCAGAAAATGGCCCGTGGTGGCAGATCCCCATGCAAACATAACCAGCCTCAGCTATCATAGGCTGGGCTGAAGCAAATCCACACTGATTGGCCTCAGGTTTCCATGCGTGAGCCGGTGAGCATCTGCAGTCAAGCTGACCACCCGACCAAGAAAATAGAAGGTTGAAAGACTGGCAGTAAAATGTCTTCCAGGCGTGTGAAAGTTGCCTGCGTATGACCCGTCAGGGGGTGTGTTTGAAAGCGTGTGGCTGCCCAACAATGAGAACGCACGATGAACAAGTGGGGCCAGTCATTGTTTTTTGCCAACAATGGCACTGGAGTGAATCCACTGTTTGAGTATGATCCAAATAAACAGTCATCCCATTATGACCCACTTACATTAACTCGGATTACACCCGCATCTGTGCTGTGGTTGGGCAGAGCTCTCCAACAAGGTGCATCAAAAGGATGCAGTTGAGAAATTTGACTCGATGGCTTGATGTGATTGCATGTTACATTGTTGTAAAGCTTTTGCTCTGCCCCGCAGCATACATGTACAACGGTGTACGTAATACTACATATTACAGTCCCGGCTGTACATATTAGGATGGTGTAATACCACTTCAGCCTGCATGCATATAGCCAATGGGTATCAACCTTCTGATCGTTTGCATATACGTTGCTCATGTGCCAAATTCTCAGCATTGTGATTCACCCAATTTGCACATGCAAGCAGACATGTCATGGTCAAAAGCACCATGTGGAAGTGTTCAGTAAAGCCATGGTCAGGACCATTTTTGCAATAGCTCATTGGAAGGCTCAGTTTGGAGCACTTCACCAAAGCGTGTGATATGCTGTGCCTGGCTGAAATGTCATCTGATGCTGTGCAAAATTCTGAGGATGTGTGCTTACATAGATGAAGTAGCAATTTCTCAGCAGGGTGCGTTTGATATAGTTATATCAATAGCTCAATAACTGTGCAATTAAAATGTTCAGCCACTGAGAATTTCAATTATGACCCGAAAGCAAACCTGAGC
Organism: Austropuccinia psidii; assembly: GCA_023105745.1. Taxonomy (NCBI): domain Eukaryota; kingdom Fungi; phylum Basidiomycota; class Pucciniomycetes; order Pucciniales; family Sphaerophragmiaceae; genus Austropuccinia; species Austropuccinia psidii. The sequence goes on along the minus strand of JALGQZ010000010.1, from coordinate 7,253,499 downwards.
AATGGGTTGAGCCAAGCTCATGCTGTATTCACTTGTCTTACAGCCCCCCTTTGTTCAAAGACTATCACCAGGCCATAGGGCTGGTAATCTTGCTGCGGTCACTTGTGACCAAATGCACCATGTGCATTTCTGCATGGGGCACTTGTGCATTGCACCAACCATGCACATTCAACGAGGGCCTCACAACCACCCTCCTGGGTGATCCGGAAGCTATTTAAGGGAACAAAGAGGATTTGACTGAGCTTGACAATTAAATCAATTTCAATACTCAGCCAGAACCCCATTGCTCTTCTGCCTCACATGAGCATTTCCCTTCTCAGTTGCAGCATTGGCTGCGACTGAGCTTCAATTTTGCCCACACGCCTTGAATCTGAGACTTTTGCGGGTGCTGCAACTGCTAAGATCGTCTCAGCTTCACCATGGTATAAAAGGCCATCTTTGCCCAACAAGCCCTTCACTTTAGCTCTCACCTGCTGTTCCCCTTCTTGTTCATATTCCCCTTGGCCTTCCTGCCTTTCCACTCTTTTCTTTCTCACTCCACTAAACCCACTCCTGTTCCTTTTTCCTGTTAGTTTTTCCTTCTGATACTTTCAGAACACCACTTCTATCCACCTTGTGCATTACCTCAATTTTAAACTTTAGTGCACATTATGATCCAATCTTAATACTTATCTTTCTCCTCTTCCAGACTTTTAAAAACTTCCGACTAGAGCATCTTTATTTTGTTTCCATTTTAAATTTAAATAATTAATCATACATATTCATTTTCTTTCTTTATTGTTTCCTTTCTATTCAGTTACTAACCTCAATTGTTTTGTTTTTAGATGTTGTGCACTTTATGCACCAAGCAGGGTATCCCCTGCATTCCTTCCTCAATGATGACCAACGCTTGTATTGCTTGCCAACAAGCACACAATAAAGGGTTGTTCTTTGTCCGTCCTTTTGGACCATGCAGCCAGAGGAGTTCTTGCCCAAGACGCCCTCACAAGGACTCCTTTGTGGTCAAAAATGATGAAACCATATCCAAGCGCAAATGGACACCAGGACCCCAAGAAGGCCGGCGGGAACGATTCTGGACGATTAGCCCTGTCCCCTCAAGTATTGATTTTTCCACCCCCCCTCCTAGGCCACCATCCAATGTTCACTTAACACCTTGACCGGAGAAAAGTGATTATCTGGCCGAGAAGGATGGTGATGGCAAGAGGACATTCAAGCTTGGGCCAATCGTCAACATGTCTTGTCACCAATGGGATTCAAACGCCAAAGTAAGTTTTCTTTCTCCTCCTTATCTCATTTTTCTTCATGCAATAATCCTGACTTGTTTGCATTACTCATGAAACAAAACCCACCAAATCCCCCCGACAAGACTCTCCCGTTCCTAGTTTGCCTTGCGAGCAAACCCCATGGCAACCCACTACAGGCCCAAGTGGCACCCAATGGTTGGAGGAATTATTCTCCGGTAAGCAGCCAAAGTTTCATTTCATTTTCACTTTCACTTTTGAGGCAAGTTAACTGACTCTTACTCCTTTTTTAGAACCCTCCTGAACCAAAGAGCCACCTTTTCCTGGCCCAAGTCCATCCTCCCAACCACCTGAGGACATTCCGACTTGTGAGCCAGAACCTGAGGTGGCTCCTATGCAATCCACAAAGGAACATTTTCATCACCTTTTCTTTGACCATCTCCAGCTCGTGCCGCCACTCCCCGCTCAATAATTATCATCAACGATACGCCCGTTGGATCCCCCCTCCCCCTCCCCCTTCTTCTTCCCCAAATCCCCCCCCCTCCACTCCAACCCCAACACCTCCTCCCCCCGGTGCAAAGCCCCTCTCATTCCCACAATGACACTTGCCAGGAATTCACCAACTTATGACCGACTTTGATGATTCCTCGAGCCATCGTACCAAAATAGATCAACCAAATCTTGTTGGAGCATTGCTGCTTGCTACACACTATTCCTTTCATGGATGCAGCTCATCAAAAAGGGATGCACTTGAACTTCCGGGAAGAACTAAACTCCCTCCTTGCCCAGGAACTGGAGGCTTATCCAAAGGAGGACATCACCAGGATAGTCTCCAAATTCTTAGAAAAATAAAAATTCAAAAAAAATCTCATTATTTTCTCTTTTGATCTTTTGTAATACTTTCTTTCAAATAAATTATTTGTATTAAATGATTGTTATTTTCCATTTATATTACATTCTTTGCTCATGTGAAATTATATTTTCCTCAATGGTTCAAATATCCTATTGCATGAGAATAATTTTTGTAAGTGCCCCACCAAAGGTTTGAGTGAGTATTTGTTTGTCTGAAACTCTTTTGCCAAAAATGCGCCAATAGTCACTGTTACTGTCTCCTATATTTTCTACTTCCATGGTTTAGAGCCATACCAAATCTTAATTGTAAAAAAGCGGGAGGTTCCCACATGTGAGCAATCCACTCCAGATTCATGAGACATTGCCTTTCCTATGGTCACATGATATGAATCTTAGTCATTTATTGGATTGTTTAAATTGTCGGGAACCTTCACAAGCATAAGGATTGGCATGTTAATTGTCAGAAGCCTGCACAGGCGTAACAAATTTTTAGCATTTTTGGGAACCTTCACAAGCGTCAGGTTTGGGCAGTGAATTGTTGGGAGCCTTCACAGGCGTAAGAATTTTTCAGCATTATTGGGAACCTTCACAAGTGTAAGGATTGGAATGTGAATTGTCAGAAGCCTGCACAGGCATAAGGAATTTTGAGCATTGTCGGGAACCTTCACAAGCGTAAGGATTCACATGTGAATTTTTGGAACCTGCACAAGCGTAAGCATTCGTGTGTGAATTGTCCAAAGCCTGCACCGGCGTAAGGAAATGTTTTGATGGTTGGTAACCTGCACAAGCATCAGGATTTGCGTGTCAACTATTGGATGCCTGCACCTGCGTAAGAAAGCTGTTAAATTGTTGGGAACCTGCAGAACATAAGGAATTCTGTGGGAGGCGTTGGGAGCCTGCACCGCAATAGCCAGTTTTTTGAATTGTTGGGAGCTTGTACAATCATAATGATTTGTGTGTGAAGCGTTGGCAGCCCGCACAGGCGTAAGGAACTTTTAGCATTGTTGGAACCTGCACAAGGGTACGGATTAGTGTGTGAAGCATTGGCATCCTGGACAAGAGCAACAAACCAGGACATATGTACAATGGCATGCCACCGTAAATAATCCACTTCACCCCTTTTTCATCTGAGCCACCCTATCTCCCACACTGCAAGCCATCCAATCCTGGTGTATATTGTCCTTTCCCCTATCCCACCATTATTCACCCATCACGCTAAAATTCCAACACAAATGCAAATCTCCTCATTCTTTGAATTGGCATGAGAGTGTATGACCATCCCTTATTTGATATCCCACTCTCGCCAATCTCATAACAGCCGTGGCTTTTTTGGCACATTGTTTTTGCCAACCTCCTTGAGCATTGCGTGGACATACCCACTAGTGTTGTGCTTTCGTTGTCCTGTGCCAGATCAGTATAATGAACAAATGTACTACTGGCCCACACTACCTGAATGAGCCCATGACATGCTGATATATCAATCCAAAAATGCTCATTTGGGAACATCAATTTTCCCCCTGTACACTGCTTGGACGCATCTCTTTGAATTTGGACTGTCCGCTTATCAGCTTGAAACCACCATCCCAAAGCATACAGTGATGCATCCTTATCAAGATGAGGTGAGTTTTTGAATCCATTCATGGTGAAAGTGAGTGTGGAAGCAAACTTGCATGCACCCTGATTTGCGGGAATATTGCCTTCATAGTTGACTTGATTGAAAGACGGAACCCCCAATGAGTTGTAGCAATTTTGAATCTTGTGAAATAAATTATCCCCAACATATTGTAAGGATTGACCTAGAATGCAACCCACCAAGCTAAGATTGTCACCTTGGTTCCACCATTCATCTTTTGTGTTTTCAATTTTCCCAACACTTCCATACAGACCAAATTGTTCATTCTTTGTGCTGCATTTGCGCCACCCAATTGCCAACATAAGTCACTCCGGAAATGCTCCATTTGTTGCAATTGGGTTGGTGAACCTCTTTTTGCGAAATAAGAATTGTGATAATTCATCCCATTGATTGACCTCGACTTCACTCATTGTTGTGAATGGTTGGAATTTGACAAGGGCAATGAGGAATCCGGTTGAAGAGAAAATTTCCACACAGCCAAAGTGGATGCGTTTGATCTTATTGACATCCACAACACTCCGAATTTCACTTGGGGTCATATTTGCTGATACTGGCATTGATATTTGTGCTGTTGGTTGAGAGGAGGAAAACAACCTATTCTTTTGGGGAATTTTGCGCTAATTTGTCTTTTGGGATCACCCACTATTCCCAAGTGGTTGAGGGATCACTTTGTGTTGAAGCAGACAAGATATCAAATACTGCTTCCTGTCATTTGAAGCTAAGGAGGTTTGAGTCCAGAATGGTGCCCAATCCCCAAGGAGCTTTATTCGGCACACATCCTTTGACTTCCCTGTTGGAGCCCAAATGACATTGGCACAATCTGAACCAACTCAAGCCAATGTCCTTCCATGGGGCCCAATGAGGGTGCCACATAAATGTGGAAGCACATATATATATCTATATATATACACTGAGATTAAGCAAGCAACTCACACTTTCCTTCCTCAGCCCAACACTTTCCTGCAAGTTCCCTTTTACGCTCTTTTCCTTTTTTCGTGAATGGCATGCTTTCAGCGGAAAATGAAATGAAACCAAATCATTACTGATTTACTAATATCACCTAAATTGGATTGTGGTTGATGAAGCTTTTTTAATTGCAGCTAAAAAGAAAGATCACATCTGACCTTTGCAAATTTGCAATCTCAAATACCTGAACCTGAAAATTGCAGTGGATAATGCATTATTCAATTTGACATATTGATGTTTTCCTGCAATCAATTTCTCATCCAACCATGTGGAATATTGCAAGCACGCGCAAATGCAATATGCACCCTGTTGCAGATCCCTAGTTATCCTAGTCCTCTTGAAAGACACAGGAACATTTGGCCTATTATGGGCTGGCAGGAAGTTATAAAAGCGACTTCCCGCAATGCCCCCGCGTGTGCTACTCACGGGCACAACTGCCTGACTTGGCTTTCTTCTTGTCGGAGTATTTTCAATGGTGTACAGAGGCATGCCACTGTACAATTACTATGGGTATTCATACTGTGGCATCTGGGCAGTAGTAGGATAGGTATTCACTATTAATAAGTTCATAAATACCTTTGCAAAATTAAAATAAAATATACTTGGTACAAACCTAATCTAAAACGGGTCAATCCTGGTTGTAAGTTTAGCAGACCTGGGTACAGTCAATGTCATCTCATCACTTTAACCAAGACCAGGCTTTGCCACCCAGGCATCACCAAAGTCTAATACCAAGCATCGTGCAAATTTAAATCTATGAGGTACACTGGGATTAAAAGAATCTGATGAGAAGAAACTTTTATTCAGTAAATTACATATATACTTATTAGTATGTAGCCACACTGGCTCCACTAGATTTTTACCCTCTGAAAGTTTTTCTTAAATGTCAATGAGTGATAAAGCCCCTTCAACTGAGCTTGTTTTCCAGTCATCTGAGCATATCATCAAACCACAAACCACCTCCGCACAGAATGCTGCTAATATACCATAGCAAATTTGATTTATTCCAAGATTATTGTGAAACGGCAAAAGATCGTTGATGGCCTCATTTTTTTTTGAGTTCGTGAGTTTGCCTTTGATGCCATTAACTTTGACCTTTGTATGTGCACATACCATGTTGTACGCAATGATCAAATGGATGACTGTATCCATTAGATCCTCCAGGTTCTTGTGCAGCTTGGTGGATATCTCATTGTCAGCCCCTCCACCTCCAATGCTGAGTTGGGTTCCACGTTGCTTTGATTTACTCAAGCAGGAGGCAAGGTATTCAACTGCTCCCCGTTTGAGTCCCAGAGGATCGGTTGAATTTGATGTTGGTGCAACATATGGTTTGGGTGCAATCACATCGTATGAGACTAAACTAATGAACTCAAATATAACATCCGGACAAAAATTCTTAACTGGATTGGCAGGGTAAAGAAGGCTCTGAACCATTTTGAAGAAGGAGTGTTCAGATTTTGGGAGATTATCTGGAGGTTTAGCTGATTCCTTCATCAATTTGAGATTCCAAATGTTGTTATCAAAAAACGCTTCTGTTTCTGTTGGCTTAAAAAAATCTAACCCTGTATATTGCAATTTATATCACCAATCAACAGCCAATAATCATGTATAATGCACAAAGATAAAACTCACCTTCCATCTCAAGGTCCTCCAGCCAGGCCGACATTTTAAGCTTTTGGATATTGATCACCTTAATACCAATGGGCAGGAATGTATGAGCATCTTTTGTTGGTAAATTGTCCCATCAATTTTTGTAAATCCTATTGATATTATAAAGGCCCCTTTTCCATCATTGTTGAGTAATTTTGGAATGATAATTCAAAATTCCTGCAAACTCTTCCATGTGGGATCAAAATATTCCTTGAAAATTAGCAGAGGATGACACTTTGGGCTCAGGGTCAGGAATTATATAAGTCATATCTTGTCCCATTGGATCATGTTTAATTGTCTCCCTTTCTTGAAAGGCTTGAATATTTCAAGGAGAGGCGGGAGGGGTTTCATCATGGATTGTTTCATTGAGTATCAGGGGGCTTTCAGTATGTGGAGCTTCATCATGGATTGTTTCATTCAGTATGGGGGGGTCAGTATGCAGAGGTTCATTATCAATATGGTCCACTTCAACATTGATCATCTCATCACTTTGATCCCAAGAATCCTTTGCGGATTCAAAGATACGGTGTTTTTTGTTTGTTTTTTTGGTTGCATGTATATTTGGTCTTTTTCCTAATCCTTTGCCTGGAAATCCACTTATGACTCGAGATCCTTCAGGTAGAGATTCTCCCACCTCCACACCTGCCCATATAACGTAAGCAGCTATTTTTATAAATTTTGTTTTGAATTAGTAATGGACTTAAAGTTCAAATCCATTTTTAGGAGGCTCATGGCTTCAGCAATCTTTTGATGCACATAATCAGAAATTTTACTATCATTTTGAATTTTTTCAAGCCTTGCGATATTTTGAGCAATGTTGAAGACAAATTGTTCCTTGAATATCATTTCCACCTCCCCACTGAAAATTACATGATCTTGCCCATCATCTTCTGTCGGTGCACAAGGTTCAACAGTCTTTTCCTTCTCATAGCTTTTAAAATTTGGTTTCTGGGAGCTTGGAGGCTGAGCTGAAATAAAGGCTATGACAAAATATCAGGTTTTGAGAGATTTGAAATATTCAATATGGATGAATACTCACATTCTGGAAGAACTGGTGGATCTTGATTATCTTCATGTGACTGTCTCTCTGCCTCAATGCCTAATTCACGACTACTGGCCATATTGGAGATTTCACTTCCACTCTCTGGGGCTGAAGTTTGTCCTTCATTGAATTCAGTTGAATTTCCTGGGGTTTGGTCCATAGCAGAGGTAGTTTATTAAGCAAATAGATGAAGACAAGTTTATTGATAACTTTTTTGAAAATTTTTGAATAAAAAGATCCAAATTGAAGAAAAAAGGTGGAAGTAAAATAAGTTTAAAATAATTGATTATTTTTGAGGTAATATTGGAGAATTTTGGTGAGTTTGAAAGAAGCTAAATATCAATTTAAAGAAGTTTAAGAGTTATGAATATTCTAGAAAAAATACATTGTAGAACCACAAGCTGACTAAAATTAACCTGTATATCAACAGACATGGAACCTTCTATTGAAAATTTATTGCATTTTCAAAATATAATATGTTGGGAAATTGAAGGAGGCAATGTGTTGCAAATTAGTTCATCTCATTCAAATGAAATCACTTCCCTGTGAGACATTGAATAAATTTTACTAGTGAGAAACCTACTAAAGTCAACTTTTGAACTATTCAATGCTCATGAGGTAAGGACTAAGCAAAGTGTTCCATTTGAATTATATGAAATAAAATGGTTTTCTCAGGGAAAAAGGAGACACAAGTCATGTCTTAAACAGTACACTTATTAGGTTTTAACTTATGAGTCTCATGATTTAAACCCTAACCACAACATTGTGAATATACTGACCAATTCCCCCTTAGGTCCTGTTGGCAGAGAAGGCCACTCAGCATATTTTGGCAATTGCGTTCATTGTGTACGCCAACAAGCCACTGTACACTGAGGATGTAATACAGAAGCATAAGGATAAGTGGTGTGGGGAGCATGTTGGGAGGGCACTCCACAAGAGTAAGGATGGTAAGAAGTGTCAGGAGCATGTCAGGAGGGCACTCCGCAAGCATAAGGATGGTAAGCGGTGTCAGAGGCATGTCGGGAGGGCACTACACAAGCATAAGGATCATAAGTGGTGTCAGGAGCATGTTAGGATGGCACTCCGCAAGCGTAAAGATGGTAAGCAGTGTCAGTAGCATGTCAGGAGGGCACTCTGCTAGTGTAAGGATGGTAAGCTGTGTTGGAGGCATGTTGGGAGGGCACTACACAAGCGTAAGGATCATAAGTGGTGTTGGGAGCATTTCAGGAGGGCACTACACAAGCGTAAAGATGGTAAGCAGTGTTGGGAGCATGTTGGGAGGGCACTCCCCAAGCATAAGGATGGTAAGCTGTGTTGGAGGCATGTCGGGAGGGCACTACACAAGCGTAAGGATGGGGGTGTGAAAGTGTAAGGAGTGGTGAGGATGGAGATGGGGGGCAGTGTTGGAGTCTCATCTGGAGGGCAGTGTGGGCAGGTAAGCATGCTAAGCATCGGGGAGGCACAAGCCAATGAGGTGAAATTACCCAAATTTTGGGAATAGTGTTGAAATGGGTTTGGGCTTTGAGTGACAGTCTCATGTGACACATGTGACAATTGATGTTGTATTGACGCTGATGTGACGTGACCCACTAAATCCAGTGCTATAAAGTGACACTAACGTGACTGGAGCAAGATTTTATACTGACCGCGGTGCGACGTGAAGTCAATCGCTGACGATTGATGCAAGATTCTCCCTGGTGTCTGTTCTTCCTCAGCATCTTCAGTAAACTTAGTTTCTGTTTACTGGTGAGGGTAGTGCTAAACTGTTCCTCCCTGAATTCATTCTGAAGTTCTTTCAGTGGATCTTGAGAAGATATCTGGTATATACCAAGTGAAAATTTCTTCTCCTTGTTGGTACCAATGGTAATGTGCCTATTCTTACTGTTGTAAATATCTATGCCATACATCCTCTGGTAGTCTCTTCCCAGTAAGAACCCTTGGTTGTGGGCATCATGAAGAACTACAGACTCTGGGTTGAGTCTGATATTAACTTTCCTATGGGGTATAATTATCTCTTTGATAATTGCCTCAATGGAAGTCATCTTCCCTGATGCACTTTTAAAGTTCTTTGCCTTACTGGGCAAGAGCTTTTCTTCCCAATTTGGGAAGTGGTTATCCAGATACCTTCTGTCCACTATAGAGCAGTGTGCTCCACTATCAATTATCAGTGGATGTTGAGAATTGTAAATACAGACAGTCACTTTTGTGGCTGTTCCATGTATATATGCCATCCCTTTGGTTGGTGTAACCAGGAATGTTTGTGCATGTTGTGTATGTTTGCACAAGTTTTTGTTGGCAGTATCCTGTGGCATGCCTGCTTCCAACTGTATGTCCTGAATTTCTAGTGGGGTTTCCTCTTGGTATTCCACTAGGAATTTTTCTCTGGAATCTTGGTCATCATCAGATTGTTCTCTGATGGCATAACCCATGAAGTCTGATTCAGAATCCTCTGTTGGGGATTCCTCCTCTGGGACTTTCTCAGTGGCATGGACTTTTTTCTTTGCCTTTGGACAGTTGTTGACATAGTGGTCTTCTGAACCACAATTGTGACAAGTATTCCTCTTCTTTGCAACTTCTGCCACTCTTTCTCTGGGTTTGTCTTTAAACTCCACCCTGACAGGTTGTTTCTCTGTGAAACTACTGCTTCTATATAGGCTGAATTTCGCTATATTAGTTCTTTTTGTTATATCTTGTAAGGTATTAGCAATGTCATCCATAGTGCAATTTTGTTTGTATCTGCACTTTACTGCATGCTCTAGTTCTCCTGGCAGTTGTGTCAGAAGTTTGTGATTCCTCATTTGGATGTTCATCTGAGCATCAATGGCTTTAAGTCTTTTAGACTGTCTAAGACACCACTCATATGGATCTTTGTCCACAGAGGATTTGTCATTTCCAAATGACATGGTCCTTTGGCATATCCAACTACCATTACTGTACTTTTGGATGATTTGACTCTTCCACCATGACAAGTTTCTTCTGCCATGGATTTCTTTCATTTCGGTGTACCATATACTAGCTTGACCTTTAAATGCTCCATTTAGTCTAGCAGTAATCCAGTCATCTGGTATGCTTGGTACATCAATGAGGAGTCCATCAATATAATCTATGAGTTCCATATGATCATATTCTCCTGTTCCAAAGAGTTTGGCCCAGCTTGAGGCCTCAGGAAGCTGTTTCAAGGCTTCCTTCTCTGAATAAGACATGCCATCTCAATCCTGGTATTGTGATGGAGATCTTTCCTTAATCATCAACATGGAATCTGGTTTGATGTCATCTGGTTGATATGAATTATCCATAACATGGCCTTGTGGTTGGGGCTTCATGTTATGGTAGACATTTTACAATTTGTTTATGTCTTGATCCAGAAAATCCCTGTCCCTTTTGCTGTGGTGTTGTTCTTCAAAGACTAGGTTCAGCCTTTTTTTGGTCTCTTCAGAAGCTTTTCTCAATTGAGCATGTCATTCTTGAAGAGTCTTAACAATTTTATCCATGGAGGCTGTTAATTTTTTCCTCCTCTCATGGCTTGCTTCAAGTTCTGAAAACTGTTTTTGAGTTTTCTCGGCATATTGGGACATTTGTAACCACAGTGCATCACTGTTTAACTTGCTCTCAGGTGTGATAACATTATGTTCAATCTGATTAGGAGTAATATTTCTTTTAATGGGACTACCAATTCTATAGTGGTTTACAACTACTTCTGGTTCTTGTGTACTTCTTTTACCAAGTCCTACAGCTTCTGGATCATAGGGTGTGACTCTTTCCTCTGGTTGAAGGAGGTTTTGTTCTTGCCCTTGTTTCCCTGTCTTCTCCTGGAAACTTCCTGGAATTGTGAAGAATGGTGACTCTTGGCCACTGATCTTTTGGTTTCTGAATGGTATGAAGCCACTGGAGAACTGATTTGGCCTGCTCCTTGTGAGCCTGAAGGGATCTCAGTAGGCCCTGTCTGGGTTAACTGTTCTTCTATAGCTTGGATATTGGCTTGATTCTCCCTTGTCCTCTGTGCCCTTGCCTCCAGGAGTCTGAACTGCCTGGTAGGATTCCAACCTTTGGTAATTACCATAAGGTCCTTGAAGTATATCTCTTTGAGACAGGTCTTCTGGAAACTTGCTGCAAGTTCTTCCCAGTGATATGCCAGTTTGAATATGAACCTTTGAGATATGACCACATACCCAAAAAGGTCACAAGAAATATTTGATATAATTATACATTAAATATAAGTACTTTTAAAATTCAAAAATACCATAAATTGACATAAAACTTGGTTTAACTTGAAAAACAATGAATAAAAATGTGAAATAAATTGTACCATTGGATTCCCCATGGTAAAATACACATAAACCATTTTAATGGCATATCTGTAAAGTCAATATTTAATAAGTTATAAGTAATAATACCTTATAAGATACACAAATCCTTATTTATTTCAAAACCCAATCAGAAAAGATGTGAAAGAAATAGTACCAGTGGATTCTCCATAAAAATCTACATATAAAACAATTAAAAAGCTAAGCTTCCAACTCAATACTTAAGGAATTAACCTGAATATATGCACTTTTTTGGTCAACGCATATATTCAGGGATTTTAGCTAATATCTCCTGAATTATACATGATAGAATGATGAACCAAAAATAAAGTCAACACGTAATTACTGTAGGAAGACAGAAATGGAGTTTATTTCAGAATTTATAAACAAGGTTAAAACCTGTAAGGAATTATTGATTAAAATCAACAGAGCTGTTGACCACTTTGTTGTGAAAGTGGTCCAAACTTGTAAAAAAGTGGACAGTTGGATTCTGCTAGTTCATTTGTAAAGAATTATGTATTTTTATTATAATATTCAAGGTATAACCCCTTGAAATCATGGTTTGAAGTTTAAAATATTAAATTTCAACAGAAAAGATGAGTTACAAGAAAAATCATCAAAAATAGAGTTTTGATGATGTAATGAAATGCTCTTGGCAGAATATGAGAATTCACTCTCTGAATTTCTGTAGCGTGTAAAACTTAAAAGTTATTAAGGATCAAAGTTTGAGCTTAATTTGATCATCTATGATCACTCACTGTAACCTTAAATTAAGTTTAACAGTCATATGAGTGATAGAATTGGTGAATACTGTTAGTTCATGATTAAAACTAATAATATCCAAAAATTTTGGGGTTCTTCCAAGTCTTTGAGTCATCAAACTTAGAGTTATAGTGATAACTCTAAATAATGGTGTAATAATGATGTAATATGGTTTGATCATGATGTAATCATCACCAAACCTTAAAATATTGATCAATCCCAGTGGATATGATCAATACACGTCTACTAGAAGCCTGTTGGACCCTAGGAGGGAGGTACTTACTATAAATAGAGCTCTTTTTACTCTGTTTTCCCCTCAGATGTATCAAAAACATTAAATCAACACAATAAAAAGGTAATTTCTACATTCTTTATATATAAAACTCTTATATTATCAAAGACCAAAGATCATCTTATTATAATCATCAATTTTGACGTGATTAAATCATTTATTTAATTATTTTTGTTAAAAATCTCTCTAAAATTTCATTTCCACGTAAAAATAAAGAATATTTGTAATTTCTCTATTTTTTATTGTAAATACAATTTGGATAAGTTGTATTTATATTATTTGGCGTAAAATATCTCAAAATTATTATATTAAGTATTAAAAGTAGGTTATTTTCTCTTATTATAATAATTTTCTCTCTATTATTCTTTTAATAATACTTTAATTAATATAAATAGTATTTATATCAATTTATAACTTTAATATTGGTAATATTATTGTTATTAATTGTTTTTTATTAATAAAAAACAATTTTTTACGCCTTTATTATTTGTTTGTAACAATAATAAAGTGCCTTTGAATATATTAATTATTTTATATTAATATATTTATTTTATTATATCATATTTTATAATATAAATTATATTATCATATTTTATTAATAATATAATTATTTTTGTGCCATAATTATAATAATTCTTTATTATTATAATTATTTTTATCTTATTTATTTCATTTATAAGGACATTCATAGTACAATAAGTTCAATATTAGTAATTTTCACTTATTGTTTCATAGTCAAACCTTACATTGAACCTCTTGTTGTCCATGCTCCATTGAAATAAATCTTTGAGGAGTTGGTGGAGCTGAAGAACTTGATCCATATCCTTCCAGTCCTCTGGTTAAAGGTTCCTGTTGAATTGGAGTGTGAATGGCAAGTTTAATATTATGTCCCTCATTGTTTTGCCATCCACCACTGTGTCGAAGGTGTCCTCTTCCAGGTCTTCTGGTTCTGGACAAACCTTCTTTGTCCTCTGGTCTGTTCTTTTGGAAGCCAAGGTCTCTGAGGTATACAGGTGACATATCAGTGCTTGCAAGCAGTAAAAAACTTTATGTTTTTAGGGTATTTACCTTTGACTGTGCCTTGTACAAATTTGTTGTCTACTGCTTTTGGCAATTTACCTTTAGAGGTTACATCTGGGTTAATTATAGTAATCTTCCCTGTACAAGATGTTAAGGTTGGATTACCTTGTATTGATGCAGATTTTCATGGTTTTCTACTCCTCTGGGTGGCTATTGGTGTCCACTTTGCTGTTATCAGGCCTTCACTGTGCCTCTTTCCTTTGCCCTTGCTGCCCTCTGGTTCTGAAGGTGTCACTGGTTTGTTGGCCTGTGACTGGGTCTCAAGTAGTATGAAGCTTTCTTCCACTGAATCAAAACAGCAAAAAAGAGGGCTTAATGTCAGTTAAGACTTCTTAAACTGCTGTTTGCACGTCTAAGAATGGCGTCTGGGCTTGTATATTACTACAATTTTCGCTTGTACAATGACAGTGTAATTGAATTAACAATTCCACGTCAGAAATACAGCATACAGATATTTGGTATACTGTCTTTATATCAATATAGTACAGATTACTTGTAATTAGAAAGTATAATCTGTCAAAAAGTGGTGTATAAGAGGGTAATTGAATTAACAATATGCCCAACCACACCACAACTTTTGGTTTATCAGTAAGAGGTGTCTTGATTAATTACAAAAAATAAGACTGTATTGATGTCTTAAAAGTGTTTTTATATGTATAACACTCCAAAAATAAGGGTCTTGTGGTTATTAGCCACATGACAAATATTCTTATAATAATAATATAAAATGGTGTATACACCAACTAAAAAGAAAAATATATAAGATATATATATTTTTAAGAAAATTACGCCTGAAAATGATAAATCAATTGTCAGAAATTAAGAATATAAGAAAAAAAACTCACTTGTAATGGTCCAAATCAGTTAAAACATGGCCAGGCCCCCAAAATGTCAGGCTGAGTCTATGATAAAAGGGTAATAATACTATTTACAGCTTTTAACTATGACTGTGACACAGTAAAATTGAATAAAAAAGGCTTGATAATAAAGAAAAAGGGTTTTAAGTTGAATATTAAGGGCTTTACTATTATGAAATAGTGGTGCTGAGCGCTGTTGAAAGCCCTGGGTGCAGCTTTACCTGTTGGATGACAATAATAAAGACTACAATAATTAATTTTTTGATTACACCTTGTTATATTCCAATATTATAACTGTTTTTGACAGTTGTACTACGTAGGATTGTAAGAGCAGGAAAGGAAAGAATTTCTGGCTGTGAAAAGGCTCCTTTTTATCCTTAAATGGGGTGGAAGGGCTGTTAGACCTTTCCATGTAGAGAAAGTGAAGATTTTTTCACTCTCTGAGACAGGCTTGTGGTTTGAAAGGACCTGTATAGCATTTATTGGTCTCAGATGTGGTTTTGAAACCACATCTGTGCAGTTTTTACCAATACAGGGTGAAAGTTTTGATCTGGGGACCACATAGCCCTCTTCTGACTTGTATGACGCGTAGAATGCTGTACAGAAACTGTATGGGACCCCAGTATTGACTGAATTATGAGGTATTGAAGTATAAACATTCTTCTTTGTCTGTTTGACACATCATAATCATGGTTATGGGTTATTATCCCATGGTAAGACTGTATTGGACAAAATGTGGGGTTTTGAGCTTGAAACAGGCATAACTTTGTCAGTTTTTGAGATATCAACCTCAAAATGTGTTTGGTGTGTAGTGCTGTATGTGTTCTACACAATGGTACCTTATTTCATATGGCTATAATGAAATATGACAAAGTTATCCCATGTACAAGACTTCCTGTACATATGTGTGTTTTGGGCAAAAACTGCATTGGGCTTGTTTTCCCCTTAACGTTTGTTCTAGTTGAGATATGAGGAAATGGATGATACCATCAGATAGCCCTGATTGTGCACTTTCCAAAAAGACCCCACTTTAGGTATCTCACACTAAAACTGTAGAAGTTAGATGAGAGGCGAATGTTTTGTTCACCCTTATTTGGCCTGAATTTGACCATAACTTCTGTAATACTGGTGCTAGCTCAGTTTGGCTAGTACCATTGGATAGCCCTGACTTAAAGCTTTATTTTGCATACCCATCTGATGGGCTTATGCCTCTTGCTGTGTATTTCAGATGAGAGGTGAAAATTAAGGTATATGCTCAGCAATAACTTTGAGCATGAATAACTTTATTATTCTTTGGCCTATGATAATGGGACTCGGAGTTTGAAAAGGAGTGAGTTTCCTCTTTCTTTTGATACCTTTTGAGCTAATTTGGCTCAGCTCCATCTTTTGGTGGTATCTTGGCTATACCATTGGTTTATGATATTTTGGCTATCATGCTTGTGCTCTGGTTTTGAGTCACATGCTGACATAATATGAAATTGTAAGCTGTGTGAAATTTTCAAACAAATCCATTAAGAATTGGATTTATGATGAGTTTTTGAAGTTATTGTTATTGTTCCACATCAAATAGCAATACACCGTAAGCCTTAACTTTTGATAAGGTTTCAATGCTTTCAAACTTAAAGGTTTAAGCTTTTTTAAGATTTGACAGGTTTCAAAATTTTAATTACAAGCCTGCATATTGGGATTTACCCTTTGGCAGCTTTAAAATTCTGTCCTAATTGGGATAAAACTAGTTCAAACTTTAAGGTTGGATCAAAGTATAATCTTAAAGTCTAAACAAGTTTGAAAAACCTCCAATACAGGTGGACAACCTTAATTGAATCCTTTCAGATCCAAAAAGCTGGGTACCGCAGCTCTATTTTGTCCTTTCCCTTTGTCCCACCTTTTTGTGTGGATTTTGCCCTTTAATTTATTTAAAGCCATACTATGGCCTTAAACACCTTTTAGATGAGCTCATGCAGGATTTACATTCTGTATGGCAAATCCTTAGCCAATTAAGTAAATATACACAACACCTCAATTTTAAGGAAAATTTTGGTAAGTTTGCATAAACCTTATCCAACGTCAAATTTGAGCTTATTTAAGCTTAAATTTAACAATTTAAAACAAATGTTAAAAAGGTGACAGTATTAAGTCTTCCAATAACATAAGAAATAAGTTTTTTTGGGTATAACCCCCTATGGGTGTACCCTAGGTCATTTTTGGTGTAGAATCCAAAAATGACATAATATTTATAAATTTTTTTATCCAAAAAAAGTAATACTTATATTTTTTTATTTTTCATTTTGAATTCTATTGAAAAGTCTGTTTAAGACTAAATCAGCTGTATATAAAATTATTTGTGGCCTTATGGGTATGTTATACATACCTCACAGGTTCACACTTAGCAAAAACAATTGAAACCCCCATAGGAGGAAATGACAAAAATCAAGTAAAAGATATAACTTTTTGTTTAGAAGAGGAACCTTTAAAAATGAAATTACCTTGTTATCCCTCAACAAGAAAAGATATGGAATGCTGTTCAAGCACAGGTCAGAATATTAATGAAGCTAATATGGATGAGTCAAGATATAAAAATTCAATAAAATCACTGAATCAATTGACAATTAAAAAGGAGTTAAATCAACAAAAATCCTTACCCCCTGAAGACAAATCCTCTAGGGAAGCTTATAATAACTTTAATATTGAAAAAGAAATTAATTCAAGATTCAAAAAAATTAAATTAATCAGGAATAATGCCACAAATTAATTAATAAAAAATACAATACACTCACCAATTAACTCAGAAAAACATCTTTCTGAATTAGAATATGAGAATGAAACAGGATTATTTTGTCAAATAGAAATAAAAGACACTGAAGAGGAAAATAAGTTTTGACTTACTGAAGAAGAATTCCCTTTGGAAGGTTATACAAATTGGAAACCTCTTAGAAATGCCAACCTTGTGGAACACAATAATAATAATTCTAGGAACAATTATGAATGTGAAAATAAACATGTTAAGTGGTTGGAAGATGTTAGTACACCAAAGAATAATAGATTAGAGAGAATGAAACATAGGAGTAGTAAAAAGAAGAAGAAGACTAAGGAAGAAAAGCAATATTTTTGGATTACTCAGAATAAAAAGATATGCCCAAGTTTGCAAGCCCATTTAGCAAGGAAATATCAAGTTTAAACACAAAATGAGGATTGGAAAAAAAATGATGATAAAAATGGAAATACTAATCATGAGTATTTGAGTAATGAAGAAGAGTTGCAATATCAATATCTCAATGAAGGAAGAAGAAATGAGCTTACAGCTAAGAAGGCAAAATTCAAGAACCGTCTAGATAACAAATTTTCACATCCACAATCAGTTTCTTTGTCATGATAATAATAAACTTTCCTTTTATTATAGTAATAAAAAATTTTTATCCCATGAATTTTAGTATTATTTTAGTCTCAAATATCCATGAAAAATATATAAAATATAAAAATATAAAAACAGATATATAAATGAAAAGGAAAATGCTAATAAAAAAGAGTTTCAAGTTTATCAGTATCACTATTCCATGGTGTCCTATGTATGATTATAAAAAAAACTCAACTAAAAAATTAGGGTGGGTTTATATTGCTTAAATTCATCCTTTATGATTTAAGTTTTTGGGATGAAATTCTGGGGAATTTTAATTTTGTTCTACAATGTGATCCTCATCAATATTCAATATCATAATTAAGAACATTACGACACTCAAGAATATCAGCCAAGCTTATGAAACAAAGAAAAAAGTCAAGAATATGTATCTGAAAGCTTCAAAGAAGTCAAATAATGAAATAAAAAATTGAAAGAATATACAAATAGGGCCAAAGAAAACAAAAAGCCTCAAAACACACATAGCAAGAGGGATGACCTATTTTGTTTATGGTTATTTTTTTCCTCAAATTATCTTTTTATGGGTTCAATTTTCTAGAAATTACTAGTCAGCCCCCTTTTCTCACAAAATATAATAATATTACAAACAAATCAAAATAATATACCAAGAATAAATGATAGAAAAGGAAACACCTTATTAAGAGATGGTGTGAAGAAGATAAAAGTCAAAAAGAACAAATAATAAACAAAAGAATCAACAAAATATCAAGAAAAAGTATGGGTTTAATATCCTCAAATAATTATTAGATTATCATAATAATAAAATAAATAATATCAAATAAAACATATAAATTGCCGGGTTAAACCTCAATGAAAATATCTTTTTATAAAATTGATTGATGTTTCTCAATTAAATTTGAATATTAAAAAAGTATATGTTAAAAAAAAGAAGACACAAGAATTATTTTCTTTCTGGGGATAAGGGAGAAAAAGAGCTCATTTTATATTAAAGATGGAGCAAGTTTCTTCCACCCACAGATTAGCCCTTAAACCTATCATATATTGAAGGCCATGCAAAAATCTAAATATACATATTATCAACAATTTAAATTCATTTAGAATTTAATTCTAAAATAAATAAATAAATTGCATAGAGTAAGTCAATAATATATTGATATGATTAACCAAACAAATCAAGCTTCAATTCAAAAAGTCAGAACCTTAATTAATTTGATCTGATCCTACTCCAAATTTAATTAAAAAAGAACTTACAAAACCTCAATCAACCTTATATTTATTGATTTTCAAAATTAATGAAAACTTTAACTTTATTCTCAGAATATTGATTAGTTGAACCTTAGTTTATTTGGTCAAATTACTGTGTAACTCAACTAAATTGAAAGAAAATTAAAACAAGACCAATTCAACTGAGTTAATTGATACTTAATCTTCATTTTGACAGTATTCAATTTAATGAATAGAAAAAAAGTGTCAAAAAGTCAATTCTTGAGTTAAATTTAAAAAAAAAGTTGAATTTTAACTCCTTTATATTTAAATGTAAAGAGGGAAAATGTTGAATATATTATTGGGATCAATATTCAGTTTGTAAACTTTAACCTTCAATCATATTGATACTTCATATAAAAATAAATAAATATATCATCAGTTCAAATTTTCTCAGAATTTATCTATTTTCTTTATTGATATTAGATTTATCATATTATTACTTAAGTATATTCAATTAAAACAAAAAGAATAAAATAAAAGAAAAACTAACCAAACAAAATATGTAATTTTTAAAAGAAAAAGCATCACAACAATGCAAAACAGCCAAAAAATTAAAACAATAGGAACAGAAAAAAAAGATAAAAACATAAAAAACAAAAAGCAAAAAAAACCAATCAATCACAGTAAAAACAACAACAACAAATGGTACTGCTGTGTACTGTATATTAAATCACAAAAAAAAATTGAATACATAACTCATAATAATAATAATAAAAGTATATATTAAATCAGAAAAAGCAAAGGAGCAATGAAAGAGTATAAAACAAAGAAAAACAAACATTGGTTGCAACCAAAAAGGAGGAGTACCATACTACAGTACAGTACTGTACTGTAAACATCAACAAAAACAATTAATTAATGCAATAAAAATATAATTTATGTCAATTTGATCTTTTTCATTCAAACAGAAGAGAAAAGAGGGCTAAATTAAAGTTGGTAGAAAATTAATCACCTGTGGCAAGATAGGAAGTATAAGCTGGTTCAATTTTGAAGTATTCACACCCAGCTGCACTAAAAAAAATATGAAAAATTAAAATCAAATCAATAGATATATATATACTTTTGAATAAAGATTAATTATATTATTAAAGAAGGTTACTCAAATTCTTGATTAGAAGATAAAATATAAATATAAAATAAAATAAAATAAAATAATATAAAATAAAATAAAATAAAATAAAATGAAATAAAATAAAATAAAATAAAATAAAATAAAATAAAATAAAATAAAATAAAATAAAATAAAATAAAATAAAATAAAATAAAATAAAATAAAATAAAATAAAATAAAATAAAATAAAATAAAATAAAATAAAATAAAATGAAATAAAATAAAATAAAATAAAATAAAATAAAATAAAATGAAATAAAATAAAATAGAATAAAATAAAATAAAATAAAATAAAATAAAATAAAATAAAATAAAATAAAATAAAATAAAATAAAATAAAATAAAATAAAATAAAATAAAATAAAATAAAATAAAATAAAATAAAATAAAATAAAATAAAATAAAATAAAGTAATATTATTACATTTCTTATAATATTACTTTAGTATAGTAAATTAAAGAAATAAAGTAAAATCAAAGGAGAAAATAAAAAAATGATTACATATTTATGTTAAAGGAAAGTTATTATTATAAAAAGTTGGAATTAGGGTAAAATTATTAAATGGAGAGGGGTTGTTAACCCTCAATAACCATATAAAAGGCCACTCACCATTCATAATAATTAATATACTAAAAATAAATAAATAAAAAACCATATCATATATTTATATTGAATTATATTTAGTATTATAAAAAGTAGAGATTGTAGTACAATTATCCAATTGAGAGGGGATGGCCCCACCATTTAAGGTTAATTTCAGAAAAAACAAAAACAAGAAGAAATAACAACCCAATCAGAAAAAAATTAAAAGAATAAAAAAAATAATAATAAAATAATCAACAAATATATACATAAGGGAACAAAATGAAAAAGTGATACCAGAGGTCTACAATGACCTTGAATAAGTTTTTTTCTCAGCAGTAATTATATAATCTACCTTATTATTATCATTGTTTTATCATCTTTATTACTTGATATCATTTTTATTATTAGCTTTTATTACTTGATTATATTATTATTATTATTTATTATTATTTATTATTATTTATTATTATTTATTATTATTTATTATTATTTATTATTATTTATTATTATTTATTATTATTTATTATTATTTATTATTATTTATTATTATTTATTATTATTTATTACTATTTATTATTATTTATTATTATTTGACTAATATTATATTATTATCTCTTTAATACATGATTATTATAAAACAGATCATTATAAATTCATATTACATCAAAGTAATTATTATACAAAGTAGAGATTGTGGTACAATTATTAAATGGAGAGGGGAGGACCCCACCATTTAAGGTTAGTTTCAGCCAAAACAAAAACAAGAAAGAACAACCCAATCAGAAAAAAAATAAAAAAATAATCAACAAATATATACATAAGGGAGCAAAATGAAAAAGTGATACCGGAGGTCTAAAATGACCTTGAATGAGTTTTGTTCTCAGAAGTAATTATATAATCTACCTTATTGTTATTATTGTTGCATCTTTATTACTTGATATCATTTTTATTATTAGCTTTTATTACTTGATTATATTATTATTATTTTTTATTATTACTTATGAATAGCTGACTAATATTATATTATTATCTCTTTAATACATGATTAGTATAAAAGAGATCATTATAAATTCATATTAAATCAAAGGAATTATTATACAAAGTAGAGATTGTGGTACAATTATTAAATTGAGAGGGGAGGACCCTACCATTTAAGGTTAATTTCAGCAAAAACAAAAACAAGAAGAAAGAACAACCCAATCAAAAACAAAATAAAAAGAAGAGAGACCCTAGATGAGACCTTAAACTGTCCAAATATTTTTTAAATCTTATCAACAAAATTAATTCAAGAATAGGTCCTTTACAAGACCTTAAACTGTGTAAACAATTTTTTTTATCAATTATTACTTCAAATAACTCAAGCTATGGTCCTGAGTATGACCTGAAACTGCATAATTAGAAATTAACAAATTGTCTTTTTCAATATTGAAATAATCAAAATAATCAATCGGTGGGATGAATTTCTGGATTCATCTATCTTTTTCCTATTTTATTCATCTCAGAAGAACAAAAAAAATTATATAATTTTTAATGACAAAAGGATATAATTTAAAAAAAGGAGACAACAATAAATAATAATAGTAGACAATAAAATTTATTCAAAAAAAGAAAAAACAAGGAAGAAAACACAAAAGAAAAAACCGTGAAGATCCAAGATCAATATAAAAAGCTAAAAACAGAAGATAACAAGTCAATTTATTAGAATAGAGGTTTAAATAAAGAAATTTTTAATTATTGAACCCAAAATATTCCTCTTGAAACAAGAATGCAGGGGACAGCATTAAATTGAGAGGGGGATGTGGTATTCCATACATTATTGGTCCAGTTTCAAGTGAAATTTTATTTATAAGGCTATAGATTGAAGAAATAAAAAAGAAAAATAAATGATTAATCAATTATAATGGAGGAATTCAGCAATAAAATGGATTTAAATTCATCAATATGTATAATCCCATAAGCAAATCCTGGAAGAATGTTCCATTTGATTACAAGAATAAAGATAAAATAAGGAATAGAAAAAGACAAGCTAGCAAGAATGTTAAATTTACCAGTCAGAGGGGAAGTGAAACACTCAAGTTACCCTAGCTCTCATCAGACTTTGGATTACTCAGTAATGCAGTCATTAAACTGATGCCACTTCAATAAGGAATAAATTAAAACTGTATTAATCAACAGTCAAAAGACAGAAAGAAAAAGAAATCAATAAATTTTTGCAAGGAAAATCCATTCAAACTTTAAATTACACAACATATCTGTGGAAAAACAAGCACAGCCCCCTGATAAGCCAGTAAATATAAATTAAAAAGATAATTCAAGTTAAATGAAGGAAAATTTAATCTTGTACAGGACAAATAGAATCCCCACAATACACAGCATTCTCCACCTACAGCTCAAACAGTGCACAGACCTATGGTGCAATAACTGTACAAAACCATCTCATACCACCAAAAATAGTGCAAATAAACCAAACAAATGGTGCAATACCTTCAAAAAATGACACCATTTTAAAACTTCCTCACCAGAAAAAACATCTCAGATTACATAATCATACATAAAAATGGTGCAATGAACCAAACAAATGGTATGAGTGCCTCTATGGAGGGCCCAAAGAATATAAATAGAGCGCCTCTCTCCCTCATTTTTTCCTCTTTTACCCATGAAATTAATTATATTCCAAGAAGGAGAATAATTATTCATTGCTCACTAGTAGGTCAATCTAGTATTATTATGAAATGGGAATTATATACCAAGACAGAGAATAATTCATCCATTCCTTACTAGTAGGATAATCTAGTTATTTTTTTAAATTATTATAGACCTCTAAGCTTGATCCATGATGATTTATAATTAATAGTAGTTAAAAGAAGCTCTACTTTATATTATTAATCCACCCTATTATTAAATTATTAGTCTTATAATTATAAGACTATCAATAATACTCATAATATTGAGTTCATCCCCATAACCCTTACATTATAAAGGAAAAATATTCTTATTATATCTCCATATTAAACAAATCCTTACAAATATATATTATTATATAAAAAAGCTTAAACTTAAATTATATTAGATCACTCATATATCTAACAAATATCCACTCTATATTGAAAAATATCTTACCAAAAAAATTCTTAAAGGTCTTATTGTTATATTATATTAACAATTACCCTCTCAAACAATTAAGTATCATAAAAAATATAACAGCGAATTAAATTTACCCATATACTCTATATTGGTACTATTATATCAAATCAACCTCTTATACTATTAAGTTCTTACCCTTAAATCATTTTATATCATTATTTAAGAATTATTATTTTATACTTCTTTTAACTTATAAGTTACTTATCTGATTATTTAATAGGTGTGATAGAGACTGCTTGAAAGGCTTCTCTAGTTGTAAAGCCAAAATCTTAAATATTTATTTGTGAGCTCTGTAGGGACATTGTTTAGTATTTTCAGAGGGGAAGATTGAAAACCATTAGCACCCTTGGTTAAAGGATTATTTCAGCAATTCAAAATGTTTTACCTGTGATTTCGCCCTCAAGGACTGCCTTATCCAACCCCACACTGAAAGGAGTTCCAAAATACAACTTCTAGACACCCCAAGACATCCAAAATTCTCATGTGTAGAATAATATTATAATATGGAACTCAATACCTATACTTATGTAATCTTAATTGATGTCACAAGTATACTAGAAGAAATACAGCTTTCCAAGGCCAAGCTAGTATATGGTACACCAAAATGATAGAAATCCATGGAAGCAGAAACTGGCCATAGTGGAGAAGCCAAGAAATACAGAAGTACAGTAATGGTACATGAATATTTCAAACCTTAATTTCATTTGAAAATGACAAGTACACAGTGAAAAAAAGATCTATATGAAGGGTAGTTTAAGAAGCCTAAAATAATTAAAGCCATTGACCCTCACATAAGTCCTCAAATGAAGTATAATAATAAATTCCTGACACAATATGCAGGAGAACTGCATCATTCAGTAAATTTAATATGCAAAAGATACTTTATTCTTGATGAGATTTCAAATAGTTTACAAGATGTGAGAAAAAGTACAAAGTTTGGGAAATAATTGTCTTGCAGGAGTAGTAACATAAAAGAAAAACAATCTTTAAGGGCTTATAGCACTTAAAAACAAAAGAGAGAATTTTAAAAGCACTCAAGAAAAAGAACTCTTGTAACAAGTGTGAATCTCCAGACCACTATGCTAATAACTGCCCTAAGGAAAAGAAAAATATCTATGGAATTGAAAATTTCCCAGGGGAAGAACCTCAAATGGGGGCTTCTGAATGTTACATTATGGGGAATTGCCTAATAGAATACTCTGAGGAATAACAGAACCAAATAGATGCACATTGGGTAGAGTGCCACAAGGAAAACTAGATATAAATCCAGGATATATCACCAAAAACAGGTATTTCACTGGAAAACGCTAATACAAAACCTATTAAAGCCCACTCAGGATGCACAAAGATTCTTGGCAAAACCAAAAAATGGAATGGAAGGAATCCTTGGAACAGCTAACAAGGTGACAGTGTCAGGCTGAGTCTATGATGAATCTATAATAAGGCTATATAAAACTTTAACTATGACTGAAAAATGGTTAAAATTGATAAAAAAAGGCTTGGTATGGTTTATAAGGTTTTAAAATAGGGTAATAAGGGATTTCCTATTAAGAAATAGGGGTGGTGAGCACTGTTGAAAGCCCTGCTTGCAGTATTTCCAGTTGGATTACTATAATAAGAACTACAATAATTAAATTTAAAGTATACCTGACTTCTCTTTCAAGAGTATAACTGTTTTTGGAAGCTGTACTACATTGCAATTTTAAGAACAGGATGAGGAAAATTTTCTGATGGAGAAAAGGCCTCCTTTTATCCTAAAATGGGGTGCAATGGCCCTCTAGACAATCCACATAGAGGAAGTAAAGAGTTTTGACTTCAGAGTACTGTCTTGTGGCTTCCACAAAGCCTGTACACACTGTATTGGGCTGAGATGTGGTCTTGAAACCAAATATGGGCAGTTTTCACCAATACAGGGTGAAAACTTTCCTCTGGGGACCAAACAGCCCTCTTCTGATGTGTATGACATGTAGAATGCTGTACAGAACATGTATGGGACCCAAGTATTGAATGAACTATGAGTTATTGAAGTGTAAACATGCTCCTTCATCTGTTTGATACCTCATAATCATGGTTGTGGGACATTATCCACAGTAAGGCTATATTGTTCTACCTGTGGGATTTTGACCTTAAACCTGCCATTCCTTTGTCAGTTTTCAAGATATTGAGCTCAAAGTTGGTTCATTTTATAGCAATAGCTATGCTCTACAAAATGGTACCTCATTTGGCTTGGGTAAAATGAAATATGGCTATGCTATGCCATATACATGTTTAGTTATCTATATGTATGATTTTCTCAAAATTTGTATGGAGCTTGTTTGCCCCATAACTTTTGTTTGAGGTAATATATGGGGAAATTAATGGAACCATTAGATAGGCCTGATTTTTCCCTTTGCAAAAAGACCCCACTTTAAGTATATCCCACTAGTGCTGTAGAAGTTAGATGGGAGGTGAATCTTTTATTCACCCTTATTCGGACTTATTTTGGCCATAACCTCTGTAGTTCCGGTCTTAGCTCAATTTGGATAGTACAATTGCATTGCCCTGAAATAGAGTTTCATTTTAAATACCCATTTGATGGGGTCAAGCCTCTTCCTCTGGATTACAGATGAGAGGTGAAAATTAAGGTTTATTCTCCGTAACAACTTTGAGCAGGAATAAGTTTGTTATTCTTTGTACTATGATAATGGGACTTGTAGCTTTGGAAAGTGGCAAGTTTCCTCTTTCTTTTGATACTCTTTGAGCTGGTTTGGCTCAGCTCCATGTTTTGGTGGTATCTTGGCTTTACCATTTGGCTGTCATGCTTTTGCTTGGGCTTTGAGTCACAGGCTGACACTTTTCCTGTCCTAAAGATTTGTATAAGGTGAAAATTGATTAAAAATAGTATGAAGCAAGATTTTCAAGAGAAAAAACACCAGTTTAATTGTTTTCAACTTTATAAGTATAAAACAATAATATTATAAAGACTTATTGTTTTATCAACAGTAAAGAGGTATCCAAAAATACTCTACCAGAGAAATGCAAGGCTATGAAAGAAATTTCTTCAAAAGTAATTCCAATTGGAATTAATTCAGAAAGGAACTGCAGGAAATTAATATAAGAAAATAGTCTTTAAAAGGATTATTAAAGAGAAAAAACGCCCAAAAGTGACAATAGTGAATTTGGAAACAAGGTGACAAGGTTAACAGTGATAAAAGATGCTTTAATTTAATTATGGGGTGGTTCAAGGGTAAAAATGATAATAAGAGTTACAAAAATTTATTATAATTATTTTTCCACGTGGTTAATTGGTTTGAAATTATTTGAAATTGGTGGTTGGAAGCTTTCATTGATTGGTTTGACAGTGTTTAAGCTAATTATAAAAGGAAAAGATTCTAACATTAAGAGAAAAAGGGTGTCAGCCTTTGAGATATGACCCCATATCCAAAAAGGTCACACGATAAACTTTATGATAATTATACTCATGATAATTATCTTGAATCTAGCAAAAATACCATAAATAGGTAAACACTCTGAATCAACTCAAAATCTAATGAGTAAGCATGTACAATAAATTACACCATTAGATCCTTCATGGTAAAATACACATATATAATTTTTATGGAATATCTTTAAAGTCAATAATTACTGAATAATAATGGATAATAAGCTAAAAAGGACATGAAATCTTATATAAGTCAGAAACCAATGCAATAAATGTGAAATTAATTGCAACATTTTATTCCCCATGAAAAACTACACATACAACAATTTTATGACAAGTCTCCAAAGTCAATACTTAAGGAATTAAGCTGAATATATGCATTTTTTTGATTAATGCATATATTCATGGTTTTTTGCTAAGATCTATTGGAATATACATGATAGACAGTTAAACAAAAAGTAAAGTCACCACATAATTACTGTAGGAACACAGATATGAACCTTATTTGACATGCTATAAACAAGGCTATAACTTGCAAGGGTTTATTGAACAAAATTACTAGAGCTTTTGACCACTTTGTTGTGAAAGTGATCCAAACTTAAAACAAAGTAGATATTCAGATTCTAAAGACTCATAATTGGCGAATGATGTAATATTTATCATAAAATTCAAGGTATAACCCCTTGAAATGAGGGTTTGAAGTTTAAAATATTGGATTTTGACAGAAAAGATGAGATACAAGAAAAAATCATCAAAATAGAGTTTTGATGATGTAATGAGATCCTCTTGGCAGTTCAATAAGGACATTTCACGCTATCATAATTAACCCTCCGAATAGTCGTAGCTAGTATAACTTAAAAGTTATTTATAATCAAAAGTTACGCTTAACATTTATCATTTATGATCACACATTGTAATCTTATTTTATGTTTAACAGTTATATAAGTGATAAAACTGGTGATTACTATTAGATTCTGATTAATACTAAGAAAGCCCACTAAGCTTATGCTTCTTCAAAGCCTATGATGTCATCAAACCTAGATCTATAGTGATAACCCTAAATAATGGCGTAATGATGAGATAAGATGGTTTGATCATGACATAATCATCACTAAACCTTGAAATACTGATCATTTCCAGTGGATACCATCATCAAATGTATACCAGAAGCCTACTGGACTCTAGAAGGGAGGGATTTACTATAAATAGAGCTCCTTTTACTCTTTTTTCCCCTCAGACACATCAAAACAATAAAACAATTATATTGAAAGGTAAAATCTTAATTCTTTATATATAAATCTTTTATAAAATTAAAGACCAAAGATAATCTTTATTATAATAATTATTTTTGACATGATTACTTCAATTTTTCAGTTTTGTTATAATTCTCTTAAAAATCTTATTACCACATAAAATGGAGAAAATTTGTAATTTCTTTTATTTTTATTTGTAAATACAATTTATATAAGTTTTATTTACATTTTTTGGTGTAAACCTGTACAAAATTATTATATTCAGTGTCAAAACTAGGTTATTTTCTCTTATTATAATAATCTATCTCTATTATTACTATTAATAATTCTTTAATTAATATAAATAGTATTTATATTAATACATAACTTTAATATTAGTAAAATAATAGTTATCAATTGTTTTTATCAAGAAAAAAACAATTTTTTACGCCTTTATTATTTGCTGGTAACAATAATAAAGTGCTTTTAAATATATTAATTATCAAATATTGATATATTTGTTTATTACATTATTCTTTCATAATATAAATTATATTATTATATTTATTCTTTAAGCCATAATTATAATAAATCTTCATTAATATGATTTTTTTCCTTATTTATTTTATTTGTAAGGAAATTCAGAGTACAACAAGTAAAATATTGGTAATTTTTACTTATTGTTTCATAGTCAAACCTTACAGTGTGGAAAAGAAGAAGTTCTTTTATAACCACCAATTTTCTTACTCCAAAAGTAAAATTTACTCTTGTCAGTCGTGGAAAAAATAATCATTGAATCATTGAACACTGGTTTAGACCAAAAGAGGGCTGCTTTCAGCCATTTTGGACCCTTAAATAAGCCATTGCTATAGTAATACCTGGTTTTAAGCCTTCAAAATATGTGATAATGTGTGTAAGAGACTTCAAAAACAGTTAAAGCTTTCTCTACTATGATTTTTATATCTTAAGGGTAGTTTTACCCCCTTGGCAACAGTTGAAACTGCCCTGGTTGGTATCAAACCTAATCATCAATTGAGACACAGACTCTGTGAATCAATTCCACGCCAAAAGTGATGAACATTTGGATTTATTTTGAAATCTCACGCCTGTCTGCAAGGAATTTGGGGGTCTAGCTCCCCCTTAGAGCTAAAGATCCTTTTCCCCCCAGAATTAATCTTTCCGATTTATTTTGTTTAATTCCTCATCAAGTATTATAATTACAATTTACATATGTAATTTGATTTAATTTTTACAGTACACAACTGTAATAATTTATACCTCATATTAAATTTAAATTTCACTCATGTAATACATGCACACATTTTGACATTTCAATTTAAAATACTTCAACTACTCATAACTTCTAAGCAACACACAACACCTCAATTTCAACACAAAAATTGATGGTTAACACCACTTGTGATGTGAATTAAGTTAAGGTTTTGATTATTTTCAAATTTTGTACAGAATATACTAAACATTTAATTTAAGCTTATTTAGAGTTGAGTTACAGAATATTTACACAGAGGTGACTCAACCTTATGTTTATGAGGATTCCAATGGTGAAATAATTTCAAAATTTTTATTACTTGGATAAAAAGTTATGATAATTCTTATTTCAATCTTTCCAAAAATATGTTAATTTTAGTAATTTTGTTAAAAATTCATTGCTACTTAATTTTTTCAAGTAAAAATGTGTTTTCACAATTTTAATTTTCAATGTAATTTTATTTTTAAATTATTCTTAAAATTTCATTTTTGTGTATAAATTTGTATTTATAGTTTAGATTTTGTTTTGATAATATAAGTAAATTTATTTTATTCATAATTGTATCTTGTTTTATTCTTTCTGGTCTTTTGGGTGTATGGAAATACCTCTAAGGCTCACAATTGGTCTAACTGTGGGATTTTGACCTTAAAGCTGCAATTCCTGTTTCAGTTTTCAAGATGTTGAGCTCAAAGTTTGTTCATGGTGTAGCCCTGGATGTTCTCTAAAAAATGGTACCTTATTTGGTATGGGTAACATTAAATATGGAAATGTTCTTCCATGTACAAGCTTTGTCATCCATATATATGATTTTCTCAAAATCTGTACGGAGCTTGTCTTCCCCATAACCTTTGCTCCAGATTAGATATGAGGAAATGAATGGCAATATCAGATAGCATTAATTTTGCTCTTTCCACAAAAATCCCACTTTAAGTATCTCACACTAAAACTGTAGAAGTTAGATGGGAGGTGAATATTTTATCCACCCTTATTTGACCTTATATTGGCCATAACTTCTGTAGTTCTGGTGCTGGCTCAATTTGGCTAGTATAATTGGATAGCCTGACTTAGAGCTTCAATTTGAATACCAGTCTTCTGGGCTTAAGATGCTTCCTCTGGATATCATATGAGAGGTGAAAATTAAGGTTTATGCTCAGAAACAACTTTGAGCAGGAATAACTTTGTTATTCTTTGTTCTATGATGATGGGACTTGTATATTTGGAAAGAGGTGAGTTTCCGCTTTCCTTTGATAAATTTTGAGCTGGTTTGGCTCAGATCCAGGCTCTGGTGGTATCTTGGCTTTACCATTGGTTTATGGTATTTGGCTGTCATTCTTGTACCCTGGTTTTGAGTCACAGGCTGACAAATTTTTATCAGTAATCAATAGATCCTCAAAAAATAATGTTTGAGTAGGATTGGATTGGCAATTGTTAATCGATTCCCCATCAGGACCACAGTGAATGAAGGTTTGTGGTGCCCCAAGGAATGGTATCAACATTTTAGCAAGATTTTCAGGGAGAGTGCTAATAGGATTCAGCTGATTGTGGAGATATACAGACTTATTATGTTGATTGTGCCATAGGAAAATCCAAGAAGCTAAGTGGAACTTATAACTGCCTAAGGATATATTGCTATTAATTGAAAAATAAATATTAATCATTCCAATGCAAAGTGGTGGTGAAGGGGTTGACATTGTGGCTATTATGGATTATTTGGGGAAAATGGGAAATAATATTATCAGGAAGGTTTAGGTAAAGGGAATGAAGAGAAAAAATCCGAGCTGGAAGATATTATATGAGAGGCATCAATGGGTAAATGGGGGGATGGCCTGTAGTTACATGAATGGAAGTCAGGATCATGGGTCACTTGTATTTCCAATTTTCATATCCAATTTGGCACATATATCCAGGAAAGGTCAAAAAAATGTGGCTGCCCCCATATGACTTCCTATTTTGCATCATATTATGTGAGGATTGGTGTACCAAATTTCACATTAACATATCACAAATTGGGTGGTATATATAAAATTCATTTATGGTGGCAGATTGGAGGCATGCAGCCATGTTTGCTAGTGTCACAGTGAACATTATATTGATCATCTGCAGGTTAACTGTGGTTCAGTAACCTACAGTGCCATGGGGGTGCTGGATATGAAGATTTCAATGTGGTTATATTCTTTTTTGGGCCGGTTTGAGGTATGTATGGTGGCATGCCACCAAAAATCAGTTTCATTGCAGGTGGAAACACTTGTGGACTCATGCCTACTGGGATTCCAGGGGTGAATTTACAAGTTGATCAAGGGGCACCAGTTGTGACTGGTGATCCACTTACACATTAACCCCTATTGTGTATGAAGCTGTGACTAATCCACACAGATTAGTCTCAGGTTTTCTCCCTCACACATGTGAGCATTTGGGGTGAAGTTTTTCCGCTGGAAGACAGGCCCCCAAATTTACACCATCCTTGTGACTATAGGCTGTGTATGACCCACAGTAGGGTCGTGTGAATGTGTGTGCCCACAAAATGATATCTGGCCTCATTGATCATAAGCTGGTTTTATGCTATTGTGTATGAGGCTGTAACTAATCCATGCATGAATACAAGCATCTGAGGTGAATTTAGCCATCTGCAAGAGCAAATTTTTGGCCAGAATATAGGCCCCCAAAGCTTCACTATGCATGTGAAAATTGACTACATATAACCCACAGTGGAAGGCAAGTGGATGCATGTGCCCGCACACCAATATCCAGCCTCATTGATTGTAAGTGGTAACCAGCTATAGTTTTGTTGAGCTTTGACACCAGAGTGTGTCCACATTGTGCATATAACCCTCGGCATTAGCTGCCAGACTCCATAATCTATGTGGAAGTGTGCTAGACCTCTCAAAATAGGTGCATCAAAAGAATACCTTTGATAAATTTGAGTCAATTCCTGGGTGGGATTGCATCTTAAACTTTATTCAGCAGTTTCTCAGCCCTTCAGCTTGCCCCAATAGTGTAGGAACTAAACTGTCAGCTGATCTACAATTTAGGATTGTTTAAGAAGAGTTCCTCATGCAGGCATATTACTGTTTTAGTACTCACATTCCCATTTTTTGAATATTATTAGGTCATGTTCCAAAAGCTTAGTGGGGTTATTTACCTTATTTACACCCGCAAGCTCAGCATGTGTAGAATTTGCCAATACAGTGTCAAAAGCTCAGTGTGGAAGATTTTGGAATACCATGGTTGGTGAATTCTTAGGGATAGTTTATTGGAAGGCCCACTGCTTTGTACCTGACCAAAGCATGTGAAATGCTCAGCGCAGAAGATATGCCCCCCAATGTTAAGCCAGATTCTCACATTTCCTGCTTATGAATATGATATCCCAATGGCTCTTCAGGGGAGCATTTAATACTGTTGTAGCAATATTTCCACAGTTTTTCAATTTAAATTTGCAGGCACTGAGAATTTAAATTATGAGACAAAAGAAGACCTGCACAATAGGTCAACCCAGGCTCATGCTGTATGAACTTGTCATACAGCCTCTCCACCCTTTGTTCAAACTCTATCACCCAGCCACAATGGTGGTATGCTTGCCGCAGTGACCATACTCAAATACACCATGTACCTTTCTGCAAGTTTCATTTGTGGATTTCAGCTACTGTGCAAATTAAACGACACCCTCATAAAAGCACTCCTGGGAAATTGTGTGGAATTTTAATTCAAAAAATGGCTTCTGAGTATAAAAATTGATTAAATTTCCTCAGCCAATTTTGCTTCCCTTTTGCAGTAAATGCTTCAAATGAGATCCAATTAACCCACATGGACTTGAATCTGAGCCCTTTGCAGGTGCTCTGACTCCTGTGCATGGCTCAGCTGCACCCTTGTATAAAAGAGCATCTTTTCCCAACATGCACTTTTTATTTCTCACCCACTTTACCCACACTTCTTCTTCTGGTGTGTATTCCACTTGGTCTTCATCCCTTTCCACTGTCTTATATCACACTAAACTAACCACTCCCCTTCCCTTATGGCATGTTTTTTTCCCAATTATAAGTCCAGAACCCCCCTTTTATCTACATGGTGAATCATATTCACCATTTAAAGCTTTTGTAGATCTTATGTTCCACAATTAATCCTATATCTTCTTCATGAATTTCTTTAAGAATTTTGAAAACTCACTACTTCTGCTTTAATATTCAAATTCTGTCTTAAAGTTAATATCCATTGTGCATCTTCTTTTTTGGTTGACCTACTACTTACCATTCCAATGACTCCTTTGTAGTTGACAATGATGAAAGCATTACTGAGTGCAAATCGACTCTGGGACCACAAACAGGCTGACAGGAATGCGTCAGCACAATTAGCCTGGTTACCTCAAGCATTAAGCTGTCCACTACACCTCCCAGGCCACCATATGATGATCACTTCACTACTTGACTTGAGAGAAGTTATTATCTGGCCAATGAAGGATGGAAATGGCAAGATGACATTTAAGCTTGGGCTGATTGTCACCATGTGTCCTCACCCATGAGATTAAAGTGCCAAAGTAAATTCTCTTTCTTATACTTGACTAATTTTTCTTCATGTAATCAAGCTGACTCTACTTTATCACCCATAGAAACAAAACCACCAAATACCCCTCAACAAGACTCCTCTGTTCAGCATATGCCTCATGAGAAAACTCCACAACAACCCACCTCAGGACTCAGTGGCACCCAATGGTGGCAGGACGTATTTTCTTGTAAGCAGAAAGCTCTTCCTTTTCTCATTTTAACTTTTGAACTAAGGGAACTAACTTTGCTTCCTTTTGGAGAATCCTCCCAACAGCATGGGCCACCCCACCTATTCCAGGCCCAAGCTGACTTAGAACAGCTCAAATTGTGGGCCTGAAGCTGAGTTGGCTCCAACACAATCAATGGAGGAACCTTTTAGTAAGTACAAGCTTTTCACTTTTTTTCTGTTATGGTGCAATAGTGGAAGTGGAAATACTTTTGTTTTAGCTGATGAGGTATGTACGGTGGCATGCCAGCAAACATGAGTTTTTTTGTGGGCACAAATACTTGTGGACTCACACCTACTGGGATTTGGGGTGTGAATGGTTTACTTGATCAAGCAGTGCCAGGTTTGACCCATGATACACTTATGAATTCACCCCCATTGTCTTTGAGGCTGTAACTAATTCACACACATTGCAATCAGGGTTTTCCCTCATTCATGTGAGCATTTGGAGTGAAGTGCGCCACCTGCATGACACCAGGGCGAATCTCGTGTCAATTGTCGGCGATTGTTTTCACGTCAAGCAAACGTCAAGCAGGATAAAAGTCAAGCTCACGTCAAGCGAAAATCAAGCGAACGTCGAGCACACGTCCTACTCTTGTCTTACACCAAATCCTGTGACATCCGCCAATATTGGTTCCCCTGTGCCTTCAACTCAGATTCCTCACCAGCTGATCATCCCGCAACCGTCCAATGGTTGGTAAAAATTACACAAGACCTGCCTGTTTGCACAAACACACATCAAAGAGGTCCTTCAGCCAGTCTTGATGTAGGCAGGGGGTTTGACTTCACCAGGTCATCCATAAAAGGACTCTGCCTGAGCGGGATTGTGGTTTTGCAGGTGACACTGGTAGAGCCCGCAGCACAATACCGCGTGTGCGGGTGCGCTTGCGTGTGCATTGGCATGTGTGGGTGCGGGTGTGCTTGCGTGTGCATTGGCGTGTGCGGGTGAGCTTGCGTGTGCATTGGCGGGTGCGCAAGGGCCGCTTCCCCTTCCAACATGATGATGGCGCTGTGGGAACTCCTCTTGTGTGGGATAAATGAGGCAGTACCTGGAAGGGGAAATTAAAATAGAACAGTTTTGAATTTCTGTTCAAGCTTGTAACCCTTGCTCTGCTTGTGTGTCAGAATAATCTGAACTGCCCTTCCTGAAAATGCTGAATTATCTTGACTTGAGTTCACAATCAATTTATTTTATTTGATGGTGGCTTGTCAGAAAAGTATATTCAACAGACTCTATCAGACCTTGTTTGATCTGGGAACAATGGTTAGTAAAACTCAACACAAGTAAATAAAGATATAAAACTGGGAAAAGACTTTTTAATTCCTTTACTGAGAGCAGTAACACCTTGAGGGATTTCCAATTCTTGATGATAACACTGTTGATAATATGATAACTGATAATAACAAACACTACTATTTTTTTTAAGGGTTTAATAAGTTTATGATGATAACCTGGGATAACAGAAACTACTATTGTTCAATTTAC
This sequence comes from Austropuccinia psidii, assembly GCA_023105745.1. Taxonomy (NCBI): domain Eukaryota; kingdom Fungi; phylum Basidiomycota; class Pucciniomycetes; order Pucciniales; family Sphaerophragmiaceae; genus Austropuccinia; species Austropuccinia psidii. The sequence continues at coordinate 7,217,168 of JALGQZ010000010.1, read as the reverse complement.
TACTGAGCTTGGCTACTGAGTAAAGAACCTTGTCAATGGGATGGATTTATAAAATAATGTAGACCAACTGTTAACTACTATTATCTATAAAACACCCAGACAATGCTACTGAGCTTGGCTACTGAGTAAAATTTAGGAATGGGGATAATAATATTAATGGGATAGTCAATGAGATGAGTTTATGAATTAAAGTAGACCAACTGTTAACTACTATTAATTATAAATCACTCAGACAGTGCTACTGAGCTTAGCTACTGAGCAGATTTAGGATAATGTGAATGGATGGAGGGGATTTCCCTCAGAAAAAATATTAAGAAGTTACGTTTTTGTGATGGACCTCTGTCTAGGCCATGAGGAAAAAAGAATTGAGGGGGGGAGGGGACCTCTATTTATAGTTTTTGGTGCCTCCATGGGAGTGTCAAAAAAAAGGGGACTTAGAATTTTTGAGGTCTTCAAATTAAGGTTTGGTGGTAATTGAATTGAGAGGTCTGTGCTTTAATTGAGTTCTTGATTTTGTGGGGAAATTGTGGGGAAATGATGTCATTGATTATGTAATCCTAGTTTTTTTTTTTTTTTTTTTTTGAATACACCCTTGTGAAACCTCTGTAAACACCTTCTGTAATACTACTGTGACACCTTTACTGTCTAATTTCTTCTTCTTGCCCTATTTTCTTTCCATTTTTCACACTGTTCTATGACCTCCTTATTGTATGTGATTAAAATCCCTTCTGCTTGCAATTTTCGATTAAAATACTACTTAAAAGAACAAAAAATTATTCTTTGTTTATTTTTATTTTTTATTTTTTTATTTTTTATATTTTTATTTTTATTTTTATTCTTTTTTATTAATCCAAACTGACAAAATGGTATGGCATACCACATCCCCCTCTCCATTTAATGCTGTCCCCAGCATTTCCAGTGAGGATTAATAAAAAAAACCTTGAATTCCTGTTTGCTTGCTGGTTGAAATGAATAAATTTTTTTTTATTGAGTATCCTTTCTTGATTTCTTTATTTCTCTCTCTCTTTCTTTCTTTCTTTTTTCTATGATCTTGAGGTACAATTTTCTTGCAAAAGAAAAAAAACTCCAATTCCCATGAGAGTTTGTTTTAATTCCTGATTGCAATTCTTTATACTGGTTTTTCTTCATTCCTGTTTTATGCCTTTTGAGCTCCAATATCCTCCTCTTCTTTTTAATAAGATCATTTTTCCTTAAATTTCCTGTTTGTTTTACTGATTTCTTGTATTTATTTATTAGTACCATCTTGACTAACTCCAATCAGAAAATTCATTTCTTGAGGTGATTAATGAAGTTGACAAATCTTGATGATGCAGTTTAAGGTCATACTCAGGAACATTTCTTGAGCTTTTGGTAAGATTTTTATTTTTATTTTTATTTTTATTTTATTTTATTTTTTTTTTTTTGATGTATTATTTTGTTCTGGAAATGTTGAGAGCTAGAAGGGTTTCAACCCCTCTCCATTTAATAAAAAAATATTTTAATATAAAATATATTAAAATATTTTTTTTATTTGTTAAATAGTCCAGTAAGAGATTTTTATTTTTTATTTATTTTTTTTATTTATATTTTTAATATTTAATTATGTGCTATTATTATATATATATATATCTAATTAGTAAAAAATTGAATTAAAATGAAAATTTTTATATTGGATAAGGCCTAGTTCCTTTTCCAAACAAATTTTAAATACACTATTTATTTATTTAATATTATTATTATTATTATTATTTTTTTTTTTTTATTGTTATTTTTATTTTATTTTTTATTGAAGAATCTGAATTTATATATATGTAAATATTTTATAAATATAACAATGTATAAAAAAAATATTGTTTTTATTTAATTAAATTATTATATTATATTTTTTTATGTTTCTTCAAAAAGTGGTATTTAAATGTATGCTGCTGAATTCAATTAAATTTTTAATTTTATTCTGAAAACACTTTATTTAATTATTTATTATTATCTATTTTAAATGTATTATATATATATATATATATTTAAGGTATGTTTAATGACAAATAATTAATTAATTATTAAATTAATTTAATTAATTTATACTCTAAGCTAATTATATTTAATAACCATAATATATCTTTTTTTTTTTTTTTTTTTTTTTTTTTAATACAAACTATTCAGTATGGATTTAAATATATATATTTCATATATAGTGTCTTATTTAATTAACTATTTGATACTAATATTATTTTATTGATTATATTTTTAATATAAATAGTCTACTATATTATATATATATTAATTTAAAACACATACAATAACTAAGTAATAGGTAAAAACAGTAAAAAAAAATAAGAGGAAAACGGCTGTGGGAGTCGCGCGTGCTGCGTAGCGCTGCAAATGCTCCAAATTTGAAGCTCGCGCAATTATTATCTTTCTTGATTACAATAACTAGTTGATTTATTAATTAAAAATTTATTTTTTATTTATTTATATATTATTTTTTTTTTTTTTATTATATTATAATAATTTTTTTTTTGTTTATTTAATTTATTGTGTTGACTTATTCGAGCTTATACTAGCTTATCGAATACTTTTGTTAGTGCGTTTTATGGACTATCCATGTTGGCAATCATATCTTTTTTTTTTTTTTTTAAATAGATTAATAAATAGATTGACACTTCTTTATGGTCTGTTTATGTAGTTGTTATGACGAATTGAATTAGTTATAATTTATTATATAGTTATCTTAATTTATTTCGCCGTTCAACACGTTGACAATCTATTTGAATTAACGTTTTAATATATATTGCTATCTTCCCCAACGGCTGCCAAGACTTGAACGCAAATCCCTTCTTCTGCATCTTATTTGGTGGCGTCTTTATTTATATTATTATTATTTTTTTTATAGTACTTGTACATTCGTATACATTAATTCTACTTTGTCGGAGTGATTTATGGTGAGTCAATTCTTCTTATAGCGTCGCTTCTTCTGCTTTCACTGTTTGCTTTTTCTTTTTTTTATTTTTTTTTTGTAGGTCATAACAATAACTTTTTCTAGTTTACGGTTAGGATGTGGCTTTTAGGAATTTATGCGTGTTTGATGATAAGGTTTGAAGGAGTAAGTCCCTTCCCGATTATTATTATTATTATTATTATTATTATATATAAGGCTGGACATTTCTCTCCTCTTCTTTTTTTTTTATATATTTTTTTACTAACCACCTGCCCTTCTGTAGACATGTCTTTTTCCATCGAAATCAAACCTTCTTCTGAAGGTTCTCAATCCGTTAAAATTGTACTTTGAAATATCCATTACGAGTTTTCCATTCCATCGATGGGAGATCCCTTTTTTAATTTATTTACTGTCTCATCAACTATAGTTAATGATTCTCCCCACGATCAACGAGCTTCTCCAATTTTTTCTGCTAGTTCTGCCCCCACTACTCCTTCCATTATGCGTAGTGATTCCCCCCTCCCGTCTTTCGCTGCTGCGCTTACCATTTCTGCTTCTCCGACAAATTCCAATTATTCACTCCCTTCCGAAGACGAATTAAAGCATGATTTTGGAATTGTGTTTGCCGAATTCGACGCCGCAGTAACCGATTTAGGTTACTTAATGGAGGTCACGTATAGCCAAGGTCGTCCTCCTTTTGCTACTGACAACTTTCTTGAGACTGTTCGTCGTGGGATTGCTCGCATTATTTATTTGTACCAACGTCTTGAAGAGTAAGTTTTTTTTTTTTTTTCTTTTTTTTTTTTTTTTTATATTTACTTTTATTTTTCTTTTATTTTTATTTTTTATTTTTTTTTTTTTACTAATATTATATATATGCATAACTAGACTTGCCGTGTTGCTAGCCAACATTCGTGGTAATGCAGATTATGGGTATTACTCTGCCTTACCTCCTTGCCTTGTACGTTCTTTTTTTTTTTTTTTTTTTTTTAATTTATTTATTTATTTTTATTTATTATTTTATTATTTTTTTAAGAATAGGTAGTTTCTTGCTGCCACAAGGTTTTCTTATGGATGTTGTAGCCAGGCGAGCATTACTATAGCCGCCCCCAGGGTTGTTTTTTTTTTATTATTTTATTTTACTCTCTTTTTTTTTTTTTTTAAAACATAAAACTATTAAAACTAAAAAAAAGTAAAACTTTATAAAAAAAAACACGTTTATTTTATTTCTTATTATTATATATATTTTTTTTTATATTTATGCTTCTGTTGTTTGACCTAGTCTACTATCAATGTTGTTTTGAGTGCGAAATGGATAAAAACATAAAAGTAACTAAATAGCGCTTAAATTAAGATTTGCTGCCTATAAGACTCTTTAATGCAGAAAAGAATAGTGTAAGGTTTTCTTTTTGCCTATTAATTATTATTATTATTATATATATATATTTATATATATTCAAAGTAAAAAATTTGAAATAATAAAAAAAATAATAACGTATATAAAAAGAAAAATAGTAGTAAGATAAGCTAAAGAATTGATAAGAGCTCCAAAACAGAAAAGATAATGTTTAAAGCCTGAAACATGTAGGGGTATTTTCAGACTTGTAAGATGTTATGGCCCAATTTTTGATTATTTTTTTTTTTCTTTTTTTTTTTTTTTTTTTTTTTTTTTTTGATAAAAAAAAATAAGAAATTTTAAGTAAGAAAAAATAAAAATAGCTATGTTACATTTAATTTTGAATTGAATTTTCTTTTTTATTATTTTTTTGGGAATTTTGTAGAGTTTTTTCTTTTTAAATTAAAAATTATACTACTCTCAAACTTATTATTAAAAAAGTGTTAAATTTCTTTTTCAATTTTAAATTGGAGTTTCTTGAGATATAATGGGGTTTTATTATGTTTAAATTTCAATTTTAATTCAACATCAACCTTTTTATTAAAATTAAAATTTTGTTTATAAAATTCATTTATAAACTTTTTTGTTATTTTATTTTTGGTAATTTTCTTTTCTTCATTGATAAAAAGTAGGTTAATTGAAGAGCTATCTTTATTTTCTTCCTCAATTAAACTCATTTGATTATTTGTCCTTTCTTTCTTGTTTTTGTTATTTGGATTGATTAATCCATCATATATTTCCAGTAAGTCCTCTTCCTCTTGTGTCAATTCTTGGTAATAATCTTTTGGCTGAAGATTATTTATTATTTCAAAACTTGTGACTGGCATGTTTTCCTCCAGGGTTTGTAATTTATCCAGAATTTCATCAGGTAAAGTAATCACAGCATCTTCTTGAGGTACTATGTTTTGCTGACTAAAGTATTCTGAATCTTCTAGGTTGAGACTTTTAATAATGTGACTAGGTGATCCAAAATTATAATTTTCCAATTCAGAGGGTGATAATAGGTATTCTTGATGAATTGAATCTTCTAACTGAAATTCTTTTTCATGATTGTTTCCATGATTTAAAGGTTGAAAATCTTCTTCATGAACATTAAATTCTTGAGTTATTATGTTTTTTTTATTGATTATTAATTTATCCTCTATACTAATGAGGGTATGATCTATCAAATCTTCCTCTAAAGAGTGAGGTGAGGATGATGATTGATTATTGTTATAATTGAATAAAATTGGGTCAATCAAATAGTTTAAAGCTGATGAATCTTGATTCATATTCTGATTTAATGTTTGTTGATGTGCTAGTAGTTCTATTTTGAACCTTTCTTGTTGTGATTGAATTAGTAGAATATTTGAACTGGGTAATTCTTGCATGATGGTAACTTCTGGTTCACTTTCTATTGAGATTATTGATGATGGTGGTAAAGTTTTGGTTTCTCTCAGAAATGTTGTAGGTGACTCTAGGGTAAGATCAATTATTTCAGGTTTATATACCTTACAAAAATTTTCATTATGCATATCTTTATTTTGCATAATGCTTATTTCTGTATTAAATGATTCTTCTGCATTGTTGAATATGCTAAAACTAAACATATTAGAATATTGTTCTTCTTCCTCTTCATTCATTCCATTATCTTGTAAGTTTTTACTTTCTTCAACTTCTATTGAGGCTTTATGAATATTCTTTATAACAGTAAAGTAATTACAGAATTCCTTCCCCAAAATTATAAAGTTTGTTGCTCCCTCAACAGTAAATGGTAAATAGATTGTTTCATCAGTTGGCATAACAACCTGTACTTTCTTTATTATTATTTTATGTTCTGTTTTGTTTTTCTTTTTTGGCTTCATTCCAATACTTACTCCAATTTTCAATGGTAAGATATTTTCTTCTATGTTTGGGTTCATAACTGCCATGACAGGATATTCCTCCCATCCTATTCTAACATAAATTGGTGAGTTGAATTCTTCCACTTGGGTCATATTTTCATTTTTTGTGTTACTTTCTTGATGTTCATTTCTTGCTCTAATTTTATCTTCTTTCTGAATAATGAAGTAATTTACATTACTGAATAATTGATTATTTCTTTTTATGTTTTGTTCTTTGTGGGATGAAGGCTTATCTTCAATGAGGCTCAAGGTCTTCCTACTGGCTATAGAATCTTCAAGGCTTGGACTAATTTGGTGATTTTTCATTTGATGGGTTTCTTCTTGACTAGAATTAATATAAGATAACTCTGACAATATTTCTTCATTCTTTTGATTTTGGTTTTCAACAGGTGAATCTCTCTTAAATTGTTTTGGCATTTTCTTGTTTCTGAATTTATTGAACAATTTTTGGGTAAACTTGATTGGAGCACCAGAAGTCACTCTCAACAAATCCATTGGTGAAAGACTATGCTTTGGTTTTGAAAATATAGCTTCTACAAATGGTTTGTAGAATTCAGAAACAGGTTTTTGTTCCTTAATAATATGACAACCATTTTTACCACACACAGGTGAGACACTATTGAAAAGCTGTTTTGGCTTTAAGCCTTCATTTTGTACTAGTTCCACTTCAATTTGAGTGGAATCTTCCATTTTAGAGCTATGAGTATTCTCAAATGTTTGAGGGTAATTAGGGTTTACATTATTGTTTATGCTAATTTTCAATTCATTGCTAGTTACTTCAGCTTTGGAATGTTTGAGATGAATTTCTGGATTTTGTTTTATAGGTACTTGATTTTTGTTTATTCTTGGATTTTCTTGAGGTAATTCTTGAAATCTTCTGATATTGCTTATATGATTTATCTTCCATTCTTCAATTTGGGTAGAATTACATACCTCCATTCCCTTTGGTGGGTGTATATGCCATCCTTTGGCTTCTGGTGAGCATATTGGGATGCAAAATCTTCTTCCATCAGGTTCTTTATAGCTTAGAATTTCTCCTTGATCTTGTGAATGGTCAAGCCTTATTCCATTATCAGCCAGGAAAGGTCTCCCAACCACAGTGTGGACTGCTCCTCTAGCAACAAAAAAGTGAATTCTTCTTTCATCTCCAGATGGTAATATTATGGGTGTATTTTCTGCTAAACCAACAATTGCAGTACTATGTCCTCCTATTCCTCTCAGTTTCATGTCTAAAGTCCTCATAGCTAATCCTGCTTTGATTGATTCATTCTCAGGTATGATATTTAATTCAGCTCCAGTGTCCACCAAAGCTTTGACTGTGTACTCTTTCTGACCAATAAGAATATCCATCATTCCTAGTGGGCAGGAAAAATGTATTTTATCTATGACAATAATTTTCTCTTGAGGTAATTCCTGTTCTTCAGTGTTAATAGATTTGAGTGACATTAAATATTTCTTTTCTGTATCAGAGAGAAATTTTAATTCTTGCATAAACTTGGGTGAGATTGTGACTATTTCTTCTAAGGTGAGGTTAATTTTCTGATCCATGACCTTCTTCATGACTTTTTCAATTATAGATCCTTCTTCTTCAATTCAAGGCTTTTTTCTTACTTCCATCTTTGGTGGTTTTATTAGAGCTTTCTTATCAATATCTTTCTCTTTAGCTGGTGTAGTAGGCTTAGGTTGGGTTGGTTCTGGTGGCTTAACAACCTCTTCTGGTCTTGATGACTTATATTTTGTAGGTATTATGACCTTTTCTTCTTCAGCTTCCTCTTCTTCAATGAATCCTCCAGGAATACTAGTTTTCTTCTTTATAGTGTCTTTGGGTTGAATAGCCTCTTTTGAGGGAAGGGGTTGAGCTTTGGATTTCTCTTGATTTTCAATCCTTTGCTTTGTGTTCCTCAAACCATAAGCATACCCAAGAGGTTCTTCTAATCCTGTTGAAATGCATGGTGGTTCCCAATCACCCCAATTATCCATTGATATAAAAGCAGTTGATTTTTCTTTTTTCTTTTGTTCTTCCTCTTTGTTCTTTTCTTCTAACTTTCTTTTGAGTTCCTCTTGTTCCTTCTGAAATTCCCTAACTAAATATTTTGGTGGAAATTTTCCATCATTGGGGACCCTTTCCCAGTTGGGATATAAATAATTAAACCTTGTCTGATAACCCATTTCTTGTTTTGATCTTCAATAAGCTCAATACATCTTCCTGTGGAGTGTCCTTCTTCTGAACAGTAATAACATCTAACAAATGGCTTTGGTGCATTCTGTGCTGGAACATAAGGTACACTTCTGTTTGGTGGTGGAGAAACATTATCTCTTGGTCTGAATCCTTGATTGTTTGACTGAGGGTTATTAATTATTGTCTTTTGGGGTGTAGCCACATTAGTTAATTCATTTAATTGATCCATGAACTTTTTGACATCTTCATTTTCAGCAGGTGCTTCATCTTTGACTACTTCCCTTTGTTCTTTTAGGGTTTTTGTAAGTTCTTTCATTTTCTTGAGGGCTTCTTGCATTCCTGGAAATATCTCTTCCTTGAATTGAACCCTTCTTTCCTTATTTCTTGATTCTTTTTGTTCAGATATTCTTGGAGGTGAAAGTCTTTTAGTGACTAATATCCTTGCTTCCAATTCCTGTTCAATGTACTTCTTCAATATCTTCATTGGTGGTATTAGATATCCTCCATCTTCTGCTCTAACCATGACATTCTCCTTTATCATTTCTTTACTGATAGCTCCCTTTATGTCTGCAGAGAGACAGTCAAACAAATCTTCATGAAACATATTTTCTTGAGGAATATATTTATATCTAAGAAGATAAGTAATGATAGTTTCATACTCCCCTATAAACCTTTTATATTGGGAGAGAGTACTAATTCCTCCTGCATCTTGAGTATCATTGAATAAATTGATAAGTGAGTCCTTTCTATATCTTCTTTCTGGCTCAACTCTTCCCCATTTAGTAATGAGATCCTTCTTAAGTTGGCTCCAGTTTCCTTCTTCATAGCCTGGCATAGCTTCTATGGCATCACTGATTTTTGAATCAGTTGTCCAAAGTGCCATCTGCATTGCTAAATCTTCTTCTCTAGCTCCTTCAATCTGAGCTATCCTTTCTACTTTGCTGATAAATTTTTCTACTTCTTCTCCATTGAAGTTTAGGTTATAATCTTTAGCTTTTATTTTAACAACAGGCCTTTCCTGTCTGAGTATTTGATGTTGCAAGGGACTTGGATTTGTAGGTGTGGAGAAAAATGCCCTCCTTTGATGAGTTTGAGGTCTGGGTTCTGTTGCTGGAGTGGATGTAGCTCTACGTCCAGGTGTAGGTGATGATGGTGACTCTTCTGGTCTTACATGCCTTGGTAGTGTTGGTTCACTAGGGCTTCCTCCAGGTGTATAAGATGTAGAACCTCTTCTTTTTCCCTTCTTCTTACTTTGAGTTAATAGTATATCCTGCATTTGCTTCATCAAACTCTGAATCTGTACAGTTTGATCTTCTTCTTCACTTTCCTCAGCATACTGTTCTTCCCCAGTATCCTCAGGTGGTAATGGTGGTAAATTTGAGGTGGATTGTTGATCCATTTCTACTTTATAATATTTTCCTTCTAGCTCCTTTGATTTATTTATTCCTTTTCTTGATTCTTGAATGAGATTGAAGAAGAACTTCCTGATCTTCTCCCTTTCCTTTTCTTCTGTTTTTGGTGTTGGGATAAGATTACTATATTCTACTTGAGATTCTTGACCAGTGGGTGTTGAGGTTTTAAGTGGATAATAATAATGATATGAGGATGATGATGATGGATGAGATGATGGTGAGTTATTTGATGATGAGTTTTGATTGACAGTTTTATTTGTTTCCAGTTTTGATTTTATTTATTTGGTTAATTTTTATTGTTTTAAGATCAAGCTGAATAATGTCTGAATTTTATTCCTATCTGTATGCCACTGTTGGGACACCAGATGTGGGAACTCCTCTTGTGTGGGATAAATGAGGCAGTACCTGGAAGGGGAAATTACAATAGAACAGTTTTGAATTGCTGTTCAAGCTTGTAACCCTTGCTCTGCTTGTGTGTCAGAATAATCTGAACTGCCCTTCCTGAAAATGCTGAATTATCTTGACTTGAGTTCACAATCAATTTATTTTATTTGATGGTGGCTTGTCAGAAAAGTATATTCAACAGACTCTATCAGACCTTGTTTGATCTGGGAACAATGGTTAGTAAACCTCAACACAAGTAAATAAAGATATAAAACTGGGAAAAGACTTTTCATTCCTTTACTGAGAGCAGTAACACCTTGAGGGATTTCCAATTCTTGATGATAACACTGTTGATACTATGATAACTGATAATAACAAACACTACTATTTTTTTTAAGGGTTTAATAATTTTATGATGATAACCTGGGATAACAGAAACTACTATTGTTCAATTTACTACTGAGCTTGGCTACTGAGTAAAGAACCTTGTCAATGGGATGGATTTATAAAAGAATGTAGACCAACTGTTAACTACTATTATCTATAAAACACCCAGACAATGCTACTGAGCTTGGCTACTGAGCAAAATTTAGGAATGGGGATAATAATATTAATGGGATAGTCAATGAGATGAGTTTATGAATTAAAGTAGACCACCTGTTAACTACTACTAATTATAAATCACTCAGACAGTGCTACTGAGCTTAGCTACTGAGCAGATTTAGGATAATGTGAATGGATGGAGGGGATTTCCCTCAGAAAAAATATTAAGAAGTTACGTTTTTGTGATGGACCTCTGTCTAGGCCAAGAGGAAAAAAGAATTGAGGGGGGGAGGGGACCTCTATTTATAGTTTTTGGTGCCTCCATGGGAGTGTCAAAAAAAAGGGGACTTAGAATTTTTGAGGTCTTCAAATTAAGGTTTGGTGGTAATTGAATTGAGAGGTCTGTGCTTTAATTGAGCTCTTGATTTTGTGGGGAAATTGTGGGGAAATGATATCATTGATTATGTAATCCTAGTTTTTTTTTTTTTTTTTTTTTTTTTTTGAATACACCCTTGTGAAACCTCTGTAAACACCTTCTGTAATACTACTGTGACACCTTTACTGTCTAATTTCTTCTTCTTACCCTATTTTCTTTCCATCTTCCACACTGTTCTATGACCTCCTTATTGTATGTGATTAAAATCCCTTCTGCTTGCAATTTTCAATTAAAATACTACTTAAAAAAACAAAAAATTATTCTTTGTTTATTTTTATTTTTTATTTTTTTATTTTTTATATTTTTATTTTTATTTTTATTCTTTTTTATTAATCCAAACTGACAAAATGGTATGTCATACCACAGCGCAGTTAGAAATTTTGGATGCTGTGAAAGGTGGGTGTGTGGGACATTTGATCATTGAAATTGGCTTATTTACACTGTACCAAATGTCAAAATAGTAATTTCTTTGTGGCAATGTGAAATAATGGGCTTTGTTTGTCACAATGGCATGTCTCTGTCACCAAATTTTGATGCAGTGTTTCATTAGCAAAATTGCTAATGAATCTGAGATATTTGCATTTTTGTAGACTAAATATCATGAAATAACGGTTTTATCATTACAAGCAGTCCACATGACAGAACTTTGTTATCATACAATCCACAGTTACCTTCAATTTCTTCTTCAGATATAATCAAGTGTCCATCATCAAAACCAACAGCTTTATAAATATTCAGATGCGGCCAATCTGGTAAGAAATTCACATCAATCTTCAAAGTTTTTAAGATCAGAAAGTTATTGTTCAGTATGCTAGATGGCTCAGAGACTTTAAAAATGCTATTAATAATACCAAATCATTGTGAGTTGCCCCTCAGGAAACATATCACACTGTTGCTGACGTTTTTGGATTCAGTTGAAAATATATTTTTCCCAATATTAATGTTTGAAACTGGAAAATACCAAGGTGAGACAATCCTTGAAGTGGGAGGACTTGTGGATTGCATGGTAGTGTCTAAGCTGATCCAATCAACTATCTCCCTTGTTGCATGAAAATTCTGTAAGTACTCCACCAGGCAATCATAATTTTCTTGGTCATGGGGGGATGTTTTGTTATATTTATGGTCATTGAACAGGGCAGGTGGCTGTGATTCGAAAAGCTGTTTTATTTCACATGGCACGGATGGGGATTTCAGGAGAACGGAAAGGTTGGAACATTGACAGATATGTTGAAGTAAGGTTTTATCTATATCATCTATTCAGAGTTGCAAGAAGTTATTCTTATTCAGTTCAGGTGTTTCATCAATGTGAATATATTGATCTTATTAATTGACGTACATATTTTGTTATTTGTTGGCATCTTTGCAAATACTCCAATCAAGCGCTCATAACCCCATGTGGCTGAGGCTTGTGCTGGGCCCCAACGTTGGAAGAGTTCGGGAATATGATCAGCAAAATGATGATTTGGTTTACTTTTCTGTTTTGGGAACAGGTGTTGATTGGAAAGGCGGAATTTTTCCAATGTTCAGCAAATGCAGTCGCATCATCTATTGAAACAGTCCAGCTTGTGGCAATGTTGATAGCACTAATCAAATGGAATGTATTCTTGGCTAGTTCATTTGCAAGTTCTTCTGACTGACCCATTTTTCTTTGAGTGTTGGCAGATTGGTGTGCATCTAATGACATCTGTTGACTGAGCATTAGAAATGGAATATAGACCTTATATAAGAGAGCCCATTCAGCGGCTTTTAAGCTACCATGAGAGGGGGAACCCATTTTGCGGGGAACTCTTGTCCATGATGAGGGAATTATGGTCTCAGATATGATTTGTCGGAGATGCTCAAGAGCCTCACCCTTGATCTGGTGATCACTCAGTGCAGTGATATCCAATTCAGAGGGTATTTCAGAAGTGGGGATGTAATCGGCATCAAATGAAGGAATCTCCGCAGAACCACTAGATGGATGTTCTGTGTTAGGGGTGGGCATTGGGAAGTAGTTTTTTCGGGTGGAAGTAGTGGGGAGTGGCTCATTTATTATTTTTGCTGCGTCTCTTCTCAGGGAGCGGGCCTCTCTCAATGTGATTTTATCAAGAGAGCTGTTGGAGGTCATGGAATCTGAGTCTGAACTGTTGGTGTCATTGGATTTCCTGCGGGACCTGAAGTAAATTTTTGATTTCGCCTCTGGAATGCACAATTTGAAAGTTGCATGATCCTTCAAAATTCCAAGTATTAAATTATGCATTATGTCAAGATTAACCATTCTGGTTGCATCCCAATACGGAAGGTCTTCCAAAATTGAATATCGCACTCCATACTCAGAGAAAATTGCTTGTCTTTGTTGTGGGGTTGCCCGAAGCCATTTGGCAATGGCTGATTTATGATTTTGATATGAGGGTGTGTAGTGAAATTGAGGACCAATTTCTTCAATTTGAGCTTTGTGAATGGTGCAAAAATTACGAAAGTGGTTGCCTGAATGGGAAATAAATCCAGTAAGCTTGCGCATGGCAACCAAATCCGCAATGGCTGTGAGAATGGCAACACGGATAAAGGATCCTGAAGGACCTGTTGAGGTGGGTGAAAAATGGTAACCTTTCCATAGCTCTTTGAGCTCGTTGATGAGTGGCATTAATAAATAATTCAATTGAAGGGAAGTTGGCTCCTTTGGACCAGGGATGATTCCTGCAACATAGACATTCTCTGGCTTCAATCTTTCACTTGGGGGGAGATTAAGACAAATAAGCATGATAGGTCCAATGCTGGCCAACCGGGTGGACTTTCCATGTGCATTAAACCAGTCCACATAAATGGAGAAGGCCAATGCACCAGGAATGGAGATGAATGGGGGGTCATGGATATTTATAGCGCCAGTGAAGCATCTCCAGACCAATCCATCCCAGATGTCACATTTTGGGGAATCTTTGGGAGTTTGGGATTGTTGATGCTGATGCAGAATGTCCATAATTCCAGCGTGCTGGAGAAATCTGGCAAGCCAATTTTTGAATGGTTGATAAATGAAATGTTTTGTTGGTATAAATTTTTGCTTCATGTTGGTGGTGTTTTGGGTGTGGGCTTCAAATGAATAGATGAATTTGCCTAATGATTGTGTGCAAGGGGGATCATGATCATTTGGGTCATTATGGCGTTGACAGTGGGGTTGGTCAGTTGTGACTGATTCAGTAAGGTCATTAAGAGAGAACCATTGAGGACAACATATATAGTTTTGAATCAATGGCTCCAATTGGAGATGTTCAAATATGGTACTCAGATCTTGAGGTATATGGAATGCAGGAATGGGGGGACCACCAGAGCTTGAGATGCTGGACTTGATCAGCAGGTTTAGGGCGGGGTTGAGAATGCGTGAAGCCCTGCGGGTTATATTATACCTTAATGATAGAATGGCAGATATTATCATTTCAAGGTCTTGTGGAGGAAGGGTTTGACTGCTGCTGTATGGTTTCTGTACAATTGAATTGAGCCCCGGTGCTGTGTAGAAGGTGCTTTGGGCCCATGGTGAATAATCAGCTGGGAATGTTTGATCCAATAGAAGTTGTGGGCACTCAGATCCTGCTGCAGAAGTAGGGATGTTTGGAAGAGATTTGGGTGCAATGGTTGATTTGAGCTTTTTAATGTGCTGTTTATATTGGAAAGGTTTGGAGGCAACTCCAGGCCTATCACCCTCAGGGGAAGAGTGTGTTTGAGTTGAGCAGTGTTGACACATGCATATATTCATTGAGGAATAGCGGCGGGTTGTCATTGTTGCAGGAATTGGGAGTACGGTTGGTTTGTGTATAAATATCTATGGCTGATGTGAAAGTGTTTAGGAGTGTTATTAATTGGCAAAAAATTGAGTGATTATTTATGAAGGGGGAGATGATTTGAGCCAGCTGAGAATTTTATCCCATTTGTAATGGTGCGTCAGCTGCAGCTGATGGAGTGTAACATGTCTCATCTGGATGGCGGAATTGGTTAGGAGATTAATTGGGTAAAATGCCATGCTGCTCAATACTCATACATATTCTATTATATTTACACATGGCGATACTGCGGTTTTGACCCTTGAGGGGTGTTCCAATAGGGATGTGTCAACATTGATTTGGGGGGATTCACATTCAAACCATGTATGCTGCCACGCCATTGTACATGGCTTAAACCTTATTACAGACATAACAATATAACTCTATTACATAAGGGGTTGGAGTGCAGCTAAAGTCTTGGTATTTGGTTTGAGTACAGCAGGCTTTTAATCGGTTGGAATGTGATTTGGATTGTCTTGCCTTTCTTGAAATGGTGATGTCTCTTTTGTGGGTAAATCCTTCATGAATATACCCCTTTACAGATGTACAATGCTGTGGAATTTCAATGCATATATTGGCAGTTTGGATAATTCACAAAATGTGACAATGGGGAGGCGCAAATGTTACCAAATATGACTACTTATGGATCATGGGTCCCCTGTGAGATCAAGGGAATATTACATTATATGGTGGTAGGCCGTGCCGGGTGGTTTCCAACAAAAGCGGAGGAGTTCAAGAGGAGGCAGGGAGGATTCTCCTAAAAAGAGGCTTATGAGACTTCCACACAAAACTTAGTCCCAACTATTCATAGAATTTCTCTATTCTAAATTTGAAAAGATTTCATCTCATATCACTCTATTTTATCATAATACTGAGGTGTTTTATCTAGTTAAAAATATTACTGTACTTTTTTGGCCCCTATGTCATCTTCCAAGTCACATAAATCCCGTTCAGGTTCTGTTCATGACTTAGATAGTGAATCTAGCATAGAATATGTTCAAACACAGTCACCATTGAGTCCCAACATTCCTCTCACAACCCCTATCGCATCCTCAATGAATGTATCAGGTCTTAAAATTGATGTGGGCAATCCAAGTGCTCCAACTTCAACCACTTGGTCAATCCCAAATATTTCTGTCACTCCAATTCCCCCGAATCCCACTAATACACAAACGCATGTGTCTCAGGGGCCAGAAGGCACACCTCAAATCTCATCACATGCTAATCCCCAATCAAAATTTCCATGTGAGTTCCTCCTTAATCCCGGTCAGAATCCAGTCGCATCTCAGGATCCCTTTGGCCAAAGTAAACAGCCAACCCTCAATACTCCATCAGGATCTCAGGTTCATTTGGGTGATGAAAGGCACATGGATGGGGGGCGATGAAAAAGACCATTGGAGAATGTAACTTGGAGTGGTCTGTTGGAGGGAAATCCAGGATTGACGCTTCATCAAAGTAAGTCATTTTAATTTTGGAGTATAACCTTTTTCACAATTTGATATTTTTGTTTCATGGGTTAGATATGGCACCTAAAGGCAAGTCAGTCCGATCTCAGGAGCCAATTGAAGATTGTGAGTATGACCAGTCTTCATTAATTTTTTGATGTGTTAACTGATGATGTGCATGGCAGGTGATGAACTTTATGAATCTTCACCTCTGGTCCATAAAGAGAAAGTCACTGGACGTCATCATCCATATCCCTCCAAACCAAGAACAGCTCATGCCAGTTAATCAAGAGAAAAAATGGTGGATGATGAGGATGAGAAAATGTCTCCGACTCAAATGGAAACAAATGATGAATCAAGGAGGGACAATTTCACGGCGCATGAGCATGGCACTCAATCAAATAATTAGTTCACCCATCCTCAAATGCCCCTGGCCCAGAGTATGCTTGAACAATCCGAGGTGAGACAGCAAAGGAACCAGGCTAGTAATGCTCACAATGTGGTGAAACGTGCAAGCCAGAAGGAGCAACAAACAATTGCTGAAAGCAGAACTTCCAGAGAATTTCCATGGAATGAGATCAGCAGTACATGCCCATTGCCTGTTCCTACACAAAGTTAGGGATCAGGATTTTTCCTCACTACCAGCACCATCCAGCACAGAAGAGCGTGAAATTGCAATTCAAGTGGCTGGTCATCTCGGATATGTCCCCAAGGATGTTTTCAATGAGCCATCAACAGAGGTTCAGTCTCACGGTTTCCAAAGCTACTGCGAAAATGAGCTCCACAAGCTAGGACTAAAGCAATTCGATTGGGACTGGGAGAGCTCATGGCAACATCCGTTCAATGAGCTGATGTCTATGGTGTTTTACCGTACATTCCGTCTTGCACTGGTCAGCACCAAGTATCATCATTACTGTTGGAACAAGGATCATAATAACTATGGGGTTGTGGCGGCTTTAATGGAGCAATATTTCACTTATTTGAAAAGAGGATGGAAGTCTATTCAAAAGGATGCCGAGTATTTGGTTAAAAAGAAGGAGAATCAAAAGCTCGCAAAGATTTGTCAAAGGGTTAGTTAATGTATCTCTTCTTCATTGTGAGCAAAGACTGATGATGATCTACTTGATTATGTGCAGACCTGTGAGCGCCATCGTGAATGGTGTGATACGGCTAAATTTCCCATTCTAGCATCACAATTCAATGACCCTCGAGTATGTTCAGATACTGAGGAGGTACTGGAAAATGGCCATCAAGTTTACCGCAAAGTGGGATTATGCTGGCGCTCCCAGTTATTTAATGAATTGGTATTAAAAATGGATCAAGACATAGAGTTTTGTAATTGCATTAAAAAAAAGGGTAAAAAAACCATTGATAGATTACCAGAATTACAATCGACAGATGATGGTAATATTCCGGAAGGCTTATCATTTCAGGTATTTGATCAAGATTGGCTCAAAGGCTGTAGTAAGATGCAGACTAGCGCCCTCAAAATACTTGACATGCCAGTTATTAGGCCGAATGGTGATGCTCTGCAATAACTTACTAATATAAATGTATAGCACCGTTACAAATTAACATTTTGTGAATTATTTGTGCAGGTGTAATACAATCTGATTATTATTTCTTAAAGATGCAACAACTTGCTAAATATGTCAGAATATAGACGATATGAGTTGGACTGTATCACCGTCTCCCTTAGAAATAAGACTCTATTGCTCATTTTCATTGAGGAAATATTGATGGAGTTTGATCCAACTCATGGTGTTCATAATTGTGGACCTATGCCAGGGTAAACAAGAGTTATCAACTTGGTCAAACACAAATTATATAATATCAGTAAGGCTCACGCAGTTAATGATTTTTTCTTTTCTTGGACCTATTGGTGTTTGGAAAATGGCATTTCCATAAGGAAGGATTTTAGAATAGCAATACAATTAGGGTCAAAGATGATCTTGAAAGGTACCTTCCGCATGTTGACCTCAACTGAATGAGGAGTGATATAGTGGATGACCTTTACAGGTTGTTGTTGGCCAATACGATGGAGTCGATCAACAGCCTGAGCCTCAATGGCTGGGTTCCAATTGGGCTCCTGGAAATGTGGATTTCAGGGGCCGCAAATCAGGGAAGAGTTTTGGGGGTCACCTCACCATTGAATAGACCGTATTAGCACAAGCTATATTGAGGCCAGTTCCAGCTGCAGCAATGGATGCAATCAGTACTTCACATTCAGGATTATTGTAGAAATTCTCCAGTGCCTTCTCCTGTGCTCGTGCTGTAATTGTTCCATCAATTCATGCTGAAAGGATATAGTGATGGGCAAGTGCAATACCAATTCTAAAATATAAAAAAGTCGGATGGATTCAATTGGTAATGGATGCATATTAGAATAAACGCACAAATCTAAAAATTGGGTCCATTGGGTATAAACCACCGATTTGGTTGGACCACACCTTGTTTGTTTGTTCTTCATTAAGCTTTGTAGGAGGTGTGCAATTTTACTACTCATCATGCATGTTTCCACATCCACATAGTTCATGTGATTGTTGGTGAGTTATCCTGAGTGCTCCTTCCCTCGGGGTCTTCCAAATCTGCCTCCGCAATTGTGTTAAGCATGATGTGATGGTTACAACATATTTGAAGCTTATTAAGATTTCTGAAAAATTCTCCTGGTCCTTTGCTTTTGGATGATAGGAATTCTTCATATAATATGGAATATTCTTGCTGCATGGTTGGGTTGAGTGGGAGCAGCTTATAATGATGGCTAATAGTGGGGAGGGATTCAAGATGTGTGGTTTTGGTGCAGCGCATACTTAAATGCCGCAATGCCAAATGCAAGATATCATTGCAACCTTTGGATAGACTACTCAGGATGAATGGTGACCAGTTATCTTGATCGGCGCTCTGGGGTTGAGTGATGAATGATATTATGCCCAAAAGGTCATAAATGGTGTTGTGAATAGGTGTTCCCATTAAACATATTCGACGGGATGAAAGGAGGCTATTAATGGCACGGTGAGTGGCAGTGTATTGAGAGCGAATATAGCTATAAGATGGGGCAAGGGTTATTGGATATAAAAGGTAATTTGAATCATTTAAGATCAGACACTCGCTGTGCTTTATCCAAAACTATATGATGCCACTTGATTTGAAAAATGAATCATGTAGAGGTATTGGTTTGCTTAAATTCTTGGTTGATAGTATTGTAAGAAGTGATGATGATATCATATTTTAAGATGTCGGCTTGGGATAATGAGTGATGAGTGGGACCATGGTAGATTTTTGAATGCAGCACTCCAGCCTGAGCATGCTTGGATATTTCTGATTGCCAGTTGGTAATTAAGCGAGGGGGGCAGATGATCATGGTGGGCATGGAGCAATGGGGGTTTTCAATCATCCCCTCCTTGGAGGTACCAATTAGAGCAATGGCCTGAATGGTTTTACCTCATCCCATATCATCCGCGAGCAGTCCTCCAAGAGGGGTATTGGTCGAAAGGGACTCAAATGAGCTAATGACTTTGTTTGTAATGATGTGCCTGGCATTGAAAGTGGATCCTGGGGGTTAGGTGGCCCAAAGGTTATGGGCTGATTGGCCATTGGGCATTTCTCAATCCCAGAGAAAAGCTAGTCTGGTCTTTGGTGAGCGAGGAGGGGGTTTAAATAATGGCATGGGGCGGGGTCATCATGGGGAGGTCTGATCCACTGGGTAATTGTATCAGTTTTTGCTTGGAAATCAATGATGAAACAGCAGGATATGAAGCTGGCGTCGAGTTTGAAGCGGGAAATGTTGGAGTAAAGAGTTGACATTGACTATGAGTATTACAGTCATATTCTTTGGGCATTTTAAGCTTGAAATCTTGTGTTTGAAAGCTTTCCATTATGAATAAAATGTTTGGATACCATGTGAAGAACATCAATGCTAGATTGGGTTGCTGAGATGAGGAGGGATCATTTGCAGCAGTCATAAATACTCCCTCAACAAATAATATTTGAGTAGGATTGGATTGGCAATTTTCAATCCATGCCCCACCAGGACCACAGTGCATGAAGGTTTTTGGTGCCCCAAGGAATGGTATGAACATTTTGGAAAGGGTTGCAGGCAGAGAGCCAATAGCACGCTGGTGATTGGGGAGATAAAAGAATATGTTGTGTTGATTGTGCCATATGATAATTCAAGAAGCTAAGTGGGAATTCTCAGGATTTAAGGTTATATGACTATTTATTTGAATACAAATATTAATCATCCCAATGCAAAGTGGCTGTGAAGGGGTTGACATGATAGCTATTTTAAATTATTTGGGGATAGTCGGAAATTATATGATTGGAAAGGGTTAGCTAAACGGAATGAAGACAGATAAGTGCAGGTGGGGAGCTTATATGAGAGGCAGAAATGGGGTCAAGGGGGGATGGCCTGTGGTTATGTGCATGGACTTGATGGAGGTGGGCCTCTTGGGCTCATGATTTTCATATCCAATTTGGGGCATGTATCAAGGCAAGGTGGCCAAAATGTGGGTGCACCAATATAACTTCTGGATCTGCAGCAAGTTACGAAACCTTTGGTGGAACAAGGTTGTCATTAGCATATCCGAGATTGGGTGGGTTGTAGCAACTTATTGTGGAGGGGCATATTAGAGGCATGCGGCCATGTTTGCTGGTGTGACAGTGAACAATGAGCATATCATCCCCAGGTTAACTGTTGCACAGGGACCTACTAGGCAATGTTGGCAGTTTCAAAGGGCAATCTCACTGTGGGGATGTTTGTGTGTGGGCGGGTGAGATATGTTTGGTGGCATGCCGCCAAACATGAGTTTGATTTTGCGTGAAGTTTTTGATGACTGATGCCAACTAGGCTTCAGGGGGGGATGTGTGGCATGATCAAATGGGGCACCGACCGTGAGGCGGGATCCACATATACATTCACCCCTATTGCGTTTGAGGCCACTACTAATCCCCTGAGATAGGGATCACGGTCTTTGCCTCACGCGTGTACCAAACTCTGGAGAAAGAGGCCACACGCCCAAGGGAATTTTTGGCTGCAAGCCAGGTGCCACAACTTGCGCGGGGCGTGTGAGAACGTGAAGAACATGACCCGCGGTGGGAGATACCCACGCAAACATGACCAGCCTCAGCAATCATAGGCTGGGATTATTCTAATGTGGATGAGGCTGAAGGAAATCCACACTGATTGGCCTCAGGTTTCCACGCGCAAGCGGGTGAGCATCTGCAGTCAAGCTGACAACCCAACCAAGAAAATAGGCAGTTAGAAGACTGGAAGTAAAATGTCTTCCAGGCATGTGAAAGTTGCCTGCATATGACCTTTTGGGGGGTGCGTATGAAAGCATGTGGCTGCCCGACAATGAGAATGCGCAATGAACAAGCGGGGCCAGTCATTGTTTGCCCCAACAATGGCACCGGATGGAATCCACTGTTTGTGTATGACCCAAATAAACAGTCATCCCACTATGACACACTTACATTAACTTGGATTACATGCGCATCTGTGCCGTAGTTAGGCAGAGCTGTCCAACAAGGTGCATCAAAGGGATGCAGTTGAGATATATGACTCAATGGCTTCACGTGAATGCACGTTACATTGTTGAACAGCTTTTGCCCTTCCCTGCAGTACACCTTTTACAAAGGTGTACTGCATACTATAGTGTTGGCTGTACAGATTAGGAAGGTGTAATACTACTTGAGCCTGCATGCATATAGCAAATGTGCATGCACCTTCTGATCGTTTGCATATACATAGCTCATGTGCCACATGCTCAGCATTGCGTTTCACCCGATTTGCACACGCAAGCTGAGCATATCATGGTCAAAAGCACCGTATGGAAGTGCTCAGTAAAGGCATGGTCCAGACCCTTTTTGCAATAGTTCATTGGAAGGCTCAGTTTGGAGCACTTCACCAAAGCGTGTGAAATGCTGCACCTGGCTGAAATGGCATCTGATGCAGTGCCAAATGCTCAGATTGTGTGCATACAAAATTGACTGAGCAATGGCTCAGCACGGTGCATTTGATATTGTTATATCAATGGTTCAATTACTGTGCAATTAAAATGTTCAGCCACTGAGCATTTCAATTATGACCCAAAAGCAAACCTGAGCAATGGGTCGAGGCAAGCTCACGCTGTATTCACTTGTGTTACAGCCCCCCCCCCTGTGTTCACATACTATTACCAGGCCAAACAGCCGGTAATCTTGCCACGGTCACTTGTGACCAAATGCACCGGGTGCATTTCTGCATGGGGCACTTGTGCATTGCACCCACAATGCACATTCAATGAGGGCCTCACGACCACCCTCCTGGGAAATCGGGTGGCTATTTAAGGAAACAAAGGGGATTTCACTCAGCTTGACAATTCAATAAATTGCAATACTCAGCCAGACCCCCATTGTGCTTCTGCCTCTGCGAGCATTTCACTTCTCAGTTGCAGCATTTGCTGAGACTCAGCTTCAATTTTGCCCACACGCCTTGAAGCTGAGACTTTTGCAGGTGCAGCAACTGCTGAGATAGTCTCAGCTTCAGCATTCTATAAAAGACCATCTTCACACGACACGCCCTTCACTTTCTTTCTCACCCGCTCCACTTCGTTCAACCTTACCCGCATTTGTCATTCTTGTGCATTTTGTCTCTTTCACACTCCACTAACCCCACTCCCCTGCCTTTTGCCTGTTTGTTTATTCTTCTTATCCGTTCAGAACCTCATTTCTATCCACCTTGTGCATTACCTATTTTTTAAACGTTTGTTGACATTACATACCGATATTAATACTTATTTTTCTTCACAACTCTCTTCCAGACTTTTAAAACCTTCCGAGTAGAGTTCTTTATTTTTTTAACGCTTTAAATTTATAATTCATCATATGCGTTCATTTTCTTTCTTGATTGTTTACTTTGTATGCAGTTACTAACCTCAATTGTTTTGTTTTTAGATGTCGTGCACTTTATGCACCAAGTGGGGTATCCCCTGCACTCATTCCTCAATGACGAATAATGCTTGTGATGCTTGCCGACAAGCACACAAGAAATGTTTGTTTGTTGTCCGCCCCTTCCAACCACAAGGCCAGAGGAGTTCCCGCCCAAGACGCCCTTGCGAGGACTCCTTTGTGGTCAACAATGATGAAACCATTTCCGAGCATGAATGGACGCCGGGCCCCCAAACAGGCCAACGGGAACGATTCGGGACAATTAGCCCTGTCCACGCCCCCTCCTAGGCCACCATCCAAAGGTCACTTCACTCCTCGACCGGAGCGAAGTGATTATCCGGCCGATGAAGGATGGCGATGGCAAGAGGACATTCGATCTTGGGCTGATCGTCACCATGTCTTGTCACCGATGGGATTCAAACGCCAAAGTAAGTTTTCTTTCTCCTCCTTATCTCATTTCTCTTCATGCAATAATCCTGACTTTTTTCCATTACTCATAGAACAAAACCCCCCAAATCCCCCCCAACAAGACTCTCGCGTTCCTAGTTTCCCTCGCAAGCAAATTCCCCCCCCGGCAACCCACTCCAGGCCTGAGTGGCACCCGATGGTCTGAGGAATTATTCGGCGGTAAGCAGCCAAAGTTTCATTTCATTTTCACTTTCACTTTTGAGTCAAGTGAACTGACTCTTACTCCTTTTTTAGAACCCTCCCGAACCAAAGAGCCACCTATTCCTGGCCCGAGTCCATCGTCCCAACCACCTGAGGACAATAGGACTGGTGAGCCAGAACCTGAGTTGGCTCCTACGCAATCCACGGAGGAACCTTATGGTAAGTCACCCCTTCTTTCTCTTTGATCCAAATCCACTTTTCCTCATTTTTTCTTCGACCATCTCCAGCTCATCCCGCCACTCCTTGCTCCATAATCATCATCGACGATACGCCCGTCGGATCACCCCATCCCCCTCCCCCTCCCCCTTCTTCTTACCCGACTCGCCCACCTTCCCCTTCCGTTCCCCCCCTCCACTCCAACCCTGGTTCCCTCCCCCGAGAACCCCATTGCAAAGCCCCTCTCATTCCCACAATGACGCTCGCCAGGAATTCACTGACTTACGATCAACTTTAATGATTCCTTGAGCCATCGTCCACGAATTGATCAACCGAATCTTGTTGGAGCATGGCCGCTTGCTCCACATGATTCCTTTTGTGGATGCAACTCATCGAAATAAGATGCACCGGGAATTCCGGGAGGAACTAAACTCCCTCCTTGCCCAGGCACTGGAGGCTTATCCAAAGGAGGACATAACTGGGATAGTCTCCAAATTCCTAGAAAAATAAAAATTCCAAAAAAATCATCTCATTATTTCCACTTTTTATAATTTGTAATACTTTCTTTTAAATAAATTATTTGTATTCAATTATTATTATGTTCAATTTCTATTACATTCTTTGTTCACGTAAAAATTACTTATTTCCTCCTTAGAGAAAAACCCTGATTGTGTGCAAATTATTTTTGTAAGTGCCCGACCAAGAGTTTGAGTGAGTATTTGTTTTTGTAAACCTCTTTTTCGCAAAATGCGCCAACAGTTGCCTTGACCGTCTCCTATACTTTCTTCTTCCATGGTTTAGAGCCATATCCATTCTTAACTGTAAAAAAGCGGGAGCTTCCCGCATGTGAGCAATCCACTCCAGATTTGTGAAACATGGCCTTTCCTATGGTCACATGCTATGAATCTTACTCATGTATTGAATTGTTTAAGTTGTCTGGAACCTTCACAAGCATAAGGATTGGCGTTTGACTTGTCTGGAGCCTGCACAGGCGTAAGGATTGGCGTGTGAATTGTTGGAAGCCTGAACAGGCGTAAGGATTGGCGTGTGAATTGTTGGGAGCCTGCACAGGCGGAAGAATTGGCGTGTGAATTCTCGGGATCCTGCACAGGCTAAGAAATTTTCAGCATTGTGGGGAACCTTCACAAGCGTAAGGATTGGCGTGTGAATCGTCGAAAGCCTGTAGAGGCTTAAGGAATTTTTAGCATTTTTGGGAACCTTCACAAGCGTAAGGATTGGCGTGTAAATTTTTGGGAGCCTGCACAGGCGTAAGGATTGGCGTGTGTAGCGTTGGCACCCCGCATAGGTGTAAGGAACTTTTAGCATTGTTGGAACCTGAACAAGCATGAGGATTTGCGTGTGAAGCATTGCCATCCTGGACAATAGCAACAAACCAGGACAGATGTACAATGGCATGCCACCGTACATAATCCACTTCACCCCTTTTTCATGTGAGACACCCCATCTCCCGCACTCGAATCCATCCAATCCTGGTGTATATTGTCCTCTGCCTTACCCCACCATTACTTACCCAACACACATGCAAATCTCCTCATTCTTTGAATTGGCATGAGATTGTATTACCATCCCTGATTTGATAGGCCGCTCTCTTGCCAATCTCATAATAGCCGTGGCGTTTTTGCCGCATTGTTTTTGCTAACCTGCTTGAGCATTGTGCGGACATACCCACTAGTCTTGTGCTTTCGTTGTCCTGCGCTGAATCAGTATAATGAACAAATGTACTACTGGCCCACACTACCTGAATGAGCCCATGACATGCGGATAGATCAATCCAAAAATGCTCATTTGGGAAAATCAATTTTCCCCCTGTACACCGATTTGACGCATCTCTTTGAATTTGGCCGGTCCGCTTATCAGCTTGAAACCACCATCCCGAAGCATACAGCGATGCATTCTTATCAAGATGAGGTGAGTTTTTAAATCCATTCATGGTGAAAGTGAGTGTGGAAGCAAACTTGCATGCACCCTGATTTGCGGGAATATTGCCTTCATAGTTGACTTGATTGAAAGATGGAACCCCCAATGAGTTGTAGAAATTTTGAATCTTTTCAAATAAATTATCCCCAACATATTGTAAGGATTGACCTAGAATGCAACCCACCGAGCTAAGATTGGGACCTCGGTTCTGCCATTCATCTTTTGTGTTTTCAATTTTCCCAACACTTCCATACACACCAAATTGTTCATTCTTCGTGCTGCATTTGAGCCACCCAATTGCGAACATAAATCCCTCCAGTAATGCTCCATTTGTTGCAATTGGGTTGGTGAATCTCTTTTTGCAAAATAAGAATTGTGATAATTCATCCCATTGATTGACCTCGACTTCACTCATTGTTGTGAATGGTCGGAATTCGACAAGGGCAATGAGTAATCCGGTTGAAGAAAAAATTTCCACACGGCCAAAGTGAATGCGTTTGATCTGATTGACATCCACAACCCTCCAAATTTCATTTGGGGTGATATTTTCTGATACTGGCATTGATATTTTTGCTGTTGGGGAAGAGGAGGAATAAAACCTATTCATTTGGGTTGTTTTGCACTCATTTGTCTTTTGGGATCTGCTACTATTCCCGAGTGGTTGAGGGATCACTATGTGTTGAAGCACACAAGATATCAGATACTTCCAAGGAGCTTTCTTTGGCACACATCTGTTGACTTCCCTGTTGGAGCCCACATGGCATTGACACAATCTGAACCGACTAAAGCCAATGTTCTTCCATGGGGCCCAATGAGGGTGCCACATAAATGTGGAAGCAAATATATATATCCATATATATACACTGAGATTAAGCGAGAAACTCACACTTTCCTTCCTCAGCCCAACACTTTCTTGCGAGTTCCCTTTTACGCTCTTTTCCTTTTTTCGTGAATGGCATGCTTTCAGCAGAAAATGAAATGAAACCGAATGATTACTGATTTATTAATATCACCTAAATTGAATTGCGGTTGATGAATCTTTTTTAATTGCGGCTAAAAAGAAAGATCACACCTCGTCTTTGCAAATTCACAATCTCAAATACCTGAACCTGAAAATTGCAGTGGATAGTGCATTATTCAATTTTACATATTGATGTTCCCATGTAATCACTTTCCAATCCAACCATTTGGAATATTGCAAGCACACGCAAATGCAATATGCATCCTGCTGCGGATCCCTAGCTATCCTAGTCCTCTTGAAAAACACAGGAACCTTTGGCCTATTATGGGCTGGCGGGAAGTGATAAACGCGACTTCCAGCAATGCCCCCGCGTGTGCTACTTGCGGGCACAACGCCTGACTCAGCTTGCGTCTTGTCAGAGTCCTTGCAATGATGTACAGAGGCATGCCGCCGTACAATTACTATTGGTACTCAGACTGTGGCATCCGGGCAGTAGTAGTATAGGAAGTCATGATTATTAAATTCATGAATGACTTTGCAAAATTCAATTACAATCTATCTAGTACAAAGCTAATCTAAAACGGGTCAATCCTGGTTGTGAGTTTAGCTGACCTGGGTACCGTCAAGGTGACCGCGTTTTGCCACCCAGGCATCACCAAAGTCTAATACTAAGCATCGTGCAAATTCAAATCTAAGAGGTACAGTGGGGTTAAAAGACTCTGATGAGAAGAAACTTTTATTCAGTAAATTACATATATACTTATTAGTACGTAGCCACACTGGCTCCACTAGATTTGTACCCTCTGAAAGTTTTGCGGAAATGTCAATTAGTGATGAAGCCCCTTTAACTGAGCTTGTTCTTCAGTCATCTGAGCATACCATCAAACCATGAACTTCCGCCGCACAGAATGCCGCTGATATACCATAGCAAATTGGATTTATTCCGAGATTCTTGTGACACACCAAAAGATCTTTGATGGCCTCATTTTTTTTTGAGTTTGTGAGTTTGCCTTTGATGCCATTAACTTCGACCTTTGTATGTGCACGTACCATGTTCTACGCAATCATCAAATGGATAACTGTGTCCATTAGATCCTCCAGGTTCTTGTGCGGTTTTGTGGAGATCTCATTGTCAGCCCCGCCACCTTCAATGCTGAGTTGGGTTGCACGTTGCTTCGATTTACTCAAGCAGGAGGCAAGGTATTCAACTGCCCCCCATTCAAGTCCGAGAGGATCGGTTGAATTTGATGTTGGTGCAACATATGGTTTGAGTAAAATCACATTGTATGAGACTAAACTAATGGATTCAAACATAACATTTTCCAAAAAATGTTTAACTGGATTGGTGGGGTAAAGAAGGCTCTGAACCATTTTGAAGAAGGAGTGTTCAGATTTTGGGAGATTCTCTGGAGGTTTAGCTGATTCCTTCATCAATTTGAGATTCCAAATGTTGTGATCAAAAAACGCTTCTGTTTTGGTTGGCTTAAAAAAATCTAACCCTGTATATTGCAATTCATATCACCAGTCAACAGCCAATAAACATGTATCATGCACAAAGATGAAACTCACCTGCCATCTCAAGGTCCTCCAGCCAGGCTGACATTTTAAGCTCTTGGTTATTGATCACCTTAATACCAATGGGCAGGAATGTATGAGCATCTTTTGTTGGTAAATTGTCCCATCGATTTTTGTAGATACTCTTGATATTATCAAGCCCCCTTTTCCATGATTGTTGAGTAATATTGGAATGATAATTCAAAATGCCTACAAACTCTTCCATGCAGGATAAAAATATTACTTGAAAATTAGCAGACGATGACACTTTGGGATCAGGGTCAGGAACTATATCAGTCATATCTCTTCCCATTTTATCATGTTTAATTGTTTCCCTTTCTTGAAAGGGTTGAATATTCCAAGGAGAGGCGGGAGGGGTTGCATCATGCATTGTTTCATTGGGTATTGGGGCTTTCAGTATGTGGAGCTTCATCATGGATTGTTTCATTGAGTATGGGGGGGGTTCAGTATGCGGAGGTTCATTATCAATATGGTCCCCTTCAACATTGATCATTTCATCACGTTGATCCAAAGAATCCGTTGCGGCTTCAAAGGTACGGCGTTTTTTGTTTGTTTTTTTGGTCGCATGTATATTTGGTCTTTTGCCTGGAAATCCAGTTACGACTTGAGATCCTTCAGGAAGAGATTCTCCCACCTCCACACCTGCCCATATATTGTAAGCAGCTATTTTCATCAATTTTGTTTTGAATTCGTAATGGACTTTTGGTTCAAATCCATTTTGAGCAGGCTCATGGCTTCAGCCAATCTTTTGACGCACATAATCAGGAATTTTACTATCATTTTGAATTTTTTCAAGCCTTGAAATATTTTGAGCAATGTTGAAGACAAATTGTTCCTTGGATATAATTTCCACCTCCCCACTGAAAATTACATCATCTTGCGCATCATCTTCTGTCGGTGCACAAGGTTCAACATTCTTTTCCTTCTCACAACTTTTAAAAATTGGTTTCTGAAAGCTTGGAGGCTGACCTGAAATAAAGTCACATTCTGGAAGAACTGGTGGATCTTGATTATCTTCATGAGACTGGCTCTCTACTTCAATGCCTGATTCACGACTATTGGCAATATCAGAGATTTCACTTCCACTCTCTGGGGCTGAAGTTGGTCATTCATTGAATTCATGTGAATTTCCAGGGGTTTGGGCCATAGCGGAGGTAGTTTATTAAGCAAATAGATGGTGACGAGTTGATTGATAACTTGTTTGAAAATTTTTGAATAAAAAGATCCCAATTGAAGAAAAAAGGTGCAAGTAAAATAATCACATTTGCAAAATTCGATTTGTCGGGAAATTGAAGGAGGCGATGTTTTGCAAATTATTTCATATCATGCAAATGAAATCACTTCCTTGTGAGACATTGAATAAAGTTGACTAGTAAGAAACCTACTAAAGTCAACTTTTGAACTATTCAACGCTCATGAGGTAAGGACTAAGCAAAGTGTTCCATTTTAATGATATGAAATAAAATGGTTTTGTCGGCAAAACAGGAGACAAAATTCTTGTCTTAAATAGTCCACTTATTAGGTTTTAATTTGTGAGTCTCATGATTTAAACCCTAACCACAACATCGTGAATATACTGACCAATTTCCCCTTAGGTCCTGTTGGCAGAGAAGGCCACTAAGCATATTTCGGTGATTGCGTTCATTGTGTACGCCAAAAAGCCTCCGTACACTATGGATGTAGTACAGAAGCGTAAGGATAAGTCGTGTCGGGAGCATGTTGAAAGGCACTCCGCGAGCGTAAGGATAAGTGGTGTCGGGAGCATGTCGGGAGGGCACCACACAAGCGTAAGGATAAGTGGTGTTGGGAGAGAACTACACAAGCGTAAGGATAATTGGTGTCGGGAGCATGTCGGGAGTGCACTCCGTGAGCGTAATCATTGTAAGCAGTGTTGGGAGCATATCAGGAGGGCACTTGAGCAAGCGTAAGGATAAGTGATGTCGGGAGTGCACCACGTGAGCATAAAGATGGTATGGGCAGGGGTGTGAAAGTGTAAGGAGTGGTGAGGACGGAGATGGGGGGGCAGTGTTGGAGTCTCATCTGGAGGGCGGTTTGGGCTCGTAAGCATGCAAAGCATTGGGGCAGATTAGGTGGGGATGCGGAAGCCAATGAGGTGAAATTACCCAAACATTGTGAATAGTGTTGAAATGGGCTTGGGCTTTGAGTGACATTCTCATGTGACACATGTGACAATTGACGTTGTCTTGACGCTGACGTGACGTGACCCACTAAATCCAGTGACTATAAAGTGACACTAATGCAACTGAAGCAAGATTTTATACTGACAGCAGTGCGAGGTGAAGTCAATTGCCGACGATTGACGCGAGATTTGCCCTGGTGTGAGATAACGTTTGGCCCAAAGACAGGGACCACAAGTTCTTCCATGGGTGTTACAATTGCCCACACATGACCCAGGGTGGCGTGCATGTGAGTGTGTGTCCCTGAATTACAATATCTGGCCTCATTGATCATAAGCAGGTGTTATGCTAATGTGTATGAGGCTGTATTTAATCCATTCAGATTAGCCTATGCGGTTTATTGGGCCGCCTTCACAAGCTCATTATTTCCCAGAAGACAGGCGCCAAAAGGTTTTCCAAGGGTGAGACAATTACTTGCATATGATGCGCAGTGCGGTGCATGTGAATGCATGTGCCAGAACAATGATTTTCAGGCTCAATTCTCATAAGGGGGTGCCAGTAATAGCTATCCCCGGCCTCAAAACCAGAGTGGGACCACTGTTTGAATATGACCCTAATCATCCCTCCTCCCAATATGCACCCCTTACCATACCCTGGCAGACTCCAGAATCTGTCCGGTAGTTAGACAGAGCTCTCCAACAAGGTGCATCAAAAGGATGCAAAATTTTCTCAGCCCTGAAGCTTGCGCCAATGGTTTACTCACTAAAATGTTGACTTATCTAAGATTTTGCATTGTGTAATAATAGTTCAGCCTTCATGCATATTACAGTTGAGTGTCAGAATTCCCATTGGTTGCATATGTTATGTAAGATTTGTCTATGAAAATGTTGATAATATTACTATTAATCAACAGTACTATTACTATTCTTATGCAATATAATAATAAAAAACTATTATAGCCACAATTAAATAATTATATAATTAATCAATTGTTTTACTTGTTATACACTACTAGTGATTATAACAGTAAGCAGTAATTGTCTAAAAGATTCAATCACAAGAAGTATTTAATAATAAAACATGTTGATTAAAATTATAAAATTATTTTAATATATAATTATCTTTTTCAAAAATGATTATGGGTATAATTCTTGAAGAAAACTATTACCAGACAAAACTGTTTGAGAATTAATAATAAATTACTCACTGATACTCCAATGAACCTTTAGAAAGAGATTGGTGGAGAGATTTGACATATAATTGAATATTTAAAGTATCAAAATTGAGTTTATAGCAATATTGCGAAAATATACAGGTAATACTATGATTTCAAATCTTTCTGATTGATTCTGAAAGAATAAAAAACTGAATAAAGATTTAACTAATACTTACTTGTTGGTAACAAAGATATAATTGGATAATAAGATAATCTGGAAAAAACACCAAGAGGAGGCATCTTTTAAGTTAGAGAGAGCTCCCAGAGGCGTTGCATGAGGAAAACTGAAAATTCAGTGGGTGAGAAAACAATAATCATTTTTGGATTAATGATTGCATCATCTGTTATCATGTAAGATTATTACAATTACTTAATTGATGTTTTTATGTGACTACCAGCTCAAATATGGTTAAGAATAAAAGGGGTAACAACTGTAAATATTCTTTTATTAAAAAATAAACATTAATTTCTCAAAGTAATCAATTTTATTGGAAATTTCATCACAGGTTGTATTTTCTGTGAATTTTTGAAGATTCAGTGTTTCATGTGGAATTATCATGAATGGACTATAAGTAAAACTTTTGACTTTACTTATGAGATTGTAATCATCTTTTATTTCTTGATGGACATACTGTTATCCATTTATCCTGAAAGTCTCAGAAAGATGTATTCAGAATTGTATTTTGAATAAATTTTTTGAAGTTTTTACCTCATTTCTAGGTCAAATTGCAAACAACAAAATATGGCACGTTGCTATGAGGTAAATCAATGGATAATAATTCAAAAAGAGTTTTAATCACTCTTTTGGGGTTTATCCGTGGAAAATAGCTAAGAATTGACATGTTTACAGGAGTCTAAGTTGCTCTTTACCTCTCTGTCACTTCAAAATAGTAGCTTATTTGCAATTTTCTAATGATTTAATGAGATTTTAACTTGGTAACTAGGTTTGCAAAAGTATTTAGTATACTAATTGGGCCAAGATCAGCAATGGATCCAAGCTTTAGACCTATCCATGCCTAAGGGGCCTGAGAAGTTGGGTACTGTGGCTCTCTTTGATGTCTTTTGTCCCCCTTAGCTATTTTCATGTCAAAATAGAGTTTCAGGTTGAAAGACTGATATCCACTATGGGTATATCAAAAATTTATTTAAGAATACCATAATATTAAGTGCAAAACACTTGCATAACACTATTCTTAGTGTATATGTAGCATAGGAATTCCCACATTCCAATTATTTTGGCGTGAAATTGAGAAAAACATCAATTTTCACAATTCCTTGATGTGGCATTGATGATGTAGTATTGAAGTATTCTCCATATTACCACCTCTTAGATTAAATTTAAGCTTATTAAATCTATGGAGTTACGGTAGGTGAATTTTTATTGAGAAACCAAATATGGCCTTGAATTTATACATTTACATACTCACAAAAAAGCTATTGATCATATCTGGAACAAAAATGAATTTTGAATACATGCATTACCTATGGGGTAGTCATAGTTCAGAACTTATTTTGAAGATAGGTGTATCCTATTTTGGTATGTAAAATATATGTCAACGCTCACATTCCCTCCCACCAAAAAATAAAATTGAACTGAAATTTTATTCATGATATCAAGAAAAAGGCCCCAAAGGGGTTTAATGTCCACTGTCAAACCTCTTTACATTAATGAGATCAAGTAATTTAAAGCAAATTTATAGACATATTCAGGCTTGTGGCCTTCTTTAATTTCTAAATCTTCTTAAGAGTTTATCTGAGTCAGGTATTTCTGATTCTGCCAGCCATTCATCTTCATGTACTGGATTCCTATATCTGAAAAGATATTCTGTTTGATTTTTACCCCTAAGTCTCCTTTCTTTAATTTCTTTCTTTATTGTTTTGTCTTCACTCTTTTCTACTGGTCTTACAGTCAAAAGAGTTGGGTTCCTTAAATGAAGCGATTTGTTGTCAGCTTGTTGATAAGGTTTTATCAAGATGACTGGAAAAGTGGGGTGTTCATTTTCTAATTAACCATTCAATTCCACTTGATCAGAATTGGTTCCATGTAAGCCAACAATAACAAAAGGTCCTACATAAGAATATTCAAGTTCCTTTGGGCCTTTGTTATTATGAAAATTCAAAGTTGAAACTAGAACTAGGGCCCCTACTTTGAAGTCTGGTACTTTGTGACTCTTGTCCCACATCTGTTTTGCATAGTCAAAAGCTTCATTCATGCTTTGTTTTGCATGATTTTTCACTTTATAAAGCATTAGCTGAAAGCTTCAAGCTGTAGGATGGACGTGTCAGATAGAGTCTATGTTAAAGCAGTAATTAGGCTATTTACAACTAAAACTATGACTGTGACACATAGAAAATAGTTTAAAATAAGGATTTAAATTTAATATGATGGTTCTATAATATAATAAAGGGGTTCTACTATTGAAGAATAGTGGTGGTGAGCGCTATTGAGAACCCAGGGTGCAGTCTTACCAGTTGGATTACTATAATAAGAGCTAAAATAATTAAAATTATGATTATACCTGATTTATTACCCAAGAGTAAAACTGTTTTGGACAGTTTATTACATAGGGTATTCAAGAGAAGGATGGGGAAAGAATTCTGGCTGTGAAAAGCCTCCTTTTTATTCTGATCTGGGGTGGAAAGGGTGCTAAACCTTTCCACATAGAGGAAGTGAAAATTTTTCACTCTCTAGTACTGGCTTGTGGTTTGCAAACAGCCTGTATAGCCTCTATTGGGCTCAGATGTGGTTTTGAAACCACATCTGGGCAGTTTTCACCAATACAGGGTGAAAATTTTCATCTGGGGACCTCACAGCCTGATTCTGACATGCATGACGCGTAGAACTCTGTACAGAAGCTGTATGGGACCCCAATATTGACTGACATATGAGGTATTGTAGTAAAAACAAGCTCCTTGGTCGCTTTGACACCTCATATTCATGATTATGGGATATTATCCCATGGTAAGGCTGTATATGACAGCAGGTGGGAATCTGACCTTAAAACAGCCATAACTTTGTCAATTCTTGAGATATTAACCTCAAAATTGGCTCTGTGTGTAGCCCTGTATGCGCTCTACACAATGGTACCTCATTTGATATGGGTATCACTAAATATGGCAAAGTTATCCCATGTACAAGATTTTTTGTACATTTGCATGGTATAGGCAAAAAGCTGTATTGAGCTTATTTTCCCCATAACTTCTGTTATAGTTGAGATATGGGAAAATGGATGACACCATCAATAAGACATGGTTGTTCTCTTTCCAAAAAGACCCCACTTTAAGTATCTCACACCAAAACTGTAGAAGTTAGATGAGAGGTGAATGTTTTGTTCACCCTTATTTGGCCTGAAATTGACCATAACTCCAGTAATATTGGTGCTAGCTCAGTTTTTCTGGTACCATTGGATAGCCCTGGCTTAGAGCTTCATTTTGAATACCCATTTGATTGGGTTAAGCCTCTCCTTCTGGATTTTAGATCAGAGGTGAAAATTAAGGTTTATGCTCAGCAATAACTTTGAGCAGGAATAACTTTGTTATTCCTTGTCCTATGGTGATGGGACTTATATTTTGAGAAAGAGGTGAGTTTCCTCTTTCATTTGATACATTTTGAGCTGATTTGGCTCAGCTCCATGGTTTGGTGGTATCTTGCCTATACATTGGTTTATGGTATTTTGGCTGTCATGCTTGTGCTCTGGTTTTGAGTCACAGGCTGACAGGACGTCAATCAAGTCTTTTCCTCAGTGTGTCTGCTGGGAGTCTTGGATTCTATCCTTTTTCCAACATAGCAGGAGTTTGACCTGTGGAAGAATGGACTGATGTCTTATATTCCCATTACAATTCAGGTATTAGAGTACACCAGTCATGGGTAAAGCCATCTGAGTCTTTCAATTCTAATCTCTTAGAACAGAATCTCCTGATAATTTTTTCTACTGTTTGAATCATTCTCTCTGCCAGCCTATGAGTTTGAGGGTGATATGCTGTAGAAAATGATAATTTGGTCCAAAAAAATCTATGAAGATTGGTCCAAAGGGCAGAGATGAATTTGGGATCTCTGTTGCATATGATATTCTTAAATAATCCTGCATGAGACATAACTCTACTCCATATAAGAAAAGCTGTATCCATAGCAGTCTCATCTTCATGGCATGGTAAGAATATGGGAGTTTTGCTATATCTGTCCACAATGACCAAACAAGCATTATAACTTTTGTCACAACTTGGGGGAAGTGCTGTGACCCAATACATGTGAAAACTTCCCAAGGGGATCTTGGTTCTTGCATATGGACCATTAGTCCAAATTTCTTGCCTGTACTCCTGTTTGCCTTTTGGCATCTGTCACAGGTATGGCAATATTCAATGACCTCATTTCTCCAAGATGGCCACAATACACAATTTTTCACTTTTTCAAATGTTTTGCCTTCTGACAGGTGTCCAGAATAGATGCTATAATGAAATTCATGAAGCATGGTATTGATGAGCAATCTCCTTCATAATTTCATTACACAAGAATCTTTGGTTCTGTGGTAAATGATGCCATGAAACAAGTGAAATATTCCTTAAGAATAGGAAGTTTTCCATGTTTCATCTAGTGAGTTAACCAAAGATGTATCTTTTCAGCTTTTATCTAACAAGTAAGTCAATATATGGAAATTTTTGTCCTGCATATAAGATTCTCTGACTTATTAAAAGAATTCAGTCCCAATATCAGTTATATTAGTTCCTTCAATTGGAATCTGTGATTCTTCTTCTAAAGGTACAAAGCTAGATTATAAGGAGTATTGGCTAATGCCCACCTACTAAGTCCATCAGCATTTTTATGAATATTTCCTTCTCTATGAACTAGAGTCATATTACCTCTATATTATTGAATGCCTATCTGCCATCTCAACATACGTCTGTTGGGTGTCTTCATATTGAGAAGTGATTTCACTGCATTAAAGTCAGTTATCACTTCAAAAGCACTGTCATCAAGAGAAGAGTGTATCTTCTCAAGTGCCCATACCAAACACAAACATTCCACTTGGCTTGCACCATATCTGGCCTCTGTTGGTTTGATCTGTCTTAACACATAACAAACTGGTGCTTCTGTAGGTTTGTCATTAATAATTTGGACTTAATGTAGGGCTGCCCCCAATCCATATCCACACGCATCAATGTAAAATTTAAAAGGTAAATTTCAATCAGGAATGAGTAGTAACGGTGCTTCTGTAAGAGCTTTCCTTATCTTCTCATAAGCTTTGATTCTTTCATGTGTCATTTCAAAAACTGTCTGTTTATCACACATTATATACAGTGGCTTGGCTTGAATTGCAAAGTCTCTCAGTGTTGCCTGTAATAACTGGAGAATCCAAAAATATACATCATTTCTTTCTTATTATGGGGTATTGGATTAAGTAATACTGCTTTCACTTTATTCTTGTCAATACCCAAGCTTAAGCCAGAAACAATATGTCCTAAAGATTTAATTTCTTCAAAGCCAAGGTGGCATTTCTTGAGTAAGATCTTAAAATTTACTCCTGCAACGTTGTCAAGTACTCTTGAAAGTATGTCAAGTTTCAAGGACCATTAGTCTGAGAATATGAATATATCTTCAATATAAATAATGAGCCCTCCTTCAAATAATTATGTGGGGAAGTTGGTATGCATCATTGTTTGATAATGTGATGCATCATTTCTAATACCAAATGGAATTCTAAGATACTCATAAATACCAATGTTAGTGATGTTTCTAAGTAATTTAGAGGCCTTTGGCGTCAAAAACCTTTGATGAAGTCCTGTAAATGAATCCATGGATGTTATATAATTGGCTTTAGACAATTGGGTCAAAGTTTCTTAGATTCTAGGAATTGGATACCTATCTGGAACTGTGTAGGTATTCAGTGCACTAAAATCTCCAACCATCCTAGATTTATTATTATTCCAACCAATAATAATAACAGGAGTTTTTACTTCAACTTCCTCATTATGGCCTACCTTCCTTAGTACATCAAGTGGTATTAGATCTTGGATATGTTTTTCCAAGGCCTCTCTAGCTCTGGTATTTTCTGGGTAAGCTTGTCTTCTAAGTACTGGAGGATATGATCTGTCAATATTAATACTCATATCAACTTCATGCCCTCTAATAGCACCTAATGGTTCATTATCAGAAGCAAATTCATTTCTATATGTGTATGAGACATTAATGAGCTCATGCTTCATCCTGGGTGATAATGATGGATTAATTTGTGCTTCAACAAGTTTTGCAGTCACAAGTTCTTCTTTATAAGCATCTTTATTTGAAGATACTTCTGATATCTTTTTGGGCATATTGGAAAAAGAAAGTTTTTGTCTTTGCTTTTCTCCAATCATAAAAGTTCTGTCTTTATGGTTATTGATATCAATACCATAAATATTTAAATAATCATTTCTGAGAATGATATCTTGAGATTAAAAATTTTCCATTAATACTATCTCTGTCTCCATTCTCACACTTGCTTCAGGATGTGGAAATACAATGTGAGTGTCCAATATACCCAAAGGGTACATATTATTACTGGCACTACAAAATTGCACACCCTCTATAGGTAACAGATGGTTTTTACATTCAGGGAGCATGACTTGAAGGTATTCTATACAAGTGCAAAATGCCCCTGTGTCTAGATTGACTTTAGCTTAAACATCACTTATCAAGACTGATGTAATACAAGATGCTCCAGAAGTGTATTGTTTGCCTCTAGCAGGTTTAGTCTTACATATTCTGACATCTTGGATATTGATCAGGTTATAGCAATCCTCAATATACTGTGGCAAATGAGTATGGACTTCTGTGACTTCAAAAAAAGCTGTAATTTTCTCAATAGAAAAATATTTTACTGCTTTTTCCTCAGATACTGCAGAATTTGGGCAGATTCTCCTTTCTCTTCAGTACACTGAACTTTTTCAATGATTTGAACTTCATTTATTTTTGTCTTTTTGGTGCAAGTGTTGTCTAAATGTGAGGTACTCCCACAATTATGACACTTCAAGACAATTCTTTCAGGTCTCTGATCTTCTCTGAAGATCTTTTGGACCAATTTGGACTCTATAGGTCTTCTAGTCAAAGTTTTACCAATTCTTGTTCTAGTGATGATATCTTTCATGGCACTAATATAGTCGTCTGATCAACAGGGCTCTACACATCTGCACTTGATAGCATGTTCTAGTTCTCCTCCACATTTTATTAATATTTTCATATTAATAATTGATTCAGACATATCTGGGTGTAAGGCAGATAATCTGTCTTTCTGTTTGAGGAACCAGGTATGTGGTTCATCTTTTTCTGAGTCCAAAATGGCAGTTTCAAAAGTGTTTTCCATTTTAAACCTCTAAGAATTATTGGCCCACTTGGTAATTATTTCAGATTTCAACCAAGACCAATCATGTCTACCTTTTCCTTGTCTCATTTTGTAATAACATTTCTTTGCAGTCCTGGTAAACAAAGAGTGCAATTTACCCACTATAATCTCATCAGGTATATGAAGGTCTTCCTCCAACATATCAATTGTTCTGATGAACTCAAGCTGAGTGTGTTCACCTTCCCCAGAGAATGTTTGCCATTTTTCTAATTTGGGAATATGTTCGTCAGATATTCCATTTTATTGTAGAAAAGGGGTCAGACTTCCTTTCACAGAGAGGTGATCTTCAGTAAAAGGTGTGGAATGTCTGGGAATATGTGTACTTGTGTAAAGTTTGACTATGAAACAATAAGTAAAAATTACTAATATTTTACTTATTGTACTATGGATGTCCTTATAAATGAAATAAATAAGATAAAAATAATTATAATAATAAAGAATTATTATAATTATGGCGTAAAATAATTATATTATTGAATAAATATAATAATATAACTTATATGATAAAAGAAAATATATATAAAATAAATATATTAATATAAGATAATTAATATATCTAAAAGTACTTTATTATTGTTACCAACAAATAATAAAGGCATAAAAAATTGTTTTTTATTAATAAAAAACAATTAATAACAATAATATTAGCAATATTATAGCTATAAATTAATATAAATACTATTCATATCAATTATAGAATTATTAAAAGTAATAATAGAGAAAAATTATCATAATAAGAGAAATAACCTACTTTTAATGCTTAATATAATAATTTTGAATACCTTTACGCCTAAAAATGTAAATACAACTTGCTTAAATTGTAGTTACAATAAAATTTGAGAGAAATTACAAATTCTCTTGGTTTTACGTGGAATTGAGGTTTTTAAAAGAAATTCAAACAAAACAATTAAATAATTGCAATAATCACATCAAAGATGAAGATTATTATAGGATTATCTTTGGTCTTTAATAATATAAAAGTTTTATATATAAAGAATAAAGAAATTACCTTTTTATTGAATGATTTAATGTTTTGTAAGCGTCTGAGGGGGAAATAGAGGAAAAAGAGCTCTATTTATATTAAATTCCTTCCTCCTAGAGTCCAAAAGGCTTCTAGTAGACGTGCAATGCTCATATCCACTGTAATTGATCAATATTTTCAGATGTGGTGATAATTACATCATGATCAAACCATATTATCTCATTATTACGCCATTATTTAGAGTTATCACTATAAATCTAAGTTTGGGGATGTCAAGGCTTGGCAGAACCCCAAAATTCGTGGATTTTATTAGTTTTAATCATAAACTAACAGTATTCACCAATTGTATCACTTATATTACTGTTAAACTTAATTTAAGGTTACAGTGAGTGATCTTGTGGTTCTAAAATGTCTTTTTTCTAAAAGATTCACTAACTATTGAACTGATTTAAATTGATATTTAAATTCTTTCAAGCTTTCCAAAATGCTCCAATATTGATATTACCTAAAAAAGAATCAATTATCTTAAGCATATTTTACTTCCACCACTTTCAGAACTCCTGCCGTTTTTTGTCAATTTTGATCTTTTTATTCAAAGAATTTCAATCAAGCTATGCATCAACCCGTCACCATCTCTTTAACCAATAAAATACCTCTGCTAAGCCCCAAACCCCAGGAAGTTCAACTGAATTCAATGAACTTCAAACTTAAGCTCCAGAAAGTGGAAGTGAAATCTCTGGTATGGTCAGTAGTCATTAATTAGGAATTTAAGTAGAGAGCCTGGCACAGGAAATTAATACAGATCCACCAGTTTTTCCAGAATGTGAGCATAGATTTATCTTGAATATTTGTCATCTCTCCAAACCTGATACCTTTGTCATAGCCTTTCACCAGGGCAAATCTCACATCAATTGCCAGCAATTGACTTCACGCCAAGAGAATGTCAAGCAGGATAAAAGTCAAGCTCACATCAAGAAAAAATCAAGCAAACGTTGAGCACATGTCACACTCTTGTCTTACACCAAGTCTTGTGACATCCACCAATATTGGTTCCCCTGTGCCTTGAACTCAGATTCCTCACCACCTGATTGTCCTGCAACCATCCAAATGTTGCTAAAGGTTACACAAGACCTTCCTGTTTGCACACACACATCAAAAAGGTCCTTCAGCCAGTCTTGATGTAGAGAAGTGGTCTTTGACTTCCCAGGTCATCCATGAATAGACTCCGCCTCAGCGCGATCAACACTGGTAGAGCGTGCCACACAATACCATGGGTGCAGGTGTGTGTGTGTGACATGCATACCAAGACCAACTGATGTTTTGTCCTAATTTTGTGGAGCCATAAGTCAGCTCTGCATAAGCAGGTGACATGGTTGGAGCCTGCCACACAATTCAGTGTGTTTGGGTGCATGGGTGTGACACATGCAAACAGAGGCAAGACATGTGAGGGCCTAATTTCAAGCAGCATTGACCATTTGCAGATGACACGTGAAACCACTAGTGGCGGGTGCAGGTGCAGTGCATCTGTGTTTGCGAGTGCAAGGCATAAGTGTGCAACGTGTGCAGGTTTGGTTTCACTTGAATTTGTGGGTGTGGGTGCGTGAGTGTGAGACATGCACAAGAAGCCAAGAGAATGCGCGGGGGTAATTTTCTGAAACCTACCTGCAAAAAGCACTCATTAGGGCACATGACCAGCTCCATGCGGCTTACAAATGTCCAAACTCTCATGGATGCAATGTAATGCTGAGGCCCACTTGGATGATGGGCCAATTCCCCTTCCTGAGTGATGATGGGGAAGTTAGACATTTTAGATCCTGTGATGGGTGAGCTTTTGGGTCATTTGAGCATTTAAATTGGATTATTCACACCGTACCCAATGTCAAAATATTAGCTTCTTTGTGGAAATGTGAAATAATGGGATTTGATTGTCACAATGGCATGTCACTGTCACCAAATTTTGAGGCATTTATTTCATTAGCAAAATTCCTAACAAATCTGAGAAATTTGCAAAAAGTGGAGACTAAATATCATGAAATAACGGTTTTATCATAACAAGAAGTACACATGACATAACTTTGTTATCATACAATCCACAGTTACCTTCTATCTCTTCTTCAAATACAATCAAATGTCCATCATCAAAACCAACAGCTTTAAAAATATTGAGATGCAGCCAATCTGGTGAGAAATTCACGTCAGTCTTCAAATTTTTTACTATCAGAAATGTGAACCTTTGAGATATGACCACATACCCAGAAACGTCACAAGAAATATTTAAAATAATTATACATTGAAAATAATTACCTTAAAACTACAAAAAGGCCATAAATTGGTATAAAACTTGGTTTAACTTAAAAAGAAATGAATAAACATGTGAAATAAGTTATACCATTGGATTTCTCATGATAAAATACACATATACACTTTTTATGGCATATCTGTAAAGTCAATATTTAATGAGTTATAATTAATAATACATTATAAAAAACATAAATCCTTAATTATTTCAAATACCAATGAAGGACATGTGTAAGAAATTGAACCATTGGATTATTAATAAAAATCCACACATAAAACAATTAAGAAGCTAATCTCCAAAGTCAATACTTAAGGAGTAAAGCTGAATATATGCACTTTTTTGGTCAACACATATATTCAAGGATTTTAGCTAATATCTTTTGAAATATGCATGATAGAGTGATGAACCAAAAATAAAGTCATCATTTAATTACTGTAGGAATACAGAAATGAACTTTATTTCACAACCAATAAACAAGGTTAAAACCTGTAAGGGATTATTGATTAAAATCAATAGAGCTGTTGACAACTTTGTTGTGAAAGTGGTCCAAACTTGTAAAAAAGTAGACAGTTGGATTCTACTTGTTCATTTGTGAAGAATGATGTATTTTCATTATAATATTCAAGGTATAACCCCTTGAAATCATGGTTCGAAGTTTAAAATATTAAATTTCAACAGAAAAGATGAGTTACAAGAAAAATCATCAAAAATAGAGTTTTGATGATGTAATGAAATGCTCTTGGAAGCATATGAGAATTCACTCTCTGAATTGCTGTAGTGTGTA
Source organism: Austropuccinia psidii (assembly GCA_023105745.1). Lineage (NCBI taxonomy): Eukaryota > Fungi > Basidiomycota > Pucciniomycetes > Pucciniales > Sphaerophragmiaceae > Austropuccinia > Austropuccinia psidii. The sequence goes on along the minus strand of JALGQZ010000010.1, from coordinate 7,173,743 downwards.
AAACTTAAAAGTTATTAAGGATCAAAGTTTGAGCTTAATTTGATCATCTATGATCACTCACTGTAACCTTAAATTAAGTTTAACAGTCATATGAGTGATAGAATTGGTGAATACTATTAGTTCATGATTAAAACTAATAAAATCCACAAATTTTGGGGTTCTGACACGCCTTGAAATTATCAAACTTAGCATTATAGTGAGAACTCTAAATAATGGCGTAATAATGAGATAAGATGGTTTGATCATGATGTAATCATCACCAATCCTTAAAATATTGATCAATTCCAGTGGATATGATCAGTACACGTCTACTAGAAGTGTGAGCATTGAGGTATGTTTTACATACCCAAATAGGCCACAATTATCTTAAAAAGAAATTTTGAATTATGCATAACTCATAAGTCATGCATATATCCAAAATTCATCATTTTTGATTTCAGAAAAGATGAATAACCTTTCATTTAGTACGTAAATCCATGGATTTAAGGCCAGGTTTTGATTCTACACAAAAATTCACCTAGGGTAGCTCCATAGAGTGAATAAGCCCAAATTAATTCTTTGAGGTGGTAAAATGGAAAATACTTCAATACCACATAAAAAATCCGTGAAAAGTTTTGGTTTTCTTAATTTCACGCCAAAATAATGGGAATGTGAGAAATCCCATGTTACATATACACTAAGAATAGTGTTATGCATGTTTTGAGCACTTGATATCATGGTATTCTTACATGGACTTTTCGTACACTCATAGTGGATATCTCACTTGAAACCTAAATTTCTATTTTGACGTCAAAAATAAGCAAGGGGGACAAAAGACCTCAAAGAGAGCCAGGGTACCCAGCTTCTGAGGCCTCAGAGGCGTGGACAGCTCCAAAACTTGGATCCATGGCTGATCTTGGCCTAATTGGTAAACTAAAACCTTTTGGGAACTTGGTTACCATGTCACAACTACTGTAAATCTTAAGATAATAGCAAGTAACATGCTATTTTGATGTGCCAAGGAGGTAAAAAGCTACTTAGACTCCTGTAACCATGTCAATTCTTAATAATTTTCTATGTAAAAACCCCAAAAGAGTAATCAAAACCCTTTTTGGACTTGTATCCATTGATTTACCTCATAGCAACCAGTGAAACACTTATATTTGCAATTCTACGTAGAAATGAGGTAAAAACTTCAAAAATTCATTAAAAATACAATTCTTAATGAATATTCCTGAAACTTTCAGGACTAAGAGAGAACTGTATTATCTAGGGTAAAACCAGAAAGAATTACAGTTTTACTTGTAAAATTAAAAGTTTTACTTACAGTCCATGTTTGACTATTCTACATGAAAGACTGAATTTTCAAAAATTTACAGTAATTACAACCTGTGATTAAATTGGCAATAAAATTGGTAACTTTGAGAAATCAATGACTATTTTGTAATAAAACAAGATTTACAGATGTTACTCCTTTTATTCTTAACTATATTGGGGTTGGTAGTCATGTAAAAGCATCAATTAAGTAATTATGATAATCTTATGTGACAACAGATGATGCAATCAATAATCCAAAAGGGTTTATTGCTTTCTCACTCACTGGTTTTTCGGTTTGCTTCATGGCATGCCTCTGTGAGCTGTTTTTGACTTAAAAGAGGTCTCTTCTTGCTGTTTTTTCCACATCATCATCTTATTATCATTTAAACCATTATTACCAACAAGTAAGTATTAGTCAAAGCTATTCTTAAGTGTTTTAAATCTTTCAAAAAATCAATCAGAAAGACCTGAAATCATAGAATCCAACTATATATTGTTGTAATACTGTTATAAATTCATTTTGATCCTTAAAACCCGCAATTCTACGTCAAATCTCTCCATCTTATCTTTCAATAAGTTCTTTGGAATATTAGTGAGTGATTTATTCTTGATTCTTAAAGTTTTTCTCTAAATTTAGTTTTCTTCATGAATTATCATCATAATTATTCTTGAAAAAGATAAATATATATTAAAATAATTTTATTATCTTAATAAAAGAAGTTTTATTATTAAAGTCTTCTTGTAATTGATTCTTGTAGACAATTACTTGCTCACTGTTAAAATCACTAGTAGTGTTTAACACGTGAAAGAAATAATTCTTTAATTATTTAATTGTGGTTATAATAACATTTTTTGTTATTATATTTCATAAGAACAGTCATAGTACTACTGATTAATAATAATATTATCATCAGTTTCATAGACACATCTTACATGAACCAACCAAAAATCCATTCAATTTGATTAGTGCTATCAACATTGCCACAAGTTGGACGGTTTCAACCAATGATGCAAATGAATTTTTTGAACATTGGAAAAAATTCTGCCTTTTCAATCAAAACCTGTTCCAAAAACAGAAAATTAAACCAAATCCCCATTTTGCTGATCATATTCCCGAACTCTTCCAATGTTGGGGCCCAGCGCAAGCCTCAGCCACATGGTGTCATGAGTGCTTGATTGGAGTATTTGCAAAGATCCCAACAAATAACAAAATATGTATGTCAATTCATAAGATCAATATATTCTCATTGATTAAACACATTACCTGAATAAGACCAACTTCTTGCAACTCTGAGTAGATTATTTAGATAAAACCTTACTTCAACATATCAGTTTCAGTTCCAACCTTTCTGTTCTCCTGAAATCCCCATCTGTCCCATGTGAAATAAAACAAATTTTCAAATCACAACCTCCTTCCCTGTTCAATCACCAAAAACAAAACAAACCATCCTGCCATGACCAAGAAAATTATGATTTCCTGGTTGAGTACTTACAGAATTTTCATTCCACAAGGGAAATAGTTGAATGGATCTGCTTAGACACTATCATACAATCCACAAGTCATCCCAGTTCAAGGATTGTCTCACCTTGGTATTTTCTAGTTTCAAACATTAATATTGGGAACAATATATTTTCAACTGAATCCAAAAATGTCAGCAACAGTTTGATATGTTTTCTGAGGGGCAACTCACAATGTTTTGGTGCTATTAATAGCATTTTGAAATTCTCTGAGCCATCTTGCATGCTGAACAATAACTTTCTAATATTAAAAACTTTGAAGATTTATTTGAATTTCTTACCAGATTGGCGGCATCTCAATATTTGTAAAGCTGTTGGTTTTGATGATGGAAAACGTATTATATCTGAAGAAGAAATAGAAGGTAACTGTGGATTTTGTGATAACAAAGTTATGTCATGTGGACTGCTTGTAATGAGAAAACAGTTATTTCATGATACTTAGTCTACAAAAATGCAAATCTCTCAGATTAATTAGCAATTTTGCTAGTGAAATAAATGCGTCAAAATTTGGTGACAGAGACATGCCATTGTGACAAGAAAAGCCAATTATTTCACATTGCCACAAAGAAATTACTATCTTGACATTGGGTACAGTGTGAATAAGCAAATTTGAATGATCAAATGTCCTACACACTCACCTAACCAGCATACAAAATGTCCAACTGCGCCATCATAATGTTGAAAGGCGAATCGGCCCTTACACATACCCTTACGTGACCGCCCCTGCACGGGCACACGCACATGCTTATGCACCCGCCCCTGCACATACACACGCACGCTCACGCACCCGCCCCCACACATGCACATGCACACACTCACACACCGGCCCCCATGCATGCACACGTACACTCTCACACACCCACCCCCGCACATGCACATGCTCACACACCCGCGGTATTGTGCGGCGGGCTCTACCATTGTCATCTGAAAAGTGACAATCCCATGGAGGCGGAGTCTTTTCATGGATGACCTGGTGAGGTCAAACCCCCCCTCTACATCAAGACTTGCTGAAGGACCTCTTTGATGTGTGCGTGTGGAAACAGGCGGGTCTTGTGTAATTTTTACCAACTTTCATATGGTTGAGGGAGAATCAGGTGGTGAGGAATCTCAGTTGAAGGCACAGGGGAATCAATATTGGTGGATGTCACAGAATTTGGTTTAAGACCAGAGTGTGACATGTGCTTGATGTTTGCTTGATGTTTGCTTGACTTTTATCCTGCTTGATGTTTGCTTGATGTGAAGTCAATCACCGACAATTGACACAAGATTTGCCCTGGCGAGTTTAGTTACTCCCAGAATTCCTGGTGCATCTCATTTTGATTAGTTGCATCCACAAAGGGAATCATGTGGAGCAATTGGTGATGCTCCAACAAGCTCTGGTTGATGGATTTGTGGACAATGGCATGAGGAATCATTAGTGTTGGTCACAAGTCAGTGAATTCCTTGTGAGCCTCATCGTGGGAATGGGGGGAGGAGGGTATTGGGTTCTCAGAGGCAACCAGAGGTATATCTGGGGAAGGAACCAGGGGGGATATGACAGGCATATCATTGATGATGATTATGGGGGGTGGAGAGGGACAAGCTGGAGATGGTTGAAGGAGAGTGAGGAAAGGTTGAGGTAAATAAAGAAGGTGAAGTGGGGACTTACCAAAAGGTTCCTCTAAGCATTGCCTCAGAGCCACCTCAGGTTCAGGCTCACGAGTCGGAATGTCCTCATGTGGTTTGTAAGATGGACTGGGCCAGGAATAGGTGGCTCTACAAAAGAAGGAAGAGTCAGTTCACTTGAGTCAAAAGTGGAAATTAAAGGAAATGTTTGCCGCTTACCACAGAATAATTCCTCGGACCATTGGGTACCACTCAGGCATGGAGTTGGTTGCCGCAGAGTTTTCTTGCAAGGAAAACTAGGAACAGGGGATTTGGTTGTTTTTGTTCTATGGTTAATAGAAAAGAGTCAGTATTCTTGAATTAAGAGAAATGAGTTAAGGACAAGAAAGAAAACTTACTTCAGATTTTGAACCCCATGGGTGACAATCAGCCCAAGCTTGAATGTCCTCTTTCCATTGCCATGCTTCATTGGCCGGATAATCACTTTGCTCCAGTCAAGGCGTGAAGTGACCATCAGATGGTGGCCTAGGAGGGGGGGTGGACAAATCAATACTTGAGGGGACAGGGCTAATTGTCCATAATTGTTCCTGTCTGCCTGTTTGGGGTCCTGGCGTTCATTCCTGCTCCGGAATGCTTTCATCATTGTCTACCACAAAGGAGTCCTCACAACAGCATCTTTGTTGGGAACTCCTCTGGCCCAGTCGGGAAGGGTCGGACAATGAACAAGCATTTCTTGTGGGCTTGTAGGCAATCATCACAAGCATCTTTTGTGGTTGAGGAGCAAATGCAGGGGATACCCCACTTACTGCACAAAGTGCATGACATCAAAAAAAAGACAAATGAAGTTAATAAGTGAATATAAAGGAATATTTCAAGCAAAGGGGAAGATGTAAAATTATTTATGAATTTCAAACACAATCAAAAAAAGGCTCTAGCCTGATGTTCTTCAAAGTCTGGAAGAAAGTCATCAAGAGGATTTATTATTAATATTGGAACATAATATCAACAAAGGCTTTAAATGAAGGAGACGCACAAGTTGTATAGAAGGGTGGTTCTGGATGTATAAGTGGAAAAAAAACAGCAAAAAGACAGGAGAGTGGGGTTAGTGGTGTGAAATAGAAAACAGTGGAAAGGCAGGAAGAGGAAGGGAAATACACACAAGAATGAGAAGATCAGGTGAGCTGGGACAAAGTGGAGTGGGTAAGAAAAAAGTTGAGGGTGTGCCAGGAAAAGATGGTATTTTATACCATGGTGAAGCTCAGCCAATCTCAGCAGTCTCAGCACCAGCCAAAGTCTCAGCTTCAAGGCGTGTTGGGAGAATTGAAGTTCAGTTGCAGCCAATGCTGCAACTGAGAAGGGAAATGCCCGTATGAGGCAGAGGAACAAAGTGGTTCTGGCGGAGTATTTCAATTGATTGAATTGTCAAACTCAGTCAAATCCCCTTTGTTGCCTTAAAAAGCCACTCAATTTCCTGGGAGGGCTTTGTAAAAGTGCATGGTGGGTGCAATCCACAAATGCCCTATGCAAATTGGGACATGGCGCGTTTGGTCACAGGTGACTGTGGCAAGCATACCAGCCTTATGTCTGGGTAATAGTGTTTGAACAAACAGTCAGGTGGCTGTATGAAACGTGAATACAGCATGAGCTTGGGTTGGCCCATTGCGCAGGTCTGCATTGGTCATAATTTAAATGCTCAGTGGCTGAAAATTGGAATTGCACATTTGTTGAGCTATTGAGATAACAATATCAAATTTACCATGCTGAGAAATTGCTTGGTCATCTTTGTAAGCACACAATCTGAGCATTTGGCACAGCATTGGAAGACATTTCAGCCAGGCGCCGCATTTTACAAGCTTTGGTGAAGTGCTCAGAAGTGGGCCTTCCAATGAACTATTGCAAAAAGTCTCCCAACCATGGCTTCACCCAAAGCTTCCACACTGAGATTTTGAAAACACCATGCTCAGCTTGAATGTGCAAGTTGGGTGAGTCACAATGCTAAACTTTGGGCACATGAGCTACATGTATGCAAACAATTGGAAAGTGGATACCAATTGGTAATATGCATTCAGGCAGAAGTAGTATTACAAAATCCTAATTTGTACAGCCAACATTGTAGTATTTACACCTTTGTACATGTATGCTGCAGGGCAGAGAAAAACCTTTAAAAGAATGTAACATGCAATCATGCCAAGCCATTGAGTCAAGTTTATGAAAGGCATCCCCTTGATGCTGCTTTTTGAAGAGCTCTTACTAACTACCACACATATTCTGGAGTATTCCAAGTTAATGTAAAGGTGGATATTGGGATGACTAATGCTTTGGGTCATATGCAAATGATGGATTCACTCCAGTGCCAAGGTTGGCGCAAAGTATGACTGGCCCCCCTTGTTTTTTGCGCCCGGAAATTGTCAGGCCGCCACATGCCTTCATATGCACCCTCCCACAGATCATAAAAAGGAAATCTTCACATGCCTGGCGGACCTTTTATGTCCTATCTTCCAACCAGCTATTTGCTTGCGCAGGGAAACCTGAGGCCAATCAGAGTTCATTGGCTTAAGCCTAATATGCATTAGCATAACCCCCGCTTATGATCCCTGAGGCTGGTTATAATTGTGTGGGGATCTGCCACTGGAGGTAATATTCTGGAAATTCTTACATACGGCGCAGAACTATTGGCGCCTGTCTTTGAGCCAAAAAATAGCTTGGGGGTGGGCCATTTCTCCAGAGATTCTCAAATGCATGAGGGAAAAAATCTGATGGCAATCTGAGTGGATTAGTAACAGCCTCAAACGCAATAGGGGTGAATGTGGAAGTGTATCATGGCTCACAGCCAGCTCCCTCTTTTATCAAGCCACACATTCCCCCCTGGAATCCCAGTAGGATTCAGTCCACTAGAATTTCTGTGCAAAACAAAACTCATGTTTGGTGGCACACCACCAAACATACCTCACCCGCCCACGCAAAAAGATCCCCACAGTGAAGTTTTCCCTTTCCACCGCCACCATTTTGCAGTAGGTCACTGTACAACAATTAACCTGGGGAAGATAAACTTACTGTTTGCTGTCACACCAGCAAACATGGCTGCATGCCTCTAATATGCCACCGTACAAGAAGTTGTTCCAACCCAACCAATTTCAGATATGTTAATGTGAATCTTGGACCACCAAACCTGGGGTAATACAAAGCAGATCCAGCATTAATATTGGTTGTCCCACATTCTTGCCACCTTGCCTTGATATATAACCCAAATTGGATATGAAAACTATAAGTCCAATAGGGCCATCTTCCTAATGACCACGCAGGTCACCACAGGCCATGCCCCTTTGAGCCTATTTCTGCCTCTCATATAGGCTCCCCACCTGTGCTTATTGGTCTTCATTCCCTTGAGCTAACCCTTCCTGATCATATCATTTCACACTGTCCCCAAATAATTCTTACTAGCCATCATGTCAACCCCTTCACAACCACTTTGCATTGGGATGATTAATATTTGTATTCAAATAAATAGTGATATAACCTCAAAAATCAATAATTGCCGCTTAGATTCTTGGATTATCCTATGGCACAATCAACAAAACATATCTGTATATCTCCCAAATCACCAAAATACTATTGGCTCTCTCCCTGGAACCCTTTCCAACACATTGATACCATTCCTTGGGGATCCACAAACATTCATGCACTGTGGTCCTGGTGGGAATGGATTCAAAATTTCCAATCCAATCCTACTCAAACATTATTTGTTGAAGGAGTATTTATGACTGATCAGCATGATCCTTCCTCATCTCAGAAACCCAATCCAGCTGTGATGTTCTTCACATGGTATCCAAACATTCTTTTCATAATTGAAAGTTTTTGCAAACATGACTTCAAGCTTAAAATGCCTAAAGAATATGAATGTAATACTCATAGTCAATTTCAACTTTTTACTCCCACATTTCCCAATTCAAACTTGACGCCACCCTCATATCCTGCTCTTTTCTCATTGACTTCAAAGCAAAAACTCATACAATTACCCAGTGGATCAGACATTCCCATGTTTCAAACCCCCTTCCTCCCTCATCAAAAAACCAGACTAATGTTTCTCTGGAATCGAGAAATCCCCAATTGAAAATCAGAAAGTAACCTTTGGGTGGCCTCACCTTGTGGATCCCCTTTTGATGCCAGGCATATAATTAAAAACAAGGTCCTCAGCTGATTCAGATTTCTTTTGACCAATACCCCTCTGGGATGAATGCTTGCAGATGGTATGTGATTAGGTAAAATCATTTGGGCAATTGCTCTACTTTGTACCTACAAGGAGAGGCTAATTACAAACCCCCATTTCTCCACGCCCACCATTATCATCTTCCCACATTGCTTAATTACCAACTGGCAATCTGAAATATCCAAGAATGCTCAGACTGGAGAGCTGCAAGCCAAAATCTAACATGGTCCCACTCGTCACTCATTATCCAAGGCCAACATCTTAAAATGTGATATCATCATCACTTCTTAAAATACTATCACCCAATAATATAAACAAACCAATACCTCTACATCATTCATTTTTAAAATCCATTGGCATTGTATAATTTTGTATGAAGCACAGTGAGTTTCTGATCTTTTAATGATTCAAATGATCTATTATATCCAATAACCCTTCCCTCATCTTATAGCAATATTTTTTATCAATACACTCAAATTTGTTTAACAGGCACAGCTATTCACAGCACCATTTAGGACCTTTTTTTCATAATATCATTCATCACCCAACACCAGAGCTCAGATCAAGATAATTGATCACCATTAATCCTGAATAGTCTTTCCAAGGGTAGGGATGATATTTTTTCATTTGGCAATGCGGAATTTAAGCTTGCCCCACACCAAAACCACACACCTCAGATCCCTCCCCACAATTAGCCATAATTATGAACTGCTCCCACTTAACCCAACAATGAATTAAGAAGATTCCACATTATAAAAAGAATTCCTATCATCCAAAAGCAAAGGACCAGGAGAATTCTTCAGAAATATTAATAAGCTACAAATATTTTAGAACCATCACATAATGCTTAACACAAGGGCGGATGCGGATTTGGAAGACCACAAGGGAAGGAGCACTCAGGATAACCCCTCAACAATCACCGATTTATTGTGGATGTGGAAACATGCATTATGAGTATTCAAATTGAATACCTCCTAACAAACTTACTGAAGAACAAAGAATCAAGGTGTGGTCCAACCAAATCAGTGGTTTACACCCAATGGACCCAATTTCTTGATTTGTGAGTTAATACAGATATGCATCCATTACCAATTGAATACATCTGACCATTTATTTATGGTAGAATTGGTATTGCACTTGGCAATCACTCTATCCTTTCAGCACAAATTGAAGGAAAAATTACAGCATGAGCTCAGGAGAAGGAATGGAGAATTTCTTCAATAATATTGAATGTGAAGTACTGATTGAATCCATTTCTGCATCTGTAACTGGCCTCAACATAACTTGCAATAATATTGTCCATTTAATAGTGGGGGGACCCCCAAGATTCTACTCTGTTTTTTGGACTCTAACATCCACCTTTCCAGGAGCCCAACTAAAACCCAGCTATTGACGCTCAGGCTGTTGATTGACTGCATTGTATTGGCCAAAAACAACCTGTGAAGGTCATTCAGTTGAGGTCAACATGCAGAAGGTACCTTTCAATCTCATCTTTGTCCCTGATTGTATTACTATTCTGAAATCTTTCTTCATTGGAATCCCATATTCCAATCACCAATAGGTCCAAGAAAAGAAAAACTCATTAACTGTTGTGGAACTCCTTTTAGTGTGGGATTGGATAAGGCAATCCTTGAGGGGGAAATAACAGGTAAACAGTTTTGAATTGCTGAAATGATCCTGTCACCATGGGTGCTAATGGTGTTTTAGCTGCCCCTCTGAATATACTAAACATTCTCCCTAAAGAGCTCACAAATCAATATTTAAGATTGTGGCTTTACAACTAGACAAGACTTTTTAGCAGTCTCTATCAGACCTATTCAATAATCAGCCTAATGATAAAATAATAATACTAATTTAGATAAAATAATTTCAAAAGATGAATTTGTAGGTGATTTTAGGATAATAAAGTAATAATTCAGTAAATTAAATAATAGATATAATAGTACTGAGTGGTGATTTTAAGTTGTTTTCTTTGTTGAAAGTATTTTGTTTTAATGGATAATAGCTCAATATGAGAAAATTTAGTAATAGTGATAATATATAATAATATTGTTTGATAGTTTAAATAGTTGTTGTTGGTAAATAATATTGATAATATGTAAAATATGTTTTGTGATAATAATAATAGTGATATAGATTTTCTTCTAGTGAGAAGAGTAGAATATAGATATTTTGTGTAATATGAGTATTTCACTAATAGATGAATTTATAATATAGGCAGACCTACTGTTAACTACAGCTATTTATAAACCACTATTTAGTGTAATTTAATAATAATATTTTCTAGATTAACCTACTAGTAAGGGATGAATAGTTATTCTCCTTCTTGGTATATAACTAATTGGATTCATTCATGGGGAGAAGAGGAGAAAATGAGAGAGCAAGGCCTCCTTTTATGTTGTGAGAAGTACCCATGGGCTCTCCATGTAAAGTTTTATTCTTGCCCTTGAGATAATTTTGCTGGTGTAGATTTTTGTAACAAAAGTCAGATGACCTATCTGTTATACTGCATTAGTAATCTTGCACAGCCTTGAGAGATTAATTCTAGTGTGTAAAATTGGGAGTGGTATCATATGACTGAGATATTTTCACCATTTGTTTGGTCAAAATTAAGATTGAGATGTTTTTGTTTGGTGGGGATTTTGATAACAGTATCAGATGACTTCTCTTTTGCACTGCTTTAGTCAGCTTGCATAGCCTTGAGGAATTAATGCTGGTGAGTAAAGGATGAAGATGGGGTCATGTGAATAAGCCCATGCAAAATTTGTTTGTAAGGTTTATTTAATTCCAGGTGATTATGCTGTGAAATGTGGGGATATCTTCTTGAGTTTTAATTCTTGATTACTGTAATTGCTGTGTACTTTACAGTTTAGTGTATTTTCCTTGAATGCAGCTAGTTGAATTTTAATTAAGTTGAATTCTAATAATCCTGTGGCTGTGTAATTTCCAGATCTTATGCATGTGGACTGCATAAGTCTTATTTGGCCTTCTGTATTGTTGTGTAATTTTTAAGTTTTCTTTTTTTAGTGGATTTTCCCATCTATTGAGTTGAATTGGATACTGTCATGTGATCCTTGTGTCCCATGAACTGTATTTGGCTACTGTGATTCTTAGTAATATAATATTCTTGATGGATTTAGAGTGGATATGATGTTACAATGTTACTTTTCCCATGTAATTTTGAGTTTCTGTATGTATTAAGCCTATTGTTGATTCTGTAAGGCTTATATGTAGGTTTTCTTGTATAATTCCATAAGATTGGATTCCCTATTATTTATCTGATTGTAGAAATATGTTGATTATTTCAATTCTGAATGCCAATTCTTCCATTCCTCCCTACTATTGATGTTATTCCTGAGTGTGTGTGATCTTTAATCATGGCCTTTGAGTGGTGATTTCCTGAATTAGTCATTTTAATCTTGATTTTCCAACTGTTAATTTTCAAAAATTTCTTGAAACTGGTAAAAAAAGGTAAGGAATACCACATCCCCCTCTCCATTTAATGCTGTCCCCAGCATTCCAGTTTCAAGTACAATATCCTGGGTTCATAAGTGAGAATCTTATTTCTTTAAATTTTTATTTTAATAAGTTTAGTTGAAAATTCCATTGATGGCTTGTTATATTGATTTGGAATCTCCATTTCTTCATATTTGATTTGTACCCTGTTGTTGCTTCTTGTTTGTGTGTTTATCCATGTTAATGTTGTCCTATATCATCAATACTGATTTAGGGTAATTTCCCTCTCCATTTGATAAAAAATCCTTCCTGCTATTAATAACTCCTTTTAATCAATTGTTTCCACCAGTGTTGCCATAAAATAATATAAATGAATAATAATAATAATAAATTGGTATAGTTTAAGGTCTTATCCAGGACCTTTGCTTGAGTTCTTGAAGTTTCTTTGATAAAAAAATGATTTAGACAGTTTAAGGTCTTATCAAGGACCTCTTCTTGAAGTAATTTGGTTGATAAGATATAAAAAATGATTTGGACAGTTTAAGGTCTTATCTAGAACCTTTTATTGATTATTGATTTTGAATAAGTACTATAAAAGGGTTTTTCAGACAGTTTAAGGTCTTATCAAGGACCATTTATTGAGTTAATTTGTTGATGATAAATAAATAAATAAAAATAGAATATTTGGACGGTTTAAGGTCATATCAAGGACCTTGTCTGATGTAATTTTGTTTGATGATGAACAAAAAATAAAGAAAATTTAGATATTTAGAGAGTTTTAAGGTCTTATCAAGGACCTTTTCTTGAGTTGAATTTTGTTGAAGTGTCTTGATGAAAGATAAATCAATTATTCAGACAGTTTAAGGTCTTATCTAGGACCTTTTATTTTAGTTCTTGAAGTTTCTTTGATAAAAAAATGATTTAGAAAGCTTTAAGGTCTTATCAAGGACCTCTTCTTGAAGTGATTTTGTTGCTTAATTTTGGAAATAAGGATCTTAGATAGTCTAAGGTCTTATCCAGGACCTTTTCTTGAGTTGATTTTGTTGAATGGTATTGATAAAAGATAAAGTAATTATTCAGACAGTTTAAGGTCTTATCTAGGACCTCTTCTTGAAGTAATTTGGTTGGTATTATTGTTTTACTAATTTGATTGATTTTGGTGAGTTTTGTTTTGTTGTTTTTACTTTTATTGTATTTAGCAATATTGAGTCCCCATATGTTCTTGAGTAAAATTAATACCCATGTCATCCTCTTCATGACAGCTCTACACTATAACCCATTTATGATCATTAAATGGGCAGGCACTCCCTCTCCATTTATTTATTTATTTATTTATTTATTTATTTATTTATTTATTTATTTATTTATTTATTTATTTATTTATTTATTTATTTATTTATTTATTTATTTATTTATTTATTTATTTATTTATTCATTTATTTATTTATTTATTTTTTTATTATAATAATAAATTTGAATTAATTTGAATGATAATTATAAGTTTAATTTAGTTTAAATAATAATAATACATTTAATTTTATATAAATAATAATATTATTATTTTTAATTTAATTTAATAATATTTATTTTTTTAGTTTTTTTTTTTGAAGTAACTGGGTGTGAATACTTCACTTTTGAAGTGTTTGTTTTTGTTTTCTAGGCGAAGGTGTTTCTTTCTTCTGCCCGCTCAATCTGATTTTCTTATTATTTTTTTATTTTTTTTATTTTTTTTTGATTATTTTATTATTAGTTTTTTTTATTTATTTTTATTTTTATTTATTTCGCAATGGTTCTTTTTCTTTTGTTATTATCATTTCTTCTTATTGTGGCTTCTTCCTTCCTCTTTTGACGCCACATCTGGTTATTTCTATGTTGCGGTTGGTTTCTAGCAATGTCAATCCTTATTGTTGGCCGTAGTTACTTTGGTACGTTATTTTATTTTATTTTATATTTTTTTTTCTTTTGACAAGGTATTGGCGGGTTTCCACGGATGTAACGCCGTGGCATGCATGGGTTTTGGGGCATATTCTCAGCGAGGTGTGTCCTGTTTTTTTTTTGTTTTTTTTTATTTTATTTTATTCATTCTTTATTTATTTATATCTTTTTTTTTCTTGGATCATAATGCCTAATTTAGTGTATTTTATGAATACATCCGATGATGGTCAAGAGTCCATTAATTATTGTGTTTTATAGGGGGATCCATTATTTGATCAATTGTGTTCGTGTCACAATGCTGTCTGCCAGACCTCAGCAAAGGGAACTCTTGCCAAAAAGGCTATTAAACTGGTTGAAAGACCAATTAATACTGGCAATTTGTAGATCACATTCCACCATGTGACAGTACCCCTGGGTTTAGGGCACTGCATCCCAAAGTGCATTTAACTGATGGTATTACCCATGTGACCCTCATGGAGTTACATTAGTCACAACGGGAGCCTACAAGGAACCCCCAAGGGGTGGAACCCTTGTACGCCAATGGAGCGGAAAACCCAGCTATTTCTGGTTGTTTGATTGAGACCCCTCCTTGTCTCCAACCGGAATCGAACCCATGGGGTTGGTAACCGGTTTATTGTCACAATTCTGTCAGCCAGACCTCAGCAAAGGGAACTCTTGCCGAAAAGGCTATTAAACCGGTTGAAAGACCGATTAATACTGGCAATTTGTAGATCACATTCCACCATGTGACAGTTTGACACAATCATCCACAACTATTCCCCCCGCTTCCTCTATTCGGATTACAAGTTTGCCTGAAGTTAACCTTGTTCAATCGACCTTGGCTATTTTTAACGAATCAATCCACCCAAATAATCCTTCTCCTGTTTGCACCAACAATATTAATGGGCCGACTTTGTCTGAAATCACATCCATCTTTTGAAATCCAGTCTCTCCTTTGGTTGATAGTTCCCGGATTTCCTCACCTATTCCCAATCCTCTACCTCCTTACGAACCCCGCGCTGTTTCTCCTTCACCTCCTACCTTACCATCACGTTGCGACAATCATTTCAACCAAATTTACGAGGCGTTTGATTGTCTGTTACAACGTTACGTTCAGGACTTCCACAAAAATTACCATGAAACAGCGGCATCATCATCTAATCCTACGGGTTTTTGTTCCTTGTGTTTGTCTTTACGTATGGTTATGGAGTTGTATAACCAAATGTCTGAGTAAGTTTTTTTTTTTAACTAATATGATCCTTTACAATGTAGGATCCTTGATGAAGAAACTGAATCATCGTCATAGAAGCTGGATGGCCCTAAAAAATTTGCTTTCTTTTTTTTTTTTTTTTTTTATTAGTTTGAAAAATACAATCAACCCCCCCAAAAAAAAATACATTTCATTTATTTTATTTTTTATTTTTTATTTATATATATATATATATATTTATATTTATATATTTTATTTGTTTTATTAGGTGTCTGGAATAAAAGGATTTGAAATAAAAAAAATAAACATGCTGCTTTTGAACCTGTTAGCTGTGAGATGAGAGAAAGGAAAGAAAAATAAAATAATAAAATAAAATAAAATAAAATAAAAAAAAGTCAAAATGAATGTAAAGATAAGAAAAAAATAATAAAAGTAAGACATAATACATAATTAAGTGAATAAAAATAAAAAATAAATAATTAATAGATAAAACAAAAAAAATTAAAATGTTGTTTTGATCTTTTAAGATTGTGTTAATAAAAATTATGGCACTCCTTCCCAGCCTCATGCTTAAATCTGACCTTTTTTATAGGATCCAGACTGCTGATATCTTCTTTATGATTAATGGATTTTTTCAATTTTAGTTTGGCCTGGTTATACCATTTTTCATCCCAAATTTCTGATTTTTTGTAATTTTGGTTGGCATCTTTTACCCAATCCATATATTGAGATAAATTTTGGTATTCCTTCAGACCTTGATAATTAGATATGACCTGTAATTTTTTATTCTTACTGATCCAAAGAAATTCTCTTTCTTCCTTGGTAAGTTTTTTTTGTTGGTTGCTGTGTTTTCATTTGGTTCTTTATTGAGTTGTTCCATCCATTTCACATGCTGAGGTGAGCATTGACAATCTTCCTTAGTTATTTTGTAAAGTTCAAGGTTGAAATTTTGATTCCTCAATGGCTGCCAATTGGTATAGCCTTCCCAGGGAAGTTGGTCTTCTGTAAGTAAAATTCCATCTAATTCAAATTCTTCCATATTTGTTGGTTCTGATAAAGCCTTTTTATACTGTTTCTTCTGTCTGTTACTAATGTATTTATTAATTTCTTCATTTTTATTCATTTGGCTTTCCTTGGCTTTGTCCAAAGAAAAGTGATTTGTTTCCAGATTCAAATCTGGATCATCCTTATCAGAGTGGAAGTGTGGGGTAGGTGAGTCTTCCTTCTTGGAATTGGCTGAATTATTTATAGAATTTGACCTATATTTCCTTTTTCTCTGTTTTGTTTTCCATAAGATATTGTTCCATAGAACTTCTGGTGTTGGTACAATCTTAAGGTTTTAGTTTAATTGGTTCTTCATTTTTAGTAATGTCACTTTCTTTTTCTTCAATAATCACTTGTTTGATGGCTTTATTTACAGGTTGTATTTCCTTATTCAACTCTCTTCTTGGGTTGAAATTGTTAAGGTGTTGAGAATATTCTGGGAATGTTGGATCCTTATTGGATGTATGGATATGACACAGGTTATTTTCTATGGGAAGAAAAGTCTCTGATTCTTATTTTGGGTCCTGAATTAGCTCTTTGGACAATTCTTGTTCTGATTTTCTTATTTCAATTTCTGACTTATTTAGGTTTTTTTGATAATATCTTTGTTTTCCATAATAAGCCTTGGGTCAATGTTTACCATATTTGAGGGGAAAGGTTGAATTTTTTGAGTTTCATAACTGTCCTGTTTGAGTTATGCTTCTGGTTTGAGTAACTTTTAAAATCAAATTAGTGGACTGGTTGCTTCTTGTGGTAAGAGTGATTTATTTTTATCCCCATTATTTTTGATGTTGGGTTTTCTGGATGCTTTCTTAAAATTGGCTTGACCATAATCATTTCCATTTGTTGATTGATTTTCCATGATATATTCCAGTTTTTTGTTTAATTCCTCAGATTCTTTAGGCTTTGAAGTTGAGCTATCACTTTCTTCCTGAACTAAAGAGTGGTCTTGATGTTTGAGATCCTTATTTATGGTAATTTTATGTTTGAGAGAAATTTCTTTTAAGGAATTTAATGCTGATGTATTAGAATTAGAGTGAAAATTCCTTTCTCCCACTGTGACATTAATTATTGACATAACTGGTTTTACACTTGATTTCCAATTATTCTTAAATATTCCCTTTGAAAGGTACTTTAATGTTTTGATAGGTGAAAAGAGCTTGGTGAGTGATTTCCTTCTGATGTCTTCATGATTCTTGAAATTATCATGGTTTATGGCTTGAGATACTTGGCTACAAGTGTTTCCATTTTCTTTTCTTGGGATTGTAACTCCTGTAATACTTATTTCTTTAGACCTTGGCTTAATATCTTCTGTACTAACTGAGGCTAATTCCACTCTTATCTCCACTTTTTCTTTAGATTCATTTATTTCTTCCTTAAATACTTGAGGATGTTCTTCTGAATTTCCCTGATTGTTGGAACCTGGTTCTTTTTCTACTGTTAATTCTCTCCAATCTTCTAATTTGGAAACTGCACATGTTTCCATTCCTGCTGGTGGGTTTTCTCTCCATCCTACTTTCTGTGGTGAACAAATAGGTAAGCAAAGCCTTCTTCCATCTGGCTCTATATAACTGAATATTTCCCCTTTTTGTTGAGAAAAGTCTAATCTGATGTTATTGTCTGCAAGGAAGGGCCTTCCCAATACTGTGTGTACTGCTCCCCTTCCCACAAAAAGGTGTTTATTTCTTTCTTCCCCAGTAACTAGAGTAATTGGGGTAAATTCTGCTAATCCAACAATTGAAGTACAGTGACCACCAATTCCCCTTAAATTCATGTTGAGACATCTTGTGGTGAGTCCTGCTTTTATTGCTGAATCTTCTGGTATTATGTTCAATTATTTTCCTGTATCTACTAATGCCATTATTTCATGTCCTTCTTCACCTAGGTACACTTGCATAAATCCCAATGGACAGGCATAATGCAATTTAGGTTGTTCATAATCTCCTAAATGGTGGTTTATGAGTTTGGTTTGAATTTCCTTTGTGTCAAGTGAGTTGATTGAGTTTCTTTCTTCTGTTGTCAAATTTTTAAGCTGGTTGATAACTTTGGGTGACATGATAAGAACTTGTTCTAAGGTGAGATTTTCTTTCTGATCCAAAACCTTCTTGATAATTTGACTCATAACCTCTTGAAATTCTGTGTTTTCTTGCTTGATATCCTTGTTTTTAATGGTATTTTGAGTCAATTCCTGCTTTTCAGAATCCTGCTTTTCTTTAACTTCTGGGATAACTTATTCTTCACCTTTGATCTCTTGAGGTTTTTTGAACTTAGTGGGAATAATTGTTTTTTCCAATGTACCATGTTCATCTTCAATATGGGCTCCAGGTATGTTTGGCTTCTTTTTGAGTGGTGTTTTGATTGTTTTTGGTTATGATTTTGTTGGCTCTTGACTTGGATGCTCATTTCTTGAGGATCTTTGTCTGGTGTTTCTCAATCCATAATTATTGAGGAATGGATCATTGGCTGAGGATATAGTTGGTGGCTGCCAGCTTCCCCAATCTTCAATTTTGGCTATGGCTGTTGCAATGTCATTTTTATTTGCTTGTATTATGTTTACATCTTTTGGTTGGTGTGTTGATTCTTTAGCTTCATTTTCTTTTCTTTTCTTGATAGGTTCTTCCTGTTCTTTTGCAAAGTCTCCCACTAACCTTTTTGGAGATATTTTTCCATCTGTTGGTAATCTTTGCCAGTTGGGAAACAAAAATCCACCTCCTTGTCTGCTGACCCATTTCTTATTTTGATCATCAAAAAGGTAGTTGCATCTATTCACTGAATGTCCTTCCTCCAAACAGTAGTAACATTTGACATAGGGTTTTGGTGCATTTTGGGCTGGTGAATAGGGAGTATGCCTTTTTGAAAAGGGTGGTAAGTTTTCCTTTGGGTACCTTGATTTATTTTCCTGCTTGAGTACCTGACCTGTTTTACTTTGAGGTAGTACTGCTTCTGTCAATTCCTTAATTTGATTAATAAAGTCCTTTATTTCCTTCTTTTCTTCTTGATCCTGAATCCTAGGTCTTTGTTGTTCTTTAATTTTAATGTTAAGTTCCTTCAGTTGATTTAAGGCATTTTCCATGGTGTCATCTTCAAATTGAACTTTCTTTGCTTGTGTCTTATCTATATGTGGCTGATTTAATTCATAATGGGAGGTTATGTCTCCATCTCTGTCCCTTGATATAATCACAGTTTCTAGCTCTTGCTCTATATAGCTCTTCAATACTTTCATTTCTGGTACAATATATCCACCATCCCTTTCTTGGATCATTACCTTATCTCTTCTCATTTCCTTAATTATGGAGGTCCTGATTTCTGTTGAAAGACTGGCATAGAGCTCTTCATTATGCTCAACTTCCCTTCTAATGTATACTTATTTATACAGATAATTTGTGATCTTTTCATACTCTCCAATAAATCTCTTGTATTCAGCTAAGTTTCTAATTCCTCCTGCTCTTTTGGTATTATTGAAAAGCTTCTCCAAAGATTCTGGTCTATATCTTCTGTCTGGCTCTACTCTTCCCAATTCTGTAGTAAGTTCTTCTTTGAGTTTTGTCCAGTTCTTCTCTTCATAACCTTGCATTGCTTCAATTTTCTCCTTAACTTCTTCAGATGCTGACATAAAAATAACTTGTCTTGCTATATCTTCTCCACTAGCTCCTTCAATTTCAGCTGCTGCTTCCACTCTTTTTATGAATTTTTCTACTTCATTACCATCAAAAACAAGATTATAATCTTTAGCTCTTAGCTTAACAATAGGAGATGTTACCTTAGGGATTTCCTTTTGTAATGGACTTGGATAGTTTGGTGTAGTTAAAAATACCTTCTTTGGGATACTCTGTGATCTTTGTTCTGTTTTGGGTGTGGATGTTGCTCTAGGGCCAGGTGTAGGTGATATTGGTGAGTCTTAAGGCCTGACATGCCTTGGTAATGTGGGTTCACTTGGACTAGCTCCAGGTGTGTAAGATGTTTGTGTCACAGGGGCTCTTCTAAAATGAAGAGGGCCTGGCACTCAGTGAACAGACTTACTTATGGAGGGCTCAAAAGGAAATACTCAAATGATGAGAGTAATGGAGTAAGAGGATAAATTCCTAGTCATAAAATAATAAGTATAAAAGATAAGAGAGACAAAGCAAAAGCAATAATAAAGAGCCAACCACAAATAATCCTGAGTCACTGTTTCAACCTGTTCAGAAAAGAGAAAAGGGATTAATAAGGATATGGCCACCAGGACTCTACTGAACAGGTGAGGGAAGGCTAAGACTAACTTAGTAAATAATAAAATAATATTCCAAAAGTGAGAATAAAATAATATTAAATAATAAATCAACTATTTTAATTAACTGGGGGAAAAACCCCCAGGTGGGTGAAGAGGGGCTGGTATATGTGAGAAATACCAGCCTTGGAGTTTGAGTGTTGAGATACTTGTCTGTATGCTGGAAGAAGTTGGATGTGGGATTGAATCCTGTATTGGTGAATCCAATACAGGTTATACAGTCAATACAGGTATTTGCGCCTGTATTGATTACAGGCCTGTATTTGGTGAATCCTGTATTTGGGTCTTGCCTGTATGACTGTATTGAGGTTTGAAACTGTATTTGGATCTTGCCTGTATGAAAACTGTATTTGGAGAATCTTGAATGAAACCCCCTTGCTGATTGGGTTTTGAGGGGTATCAATGAAGTGATGATTGTGGAATATGATTGGTAATGCCCCTGCCTCCTTG
Organism: Austropuccinia psidii; assembly: GCA_023105745.1. NCBI lineage: Eukaryota > Fungi > Basidiomycota > Pucciniomycetes > Pucciniales > Sphaerophragmiaceae > Austropuccinia > Austropuccinia psidii. Next base: position 7,152,755 of record JALGQZ010000010.1, on the reverse strand, counting down.
GCTGTGACATTATCCCCCTCTTGAAAGTGGTGAGCTCTGAGCACCATAAGTACAGTGAGTCTTGATGAGCTTGAAAATAATCCATACAGTTCTTTTTCCCCAATTCCTTAAATTTATTCATTAAAATTTCTTCTTCAACCAATAATCAACAAAAATCCTCATTTGATCACCTGTAGGTATTTTCCCCTTGATCTTGAATTTGAATTCCCTCTTTCACTTCAAAATGCTTTCACTCTTCTTAAAATTTCTTCATTCTTGTCTTGAGTGTCTTCACCAAACTTTTCTTGAGTCCTCATGGCTTTTGAAAAGTGGGTGATTTGGGTTTGTGTCCCAAGAACACTGGATTTCATCATAATTTTCATCTTGAGGGTGTTGGCATAAAGTGGCCAACACTTGAGGTTTTGGACCATTTCAGTAGTCCTGGCCAAAATCCTTGATTTTGTGATTAGAGGGGATTTTGGCCAATTTGTGCAAAAATGCGCAAAATGCGCAAAGTGCGCAAGTGCGCATATATGCCAAAATGGCATATTTTGGTGGAAAACTGAAAAAATTTGATAAATGCTGAAAAAATGGCCTTATAAGGTGTTTTGGCCATTTTGCGCATTTTTGCGCAAAATGCGCAAAAATGCGCAAAATTTGCGCAAAGTGCGCAAATGCGCAATTATGATGAAATTGGCCAAAAAGGCCTTTTGAAGCCTTTTGACAAGATAAAAGGGCCTTTTGCGCAAAAGTGCGCAAATGCGCAAATTTGCCAATATGCATAATTAAGCATATTTTGATGAAAAATGATAAAATAGAGTAATTTTGAAGTTTTGAGGTCTGATGTGGCCATTTGCGCCAAAGCGCATAAAATCATGAAATTGGCCAATTGGGCCATTTGAAGCAGTTTTTCTCCTTGATCTTGATTTCTTCTTGAATTTCTTTCTTCTTATCCCCTTCTTGACTGGTCAATTTCCATAAATGCCTTGCTGACTTGCAATTGTCCATAAATCTCTTGGTCTTGAATTTAAAATTTTGACTTGAAGATGAGTTCAAGGCTGACTTCCCTCTGTGATTCCAATCACTCTGATTCCCCACCCTCTGTACTTTATGGTCCTGGTGTTTTTGATAACTTGAGGGAGCTTTCTGAAGAGAGTATGGCCCTTACAGAGATTTGGGACATCAATAAAACCTATAATGGTTTTAAATCTGTCAGAGTTATTGAACCACCCTGCACCAATTGTAAGAGGAAAGGGATTCCTTGTGTGGAATCTGCTACTGCTAGGTCCACCAGGTGTCAGTTTTGCAATCTTTGAAAAAGAAATTGTTCCCAAGCCCACTATAGCTTTCCTGAAGATTTTAGAAGATTATGGAGCAGCATCAAGAAGGGTGGAAGATTTGGATTGGAAGCTCCTGTTGATGAACCTCCCACCTCTGATGCCACCTCTGGTCACTCCAATTGTGAGTTGATTGGCCATAAAATTGATGGGTTACTGACTTCTGTGTTTTCTTTTCTTCTTCTTCAGTGACTGGATCTAGAATGAGGGGTGTCCAACAATGGAATAATACCAGTGGTTCCTGGGCAGCCATTGGAGGATCAATTCACCCCCAAGGAAATCCCATTGGAGTGGCCCCAGAGGTTCCCATTTTGGTCACCAGAAAAGATGGAAGACTTGGAAAATTGAAGAGAAATTTGGTGGTTCAAGATGAAAATGATACTGATGCTGAAGGAAGTGATGAGATTGATGGAGAAGAGCTTGAAATGACTACCCCAATCCAGAAAAGAAGAATCCAATCCACCTCACAATCCCCAGTCCAAGCCAGTACCACCAATAATGAAATGATCAGGTCCCCCCAACCACCTCAACTTCCAATTAGATCCCCAACCAGGCCCTCCACACTTGCGCCCACCTCTACCAATATCCAACCACCAGTGGCCAGCACTTCTAGAGACCCAATGTCTCCAGAACCTGAATCAATCTTTGAAACCCGTCGCCGCTGGAATATTACTGGCAACTTCACTGATCAAAAAAGGGTGAACAAGAAGGTGGTCACCTCTCTATTTGCTGAAGTTGATGCTTTAACTGAGGTGTTTGTTGATAAGGCCATGAAGAGTGCTATCACGGTGTGGAGGAAGTTTCTCTGCTTTCACTTTGGAGAATACATCCAAATATTTGTGATAAACAGGAGGGACTACCTTCAGCACAGTTTCAATCTCTTCTGGCTCTTCCTCCTCATCCCACTGCTCCTCCAGGGAGGCATGAAAAGATAAAGGAGGAAGGTCCATATCCCCTTGAAAGAGATGAAGTGAAGATATAGCAACATCTTCTCCAACATCTTTTATCTCTTTGAAGACTTCATCTCTTAATGGAAGTAATGCCTGAGAGGGAAAAATGGAGGGGTTATGGACAGAAGGAGGAAAGGAAGGTGTCTTAAGTTCACCAACCAGAGCAACACTGTTGACAGCAGTGGAAAAGTCATTACTAGGAGAAGGAATAATACCACTAGAATCCTTATGATTAGAATCATAGGTGATCAATCCATTTTTCCAATCAATAATGGGATTGAAATGGTAAAGAAAATCATAGCCCAATATAAGGTCTTCTCCCTTGTGTGAATCTATGATAAAGAAATCCCATTCAAAGCTTGGGAAGGAAGGTAAATCAACAACCCACTTGGTATAATGGGTGATGAACAAGGAAGTGGATTCACTGGAATCCAGACTGAAAAGAGGAATCTTTTCCGGGAGCTCTGACATGGTCAATGAGTACTTGAGAACAAAATTCTTTGCAATAAAGGAGTTTGTAGCACCAGAATCAATGAGAATACTATAAAAAATATCAGAGATTGAAGAAAAAATAAGAAATTTTAAAGATTTCTTGACACTAGTATTCAGAGTGCACAATTGTGCTCTTGAAGGAAATAAGTGAGAACCATTGAACACATCATGATTCCCACTCAGGCTTTTCCCTGCTTGCTAGGGAAGCCTTTTGATGACCCTTGCCTATTCTAAGGCCTCTTGAAGCATTTTTCAAATGGGTGTTTACCACCACAATAATTTCACAAGCCTTCTTTAATCCTCCTCTCCTTTTCAGAACCAATTAATTTATTGTCCTTATTGAGGAGAGCAGCATGAGGCTTGTCTTTGGACACTTGAAAATTCTTCCCCTTCTTATTCTTCTTGTGATAAGGCTTCTTTGATGATGAACTTTGAGGGGGCTTGGAGGAGTTGGATCCACTGATTGGAGGCTTCTTCTCTTGATGGCTACCCTTTTCCTTCTGCCTCTCATGGTACCTGGTATCTAATTCCAAGGTGATGTACATGAGTTCTTGAAGACTATCAAAAGTTCCAGGGTGAGAAGCCAATTGGTCCAACAACCTTGATGCCAAGCCTCTCCTATACACATGAATATAGGCTCTTTCCCCCCAGTCTCCAATTCTTGACATTAAACTTCTAAAATCAGCTATGTACAAGGAAACTTGACCACTTTCCCTCATCCTCAAATTGTCCAACTCTTGTTCAGCTTTTCTGACTTCATTGGGATCACCAAACAGAGTGAATAATTGGGTTTCAAACAACTGCCAGTTATTGAGGAGATAAGAAGGGTCTTCATTGGAGATATTTGAGAGGTAAGGTTCAATCCATTTGCCAGCTCTACCAGTAAGAAAAGAAGTTGAGTACAAAACCTTCTTCCTGTCAGAAAAGAAGTCTGCTGGGTCATTATGGAAAATCAATTGACAAGATTGAATAAATCCTCTCAATTTATAAGCTTTAGTACCATCAAAAGAATCAGGTGCCTTCATTGATGGAGTCTTGAATGCAGGGGCTTTTGAAGTGTCCCTTGGGGCAACTGCTTGAGTGAGTTGTCCCATAAACTGAGTCATTTGCTTCATCATCTTGAGGAAATTTGGTTCAGCTTGAGAGACAGAAGGTTGATTAGAAAGGGCTAGATTTGGAGCCTCAGGAGCTTCAGGAGCACCTGCCAAGGCAGCTGCCACTTCAGTCTCCTCAGATTCTTCCTCTTCCACAGACTCCTCCCCCTCCTCATCTTCAGCTTCCCCCAATCTACTTCTAGGCCCTTGAGGAATGCTTGGATAGCCACCCAACAGTCCAGAGAATGATCTTGATCTTCTAGACTTCACACCACCTCTTCTGGAGGGTGCTGCTCCTTCCATTGGTGGTCCTCTGTCCAAATTTGCACTCAGTTGATGAACTGATGGTGTGCGGTCAAGAGGAGCCCTTGCTGTAGGAGTGAGAACAGCTTGATGTCTTTGAGATCTTGTATTCTTGGCTGGAGGGCTATGCTGAACTGGCATCATGAAAGAAGAATAAATAAAACTTGATGATACTTTGAATAAAAGAAGGCTTGACCAAACAATCAAATGAAAATCTTGATGAACTTGAGAAATCAATCAATAATCTTGAAGTGAATCAATATGAATAAATCTTGAAGAGTGAATATGACAAAGTCAAATTCTTATGAATAATCAATTTCAATCAATAAGTCAAATCAAGTCAATCAAAATCAAATCAATTAAGTCTTGAGGAATTCAATCAATATCTTCAAAAGTCAATTCAATTTTCTTGAGGAATCAAATTCAAATCAATCAATTAAATCAAATCTTGAGGATAAATCAGTTATCTTGAGTAGTCAAATCAAGTCAATCAAATCAATTCAATCAAAGTCAATTCAAAATCTTGAGGTGAAATCAATGTCTTGAGGAATCAATCAATAAATCAATAATCTTGAGAAATTTCCAAAATCCAAAATCACTGAATACCCCAAATCAATAAAATCCCTGAATGAATAATCAATTAACCCAAATAATTCCACTCAAATAACCTGATAAACCTGAATTCAGACAAAAAAGAGAAATGAGAATGATAATGATAAAGTGAAATGGTCAGCAGAAATTTTGAAATGAGAAAGAGAATCAATTTTCATTTGAATGAAAGAATGAGATGAAAATTGATGAGAGAGAAAAAATCATAAAAATCATAAAAATCATAAAATCATGAAAAGATCATAATTGAAGAATGAGAGAAATGAATAAAATGAATGAAAGAAAAGAAGCAATTATGAGTTAATTAAAATAATGTCACAGGGGCTCTTTCAAAATGAAGAGGGCCTGGCACTCAGTGAACAGACTTACTTATGGAGGGCTCAAAAGGAAATACTCAAATGATGAGAGTAATGGAGTAAGAGGATAAATTCCTAGTCATAAAATAATAAGTATAAAAGATAAGAGAGACAAAGCAAAAGCAATAATAAAGAGCCAACCACAAATAATCCTGAGTCACTGTTTCAACCTGTTCAGAAAAGAGAAAAGGGATTAATAAGGATATGGCCACCAGGACTCTACTGAACAGGTGAGGGAAGGCTAAGACTAACTTAGTAAATAATAAAATAATATTCCAAAAGTGAGAATAAAATAATATTAAATAATAAATCAACTATTTTAATTAACTGGGGGAAAAACCCCCAGGTGGGTGAAGAGGGGCTGGTATATGTGAGAAATACCAGCCTTGGAGTTTGAGTGTTGAGATACTTGTCTGTATGCTGGAAGAAGTTGGATGTGGGATTGAATCCTGTATTGGTGAATCCAATACAGGTTATACAGTCAATACAGGTATTTGCGCCTGTATTGATTACAGGCCTGTATTTGGTGAATCCTGTATTTGGGTCTTGCCTGTATGACTGTATTGAGGTTTGAAACTGTATTTGGATCTTGCCTGTATGAAAACTGTATTTGGAGAATCTTGAATGAAACCCCCTTGCTGATTGGGTTTTGAGGGGTATCAATGAAGTAATGATTGTGGAATATGATTGGTAATGCCAATGCCTCCTTGGCTGTGACAGTTTGTTCCCTTCTTTTTCCTTTCTTTTTAATTTGTGTTAATAATAAATCTTGCATTTGTTTCACAAGACTTTGTATTTGTACTGTTTGTTCTTCCTCTTCACTTTCTTCTGCATACTGTCCTTCTACAGTATCTTCAGGTAATGGTGGTAAGTCAGATGTTGATTGTTGATTCATTTCTACTTGATAAACTGATCCTTTAAATTCTTTTGTAATTCTCTTGTTTTTCTTTGCTCCTTGGATTAACTTGAAGAAAAATCTCCTTAATTCTTCCTTTTCTTTCTGTTCTGTTCTTGGTATTGCAATGAGTTAATCAATATCCTGAGGTGTTTGATTTTCTGGTGTTCCTTCTTTTACTGGATAATAAAAGTGATATGATTGATTTGAGGATTGTGATGGTGATGATGATTTGAAATGGGACTTGTTACCAGATTCCAGATTGTATGAGAGTGTTGATGGTTAATTATTGATAATGATATTTATTTTTGTGAGTCATGTTTATTTAGGTTTCTTCTTTTATTGATGATTGACTGATTATTGAATGTTGAAGTTGAAATAGCCACTGTTGGGACACCAGATGTGGAACTCCTTTTAGTGTGGGATTGGATAAGGCACTCTTTGAGGTGGAAATCACAGGTAAACAGTTTTGAATTGCTGAAATAATCCTGTAACCAAGGGTGCTAATGGTGTTTTAGCTGCCCCTCTGAATATACTAAACAATCTCCCTAAAGAGCTCACAAATCAATATTTAAGATTGTGGCTTTACAACTAGACAAGACTTTTTAGCAGTCTCTATCAGACCTATTCAATAATCAACCTAATGATAAAATATTAATACTAATTTAGATAAAATAATTTCAAAAGATAAATTTGTAGGTGATTTTAGGATAATAAAGTAATAATTCAGTAAATTAAATAATAGATATAATAGTACTGAGTGGTGATTTTAAGTTGTTTTCTTTGTTGAAAGTATTTTGTTTTAATGGATAATAGCTCAATATGAGAAAATTTAATAATAGTGATAACATATAATAATATTGTTTGATAGTTTAAATAGTTGTTGTTGGTAAATAATTTTGATAATATGTAAAATATGTTTTGTGATAATAATAATAGTGATATAGATTTTCTTCTAGTGAGAAGAGTATAATATAGATATTTTGTTTAATATGAGTATTTCACTAATAGATGAATTTATAATATAGGCAGACCTACTGTTAACTACAGCTATTTATAAACCACTATTTAGTGTAATTTAATAATAATATTTTCTAGATTAACCTACTAGTAAGGGATGAATCGTTATTCTCCTTCTTTGTATATAACTAATTGGATTCATTCATGGGGAGAAGAGGAGAAAATGAGAGAGCGAGGCCTCCTTTTATGCTGTGAGAAGTACCCATGGGATCTCCATGTAAATTTTTATTCTTGCCCTTGAGATAATTTTGCTGATGTAGATTTTTGTAACAAAAGTCAGATAACCTATCTGTTATACTGCATTAGTAATCTTGCACAGCCTTGAGAGATTAATGCTAGTGTGTAAAATTGGGAGTGGTATCATATGACTGAGATATTTTCAACATTTGTTTGGTCAAAATTAAGATTGAGATGTTTTTGTTTGGTGGGGATTTTGATAACAGTATCAGATGACTTCTCTTTTGCACTGCTTTAGTCAGCTTGCATAGCCTTGAGGAATTAATTCTGGTGAGTAAAGGATGAAGATGGTGTCATGTGAATAAGCCCATGCAAATTTTTTTGTAAGGTTTATTTAGTTCCAGGTGATTATGCTGTGCAACGTGGGGATATCTTCTTGAGTTTTAACTCTTGATTACTGTAATTGCTGTGTACTTTACAGCTTAGTGTATTTTCCTTGCATTCAGCTAGTTGAATTTTAATAATCCTGTGGCTGTGTAATTTCCAGATCTTATGCAGCTGGACTGCATAAGTCTTATTTTGCCTTCTGTATTGTTGTGTAATTTTTAAGTTTTCTTTTTTTAGTGGATTTTCCCATGTATTGAGTTGAATTGGATACTGTCATGTGATCCTTGTGTCCCATGAACTGTATTTGGTTACTGTGATTCTTAGTAATATAATCTTCTTGATGGATTTGGAGTGGATATAATGTTACAATATTACTTTTCCCATGTAATTTTGAGTTTCTGTATGTATTAAGCCTATTGTTGATTCTGTAAGGCTTATATGTAGGTTTTCTTGTATAATTCCATAAGATTGGATTCCCCTATTATTTATTTGATTGTAGAAATATGTTGATTATTTCAATTCTGAATGCCAAATCTTCCATTCCTCCCTACTATTGATGTTATTCCTGAGTGTTTGTGATCTTTAATCATGTCCTTTGAGTGGTGATTTCCTGAATTAGGGCTTTTGATCTTGATTTTCCAACTGTTAATTTTCAAAAAATTTCTTGAAACTGGTAGAAAAAAGCTATGGAATACCACATTGTGTGAGCCTTCCTGATATTATCTAATTTGTTTTTGACACTGTTGATAACTCCTTTTCACCCCGTCACACGTCCACAATCATGAGCACCATGAGCTGGATTGAACTTCTTAAATATTTCCTCAATTAAAATGAGCAATAGAGTATTATTTCTAAGGGAGATTGTGATACCTTCCAATTCATATTATTTATATTGGAACTTATTTAGAAAGTTGTTTCAGATTTAATAAATAATAATCAGATTGTATTACACCTGCCCAAATAATTCACAAAAAGTTAATTTGTAACTACGCTATATATTTATATTACTAAGCTATTACAGAGCATCACCAGCTGGCCTAATAACTGGCATGTAAAGTATTTTGAGGGAAATAGTCTTCATCTTACTACAGCTTTTGAGCCACTGTTGATCAAATACCTGAAATGATAGGTGTTCCAAAATATCACCATCATCTGTTGATCGTATTTCTGGCAATCTATCAATATTTTTTTACCCCTTTTTTAATCCAATTACAAAACTCTATGTCTCTATTAATTTTCAATAACAATTCATTAAATAAGCCTGAGGGCCAGCATAATCCCACTTTGCGGTAAACTTTACCGCCATTTTCCACTACCTCCTTGGTATCTGAGAATACTCAAGGGTCATTGAATTGTGATTCTAGAATTGGAAATTTAGCTGTATCACAACATTCACAACAGCTCTCACAGGTCTGCACATAATCAAATAGATTATCATCAGGCTTACTTCACAATATAGAAGAGATACACTAATCAACCCTTTGACTAATCCTTTCCAGCTTTTGCTTCTTCTTATTTTTACCAAATACTCCACATCCTTTTGAATAGACTTCAATTATATTTTCAAATAAGTGAAATATTGCTCCATTAAAGCTGCCACAACCCCCTAGTTATTATGATCCTTGTTCCAACAGTAATGATGATACTCAGTGCTGACAAGTGCAAGAGGGAAGGTACGGTAAAACACCATAGACATAAACTCATTGAGCGGGTGTTGCTACAAGCTCTCTCAGTCCCAAGTGAAATGCTTTAGTCCTAACTTATCAAGCTCATTTTTGATGTAGCTTTGGAAACCCTGACACTGAACCTGTGTTGATGGCTCACTGAAAACATCCTTGGGGACATATCCCAGATGACCATCCACTTGAATCACAATTTCACGCTCTTCTGTGCTGGGTGGTGCTGGTACTGAGGAAAAATCCTTATCCCTCACTATGAGTAGGTACAGGAAATGGGCATGTAAAGCTGATCTCATTCCATTGAAATTTTCTGGAAGCTCTGCTTTCAGCCATCTTTTTTGCTCCTTCTGGCTTGCACGTTTTGCCACATTGTGAGATTTGGAAGCCTGGTTACTTTTCTGTCTGACCTTGGATTGTTCAAGCATACTTTGGGCAATGGGAATTTTCAGGTGGGTGAACTCACTATTTGACTGAGTGTCCTCCTCATGCGCCATGAAATCATCCCTCATTGCATCATCATTTGTTTCACTCTTATTGGGAGACATTTTCTCATCCTCATCATACACCATCTTTTCTCTTGATGAACTGGAATGAGCTATTCTTAGTTTGGAGGCATATGGATGATGATGTCCAGTGAATTTTTCTTTATAGACCAGAAGCAAAAATGCATAAAGTTCATCACCTGCCATGCAAATCATCAGTTAACACATCAAAAAATTAATAAAGACTGGTCATACTCACAATGTTTGATTGGCTCCTGAGATTGGACTGACTTTCCTTTAGGTGCCATATCTAACCCATGAAACAAACATATCAGATTTTGAAAAATGTTATACTTCAACATCAAATTGACTTACTTTGATGAAGCGTCAATCCTGGATTTTCCTCCAACAGACCACTTTGAGTAACATTTTCCAAGAGTCTTTTTTGTCATCCCCCACATGAACCTCAGATCCTGATGGAATATTGAGGGTTGGCTGTTTACTTCAGCCAAAGGGATCCTGGGATCCTGGGACATCACTGGATTCCAACCAGAATCAAGGAAGAAGTGTAAGGTTTGTCTATAAAACTCTTGATAATAGTAGCAATATCAAGAGTACTATGACTGTCCTCAGTAGAAATATATAATATAATAAAATACTACAACCACAAATCTAAATATAATTATTAAAAGTGATTATATATATAAAAAATAAATCTAATTATTATTATAAAAATAGAATAATAATAAAAATATAATAATTATAATAAATTATAATTATGCTATTATTGTTATAGTCACTGACAGTTATAACAATAAGAAGTGTAAACCTCTTAATGAGACAATTAGACATAGAAAATATGAATATTAACCACTTATAAATAATATAAACATTATTTATAAAATAGTTCAAACACACACTGTGCAGAAATAATTCTTATAGAATAAAATTCTATAAAAAACAACTAATACTAGATAAAAAATAAAGAACCTTAGAGAAAACTTACTTATAATATTTATTTAATACAACAAGTTAAACAACAACAGTTATTATATTAAATAATAATTATAAGTTAAAAACACGCAAAAAATCAATATTTTTGAAGATAAAACAACTTTTCATGATAAAAATTATGATTAAAGAGTTTTTAAGAGGAATTTGTAGATTTTTAGAAGATATTTAAGATGATAGTTTTATATAATAAATTATATTATTGGTGATTACAACAATAATCTGAATTCTATGATTTCAATTCTTTAATTTTAATTAATAAAGAATAAAATAACTTAAGAATTACTTTAATAATAAGATTTTATATTTAATAAGACTTTAGCTGTTTAAATTTCTAATATGATTGAATAAATAATGAATGATGGACAAAAACTGTGAGCCTTGAGGTATATTTTACATACCCAAATAGGCCACAATTATCTTAAAAAGAAATTTTGAATTATGCAAAACTTATAAGTCATGCATATATCCAAAATTCATCATTTTCAATTTCAGAAAAGATGAATAACTTCTTATTGAGTAAGTGAATCCATGAATTTAAGACCAGATTTGGATTCTACACAAAAATTTACCTAGGGTAGCTCCATAGAGTGAATAAGCTCAATTTAAGTATTTGAGGTGGTAAAATGGAAAATACTTCAATACCACATCATTAATACCACATAAAAGATCCGTGAAAATTTGATGACAAACCTACAGAAGGACCAGTTTGTTATATCTCAAGACAAATCAAACCAACAGAAGCCAGATATGGTGCAAGCCAAATGGAGTGCTTATGTTTGGTATGGGCACTTGAGAAATTACACTATTACCTTGATGGCAATGTTTTTGAAGTAATAACTGACTGTAATGCTGTAAAGTCACTTCTTAACATGAAAACTCCCAACAGACATATGTTGAGATGGCAAATAGCCATTCAAGAATATAGAGGAAACATGACTATAGTTCATAAAGCAGGAAACATTCACAAAAATGCTGATGGACTTAGTAGATGGGCTTTAGCCAACACTCCTGATAACCCAGCTTATGTACCTTTGGAATCTGAACCACAGATTCCAATTGAAGGAATTAACATAACTGATATTGGGACTGAATTCTTTGAAGAGGTCAGAGAGTCTTATAAACAAGACAAGAATTGCCATATCTTGACTTCTTTATTGGATAAAGACTGCAAAGACACATCTTTGGTTAATGCACTAGATGAAGTTTGGAAAAATTCCTATTCTGAAGGAAGATTTCACTTGTTTGATGGGATTATTTACCATAGAACAAAACATTCTTGTGTGATGACACTGTGTAGTAGATTGCTTATCAATACCATTCTTCATGAATGCCATGATAGCATTTACTCTGGACACCTATCAGAAGACAGAACACTTGAAAAAGTGAAGAACTGTGCATGGTGGCCATCTTGGAGAAAAGAAACCATTGAGTATTGCCATACCTGTGATAGATGCCAAAAAGCAAACAGGAGTACAGGCAAGAAATTTGGATTGATGATCCATATTCAAGAACCAAAATCCCCTTGGGAAGTTGTTCACATGGATTGGGTCACAGCACTTCCTCCAAGTGGTGACAAAAGTTATAATTCTTGCTTAGTCATTGTAGACAGATATAGCAAAACTCCCATATTCTTACCATGTCATAAAGATGACACTGCTATGGATACAGCTCTTCTTTTATGGAGTAGAGTCATTTCTAATACAGGATTATTTAAGAATATCATAAGTGACAGAGATCCCAAGTTCACATCTGCACTTTGGACCAATCTTCATAGATTGTTTGGGACTAAGTTATCATTCTCTACAGCATATCACCCTCAAACAGATGGGCTAGCAGAGAGGATGATTCAAACTTTAGAAGACATGATCAGGAGATTCTGTGCTTATGGATTAGAATTCAAAGACTCAGATGGCTTTACCATGACTGGTGCACTCTGATACCTGCATTAGAATTGGCATAGTAGGGGACTTAGTTTTAGTTTCAACCTTGAATGTTAATAATATCAAAGGCCCAAAGAAACTCAAAGATTCTTATGTAGGACCTTTTGTCATTGTTGCCTTACATGGAACCAATGCAATTCAAGTGGAATTGAGTGGTGAATTGGAAAATAAACACCCCACATTTCCAGTTAGCTTGATAAAGCCTTATCAACCAGCTGATAAAGAATTGTTTCCTTTAAGGAACCTAACTCCTTTATATGTACCACCTGTGGAACAGAATGAAGACAAAAAGATAAAGAAAGTCATTAAAGAAAGGAGACTTAGGGGTAAAAATCAAAGAGAATATCTTGTCAGATATAGAAATCCAGTACATGAAGATGAATGGATGGCAGAATCAGAAATACCTGACTCAGATAAACTCTTGAGAAGATTTAGACATGAAAGAAGGCCACAAGCCTGAATATGTCTATAAATGTGCTTTAAATTACTTGAGCTGAGTAATGTGAAGAGGTTGGACAGTGGACATTAACCCCCTTTGGGGCCTTATTCTTTTATCACTAATAAAATTGTAGTACAATTTTATTTTTTGGTGGGAGGGAATGTGAGCCTTGAGGTATATTTTACATACCCAAATAGGCCACAATTATCTTAAAAAGAAATTTTGAATTATGCAAAACTTATAAGTCATGCATATATCCAAAATTCATCATTTTCAATTTCAGAAAAGATGAATCACTTCTTATTGAGTAAGTAAATCCATGGATTTAAGACCAGATTTGGATTCTACACAAAAATTCACCTAGGGTAGCTCCATAGAGTGAATAAGCTCAATTTAAGTATTTGAGGTGGTAAAATGGAAAATACTTCAATACCACATCATTAATACCACATAAAAGATCCGTGAAAATTTTTGTTTTTCTTGATTTTTAGCCAAAATAATGGGAAAGTGAGAAATCCCATGTTACATATACACTAAGAATAGTGTTATGCATGTTTTGAGCACTCAATATCATGGTATTCTTACATGGACTTTTGGTACACCCATAGTGGATATCTCACTTCAAGCTTAAATTACTATTTTGACGTAAAAAATAAGCAAGGGGGACAAAAGACATCAAAGAGAGCCAGGGCACCCAACTTCTGAGGCCTCAGAGGCGTGGATACCTCCAGAGCATAGATCCATGGCTCATCTTGGCCCAATTGGTAAACTAAAACTCTTTGGGAACTTGGTTACCAAGTTACAACTACTGTAAAACACCAGAAAATAGCAAATAACCTGCTATTTTGACGTGCCAAGGAGGTAATGAGCCACTTACACTCCTGTAACCATGTCAATTACTAATGACTTTCCATGGATAAACCCCAAAAGAGTAATTAAAACCCTTTTGGGACCCATATTCATTGATTTACCTCATAGCAACCAGCAAAACACTGCTATTTGCAATTCTACGTAGAAATGAGGTAAAAACTTCAAAAATTCATTAAAAATACAATTCTTAATGAATCTTTCTGAAACTTTCAGGACTAAAGGAGAGCTGTATTATCCATGGTACAACCAAAAAGAATTACAGTTTTACTAGTAAAATTAAAAGCTTTACTTACAGTCCATTTTTGGTTATTCTACGTGAAACACTGAATCTTCAAAAATTCACAGTAATTACAACCTGTGATGAAATTGGCAATAACATTGATAACTTTGAGAAATCAATGATTATTTTAGAATAAAAGAAGATTTACAAGTGTTACTCCTTTTATTCATAACCATATTGGGGTTGGTAGTCACGTAAAAGCATCAATTAAGTAATTATGATAATCTTACGTGACAACTGATGATGCAATCAATAATCCAAAAGGGTTTATTGTTTTCTCACTCACTGGTTTTTCAGTTTGCTCTATGGCACGCCTCTGTGAGCTGTTGTTGACTTAAAAGGGGCCTTCTCTTGCTGTTTTTTCCATATTATCATCTTATCAATTTATTAAATCTTTATTACCAACAAGTAAGTATTAGTTCAACTATTCTTAAGTGTTTTAATCTTTCAGAATCAATCAGAAAGACGTGAAATCATAGAATCCAACTATATATTGTTGTAATACTGTTATAAATCCTTTTGATCCCATAAATCCACAATTCCACGTCAAATTTCTCTACTTTTATTATCTATAAGTTCTTTGGAGTATTAGTGAGTCTTTTATCTTTAATTCTTAAAGTTTTTTTCTCTAGTAATAGTTTTCTTCAAGAATTATCTTTATAATTATTCTTGTAAAAGATAATTATATATTAAAATAATTTTATTATTTTAATAAAAGAAGTTTTTATTATTAAATTCTTCTTGTAATTGATTCTTGTAGACAATTACTGCTCACTGTTATAATCACTAGTAGTGTATAACACGTGAAAGAAATAATTTTATAATTATTTAATTGTGGTTATAATAATTTTATTATTATATTTCATAAGAACAGACATAGTACTGTTGATTAATAGTAATATTATCATCAGTTTCATAGTCACATCTTACAAAAACAGTGATGAAAAGGCTCTTTTTATGTCTTCAGAGCAGCTCTCATGATTCATAATGAATATAGAGGGCGTGATCAGGTCAAAACTGAAAAGCCATGCTGACCAATAAAGTTCTTAACTTAAGGTAACTCATTTTTAATTCCAATTTAAATTTATCAGTGTTATTCTTAACTCCATGTAACTTTAACCCTCATTTAAACTAATTATTTTAAGTTTTTAATATAAATCAACTTATTTATATTAAATTTAATCACATGAACAACTTAAAAATAGAGTTTCAAGCAGAAATCTCTTAAACTCAATTTTTAATTAATTTTTAAAGAAATTATAATTTTTCTTTTAGCTTTAATCAAAAAAGTAAATTTCCAGGCTAAATAAAAAGGAAATTTATTTATAAAAGATACTTCAAACTTGATTAATATATAGATAATATTAAATTGTAAGCTGTGTGAAATTTTCAAGCAAATCAATTAAGAATTGGATTTTTAATGAATTTTTGAAGTTATTGCTATTTTTCTACGTAAAATAGCAATACACACCAAACATTAACTTTTGATAAGGTTTTAATGCTGGTAACCTTAAAATTTTAAGCTTATTAAAGCTTTTTATGCTTAATTAAGTTTTGAAAGTTCTTAAAACCTTAAATTCAAGCCTGCATATTGGGATTTACCCTTTGGCAGCTTGAAATTGCTGTCTAAATTGGGACAAAACCAGTTTAAACTTTAATGTTGGATCAAAGTCTAATCTTAAAGTTTAAATAAGGTTGAAAATCCTCCAATACAGGTGGACAACCTTAATTAAATCCTTGCAGATCCAAAAAGCTGGGTACCCCAGCTCTATTTGGTCTTTCTCCTTTGTTCCACCTTTCTGCGTGGATTTTGCCCTTTTATTTATTTAAAGCCATACTATGGCCTTAAACCCTTTTTTTCTGTATGGTAAATCCTTAGCCAATTAAGTAAATATACACAACACCTCAATTTTAACTAATATTTTGGTAAGTTTGCATAAACTTTATGCAACTTTAAATTTAAGCTTATTCAAGATTAAATTTAACAATTTTAAAAAAATGTTAAAAAAGTTACATTACTACTGTGAGATTCTTAAATCTTCTAATAACATAAGAAATAAGTGTTTTTGGGTATAACACCTTATTAATGTACCCTAGGTTATTTTTGGTGTAGAATCCAAAAATGACATAATATTTATAACTTTGTTTATCCAAAAAAAGTTATACTCATTTTTTGTTATTTTTTATTTTAAATTCAATTAAAAAGTCTGTTGAAGACAAATTTAACTGTGTATAAATTCATTTGTGGACTTATGGGTATGTTATGCATACCTCACAGGCTCACAGGAAGTGAAGTGGAGATTTTGATTGGGGATTTGCCTTTGATTAGATTTCAGGTGTGCTTTCTGGCCCCTCAGACACACACATTTGTGTATTAGTGGGATTTGTGGGAATTGCAGTGACAGAAATATTCGGGATTGACCAATTTCTTGAAGTTTGACCTATTGGATTTCCCACATCAATGTTGAGACCTGATACATTCATGTAGGATACAATAGTGGTTGTGAGTGTAATTTTGGGAGTCAATGATGACTTTGTTTGAACATATACTATTCTATATTCACTATCTGAGTCATGAACAGAACCTGAACAGTATTTACTTGGCTTCAAAGATGACATAAGGGCTGAAAAAGTACAGTAATATTTTCAACTTGATAAAACACAATTTAAAATAGAGAAATTCTATTAAT
Source organism: Austropuccinia psidii (assembly GCA_023105745.1). NCBI lineage: Eukaryota > Fungi > Basidiomycota > Pucciniomycetes > Pucciniales > Sphaerophragmiaceae > Austropuccinia > Austropuccinia psidii. The sequence continues at coordinate 7,135,762 of JALGQZ010000010.1, read as the reverse complement.
AGTGGGAACCAAGTGTCTCGTGGAAGTCTAATAAAACACTTTTTGGGAGAATTTCCCTGGCCTATTTTTTAGCTCCTCCATCTTTGTTGGAAACCACACTGCACGGCCTAACAGCATATAATCTGATATTTCCTTGATCTCAAAGCGGACCCATCATCCATAAGTAATCAGATTCAATAAAAATTTCCCCCTCCCCATTGTCACATTTTGTGAACTATCTAAACTGGCAATATATGCGTCAAATTTCCCCAGAATTCTATATCTGTATAAAGGTATATTCATGGAGGATTTACCCACAAAAGAGACATCACCTTTTTAAGAAAGGAAAGATATTCCAACCAATTAAAAGCTGCTACACTAAAACCAAATATCAAGAATTAAGCTCCACTTCAAACCCTTCTTTAATAGAGTTATATAATTACATCTGTAATAATTTTTAAGCCATGTATGATGGCATGCCAGAGGAGATGGTTTAAATGCTATTCCCCTCAATTCAATGTTTACAAATCGCTAATTGAATGCACCTCAGGGGTAAAAACCGCAGTATCACCATGTGTAAATAAACTAGAATATGTACAATCATTGAGCAGCATGGCATTTTACCTAATTAAAATCTTAAGCAATTTTCCCATCCAGATGAGACATGTTACACTTTATCCCCTGCAGCTCAGCTACCATTACAAATGGGATAAAATCTTAAGCTGGCTCAAATCATCTCCCCCTTCATAAATAAGTACTCAATTTTTCTCCAAATTAATCCCACTACTAAACACTTGAACATCAACCACATATATTTATGAACAAACCAGCCTTACTCACGAATCCTGAAACAATGTCAACCTGCTGCTATTCCTCAATTCATATATGCATGTTTCTAAACTGCTCAGCTAAATCACACTCTTTCCCTGAGGGTGGTAGGCATGGAGTTGCCTTCACACTTTTCCAATATAAACAGGACATTAAAAACCTCGAAACAGCCATTGCACCCAAATCTCTTCCAAACTTACCTACTTCTGCATCAGGGTCTGAGTGCCCCCAAATTTTATTGTATCGAATCTTCCCACCTGATTATTCAAAATCTACCCAAAGCACATTCTCCACTACACCAGGTCTCAATTCAACTGCACAAAAACCATACCACGGAAGTCAAAACCTTCACCCACAAGACCTTGGAATGATAAAATCTGCCATTATATCATTAACTTATAATATACCCCGGAGGGCTTCACACATTCTCAACCCGGCCCTGAACCTGCTGATCAAGCTCAGCTGGTCACCCCATTCCTGAACTACATATACCTCACGATCTCAGTACCATATTTGAACAACTCCAATTGGAGCCAGTGATTCAAAACTATATATTTTGTCCTCAATGTTTCTTTCCCAATTGCCTTACTGAATCAGTCACAACTGACCAACTCCACTGTAAACGACATAATGAGCCAAATGATCATGATCCCCCTTTCACAGAATCATTAGAAAAATTCATCTATTCATTTGAACAACGCACCCAAAACACAACCAACATGAAGAAAATATTTAAACAAACAAAACTTTTCATGTATCAACCATTCTGAAATTGGATTGCCAGATTTCTCTAGCAGGCTGGAATTATGGAAATTCTGCATCAACTCCTAAAATCCCAAACTCCCAAAGGCTCCCACAAATGTGACATCTGCGATGGATTGGTCTGGAGATGCTTCCCTGGCACTAGAAATATCAAAAACCCCCATTCATGTCTATTCCTGGTGCATTGGCCTTCTCCATTTATGTGGACTGGTTTAATGCACATGGAAAGTCAACCCGGTTGGCCAGCATTGGACCTATCATGCTTATTTGTCTCAATCTCCCCCCAAGTGAAAGATTGAAGCCAGAGAATGTCTATGTTGCAAGAATAATCCCTTGTCCGGAGGAGCCAACTGCCCTTCAATTGAATTACCTATCAATGCCACTGATCAAGGAGCTCAAAGAGATATGGCAAGGTTACTATTTTTCACCCACCCCAACCGGTCATTCACAATCCTTTATACATGTTTCCATTATCATGGCCATTGCGGATGTGGTTTCCATGCACAAGCACACTGGATTTATTTCTCATTCAGGCAACCACTTTTGTAATTTTTGCACTATTCACAAAGCTCAAATTGAAGAAATTGGTCCTCAAATTCAATACACACACTCATACCAAAATCATAAATAAACCATTGAAAAATGGCTTTGGGCAACCCCACAACAAAGACAAGCAATTTTCTCTCAGTATGGAGTGCAATATTCAAATCTGGAAGGCCTTCTGTATTTGGATTCAACCAGAATGGTTAATCATGACATAATGCATAGTTTAATACATGGAATTTTGAAGGATATTGAAACTTTCAAATTTTGAATTCCAAAGTCTGAATCAAGAATTTAATTCAGGTCCTGCAAGAAATCCAATGACAGCAACATTTCAGACTCAGATTCCATGACCTCCAACAGCTCTCTTGATCAAATCACATTGAGAGAGGCCCGCTACTTGAGAAGAGAGGCAAAAAAATTAACAAATGAGTCACTTCCCACTACTTCCACCCAAAAGAATTACCTCAAAATGCCCACACCTCACACCCAAAATCCATGTAGTGGTTCTGCGGAGATTCCGTCATTTGATGCGGATTATATCACCACTTCCAAAATCCCCTTTGAATTGGATATCAGTGCACTGAGTAATCACAAGATTAAGGGTGAGGCTCTGGAGCATCTCTGACAAATCATATCTAATACCATAATTCCCTCATCATGGACAAGAGTACCCCAGCTGCAAAATGGGTTCCCCCTCTTATGGTAGTTGAAAGGCTGCTGAATGGGCTGTCTTATACAAGGCCTATATTCCATTTTTAATGCTCAGTCAACACATTTCATTAGATGAACACAATTCCACCAAGACTCAAAGAAAAATGGGTGAATCAGAAGAATTTACAAATGAACTAACCAAGAATACATTCCATTTGATTATTGCTATCAAAATCGCCACAAGTTGGACTGTTTCAATGGAGTTTGTGACTGCATTTGCTGAAAATTGGAAAACATTCTGCCTTTCCAATCAACACCTGTTTCCAAAAACAGAAAAGTAAACCAAATCATCATTCTACTTATCATATTATAGCACTCTTCCAACATTGATGCCCAGCACAAGTCTCAGCCACATGGGGTTATGAGCGCTTGATTGGAGTATTTTCAAAGATGCCAACAAATAACAAAATATGTATGTTAATTAATAAGATAAATATATTCACATTAATTAAACAAATTAACTGAATAAGAATAACTTCTTGCAACTCTGATAAGGTGATATAGATAGAACCTTTCATCAACATATCTGTAGACGTTTCGAGCTTTCTGTTCTCCTGAAATCCCCATCCATCCTATGTGAAATGAAACAACTTTTCAAATCATAGCTGCCTGCCCCATTCAATCACTAAAAATATAACAAACCATACTGCCATGACAAACAAAATTATGATTGCCTGGTTGAGTAATTACTGAATTTTCATTCAACAAGGGAGATAGTTGGATGGATCAGCTTAGACACTACTGTACAATGCACAAGTCATCCCCTTCAAGGATTGTCTCACCTTGGTATTTTCCAGTTTCCAAAATAAATATTGGCAACAATATATTTTCAACTGAATCCAAAAAGTTCAGCAACAGTGTGAAATGTTTTCTCAGGGGCAACTCACAATGTTTTGGTATTACTAATAGAATTTTGAAGACTCTGAGCCATTTTGCATGCTGAACAATAACTTTCTTGTAAGGTTTGACTATGAAACAATAAGTAAAAATTACTAATATTTTACTTATTGTACTATGAATGTTCTTATAAATGAAATAAATACAATAAAAATAATTATAATAATAAAGAATTATTATAATTATGGCGTAAAATAATTATATTATTAAGTAAATATAATAATATAATTTATATTATAAAAAATAATATATATAAAATAAATATATTAATATAAGAGAATTAATATATTTAACAGCACTTTATTATTGTTACCAACAAATAATAAAGGCGTAAAAAATCGTTTTTTATCAATAAGAAACAATTAATAAAAGTAATATTACCAATATTAAAGTTATAAATTAATATAAATACTATTTATATCAATTATGGAATTATTAAAAGTAATAATAGAGAGAAGATTATTATAACAAGAGAAATAACCTACTTTTAATATCTTATATAATAATTTTGAATACGTTTACACCTAGAAATGTAAATACAACTTATTTAAATTGTAGTTACAATAAAATTTAAGAGAAATTACAAATTTTCTTGGTTTTTTGTGGAATTAAGGTTTTTAATAGAAATTTAAACAAAACAGTTAAATAATTACAATAATCACGTCAAAGATGAAGATTATTATAAGATTATTTTTGGTCTTTAATAATATAAAAGTTTTATATAGAAAGAACAAAGAAATTACCTTTTTATTTGATGATTTAATGTTTTGAAAGTGTCTGAGGGGAAAACAGGGTAAAAAGAGCTCTATTTATAGTAAATACCTCCCTCATAGAGTCCAACAGGCTTCTAGTAGACGTGCACTGATCAAATCCACTGGAATTGATCAATATTTTAAGGATTGATGATAATTACATCATGATCAAACCATCTTATCTCATAATTATGCCATTATTTAGCGTTATCACTATAACTCTAAGTTTGATGACGTCAAGGCTTGTCAGAACCACAAAATTTGTGGATTTTATTCGTTTTAATCATAAACTAACAGTATTCACCAGTTCTATCACTAATATGACTGTTAAACTTAATTTCAAGTTACAGTGAGTGATCATAAATGATCAAATTAAGCTCAAACTTTGATCCTTAATAACTTTTAAGTTTTACACGCTACAGCAATTCAGAGAGTGAATTCTCATATGCTGCCAAGGGCATTTCATTACATCATCAAAACTCTATTTAAACTTCAAACCATGATTTCAAGGGGTTATACCTTGAATATTATAAGAAAATACATCATTCTTCACGAATGAACTAGTAGAATCCAACTGTCTACTTTTTTTTAAGCTTGGACCACTTTCACAACAAAGTGGTCAACAGCTCTATTGATTTTAATGAATAATCCCTTACAGGTTTTAACCTTGTTTATAGCTTGAGATATAAACTTAATTTCTGTATTCCTAGAGTAATTAAGTGATTACTTTATTTTTGGTTCATCACTCTATCATGCATATTTCAAAAGATATTAGCTAAATTCCTTGAATATATGCCATGACCAAAAAAGTGCATATATTCAGCTTAACTCCTTAAGTATTGGCTTTGGAGATTAGGTGCTTAATTGTTTTATGTGTGGACCTTTATGAAGAATCCAATGGTACCATTTATTTTACATGTCGTTTCACTAATATATTAAATAATTAAGGATTTATGTTTTTTATAAGATATTATTAATTATAACTCATTAAATATTGACTTTACAGATATGCCATAAAAATGGTATATGTGTATTTTACCATGGGGAATCCAATTTTATAATTTATTTCACATGTTTATTCATTGTTTTTAAGTTAAACCAAGTTTTATGCCATATTATGGCATTTTTGTAGTTTTAAGGTAATTATTTTTAATGTATAATTATTTTAAATATTTCTTGTGATCTTTTTGGGTATGTGGTCATATCTACAAGGTTCACATTCCATACCACCAAAAAAGATTGTATCACAATCTGATATGTGTAATTAGGGTATCATCCACTGTCCTACCTCTTCAATAGACTTTGTTAGTCTTGAAGCTCAATAATGCTTAAATTTTCTATTTTTCAGGTTTTCTTTCATTTCTGAACCTTCTTAGTAGCTTATCATCATTTGTTATATCTTTCTCAAGTAGCCATTCATCTTCTTTAGTTGAACTTCTATACCTTACAAGGTATTCTCTTTCTTTTTTGTTTCTTGTCCTTCTTTCTTTAAGGAATTTTAAAATTTTCTTTTCTTCTCCTTCTTTCAAGGGGAAATTCAAGTGGGGGTTTATTCCTTAGTGGAAATAATTCCTCGTCACTTGAGCTGTAAGGTTTTATCAGACTTACAGGGAAAGTTGGGTTTTTGTTCATTAATTCACCTGTGAGTTCCAATTGCACAGCATTGGGTCCATGAAGTTCTTTTATCATAAATGGTCCTGAAAGGAAATCTTTCAATTTCTTTGGACCTTTTATGTTATTGAAATTAAGGGTTGATACTAGGACCAAGTCTCCTATTTTGAAGTCAGCTGGTTTATGACTTTTATCCCATCTTTCTTTTGCATATTTGAAAGAATCGTTCATACATCTGTTTGCACGGTGTCTTGCTTTGTCAAGCATTATCTTAAAACTGCTTTCTGTTGGATTTATATCCACTAAGTCCTTTTTGAGGGTATCATAAGGAAGTCTTGGATTCCAACCTTTTTCTAGCATTGCTGGTGTTTTGCCAGTAGAAGAATGGATTGATTTTTTTATTCCAGTTCAAGAGCTGGTATTAGTGTACACCAATCATGGGTAAAACCATCAGAATCTTTGAATTCTAGTCCATAAGCACAGAATCTTCTGATCATGTCCTCCAAGGTTTGTATCATTCTTTCTGCTGAGCCATCAGTTTGAGGATCTTAAGCTGTTGAGAATGATAACTTTGTCCCAAACAAGCTATAGAGATTTGTCCATAATGGTCAAGTGAATTTTGGGTCTCTGTCACTTATAATATTCTGGAATAAGCCTGTATGTCTAATGACTTTATTCCATATCATTATGGCTGTGTGCATAGCTGTGTCATCTTTGTGACATGGTAGGAACATGCAAGTTTTTTTATACCTGTCAACTAATACTAGGCATGCATTATAGCTTCTGTCTCCTCCTCGAGGTAATGCTGTTGCCCAATCCATATGAACTATTTCCCACTGGGTTTTTGGTTCTTGGATTTGTATCATCATTCCAAATTTCTTTCCTGCGGCTCTGTTGGCTTTTTGACATCTGTCACAGGTTTGGCAGTATTTTGCAAAATCTTTCTTCCAATTTGGCCACTGAGAGCAGGTTTTCACTCTTTGTAGTGTTCTGTCTTCGGAAAGATGTCCAGCTGCAACACTATCATGACACTCATGTAAAATAGTGTTTTCTCAGGGTTTTATCTGTTAAGGCCATAAAACATGTGTGTTTTTCTCTATGGTAAAGGATTCCATCAAGGAGGTGCAATCTTCCTTCATCATATGCCTTTTTCCATGTTTCATCTAATTTTGATGAAAGTGATGGATCTTTGCAGTCTTTCATCAGAAGTTGGCTTAAGATATGGCAATTATTTTCTATCTTATAGCTTTCTTTAACTTGGCTCAAGAATTCTGTGCCAATGTCTGTAACACATATTCCTTCTATATGGTGCTCTTCCTGTGGTACCTATGCTGGATTATCAGGGGTATTTGCTAGATCCCATCTTCTAAGACCATCTGCATTTTTATGAATATTACCAGATTTATGAAAAATAGTCATATTTCCTCTATTTTTTTGGATATCAATTTTCCATCCCAGCATATGTCTATTTGGAGTTTTCATATTTAATAGAGATTTTACAGCATTACAGTCTGGAATAACATCAAATACTTTTCCATCCAAGTAATAGAGTAATTTTTCTAAAGCCCACACTAAGCAGAGTCATTCCATTTGGCTTGCTCCATATCTTGCTTCTTTTGGCTTTATCTGTCTTGAAATAAAACAAATTGGTCCTTCCACTTGTTTATCATTGATAATTTGTGTCTGGTGTAATGCAGCACCTAGTCCTTCTCCACAAGCATCAATGTAAAGTTTGAAGGGTAGTCTCCAATCTGGCATTAGAAGAAATGGGGCATTTGTTAAGGAATTTTTCAATTCTTCATATGCCTTGACTCTTTCTTCTGTCATTTCATGGACTGTTTGTTGATCACATAGATTATACAAGGATTTGGAAATTTTTGTACTTAAATAAGAGGTCAATCAATTTTTCTTTCATTTTTTCTGTTAATTCTTGATTGAATTCTGCGTCTTTGATTTGTTCAGATATAAAAAGTTCCTTTTCTGGAATTTTCTTTTCATTCTTAATAACTGTGATTTGTTTTTTGTTATTTAAGAAGCCAAACTTTTGTCTTTTGTTCTCTCCTATGGTAAAATATCTATCTTTTTGGTTAGAGATATCTATACCATAAATTGATAAGTAGTCATTTCCAAGTATGCAGTGATTACTGGTACAGTTGTTCATTACTACAAACTCTACTTTAATTCTGACACATTGTGAGGGGTGAGGAAAAATTAGTGTTAAATTAATTATTCCAAGGGGCTTCATGCCCTCACTTGCACTACTAAATTTTACACCTTGTAGTGGCATGAGTTTTTCTTGCCAGTCTGGGACAATGGTTTTTAAATAACTTTTACCAACACAGGTGAAATATGCTCCTGTATCCAAGTTCAATTTTCCTTTGTGGTTATCAACCATAAGAATACTTATACTTGATTTTCCAGCTGTATATCCCATTCCTTTTGCAGGTTTGGTTCTGTACATTTTGGCATCTTGTATATTTGTCAGGTTTGTGTTGGATGTTCCAACTTGTGGTAAGTTTGAGTTAGCATCTAGTACTTCATAAATTATATCAATATCATTAATTTGTGTATTAATTATATAAATTTCATCACTTTAACAACTTTCTGAATCTTCTGTTTCTTTTTCAGATTCAGATTCTTCCTTGTTTTCATTGTGATTTTCTGTTTCCACAATTTCATTAATCTTTGCCTTTTTGAGGCAATTATTGGCTAAGTGTGCAATACCTCCACATTTATGGAATTTTCTTTGCGCATTATTGTTGGATGTATTGGGCTTGAAAGCTTCTTTTGATCTATCTTTTTTGATAAATGGCTTATTTGGACTTTTAATGTCCAATTTCTTCCAAGTTCTGCCAATTTTTTGCTCTTGTTACTATGTCCTCTAGTGCATTGATGTACTCTTTTGAGGAGCATGGTTCTATACACCTGCTTCTTAGGGCATGTTCTAGCTCTCCTCCACATTTTTTAAGTATTTTCATGTGCACCATTTTTTGTGACATTTCTGGGTACAATGCATTGGGTCTTTCATCTTGTTTTAAGAACAAAGTTAAAGGTTTATCTTTGTCTGGGTCAAAGAAAGAATTTTCAAATGCATTTTCTATCTTGTACCTCCAGGCATCATCAGCTCACTTGGTGATTATTTCTTGTTTCCACCAAGACCAGGTATTTTTGCCATTTGTTTGCCTTATGCCATAATACCATCTTTTTTCAGATTTTTCAAACAATGAATGTAATCTTGCTGTGATTAATTCATCTGGTATGGCATAATCTTCTTGTAGCATATCAATTGTTTTGATAAATGACATGTGGTCATATTCACCTTCTCCTGTGAATGTTGGCCATTCTTTCAATTGAGGTGCTTCCTTCATTAAGACTTGGTTATTTTCTTGGTGACTCAAGTCTGTTATGAATGGATTTGTTAATTCCTCTTTTGGTTTAAAAGAGCTTCTCATGTGAGAAAATGGTGTTGATAAATTTGGCATATTTGAGTTAGCCTCATTAATTTTATCCATTTTTTCAGTAATAAGCCTTATTTCACTTTAAATGTCATCTTCCAGATGCATTCTTGCTTCATCACTCTTTTCCACATGGTCCAAAAGTAATTTTTGGTGTGATGAAGTCTTTTCTTCAAATTTTTCTGCAGAAATGGTTAATTTGTTCAATTTTTCTGTAAGATTATCAATACTCACATCATAATTGATTTTCAAAGTTTTTTCTTTGATATCACTTATGTATCTGTACAACTCTTGTTGTCCTTGTATTAATTTCTGAGTATTATCAATTAATACTTTTGGTTTATTATTTTCAATCATAAATTTTATGTTATCATTTTTTTTTTATTTTGTACAACAAGTTTTGTTAAATATGATAAGTTATTGTTTATTTCTTGGAAAGATAGAAAACTCTTTTTAATGTCTTTAAGAGGTAAAATACTATTTTTAAGCTCTGTTAAAGCATTTAAAACATCAAGAGATAAGGTTATTTCTTTGGGAAATGGGGTTGTCTCATTCTTTGCTCCTCTTTGTCATTGAATTCCATCAAAGTTCTGGCCATGTTGAAGACATTGTGCATGGCATCTTTTTGGATTTTGGGGATCATGTAGCTTGGGGAATATGGTTTCCTCCAATTCTTTTTCTGTTCTTCTTTCCTTCTTGGGGAAGTGGGTTGGCTTGGGGCTTGCTGGTAGAAGAGACTGGGGCTTCTTCCTTGGTTGCCTCCTTCTTTTTGGCATGATACTCCTTGATCTTTTTGATTTGAGGTTTGGATGATAGTGGATTCCATCCATTGGAGTATCTCACTATTTCCTCCTCTTTGAGGAACTTTTTCAGGATGTGCCAGGAGTTCATCACTCCTTGGTGTATTTGGGGCAACATTTCCCAATCCTTGTCTTTTTACACTGTGTAGTACTGTTTGTACTGGCGCATGTAAATGTCTATTTGAGCCCTCTGAATGTGATTTGTACTTGTTTGAGTCACTCATACTTAGTTCCAATTCTCGTTCAGATATCATGGGCATTTCTGGGACTTGCCTTTGCGATAAGGCACTTCCTTGTGTGGATTCAGTTTCACTGGGGATATTGCCCTTCCTTTTCCCTTTTGAGGAATCAATTCTACCTCTGAGTCCAGCTCCATCTGATTGGATGGAGTATTGGGAGCCTCTTCTGGTAGTCATATTTTAAGAAAAATAAGAAATAAGAAGATTTTATAACAGGAATTCTTCTTATGTCAATTTATAAATGAGGGACTCACCTTCAGAGTCCTGAATAGTGGGTCCTGGAAAGTCCAATTTCTTGGCTTTCTTTTTCTTAGTGATTATTGGTGATGGAGAACTTTGATAAGTTTCTTCAACCAATATTTCAACAGTGGTTTTTTTGTCCTCTGTGAGATTGTCTTCAAACACTAAAAAAGACAAATAAATATAAGTCTTTTATATAAAGGTGTTATTTTTGGTAACATATAGCAATTTTCCACGTAAAAATTGCCTTTATATCTTTTAAAAAGTGAAAAAAATTCAAGAAATGAAATTAAAATGAATAAAAAAACTTCTTTATTGGTTTTTAATATTTTTTAATATCTTTTATTTTTTTATTTTTAAAGAATAAAATAAAAATGAATATGATTCTTTTATAAAATTAATTGATAAAATAAAATTATTTTTAATTTATAAAATATCTTTTTTAATCACTAGAGTCACTCAAAGAAAGTTTTTGCAAGTCTAAGGATGTGACAAACCATGTGTAAGACAGTTCAATTGCTTTCCAAATGCCTCAATAGCTTTTAAAATCAATAAATATAAAATTAGTATATAATTTTATGATTATAACTATAATTTATTATTGGATAAACCCAATTAGAATCTTTTTAAAGGTCTTTTAGAGTAAATATCACGGCCAGGCCCCCAAATGTGAGGTTTTACTATGAAACAATAAGTAAAAATTACTAATATTTTAGTTATTGTACTATGAATGTCCTTATAAATGAAATAAATAAGATAAAAAAAATTATTATAAATATGGCGTAAAATAATTATATTATTAAATACATATAATAATATCATTTATATTATAAAAAAATGATATATATAAAATAAATATATTAGTGTAAGATAATTAATATATTTAAAAGGACTTTATTATTGTTACCAACAAATAATAAAGGCGTAAAAAATTGTTTTTTATTAAGAAAAACCATTCATAACATTAATATTACCAAAATTAAAGTTATAAATTAATATAAATACTATTTATATCAATTATGGAATTATTAAAAGTAATAATAGAGAGAAAATTATTATAATAAGAGAAATAACCTACTTTTAATACTTAATATAATAATTTTGAAGAATTGTATGCCTAGAAATGTAAATACAACTTATTTAAATTGTAGTTACAATAAAATTCAAGAGAAATTACAAATTTTCTTGGTTTTATGTGGAATTGTGGATTTTTAACAGACATTCAAACCAAACTATTGAATAATTGCAATAATCACGTCAAAGATGAAGATTATTATAGGATTATCTTTAGTCTTTAATAATATAAAATTTTATATAGAAAGAATAAAGAAATTACCTTTTTATTTAACGATTTAATGTTTTGTAAGCGTCTGAGGGGAAAACAGGGTAAAAAGAGCTCTATTTATAGTAAATACCTCCCTCCTAGAGTGTAACAGGCTTCTTGTAAGATGTGTCTATGAACCTGATGATAATATTACTATTAATCAGTAGTACTATTACTGTTATTATAACCACAATTAAATAATTAAATAATTATTTCTTTCACATGTTAAACACTACTAGTGATTTTAACAGTGAGCAAGTAATTGTCTACAAGAATCAATTACAAGAAGATTTTAATAATAAAACTTCTTTTATTAAGATAATAAAATTATTTTAACATATAATTATATGTGGCAAGAATAATTAATATGATAATTCTTGAAGAAAACTAATTTTAGAGAAAAACTTTAAGAATTAAAAATAAATCACTCACTAATATTCCAAAGAACTTATTGAAAGATAAGATGGAGAGATTTGATGTAGAATTGTGCATTTTAAGGATCAAGATGAATTTATAACAGTATTGCAACAATATACAGTTGGAATCTATGATTTCACGTCTTTCTGATAGTTTTTTTGGAAGATTTCAAACACTTAAGAATAGCTACAACTAATACTTACTCCTTGGTAATAATGGTTTAAATGATAATAAGATGATGATGTGGAAAAAACAGCAAGAAGAGGCCTCTTTTAAGTCAACAACAGCTCACAGAGGCGTGCCATGGAGCAAACTGAAAAACAAGTGAGTGAGAAAGCAATAAACCCTTTTGGATTATTGATTGCATCATCTGTTGTCACGTAAGATTATCATAATTACTTAATTGATGCTTTTATGTGACTACCAACCCCAATATGGTTAAGAATAAAAGGAGTAACATCTGTAAATCTTGTTTTATTACAAAATGATCATTGATTTCTCAAAGTTATCAATGTTATTGCCAATTTAATGACAGGTTGTAATTACTGTGAATTTTTGATAATTCAGTGTTTCATGTAGAATAGTCAAAAATGGACTGTAAGTAAAACTTTGAATTTTACTAGTAAAACTGTAATTCTTTCTGGTTGTACCATTGAAAATACGTTGCTATATTAGTCCTGAACGCTTCAGGAAGATTCATAAAGAATTGTATTTTTAATGAATTTTTGAATTTTTTACCTCATTTCTATGTAGAATTGCAAATACAAGTGTTTCACTGGTGGCTATGAGGTAGATCAATGGATACAAGTCCTAAAAGGGTTTTAATTACTCTTTTGGGGTTTATCCATGGAAAATCATTAAGAATTGACATGGTTATAGGAGTCTAAGTAGCTTTTTACCTCCTTGGCACGTCAAAATAGCAGGTTATTTGCTATTTTCTTAAGATTGACAGTAGTTGTGACATGGTAACCAAGTTCCCAAAAGGTTTTAGTTTACCAATTAGGCCAAGATCAGCCATGGATCCACGTTTTGGAGCTGTCCACGCCTCTGAGCCCTCAGAAGTTGGGTACCCTGGCTCTCTTTGATGTCTTTTGTCCCCCTTGCTTATTTTTTACGTCAAAATAGAAATTTAAGCTTCAAGTGAGATCTCCACTATGGGTGTACCAAAAGTTCATGTAAGAATACCATGATATTAAGTGCTCAAAACATGCATAACACTATTCTTAGTGTATATGTAACATGGGATCTCTCACATTCCCATTATCTTGGCGTGAAATTAAGAAAAACAAAACTTTTCACGGATCTTTTATGTGGTATTGATGATGTGGTATTGAAGTATTTTCCATTTTAACACCTCAAAGAGTTAATTTGAGCTAATTCACTCTATGGAGCTACCCTAGGTGAATTTTTGTGTAGAATCCAAATCTGGCCTCAAATCCATGGATTTACATACTCAATAAAAGGTTATTCATCTTTTCTGAAATAAAAAAATGATGAATTTTGGATATATGCATGGCTTATGAGTTATGCATAATTCAAAATTTCTGTTTAAAAAAATTGTGGCCTATTTGGGTATGTAAAATATATCTCAAGGCTCACATTCCCTCCCACCAAAAAATAAAATTGTACTACAATTTTATCAATGGTATAAAGAGTAAAAGGCCCCAAAGGGGGGTTAATGTCCACTTTCCAACCTCTTTACATTACTTAGATCAAGTAATTTAAAGCACATTTATAGACATATTCAGGCTTGTGGCCTTCTTTCATGTATAAATCTTCTCAAGAGTTTATCTGAGTCAGGTATATCTGATTCTGCCAGCCATTCATCTTCATGTACTGGATTTCTATATCTGACAAGATATTCTATCTGATTTTTCCCCCTAAGTCTCCTTTCTTTAATGACTTTCTTTATCTTTTTGTCTTCATTCTGTTCTACTGGTGCAACATTTAAAGGAGTTGGGTTCCTTAAAGGAAACAATTCTTTATCAGCTGGTTGATAAGGCTTTATCAAGCTGACTGGAAAAGTGGGCTGTTTATTTTCCAATTCACCACTCAATTCCACTTGAACTGCATTGGTTCCATGTAAGGCAACAATAACAAACAGTCCTACATAAGAATCTTTGAGTTTTTTGGGCCTTTGATATTATTAAAATTCAAGGTTGAAACTAGAACTAAGTCCCCTACTTTGAAGTCTGGTACTTTATGACTCTTGTCCCACTTCTGTTTTGCATAATCAAAAACATCATCGATACTTTGTTTTGCATGATGTTTTACTTTATCAAGCATTATCTTGAAGCTGGAAGCTGTAGGATGAATGTCAATCAAGTCTTTCCTCATTGTGTCTTCTGGCAGTCTTGGATTCCATCCTTTTTCTAACATAGCAGGAGTTTGTCCTGTGGAAGAATGAACTGATGTCTTGTATGCCAATTCTAGTGCAGGTATCAGAGTGCACCAGTCATGGGTAAAGACATCTGAGTCTTTGAATTCTAACCCATAAGCACAAGATCTTCTGATCATGTCTTTTAAAGTTTGAATCATCCTCTCTGCTAGCCCATCTGTTTGAGGGTGATATGCTGTAGAGAATGATAAATTAGTCCCAAACAATCTATGAAGATTGGTCCAAAGTGCAGATGTGAACTTGGGATCTCTGACACTTGTGATATTCTCAAATAATCCTGTATGAGAAATGACTCTACTCCATAGAAGAAGAGCTGTATCCATAGCAGTGTCATCTTTATGATATGGTAAGAATATGGGAGTCTTGCTTTATCTGTCTACAATGACTAAACAAGAATTATAACTTTTGTCACCACTTGGAGGAAGTGCTGTGACCCAATCCATGTGAACAACTTCCCAAGGGGATTTTGGTTCTTGAATATGGATCATAAGTCCAAATGTCTTGCCTGTACTCCTGTTTGCGTTTTGACATCTGTAACAGGTATGGCAATATTCAATGGTTTCTTTTCTCCAAGATGGCCACCATGCACAGTTCTTTACTTTTTCAAGTGTTCTGTCTTCTGACAGGTGTCCAGAGTAGATGCAATAATGGAATTCATGAAGAATGATATTAATAAGCAATCTTCTACATAATGTCATTACACAAGAATGTTTGGTTCTGTGGTAAATAATCCCATCAAACAAGTGAAATCTTCCTTCAGAATAGGAATTTCTCCAAACTTCATCTAGTGAATTGACCAAAGATATATCTTTGCAGTCTTTATCTAATAAAGAAGTCAAGATATAGCATTTCTTGTCCTGTTTATAAGATTCTCTGACCTCTTCAAAGAGTTAAGTCCCAATGTCAGTTATGTTAATTCCTTCAATTGGAATCTGTGGTTCAGCCTCCAAGGGTACATAAGCTGGGTTATCAGGAGTGTTGGCTAATGCCCACCTGCTAAGTCCATCAGCATTCTTGTGAATTCTTCCTGAATTGTGGACTATAGTCATGTTTCCTCTATATTCCTTAATGGCTATTTGCCATCTCAACATATGTCTGTTGGGAGTTTTCATGTTAAGATGTTATTTTACTGCATTACAGTCAGTTATCACTTCAAAAACACTGCCATCAAGATAATAGTGTAATTTCTCAAGTGCCCATACCAAGCATAAGCACTGCATTTGGCTTGCACAATATCTGGCTTCTGTTGGTTTGATTTGTCTTGAGATAAAACAAACTGTTCCTTCTCTAGGTTTTTCATAAATAATTTGGACTTGATGTAGGGCAGCCCCTAATCCATCTCCGCATGCATCAATGTACAGTTCAAAAGGAATATCCCAGTCAGGCATGAGGAGTAAAGGTGCTTCTGTAAGAGCTCTCCTGATCTTCTCATAAGCTTTAATTCTCTCTTGTGTCATCTCAAATACAGTCTGTTGATCACAGATTCTATAAAGTGACTTCGCTAGAATTTCAAAGTCT
The DNA here is from genome assembly GCA_023105745.1 of Austropuccinia psidii. Taxonomy (NCBI): domain Eukaryota; kingdom Fungi; phylum Basidiomycota; class Pucciniomycetes; order Pucciniales; family Sphaerophragmiaceae; genus Austropuccinia; species Austropuccinia psidii. The sequence continues at coordinate 7,119,285 of JALGQZ010000010.1, read as the reverse complement.
TTTAAGTGTTGCCTATAATAACTGGCAAACCCAAGAAAAGACATCATTCCTTTTTTATTCTGGGGTATTGGCTTAAGTAACACTGCTGCTACTTTGTTTTTGTCAATACCCAAGCTTAAACCAGAAACAATATGTCCTAATTCTTTGAGTTCTTCAAAACCAAAATTGCATTTCTTAAGTGAAATTTTCATATTCACTTCTGCAACCCTGTGAAGTAACCTTGCAAGTCTGTCAATGTGCAAAGACCATGAATCAGAACATATTATAATATCATCAATATAAATGATAAGCCATCCTTCAGACAATTCTATGGGCAAGATAGTATTAATCATCCTTTGATAATGGGATGGAGCATTTTTAATGCCAAATGGCATTCTAAAATACTCAAAAATACCACAGTGAGTGCTAATTCTAAGTAATTTCTTAGCTTTGAGCATCAAAACATTTTGATGAAAGCCTTTCAATGCATCCATTGATGTTATATACTTGGCTTTAGACAATTGAGTCAAAGTTTCTTGTATTCTAGGGATTGGATACCTATCTGGAACTGTGTATGTATTCAAAGGTCTGAAATCTCCAACCATTCTTGACTTGTCATTATGCCAGGCAATAATAACAGGTGTTGTTACTTCAACTTCCTCATTATGGCCTACTTTCCTTAGTACACCAAGCTGGATTAACTCTTGGATATGTTTTTCTAAGGCTTCTCTAGCTCTGGGACTGGCTGGATAAGCTGGTCTTCTAAGTACTGGAGGGTATGGTCTGTCAATATTAAGAGTAATATCAACTTCATGTCCCCTTATAGCACCTAATGGTTCATTATCAGAGGCAAATGCATTATTGTATGTGTATAACACATTAATAAGTTCATTCCTCATTTTTGGTGATAATGATGAATTAATTTGTGCTTCAACAAGTTAATTAGACACAAATTCATCTTTATAAGTATCCTTGACAGAAGATACCACAGATATTTGTCTTGGCATATTGGAAAAAGAAAATATTTGTCTTTTGTTATCCCCAATTGTGGAATATCTGTCTTTATGGTTATTGATGTCAATACCATAAATATTCAAGTAATCATTTCCAAGAATAATGTGCTGACATGTGCAATTATCCATTTCCACAATCTCAGTTTTCATCCTTACACTTCCTGCTGGGTGTGGAAATACAAGATTAGTGTCCAATATACCCAAGGGGTACATATTGTTACTGGCACTACTAAATTGAACACCTTCTATTTGTAATAGATGGTTTTTCCATTCAGGAAGTATAATTTGGAGATAATCTTTACCCACACAAGTGGAAAATGCCCCTGTATCCAAATTCACTTTGGCTTCAATATCACTCATCAAAACTGATGTGATACAGGATTCTCCAGCAGTGTAACCTTTCCCTTTAGCAGGTTTTGTTTTACACATTCTGGCATCTTGGATATTTATCAAGTTGCAGCAATCCTCACTGTATTGTGGCAAGTGGGTATGGACTTCTGTGACCTCAAAGAAAGCTGTAATGTTCTCAATGGGATAGTCCTCTACTGGTGTATCCTCAGAGACTGCAGAATCTTGATCAGACTCCTCTTTCTCTTCAGTACACTGAATTTCTTCAGTGACTTGAGCTTCATTGATTTTTGTCTTCTTGGTGCAAGTGTTTGATAAATGTGAAGTACTTCCACATTTATGACACTTCAAGACAGGTCTCTCTGGTCTTTTATCCTCTCTGGAAATCTTTGGGACCATCTTGGATTCCATAGGGATTTTAGTCCAAGTTTTACCAATTCTTGTTCTGGTAACGATATCTTCCATTGCATTAATGTAGTCCTCTGTTGAACAGGGCTCTACACATCTGCTTTTGATAGCATGTTCCAGTTCTCCTTCACACTTTCGTAATATCTTCATATTAATCATAGTGTCAGACATATCTGGGTGTAAGGTAGATAATCTGTCCTTTTGCTTGAAGAACTAAGTAAGTGGTTTATCTTTCTCTGAGTTAAAAATGGCACTTTCAAAAGCATTTTTCATTTTAAACCTCCAAGAATTGTTGGCCCATTTGGTAATCACTTCAGATTTCTACCGAGACCAATAATGTTTTCCATGATCCATCCTCATTTTGTAATACCATTTCTTTGCAGTTCTGGTAAACAGAGAGTGTAATTTCCCTACTATGATTTCATCAGGTATATTAAAGTCTTCCTGTAACATATCAATAGTCCTGATGAACTCAATATGGTTATATTCTCCTTCACCAGAGAATGTTGGCCATTCTTCTAATTTGGGAATATCTTTAACAGAGACAAAATTTTCTCCTAAAAGTGGGGTAAAACTTTGTTTAACAGAACGTTTTTCTCAGTCAAGGGTGTAGAATGTCTTGGCATATGTGGTTCATAGTTCTTATGAATTTGTTCTACATTTGCAATGATTCATTCTTTAACTTCTGCCTTTCACTGTCACTTTTTGCTAAATGTGTAGCAAATTGATTGGTATTCTCAACTATCTTCAAGACATGATCTTGTAGAGTTTTAAATTTATCATTCATTTTAAAAATAGAAAGATCTTCCATTTCATCATTCTTAATCTGAAATGTACTCTCAATTCTGCTACAAGCATTGATAATTGAATTAAATTTGGCATTTGTTATTTCATACCATTCAGTATATTTCTTGTCATGTTTTTTCAAGTCATCAATGTCCAATGTTATTTTAATTAACGTTGAATCAAGTTTACCAATTTCTACATTAATAACTCTTTTTACATGAATTATTTGCATGGAAAAGTCCTGTTCATCCTTTCCTGCTCTTTGGCTGTGAATTCCATGAGAGTACTGGCCATGTTGAACACACTGTCCATGGCTGAAGGCTCCAATTTGGGGATCCTGTACCCTTGTGGGTAAGGTCTGTGCCAATTGGCTTTGCCTTTGCCCTTGCCTTGATGGTTCTTGGGACCTCTCTGCTCTTCTGAGGTCCTTTGGGCTTGTCTTTGGACACTTCTGGAGCTGGTTTGGAGCTGGTAGATGCCACTGGGGCTTCTGTCTCCAAAGCTGGAGTCATTTCCAGTTCCTTCTGGTCTATGGATAAAAGACTTTGGTTCTTCAATCAATTCTTTATCTTTTCAACCTTGTCTTTGCAAGACAGGGGCTCCATCCTCCTAAGAGTTCTATGGTCTTCTCCTGACCCAGAAAGCTCTTGATGTGTAAGTAGGAGTTCATGGCCCCCTGCCAAAGGATTGGGCATATTTCCCACTGCTCTTCTTTGGCTGCTCTGAACCAATTTTTGTACTGGCATTGATATATTTCTATTTCTGCCACTTGAAAATGGTTCAGCCCTGGAAATATGGTCATGAATCAGTTCAGGCTCAAAATTCATGTCAAAATCAGTTGGTACAGACCTTGGGGAATGGGGGGAAACTCTGGCATCCTCCAAATGGGTCTTTCTTGTGGAAGAATTGGCACTTCTGGATTTGGTCTTGCCTCTTCCTTGTCCATATCCATCTGGTTGGACTGAATAGTTGCTTCCATTTCTGGTATCCACCATTTTCACATCAATTTAAAGGTAAAAGGTGAAATATAAGATAAAATACACACCTTTTGGTGGTAATTTAGCCTTTTCTGAGTTAAATAAGGTACCTCTTTTAGCAATTTGCACCTCAATACTGTCTTCAGATTCTTCCTCTGAAGATTCTGTACTAGTGATATATCTTTTGCTGAGTCTGTTGCCAGCTGCACAGTATTTGATTATATACACTAAAAAATCATAAAAGAGAAAAGATTATTTTTAATACTTTTTTTTAAAGATTTTGTATAAGTTTGATATTTTTTAATATTAGAAAAATTATTCTTTTGAAAGAAAAAAAATTAAAATTTAAGATTTTGAATGAAAATCAATTCAAAGTAACTCAAAGAATAATTTTATAAGTTTTTGGATGTGAAAAAGCCACATGTAAAAACAGTATAAAATTAAACCAAGTTCCTCAATGAAAAAGATTTCCAAAACAATTTCAAAAAAAAGAATTATTTTAGCTTCAAAATGAGAGCAAAATTATTAAATTAATATATTTTAGAACTTAAAAATATATTAATTAAGGGTATAAGGTTCAAAAAAACACGGCCAGGCCCCCCAATGTAAGATGTGTCTATGAAACTGATGATAATATTTCTATTAATCAGTAGTACTTTGACTGTGCTTATGAAATATAATAACAAAAAATGTTATTATAACCCCAACTAAATAATTAAAGAATTATTTCTTTCACGTGTTAAACACTACTAGTGATTTTATCAGCGAGAAAGTAATTGTCTACAAGAATCAATTATAAGAAGATTTTAATAATAAAACTTCTTTTATTAAAATAATAAAATTATTTTAATATATAATTATCTTTTGAAAGAATAATTATGGTGATAATTCTTGAAGAAAACTAATTTTAAAGAAAACCCAAAGAACTTATTGAAAGATAAGATGGAGAGATTTGATGTAGAATTGTGGATTTTAAGGATCAAGATGAACTTATAACAGTATTACAACAATATACAGTTGGATTCTATGATTTCACGTCTTTCTGATAGTTTTTTTGGAAGATTTCAAACACTTAAGAATAGCTACAACTAATACTTACTCCTTGGTAATAATGGTTTAAATGATAATAAGATGATGATGTGGAAAAAACAGCAAGAAGAGGCCTCTTTTAAGTCAACAACAGCTCACAGAGGCATGCCACGGAGCAAACTGAAAAAACAGTGAGTGAGAAAGCAATAAACCCTTTTGGATTATTGATTGCATCATCTGTTGTCACGTAAGATTATCATAATTACTTATTTGATGCTTTTACGTGACTACCAACCCCAATATGCTTAAGAATAAAAGGAGTAACATCTGTAAATCTTCTTTTATTACAAAATAATCATTGATTTCTCAAATTTATCAATGTTATTGCCAATTTCATCACAGGTTGTAATTATTGTAAATTTTTGAAGATTCAGTGTTTCATGTAGAATAGTCAAAAATGGACTGTAAGTAAAACTTTGAATTTTACTAGTAAAACTGTAATTCTCTTTGGTTGTACCATTGATAATACCATTCTCTATTAGTCCTGAAAGCTTCAGGAAGATTCATTAAGAATTGTATTTTTAATGAATTTTTGAAGCTTTTACCTCATTTCTACATAGAATTGCAAATATAAGTGTTTCACTGGTTGCTATGAGGTAAATCAATGGATACAAGTCCAAAAAGGGTTTGAATTACTCTTTTGGGGCTTATCCATGGAAAATCATTAAAAATTGACATGGTTACAGGAGTCTAAGTAGCTTTTTACCTCCTTGGCACATCAAAATAGCAGGTTATTTGCTGTTTTCTTAAGATTTACAGTAGTTGTGACATGGTAACCAAGTTTCCAAAAGGTTTTAGTTTAATAATTAGGCCAAGATCAGCCATGGATCCAAGTTTTGGAGCTGTCCACGCTTCTGAGGCCTTGGAAGTTGGGTACCCTGGCTCTCTTTGATGTCTTTTGTCCCCCTTGCTTATTTTTTACATCAAAATAGAAATTTAAGCTTAAAGTGAGATCTCCACTATGGGTGTACCAAAAGTCCAAGTAAGAATACCATGATATTAAATGCTCAAAAAATGCATAACACTATTCTTAGTGTATATGTAACATGGGATTTCTCACATTCCCATTATTTTGGTGTGAAATTAAGAAAAACAAAACTTTTCACGGATCTTTTATGTGGTATTGATGATGTGGTATTGAAGTATTTTCCATTTTACCACCTCAAAGATTTAATTTGAGCTTATTCACTCTATGGAGCTACCTTAGGTGAATTTTTGTGTAGAATCCAAATCTTGCCTTAAATCCATGGATTTACTTACTCAATAAAAGGTTATTCATCTTTTCTGAAATCAAAAATGATGAATATTGGATATATGCATGACTTATGAGTTATGCATAATTCAAAATTTCTTTTTAAGATAATTGTGGCCTATTTGGGTATTTACAATATACCGCAACGCTCACAGTTTGTTTTCAAGTTCTTCTGATTGACCCATGTTTCTTTGTGTGTTGATGGATTTGTGTTCATATAACAACATCTGTTGAATGAGCATTAAAAACAGAATATAGACCTTGTATAAGAGAGCCCATTCAGCGGCTTTAAAACTACCATGAGAGGGGGAACCCATTTTGCACTGTACTCTTGTCCATGACAAGGGAATTATGGTATTAGATATGATCTGTTGGAGATGCTCCAGAGCCTCACCCTTGATCTGGTGATCACTAAGTGCACTGATATCCAATTCAGAGGGGATTTTGGAAGTGGGGACGTAATCGGCATCCAATGAACAAATCTCTGCGGAATCACTAGATGGATGTTGCATGTGAGGGGTGGGAATTGGGAGGTAGTTTGTTTGGGTGGAAGTAGAGGGGAGTGACTCATTTATTATTTTTGCTGTGTCTCTTCTCAGGGAGCTGGCATCTCTCAATGTGATTTTATCGAGAGAGCTGTTGGAGATCATGGAATCAGAGTCTGAAGTGTTGGTGTCATTGGATTTCCTGCAGGACCTGAAGTAAATTTTTGATTTGGATTCTGGAATGCACGATTTGAAGGTTGCATTATCCTTCAAAATTCGAAGTATTAAATTATGCATTATGTAAAGATTAACCATTCTGGTTGCATCCCAATAGGGAAGGTCTTCCAAAATTGAATATCACACTCCATACTCACAAAAAATTGCTTGTCTTTGTTGTGTGGATGCCCAAAGCCATTTTGCAATGGTTGATTTATGATTGTGGTATGACCGCATGTATTGAAATTGAGGACCAATTTCTTAAATTTGAGCTTTTTGAATAGTGCAAAAATTACAAAAGTGGTTTCCTGAATGAGAAATAAATCCAGTAAGCTTGCGCATGGCACCCACATCTGCAATCGCCGTGAGGATGGCAACACGGATAAAGGATCCTGAAGGACCTGTTGAGGTGGGTGAAAAATGGTAACCTTTCCATAAGTCTTTGCGCTTGTTGATGAGTGGCATTAATAGTTAATTTAATTGATGGGCCGTTGGCTCCTTTGGACCAGGGATGATTCCTGCAACATAGACATTCTCTGGCTTCAATCTTTCACTTGGGGGGAGATTAAGACAAATAAGCATGATAGGTCCAATGCTGGCCAACCGGGTGGACTTTCCATGTGCATTAAACCAGTCCACATAAATGGAGAAGGCCAATGCACCAGGAATGGACATGAATGGGGGTCGTGAATATTTCTAGTGCCAGTGAAGAGTCTCCAGCCCAATCCATCCCAGATGTCACATTTGCCGGAACCTTTGGGAGTTTGGAATTGTTGATGTTGATGCAGAATTTCCATAATTCCAGCCCGCTGGAGAAATCCAGCAAGCCAATTTTTGAATGGTTGATAAATGAAATGTTTTGTTGGTACAAATCTTTTCTTCATGTTTGTTGTGTTTTGGGTGTGGGGTTCAAATGAATAGATGAATTTGCCTAATGATTGTGTGCAAGGGGGATCATGATCATTTGGGTCATTATGACATTGACAGTGGGCTTGGTCAGTTGTGACTGATTAAGTAAGGCCATTAAGCAAGAAAAATTGAGGACAACATATATAGTTTTGAATCACTGGCTCCAATTGGAGATGTTCAAATATGGTACTGAGATCTTGAGGTATATGGAATGCAGGAGTGGGGGGACCACCTGAGCTTGAGATACTGGACTTGATCAGAAGGTTCAGGGCGGGGTTGGGGATGCGTGAAGCCCTGTGGGGTATATTATACCTTAATGATAGAATGGCAGATATTATCATTCCAAGGTATTGTGGGGGAAGGGTTTGACTGCCACTTTATGGTTTCTGTGCAGTTGAATTAAGACCCGCTGCAGTAGAGAATGTTCTTTGGGTCAATTGTGAATAATCAGCTGGGAATATTTGATCCACTAGAATTTGCGGGCACTCAGATCCTGATGCAGAAGTAGGGATGTTTGGAAGAGATTTGGGTGCAATGGTTGATTTGAGCTTTGTAATGTGCGGTTTATATTGGAAAGGTGTGAAGGAAACTCCCTGCCTATCACCCTCAATGGAAGAGTTTGTTTGGGTTGAGCAGTGTTGACACTTGCATATACGCATTGAGAAATAGCAGCGGGTTGTCATTGTTGCAGGAATAGTGAGTAAGGTTGGTTTGTGTATAAATATCTATGGTTGATGTTAAAGTGTTTGTGAGTGTTATTAATTGGGAAAAAAATGGGGTGATTATTTATGAAGGGGGAGAGGATTTGAGCCAGCTCAGGATTGTATCCCATTTGTAATGGTGGCTGAGCTGCAGGGGATAAAGTTAAACATGTCTCATCTGGATGGCGGAATTGGTTAGGAGTTTAATTGGGTAAGATGCCATTCTGCTCAATTCTCATACGTATTCTCTTTTATTTACACATGGTGATACTGCGGTTTCGACCCTTGATGGGCATTCCATTGGGGATGTGTCAACATTGAATTGAGGGGATTAACATTCAAACCATGTACGCTGGCATGGAATCATACATGTTTAAAACCTATTACAGACATAACAATATAGAACTATTAAATAAGTGTTTGGAGTGGAGCTCAAGTCTTATTATTTGGTTTTAGTGCAGTGGGCTTTTAATTGGTTGCAATGTGATTTGGATTGTCTTGCCTTTCTTGAAAAGGTGATGTCTCTATTGTGGGTAAATTCTTCATTAATATACCCTTATACAGAGGTAGAATTCTATGTAATTTTGATGCATATATTGGCAGTTTTGATAATTCACAAAATGTCACAATGGGGCGGTGAAATGTTTATCGGATCTGATTACTTATGGATGATGGGTCCTCTTTGAGATCAAGGAAATATCACATTAAATGCTGGTAGGCCGGGCAGGGTGTTTTCTGACAAAAGCGGAGGAGCTCAAGAGGAGGCAGGGAGAATTCTCCTGGGAAGCTTGATTCCCACTTTTCATAAAATTTCTCCCTTATGCGTTTGGAATCACTCTATTCTGTCATAATACTGAGCTGTTTTATCAAGTTAAAAAAATTACTGTACTTTTTTAGCCCTTATGTCATCTTCCAAGCCACATAAATCCCCTTCAGGTTCTGTTCATGACTCAGATAGTGAATCTAGAATAGAATATGTTTAAAAACAGTCACCATTGAGTCCCAACATTCCTCTCACAACCCCTATTGCATGCTCAATGAATGTATCCGGTTGTAACATTGATGTGGGAAATCCAAAGGCTCAAACTTCAAGCACTTTGTCAATCCCAAATATTTTTGTCACTCCAATTCCCCCAAATCCCGGTAATACACAAATGCATGTGTCTGAGGGGCCAGAAGGCACACCTCAAATCTCATCAAAGGCTAATCCCCAATCAAAATTTCCATGTGAGTTCCTGCTTAATTCTGGTTGGAATCTAGTCGCATCCCAGGATCCCTTTGAACAAAGTAAACAGCCAACCCTCAATATTAAATCAGGTTCCCAGGTTCATGTGGGCAATGAAAAGCGGGTTGATGGAGGGCTACAAAAAAGACCATTGGAAAATGTAACTTGGAGTTGTCTGTCAGAGGGAAATCCAGGATTGACACTTCATCAAAGTAAGTCATTTTGATGTTGGAGTAGAAACGTGTTCACAATTTGATCTGTTTGTATCATGGGTTAGATATGGAACCTAAAGGCAAGTCAGTTCAACCTCAGGAGCCAATTGCAGATTGTGAGTATTACCAGGGTTTATTAATGTTTTGATGTGTTAACTGATTATTTGCATAGCAGGTTATTAACTTCATGCATCTTCACCTCTGGTCCAAAAAGAGAAAGTCACTGGACATCATCAGCCATATGGCTCCAAACCAGGAATGGGTCATGACAGTTCATCAAGAGAAAATATTGTGGATGATGAGGATGAGAACATGTCTCCAACTCAAAGTGAAAGAAATGATGAACCAAGGAGGGAAGATTTCACAGAGCATGACCAAGGCACTCAGTCAAATAGTGAGTTCACCTATCCTCAAATGGGCCTTTCCCAGAGTAAGCTTGAAAAATGCGAGGTCAGACAGAAAAGGGACCAGGATTGTAAAGCTCACAATGTGGCAAAACGTGCAAGCCAGAAGGAGAAACGAAAATGGCTGAGAGCAGAACTTCCAGAGGATGTCCATAGAATGAGATCAGCAGTACATTCCCATTGCCTGTTCCTACTCAAAGTTAGGGATAAAGATTTTCCCTCACTACCAGCACCACCCAGCACAGAAAAGCGTGAAATTGCAATTCAAGTGGCTGGTCATCACGGATATGTCCCCAAAGATGTTTTGAATGAGCCATCAACACAGGTTCAGTCTCAGGGTTTCCAAAGCTACTGCAAAAATGAGCTCCACAAGCTAGGACTAAAGCAATTCACTTGTGACTGGGAGAGCTAATGGCAAAATCTGTTTAACAAGTTGATGTCTATGGTGTTTTACCATACATTCCCTCTTGCACTTTTCAGCACCGAGTATCATAACTACTGTTTGAACAAGGATCATATTAACTATGGGGTTGTGGCGGCTTTAATGAAGTGATATTTCACTTATTTGAAAAGACAATTGAAGTCTATCCAAAAGGATGCAGAGTATTTGGCATAAAAGAAGGAGAATCAAAAGTTCTCAAAGATTTGTCAAAGGGTTAGTTACTGTATCCCTTCTTCATTGTGAAAAAAGTCTGATGATAATCTATTTGATGATATTCAGACCTGTGAGAGCTGTTGTGAATGTTGTGATACAGCTAAATTTCCAATTCTAGCATCAAAACTCAATAACCCTCAAGTATTCTCAGATACCAAGGAGGTAGTGGAAAATGGCAGTAAAGTTTACAGCAAAGTGGGATTATGCTGGCGCTCAGTCTTATTTAATGAATTGGTATTAAAAATTGATAGAGACATAGAGTTTTGTAATTGGATTAAAAAAAGGTAAAACAAATATTGATAGATTGCCAGAAATACGATCAACAGATGATGGTGATATTCCGGAAGGCCTATCATTTTAGGTATTTGATCAAGATTGTCTCAAGAGCTGTAGTAAGATGCAGACTATCGCCATAAAAATACTTGACGTGCCAGTTATTAGGCTGAATGGTGATGCTCCGCAATAGCTTAGTAATATAAATGTATAGCACTATTACATATTAACAATTTGTTTATTTTTTGTGCAGGTGTGATACAATTTGATTATTATTTCTTAAATATGCAACAACTTGGTAAATATGTCAGAATATAAACCATATTAATTGGAATGTATCACTGTCTCCCTTAGAAATAATACTCTATTGCTCATTTTAAATCAGGAAATATTGAAGGAGTTCGATCCAGCTCATGGTGTTCATAATTGTGGACCTGTGCAAGGGTGAAAAGGAGTTATCAACTTCGTCAAACACAAATTAGATAATATCAGGAAGGCTCACGTGGTTAATGAGTTTTTCTTTTCTTGAACCTATTGATGATTTGCATATGGGATTCCCATAAAGAAAGATTTCATAATAGTAATACAATCAGGGACAAAGATGAGCTTGAAAGGTACCTTCTGCATGTTTACCTCAACTGAATGAGCAGTGATATAGTGGATGGCCCTTACAGGTTTTTGTTGGCCAATACAATGGAGTCAATCAACAGCCTGAGCCTCAATAGCTGGGTTTTAATTGGGCTCCTGGAAAGGTGGATGTCAGTGTCCAAAAATCAGGGTAGAATATTGGGGGTCCCCCCACTATTAAATAGACAATATTAGCACAAGTTATATTGAGGCCAGTTCCAGCCGCGGCAATGGATGCAACCAGTACTTCACATTCAGGATTATTGAAGAAATTTTCCAGTGCCTTCCCCTGCGCTTTTGCTGTAATTGTTCCATCAATTCCTGCTGAAAGGATGGAGTGATGTGCAAGTGCAATACCAATTCTACAATAAAAACCAGTCAGATGTATTCAATTGGTAATGGATGCATATTAGAATTTACTCACAAATCAAGGAATTGGGTCCATTGGGTATAAACCACCGATTTGGTTGGACCACACTTTGATTGTTTGTTCTTCATTAAGCTTTGTAGGAGGTGTGTAATGTTAGTACTCATCATGCATGTTTCCACATCCACAATAGTTCGTGTGATGATTGAGGAGTTATCCTGAGTGCTCCTGCCCTCATGGTCTTCCAAATCCCCATCCGCAATTGTGTTAAGCTTGATGTGATGGCTATAACATATCTGCAGCTTATCAATATTTCTGAAGAATTCTCCTGGTCCTTTGCTTTTGGATGAGAGGAATTCTTTTTATAATGTGGAATATTCTTAATTCATTGTTGGGTTAAGTGGGAGCAGTTCATAATGATGGCTAATAACGGGGAGGGATCCAAGATGTGTGGTTTTGGTGCGGCGCAAACTTAAATGCTGCAATGCCAAATGCAAAATATCATTGCTACCTTTGGATTGACTACTCAGGATGAATGGTGACCAGTTATCTTGATGTGAGATCTGGGGTTGGGTGATGAATGATATTATGCCCAAAAGGTCATAAATGGTGTTGTGAATAGGTGTGCCCACTAAACATATTCGACGGGATGAAAAGAAGCTATTAATGGCACAGTCAGTGGCAGTGTATTGAGAGAAAATATAGCTATAAAATGGGGGAAGGACCTTTGGATATAAAAGGTAATTTGAACCATTTGAAGATCAGACACTCACTGTGCTTCATCCAAAATTATACAATGCCAATGGATTTTAAAAATGAATGATGTAGAGGTATGAGTTTGCTTAAATTCTTGGGTGATAGTATTGTAAGAAGTGATGATGATATCATATTTTAAAATTTTGGCCTTGGATGATGAGTGACCAGTTGGACCATGGTAGATTTTGGCTTGCAGCGCTCCAGCCTGAGCATGCTTGAATCTTTCAGATTGCCAGTTGGTAATTAAGCGAGGGGGGAAGATGATCATGGTGGGCATGGAGCATTGGGGGTTTGCAATCAACCGCTCCTTGGAGGTACCAATTAGAGCAATGGCCTGAATTTTTTTACCTAATTCCATGTCATCTGCAAGCAGTCCTCCAAGAGGGGTATTGGTTGAAAGGGATTCAAATGAGCTAACAACCTTGTTTGTAATGATGTGCATGGCATTAAAACTGGATCCGGGGGGTGAGGTGGCTCAAAGGTTACAGGCTGATTGGCCCTGGGGGATTTTTCAATCCCAGAGAACTGCTAGTCCGGTCTTTTGATGAGGGAGGAGGGGGGTTTGAATCATTCAATGGGGTGGGGTCATCTTGGGGAGGTCTGATCCACTGGGTAATTTTATAAGTTTCTGCTTGGAAGTCAATGATAAAACAGAAGGATATGAAGCTGGCATCAAGTTTGAAGCCAGAAATGTGGGAGTAAAGACTTGACATTGACTGTGAACATTACAGTCATATTCTTTGGGAATTTTAAGCTTGAAATCTTGTGTTTGAAAGCTTTCAATTATGAATAGAATGTTTGGATACCATGTGAAGAAAATTAATGCTAGATTGGGTTTATGAAATGAGGAGGAATCATTTGCATCAGTCATAAATACTCCCTCAATAATGATGTTTGGATAGGATTGGATTGACAATTTTCAATCCATGCCCCACCAGGACCACAGTGCATGAAAGTTTGTGGTGCCCCAAGGAATGGTATCAACATTTTGGAAAGGGTTCCAGGGAGAGAGCCAATAGCATGCTGGTGATTGGGGAGATATACAAATATGTTTTGTTGATTGTGCCATAGGATAATCCAAGAAGCTAATTTGGAATTATGAGGATTTAAGGTTATATAAACATTTATTTGAATAAGAATATGAATCATCCCAATGCAATGTGGTTGTGAAGGGGTTGAAATGATAGCTATTATGAATTATTTGGGGACAGTTGGAAACTATAAGATCGGGAAGGGGTAGCTAAAGGGAATGAAGACCAATAAGTGAAGGTGGGGAACTTATATGAGAGGCAGAAATGGGCTCAAGCGGGATGGCCTGTGCTTACATGCATGGCCGTTAGGAATATGGGCCTCTTGACCTCATAATTTTCTTATCCAATTTGGGGCGTATATCAATGCAAGTTGGCAAGAAGGTGGGTGCACCAATACGACTGCTGGATATGCAGCATATTACGCAAGGATTTGTGGGCCAAGGTTGACATTAGCATATTCAAAATTGGGTGCGTGGTAGAACCTTTTTGTGCAGTGGCATATTAAAGGCATGCAGCCATGTTTGCTGGTGTGACAGAAAACAATAAGCTTATCTTCCCCAGGGTAATTGTCATACAGGGACCTACTGGGCAATGTTGGCGTTTTCAAAGGGCAATATCACTGTGGGGATATTTGTGTGTGGGCGGGTGAGATATGTTTGATGGTGTTCCACCAAACATGGGTTTGGTTTGGCCCAAAGTTTTTTTATGACTGACACTTACTGGGATTCCAGGGGGGAATGTGTGGCATGATCAAAGGCGGCGCCAGCTGTGAGCCATGTTCCACATATGAATTCCACCCTATTGTATTTAAGGTGGGTGCTAATCCACCCAGATTGGTATCAGGGTATTTCCCTCATGGGCGGGAGGGCACCTGCCCAAGGTATTTTTTGGCTGCAAGCCAGGCGCCACAACTTGTGTGGGGCGCGTTAAAATGTGCAGCAAATGACCCTTCAGGGGTGCGTATGAAAGTGTGTGGCTGCCCGAAAATGAGCGGGTGTGATAAACAAGCGCAGCCAGTCATTATTGTCCCCAAAAATGGCACCGGAGTGAATCCACCGTTTTCATATGACCCAAATCCTTAGTTGTCTATGTATACACCCCTTACATTAACTTGGATTACACCCGCATCTGTGTGGAAGCTAGGCAGCGCTCTCCAAAAAGGTTCATCAAAGGGATGCATTTGAGAAATTTGACTCAATGGCTTGACGTGATTGCATGTTACATTGTTTTACAGCTTTTGCTCTGCCATGACATTGTAGTATGTACAAAGGTGTACTACGTTATACAGTGCCTGCTTGCATGCAGATTACCAATAAGGATCCACCCTCTGATCATTTGCATACATGTGGATCATGAGCCACATGATCAGCATTGCATTTCACCCAATTTGCACATGCAAGCTGAGCATGTCATGGTCAAAAGCTCAGTGTGGAAGTTTCTGGTGGAGCCATGATCCAAACACTTTTTGCAATAGTTGATTGGAAGGCTCAGTTTGGAGCACTTCACCAAAGCATGTGAAATTCTCAGCCTGGCCCAAATGTCTTCCAATGTTGTGCAAAATGCTCAGATTGCGTGCTTACAAAAATGACCTAGCAATTGCTCAGCATGTTTCATTTTATATTGTTATATCAAAGGCTCAATAAAGCTCACGCTGTATTCACTTGTCATACAGCCGCCCAACCCTTTGTTCAAACACTATCACCCAGCCATAAGGCCGGTATGCTTGCTGCGGTCACCTGTGACCAAATGCACCACATGCTTTTCTGCATGGGGTATTTGTGGATTGAACCCACCATGCACATTCAACAATGCCCTCACAAAAGCCCTCCCAGGCCATCCTGTGGCTATTTAAGGAAACAAAGGGGATTTGACTGAGTCTGAAAATTCAAACAATTGAAATACTGAGCCAGAACCCCTTTGTTCCTCTTCCTCACGCAAGCATTTGCTTTCTCAGTCACAGCCAATGCTGCACCTGAGCTTCAATTTTGCCAACATGCCTTGAAGGTGAGCCTTTGTCAGGTGCTGCAACTGAGCTTCAATTTTGCCAACATGGCTTGAAGCTGAGACTATATTGGGTGCTGCGACCGCTGTGATTGGCTCAGCTTAATCATGGTATAAAAGACCATCTTTGCCCAACAAGCCCTCCACTTTTTTTCTCAACCGCTCCACTTTCTTCCAGATCACCTGCTCTTCCCATTTTTGTGCATATTCCCCCTCGTCTTCCTGCCTTTCCACTCTTTTTTTTTGCACTCCACTAACCCCACTCCCCTTCCTTCTTGCTTTTTGTGTTTCCCTCTTATACATCCAGAACCCCCCTTCTATCCACCTTGTGATTTTCCTCCATTTTAAACTTTTGTCCACATAATGTTCCAATCTTTATACTTATTATTCTTGTCTTCCAGACTTTTAAAACCTTCCGACCAGAGCACTGTTTTTTAATTCCATTTTAAATGTATAGTTCATTGTACGTCTTCATTTTCCTTATTGATTTTTTACTTTCTATTCAGTTACTAACCTCAATTGTTTTCTTTTTAGATGTCGTGCACCTTATGTACAAAGCGGGGTATGCCCTGCATTTGTTCCTCAACAACAACCAATGCTTGTGGTGCTTGCCAACAAGCACAAAATAAATGCTCATTTGTTGTCTGACCCTTCCAACCGCGCGCCCAAGACACCCTTGCAAGGACTACCTTGTGGCCGACAATGATGAAACCATTTTGGAGCAGGAATGGATGCCTGGACCCAAGCAGGCCGACAGGAACAATTACCGACAATTGGCCCTGTCCCCTCAAGTATTGATTTATCAACCCCCCCTCCTAGGCCACCATCCAATGGTCACTTCACTCCTTAACCTGAGCGAAGTGATTATCCGGCTGATGAAGGATGGCAATGGCATGAGGACATTTGCGCTTGGGCCGATTGTCACCCATGGTATTCAAACGCCAAAGTAAGTTTTCTGTTTCCTCCTTAACTCATTTCTCTTCACACAATCATACTGACCTTTTTCCATTACGCATAGAACAAGACTCACCCGTTCCACACATTCCTTGCAAGCAAAGCCCGCGGCAACCGTCTCCAGGCCCAAGTGGTACCCAATGGTCGGAGGAATTATTCCGCGGTAAGCAACCAAAATTTCATTTGACTTCCACTTTTGAGTTAAGGTAACTGACTCTTCCTCCTTTTTTAGAATCCTCCCAAACCAAAGAGACACCTATTCCTGGCCCAAGTCCATCCTCCGAACCACCTGAGGACGTTCCAACTTGTGAGACAGAACCTGAGGTGGCTCCAATGCAATCCATGGAGGAACCTTTTGGTAAGCAACTTCTTCACTTTTTTAACTCTTCCCAGCTTTTCCTCACCTTTTCTTCGACCATCTCCAGCTTGTCCCGCCACTCCCCGCTTGGTAATTATCATTGACAATACACCCATCAGATCCCCCCCTCCCCCTCTTCCCCCTGCCTCCACTCCTACCCCAGTTCCTTCCCCAGATCTCCCTCCCATTGCCACCGAGAACCCAACCGCCTCCTCCCCCCGGTGCCAAGGTCCTCTCATTCCTATGATGACACTCGCCAGGAATTCACCAACCTGCAACCAACACTAAGGATTTCTCAAGCCATCGTCCACCAGGCCATCAACCAAATCTTGTTGGAGCATCTCCCCTTGCTCCACATTATTCCTTTTGTGAATGAAACTCATTGAAATGAGATGCACTGGGAATTCCGGGATGAACTGAACTCCCTCCTTGGCCAGGCAATGGAGGCTTATCCAAAGGAGGACATCACCAAGATAGTCTCCAAATACTTAGAAAAAATCTCATTGTTTCTGATTTTTATCTTTTGTAATACTTTCTTCTAAACAAATTATTTTTATGTCATGATTGTTATGTTCAATTTCTATTGCATTCTTTTTTTCATGTAAAAGTTATTTCTTTCCTCCTTAGAGCAACTCTCTGATTGTGTGAGAATAATTTTTGTAAGTTCCCCACCAAAGTTTGAGTGATTATTTGTTTGTGTGAACCTCTTTTGCCCAAAATGCACAAATAGTCACCATTACGGCCTCCTACATTCTCTTCTGATATGGTTGACAACCAAATCAGCTCTTAACTTTAAAAATGTGGTTGTTCCCTGCATGTGAGCAACCCACTGCAGATTCATGAGACATTGCCTTTCCTATGGTCACATGCTATTGATCTTAGAAATGTATTGAATAGTTTGAATTTGTGGGAACCCTCACAGGCAGTAGTATTTGCAAGTGAATTGTCAGAAGCCTGCACTGGCGTACGGAATTGGTTGAATTGTCGGGAACCTTCACAAGTGTAAGGATTGGTGTGTGAATTGTCGGAAGCCTGCACTGGTGTAAGGAATTGGTTGAATTGTAGGGAACCTTCACAAGCATAAGGATTGGCATCTGAATTGTTGGAAGCCTGCACCAGTGTAAGAAATTGGTTTAACTTTTGTGAACCTTCACAAGTGGAAGGATTTGCATGTTAATGGTTGGAAGCCTGCACCAGAATAAGGAATTGTTTGAATTTTCAGGAACCACCACCAGTGTAAGGATTTGTGTGTGAATTGTTGGAAGCCTGCACAGGCATAAGAGATTTTTTGCATTTTCAGAACCCGCACAAGGTAAGGATGCACGTGTGAATTTTTTGGAAGCCTGTCCTGGCATAGGGGATTGTTTCAATTGTCATGAACCTGCACAAGTGTAAATATTTGTGTGTGAATTATCGCAAGCCTGCACTGGCGTAAGGAAACATTTAAATTGTCAGGAACCTGTACAACATAAGGATTTGCGTCGGAGGCATTGTGGTATTCCATACCAGTTCTTCCAAGGTTCAAATCCACAATTTCAAAGCTAACACTTCCATCAATAATAATAATAATATATATATATATATAAAGAAAAGAAAGATAAAAGTACACAATGGAAAGAAAAAGGAAGATAATTATATTAAAATAACAAAAATAAGTGTTCCACTGCAATCTACATCAAATTTTACCTAGAGTCACATATTGCCTCAACCCCATAATGTCAATAATTTTCTAGATATCATGGATTAAAGAAGAGAAATGATACTATACACTCTATACTAGGTACAATAGTATGCTTGAAGATCATGCCGCTTGTGTAAATATTCAATATGAATAAACATGTGTAATATTACATAAGTGATACCATTACTCTTGCAACATCATGTGTTACAAGTCTTGACATAAAAAAAACACTTACATATAAGTTAACAGAGGGTTACATTACTCAATCCCCACTCAAACTCCCATAACCAAACATTACAGGTATTATTTACAAATTAAATTTTACATAGAGAAATACTCAACTCAATACAGATCAAGGCTGTGAAGAGGAAAAATAAGGTTAGTAGAAATAAGAATACAGTTTTAAAAAAATGGTGCAATCAACCAAACATATGGTGCAATATCTGTATCAAATGACACCATTCCAAATTTAACCACCAGCAAAAATGTCTCAAGGCTGTGAAGAAGAAAAAGAAGGTTAGTAGAGATAAGAATACAGTTTTTTAAAATGGTGCAATAAACCAAACATATGGTGCAATATCTGTATCAAATGACACCATTCCCAATTTAACCACTAGCAAAGATGTCTCAAGGATGTGCATAATAAGAATAAAGTTTAGTTAAAATAAGAGTATAATTCAAAAATTATGGTGCAATCAACCAAACATATGGTGCAATATCTTGAACAAATGACACCATTTTTAATTTACCCACCAGAAAAAATCTCTCAAGGTGGAATTTTTTCTAAGTCCCTTGTTTTTTGGAAGGCTCTATGGAGGACCCAAAAGGTATAAATAAAGGGCCTCTCTCCCTGTTTTCCCCCCATGCTTCTGATTCAGACAATAATCTTGAGGATTAATCCATCCCTTCTCTAGTAGGATAATCTAGTATTTATATTGAAAAAGATCAGTAAAAAGGCTCAGTATCTTATAGTATTTTTTATGGTTAATTAATGAAAGATATTTATAATATTAATGAAAGAGTTTAATATTATTTAATAGTCTTACCATTATAGTAGTAGTGTTGAAGTAGTGTTTGAAGATATTATCATCAGTGATCTTATCTAATTTATCAATAACCCTTATTTATAAAAGGGATATCATCTTACCCTTATACCTTATATCATAAGCCCTTTAGGTATATTGGATTATATTTATATTGATCCCAGTAGTATTATATTACTATTATATCATTTATATCTTACCCTTATATTAAAAAAACCACCCTTAAAGAATTATCTTACCCTTCAATTATTATAGCTATATTGATAGTATTATTAAATCACCTTTAAAAGTATTAGCTAGCTATCAAGATTATTCTTAATATTAATAGTGATCTTAAACAATATTCTTCAAATATCTCAGGTAATGAAAGAAGGAATAATAGAAGAATAAATTAAAAAGAATTATAATCAATAAAAAGAAAGTTAAGCAAACCAAAATTATTAAAAAAATATATTAACTATGACCATTATTATCATAGTGATCTTTTAATGACAGACTGATAGAGAATGCTGAAGAAAATTGTCTAATTGAAAAGCCACAAAACTAAACAATTGATTTGTGATCTCATCAAAAAGGGTATGTTTTTCAGTATATTTAGAGGGGCAGCTAATACACCTTAGCATCCATGGTTATTGGCTCATTCTGAAATTCAAAAGACTCACCAATAATTTCCCCCTAAAGGTACTTCCTATTATTTATCCCACAACAAAAGGAGTTCCCACATCTGGTCTCGCAACAGTGGCCTTCCAATCTCAAGTATCCACAATAACATCACATCATCAATATTGAAAAGCATAAAAAATCAAAAAAAAAATCAAAAAGAATCAATCAAAAATAAAATTAAAAATTAAATCATTGCTTTAGATCACCATTATCATGGAGGAATCATCATCCTCAAAGAAGCCTGTAACCTTGGAGGAGGAATTGGAAAAAGAGCAGTCCAGAATTGAGGAATTAGGGCAGGAAGAAACTAAGGAAGAGGATTTTTCTGATTTAGAAAATGATGAAGAATTTCAGAAGAAATGGTTAGAATTACAGAAGGCTATGGAAAGAGCTGCAAGAAGACATGGAAAGAAGACAAAATCAAATCAATTCTCACCTGAAACTACTGGGTATGCAACTATTGAAAGAATGCTCAGACCCCAGAAACCACCACCATCACCAACCCCAAAGACATTAGCAACAAACACACTAGCAACATTGCCAAGAGCTGCAATATTTTCAAAAAGGGTACATATTACAACACCATCTCAGTAACCTGAAAGAGTTACAATACCTACAAGAAAGATTGTTAAAATAAAGGCAAAAGATTATAACATCAACTTTTATGGGAGTTATGTTGAGGATTTTATCAAGAGAGCTGAAAGGAAAGCATCAATTGAAGGAGCCAATGAAAGGGATTTGTACATGCAAATAGAATTCTGGAGTGAAGATAAGGATATCAGATATGAAATTGAAGGAATGCCAGGATCTGAAATGGAAGATTGGGATCAATTGAAAAAGGAAATGATCAGTAAAGGGGGAAAGGTGGAACCAGAAAGAAGACAAAGGAAAGATTCATTAACAAGACTATTTAATCAAACTCAACAGGAGGGAGTAGTAAAGTGTTTGTCCCAATACAGAAGGTTTATTGGGGAATATGACATAATCTCAAAATATCTGCTGAAGCATGGATATATCAAAAAGAAAAATGATTATCATGAAGATGTCTTTGATTCCTTATCACCAGAAATTAGAAGTAGTGTTACTAAAAAACTGATCAACGACAGGACCATGGTTCAAGCAAGAGAAGGAGGATATATCTTACCTGAGATGGATATCCTCAGAAATTATATTGAGGCAGAATTGGAGGCAGCAGTAGTTATTAAAGGGAAATCACAATTATCAAAGTCAGATGAAATCACAAGCAAAAAGAGAACCAGATTTGAAGATGAAAGCTGGGAGGAGGTTATCAAGAAAATGAAATATATTACAAAGAAAATAAATAATCCACCAGCTCAAGAGGCTCATGTTAATGAAGCACCAAAGGAAGTAAGCCCAATGTGTCAGCCTGTGACTCAAAACCAGAGCACAAGCATGACAGCCAAAATACCATAAACCAATGGTATAGCCAAGATACCACCAAAACATGGAACTGAGCCAAATCAGCTCAAAAGGTATCAAAAGAAAGAGGAAACTCACCTATTTCTGAAAATATAAGTCCCATCACCATAGGACAAGAAATAACAAAGTTATTCCTGCTCAAAGTTATTGCTGAGCATAAGCCTTAATTTTCACCTCCCATCTAGAATCTAGAAGGAGAGGCTTAACCCCATCAAATACTTACTCAAAATGAAGCTCTAAGCCAGGGCTATCCAATGGTACCAGCCAAACTGAGCTAGCACAAGTATTACTTGAGTTATGGTCAAATTCAGGCCAAATAAGGTTGAACAAAACATTCACCTCTCATCTAACTTCTACAGTTTTAGTGTGGGATACTTGAAGTGGGGTCTTTTTGGAAAGAGCACAATCAGGGCTATCTGATGGTGCCATCCACTTCTTCATATCTCAACTATAAAAGAAGTTATGAGGCAAACAAGCTCAATACAGCTTTTTGCCCAAACCATGCCTATGTACAAAAGCCTTGTACATGGGATACCTTTGTCATACTTAATGATAACCATACCAAGTTGGGTATCATTGTGTAGAGCCCATACAGGGCTATTCAATGAACCAACTTTGAGCATGATATCTCAAAAACTGACAGAGTTATGGCCATTTGAAGGTTATAATCCCACAATATGGTCAATACAGCTGTATTATGACAGGATACAGTTCTACTCTGATTATGAGGTGTCAAACAGACGCTAAAGCTTATTTATACTTCAATACCTCGTAGGTAAGTCAAATACAGAGGTCCATACAGGTTCTGTACAGTTTCTGATGCGTCAGAAGCACCAGAACACACCTGTAAACTCCATTGGTGAAAAATTTCACCCTGTATAGGGTAAAAATGACTACTTGTGGTTCCAAAGCCACATTTCAACCCAATAATAGCTTGTATTGAGTGTATAGAACCACAAACCAGCCCACAGTAGTGAAAATTTTCACTCTGTGGTCGTGTGCAGAGGTAAACCACCTCCCACTACCCCAGAACAAGATAAAAGGAGGCTTTGCCTCACCAGGAAGCAAATTAAGCATCCTGTTCTTGATATTCTTACGTGGTATAACTTCCAAAAAAGGAAGTGATACTCTTTGAATTTAACAGGTATACTTTAAGTTTAAGTATTGTAGGGTTTGCTATTGTAAACCAACAGGCAAACACTGCACCCAGGGCTATCAGCAGTACTCACCATCACTAAATTATTTTAGTATAGCCCTTTCACTCATATTCTCACTCTAATATCATCATTATTTTCGTGTCACACTCAGAGTTATAGCTTTTATTATCATTTTCAAGCTATATCATAGAGTCACCCTGACACAATGAATGATGTTTTGGACAAGCTGAAAGAACTATCAGAGGCTGTTAATCCACCAAAGAAGGTCTGGAAGGATAAATCAAATACACAAGGATCAGGCTTAGTACCAAATGCACAACCATTCAGACCAAGAAATACCCAGGAACTTTTACCTGCAAATTATTAACCTCATGTTCCAGCTCAACTGTATCCAAGACCACCCTTAAGGTGCTATTACTGTTTTGAAAATGGTCATTCATTGAAAATATGCAGCTACTTGGCAGAAGATATCGAAAAGAGAATTTTCAGTAGGCAAGGATTAGATTTCCTTTACCTTAATTTCCAAAGAGTACCCTCAGAAGGAACCAAATCTCCAAACTATTAAGTAGGGAATTTGATAAGGAACAAAAAGAAATTTCAAACAAGATGATTGAAAAGGAAAAGCCTTTATCAAGACCAGAACATCAAAAGATAGTTGAGCTGAAAAAAGGAAGAAATAGAAGTTTCAATTGACCAAGTAGAAGACTGGGGTAATTGGGAACCACCAACAGTATCTTCACACAATGAGATGTTGGAAACACTTGCAACTCTCAGACAGACAAAGCAAATATTGGCTAAGAAAGAGAGCCAAAATAGAGAATATTCTCAAAGTAAAAAACCTATACTACCAGGAACTTATCATGAGGATGAGGCTGAAGAAGAGATGAAGATCATTGTTCCAAGCAAATATAAAGATAAACATACAAAAAGAGATGAAACATTTGAAGGAACTGAAAGTAAAGAAAGAGAGAATGTTGAAGAGGAAGATAAGAAGTTAAATAAAAGGATGGTTCACCACCAGGCTGAAAAGAAAGAATTCATAAAGGATAAGAAAGAATTCATACCAAAATTAGCAATTGAAAATGTGATAAAGAAAATATTGGAACAGAAAATTAATTTAACCTTGGAAGAAATATTATCAGTTTCCCCAACCTTCATTCACAGGCTGCAAGGGATTTCTCTTGAAGAAAAGGAAGCTGTGAAATCAGTTAACACTATGGATATTAAAGAAGATGTTATTTCTATAAAGATTAAATACTTTGAAAAACCAAGACTTCATTATGCCCGTCCACTTGGGTTTATGGAATTAGGTGTTGGAAAAGAA
The DNA here is from genome assembly GCA_023105745.1 of Austropuccinia psidii. Lineage (NCBI taxonomy): Eukaryota > Fungi > Basidiomycota > Pucciniomycetes > Pucciniales > Sphaerophragmiaceae > Austropuccinia > Austropuccinia psidii. The sequence goes on along the minus strand of JALGQZ010000010.1, from coordinate 7,094,951 downwards.
GAATATCCAGTAATGGCACTGGTAGATACAGGATCAGAGCTCAACATAATCACTGAAGATGCAGCAATAAAAGCCTCCCTTCCAAACAGAAAGCTCAACATGAATTTAAGAGGAATTGGAGGACATACAACATCATTAATTGGATTGGCTGAATTCACACAAGTACTTTTGCCTTCTGGAGAAGAAAAAGAAATTCATTTTTTCATTTCCAAGGGAGCAGTACATACAGTCCTAGGAAGGCCCCTCTTGGCAGACAATAACATTAGATTGGACTTTTCACAGAACCAAGGTGAAATATTTTGCTATCAAGAAGCAGATGGTAGAAGATTATGTATGCCAACATGCAAACCCCATATGTTAGGATGGAAAACAGGACCACCAAGAGGAATGGAGCTTTGTTCAATGGGAAAAATAAAGGATTGGTTTAGCAAAGTAAAATTGAAAGAAGCTGAAGATAAATCCAAAGCAAAAATAAAAAGTATTTTAAAGTAAACTAAAAACAAAGATTATCAAAGGATAAAGTCTATCGAATGTAATTTAGATGAAAGATTTTCTATAATGGATAGGGGAATAGAGAATGAACCTCAGGAGGAAGTGGAAGGAGACCAAGAGGTAGAAACACAAGAGCAAGAACAGGGACCATCAACAGAAGCACAATAACACCAAATCAAACCAGAAGAGCCAAAGTCATTATCCTGGTACTTAGACAAGGCAATAGAAAAAAAAAGGAATGGGCTACTTTTGATTGCAAAATGTGGGAGGAATGGATCAACAGAAATCTACCACCTTCAAGTGAATATGAAGATTATGTTAAAAATAAAAACCCTCAAGTAAACAACTTAAGCTTAAGCCCACGCCCTGACTTCTGAAAATTTGATGATGAACCTGAAAACAACAAAAGTTATATATGGAAACAAGATGAAAAATAAAATTGGTATATGGAAGAAGTCAATGAAGCAGAGAAAAAGGAAAATAAAATTAGCTATAAACCAATTGACACCAATAGTATTTTATGTCAGGTTATGGTTAATGGCTCAGAAATCATAGAAGGACCACCAATACATAGTAGAAAGAATCTGTTTGACATATTTTCCAAGCAAAAATACCCACAATATATGGAAATTGAAATGAAGCCAGAAATGAACAGTGATCAATACTGTGAAGACTTGTTGGAAGATCTTAGAAATAAAATTATTGACTGTTTCAAAGATGAAGAATTTGTGAAGTAATACAATAAAGAAGAATCTAATCAAACTGATGAATTTCAAATACATGAAATTTCTCAAGATCCTCCAAAGAAGAAAATAAAGCACTCTCATGCTCATTAAAATCTTTGGGAGGCCTACAATAATCATGACTCTTTAAAAGAAATTAAACCAAGATTATCTTCAGATTCAAAGCCAGAATCAAAATTGTTAAAGTTTGAAGTCTCACGATTTCAAAAAGATCTCATGAAAACTATTCTGTCATATGATTTAAGCCCAAAAATCCCATTGAGAAATTGATAAAGACAAGGAAATGGACTTGGATAAACAAAGTTTCTTGAAGTATTATGATGAAATGTCTTAATGGCAACTTCCAACACCTGAAGAAGAGCCAGATTTCATAATTATTCCCTACATTGAATTCAAAGATATATACTTTGAGGGTGTTTGTATTGCAATGAAATCCTTGGGAATTTGAATATCAGTTTCTATTCAAAATAACTATAATTATCATTAATTATAAGATCAATTTAAAAAAAAGAAAAAAAATAGCTAAACAGATCATAATCTTTAACAAAATTAACAAACAATCAAGATGCCAAAGCTTGGATGTTATGGGGATGAATTGTTGGAGGATGAAGAGATTTTGGATCAAAGGCGATTGAAGAAGCAATATGAAGAATTCATTTATGAGTATGAAGATGAATTTGAACAATGTCAGTCATCAAGTCACCAATAAAGAGAAGAAAAGGAAAAATTGGAAGAAATAAGGTTGTTATTGGGGGAACTTAGAGTTTTGAATGAAAAATTAGCTTATTATAGAAATTACTTACCATCAATGAGAAAAGTACAGCTGAAGCCAATTCTGAAAACCTCCAGCTTACATAGTTCAAAAACAAAGAAGAGAAGAAAATCAGTAAAATTCAATTTAAATAATCAAGTCCAGTATTTTTGGCAGTGACTTCCTGCCTTATCGAAGAGGACCCAAATATTTCTTACCTTATTACTTAAAACTTCAATTGATTCAAGTTTTTGGAAGTGGCTTCCTGCATTATCAAAGAGGATTAATTCTTTAAGAAATATTTTACTTAGATTATTTATTTCATTCACCTTTACCAAGAATTTATCATAATTATTCATATTTTTTAACTTCAAGAAAACATTAGCAATTTTTTTTATCATAATTTATATTTTGTAATAATCATGTCTGAAACTGATGAAGGAGACAATACCATCTGGATCTATTGGCCAAACTCAGAAACAAATCAAGAAAGCCAAGACCTCTGGATCAATCAAAATTGTCAAGGACTTAACAATGAAGACCAAAGATGGGGCTTACCAATTATTGAATCCTTCAAGATATCAATTATTCCAACTATCCCCTTTATTGAATTTGAAGATTTATTTGAAAATGAAGACATTACTCAAGAAATCCCTGCAGAAGCCTATTTAAGCCAGCTTCCTGGATCAAACCTTTCAAAACTAGAATATATGGATATACTTAATTATAATGGAATTAAAGGAAATCTCAATAATGACTTTCAGAATAAAATTATGTATATGGATTCAGATATAAGGAGTAGTCTTTACTGGGGAACAATACAAGCTCAGAGATGGTCCTGTCTTGAAGAATATCAAATTGAGGGTAGAAGTGTCAAATGGAGAGGGGATTGCTATATTATTGAAAAGGGATTGGATTTTCATTTAGAGGATGAAGTCTTACAGTTAATAGTTATAATTAAGAATCACAAGTTTTGTTTGAAAAAAGAAGAATGGAATAAGTTATGGAAAGAAATTGTCAGCAGCAAGATTGAAATGAAAATGAAGAAGAATCAAGATTATTTTAAGAAAATTATTCTTCAGAAAATTGAAGGCCCAGCATGCCCTTAAACTGCAATTAAACTATTTGGTTACTGTCTATCTTACTCTATTTTAAGTCAGTTCATCAAAAAAAGAATATATTAACACATGCAAGTACCAATGATACATGATGGCCCAGCATGGCCTTAAACTGCAAATTTAATTTCTGAATTTTCTGTAATAGTATAAAAAAACATAAATATATATATATATATATATATATATATATATAAAATCTATTAATAATCAATAAATAAATGAAGAAAAAAAACCTATATATAACTGATAAAACAATAAAAATTAATAATTGATATGGAGATCAGAAGTGATAGTTGTGGTAAAGATATTTCAATTAGTATGAAAAAAAGAAGAAAAAAAAAGAGCTGGTTATAAAATTCATCTAGAAAGAATTTTTTGGTTTCTTTATTCTGTAACAGTATCAGTAGTTTTTCATACTTAAAAAAAATAGGGGTGGTTAGCTATTTCTTATACCACCCAAAGCACAAGTGGCTATAAGTTTTGGGAAAAGTGGGACTTTAACAATGAAGCATCAGTTTATAAATTTCATCAATCAAAATTAATTGAATTAATTGTCTTGCAGGAATTCACATATTAAATTATAATTTATTTAAGCTTATTTTCCATTAATAAAGTATTTAGATATTTCTTGAATTCTCAATTTCATGAATAATTACCCTTCATCAGGCAAAAAATTCCTCATCATTGCACTTCTTCCAAAGAAGATTGTTGCTTTTTTTAAAAAAAAAACAAGTCATAATTTCAAATGATCATTTCAAAATATAATTCAACAAAATAATCTGAAAGCAGGGAAGATTTCATCATTATTATGTTGAAATTGAAAATAAATAAAAAAAATAAGTTCCATGAACTTACTCATACAAGAGGAAATGTTGAATAACAAATACTTCAAGATTTTTTCACTAAAAGAAGACTAGACATTTTAGAAGGAAGAAAAAAGACCTTTTCAATTATGTGTAGCATCAATCCTCAAGAGAAATTATAAAGAAACTTATCTTAAAATTCTAGAACTGAATCAATCAGGAATCCAAAATGGAAATTATTGAGCTTAACTACTCAATACACATACATGCTACACACATACACACAGCATGAATACACACATAGCACATACAAAGAATCCAACTCACAAGGAGGGGTGACCAGATTTTTTAATTTAATTTTTCTCTTTTTTCAATTTTGAATTTTTTTAATTTTTTTAATTTTTTTAATTTTTTCTTTAAAAAAAAATCAATAAAAAAACTGGCCAACTTCCCTTGCTTTAAAAAGAAATTAGAAGAAATAAACAAAATAAAACCAAATCATGAGGAAGGTGGGAGCAATGTAGGAAATAAATATAAAGCTATATTGAATAAGATAATATTAAAATATAACTATCATAACATTATAATATTGATAATAAAATAATACTAACATAAAAATAATATTATGATACTATAATTTCAAATTTAATAAATAAAAAAATAGCTATATTAAAAGGGATATGTCCCTGAATAATGAATAAATATAAATCATATTATTGATTTAAAATTATAATATTTAGAATATGATTTTAACCTTAAAATATATATAAAGATAGATATTATCAAGGTCATTCAAAAGATAAATATACAGGGCCAACTGGCCAGGGTGACCCTACATAATTTATTCTTTTAACCTCACTTGGTTTAAAGCATAACAAAAAATTAGAATATTTTTCTCTAAATATATAAATAAAAATTTACTTTGAAAAGAATAATTATAAAAAAAAGGGAGAGTATCTTGAAAATGTAGCTCCTTTTATATTGAAGAGAAGGGCTTTTGCCTCACCCACAACTTGACCATCATAACACTAGAAACAAAATGCACTTGTTCCTTCTTTGCAAGTTTTTTAGTTTAATTGATAATTTTAATTAATTTTAAAGTTTAATTTATCTTTATTTAATTTCTTCCAAACAAGTATACATATAAATAAATATATGCAAATATAAATATAAATAAACATATAGAAATATAAATATAAATAAATATATATAAATACAAATAAATATAACTAAATAAAAATTTATATAAATAAATATCAATAAAAATAAATAAATATAAATAAAAATTCAATTAAATAAATAAATGTTAATATATATAAATAAATATAAATATAAATAAATACAAATAAATATAATTGAATATAAATGAATATAAATGAATATAAATGAATTATTTTATATAAATAAGTTAATATATATAACAAATACAAATAAATATAAATAAATTTGAATAAATAAATAAATAAACATATAAAAATAAATAAATAAATACAAATGAATAAAAATAAAATAAAATTAATTAATCAACACAAATAAATACATATAAATACAAACAAGTAAAAATGAATAAAAAATAAAATTAAATGTATATAAATAAATACAAAGAAATAAAAATTAAATTAAATAAGAAAACATAAAGATACATAGATATAGAGAAATGTAAAGAAATATAATTAAATTGAAATCTTTTTTTGTTTGATAAAAAAAAACGTCGGAGTTACAAAAATAGTAGAGTTTTCACTTTACAACAACATACTGTATTAAATAATGGAAAATACAAAAAAAACACCCTTTGCACTTACCTTCTAAGTATAGTACAGTACAGATTACTATACTGTTAAAACTGTTAAAGCCTATTAATATAATTAAACTTAAAAAAAATATTATAAAAATTCATAAGAAAAAAAAACATGAATGAAATATAAATTCATAAAAAAAATAGTTGCAATCAAAAACAAACACACAGTACAGATTAGTACTTTACTACAGATTATTTTGTTCTACTATAGTAGAGTATATATAAAAAATAATTTAATTTAAAAAAAATAATCAATTAATTAAAAAAAGAAGAGAATTCCCCATGCAATTCAAATTTCAACCAAAAAAAAAACAATAGTAAAAGAATTTTTAATTTAAATTAAAAAAAATTTATCAAATATTTAAAAAAAAAACTAGTAGTTTTTTTTGAAAAAAGAAAAAAAAACAGAAAAGAAAAGAAAAGATCACTCAAGCAATCAAATATACAAAATTAATAGAAAAAAAATAGACACCATTAAAAAAAGGGGAACTAAAGTACAGCTAAGTAATATACTGTACTATACAACTTTACTGTACATTACAGTGATGCTACTGTGCTGTAAAATCTAGTATAAAATATGTTGAAACCTGACTGACACACCAATGCATCAGCCAGTTATTCTTGTAACAAACATATACCTGTAGATTACCAAAACACACTGCGTGCGTATGATGCGCCGCAGTTGTCTAGTTGTAACTTATAAGCTCCTTGCGGTACATTCCAAACCTTGCTCCTCACCTCTTACTTTTGGAGGTGATGGAAAGGACCTGACTGACAAGAAAGCTTTGCTACATCTGCCCATATCCTATTAGGTAATTCAAGACCTCTTACTTTTTGAGGTGACGGAAAGGACCTGACTGATGAGCGAGCTTTGCTACATCTTCCCATATCCTATTAGTTTAAAATTTTGGCTTCTACCAAGCTCCAGCAATAGGCCCTCTTCAAGATGTCAGTTTCTACCTGTGCAAAGAAAGCAGCCAATGACGACACAGAACCAAAACCGTTGTCAAACAATGACATGTTCTCAATGTTAAATTCACTCAAGAACAAGGTGATGACTTTAAAATCAGCTTGCAGCTCTGACGCTTCCAAAATTCAGTCGCTCCGAATGGAACTGTCTTCCCCTTGGGCGCCAATGCCACGCCATACAGCGTCCGCCTATGATTGTTTTATGCAGGAGCCTTATTGCGCTGCCAATTGCTTTGGTCCACTCAAGAGCAACGGTTCCAACTTTGCTGAGTGGTTAACTTGTCTTGACCGCGTCCTCTCTGTGGCATTCAATACTGAAATGTTGGTTGCTGATTCCCCTTCTTCCCTTGACAATTGATTGCTGGAGGAGAACAGAGCCATCTGCCACTTCATCGACGCATCTATCCCGCACGAATTTGCCTTATGTGTTGGTATCACCCCCTTGCAATCAACAGCGAAAGCCTTCTTTGTCCCTATAAAGGCTTGCTGCTCTCCAGGAAACCATTTTGACAAACTCCACCTTTTTTGCAGCATGCTCACCATGCTGGTGAAAAACGGATCCGGCACTCCTCAACCAAACAACGTGATCATCCTCTCCATATGTGGCACATTTGTCTTACTCAAAAAACTGGGCGTTGAGGCCAACGAGCTTGAAGGTCTCCTAGCCCAAGCCGCGTGCCACGCTCCTGTGACTCTTGACCAGCTTCTCACAACTTCTATCTTGGCGGAAGGGGAGGAAAAACCTAGCTTGACTTTCTTGGGACAAATGATTCTCAACACGTCAACAAAGGACAACAAGGACAATTTCCAGCTATCTCCCTTTGTCTACCACGTAGCAGATCCGCCTGCTACCCTGACGCACCCACAGAAACCATGCTCACCAGGTCCAACCCAACCTTGGCATAAAGCGACAGAGGTCAGGCGCCTGCCTGATCACCTCATCGACATATTTGGTGCCGCCTGTTTTCATTGTGGATGGACCGGTCATTGGCGTGCCAACTGCCCAGCCACCAAGGTATTTGCAAACCCAAACCTGTGCCCGCCCAGGCCAAAGACACCAGAGGAAAGACCACCATCAGCCTTGGGCTCCCTGTACCAGCATGAGAGGGTCTCTCAGGTGCAATTCGTGGAACATCAAGCTGTGGATAAAGTTCTGATTGACAGCGGTGCGTCCATACACTTGTCTGGATCTGAGAAATTTTCAACCGACTTACGCACCATCCATCCTTTTTGCATTTCCTTTGCGGATTCGAACTCGTCAATTACAATCACACATATTGCAACGCTTAACATCCCGGTCAAAGGAGGTGTTGTTGTTGACAGCGATGTCCCGTTTTCCAATAAGATATCAGGCACAATACTCTCAGTGGGGAGGTTGTGCAAAGCGGGTGTTTTTCCTTTATTTAGTGGTCTAATGCTCTCTCTAGTTGTGCACGACCGCCTGATCACCACCACCTTCCACAAGAACTGTTGGTGGATGAATGTTAAACTCCGGGAAGGGACCTTTGAGTTGGCGGCTGAGACCCCTTCCCTATCTTTGATTGAAATGAATGCGATATCTTTCCCATCCACTTCAAAACTGAGTTGCCAAGAATTGCATGTGAGACTCGGACATTCTAGCGACAGGGTGGTGGGCCCCTTCTTGAAGCAGCATGTCCCATCCTTTGATATGAAAACGTTGCAGGCCTTCTACTGCGAGGTTTGTGCTAAATCGAAGAGCACTCATTGACTTGCAAGGGGGCGCGTGGACGTTACAAGGGATATACCACTGGATATTCTGGTCTCCTACATTATGGGACTGTTTGACCAAGATCCACAAGGCTTCCAATACCTCTTGACCATTTGCAACCACGTCTCAACTTTTAGCATTGTCTACCCCCTGAAGTTGAGATCAGACACACGAGTTGCAGTGCTGGATGCAATAACACACCTCACCATTCAACTGGAGTACAGCCCAAAGGCGTTGCAAACTGACAACACAAGAGAATTCACCTCCGGCTCCTTCACCACGGCACTCGTGAAACTTGGCATTGGCTTTTGTCCATCACTGCCATACTCGCCTCAAGAAAATAGCGAGGCAGAATGCCTCAACCAAACACTGGGGGAATGGCAAGGGCAATTTTAACCAAGAGCGGTATGCCATTTTGATTTTGGCAATTTACTTATGCCTTAGTGTGCTACCTGCACAACCAATTACCAAACCAACAATGCCCAAATTCATCGCCACACCAGGTACTGTATGGACGGCCCCCCTCTATTGCTACCTTATACCCCTTTGGCAAAAGGGCAATTGTACACGTTCCAGCGGTCCAACAATCACACCAGCTGAACGCAAGGGGCATTGAGTGCCAACTTCTCAAGCCGCTACTGGCCTCTGGCGGCTGGCTCCTCTGGGATCCGGTGAGCCCTATCTTCCTGCGTTTTCAAACAGCTCAGAAAGCACAGGAGACTCTGGCCAAGGGCTCCCTGAGACACCTACTCAACGCAATGACACTTGGCAAGTTCCCAACTGAATTCTTTTTTGAGCGTGAGGAGAGGGTGATTACCTTGCTGCCACTTGCAAAGTACATTTTGATCCCAGAAAACCTGAAGCAGGCTCTAGCGGGTCCTGACCGACATCACTGGGAACAGGCCTGTCTCTACAAGCTTCAACAAATGAAGAAGCGTGGCATATGACAGGAAATTGACGACGCTGGCGATGAAGACTGTTGGGCATTGCTGGGTTTTTGAAACCAAAATTGATGAGTCAGGCAACGTCAAGAAATTCAAGGCCCAACTAGTGGCTTGCGGTGACCGACAACAACCGGGGATAGACTGTACGGAGACGTATGCTCCTACGGCGTCATCAATGTCACTCAGGTTACTCTTAGCCACCGCCTGCCTTCAGCATTGGAAGGTGTGCTCTTTTGACGTCAGCAGAGCTTACCTCTACAGACCGGTGGAGGAGACTTTCTTGATGGAGCCACTGACGCATTTCATTCCATCTCTCAAAGGGAAAGTTCTACACCTTCAGAAAGCCCTATACGGCCTGAAACAGGCGCGCCGCTGTTTGTGGCTGCATTTATTGGGTATCCTAGAAAAACTAGGCTTTGCCTCATGTGAAGTCAACATGTCCCTTTATTTCTTCCGAAAGAATGAGACAATTATCGTGATATGGATACACATTGACAGCGGCGTGATCACTTCCAACTCGCCAACAGCTGTCAAACCATTCCGCAAAGCCCTATGCAGTAATTTTGAGTTCAAATGGTCAGAAAGTATGAAACAAATTGTGGGTCTGGAATGCACTTTTGGGGAAGGTGAAGTAACCATATTGCAGAACAGACTCACCGGCGACATACTTGACACCTATCCCAGGAGAATAATTCAACACAACTCTCCACTTCCGCCTATCCCGAAACAACACAAATTGCCAAAGGAACCATGATGAACGCCACACCTTTCAGATCGGTGATTGGGTCGCTCGCCTATCTGGTCAGCGGGTCATGCCCGGACCCGGCATTTGCCGTGAATTACCTAGCCAGACACTCAACAGCTCCGACGGAAACGCATTGGGACGTTTTGGATCACCTTGTGGGGTACCTGCTCAAAAAATGGGGTCACAGCATAATTTTACAACCAGGTGAGTTTTCCCTCAACCTATGGAGTGACGCTGGATGGGGTGGTGAGCTGGAGCGGTCTCAATCAGGCTTAATGCTCAAACTCGGAGACGTGCCCATTTTGTGAGGCTCAAAATGGAAAATCGTGGTGGCCCTGTCAATGTGCGCAGCGGAATATATTGCGCTATCTGATTGAACACAACATCTGGTACAGGCAATAAATCAACTGACACAACTGGCCCAAGACTTCAAGAAGACAATTTTCTGTGACAACCAAGCAGCGGTTCAAGTCTCAATCAACAACTTGTCTCACAAACGCATGCAGTACCTCGACTGTGCCTTTTTCTTTGTAAACGACGTCATTTGCAAACACGGGATCATGGTCAGATGGGTGAACACTTGGGAGATGCAAGCAGACGCGCTCACAAAGCGACTATTGGGGCAATCTCTCAACCAAGCACACCACTTTCTCAGCATTATGGGCAACAGTTAGATCTTTGGGGGAGGGTGTTGAAACCTGACTGACGTGCCAACACGTCAGCCAGTTATTCTTGTAACAAAGATATACCTGTAGATTACTAAAACACACTGCGCGCGTATGATGCGCCGCAGTTGTCTAGTTGTAACTTATAAGCTCCTTGCGCTCCAGTCCAAACCTCGCTCCTCACCTCTTACCTTTGGAGGTGACGGAAAGGACCTGACTGATCAGCGAGCTTTGCTACATCTGCTCATATCCTATCAGGTAATGCAAGACCTCTTACTTTTGGAGGTGACAGAAATGACCTGACTGAGGAGCAAGCTTTGCTACATCTGCCCATATCCTATTAAAATATTATAATAAAAAAAAAGAATTTCACAAATTAAATAAAAAAAAACATTATTTAAAAAAAACTGAACGCGACTTAAAGTAGAAATTAGTAATGTATTTTCTTTTTTTAAAAAAAAAAAGACAAAACATGATACAATGAATAATGAAAAAAATAACACTAACGTTGGTGATTAAAAAAAAAAGAGTACAGTACGGTGTATTACTGTACTGTACAGTTATTCACTGGTACTTTACTTTGAAAAAAACCATCATGATATAAAAAAATTGAAAATAAAAAAATAATGATTGCAATGCAAAATAAAATACAGTACTATAAAGAACTGTACAAGTAATATAAAAATACTAATTTATCAAAAAAGAAATAATACAATAAAATACAATAAGACTTAAGATTAATTAATTTTTTTAATATCAAAAAAAAAACATAACAATGAAAAATAATCTGCACACACACTACGCAGCTACAAAAGCAATATTACAATAATGTGCAGTACCAAAAATAAATCAAAACAACAAATGAAATAAAATAAATAAAATCAAGAAACTAAAAAAAGAAGAAAGGAAAGAAAGAAATTTCAATGATTCAGAAACAATAAAAGTGAATTAAAAAATATTTTTTTTTAAAAAAGAGATAAAAATCAATAAATGAAATAAAATAAAACAAAATAATAATAATCATTATCATTCTATATTATTTTTGTCAAAAAAAAACACAATATATGCTAGATAAAATACATATATATATATATATGTAATATCATAGACAAAATTAAATAGGAAAATAAAACTTAGAGAAGGATAATAATAATATAATCCATAAAAAATAATGATGAAATACTTCATCATTGTTTTTTTAGAAAAAGAAAGATTATTCAAGATAATTCATATAGTAATAGTGAAAATAAAATGATAATAACCAAAAACATTAAATTGTAAAACTGATCAATTGATTATTATTGAAACTCAATTTAATCATCATTAGTTGATATTATACAATTAGATATTAAAAAAAATGTAGTTATAAAGATCATATAATAAAAAAATGTATGAATATATATGAAGAATAATAACATGAGATGAACTGAAAATATCAGGTATATTTAGAAATAAAAAGAATGAAAGTAATTTTTTTAAAAAAATAGGGTCCTCTATGACCTTAAACTAGACTTATTTCTTATATTGGATTATCATCAATCAATTTATTATCTTTTTTAAGATTCATTTAATAACCATCTTAATAAATATCTCAATATATTTACACTGAGTTTAATAGATGACTTCTAAATAAATTGAATATTTATTATTATTTATCTTCCATATTATTTTTGCTTGAAAGGGTCCTTTATGACCTTAAACTGGATTCTTATTTCTCTTTTTATTAATTAATCTCACTTATAAATTTCTACTATTTTTTCTTCAAGAATATTGTGAGAATTACTATTTGAAATATTATATATAGGTATTCAATTAATACTCACATTCTATTTATACCTTCTCAGAGTAAAAATATTGATATGAATCAGTATAAGTCCTCCATGACTTTAAACTGGAGATTTTCTGTATTTCATAATATTGCATATTAGCCAGATGGAGTATATAGCAAAAAAAAATTAAACAGTATTGGAATACTCATTTTCAATATCTATTTTAATTTCAAAATATCTTGATAATTAATTTAATATTTGATTATTTATTTCAAACTTCATTAAAAAAAAGAATAAGGTCCACCATGACCTAAAACTGGATTATTTAGTAGAATTATAAGATATGTTTTTTTCCTTATAGGTCCTCTATGACCCTGAACTGGATTATTATTATTATTGTTCTTCAAAAAAAAATATCAAAAAAAATAATAATATTTATTTTAACATTAATTCTCAGATACATCTTAATAATTAATTCAACAAAACCTTAATAAATATCTTTATATTTAAATTATTTATTCAAAAATTCATTTGAAATTTTATCCTCTATGACCCTAAGCTGGAAAATGAAAATGAAAATTCCTTCTATTCATTATAAAATTATATTAATATATATATTATAAGTCCACCAAGAGTATAAACTGGAATTTCTTTTATTATTGTTTTTCACTCAATAAATATTCAAAGTCCACAAAGAATATAAAATGGAACTTTCTCACTTATCATTTTTAAATAAATGAATGTTAAATAATATGGGTCCACCATGACCTTAAACTGGAAATATTAAGATCTTAATACTATAAAAGATTATATATGAAAAAGTCAAATATATATATATAAGTAGATATAAATATATATATACTCAAAAAAGAAAAAAGAAAAAAACATAAGAATTATCAATCACTTAAATATGAGAAATATGATGTTTATTTTTAATATTATTATTAAGAAAATCTCATTCAGAAAACAGAGGCTTTAATTGTCTTCCTGCTCTAGGTGGCACTTGGACAACTGGTCTGTATGTACTTAAAAAAATACATATACACTGAGCAGCCAAGGTCAGACCTGGTCTGATGAGGGAAAATAACTCTGAGTTGATTAGAGTTATAGCCTTGTAGACTGCCACTATATACTTTCAGGCTACCACAAAAATTAAAAACCTCATCTTAGTATGAATAAGACTCAAAATAATAATAATAAAGCTAAAAGCTCAAAATTTGGAAAGAACATATTGGAAGAATGAAAAACAAAATACAAATAAAGTAGAGAAACCAACCACAGAAATTTAGATGGAGAGGGGGTCTTATCCCACACCTGAAGATTAATATTACAGATAGAAAGAAGAATAAAAACTATATCTTAATAGTATCTTGAAAGCTCAATCATAATATGATGAATTTTCATAATAGTGAATGGAAGATGATAAATATAGACTGTTTTTCTTTTAAACTCATGATCAAAACATCCTGAAGGCATATTCAACTCTAAAGCTATGAGAATTTCTTTCAGTATTGTCACAGGGGCTCTTGGAAGAAGAGGGCCTGGCACTCAGGAATCAAGAACTCACTTGGAGGGCTCCAAAGATAAAAGAATAATAAGAATGAATTTCTTTAAGAAAGAATAAAGGGGAAACAAGTATGCCAAAAGATGAGATAAGAAAAAGATGAAGCCAATGACCAAAGATAATAAAGAAGCCAAAAGCCAAGAAGCCAACCAAGTGAATCCTTAATTCACTGTTTCAACCTGCCAGAAAAGGAAATGGAATTAGTATAAGGATATGACCACCAATATCCACTGGACAGGCGAGGAAATAAAAGAAAAGGGTGCTGAATGACTGACTTAAGATTATCAGTATTAACTTTAATAATGTAAAAGAAAAATAAGGATAAAATTAAATCCACTATATTAATTAACTGGGGAAAAAGTCCCCAGGTGCTGAAAGGTGGCCAGTATATGTGAAAAGCTGGAAGGTTGATCCTGGAAGGTGGATCAATGACTGTATTGTCCGAATCGGGAAATACAGTTCTGGCCATCTTGAAATTTGAACTGTGTGATGGAATTCCCACAGTGGAATAAGAAGTGGCCCAATTGGGCCAAGGCCATACAGGTTGATTGAACAAGGCCTGTACGGATGAATTGGGTTGTCCAAGGAGTATTGAATACTTGATGTCTTGACAACTGATTGAATTTGTAATACCTCTTGAGAATTGATCTTAGAATAATCCTGAATGAATTGTACCAACCCAACTCCTGCAGATACAGGTGGTTGGGATCCTTGAATGATCTTCTGAATTACCGTCATGGATTGCCAGACTGATAAGCTGAAAAGTCCTCCTTCGAAATGGGCGTTGGAATTATGGACCTTGAAATGGAAAGGTGTAAATGGGTCCTGAAAACGTCACCATTGGATTGCTGAGTAAAAATGGTGCATAATGGTATATAATACCATATATGCACCACACCTGCAATCTTGAGTACGGAGTACATGAAGGAAAGGGAAGACTTCCCCTTAAGTTGAGGGAAATGCTTGTTGAGATGATTTGGTGGCCTCTGGTGGTTGCCAGAGGCCATGGCAGTGAAGTTGGTCCATGGTGGTCCAGGGCCAAAAATGGGTCCTACGGGATTTGTGGCCAAAAATGGGTCCAAGGTGTTTTTGGTCCAAATTGGGTCCAAGGGATTGGTGGCCAAAAAATGGCTCAGGTGGGCCCAACTGTGGTTTGAGACCCACCTGGCCTTGGGGGCTAGGTGGCTGCCCCCTTTGGCCCCTTTTGGCCTCATTGGATTAGGCCAAAAGGGGCCTAACCCGCCTACGGACCGCGGCGTACGGACCGCGGCTTACGGACTGCGGACCGCGTATTACGGCCCGCGGACCGTAGAAGCCGTGGGGGGCCTAAATGGCCCAAAAAGGCCATTTAGGCCAAAACCCCCATAATGAAAGGGGTGGCCAGGAAACCAAGGAAGGTGGCCATGGGGCCTGGAAGCCCCTGGAAGACAAAGGGACCCCCCAGGCCCAAAAACAGTGATGGAGGCCTGGGGGTTGGTGAGGTGGAAATTGGCCAAGAGGGCCAATGACGCAGGATATGGCCTGAGGCCATAAAGGATGATGGAGGCCATAAGTGGCCAATGGAGTGGGTTATGGCATAAGAGCCATGGAACACCCAAAAGGGGTCAATTGGCCATAAATGATATGACATGGCCAATTGGCCCCAACTTGGCTCCAGGTTGGATTGCCGCCGCCATCAAGGAGGAGGGTTAAAATACATGGCTGTGACAGTACCCCCCTACCTTGAATGGTGAGCTCCTGAGCACCGAGATAAGGTAGAGACCTGTTGAGGCTAATGAGACGGATTTGACGTAAGGATTCCAGAGGCATTGAATCTTGAAAAGAGAAATTGAACTGATAAGCTTGTTGGCATATGAATTGAGGTTGACTTGGTCTTCTCTTGACATTTGGCTTTGACAAAGTTGAAGACATGATTTGACGTAAAGATTTTGGCGTTAAAGAGTTATAAGAAAAGAAATTTTAAAAGAATATAAAGAGTAAAAGATAAAAGGAAACAGATATAAAGAGAGAAACAGAAAAAATAAAGAAAATGAAATTTGAGGAGGAATCCAATCTTCATCACGGGTTACGACAATTGATTTTGAAAGTGGCCAAGGACCTGGATAAAAGAATTTGATGCCAGGTGCTCACAGAGTGGCCAAGGTGATGTTTTGACAGATTGTAGACCCCTCAGGGAAGTGCACACCAGGAGAGGAACTTACTTTTAGTAGTTGCCACTCCCGCCAGTGCCATAAATAAAAAAGCTCTTGATAAATGAATGTGTTGAAAGAATAAAGTCTTGGGAAGGAGAATGAAAAAGGAATGGTCCATTTGCCCAAGTGTAAATGGCCATAAATTTGGAATTCGGATGTTGAAAGCCGGGCCAAAAGGTCTGTGTCCAAATTGAAAAGTGCTCACAGAGTGGCCAAGGTGATGCTTACAACAAAGAAGAGTAGAATACCCCTAAAGGTGCATACCAGGAGTGGGACTTACTTTTGGTAATTCCTCTCCCCACCAAGCACCATAAAAATTCAAGCCATTGAAGAATTGGGTCCTGGCTTGTCAGGATATAACGAATGAAAATCTTTGACAAGTTCAGGACAATTCTTGAGGTTTTCAGCTGGTTCCCATGTGGATCTTTCTGAATCTTGACTGAAACCTTTCCATTCCACCAGATACCATAATTTTCTTCTCTTGAGCTTTGAATCCAGTACTTGAGAGACTTCCCATTCCTCTTCTTCTTCAATAATGATTGGAGGAGGAGGCTCTTGATGCCGATTTGGGATCGTTGATGTCTTGACTGGTGCCAAGAGTGAGATATGGAAGACTGGGTGGATGGATTTCCATTGAGATGGAAGCTTGAGGTGGTAAGCATGAGTACTGACTTTCTTCAGGATTGGAAAGGGACCAAACCATCTTTCAGACAGTTTCTTGGTGGGTCTAGTTGATTTGATATTCTTGGAAGAAAGCCATACCATGTCACCAGGATTGAAAACAGGTGGACTTGCTCTACTTTTATCTGCATACCTCTTAAACCGGTTTATGGCGATTTCAAGTTCTCTCTTGACATCTTGCTGTACTGATTGGATTTTTGTTGATAACTTTCCAGCAGGAGTATCTTGAGTGATGTGAACTGAATCAAATTGTGGATCTCTTCCATAAACGGTGAAAAACGGTGATTGCTTGGTTGAAGAGTGATCAGAATTATTGTAGGCAAATTCAGCCAGAGGGAGCCAGGTGTTCCAATCATCTTGATGATAACTGACATACATCCGAAGATACTGTTCTAGTATCTGATTTACCCTCTCTGTCTGTCCATCAGTTTCTGGGTGGTAAGCAGTTGACAAGTCTCTTGAAATCTTGAGCTGCTGACAAAGATTGGTCCAGAAGGAAGAAACAAAGAGTGAACCTCTATCACTGACAATGCTTGATGGAAGGCCATGCTTTGAGAAGATATTCTTGATGAATAAATGGGCCAAATCCAAAGAAGTTATTGAAGACATTGTTGGAATAAAAACCGCCATTTTTGAGAATCTGTCCACTATGACAAGAATTGAGTCAAAAGAATTGGACAGGGGCAGTTGAGTGATGAAATCCATTGAGAGACAAATCCAAGGACCATTTGGAATTGGAAGAGGTTTGAGGAGTCCAAACTTCTTATGGTGGATATTCTTGTTTCTTGAACACTGTTGGCAGGATGATACATAATCCTTAATGAATTGGGTCATGCCGGACCAGTGGAAATCCCGCTTGACGAGTTTGAGAGTCTTCTCTTGGCCAGGGTGTCCAGCTAGAGGAGAGTCATGACGCTTTTGAAGAATGCTGAGTTGAATTGTGGAGTCATTTGGGACTACCACCTGATCTTTGAAGAGAAGAAGTTGGGAGGAGGAATCAAGAGAATAATCTTGGACAGATTTACCTTTACCCAAATCTTCAAGGATACTTCTGTACTGAGGATCTTGCCATAATTTCTTCTGAATTGAATCAATCAAATTTGAAAAAGAATCCACCTTGACTGCAAAAAACTTTGAGGGTTGAACTTCATCTTGCTTAATGAGTTGTTGAAAGTTCATTGGATTCTTGCTGATGAAATCCTCCCCCCTCTCTGGATAGACGTCGTCCCGACGTGATAAGGCATCTGGAAGAGTTGCTAGGCGGCCAGGGCGGTAAGTGATTGAAAAATGAAATTCAGATAAGAATTCGGCCCAACGGGCTTGACGGCGAGTAAGGATCTTTGATGACATAAAGTACTGAAGAGAAGAGTGATCGGTGAGAACTTCAAAAGGAGAGGACAGAGAAAGAAGAAAAGCCCTCCAGCGCTTGAGAGCCCAGACTATACCAAGGAGTTCCTTGTCATGAATTTCATAGTTGAGTTCTGCTGGAATAAGCTTGCGGCTGTCAAAGGCAATGGGATGTTTTCCTGAGTCAGAGACCTGACTCAGTACAGCACCCAAAGCATAATCGGATGCATCGGTCTCTACAATGGTCGGTAGAGAAGGATTGAAGTGGGAAAGGATTGGAGCGGTAGTGAAGGCCTCTTTGAGTTGATGAAACTGGCTAAGAGCTTCCTCATTGAGGGGGAAACAGGAATCTTTCTTGAGGAAACTGGTGAGTGAACTGATTTTCTTTGAATAATTCTTGATGAAACGGCGGTAGAAGTTGGCAAAGCCAAGGAAGGATTGAAGAGCCTTGAGGTTTCTTGGAGGAGGCCAATTAAGGATCTGCTGGACTTTTGCTTGGTCCATCTTGAGGCCTTCAGAAGAAACAACATAACCAAGGTATTCTACACTAGAGACATGAAAAAGGCATTTAGAAGCCTTGGCGAAAAGGTTATTGGCTCTGAGTCTGGAAAGAACAGTGGACACATGGGTGACATGTTCTTCCTCAGATTTGGAAAAGACCATAATGTCATCCAAATAAACCACAACAAAAACATCAAGAAGATCTTGGAATATATCATTGACAAGATTCTGAAAAGAGGCAGGAGCATTGGTGAGCCCAAATGGCATAACCAAGTACTCAAAACTGCCATATTTAGTTCTGAAGCATGTCAAATGTTCATCACCCTCCTTGATTCTGAGCAGGTTATATGCACCACGCAAATCAATCTTGGAGAAGATAGAAGAACCATTAAAGACATTAAGAAGCTGGTTCATAGGAGGAACAGGATATTTGTTCTTCCTAGTGACAGCATTGAGTTTGCGGTAATCAACACACAAACGGAGGCCACCATCTTTCTTTTTAACAAAGAGGACAGGTGCTCCTGTTGAGGAGGAGCTTGGCCGGATGAAACCTTCCTCTACATTCTCTGAAATGTAGGCCCTGAGTGTATCTGACTCTTGTTTGGATAAAGAGTAGATCACCCCAACTGGAGGTAGAGACCCCTCCAGTTCGATATGATGATCACAGGCACGGTGAGGAGGAAGTTTCTCTGCTTTCACCTTGGAGAATACATCCAAGTATTGGTGATAAACAGAGGGAACAACCTTCATCACGGTTTCTACTTCTTCTGGCTCTTCCTCTTCATCCCACAACTCCTCCAGGGAGTCATGATAAGATGAAGGAGGAAGGTCCATATTCCCAAAGAAGAGATGAAGTGAAGATACAGAATTATCTTCCCCAACATCTTGAATCTCTTTGAAGACTTCATCTCCAGATGATGGTAATGACAGATGGGAATTAAGGGAAGGAATATGGACAGAAGATGGAACTGATGGTGTTCTAGAATCACCAACCAGAGCTGCACATGATTTGGCAGAGGAAGAGTCATTACGGAAGGAATTGGAAGGATCAGAATAGTCCTTTTGATAGGTATTAAAGGTGATCAGCCCTTGCCTCCAATCAATAGAAGGATTAAAATGATTGAGAAAGTCAAAGCCCAATATGAGGTCTTCTCCCTTGGGAGTATCAATGACTAAAAAATCCCATTCAAAGCTTGGGAAGGAAGGGAGCTCAACCATATATTTAGTATGGTGAGTCACAAATAAGGAAGGGGACTCAGAGGAGTCCAAAATGATAAGAGGAATCTTCTCTGGAAGTTCTGACGTAGTCAATGAGTACTTGTGAACAAACTGCTTTGCAATGAATGAGTGTGTAGCACCAGAATCAATGAGAATACTGTAAAAAACATCAGAAAGAGAAGAGAAAACAAAAAATTTAAGAGAATTCTTGACACCAGTATTCAGAATGCACAATTGTGCTCTGGAAGGAAAACTGTGAAGACCATTGAACACAACATGGTCTTCACTCAGGCTTTTCCCTGGCTGGGAAAGCTGCCTGACGGTTGGGCAAGCTTGTTTTGAGGCCTTTTGACACAGGACTCAAGACTATGCTTCCCACCACAATAGGTACACAACCCCTCCTTGATTCTTCTTTCCTTTTCAGAACCTTTCAACTTGAAGTCCTTATTCAACAATGAAGAATGGGGCTTGTCCCACTTTTGAGAATGAAATTTCTTCTTTGGTCTTGAACTTGAAGAAACTTGATGATGAGAAGAGTGAGACTTTGAGGCTTCAGGCTTCTTCTCTTGATGATGATTCTTTTCCTTCTGCCTCTCATGGTACCTGGTATCAAGTTCCAGGCTGACGTCCATTAAGTCTTGAAGAGAATCAATGTTTGAAGGATGGGAGGCCAATTGATCCAGAATCCTGGAGGCCAAACCCTTCCTGAAATGATGAATAAGAGCCCTTTCACCCCAATCCCCAATTCTTGAAACCAAACTCCTGAAATCGGCAATATACAAAGCAACATGCCCACCTTCTTTCATCCTAAGGCCATCCAATTCAGCTTCTGCTTTTCTTACTTCATTTGGGTCTCCATGTCAGCCTGTGACTCAAAATAGAGCACCAGCATGACATCCAACATGCCATAAGTAATGGTATGAGGAATATTGGACAAATATAGCCAATACAAGTAAATTATAAAGAGGAAACCTCCTCAAAGATAATAAGAAAGGACAAAGATATGCCCTATCAAAGATAAGACCAAATAAGCAAAAACTCTTATTCTGGCCTCTAATCTAACTTATGTATATTTAATGGGAACCCCACCAGAATTGTTATTTTTCTTAAAGCTCACATAGAGAGCTACACAATGATATCATCCATGTTGTTGTAACACCACTACAACTGGAGATACCATATAACCTTATTTTCAAAACCAAGTCCCCCTGAAAGTCAAAGAGGGCTTGTACAAAACTGTACAAAAGTATAACCAAATTAAAGATCTCAACAAGAGCTTTAATTTGAGACACCTTAGACCTCTTTATCTCTTAAATTGACTGAGGGATCTTGGTTCAAAGGTTTAATAACCAAAATACAGATATTCTGAAAACAAGAAAATAAACAAACCCCTGTATTTTTGGCATACACTCATACAACTGTACAGTGTAATATACCAAACTGTAGAGCTAATCAAGCCCTACAAAACTGTATCATCAGAATACTGATATCTTCCAAATTGAAGAAGATATCTAGCATGGAAGTTTTTGAAGCCTCATACTGATGTACAAAATTACATCCAAAAACTTAAAACCCTTATAACTTTTGCTATTTGAAAGAAGGGTAAACATGAAGCATACCAAATTGAAGAGCTCATTAAGCCCTTCAATTCTGTGCTCTTGGTTTCTTGATATCTCAAAAACTGACTGAGATATCTTGGTTGGAAGTATTTTGACCAATACTGGCCTGTACCAAACCTGTACCAACCAGTACTGGCTTGATACTTAAAATAATGGTTGTTTAAAGCTTAAACCCGCCCAGAATGACTAATATTAGTCATCCAGACACTCTGGACACGTCACAATGGTGCTGACGTGGCCTGTGAAGAGTTTTTTCACCCTGTATTGATCCAGAATGATCATTTGTGGTCCAAAAACCACAATTCTGACTATGCTGACGTCAGAATTGATGGTACAGAACCACAACCCAGCCTCCAGAGTGAAAATTTTCACTCTGTAGACGTGTGAAGAGCCTACCAGTCTTTCACAGTCCTCAGAGGAGATAAAAGCAGGTCTTTCCTCACTGGAAAAGACTCATCTTATCATGAATTAACATCCTTACGTAGTAAAACTGTCTTATACCAGTAGTACTCTTAGGATTATATTGATATAATTAAAATAATTAATTATTGTAGTGTTTCTTTACAGTCAAAGATATTAGAGCATTGCAACCCAGGTCCTCAATAGACTCATCACCACTGTTACCACATAGCAGTAGGACCTGAAGACTTAATTTTTATTTATTTTGTGTGTGTCACAGTCATAGTGCTAGCTTGTATTTACTATTTTTAAGCTACTACATAGACTCACCCTGACACTCCAAATAAAGTGAACAATTGGGATTCAAATAATGGCCAGGAATTGAGGAGATAATTTGAGTCTTGATTATTGAGATTGGAAAGATAAGGCTCAATCCATTTTGCAGCCCTGCCAACTAAGAATGAAGTGGCATAAAGAACCTTCTTTCTGTCTTGAGAGAAGTTTGCCGGGTCATTATGAAAGATGAGTTGGCAAGACTGAATAAAGCTTCTGACTTTGAAGGGCTGAGTCCCATCAAAGCATTCTGGAGCCTTCATAGAGGGAGTCTTGAAGGCTGGTGGTCTTGATGATTCAGAAGAAGAAGCTGCTTGCAGATTGGCCATAATCTGAGTCATTTGTTGCATAATGGCCAATAAAGACGGTTCAGACTGATGAGAGGCAGGCTGATCAGACTGGGCTAGAGTTGGTCCTCTGGTGCCCTCAGATGCTCCCACAGGAGCAGGAGCAGCCTCAGTGCCGTTAGACTCTTCCTCTTCCACAGAATTCTCCTCCTCCTCTTCACCATCTTCACCTTGAACCTTGGGACTGGTTCTTGAAAAACCTGGGAATCCGCCAACCACTCCTGATAAAGACATTGACCTTCTTGGCCCTCTTCCTTCCTTCCTGGATGGTGCTGCTCCTTCCATAATGGGTCCTCTGTCCAATCTGGCCCTCAGTTGAGAAACTGCTGGGGTACCGTCAAGAGGAGCCCTTGGAGTTGGAGTCAGAACAGCTTGAGTTCTGGCCTGAGATCTGGTCTGTCTTGCTGGAGGTGAATGTTGAACTGGCATGATTTCAGGGATAATCAACCAAAATAAATGAAATAAAAATCAAAATTTTCTTGAAGTACAAAATCAACAATCAAATCTTGAGAAAATTGGATAATCAATGAATCAAAATTCTTCAAATACGTCAATCAATCAAATCAGAATGAGTCTTGAAGTAAAAATCAATATCAATGAGAATCTTGAAGTCAATAAAAACAATCAATCAAACAATCAAAATCAAATCAAATCAAAATCTTGCAGAAAAATCAATCAATCAAAATGAATTCTTGAGTCAAAATCAATTTATGTCAAAATCTTGATGTGAATAATCAGCAAAATCAATAAAGTCTTCAGGTCAATCAATTATCTTGAGGTCAATTTCAATTATGTCAAATTAGTCAATCAAATCAATTTTCAAGTGAATTCTTCCAAAAAATCAAAAATTCTTGAGGAATAAATCAAAGTGAATCCTGATATGAAGAACGTGTCTGAATAACCTGATGAATAACTTGAGAACCAAAGATAAAAATGCCTGAATTATGGATAAAAATAGATTGATTAAGATTGAGAATGAGATTGAAAAGATAACAGAAAAAATAAAAAATGGGTCAGCTTTCAATTTTCAGAATGAAGAATGAATGAGAGAAAATTGAGAGGTGACGAAGAATCATAAGATCATAAAACGTCAAAGAATCATAATTTTGATGAAATGAATGAATGAATTTAAAATATAAGAATAAAAGAATGAATGAATGAAGAAGAATTATGAGTTAATTAATATAATGTCACAGGGGCTCTTGGAAGAAGAGGGCCTGGCACTCAGGAATCAAGAACTCACTTGGAGGGCTCCAAAGATAAAAGAATAATAAGAATGAATTTCTTTAAGAAAGAATAAAGGGGAAACAAGTATGCCAAAAGATGAGATAAGAAAAAGATGAAGCCAATGACCAAAGATAATAAAGAAGCCAAAAGCCAAGAAGCCAACCAAGTGAATCCTTAATTCACTGTTTCAACCTGCCAGAAAAGGAAATGGAATTAGTATAAGGATATGACCACCAATATCCACTGGACAGGCGAGGAAATAAAAGAAAAGGGTGCTGAATGACTGACTTAAGATTATCAGTATTAACTTTAATAATGTAAAAGAAAAATAAGGATAAAATTAAATCCACTATATTAATTAACTGGGGAAAAAGTCCCCAGGTGCTGAAAGGTGGCCAGTATATGTGAAAAGCTGGAAGGTTGATCCTGGAAGGTGGATCAATGACTGTATTGTCCGAATCGGGAAATACAGTTCTGGCCATCTTGAAATTTGAACTGTGTGATGGAATTCCCACAGTGGAATAAGAAGTGGCCCAATTGGGCCAAGGCCATACAGGTTGATTGAACAAGGCCTGTACGGATGAATTGGGTTGTCCAAGGAGTATTGAATACTTGATGTCTTGACAACTGATTGAATTTGTAATACCTCTTGAGAATTGATCTTAGAATAATCCTGAATGAATTGTACCAACCCAACTCCTGCAGATACAGGTGGTTGGGATCCTTGAATGATCTTCTGAATTACCGTCATGGATTGCCAGACTGATAAGCTGAAAAGTCCTCCTTCGAAATGGGCGTTGGAATTATGGACCTTGAAATGGAAAGGTGTAAATGGGTCCTGAAAACGTCACCATTGGATTGCTGAGTAAAAATGGTGCATAATGGTATATAATACCATATATGCACCACACCTGCAATCTTGAGTACGGAGTACATGAAGGAAAGGGAAGACTTCCCCTTAAGTTGAGGGAAATGCTTGTTGAGATGATTTGGTGGCCTCTGGTGGTTGCCAGAGGCCATGGCAGTGAAGTTGGTCCATGGTGGTCCAGGGCCAAAAATGGGTCCTACGGGATTTGTGGCCAAAAATGGGTCCAAGGTGTTTTTGGTCCAAATTGGGTCCAAGGGATTGGTGGCCAAAGAATGGCTCAGGTGGGCCCAACTGTGGTTTGAGACCCACCTGGCCTTGGGGGCTAGGTGGCTGCCCCCTTTGGCCCCTTTTGGCCTCATTGGATTAGGCCAAAAGGGGCCTAACCCGCCTACGGACCGCGGCTTACGGACCGCGGTACGTGGCCTACGGACCGCGGCGTACGGACCGTACGGACCGCGGACCGCGGACCGCGTATTACGGCCCGCGGACCGTAGAAGCCGTGGGGGGCCTAAATGGCCCAAAAAGGCCATTTAGGCCAAAACCCCCATAATGAAAGGGGTGGCCAGGAAACCAAGGAAGGTGGCCATGGGGCCTGGAAGCCCCTGGAAGACAAAGGGACCCCCCAGGCCCAAAAACAGTGATGGAGGCCTGGGGGTTGGTGAGGTGGAAATTGGCCAAGAGGGCCAATGACGCAGGATATGGCCTGAGGCCATAAGTGGCCAATGGAGTGGGTTATGGCATAAGAGCCATGGAACACCCAAAAGGGGTCAATTGGCCATAAATGATATGACATGGCCAATTGGCCCCAACTTGGCTCCAGGTTGGATTGCCGCCGCCATCAAGGAGGAGGGTTAAAATACGTGGCTGTGACAAGTATATAAAATTGGAAATTTAATGAATCCATGAAGGGAGTAGTGGAATGTTAAGTCCTTGTATGACTTAAAACTACAGGGGTGGCACACGTGAGGGCTTATAATCTATTTCTTTATTTTAGTCCATGAAAGGAGTAGTGGTATTAAAGAAATAATGTGAAGAAAGAAGAGGTAAGATTTCAAATGGTTCAAATAAAATCCTCAAATATATGTGATAAATGGGCCAAAGAATAAAATATTGAAGAAAGATGGACAAAAATGTAGAATTGAAATAAACAAGGAGATTGGTAATTACTGAAAATAAGAAATTAATATATATCAACCCAAACATTTTATGGATTATTAAGCTTCAAGGTAGCTCAAGTTGATATTAGTATAAGGAATCTTTCAGCTTAAAGAAAAAAAAAGAAGAAAAAAACTACCCTTGGATCAAGTCAAATTGAAGACCAGGAGGTCCTCAGCATGACATGAAACTGCTCCCTTGTGAAGAAATGGACAAGGGGTCTTATTGTTCTTGTATGACATAAAAAGGCAGGATTTTGTATACCTAATATACAGGGTCTGGACACCTGAGTTGTAGGGTCCTGTATGACCTTAAACTGCAACCTCAAATGTATGGACAAAAAAAGATAAAAGAAGTGAAGATTTATTTAATTTAATAAATTATCAAAATAAGGAGAAGAAATAAATAAAATAGAAGAATTGATACTATATTTATTTCAACTTAACCAGTGTTAAAAAGAAAATATATATATATATATATATATAAAGATATCAAAGAAAAAACAGAATCATTTCAATGATATTACAAAATGGATTACCAAAATAGTGCAGCAAAATACAAATCAGTACTCAAGAAAGTCAAAACAGTTAATGAGCCTATGCCACAAAAAATAAATCCTCCTTTGGGAAGGCCACCATTATCAAGAGACCCTTATAATACACCACTATCACCAAAACCACCTAAATTTATGGTCACATCAAAAATAACACAAGAAAGATTTGAATTGATAAATTTTAGACCACCTGGATGGCTTTCAGAAGAAGAAAGGAGTCTTCTGATGAGTGTCATAGTTTTAAGAGAAAAAGCAATTGCATTCAGTGCAGAGGATGGGGTTTACTGAAACATTCATATGGAAAACCCTACAAAATACCAGTAATACCACATACACCTTGGCAAAAGAAGCCAATACCAATACGAAAGCCCATAATACCCCAGCTTATTGAGTTGGTAAGGGAAAGGATCAGAACAGGCTTGTATGAGCAGTCTAACTCCAGCTATACAAGTCCAGTATTTTCTGTTGCAAAGTCAAATGGAAAACTTAGAACTGTCCATGACTTACAGGATCTTAATAAGGTAACAATTAAAGATGCAGGATTACCACCACATATTGAGGAATTTGTAGATGCCTTTTCAGGGAGAGCTTGTTAAGGACTTGGTGACATAATGGGAGGGTATGATGAAAGAGAATTAGACATTTCTACAAGACCCTTAAATACATTTGAAACACCACTTGGAAGGCTACAACTCACAAGATTACCACAAGGAGCAACCAATTCTGTTGCAGTTTATCAAGCCCAAATGACTTGGATACTTCAAGAAGAAATACCAAAGAATGTAGGAATTTTTATTGATGATGGAGGGATAAAAGGTCCAATATCAACATATAATAATGAGGCTTTACAAGAAAATAACTTGATAAGAAGATTCATTTGGGAATATCAGTTACATTAGAGAGAATATTATTCAGAATTGAAGAGGCAGGACTTACCATATCAGGTATCAAATTTGCATGTTGTGTGCCAGCATTGGAAAAAGTAGGGCATGTAGTTTCTTTGAATGGAAGAAAAATTTCAAAGGAGAAGATTAATAAAATACAAAGTTGGCCAAAGCCCCTCAATAAAAAGGAAGTAAGAGGTTTTTTGGGACTTTGTGCATATGTTAGAATGTTCATTCAAAATTTCTCTCAGATTGCATCACCACTAAGAAGATTAACAAGAGATGATGAAGAATGGGAATGGAATACTAAATGTGATGAAGCATTTGAAAAGTTAAGAAAAATTGGAGGGGAGGAAATAACATTAAAAAATTTGGATTATTAAAAGGGAGAAGGGAAGATTAAATTAGCAGTAGACTCAAGCTATATAGCTGCAGGAGCAGCACTTACTCAGGAAGACAAAGAAGGAAAGGACAGACCAGTTCTTTATGAATCAATCACATTCTCAAGATTGGAATCAAAATACTCACAGCCAAAGCTGTAGCTATGTGTAGTGCCCAAAATGCTCAAGAAACTCCAAACAGTACTTTGGGGACAACATTTAGAGCTACAAGTAGATGCAAAAGCCTTAATTGAAATGATAAACTCACCCTGTTTGCCAAATGCCCCAATGACCAGATGGGTTGCATTTATTCAATTGTTTTCTTTTGACTTAGTTCATAAGCCAGGGAAGACCTGCACAATGCCAGATGGGCTGTCAAGAATACCTCAGTCAGAAGATGAAGAAAAAGAAAAATCTGATTTTGATGAAGAAGAAGAATGGATGAAACCACACCCAGGGTTTGGAGTAACACATAATAATATAATAAAATTGGAAGGAATAAAGCTACCACCAAAGCAAGAAGGATTTTGGAAAAGAATGGTGGAAAAACCAAAAGGAAGTCATCAAATTTCTTTCTAAAGGAAGGCCAGCTTAAAAGAAGAAATACACCAAATCAACAAGTAGTTGTGTCAAGTAAGAGTTCTCAAATAAGAATATTAAAATCATTACATGAAGAAATAGGACACAGAGGAGAAAATGAAACATACAAAAGAGTTAAAGAAAGATTTTGGTGGGAAGGAATGAAGAAAATAGTCAAAAAATGGGTCAAATCTTGTAAAGCTGGTCAAAAGAGAAGTCATTATCACCAGAAAGAGGAAGGAAGAATCTCATTCACCTCAACATTATCTGAAAGAGTCAGTATAGATGTAGTACATGTAAAAGCAGGAAGATGGAAGTATTTAGTAGTGGCCAGGGATGATTTCTCAGGATGGCCGGAGAAAATTGGTTTAGTAAAGCTTACAGCAAAGTCAGTATCAGGATGGTTTACTTCTGTATGGATTTGCAGGTATGGAGCCCCAAAAGAGGTCACAGTAGATGGAGGGCCTGAGTTTGGAAAGGAATTACAAGATGCAGTAAAAAAATCAGGCTCAAAGATAAGGGTAACAACACCCTACTACCCTGAGTCACAAGGAATGGTAGAAAGGGGGCATAAACAATTGAAGGATGCATTGGTGAAGATGTGTGGTGAAGAAGGTTCAAAATGGAAAGAAAACTCCCCTTTGGTTACATTGGCTGACAGAATATCAACCAAAAGAACAAAAAATTACTCCCCATTTGAGCTTCAATTTGGTCAAAAGGAAGTACTACCAATAGACATTGAAGCAAAAACATACTTATCAATAGAATGGCACAAAGTCCAATCAACAGAAGATTTGTGGGAAGCAAGAGCTGAACAGGTATCAGGAAAAGGAGAAATAAGAAAAAGGGCAAAATAGAAATTAAAAAAGGCCAGGGAGGATTCAGTAAAATATTGGGACAGGAAATTAGCACATCAAATAAGAAAGATAATTCATCCAGGTGAAATTGTTCTTGTATACAATAAAGCATTAGTGTCAGCTGGAGTCTATGTTGAAGCAGTAATTAGGGTATTTACAACTAGAACTATGACTGTGACACGTGGAAATGATTTTGAAATGAGTGATTTTAATTTAATAATACAATTTATAATATAATATAAGGGCTCTACTATTGAGGAAATAGTGGTGGTGAGCGCTATTGAGAACCCTGGGTGCAGTCTTACCAGTTGGATTACTATAATAAGAACTACAATAATTAACATTATAATTATACCCTGATTATTACCCAAGAGTAAAACTGTTTTTGACAGTTTACTACGTAGGATATTAAAGAGCAGGATGAGGAAACAATCCTGACTGTGAAAAGCCTCCTTTTTATCCTGAAATGGAGTGGAAAGGGTGCTAGACCTTTCCATGTACAGGAAGTGAAGATTTTTTCACTCTCTAGTACTGGATTGTGGTTTGCAAACAGCCTTTATAACCTGTATTGGGCTCAGATGTGGTTTTGAAACCACATCTGGGCAGTTTTCACCAATACAGGGTGAAATTTTTCATCTGGGGACCTCACAGCCTGATTCTGACGTGTATAACGCGTAGAATGCTGTACAGAAACTGTATGGGACCCCTGTATTGACTGACATATTAGGTATTGAAGTAAAAACAAGCTTCTTTGTTGATTTGACACCTCATATTCATGGTTATGGGATATTATCCCATGGAAAGGCTGTATATGACAGCAGGTGGGAATCTGACCTTAAAACTGCCATAGCTCTGTCAATTCTTGAGATATAAACCTCAAAATTGGTTCAGTGTGTAGCCCTGTATGTGCTCTACAGAATGGTACCTCATTTGGTATGGGTATCATTAGAAATGGCAAAGTTATCCCATGTATAAGAGATTTGTACATTTGCGTGGTATAGGCAAAAAGCTGTATTGAGCTTATTTTCCCCATAACTTTTGTTCTAGTTGAGCTATGGGGAAATGGATGACACCAGCAGATATCCCTGATTGTGCTCTTCCCAAAAAGCGTACACTTCAAGTGTCTCACACTAAAACTGTAGAAGCTAGATGAGAGGTGAATGTTTTGTTCACCCTTATTTGGCCTGAAATTGACCATAACTCCAGTAATATTGGTGCTGGCTCAGTTTGGCTAGTACCATTGGATAGTCCTGGCTGAGAGATTTATCTTGAGTACCCATTTGATGAGTTTAAGCCTCTCCTTCTAGATTTTAGATGAGAGGTGAAAATTAAGGTTTACGCTCAGCAATAACTTTGAGCAGGAATAACTTTGTTATTTCTTGTCCTATGGTGATGGGACTTATGTTTTCAGAAAGAGGTAAGTTTCCTCTTTCTTTTGATACCTTCTGAGCTGATTTGGCTCAGCTTCATGTTTTGGTGGTATCTTGGCTATACCATTGGTTTATGGTATTTTGGCTGTCATGCTTGTGCTCTGGTTTTGAGTCACAGGCTGACATACCCTCCCTCTAAAAAGGCTCATAACTTATGAGACTGTTCAGTCCTCCTAGAGGCCCATAATATCCTTAGATGAAGGTTCCCATCTGGTATGGCATCTTCTGCCAACCATTTGTCTTTATCAGCTGTTTGGTGTTTGAATCTGACTAAGTATTGTCTTTGATCCTTTCCATTAAGTCTAATCTTCCTGGCCCTGATGATCTTACTCACAGGCCCTGGGGAGTCCTCCACTTCCACTATATCAGGTGGTGTGGGGTTCTTCTTCCTGGAGGGGAATTCATCCTCCTCTGTTTGGAAGTATGGTTTGACCAAACTTACTGGGAAGACTGGGTGCTTCCTGGAAAATTCCTCTGTAAGTTTGACTTCCACTGCATTCTTTCCTATCAACCTAATGATAGTGAAAGGCCCTAAAAATGAGTCCCCCACCTTCTTGGGTCCTTTAACATTATTAAAGGTTAGTGTAGACACGAGCACCTGGTCCCCTTCCTTAAAGTCAGGT
Source organism: Austropuccinia psidii (assembly GCA_023105745.1). NCBI lineage: Eukaryota > Fungi > Basidiomycota > Pucciniomycetes > Pucciniales > Sphaerophragmiaceae > Austropuccinia > Austropuccinia psidii. The sequence goes on along the minus strand of JALGQZ010000010.1, from coordinate 7,063,668 downwards.
TCCATGTGTGTCTTGTCCCACCTCTGTTATTATATTTCTTTGCCTCAGCTATGCATCCAGCAGCTGTGTCACAAGCCCTCTTCCACATATCATGGAAGTCTTTGGCTGTGGGGTGGATGGTCAGAAGATTCTTCTTTAAGTGTTCCACGGGCAACAGGGGATTCTACCCTTTCTCTACCACTACAGGTGTTTTTCCTATGGTGGAGCGCTGACTTGTATTATAAGCCAGTTGGACAGCTGGTAGAAGGGTAATCCAGTCATGGGTGTATCCTTCATGGGCCTTGTATTCCATGCCATAGGCACAGAACCTTCTAAGGATGTCTTCCATTGTCTGGATCATCCTCTCAGCTAGGCCATCTGTTTGGGGATGTGTCACAACCATGGCAATTCACCTCCATGGATCTCCATATGGCATATCAAGCCACAGTCCTTTTATGGCCAATTGGCCATATCCATCACCAGTGGCCAATATGGCCACGTCATCATCTAATGGACCATTTATGGCCATTTGTCTTTTGGGGCCTTCATGGCCCTTCACCTCAATCCAGAAGCCATAGTGGCAATTTATGCCAAAATGGGTATTTCTGGTCATTTTCCTCAAAACCTGGGGAAATGGCCCAAATGGCTGTTTTTGGCCATTTGGGCTCATTTTGCGCACTTTGCGCATTTGTGCATATTTGCCCATTTTGCACACTTTTGCGCATTTTGCGCATTTTTGCATACTTTGATGCACAGTGTCCAAAAGACACTTTCCCACCCTTTGGGCCAGTTTTTGGCTCAGAACCCAAAATTGGCCAAAAGCCCAAAGGACCCAGAAACACCTTTCCAATCTCTGAAGAAATAACATCAATCTTTTTCCCTTCTGTCTTTCCATCTCAAGAACTTTGGACGTAATCTTCTTTCCAATGAACCAATATGCCATAAATGATGTTATATATCATTGTGCATCATTTTTCAACAGCAATTCAATGGTGGCAATATCAAATGGTCATTTCAACACTAAAACATATCATTACGTCATCAAGGCACCCAATCATTCAGAGGTCTCATCAAGGCTCAAGAGCAAGTGTTTCAGTGTCAAAGACCAATCACGCCATCAAGACGTCATTGGATAATTTCATTCACAGTATTCCTCCAAGGCAAGACTGTTCAACCATTCTCAATGGATTCAAGAGGCAATTCATTCATTCATTCATTCAATTTTCAAGTTTCAAAGCTCCACTAAATCCATCTTGGCAACCATATTCATTTCAATACAGTCTGGATCCATCAAGAACTGTATTTCATTTTCAATCATGGGAAATTCATTAAAACCAATTCAATTTCAATATTAGCCAGCAGCATCAATTCCCAAACCAATCAATACAGCCTCAAGGATCAATACAGATCAGTTTTCAGCCTGAAGAACTCAAGCTCCCAACTTTTCACATATACCAGCTACCCTTTCCACCCTGGGGGGTTTTCCCCAGTTAATGAATATATTTTGATTTTATTTTATATTTATTTATCTTATCATTTTTTGAAGTGAATACTGATATTATCAAGTCAGTCATTTAGCACCTTTTCTCTTATTCTTTATTTGCCTGTTAAGGGATATTTGGTGGTCATATCCTTACTAATTCCATTGTTCATTTTGACAGGTTGAAACAGTGATTAAGGACTTTCTTGGTTGGCTCTTTGGCCATTTGGCTTCTCTTTCCTCTTATTGCGTCTCATCTTTGTACCTGCATACTTCTTAGAGGAATTTATTCTTTTATTCTTATTTATTTATTCTTTTGGAGTCTTCCAAGTGAGTTCCCTGATTGCTGAGTGCCAGGCCACTCTTGTATTTCTGTCAAAGAGCCCCTGTGACAGGATGGTAAGCTGTGGAAAAAGCAAGCTTGGTGCCAAGAATGTCATACAAGTTGGTCCAAAATTTAGATGTGAATTTTGGGTCCCTATCACTAATGATGATTTTAGGGACCCCACTGGTAGATATTATGTTATTCCAAAATAACAGGGCAGTATCCATGGCTGTGTCCTCTTTGTGGCATGGTAGACACCTCATGATCTTGCTGAACCTATCAAATATGATCAAGCAGACATTGTAGTTTTCTTTGCCTCCTGGGAGAAGTCCTGTAACCCAGTCCATGTTGATGGTTTCCCATGGGTGTTTGGGTTCTTCTATACGTTGAAGTAACCCAAACTTCTTCCCATGTTTCCTATTTGCCTTTTGGCATCTTTCACAAGTGTTGATGTATTCTCCCAACTCTTGTTCCCACTTAGGCCACCAAGCTGTGCTTGCTACCCTCTCATTGGTGCTGTCTTCACTCATGTGTCCCATATAGGGGCAGTCATGGCATTCTTGCAGGATCAGAGAGATGTGGTCTCTATCTACCACTGTGAGTGCACTTGTGTGTTTCTCTCTGTGATAGAGCAGGCCATCTATAAGGAAGAAATTTTTATCCTTATAGGCCCTCAACCAGGGTGCTTCCAACTGGCATTCCAGTTCTGGACTCCTGTACTTTTGTTGAAGGAGTTGTAGTAGTATGCCACACTGTTTGTGTTTGGAATAAGACTTCAGTACTGCACTAAAAAATTCATTCTTCAGTTCAGAGGAACTTATTCCCAAGATGGGAGTTTCTGTCCCCTCTGGATCAGTGTTTTCACTGTCAGGGGTACCACTTTCTGGTGCCCATTCAGAAAATCTGAAGTTCTTCCTCCTATCTATTTCCATGAGATGGATAGGGATTTTGGCTGCAACTTCAGGGTCATAAGCTGGATTGCTCTTGACATTATCCAGTGGCCATCTGCTAAGGCCATCTGCATTGGTATGAATTTAACCTTCTTTGTATATGATGGTCATGTTCCCTCTATACTCCTGGATGGCTATTTGCCATCTCAGCATGTGTCTATTTGTAGTCTTCATGTTCAGTAAAGACTTCAAGGCTGTGCAGTCTGTGTAGAATTCAAACACTGCACCCTCCAGATAAAAATGGAGTTTTTCTAGAGCCCAGACTAGACATAGACACTCAGTCTGGGTGGCCTCTTGCTGTCTTCTGAAACTTTCAGCTGCATTGAGATGTAGCAAATGACTCCTTCTCTTGGTTCACCATCCACAATTTGTCCTTGGTGAAGGGCTGCTCCTAGGCCTTGACTGTATGCTGCATTGATATATAACTTGAATAGTAGTTCAAAGTCAGGTAAGATGAGCACAGGTGCATTTGTGAGTTCATATTTGATCCTCTCATATGTATCCCTCCTTTCCTTGGTTATTTCAAAAACTACATCTTTTGAACATAACTTGTATAAACTACTAGTTATGTGTGCAAAGGTTTTGATGTGGTTTCTATAGTAGCTAGCAAAACCAAGGAAAGATTGCATCTCTTTTATGCTCTTTGGTACTGGTTTTTGCAGTCCTGCTGCTACTTTATTCTGGTCAATTGCCAGACTAAGACATGAGAATTTATGTCCTAGAGCCAGTAACTCTTGTTGGCCAAAATTGCACTTTTTAAGTGAAATTTTCAGATTTATGGGTGTGCATTTACTTAGTACTCTGTCTATGTATTGCACATGGTCTTCCCATGTCTCTGAGTATATAATGATATCATCAATATATACCACCATACCGCCTTCCAGTATTTCTTCTTGAAATATTGTGTCCATCATCCTTTGGAAATGGGCTGGTGGATTTTTGATTCCAAATGGCATCCTGGTTTCTCATATATGCCCATATGGCATATTATTCTGAGTAATTTCATGGAGTTTGTTTTAACTCCATTTTGGTGGAAGCCTTTCATACAATCCATTTTGGTTATGTATTTGGCTTTTTCCAGTTTATCCAAGGCATGAGTTATCCTGGGTATAGGGTATCTGTCTGCTTTTGTGTAGTTATTCAGAGCTCTGAAATCTCACACAGTCTATACTTGCCATCATGCCAGGTGATTAGGACAGGGGTGGTGATTTCCACTATTTCATTATGTCCAATCTTCCTGATGACATCCATGTGCAGGATTTCATTGATATGTTTCTCAATTTCTTTCCTGGTTTCCAGGCTTGTTGGATAAGGAGGTCTCCTAAGCATGGGTGGATAAAGCCTTTCCACATCCAGATATAGTTCTATATCATGGCCTTTGATCTTGCTTAATGGTTCATCACCAATGGCAAATGCTGGCCTTTTCTTTCTCAGAATCTTCAGTAAACTTAGTTTTTGTTTACTGGTGAGGGTAGTGCTAAACTGTCCCTCTCTGAATTCCTTCAGAAGTTCTTCTAGTGGATCTTGAGAAGATATCTGGTATATGTCAAGTGAAAATTTCTTTTCCCTGTTAGTACCAATGGTGATATGCCTATTTTTACTGTTGTAAATGTCTATGCCATACATCCTCTGGTAATCTGTTCCCAGTAAAAACCCTTGGATGTGGGCATCATCAGCACTACAAACTCTGGGTTGAGTCTGATATTACCCTTCCTGTGGGGTATAATTATATCTTTGATAATTGTCCCAATGGAATTCATCTTCCCTGATGCACTTTTGAAGTTCTTTGCCTTAGTGGGAAAGAGGTGTTTTTCCCAGTTTCGGAAGTGGGTATCCAGATAGTTTCTGGCCACTATGGAGCAGTGTGCTCCACTATCAATTATCAGTGGATGCTGAGCATTTTCAATGCAAACAGTCATTTTTGTGGCTGTCCCATGTATATATGCCATTCCTTTTGTTGGTGTAACCAGGAATGTTTGTGCATCTTGTGTGTGTTTGCACAAGCTTTTGTTAGCAGTGTCCTGTGGCATGCCTGCTTCCAACTGTATGTCCTGAATTTCTAGTGGGGTTTCCTCTTGGTATTCCACTAGAAATTCCTCTCTTGGGTCTTGATCATCCTCAGATGGTTCTCTGATGGCATCACCCATGGAGTATAATTCAGAATCCTCTGTTGGAGATTCTTCCTCTGGGACTTTCTCAATGGCATAGACTTTTTTCTTTGCCTTTGGACAGTTGTTGGCATAGTGGTCTTTTGAACCACAATTGTGACAAGAATTCCTCTTCTTTGCCACTTCTTCCACTCTTACATTAGGTTTGTCTTTAAACTCTACCCTGGAAGGTTGTTTCTCTTTGAAACTACTGCTCTTATATGGGGTGAATTTCCCTATATTAGTCCTTTTCCTTATGTCTTGTAAGGTGTTGGGAATGTCATCTAGAGTGCAATTTTGATTTCATCTGCATTTTACGGCATGCTCTAGTTCTCCTCACAGTTTTTTCAGAGGTTTGTGATTCCTCATTTGGATGTTCATCTGAGGATCAATGGCTTCAAGTCTTTTAGACTGTTTAAGACACCACTCATATGGATCTTTGTCCACTGAGTATCTGACATTTTTAAATGACATTGTCTTCTGCCAAATCCAAGTTCCATTACTGTACTTTTGGATGATTTGACTCTTCCACCATGGCCAGTTTCTTCTGCGATGGATTTCTTTCATTTCTGTTACCATATACTAGCATGACCTTTAAATGCAGTATTCAATCTAGCAGTAATCCAGTAGTCTGGTATGCTTGGTACATCAATGAAGAGTCCATCAATATAATCTATGAGTTCCATATGATCATATTCTCCTGTTCCAGAGAATTTGGGCCAGCTTGAGGCCTCAGGAAGCTGTTTCAAGGCTTCCTTCTCTGAATAAGACATACCATCTCCATCCTGGTATTGTGATGGAGATCTTGCCTTATTCATCAACATGGCATCTGGTTTGATGTCATCTGGTTGATATGGATTCTCCATAACTTGGCCTTGTGGTTGGGGCTTCAAGTTATGGTAGACATTAAACAATTTGTTTATGTCTTGGTCCAGACAATCCCTGTCCCTTTTGCTGTGGTGTTGTTCTTCAAAGACTAGATTCAGTCTTTTGTTGGTTTCTTCAGAGGCTTTGCTCAGTTGAGCATATCCTTCTTGAAGATTCTTAACTATCTGTTCCCAGGAGGCTTGTGTTTTTCTCATCCTCTCTTGGCCAGCTTCAATTTCTGCAAACTGCTTTGCAGATTGTTCAGCATATTGGGACATTTTTAACCACAGTGTATCACTGTCGATGTTACTCTCAGATGTAACAATATTATGTTCAGTCTTAGTGGGGGTAATGTTTCTATTACTAGGAATATTGATTCTTGAGTGGTTTACAACTACTTCTGGTTCTTTTGCATTTCTTTTACCAAATCCAACAGCTTCTTAATCATAGGGTGTGACTCTTTCCTCCTCTGGTTGAAGGAGATTTTGTTCTTGTCCTTGTTTCCTTGTCTTTTCCTGGAAACTTCCCAGAATTGTGAAGAATGGTGACTCTTGGCCACTGATCAGCTGGGTTCTGAATGGTTTGAAGCCACTGGAGAGCTGATTTGGCCTGCTCCTTGTGAGCCTGAAGGAATATGAGTAGGCCCTGCCTGGGTTAACTGTTCTTCTATAGCTTGGATAGTGGCTTGATTCTCCCTTATCCTCTGTGCCCTTGCCTCCCAGAGGCTGAACTGCCTGGTAGGATTCCAACCTTTGGTGATTACCATCAGGTCTTTGAAGTCTATCTCTCTGGGACAGATCTTCTGGAAACTTGCTCCAAGTTCTGCCCAGTGACTTGCCAGGTTGAACCTCTTGTTGTCCATGCTCCATTGGAATAAGTCCTTGAGGAGTTGTTGGAGCTGAAGAAGTTGATCCATGTCTTTCCAGTCCTCTTGTTTGAGGTCTCCATTGAATTGGAGTGTGAATGGCAGGGTTGATATTATCTCCCTCAATAGTTTTCTATCCACTACTGTGTCCAGGGTTTCGTCTTCCAGGTCTTCTGGTTCTGGACAAACCTTCTCTGTCCTCTGGTTGATTCCTTTGGAAGCCAAGATCTCTGAGGTATACAGGTGACATGTTAGTTTTTGCAAGCAGTCAAAACCTTTATGTTCTTAGGGTATTTATCTTTGACTGTGCCTTGTACAAATTTGTTGTCTGCTGATTTGGGAAATTTAACTTTAGAGGTTACAACTGGGTGAATTATAGTAATTTTCCCTGTACAAGTTATCAAGGTTGGTTTACCTTGTATTGATGCAGAATTTCGTGGTTTCCTACTCTTCTGTGTGGCAATGGGTGTCCACTTTTTTGTGGTTATCAGGCCTTCACTGTGCCTCTTTCCTTTGCCTTTTCTGCCCTCTGGTTCTGAAGGTGTCACTGGTGTATTGGCCTGTGACTGGCTTTCAAGTGGTATGAAGTTATTTTCCACTGAATCAAAACAGGAAAAAGAGGGCTTATGTCAGTTAACACTTGTCAAAAAATGCTGGTTTTGCACATCTAAGAATGGCCTCTGGGCTTGTATATTATTACAATGTGCCCTTGTATAATGACAGTGTAATTAAATTAACAATTCCATGTCAGAAATACAGCTTACTGATATTTGGTATACTGTTTGTATACCAACATCTCACAGAATAACTTGTAATTAGCAAGTGTGAACTGTCAAAAAGTGGTGTGTAACAGGGCAATTGAGTTAACAATATGTCCAACCACGCCTCAAATGTTATTTTATCAGTATGAGGTGTCTTCTTTTAATTAAAAAATGAGACTGTATTAATGGCTTAAGTGTTTTTATATGTAAAACACGCCAAAAATAAGGGTCTTGTGGTTATTAGCCATGTGACAGGTACTCTTAAAATATGAGTAAAAGTGTGGTATATGTACCAAAAAAGAAAAAAATATATATAATATATATATTTTTAAGAAATATTACGCCTAAAAAGAATAAAAACATTGTCAGAAAGTGAGAAATAAGAGAAAAACTCACTTATAAGGGTTCAAAAAGGTTTAAAACACGGCCAGGCCCGCAAAATGTCAACTGGAGTGTATGTTGAAGCAGTAATTAGGCTATTTAAAACTAGAACTATGACTGTGACACGTGGAAATGATTTTAAAATAAGAGATTTTAATTTAATAATATGATTTAGAATATAATATAAGGGTTCTACTATTGAGGAAATAGTGGTGGTGAGCGCTATTGAGAACCCTGGGTGCAGTCTTACCAGTTGGATTACTATAATAAGAACTACAATAATTAACATTATAATTATACCCTGATTATTACCCAAGAGTAAAACTGTTTTTGACAGTTTACTACGTAGGATATTAAAGAGCAGGATGAGGAAACAATTCTGGCTGTGAAAAGCCTCCTTTTTATCCTGAAATGGAGTGGAAAGGGTGCTAGACCTTTCCATGTACAGGAAGTGAAGATTTTTTCACTCTCTAGTACTGGATTGTGGTTTGCAAACAGCCTTTATAACCTGTATTGGGCTCAGATGTGGTTTTGAAACCACATCTGGGCAGTTTTCACCAATACAGGGTGAAATTTTTCATCTGGGGACCTCACAGCCTGATTCTGACGTGTATAACGCAGAGAATTCTGTACAGATACTGTATGGGACCCCAGTATTGACTGACATATTAGGTATTGAAGTAAAAACAAGCTTCTTTGTCTATTTGACAACTCATATACATGGTTATGGGATATTATCCCATGGCAAGGCTGTATATGACAGCAGGTGGGAATCTCACCTTAAAACTGCCATAGCTTTGTCAATTCTTGAGATATAAACCTCAAAATTGGTTCAGTGTTTATCCCTGTATGTGCTTTACACAATCATACCTCATTTGGTATGGGTATAATTAGATATGTCAAAGTTCTCCCATGTACAAGATTTTTGTACATTTGCGTGGTATAGGGAAAAAACTGTATTGAGCTTATTTTCCCCATAACTTTTGTTCTAGTTGAGCTATGGGGAAATGGATGACACCATGGGATAGCCCTGATTGTGTTCTTTCTAAAAATACAACACTTCAAGTATCTCACACTAAAACTGTAGAAGTTAGATGAGAGGTGAATATTTTGTTCACCCTTATTTGGCCTGAAATTGACCATAACTCCAGTAATATTGGTGCTAGCTCAGTTTGGCTGGTACCATTGGATAGCCCTGGCTTAGAGCTTCATTTTGAGTAAGTATTTGATGGGGTTAAGCCTCTCCTTCTAGATTCTAGATGAGAGGTGAAAATTAAGGCTTATGCTCAGCAATAACTTTGAGCAGGAATAACTTTGTTATTTCTTGTCCTATGGTGATGGGAGTTATGTTTTCAGAAAGAGGTGAGTTTCCTCTTTCTTTTGATACCTTCTGAGCTGATTTGACTCAGCTCCATGTTTTGGTGGTATCTTGGCTATACCATTGGTTTATGGTATTTTGGCTGGCATGCTTGTGCTCTGGGTTTGAGTCACAGGCTGACAATTTGAGTCACAATGGGGATTATTGTTCAAGAATAGATGGGATGGACCCTATAGAGTTGTGAGAAAAATTAACAATGATCCATATGAGCTGGAAGAATTAGATGGTACAAAGCTAGCAAGAAGGTTTGCAGCAAGTCAAATAAAGAAGTTCTATCCAAGAGGAAAAGAGTTGGACTCAGTGGAAGAGAAGGAAGAAGTACAAGAGGAAGTTGAAGATTAATCTCAATTTGAAGATGAGGAGGACTATGATGAATAAAAAATATTTTTATTAAAAAAAAGGGGGGAAACATTTGATTGTTTTTTGAAAAAAAAGTAAGTGGATTATCACCTTCAATGCTGGGGACAGCATTAAATGGAGAGGGGGATGTGGTATTCCATACCAGTTCTTCCAAGGTTCAAATCCACAATTTCAAAGCTAAAAATTTGATCAATAATAATAATAATAATAATATGTATATATATAAAGAAAATATAGATAAAAAGTGAAAGGTAAAAGTAAAAAAATTGCAAGAAAAAGGAAGAGAATTATATTAAAATAACAAAAATAAGTATTCCACTGGAATCTACATCAAATTTTACCTATAGTCACATATTGCCTCAACCCCATTATGTCAATAATTTTCTAGATATCATGGATTAAAGAAGAGAAATGATACTATACACTCTATACTAGGTACAAGAATATGCTTAAAGATAATGCAGCTTGTCTAAATATTCAATATGAATAAACATGTGTAATATTACATAAGTGATACCATTACTCTTACAACATCATGTGTTACATGTCTTGACATAAAAAAACACTTATACTTAAACTCCCATAACCAAACATTACAGGTATTATTTACAAATTAAATTTTACATAGAGAAATACTCAACTAAATACAGATCAAGGCTGTGAAGATGAAAAATAAGGTTAGTAGAGATAAGAATACAGTTTTAAAAAAATGGTGCAATCAACCAAACATATGGTGCAATATCTGTATCAAATGACACCATGACAAATTGAATTACTAGAAAAAATGTCTCAAGGCTGTGCACTGACAATGATAAGGTTCAGAATGGTGCAATCAACCAAACATATGGTGCAATATCTTGATCAAATAACACCATTTTTAATTTACCCACCAGCAAAAATATCTCAAGGTGGAATCTTTTCTAAGTCCCTTGTTTATGGAAGGCTCTATGGAGGACCCAAAAGGTATAAATAAAGGGCCTCTCTCCCTGTTTTCTCCCCATGCTTCTGATTAAGACAATAATCTTGAGGATCAATCCATCCCTTCTCTAGTAGGATAATCTAGTATTTATATTGAAAAAGATCAGTAGCAAGGCTCAGTATCTCATAGTATTTTTCATGGTTAATTAATGAAAGATATTGATAATATTAATGAAAGAGGTTAATATTATTTAATAGTCTTACCATTATAGTAGTAGTGTTGAAGTAGTGTTTGAAGATATTATCATTAGTGATCATTTCCAATTCATCAATAACCCTTATTTTTAGAAGGGATATCATCTTACCCTAATACCTTATATCATAAGCCCTTTAGGTATATTGGATTATATTTATATTGATCCCAGTAGTATTATATTACTATTATATCATTTATATCTTACCTTTATATTAAACAAAACCACCCTTAAATTCTTATATCTATATTGATAGTATTATTAAATCACCTTTAAAAGTATTAGCTAGCTATCAAGATTATTATTAATATTAATAGTGATCTTAAACAATATTCTATAAATATCTCAGGTATTGGAAGAAGGAATACTAGAAGAATTAATTAGAAAGAATTATAATCAATAAAAAGAAATTTAAGCAAACCTAAATTAGTAACAAAAATGTATTAACTATTACCATTATTATCATAGTGATCTTTTATTGACAAGCTGATAGAGACTGCTGAAGAAAATTATCCAATTGAAAAGCCACAAAACTGAATGATTGATTTGTGAGGTCATCAAAGAGGGTATCTTTTTCAGTATATTTAGAGGGGCAGCTAATAAACCTTAGCACCCATGGTTATTGGCTCATTCTGAAATTCAAAAAGGGTGTTGGTAAAAACACGTAAGAGCTTACCTGTTTTTACTACATACTTACGTGTTTTGGCCATAATTTGGTAAAAACATGTAAGGGGTGCCCTGGGCCCAATTTTAATTCAAAATGAAACGCAATTGGGCCTGTATTGGGCCAAAACATGCCCAAAAGAGGTTTTTACCTCACAAAACCTCTCTAACTCCAAATTGTTTCAGATTTTTTTTCCCAGCCCCCCCCCCAAAAAAAACAAGCCCAAACACCCCAATAATCCACATTATCCCCACCCCAAACCATTGTTTTTTTTTGGAAAAACAGCATTACGAAAGCCATTTTGCAAAGCTTTTCAACCTTTTTTTTTCCCCAAAGACTGCATTTTCCACCACAACAACCTGCTTTCAAGCCTCTCAATTTTCAATTTTTTACCTTCCCTCATCTATTAATCTCACATTTAAACCACTTTCTTTCACTCTTAACCACTTCTGTTCATTTTTCACACCTTTTTTCACCTCCTTTTCACATTTTGAAAGGTTCTTACCCATTCCAAATCCCCCAATTCCCCCTTTTTTTCACTTTTATACATAATTTTCATTAAAAAAATGCTTCAACCCCCCACTGAAGGTGAATTTCAGACCCTTGAGCTTCTTTGGCAACATGTGAATAATGTTGCCAGGGCTCAGGGGTATTCTGTGTCCACCTTGAGGTCCAATATGACCCACAACCAAATTGAAATATGTTGTGACAGGTCTGGCACCCCAAATCTCAACAAAAGCCCCTCCAAAACAGTCACCTCAAGGAATCTTGACTGTCCTTTTAGACTTTATTCCAGGAAATATGCCAAGAGTACCACTTGGACTCTTAAAGTCAAAAATCCTGAACATAGCCATGATGCCCCTGAAAATATCATGGCACATCTTGCTTTCAGGAAATTCAATGAGCAAGAAACATCCCAAATTGCTCAAATGTCTGAATCACTGCTCATGCCAAGTCAAATTCAGGCCCAATTATGCAGCCAGAGGGAGTCTGACAGGCCTGTAATCCTTCAACACATTTATAACCTATTCAAGAAAATCAAGAAAGACAAACTGCAAGGCAGAAGGCCCATTGATGCTCTTATTGACACTCTCAAAGAAGAAAATTGTAAGGTGTGGATATGAAACTTTGATTAAAAATCAAGTAATTTTCCTGTCCTCAAAATTTGTATAAGGTAAAAATCAATTAAATATAAAACAATAATATAATAAAAATTTATTGTTTTACCAACAATAAAAATTTGTCCAAAAAATACTCTACAAGAGATATTTTAAGGCTACAAAAGAAATTTCTTCTAGAGCAATTTCAATTGGAATTAATTGAGCAAAGAACTTCAAGCAATTAATTAAAGAACAAAGTCTTTCAAAAGAATATTAAACAGGAAACACTCCCAAAAGTGACCAGAGTGAATTTGGAAACAAAGTCACAAAGTTTACAGTGATGAAATATGCTTTAATTCACTTTTGGGGTGGTTCAGGGGTAAAAATGATTATAAGAGTTACAAACAATGATTATAATGATTTTTTCACTGGGTTAAAAGGATTAAAATGATTCTAAAATGGTGGTTGGAATCTTTTATTGATAGTTTTAACAGTGTTTAAACTAATTATAAAAGGAAAAGATTCTAACATGAAGAGAAAAGTGTGGCAAAGAAGACATTCTTTTATAGCCACCAATTCTCTTACTCCAAAAGTAAAATTCAATTTGGTCAGTCTTGAAAAACAGTCTGACAACAGAAAAGCCAATTATGGCATCATTGAACCCTGGTTCAGACCAAAAAGGGCTGGTTTAAGCCATTTTTAGCAATTTTAGCCATTCTAAACCCTTGAATCAGCCATTACTATAGCAATACCAGGCCTAGAGCCTTCAAAACACGTCAGAATGTGTGTCAGAGCGTAGAAACCAGTTAAAACTGTTTTTACTATGATTGTTTTATCTTAAGGGTAGTTTTACCCTCTTGGCAACAGCTAAAACTACCCCAGTTGGTATCAAAACCTCATCATCAATTGAGTTCACAGACCCTGTAACTCAATTCCAGGCCAAAATTGATGAACTTTTGCGTGAAATCTGACATCCCACGCCTGTCAGCAAGCATTTTGGGGGTCTAGCTCCCCCTTAGAGCTGGAGTTCCTTTTCCCCCCCAAATTTAATCTTTCCAATTTATTTTTCCTTTAGTTCCTCATCATGTATTATACTGATAATTTACATATGTAATTCAATTCAATTGTACAGTACAATACATTAATAATTGACACCTCATATGTAAATCAATGTTCACTTATGTAATACAGGCGCACATTTTGACATTTCAATTGAATTCAATTGAAAATACTTCAATTCCTCATAACTTCTAAACTAAACACAACACCTCAATTTTAACACAAAATTTGATGGTTAACACCACATGTGGTGTGAATTAAGTTAAAGTTTTGAGGATTTTCAACTTTTGTATTGAAAATACGAAAAACTTAATTTAAGCTTATTTAGAGTTGAGTTACAAGAATTTCACTCAGAGGTGACCCCACCTGATTTTTTATGAGGAATCCAATGGTGAAATAATTTTTATGTGTTTATTTACTGGATAAAAAGTTATAATAATTTTTATTTAACTTTTTTCCAAATTTATTTATTTTTTCACAATTTTGTTAAAATTTCATTTTTACTTAATTTTTTCAAGTATAAATGTATTTTTATACGTACAAAATTTTAATGTATTTTTATTTTTAAATTGTAATTAATTTTTCATTTCTATTTTAATAATATAAATAAATTTATTTTATTTATATTAATATGTTATTTTTGTATTTGTGGTCTTTTGGGTATATGAAATTACCTCTAAGGCTCACAAAAACTTTGTTTGGTCCTCTGCAAGGGATTCTGAGGGACACATTACCTCCTTGTTTTTTACTCACCCCCTGGCCATAAAAATTCTTCATGGCTTTCCTCATGTCATTCTTATGGATTGTACTTATAAAACCAATAAGTACAGAATGCCCCTTTTTCATATTGTTGGACTCAGCTCAGCAAATAAGACCTTTTCTGGGGCTTTTGGTTTGATGAAGAATGAAAATAAAACTTAATATACTTGGGCATTGAATCAATACATTGAGAAGGTCCTCAACAACACCAATCTTGTTTCCCCTCCAGTTATTGTTATTGACAGGGATCTGGCCTTGAAAAACTCTATTAAGAAGCTCTTCCCAGACTCTAAAGTTGTGAGCCTTAGAGGTAATTTCATATACTCAAAAGACCACAAATACAAAAATAACATATTAATATAAATAAAATAAATTTATTTATATTATTAAAATAAAAATCAAAATATAAATATAAAATTATATTAAAAATAAAAAATTAATTACAATTTAACAATAAAAATACATTAAATTTTGTAAGTATAAAAATACATTTATACTTGAAAAAATTAAGTAAAAATGAAATTTTAACAAAATTGTGAAAAAATAAATAAATTTGGAAAAAAGTTAAATAAAAATTATTATAACTTTTTATCCAATAAATAAACACATAAAAATTGTTTCACCATTGGATTCCTCATAAAAAATCAGGTGGGGTCACCTCTGAGTGAAATTCTTGTAACTCAACTCTAAATAAGCTTAAATTAAGTTTTTAGTATTTTCAATACAAAAGTTGAAAATCCTCAAAACTTTAATTTAATTCACACCACATGTGGTGTTAACCATCAAATTTTGTGCTAAAATTGAGGTGTTGTGTTTAGTTTAGAAGTTATGAGGAATTGAAGTATTTTCAATTGAATTCAATTGAAATGTCAAAATGTGCGCCTGTATTACATAAGTGAACTTTGATTTACATATGAGGTGTCAATTATTACTGTATTGTACTGTACAATTGAATTGAATTACATATGTAAATTATAAGTATAATACATGATGAGGAATTAAAGGAAAAATAAATTGGAAAGATTAAATTTGGGGGGGAAAAGGAACTCCAGCTCTAAGGGGGAGCTAGACCCCCAAAACCCTTTCTGACAGGCGTGGGATGTCAAAATTCATGCCAAAGTTCATCACTTTTGGCGTGGAATTGAGTTACAGGGTCTGTGAACTCAATTGATGATGAGGTTTTGATACCAACTGGGGTAGTTTTAGCTGTTGCCAAGAGGGTAAAACTACCCTTAAGATAAAACAATCATAGTAAAAACAGTTTTAACTGGTTTCTACGCCTCTGAAACACATTTTGACGTGTTTTGAAGGCTCTAGGCCTGTTATTTCCATAGTAATGGCTGATTTAAGGGTCTAAAATGGCTAAAAATGGCTTAAACCAGCCCTTTTTGGTCTGAAGCAGGGTTAAATGATGCCATAATTGGCTTTTCTGTTGTCAGACTGTGTTTCACGACCGACAAGAGTAAATTTTACTTTTGGAGTAAGAGAATTGGTGGCTATAAAAGAATGTCTTCTTTGCCCCACTTTTCTCTTGATGTTAGAATCTTTTCCTTTCATAATTAGTTTAAACACTGTTAAACCAATCTAAAAAAGATTCCAACCACCACTTTTAAATCTTTTTGAACCTTTTAACCACGTGAAAAAATTATTATAATCATTGTTTGTAACTCTTACAATCATTTTTACCCCTGAACCACCCCAAAAGTGAATTAAAGCATCTTTCATCACTGTAAGCTTTGTCACTTTGTTTCCAAATTCACTCTGGTCACTTTTGGGCTTGTTTTCTCTTTAATATTCTTTTTAAAGACTCTGTTCTTTAATTAATTGCTTGCAGTTCATTGCTCAATTAATTCCAATTGAAATTGCTCTTGAAGAGATTTCTTTTGTAGCCTTAAAATATCTCTTGTAGAGTATTTTTTGGATAAATTTTTATTGTTGGTAAAACAATAAATTTTTATAATATTATTGTTTTATACTAATAAACTTATCAAAAATAAAATTGGCGTGTTTTCTCTTAAAAATAATATTTCTTACTATTTTTAATTGATTTTTACCTTATACACGTTTTGAGGACAGGAAAAGTACTTGATTTTTAATCAAAGTTTCATATCCACACCTTGCAAAAGTCATGCTATGCATTTGGCACATCAGCAAGGATGTATCTGCTCATTGCATGAAGAAAATTGGTCATGGAACTGATTTTGAAAATTCTATGGGCCTTTGGAATCAAGTAATATACTTCTTCACTTTATTTCATTTTATTTCACTTTTTTTCTTATTATTGTCTTTATTAATGACTTTGGGATTCTTTTCTCACCTCATGTATTCACCCACTGAAAAGTCTTTCAAAGGCAACTGGAACAAGCTTCAAAAGCAAGTTAAAAATCCTGAGGTCTTGCAGTATTTGGAAAATATCTGGCTTCCTCTAAAGGAGTATTATGTGCCAGCCTGGACCAACCACCATTGCCACCGGGGTGTGGGCTCCACCTCCAGAGTCAAAGTTGCCCATGCCATGGTTAAAATTTGGCTCCAAAAGTCCACTGGTACTCTCCTGGAGGTAGTCAGGGCTCTCCACATGGCATTCAGAAAACAATTTATTTAAATTGTCAAGAATTTTCCTCCACACATCTTTGCCCTCAATGGCAAGGTGTCTCATTATGCTCTTCAGATTGCCTTTGAAAATTTCAAAACAAAATTTCCTCCAAATGAAAAATTCACCAACAAATACAACAATTATAAAGGCATTCCTTGCAAGCATAAGACCCAAAAGGCATTTGCCAAGCGCCAAAGGCTTGAATTATCAGAATTCCATCCTCAATGGCATTTGAATTTGCCTGTGAGGGTTTTTTAATTTCTTCATATTTTTTTTTCTTGTTAACTGATTTTATTTGTCATATTCTTCTCAGGCTGGTTTTCAAGGTGATGATCAAAGTGTTGAAAAAGGAAGAAAGAATGAAGCCAAGAAAATATTTGAAGACATTGGAGAAGAACTGTTTCAAAGACCAATGGCAGAAATCACTCCAATACTTCAACATTTTCAAGATGTTTTGACTGGAAAAGTCCCATTTTATCAAATTCCCAAGAGTCAAGAGGATGATCAATATTATGAAGACCCGCTAGAATGCAAGAATATCCGTGGAAGACCCCAAGGAGGCAAGAATAAAAAGGAAAATAAAAACAAAAGAGAACCTTTAAGATTTGAAATTATTGAAAGTCAATCCAAGAGAAGAGGAAGACCCCCATCAAAAGTGACCAGCACAACAACATCAAGATCCCAGTCAAATGTCCCCTCTCCAATTATGGAAGTGGACTCATCTGAATACTCTGAATATTCTGAGGACTCATTATCTAAATCCATCAGTTCATCAGATTCACTACCCTCAGCAACTGAATTAAATAAATCAGAAGTAACCCTTAGAAGGTCCAGAAGATTGGAAATTGGAAGCAAAACCTCACAAAGAAAATCACACAAGCCTGCCACCAGTTTGAATATCTATGATGCAAATAACTTGACCTGTGAGCAATGTCAAAGCAATTATCACACAAGTGATGAATGCTCCAAGCTGTTTGTGAGTTTCTGATTCTTTTTAATGTAATTTTCTGTTGTTTATTTGGATATTTATTCATTTTTTGAACTTATTTTATCAGATAACTGGCTCAGAAGACTTTCCCAAGCTTATATTGAAAAACACCTTCAAGGCTATCAATGTCCAGGGTGATGGAAACTGTGGCTACAGAACAGTATTCCACTTCATTTACAAGACTCAAGATCAATGGGCTGATGTCAGAGGTGACTTGGCTGAAGAAATTAAACAAAATCAAGGCCTTTATGAAGCCATGAACACCTTAATTCCCTCAGTATCCTCCTATTTGGAAAGAATTGAATGGTATGAAGATGTTGGCCAGGCTCCAAAAAGAAAGTGGATGTCCATGCCTGACATGGGGGATCCAATTGCAAATAAGTATAAAAGACCAGTTTTCTTTTATTCCACAGCCCAATATTTTTCTTTTTTCCCTTATTTCTGTCCTCCAAATGATAATCCCCCCATTTTCATCTGCTTCTTGAATAGTTGTGCTCATTTTGTTCCTTTGGACATCATCATTTCTAAAGTTTATCAAGTCCCCCCATTACTGTGAACTGGGAGATTCATGCAAAAAACAAGCTCTGGGGTGGGCTGATAAATTTAAGAAACACAGAATGTTGTATTTGTCCAATCTTCCTCCCCCATCTCAGAAAAAACCCACTATTTTGGAGGTTGATTATGATTGAATGATTTTTGTATATGAAATTTATGTCAATTATCCCCCTCCTCAGTCATATTTATTGCTTAAATCCCACCTCAGTCTTCTTTTTTATCAAACATGTGGAACTTTTGTACTTAAAAATAGTCATATTACACACAAGAAAAAAAACAGTTGAGAAAAAATGCTCATTGCGCCTTCACTTGTTGTCCCACCCAAAAAGGTTTCCCAATTCATGAGCTTCTGGTTCTTTATTGTCCAGATTGAACCCTCTAATTTAACAAAAAAATCAAGGAAATTCATAAATGGGAAGTTATTAAATTCACTTTTTAAAAATAGGCATATTACAATGATGGGAAAAACATTTGAAAAAAAAAACCCTTTTTGCGCCTTCACTTGCCCTACCCAAAAAAATTCCCAAAATTATGGGATTCTGGTGTTGTATTCTTCACATTGAACCCTTTATTTTAAAAAAAAAATTAAGGAAATTCACAAGTGGGAAGATTTTAAATGAATTTTTGAAAAAATATGCCATTTTGGCATATTGGCCAAATTGGTGAAATTTGGCAAAAAAAAAATTGAAAAAATTTGTGCTTATTGAAATGCCAAGTCGGGAAAAATATGGCAAAAAAAATTTAAAAAAATCCTCAAAACTGAGCCTGAGGAATTTTTTTTGAAAATTAAGGTCACTTATGTGTTTTTACCAGAAACCTATGTGTTTTTACCAGAAACACATAAGTTTTTAGTAAAAACACGTAAGAGCTTATGTGTTTTTACTAAAAGCTTACTTGTGTTTACCAACACCCTTCAAAAAAGACTCAAAAATAATTTCCACCTAAAGGTACTTCCTATTATTTATCCCACAGCATCAGGAGCCTGCACCAGTGTAGGGAGTTGTTTTAACTGTCAGGACCTTGTACAAGCCTAATGATTTGGGTGTGAATCATCGGAAGCCTGCCCTGGCGTAAGCAATTGTTTTAATTATTGGAAACCTGCACAAGTGTAAGGATTTGTGTGTGAAGCATTGGCATCCTGGACAAGAGCAACAAACCAGGACATATGTACGATAGCATGCCACTGTACATAATCCATTTCACCCCTTTTTCATGTGAGCCACCCTATCTCCTGCACTCCAAACCATACAATCCTCATGTATATTGTCCTCTGACTTACCCCACCATTATTTACCAATCAGGCTGCTATTGTGACACACATGTAAATCGCCTCAGTCTTTGAATTGGGATGAGATTGTATTCCCATCCCTGATTTGATAGCCTGCTCCCTTGCCCATCTCATAATAGCCATGGCTTTTCCTCCACATTGTTTTGCCTAACCTCCTCGAGCATTGCGCGGACATACCCACTAGTGTCGTGCTTTTGTTTTCCTGTGCTGGATCAGTATAATGAACAAATGTACTACTGGCCCACACTACCTGAATGAGCCCATGACATTCAGATAGATCAATCCAAAAATGGTCATTTGGGAAAATATATTTCCCCCCTGTACACTGCTTTAATGCATCTCTTTGAATTTGGCTGGTCTTCTTATAAGCTTGAAACCACCATCCCAAAGCATACAATGACGCATGCTTATGAAGATGAGGTTAGTTTTTGAATCTTTTCATGGTGAAAGTGAGTGCGGAAGCAAACTTGAATGCACCCTGATGTGCGGGAATATCGGCTTCATAGTTAGCTTGATCAAAGGACAGAACCCCCAATGACTTGTAGCAATTTTAAATATTCTCAAATACATTATCCCCAAAATATTGTAAGGATTGACCTAGAATGCAACCCACCAAGCTAAAATTGGCATCTTGGTCCCACCATTCATCTTATGTATTTTCAATTTTCCCAACACTTCCATACAGACCACATTGTTCATTATTTGTGATTAATTTGCACCACCCAGTTGCAAACATAAATCCCTCCATTAATTCCCCATTTGTTGCAATTGGGTTGGTTAATCTCCTTTTGCAAAATAAGAATTGTGATAATTCATCACATTGATTGACCTTGACTTCACTCATTGTTGTGAATGGTATGAATTTGACAAGGGAAATGAGTAATCCGGTTGAAGAGAAAATTGCCACATGGCCAAAGTGAATGCTTTGATCTGATTGACATCCACAACCCTTCAAATTTCACTTGGGGTCATATTTGATGATACTGGCATTGATATCTGTGCTTTTGGTTGAGAGGAGGAAAACAACCTATTTGGTCGGATGATTTTGCCCTCATTTGTCTTTTGGGATGTCCCACTATTCCCAAGTGGTTGAGGGATCACTTTGTGTTGAAGCAGAAAAGATATCAGATACTGCTCACTGCCATTTGAAGCTAAGGATTTTTGAGTCCATAATGGTGCCCAATGCCCAAGGAGCTCTATTCGGCACACATCCTTTGACTTCCCTGTTGGAGCCCACATGAAATTAGCTCAATCTGAACTGACTAAAGCCAATGTTCTTCCATGGGGCCCAATGAGGGTGCCACATAAATGCGCAAGCATATATATATATACGCTGAGAATAAGCAAGCCACTCACACTTTCCTTCCTCACCCTGATGCTTTCCCGCGAGTTCCCTTTTATGCTCATTTCCTTTTTTGTGAATGGAATGCTTGCCGCAGAAAATGAAATTAAACCAAATGATTACTGAATTATTAATATCACTTAAATTTCATTTCGGTTGATTAATCTTTTTTAATTATGGCTCAAAATGAAAGATCACACCTGTCCTTTGCGAATTCGCGATCTCAAATACCTGAACCTGAAAATTTCAGTGGATAGTGCATTTTTGAATTTGACATATTGATGTTCCCATGCAATCACTTTCCAATCCAACCATGTGGAATATCGCAAGCATTTGCAAATGCAATATGCACCCTGCTGGGGATAGCTAATTATCTTAATACTCTTGAAAGACACAGGGCCATTGGGCCTATTATGGGCTGGCAGGAAGCGTTAAACCCGACTTCCTGCAATGCCCCTGCATGTGCTAATCGCGGGCACAACTACCTGACTCATTTTGCGTCTTGTCAGAGGATCTTCAATGGTGTACGGAGGCATGCTGCTGTACAATTACTACTGGTATTCATACTGTGGCATCCGGGCAGTAGTAGGATATGTAGTCACAATTATTAAGGTCATAAATAACTTTCAAAATTGAATTACAATCTGTCTAGTACAAAGCTAATCTAAAATGGGTCAATCCTGGTTGTGAGTTTAGCTGACCTGGTGACAGTCAATGTGACCTCATCACTTGAACCAAGACCACGCTTTGCCACCCAGGCATCACCAAATTCTAATACCAAGCATCGTGCAAATTCAAATCTATAAGTAACAATGGAGTTAAAAGACTCTGATGAGAAGAAACTTTTACTCAGTAAATTACATATATATGTATTAGTTCGTAACCACACCAGCTCCACTAGAGTTTTACCCTCTGAATGTTTTTCAGAAATGTCAATAAGTGATAAAGCCCCTTTAACTGACCTTGTTCTCCAGTCATCTGAGCATACCATCAAACCACAAACCCCCGCCGCACAGAAAGCCGCTAATATACCATAGCAAATTCAATTTATTCCGAGATTCTTGTGAAATGTCAAAGAACCTTTGATGGCCTCATTTTTTTTGGAGCTCGAGAGTTTGCCTTTGATGCCATTGACTTCAACCTATGTATTTGCATGTACCATGTTGTACACAATCATCAAATGGCTAACTGTATCCATTAGATCCTCCAGGTTCTTTGCAGCTTTGTTGATATCTCATTGTCAGCCCCGCCACCTTCAATGCTAAGTTGTGTTGCACATTGCTTTGATTTACTCAAGCAGGAAGCAAGGTATTCAACCGCTCCCCGTTTGAGTCCAAGAGGATTGGTGGAATTTGATGTTGGTGCAACATATGGTTTGGGTGCAACTACATCATATGGGCCTAAACTAATGGATTCAAACATAACATTTGCCCACAAATGTTTAACTGGACTGGCAGGGTAGAGAAGGTTCTGAAGCATTTTGAAGAAGGAGTGTTCAGATTTTGGGAGATTATCTGGAGGTTTAGCTGATTCCTTCATCAACTTGAGATTCCAAAGGTTGTTATCAAAAAACGCTTCTGTTTCAGTTGGCTTAAAAAAATCTAACCCTGTATATTGCAATTTATATCACCAGTCAACAGCCAATAATCATGTATCAAGTACAAATATAAAACTCACCTTCCATCTCAAGGTCCTCAAGTTATGCCGACATTTTAAGCTCTTGGTTACTGATCACCTCAATACCTATGGGAAGGAATGTATGAGCATCCTTTGTTGGTAAATTGTCCCATCAATTTTTGTAAATCCTATTGATATTATCAAGCCCCCTTTTCCATGATTGTTGAGTAATATTGGAATGATAATTCAAAATTTGTCCAAACTCTTCCATGAAGGATAAAAATATTCCTTGAAAATTAGCAGAGGATGACACTTTGGGCTCAGGGTCAGGAATTATATCAGTCAAATCTTGTCCCATTGTATTTTGTTTAATTGTCTGCCTTTCTTGAAAGGCTTGAATACTTCAAGGAGAGGCGGGAGGGGTTTCATAATGGATTGTTTCATTGAGTATTGGGCGGCTTTCAGTATGTGGAGGTTCATTATCAATATTTACCACTTCAACATTGATCATTTCATCACCCTGATCCCAGGAATCTTTTGCGGCTTCAAATGTACGGCATTTTTTCTTGGTTTTTTGGTGGAATTTATATTTGGTCTTTTTACTAATCCTTTTCCTGGAAATCTAATTACAACTCAAGATCCTTCAGGTAGAGATTCTCCCACCTCCACACTGCCCATATATTTTAAGTAGCCCTTTTTAAGATTTTTGTATTGAATTAGTAATGGACTTACCTTTCAAATCAATTTTGAGGAGGCCCATTGCTTCAGTAATCTTTTGATGCACATAATCAAGAATTTTACTATCATTTTGAATTTTTTTGAGCCTTGGGATTGTTTGAGACAAATTTTTCCTTGGATATATTTTCCACCTCCCCACTGAAAATCACATCATCTTGCCCATGATCTTCCGTAAGTGCACAAGGCTCAACAGTCTTTTCCTTCTCATAGCTTTTAAAATTCAACTTCTGAGACCTTGGAGGCTGAGCTTAAATAAAGGCTATGACACAATATCAGGTTTTGAGAGATTTGAAATCTTCAAAATGGATGCATACTCACATTTTGGAAGAACTGGTTGATCTTGATTACCTTCATGTGACTGGCTTTCTACTTCAATGCCTAATTCACGACTACTGGCCATATCAGAGATTTCGCTTTGACTCTCTGGGGGTGAAGTGGGTTGTTCATTGAATTCAGTTTAGTTTCCCGGGGTTTTGGCCATAGCGGAGGTAGCTTATTAAGCAAATAGATGGTGACAAGTTGATTGATAACTTGTTTGAAAATTTTTGAATAATAAGATCAAAATTGAAGAAAAAAAGGTGGAAGTAATATCAGTTTAAAATAATTGATTCTTTTTTAGGTAATATGGGAGAATTTCAGCGAGTTTGAAAGAATTTAAATATCAATTTAAAGCAGTTTGGGATTCATTGAATATTCTAGAAAAAATACATTTTAGAACCACAAGCTGAACAAGATAAACCTGCGCATCAACAGCATTGGAACCTTCTATTGAAATTGTATTGCATTTGCAAAATATAATCTGTCAGGAAATTGAAGGAGGCAATGTGTTGCAAATTTTTTCATCTCATTCAAATGAGATCACTTCCCTGTGAGACATTGAATAAATTTTACTAGTGAGAAACCTACGAAAGTCAACTTTTGAATTATTCAACCCTCATGAGGTAGGACTAAGTAAAGTGTTCCATTTGAATGATATGAAGTAAGATGGTTTTGTCATGGAAAAAGGAGACACAATTCTTGTCTTAAATAGTCCACTTATTAGGTTTTAATTTGTGATTCTCATGATTTAAACACTAACCACAACATTGTGAATATACTGACCAATCTCCCCTTAGATCCTGTTGGCAGAGGAGGCCACTCAGCATATTTCCTTGATTGCGTTCATTGTGTATGCCAACAAGCCACTGTACCCTATGGATCTAATATGGAATCGTGAGGATGGTAAGCTGTGTTAGAGGCATGTCGGGAGGGCACCATGTGAGCATAAGGATGGTATGCGGCGTTGGAGGCATGTTGGGAGGGCACTACGCAAGCGTAACAATGGTAAGCTGTGTTGGAGGCATGTCAGGAGGGCACCACGTGAGTGTAAGGATGGTACATGGCGTCAGAGCCTTGTTGGGAGGGCAATCCGCAAGCATAAAGATGGTAAGAGGGGGTGTGAAAGCATAAGGAGTGGTGAGGTCGGAGATGGGAGGGCAGTGTTGGAGTCTGATCTGGAGAGCGGTGCGGGCACGTAAGCAGGCTAAGCATTGGGAGGATTAGGCAAGAATGCGGAAGCAAATTCAAGCATGAGAGTAGGCATGGTAAAGCGGTGAGATGACCAGGCGGAAGGGCGGAAGTCATCTCATCTACAAAAGTGAGCATGCAAAATTGCTTGGTAGCACCATGAGGTGTAATTACCCAAACATTTCAAATAGTGTTTAAATGGGTTTGAGCTTTGAGTGACATTCTCATGTGACACATGTGACAATTGATGTTGTCTTGATGCTGATGTGACGTAACCCACTAAATCCAGTGACTATAATGTCACACTAACGCGACTGAAGCAAGATTTTTTACTGACCATGGTGCAATGTGAAGTCAATTGCCGATGATTGACGCAAGATTTGCCCTGGTGACTCCCTCCTTGGCAAAGCACTGGAGGCTTATACAAAGGAAGACATCACCTGCATAGTCTCAAAATACTCAGAAAAACAAAATTCAAAAATGAGAGAAATATAACATTCTTTTCACTTTTTATCTTTTTCTAATACACTCCTTGAAATAAACTATTTGTATTCAATGATTTATATTTTCAATTTCTATTACATTCTTTGTTCACATGAATGTAGTTTATTTCCTCCTTGGTGGAAAGCACCTGTTTTGTGAGAATAATTTTTGTAAGTGCCCCACCAAATGTTTGGGTCAGTATGTCTTTGTGAGGATCTCTTTTGCAGGAAATTCACCAATAGTCACTATTAGCCCTCCTATATTTTCTTTTTACATAGCTCACATTCATCTCAGATCTTAACTGTAAAAAGGTGGGGGTTCCCCATATGTGAGAAATCCACTACAGATTTATGAGTCATTATGTTTCCTATGGTCACACGGTATTAATCTTAGTTGTGTAATGAATTTTTAGAATTTTTGGGAGGCTTCCCAGATGTAAGAAATTGTCTGAACTGTCAAGAACCCGTGCAAGCATAAGGTTGTGCATGTGAAGTGTTGAGAACCTGTACAAGCCCAAGAATTTGCATGTGAATTGTAGGAAGGCTGCACTGGCGTAAGGAATTGTTTGAATGGTAGGTAACCTGCACAAGCATAAGGATTTTCATGTGAAGTGTTGGGAGCCTGCACTGGCATAAGGAAGTGTTGGAGTTGTTGGGAGGCTCCCGGCGTAGGGAGCTGTTTAAATTGTTGGGAACATGTACAAGCATAAGGATTTGTTTGTGAAGCACTGGGAGCCTGGACAAGCATAAGGAACTTTTGGAACTGTTGGGAGGCTGCTTTGGCGTAACAATTTACAGTGCAGGGTTTTGCATGTGAAGCGTTGGGATCCTGGACAGGCGTAAGGATTTGCGTGTGAAGTGTTGTGATCCTGAACAAGAGCAAGGAACAAGGACAATCCTACAGTGGCATTCCACTGTACATGAGCCGTTTCACCCCTTTTTCATGTGAGCCACCATATAAACCCAATTCCAACCCATCAAAAACAGGTGTATACCATCCTGCACATTATCACACCCTTATTCACCAATCACCCTCTAACTCCCAGATGCATCAAAACTCCCTAATTCTTCTAATTATGATGAGATATTATTACCATCCCTTAGTTGATAGCCTTCTCCCACACTAATCTCATAATAGCCATATCTTTTCTGCCACTTGGATTTTGCTAACCTCCTTGAGCATTGTGCGGAAATACCCACTAGTGTTGTGCTTTTGTTGTCCTGTGCTGGATCTATATAATGAACGAATGTACTACTGGCCCACACTACCTTAATGAGCCCATGACAATTGGATAGATCAATCCAAAAGTGCTCATTTGGGAAAATAAATTTCCGCCCTGTACACCGCTTTGATGCATCTCTTTGAATTTTGCTGGTCTACTTATAATGTTGAAACCACCATCCCAAAGCATACAACAATGCATCCTTATCAAGATGAGGTGAGTTTTTGAATCTGTTCATGGTGAAAGTGAGTGCAGAAAAAAACTTGAATTCCCCCTGATTTGAAGAAATATTGGCTTCATAGTTGACTTGATCAAAGGATGGAACCCCCAATTACTCGTAGCAAGTTTAAGTCTTTCGAAATCATTTATCCCCAACATATGGTAAGGATTAACCTAGAATGCAACCCACAGAGCTAATATTTGCACCTTGGTTCCGCCATTCATCTTTTGTGTTTTCAATTTTCCTGAGACTTTCATATAGACCAAATTGTTCATTCTTTGTGCGGCATTTGCACAAACCAATTGTAAACATCAATCCCTCCAGTTATTCCCCATTGGTTGCAATTGGGTTGGTGAATTTTCTTTTGCAAAATAAGAATTGTGATAATTCATCCCATTGATTGACCTCAACTTCACTCATTGTTGTGAATGGTCTGAATTCAAAAAGGGCAATGAGTAATCTGGTTGAAGATAAAATATCCACGTGTTTAAAGTGAATGCTTTTGATTTGAGTAAAATCCACAATTCTCTGACTATTGCTGGTGGGTTTATTTGCTGGTACTGGAATTGATATTTGTGCTGTTGATTGAGCGGAGGAAAAAAAATATTCTTTTGGGTTGTTTTGGCCTCATTTGTCTTTAGGGATGTCCCACTATTCCCAAGTGTTTGAGGAATCACTTTGTGTTTAAGCAGACAAGATACCAGATACTGCTTCCTGCCATTTGAAGCTAAGGCCTTTTGAGTTCAGAATGGTGCTCGATGCCCAAAGAGATTTATTTGGCACACATCTTTGACTTCCATGTTGGAGCCCACATGACATTGGCTGGATCTAAACCAACTAAAGCCAATGTTCTTCCATGGGGCCCAATGGGGGTGCCACATAAATGCTGAAGAATATCTATATATCTATAAATATATGCTGAGAAGAAGCAAGCCACTCACACTTTACTTCCTCACCTCAAAGCTTTCCCACAAGTTGGCTTTTATCATGAATGACATACTTGCACTGGAAAATGAAATGAAACCAAATAATTACTGACTGTTTTGTGAATTATTAATTTCAACTAAAGTTGATTTTGGTCAATGAATGGTTTTTAATTGCGGCTAAAAATGAAATATTAAATCTGAATTTTGCGCATTGGCAATCTCAAGTACCTGAACCTGAAAAATGCAGTGGATACTGAATTATTCAATTTGATATATTAATATTCCAATTCAATGAGGTTCAAATCCAACCATGTGGAATATTGCAAGCACATGCGAATGCAACATGCACTCTGTGCTTTGGATCCCTGATCATCTTAGTCCTATATAAAATAATCAGTGCCATTTGGCCTATTGTTAGCTGGCAGGAAGTGATAAAACTCACTTCCTGCAATGTCCTTGCGTGTGCTAATTGCACAAACAAATTCCTGAGTCAGTTTGCATCTTTTCCGAGTATTTTCAATGGTGTAAGGAGGCATGCCTCCATACAAAGGTAGTTATTATTGGCATTCATATTGATGCATCTGGGCAGTAGTGGGATAGATGGTCACAATTATTAAATTATAAATCACTTTTCAAAATTGAATCAAAATCTATCTTATACAAAGCTAATCTAAAAAGGGTCAATCCTGGTTGTAAGTTTAGCTGACTTGGGTACAGTCAATGTGACCTCATCACTTGAACCAAGACCACGATTCTCCAACCAGGCATAACCGAATTCTAATACCAAGCATCATGCAAATTCAAATCTAAGAGGTACAGTGGGGTTAAAAGACTCTGATGAGAAGAAACTCTTATTCAGTAAGTTACATATATACTTATTAGTACATAGCCACATCAGCTGTACTAGATTTTAACCCACTGAAAGTCTTTTGGAAATATCAATGAGTGATAAAGCCCCTTTCACTGAGCTTGTTCTCCAGTCATCTGAGCATACCATCAACCCAAAAACCCCCGCTGCACAGAATACCACTAATATACCATAGCAAATTGGATTTATTCTGAGATTCTTGTGACATGTCAAAAGATCTTTGATGGCCTCATTTTTTTGAGCTTGTTAGTTTGTCTTTCATGCCATAGACTTTGAATTTTGTATGTGCATGTACCATGTTGTACACAATCATCAAATGGATAGCTGTGACGATTAGATTCTCCAGGTTCTTGTGCAGCTTTGTCAATATCTCATTTTCAGCCCCGCCACCTTCAATGCTGAGTTGTGTTGCACATTGCTTCAATTTACTCAAACAGGAGGCAAGGTATTCAACTGCTCCCCATTTGAGCCCAAGAAGATTAGTCAAATTTGATTTTGGTGCCACATATGGTTTGGGTGCAATGACATTGTATGAGACTAAACTAATGGATTCAAACATAACATTTGCCCAAAAATCTTTAATTGGATTGGCGGGGTAGAGAAGGCTCTGAAACATTTTGAAGGAGGAGTGTTCAGGTTTTGGAATATTATCTGGAGGTTTTGCTTATTCCTACATCAATTTGAGATTCCAACTGTTATTATTAAAAAATGCTTCTGTTTCTGTTGGCTTAAAAAAATCTAACCCTATATATTGCAATTTATATCACAATTCAACAGTTAATAATCATGTATCATGCACAAAGATAAAACTCACCTTCAATCTGAAACTCCTCAAGCCAGGCAGACATTTTAAGCTCTTGGTTACTGATCCCCTTAGTATCAATGGGCAGGAATGTATCAGCATTATTTGTTGGTAAAATGTCTCATCAACCTTTGTAAATACTATTGATATTATGAAGCCCCCTTTTCCATGATTGTTGAGTAATATTGGAATGATAATTCAAAATTTCTCCAAATTATTCAATGCTGGATAAAAATATTCCTTTAAAATTTGTGCAGGATGAAACTTTGGGCTCAGGGTCAGGCATTATATCAGTCATATCTTCTCCCATTGTATCATGTTTAATTGTCTCCCTTTCTTGAAAAGCTTCAATATTTCAAGGGAAGGGGGTAAGGGTTTCATCATCAATTTTTTCATTTAGTATGGGGGCTTTCAGTATGTGGAGGTTCATTATGAATATGGTCCATGTCAACATTAATCATTTCATCACCTGGATCCTGGGAATCTTTTGCCGCTTCAAAGGTATGGCCTATTTTGTTGGTTTTTTTGGTGGCATTTATATTTGGTCTTTTCTTAATCCTTTTCCTAGAACTCTGATTACCACTGAAGATTATCCCACCTCCACACCTGCCCATATATTCTAAGCAGCCATTTTTAAAGTTTTTGTATTGAATTGGTAATGGACTTAAGGCTCAAATCCATTTTGAGGAGGCTCATTGCTTCAGAAATCTTTCAAAGCAAATAATCAGCAATTTTACTATCATTTTGAATTTTTTCAAGCCTTGGGATTGTTTGAGCAATGTTTGAGACAAATTGCTCCTTGGATATAATTTCAACTTCCCCACTGAAAATTACTTCATCTTGCCCTGCATCTTTTGTTGGTGCCAAGGTTCAAAAGTCTTTTCCTTCTCCTAGCTTTTAAAATTTGGTTTCTGAGAGCTTGGAGGCTGAGCCTAAATACAGGTATGACAAAAGCATCAGGTTTAGAGAGACTAAAAATATTTTAAATAAATCTATGCTCCCATTCTGGAAGAACTGGTGGATCTGGATTACTTTCATGTGCCAGGCTCTCTACTTCAATGCCTAATTCATTACTACTGACAATATCAGATATTTCACTTCCACTCTCTGGGGTTGAAGTTTGTAGTACATTGAATTTAGTTTAATTTACCGGGGTTTCAGGAAATGGTGGGGGCATAACAGAGGTAGTTTATTGAGTAAAGAGATGGTGACAAGGGGATGGATAACTTGATTGAAATTATTTGAATAAAAAGATCACAATTGACAAAAAAGGTGAGAGTTTTGAAAGTTGTTGAAGTAAAATGAGCTTAAGATATTAATTACTGAATCCTTTTTAGATTTTATCAATATTGGAGAAGTTTTGAAATTTTGAAAGAACTTAAATATTGATTTCAATCAGTTCAATAGTTTCTGAATTTTCTAGAAAAAAAGACATTTCAGAACCACAAGCTGACCAAAAGAAACCTTCCCATCAATGGCCTTGGAACATTCCAACAATATATAAGTAACTTGTTGTATTTAGTTTGAAAAATATGATTTGTCAGGAAATTCAAGCAGGTGATGTGTTTCAAATTATTTCATATCATTCAAATGAAATCACTTCCCTTTGAGAAATTTAATAAATTTGACTAGTGAGAAACCTACTAATGTCAACATTTGAACTATTCAACACTCATGAGGCAAGAGCTAAGCAAAGTGTTCCACTTTGATGATATGAAATTAAGTGGTTTTGTTGCCAAAAAAGAAGACACAAGGTATTGATGGAGAATGAGGATTTTATAATAAAATTTGAAGGCCTTACTATTATAAAATAGTGGTGTTGAGCACTGTTGAAAGCCCTGGGTTCAGCTTGACCTTCTGGATGACAATAATAAAGACTACAATAATTAAGATTATAATTATACCTGGTTATTTTTGGAGAGTATAACTGTTTTTGACAGTTTTACTACATAGTAATTTAAGAGCAGGATGTGGAAAGCTTTTCTGGCTGTGAAAAGCCCTCCTTTTATCCTGAAATGGGGTGGAAAGGCTACTAGACCTTTCCACATAGAGGAAGTGAAGATTTTTCATTCTCTGAGACAGGCTTGTGGTTTTCAAAAGGCCTGTATAGCTTGTATTGGGCCAAACCTTCCCTCAAGCTATTTTGATAAATAAATATGATAAAATTCTCAAATATTATTACCTTTTGATACTTTCAAACCTACAAAATCCTACAAAATGGAGTCATGGCTATTACCTGAAGAAAATACCTGGTCAATGAACACAGATATCAGCCGGATAGAAGAAAAAGAAGTCTGGGCCAATTACATTAATCAACAAGAAATAGATGAAAATCCAGACTGGTTCTTTAGAATAAAACCAGAGCCCTGTCCTGATATTTTCACCATAATACTTCCATATATTGAGTTTGACGACATCTTTGAACAAAAAAATCACTATCAGAAACTGTCATTTGTCATCCATTGAAAGAATTTCCTGGATTCAACCTCACAAAGTATGAATTATTGGATTTACTGACCTGGGATGGAGTTGAAGGCAACCTTGGAAACAATTACTGGAATGAAATATTTAACATGGATGAACACCTCAGGAAATCACTATTTTGGAGGACCTGAAAATGCCAAGACTGGTTCAACCTGCAGGATTTTGAAATTGAAAATGGAAAAATTAGTAAGATCTCAGGAGGATATGCTATAAAGAATACCACATGGGATTGTCACTGGGAGGAAATACTTATACCATCAATATTCATCCTCAAAGGTGGTATAACTAAATTAAATACAGAAGAATGTAAATACTTATGTCAACGATACCTTTTCAAAGCTCTTAAAAAAGAACAAGGGAGGGGAGGGATTTCCTGGGGTGTTCATCCATGTTAAATATTTCATTCCAGTAATTGTTTACAAGGTTGCCTTCAACTCCATCCCAGGTCAGTAAATCCAATAATTCATACTTTGTGAGGTTGAATCCAGGTGATTCTTTCCGTGGATTACAAATGACAGTTTCTGATAGTAATTTTTTTGTTCAAAGATGTCCTCAAACTCAATATATGGAAGTATTATGGTGAAAATATCAGGACAGGGCTCTGGTTTTATTTTAAAGAACCAGTCAGGATTTTCACCTATTTCTTGTTGATTAATTTAATTGGCCCAGACTTCTTTTTCTTCTATCTGGCTGATATCTGTGTCCATTGAACAGGTATTTTCTTCAGGTAATGGCCATGACTCCATTTTGTAGGATTTTGTGGGTTTGAAAGTATCAAAAGCTAATAATATTTGAGAATTTTATCAGATTTATTTATCAAAATAGCTTGAGGGAAAGTTTAATGGGATTTGGATGGTAATTTTGGGTAAGAAATTTGGATATTCCTCTTTGATAAGGCAGGAGGTCACTGCCTAGTGATTCGGATGATTTGTTGTTTCTTTGGGTGAGTGTAATTGGTTATTTTTGGTTGATAAGAAATTATTTTCCTCTTTGATAAGGCAGGAGGTCACTGCCTAATGATTTTTTATGATTTGGGTGAGTGAAATTGGTGATTTTGGTTGATAACAGTTGACATTCCTCTTTGATAAGGCAGGAAGTCACTGCCTAGTGATTTATGGTTTAGGTGAGTGAAATTTGTGATTTTGTTTTTTTTTGTGTTTTTGGTTGATGAAGTTGAATTTCCTCCTTGATAAGGCAGGAGGTCACTGTCTAGTGATTTATGATTTTGGGTTTTTTTTTTTTTTTTTTTTGATATTGATGGAGTATTTTTAAAGTTCAAAGGCTTTTTTTATTGACTGGCTTCCAAATTCGATATTAATTAAAATTTTGGTCTTCTTTTATTAGTTCTTCCTCATTGGATTTAAAAATTGGTGAATTGGCCATGTTGGAGGTGATTGTTTTTTTTTGTAAGCTTTTTCTTTTTATATTTTCCTTTTTTATTTTTTAAGAAATAATTTGTTGATGAATGTCTTCTTTGTTAAGGCAGGAAGTCACTGCCCTGTGAGAGAAAAATGAAATAAAAGAGAAACCAATGATACATTTGATGACTGATACTAATACATTTTTTACAGAAAAAAAGCTTGATTTTGTTGATTTATTTTATATTTGAGCTCCCCCAAGTGGGAAAGGTGAGTGTCTGTTGAGTAATCTGGCCAAAATAAGATCTTTGAGGGCTTCCAAAAAGGCATTTCTTTCCTCAATTTCTTGTTCTGATGGAAATTCTGACCACCATAAGTCTTCATCAATGAATATATATCCATCTCCAATCCATTTCAGTCTTCCAGTTTGGTATGTTGATGCATTCAATCCAAGGTACCACTGGGCCCAAATTTGATTGAAGTAAGGTCCTCTTCTTGGTAGTGTGGTCATTTCAAATATTTCATCCCAAAATCTTTTTTCAAGGTTACCTTTAATTCTTTCTTCAGTCAATAAATCTAAGAATTTGATATTATTCAAGTTTGCTCCTGGAAGGTGACATAAGTATTTATCTTAACATAAAGTTTCTTCAGCTTCATCCCCATAAATGTCTTCAAAGGTGATGCATGGCAGGTAAATGTAACTGTATTCATTTTCTAAGATGGATTCTGTTTCTTCTTCTTCATTGGGAGGTTGCTGGATAAATTCAGGATTTTCCAGTTGCCATTCATAAGGTTCTTCTTGGTTGTTCAGTGGTCTGTCAAAGAAGTTGATATGGTATGTGTCTTTTAAATTTTTGTCTCTTTCTTCCATAATTCTGAGGTCCTTTTTGATTTCATTTTTAATTTCTTCATCTGAAAGCTCATGATGTTCACTAAATCTGAGTTTCTTCCTTTTGGGTATAGTTTTGAAAGGATTTTCATTTATTTTTTCATTTCCATCCACCAAAATCTGGAAGATTTATTCATTATTATCAATTGGCTTGTAAACTATGTTGGGTAATTCATCTTCAGAGGTTGTGTCTTCAAGTTGTCTTTTGTTTGGCCATTGGGTATTTTGTAAATCTTGACAAAATTTATCACTTTTTGGAGATATTGATAACTCTTGGGTCTTCTGGGTTAAATTGATTATGGTATTGTCTCTTTTTGCATTTTGATGCTTCTTTCCTGGGGTATTTCTGACCAATTTTGCCATATTGCATAAATACATTCCTCTAGGTGGTCCATTTTGCCATCCAAAAGCTTGAGGCTTGCATATTGGCATGCATAATCTTCTGCCATCAGGTTCTTTATAGCTCAGTATTTCTCCTTGCTTATGAGAAAATTCCAGCCTAATGTTGTTGTCTGCCAAGAAGGGTCTTCTAAGTACTGTATGGACAGATCCTTTTGCAATGAAGAAGTGAATTAGAGTTTCTTCACCTGAAGCCAAGATGATTGGAGTAAATTCTGATAGTGCAACCAATGAAGTAGTATGGCCTCCAATCCCCCAAGGTTCATGTTTAGTTTTCTTGTGCTGAGTGAGGATTTGATTGCTATTTCTTCTGGTATAATGTTGAGTTCTGCCCCATTGTCCACTAATGCTCTAATAGGATATTCCTCCTTTTCAATTAAGATTTCCATGAATCCCAAAGGACAGGCAGAATGAATCTTGGGCTTTGGTATTTCTTTGAAGCCAAATGTTAATAGTCTTTCTTGAAGATCTATTGAGTTGAGTGATTTAATTTTTTCCTTGTCTTTTTCTAATAATTCCTGTAATTTATGGACAAAATTTGGTGAAATCCTCAAAATTTCTTCAATGGTGAGGTTGATCTTTTGTTGCATAATTTTTGTAATAATTTTGTCAATTTTCAATTTAGTTTCAACTTGTTTCTTTTGAGGTTTTCTGAACTTATTTTCTTCTTTGGAAATTTCCTCATCTTCATTCTCATTTGCAATATTCTCAATTTCCTCCTCAGGTTGGTCTGGTTTTGTAATATTTGAATTTTAAAATTTGGTGGGAATTATTACTCTTTCTTCTTCCTTTTATTCTTCAATATAAGTTTCTGGGGTAGCAGCTTTCTTCTTTGGCTCTTGACTTTGGGCTTGTCGTTCCATCCTTTGTTTTGTTTGCCTTAGTCCAATGTGGGATTCAAAAGGATCATTGGCTGAGGAAATGGTAGGTGGTTACCAATTTAACCAATCTTCAACATGAGCAATTGGGGTGGTTTTAACATCTGATTTCTTTTCAGTGGGCTTAATCTCTTCTTCTGGTTTTGGTTTTACAGTAGGTTTTTCCATGAATTTCTTGTTGAGTTCTGCTTGTTCCTTTGCAAAAGCTCTCACTATGTCTTTGGTACTTTCATTTCCTTCCATAGGTACTCTCTGATAGTTGGGGAAGAGGTAAGATTCTCCTTGTGTTCTGACAATTCTTTTGTCCAAATCTTCAGCAAGGTGAGCTCATCTAGTTGCTGAATGGCCTTCTTCCTTGCAGTAAGCACATTTTAATGGTGGTCTTGGAGCCATTTGAGCTGGTATTCAGGGTTGGTAACTGGATGAAAATGGTGGTAAGGGATTCCTTGGCCTGTATGGTTGATTATTTGTGGGGAATCTTTGCTCTTGATTATTGTTCCAATTCCTTCTTGGTGGATTGAAAGCTTCTGAAAGGTTTTTAAGTTGATTTAAAACTTCTTTAACTGATTCTTTCCCCTCATTTCTTGGATGAAGTTCTGGTTGTGGAGAATGTTTGATTTTTTGGATGAGTTCTTTGACTTGTTTTAAAACTTCATCCAAGCTTTCATCCTAAAATCTTGCTTTCTTTTCTGGAGGTTTTGGTTTGGAAAATTCTTTTTGTTGAATCAGTACCTTGGCCTCCAAGTCCTGTTCAATATATAATTTCAAAATATCTAATCTTGGAATGATGTAACCTCCATCCAAGGCTTGAACCATAGCTCTGTCTTTAATCATTTCTTTGTAAATTGATTCTTGAACACTAGTAGAAAGGCTGTCCAATATTTCCTGTTTATGATTAATATCACCTTGGATATATTGGTACCTTTTGAGGTAAGTGATGATTGCTTCATATTCCCCAATGAATTTTGTGTATTGAGTCATGTTACTTATTACCACTTCTTGTTGAGTTTTTGTGAATAAATCAGTGATTGAGGATAATCTGTATCTTCTTTCAGGTGAGACTGTTCCCCATCTTCTTTTCATATCCACTTTCAATTGATCCCAATCAGCTGTTTCATATCCTGGCATTCCTTCAATATGATAGCTGATTTCTTCATCTTTGGTCCAAAATGCTATTTGTCTTGCAATGTCTCTTCCACTTGCTCCTTCAATTTCTGCAATATTTTCAGCTTTCTTGATGAATCTTTCAACATCCTTCCCATCAAACCACAGATTATAGTCCTTGTCTCTGATTTTCACCATTGGAGTAGTATTTCTTGGAATTTCTTGATGTAATGGAGTTGGGATTTGGGAAGAAATGTTGACTGTTCTCGGTAAGGTACTTTGTCTTTGTTCTGTATAAGGTGTTGATGTGGCCATGTATCTAGGATAAGGTGAAGGTGATCCATGTGGCCTGAATGATCTTGGAAGGGTGGTTTGTTCTTCAAGTGGACTATTTTGTGGAGTATAACTTGATGATTTATTTTTACCTTCCTTTTTGATTAGTGCTAATAATTCTGCTTGCATTTCTAGTATCTTCTGCTGAAGTCTCTCTGTTGAAGACATTTCTTCCTGTCCTTCAACAGTTTGTTCATGAAGGTTTTCTTCCTGGATTTCTTCAATACTACCAGGTAATTTTGATGATGAAGGTTTATCCATTTTTGATTGGTTTATTTCCTCTTTTGAGATTGATTTATTGAGTTGATTTCTTTCAAGGACATCAAGAAAGAATTTCTCCACAACCTTCAAGTCCCTTTCATTGGTTCTCGGTGTTTCAATTGGGAAATTGGAATATTTATTTGATTCCTCCCCTAGTTCTGTTTCTTGCTTGGGTGGATAATAGTAATGATGAGAGTGAGTTGATGATTCAGATTTTTGAGATGATGATTTTGGCTGATTTTGATTATTTGACTCCAGCTTTTGTTATAGTAGTAATATTTTTTTGATGGAGTTTTTTTTTGGATTTATTGGAATTTTATTTATATGTTATTGAATTTGAGATTGTCTGGGCCACTGTTGGGACACCAGATGTGGGAACGCCTCTTGTGTGGGATTAAAATGAGGCAGTACCTGGAGGGGGAAATCACCAGTAACTAGTTTTGAATTGCTAATAACTCCTGTAACCAAGGGTGGCAATGGTGTATTGCCTGCCCCTCCTCAAATACTGAAAGAAATCTTTCTTGGAGCTCACAAACCAAAATAAAATTAGTAAGTGGCTTTACAACTGCAGAAGAAAAAATTCAGCAGTCTCAGATCAGACCTATTCAATAAATAATAATAAAAGGAAATGTCAGTTATTTTGGTTAAATTTGAGATCTTAATGAAATACTTGTCTGTTTAATTTTAATATTTTTGGTTAAATTGAGGTGAGTTGTTTCTTCTTGGTGATAAATGCTTGGTAAGATGAGCTATTTAAGGTTTTCTAGAAAATTGGATGGGTTTGATAAAGGTAATTTTGTTAAGTGAAAGTTTTAATATAGTAAAAGAATTTTTTTTAAGAGTGGTTAATAATAAGATAAAATTGTATTTGTTAAATTTAAGAGGTAAGATTCTTTGTGTGAGCCTTGAGGTATATTTTAATTACCCAAATAGGCCACAATTATCTTAAAAAGAAATTTTGAATTGTGCATAACTCATAAGTCATGCACATATCCAAAATTAATCATTTTTGATTTCAGAAAAGATAAATAACTTTTTATTGAGTAGGTAAATCCATTGATTTAAGGCCAGATTTGGATTCTACACAAAAATTCACCTAGGGTAGCTCCATAGAGTGAATAAGCTCAAATTAACTCTTTGAGGTGGTAAAATGGAAAATACTTCAATACCACATCATAAATACCACATAAAAGATCTGTGAAAATTTTTCTTTTTCTAAATTTCATGCCTAAATAATGGGAATGTGAGACATCCCATGTTACATATACACTGATAATAGTTTTATGCATGTTTTGAGCACTTGATATCATGGTATTCTTGCATGGACCTTTGGTACACCCATGGTTGATATCTCACTTTAAGCTTAAATTTCTATTTTGATGTGAAAAATAAGCAAGAGGGACAAATGACATCAAAGAGAGCCAGGGTAGCCAACTTCTGAGGCCTCTGAGGCGTGGACATCTCCAAAGCTTGGATCCATGGCTGATCTTGGCCTAATTGGTAAACCAAGACCTTTTGGAACTTGGTTACCATGTTACAACTACTGTAAATCTTAAGAAAATAGCAAATAACCTGCTATTTTGACGTGCCAAGGAGGTAAAGAGCTACTTAGACTCCTGTAACCATGTCAATTCTTAATGATTTTCCATGGATAAACCCCAAAAGAGTAATTAAAACCATTTTTGGACTTGTATCCATTGATTTACCTCATAGCAACCAGTTGAACACTGATATTTGCAATTCTACGTAGAAATGAGGTAAAAACTTCAAAAATTCACTAAAAACACAATTCTATATGAATCTTTCTGAAACTTTCAGGACCAATGAATAACTGGATTATTTATGGTACAACCAATATTAGTTACACTCTTACTAGTAAAATTAAAAGTCTTACTTACAGTCCATTTTTGACTATTCTACGTGAAAAACTGAATCTTCAAAAATTTACAGTAATTAGAAGCTGTGATGAAATTTTCAGTAACATTGATAACTTTGAGAAGTAAATGATTATTTTGGAATAAAAGAAGATTTACAGATTCTACTCCTTTTATTCTTAACCATATTGGGTTTGGTAGTCACGTAAAAGCATCAATTAAGTAATTATGATAAGCTTACGTGAAAACAGATGATGCAATCAATAATCCAAAAGGGTTTATTGTTTTCTCACTCACTGGTTTCTCAGTTTGCTCAATGGCACACATCTGTGAGCTATTTTTGACTTAAAAGAGGCCTCATCTTGCTGTTTTCACCACATCATCATCTTATTATCATTTAAATTTTTATTACCAACAAGTAAGTATTAGTTATAGCTATTCTCAAGTGTTTTAAATCTTTCAGAATCAATCAGAAAGACGTGAAATCATAGAATCCAGCTATATATTGTTTTAATAATGTTATAAATTCATTTTGATCCTTAAAATCCACAATTCTACATCAAATCTCTCTATCTTGTCTTTCAATAAGTTCTTTGGAATATTAGTGAGTGATCTATTTTTAATTATCAAAGTTTTTCTCTAAAATTAGTTTTCTTCAAGAATTACCATTATAATTATTCTTGAAAAAGATATTTATATATTAAGATAATTTCATTATTTTAATAAAAGAAGTTTTATTATTAAAATCTTGTAATTGATTCTTGTAGACAATTACTTGCTCACTGTTAAAATCACTATTAGTGACTAACACGTGAAAGAAATAATTCTTGAATTATTTAATTGTAGTTATAATAACATTTTGTTATTATATTTCATAAGAACAGTCATAGTACTGTTGATTAATAGTAATATTATCATCAGTTTCATAGACAAATCTTACACTTTTATATTGTATTTTTTGAAGGGGTAAGTAATTTTAATATCTTGATACATGGTGTTAATTTCACTGGAGAAAATATTTTAATAGAGTAGTAATCCCAATCTTGGGTACTGGGTAATTTTTATTTTTATTTTAATAATAATAAGATTCCACTGAGCTTAGCTACTGGGTAATCTTCAACACTATACTTCCACTGAGCTTAGCTACTGGGCAAGTAAAATTTCACTATAATTTTCTGGACTCCCTTCCAGGTGAGAGAAAAATTATTCCTATGCTTCCACTGTGCAGGGGATATAATTTGCATGGTATATATTTGCATGGGGGGGATTTTGAAATTTGGAGAGAGAGAGCCCCTCTATTTATACCTTTTGGGAGCCCAAGGGGCCCTCCATGGGTGCTGTCTTTTTCCCCTTTAATTCCTCTTGATTTCATCATGTGACTCCATTTTTGGTGAGGACCTTTCTTGCATGGGTCAGGTGATTTAAGGTTTGGTGATAATTATTTCTCTGCACAGCCTCCATTCATCACATGATGGTTTTTTTTGGTGAACTAATTATGATGTGATATTCTTGGGTTTTACTTGCATGCATGAGGTGATTTCATTTTGGCTGAGGATTTTTCTTGTGCACAGCCTCTTTTCTGTCACATGATATGCTGTTGGTGGGTGCAGTATCACATGATGACCTTTTTTTTTCTCTGCATATGTCATATTTTAGGGTTGGTAGAAAGGGCTGTGTAATCTATGCAGGTGTCATGGTTGTTTTTCTTCTTTTTGAACTTTGAAATGAGGTCAGTTGATAATTTCTTGCACTGATGAATTTCTTGTGATGTATGAAATGATGTAATTTTTTGAGTTTGACACATGCTGTGAATAGTCTTGTGGTTGAGATTCAATTAGAAGTGTGTGCTGCATGCAGCCTGTTGTAACTAGCTTTGGTTTGCATGAGGTGATGAGTTGTGTAAATAATTATGATTCTGTTTTAAGGTTTTAAGTAGGGTTACTGTGGATATAAGATAAGGTACTCCTGTGGCTGTGTTGTAAATGACTTGCAGGAATTCCGTGGGGTTGAGCTTTGCATCATGTTACTTTTCTATGTTGAGTTCTAGGTTGCTGTGTAATTCATGCAGGTGTCCTTTTATTGCTGCATGAGTCTTGTGGCTATAAGGGGGTGTAAAGCTTGGTGGGGTGTGTAATTTAAAGGGTGGTACCTTATTTTTTGTAACTAGTTTACTGTATGTAACTTGATTTTTACATATGCATAATGAAATTGAATAATTTATTTAAACACATACACTGCCCTTTGGTGCCTGTGCCATGGATTTATGAGTTAAATCCAGATTCTTGTTGTAAAATTGACCTTTTGGTGTAAAATTTGAGTGTAAGTTTGCCTGTAGGCTGGATTTGCTGCTGTTATGGGGTACTATGAGCTTGAGCCTGGTGAAGGAAATTGTATGGAATACCAAACTAGGTATAGGATACCTGTCTGCCTTTGTGTAGTTTTTCAGAGCTCTGAAGTCTCCACACAGTGTAGACTTGCCATCATGCCAGGTGATTAGGACAGGAGTGGTTATTTCCACTATTTAATTATGTCCAATCTTTCTGATGACATCCATGTCAAGGTGTTAATATATATGTGTTTCAATTTCTTTCCTGGTTTCCAGACTTGCTGGATAAGGAGGTCTCCAGAGCATGGGTGGATAAGGTTTTTCCACATCCAGACATAGCTCTATAGCATGGCCTTTGATCTTGCTGGGTGGTTCTTCACCAATGGCAAATGCTGGTCTGTTCTTCCTCAGAATCTTCATTAAACTGAGTTTTTGTTTACTGGTGAGGGTATTGCTAAACTGGTCCTCTCTGAATTCATTCTGTAAGGTTTGACTATGAAAAAATAAGTAAAAATTACTAACATTTTACTTATTTTACTATGAATGTCCTTATAAATCAAATAAATAAGATAAAATAATTATAATAATAAAGAATTATTATAATTATGGCGTAAAATAATTATATTTATAGAAAAATATAATAATATAGTTTATATTATAAAAAATAATATATATAAATAAATATATTAATATAAGATAATTAATATATTTAAAGGCACTTTATTATTGTGACCAACAAATAATAAGTCTGTAAAAAATTGTTTTTTTAATAAAAAACAATTAATAACAATAATATTACCAATATTAAAGTTATAAATTAATATAAATACTATTTATATCAATTATACAATTATGAAAAGTAATAATAGAGAAAAATTCTTCTAATAAGAGAAATAACCTACTTTTAATACTTAATATAAGAATTTTGAATAAATTTATGCCTAGAAATGTAAATACAACTTATTTAAATTGTGGTTACAATAAAATTTAAGAGAAATTACAAATTTGCTTGGTTTTACATGGAATTGAGGTTTTTAAGAGAAATTTAAACAAAACAGTTAAATAATTGCAATAATCACGTCAAAGATGAAGACTATTATGAGATTATCTTTGGACTTTAATAATATAAGACTTCTATATGTAAATAATAAAGAAATTACCTTTTTATTTAATGATTTAATGTTTTGAAAGTGTCTGAGGGGAAAACAGGGTAAAAAGAGCTCTATTTATGGTAAATACCTCCCTCCTAGAGTCCATCAGGCTTCTAGTAGACGTGCACTGATCATATCCACTGGATTTGATCATTATTTTAAGGTTTTGTGATGATTAAATCATGATCAAACCATCTTATCTCATTATTACGCCATTATTTAGAGTTATCACTATAGCTCTCAGTTTGATGACGTCAAGGCTTGTCAGAACCCCAAAATTCGTGGATTTTATTAGTTTAATAATAAACTAACAGTATTAACCAATTTTATCACTCATATGACTGTTAAACTTAATTTAAGGTTACAGTGAATGAGCATAAATGATCAAATGAAGCTCAAACTTTGATCCTTAATAACTTTGAATATTTACACGCTACTGCAATTCAGAGGGTGAATTCTAATAGCTTCGCATAACCTCATTATTCTGCAAAGAGCATTTTATTACATCATCAAAACTCTTTTTTTGATGATTTTTCTTGTAACTCATCTTTTCTGTCAAAATTTAATATTTTAAACTTCAAACCATGATTTCAAGGGGTTATACCTTGAATATTATAATAACAAATACATCATTATTCACGAATGAGCTAGTAGAAGCCAAATTTATACTTGTTTTAAGTTTGGACCACTTTCACAACAAAGTGGTCAACAGCTCTGTTCATTTTAATCAATAATCCCTTGCAGGTTTTAAGCTTGTTTATAGCTTGTGAAAATAAACTCCATTTCTGTATTCCTACATTAATTACGTGCTGACTTTTCTTTTGGTTCATCAATATATCTTGCATATTTCAAAAGATATTAGCTAAAATCCTTGAATATATGCGTTGACCAAAAAAGGGCATATATTCAGCTTAATTCCTTAAGTATTGACTTTGGAGCTTAGCTTCTTAATTGTTTTATATGTAGGCTTTATGGAGAATCCAATGGTACATTTTATTTCACATGTTGTTTCATTGGTCTTTGAAATAAATAAGGATTTGTGTTTTTTATAAGGTATTATTACTTATAGCTCATTAAATATTGACTTTACAGATATGCCATAGAAATGGTATATGTGTATTTTACCATGGGGAATCCAATGGTATAATTCATTTCACATGTTTTTCTATCAGAATTTAAGTTAAACCAAGTTTTTTGCGAATTTATGGCATTTTTGTAGTTTTAAGGTAATTATTTTTAATGTATAATTATTTTGAATATTTTTTGTGACCTTTTTGGGTATGTGGTCATATCTCAAAGGTTCAAATTCCCTACCACCAAAAAAAGATTGTACCACAATCTGATATGTGTAATTAGGGTATCATCCACTGTCCTACCTCTTCAATAGACTTTGTTAGTCTTGAAGCTCAATAATGATTAACTTTTCTATTTTTCAGGTTCTCTTTCATGTGTGAATCTTCTTAGTAGTTTATCAGAATTTTTTATATCTTTTTCAAGTAGCCATTCATCTTCTTGAGTTTAATTTCTATACCTTACAAGGTATTCTCTTTATTGTTTGTTTCTTGTCCTTCTTTCTTTGAGGACTTTTACAATTTTCTTTTCTTCTCCTTCTTCCAAAGGGGGAATTTCAAGTGGGGGTTTATTTCTTAGTGGAAATAACTCCTTTTCACTTGAGCTGTAAGGTTCTATCAGACTTACAGGGAAAGTTGGGTGTTTGGTCATTAATTCACCTGTGAGTTCCAATTGCACAGCATTGGGTCCATAAAGTGCTTTTATCATAAATGGTCCTGAAAAGGAATCTTTCAATTTCTTCCAACCTTTTATGTTATTTAAATTAAGGGTTGATACTTTGACCAAGTCTCCTATTTTGAAGTCAGGTGGTTTATGACTTTTATTCCATTTTTCTTTTGCATATTTGAAAGAATCTTGCATACATCTGTTTGCATGGTGTCTTGCTTTTTCAAGC
The DNA here is from genome assembly GCA_023105745.1 of Austropuccinia psidii. NCBI lineage: Eukaryota > Fungi > Basidiomycota > Pucciniomycetes > Pucciniales > Sphaerophragmiaceae > Austropuccinia > Austropuccinia psidii. The sequence goes on along the minus strand of JALGQZ010000010.1, from coordinate 7,019,250 downwards.
ATTATCTTAAAACTGCTTGCTGTTGGATGTATATCCACCAAGTGCTTTTTGAGGGTATCATAAGGAAGTCTTGGATTCCAACCTTCTTCTAGCATTGCTGGAGTTTTTCCAGTAGAAGAATGTATTGATGTTTTATATTCCAGCTCAAGGGCTGGTATTAGTGTACACCAATCATGGGTAAAACCATCAGAATATTTGAATTCTAGTCCATAAGCACAGAATCTTCTTATCATATCCTCCAAGGTTTGTATCATTCTTTCTGCTAAACCATCAGTTTTAGGATCGTGAGCTGTTGAGAATGATAGTTTTGTCTCAAACAAGTTATGGAGCTTTGTCCATAATGCTGAAGTGAACTTTGGATCTCTGTCACTTATATTTTATTATGGAATAAACTTGTATGGCTGATAACTTTATTCCATATCATGATGGCTGTGTCCATAGCTGTGTCATCTTTGTGACATGGTAGGAACATGGGAGTTTTGCTATACCTGTCAACTAATATTAGGCATGCATTGTAGCTTCTGTCTCCTCCTGGGGGTAATGCTGTTACCCAATCCATATGAACTATTTCCCAAGGGGTTTTTGGTTCTTGGATTTGGATCATCATTCCAAATTTCTTTCCTGTGGCTCTGTTGGCTTTTTGACATCTGTCACAGGTTTGGCAGTATTTGGCAACATCTTTCTTCCAATTTGGCCACCAAGAGCAGGTTTTCACCCTCTCTAGTGTTCTGTCTTCTGAAAGGTGTCCAGCTGCAACACTATCATGAAACTCATGTAAAATAGTGTTTATCAGGGTTCTATCTGTTAAGGCCATAACACATGTGTGTTTTGTTCTATGGTAAAGGATTCCATTGAGGAGGTGGAATCTTCCTTCATCATATGCTTTTTTCCATGTTTCATCTAATTTTGATGAAAGTGATGGGTCTTTGCAGTCTTTCATTAAAAGTTGGCTCAAGATAAGGCAGTTCTTGTCTATCTTATAGCTCTCTTTAACTTTGTTAAAGAATTCTGTGCCAATGTCTGTAACACATATTCCTTCTATGTGGTGCTCTTCCTGTAGTACCCATGCTGGATTGTCAGGGGTATTTGCTAGAGCCCATCTTCTAAGACCATCTGCATTTTTATGAACATTGCCAGGTTTATGAACAATATTCATATTTCCTCTTTATTCTTGGATAGCAATTTGCCATCTCAGCATATGTCTATTTGGAGTATTCATATTTAATAGAGATTTTACAGCATTACAGTCTTTCTGTAATCACATCAAATACTGTTCCATCCAAGTAATAATGTAATTTTTCTAAAGCCTACACTAAGAAGAGGCATTCCATTTGGATTGCTCCATATCTTGCTTCTGTTGGCTTTATCTGTCTTGAAATAAATCAACTTGGTCCTCCCACTGTTTTATCATTGATAATTTGTGTCTGGTGTAGTGCAGTAGCTAGTCCTTCTCCACAAGAATCAATGTAAAGTTTGAAGGATAGTTTCCAATCTGGCATGAAAAGAAATGGGGCATTTGTTAAGGAATTTGTCAATTCTTCATATGCGTTGACTCTTTCTTCTGTCATTTCATAGACTGTTTGTTGATCACATAGTTTATACAAGGATTTAGAAATTTTTGCAAAGTCCTTTATATGCTGTCTATAGTAACCAGCAAATCCTAGAACTGATTGCATTTCTTTTTTGGTTTGAGGCATTGGCTTAAGTAGTACTGCTGCTACTTTATTCTTGTCTATGCCTAGACTAAGTCCAGGTACAACATGTCCTAGTGCTTTTAGTTCACTGTATGCAAAATGACACTTTTTCAACGAAATTTTCATATTCACTTGCCCTATTTTTTGTAGTACCCTTTCTTGTCTTGTAAGGTGGTTTTCCCAAGCTTCTGAGAAAACTATGATATCATCAATATAGATAGTTAACCATCCTTCTGATAATTCTTCAGGAAATATGGTGTTCATCATCCTTCGATAATGGGAAGGTGCATTTTTTATTCCAAATGGCATTCTTAAGTATTCAAAAATCCCATAGTGGACTATTATCCTCTGTGGCTTCTTGGCATTGTCTGTTAAGAAATTTTGATGAAATCCCTTTGAGGCATACATGGCTGTAATGAACTTAGCTTGTGACAATTGTGTCAATGTCTCATGGATTCTGGGTACTGGATATCTGTCTGGAATGGTATAGGTGTTCAGGGCTCTGAAGTCACCTACCATCCTTTATTTTCCATTATGCCAAGTTATAATGACAGGTGTAGTGACCTCTACCTGTTCATTATTTCCTACCTTTCTTAATACTCCAAGGTCCATTAATTCTTTAATGTGTACCTCCAAGGCTTTTCTAGCCCTTGGACTAGCTGGGTAAGCAGGTCTCTTTAGTAAAGGTGGGTAAGGCTTTTCCACATTAAGAATTATATCCACTTCATGCCCAATTATGGCACCTAGTGGATCCTTGTCAGTTGCAAAGGCATTTTTGTACTTAAATAAGAGGTCAATCAATTTTTCTTTCATTTTATCTGTGAATTCTTGATTGAATTCTGCCTCTTTAAGTTGTACAGGAATGAAAAGTTTGTTTTCTGGAATTTTCTCTTCATTCTTAATAACCGTTTTTTTTTTTTTGTTATTTAAGAAGCCAAACTTTTGTCTTTTGTTGTCTCCTATGGTAAAATATCTATCTTTTTGGTTAGAGATATCTATACCATAAATTGATAAGTAGTCACTTCCAAGTATGAAGTGATTACTAGTACAGTTGTCCATTACTACAAAATCTACTTTAATTCTGACACATTGTGAGGGGTGAGGAAAAATTAATGTTAAATCAATTATTCCAAGGGGCTTCATGATCTCACTTGCACTACTAAATTTGAAACCTTGTATTGGCATAAGTTTTTCTTGCCACTCTGGGAAAATGGTTTTTAAATAACTTTTACCAACACAGGTGCAATATGCTCCTGTTTCCAAGTTCACTTTCCCTTCTTGGTTATTAACCATAAAAATATTTATACTTGATTTTCCAGCTGTATATCCCATTCCTTTTTCAAGTTTTGTTCTGTACATTTTGGAATCTTGTATATTTGTCAGGTTTGTGTCAGATGTCCCAACTTGTGGTAAGTTTGAGTTAACATCCAGTACTTCATAAATTAGATCAATATTATAAATTTGTGCATTAATTATATTAATTTCATCACTTTCAGAACTTTCTGACTCTTCTGTTTCTTTTTCAGAGTCAGATTCCTCTTCTTTGTCATTGTGGTTTCCTTTTTCCACAATTTCATTAATCTTTGCCTTTTTGAGGCAATTATTGGCTAAATGTCCAATACCTCCACATTTATGGAATTTTCTTTTCTCATTATTGTTGGATGTATTGGGCTTGAAAGCTTCTTTTGATTTATCTTTTTTGATAAATGGTTTATTTGGACTTTGAATGTCCAATTTCTTCCAAGGTCTGCCAATTTGTGTTCTTGTTACTATGTCTTCTAGTGCATTGATATACTCTTCTGTGGAGCATGGCTCTATACACCTGCTTCTTAGGGCATGTTCTAGCTCTCCTCCACATTTTTTAAGTATTTTCATATGCACCATTTTTTGTGACATTTCTGGGTACAATGCATTGAGTCTTTCGACTTGTTTTAAGAACCAAGTTAAAGTTTTGTCTTTTTCTTGGTCAAAGAAATAATTTTCAAATGCATTTTCTGATTTGTACCTCCAGGAATCATTAGCCCACTTGGTGATTATTTCTTGTTTCCACCAAGATCACGTATTTTTGCCATTTATTTGCCTTATTCCATAATACCATCTTTTTGCAGATTTTTTAAATAATGAATGTAATCTTGCAGTGATTAATTCATCTGGTATGGCATAATCTTCTTCTAGCATGTCAATTGTTTTTGTAAATGACATGTGGTCATATTCACCTTCTCCTGTGAATGTTGGCCATTCTGTTAATTGAGGTTCTTCCTTCATTAAGACTTGGTTATTGTGTTGGTGACTTAAGTCTGTTATGAATGGATTTGTTAATTCCTGTTTTGGTTTAACAGGGCTTCTTATGTGAGAAAATGGTGCTGATAACTTTGGCATATTTGAATTAGCCTCATTAATTTTATCCATTTTTTCAGTGATAAGCCTTATTTCACTTTGAATGTCATCTTTCAGATGCATTCTTCCTTCATGACTCTTTTCCACATGTTCCAAAAGTAAATTTTGGTGTGATGAAGTCTTTTCTTCAACTTTTTCTACAGAAATGCTTAATTTGTTTAATTTTTCTGTAAGATTATCAATACTCACGTCATAATTGATTGTCAAAGTTTTTTCTTTGATATCACTTAGGTATCTGTACAACTCATGTTGTCCTTGTATTAATTTCTGAGTATTATCAATTAATACTTTTGGTTTATTATTTTCAATGACAAACTTCATGTTATCAATTTCTTTTTTATTTTTTAAAAATTTTGTTAAAAATGATAAGCTATTATTTATTTCTTTGAAAGATAATAAACTATTTTGAATGTCTTTAAGAGGTAACATACTATTTTTAAGCTCTGTTAAAGTATTTACAACATCAGGAGACAAGGTTATGTCTTTGGGAAATGGGGTTGTCTCATTCTTTGCTCCTCTTTGTCTTTCAATTCCATCAAAGTTCTGTCCATGTTGAAGACATTGTCCATGGCATCATTTTGGATTTTTGGGATCCTGTAGCTTGGGGAATATGGTTTTCTCCAATTCTTTTTCTTGTTCTTCTTCCCTTCTTGGGGAAGTGGGTTGGATTGGAGCTGGCTTGTACAAGCTACTGGGGCTTCTTCCTTGGTTGCCTCCTTCTTTTTGGCATGATACTCCTTGATCTTTTTGATTTGAGGTTTGGATGATAGTGGATTCCATCCATTGGAGTATCTCGCTATTTCCTCCTCTTTGAGGAACTTTTTTGGGATGTGCCAGGAGTTCATCACTCCCTGGTGTATTTGGGGCAACATTTCCCAATCTTTGTCCTTGTACACCGTGTAGTACTGTTTGTACTGGCTCATGTAAATGTCTATTTGAGCCCTCTGAATGTGATTTGTACCTGTTTGAGTCACTCATACTTAGTTCCAATTCTGGTACAGATATCATGGGCATTTCTGGGACTTGCCTTTGGGATAAGGCATTTCCTTGTGTGGATTCTGTTCCACTGGGGATAATTCCCTTCCTTTTCCCTTTTGACAAATCAATTCTACCTCTGAGTCCAGCTCCATCTGATTGGATGGAGTATTGGAAGCCTCTTCTGGTAGTCATATTTTGAGAAAAAATAAGAAATAAGAAGATTTCAGAGCAGGAATCCTTCTTATGGCAATTTATAAATGAGGTACTCACCTTCAGAGTCCTCAATAGTGGGTCCTGGAAAGTTCAATTTCTTGGCTTCCTTTTTCTTAGTGATTATTGGTGTTGGAAAACTTTGACAAGTTTCTTCCACCAATCTTTCAACAGTGGTTGATTTTCCTCCGTTGGATTGTATTCAAACACTAAAAAAGACAAATAAATATAAGTCTTTTATATAAAAGTGTTATTTTTGGTAAGATATGGCAATTTTCCACATAAAAATTCCTTTTATATCTTTTTTAAAAAGGGAAAATAATTAAACAAATAAAATTAAAATGAATAAAACAACTTTTATATTGGTTTTTATTATTTTTTATGTTTTTATGTTTAAAGAATAAAATAAAAATGAATACGATTCTTTTATAAAATTAATTTATAATACAAAATTATTTTGAATTTATTAAATATCTTTTTTAATCACCAGAGGCACTCAAAGAAAGTTTTTGCAACTCTAAGGATGTGAAAAACCATGTGTAAGACAGCACAATTGCTTTCAGAATGCCTCAATAGCTTTTAAAATCAATGAATATAAAATTTGAATATAATTTTATGATTATAATTATAATTTATTATTGGATAAGGCCAATTAGAATCTTTTTAAAGGTTTTTTAGAGTAAATATCACAGCCAGGCGCCCAAATGTAAGGTTTGACTATGAAACAATAAGTAAAAATTACTAATATTTTACTTGTTGTACTACAAATGTCCTTATAAATGTAATAAATAAGATAAAATAATTATTATAATTATGGCTTAAAATGATTATGTTATTAAATAAATATAATAATATAATTTATATTATAAAAAATAATATATATACATAAATGTATTAATATAAGATAATTAATATATCTCAAAGCACTTGATTATTGTTACCAACAAATAATAAAGGCATAAAAAATTGGTTTTTATTAATAAAAAACAGTTAATAACAATAATATTACCAATATTAAAGTTATAAATTAATATAAATACTATTTATATCAATTATAGAATTATGAAAAGTAATAATAGAGAAAAATTATTATGATAAGAGAAATAACCTACTTTTAATACTTAATATGATAATTTTGAATAAATTTACATCTAGAAATATAAATAAAACTTATTGAAATTGTAGTTACAATAAGATTTAAGAGAAATTATCAATTTTCTTGGTTTTGCGTGGAATTGAGGTTTTTAAGAGAAATTCAAACAAAACAGTTAAATAATTGAAATAATCACGTCAAAGATGAAGATTATTATAACATGATCTTTGCTCTTTAATAATATAAAAGTTTTATATGTAAAAAATAAAGAAATTACCTTTTTATTTAATGATCATTTTTGTAAGTGTCTGCGGGGAAAACAGAGTAAAAAGAGCTCTATTTATGGTAAATACCTCCCTCCTAGAGTCCCACAGGCTTCTAGTAGACATTCACTGATCATATACACTGGAATACATCAATATTAAGGTTTGGTGATGATTACATCATGATCAAACCATCTTATCACATTATTACATCATTATTTAGAGTTATCACTATAACTCTAAGTTTGATGATGTCAAGGCTTGACAGAACCCCAAAATTTGTTGATTTTATTAGTTTTAATCATCAACTAACAGTATTCACCAATTTTATCACTCATATGACTGTTAAACTTAATTTAAGGTTACAGTGAGTGATCATAGATGATCAAATTAAGCTCAAACTTTGATCCTTAATAACTTTGAATATTTACACGCTAAAGCAATTCAGAGAGTGAGTTCTAATAGCTGGGCATAACCTCATTATGCTGCCAAGAGCATTTAATTACATCATCAAAACTGTTTTTTGATGATTTTTCTTGTAACTCATCTTTTCTGGTAAAATTAAATATTTTAAACTTCAAACCATGATTTCAAGGGGTTATACCTTGAATATTATAATAACAAATATATCATTCTTCACGAATGAACTAGTAAAATCCAACTGTCTACTTTTTTTAAATTTTGACCACTTTCACAACAAAGTGGTCAACAGCTCTGTTCATTTTTATCAATAATCCCTTACAGGCTTTAACGTTGTTTATAACTTGTGAAATAAACTTCCTTTCTGTATTCCTGAAGTAATTACGTGATGACTTCATTTTTGGTTCATCACTCTATCTTGCATATTTCAAAAGATATTAGCCAAAATCCTTGAATATATGCGTTGACCAAAAAAGTGCATATATTCAGCTTAATTCCTTAAGTACTGACTTTAGAGCTTAGTTTCTTAATTGTTTTATATGTGGATGTTTATGGATAATCCAATGGTACCTTTTATTTCACATGTTGTTTCATTGGCTTTTGAAATAAATAAGGATTTGTGTTTTTATAAGGTATTATTACTTATAACTCATTAAATATTGACTTTACAGATATGCCATAAAAATGGTATATGTGTATTCTACCATGGGGAATCCAATGGTATTATTTATTTCACATTTTTGTTCTTTTTTCCTTGATTTAAACCAAGTTTTATGCCAATTTATGGCATTTTTATAGCTTTAAGGTAATTATTTTTAATGTATAATTATTTTAAATATATCTTGTTACTTTTTTGGGTATGTGGTCATATCTTAAAGGTTCACACATTCAGTGACCCCTCCAGTAGATCATGGGTAGAGATTTGGTATATATCAAGTGAAGATTTCTTCTCCTTCTTGGTACAAATGGTAATGTGCCTGTTTTTACTGTTGTAAATATCTATGCCATACATCCTTTGGTAATCTGTTCCCAGTAAGAAGCCTTGGATTTGAGCATCATCAAGCACTACAAACTCTGTGTTGAGTCTGATATTACCCTTCCTGTGGGGTATAATTATCTCTTTGATAATTGTCCCAATAGGAGTCATGTTCCCTGATGCACGTTTAAAGTTCTTTGCCTTGGTGGGCAAGAGCTGTTTTTCCCAATTTGGGAAGTGGTTATCTAGATAATCTCTGGCCACTATGGAGAAGTGTGCCCCACTATCAAATATCAGTAGATGTTGAGCATTGTCAATACAGACAGTCACCTTTGTGGCTGTTCCATGTATATATGCCATCCCTTTGGTTGGTGTTAACAGGAATGTTTGGGTATCTTGTGTATGTTTGCACAAGTTTTTGTTGGCCGTGTCCTGTGGAATCCCTGCTTCCAACTGTATGTCCTGAATTTCTAGTGGGGCTCCCTCTTGGTATTCCACTAGAAATTCTTCTCTTGGGTCTTGGTCATCATCAGATAGTTCTCTGATGGCATCACCCATGGAGTCTGGATCAGAATCCTCTGTTTGGTATTCCTCTGGGACTTTCCCAATGGCATAGACTTTTTTCTTTGCTCTTGGAGAGTTGTTGGAATAGTGGTCTGTTGAACCAAAATTGTGACAAGAATTCTTCTTCTTTGCCACTTCTGCCACTCTTTCTCTGGGTTTATTTTTAAACTCCACCCTGAGAGGTTTTTTCTCTTTGAAACTACTGCTTCTATATAGGCTGAATTTCCCTCTACTATTTCTTTTCCTTATATCTTCTAAGGTATTAGCAATGCCATCTAGAGTGCAATTTTGGTTGTATCTGAATTTTATTGCATGCTCTAGTTCTCCTGGAAGTTGTGTCATAAGTTTGTGATTCCTCATTTGGATGTTCATCTGAAGATCAATGGCTTCAAGTCTTTTACACTTTCTAAGACACCACCCATATGGATCTTTGTCCACAGACCATTTGTCACTTTCAAATGACATGGTCTTTTGCCACATCCAAGTACCATTACTGTACTTTTGGATGATCTGACTCTTCCACCATGGATTTATTTCATTTCTGTGTACCATATACTAGCATGACCTTTAAATGCTGTATTTATTCTAGCGGTAATCCAGTAATCTGGTATGCTTGGTACATCAATAAAGAGTCCATCAATATAGTGTATGAGTTCCATATGATCATATTTTGCTGTTCCAGAGAATTTGGGCCAGCTTGAGGCCTCAGGAAGCTGTTTCAAGGCTTCCATTTCAGAAAAAGACATATTATCTCCATACTGGTATTTTGATGGAGATCTTGCCTTGTTCTCCAACATGGCATCTGGTTTGGTGTCATCTGGGGATATGGATTATCCATAACATGGCCTTGTGGTTGGGGCTTCATGTTATGGTAGACATTAAGAAATTTGTTTATATCTTGGTACAGACAATCCCTGTCCCTTCTGCTGTGGTGTTGTTCTTCAAATATTATATTCAGTCTTTTGTTGGTTTCTTCAGAGGCTTTGCTCAATTGAGAATGTCCTTCTTGAAGAACTTTAACAATTTGATGCATGGAGGCTGTTAATTGTTTCATCCTCTCATGGCTTGCTTCAAGTTCTGCAAACTGCTTTTGAGTTTGCTCAGCATATTGGGACATTTGTATACTGGTATTGTGATGGATATCTTGCCTTGTTGTCCAACATGGCTTCTGGTTTGGTGTCATCTGGGGATATGGATTATCCATAACATGGCCTTGTGGTTGGGGCTTCATGTTATGGTAGACATTAAGAAATTTGTTTATATCTTGGTACAGACAATCCCTGTCCCTTCTGCTGTGGTGTTGTTCTTCAAAGATTATATTGAGTCATTTTTTGGTTTCTTCAGAGGCTTTGCTCAATTTAGCATGTCCTTCTTTAAGAGTTTTAACAATTTGATGCATGGAGGCTGTTGATTGTTTCATCCTTTCATGGCTTGCTTCAAGTTCTGCAAACTGCTGTTGAGTTTGCTCAGCATATTGGGACTTTGGATACTGGTATTGTGACAGAGATCTTGCCCTGTTGTGAGCCTTGAGGTATATTTTACATACCCAAATAGGCCACAATTATCTTAAAAATAAATTTTGAATTATGCATAACTCATAAGTCATGCATATATCCAAAATTCATCATTTTCAATTTCAGAAAAGATGAATAACTTTTTATTGAGTAAGTAAATCCATGGATTTAAGAACAGATTTGGATTCTACACAAAAATTCACCTAGGGTAACTCAATAGAGTGAATAAGCTCAAATTAACTCTTTGAGGTGGTAAAATGGAAAATACTTCAATACCACATCATCAATACCACATAAAAGATCCGTGAAAATTTTTGTTTTTCTTAATTTCACGCCAAAATAATGGGAATGTGAGAAATCCCATGTTACATATACACTGATAATAGTTTTATGCATGTTTTGAGAACTTGATATCATGGTATTCTTACATGGACCTTTGGTACACCCATGGTGGATATCTCACTTTAAGCTTAAATTTTTATTTTGACGTGAAAAATAAGCAAGGGGGACAAAAGACATCAAAGAGAGCCAGGGTACCCAACTTCTGAGGCGTCAGAGGCGTGGACAGCTCCAAAGCTTGGATCCATGGCTGATCTTGTCCTAATTGGTAAACCAAGACCTTTTGGGAACTTGGTTACCATGTTACAACTACTGTAAATCTTAAGAAAATAGCAAATAACCTGCTATTTTGACGTGCCGAGGAGGTAAAGAGCTACTTAGACTCCTGTAACCATGTCAATTCTTAATGATTTTCCATGGGGAAACCCCCAAAAGAGTAATTAAAACCCTTTTTGGACTTGTATCCATTGATTTACCTCATAGCAACCAGTGAAACACTGATATTTGCAATTCTATGTAGAAATGAGGTGAAAACTTCAAAAATTCATTAAAATTACAATTCTTAATGAATCTTTCTGAAACGTTTGGGACTAATATAGAACTGTATTATCTATGGTACAACCAAAAAGAATTATGGTTTTACTAGTAAAATTCAATGTTTTAATTACAGTGCATTTTTGGCTATTCTACGTGAAACACTGAATCTTCAAAAATTCACAGTAATTACAACCTGTGATGAAATTGGCAATAACATTGATAAATTTGAGAAATCAATGATTATTTTGGAATAAAAGAAGATTTACAGATGTTACTCCTTTTATTCTTAACCATATTGGGGTTGGTAGTCACATAAAAGCATTAATTAAGTAATTATGATAATCTTACATGACAACTGATGATGCAATCAATAATCCAAAAGGGTTTATTGTTTTCTCACTCACTGGTTTTTCAGTTTGCTCCATGGCACACCTCTGTGAGCTGTTTTTGACTTAAAAGAGGCCTCCTCTTGCTGTTTTTTCCAAATCATCATCTTATTATCATTTAAACCATTATTACCAACAAGTAAGTATTAGTTACAGCTATTCTTAAGTGTTTTAAATCTTTCAGAATCAATCAGAAAGACGTGAAATCATAAAATCCAACTATATATTGTTGTAGTACTGTTATTAATCCATTTTGATCCTTAAAATCCACAATTCTATGTCAAATCTCTCTATATTATCTTTCAATAAGTTCTTTGGAATAATAGTGAGTGATTTATTTTTAATTCTTAAGGTTTTTCTCTAAAATTAGTTTTCTATAAGAATTATCATTATAATTATTCTTGCAAAAGATAATTATATATTAAAATACGTTTATTATTTGAATAAAAGAAGTTTTATTATCAAAATCTTCTTGTAATTGATTCTTGTAGACAATTACTTATTCACTGTTAAAATCACTAGTAGTGTTTTACACGTGAAAGAAATAATTTTATAATTATTTAATTGTGGTTATAATAATATTTATTATTATATTTCATAAGAACAGACATAGTACTGTTGATTAATAGTAATATTATCATCAGTTTCATAGTCACATCTTACACTTGTTTTCCAACATGGCATCTGGTTTGGTGCCATTTGCGGATATGGATTATCCATAACATGGCCTTGTGGTTGGGGCTTCATATTATGGTAGACATTAAGAAATTTGTTTATATCTTGGTACAGACAATCCCTGTCCCTTCTGCTGTGGTGTTGTTCTTCAAATATTATATTCAGTCTTTTGTTGGTTTCTTCAGAGGCTTTGCTCAATTGAGCATTTCCTTCTTGAAGAATTTTAACAATTTGATGCATGGAGGCTGTTAATTGTTTCATCCTCTCATGGCTTGCTTCAAGTTCTGCAAACTACTTTTGAGTTTGCTCAGCATATTGGGACGTTTGTAACCACAGTGCATCACTGTTTAGTTTACTCTCAGGTGTGACAACATTATGTTAAATCTGAGTAGGGGTAATATTTCTATTGATGAGACTACTGATTCTAGAGTTATTTACAACTACTTCTGGCTCTTGCGCACTTCTTTCACCAAATCAAACAGCTTCTGGATCATGGTGTCTGACTCTCTCTTCCTCTGGTTGAAGGAGGCCTTTTTTTCTCCCTTGTTTCCTTGTCTTCTCCTGGAAAATTCCTGTAATTGTGAAGAATGGTGACTCTTGGCCACTGATCTGCTGGTTTCTGAATCGTCTGAAGCCACTGGAGAGCTGATTTGGCCTGCTCCTTGGGAGCCTGAAGGAATCTGAGTATTCCCTGTCTGGGTAAGCTGTTCTTCTATAGCTTGGATAGTAGCTTGATTGTCCCTTATCCTGGTTGCCCTTGCCTCCAGGAGTCTGGACTGCCTGGTAGGATTCCAACATTGGGTGATTACCATAAGGTCCTTGAAGTCTATCTCTTTCAGACAGATCTTTTGGAAAGTTGCTACAAGTTCTGCCCAGTAAGATGCCAGGTTGAACCTCTTGTTATCCATTCTCCATTGAAACAAACCTTTGAGGAGTTGGTGGAGCTGAAGAACTTGATCCATGTCTTTCCAGTCCTCTGGTTTGAGGTTCCTGTTAAAATGGAGGGTAAATGGCAAGGTTGATATTATCTCCCTGATTGTTTTTCCATCCACCACTGTGTCCATGGTGTCCTCTTCCAGGTCTTCTGGTTCTGGACAATCCTTCTCTGTCCTCTGGTTGGTTCCTTTGGAAAGCAAGGTCACTGAGGTATACAGGTGACATGTCAGTGCTTTCAAGCAGTCAAAAACTTTATGTTCTTAGGGTATTTATCTTTTAATGTGCCTTGTACAAATTTGTTGTCTGCTGATTTGGGCAATTTACCTTTAGAGGTTACAACTTGGTTAATTATAGTAATTTTCCCTGTACAAGCTGTTAAGGCTTTTTTACCTTCTATTGAAGCAGAACTTTGTGTTTTCTACTCTTCTGGGTGGCAATAGGTGTCCACTTTTTTTGCTGTGTTAAGGCTTTCACTGTGCCGCTTTCCTTTCCCTTTTCTACCCTCTGGTTCTGAGGGTTTCACTGGTATGTTTGCCTGTGACTGGGTCTCAAATGGTATGAAGTTATCTTCCTATGAATCAAACAGCAAAAGAGGGCTTAATGTCAGTTAAGAATTATTAAAATGCTGTTTGAAAATCTAAGAATGGCCTCTGGGCTTGTATAGTACTAAAATATTCCCTTGTATAATGAGAGTGTAATTGAATTAACAATTTCACGTCAGAAATACAGCTTACAGATATTTGGTATACTTTTTGTATACCAATATCTTACAGATTACTTGTAATTAGCAAGTATAATCTGGTAAAAGGTGGTGAATAAGAAAGTAATTTAATTAACAATATGCCCAACCACACCTCAACTCTTGTTTTTACAGTAAGAGGTGTCTTTATTACATTAAAAAAAGACTGTATTAGTGGCTGAAAGTGTTTTTATATGTAAAACATGCCAAAAATAAAGGTCCTGTGGTTATTAGCCACATGACAGGTACTCTTATAATATAAGTATAAAATGGTGTGTACACCAATTAATCCAGAAAAATATAGAATATATATGTATTTTTAAGAAAAAATACGCCTAAAAACATAAAACAAAATGTCATAAATAGAGAAAATAAGTGAAAAAACTCACTCTTAAGGTCCAAAAAAAAGTTAAAACTTGGCCAGGCCCCCAAAATGTCAGGTTGAGTCTATGTAGAAGTAGCAATTAGGCTGTTTAAAACTTTAACTGAGACTGTGACACTTGATAAAAGATTTTAAATAAAGGTATGGATAGAGAATAAGGATTTTATAATAAAATTTAAAGGGCTTTACTATTATAAAATAGTGGTTGTGAGTGCTGTTGAAAGCCCTGGGTGCAGCTTTACCTGTTGGCTGACAATAATAAAGACTACCATAATTAAGATTATAATTATACCTGGTTATTTTCCAAGAGTATAACTGTTTTTGACAGTTTTACTACGTAGGAATTTAAGAGAAGGATGTGGAAAGCTTTTCTGTCTGTGAAAAGCCCTCCTTTTATTGTGAAATGGGGTGGAAAGGCTACTAGACCTTTCCACATAGAGGAAGTGAAGATTTTTCACTCTCTGAGACAGGATTGTGGTTTTCAAAAGGCCTGTATAGGCTGTATTGGGCTCAGATGTGGTCTTGAAACCACATCTGGGCAGTTTTCACGAATACAGGGTGAAAATCTTCATCTGGGGACCACATAGCCTTCTTCTGACATGTATGACGCATAGATTTCTGTATAGAAACTGTATGGAACCCAATGATTGACTGAATTACAAGGTATTAAATTATAAACATGCTTCTTTGTCTTTTTGACACCTCAGCATGGCTATGGGATATTATCCCATGGTAAGGCTGTATTGGCCAAACTGTGGGATTTTGACCTTAAAACAGCCATACCTTTGTCAGTTCTTGAGATATCAACCTCAAAATTGGTTCGGTGTGTAGCCCTGTATGTGTTCAACACCATGGTACTGTATTTGATATGGTAATAAATAAATATTCAAAAGATATCCCATGTACAAGATATTTTGATTATATGCGTGTTTTAGGCAAAAGCTGTATTGGGTTTGTTTGCCCCATAACTTTTGTTCTAGTTGAGATGTGAGGAAATGGATGACACCATCAGATAGCTTTGATTTTTCTCTTTCCAAAAAGACCCCACTTTAGGTATCTCACACTAAAGCTGTAGAAGTTAGATGAGAGGTAAATGTTTTGTTTACCCTTATTTGGCCTGAATTTGGTCATAACTTCAGTAATACTGGTGCTAGCTCAGTTTGGCTAGTACCATTGGATAGCCCTGAATTGGAGCTTTGTTTTAATACTCATTTGATGGGGTTAAGCCTCTTAATCTGTATTTCAGATGAGAGGTGAATATTAAGGTTTATGCTTAGCAACAACTTTGAGCAGGAATAACTTTGTTATTCTTTGTCCTATGCTTATGGGACTTGTATATTTGGAAAGAGGTTAGACTCTTCTTTCTTTTGATACCTTTTGAGCTAATTTGGCTCAGCATTTATGGTATTTTGGCTGTCATGCTTCTGCTCTGGTTTTGAGTCACAGGCCGACAGAAATTGAGAAAAACAAAAATTCTCACAATTCTTGAATGTGGTAGTTATGATGTGGTATTGAAGTATTTTCCATATTACCACCTTGTATAGTTAATTCAAGCTTAGTCACTCAATGGAGATACCCTAGGTGAACCTTTGTGTAGAATCCAAATCTGCGCTTAAATACATGGATTTACTTACAAACAAAACAGGTATTCCTCTTTTCTTAAATCAATAATGATAAATTTTGAATATATGTGTTACTTGTGGTGCATACATAGTTCAGAATTTATCTCAATATTAATTGTGGCTTATTTTGGTATGTAAAGGATACCTCAAGGCTCACCAAAGATCTTACAATTTAAGTGTTAATAATATTATGAAAACCATGAGAAGCTCCTTATTTTTTAAGAAAACTTTTTTTGAAAAAGACAAGAATGAATTTCCAAAATCTTTTAAAAATATTGAATTATGAAAAGAATGAAATGTGTACTACTAAATTGCATGTAGAAAGATAATTAGTGTTTTTTGGATAAACGTTTAGGGGATTCAAAAGATTTTCTTTATTTTCTTCCTTTAATTGAATTCTTACCATCTATGTTTTCTCCAAATTTGATAGAACTCTATTAATTTCTATGTTTAGAAAGATATTCTCAAACTTAATAAACACAAATGAGATTTTCATTTTAGTTATATTTAATTGAATTTAAAAAATGATCAGAATTTTTTCCCATAAATTTGAATTTCTTTATCGAAATAAAATCTCATTTTGATTCAAAAAGAACTCACCAAAAACTTTTTACAAGAGAATTTGGAAAATTATATATTTATAGAATTCTTAATACTTCATGTGGTAAAACCTTTCAGCAAAGAATAAATTAAAATCAAAATTATTAAGCAATTTTTTTTGCTGTTTTCTTTGAAAAAGAGAATAATATTCTTATTTAAAATGGTTTGGTTGCTTTTGAAGATCAAAAAGATTAAAATAAATACAAAGTACCTCTTCCTTATTTATTTTTTTGTAAAAATATTGGGAAGAAAATCAGACTATGATCTTAGAGTTATGAAAAATCAGAGTCAAAAAAATCCCATCTTTGAGAAAATAATAATAATAATCCAAAAATTTTTACTCATACATGTGTCAATTCTAAGAACAAAAATCAAATTTATCTTTTTGAAATAATTTGGTAAAAAGGGCCATATTTATTCATTTTTGTATAAAAAAAAGGCAAATATTGATTAATTGAAATCATTATTTCTATTTAATTTGCTTTTGAGTTTAATTTTTCTAGTTCTTAAAATTTCAAATTAGAAATTTATTATTAAATGTATTTTCAAAAAATATGATTTGGTAAAGGCTTTCTCTTTAATTTTTAAATACAGATATCCTTATTGCACAGTTTGTATTTATGGTGTATCAATTTTCCTTGGATTTACAGGAAGGAAAAGATAACTTTCAGTCAATGTGGATCAATAAGTGGTTAAATTTGCTTTCAAATCTAATTAATAGGATTGTGAAATATTGTCCAGTTTTCAATAACCAAGACAAGAAGTCCACGTAACAACGTCAGGCTGTGATTATTTCCTTCATATGTATTTAATCATCTTTATTATCTTAATTTCTTCCAAAAAACAATGAGAACCTAAATAAAACCTGTTCAGATGTGAAAACCAATTTTAGATAGTAAGACAGACCATCATACTGAAGAAAAAGAAGTCCTTTTTGTAGCTTCTGAATCAACAGAAACGCACTGAAAAAACATATTTCAAAATAGTTATTTCAAATTAGGTAGACAAATAGGATACATAAAGGAACAAAATTAGTAAAGATCTAACTCATGATAAATTCAAGAAAAATAATTTTTCAAGCTCTTATCTAAAAAGCTTAGTATCAGAGATCTTCATGGAGAAAGGGATGTCTCAAAATTCAGCTTAAGAGGGCATCAGGACTAACTATTGGAAAGCTATCAATATGTTACATTAAACTCCCAAGGAGAGAAAAAAGAAAGCAATTTAGGAAGGAAAAATCATTGTTGGAATGATAATCAATCTTATATACTTGATCAAAAGTAATCAATATCCACTGTCCAAAAAAAGAAAAAATATTAAGAAACCATTCCTGCTCAGCTATCTTGCCAATATATTAGAAAATTTCCAAGTAATATCAATATACTTTGGAAGCAAGTGAAGAACTATATTTCATCTTGGAATTAAGCCAAAGTATTATTGAAACATTAAAATTTTCTATACCAATGAGGCAAGAACCATTATTTTGAAACAATCTTCCTTTAAGAGTCAGTCTGTGACCTGAACTCATGAAGTGAAATTGGCTACTCCCCATCAGGTGGGTTGGTTTGTTTTTTATTTGGTGCTAATTTTGAGCTTTATTAGGGGAAATCATGATTTTTCCATTTTAGTTCCAGAAGTAAAGAAATATTTAATGGAGGATATTTTTCTCATAAACTCCTCACTGTTAGTGGCCATATGACCAAGGGAATGGTAAATCAAATAGTTTTATTATTCTTGCCTTCCCTTTATTTCAGAGCTCCTGGAAAGTCAAAAGAAATAATGGAAAATCTTAATGCACATCAAGGAAGAGATTAGATGAATGAAAAGAGTATTTTTACTTACAAATCTATTAGGAACAGTTTAATCCACACTATTTATCTGATACCTAAATCTATTAAAAAACTATGTGAACTCAAGGGAACCAAATTTTAAATAATAGATAGTCATAGAGATATAAAATAGTATCAATGAGAGTTTTACTTCCAAACAAAGTGTTAATTTAATTTTAAATTTTCAAGATTTATAATCTTAAAGATTTTAGATGAAGCCCATCACTGGCCCTCTTATAGCTGAAAGTTTATGATCATTTAGTGTAAGAATATGATGATTTATAATTGAGAAATATAAACGTAATATTGTTTTGAAGTTGATATTATCTCAATAAAATTGTGTGCTCATAGAAATGATGTCTTTGTAATGTGGGGTATTTAGAAAAAAGCATAATACTCTTTGAAAAAATGCAAAAAAGCTGTATGCATAAAAGCGCAGCATGCTTTAGTGGAAGACAAGTTCATTTTAGAGATTTCAGTTTTGCTTGGGCAGGTTTTCAAAGAAACTTTACAGGAAAGGAATTATAATATTAAAAAGAGAAATATACACAATGAAGATGGGAACAGAAGAATCAGTTACCAAAATCAATAAAGATTCCTACTTAAAATCTCCTTTTGATTATTCCATTTTGAAGACTGAATTTTCAAAAATCACATAAAATGGAATCGGTGGTGAAATTAACACCAGGGAGAATCCCGTGTCAATTGTTGGTGATTGACTTCACGTCGCACCGCGGTCAGTATAAAATCTTGCTTCAGTCTTGTTAGTGTCACTTTATAGTCACTGGATTTAGTGGGTCACGTCACGTCAGCGTCAACACAACGTCAATCGTCACATGTGTCACATGAGAATGTCACTCAAAGCCCAAACCCGTTTCAACACTATTGGCAACGTTCGGGTAATTTGATCTAATAGCTTCCGCCTCCCCGACGCGTAGCATGCTTACGCGCCCGCACCACCCTCCAGATGAGACTCTGACACTGCCTGCCCCCCCATCTCCGTCCTCACCACTCCTTACGCTTTCACACCCCCACCCTTACCATCCTTACGCTCATGAAGTGCCCTCCCGACACTGCTGACCATCCTTACGCTCATTGTGTGCCCTCCCGACATGCTCCCGACACTGCTTACGATCCTTACGCTCATGAAGTGCCCTCCCGGCACTGCTTACAATCCTTACGCTCATGAAGTGCCCTTCCGACATGCTCCCAACAATCCTTACAATCCTTACGCTCATGAAGTGCCCTCCCGACATGCTCCCGACACTGCTTACGATCCTTATGCTCATGAAGTGCCCTTCCGACATGCTCCCAACAATCCTTACGATCCTTACGCTCATGAAGTGCCCTCCCGACATGCTCCCGACACTGCTCACGATCCTTACGCTCGCCTAGTAAGGACCCTCCCGACATGCCTCCGACACTGCTTACAATCCTTATGCTCATGAAGTGCCCTCCCGACATGCTCCCGACACTGCTCACGATCCTTACGCTCACGGAGTGACCTCCCGACATGCTCCCGACACTGCTTACAATCCTTACGCTCGCCTAGTAAGTACCCTCCCGACATGCCTCCGACACTGCTTACGATCCTTATGCTCATGAGGTGCCCTCCCAACATGCTCCCGACACTGCTCACGGAGTGACCTCCCGACATGCTCCAGACACTGCTTACGATCCTTACGCTCGCCTAGTAAGTACCCTCCCGACATGCCTCCAACACTGCTTACAATCCTTACGCTCATGAAGTGCCCTCCCGACACTGCTCACGATCCTTACGCTCATGAAGTGACCTCCCGACATGCTCCCAACACTGCTTACGATCCTTACGCTCATGAAGTGCCCTCCTGACATGCTCCCGACACTGCTTACGATCCTTACGCTCATGAAGTGCCCTCCCGACATGCCTCCGACACTGCTTACAAATCTTCACGTTTCCGTATTACATCCACAGTGTACGGTGGCTTGTTGGCGTACACAATGGACGCCATCACCAAAATATGCTGAGTGGCCTTCTCTGCCAACAGGACCTCAGGGGAAATTGGTCAGTATATTCACAATGTTGTGGTTAGGGTTTAAATCATGAGACTCACAAATTAAAACCTAATAAGTGGACTATTTAAGACAAGAATTGTGTCTCCTGTTTCGCTGACAAAACCATTTCATTTCATATCAATCAAATGGAACACTTTGCTTAGTCCTTACCTCATGAGCGTTGAATAGTTCAAAAGTTGACTTTAGTAGGTTTCTCACTAGTCAACTTTATTCAATGTCTCACAGGGAAGTGATTTCATTTGCATGATATGAAATAATTTGCAAAACATTGCCTCCTGCAATTTCCCGACAAATCGCATTTTGCAAATGCGATTATTTTACTTGCACCTTTTTTCTTGAATTTGTATCTTTTTATTCAAAAATTTCCAAACAAGTTATCAATCAACTCGTCACCATCTATTTGCTTACTAAACTACCTCCGCTATGGCCCAAACCCCGGGAAATTCAACTCAATTCAATGAACGACCAACTTCAGCCCCAGAGAGTGGAAGTGAAATCTCTGATATCGCCAGTAGTCGTGAATTAGGCATTGAAGTAGAGAGCCAGTCACATGAAGATAATCAAGATCCACCAGTTCTTCCGGAATGTGAGTATGCATCCATCTTGAATATTTCAAATCTCTCAAAACCTGATATTGTGTCATAGCCTTTATTTCAGGGCAGCCTCCAAGCTCTCAGAAACCAAATTTTAAAAGTTATGAGAAGGAAAAGACTGTTGAACCTTGTGCACCGACAGAAGATGATGGGCAAGATGATGTAATTTTCAGTGGGGAGGTGGAAATTATATCCAAGGAACAATTTGTCTCCAACATTGCTCAAACAATCCCAAGGCTCGAAAAAATCCAAAATGATAGTAAAATTCCTGATTATGTGCGTCAAAAGATTGCTGAAGCCATGAGCCTGCTCAAAATGGATTTGAACCATAAGTCCATTAATAACTCAAATCAAAATTGATAAAAATAGCTGCTTACAATATATGGGCAGGTGTGGAGGTGGGAGAATCTCTACCTGAAGGATCTCGAGTCGTCATTGGATTTCCAGGCAAAGGATTAGGAAAAAGACCAAATATACATGCGACCAAAAAAACAAACAAAAAACGCCGTACCTTTGAAGCCGCAAACGATTCTCGCGATCAAGGTCATGAAATTATCAATGTTGAAGTGGGTCATATTGATAATGAACCTCCGCATACTGAACCCCCCCCATACTCAATGAAACAATCCATGATCAAGCTCCACATACTGAAAGCCCCCCGATACCCAATGAAACAATGCATGATGCAACCCCTCCCGCCTCTCCTTGGAATATTCAAGCCTTTCAAGAAAGGGAAACAATTAAACATGATACAATGGGACGAGATATGAGTGATATAATTCCCAACGCTGAGCCCGAAGTGTCATCTGCTGCGAATTTTCAGGGAATATTTTTATCCCGCATGGAAGAGTTTGCAGGCATTTTGAATTATCATTCCAATATTTCTCAACAATCATGGAAAAGGGGGCTTGATAATATCAATAGGATTTACAAAAATAGATGGGACAATCTACCAACAAAGGATGCTCATACATTCCTGCCCCTTGGTATTAAGGTGATCAGTAACCGAGAGCTTAAAATGTCGGCTTGGCTGGAGGACCTTGAGATGGCAGGTGAGTTTTTTTTAATCTTTGTGCATGATACTTGATTATTGACTTTTGACTGGTGATATAAATTGCAATATACAGGGTTAGATTTTTTTAAGCCAACAGAAACAGAAGCGTTTTTTGATCACAACATTTGGAATCTCAAATTGATGAAGGAATCAGCTAAACCTCCAGATAATCTCCCAAAATCTGAACACTCCTTCTTCAAAATGGTTCAGAGCCTTCTTTACCCCGCGAATCCAGTTAAACATTTTTGGGCAAATGTTATGTTTGAATCCATTAGTTTAGTCTCATACGATGTGATTGCACCCAAACCATATGTTGCACCAACATCAAATTCGACTGATCCTCTTGGACTCGAATGCGGAGCAGTTGAATACCTTGCCTCCTGCTTGAGTAAAATCAAAGCAATGTGCAACCCAACTCACCATTGAAGGTGGCGGCGCTGACAATGAGATATCCACAAAGCTGCACAAGAACCTGGAGGATCTAATGGATACAGTTATCCATTTGATGATTGCGTACAACATGGTACGTGCACATACAAAGGTCGAAGTTAATGGCATCAAAGGCAAACTCACGAACTCCAAAAAAAATGAGGCCATCAAAGATCTTTTGGCGTGTCACAAGAATCTCGGAATAAATCAAATTTGCTATGGTATATTAGCTGCATTCTGTGCGGCGGGGGTTCGTGGTTTGATGGTATGCTCAGATGACTGGAGAACAAGCTCAGTTAAAGGTGCTTTATCACTAATTGACATTTCCGCAAAACTTTCAGAGGGTAAAAATCTAGTGGAGCCAGTGTGGCTACGTACTAATAAGTATATATGTAATTTACTGAATAAAAGTTTCTTCTCATCAGAGTCTTTTAACCCCACTGTACCTCTTAGATTTGAATCTGCACGATGCTTGGTATTAGACTTTGGTGATGCCTGGGTGGCAAAGCATGGTCTTGGTTTGAGTGATGAGGTCACCTTGACTGTACCCAGGTCAGCTAAACTCACAACCAGGATTGACCCGTTTTAGATTAGCTTTGTACTAGATAGATTGTAATTTAATTTTGCAAAGTGATTGATGAATTTAATAATCATGACTTCCTATCCTACTACTTCCCGGATGCCACAGTCTGAGTACCAATAGTAATTGTACGGCGGCATGCCTCCGTACATCATTGCAAAGACTCCGACAAGACGCAAGCTGAGTCAGGCATTGTGCGCGTGAGTAGCACATGGGGGGGCATTGTGGGAGGTCGCGTTTATCACTTCCCGCCAGCCCATAATAGCCCAAATGTTCCTGTGTCTTTCAAGAGGACTAGGATAACTAGGGGTTGGATTGGAAAGTGATTGCATGGGAACATCAATGTCAAATTGAATAATGCACTATCCACTGCAATTTTCAGGTTCAGGTATTTGAGATCGTGAATTTGCCAAGGTCAGGCGTGAGCTTTCTTTTTAGCCGCAATTAAAAAAGATTCATCCACCGCAATCCAATTTAGGTGGTATTAACAAATCAGTAATCATTTGGTTTCATTTCAATTTCTGCTGAAAGCATGCCATTCACCAAAAAAGGAAAAGAGCGTAAAAGGGAACTCGCGAGAAAGCGTCGGGCTGAGGAAGGAAAGTGTGAGTTACTCGCTTAATCTCAGTGTATATATGCTTCCAAATTTATGTGGCACCCTCATTGGGCCCCACGGAAGAACATTGGCTTTAGTCGGTTCAGATTGTGCCAATGTCATGTGGGCTCCAACAGGGAAGTTCAAGGATGTGTGCCGAAGAAAGCTCCTTGGCAGTATCTGATATCTTGTGTGCTTCAACACATAGTGATCCCTCAACCACTCGGGAATAGTAGCAGATCCCAAAAGACAAATGAGCGCAAAACGAGCCGAATGAATAGGTTGTTTTCCTCCTCTCGCCCAACAGCACAAATATCAATGCCAGTATCAGCAAATATGACCCCAAGTGAAATTCGGAGGGTTGTGGATGTCAATCAGATCAAACGCATTCACTTTGGGCGTGTGGCAATTTTCTCTTCAACCGGATTACTCATTGCCCTTGTTGAATTCCGACCATTCACAACAATGAGTGAAGTCAAGGTCAATCAATGGGATGAATTATCACAATTCTTATTTCGCGAAAAGAGGTTCACTGACCCTATTGCAACAAATGGAGCATTACTGGAGGGATTTATGTTTGCAATTGGGTGGCGCAAATGCACCACGAAGAATGAACAATTTGGTCTGTATGGAAGTGCTGGCAAAATTGAAAATGCAAAAGATGAATGGCGGAACCGAGGTGCCAATCTTAGCTCGGTGGGTTGCATTCTAGGTCAATCCTTACGATATGTTGGGGATAATTTATTTGAGAAGATTCAAAATTCCTACAATTCATTGGGGGTTCCGTCTTTTGATCAAGTCAACTATGAAGGCAATATTCCGGCAAATCAGGGTGCATTCGAGTTCGCTTCCGCACTCACTTTCACCATGAATGGATTCAAAAACGCACCTCATGTTGATAAGGATGCATCGCTGTATGCTTCAGGATGGTGGTTTCAAGCTGATAAGCGGACCGGCCAAATTCAAGGAGATGCGTCAAAGCGGTGTACAGGTGGAAAATTGATTTTCCCAAATGAGCATTTTTGGATTGATCTATCCGCATGTCATGGGCTCATTCAGGTAGTGTGGGCCAGTAGTACATTTGTTCATTATACTGATCCAGCACAGGACAACGAAAGCACGACACTAGTGGGTATGTCCGTACAATGCTCAAGCAGGTTAGCAAAAACAATGCAGCAAAAAAACCATGGCTATTATGAGATTGGCGAGAGAGCGGGCTATCAAATCAGGGATGGTAATACAATCTCATGCCAATTCAAAGGATGAGGAGATTTGCATGTGTGTTGGGTAAGTAATGGTGGGGTAAGGCAGAGGACAATATACACCAGGATTGGATGGATTCGAGTGCGGCAGATGGGGTGTCTCACATGAAAAAGGGGTGAAGTGGATTATGTACGGTGGCATGCCATCGTACATCTGTCCTAGTTTGTTGCTATTGTCCAGGATGCCAATGCTTCACATGCAAATCCTTATGCTTGTGCAGGTTCCGCCAATGCTAAAAGTTCCTTACGCCTATGTGGGCTGCCGACGCTTCACACGCCAATCCTTACGCCTCTGCAGGTTCCCGACAGCTCACACGCCAATCCTTACGCCTGTGCAGGTTCCCAACGATTCACACGCCAATCCTTACGCCTGTGCAGGCTCCCGACAATTCACACGCCAATCCTTACACTTGTGAAGGCTCCAGACAGCTCACACGCGAATCCTTAGGCTTGTGAAGGCTGCCAACAATGCTGACAATTTCTTACGCCTGTGCAGGCTCCCAACAATTCACACGCCAATCCTTTCGCCTGTGCAGGCTCCCGAAAGCTCACACGCCAATCCTTACGCCTGTGCAGGTTCCTGACAGCTCACACGCCAATCCTTACGCCTTTGCAGGCTCCCGAGAGCTCACACGCCAATCGTTACGCTTGTGAAGGTTCCCGATAATTTAAACAATTCAATACATGACTAAGATTAATAGCGTGTGACCATAGGAACGGCAATTTCTCATGAATCTGGAGTGGATTGCTCACATGCTGGAACCTCCCACTTTTTTACAGTTAATATTTGATATGGCTCTAAACAATGGAGGAAGAAAATATAGGAGGCAGGAATGGTGACTATTGGCGCATTTTTGGCAAAAGAGTTTCTCACATACAAATACTAACTCAAACTTTTGGTGGGGCACTTACGAAAATTATTCTCACACAATAGTAAATATGAATCATTGAGGAATTATAATAAATTCACGTGAACAAAGAACGTAAGAGAAATTGAAAATATCTTTGATTGAATACAAAAAATTTATCTAAAGGAGTGTAATACAAAAGGTAAAAAGTGGAAAGAATACAATTTTTTTTGTGGATTTTATTTTTCTAAGAATTTTGAGACTATCCCGGTGATGTCCTCCATTGGATAAGCCTCCATCGCCGCGCCAAGGAGGGAGTTTAGTTCCTCCTGGAATTCCCGGTGCATCTCATTTCGATGAGCTGCATCCACGAAAGGAATCATGTGGAGCAACCAACGATGCTCCAACAAGATTCGGTTGATTGATTCGTGGACGATGGCTCAAGGGATCATCAAAGTCGGTTGTAAGTTGGTAAATTCCTGGCGAGCGTCATCGTAGGAATGAGAGGAGGTTGGCACCGGGGGGGAGGAGGCGGTTGGGTTGTCGGCGGCAATGAAAGGGATATCCGGGGAAGGAACCGGGGTAGGAGGGGAAGGTGGTGGAGGCGGTGAAGAAGGGGGAGGGGGGGAACCGACTGGCGTATCGTCAATGATGATAATTGAGCGGGGAGTGGCGGGACGAGCTGGAGATGGTCGAAGGAGGGGTGAGGAAAAGTTGAGTAGAGTTAAAAAAGTGAAATAGGGACTTACCAAAAGGTTCCTCCGTTGATTGCGTAGGAGCCACCTCAGGTTGAGGCTCACGAGTCGCAATGTCCTCAGGTGGTTCGGAGGATGGACTCGCGCCAGGAATAGGTGGCTCATCGTGCTGGGAGGCTTCTAAAAAAGGAGGAAGAGTCATTTAACTTGATGCAAAAGTGAAAATGAGAAAAGAGAAAGTTGGCTGCTTACCGTGGAATAAGTCCTCAGACCATCGGGTGCCACTCGGGCCTGGGGTGGGTTGCCGCGGGGTTTGCTCGCGAGGCAAACTGGGAACGGGAGAGTCTTGTCGGGGGGATTCGGAGGGTTTTGTTCTATGAGTAATGGAAAAAAGGGAGTATTATTGCGTGAAGATAAAAGAGATAAGGAGGAGAAAGAAAACTTACTTTGGCGTTTGAATCCCATTGGTGACAAGACATGGTGACAATCGGCCCAAGCTCGAATGTCCTCTTGCCATTGCCATCCTTCATCAGCCGGATAATCACTTTGCTCCGGTCGAGGAGTGAAGTGACCATCGGATGGTGGCCTAGGAGGGGGGGTGGACAAATCGATGCTTGAGGGGACTGGGCTAATCGTCCGGAATCGTTCCCGTCGGCCTGCTTGAGGTCCCGGTGTCCATTCGCGCTCGGAAATGGTCTCATCATCGTCGACCACAAAGGAGTCCTTGCGAGGTTGTCTTGGGCAAGAACTCCTCTGGCCGCGTGGTCGGAAGGGTCGGACAACAAACGAGCATTTCTTGTGTGCTTGTCGGCAAGCATCACAAGCGTCGGTCGTTGTCGAAGAGCGGATGCAGGGGATACCCCGCTTGGTGCATAACGTGCACGACATCTAAAAACAAAAAAATTGGGGTTAGTAAGTGAATAGAAAGTAAGAAATCAAGAAAGAAAAGGATGACGTACGATGAATTATATAAATTTAAAACAGAATCAATTTAAAAACGCTCTAGTCGGAAGTTTTTAAAAGTCTGAAAGGAAGTCGTGAAGATAGAAAAATATTAATATCGGATAATAACGTGGACAAAACTTTATTTGAATGGAACGCACAAAGTAGATAGACGGGGGGTTCTGGAAGTATAAGCGGGAAAAAAACAAAGCAGAAGGATATGATAGTGGTTAGTGGAGTGCAAAAGAAAAGAGTGGAAAAGCAGGAAGACCTAGGGTAATACGCACAAAAAGGAGAACAGCGGGTGAGGTGGAGCGAAGTAGAGCGGGTGAGAAAGAAAGTGAAGGCCTTGTTGTGTGAAGATGGTCTTTTATACCATGGTGAAGCTGAGACGCTCTCAGCAGTTGCAGCACCCGCAAATGGCTCAGCTTCAAGGCGTGTGGGCAAAATTAAAGCTGAGTCTCAGCGAATGCAGCACCCAACAAAGGCTCAGCTTCAAGGCGTGTGGGCAAAATTGAATCTCAGTCACAGCAGTTGCAGCACCCGACAAAGGCTCAGCTTCAAGGCGTGTGGGCAAAATTGAATCTCAGTCACAGCAGTTGCAGCACCCGACAAAGGCTCAGCTTCAAGGCGTGTGGGCAAAATTGAAGCTCAGTCGCAGCAAATGCTGCAACTGAGCTTCAATGTTGGCGTGAGGCAGAAGAACAATGGGGTTCTGGCTGAGTATTGCTATTGATTGAATTGTCAAACTCAGTCGAATCCCCTTTGTTTCCTTACATAGCCACCCAATACCCCAGGAGGGTGGTCGTGAGGCCCTCGTTGAATCTGCATTGTGGGTGCAATGCACAAGTGACCCATGCAGAAATGCGCCCGGTGCATTTGGTCACAAGTGACCGCAGCAAGATTACCGGCCGTATGGCCTGGTAATAGTGTTTGAACAAAGGGGGGGGCTGTAAGACAAGTGAATACAGCGTGAGCTTGCCTCAACCCATTGCTCAGGTTTGCTTTCGGGTCATAATTGAAATGGTCAGTGGCTGAACATTCTAATGGCACAGTGATTGAACTATTGATATAACAATATCAAATGCACCATGCTGAGCCATTGCTCAGTCGTTTTTGTATGCCCACAATCTGAGCATTTGGCATAGCATTGGGTGACATTTCAGCCAGCTGCAGCATTTCACATGCTTTGGTGAAGTGCTCCAAACTGAGCCTTCCAATGTGCTATTGCAAAAATAGTTCATTCCATGGCTTTACTGAGCACTTTGACACGGTCCTTTTGACCATGACATGCTCAGCTTGCGTGTGCAAATTGGGTGAAACACAATGCTGAGAATGTGGCACATGAGATACGTATATGAAAACGATTGCATTGGCTATATGCATGCAGGCTGAAGTAGTATTACACCTTCCTAATCTGTACAGCCGACACTGTAGTACGCAGCAGGGCTGGATATGCGGTCCCAAATCGGTCTGAAGTACAACTTCATTAAAAAAACATTTGGTCATACTGGAACTTGCGAGATATGTAATCACTATGTCCTCATTAAGTACCATACCTGATAAGGTCATTGTCAGTTCCAGTCTAACTGGGATTTAACTCAATAAAAATTGTATTCCATTATTCAAAATATTTTGTTATCATCTCTTTTTCTCACGGCTCAAAACAAAATCTTATCAATTTTAAATTGTTTTTGTTATAATTTCAAATGAACATCCTTTATTGTAGTTCGCAAAGGACATGTATTAAGCAACAATGAATTGTAAGTGGGATTGAGGAACCTATGAGTCATTGTAGCTATAATTGATGAATTAAATAGTTGTTTAATTGGAATGAGTTTTTGGAAAGATTGTATATTTGTGCTCATTATAAACAAATGAGAATTAAAGAAAATGATTAAAAAATTATAAATAAAAATGATAAAACATTTGAGATAAGTGAGATGTTGCGCAAAATAATTAGTTGGGATTTATTCAGTGCATAGTTGCTATTTGATTGGTCAGTTTCAGTTCCGCGCAAAAAAAAAAACGCGTTGGAACTGTTAATTCTGGTAGAATTAACAACCTAAATCAGTTTAGCCAAACTTCATGGAATAACCAACATGACAGCCTTGGTACGCAGTACACCTTTGTAAATGTATGCTGCAGGGCAGAGCAAAAGGTGTTCAGCAATGTAACATGCAATCACGTCAAGCCATCAAGTCATATATCTCAACTGCATCCCTTTGATGCACCTCGTTGGACAGCTCTGCCTAACTCCGGCACCGATGCGCGTGTAATCCAAGCTAATGTAAGTGGGTGATATCGGGGCAAACTTTGACTGGCCGCGCGTGCTCATTGGCGGGCAGCCACACACTTTCTCATATGCACCACCCGACGGGTCATACGCAGGCAACTTTCACACGCCTGGAAGACATTTCACTGCCAGTCTTCCGACCGGCTATTTTCTTGGTCGGGTGGTCAGCTGCACTGCAGACGCTCACCCGCTTGCGCATGGAAACCTGAGGTCAATCAGTATGGATTTTCTTCAGCCTCATCCGCATTAGAATAATCCGGGCCTATGATTGTGTCGGGATCTCCCACTCCGGGTCATTTTCTGCACGTTCTCAAGCGCCTGACGCAATCAAACTCATGTTTGGTGGCACGCCACCGAACATATCTTACCCGCCCACACACACACATCTCTACAGTGAGTTTGCCCTTTGAAACCGCCAACATTGCCCAGTAGGTCCCTGTGCAAAAATTAACCTGGGGATGATACGCTCATTGTTTGCTGTCACACCAGCGAACATGACTGCATGCCTCTAATATGCCCTCCACAATAACTTGCTCCAACCCACCCAATTTCGGATATGCTAATGTCAACCTTGATCCACCAAAGGTTTTGTACCTTGCTGCAGATCCAGCAAAATATTGGTGCACCCACATTTTGGCCACCTTGCCTTGATATATGCCCCAAATTGGATATGAAAATTGTCAGCCCAAGACGCCCACCCCCATCAAGACCATGCACGTAACCACAGGCCATCCCCCTTTTGGCCTGTTGCTGCCACTCATATAAGTTCCCCACCTGCGCTTATTCCTCTTCATTCCCTTTAGCTAACCCTTCCCGATCATATAATTCTCAACTGTCCCCAAATAATTGAACATAGCCATAATGTCAAACCCTTCACAACCACTTTGCATTGGGATGATTAATATTTGTATTCAAATAAATAGTGATATAACCTTAAAGCCTGAGAATTCCCACTTAGGTTCTTGGATCATCCTATGGCACAATCAACACAACATATTCGTATATCTCCCCAATCACCAGCATGCTATTGGCTCTCTCCCAGGAACCCTTTCCCAAACGTTGATACCATTCCTTGGGGCACCAAAAACGTTCATGCACTGTGGTCCTGGTGGGGCATGGATTGAAAATTGCCAAACCAATCCTACTCAAATATTATTTGTTGAGGGAGTATTTATGACTGATGCCAATGATCCCTCCTCATCTCAGAAACCCAATCTAGCATTGATGTTCTTCACATGGTATCCAAACATTCTATTCATAATGGAAAGCTTTCGAACACAAGATTTCAAGCTTAAAATGCCCAAAGAATATGACTGTACTACTCATTGTCAATGTCAACTCTTTACTCTGACATTTCCCGCTTCAAACTCGACGCCTGCTTCATATCCTGCTGTTTCATCATTGACTTCCAAGCAAAAACTGATACAATTACCCAGTGGATCAGACCTCCCCATGATGACCCCGCCCCATGCCATTATTCAAACCCCCCTCCTCCCTCATCAAAAGACCGGACTAGCGTTTCTCTGGGATCGAGAAATCCCCAATGGCCAATCAGCCCGTAACCTTTGGGCCACCTCACCCCCAGGATCCACTTTCAATGCCAGGCACATCATTACAAACAAGGTCGTTAGCTCATTTGAATCCCTTTCGACCAATACCCCTCTTGGAGGCCTGCTTGCGGATGATATGGGATTAGGTAAAACCATTCAGGCCATTGCTCTAATTGGTACCTCCAAGGAGCGGATGATTGCAAACCCCCATCGCTCCACGCCCACCATGATCATCTGCCCCCCTCGCTGTCACAACCATGGCAATTCACCTCCTTGGATCCCCATATGGCATATCAAGCCACAGTCCTTTTATGGCCAATTGGCCATATCCATCACCAGTGGCCAATATGGCCACGTCATTATCTTATGGACCATTTATGGCCATTTGTGTTTTGGGGCCTTCATGGCCCTTCACCTCAATCCAGCACCCATAGCGGCAATTTATGCCCAAATGGGTATTTCTGGTCATTTCCCTCAAAACCAGGGGAAATGGCCCAAATGGCTGTTTTTGGCCATTTGGGCTCATAATGCGCATTTGCGCATTTTGCGCATTTGCGCACTTTTTGCCCATTTTGCGCACTTTTGCGCACTTTGCGCATTTGCGCATTTTGTGCATTTTTGCGCACTTTGCGCATTTACGCATTTTTGCGCACTTTGACGCAAAGTGTCCAAAAGACACTTTTCCGCCTTTTGGGCCAGTTTTTGGCTCAGAACCCAAAAATTGCCAAAAACCCCAAAAGGCCCAGAAACCCCATTCCAAGCTCTGAAGTCATTACATCCATCCTTTTCCCTCTGCCATTCCATCTCAAGACCTTTGGACGTAATCTTCTTGCCAATCAACCAATATGCCATAAATGATGTTATATATCATTGTGCATCATTTTTCAACAGCAATTCAATGGTGGCAATATCAAATGTTCATTTCAACATTCCAACATCTCATCACGTCATCAAGGCACCCAATCATTCAGAGGAATCATCAAGGCTCAAGAGCAAGTGTTTCAGCGTCAAAGACCAATGACGCCATCAAGCAGTCATTGGTTATTCTCACTCCAAGTATTCATTCCAAGGGAATACTTTCAATTCATTCTCAAGTGTATTCAAGAGGCAGTGCCAAAAAGAAGTTGTCAAGTGTCAAAGCTCCACTCAATCCATCTTGGCAACCATATTCATTTCAATACAGTCTGGATTCATCAAGACCTGTATTTCATTTTCAATCATGGGAAATTCATTCAACCCAATTCAATTTCAATATTAGCCAGCTGTATCAATTCCCAAAACAATCAATACAGCCTCAAGGATCAATACAGATCAGTTTTCAGCCTGAAGAACTCAAGCTCCCAACTTTTCACATATACCGGCTACCCTTTCCACCCTGGGGGGTTTTTCCCCAGTTAATTAATATATTTTGATTTTATTTTATCTCTACTTTCTTTTCATTTTAGTTAAGCAAATACTGATATTATTAAGTCAGTCATTTAGCACTTTTCTCTTTTCTCTTTCTTCGCCTGTCAATGGATATTTGGTGGTCATATCCTTACTAATTCCATTATTCATTTTTGGCAGGTTGAAACAGTGATTAAGGACTTACTTGGTTGGCTCTTTGGCCACTTGGCTTCCCTTTCCTCTTTTGCATCTCATCTTGTACCTGCATATCTTTTAGAGGAATTCATTCTTATTATTTTTATTCTTTATCCTTTTGGAGTCTTCCAAGTGAGTTCCCTGATTGCTGAGTGCCAGGCCACTCTTGTATTTCTGTCCAAGAGCCCCTGTGACATTATATTAATTAACTCATAATTTCTTTTTCATTCTGTTCATTCTTTCTTTATAATTTCATTCACTCATTTCATCGAAATTATGATTCTTTTACGCTTATGAACTTAATGATTCATCGTCACCTCTCAATTTTCTTTCATTCATTCTTCATTTTGAAAATTGAAAGCTGACCCATTTTTTATTTTTGTTATTCTTTTTAAAATCTTTTTCAAATCATCAATTTTCATTTCATTCATAATTCAGGCGTCATCTTGATTTTCTTTGATTTTCAAATTTTTCATCAAGATATTCAGACACGTTATTCACATCAAGATTCATAATTGATTTTTTCTTCAAGAATTTTGATTTTTAAACAATAATTCACTTGATTTTGATTGATTGATTGATTTGACATATTTGATTTTGACCTCAAGAAAATTGATTGACCTGAAGATTTCATTGATTTTGCTGATTTTTCACATCAAGAATTTTGACATAAATTGATTTTTCTTCAAGATTTTCATTTGATTGATTGATTCTGCAAGATTTTTTATTTTGATTGATTTGATTGATTTGATTTTGACTTCAAGACTTCATTTGAT
Organism: Austropuccinia psidii; assembly: GCA_023105745.1. Classification (NCBI taxonomy): domain Eukaryota; kingdom Fungi; phylum Basidiomycota; class Pucciniomycetes; order Pucciniales; family Sphaerophragmiaceae; genus Austropuccinia; species Austropuccinia psidii. The sequence continues at coordinate 6,985,840 of JALGQZ010000010.1, read as the reverse complement.
TTTGATTTATTGACGTACTTGAAGATTTTCATTTTGATTCATTGATTTTCCTCAAGATTTGATTGTTGACTCTTTTCACTTCAAGCAAATTTTGATTTTTAATTCATTTATTTCATTTCATTCCTGATATCATGCCTGTTCAACACTCACCTCCGGCAAGACAGACAAGATCTCAGGCCAGAGCTCAAGCTGTTCTCACTCCAACTCCAAGAGCTCCTCTAGATGGCACCCCAGCAGTTCCTCAACTGAGGGCCCAATTAGATAGAGGACCCCGCATGGAAGGAGCAGCACCATCCAGGAAGGAAGGAAGAGGGCCAAGAAGATCATGTTCATTTTCAGGAGTAGTTGGCGGATTTCCAGGAACTTCAAGGACTATTCTCAAAGGTCCAGGTGAAGATGGTGAAGAGGAGGAGGAGAATTCTGTGGAAGAGGAAGAGTCTGATGGTACTGAAGGTGTCCCTGCTCCGGTGGAGGCATCCCAAGGTACTGGAGGGCCAACTCTAGCCCAGTCTAATCAGCCTGTCTCTCATCAGTCTGAACCATCTTTATTGGCCATCATGCAGCAAATGACTCAGATTATGGCCAATCTTCAAGCAGCTTCATCTTCTGAAGCATCAAGACCACCAGCCTTCAAGACTCCATCTATGAAGGCACCGGAATGCTTTGATGGGACTCAGCCCTTCAAAGTTAGAAGTTTCATTCAGTCTTGTCAATTGATATTTCATAATGATCCGGCAAACTTCGCTCAAGACAGAAAGAAGGTCCTTTATGCCACTTCATTTCTCATTGGCAGGGCTGCAAAATGGATTGAGCCTTATCTTTCCAATCTCACCAATCAAGATTCAAATTATCTTCTCAATTCTTGGCCATTATTTGAATCCCAACTCTTCACTTTATTTGGGGACCCAAATGAAGTTAGAAAAGCTGAAGCAGAGTTGGATGGCCTTAGAATGAAAGAAGGTGGCCATGTTTCACTATACATAGCCGATTTCAGGAGTTTGGTTTCAAGAATCGGGGATTGGGGTGAAAGAGCTCTCATCCATCATTTCAGGAAGGGATTGCCATCCAGAATTTTGGATCAATTGGCCTCCCATCCTTCAAGAATTGACTCTCTTCAACACTTAATGGACGTTACCCTGGAACTTGATACCAGGTACCATGAGAGGCAAAATGAAAAGGGTCATCATCACGAGAAGAAGCCAGAAGCCTCAAAGTCAAGTTCTTCTCATCCTCAAAATTCTTCAAGCTCAAGTCAAAAGAAGAAGAAGAATTTTCAGAAGAGGGACAAGCCCCATTCTTCTTTGTTGAATAAAGATTTCAAGCTCATGAACTCTGAAAAAGAAAGAAGAATCAAACAGGGTCTTTGTACCTATTGTGGTGGGAAGCATAGTATTGAGTCCTGTTTCAAAAGGCCTCAAAACAAGCTTACCCAACCGTCAGGCAAATTTCCCACCCAGGGAAAAGCCTGAGTGAAGATCATGTTGTGTTCAATGGTCTTCACAGTTTTCCATCCAGAGCACAATTGTGCATTCTGAATACTGGTGTCAAAAATTCTCTTAAATTTTTTGTTTTTTCTTCTCTCTCTGATATGTTTTACAGTATTCTCATTGATTCTGGTGCTACCAACTCATTTATTGCAAAGCAGTTTGTTCACAAGTATTCTTTGACCATGTCAGAACTCCCGGAGAAGATTCCCCTTATTATCCTTGACTCCTCTGAGTCTCCTTCTTTATTTGTGACTCACCATACTAAATATATGGTTGAGCTCCCTTCCTTCCCAAGCTTTGAATGGGACTTTTTAGTCATTGATACTCCCAAGGGAGAAGACCTCATATTGGGCTTTGACTTTCTTAATCATTTTAATCCGTTTATTGATTGGAGGCAAGGATTGATCACCTTTAATTCTGATCATAAGGACTATAATGATCCTTCAATTTCTTTCAGTAATGACTTTTCTTCTGCCAAATCATGTGCAGCTCTGGTTGGTGATTCTAGAACACCATCACTTCCGTCTTCTGTCCATATTCCTTCCCTTAATTCCCATCAGTCATTACTATCATCTAGAGATGAAGTCTTCAAAGAGATTCAAGATGTTGGAGAAGATAATTCTGTATCTTCACTTCATATCTTCTTTGGGAATATGGACCTTCCTCCTTCATCTTATCATGACTCCCTGGAGGAGTTGTGGGATGAAGAGGAAGAGCCAGAAGAAATAGAAACCGTGATGAAGGTTGTTCCTTCTGTTTATCACCAATATTTGGATGTATTTTCCAAGGTGAAAGCAGAGAAACTTCCTCCTCACCGCGCCTGTGATCATCATATCGAGCTGGAGGGGTCTCTACCTCCAGTTGGGGTGATCTACTCTTTATCAAACCAAGAGTCAGATACACTCAGGGCCTACATTTCAGAGAATGTAGAGAAAGGTTTCATCCGGCCAAGCTCCTCTTCTACAGGAGCACCTGTTCTTTTTGTCAAAAAGAAAGACGGTGGCCTCCGTTTGTGTGTTGATTACCGCAAGCTCAATGCTGTTACTAGGAAGAACAAGTATCCTGTTCCTCCTATGAATCAGCTTCTCACTGTTTTCAATGGTTCTTCTATCTTCTCCAAGATTGATTTGCGTGGTGCATATCACCTGCTCAGAATCAAGGAAGGTGATGAACATTTGACTTGTTTTAGAACCCAATATGGTAGTTATGAGTACTTGGTTATGCCATTTGGGCTTACCAATGCTCCTGCTTCTTTTCAAAATCTGGTCAATGATATTTTTTATGATCTTCTTGATGTTTATGTTGTGGTTTATTTGGATGACATTATGGTCTTTTCCAAATCTGAGGAAGAACATGTCACTCATGTGTCCACTGTTCTTTCCAGACTCAGAGCCAATAACCTCTTTGCTAAGGCGTCCAAATGCCTATTTCATGTTTCAAGTGTGGAATATCTTGGTTATGTAGTTTCTTCTGAAGGCCTCAAGATGGACCAAGCAAAAGTCCAGCAAATTCTCAATTGGCCACCTCCAAGAAACCTCAAGGCTCTTCAATCATTCCTTGGCTTTGCCCATTTTTACCGCCGTTTCATCAAGAATTATTCAAAGAAAATTAGTTCACTCACAAGTTTACTCAAGAAAGATTCCCGTTTTCCCCTCAATGAGGAAGCTCTTAGACAGTTTCATCAACTCAAAGAGGCATTCACCACTGCTCCAATCCTTTCCCATTTCAATCCTTCTCTACCCACCATTGTAGAGACCGATGCATCAGATTATGCCTTGGGTGCTGTACTGAGTCAGGTCTCTGACTCAGGAAAACATCCCATTGCATTTGATAGCCGCAAGCGTCTCCCAGCTGAGCTCAATTATGAGATTCATGACAAGGAACTCCTTGGCATAGTCTGGGCTCTCAAGCGCTGGAGAGCTTTCCTTCTTTCTATTTCTTCCCCTTTTGAAGTTCTCACCGATCATTCAGCTCTTCAATATTTCATGTCTTCCAAGATTCTCACTCGCCGTCAAGCCCGCTGGGCTGAATTTTTATCTGAATTTCATTTCTCAATCACTTACCGCCCTGGCCGCTTGGCCACCCTTCCAGATGCCTTGTCACGTCGGGACGACGTTTACCCGGAGAGGGGGGAGGATTTCATCAGCAAGAATCCAATGAACTATCAGAAGATAATCAAGCAAGATGAAATTCAAGCCTCAAAGTTTTTTGCAGTCAAGGTGGATTCATTTTCAAATTTGATTGATTCAATTCAGAAGGCAGTATGGCAAGATTCTCAATATAGAAGTGTCCTTGAAGATTTGGGTAAAGGTAAATCTGTCCAAGATTATTCTCTTGATTCCTCTTCCAAACTTCTCCTTTTCAAAGATCGGGTGGTGGTCCCAAATGACCCCACAATTCAACTCAATATACTTCAAAAGCGGCATGACTCTCCTCTAGCTGGACACCCTGGCCAAGAGAAGACTCTCAAACTTGTCAAGCGGGATTTCCACTGGCCCGGCATGACTCAATTTATCAAGGATTATGTCTCATCCTGTCAACAGTGTTCAAGAAACAAAAATATTCATCACAAGAAGTTTGGACTCCTCAAGCCTCTTCCAATTCCAAGTGGTCCTTGGATTTGTCTTTCAATGGATTTCATCACTCAACTGCCACTGTCCAATTCCTTTGATTCAATTTTAGTCATAGTGGACAGATTCTCAAAAATGGCGGTTTTTATTCCAACAATAGCTTCAATCACTTCATTAGATTTGGCCCATTTATTCATCAAGAATATTTTCTCAAAGCATGGCCTTCCTTCAAGCATTGTTAGTGATCGAGGTTCACTTTTTGTTTCTTCCTTTTGGACCAACCTTTGTCAGCAGCTCAAGATTTCAAGAGACTTGTCAACTGCTTATCATCCAGAAACTGATGGACAGACAGAGAGGGTAAATCAGATACTAGAACAGTACCTTCGGATGTATGTCAGTTATCATCAAGATGATTGGAACACCTGGCTCCCTCTGGCTGAATTTGCCTACAATAACTCTGACCACTCTTCAACAAAACAATCACCGTTTTTCACTGTTTATGGAAGAGATCCTCAATTTGACTCAGTTCACATCACTCAAGATACTCCTGCTGGAAAGTTATCAACAAAAATCCAATCAGTACAGCAAGATGTCAAGAGAGAACTTGAAGTTGCCATAAACAGGTTTAAGAGGTATGCAGATAAAAGTAGAGCAAGTCCACCTGTTTTCAATCCCGGTGACATGGTATGGCTCTCTTCCAAGAACATCAAATCGACAAGACCCACCAAAAAGCTGTCTGAAAGATGGCTGGGTCCTTTTCCAATCTTGAAGAAAGTCAGCACTCATGCCTACCACCTCAAGCTTCCATCTCAATGGAAATCCATCCACCCAGTTTTCCATATTTCCCTTTTGGAACCAGTCAAGACGTCAACAATCCCAAATAGGCATCAAGAGCCTCCTCCTCCAATCACCATTGAAGAAGAAGAGGAATGGGAAGTCTCTCAAATACTGGACTCAAAGCTCAAGAGAGGAAAATTATGGTATCTGGTGGAATGGAAAGGTTTCAGTCAAGACCCAGAAAGATCCACTTGGGAACCAACCGAAAACCTCAAGAATTGTCCTGAACTTGTCAAAGATTTTCATTCACTATATCCTGACAAGCCTAGGCCAAATTCTTCAAAAGCTTGATTCATTATGGTGCTTGGTGGGGAGAGGAATTACCAAAAGTAAGTCCCACTCCTGGTATGCACCTTTAGGGGTATTCTACTCTGTTTTGTTGTAAGCATCACCTTGGCCACTCTGTGAGCACTTTGCAATTTTGGACACAGATCCCTGGCAGGGCTTTCAACTTCATTTCCAATCTTATGGCCATTTTCACTTGGGACAATGGGCCATTCACTTTTCAATTCATTTCCAAGATTCCAAATTCAAATTCATTCCTTCAACAGTTTTGTTTTATTTTTATGGCACTGGCGGGAGTGGTAATTACCAAAAGTAAGTTCCTCTCCTGGTGTGCACTTCCCTGAGGGGTCTACAATCTTGTCAAAACATCACCTTGGCCACTTTGTGAGCACCTGGCATCAAATTTATCTTTCCAGGTCCTTGGCCAATTTCAAAATCAGTTATCAACCTCCGTGATGAAGATTGGAACCTCCTCAAGATTCAATTCATTTCTCTTTTTCTTTTTCCTTTTCTTTTCTTAATTTCATTTTCATTCTTTATTATTATTCTATTTTCATTTTAAATTTTCTTTTATCACGTCAATTATCACGTCAAAAATTTTCATTCATTTTAAAATTCAATTCCAATCATGAAGCCAATATCAAAAGAAGATCAAGCAAGTCCTGCGTCAAATGTCAAATTTTTAATATCAGTCTTCAAATTTCTTATCTTAATCAGTCCTCTTGAATCACTCTCTCAAAATCTTTCCAATAGCCTCAACAGGCTTCACCTTGTATTGGTGCTCAGGAGCTCACCATTTCAAGGTGGGGGGTAGTGTCACAACCATGGCAATTCACCTCCTTGGATCCCCATATGGCATATCAAGCCACAGTCCTTTTATGGCCAATTGGCCATATCCATCACCAGTGGCCAATATGGCCACGTCATTATCTTATGGACCATTTATGGCCATTTGTGTTTTGGGGCCTTCATGGCCCTTCACCTCAATCCAGCACCCATAGCGGCAATTTATGCCCAAATGGGTATTTCTGGTCATTTCCCTCAAAACCAGGGGAAATGGCCCAAATGGCTGTTTTTGGCCATTTGGGCTCATAATGCGCATTTGCGCATTTTGCGCATTTGCGCACTTTTTGCGCACTTTGCGCATTTGCGCATATTTGCGCACTTTTGCGCATTTTGCGCATTTGCGCACTTTTGCGCATTTTGCGCATTTTTGCGCACTTTGACGCAAAGTGTCCAAAAGACACTTTCCCGCCTTTTGGCCCAGTTTTTGGCTCAGAACCCAAAAATTGCCAAAAACCCCAAAAGGCCCAGAAACACCATTCCAAGCTCTGAAGTCATTACATCCATCCTTTTCCCTCTGCCATTCCATCTCAAGACCTTTGGACGTAATCTTCTTGCCAATCAACCAATATGCCATAAATGATGTTATATATCATTGTGCATCATTTTTCAACAGCAATTCAATGGTGGCAATATCAAATGTTCATTTCAACATTCCAACATCTCATCACGTCATCAAGGCACCCAATCATTCAGAGGAATCATCAAGGCTCAAGAGCAAGTGTTTCAGCGTCAAAGACCAATGACGCCATCAAGCAGTCATTGGTTATTCTCACTCCAAGTATTCATTCCAAGGGAATACTTTCAATTCATTCTCAAGTGTATTCAAGAGGCAGTGCCAAAAAGAAGTTGTCAAGTGTCAAAGCTCCACTCAATCCATCTTGGCAACCATATTCATTTCAATACAGTCTGGATTCATCAAGACCTGTATTTCATTTTCAATCATGGGAAATTCATTCAACCCAATTCAATTTCAATATTAGCCAGCTGTATCAATTCCCAAAACAATCAATACAGCCTCAAGGATCAATACAGATCAGTTTTCAGCCTGAAGAACTCAAGCTCCCAACTTTTCACATATACCGGCTACCCTTTCCACCCTGGGGGGTTTTTCCCCAGTTAATTAATATATTTTGATTTTATTTTATCTCTACTTTCTTTTCATTTTAGTTAAGCAAATACTGATATTATTAAGTCAGTCATTTAGCACTTTTCTCTTTTCTCTTTCTTCGCCTGTCAATGGATATTTGGTGGTCATATCCTTACTAATTCCATTATTCATTTTTGGCAGGTTGAAACAGTGATTAAGGACTTACTTGGTTGGCTCTTTGGCCACTTGGCTTCCCTTTCCTCTTTTGCATCTCATCTTGTACCTGCATATCTTTTAGAGGAATTCATTCTTATTATTTTTATTCTTTATCCTTTTGGAGTCTTCCAAGTGAGTTCCCTGATTGCTGAGTGCCAGGCCACTCTTGTATTTCTGTCCAAGAGCCCCTGTGACACTCGCTTAATTACCAACTGGCAATCAGAAATATCCAAGCATGCTCAGGCTGGAGCGCTACATTCCAAAATCTACCATGGTCCCACTCGTCACTCATTATCCAAAGACGACATCTTAAAATATGATATCATCATCACTTCTTACAATACTATCACCCAAGAATTTAAGCAAACCAATTCCTCTACATCATTAATTTTTCAAATCAATTGGCATCATATAATTTTGGATGAAGCACAGTGAGTCTCTGATCTTAAATGATTCAAATTACCTTTTATATCCAATAACCCTTGCCCCCTCTTATAGCTATATTTGCTCTCAATACACTGCCACTCACCGTGCCATTAATAGCCTCCTTTCATCCCGTCGAATATGCTTAACGGGCACACCTATTCACAACACCATTTATGACCTTTTGGGCATAATATCATTCATCACTCAACCACAGAGCGCCAATCAAGATAACTGGTCACCATTCATCCTGAGTAGTCTTTCAAACGGTTGCAATGATCTTTTGCATTTGGCATTGCGGCATTTAAGTTTGCGCCGCACCAAAACCACACATCTCGAATCCCTCCCCACTATTAGCCATCATTATGAGCTGCTCCCACTCATCCCGACCATGCAGCAAGAATATTCCACATTATATGAAGAATTCCTATCATCCAAAAGCAAAGGACCAGGAGAGTTTTTCAGAAATATTAATAAGCTGCGAATATGTTGTAACCATCACATCATGCTTAACACAATTGCAGAGGCGGAGTTGGAAGACCCCGAGGGCAGGAGCACTCAGGATAACTCGCCAACAATCACACAAACTATTGTGGATGTGGAAACATGCATGATGAGTAGTAAAATTGCACACCTCCTACAAAGCTTAATGAAGAACAAACAAACAAGGTGTGGTCCAACCAAATCGGTTGTTTATACCCAATGGACCCAATTTCTAGATTTGTGCGTTAATTCTAATATGCATCCATTACCAATTGACTCCATCTGACTTTTTTATATTGTAGAATTGGTATTGCTCTTGCCCATCACTCTATCCTTTCAGCACAAATTGATGGAACAAATACACCACGAGCGCAGGACAAGGCGCTTGAGAATTTCTTCAATAATCCTGAATGTGAAGTACTCATTGCATCCATTGCCGCGGCTGGAACTGGCCTCAATATAACTTGTGCTAATATAGTCTATTTAATGGTGAGTTTCCCCCCAAAATTCTCCCCTGATTTTCGGACCCTGACATCCACATTTCCAGGAGCCCAATTGGAACCCAGCCATTGAGGCTCAGGCTGTTGATTGTCTACATCGTATTGGCCAACAACAACCTGTACAGGTCATCCACTATATCACTCCTCATTCAGTTGAGGTCAACATGCGGAAGGTACCTTTCAAGCTCATCTTTCACTTGATTGTATTACTATTCTGAAATCCTTCCTTATGGGAATGCCATATTCCAATCACCAATAGGTCCAAGAAAAGAAAAAATCATTAACTGCGTGAGCCTTACTGATATTATATAATTTGTGATTGACAAAGTTGATAACCCGTGTTGACTCTGGCACAGGTCCACAATTATGAACACCATGAGGTGGATCGAACTTCTTCAATATTTCCTCAATGAAAATGAGCAATAGAGTATTATTGCTAAGGGAGACGGTGATACATTTCAATTCATATTTTCTATATTCTAACATATTTAGCAAGTTGTTGCATCCTTAAGAGATAATAATCAGATTTTATTACACCTGCACAAATAATTCACAAAATGACAATTTGTAACGGTGCTATACATTTATATTACTAAGTTATTGAAGAGCATCACCATTCGGCCTAATAACTGGCATGTCAAGTATTTTGAGGGCGCTAGTCTGCATCTTACTACAGCCTTTGAGCCAATCTTGATCAAATACCTGAAATGATAAGCCTTCCGGAATATCACCATCATCTGTCAATCGTAATTCTGGCAATCTATCAATAGTTTTTTTACCCTTTTTTTTAATGCGATTACAAAACTCTATGTCTCGATCAATTTTTAATACCAATTCATTAAATAACTGGGAGCGCCAGCGTAATCCCACTTTGCGGTAAACTTGACGGCCATTTTCCAGTACCTCCTCAGTATCTGAACATACTCGAGGGTCATTGAATTGTGATGCTAGAATGGGAAAATTAGCCGTATCACACCATTCACGACGGCGCTCACAGGTCTGCACATAATGAAGTAGATCATCATCAGTCTTTGCTCACAATGAAGAAGAGATACATTAACTAACCCTTTGACAAATCTTCGCGAGCTTTTGATTCTCCTTCTTTTTAACCAAATACTCGGCATCCTTTTGAATAGACTTCCATTCTCTTTTCAAATAAGTGAAATATCGCTCCATTAAAGCCGCCACGACCCCATAGTTATTATGATCCTTGTTCCAACAGTAATGATGATACTCGGTGCTGACAAGTGCAAGACGGAATGTACGGTAAAACACCATAGACATCAGCTCATTGAACGGATGTTGCCATGAGCTCTCCCAGTCCCAAGTGAATCGCTTTAGTCCTAGCTTGTGGAGCTCATTTTTGCAGTAGCTTTGGAAACCCTGAGAGAACCTGTGTTGATGGCTCATTGAAAACATCCTCGGGGACATATCCGAGATGACCAGCCACTTGAATTGCAATTTCACGCTCTTCTCTTCTGGGTGGTGCTGGTAGTGAGGAAAAATCCTTATCCCTAACTTTGAGTAGGAACAGGCAATGTGCATGTACTGCTGATCTCATTCCATTGACATTCTCTGGAAGTTCTGCCTTCAGCCATTTTTGTTGCTCCTTCTGGCTTGCACGTTTTGCCACATTGTGAGCTTTGCGGGCCTGGTTCCTTTGCTGTCTGACCTCGGATTGTTCAAGCATACTCTGGGCAAGGCCCAGCTTAGGATGGGTGAACTCACTATTTGATTGAGTGCGTTGCTCATGCGCCGTGAAATTGTCCCTCCTTGGTTCATCATTTTTTTCACTTTGAGTCGGAGACATGATCTCATCCTCATCATCCACAATTCTTTCTCTTGATGTACTGGCATGACCCGTTCTTGGTTTGGAGGCATATGGATGATGACGTCCAGTGACTTTCTCTTTATGGACCAGAGGTGAAGATGCATAAAGTTCATCACCTGCCATGCACATCATCAGTTAACACATCAAAAAATTAATGAAGACTGGTCATACTCACAATCTTCAATTGGCTCCTGAGATCGGACTGACTTGCCTTTAGGTGCCATATCTAACCCATGAAACAAACATATCAAATTGTGAATAAGTTTCTACTCCCAAATTAAAATGACTTACTTTGATGAAGCGTCAATCCTGGATTTCCCTCCGACAGACTGCTCCAAGTTACATTTTCCAAAGGTCTTTTTTTTCGCCCGCCATCAACGCGCCTTTCATTTCCCACATGAGCCTGAGATCCTGATGGAATATTGAGGGTTGGCTGTTGACTTCGTCCAAAGGGATCCTGAGATGCGACTGGATTCCGACCGGGGTTAAGGAGGAACTCACGTGGAAATTTTGATTGGGGATTAGCATTTGATGAGATTTGAGGTGTGCCTTCCGGCCCCTCAGACACATGCATTTGTGTATTAGTGGGATTTGGGGGAATTGGAGTGACAGAAATATTTGGGATCGCCCAAGTGCTGGAAGTTGGAGCCTTCGGATTTCCCACATCAATGTTAAGACCTGATACATTCATTGAGGATGCGATAGGGGTTGTGAGAGGAATGTTGGGACTCAATGGTGATTGTGTTTGAACATATTCTATGCTAGATTCACTATCTGAGTCATGAACAGAACCTGAACGGGATTTATGTGACTTGGAAGATGAGATAAGGGCCGAAAAAGTACAGTAATATTTTTAACTTGATAAAACAGTTCAGTATTGTGATAAAATAGAGGGATATGATATGAGATTTTTTCAAATTTAGAATAGAGACATTCTATGAATAGTTGGAACCAAGTGTTGTGTGGAAGTCGGATAAGACTCTTTTGAGGAGAATCCTCCCTGCCTCCTCTTGAGCTCCTCCGCTTTTGTCGGAAACCACCCTGCACGGCCTACCAGCATATAATGTGATATTTCCTTGATCTGAAAGGGGACCCATCATCCATAAGTAATCATATTTGGTAACATTTCCGCCTCCCCATTGTCACATTTTGTGAATTATCCAAACTGCCAATATATGCATTGAAATTCCGTAACATTGTACATCTGTAAAGGGGTATATTCATGAAGGATTTACCCACAAAAGAGACATCACCTTTTCAAGAAAGGCAAGACAATCCAAATCACATTCCAACTGATTCAAAGCCCGCCGCACTCAAACCAAATACCAAGACTTTAGCTGCACTCCAACCCCTTATGTAATAGAGTTATATAGTTATGTCTGTAATAAGGTTTAAACCATGTACGATGGTGTGCCAGCGTACATGGATTAAATGTTAATCCCCTCAATTCAATGGTAACACGTCACTAATGGAACCCCCTCAATGGTCAAACCCGCACTATCACAAAGTGTAAATAAACTAGAATATGTATGAGCATTGAGCAGCATGGCATTTTACCCAATTAAACGCCTAACCAATTCCGCCATCCAGATGAGACATGTTACACTTTATCCACTGCAGCTCATGCACCATTACAAATGGGATAAAATCCTCAGCTGGCTCAAATCATCTCCCCCTTCATGAATAATCACTGAATTTTATTTCCAATTAATAACACTCCTAAACACTTTCACATCACCCATAGATATTTTTACACAAACAAACCGTACTCCCAATTCCTGCAACAATGACAACCCGGCCCTATTCCTCAATGCGTATATGCATGTGTCAACACTGCTCAACTCAAACACACTCTTCCCCTGAGGGTGATAGGCCTGGAGTTGCCTTCACACCTTTCCAATATCAACAGCACATTAAAAAGCTCAAATCAACCATTGCACCCAAATCTCTTCCAAACATCCCTTCTTCTGCATCAGGATCTGGGTGCCCACAAGTTCTATTGGATCAAATCTTCCCAGCTGATTATTCACGTTTGACCCAAAGCACTTTCTCAATTCCAGCGGGTCTCAATTCAACTGCACAGAAACCATATAGTGGCAGTCAAACCCTTCCCCCACAAGACCTAGGAATGATAATATCTGCCATTCTATCATTAAGGTATAATTTACCCCGCAGGGCTTCACGCATACTCAACCCCGCCCTGAACCTGCTGATCAAGTCCAGTATCTCAAGCTCAGCTGGTCCCCCCACTCCTGCATTCCATATACCTGAAGATCTGAGTACCATATTTGAACATCTCCAATTGGAGCCAGTGATTCAAAACTATATATTTTGTCCTCAATGTTTCTCTCTTAATGGCCTTACTGAATCAGTCACAACTGACCAACCCCACTGTCAACGCCATAATGACCCAAATGATCATGATCCCCCTTGCACACAATCATTAGGCAAATTCATCTATTCATCTGAACCCCACACCCAAAACAAAACCAACATGAAGCAAAAATTTATACAAACAAAACATTTCATTTATCAACCATTCAAAAATTGGCTTGCCAGATTCCTCCAGCGGGCTGGAATTATGGAAATTCTGCATCAACATCAACAATCCCAAACCCCTGAAGGTACCCCCAAATGTGATGTCTGGGATGGATTGGTCTGGAGACGCTTCACTGGCACTAGAAATATCCATGATCCCCCATTCATGTCCATTCCTGGTGCATTGGCCTTCTCCATATATGTGGACTGGTTTAATGCACATGGAAAGTCAACCCGGTTGGCTAGCATTGGACCTATCATGCTTATTTGTCTTAATCTCCCCCCAAGTGAAAGATTGAAGCCCGAGAATGTCTATGTTGCAGGAATCATCCCTGGTTGGAAGGAGCCAACTGCGCTTCAATTGAATTATCTATTAATGCCACTCATCAACGAGCTCAAAGCGCTATGGCAAGGTTACCATTTTGCACCCACCTCAACAGGTCCATCAGGATCCTTTATCCGTGTTGCCATCCTCACAGCCATTGCGGATGTGGTTGCCATGCGCAGGCTTACTGGATTTATTTCCCATTCTGGAAACCACTTTTGTAATTTTTGCACCAGTCACAAAGCTCAAATTGAAGAAATTGGTCCTCAATTTCACTACATGCGCTCATACCAAAGTAATAAGTCAACCATTGCCAAATGGCTTCAGGCAACCCCACAACAAAGACAAGCAATTTTCTCTGAGTATGGAGTGCGATATTCAATTTTGGAAGACCTTCCGTATTGGGATGCAACCAGAATGGTTAATCTTGACATAATGCATAATTTAATACTTGGAATTTTGAAGGATCATGCAACTTTCAAATTGTGCATTCCAGAGTCCAAATCAAAAATTTACTTCAGGTCCCGCAGGAAATCCAATGACACCAACAGTTCAGACTCAGATTCCAAGACCTCCAACAGCTCTCTTGATAAAATCACATTGAGAGAGGCCCGCTCCCTGAGAAGAGACGCAGCAAAAATAATAAATGAGCCACTCCCCACTACTTCCACCCAAAAAAACTACTTCCCAATGCCCACCCCTAACACAGAACATCCATCTAGTGGTTCTGCGGAGATTCCTTCATTTGATGCCGATTACATCCCCACTTCTGAAATACCCTCTGAATTGGATATCACTGCACTGAGTGATCACCAGATCAAGGGTGAGGCTCTGGAGCATCTCCGTCAAATCATATCTGAGACAATAATTCCCTCATCATGGACAAGAGTACCTCGCAACATGGGTTCCCCCTCTCATGGTAGCTTAAAAGCCGCTGAATGGGCTCTCTTATATAAGGTCTATATTCCATTTCTAATGCTCAGTCAACAGATGTCATTAGATGCACACCAATCTGCCAACACTCAAAGAAAAATGGGTCAGTCAGAATAACTTGCAAATGAACTAGCCAAGAATACATTCCATTTGATTAGTGCTATCAACATTGCCACAAGCTGGACTGTTTCAATAGATGATGCGACTGCATTTGCTGAACATTGGAAAAAATTCCGCCTTTCCAATCAACACCTGTTCCCAAAACAGAAAAGTAAACCAAATCATCATTTTGCTGATCATATTCCCGAACTCTTCCAACGTTGGGGCCCAGCACAAGCCTCAGCCACATGGGGTTATGAGCGCTTGATTGGAGTATTTGCAAAGATGCCAACAAATAACAAGATATGTACGTCAATTAATAAGATCAATATATTCACATTGATTAAACACCTGAGCTGAATATGACTGACTTTTTGCAACTCTGAATAGATGATATAGATAAAACCTTACTTCAAAATATCTGTCGATGTTTCAACCTTTCCGTTCTCCTGAAATCCCCATCTGTGCCATGTGAAATAAAACAGCTTTTCAAATCACAGCCACCTGCTGTGTTCAATCACCATAAATATAACAAGCCATCCCGCCATGACCAACAAAATTATGATTGCCTGGTTGAGTACTTACAGACTTTTCATGCAACAAGGGAAATGGTTGATTGGATCAGCTTAGACAATACCGTGCAATCCACAAGTCATCCCACTTCAAGGATTGTCTCACCTTGGTATTTTCTAGTTTCAAACATTAATATGGGGGACAATATATTTTCAACTGAATCCAAAAATGTCAGCAACAGTGTGATATGTTTTCTGAGGGGCAACTCCCGACAATTTGGTATTATTGATAGCATTTTTAAAGTCTCTGAGCCATCTAGCATACTGAACAATAACTTTCTGATTTTAAAAACTTTGAAGATTGATGTGAATTTCCTACCAGATTGGCCGTATCTCAATATTTATAAAGCTGTTGGTTTTGATGATGGACACTCGATTATATCTGAAGAAGAAATAGAAGGTAACTGTGGATTGTATGATAGCAAAGCTCTGTCATGTGGACTGCTTGTAATGATAAAGCCGTTATTTCATGATATTTAGTCTACCAAAATGCAAATCTCTCAGATTCATTAGCAATTTTGCTAGTGAAATAACTGCCTCAAAATTTAGTGACAGAGACATGCCATTGTGACAAGCAGAGCCCATTATTTCACATTGCCACAAAGAACTTACTATTTTGACATTGGGTACAGTGTGAATAAGCCAAGTCCAATGATCAAATTACCCACACACTCACCTTTCACAGCATCCAAAATTTCTAACTGCGCCATCATCATGTTGGAAGCGGAATCGGCTTTGGCGTACCCACACCCGCATGTGCACCCGCACGCGCCAATGCACACGCCCACGAACCCGCACACGCCAATGCACACGCCCACCCACCCGCACACGCCAATGCACGCGCCCACCCACCCGCACACGCCAATGCACACGCAAACGCTCCCGCACACGCCAATGCACACGCAAACACACCCACACACGCCAATGCACACGCAAACGCACCCGCCCCCGTGCATGCACACGCACACTTCATGGATGACCTGGTGAAGTCAAACCCCCCGCCTACATCAAGACTGGCTGAAGGACATCTTTGATGTGTGTGTGTGCAAACAGGCGGGTCTGGTGTAATTTTTACCAATCATCGGACGGTTGTGGGATGATCAGGTGGTGAGGAATCTGAGTTGAAGGCACAGGGGAACGAATATTATTGGATGTCGCAGGATTTGGTGTAAGACAAGAGTAGGACGTGTGCTCGACGTTCGCTTGATTTTCGTTTGACGTGAGCTCAACTTTTATCCTGCTTGACGTTTGCTTGACGTGAAGTCAATCGCCGACGAGTGACACGAGATTCGCCCCGGTGTAACAAGGAAATTTAAATCCTTGAGAAAGAGTTTCTTAGTTTTTAAATAGAAGATCTACAGAAAATAAATAATCACTCCTGAACAAAATGGGTTTGTAAACATGTATATAACAAAGCTTCATAAATATAATAATTTTCTGTTAAAAAAAAAATGATGTGAACATATTTTTTGATTTCTCCTTTAAATTTCTCTGTGAGAAGTCTTCAAATTCAAAAAGGATGTTCTTGATTCTTATGTTTGGAAATTAATCCTTTTTTTCTGTTACATCATTAGATATTTAATTTCCGCTTATAAAATAGCTATGAGATGATTGCAAATTTTTTCAAATCTTTTAAGCTCTTCAAAAATTCACAGGATCACAGAGTATTACTTAATATCACACTTTATCTGCTCATCATTCCTTTCAATCTACAAATATTCCAAATGAACACTTTTCTCAGTTCATTTAAAAGCTCCCATTATAATTGTGGTGAGTTTTTGCAAGTCATTCTTGAAGTTTTTCTTTAAATGGAATATTTTACATCCAAGAATAAATTATAATCTCTGTTGTAAAAGGTAATTATACTTTGGAATAGCTCCACTTTACTTTGAAAATCAATTTTTTTTCTATGTTTTGTAAGGAAAGAAATATTACTCTTGATAAATAATCATCTTATCAAGAGTTTGATATAAAAATTATAAGGTTGGTGATATTGGCTAGAGGGCTGTATGTTGTTGAGTCAGATCAATTTTAGTTACTTTACTGAGTTTTGCTTTTTGTCCCACATCCTTTTATTCTCCAATTATGTATTTCAATACCAATAAGTAATTATTAGCTGAATATTTTTATAAGTGTCTGAATACTTTCAGAATAAATCAGAAACACATGGAACCATGCAAATGAATTATAAGTCTTTGTATTACTGCTATAAATCAAATCTTTATTCTTCAAATCCACAATTCATCTTTCAAATATCTCTTCCAATTCTTTTCAAGGTATTATTGGAGTATAAGTGAGTATTTTTGATTAATTCTTAAAGCTTTTCTCTAGCATTAGTTTTCTTCAAGAATCGTATTTATAACCTTATTGCAAAAGATTATTATATCTTAAAGTAATTTTGCATTATTTTAATAAAGAAGGTTTATTATGAAATATTTCCTGGAATTGATTCTTGTAGACAATTTCTGCTTAGTGTTATGATCACTAGTAGTTTATAGCAAGTAAAAAAAGAATTAAGCAATTAATTATTTGATTGTGGTTATAATAAATTTATTTATTATATTTAATAAGAACAGTAATAGTACTTTTGTTTAATAATAATATTAGAAACAGTTTCCTAGAAAAATCTTACATATTATCATAAGAATTTGAGTATTCCAATGAATGTGTAGGAATAAAAAAATCAAGGTGAGATAACTCAAGGAGTCAGTAGAAAGTGGAAAAACAAACAGGTGGTGGCTTTGTCATTTAAAGTCTAGTAATGTCATATTTAACTGGGGCGAATGTGGCGTCAATTGCCGGCAATTGACTCCACATCGCACTGCAGTCAGTATAAAATCTTGCTTCAGTCCTGTTAGTGTCACATTATAGTCACTGGATTTAGTGGGTCATGTCACCCCTGCATCAATACAAGGTCAATCGTCAAATGTGTTACATGAGAATGTCACTCAAAGCCCAAACCCATTCAATACTATTCGCAAGGTTTGGGTAATTACACCTTTTTGTGGAAGGCAGCAGTTTGGCATGAGAAGACTTCCACCATCTCACCCCTTTACCATGCCTTCTCTCACGCATGAATTGGCATCCACATCCCAGCCCAATCCTCTCCGACCCTTATCATGCTTACACACCCTCATCACCCTCTAGATGTGACTCCAACACTGCCCCCTAATCACTCCTTATGCTTCTACAGCCCCACCGCTCAAAATCCATATGCTCCCACACCGCCCTTAAGATATATGTCCTATGCCGGCCTCAAACCTCCTCATCCTCTTCTCCAATTACCATCCTTACACTTGCATAGTGCCCTCATGACATGCCTCCAACACAACCCCTCCATCTCCACCCTAATCACTCCTTACACTCCCAGGGCGCCCTCAAGATATACCTCCTACACCGGCCTCATCCCCTCCTTATGCCTCCTCCCACTCACCTAATCCTCTTTGCCACTTACCATGCTTACGCTTGGGTGGTGCCCTCCCAACATGCCTCTGACACTGCCCCCCCATCTCCACCCTCATCACTCCTTACACTTCCACACCCCCACCGCTCACAATCCATATGCTCCAGCGCCGCCCTTAAGATATTCCTCCTATGCCTCCTCCCACCCGGCTCATCCTCTTTGCCAATTGCCATCCTTACACTTGCGTAGTGCCCTCCCAACATGCCTCCGATGCCTCCACTCCATCTCTGCCCTCATAACTCCTTACACTTCCACACCTCTGCTGCTTCTAATCCTTATTCTCCTGCTGCGCTCTCAAGATAGCTGTTTACTTCACCCAAAGGGTTCCTGGGACACGACTGGATTCTGACCAGGATTAAGGAGGAAGTATTGTGGATATTTTGAGTGTGGATTAGCCTTTGATGAGATCTGAGGTGTGCTTCCTGGCTGCTCAAACACATGAATATGTGTCTTATTGGGATTTGGGGGAATTGAAGTGACAGAAATATTAGGAATGGACCAAGTGCTTGAAGTTAGAGCCATTGTATTTCCCACATCAACATTGAGACCTGATATATTCATTGAGGATACATTAGGGCTTCTGAGTGGAATGTTGGGACTCATTTGCGACTGTGTTGTTCAAAGATATTCTATACTAGATTTACTATCTGAGTCAAGAACAGAACCTGCATGGGATTTAGGTGGGTTGGAAGATGACATGATGGCTAAAAACCTACAGTAATGTTTTCAACTTGAGAAAAAACTCAGTATTATGAGAAAATATAGTGATTTCAAATGTATTAGAGAAGTTGTCTGAATGGCAGGAAACAAGTCTCTTATTGAATTCTAATGAGACTATTTTTAGGAGAATTCTCCATACCTACTCTTGAGCTCCTCTGCTTATGTCAGAAACCACACTGCACACCCTACCAGCGTATAATGTGATATTTCCTTGATCTGAAAGGGGACCCATCATGCATAAGTAATCAGATTCAATAAGTGTTTCCCCCCAATATCACATTGTGTGAATTATCCAACTGCCAATATATGCATCAAAACTGTCCAGCATTTTATATCTGTATAAGGGTATATTCATGAAGGATTTACCCACAAAAGAGATATCACCTTTTTAAGAAAGGCAAGAGATTCCAACTGATTGAAAGACTGCTGAACTCAGACCAAATACCAACACTTTAACTCCACTGCAAACACTTATGTAATAGAGTTATATTATTATATCTGTAATAAGGTTCAAACCATGTACAATGGCTTGCCAGAGTACATGGTTTGAACTTTAATCCCCTCAATTAAATGTTGACACATCACCAATGGAACACCCCTCAAGGGTCAAACCAGCAGTATCACCATGTGTAAATAAAATTGAATATGTACAAGCATTGAGAAGCATGTCATTCTACCCAACTAACCTCTTAACCAATTCCCCCATCCATATGAGACATGTTCCACCATATCCCCTGTGGCTCAGCCACCCTTACAAATGAAATAAAATCCTCAACTGGCTCAAATCATTTCCCCCCTTCATCAATAATCACTCAATTTTTTTTGCCAATTAATAAAACTCCTAAGCACTTGCACATCAATTATAGATATTTATAAACAAACCAACCTTATTCACAATTCCTGCAACAATGACAACCCGCCACTATTCCTCAATGTGTATATGCATGTGTCAACACTGCTTAGCTCAAACACACTCTTCCCCTGAAAGTGAGTGGCAGGGAGTTGCCTTCACACCTTTCCAATATAAGCAGCACATTGAAAAGCTCAAATCAGCCATTGCACCAAAATATCTTCCAAACATCCCTACTTCTGAATCAGGATCTGATTGCCTGCAAACTCTATTGGATCCAACTTTTCCATCTGATTATTCTCAATTGACCCAAAGCACATTCTCTACACCACCAGGTCTCATTTCCACTGCACAGAAACCATACAGCGGCAGTCCAAACCTTCCCACAAACAATCTTGGAATGATTATATCCGCCATTCTATTATTAAGGTATAATATACCCTTCAGGGCCTCACACATTCTCAACCCTTCCTGGAACCTGCTGATCAAGTCCAGTATCTCAAGCTCAGGTGGTCCCCCCACTCCTGCATTTCATATACCTCAAGATCTTAGTACCATATTTGAACATCTCCAATTGGAGCCAGTGACTGAAAACTATATATGTTTTCCTCAATTTTTCTTTCTTAATGGTCCTACTGACCAACCCCACTGTCAATGCTATAAGGACCTAAATTATCATGATTCCCCTTCCATACAATCTTTAGGCAAATTGATCAATTCCTTTGAACCCCGCACCCAAAACACAACCAACATGAAGCAAAATTTTATACCAACAAAAGATTTCATTTATAAACCATTCAAAAATTGGCTTGCCAGATTTCTCTAGCGGGCTGGAATTGTGGAAATTTGGCATAAACATCAACAATCCCAAATTCCTGAAGGTTCTCCTAAATGTGAAATCTGGAATGGAGTGGTCTGGAGATGCTTCACTGGCGTTAGAAAGATCAACAACCCCCCATTCATGTCCATTCCTTGTGCATTGGCCTTCTCCATTTATGTGGACTGGTTCAATGCACATGGAAAGTCAACCCGGTTGTCCAGCATTGGACCTATCATGCTTGTTTGTCTTGATCTCCCCCAAGTGAAGATTGAAGCCAGAGAATGTCTATGTTGCAGGAATCATCCCTGGTCCAAAGGAGCCAACTTCCCTTCAATTGAATTACCTATTAATGCCACTCATCAAGGAGCTCAAAGAGCTATAAAAAGGTTACCATTTTTCACCCACCTCAACAAGTCCTTCAGGATCCTTTATCCATGTTGCCATCCTCACAGCCATGGTGGATGTGGTGGCCATGCACAAGCTTATCGGGTTTATTTCTCATTCAGGCAACAGATTTTGTAATTTTTGCACTATTCACAAAGCTCAAATTGAAGAAATTGGTCCTCGATTTCACTACACACGCTCATACCAATATCATAAATAAACCATTGCAAAATGGCGTTGGGAATCCGCACAACAAAGACAAGAAATTTCCTCTGAGTATGGAGTGCAATATTCAATTTTGGGAGACCTTCTGTATTGGGATGCAACCAGAATGGTTAATCTGGACATAATGAATAATTAAATACTTGGAAGTTTGAAGGATCGTGCAGCTTTCAAATTGTCCATCCCAGAGTCCAAATCAAAAAAATACTTCAGGTCCCGCAGAAAATCCAATGACACCAACAGTTCAGACTCAGATTCCATGACCTCCAAAAGCGCTCTTGATCAAATCAAACTGAGAGAGCCCCACTTTCTGAGAAGAGACACAGCAAAATAATACATGATTCACTCCCAACTACTTCCACACGACAAAATTACTTCTTAATTACCACCTCTGACACACAACATCAATCTAGTGGCTCTGCGGAGATTCCCTCATTTGATGCAGATCACATCCCCACTTCCATATCCCCTCTGAGCTTGATATCAGTGCACTGATTCATCACTAGGTAAAGGGTGAGGCTCTGGAGAATACACAACAAATCATATCTGATACCATAATTCCCTCATCATGGACAAGAGTACCCCGCAAAATGGGTTCCCCCTCTCATGGTAGCTTAAAAGCCACTAGATGGGCTCTCTTATACAAGGTATATATTCCATTTTTGATGCTCAGTCAACAGATTTCATTAGATGAACACAATTCCCCAACAATCAAAGAAAAATGGGGCAAGCAGAAGAGCTTACAATTGAACTAACCAAGAATACATTCCATTTGATTAGTGCTATCAACATTGCCACAGGTTAGACTGTTTCAATGGATGATACGACTGCATTTGCTGAACATTGGAAAACATTCCACCTTTCCAATCAACACCTGTTCCCAAAACAAAAAATTAAACCAAATCATCATTTTGCTGATCATATTCCAGAGCTCTTCCAAAGTTGGGGCCCAGCACAAGCCGCAGCCACATGGGCTTATGAGCATGTGATTGCAGTCTTTACAAAGATTCCAACAAATAACAAGATATGTATGTCAATTAATAAGATAGATATATTCACATTGATTAAAAAAAAACTGAATAAGACTAACTTCTTGCAGCTCTGACTATATGATGTAGATAAAAACTTCTTTCAACATATCTGTTGATGTTCCAACCTTTCCATTCTCCTGAAATTTCCATCTGTTCCATTTGAAATAAAACAATTTTTTGAATCACCGCCGCCTGCCCCGTTCAATCACCAAAAATATAACAAACCATACTGCCATGATAAACAAATTTATGATTGCCTGGTTGAGTACTCACATAATTTTCATTCCACAAGGTAAATAGTTGAACGGATCAGCTTAGGCACTACCGTACAATCCACAAGTCATCCCACTTCAAGGATTGTCTCACCCTGGTATTTTCCAATTTAAAACATTAAAATTGGGAACAATATATTTTAAATTGAATGCAAGAATGTTAGCAACAGTGTGATATGTTTTCTGAGGGGAAATTAATGACAAATTGGTATTATTAATAGCATTTTTAAAGGCTCTGAGCAATCTAGCATACTGAACAATAACTTGCTGATCTTAAAAACTTTGAAGATTGATGTGACTTTCTTACCAAATTGGCCGCATCTCAACATTTATAAAGCTGTTGGTTTTGATGATAGATACTTGATTTTATATGAAGAAGAAATAGAAGGTAATTGTGGATTTTATGACAACAAATTTCTGTCATGTGGACTGCTTGTAATGATAAAACCCTTATTTCATGATATTTAGTATATTCTGTTTGATGAGAATATAGTGATACAATAACACAATGATCTCATCTTCATTAGGAATTTTGCTAGAGAAATAACTGCCTCAAGATTTGGTGACAGTTAAATGCCATTGTGACAAGCAAAGCCCATTGGTTCACATGGTCACAAGGAAATTACTATTTTGCCATTGGGTATGGTGTGAATCAGCCAATTGCAATGATCAAATGACCCACACACTCACATATCACAGGATCTAAAATGACGCCACTGCACCATCATCAAGTTGGAAGGGGGATATTGGCCCACCATCCAAGTGGGCCTCAGCATTACATTGCGTCCCTGGGAGATTGCATGTTTGTATGTTGCATGGAGCTGGTCACATGCCCTAATGAGTGATTTATGCAGGTAGGTTTCAGAAATTGGCCCCTGCACATGCACATGTCTCACACTTATGTACCTGCACAGGCCACTGCACATGCACCCACACATGCCACTGCACAAGCACCTGCATCCGCACAACCCCCTGCACAAGCACCCTCAGACGCAGACGGACATGCCGACAGTGGCTCCACATGTGTCACCCCCAAAAGGGCTATTCCCCTTGACATTAGCCCCTCACATTCTTTGCCTTTGTGTGCATTGGGGCACACCCAAACCCACTGCATTGTGCGGAGGGCTCCAACCATGTCACTGTCGCAGGGGCTCTTATGGAATAAAGAGTGGCCTGGCACTCAGGAATCAAGAACTCATTTGGAGGGCTCCAAAGGATATAAGAAATAATAAAGATTGAATTTCTTCAAAGAAGAATAAGGGAAAAGAAAAGTATGCCAAAGTTAAAAGAAAAAGATAAGAAGCTGAAGGCCAAAGATAATAAGAGAAGCCAACCAAGTGAATGCTCAACTCACTGTTTCAACCTGCCAGAAAAGGAAATGGAATTAGTAAAGGATATGACCACCAATATCCACTGACAGGCAAGGAAGAAAAGAGAAAAGGTGGTGAATAACTGACTTATGATTATCAGTATTAAATTTAATAAATTGAAAGACAATAAAGATATAAAGAAATCCAATATATTAATTAACTGGGGAAGAAGTCCCCAGGTGCTGCAAGGTGGCCAGTATATGTGAAAAGCTGAAATACTGATTGGGGAAGGTGAGTCACTGGCTGTATTGTCTGAATTGGGTCAATACAGATCTGGCCATCTTGAAATTTGAGCTTTGTGACTGAATTCCAACAGTGGAATATGAATTGACCCAATTGGTCCAAGTACATACAGGTTGATTGATTACTGCCTGGATGAACCAATTGAGTTGTCCAAGGAGTATTGAAATACTTGATGCCTTGACAACTGATTAAAATTATGGATAACCTCTGAGAATTCCCCTTGGAATAATCCTAAAGCAAAATGCCAACCCAACTGCTTCGGGGCCAGGTGATTGGGATCCTTGAATGTTCTTCTGATTGCTTCCATGGATTGCCAGACTGATGAGTTAGGAAGTCCTCCTTCAAATTGGGTGTTGGATTTTGGGACCTTGATTTGGACAGATGGAATTGGGTCCTGAAAAAGTCACCATTGACTTGCTGAGAAAAAATGGTGCATAATGGTATATAATACCATATATGCACCACTCCTGAAACCTTGAGCACGGGGTGCATGGAGGAGTGGAAAAAATTCCCCTTAAGGTGAGGGGAAAGCTTGAACTGAGCTGCTCTGGTGGTTACCAGAGGCCATGGGCTGAAAAATGATCCATGGTGGTTATTGGCAAAAATTGGGTCCTGAGGGTCTTATGGCCATTTTGGGTTTGATGAGATTTGGGGCCAAAATTGGCTCAGGTGGGCCTGATTGTGGTTTGGGAGCTAATAGGCTGCCCCCTTTGGCCCCTTTTGTCCTCATTGGATTAGGCCAAAGGGGGCCTAATCGGCCCGTGGACCATGATGAACCCCTAATGAAGAGGGTTGGCCCAGAAGGGCTGGTTCTGGCTAGAGGGCCCAGAACCCTCTAGGACACAAAAGGACACCCCCAGGCCCAAAAACAAGGATAAAGACCTGGGTGTTGGGGATATGGAAGAATTTGCCAGGGAGACCAAGGATGGAGGGATATTGCCTGAGGCCATAAAAGGCCAGGGAAGAGTGATATGGCCAAAATGCCATAGAGCACCAGAAGGGGCCAAATTGGCCATAAAGATATGGTGTGGCCAATTGGCCCCAGCTTTATCCCAGGTTGGAATTGCCACAACACCAATGGAGGAGGGTCATTCTCCCTGGTTGTGACAGTACCCCCCTACCTTGAATGGTGAGCTCCTGAGCACCAAGATAAGGTAGAAGCCTGTTGAGGCTGTTGAGACAGATTGGAAGTAGGGATTCCAGATGTATTTGAATCTTGAAAAGAAAAAATTTGAGATGATAAAAACGTTGGCATATGAATTGAGGTTGACTTGGTCTTCTCTTGACATTTGGCTTGAAAATGTTGAAGACATGATTTTGGCGTAAAGATTTTGGCATTAAAAGTTATAAGAAAAGACATTTAAGAAAATTTAAAGAATAAAAAAGTAAAGGAAAAAAATATAAAGAAAGAAAAAGAAAATAAAAAGGAAAATGAAATTTGACGGAGAGTCCAATCTTCATCACAGATTTTTACAATTGATTTTGAAAGTGGCCAAGGACCTGGATAAACAAATTTGGTGCCAGGTGATCACAGAGTGGCCAAGGTGATGTTTTGAAAGATTGTAGACCCCTCAGGGAAGTGCACACCATGAGAGGAACTTACATTTGGTAGTTACCACTGCCGCCAGTGCCATAAATAAGAAACTTTTTGATAAAAGAATGTGTTGAAGGGATAATATCTTGGGAAGGAAAATAAGAAAGGAATGGTCCATTTGTCGAAGTGTAAATGACCATAAATTGGAATTGATGTTGAAAACCAGGCCATAAGATCTGTGTCCAAATTGTAAAGTGCTCACAGGGCGTCCAAGGTGATGCTTACAACAGAAAAGAGTAGAATACCCCTAAAGGTGCATACCAGGAGTGGGACTGACTTTTGGTAATTCCTCTGCCCACCAAGCACCATAAAAATTAAAGCTTTTGAAGAATTGGGTCCTGGCTTGTCAGGATACAAAGAATGAAAATCTTTGACAAGTTCAGGACAATTCTTGAGGTTTTCAGCTGGTTCCCATGTGGATCTCTCTGAGTCTTGAATGAAACGTTTCCATTCCCCCAGATACCATAACTTTCTTCTCTTGAGCTTTGAATCCAGTATTTGAGAGACTTCCTATTCCTCTTCTTCTTCAATGATGATTGGAGGAGGAGGCTCTTGATGCCAATTTGTGATGGTTGATGTCTTGACTGGTTCCAAGAGTGAAATGTGGAAGACTGGGTGGATGGATCTTCATTGAGATGGAAGCTTGAGGTGGTAAGCATGAGTACTGACTTTCTTAAAGATTGTAAAAGGACCCAACCATCTTTCAGAAGGTTTTTTGGTGGGTCTGGTTGATTTTTTGTTATTGGAAGAAAGCCATACCATGTTGCCAGGATTGAAAACAGGTGGACTTTCTCTACTTTTATCTGCATACCTCTTGAACCGGTTTATGGCAACTTCAAGTTGTCTCTTGACATCTTGCTGTAATGATTGGATTTTTGTTGATAAATTTCCAGCAGGATTATCTTTAGTGATGTGAACTGAGTCAAATTTTGGATCTCCTCCATAAACAGTGAAAAACGGTGATTGCTTGGTTGAAGAGTGATCAGAATTATTGTGGAGCCAGGTGTTCCAATCATCTTGATGATAACTGAAATACATCCAAAGATACTGTTCCAGTATCTGATTTACCCTCTCTGTATGTCAATCAGTTTCTGGATGGTAAGCAGTTGACAGATCTCTTGAAACCTTGAGCTGCTGACAAATATTGGTCCAAAAGGAAGAAACAAAAAGGGGACCTCTATCACTGAAAATGCTTGAAGGAAGGCCATGCTTTGAAAAGATACTCTTGATGAATAAATAAGTCAAATCTAGTGAAATGATTGAAGACATTGTTGGAATGAAAAATGCCATTTTTGAGAATCTGTCCACTATGACAAAGTTTGAGTCAAATGAGTTAGACAGTGGCAGTTGAGTGATGAAGTCCATTGAAATACAAATCCAAGGACCATTTGGAATTGGAAGAGGTTTGAGGAGTCAAAACGTCTTGTGGTGAATATTATTGTTTCTTTAACACTTTTGACAGGATTAGACATAATCCTTGATGAATTGAGTCATGCCGGACCAGTGCAAATCCCAGTTGAAAAGCTTGAGAGTCTTCTCTTGGCCAGGGTGTCCAGCTAGAGGAGCGTCATGATGCTTTTGAAGAATTCTGAGCTGAATTGTGGGGTCATTTGGAGCCACCACCCGATATTTGAAGAGAAGGAGTTGGGAAGAGGAATCATGAGAACAATCCTGAATGGATTTACCTTTGCCCAATTACTGAAGGATACTTCTATACTGAGAATCTTGCCATAGAGCCTTCTGAATTGAATCAATCAAATTTCAAAGAGATTCCACCTTGACTGCAAAATATCTTGAAGGTTGAAATTCATCCTGCTTGAGGAGCTGCTGACAGTTCATTGGATTCTTGCTGATGAAATCCTCCCCCCTCTCCAGATAAACGTTGCCCCGAAGTGATAAGGCGTCTGGAGGAGTAGCTAGGTGGCCAGGGTGGTAAGTGATTCAGAAATGAAATTTAGAGAGGAATTCAGCCCATTGGGCTTGACGGCAAGTAAGGACTTTGGAGGACATGAAGTATTGAAGAGAAATTGATTCGTGAGCACTTCAAAAGGGGAAGAGAGAGAAAGAAGAAAAGCCCTCCAGTGCTTGAGAGCCCAGAATATGCCAATGAGTTCCTTGTCCTGAATCTCATAGTTGAGCTCTGATGGGCCACACTTGTGGCTGTCAAATGCAATGGGATTTTTTCCTGAGTCAGAGACCTGACTAAGTATGGAACCCAAAGCATAATTGGATGTGTCGGTCTCTACAATGGTGGGTAGAGAAGGATTGAAGTGGGATAGGACTGGAGCAGTGGTGAAGGCCTCTTTGAGTGGGTGAAACTGAATAAGAGCTTCCTCATTGAGGGAGAAACAGGAATCTTTCTTGAGGAAACTGGTGAGTGAACTGATGTTCTTTGAATAATTCTTGATGAAACGGCGGTAGAAGTTGGCAAAGCCAAGGAATGATTGAAGAGCCTTGAAGTTTCTTGGAGGTGGCCAATTGAGAATCTGCTGGACCTTTGCTTGGTCCATCTTGAGGCCTTCAGAAGAAACAACATAACCAAGGTATTCTACACTAGAGACATGAAAAAGGCACTTTCAAGCCTTAGCGAAGTGGGTATTGGCTCTGAGTCTTGAAAGAACAGTGGACACATGAGTAACATGTTCTTCCTCAGATTTGGAAAAGACCATATTGTCATCCAAATAAAACACAACATAAACATCAAGAAGATCTTGGAAAATATCATTGACAAGATTATGAAAAGAGGCAGGAGCTTTGGTGAGCCCAAATGGCATAACCAAGTACTCAAAACTGCCATATTAAGTTCTGAAGCATGTTAAATGTTCATCACCCTCCTTGATTCTGAGCAGGTTATATGCACCATGCAAATCAATCTTGGAGAAGATATAAGAACCATTAAGAACATTGAGAAGCTGATTCATAGGACGAACAGGATACTTGTTCTTCCTAGTAACAGCATTGAGTTTGCAATAATCAACACACAAACGGAGGCCACCATCTTTCTTTTTGACAAAGAGGACAGGTGCTCCTGTTGAGGAGGAGCTTGGCTGGAAGAAACCTTTCTCTACATTCTCTGAAATGTTGGCCCTGAGTGTATCTGACTCTTGTTTGGATAAAGAGTAGATCACCCCAACTGGAAGTAGAGACCCCTCCAGTTTCATATGATGATCACAGGCACAGTGAGGAGGAAGTTTCTCTGCTTTCACCTTGGAGAATACATCCAGATATTTGTGATAAGTAGAAGGAACAACCTTCACAACGGGTTCTATTTCTTCTGAACCTTCCTCTTCACCCCACAACTCCTCCAGGGTGTCCTGATAAGATGAAAGAGGAAGGTCCATATTCCCAAAGTAGAGATGAAGTGAAGATACAGAATTATCTTCTCCACAATCTTGAATCTCTTTGAAGACTTCATCTCCAGATAATGGTTATTACTGAGGGGGATTGATGGAAGGAATATGGACAGAAGATGGGAATGATTGTGTTCTAGAATCACCAACCAGAGCTGCACATGATTTGGCAGAAGAAAAGTCATTACGGAAAGATTTAAAAGGATCAGGATAGTCCTTCTGATCAGCCTGAAAGTTGATCAGCCCTTCCCTCCAATCAATAGAAGGATTAAAATGATTTAGAAAGTCAAATCCATTCACAGCTTGGGAAGGAAGGTAGCTCAACCACATATTTAGTATGGTGAGTCACAAATAAGGAAGGGGACTCAGAGGAGTCCAAAATGATAAGAGGAATCTTCTCTCCAAGTTCTGACATAGGCAATGAGTACTTGTGAACAAACTGCTTTGCAATAAATGAGTGTGTAGCACCAGAATCAATGAGAATACTGTAAAAAACATCAGAAAGAGAAGAAAAAGCAAAGAATTTTAGAGAATTCTTTACACCAGTATTCAGAATGCACAATTGTGCTCTGGATGGAAAACAATGAACACCATTGAACACAACATTATCTTCACTCCAGCTTTTTCCTGGCTGGGAAAACTTGCTGAAGGTTGGGTAAGCTTGTTTTGAGGTCTTTTGAAACAAGACTCAAGACTATGCTTCTGACCACAATAAGTACACAAGCCCTCCTTGATTCTTTTTTCTTTTTCAGAACCTTTCAACTTGAAGTCCTTATTCAACAAGGAAGAATGGGGCTTGTCCTGCTTTTGAGAATGAAAATTCTTCTTCTTATGACTTGAGCTTGAAGAATTTTGATGATGAGAGGAGTTTGACTTTGAGGATTCAAGCTTCTTCTCTTGATGTTGATTCTTCTCCTTTTGCCTCTCATGGTACCTGGTATCAAGTTTCAGGCTGACATCCATTAAGTCTTGAAGAGAATAAATGTTTGAGGGATGGGAGGCCAATTGATCCAGAATCCTGGAGGCTAAACCCTTCCTGAAATGATGAATATGGGCCCTTTTACCCCAATCTCCAATTCTGGAAACCAAACTCCTGAAATCAGCTATGTATAAGGCAACATTCCCACCTTATTTGATTCTGAGGCCATCCAACTCTGCTTCAGATTTTCTAACTTCATTTGGGTCCCCAAATAAAGTGAAGAGTTGGAATTCAAACAATGGCCATGAATTGAGAAGATAATTTGATTCTTGATTAGTGAGATTGGAAAGAGAAGGCTCAATCCATTTTGCAGCCCTGCAAACTAAGATTGAAGTGGAATAAAGAACTTTATTTCTATCTTGAGAGAAATTTGCCAGGTCATTATGAAAAATAAGCTGACAAGACTGAATGAAATTTCTGACTTTGAAGGGTTGAGTCCCATCAAAACATTCCTGTGCCTTCATAGATGGAGTCTTGAACGCTGGTGGTCTTGAAACTTCAGAAGATTCAGCAGCTTGAAGATTGGCCATAATTTGGTTAATTTGCTGCATGATGGCCAATAAGGATGGTTCAGTATGGTAAGAGACAGGCTGATGAGACTGGGCTAGAGTTGGTCCTCTGGTGCCTTCAGATGCTCCCACAGGGGAAGGAGCAGCCTCATTGCCATCAGACTCTTCCTCTTCCACAGAATTCTCCTCCTCCCCTTCACCATCTTCTCCTGGACCTCTAAATGTACTCCTTGACATGCCAGGAAAACCGCCAACTACTCTTGAATTAGAATTGGATCTTCTGGGCACTCTTCCTTCCTTCCTGGATGGTGCTGCTCCCTCCGTGATTGGTCCTCTGTCTAATTGGGCCTTCAGTGGTAGAACTGCTGGGGTCCCATCATGAGGAACTCTTGGAGTAGGAGTTAGAAAAGCCTGAGATCTTGTCTGTCTTTCAGGAGGTGATTGTTGGAGTGGCATGATTGAATAAAACTAAATTTTAAGTGGAAACAATCAAAACTTGAATACACAACTTGAGGCAAAACGGAAAAAGTCTTGAAGGTCAAATCAGAATCAATCTTGAGGAAAAAATCAATAAATCAATCAATCAAAGTCAAATTTCAAATCAAATCAAAATCAAATCTTGCAGAAATAAATCAATCAAAATGAATTCGTGAGGCAGATCAATTTATGTCAAAATTCTTGATGTGAAAATTCATCAAAATCAATAAAATCTTCAGGTCAATCAATTATCTTGAAGTCAATGTGAATTTATGTCAAATCAATCAGTCAAAATCAAAATTAAGTAAAATTTTCTTGAAAAAATCAAAATTGTTGAAGAAAAGATCAAATATGAATCTTGATGTTAAGATGTGTTTGAATGATAATAAAGATCAGTTTGAATTTCAATAATGAGGCCTGAATATGAAGGATTTGATGAATTGAAGGAAGATTAAAATGAGATAAGATTTCCAAAAGAGAAACAAAAAATAAAATTGGGGTAAGCTTTCAATTTTCAGAATGAAGAATGAATGAGAGAAAATTGAGAGGTGACGATGAATCATAAGATCATAAAACATTAAATACTCATAATTTCGATGAAGTGAAATGAATGGATTGAAAAAAAATAAGAATGAATGAACAGAAGGAAAATTATGAGTTAATTAATATAATGTCACAGTGGCTCTTATGGAAGCAAGAGTGTCCTGGCACTCAGGAATCAAGAACTCACTTGGAGGGATCCAAAGGAGATAAGAAATAATAAAGATTAAATTTCTTTGAAGAATAATAAGGGAAAAGAAAAGTATGCCAAAGATAAAACAAAAAGATGAGAAGCCAAAGGCCAAATATAATAAGAGAAGCCAAAGGCAAAGAAGGAAACCAAGTGAATCCTCAATTCACTGTTTCAACCTGCCAGAAAAGGAAATGGAATTAGTAAAGGATATGACCACCAATATCCACTGAAAGGAAAGAAAGAAAAGAGAGAAGGTGCTGAATGACTTAATTAAGACTATCAGTATTAACTTTAATAAATTAAAACAAAATAAAGATAAAAATAAATCCAATATATAAATTAACTAGGGAAAAAGTCCCCAGGTGCTGAAAGGTGGCCATTATATGTGAAAAACTGAAAGACTGATCCTGGAAGGTGAGTCACTGGCTGTATTGTCTGAATTGGCTCAATACAGATCTGGCCATCTTGAAATTTGAGCTTTGTGACTGAATTCCCACAGTGGAATATGAATTTACCCAATTGGGCCAAGTACATACAGGTTGATTGATTGCCGCCTGTATGAAACAATTGAGTTGTCCAAGGGGTATTGCAATACTTGATGCCTTGAAAACTGATTGAAATGATGTATAACCTCCTATAATGCCCCTTGGAATAATTCTGAATGAAAATTACAACCCAACTCGTGCAGGGCCAGGTGATTGGGATCCTTGAATGTTCTTCTGATTGCCGCCATGGATTGCCAGACTGATGAGTTAAGGAGTCCTCCTTTGAAATGGGCGTTGTATTTTGAGACCTTGATTTGGAAAGATGGAATTGGTTCCTGAAAACGTCACCATTGACTTGCTGAGAAAAAATGGTGCATAATGGTATATATACCACTCCTGCAACCTTGAGTACATGGTGCATGGATGAGTGGAAATCGTTCCCCATAAGGTGAGGGGAAAGCTTGAACTGAGCTTATCTCGTGTCCTCTGGTGGTTACCAGAGGCCATGGGCTGAAAAATGATCCATGGTGGTTTTGGCCAAAATTGGGTCCTGAGGGTCTTATGGCCATTTTGGGTTTGATGAGATTTGGGGCCGAAATTGGCTCAGGTGGGCCCAATTGTGGTTTGGGACCCACCTGGCCTTGGGGGATAATGGGCTTCCCCCTTTGGCCCCTTTTGACCTCATTGGATTAGGCCAAAAGGTGCCTAATGGGCGCACGGACCGTAGACGCTGTAGGGGGCCTAAACAGCCCAAAAGGCCATTTAGGCCCTAGAACCCCTAATGAAAAGGGGTGGCCCAGAAGGGCTGGCTTTGGATAGACGGCCCAGAACCCCCTAGGACACAGAAGGATACCCCCAGGCCAAAAAAAAAGGATAAAGACCTGGGGGTTGGGGATATGGAAGATTTGGGCAGGGAGGCCAAGGATGGCAGGATATGGCCTGAGGCCAGGGAAGAGTGATATGGCCAAAATGCCATAGAGCACCAGAAGGGGCCAAATTGGCCATAAAGATATGGTGTGGCCAATTGGCCCCAACTTGGTCCCAGGTTAGAATTGCCGCAACACCAATGGAGGAGGGTCATCCTTTGTGGTTGTGACAGTCACCCACTCATGCTGAGCTGTTTCATGGCTACACAAAATTAGGACAACACATCATTTGTCCTTGGTTTGCACGTCACACACACACACCTGCACCCACGGGATTGTGTGGTGGGCTCTAACAGTGTCAACCGCTGAGGCAAAGTCCTTTCATGGATTACCTGGGAAGTCACACAACCCTCTTCTACATCAAGACTGGCTGAAGGACCTCTTTGATGTGTGCTTGCGGAAACAGGCAGGTCTTGTGTAATTTCTACTAACTTTTGCATGGTTGAGGAAGGATGCGGTGGTGAGGAATCTCAGTTGAAGGCACAGGGGAACCAATATTGGTGGATGTCACGGGATTTGGTTTAAGACCAGAGTGTGATGTGTGCTTGAAGTTTGCTTTATTTTTGCTTGACATGAGCTTGACTTTTATCCTGCTTGACGTTTTCTTAACATGAACTCAATTGCAGATGATTGACGCAAGATTCTCCCTGGTGTTTCGTTGGTGGAAAATGGCTTTTAACCTATAACTGGGATGGTGAGCTCACCTATTTGGGTCCAATAGGGCATAAAAATAAAATTAAAGATACATATAGTTGGGTTTTATAATATAGTTAGAAAACTACCCCACATCCAGCTTGTTCTATTTTACCACATGCAGATCCATCCCTACACCTAGATAAACTAGAAGAGAGATTGGGGATACTACAATTTTTCAAGGCATTCAAAAGTGTCATATATTTATATATATATAGGTATTGCTATTTTATACATTGTTTTCTCGTAGTGGCTTAGTTTTTGGAGCAAATTGATTGGCTTTGGTACTGTAATAAGAGTCGGGAATGTTCTGGCAACCTTTTCCAAACACAGAAACATCTAGAAACTATTGTAAATATACTATAAAAGCCCTATGAGCGGCAACTAGAAATAAACAATAAAAATTAGACAAATTAATCTGATCGTATAAGCCTTAACAAGTACTAAGGGATTAAGTACTATCTAGAAATACTGTTTCTAAGAAGCTTAAATATTGTTGAATTCCGTGTGCCGACCTGTCGTTTCCTGTAAAAGGCCCAGCAGCAGATTGCGACAAATATTTTTTCAAATATCCCCTTTTTAAAGCCTTTTTATTAATTATAAGCCTTTTGAATCTCATGGGTAGCGGCACACGTAATCTATACAAGCTTCTATACAATTTATACAGAGTACTGTTGCCACCTACTGCCAAAGTGAGCCAGATTCCACCAATAGAATTGGTGCCCCTTCATCACACCAGGTAATGCAGTAGTGTAAGTGATTCATTATACGTGAAATACATATTCCATAGGTCGAGGTCCCCCTTTGGTGGCTTTTATTTTGTCAGGTTTCTTTTCTAGCTTTTGGGTATGTTATAGCCACCCACCCTGTTGATAGTATCTCATAGGTTCATCCACGCCCTTCCCATATTGAACTTGGCAGTCCAACCTTTTATTTCAAGTCAAAACAACATACCATGCTTAAAAAAATTCTATATTATCAATTTCTCATCCTCAAATTCTGTGTTTACCCTTGTTTCGCTGAAACCGTATTCACAGACGTATACTGTGGAAATGCATATGGAACCCAAGTTCTTCCACAACGAAACGGGAAAGACATGGTTTGTGAGTCATGTTCCATGTATTCGATCATGAATCCACGCAAGTTCTTTGCTCATCCTCCCAAAAAAAACGTTTCTATAGCTTGTACTTCTTATGGAAATCAACCCATGATGTGTGTAGAAACCACATGCACTGTCCCTAGTGAGTCTCATCATAATTGTAAATAGAACATGCAGGTAAAAAAAATCACGTACTGATTCGATAACTTTATAGCTTTCGAATCTTGTCTCCTCTTCCACAAAGGCGGTTCTGGCGACCAAGGCGATGTGAAACCTCAGGCTTTTCAAGCATATAACACCTGCGGTCAACTTGGTAAGCGAAGTGATTTATGCTAAAAGCGCTTTGAATGTATTTCTCACCAAGTCTTTCTTTAGATGTCTGGAAAGGGACGGGTGATGGTGGTGAGCGTAGAAACCCTCATTTCACGTGCGAATGGAGTAAAGAAACAGACCCAAACAACAAGAGACCACGTAAGCAGTCAATGTTTTCTTAAGAAATCCAAATCCATTGGCCAATGAAATCTAATCATTAGGAATCTATCCCTAGATTGTAAAACGTGTTATGCAGCAGAATATACGCCTTTTGAGTATGGTCTGTGTCCAGAAAAACCTCACCCCAAGAAATAATTCCGTCATATGTATATATTCCCAGCGCGTCGAAAATCTGGCTTAATAAAGAGTTATTGGATGACATTATAAAAATTACGCGGATACAATAACCAAACTAATGCGAATTGTCATTTTTTATCAAGTTCACGCATAAGGAAAATCGTGAAATGTGGTATACATTGAAGTTTTGCACTGCGTTGGTAGGCGTCCTCTTGGCTTATACCTCTGTGAAATGTTGCAGCTCCCAACACATCCTAACAATACCCAATATTTCGCACCAAAGACTCGATCTCTAAGGAGATAGTAAAGCATAAAAATTGGAGTTTTTTTTTGAATGAAGGCTTTGACCCAATACATTGTGAACCTTAATACTAGCCGAAAGCTGCACTATGCAAAAATTCACTTGAATCTCTTCAGTTTTTAAAAAGATTTTAAAAAAATACCCAATTTTCCGTGATGGAGCAGTTCATCATCAGGTTAAAATTTTAATAATTTTGAGCTCTAATTTCCCATCAGCATCATGGTGTAAGACTATAAAAGCTGATTTGACCTTTAAAATAATCCCACTTCAGAGAGAATACATCCTTCTTCCATGGGTTATGTGATTAGCCGTCTGGTATGCTTGACCATGGAAAGGAAAACCTTGAGGCTGAGTAAAAAAAATGCGCCATCAATATTCGACGTCCTAAGTCATATGTTAAGCTCCAACCACATATCAGAAAATGATTTCAATTAGAACCTGTAGTGTTTTAGACTTTGATCTCATGTAAAAGACTTAAAATGATCCATCCTCCTCCTGTTTCCTGCTCATCCTTTGTTACCTTCTTTATTTTTGTGCTAGAGGTCTGCTGCTTCTCAACCACTTCTTTTATGATTTTAGTGATGTACCAGTAGGTTATAGATTTTAATAATCTCCCACTATTTTCTTTTTCTTAATTATATTGCTTAATAATTAAAGAGAGATTGAAATAAAAGATGCCAAGATCACTCTTTGTAAGAAGTAAGGTTAACACTATGCTAGCTGTTTTATATAAATAATCTATTGTACTGAACAAAACTACAAGGAAAAAAATGTTGTTACTGAGGATATTTAGGATAAAATAAGGGTAAAGTTTTTTAAAAGAAAAAATCATCTTGTAAAAAATTTGGAATTTTCATTAATTAAGTATAACCATCTTAGAGTGTCTTTAGAACTCAAGACAATATATGCTAAAAAAAAGTGTTAGACTTGATTTCAAAGCCAATGGGGCACAGAACAAGAGACAACTGTTTTTAGGCTTGTCAATGAAATAAATAGAGACCAGTAATTGACTTTAGATAGAAACAAATCAGATTATTCATTTATATCTTCTGTATTTAAGTATATTACAGCCATTAACTACTATACCAATCAACTTGGTACTTGTAAAAATTGTTGTGGAGGAATATAGGCACTAACGTATCGCATTCCTTGTACAGCTACTTTAAAGTAACTATTGATTTTTCTCTATATATGAAGTTCTGGGTAAAACTACTCTTTTTGGTGGTATCATTGTTATTACACACTATAATTAACTAGGAGAACAGGTTGGCAGCGCCAAATTTCAGCCCATATGTATTTGGTTCACAATTTTCCAAGAGATTGAAGCATGAATTAAAAATATTCCATAATCTCTGACTTATCACAAGAAATCTCTACATAAAATGTTAGTTGTGGTAGTTTCTGTTTTTGGACCCACTGCACCCACCAACAGTCCTAAAGTATGTCTGGTCCGTGATAGAGCCATATAAAATTGACCATGTGCAAATAAACATTATTGCCAAGGAATGCCCCTGGGACTTGATTATTGTAATCGAAAAGGCAACAGCTATGGGAAACTGATACCTCCAAAATTTAATTCCAAGGTCATCATCATCTCCAAGATTAAATTTTATTTTTAGAATTAGGACCTCAATTCCTTTTTGTGCACCAGTGATGATTACACATTTTTAGAAATTTTGTTTGATATTCGGAACCAACAAGACAGTACCATTTAATAAAACCTTTGCAACATTGAGATTTGGAAGTAACATGACTGGTATTAATTTCTTTAATTCAAACAAATGAGGCGTAAATCCTGGATATTAATGCTTTTGAGCACTTCTTATTAAGCTGAATAAGGGATTTCTTTTTCCATTTGATCAATAGGTTTTGACATATAGTTCCAACTGGGTGCTGACCTAATTAAACAGAAGTTTATTTTCTCTATTTTAAAGTTCAAAATAGATATTATTCCACTTTCTTGGAAGTATTGACATGAATACCATAGTCAATTTTGACTTATGACATTGTTTATGTCTTCATACAGACCTTTTTTTTGACTTTTTATATTCCATGTTTCGCAATTGAATAAACAATGGTATTTAAAAATTTAAAACTGACATGACTGGAATCTTCGTCTTGATTTTCTCCATTCCCTATTTACAATAGCCACTTGGTGCAAAATATAAAAGAGAAAGATTCTCATGAACACTTTATAATGTAAATAGGCTTCAGATGAGAAATTTTTGCAAAAATAATTCTGCTTTTTCATAAATTGTCACACTTTTTACAATTGGGAATATCTTTCAAAAATCTTGAAAAAAATCTTTTGAGATACCCCGAGAAAGAAGAGTATTTTACATCGGGGCTTGTAAAAATCTTTTAGCTTCCTCAACAGCATAGTTTTGTTGGAGTGAGACTTCAGCCCATATAATGCAATCAAAAGTTGCCAAAGAACTGACCTCTGGGTCTATTGGTAAACAACTACATGTTGATTCTTCACATAATTTCAAAGGAATTCCAATTGTAGAGTGTGAAGGCCTCCCTTCAGGCAGTAGTAGTACAGAAACAGCTTAAGAAGACACTGAAACAGTTTTTAATTTTAGTTCTTGACATTCTTGTAGGATCATGTCTTATAAGTGAGGGTTTTCAGAGTCACCAGGCCCATCAATACACAACATGAACTGCTTTTGATATTGCAAATGACTTTTTATGTTGTCAAATATTGACCTTGTTGTAGGATTCAGATGATCTTTAAAGTAAACTTTCTCTGGGTTGTTCTTAATATTACATGTGTTTTAAAAATGTGAATATTGTGTAGTCAATTGGCTTGATTCTGAAAGGCCAAATTGAGAAATTTCAGTGTAGTGATAGTTTGGCTCATTGTTCGAAAATTAAGCACATAGGGCTAAAACTTAATCTTCTGTAGGGTTGACAAGTGCCAAATTGATTTTCAGGTAATGTGTGAAATAATCCAAAAGGATATTGAAATATTTACTAAACATTATAATTGATTCACAGAAGGAATTTTGAAAATAATTATAACAAACATCTCTGTGAGCAAATGACCTGTGATCCAAGTGCCAGCATCTTTCAAAGATGGACTGTAGTGGTTACCAGATAAATGAAACCAAAGTTGTTCTGCAGAAAGGAAAATTGTGCAAATGATTCTTTTTAAAAAGTTTGCAAATTGGCCAAGGAATTCATTTCATTTTGGTTCAATAATATCTAGAATAGATAATAATTCTCACCCTCTGTCATTCTGGAAAATAATAGGTGTCCAACTGCTGGACTTTCTTTCTTTTTCCCAAGTAATTTTTCTTATTTGTGAATTAAGTAAAAATAATTGGGGATTTCATTATGTAATATGTCTCTTTCTTTCCTGCCTCTCCAAATTACATTGGGTTCATTTATGTTAAAAGAATTAGTCAAAGTTGTTTTTGAAACATCACTTGACATAAAACTGTCAATGGCACCTTTCTCTGGTTTAAAATAAATGAGTTGTTGATCTTCAAGATGAAATGAAGGTTTAGAATCTTCTGTTATGAACTGAAAAATTTGCCAAGAGGCTACACCAAATTGGGAGGATATATTCTTCCTTTGGCTTTGAATAAAAAAACACTGTGAGATGGTCAAATGTACCTTGAATAAACAAATTCTTTTGTCTCATCATTGAATTCCAGATCAATTGGAATGTGATCCTTTCCTTTACAGCTCTACTCATAAAGATACTTGAGGGCTCTGATTCCATGCGGTATTTCCAAACTTTTGTGACCCTCGTATACCTTTGTGAGAGTTATGGAAAAATTTGCTTCAGTAAGGATGGTGATTGAATTTATTTTGCATGGTGACCCAAAAAATTCATTCCAAATTCAACAGCTTTGTTTGGCATGCCACTTCTTCCAAAAAATTGTGGAGGCTTCTTTTCTACCTTGCAATTGGCCAGTCCATTCCTTGGGGAATTTTTTCCCAGCCCAATGCAATTAATCTAGGATTGCAATATAGGAAGAAAATCGATTTCTTTCATATTCTGCTAAGATGACCTGGAGCTCCTCATTGTTTTGTTTTGTAAATATTCATTTCCAACAACACAAATTATATCTTTGGTAAAATTCTTCAAACAGGATAGGGCTGTTTATTCACATAGATGACTTTATTATCCAGCTTAATTGTAAGGCTGAGTCTATGATGAAGGTGTAATAAGGCTATTTACAACTTTAACTATGAATGTGACATGGTAAAATTAATTTAAAAGAAGTTTATAATCGATAATAAAAGTTTAAGATTGAATGATAAGTGATCTAATATTGTGAAATAGTGGTGGTGAGAACTATTGAAAGCCCTGGGTGCAGTTTTACCAGTTGGATTACTATAATAAGAACTACAATAATTAAGAATTTAAAGTATAGCCTAATTAATTTCCAAGAGTATAAATGTTTTTGACAGTTTTAATATGTAAGAATTTGAGAGCAGGATGAGGAAACATTTTATGGTGGAGAAAAGGCCTCCTTATATTGCAAAATGGGGTGCAATGGCCCTCCAGACCATTCATGTGGAGGAAGTGGAGGATTCTTCACTTCAGAGTATTGGATTGTGGCTTTCATAGTGCCTGTATGCTCTGTATTGGGCTTAGTAGTGGTTTTGAAACCAAATCTGTGCCGTTTTCACCAATACTTTAAGGTTTGACTATGAAACAATAAGTAAAAATTATTAATATTTTACTTATGGTACTCTGAATGTCTTATAAATAAAAGAAATAAGACAAAAATAATTTTAATAATGAAGAATTATTATAATTGAGGTGTAAAAATGTAATTTTAATAATATAATTTATATTATAAAAATAATATAATAAATAAATATATTAATATATAATAATTAATATATTTAAAAGCACTTTATTATTGTAACCAACAAATAATAAAGGGGTAAAAAATTGTCTTTGATTAATAAAAAACAATTAATAACAATATTATTACCAATATTAAAGCTATATATTAATATAAAGACTATTTATATTAATTGAAGAATTATTAATAGTAATAATAGAGAGAAATTATTATAATAAGAGAAAATAACCTACTTTTGACGCTCAACATAATAATTTTGGATGAATTTTATATGAAATGATGTGAATACAACTTATTCATCTTGTACTTAATAATAACAATAAGAGCAATTACAAATTTTCTGGATTTTATGTGGAAATGAGACTTATAAGAGATGTGGAGCAAAACAGAAGAACAATTGAAGTAATCACATCAAAAATGATGATTATAAGAAAGATTATCTTTGGCCTTTGATAATAAAAAAATATTTATATATAAAGAATAAAGACTTTACCTTTTGATTTAATTGTTTTAATGTTTTGATGCATCTGAGGGGAGAAGAGTGTAAAAAGAGCTTCATTTATAGTAAATAACTCCCTCCTAGAGTCCAGTAGGCTTCTAGTAGACGTGTATCTACTAGAAATGATCAGTATTGTAAGGTTTAGTAATGATGACATCATGATCAAACCATCTTATCTCATCATTACGCCATTATTTAGAGTTATCACTATAACTCTAAATTTAATCACATAATAGGCTTGGAAGAATCCTAAGCTTTGTGGATTTTATAAGTATTAATCATAATGTAATAGTATTAAACAGTTTTATGAACTATATAACTGTTAAAAATAAAGTAAGATTACAGTGAGTAATCATAAAAGATCAAATTTAAGCTTAAACTTTGATCATTAATAACATTCAATTTATACACGCTAAAGATATTCTGAGAGTGCATTCTGATAGCCTGGAATGTCCTTATTAAACTGCCAAGAGAATTCTACTATATCATCAAAACTCTATTTTTGATGATTTTTCTTGTTTCATCTTTTCCATTGAAATTTAATATTATAAACTTCAAAACATGATTTTGTGGGGTTATACCTTGAATATTATAATACAAATTACATCATTCTTGAGTAATTAGGCTAGTTACAACTTTAACTTTGACTGTGACACGGAAATAAAGTGATAAAATAGAGGTATTTATTGATAATAAGTGTTTAGAGATGAAACAAAAGGGCTTTACTATTTTGCAATAGTGGTGGTGAGCGCTGTTGAAAGCCCTGGGTGTGGCTTTGCCTGTTTGATTACAAGAATAAAGACTACAATACTTCTAAATTAAGAGTATACCTTATTATTGTCCACAAAGATCCATATGAGTGGTGTCTTAGACAGTCTAAAAGACTTAAAGCCATTGATCCTCAGATGAACATCCAAATGAGGAATCACAAACTTCTGGCACAACTGCCAGGAGAACTAGATCATGCAGTAAAATGCAGATGCAAACAAAATTGCACTCTAGATGACATTTCTAATACCTTACAAGAAATAAGGAAAAGAACCAATATAGGGAAATTAACCCCATGTAAGAGTAGTGGTTTCAAAGAGAAACAACCTTTCAGGGTGGAATTCAAACACAAACCCAAAGAAAGGGTGGCAGAAGTGACAAAGAAGAAGAATTCTTGTCACAATTGTGGTTCAACAGACCACTATGCCAACAACTGTCCAAAGGTAAAGAAAAAGTCTATGCTATTGAGAAAGTCCCAGAGGAGGAATCCCCAACAGAGGATTCTGAATCATACTCCATGGGTGATGCCATCAGAGAACCATCTGATTATAACCAAGACCTAAGAGCAGAATTTCTAGTAGAATACCAGGAGGAAACCCCACTAGAGTTTCAGGAAATACAGTTGGAAGCAGGCATGCCACAGGAAACTGCCAATAAAAACTTGTGCAAACACACACAAAATGCACAAACATTCCTGGTTACACCAACCAAAGGAATGGCATATATACATGGAACAGCCACTAAAATGACTGTCTGGATTGGCAATGCTCAACATCCATTTATCATTGATAGTGGGGCGCACTGCTCCATAGTGGCCAGAAATTATCTGGATAACCACTTCCCAAATTGGGAAAAACAGATCTTGCCCACCAAGGCAAAGAATGTTACAAGTGCCTCAGGGAAGATGAATTCCATTGGTACAGTTATCAAAGAGATAACTATACCCCACAGGAAGGGCAATTTCAGACTCAACCCAGAGTCTGTAGTGCTTGATGATTCCCACATCCAAGGGTTCTTAGTGGTTACAGACTACCAGAGGATGTATGGAATAGACATTTACAATAGTAAAAACAGGCATAATACCATTGGTACCAATAAGGAAAAGAAATTTTCACTTGATATATACCAAATCTCTAACCACGAGCCACTAGAGGAACTACTGAATGAATTCAGCAAGGGCCAGTTTAGCACTACCCTCACCAGTAAACAAAAACTAAGTTTACTGAAGATGCTGAGGAAGAACAGACCAGCATTTGCCATTGGTGAAGAACCACTAGGCAAGATCAAGGGCCATGCTATAGAACTATATCGGGATGTCAAAAGACCTTATCCACCCATGCTCAGGATACCTCCTTATCCAGAAAGCCTGGAAGTCAGGAAAGAAATTGAAAAACACATCAATGAACTCCTGGACATGGATGTCATCAGAAAGATTGGACATAATGAGATAGTGGAAATCACCACTCCTGTCCTAATCACCTGGCATGATGGCAAGTCTAGACTGTGTGGAGACCTCAGAGCTCTGAATAACTACACAAAAGCAGAAAGGTACCCTATACCCAGGATACGTCATGCCTTGGATAAGTTGGCAAAAGCCAAATACATAACCAAAATGGATTGTATGAAAGGCTTCCACCAAAATGGAGTTAAACCAAACTCCATGAGCTTACTCAGAATAATATTCCATATGGGAATATATGAGTATACCAGGATGCCATTTGGAATAAAAAATGCACCAGCCCACTTTCAAAGGATGATGGACACAACATTTCAAGAAGTAATATTGGAAGGCTGGATGGTGGCATATATTGATGATATCATTGTATACTCAGAGACATGGGAAGAACATGTACAATACATAGACAGGGTTTTAAGTAAATGTACACCCATCAATCTGAAGATTTCACTGAAAAAGTGTAATCTTGGCCAACAAGAGCTACTAGCTCTAGGACATAAAGTCTCAGGTCTTAGTCTGGCGATTGACCAGAATAAAGTAGCAGCAGTACTGCAAAATCCAGTACCAAAGAGCATCAAACAGATTCAATCTTTCCTTGTGTTTGTTAGATACTATAAAAACCACATCAAAACTTTTGCACAAATAACTAGTAGTTTATATAAGTTATGTTCAAAAGATGTAGTTTTTGAAATTACGAAAGGAAAGAAGGGATGCATATGAGAGTATCAAACATGAACTCACAAATGCACCTGTACTCATCTTGCCTGATTTTGAACTACCATTCAAGTTATATATAGATGCAGCATGTAGCCAAGGCTTAGGAGCAGCCTTTCACCAAAGAAAAATTGTGGATGGTAAACCAAGAGAGGGAGTAATATGTTACATCTCTAGGCAACTGAAAGGTTCAGAGGCCAGGTATGGGGCCACCCAGACTGAATGTCTATGTCTAGTCTGGGCTCTAGAAAAACTCAATTATTATCTGGAGGGTGCAGTCTTTGAAGTCTACACAGACTGCATATCCTTGAAGTCTTTACTGAACATGAAGACTAAAAATAGACACATGCTGAGATGGCAAATAGCCATCCAGGAGTATAGAGGGAACATGACCATCATATACAA
Organism: Austropuccinia psidii; assembly: GCA_023105745.1. Classification (NCBI taxonomy): domain Eukaryota; kingdom Fungi; phylum Basidiomycota; class Pucciniomycetes; order Pucciniales; family Sphaerophragmiaceae; genus Austropuccinia; species Austropuccinia psidii. Next base: position 6,941,007 of record JALGQZ010000010.1, on the reverse strand, counting down.
AGAAGGCAAAAGTCTTACCAATGCAAATGGCCTTAGCAAATGGCCACTGGATAATGTCAAGAGCAATCCAGCTTATGACCCTGAAGTTGCAGCAAAGATCCCTGTCCATTTCATGGAAATAGATAGGAGGAGGACCTTCAGATTTTCTGAATGCGCACCAGAAGGTGGTACCCTTGACAGTGGAAACACTGATTCAGAAGGAAAAGAAACTCCCATATTGGGAATAAGTTCCTCAGAACTGCACAATGACTTTTTTAGTGCAGTACTGAAGTCTTATGCCAAACACAAACAGTGTGGCATATTACTACAACTCCTTCAATAAAAGTACAGGAGTCCAGAACTGGAATAGCAGCTGGAAGAACCCTGGTTGAGGGCCTATAAGGATAACAGGTTCTTCCTTATAGATAGCCTGCTCTACCACAAAGAAAAACACACAAGTGCACTCACAGTGATAGACAGGGACCACATCTCTCTGATCCTGCAGGAATGCCATGAATGGCCCTATATGGGAAACATGAGTGAAGACAGGACTGAAGAGAGGGTAGCAAGCACAGATTGGTGGCCCAAGTGGGAACAAGAGTTGAGTGAATACATCAACACTTGTGAAATATTCCAAAAGTCAAATAGAAAACAAGAAAAAATGTATGGGTTAATTCAACATATAGAGGAACCCAAGCACCCATGGGAGACCATCAATATGGACTTGGTCACAAGACTTGTCCCAGGAGGCAAAGAAAACTACAATTCCTGCCTGATCATAGGTGATAGGTTCAGCAAGAGCATGAGGTGTCTACCATGCCATAAAGAGGACACAGCCATGGATACTGCTCTGTTATTCTGGAATAAAATCATATCCACATGTGGAGTCCCTAGGATAATCATTAGCGATAGGGACCCAAAATTCACATCTGAATTTTGGACCAACTTATATGACATGCTTGGCACCAAGCTTGCATTCCCCACAGCTTACCATCCACAAACAGATGGCCTAGCTGAAAGGATGATCCATAAAATGTAAGACATCCTTAGAAGTTTCTGTGCCTATGGCATGGAACACAAGGACCATGAGGGATACACCCATGACTGGGTTACCCTTCTACCAGCTGTCCAACTGGCTTATAATACAAGTCAGCACTCTACCACAGGAAAAACACCTGCAGTGGTAGAGAAAGGGTGGAATCCCCTGTTTCCTGTGGATCACTTGAAGAAAAATCTTCTGACCATCCACCCCACAGCTAAAGACTTCCATAATATGTGGAAGAGGGCTTGTGACACAGCTGCCAAATGCATAGCTGAGGCAAAAGGAGAAGACACACATGGAACCTGACTTTAAGGAAGGGGACCAAGTGCTAGTGTCCACACTGAAGATTAATAACATTAAAGGACCTAAGAAAATGTGAGACTCATTTGTAGGGCCCTTCAGTATCATTAAATTGATAGGGAAGAATGCAGTGGAAGTCAAACTTACATAGGAATTTTCCAGGAAGCACCCAGTCTTTCCAGTGAGTTTGGTCAAGCCATACTTCCAAACAGAGGAGGACAAATTCCCTGCAAGGAAGAAGAACGCCACATCACCTGATATAGTTGAAGTGGAGGACTCCCCTGGACCTGTGAGTAAAATCATCAGGGCCAGGAAGATCAGACTTAATGGGAAGGATCAAAGACAATACTTAGTCAGATTCAAGAACCAAACAGCTGATAAAGACAAATGGTTGGCAGAAGATGCCATACCAGATGGGAACCTTCATTTAAGGAGATTCAGAGCCTCTAGGAGGACTGAAAAGTCTCATCAATGATGAGCCTTTTTTGGAGGGAGGGTATGTCAGCCTGTGACTCAAAACCAGAGCACAAGCATGACAGCCAAAATACCATAAACCAATGGTATAGCCAAGATACCACCAAAACATGGAGCTGATCCAAATTAGCTCTAAAGGTATTAAAGTAAGAAGGAAACCAACCCCTTTCTGAATATAGAAGTCCCATCACCATAGGAAAAAGAATAACAAAGTTATTCCTGCTCAAAGTTGTTGCTGAGCATAAACGTTAATTTTCACCTCCCATCTAAAATCCAGAAGGAGAGGCTTAACCCCATCAAATGGGTATTAAGAATGGATCTCTAATCCAGGCCTTTCCAATTGTACTAGCCAAACTGAGCTAGCACCAGTATTACTTGAGTTATGGCCAAATTCAGGCCAAATAAAGGTGAACAAAACATTCACCTCTCACCTAACTTTTGCAGTTTTGGCTTGTGATACCTGAAGTGGGGTCTTTTTGGAAAGAGCACAATCAGTGCTATTTCATGGTGTTATCCATTTCCACATAGCTCAATTAGAACAAAAGCTATGGGGAAAATAAGCCCAATACAGCTTTTTGCCTAAACCACGCAAATGTACAAAACTCTTGTACATGGCATAACTTTGCCATATTGAATGATACCCATATCAAATGAGATACCATTGTGCAGAGAACATACAGGGCTACACTCTAAACCAATTTTGAGGTTGATATCTCAATAATTAACAAAGTTATGGCTGTTTTAAGGTCAGATTCCCACCTGCTGTCATATACAGCCTTACCATGGGATAATGTCCCATAATCATGGATATGAGGTGTCAAATAGACTCAGGAGCTTGTCTTTCCTCAAATACCTCATATTTCAGTCAAAACTGGGGTCTCATAAAGTTTCTGTACAGCATTCTATGCGTCATACATGTCAGAATCAGGCTGAGGTCCCCAGATGAAAATTTTCACCCTGTATTGGTGAAAACTGCCCAGATGTGGCTTCAAAGCCACATCTGAGCCCAATACAAACTATACAGGACTTTGCAAACCACAAGCTTGTCTCAGAGAGTGAAAAAATCTTCACTCCCTCTACATGGAAAGGTCTAGCACCCTTTCCACCCCATTTCAGGATAAAAAGGAGGCTTTTCACAGTCAGAATTGCTTTCCTCATCCTGCTCTTGAATTCCTACATAGTACAACTGGCAAAAACAGCTATACTCCTGGAGAATAATCAGGTATACTCTTAATTCAGAAGTATTGTAGTCTTTATTATTGTAATCCAACAGGTAAAGCTGCACCCAGGGCTTTCAATAATGCTCACCACCACTATACTAGTATATTAAAGCCCTTTTATTTTAAATTGAATCAATTATTATCATTATTACTATCATCAAAAATCTTTATAAGACATTTTTACCATGTCACAGTCATTGTTAAAGCTTGTAAACACCATTATACATCTTTATCATAGACTCAGCCTGACAATTTACAAATTTGTTTCCCCCATTGCTAATAATTTTTTGTACATTTCTTTCTGTTCTGTTCTCCACGTTTTTGATCATTTCAATTAGGTGATTGGTTGCATTGCTTTTGTTTTCTAACAATGTTATCCAAGAAAATCCCGTGCCATTATCAACCACAACTAGTACATAACTAGCACCTCCTCTTGACTTTGGAGATATTGGACCCATCAAATCGACCAACATCTTGACCAATGGTTTGTTTGTGTGGTCTGTTACTGTTCTTAAGGAATTTTTCATGCTCTTTGCGAGCTTTCATTATTCACAATCACCCACCTTACCATGGTGCCTTAATTTCTTGTGTTCACTTATAAATGATTTTTTGTTGTTGAGTTGTAAGTGTAACAGGCCATTCCTAATTTCTCCTTCTAGTATGACCTTACTATCCTTCCTAACACTGAAGGTCTTGTTGCTTTCCTTTTTCAAATCTCCTCCTTGCTTCCATATTTGCAACAAAGAAACTAAGTTATATGGTAACTTCGGTACTAATAATGCATTATTAAAGGTTATGATTTTATTATTATTCCTTTTTATAAGTCCCTCTTCCTTCAATTGGCATTTTTAATCCTTCTTGTCCTGTTTGTACTTCACCACTTGCATCTTCTAGATTCACAAAATCGCTTTTATCTGTGAACATGTGGTCATTAGCTCCTGAATCCAGGATGGTTGGCTTCGCTGTATCAACCATGAATGCTTCTTTGCAAAGGTGAAGAGCTACAAAGGCAATGCTTTCTTCTTCTGCTTCATTTTCCTTCTCAGCTAATTTTGCTTTTACTGTTTTATTATTATTATACTGATTGTTATATTTTGTTTTACTTCTACAGTTTCTGGCTAAGTGTCCAATTTTCCCACACACATAACATGTGAACTGTTTTGGTTCATTTCTTTTGGACTGCATTTGAGTTTCTTCGTTTTCATTTGTTTTCCCAAACTGAGCTTGGTTGGATTCCAGATATGATATAATTCCTTCTATACGCAGATAATTATCACCGTGAGTTATCACTCTTACTAGTGATTTGTATTTATTTGGAAGTGAACTAATTGCTATTCTTGCTATTAGATCATTATCAACTGATGCTCCTGCTAACTGTATCTTTCTTGTTGACTCTCTTACATCTTCTATCCATTGATCTAGGTTTTTGAATTTGAGATCTAAGAACTGGTCCAATGCTGCTCTTTTTGCTTGAATATTACTTCTGAAGCATTTTCCTTTAAGAATTGTCCAAAGTGCTTTTCCCTCCCCTTCTTCCTCTGGTTTTATCTTGTTGCTTATTAATGAAGCTATATTTTCCTCTATATATCTCATTAATAAACAATTAGATTTTTCTTATTTCTCTTCAATATCTTCCTTGTTGGGTCCTTCAATGTATTTGAGACATCTAAGACTCCTTAGCTCTGATCTCATAGATAGATTCCAAGCTACGTAGTTTTTTTATTGAGAATTATTCTACAAGACTTGTTTTTTTCCTTTTTTTTTATAAGTATGACTTTATATTAAAAAAAGGCTAATAATTATTTCTAATTCTTTAAATTGTTAATTCATTTCTCTACAACAACTCTTTTTACAACAGCGTGCGCCAAAACATCTTTTTATACAAAATACTATACAACGTGGGTAACTTTTCTTTTGTTGGTATCAATAAATTCTTATTAATAATTAGTCGACCTCTTAACTTAGGATATTTCGTTATTCCTCTATCTACATAATCTATTTTCATTTTTCAGCTGATTTGCTTTTTATTAGCCAAACTAACCTCTTTGTTAATTGTCCTTTTTATTATTTTGTCTATTAGTTTCAAATAGTTCTTCATCTTCTTCTTATTGTTATTGATGAATTTGGATATTTCTTCATTATTATTTGTTCCTTCAAAATTGTAGACAATTACTGAATACTGTTATAATAACTAGTAGTTTATAGCAATCAAAAGAAATAATTAAACAATTGATCATTTGATTGTGGTCATAGCAAATTCATTTATTATATTTCATAAGAATAGTCATAGTACTGTTGATTAGTAGTAATATTGGCAACATCTTCATAGACAAATCTTTCATATTATCATAAGAATTTAAGTGTGCCAATGAATATGTATGAAGAAAAAAATAAAGGTGAGAAAGCATAGGGAGTGAGAAGAAAGGGGAAGGACAAACAGTTAGTGGCTTTTTCAGTTCAAGTCTAGTATTGTCATATTCTGTTGGTGGAAAATCCCTTTTAACCTATAACTAGGCTGGTGAGCTCACTTATCTGGGTCCAATAAGGCATAAAGATCATAGTGGGGCTTTATAATATAGTTATCAAATTATTCCACATCCAGCTTGTTGTATTTTCCCACATCAATGTCCAGCCCTACACCTACATAAAGTAAAAGGGATATTGGGGATACTACAGTTTTTCAAGGCATGCAAAAGAATCATATATATATATATATATATATATTTGTGTATTGTCATTTTATACATGTTTTTCTTGTAGTGGCTTAAGAGTTGGCGGGAATTTATTGGTTGTAGTACTAAGGCATTAACTACTATCTTCTTCCTCAGAAATACTGTTTCTAAGAAGCGTTAATATTGTTGAATCCCGTGTGCCGACCTGTGGTTTCCTGTCAAAGGCCCAGCAGCAGATTGCAACAAATATTTTTTCAAATATCCCCTTTTTATATTCTCTTTTATGAATTATAAGCCTTTTGAATCTCATGGGTAGCGGCACACGTAATCTATACAAGCTTCTATACAATTTATACAGAGTACTGTTACCACCTACCGCCAAAGTGCGCCAGATTCCACCAATAGAATTGGTGCCCCTTCATCACACCAGGTAATGCAGTAGTGTAAGTGATTCATTATACGTGAAATACATATTCCTCTAGGTCGAGGTCCCCCTTTGGTGGCTTTTATTTTGTCAGGTTAATTTTCTAGCTTTTGGGTATATTATAGCCACCCACCCTGTTGATAGTATCTCATAGGTTCATCCACGCCCTTCCCATATTGAACTTGGCAGTCCAACCTTTTATTTCAAGTCAAAACAACATACCATGCTTAAAAAAATCCTATATTATCAATTTCTCATCCTCAAATTCTGTGTTTACCCTTGTTTCGCTGAAACTGTATTCACAGACGTATCCTGTGGGAATGCCTTTGGAACCCAAGTTCTTCCACAACGAAACGGGAAAGAAATGGTTTGTGAGTAATGTTTCATGTATTCGATCATGAATCCACGCAGGTTCTTTTCCTCATGCTTCCTAAGCGAATCATTTCGATAGCTTGTACTTCTTATGGAAATCAACCCATGATGTGTGTAAAAACCACATGCGCTCTCCCTAGTAAGTATCCTCATAATTGTAGATAGAACATGCAGGAACATACAGGAACATGTAGGATAACCAAAACACCTACTGATTTAACATCTTGATAGTCTTCGAATCTTGTGTCCTCTACTCCAAAGGCCGTGTGGAGAGCCGAGACTCAGTGAGTCCTCGAGCTTTTCAAGCATATAACAACTGCGGTCTACTTGGTAAGCTAAGTGACTTACGCTTAAAGCTCTTTTCATCTATTTCTGAACAATCCTTTCTTTAGATGTCTGGAAAGGGGCCGATATCTTTGGTCGTCCAAAAAAGCCTCATTACACCTGCGAATGGAGTAAAGAAACAGATCCAAACAACAAGAGACCCCGTAAGTAGTTAATGTTTTCTTAACAAATCAAAATTCATTGCTAAATCAAATCTAATCTTTGGTACCCTATACCTAGATTGTAAGACATGTTATGCAGCACAATATACGCCTTTTGAGTATGGTCTGTGTCCAGAGAAACCTCATGTCAAGGAATAATTCCGTTATATGTATATATTCTCAGCGTGTCGAAAATCTGGGATAACAAATAGTTCTTGGATGACATTATGAAAATTACGCGGATACAAAAACCAACCTGATGCGAATTTTCATTTTTTATCAAATTCACGCATAAGGAGAATCTGTTATGAATAGATGAGAATCATCTCGGCTATTGACTATGTTGGCATTATCTATCCATCTCTGATAGGGCACTCAGAGAATAAATATAAACTGTCGTGTCTTAGACTAACCGAATCATGATGGGGAAATGAGAGGATGACTAACCGTTGGGTCTGTCAACGGTATATAAAGAACATAATCATCGACTTGAGTTACGAAAATCATAAAATCTATTTTATCAATTATTCCACTTTGTAACTTAGCTGAATACTATCAAACCTAATACTCGTACGGACTATTCTGGAGGAGTATAGGTATAGTTAATTATTCCATCTCATTACGTAGTTCTTACCAACTGACATTAAATCTGTCAGTACAGAGTAATAGGTGTTTTATTGTTATTGGTTTCTTATCAAATCATGAGACAATCAAGGAGTTTCCCCTTAGGTACATTTTTAACTTAACAATGTCATGCTACAAAGAATACTGTACTTATCATCTGCTTTAGTATTACTAACTACTGGTTTCGTAAATATCATAGCAATTATAAGACTGTTAACACCCACTCATTGCATGGTAGCGAGAGTTAGTTGTATAATTGCTTGATATATTTGTGAAACCAGAGTTAGAATACACTCACATCTAGGTCAATGCCCGAAGTCCCGTTAGACGTCAATAATGCCTCCTCCAATGAGGAGGTAATCAAGGCTAGGATGACAAAACTCACACGTACAAACTGGGTACAGTGGAGTTGTCAGTTCGAGAACTACCTAATCAGTAAAGGCATGGACGATCTATTAGACCCCACATCTGAAGATGTGAAAAAGACTACCAAATTCAGGAAAAGAAATGGTGGAGCCCTTACCCTGCTATGGTCCAGTGTGAGCACCGAGTTTGAAGGGGTGCTCTTAAACAATAAGACATCTTTTTACAATTGCTGGGTCGGCTTAGGGAACTGCTGTGGAAAGCACTCAGTGGTTGTTATCTGCCGGACGCTTCACAAACTTGTGAATCTAAGATATGAGCCTGGTTCTTCCTTAGAAAAACATGTTGATGAATTCCACAAGATACATGCCAGCTATCTATCCATCTCAGCCGACTCCTCAATCAGTATGAGCCTATCGTCAAGTATGGCCGCAGCATTTTTTCTTCAAAGTCTTGATAATGATAAGGAATTAAGTAGTTTATGTCAGACCTTGTATGACATTAAACCCTTTAATATGAACACCATTACCGACAGAGTGTCAATAGAACACTCGCGACGACAAACAACTTATGATCAGGCACTGTTGTTTGACAAAAACAAACAAGCCGAAGCGTCAAAATCCAAAGAAAACAATCAAGCGGAAGGTGGACGTAAAAAGAAGGGCTCTAAGGACAAAAGGAAAGGAAAAAATAATGGTCAGGGGACAGGGAGGAATACTGCCCAGGAACTAGACACAAAAAAACAAATAGAAAGAATTGAGCAACTATTAGAAAAACTCCAATCTGCCAACTTGACCTCACTGAATGCTGCATCAGACTCAAAAGAACTCAATCGCCTACCAGAGTCAGATTCTGAAGCATTCATATTTGATGAAGTCAATGCAATGATTGGGAAAAACATCAACGACTAATATACCTTGACTCTGGAGCTGGCAGAACCGTTGTAAATGACTTAACTCTACTAGATAATCCCACTCCGGTCCTCAAACACATCAATACCTTCTCAAATGCAGTCAGAGTTACTCACCAGGGAACCTTAGTATTTAAGGGCGTCAAGCTTTACCCTGTCTACTATGTCCCCAACGGTCCTGTCAACCTTCTATCTGTCTCACAGCTAGTTGATCATGGCATGAAGCTAGTGTCCAAATCAAATATGTTCGTAATCAAGTATGACAATCGAATCGTCGACACGTTTCACCGACAAGGCAATCTTTTCGCTTCAAGATTACCAATGACTTCGAACTTGGTCTACACCCTACCTACCTCCAATCTTGACTGGCACTTGGCACTAGGCCACCCCTCCGACTCATATATACGCTTCCTGCTCAAGGAACGCAAGATAAAAGGAAGATTCACTCAGTCGTCAGACTGCCCAGTATGTCAACTAGCTAAGATTAAAAACCGTCCTCATTCTCAGACCCTGCCATGTGCTAATGCACCTTTTTCAAAAATTCACATGGATACCTTGCAGATCAATCCTCCAACTCGCAAGGGTCACAAATATGTGCTGGTCCTTATTGATGACTACACTCGCTTTAACAGAATATATCTGATATCCAAAAAATGTCAGGCAGAGGGACACATCAAGTTGTTTCTAATGGAGATTAAAAACAAACTCAATATTACTCCAGCATACCTCCACACAGATTGCGGAGGAGAATTTAGTTCCAAACTATTTATTGACTTTCTCACCAGTCATGGAATCTCCCTTGAACGAGGTCCCCCTGAGTCACCTCAGACCAATGGCGTTGCCAAGCGATTCAACCAAATGCTTTTATCTAAAATAAGGTGTCTCCTGGGACAGTCAAACATACCTGTTTCCTACTGGGATGAAGCCGCAAACCATGCTTCTTTACTCCTAAACCTGCTTCCGCACAAGCATCTAATGATGAAAACGCCTGCATGCGTACTGAACAGCAAGCACTGCCTCATTGAACCAGAGGTTAACCTTGAAAAACTCATTCCTTTTGGTATAAAAGTGACTTCAAGGATCCCCAACCCGGTGTCAAAGATTGAGCCTAGAGGCGAAGTACTGAGAGCACTGACATTTGAAAAGTACTCTGACGGTATGCGACTCCTGAACCTTGAGACAGGAAAGATAAAGGTATCTCGCGATTATGCAGTAACAGCGAATAACCCTACCCTGTCCATGAATCAACCAGAACCGCTGCTCCCAAGCGGCCCCTCCTTAAAAATCAAGCTGCGACTCCCTCGTTCTCAACTGACTGATCTGCCAGTTCAATCACCAGCTGAACAACCATCCAACAGCATGTTTCAGCCACCTGTTCCAAGTCCTTGCCAAAACATAGGGAGACCTGAATTGTCAAAGAATTATGAATAGGTCCCATATTATAAGGAAGCACCAAAGAATATCTCAAGTCCAATCAACACAGAAAATATTATCACTGGTAAAAGAAACATCGCCAACAGAGATAGCCTCCTACTTGCAGATGTAGTTCCCTACTCAAAAGCAGTAACCGATCCAATAGAAGCACCAGAATGGAAAAAAGCAATGGATGCGGAGTATCAATAACTCACCTCTCATGCGACAGGTGATCTGGTCCCATACCCCCCCAAACCTGAAAAAGTAATAGGGGGTATGTGGAGACTGACCCAAAAACGGAACAAGCATGGAGAAGTATATCAATACAAGGCCCAATGGGTAGTGCTAGGTAATCATCAGGAACACATGTTGCACTACTATGATACCTGGGCCTCAGTCAGACAAAATGAGACATTCAAAATCATGTTGACATTAGCAGTAAATTTTAACTACATCCCCTATCAATTCGATATTGAGACAGCGTTCTTGCATGGTGAAATGGACGCACTTGTTTATGTGAAACAGGTTAAAGGGTATGAAGTAAAGGGCAAGGAAGGTTGGGTTTGGCGATTGCGTAAATAACTCTATGGTACCAAACAGGCCCCACATATGTGGAAGGCAAAGTTCACAACCACTCTCAACGGACTTGGGATGGTGAGTGCACAGTCCAACGAGTCATTATTTACCAATAATGATAAGTCACTACTACTTCACATCCACGTTGACGATGGCTTCCTGATCAGTAAATCAGAAGATACCATTGTTACCTTCTTAAACAAACTTAATTCTATTCTCAAATTAAAATACAAGAAGAGACCTACTCAGCACCTAGGTTACAATCTTGAATGGAGTAAGAACAAGGTGAAGATTAATCAAACCGACTTGATTGTGAAGCTTCTTAGACAGTTTGAAATGCAAGACTGTAAGTCAGTAAAGACTCCTTGCAATGGCAACTTCCTCAATGAAATAAACTCAAACCTATTGGACAATGCCATTCAAGTAACCTCATTCCAACAAGCTATTGGAAGTATTAACTATCTTGCTCATCACACCAGACCGGACGTGATGTTTACTATCAATCAGCTCTCCAGGTACTCAATCAGTCCTAATCAATGTCATTGGAATGCCCTGAAGCACCTACTCCGGTATCTGAACGGAACAAAGGACAAGAGCCTAGTGTATGAACAACAGCCAATCAAGGAAACCTTAACAGGCTGGGCTGACGCAGACTACGCAAACAATAAAGAAGAAAGAAAGTCCGTCTCTGGATATGTGATCCTAGCCTTCAGTAATCCAATATGCTGGTTGAGTAAAAAGCAATCAGTGGTAGCCCAATCCACCACAGAGGCCGAGTACATTGCTATGAATGTCTGCTCAAAACAGCTTTGATGGCTTACCTTTGTGCTCAACGATTTAGGACATACTTCACTTCAGCCAGTCCTTGTTAACGACAACTCAGGAGCAGTAACCATCTCCAAACAGGCTTCGCTGAATGCTAACACTAAGCATATAGAGGTAAGATATCAGTATGTTCGAGATTGTGTAATGAAGAATCTAATTAAGGTGGTTCAAGTCTCAACCAATGAGATGATAGCTGATATACTCACAAAACCCCTTGGGGTAGTCAAGCTTCAGGAGGTATACAAGCAATTACACCTTGAGGATTCTGGAGGAGTGTTATGAATAGATGAGAATCATCTCGGCTATTGACTATGTTGGCATTATCTATCCATCTCTGATAGGGCACTCAGAGAATAAATATAAACTGTTGTGTCTTAGACTAACCGAATCATGATGTGGAAATGAGAGGATGACTAACCGTTGGGTCTGTCAACGGTATCTAAAGAATATAATCATCAACTTGAGTTACAAAAATCATAAAATCTATTTTATCAATTATTCCACTTTGTAACTTAGCTGAATACTATCAAACCTAATACTTGTACGCACTGTTCTGGAGGAGTATAGGTATAGTTAATTATTCCATCTCATTACGTAGTTCTTACCAACTGACATAAAATCTGTCAGTACAGAGTAATAGGTGTTTTATTGTTATTGGTTTCTTATCAAATCATTAGACAATCAAGTAGTTTCCCCTTAGGTACATTTTTAACTTAACAATGTCATGCTACAAAGAATACTGTACTTATCATCTGCTTTAGTATTACTAACTACTGGTTTTGTAAATGTGAGCCTTAGAGGTAATTTCATATACCCAAAAGACCACAAATATAAAAAATAACATATTAATATAAATAAAATAAATTTATTTATATTATTAAAATAAAAATCAAAATATAAATATAAAATTATATTAAAAATAAAAAATTAATTACAATTTAAAAATAAAAAATACATTAAATTTTGTAAGTATAAAATTACTTTTATACTTGAAAAAATTAAGTAAAAATAAAATTTTTACAAAATTGTGAAAAAATAAATAAATTTGGAAAAAAGTTATATAAAAATTATCATAACTTTTTATCCAATAAATAAACACATAAAATTTATTTCACCATTGGATTCCTCATAAAAAATCAGGTGGGGTCACCTCTGAGTGAAATTCTTGTAACTCAACTCTAAATAAGCTTAAATTAAGTTTTTAGTATTTCCAATACAAAAGTTGAAAATCCTCAAAACCTTAATTTAATTCACACCACATGTGGTGTTAACCATCAATTTTTGTGTTAAAATTGAGGTGTTGTGTTTAGTTTAGAAGTTATGAGGAATTGAAGTATTTTCAATTGAATTCAATTGAAATGTCAAAATGTGCGCGTGTATTACATAAGTGAACTTTGATTTACATATGAGGTATCAATTATTACTGTATTGTACTGTACAATTGAATTGAATCACATATATAAATTATAAGTATAATACATGATGAGGAATTAAAGGAAAAATAAATTGGAAAGATTAAATTTGGGGGGGAAAAGGAACTCCAGCTCTAAGGGGGAGCTAGACCCCCAAATTCCTTGCTGACAGGCGTGAGATGTCAAAATTCACGCAAAAGTTCATCACTTTTGGCCTGGAATTGAGTTACAGGGTCTGTGAACTCAATTGATGATGAGGTTTTGATACCAACTGGGGTAGTTTTAGCTGTTGCCAAGAGGGTAAAACTACCCTTAAGATAAAACAATCATAGTAAAAACAGTTTTAACTGGTTTCTACGCCTCTGACACACATTCTGACGTGTTTTGAAGGCTCTAGGCCTGGTATTGCTATAGTAATGGCTGATTTAAGGGTCTAAAATGGCTAAAAATGGCTAAAAATGGCTTAAACCAGCCCTTTTTTGGTCTAAACCAGGGTTCAATGATGCCATAATTGGCTTTTCTGTTGTCAGACTGTTTTTCACGACTGACAAGAGTAAATTTTACTTTTGGAGTAAGAGAATTGATGGCTATAAAAGAATGTCTTCTTTGCCCCACTTTTCTCTTCATGTTAGAATCTTTTTCCTTTTATTAATTAGTTTAAAACTGTTAAACCAATCAATAAAAGATTCCAACCACCCTTTTTAAATCATTTTGAACCTTTTAACCACGTGAAAAAATCATTATAATCATTGTTTGTAACTCTTATAATCATTTTTACCCCTGAACCACCCCAAAAGTGAATTAAAGCATCTTTCATCACTGTAAACTTTGTCACTTTGTTTCCAAATTCACTCTGGTCACTTTTGGGCGTGTTTTCTCTCTAATATTCTTTTTAAAGACTCTGTTCTTTAATTAATTGCTTGCAGTTCTTTGCTCAATTAATTCCAATTGAAATTGCTCTTGAAGAAATTTCTTTTGTAGCCTTAAAATATCTCTTGTAGAATATTTTTTGGATAAATTTTTATTGTTGGTAAAACAATAAATATTTATAATATTATTGTTTTATACTAATAAAGTTATAAACAATAAAATTGGCGTGTTTTCTCTTAAAAATAATATTTCATACTATTTTTAACTGAATTTTACCTTATACAAATTTTGAGGACAGGAAAAGTACTTGATTTTTAATCAATGTTTCATATCCACACCTTACAGTAAATATCATAGCAATTATAAGACTGTTAACACCTACTCATTGCAGAATCGTGAAATGTGGTACACATTGGAGCTTTGCACTTTGTTGGTAGGCGTCCTCTTGGCTTATAGCTCTGTGCAATGTTGCAGCTCCCAACACATCCTAACAATACCCAATATTTCCCACCAAAGACTCGATCTCTAAGGAGATAGTAAATCATTAAAATTTGAGTTTTGTTTTGAATAAAGGCTTTGACCCAATACATTGTGAGCCCTAATACTGGGCGATAGCTATAATACGCAAAATTTAACCTCAATCGCTTCAATATTTAAGAATATTTTCAAAAAAATTGCCAGTTTGCCGCGATGGAGCAGTTCATCATCAAGATAAAATTCTAATAATTATGACCGCAAATTCCCCGTCAGTCTCATGGTTTAAGACTATAAAAGCTAATTTGCCCTAAAGTAATCCAACTTAAAAGAGAATACACTCTTCCTCCATGGGTGATGAGCCTAACCGTCTGGTCTGTTTGAACGTGGAAAGGCAAACCTTTGCGCCGAATACAAAAGATTCTTCATCATGATCCAAAGTCCTCAGTCAAATATCAAGCTCCAAGCACATATAAGAACATGATTTCAATTGGAACCTATAGTTTTTTAAACATTGATCTCGCGTAATAGACTTAAAAGAATCCATTCTTCTCCTGTTTCCTTCTCATTCTTTATTGCCTTCTTTATTTATGTGCTAGAGGTTTGCTACTGGTCAGCCAGTTCTTTTATGATTGTAGTTATGTACCATTAGGTTATAGATTGTCATAATCTGCCACTATTGTCGTTGTCTTAATTACATTTCTTAAAAATTAAATAGAGATTGAAATACGAGGTGCCAAGATCACCTTTTTTAACAACTGAACTTAACGCCATGGTAGCTGTTGTATATAGATACTCTATTGTACTGGACAAAACTACAAGGAAAACTATGTTGTTACTGAGGATATTTAGGACAAAATAAGCGTAAACTGTTTTAAAAGAGAAAATCATCTTGTAAATAATGTGTAATTTTGATTGATTAAGTATAACCATCTTAGAGTGTCTTTAGAACTCAATACAATATATGCTAAAAAGTAGGCTTAGACTTGATTTCAAAGCCAATGGGGCACAGAACAAGAGACAACTGTTTTTAGGCTTGCCAATGAAATAAATAGAGACCAGTAGTTGAATTTAGATAGAAACAAATCAGATTATTCATTTATCTCTTCTGTATTTAAGTATATTACAGCCATTAACTACTATACCAATCAACTTGATACTTTTACAAATTGTTGTGGAGGAATATAGGCACTAACATATTGCATTCCTTGTACAGCTACTTTAGAGTAACTATTGATGTTTCTCTATATATGAAGTTCTGGGTAAAACTACTCTTTCTGGTGGTATCATTGTTATTACACACTATAATTAACTAGAAGAACAGGTTGGAAGCCCAAATTTCAGCCCTTATGTATTTGGTTCACAATTTTCCAAGATATTGAAGCATGAATAGAAAATATTCAATAATCTCTTACTTATCACAAGATATATCTACATACATTTTTAGTTATGGTAGTTGCTGGTGCTGGACCCACTGCACCCACCAACAGTCCTAAAATATGTTGGGTCTGTGATAGACCCATATAAAATTGAACATAGGTGTAAGGTTTGTCTATGAAACTCTTAATAATAGTAACAATATCAAGAGTACTATGAATTTCCTCAGTAGAAAAAGATAATATAGTAAAATATTATAACCACAAATTTAAATATAATTATCAAAAATAAATTTAATTATTCTTATATAAAATAATAATAATAAGAATATATTAAGGGTGTTGGTAAACACACGTAAGCTTTTAGTAAAAACATGTAAGCCCTTACGTGTTTTTACTAAATATTTTAAGGCCAAAAATGACAATAACAATGCCATTGATGGAATTTTTAAGGCTATGAATGCCATTACAAATGCCATTTATGGAATTGGTAAGGCTATAAATGACATTAATAATGCCATAAATGGCCTTAATGGCCTCAAAAGTGCCATTCATGGCATTGTTAATGTCATTTATAGCCTTAAAATTTCCATAACTGGCATTTTAATGTCATTTGTGGCCTTAACAATGCCATAAATGGCATTAATGGCCTTCAAAATACCATAAATGGCATTAACAATTCCATTGATGGAATGAATAATGCCCTTTATTGCATTTATAATGCCATTAATGGCCTTAGAAATGCCATAAATAGCCTTATTTCATTTAAAAACCACCCCTTATGTCTTTTTAACATATAATTAGGTGTTTTTACCATAAATTGGTAAAAACACGTAAGTTTTTAGTAAAAACACGTAAGGGCTTACGTGTGTTTACCAACACCCTATATTAATTATAGTAAATTATAACTATTCTATTATTGTTATACTCACTGAAAATTATAAAAATAAGAAGTGTAAAGCTCTTAATGAGACAATTACATGTAGAAAATATAAATATTTAACCACTTATAAATAGTATATAAATATTGTTCATAAAAGAATTAAAACACACACTGTGCAGAAATAATTCTTATAGAAAAATTCTATATAAAAGAACTAATAATAGATAAAAAAGAAATAAATTTTAGAGAAAAATTACTTATAATATCTATTTAATACAACAAGTCTGTAAGATTTGACTATGAAACTGATGATAATATTACTATTAATCAGCAGTACTATGTCTGTTCTTATGAAATATAATAATGAAGAATTATAATAACCACAATGAAATAACTCAAGAATTATTTCTTTCACTTTGTTAAACACTACTTGTGATTTTAACAGTGAGCAGTAATTGTCTACAAGAGTCAATTACAAGAAGAATTTAATAATAAAAACTTCTTTATTAAAATAATAAAATTATTTTAATATATAATTATCTTTTGCAAGAATAATTATAAAGATAATTCTTGAAGAAAGCTAATTTTAGAGAAAAACTTTAATAATTAAAGATAAAGACTCACTTATACTCCAAAGAACTTATTGAAACATATAAGTAGAGAAATTTGACATAGAATTGTGGGTTTAAGGGATCAAAAAATGATTTATAGCAGGATTGCAACACTATATAGTTGGATTATATGGTTTTGCGTCTTTCTGATTGATTCTGAAAGAATTAAAACACTTAAGAATAGCTTTAACTAATACTTACTTGTTGGTAACAATGATATAAATGAATAATAGGATGATTTTTATATGGAAAAACCAGCAAGAGGAGGCCTCTTTTAAGTCAACAATAGCTCACAGAGGCGTGCCATGAAGCAAACTGAAAAAAAATTAGTGAGAAAAAAATAAACCCTTTTGTATTATGGATTGCATCATCTGTTGTGATGTAAGATTATCATAATTACTCAATTGATGCTTTTAGGTGACTACCAACCCCAATATGTTGAAGAATAAAAGGAGGAACATCTGTAAATCTTCTTTTATCCCAAAATAATCATTTATTTCTCAAATTTATCAATGTTATTACAAATTTCATCACAGGTTGTAATTACTGTGAATTTTTGAAGATTCAGTGTTTCACATAGCATAGTCAAAGATGGACTATAAGTAAAACTTTGAATTTTACAAGTAAAACCATAATTCTTTTTGGTTTTACCATATGTAATACAGTTCTCTACTGGTCCTGAACGTTTCAGAGAAATTAATGAAGAAGTGTATTTTTAATGAATTGTTGAAGTTTTTACCTCATTTGTATGTAGAATTGCAAATATCAGCGCTTAACTGGTTGCTATGAGGTAAGTCAATGGATACAAGTCCAAAAAGGGTTTAATTACTCTTTTTTGGGTGTATCCATGGAAATTTATTAGGAATTGACATGGTTACAGGAGTCTAAGTAGCTCTTTACCTCCTTGGCATGTCAAAATATCAGGTTAGTTGCTATTTTCTTAAGATTTACTGTAGTTGTAACGTGGTAACCAAGTTCCCGAAGTGTTTTAGTTTACTAATTGAGCCAAGATCAGCCATGGATCCAAGCTTTGAAGCTGTCCACGCCTCAAAGGCCGCAGAAGCTGGGTACCCTGGCTCTCTTTGATGTCTCTTGTCCCCCTTGCCTATTTTTCATGTCAAAATAGAAAATTAAGCTTCAAGTGAGATATCCACTATGGGTGTACCAAAAGTCCATGTAAAAATACCATGATATTAAGTGTTCAAAGCATTCATAACACTATTCTTAGTGTATATGTAACATGGGATTTCTCACATTCCCATTATTTTGGCGTGAAATTAAGAAAAGCAAACATTTTCACGGATCTTTCATGTGGTATGAATGATGTGGAATTAAAGTATTTGCCAAATTACCACCTCAAAGAGTTAATTTGAGCTTTTCTGGAGCTACCCTAGGTGAACTTTTGTGTAGAATCCAAATCTGGCTTTAAATCCACGGATTTCCTTACTTAATAAAAGGTTATTCATCTTTTCTGAATTAAAAAATGATGAATTTTGGATATATGCATGACTTATGAGTTATGCATAATTCAAAATTTATTTTCAAGATAATTGTGGCCTATTTGGGTATGTAAAATATACCTCAAGGCTCACGAAGTCAAAGAACAACAGTTATTATATTAAATAATAATTATACGTTAAGAACACACCAAAAATCAACATTCTTAAACATAAAACAATTTTTTATAATAAAAATTATGATTAAAGAGTTTTTCACTGGAATTTTTTGGATTTTAAAAGATATTTTAAAGAAAATAATTTTATAAAATAAAATATATATTTTAGGTGATTACAACAATAATCTAATTTGTATGATTTTGATTCTTTAATTTAATATTTACAAAGAATAAAATGCTTAAGAAATATTTAATAATAAGATTTTATATATAATAAAACTTTACCTGTTTAAATGTATAATATGATTGGATTGATAATTGATTATGGACAAAAACAGTGATGAAAAGACTCTTTTTATGTCTACAGAGCAGCTCTCATGATTTATAATGGATATAGAGGGCATGCTCAGGTCAAAACTGAAAAACCATTCTTAAAAATACGGTTCTTAACTTAAGGTAAATTATTTTTCCATTCCAATTTAAAGATACCTGTATTATTCTTAACTCCAAGTAGCTTTAATCCTCATGTCAGTTGATTCTTTTACGTTTTAATATAAGATAAGCTTATTTATATTAAAGGTTATCAAATAAACAACTTATCAATAGAGGTCCAAGCAGAAATCTCTTAAACTCAATTTTTAATTAATTTTTAAAGAAATCTTAATTTTCCTGAAGTATAATTAAAATAGTAGATTTCGAGGCTAATTACCCAGGAAATCTGTTTAGAAAATATTCTAAAAATTTGATTTATATCTAGATAATATTAAATTGTTAGCTGTGTGAAATATTCAAGAAAATCCATTAAGAATTGAATTTTCAATGAATTTTTGAAGTTATTACTATTTTTCCACAGAAAATAGCAATACACACCAAACCTCAACTTTTAATAAGGTTTTAATGCTTGTAACCTCAAGGTTTTAAGCTTATTTAATCTTTGAATGGTCTCAAAACTTTGATTTTAAGACTGCATATTGGGATTTACCCTTTGGCATCTTGAAATTCCAGTCCAAATTGGGATAAAACCAGTTTAAACCTTAAGGTTGGATCAGAGTCTAATATTAAAGTTTAAATAAGGTTTAAAATCCTCCAATCCAGGTGGAAAACCTTAATTTAATCCTTTCAGATCCCAAAAGCTGCGTACCCCAGCTCTGTGTGGTCTTTTCCCTTTGTCCCACGTTTTTGAATGGACTTTTCCCTTTAATTTATTTAAAGTCACACTATGGCCTTAAACACTTTCAAATTGAGCTCACGCAGGATTTACACTCTGTATGGAACATCCTTAGCCAATTAAGTAAATATACACAACACATCAATTTTAACTGAAGTTTTAGTAAGTTTGCATAAATCTTATGCAATTTTAAATTTAAGCTTATTTAATATGAAATTTAACAATTTTTTAAAAAATGTTGAAAAAGTTACATTGGTACTGTGAGATTCTTAATTCTTCCAATAACATAAGAAATAAGCTTTTTTGGGTATAACACCCTATGAATGTACCCTTGGTTATTTTTAGTGTAGAATCTAAAAATGACATAATATTCATAACTTTTTTTATCCAAAAAAACTTATACTTATTTTTTATTTTTTTTATTTTAATTTAAATTGAGAAATCTGTTGAAGACTAAATCAGCTGGATATAAAATCATTTGTGCCCTTAAGGGTATGTTATACATACCTCACAGGCTCATGATAGGCATATACACATTATTGTCAAGGAATGGCCCTGGGACTTGATTATTGTAATTGAAAAGGCAACAGTTATGGGAAACTGATACCTCCAAAAGTTAATTGAAAGGTCATCATAATATCCTACATTAAGTTTGATTTTTGGAATGAGGAACTCAATTCGTTTTTGTGCCCCAGTCATGATTACACATTTTAAGACATGTTGTTTGATATCTGGCACTAGCAAGTCAGTACCATTTAATAAAACCTTTGCAAGATTGAGCTTTGGAATTGACATGACTGGTTGTCACAACCATCACCAGGGCAAATATTTTTTCAATTGTTGGCAATTGACTTCATGTTGCACCACAGTAAGTATAAAATCTTGCTTGAGTTGCGTTAGTGTCACTTTATAGTTACTGGATTTAGTGGGTCATGTCACGTCTGCGTCAAGACAATGTCAATTGTCACATGTGTCACATGAGAATGTCACTGAAAGGCCAAACCCATTTCAACACTATTCGCAATGTTTGGTTAATTACACCTCATGGTGCTACCCAGCATTTTGGCATGAGAAGACTTCCGCCCCACCGCCTGGTCATGTCACCCCTTTACCATTCCTAATCTCATGCTTGAATTGGCTTCCACATCCCTGCCCAATCATCTCCAATGCTTAGCGTTCTTACGCGCCCACACCCCCCTCCAGATGAGACTCCAACACTTCCCCCCCATCTCCGCCCTACCACTCCTTATGCTTCCGCACCCCTGCCTCATCTTCTCCTCAGCTTACACTCCTTACACTGCTGCGGGGCCCTCAAGTTATGCCCCCAACACTGCCCTCACCCCCTAACACCTCCTTGCACCCGCTGCTTACCTTCCTTACGCTTTTGGAGTGCCTTCCCGACATGCCTCCAATGCCGCTTACCATCCTTATGCTCTCATAGTGCCTGCCCCACATGCCTCCAATGCTGATTACCATCCTTAGTGCCCTCCCAACAGGCCCCGACACTGCTTACCATACTTACACTAATTAAATGCCCTCCCAACATGCCTCTGATGCCCCCCTCACACTAGCCTAATACTCAACCCTGCTTATGATCCTTTTGCTCCTGCAACGCCCTCAAGATGAGACTATGATGGCGCCCCCCATCTCTGCCCTCACCACCCCTTAGGCTTCTGAACCCCCACCTTATCTTCTCTGCCACTAACGATTATTATTCTCCCACGGCGCCCTCATGATATGCCTCTGATGCCACCATAAACCCCCCTTATGCCCAATCCTCTCTCCGCCACTTACCATCCTTATGCTCAGGTCCTAGCTAGATCCATAGGGTATGGTGGCTTGTTGGCATACATGATGATTGAAATCAGGGAGATATATTGAGTGGCCATCTCTGCCAACAGGTTGTGGGGGGAAATTGGTAGGTATATTCACAGTGTTGTGGTTAGGGTTTAAATCATGAGGCTCACAAATTTAAACCTAATCAGTGGACTATTTAATACCCAAATTGTATCTTCTATTTCCCCGACAAAACCATTTTATTTAATATCATTCAAATGGAACACTTTGCTTAGTCCTTACCTCATGAGCATTGAATAGTTCAAAAGTTGACTTTAGTAGGTTTCTCACTAGTCAACTTTATTCAATTTCTCATAGGGAAGTGATTTCATTGGCATGATATGAAATAATTTGCAAAACATTACCTCCTTGAATTTTTGACAAATCATATTTTGCAAATGCAATACAACAAGCTGAATAGATATTGATGGAATGTTCCAAGGCTATTTATGGGATGTTTTCTTTTGGTAATCTTTTGGTTCTAAAATGTCTTTTTTTAAGAGAATACACCAACTATTGAGCTGATTTAACTTGATATTTAGGTTCTTTCATAATTTACAAAATTCTCCAAAATTGATATTACCTAACAAGGAATCAATAATTGATATCTTAAGGTTATCTTAGTTCAACCACTTTCAGAACTCCTGTGGCTTTTCCATCAATTTTGAACTTTTTAATCAAAGAATTTCAATCAAGTTATCCATCAACTTATCACCATCTCTTTACTCAATAAAGTACCTCCACTATGTCCCAACCACTGCCCCAAACCCCAGGAAATTCAGCTGAATTCAATGAACTACAAACTTCAGCCCCAGAGAGTGGACGTGAAATCTCTGATATGGTCAGTAGTCCCAAATTAGGAATTGAAGTAGAGAGCCTGGCGCATGAAAGTAATCCAGATCCACCAGTTCTTCTGGAATGTGAGCATAGATTTATCTTGAATATTTGTAGTCTCTTCAAATGTAATAATTTTGTCATAGCCTTTATTTCAGCTCAGCCTCCAAGCTCTCAGAAAACAAATTCTAAAAGCTATGAGAAGGAAAAGACTGTTGAACCTTGTGCACCGACAGAAGATGCTGGGCAAGATGACGTCATTTTTAGTGGGGAGGTTGAAATTATATCCAAGGAAAAATTTGTCTCAAACATGGCTCAAACAATCCCAAGGCTTGAGAGAATTCAAAATGATAGTAAAATTCCTGATTATGTGCGTCAAAATATTGCGGAAGCAATGAGCCTCCTCAAAATGAATATGAACCGTAAGTCCATTAGTAATTCAATACAAAGACATTAAAATGGGTGCTAACAATATATGGGCAGGTGTGGAGGTGGGAGAATTCCTACCTGAAGGATATTGAGTGGTAATTGGAGTTCCAGGAAAAGGATTAGGAAAAATACCAAATATAAATGCCACAAAAAAAACCAACAAAAAACGCTGTACCTTTGAAGCCGCAAAAGATGCCCGGGAGCAAGGTGATGACATGATCAATGTTGAAGTGGACCATATTGATAATGAACCTCCACATACTGAAAGCCCCCTATACTCAATGAAACCATCCATGATGAAACCGCTCTCGCCTCTCCTTGAGATATTAAAGCTTTTCAAGAAGGGGAGATAATTAAACATGATAAAATGGGACAAGATAGGACTGATATAATGCCTGACCCTGAGCCCAAAGTGTCATCCTCCCCTAATGTTCAAGGAATATTTTTATCCCGCATTGAAGAGTTTGAGAAATTTTGAATTATCATCCCAATATTACTCAAGAATCATGGAAAAGGGTGCTTGATAGTATCAATAGTATTTAAAAAAATTGATGGGACAATTTACCAACAAATGATGCTGATACATTCCTGCCCGTTGGTATTAAGGTGATCAGTAACTGAGAGCTTAAAATGTTGGCCTGGCTTGAGGAGCTGGAGATTGCAGGTTAGTTTTATCTTTTTGCATTATGCATGATTATTGCCTGTTGACTTTTGATATAAATTGCAATATACAGGGTTAGATTTTTTTAAGCCAACAGAAACAGAAGTATTTTTTAATAACAACATTTGAAATCTGAAATTGATGAAGGAATCAGCTAAACCTCCAGATAATCTCCCAAAATCTGAAAACTCCTTTTTAAAAATGGTTCAGAGCCTTCTTTACCCCTCCAATCCAATTAAACATTTTTGGGCAAATGTTATGTTTGAATCTATTAGTTTGGGCTCATACAATGTGATTGCACCCAAACCATATGTCGCACCAACATCAAATTCAACCAATCCTCTTGGACTTGAAGAGGGAGCAGTTGAATACCTTGCCTCCTGCTTGAGTAAATCAAAGAAATTTGCAAGACAACATAGCATTGAAGGTGGCGGGGCTGACAATGAGATATTGACAAAGTCGCATAAGGACCTGGGGATCCAATGGATACAGCTATCCATTTGATGATTGTGTACAACATGGTACGTGCACATACAAAGGTAAAAGTCAATGGAATTGGAGGCAAACTCACGAGCTAAAAAAAATGAGGCCATCAAAGATCTTTTGACATGTCACAAGAATCTTGGAATAAATTGAATTTTCTATAGTATATGAGCGGCTTTCTCTGCGGCGGGGGTTTGTGGTTTGGTGGTATCCTCAGGTGACTGGAGAACAAGCTCAGTAAAAGGGGCTTTATCAATCATTGAAATTTCCAAAAGACTTTCAGAGGGTAAAAATCTAGTAGAGCCAGTGTGGCTACATACTAATAAGTATATATGTAATTGACTAAAGAAGAGTTTCTTCTCATCAGAGTATTTTAACCCAACTGTACCTCTTAGATTTGAGTTTTCACGATGCTTGGTATTAAACTTTGGTGATGCCTAGGTGGAGAAGTGGGGTCTTCACTCAATTGATGAGGACACATTGACTGTACCCAGGTCAGCTAAACTTACATCCAGGATTGACCCATTTTAGATTAGATTTGTACCAGCTAGATTGTGATTTAATTTTTCAAGGTCATTCTTGAATTTATCAATAGTGAATACCTATCCTACTACTACCGGGATGCCACAGTATGAATACCAATAATAACTGCCTTTCTACAGAGGCATGCCTCCGTACACCATTAAAAATACTCCGACAAGACGCAAACTGAGCTGGGAAGTTGTGCCCGCCATTAGCACATGCAGGGGCATCACGGGAATTGGGCTTTATCACTTACCACCAGCTCATAATAGGCCAAAAGGCACTGGTTCTTTTAGAGGACTAGGATGATGAGGGATCTGCAGCAGAGTGCATATTGCATTTGCAAGTGCTTGCAATATTCCACATGGTTGGATTTGAACCTCATTAAATGGGAATATGAATATATCAAATGGAATAATTCAGTATCTGCTGCATTTTTCAGGTTCAGGTAATTGAGATTGGCAATTTGAACAAGTCAGATGTAATATTTCATTTTTAGCCGCAATTAAAAAAGAATCATCAACCAAAATCAAATTTAGTTGAAATTAATATTTCAAACAGCATTCAGTAATCATTTGATTTCATTTCATTTTCCGTTGCAAGCATGCCATTCACAAAAAAAAGGAGAGGAGCGCAAAAGGGAACTCACGGGAAAGCGTCAGGGTGAAGGAGGAAAGTGTGAGTGGCTCACTTCTTCTCAGCATATATATATATATATATATGGGTTGGCATGCATGTGGTACCCTCATTGGGCCCCATGAAATAACATTGGCTTTAGTTGGTTTAGATCGAGCCAATGCCATGTGGGCTCCAACAGGGAAGTCAAATATGTTTGCTGAAAAAAGCTCATTGGGCTTTGAGTACGATTCCGGACTCAAAAGGCCTTAGGTTCCAATGGGAGGAAGCAGTATCTGATATCTTGTCTGCTTCAACACAAAGTGATCCCTCACCCACTTGGGAAAAGTGGGACCTCCCAAAAGACAAATGAGGCCAAAACCACCTGAAAGAATAAGTTTTTTTCCTCCACTCGACCAACAGCACAAATATCAATTCCAGTATCAGTAAATATGACCCCAAGTGAAATTCAGAGGGTGGTGGATGTCAATCATATGAAACACATTCACTTTGGCCACATGATAATTTTCTCTTCCACCGGATGATGCATCCCCCTTGTTGAATTCAGACCATATACAAAAATGAGTGAAGTAGAGGTCAATCAATGGGATGAATTATCACAATTATTATTTAATGAAAGCAAATTTTCTAACCCGATTGCAACAAATGGGGAATTACTGGAGGGATTTATTTTCGCGATGGGGTGGTGAAAATGCAGCACAAAGAATGAGAAATTTGGTCTTCATGGAAGTATTAGGAAAATTGAAAACGCAAAATATAAATGGCGGAACCAAGGGGCAAATCTTAGCTTGGTTGGCTGCATTCTTGGTTAATCCTTAGGATATGTTGGGGATAAATCATTGTAAAAGATTCAAACTTGCTGCAAGTTATTGGGGGTTCCTTCCTTTGATCAAGTTAACTATGAAGCTGATATCTCCCCAAATCAGAGTGCATTTGAGTTTTCTTCCGCACTCACTTTCACCATTAAGGGATTCAAAAACTCACCTCATCTTGTAAAGGATGCAACTTTGTATGCTTCCGGATGGTGGTTTCAAGCTGATCAGCGGACCAGGCAAATTCAAAGCGGTTTACAGGGGGGAAATTGATTTTCCCAAATGAGCATTTTTGGATTGATCTATCTGAATGTCATGGGCTCATTCAGGTAATCTGGGCCAGTAGTAAATTCTTTCACTATACTGATCCAGCACAGGACAATGAAAGCACAACACTGGTGGGTATGTCCACGCAATGCTCAAGGAGGTTAGCAAAAACAATGTGGCGGAAAAGCCATGGCTATTATGAGATTGGGGAGGGAGCGGGCTATCACATCATGGATGGTAATACAATCTAATCCCATTTAGAAGAATGAGGGAGTGTGGATGCATCTGGCGGTTAGAGGGTCATTGGAGAATAGGGGTGTGGTAATGTGCAGTACAGCATATACCTGGTTTTGATGGGTTGAAATTGGGGTTATATGGTGGATCACATCAAAAAGAGGCTAAATGGCTCATAAACGGTGGCATGCCACCGTACGCTTGTCCAGGATCCCAACGCGTCACACACAAATCCTTATGCCTGTCCAGGATCCCAACACATTACACGCAAAACCTTGCGCTGTAAATACTTATGCCGGGGCAGCCTTCTGACAATGCCATCAATTCCTTATGCCTGTCCAGGCTCCCCATTCTTCACATGCAAAATCTTTACACATGTACAGGCTCCCAACAATTCAAATGATTGCCTACGCCAGGGAAGCCTTGCAACAGCTCCAACACTTCCTTATGCGGGTGCAGGCACCCAATGCTTCACACCCAAATACTTATGCTTGTGCAGGTTCCCAACAATTCAAAAAACTGCTTACGCCAGGGCAGGATTCCAAAAATTCACATAAAAAACCTCTCAGCGTCACACACAAAATCCTGATGCTTGTACAGGTTCCCAACAATTCAGACCATTCCTTGTGCCTAGGAAGCCTCCCAACAATTCTAAAAACTCCTTACATGACTGATATTAATAGTGTGTGACCATAGGAAAGGCAATTACTCATGAATATGGAGTGGATTGCTCACATGGGGGGAACCCCCAAATTTTCACAGTTAAGATCTGAGGTGGTTGTATTCCATGGAAGAAGAAAATATAGGAGGGTTAATGGTGACTATTGGGACATTTTTGGCAAAAGAGGTTCTAAAAAACAAATACTAACTCAAACGTTTGGTGGGGCACTTATGAAAATTATTCTCATGCAATGGGATATTTGAACCATTGAGGAAAATATAATTTCACGTCAACAAAGAATGTAATATAAATGGAACATAACAATAATTGAATACAAATAATTTACTTAAAAGAAAGTATTACAAAAGATAGAAAGAGGAAAGAATGATTTTTTTTTGAATTTTATTTTTCTAAGTATTTGCAGCCTATTCCGGTGATTTCCTCCTTTGGATAAGCCTCCAGTGCCTGGGCAAGGAGGGATTTTAGTTCCTCCCGGAATTCCTGGTGCATCTCATTTCAATGAGTCGCATCCACGAAGGGAATCATGTGGATCAATTGGCAATATTTCATCAATATTTGGTTGATGGATTTGTGGATTCATCAAGGTCGGTCATATATCAGTAAATTCCTGGCAAGTGTCATCATGGGAATGAGGGGAGCTTGGCACCGGGGGATCCAACGGGCGTATTGTCAATGGTGATGACGGAGTGGGGTGGAGTGGGACAAGCTGGAGATGGTCAAAGGAAAGGTGAGGAAAATTTGGGAAGAGTAAAAAAAGGAAAGTTGGGACTTACCAAAAGGTTCCTCCATGGGTTGTGTCGGAGCCACCTCAGGTTCAGGCTCACAAGTCAGAATGTCCTCATGTGGTTCAGAGAAAGGACTTGGCCCAGGAATAGGTTGCTCATCCATTTGGGAGGGTTCTACAAAAGGAGGAACAGTCAGTTCACTTGAGTGGAAAGTGGAAATTAAATGAAACTCTGACTTCTTACCGCGGAATAAGTCCTCCGACCATTGGGTGCCACTTGGGCCTGGGGTCGGTTGCCACGGAGTTTGCTTGCAACGCAAACTAGGAATGGGGGAGTCTTGTTGCAGGGGATTTGGTTGGTTTGGTTCAATGCGTAATGGAAAAAGGTCAGTATGATTGCATTAATAGAAATGAGTTAAGCAGGAGATATAAAACTTACTTTGGAATTTGAATCCCATGGGTGACAAGACATGGTGACAATTGCCCCAAGCTCAAATACCCTCTTGCCATTGCCATCTTACATTGGCCAGATAATCACTTCACTCTGGTCGAGGAGTGAAGTTACCATTGGATGGTGGCCTAGGAGGGGGGGTGGACAAATCAATACTTGAGGGGACTGGGCTAATTGTCCGTAATTGTTCCCATCTGCCTGTTTGGGGTCCCAGTGTCCATTCCCACTCACGAATGCTTTCATCATCATTGACCACAAAGGAGTCCTTGTGAGGGAGTCTTGGTCTGGAACTCCTCTTGCCGCATGGTTGGAAGGGTTGGACAACAAACAAGCATTTCTTGTGTGCTTGTTGGCAAGCATCACAAGCATTGGTCATTTTCAAGCAGCGGATGCAGGGGATACCCCGCCTAGTGAATAAAGTGCACAACATCTAAAAACAAAACAGTTTAGGTTAGTAATGGAATAGAAAGGAAGAGTTCCAGCAAAGAGGAATACATACGATGAATTATAAATTTAAAACGTAATTAAAATAAAGATGCTCTAGATGGAAGTTTGTAAAAGTCTGAAAGAAAGTCATGAATAGTATTTAGGATTAATATTGGAACATAATATTGATGGAAGTTTTAAATGGAGGAGACACACAAGGTGGATAGAAGGGGGGTTCTGGATGTATAAGCAGGAAAAACAGACAGCAAAAAGGAAGGGGGGTGAGGTTAGTGGAGTGCAATGGAAAAGAGTGGAAAGGCAGGAAGACAAAGTTGAATACACACAGGAATGAGAAAAGCAGGTGAATTGGGCAAAAGTAAAGCGGGTGAGAAAAAAAGTGGATGGTGTGTCAGGAGAAGATTGTCTTTTATAACATGGTGAAGCTGAGCCAATCGCAGCAGTTTCAGCACCCGCCAAAGTCTCAGCTTCAAGGTGTGTTGGGAAAATTGCAGCTCAGTCGCAGCATTGGCTGCGACTGAGAAGGGAAATGCCCATGTGAGGCAGAAAAACAAAGGGGTTCCGGCTGAGTATTGCAATTGATTGAATTGTCAGACTCAGTCAAATCCCCTTTGTTGGGTTAAATAGCCACCCAATCGCCCGGGAGGGCTTTTGTGAGGGAATTATTGGATGTGCACAGTGGGTGCAATCCACAAATGCCCCATGCAGAAATGCAAATGGCACACTTGGTCACAGGTGACCATGGTGAGAATACCAACCTTATGGCCAGGGGATAGTGTTTGAACAAAGGGTCAGGCTTCTGTATGAAAAGTGAATACAGCGTGAGCTTTGGTCGACCCATTGCTCAGGTCTGCTTTGGGGTCATAATTGAAATGCTCAGTGGCTGAACATTTGAATTGCACAATTATTGAGCTATTGATATAACAATATCAAGTTCACCATGCTGGGCAATTGCTAGGTCATTTTTGTAAGCAAACAATCTGAGCATTTGGCACAGGATCGGATGAAATTTCAGCCAGGTGCAGCATATTGCACCCTTTGTTGAAGTGCTCAAAAATGAGCCTTCTGATGAACTATTGCCAAAGGTGTTCCAATCATGGCTCTACCAAGAACTTCCACACAGAGCCTTTGACCATGATAGGCTCAGCTTGTGTGTGCAAATTGGGTGAATCACAATTCTGAGCATTGGGCACATGAGCTACATATATGCAAACGATTGGAAAGTGGATACCCATTGGCTATATGCATGCAGGTTGAAGTAGTATTACACCATCCTAATCTGTACAGTCAACACTATGATACGTAGTATTACATACACCTTTGTACATACTACAATGTGGGGAAGAGAAAAAGCCATACAAGAATATAACATGCAATCACACCAAGCCATCAAGTTAAATTTCTCAAATGCATCCCTTTGATGCACCTTTTTGGAGAACTCCACCTAACTACCACACAGATTCTGGTGTAATCCAAGTTAATGTAAGGGGTGCATAATCAGATGACTAATGATTTGGGTCATACGCAAACGGTGGATTCACTCCTGTGCGGAGGTCAGGGAAAACAATGACTGGCCCCACTTGTTTTTTGTGCCCCCACACACTTTCATATGCAGGGAACTTTTACATGCCTCGCCAACCTTTTATGTGCCTGTCTTCCAACCAGCTATTTGCTTGTGCAGGTGTCCCGCTTAACTGCAGATTCTCACCCGCGTGCGCGCCAAAATCTGAGACCAATCAGCATGGATTAGCTTAAGCCTCATACACATAAGCATAACCCCCGCCTATGATCCCTGAGGCTGGTTATTTATGCATGGGGATCCGCCACTGCGGGTCATATGCGGCACAATCTCACACGCCCTGCGGAAGCTTTCATGCCTGGTTTGCAACCAAAAAATACCTTAGGCGGGTGGCCTATTCCTCTGGAGTTTCTCACACCTGTGAGGGAAATACCCTAATGCCAATCTGGGTGCATTAGTAATAGCCTCAAATGAAAGAGGGGTGAATGTGTAAGTGGATCACAGCTCACAGCCAGTTCCCCCTTTGATCAAGCCACACATTTGTGGCTGGAATTCCACTAGCTGTGAGTCCACAAGAATTTTTGGGCAAAAGCAAACTCATGTTTGGTGGAACCCCGCCCACACCAAAAGATCCCCACGGTGAAATTTTACTATCCACTCCCACCATTTCCCAGTAGGTCACTGTAAGACAATTAACCTGGGGAAGATATGCTTAAGGTTTGCTGCCACACAAGCAAACATGGCTGCATGCCTCTAATATGCCACTGTACAATACGTTTCTACCACACACCCGATTTTGGATATGCTAATGTCAAACTTGGTCCACTAATCCTTGCATAATATGCTGCAGATCCAGCAGTCATATTTGTGGACCCACATTCTTACCACCTTGCCTTGATATATGCCCCAAATTGCATATGAAAATTATGAGGCCAAGAGGCCCATCTTCCTAACAACCATGCACGTAAGCACAGGCCATCCCCCTTTGAGCCCATTGCTGCCGCTAATATGAGTTCCCCACCTCTGCTTATTGGTCTTCATTCCCTTTATCTACACCTTCCTGATCATATAATTTCCAGCTGTCCCCAAATCATTCATAATAGCCAAAATGTCAACCTCTTCACAACCATTTTGCATTGGGATTATTAATATTTTTATTCAAATAAATATTGATAGAACCTTAAATCCTGATAATTTCCACTTAGCTTCTTGGATCATCCTATGGCACAACAAAACAACATATTTCTATATATCCCCAATCACCAGAATACTATTGGATCTCTCCCTGTCACCCTTTTTAAGACATTGATACCATTCCTTGGGGCACCACAAACTTTCATGCACTGTGGTTCTGGTGGGGCATGGATTGAAAATTTCCAATCCAATCCTACTCAAACATTATTTGTTGGAGGAGTTTTTATGACTGATCCAAACGTTTCTTGATCATCTCAGAAACCCAATCTAGCATTGATGTTCTTCACATGGTATCTGAACATTCTATTCATAATTGAAAGTTTTCAAAAACAAGAATTTAAGCTTGAAATGCCTAAAGAATATGACTGTAATACCCACAGTCAATGTCAACTTTTTACTCCCACATTTCTCGTTTCAAACTCCATGCCACCTTCACATCCTGCTGTCTTTTCATTGACTTCCAAGCAAAAACTGAAACAACTACCCAGTGGATCAGACCTCCCCATTCCATTATTCAAACCCCCCTCCTCCCTCTTCAAAAGAACGGACTAGCTTTTCTTTGGGATCAAAAAATCCCCAATGGACAATCAGCCCATAACCTCTGGGCCGGCTTAACCCC
The DNA here is from genome assembly GCA_023105745.1 of Austropuccinia psidii. Lineage (NCBI taxonomy): Eukaryota > Fungi > Basidiomycota > Pucciniomycetes > Pucciniales > Sphaerophragmiaceae > Austropuccinia > Austropuccinia psidii. The sequence goes on along the minus strand of JALGQZ010000010.1, from coordinate 6,908,572 downwards.
TGGATCCACTTTTAATGCCAGACACATAATTACTAACAATATCGGCAGCTGATTCAAATCCCTTTTGACCAATACCCCTCTTGGAGGACTGCTTGGGGATGATATGGGATGAGGTAAAACCATTCAGGCTATTTCTCTAATTGGTACCTCCAAGGAGTGGCTAATTACAAACCCAAAATACTCCAAGCCCACCTTGCTTAATTACCAACTGGCAATCTGAAATATCCAAGCATGCTCAGGCTGGTGCGCTCCAAGCCAAAATCTACCATGGTCCCACTTGTCATTCATTATCCAAGGCCAACATCTTAGAATGTGATATCATCATCACTTATTACAATACTATAACCCAAGAATTTAAACAAACCCATACCTCTACATCATTCATTTTTAAAATCAATTGGCATTGTATAATTTTGGATGAGGCACAGTGAGTGCCTGATCTTTAAATTATTCAAATTACCTTTTATATCCAATAACCCTTCCCCCATTTTATAGCTATATTCGCTCTCAATACACTGCCACTCACCATGTCATTAATAGCCTCCTATCATCCTGTCAAATATGTCTAACAGGCACACCTATTCACAACACCATTTATGACTTTTTGGGCATAATATCATTCATCACCCAACCCCATAGCTCGGATCAAGAGAACTGGTCACCATTCATCCTGAGCAGTCTTTCCAAAGTTTGCAATGATATTTTGCATTTGGAATTGCGGCATTTAAGTTTGCGCCACACCAAAACCACACATCTCAAATCCCTTCCCACTATTAGCCATCATTATGAACTGCTCCCACTCAACTCAACAATGCAGCAAGAATATTCCACATTATATAAAGAATTCCTATCATCCAAAAGCAAAGGACCAGGAGAATTTTGCAGAAATATTAATGAGCTGCAAATATGTTGTAACCATCACATCATGCTTAACACAATTGAAGATGCGGATTTGCAAGACCACAAGGGCAGGAGCACTCAGGATAACTCCTCAACAATCACACAAACCTTGTGGATGTGGAAACATGCATGATGAGTAGTAAAATTGCATGCCTCTTAAAAAGCTTACTTAAGAACAAACAATAAAAATTTGGTCCCACCAAATCAGTGGTTTATATGCAATGGACTCAATTCTTTGATTTGTGAGTTAATTCTAATATGCAGCCATTACCAATTGAATCCATCTGACCTTTTTTTTATGGTAGAATTGGTATTGCACTTACCCATAACTCTATCCTTTCAGCACTAATTGATGTACCAATTTCCGCACAAGGCAGGAGAAGGCCGTGGAGAATTTCTTGAATAATCCTGAATGTGAAGTACTCATTGCATCCATTCCCAAAGCTTGCACTGGCCCCAATATAACTTGCACTAATATGGTCTATTTAATGGTGAAGGGACCCCCGAAATTCTACAGTGATTTTTGGACACTGACATCCACATTTCCAGGAGCCCAATTGGAACCCAGCCATTGAGGCTCAGGCTGTTGATTGAATCCATCATATTGGCCAACAACAACCTGTGAAGGTCATTCACTATATCACTGCTCATCCAGTTGAGGTCAACATGCAGAAGGTACCTTTCAAGCTCATCTTTGTCCCTGATTGTATTACTATTCTGAAATCTTTCTTTGTGGGAATACCATATTCAAATTACCAATAGGTCCAAGCAAAGAAAAACTCATTAACCGCGTGAGCCTTCCTGATATTATCTTATTTGTGTTTGACAAAGTTGATAATTCCTTTTCACCCTGTCACAGGTCAACAATCATGAGCACCCTGAGCTGGATAGAACTTCTTCAATATTTCCTCAATGAAAATGAGCAATAGAGTATTATTTATAAGGGGGACAGTGATACATTCCAATTCATATGGTTTATATTCTAACATATTTAGCAAGCTGTTGCATCTTTAAGAAATAATAATCAGATTGTATTAAACCTGCACAAATAATTCACAAAATGTTAATTTGGACTGTGCCATACATTTATTTTCCTAACTTTTTGCAGAGCATTGCCATTTGCATTAATAACTGGCATTTCAGGTATTTTGAGGGTGATAGTCTGAATCTTACTACAACCTTTGAGCCAATCTTGATCAAATACCTGAAAAAATAGCCCTTCAGGAATATCACCATCATCTGTTGATTGTATTTTTGGAAGTCTATCAATAGTTTTTTGACCCTTTTTTTTAATCCAATTATAAAACTCTATGTCTCTATCAATTTTTAATACCAACTCATTAAATAGGCCTGAGTGGCAGTGTAAGCCCACTTTGTGGTAAACTTGACAGCCATTTTCCACTACCTCCTCAGTATCTAAGAAAACTCAAGGGTCATTAAATTGTGATGCTAGAATTGTAAATTTAGCTGTATCACACCATTCACAACAGCACTCACAGGTCCGCACATCATCAATTGAATTATCATCAGATTTACTTCACAATGAAGAAGAGATACAGTATCTAACTGCTTGATGAATCTTTGCAAGCTTTTGTGTGAGCCTTAAATGTATTTTCATATACCCAAAAGACCACAAATGATAAATTAAGATACAAATATAAATAAAGTAGATTTATTTATATTATAAAAATAAGAAATTGAAATATAAATACAAATACTAATTTTTTAAAAAAAACAAGTTAATTATAATTTAAAAATCAAATTACAATAAAATTTAAAATTATGAAAATACATTTTCACTTGTAAAAATTAAGTAAAAATGAATTTTTAATAAAAATTATGAAATTAAAATATTTTTGGTAAAAACTTATATAAAATATATTATAACTTTTTATCCAATAAATGAAAATAAAGAAATTATCACACCATTGGATTGCTCATAAAAGATATAGTGGGGCCACCTCTGGATGAAATTTCTGTAACTCAACTTTAAATAAGTTTGAATTAAGTTTTTAGTATTTTTTGCACAAAAGTATGAAAATCCTCAAAACCTTTATTTAATTCACACCACATGTGGTGTTACCCATCAATTTTTGTGTTGAAATTGAGGTATTGTGTTTAGTTTAGAAGCTATGAGGAATTGAAGTATTTTCAATTGAAATGTCAAGATGTGCGTGTGTATTACATATTTGAACTTTAATTTACATATGAGGTATCAATTATTACAGATGTGTAATTAAAAAGGCAAATTAATTACATATGTAAATTATAATTGTATTACATGATGAGGAATTAAAGAAAAAATAAATTGGAAAGATCTTTTCTGGGGGGGAAAAGACACTCTAGCTCTAAGGGGGAGCTAGACCCCCAAAATCCTTGCTGACTGGCATGGGATGTCAAAATCCACCCAAAATCTCATTACTTTTGGCCTGGAATTGAGTCACAGGGTCTGTGATCAATTGATGATGAGGTTTTGATACCAACCAGGGTAGTTTCAACTGCTACCAAGAGGGTAAAACTACCCTTAAGTTAAAACAATGTTAGTAAAAACAGTTTTAACTGCTTTCTATGCTTCTTACACACATTCTGACGTGTTTTGAAGGCTCTAGACCAGGTATTGATATAGTAATGGCTGATGTAAGGGTCTAAAATGGCTAAAAATAGGAAAAATGGGTCAAACCAGCCCTTTTTTGGTCTAAACCAGGGTTCAATGATTTCATAATTGGCTTTGCTGTTGTCAGACTGTTTTTCACGACAGAAAAGAGTAAATTTTACTTTTGGAGTAAGGAAATTGATGGCTATAAAAGAATGTCTTCTTTGCCCCACTTTTCTCTTCATATTAGAATCTTTTCCTGTTATACTTAGTTTAAACACTGTTAAACCAATAAATAAAGGATTCCAAAAACCCTTTTTAAATAATTTTAAACCTTTTAGCAACGTGAAAGAATCATCATAATCATTGTTTGGAACTCTTATAATCATTTTACCCAATGAACCACCCCAAAAGTGAATTAAAGCATCTTTCATCACTGTTCACTTTGTCACTTTTTTTCCAAATTCACTCTGGTTGCTTGCAGTTGTTTGCTCAATTAACTCCAATTGAAATTGCTCTTGAAGAAATTCCCTTTGTAGCCTTAAGTATCTCTTGTAGAGTATTTTTGGATCAATCTTTATTGTTGGTAAAACAACAAATTTTTATTATATTATTGTTTTATACATACAAAGTTTAAAAAAATTAAAATCGGTGTGTTTTCTCTTAAAAATACTATTTCTTACTATTTTTAAATAATTTTACCTTATACAAATTTTGAGGACAGGAAAAGTACTTAATATTTTATCAAAGTTTCATATCCACACCTTACATTTGGGGGACCAGCCGTGATATTTTACCTGTGATATAATTTTTTATTTTTTTTAATTTTTTTTCTTATATTGAAAAATTAAAAAATATATCAAAAAAATACTTATAACTCAAAAAATCCTTAAAAAATAATTTCTTTTTATAATTATAAGTGAAGCTTTATGTTTTATTTCTCTTTTGAAAAATATTTTTTACTTAATTAATTGGCTTTTTTTCTTTTTTTCATCAATTTAGTGTCTGAAAACGTGGTAAGACAAGTAAATAATGAAACGGCCTCCACTATTACTAGCATTATTCCTGCAAGAACTGTGATTTCTGACCATAATAGCACTGTTAATATAACTCAGAATAACCAAAAAGAGCCAATTTCTTCTGAATTGATCACGTAGATATCAGTAAGACTCTTCAGAAAGCTAAAAATTTGCAAATAGTAAGTTTTTGACGTAAAATTACTATTTTAAACCTTTTTAATCATAAAATATGCCTTCAACCAGATCAGGAGGAACCTATGAGCCCTAAAGCAGCTCCCAAAAAGGTCATAGATGTTATTATGGCAGACCCCAATCACATACCGAAGGACAAGGGTTGGTGAAAGACTTCCACAGCAATAAATTGTCAAATTCTGAATCTGATGACACTATTTTACCTTCAAAAAGAGCTGACACCACCACAAGAAGCCTCAGTGGAAATTCACAAAGCCAGCCAGAAGGCTTACAACAATGCGCTGCAGAACAAAGAGTACCAGGTCCTTGCACATCTGTGCAAAAACTGCATGAACTAATACCTGACTGTAAGAAAATTCTTGGGTCATCCCAACACTTGCAAGTTACTAAATGGATGGCATCCATTGATGGAAAAGAAGAATATGATGCTTTTAACAGCAGAATGCAGGAAAAACAACCCACCACCACCAAAGCAAGTGCCAAGACCAGCCCAAGTGGCCACCAGGACCAATTCCGACGTGAAAAAGCAGCCTCAAGCTTAAAACAAGGGAAAAGGGAAGGCACCAGCCCCAAAGCCTTACAGCCAGGGCTACCTTATTCCAAGAATTCAGCAGGATGCCATGGAAGATGTATTTCAGATGGCCAGAACCATGATGGAATTACAGAAGAAGGAGGAAGCCAGATTAAGATTTCAGAAATGATTTCTGACATATTTGATTCCATTTCAGAGCTGTATGAAGCTATAAGTGACGTGAAAAATCACCTTTCTGATAAAAATGAAACAATTTGTAACAACATTAAAACAAAAAACTTGAGTCTGTGCCAAATTAATGAAACACTTATGGGTTTTGAAAAAGCTTTAAGAAAAATTAAAACTTCCAATAATGATAATCCTTTTGGCAATAAAATAAATGAAAAATTTGCCATTATTAAAGAGCTAACAGACAAATATTCTAAATTCAATATTGACGACATACTTGAAACAAGAATAAAACAAGCCATAAGTACTATCAAAGAGGATAATAAGAAATCTTTTGATGATATTTCAAAATCATTTCCTGAAGTAAAGACACATATAATTTCCTTGAAAAAGTGTTTTGATACCTCAAAAGAGGAAATATCTAAATTAACAATAAAGTTAAATGAGGTTATCTCTGATATTGCTTAACAAACAGAATTATGGAATGAGCTGACATATAAAGAGCATGATCATAAAAATAATTTGATTAGCTCTATACAAAGCTTTAGAAATTAATTAACAAATTCACAAAGGTGTAACAATATTAAAATGAATAATATTGAACAGATACTAAAAACCTTACCAAGAAGGTCTACACCCCTGAATCAAGATTAGGGTACAGGGATTCCCAATCAACAAGTATTGGATATTGAAAATTCACAGTTAAAAAATGAATTTTCTACTTCTTTTCATAACTTGGAACCATCAATGGGAAAAGCACTCTTGAAATAAGTTCCAAAACTTAAAGAATGGCCTCACTTCAGTGGTGAAGGAGAATATGACCATATGGAATTCATCAGAGGTATTGACATGATCAAAGAAGATTTTGAATTACCAGACAGATTGGTAACAGCTAGATTTAACACCTTATTTACCAAATCAGCTCACAGAGGGTATATCAAATAGAGACAAGCAAATGGACACCAAAGTTGGACTTAATGGGAAACCCAAATTATCAACAAATGGGCCAATGATGCTTGAAGGTTCAAGGTTGAGACAGCCTTTGAATCTGCAAAATTCAATTCTAATAAAGAAAAAGCTTTGCCATGGTTTTGCCAACAAAAAGACAGACTAACAGCATTATACCCTGACATGTCAGAATTTATGATCCACAAAAAGGTTGTGACACAATGTGGAGGTGACTTAGAGCATTCAGTAAAAAGCAGGACTACTGAACAATCTTCAGCAGTGGATATTATCAATATATTAGAAGAAGTAATCACCAGAACCAAAATTGGTTCTAGTAGGGTGAATCTCAATACAAGGCTTAATACACCTTGGAAAGATTCTGTGGACAAAAAACTCAAAGAAGATTCTAATAATAGATATAAATCTGCAGATACAGTCAGAAAGTTCCATATTTGCAAAAGCACCACAATCTGGCCAATACATGTCCAAAAAGGGGGAAGATTAATGAAATTGCTATTAAAAAGGAACCTGATGTTGAAAAAGATGACATAATTGAAGACAATTCAGATGATAAGTCATCAATATTTTCTGAATCTTCAAAAGATATAGAAAATATCAATGCCACTCTTGACATCATGGAATATTATTCCCACTTGCCACAATTGAGAAATGGTCAACTTGATTTATCAAAAGTAAAAGATGCACAACTTATGAAAACAAAACCAAACAGGGGGAAAGGTTATACAGCTGGTAACTCCTGTATAGAAGAAGTGGTGATTGAAAACAAGCCCAAAAAACATTTGCTTGATCTAGGAGCCTTATGCTCTTGTGTTGGAAAATCTTTTCTTAAAACCTGTGTACCAAATTTTGAAGACCAATTGTTACCAATTGATGGTATAAAACTAAATAGTGCAAGTAATACAATGATAGCATTAGAAATTTTTGAGACCAATGTCATATTACCACACATTAATGGTTATTTAAGAATCACAGTTGAATTTGTTGTTATGGAAAACTTCTCTAGTACCCATTTTATAGTGGGAAATGACTCTGTAATCATCTATGGGATAGATTTGCATAACAACAAAGACAGATACTTCACTATTGGAGACAATAAGCATCAAAAATTTGCCTTTTTACCATTTAAAAGACAAATTACAGTAAATAAATTATCACCAGTCAACTTAGAATTGGAAAAGCTCAAATCTGAACAGTTGAAGGAGGTTTCCATAAGCCTTCAACTGACTGATAAACAAGAAAATGAACTTTTTTCCCTTTTGTATGAGCACAAAGGAGCATTTGCTTCAGAAAAAGAACCTCTAGGAGCAATTGTTGGTCATGAAGTATACATCATTCTTAATATTGAGAGACCTTATCCACCACTCTTGAGAATACCTGCATACCCAGAAAGTCCCAAGTCAAGAGAAGCTCTGAAAACTCTATCAAAGAGCTTGTGGACCTTGGTGTAATAAGAAAAGTTGTCCATAATGAAGAAGTAGAAATACCTAAACCAGTCATAGTGGCATGGCATAATGGATAATCCAGAACGGTTGGAGACTTTAGAGCTCTGAACACTTACACTGTTCCAGATTGGTACCCAATGCCAAAAGTCCAAATTGCCCTCACTCAAATATCTCAAGCAGTATATATAACCACTATGGATGCCCTTAAAGGATTCCATCAAAATGTGGTGACACCAAGAGCAAGAAAATATTTGAGAATTATTGTTCATTGTGGAGTGTATGAATATTTCAGAATGCCCTTTTGTATCAAAAATGGACCTCCACACTTCCAAAGATTGATGAATGAATTCGTCCCTGAAGAAGTTTCAGAGGGATGGTTGATCATTTACATTGATGACATTATTGTCTGTTCCAAGACTTTGGAAGAGCACATGTACATATTGTCCAGAGTTTTGACAAAAGTTTGATCAGTTAACATGAAAATCTCTTTGAAGAAATGTCATTTTGGATTTAAAGAAATTAAAGCACTAGGACATGTTGTATCTTGTTTGGCACTTGGAATTGACAAAAACAAAGTTGAAACAGTATTGCTAAGACCCATGCCTCAGAACAAAAAGGAAATTAAGTCATTTTTAGGTTTTTCAGGATATTACCGGAAACACATCAAAGATTTTGCATCCATGGAAATACCACTTTATAAATTGTGTGACAAGGACATGGTATTTGAAATGACTGTGGACAGAGTCAATGATTTTGCGTCTCTAAGAGAAGCCTTGACCACTGCTTCTGTAAGATGTGACTATGAAACTGATGATAATATTACTATTCATCAACAGTACTATGCCTGTTCTTATGAAATATAATAATAAAATATTATTATAACCACAATTAAATAATTAAAGAATTATTTCTTTCACGTGTCAAACACTACTAGTGATTTTAACAGTGAGCTAGTAATTGTCTACAAGAATCAATTACAAGAAGAATTTGATAATAAAAACCTCTTTTATTAAAATAAGAAAATTATTTTAATATATAATTATCTTTTGCAAAAATAATTATAAAGCTAATTCTTGAAGAAAACTATTACTAGAGAAAAACTTTAAGAATTAAAGATAAATGACTCACTAATACTCCAAAGAACTTATTGATAGATAAAAGTAGAGAAATTTGACGTAGAATTGTGGATTTGAGAGATCAAAATGATTTATAGCAGGATTACAACAATATATAGTTGGATTCTATGATTTCACGTCTTTCTGATTGATTCTGAAAGATTTAAAACACTTAAGAATAGTTTAACTAATACTTACTTGTTGGTAACAATGATATAAAATGATAATAAGATGATGATGTGGAAAAAACAGCAAGAGAAGGCCTCTTTTAAGTCAACAACAGCTCACAGAGGCGTGCCATGGAGAAAACTGAAAAACCAGTGAGTGAGAAAGCATTAAACCCTTTTGGATTAGTACTTACATCATCTGTTGTCACATAAAATTATCATAATTGCTTGATTGATGCTTTTACGTGACTACCAACCTCAATATGGTTAAGAATAAAAGGAGTAACATTTGTAAATCTTCTTTTATTCCAAAGTAATCATTGATTTCCCAAAGTTATCAATGTTATAGACAAATTCATCACAGGTTGTATTTACTGTGAATTTTTGAAGATTCAGTGTTTCACGTAGATTAACCAAAAATGAACTGTAAGTAAAACTTTTAATTTTACTAGTAAAACTGTAATTCTGTTTAGTTTTACCATAGATAATACAGTTCTAAATTGGTCCTGAAAGTTTCAGAAAGATTCATTAAGAATTGTATTTTTAATGAATTTTTGAAGTTTTTACCTCATTTCTACGTAAAATTGCAAATATCAGTGTTTGACTGGTTGCTATGAGGTAAATCAATGGATACTAGTCCCAAAATGGTTTTAATTACTCTTTTGGGGTTTATCCATGGAAAGTCATTAGTAATTGACATGGTTACAGGAGTGTAAGTAGCTTTTTACCTCCTTGCCACGTCAAAATAGCAGGTTATTTGCTATTGGATGGTGTTTTACAGTAGTTGTAACTTGGTAACCAAGTTCCCAAAGAGCTTTAGTTTACCAATTGCGTCAAGATCAGCCATGGAACCAAGCTTTGGAGCTATCCACGCCTCTGGGGCCTCAGAAGTTGGGTACCCTGGCTCTCTTTGATGTCTTTTGTCCCCCTTGCTTATTTTTCACGTCAAAATTAGAAATTTAAGCTTAAAGTGAGATATCCACTATGGGTGTACCAAAAGTGCATGTAAGAATACCATAATATTAAGTGCTCAAAACATGTATAACACTATTCTTAGTGTATATATAACATGGGATTTCTCACTTTCCCATTATTTTGGCGTAAAATCAAGAAAAACAAAAATTTTCATGGATCTTTTGTGTGGTATTAATGATGTGGTGTTGAAGTATTTTCCATATTACCACCTCAAAGAGTTAATTTGAGCTTATTCACTCTATGGAGCTACCCTAGGTGAATTTTTGTGTAGAATCCAAATCTGGCCTTAAATCCATGGATTTACTTACTCAATAAAAAGTTATTCATCTTTTCTGAAATCAAAAAAGATGAATTTTGAATATATGCATGATTTATGAGTTATGTATAATTCAAAATTTCTTTTTAAGATAATTGTGGCCTATTTGGGTATGTAAAATATACCTCAAGGCTCACAGCTTCACTCTTACTGATTCCAGACTTTTTGTTGCCTTTTAAATTTTATATCAATGCATCATGGGATGGGCTGGGTGCTGCACTTCACCAAGTTCAGATCATAAATGATAAACCTGTGGAAGGAGCCATATGTTTCATATCCAGGAAAATCAAACCAACTGAATCCAATGGAATGTCTATGCCTTGTCTGGGCCTTGGAAAAATTGAACTTCTTCTTAGAGGGATGTTTTTTTGAAGTGATAACAGATTGTACAGCTGTCAAATCACTTTTAAATATGAAAACACCTCACAGACATATGATCAGATGGCAAATAGCCATACAAGAATACAGAGGCAATATGCCTATTGTCCATAAAGATTGGAATATTCATAAGAATGCAGATGCACTAAGCAGATGGCCATTACCAAATAACGTTGATAATCCTGCTTATGTGCCAGAAGAAGCTTCACCACAGATCCCAATTGAAGGAATAAGTGTTACAGACTTGAACACCACCTTCTTTGAAGAAGTAAGGAACAGTTACACCCAAGATAAGAATTGCAGCATCCTATTCCAATTACTTAATAAATACTGTAAAGACAACTCTCTAATACATGCCATGGATGAAGTATGGAAAAAATCTTATGATGAAGGAAGATTTCACCTACTAGATGGTATAATTTACCACAAGACCAAGCACACATGTGTCATGAAAGTTGTGGACAGGTCATTAATCAATCTTGTACTAAAAGAATGCCATTTCAGCCCCTTTTCAGGACATCTGTCTGAAGACAGAACAAGACAAAAAGTAAAGACCTGCATATGGTGGCCAATGTGGCAGAATGATGTTGCAGAGTATTGCAACACATGTGACAGATGCCAAATAGCAAATAAATCCACTGGCGAAAGACTTGGAAATATGATAAAAATCCAAGACCCAAGCAGACCTTGGGAAATTGTCCATATGGATTGGGTAACTGGACTACCACCAGGAGGTGACAGAAGCTATAATGCTTTCCTAGTGATTGTAGACAGATTCAGTAAAACTCAAATGTTTTTACCATGCCATAACAATTATGCAGCCATGGATACAGCTCTTCTGATATGGAATAGAGTAGTGTAATGGACTGGCATATTTACAAATATAATTAGTGACAGGGATCCCAAATTCACTTCCACACTATGGACACATCTTCACCAATTATTTGGCACTAAGCTGTATTTCTCTCAAGCCTACCACGCACAAACTGATGGTTTGGCTGAAAGAATGATGCAGACCTTAGAGGACATGGCAAGAAGATTTTGTGAATATGGCGTTGAATTCAAAGATTGTGATGGATTTACTCATGATTTTTATACTCTGTTGCCAGCACTGGAATTGGCATATAAAACATCAATCCATTCCAGTACCAATCAAACTCCTGCTATCCTAGAAAAGGGATGGAACCCCAAATTACATACATTCCTTGAGGAAAGATTTGATTGAAATACATCCCACAACTGCTAGCTTCAAGGGAATGCTAGACAAAGCTAGAAAGCATGTAGTAAGGTGCATGGAAGACTCTTTTTCATATGCTAAGGACAAATGGGATAAATCACATGCAAGTCCAGATTTCAAAGTGGGGGATTTAGTTCTTGTATCCACCACTAACTTCAATAACATCGAAGGATGTAAAAAACTGAAAGACTCCTTTGCAAGACCTTTTGTTATTAAGGCACTCCATGGTGAAAATGCTGTTGATGTGGAGTTATCTGAAGAACTTAGCAATAAGCATCCTACATTTGCAGTGAGCTTGAGAAAGCCATATAAATCTAGTGATTCTGAAACATTTCCCTTTAGGAATAAAGTTCCCCAAGCTACACCCCCTATTGAGTCATCTAATAGTAAGAAAATTACCAAAGTTCTCCAAGAAAGAAAGTTGAGAACCAAAAAAATAAGGGAATACCTTGTTAGGTACAGTGCCCCAACTTGTGAAGATGAATTGTTGCCAGAAAAAGACATACCTGAAGCTATTAAACTTCTCAGAAGGTTCAGAAACACTAGAAATAACAATATTTCAAAGTAATATTCTTTTTTTTAGGGGGAGGGAATGTGAGCCTTAGAAGTATTTTCATATACCCAAAAGACCACAAATGATAAAGTAAGATACAAATATAAATAAAAGAATTTTATTTATGTTATGAAGATCAAAAAATTGAAATATAAATACAAATTTATATTTAAGAATGAAATTTAATTATAATATAAAAATAAAATTACAATAAAATTTAAAATTCTGAAAATACACTTTTACTTGTAAAGATTAAGTAAAAATGAATATTTAATAAAAATTATGAAATTAAAATATTTTTGGGGAAAAGTTATATAAATTATATTATAGATTTTTATCCAATAAATAAAGATAAAGAAATTATCACACCATTGGATTCCTCATAAAAAATAAATTGCAGTCACTTCTGGATGAAATTTCTGTAACTCAATTCTAAATAAGTTTAAATTAAGTTTTTAGAATTTTTTGTACAAAAGTATGAAAATCCTCAAAACCTTTATTTAATTCACACCACATGTGGTGTTAACCATCAATTTTTGTGTTAAAATTGGGGTGTTGTGTTCAGTTTAGAAGCTATGAGGAATTGAAGTATTTTCAATTGAAATGTCAAGATGTGCGTGTGTATTACATATTTGAACTTTAATTTACATATGAGGTATCAATTATTACAGATGTGTAATTAAAAAGGCAAATGAATTACATATGTAAATTATAAGTGTATTACATGATGAGGAATTAAAGAAAAAATAAATTGGAAAGATCTTTTCTGAGGGGGAGCTAGACCCCCAAAATCCTTGCTGACTGGCCTGGGATGTCAAAATCCACCCAAAATCTCATTAATTTTGACCTGGAATTGAGTCACAGGGTCTGTGATCAATTGATGATGAGGTTTTGATACCAACCAGGGTAGTTTCAACTGCTACCAAGAGGGTAAAACTACCCTTAAGTCAAAAAATTGTTAGTAAAAACAGTTTTAACTGGTTTCTATGCTTCTTACACACATTCTGACGTGTTTTGAAGGCTCTAGACCAGGTATTTCTATAGTAATGGCTGATGTAAGGGTCTAAAATGGCTAAAAATAGCAAAAAAGGGCTTAAACCAGCCCTTTTTTGGTCTAAACCAGGGTTGAAAGATGCCATAATTGGCTTATCTGTTTTCAGAACGTTTTTCACAAGTGACAAGAGGAAATTTTACTTTTAGAGAAAGAAAATTGATGGCTATAAAAGAATGTCTCCTTTGCCCCACTTTTCTCTTCATGTTGGAATCTTTTCCTTTGATAATTAGTTTCAACACTGTTAAACCAATCAATAAAAGATTCCAAAAACCCTTTTTAAAAAATTTTAAACCTTTTACACACATTTAAAAATCATTATAATCATTGTTTGTAACTCTTATAATTATTTTACCCCTTGAACCACCCCAAAAGTGAATTAAAGCATCTTTCTTCACTGTTAACTTTGTGACTTTGTTTTCAAATTCACTCTGGTCACTTTTTGTGAGCCTTTGAGATATGACCACATACCCAATAAGGTAACAAAGAAGACTAAGAATAATTATACCTTTAATATAATTATATTAAAATTACTTAGAATAATTATACATTAAAAATAATTACTTAAATATACAAAAAATACCATAAATTGGTACAAAAATTGGTTTAACTTAAAAACCAATGGTTCAGCATGTAAAATAAATTATACCATTGGATTCCTCATGGAAAAATACACATATACCATTTTTATGGCATATCTGTAAAGTCAATATTTAATGAATTATAAGGTATAATACCTTATAAAAACCAGAAAACCTTATTTATCTCAGGAACTAATGAAACAACATGTGAAATAAATTGTACCAGTGGATTTCCCACGAAAATCCACACATAAAACAATTATTAAGCTAATTTCCAAAGTCAATACTTAAGGAATTAACCTGAATATATGCACTTTTTTGGTCAACACATATATTCAAGGATCATAGCTAATATCTCCTAAACTATACATGATAGAATGATGAACCAAAAAAAAAAAGTTACCACATAATTACTGTAAGAACACAGATATGAACTTTATTTTACAAATTATAAACAAGGTTAAAACCTATGATGAAATATTAATAAAAATCAACAAAGCTGTTGACCACTTTGTTGTGAAAGTAGTCCAAACTTAAAAAAAAGTATACAGTTGAATTCTACTAGTTCATTTGTGAAGAATGATGTAATTTTTATTATTAAATTCAGGGTATAACCCCCTGAAATCAAGGTTTGAAGTTTAAAATATTGAATTTCGACAGAAAAGATGAGTTTCAAGAAAAATCATCAAAATTAGAGTTTTGATGATGTAATGAAACGCTCTTGGCAGCATAATAAGGTTATGCCAGGCTATCAGAATTAACTCTCTGAATTGCTGTAGCGTGTAAATCTTAAAAGTTATTGAACATCAAAGTTTGAGCTTAAATTGAGCAGTTATAATCACCTACTCTAACCTTAAATTAAGCTTAACAGTCATAAGAGTGATAAAATTGGTAAATACTATTAGCTTATGATTAAAACTAATAAAATCCACGAAATTTGGGGTTCTGCCAAGCCTCTGATTTCATCAAACTTAGAGTTATAGTGATAACTCTAAATAATGGTGTAATAATGATGTAATATGGTTTGATCATGATGTAATCACCCTCAAACCTTAAAGTAATGATCAATTCCAGTAGATATGATCAGTACACGTCTACTAGAAGCCTGTTGGACTCTAGGAGGGAGGTATTTACTATAAATAGAGCTCTTTTTACTCTATTTTAGCCTCAGACGCATCAAAAACATTAAATCAATTAAATCAAAGGTAATTTCTTTATTCTTTATATATAAAAGTATTATATTATTAAAGAACAAAGACCATCTTGCTATAATCATCTATTTTGACGTGATTAAATCATTTATTTTGACGTGATTAAATCATTTATTTAATTGTTTTTGTTAAAAATCTCTCTAAAAACTCATTTCCATGTAAAAATCCAGAATAATTTGTAATTTTCTTTATTTTTATTGTAAATACAATTTGAAAAGTTGTATTTATATTTTTTTGGCGTAAAATATTTCAAAATTATTATATTAAGTGTTAAAAGTAGGTTATTTTCTCTTATTATAATAATTCCTCTATTATTACTCTCTTAATAATTCTTTAATTAATATAAATAGTATTTATATTAGTTCATAACTTTAATATTAGTAATATTATTGTTATTAATTGTTTTTTACTAATAAAAAACAATTTTTTACGCCTTTATTATTTGTTTGTAACAATAATAAAGAGCTTTTTAAATATATTAATTATTTTATATTAATATATTTATTTATTATATTATATTTTCATAATCTAAATTATATTATTATATTTATTTAATAATATAATTATTTTAAGCCATAATAATTATTATTATTATTATTATATTTTTAATCCTATTTATTCAATTCATAAGTACATTCAGAGTACAATAAGTAATAAATTAGTAATTTTTACTTATTGTTTCATAGTCAAACCTTACACTTTTGGGCGTTTTTTCTCTTTACAAATCTTTTTGAAGACTTTGCTCCTTGTTTCATTGCCTTGAGTTGTTTTCTCAATTAATTCCAATTGAAATTGCTCTTAAAGAAATTCCCTTTGTAGCCTTAAATATCTCTTGTAGAGTATTTTTGGATAAATCTTTATTGTTGGTAAAGAAATAAATTTTGATTATATTATTGTTTTATACTTAGAAAGCTAAATAACAAGAAACAAATTGGTGTGTTTTCTCTTAAAAATACTATTTCTTACTATTTTTGAATAATTTTACCTTATACAAATTTTGAGGACAGGAAAAGTACATGATATTTTATCAAAGTTTCATATCCAACCCTTACATTTTGATTCTCCTTCTTTTTTACCAAATAATACTTCCATTCTTTTTTCAAATAAGTCAAATATTGCTCTATCAAAGCTGCCATGACCCCATAGTTATTATGATCCTTGTTCCAACGCAGTGATGATACTCGGTGCTGACAAGTGCAAGACGAAATGTAAGGTAAAAACAGCATAGACATCAGCTTGTTGAATAGATGTTGCCATGAGCTCTCCCAGTCCCAAGTGAATCGCTTTAGTCCTAACTTGTGGAGCTCATTTTTGCATTAGCTTTGCAAACCCTGAGACTGAACCTGTGTCGATGGCTCATTGAAAACATCTTTGGGGACATATCCGAGATGACCAGCCACTTGAATTGCAAATTCATGCTCCTCTGTGCTGGGTGGTGCTGGTAGTGAGGAAAAATCCTTATCACTTACTTTGAGTAGGAACAGACTGTAAGGTGTGGAAATTTTACACTTTGATTAAAAATCAAGTACTTTTCCTGTCCTCAAAATTTTTATAAGGTAAAAATCAATTAAAAATAGTGAGAAATATTATTTTTAAGAGAAAACACGCCAATTTTCTTTTTCATAAATTTCTTAGTATAAAACAATAATATTATAAAAATTTATCGTTATACCAACAAGAAAAATGTATCCAAAAAATACTCTACAAGAGATATTTTAAGGCTACAAAAGAAATTTCTTCAAGAGCAATTACAAATGGAATTATTTGAGCAAAGAACTGCAAGCAATTAATTAAAGAGAAAACACGCCCAAAAGTGACCACAGTGAATTTGGAAACAAAGTGACAAAGTCAACAGTGATGAAAGATGCTTTAATTCACTTTTGGGGTGGTTAAGGGGTAAAAATGATTATAAGAGTTACACGCAATGATTATAATAATTTTTTCATGTGGTTAAAAGGTTTAAAATGATTTAAAAAGTTGGTTGGAATCTTTTATTTATTGGGTTAACAATGTTTAAACTAATTAGAAAAGGAAAAGATTCTAACATGAAGAAAAAAGTGGGGAAAGAAGACATTCTTTCATATCCATCAATTTTCTTACTCCAAAAGCAAAAGTTACTCTTGTCAGTCGTAAAAAAACAGTCTGACAACAGAAATGCCAATTATGGCATCATTGAACCCTGGTTTAACCCATTTTAGACCCTTAGATCAGCCATTACTATAGCAATACCTGGTCTAGAGATTTCAAAACACATCAGCATGTTTGTAGGAGACGTAGAAACCAGTTAAGGCTGTTTTAACTATGATTGTTTTATCTTAAGGGTAGTTTTACCCTCTTGGAAACAGCTAAAACTACCCCAGTTGGTATCAAAACCTCATCATCCATTGAGTCTACAGACCCTGTAACTCAATTCCAGGCCAAAAGTGATTAACTTTTGCGTGAATTTTGACACCACAAGCCTGTCAGCAAGAATTTTGGGGGTCTAGCTCCCCCTTAGAGCTGGAATTCCTTTCCCCCCCCAAATTTAATCTTTCCAATTTTTTTTCCTTTAATTCCTCATCATGTATTATACTTATAATTTACATATGTAATTCAATTGAGTTGTACAGTTCAATACAGTAATAATTGATACCTCATATGTAAATCAAAATTCACTTATGTAATACAGCCACACATTTTGGCATTTCAATTGCATTCAATTGAAAATACTTTAATTCCTCATAACTTCTAAAATATACATAACACCTCAATTTTGTCACAAATATGAGTGATTAACACTACATGTGATGTGAGTTAAATCAAAATTTTGAGGATTTTCAATTTTCATACAGAAAATACTAAAAACTTAATTTAAGCTTATTTAGAGTTGAGTTACAAAGTTTTCACTCAGAGGTGACCCCACCTGATTTTTTATGAGGAATCCAATGGTGAAATGATTTTTATATGTTTATTTATTGGATACAAAGTTATAATAATTTTTCTTTAACTCTTTTCCAAATTTATTTTTTTTTTTTACAATTTTGTTAAAAATTCATTTTTACTTAATTTTTTCAAGTATAAACATAATTTTATAATTTCAAAATTTAATGTAATCTTATTTTTGAATTGTAATTAAATTCTTAATTTTGAATATAGTTTTATATTTATATTTTGATTTTCATTTTAATAATATAAATAAATTTATTTTATTTATATTTATATGTTAATTTTGTATTTGTGGTCTTTTGGGTATATGAAATTAACTCTAAGGCTCACATTCCCTCCCCCTAAAAAAAGAATATTACTTTGTAATATTGGTATTTCTAGTGTGTCTGAATCTCCTGAGGAGTTTGGTAGCTTGTGGTATATCTTTTTCTTCTAACCATTCATCTTCACAAGTTGGGTCACTGTACCTAACAAGGTATCCCCTCACTTTCTTGGTTCTTAATTTTCTTTATTTAAGAACTTTGGTAGTTTTCTTAGTACTAGATGTCTCGATAGGAAGTATAGGTTGGGGAACTTTATTCCTCAAGGGAAATTTCTCAGCATCACTAGATTTATATGGTTTTACCAAGCTCACTGGAAATGTAGAATGCTTATTACTAAGTTCTCCAGATAATTCTACTTCAACAGCATTTCCTCCATGGAGGGCTTTAATAACAAAAGGTCCTCCAAAGGAGTCTTTGAGCTTTTTACATCCTTTGATGTTATTGAAGTTGGTGGTGGATACTAGTACTATATACCCTACCTTGAAATCTGGAGTGGCATGAGTTTTGTCCCATTTATCTTTAGCACATGCAAATGAGTCTTCCATGCATTGTACTGCCTGCTTTCTGGCTCTGCCCAGCATTCCTTTGAATCTTGAAGCTGTAGGTTATGTTTCAACCAAATCTTTCCTTAAAGAATGTTGGGGTAATTTGGAATCCATCCTTTTTAAAAAATAGCAGCAGTCTCATTGGTACTGGCATGAATGGAGGTTTTGTATGCCAGCTCCAGTGCAGGTAGAAGACTACGCCAATTATGGGTGAAACCATCACTATCTTTAAGTTCAAGGCCATATGCACAAAATCTTCTTACCATGTCCTCTAAAGTTTGGATCATCCTTTCAGTCAGGCCATCCGTTTGTTGGTGGTAGGCTGTAGAGAAAGACAGTTTAGTACCAAATAATTGGTGAAGATTTGTCCATAGTTCTGAAGTGAATTTGGGATCCCTATCACTAATGATGTTTGTAAATATCTCAGTCCATCACACTACTCTATTCCATATTAGAAGTGCTGTATCCATGGCTGTATCATCCTTGTGACATGGTAAAAAGATTGCAGTTTTAATGAGTCTGTCCACAATTAATAGGAAAGAATTAGAGCTTCTGTCACCTCGTAGTGGTAGGCCAGTTACCCAATCCATATGGACAATTTCCCAAGGGCTGCTTGGTTCTTGGATTTTTATCAGATTTCAAAGTCTCTTGCCAGTGGATTTATTTGCCTTTTGGGATCTGTCACAGGACTTGCAATACTCTGCAACATCTTTCTGCCACATTGGCCACCATATGCAGGTATGTACTTTCTCTTTTGTTCTGTCTTCAGACAGATGTCCTGAAAAGGGGCTATCATGGCATTCTTTCAGTACAAGATTGACTGATGACCTGTCTACAATTGTCATGACACATGTGTGCTTGGTTCTGTGGTAAATTATACCATCCAGTAGGTGAAATCTTCCTTCATCATAAGATTTCTTGCATTATTCATCCAAGGCATGTATTAGAGAGTTGTCTTTACAGTCTTTGTTAATCAATTGGCATAAGATGCTACGATTCTTATCTTGAGTGTAACCACTTCTGACTTCTTCAAAGAAGGTGGTGTTCAAGTCTGTAACACTTATTCCTTCTATTGGGATTTGTGGTGAAGCTTCTTCTGGAACATAAGCAGGATTATCAATATTATTTGGTAATTGCCATGTGCTTAGTCCATCGGAATTCTTATGAATATTCCCATCCTTAATAACATTAGTAATATTGCCTCTGTATTGTTATATGGCTATTTGCCATCTGAGCATGTGTCTGTTGGGTGTTTTCATGTTTAAATGTGATTTGACAGCTGTACAATCTGTTACCACCTCTAAACCACATCTCTCCAAGAAGTAGTTTAATTTTTCCAAGGCCCAGACAAGGCATATACATTCCATTTGACTTGCTCCATATCTGGCTTCAGTTGGTTTGATTTGCCTGGGTATGAAACATATGGGTCCTTCTACAGGTTTATCATTTATGATCTGAACTTGGTGAAGTGCAGCACCTAGTCCATCCCCTGATGCATCAATATACAATTTGAAAGGCAATTTGAAGTCTGGCATCAGTAAGAGTGGAGCAGTGGTCCAGGCTTCTCTTAAAGACTTAAAAGCTTTGACTCTGTCAACAGTCATTTGAAATACTGTGTCTTTGCACACAATTTATAAAGTGGTCTTGCTATGTATGCAAAATATTTAATATGTTGCCTGTAATATCCTGCAAAACCTAAAAATTCCTGAATTTCCTTCTTATTCTGAAGCATGGGTTTTAGCAATACTGCTGCAACTTTGTTTTTTTCAATTCAAAGGGACAAACCAGATACAACATGTCCTAGTGCTTTAGGTTCTTTAAATCCAAAATGACATTTCTTCAAGGAGATTTTCATGTTTACTGATTGAATTTTTGTCAAAACTCTGGACAATCTGTTCATGTGCTCCTCCCAAGTTTTGGAACAGATAATAATGTCATCAATGTAAATGATTAACCATCCCTCTGACAGTTCTTCAGGGAAGATTTCATTCTTCATTCTTTGGAATTGTGAAGGTGCATTTTTGATACCAAAGGGCATCCTCAAGTATTCATACACTCCACAATGAACAATAATTCTCAAGCATTTTCTTCTTTTTGGTGTCACCACATTTTGATGGAATCCCTTAAGGGCATCCATAGTGGTTGTATACACTGCTTGAGGTATTTGAGTAAGGGCAATTTGGATTTTTGGTAGTGGGTATCCGCCTGGAACAGTGTAAGTGTTCAGAGCTCTAAAGTCCCCAAACATTCTAAATTTTCCATTATGCCATGCCACTATGACTGGTGTAGTTATTTCTAATTATTCATTGTGGCCTACTTTTCTTATTACACCAAGGTCCAGAAGTTCTTTGATATGAATTTCTAGAGCTTCTGTTGATTTTGGACTTGCTGGATATGCAGGTCTTCTTAAGAGTGGTGGATAAGGTCTCTCAATGTTAAGAATGATGTCAACTGCATGACCAATAATTGCTCCTAGAGGACCTTTGTCTGAAGCAAATGCTCTTCTGTGTTCATACAAAAGGGAAGAAAGTTCATTTTCTTGTTTATCAGTCAGATAAAGGCTTCTTTCAGCCTCATTTAACTGTTCAGACTTGAATCTCTCTAACTCTAAGTTGAGTGGTAATACTTTTTTTCTGTAATTTGTCTTTTAAATGGTAAAAAGGCAAATTTTTGGCGCTTATTTTATCCAATGGTAAAGTATCTGTCTTTGTTGTTATGAAAATCAATCCAATACATGATTAAATAGTTGTTTCCCAATTTAAAATGGGTACTAGAGCAATTTTCCATATTAACAAATTCAACTGTGATTCTTAAATTTCCATTTATGTGTGGGAATATGACATTGGTCTCAAAAATTCCTAATTCTTTCATTGGATTACTTGCACTATTCAATTTTATACCATCAGTTGGTAACAATTGGTCTTCAAAATTTGGGACACAGGTTTTAAGAAAAGATTTTCCAACACAAGAGCAGAAGGCTCCTGGTTTGAGCAAACGTTTGGTGGGCTTGTTGTCAATCGCCACTTCTTCTATACAGGAGTTAAAAGCTGTATAGCCTTTCCCCCTGTTTGGTTTTGTTTTCATAAGTTGTGCATCTTGTACTTTTGGTAAATCAAGTTGACCATTGCTCAATTGTGGCAAGTGGAAATAAGATTCCATGATGTCAAAAGTGGCATTGATATTTTCTATGTATTTTGAATATTCAGAAA
Source organism: Austropuccinia psidii (assembly GCA_023105745.1). Taxonomy (NCBI): domain Eukaryota; kingdom Fungi; phylum Basidiomycota; class Pucciniomycetes; order Pucciniales; family Sphaerophragmiaceae; genus Austropuccinia; species Austropuccinia psidii. Next base: position 6,886,171 of record JALGQZ010000010.1, on the reverse strand, counting down.
ATATTGTTGACTTATCATCTGAATTGTCTTCAATTATGTCAGATTTTTCAACATCAGGTTCCTTTTCAATATAAATTTCATTGATCTTACCCTTCTTTGGACATTTATTGGCTAAATGGGTGGTGCTTTGGAAAATATGGAGCTTTCTGACTGTATCTGCAGATTTATACTTAATATTAGTAGAGTTTGTTTTGGGGTTTTTGTCCAAAGAATCTTTCCAAGGTGCAGCAAACCTTGTTTGGAGATTCACCCTACTAGAACCAATTTTGGTTCTGGTGGTTACTTCTTCTAATATATTGATAATATCCTCTGGTGAAGATTGTTCAGTAGTCCTGCTTTTGATAGAATGCTCTAAGTCACCTCCACATTGTCTCAGAATTTTTCTATGGATCATAAATTCTGACATTTCAGGATATAATGCTGTTAATCTTTCTTTTTGTTGGCAAAAACATGGTAAATCTTTGTCTTTATCAGCATTAAATTTGGCAGATTCAAAGGCTGTTTCAACTTTAAACCTCCAAGCATCATTTTCCCATTTGTGAATGATTTGGGTTTTCCACCAAGTCCAACTCTGGTGTCCATGTGCTTGTCTTATTTTGATCTACCATCTTTGAGCTGATTTGGTAAACAAGGTGTTAAACCTGGCTGTTACCAGTTTGTCTGGTAATTAAAACTCTTCTTTGATCATGTAAATACCTCTGAAGAATTCCATATGGTCATACTCTCCTTCACCACTGGAGTGAGGCCATTGTTGGAGTTTTGGAACTTCTTTCAAGAGTGCTTGGCCCATTGTTGGCTCCAAGTTCTGAAAAGAAGTAGAAAATTCATTTTTGAATTGAGAATTTTAAATCTCCAATAATTGTGGATTGGGAATTCTTGAATATTCATTTTGATTCAGAGGGTGTTTATGAAATTCTTCTTAGAATCATCCTCTTTATATGTTCGCTCATTCCATAATTCATTTTGTTTAGTATTATCAGATATAACTTCTTTAACTTTATTGTTGATTTTGATATTTCCGCTCTTGAGGCATCAAAATGCTTTTTCAGGGCAACTGTATTTGTCTTTACTTCAGCAAATGATTTTGAAATATCATCAAGAGCTTTTTTATTATCTTCTTTGATAGTGCTTATGGCTTCTTTTATTCTTGTTTGAATTATGTCATCAATATTGAATTTAGAATATTTCTCTGTTAATTGTTTAATAATGGCAGATTGTTCATTTATCTTAATGGCAAAAGAATTATCATTATTGGAAGTTTTGATTGTTCTTAAAACTCTTTCAAAGCGTTTAAGTGTATCATTTATTTGGCTCAGACTCAAGTTATTTGTTTTAATATTGTGGCAAATTGATGTATTTTTATCAGAAAGATGACTTTTTACGTCCCACATAGCTTTATAAAACTCTGGAATACAATCAAAAGTATCAGAAATCATTTTTGATATTTTAATCTTGCTTCCTCCTTTTTTGTAATTTCAGCATGGTTCTGGCCATCTGAAATACATTTTCCATGGCATCCTGTTGAATCTTTGGGATTCTGTATCCCTGGTTGTAAGGGTTTGGGGCTGGTGCCTGCCCTTTGCCCTTGTTTGGAGTTTGTGGCTGCTTTTTCACGCTGAAATTGTTGCTGTTGGCCACTGGGGCTGTTTTTGGCACTGGTTTGGGTGGTGGAGGGTTGTTTTTCCTCCATTCTAGTGTCAAAAGCATCATGTTTTTCTTCTCCATCAATGGATGCCATCCATTGAGCAATTTGCAAGTATTGGGATGGCCCAGAAATTTTCTCACAGTAAGGTAAGAATTCATGCAATTCTTCCACAGGTCTGCAAGGATCTGGTACTCCTTGAACTGAAGTGCATTGTTGTATGCACTGTGGCTGGATTTGTATATGTCCACTGAGGCTTCTTATGGCGGTGTCAGCTCTTTTTAAAGGTAAAATTGTACTATCAGCTTCAGAATGACCCATTTTAGTTGTTTGGAAGTCATCAACTGACCCTTTTCCTTCTGTACCTGATCGGCCTCTGCCATAATCATGTCTATTACCTTTCTGAGAGCTGCTTTAGGGGTTATAGATAGCTCCTGACCTGGTTGAAGGCATAATTATGGTTAAAAAGGCTTAAAATAGTAATTTTACGTCAAAAAACTTACTATTGGCCAAATCTTTGGCTTTATGAAGAGTATTACTTATTTCCAACTTGACTAATTCAGAAGAAATTGGCTCTGGTTGAATATTCTGAGTCACAATAATAGTACTATTATGACCAGAATTAACAGTACTGGCAGGAATAATGCTGGTTACTGTTGAGGCTGTTTCAATGTTTGCTTGTCTTACCAAGTGGTCAGACACTGAAATTAATGAAAAAACCAATTAATTAAGTAACAAAAAGGATATTTCAAAAAAGAAATTAAAATTCAAGCCTACCTATAATATTAAAAAATTATTTTTTTATTGAGTTTTTGAATTATAAGTATTTTTTATATGTTTTTGAATTTTTCAATATAAGAAAAAAGATTTAAAAAGGGTAAAGAAATATATCACAGGTAAAATATCGTGGCTAGGCCCCCAAATGTAAGGTGTGGATATGAGACTTTGATTAAAAATCAAATACTTTTCTTGTCCTCAAAATTTGTATAAGGTAAAAATCAGTTAAAAAAAGTAAGAAATATTATTTTTAAGAGAAAACACGCCAAATTTATTTTCTATAACTTTATTAGTATAAAACAATAATATTGAAAAGATTTATTGTTTTACCAACAATAAAGATTTATCCAAAAAATACTCTACAAGAGATATTTTAAGGCTACAAAAGAAGTTTCTTCAAGAACAATTTCAATTTGAATTAATTGAGCAAAGATCTGCAGGCAATTAATCAAAGAACAAAGTCCTTAAAAAGAATACTAAAGATAAAAAATGCCCAAAAGTGACCAGAGTGAATTTGGAAACAAAGTGACAAAGTTAACAGTGATGAAAGATGATTTAATTCACTTTTGGGGTGGTTTAGGGGTAAAAATGATTATAAGAGTTACAAACAATGATTATAATGAGTTTTTCACATGGTTAAAAGGTTTAAAGTGATTTAAAAAAGGTGGTTGGAATCTTTTATTGATTGGTTTAACAATGTTTAAACTAATTATAAAAGGAAAACATTCTAACATGAAGAAAAAAGTGGGGCAAAGAAGACATTCTTTTATAGCCATCAATTTTCTTACTCCAAAAGCAAAATTTACTCTTGTTAGTCGTGAAAAACAGTCTGACAACAGAAAAGCCGATTATGGCATCATTGAACCCTGGTTTAGACAAAAAAAGCACTGGTTTAAGCCATTTTTAGCCATTTTAGATCCTTAAATCAGCCATTACTATAGCAATACCTGGTCTAGAGCCTTCAAAACACGAAAGAATGGGTGTAAGAGACGTAGAAACCAGTTAAAACTGTTTTTACTATGATTGTTTTATCTTAAGGGTAGTTTTACCCTCTTGGCAACAGCTAAAACTACCCCAGTTGGTATCAAAACCTCATAATCAATTGAGTCCACAGACCCTGTAACTCAATTACAGGCCAAAAGTGATGAACCTTTCCATGAATTTTGACACCACACGCCTTAGAGCTATAGTTCCTTTTCCCCCCAAATTGAATCTTTCCAATTTATCTTTCCTTGAATTCCTCATCATGTATTATACTTATAAATTACATATGTAATTCAATTGAGTTGTACAGTTCAATACAGTAATAATTGATACCTCATGTGTAAATCAAAGTTCACTTATTTAATACAAGCGCCCATTTTGACATTTCAATTGAATTGAATTGAAAATACTTTAATTCCTCATAACTTCTAAAATATAGGGGATTTTCAATTTTCATACAGAAAATACTAAAAACTTAATTTAAGCTTATTTAGAGTTGAGTTACAAAGTTTTCACTCAGAGGTGACCCCACCTGATTTTTTATGAGGAAGCCAATGGTGAAATAATTTTTATATGTTTATTTGTTGGATAAAAAGTTAGAATAATTTTTATTTAACTTTTTTCCAAATTTATTTATTTTTTTACAATTTTGTTAAAAATTCATTTTTGCTTAATTTTTTCAAGTATAAATATAATTTTATAATTTCAAAATTTAATGTAATTTTATTTTCAAATTGTAATTAAATTTTCAATTGTGGATATAATTTCATATTTATATTTTTGATTTTCATTTTAATAATATAAATAAATTTATTTGATTTAGTTTTATATTGGCGTTGGATTTGTGGTCTTTTGGATATATCCAATTACCACTAAGGCTCACACAGACAATGGGCATGTACAGCTGATCTCATCACATGGACATTTTATGGAAGTTCCGCTTTCAGCCATTTTTGTTGCTCCTTCTGCCTTGCACTTTTTGCCAGATTTTGAGCTTTGCAAGCCTCGTTCCTTCGCTGTCTCATCTTGGATTGATTGAGCATACTCTGGGCAAGGGGCATTTGAGGATGAGTGAACTCACTATTTGACTGAGTGCCTTGCTCATTTGCCATGAAATTTTCCCTCCTTGGTTCATCATTTCTTTCACTTTGAGTCAGAGAAATGCCCTCATTCTCATCATCTACAATTTTTTCTCTTGATGAACTGGTATGACCTGTTCTTGGTTTGGAGGCATATGGATGATGGCATCCACTGACTTTCTCTTTATGGACCAGAGTTGAAGATGCATAAAGTTCACCACCTGCCATGCAAATCATCAGTTAACACATAAAAACATTAATAAAGACAGGTCATGTTCACGATCTTCAATTGCCTCCTGAAATTAGACTGACTTGCCTTTAGGTGCAATATCTAACCCATGAAACAAACATATGAAATTGTGAAAAGGTTTATACTCCGAGATCAAAATGACTTACTTTGATGAAGCGTCAATCCTGGATTTCCATCCAACAGACCACTCCAAGTAACATTTTACAATGGTCTTTTTTGTTGCCCGCCATCAACCCAATTTTCATCCCCCACATGAACCTGAGATCATTATGGAATATTGAGGGTTGGCTCTTTACTTTGTCCAAAACATGCTGGGATGCGACTGGATTCCAACCAGGATTAAGGAGGAACTCGCGTGTAAATTTTGATTGGGTATTAGCCCTTGATGAGATTTAAGGTGTGCTTCCTGGCCCCTCAGACACATGCATTTATGTATTAGTGGGATTTGGGGGAATTGGAGTAACGGAAATATTTGGGATTGACCAAGTGCTTGAAGTTTGGCTTTTGGATTTCCCACATCAATGTTAAGACCTGATACATTCATTGGGGATGCAATAGGGGTTGTGAGAGGAATTTTGGGACTCAATGGTGACTGTTTTTGAACATATTTTATGCTGGATTCCCTATCTGAGTCATGAAAAGAACCTGAATGGGATATTTTATCATCCTTAAAACCCTTCTTGTTATAGCCCAAACCCTTTCAAAACTATTTTCACCATGCCACAGTCATAGTTACACCTTGTAAACACTATTTTACACCTGTGAGCCTTGAGGTATATTTTACATACCCAAATAGGCCACAATTATCTTAAAAAGAAATTTTGAATTATGCAAAACTCATAAGTCATGCATATATCCAAAATTCATCATTTTCAATTTCAGAAAAGATGAATAACTTTTTATTGAGTAAGTAAATCCATGGATTTAAGACCAGATTTGGATTCTACACAAAAATTCACCTAGGGTAGCTCCATAGAGTGAATAAGCTCAATTTAAGTATTTGAGGTGGTAAAATGGAAAATACTTCAATACCACATCATTAATACCACATAAAAGATCCGTGAAAATTTTTGTTTTTCTTGATTTTTAGCCAAAATAATGGGAAAGTGAGAAATCCCATGTTACATATACACTAAGAATAGTGTTATGCATGTTTTGAGCACTTAATATCATGGTATTCTTACATGGACTTTTGGTACACCCATAGTGGATATCTCACTTTAAGCTTAAATTACTATTTTGACGTAAAAAATAGGCAAGGGGGACAAAAGACATCAAAGAGAGCCAGGGTACCCAACTTCTGAGGCCTCAGAGGCGTGGATAGCTCCAGAGCATGGATCCATGGCTCATCTTGGCCCAATTGGTAAACTAAAACTCTTTGGGAACTTGGTTACCAAGTTACAACTACTGTAAAACATCAGAAAATAGCAAATAACCTGCTATTTTGACGTGCCAAGGAGGTAATGAGCTACTTACACTCCTGTAACCATGTCAATTACTAATGACTTTCCATGGATAAACCCCAAAAGAGTAATTAAAACCCTTTTGGGACCCATATTCATTGATTTACCTCATAGCAACCAGCAAAACACTGCTATTTGCAATTCTATGTAGAAATGAGGTAAAACCTTCAAAAATTCATTAAAAATACAATTCTTAATGAATCTTTCTGAAACTTTCAGGACTAAAGGAGAACTGTATTATCTATGGTACAACCAAAAAGAATTACAGTTTTACTAGTAAAATTAAAAGTTTTACTTACAGTCCATTTTTGGATATTCTACGTGAAACACTGAATCTTCAAAAATTCACAGTAATTACAACCTGTGATGAAATTGGCAATAACATTGATAACTTTGAGAAATCAATGATTATTTTAGAATAAAAGAAGATTTACAAGTGTTACTCCTTTTATTCTTAACCATATTGGGGTTGGTAGTCACGTAAAAGCATCAATTAAGTAATTATGATAATCTTACATGACAACAGATGATGCAATCAATAATCCAAAAAGGTTTATTGTTTTCTCACTCACTGGTTTTTCAGTTTGCTCCATGGCACGCCTCTGTGAGCTGTTGTTGACTTAAAAGAAGCCTCTTCTTGCTGTTTTTTCATCATCATCTTATCAATTTATTAAATCTTTATTACCAACAAGTAAGTATTAGTTCAACTATTCTTAAGTGTTTTAATTCTTTCAGAATCAATCAGAAAGACGTGAAATCATAGAATCCAACTATATATTTTTGTAATACTGTTATAAATCCTTTTGATCCCTTAAATCCACAATTCCACGTCAAATTTCTCTACTTTTATTATCAATAAGTTCTTTGGAGTATTAGTGAGTCATTTATCTTTAATTCTTAAAGTTTTTCTCTAGTAATAGTTTTCTTCAAGAATTATCTTTATAATTATTCTTGCAAAAGATAATTATATATTAAAATAATTTTATTATTTTAATAAAGAAGTTTTTATTATTAAATTCTTCTTGTAATTGATTCTTGTAGACAATTACTTGCTCACTGTTAAAATCACTAGTAGTACTTAACACGTGAAAGAAATAATTTTTAATTATTTAATTGTGGTTATAATAATATTTTATTATTATATTTCATAAGAACAGACATAGTACTGTTGATTAATAGTAATATTATCATCAGTTTCATAGTCACATCTTACAACACCTTTATAATAGACTCAGCCTGAAAGCCATAATTCTAATAAATATTTATTATTATTATTATTATTATTTTATTTATTTCATTTATAAGGACAGTAAGAGTAAATAAGAAGAATTTTGGTAATTTTTACCTATTGTATCATTGTAAGGCTGAGTCTATGATGAAGCTGTAAGAAGACTAATTACAACTTTAAATATGACTGTGACATGGTTATAAATATTCGAAATAAGGGTGTTTAAAGTATAATAATGATTAATTATAAAAATATAAGGGTTTTGCTATTCAAGAATAGTGGTGGTGAGTGCTGTTGAAAACCCTGGGTGCAGCTTTACCTGTTGGATTACAATAATAAAGACTACAATACTTAAAATTAGAAGTATACCTGTTTATTTTCCAAGAGTATAACTGTTTTTGACAGTTAAACTACATAGGAATTCAACAGCAGGATGAGGAAAGCTTTTCTGGCTGTGAAAAGGCCCCTTTTTATCCTGAAATGGGGTGGAAAGGCTGCTAGACCTTTCCACGTAGAGGAAGTGAAGATTTTTTACTTCCAACCACTTGCTTGTGGTTTTCACAAGACATGTATAGCCTTTATTGGGCTCAGATGTGGTTTTAAAACAACATCTGGGCAGTTTTCACTAATACAGGGTGAAAGATTTCATCTGGGGACCACACAGCTTGATTCTGACGTGTATGATTCATAGAATGCTATACAGAACCTGTATGGGACCCCAGTACTGAATGAACTATGAGTTATTGAAGGAAAAACAAGCTTCTTTGTCAGTTTGAAACCTCATAGTCATGGGTATGGGGTATTATCCCATGGTAAGGCTGTACTGGCCAAACTGTGGGAATTTGACCTTAAAACAGCCATACCTTTGTCAGTTCTTGAGATATCAACCTCAAAGTTAGTTCAGTGTGTATCCCTGTATTGTATCTAAAAAATGGTACCTTATTTGGTATGGTAATCATTAAATATGGCAAAGTTATCTCATGTACAAGATTCTTGTACATATGGGTGTTTTAGGCAAAAAGCTGTATTGGGCTTGTTTTCCTCATAACTTTTGATCTAGGTGAGATATGGGGAACTGAATTGTGCAATCAGATAGCCCTGAATGTGCTCTTTCCAAGAAGACCACACTTTAAGTCTCTCACACTCAAACTGTAGAAGCTAGATGAGCGGCGAATATTTTATTCACCCTTATTTGGCCTGAATTTGACCATAACTTCTGTAATAATGGTGCCAGCTCCGTTTGGGTGGTACCATTGGATAGCACTGGCCTAGAGCGTCGTTTTGCATACCCATTTGATGGAGTTAGGCCTCTTACTCTGTATTTCACATGGGGGTGAAAATTAAGGTTGATGTTCAGAATCAACTTTGATCAGGAATAACTTTGTTATTCTTTGTCCTAAGATTATGGGACTTGTATAATTGGAAATGGGTGAGTTTCTGCCTTCTCTTGATACCTTTTGAGCTGATTTGGCTCAGCTCCATGTTTTGGTGGTATCTTGGCTATGCCATTGGTTTATGATATTTGGCTGTTATGCTTATGCTCTGGTTTTGAGTCACAGGTTGACATTCATAGTCAAACCTTACAAGCCTAAACCAAATCAGCAATATATATCACCAGGGAAAATCTTGTTTCAATCTTTGGTGATTGACTTCACGTCAAGCAAACGTCAAGCAGGATGAAAGTCAAGCTCACGTCAAGCAAAAATCAAGGGAACGTCAAGCACACGTCCTACTCTTGTCTTACACCAAATCCTGTGACATCCACCAATATTGGTTCCCCTGTGCCTTCAACTCAGATTCCTCACCACCTGATCATCCCGCAACCGTCCAATGGTTGGTAAAAATTACACAGGACCCGCCTGTTTGCCGAAACACACATCAAAGAGGTCCTTCAGCCAGTCTTGATGTAGGAAGGGGGTTTGACTTCACCAGGTCATCCATAAAAGGACTCCGCCTGAGTGGGAGAGTTATTTTTCAGGTGACACTGGGAGAGCCCGCCACACAATACCACGTATGCGTGTGCATCGGCGTGTGCGGGTGCGCTTGCGTGTGCATTGTTGTGTGCGGGTGCGGGTGCGCTTGCGTGTGCATTGTTGTGTGTGGGTGCAGGTGCGCTTGCGTGTGCGTGTGCGGGTGCGCAAGGGCCGCTTCCCCTTCCAACATGATGATGGCACAGTTAGAAATTTTGGATGCTGTGAAAGGTGAGTGTGTGGGTCATTTGATCATTGAACTTGGCTTATTCACACTGTACCCAATGTCAAAATAGTAAGTCCTTTGTGGCAATGTGAAATAATGGGCTTTGCTTGTCACAATGGCATGTCTCTGTCACTAAATTTTGAGGCAGTTATTTCACTAGCAAAATTGCTAATGAATCTGAGAGATATTTGCATTTTACTAGACTAAATATCATGAAATAACAGCTTTATCATTACAAGGAGTCCACATGACAGAACTTTGTTATCATATAATCCACAGTTACCTTCTATTTCTTCTTCAGATATAATCGAGTGTCCATCATCAAAACACACAGCTTTTTAAATATTCAGGTGCGGCCAATCTGGTAAGAAATTCACATCAATCTTCAAAGTTTTTAAGATCAGAAAGTTATCGTTCAGTATGCTAGATGGCTCAGAGACTTTAAATATGCTATTAATAATACCAAATCGTGGTGAGTTGCCCCTCAGAAAACATATCACACTGTTGCTGACATTTTTGGATTCAGTTGAAAATGTATTGTTCCCAATATTAATGTTTGAAACTGGAAAATACCAAGGTGAGACAATCCTTGAAGTGGGTGGACTTGTGGATTGCACCGTAGTGTCTAAGCTGATCCAATCAACTATTTCCCTTGTTGCATGAAAATTCTGTAAGTACTCAACCAGGCAATCATAATTTTCTTGGTCATGGCGGGATGGTTTGTTATATTTATGGTCATTGAACAGGGCAGGTGGCTGTGATTCGAAAAGCTGTTTTATTTCACATGGCACGCAGGGGGATTTCAGGAGAACGGAAAGGTTGGAACATCAACAGATATGTTGAAGTAAGGTTTTATCTATATCATCTATTCAGAGTTGCAAGAAGTTAATCTTATTCAGTTCAGGTGTTTAATCAATGTGAATATATTAATCTTATTAATTGACGTACATATTTTGTTATTTGTTGGCATTTTTGCAAATACTCCAATCAAGCGCTCATAACCCCATGTGGCTGAGGCTTGTGCTGGGCCCCAACGTTGGAAGAGTTCGGGAATATGATCAGAAAAATGATGATTTGGTTTACTTTTCTGTTTTGGGAACAGGAGTTGATTGGAAAGGCGGAATTTTTTCCAATGTTCAGCAAATGCAGTTGCATCTCCTATTGAAACACTCCAACTTGTGGCAATGTTGATAGCACTAATCAAATGGAATGTATTCTTGGTTAGTTCATTTGCAAGTTCTTCTGACTGACCCATTTTTCTTTGAATGTTCGCGGATTGGTGTACATCTAATGACATCTGTTGACTGTGCATTAAAAATGGAATATAGACCTTATATAAGAGAGCCCATTCAGCGGCTTTCAAACTACCATGAGAGGGGGAACCCATGTTGCAAGGTACTCTTGTCCATGATGAGGGAATTATTGTCTCAGAGATGATTTGACGGAGATGCTCCAGAGCCTCACCCTTGATCTGGTGATCACTCAGTACAGTGATATCTAATTCAGAGGGGATTTCAGAAATGGGGATGTAGTCGGCAGCAAATGAAGGAATCTCCGCAGAACCACTAGATGGATGTTCCGTGTGAGGGGTGGGCATTGGGAAGTAGTTTTTTTGGGTGCAAGTAGTGGGGAGTGGCTCATTTATTATTTTTGCTGCATCTCTTCTCAGGGAGCGGGCCTCTCTCAATGTGATTATATCAAGAGAGCTGTTGGAGGTCATGGAATCTGAGTCTGAACTGTTGGTTTCATTGGATTTCCTGCGGGACCTGAGGTAAATTTTTGATTTGGACTCTGGAATGCACAATTTGAAAGCTGCATGATCCTTCAAAATTCCCAGTATTAAATTATGCATTATGTCAAGATTAACCATTCTGGTTGCATCCCAATACGGAAGGTCTTCTAAAATTGAATATCGCACTCCATACTCAGAGAAAACTGCTTGTCTTTGTTGTGGGGTTGCCTGAAGCCATTTGGCAATGGTTGATTTATGATTTTGATATGAGCGTGTGTAGTGAAATTGAGGACCAATTTCTTCAATTTGAGCTTTGTGAATAGTGCAAAAATTACAAAAGTGGTTGCCTGAATGGGAAATAAATCCAGTAAGCTTGCACATGGCAAGCACATCCGCAATGGCTGTGAGAATGGCAACACGGATAAAGGATCCTGAAGGACCTGTTGAGGTGGGTGAAAAATGGTAACCTTGCCATAGCTCTTTGAGCTCCTTGATGAGTGGCATTCATAACTAATTCAATTGAAGGGAAGTTGGCTCCTCCAGACCAGGGATGATTCCTGCAACATAGACATTCTCTGGCTTCATTCTTTCACTTGGGGGGAGATTAAGACAAATAAGCATGATAGGTCCAATGCTGGCCAACCGGGTGGACTTTCCATGTGCATTAAACCAGTCCACATAAATGGAGAAGGCCAATGCACCAGGAATGGACATGAATGGGGGGTCATGGATATTTCTAGTGCCAGTGAAGCGTCTCCAGACCAATCCATCCCAGACGTCACGTTTTGGAGAATCTTTGGGAGTTTGGGATTATTGATGTTGATGCAGAATGTCCATAATTTCAGCCCCCTGGAGAAATCTGGCAAGCCAATTTTTGAATGGTTGATAAATGCAATGTTTCGTTGGTATAAATTTTTGCTTCATGTTGGTTGTGTTTTGGGTGTGGGCTTCAAATGAATAGATGAATTTGCCTAATGATTGTGTGCAAGGGGGATCATGATCATTTGGGTCATTATGCCATTGACATTGGGGTTGGTCAGTTGTGACTGATTCAGTAAGGCCATTAAGAGAGAAACATTGAGGACAACATATATAGTTTTGAATCACTGGCTCCAATTGGAGATGTTCAAATATGGTACTCAGATCTTGAGGTATATGGAATGCAGGAGTGGGGGGACCACCGGAGCTTGAGATGCTGGACTTGATCAGCAGGTTTAGGGCGGGGTTGAGAATGCATGAAGCCCTCCAGGGTATATTATACCTTAATGATAGAATAGCAGATATTCTCATTCCAAGGTCTTGTGGAGGAAGGGTTTGACTGCTGCTGTATGGTTTCTGTGCAATTGAATTGAGCCCCGGTGCTGTGGAGAAGGTGCTTTGGGTCAATGGTGAATAATCAGCTGGGAATATTTGATCCAAATGAAGTTGTGGGCACTCAGATCCTGATGCAGAAGTAGGGATGTTTGGAAGAGATTTGGGTGCAATGGTTGATTTGAGCTTTTTAATGTGCTGTTTATATTGGAAAGGTGTGAAGGAAACTCCAGGCCTATCACCCTCAGGAGAAGAGTGTGTTTGAGTTGAGCAGTGTTGACACATGCATATACGCATTGAGGAATAGCGGCGGGTTGTCATTGTTGCAGGAATTGGGAGTACGGTTGGTTTGTGTATAAATATCTATGGCTGATGTGAAAGTGTTTAGGAGTGTTATTAATTGGCAAAAAAATTGAGTGATTACTTATGAAGGGGGAGATGATTTGAGCCATCTGAGAATTTTATCCCATTTGTAATGGTGCGTCAGCTGCAGCTGATGGAGTGTAACATGTCTCATCTGGATGGCGGAATTGGTTAGGAGTTTAATTGGGTAAAATGCCATGCTGCTCAATGCTCATACATATTCTATTTTATTTACACATGGCGATACTGCGGTTTTGACCCTTGAGGGGTGTTCCAATAGGGATGTGTCAACATTGATTTGAGGGGATTGACATTCAAACCATGTAAGCTGGCACGCCATCGTTCATGGCTTAAACCTTATTACAGACATAACAATATAATTCTATTACATAAGGGGTTGGAGTGCAGCTAAAGTCTTGGTATTTGGTTTGAGTGCAGCAGGCTTTTAATCGGTTGGAATGTGATTTGGATTGTCTCGCCTTTCTTGAAAAGGTGATGTCTCTTTTGTGGGTAAATCCTTCATGAATATACCCCTTTACAGTTGTACAATTCTGTGGAATTTCAATTCATATATTTGAAGTTTTCATAATTCACAAAATGTGACAATGGGGCGGCGGAAATGTTACCAAATATGATTACTTATGGATGATAGGTCCCCTTTGAGATCAAGGAAATATTACATTATATGGTGGTAGGCCGTGCCGGGTGGTTTCCGATAAAAGCGGAGGAGCTCAAGAGGAGGCAGGGAGGATTCTCCTAAAAAGAGGCTTATTGGACTTTCACGCGACACTTAGTTGCAACTATTAATAGAATTTCTCTATTCTAAATTTGAAAAGATTTCATCTCATATCACTCTATTTTATCATAATACTGAAGTGTTTTATCTAGTTAAAAATATTAGTGTACTTTTTTGGCCTTTGTGTCATCTTTCAAGTCACATAAATCCCGTTCAGGTTCTGTTCATGACTCAAATAGTGAATCTAGCATAGAATATGTTCAAACACAGTCACCATTGAGTCCCAACATTCCTCTCACAACCCCTATCGCATCCTCAATGAATGTATGAGGTCTTAACATTGATGTGGGCAATCCAAAGGCTCCAACTTCAAGCACTTGGTCGATCCCAAATATTTCCGTCACTCCAATTCCCCCAAATCCCACTAATACACAAACGCATGTGTCTCAGGGGCCAGAAGGCACACCTCAAATCTCATCACACGCTAATCCCCAATCAAAATTTCCACGTGAGTTCCTCCTTAATCCCGGTCGGAATCCACTCGCATCCCAGGATCCCTTTGGACAAAGTAAACAGCCAACCCTCAATATTCCATCAGGATCTCAGGTTCATGTGGGTGATGAAAGGCGTGTTGATGGGGGGCGACGAAAAAAACCATTGGAGAATGTAACTTGGAATGGTCTGTCGGAGGGAAATCCAGGATTGACGCTTCATCAAAGTAAGTCATTTTAATTTTGGAGTATAACCTTTTTCACAATTTGATATGTTTGTTTCATGGGTTAGATATGGCACCTAAAGGCAAGTCAGTCCGATCTCAGGAGCCAATTGAAGATTGTGAGTATGACCAGTCTTCATGAATTTTTTGATGTGTTAACTGATGATGTGCATGGCAGGTGATGAACTTTATGCATCTTCACCTCTGGTCCATAAAGAGAAAGTCACTGGACGTCATCATCCATATGCCTCCAAACCAAGAACAGCTCATGCCAGTTCAGCAAGAGAAAAAATGCTGGATGATGAGGATGAGAACATGTCTCTGACTCAAATGGAAAGAAATGATGAACCAAGAAGTGTCAATTTCACGGTGTATGAGCATGGCACTCAGTCAAATATTGAGTTCACCCATCCTCAAATTCCCCTTGCCCAGAGTATGCTTGAACAATCCGAGGTCAGACAGCAAAGGAACCAGGCTTGGAAAGCTCACAACGTGGTGAAACGTGCAAGCCAGAAGGAGCAACAAAAATGGCTGAAAGCAGAACTTCCAGAGAATGTCCATGGAATGAGATCAGCAGTACATGCACATTGCCTTTTCCTACCCAAAGTTAGGGATAAGGATTTTACCTCACTACCAGCACCACCAAGCACAGAAGAGCTTGAAATTGCAATTCAAGTGGCTGGTCATCTCGGATATGTCCCTGAGGATTTTTTCAATGAGCCATCAACACAGGTTCAGTCTCAGGGTTTCCAAAGCTACTGCAAAAATGAGCTCCACAAGCTAGGACTAAAGCGATTCACTTGGGACTGGGAGAGCTCATGGCAACATCCGTTCAATGAGCTGATGTCTATGGTGTTTTACAGTACATTCCGTCTTGCACTTGTCAGCACTGAGTATTATCATTACTATTGAAACAAGGATCATAATAACTATGGGGTTGTGGGGGCTTTAATGGAGCGATATTTCACTTATTTGAAAAGAGAATGGAAGTCTATTCAAAAAGATGCCGAGTATTTGGTTAAAAAGAAGGAGAATAAAAAGCTCGCGAAGATTTGTCAAAGGGTTATTTAATGTATCTCTTCTTCATTGTGATCAAAGATTGATGATGATCTACTTCATTATGTGCAGACCTGTGAGCGCCATCATGAATGGTGTGATACGGCTAAATTTCCCATTCTAGCATCACAATCCAATGACCCTTGAGTATGTTCAGATACTGAGGAGGTACTGGAAAATGGCCGTCAAGTTTACCGCAAAGTGGGATTACGCTGGCGCTCCCAGTGATTTAATGAATTGGTATTAAAAATGGATCGAGACATAGAGTTTTGTAATTGCATTAAAAAAAAGGGTAAAAAAACTATTGATAGATTGCCAGAATTATGATCGACAGATGATGGTGATATGCCTGAAGGGCTATTTTTTCATTTATTTGATCAAGATTGGCTCAAAGGTTGTAGTAAGATTCAGACTATCACCCTCAAAATACTTGACATGCCAGTTATTAGGCCGAATGGTAATGCTCTGCAATAACTTAATAATATAAATGTATAGCACCGTTACAAATCACCATTTTGTGAATTATTTGTGCAGGTGTAATACTGTCATAGGGGCTCTTCAAATTGAAGAGGGCCTGGCACTCAGTGAACAGACTTACTTATGGAGGGCTCAAAAGGAAATACTCAAATGATGAGAGAAATGGAGTAAGAGGATAAATTCCTAGTCATAAAATAATAAGTATAAAAGATAAGAGAGACAAAGCAAAAGCAATAATAAAGAGCCAACCACAAATAACCCTGAGTCACTGTTTCAACCTGTTCAGAAAAGAGAAAAGGAATTAATAAGGATATGGCCACCAGGACTCTACTGAACAGGTGAGGGAAGGCTAAGACTAACTTAATAAATAATAAAATAATATTCCAGAAGTGAGAATAAAATAATATCAAATAATAAATCAACTATTTTAATTAACTGGGGGAAAAACCCCCAGGTGGGTGAAGAGGGGCTGGTATATGTGAGAAATACCAGCCTTGGAGTTTGAGTGTTGAGATACTTGTCTGTATGCTGGAAGAAGTTGGATGTGGGATTGAATCCTGTATTGGTGAATCCAATACAGGTTATACAGTCAATACAGGTATTTGCGCCTGTATTGATTACAGGCCTGTATTTGGTGAATCCTGTATTTGGGTCTTGCCTGTATGACTGTATTGAGGTTTGAAACTGTATTTGGATCTTGCCTGTATGAAAACTTTATTTGGAGAATCTTGAATGAAACCCCCTTGCTGATTGGGTTTTGAAGGGTATCCATGATATAATGATTTGCTGATGATGATTGGAAATGCCCCTGCCTCCTTGGCTGTGACATTATCCCCCTCTTGAAAGTGGTGAGCTCTGAGCACCATAAGTATAGTGAGTCTTTATGAGCTTGCAATCAATTCAAACAGTTCTTTCCCCCAATTCCTTAAGATTTTCCCCTCAAAAACTTCTTCTTCAATCAATACTCAAACCAATCTTCATTTGACTATTTGTAGGTATTTTCCCCTTGATTTTGATTCTGAATTTCCTCTGTTTCATTCAAACTGCCTTCAATCTTCATAAAAATTTCTTTAATCTTGTCTTGAGTGTCTTCATCAACTTTTCTTGAGTCCTCATGGCTTTTGAAAGGTGATTGATTTGAGTTTTTGTCCCAAGACCACTTGAAATCATCATAATTTTGAATTTTAGAGTGTTGGCATAAGGTGGCCAACATTTGAAATTTTGGACCAAATGAGTAGTCCTGGCCAAAATCCCTGAAACTGTGAATAAATGGGTTTTTTGGCCAATTTGCGCAAAAAATGCGCAAAATGCGCAAATGCGCAAATATGCCATATGTGGCATAAATTGGTGAAAGTAATGAAAAAACTGAATTCTTGTGAAAAAATGGCCTAAAGGTGGGTTTTGGCCATCTTGCGCATTTTTGCGCATTTTGTGCAAAAATGCGCAAATGTGCAAATATGCCATATGTGGCATAAATTGGTGAAAATGATGAAAAAACTGAATGATTGTGAAAAAATGGCCTAAAGGTGGGTTTTGGCCATTTTGTGCATTTTTGCGCAAAGTGCGCAAATGCGCAATTATAATGATTTTGGCCACAAAGGCCTTTTGAAGGCTTTTGACAAGAAAAAAGGCCCTTTTGCGCAAAAAATGCGCAAATCACCCAATATGCACAATTAAGCATATTATGATAAGAATTGATGAAAAATGCCTGTTTTGATGTTTTGAGGTCTGATATGGCCATTTGCGCCAAAGTGCATAAAATCATGAAATTGGCCAATTGCGCCATTTGAAGCAGTTTTTCTTCTTGATCTTGATTTCTTCTTGAATTTCTTTCTTCTTATCCCTTTCTTGACTGGTCAATTGCCATAAATGCCTTGCTGACTTGCAATTGTCCATAAATCTCTTGGTCTTGAATTTGAAATTTTGCCTTGAAGATGAGTTCAAGGCTGACATTCATATATGACTCCACTGCCTCTGGTTCCCCGCCTTTTGTGATTTGGAGATGCCTTGGTTATAAAGTTTAAAGAAACCTTGAAGAAATTTTGATGAGGATTATCTGTAGCTGGTCTTTACCATTACTAGTGTTTGCTCTTGATTATTAAATAAATTCACTCCCCAAACAAGATATGGGAGTTATGATTGCTGCTTTTGAAAACAGAAATGAAAAATAAATCATACAAGTAAAAGAAAATGAAATAAAAAATAAAAAATAAAATTGAAAAAGAATTGAGAGAAAAAGAGAGTAAAGAAAGAAATAGGAAATGCCTGAGGGTTGTCCTTCTTGTGGTGAGTTGCTTGATTTTTGGCCAAAAGATTCTGAAAGATGAAATCAAGCATTTGATGCTCACAGCGTGGCCAAGGTAATGTTTTACAAGAATTAGACCCCTCAGGGATGCATACCAGGAGATGGAACTTACTTTCATAACTTCCACTCCCCACCAAGCACCATAAATGAAAATTGAAGTATGCCATAAGATGAATTTGATAATGAATGTCTTGAAAGATAATTTATGGCATGATTAAAGAAAGAAAAGAAAAAAAGAGAAAGATTGGGCCATATCTTGATGAAAGGTCCAAATCTTGAGGGTATGATGTTTCAAGGCCTTCTGAACCTGTCCAAAGAATTGACAAGTGCTCACAAAGTGGCCAAGGTGATGCTTACAACAAATTTGGGTAGAATACCCCCTTAAAGGTGCATTCCAGGAGAGGAACTTACTTTCATAAACTCCAATCCCCACCAAGCACCATAAATCAAACTCTTGAGGCATTTGGGCCAGGCTTGTCTGGATACAGAGTGTGAAAATCCTTGACAAGGTCTGGGGAGTTGGTAAGGTTGGAAGCTGGATCCCAAGTTGTTCTTTCTGGGTCTTCATTGAATCCTTTCCACTCCACTAAATACCATAATGAACCTCTCTTGAGTTTTGAGTCCAGAACCTGAGCCACTTCCCATTCTTCTTGCTCTTCAACTATTATTGGAGATGGTGGCAATTGGTGTCGATTTGGGATAGTTGATTGCTTTACTGGTTCTAACAAGGACACATGGAAAACAGGGTGAACTGACTTCCATTTTTGAGGCAACTTGAGGTGATATGCATGGCTGCCAATCTTCTTGAGAACTTCAAAGGGTCACAACCATCTTTCTGAAAGCTCTTTGGTGGGTCTTGTTGTCTTGATGTTCTTGGAAGCTTGCCATACTTTGTCCCCAGGTTGGAAATCAGGTGGAATTGCTCTATTTTTATCTGCATACTTCATAAAACGCGTTATTGCTGACTCTAATTCTTCTTTGACAACTTGCTGTACTGATTGGAGTTTTGATGATAACTTTCCAGCAGGTGTATCTTGAGAAATGTGAATTGAATCAAAGCTGGGATTTCTTCCATAAATAGTGAAAAATGGAGACTGTTTTGTTGATGAATGTTCTGCATTATTATAGGCAAATTCAGCCAGAGGGAGCCAGGTGTGCCAGTCATCTTGATGGTAACTGACATACATCCAAAGATACTGTTCTAGAATCTGATTTACCCTCTCTGTCTGTCCATCTGTTTCAGGGTGAAAGGAAGTTGAAAGATCTCTTGATATCTTGAGCTGCTGACACAATTGAGTCCAAAATGATGAAACAGATAATGAACCTCTATCACTAACAATACTGATTGGAAGACCATGTTTGGAAAAGACATGATTAATGAATATTTGAGCTAAATCCAAAGCAGTGATTGTTGAATAAGTTGGAATAAATATTGCCATTTTTGAAAATCTGTCTACAACTACTAAAATTGAATCAAAGTTGCTTGACAAGGGCAATTGGGTGATAAAGTCCATTGATAAGGAATTCCAAGGACCAGATGGAATTTGAAGAGGCTTGAGTAATCCAAACTTCTTATGGTGGATGTTCTTGTTTCTTGAACATTGCTGACATGAGGACACATAGTCCTTGATGATTTGATTCATGCCAGCCCAATAAAAATCCCTCTTGATGAGCTTGAGGGTCTTCTCCTGGCCAGGATGGCCAGCCAAGGGTGAATCATGACGCCTTTGAAGAATGTCCAATTGAACTTCATGATTGCTTGGAATAACTACTCTATCTTTGAACAATAATAATTTTGCTTGAGGTTCAAGAGAATAGTCTGGGACTGATTCTCCTCTTGCTAATTTCTTGAGGATCTCCTTATAGTCTTTGTCTTGCCATACTTGTCTTTGAATCTGATCAACTAAATCTGAAAACATTTCAACTTTTATGGAAAAGAATCTTGACTCTTGAATTTCATTTTGCTTGAGAACTTGATGAAAGTTTTGAGTATTCTTGCTGATGAAATCCACCCCCCTCTCTGGGTACACGTTGTCCCAACGTGACAAGGCATCTGGTAAAGTGGCCAGCCTGCCTGGGCGGTAAGTGATAACAAAGTGAAATTCAGACAAAAATTTGGCCCAACGGGCTTGACGACGAGTAAGGACTTTAGAGGACATAAAATATTGGAGAGAACAATGGTCTTTCAAGACCTCAAAGGAATCAGAAAGAGAAAGGAGAAAGGCTCTCCAGTGCTTGACAGCCCAAACTATGCCAAGGAGTTCCTTGTCATGAATTTCATAGTTGAGTTCAGCTGGTAAGAGCTTGTGACTATCAAATGCAATGGGATGCTTTCCTGAGTCATTCACCTGACTCAGTACAGCACCCAAGGCATAATCAGAAGCATCAGTCTCTACAATAGTGGGTAGAGAAGGATTAAAGTGAGAGAGAATAGGAGCAGTGGTGAAAGCTTCTTTGAGTATTTGAAACTGACTAAGAGCTTCCTCATTGAAGATAAAGGGAGAATCTTTTTTAAGGAGGGAAGTGAGAGAAGAGATTTTCTTGGAATAATTTTTAATGAAACCACGATAGAAGTTGGCAAAGCCAAGAAAGGATTGAAGGGCCTTGATGTTCTTGGGCTGAGGCCAATTGAGGATTTGTTGAACCTTTGAAGAATCCATCTTGAGGCCATCACTTGAAACAACATAGCCCAAGTATTCCACACTTGAGGCATGGAATACACACTTTGAGGCTTTAGCAAACAAATTATTGTCTCTCAGTCTTTGGAGAACAGAGGCCACATGTTTAACATGTTCATCCAAATAGCTAGAGAAGACCATAATATCATCTAAGTACACTACAACAAAAACATCCAAATAATCTGCAAAGATATCATTCACAAGATTTTGGAATGAAGCTGGAGCATTGGTTAAGCCAAATGGCATAACCAAATATTCATAACTGCCATATTTGGTTCTAAAGGCAGTTAAGTGCTCATCCCCCTCTTTGATTCTCAAGTTAAGTTTGCGGTAGTCAACACACAAACAAAGACCACCATCCTTTTTCTTAACAAAAAGGACAGGTGCTCCTGTTGAGGAGGAGCTTGGTCTAATGAAACCTTTCTCTACATTCTCTGAAATGTAGGCCCGCAGTGTTTCTGACTCATTTCTTGATAAAGAGTAGATAACACCAACTGGAGGTAGAAGACCCTCCAGTTCAATATGATGATCACAGGCACGGTGTGGAGGAAGTTTCTCTGCTTTCACTTTGGAGAATACATCCAAATATTTGTGATAAACAGGAGGGACTACCTTCAGCACGGTTTCAATCTCTTCTGGCTCTTCCTCATCCCACTGCTCCTCCAGGGAGGCATGAAAAGATAAAGGAGGAAGGTCCATATCCCCTTGAAAGAGATGAAGTGAAGATATAGCAACATCTTCTCCAACATCTTTTATCTCTTTGAAGACTTCATCCCTTAATGGAAGTAATGACTGAGAGGGAAAAATGGAGGGGTTATGGACAGAAGGAGGAAAGGAAGGTGTCTTAAGTTCACCAACCAGAGAAACACTGTTGACAGCAGTGGAAAAGTCATTACTGGTAGAAGAAATAATACCACTAGAATCCTTATGATTAGAATCATAGGTGCTCAATCCATTTTTCCAATCAATAATGGGATTGAAATGGTAAAGAAAATCATAGCCCAATATTAGGTCTTCTCCCTTGGGTGAATCTATGATAAAGAAATCCCATTCAAAGCTTGGGAAGGAAGGTAAATCAACAACCCACTTGGTATAATGGGTTATGAACAAGGAAGTGGATTCACTGGAATCCAGAATGAAAAGAGGAATCTTTTCAGGGAGCTCTGACATGGTCAATGAGTACTTGAGAACAAAATTCTTTGCAATAAAGGAGTTTGTAGCACCAGAATCAATGAGAATACTATAAAAAATATCAGAAATTGAAGAAAAAATAAGAAATTTTAAAGATTTCTTGACACTAGTATTCAGAGTGCACAATTGTGCTCTTGAAGGAAAGAAGTGAGAACCATTGAACACATCATGATTCCCACTCAGGCTTTTCCCTGCTTGCTAGGGAAGCCTTTTGATGACCCTTGCCTATTCTCAGGCCTCTTGAAGCATTTTTCAAATGGGTGGTTTCCACCACAATAATTGCACAAGCCTTCTTTAATCCTCCTCTCCTTTTCAGAACCAATTAATTTGTTGTCCTTATTGAGGAGAGCAGCATGAGGCTTGTCTTTGGAAATTTGAAAATTCTTCCCCTTCTTATTCTTATTGTGATAAGGCTTCTTGGATGATGAACTTTGAGGAGGCTTGGAGAAATTGGATCCAATGATTAGAGGCTTCTTCTCTTGATGACTGCCCTTTTCCTTTTGCCTCTCATGATATCTTGTGTCTAATTCTAAAGTGACATCCATAAGTTCTTGAAGAGTGTCAAAAGTTCCAGGGTGAGAAGCCAATTGGTTCAACAATCTTGATGCCAAGCCTCTTCTATACACATGAATGTAAGCTCTTTCCCCCCAATCTCCAATTCTTGACATTAAGCTTCTGAAATCTGCTATATACAAGGAAACATGACCACTTTCCTTCATCCTCAAATTGTCCAACTCTTGTTCAGCTTTCCTGACTTCATTGGGGTCACCAAACAGAGTGAATAATTGAGATTCAAATAATGGCCAATTATTGAGGAGGTAGGAAGGGTCTTCATTGGAAATATTTGAGAGGTAAGGTTCAATCCACTTGCCAGCTCTACCAGTAAGAAAAGAAGTTGAGTACAAAACCTTCTTCCTGTCAGAGAAGAAGTTTGCTGGATCATTATGGAAAATTAGCTGACAGGATTGGACAAATCCTCTCAACTTATGAGCTTGAGTACCATCAAAAGAATCAGGTGCCTTCATGGATGGAGTCTTGAAAGCAGGGGCTTTGGAATTGTCCCTGGGGGCAACTGCTTGAGTGAGTTGTCCCATGAACTGAGTCATTTGCTCCATCATCTTGAGGAGAGTTGGTTCAGTTTGAGAGACAGGAGGTTGACTAGAAAGGGCTAGATTAGAACCCTGAGGCACCTCTGGAGCATTTGCCAAGGCATCTGCCACTTCAGTCTCCCCAGAATCATCCTCTTCCACAGACTCTTCCCCCTCCTCATCTTCAACTTCCCCTAATCTTGCTCTTGCACCTTCAGACATGCCAGGGTAGCCACCCAAAAGTCCAGAGAAAGATCTTGATCTTCTAGATTTCATTCCACCTCTTCTTGAGGGTCCTGCTCCTTCCATTGGTGGTCCTCTGTCCAAATTTGCACTCAGTTGATGAACTGATGGTGTGCGGTCAAGAGGAGCCCTTGCTGTAGGAGTGAGAACAGCTGGAATCTTCTGGGATCTAGTATGCTTGGCTGGGGGACTATGCTGAACTGGCATTATGAAAGAAGAATGAATAAAACTTGATGATACTCTGAGTAAAAGAAGGCTTGACCAAAACAATCAAATGAAAATCTTGATGAACTTGAGAAATCAATCAATAATCTTGAAGTGAATCAATATGAATAAATCTTGAAGAGTGAAGATGAGAAAGTCAAATTCTTATGAATAATCAATTTCAATCAATATATCAAATCAAGTCAATCAAAATCAAATCAATTAAGTCTTGCGGAATTCAATCAATATCTTCAAAAGTCAATTCAATTTTCTTGAGGAATCAAATTCAAATCAATCAATTAAATCAAATCTTGAGGATAAATCAGCTATCTTGGGTAGTCAAATCAAGTCAATCAAATCAATTCAATCAAAGTCAATTCAAAATCTTGAGTTGAAATCAATGTCTTGAGGAATCAATCAATTAATCAATAATCTTGAGAAATTTCAAAATCCAAAATCACTGAGTACCCCAAATCAATACAATCCCTGAATGATTAATAAATTAACCCAAATAATTCCACTCAAATAACCTGATGAAAACCTGAATTCAGACAAAAAAAGAGAAATGAGAATGATAATGATAAAGTGAAATGGTCAGCAGAAATTTTTGAAATGAGAAAGAGAATCAATTTTCATTTGAATGAAAAGAATGAGATGAAAATTGATGAGAGAGAAAAAATCATAAAAATCATAAAGATCATGAAATCATGAAAAGATCATAATTGAAGAATGAGAGAAATGAATAAAATGAATGAAAGAAAAGAAGCAATTATGAGTTAATTAAAATAATGTCACAGGGGCTCTTCTAAATGAAGAGGGCCTGGCACTCAGTGAACAGACTTACTTGTGGAGGGCTCAAAAGGAAATACTCAAATGATGAGAGTAATGGAGTAAGAGGATAAATTCCTAGTCATAAAATAATAAGTATAAAAGATAAGAGAGACAAAGCAAAAGCAATAATAAAGAGCCAACCACAAATAACCCTGAGTCACTGTTTCAACCTGTTCAGAAAAGAGAAAAGGAATTAATAAGGATATGGCCACCAGGACTCTACTGAACAGGTGAGGGAAGGCTAAGACTAACTTTATAAATAATAAAATAATATTCCAAAAGTGAGAATAAAATAATATTAAATAATAAATCAACTATTTTAATTAACTGGGGGAAAAACCCCCAGGTGGGTGAAGAGGGGCTGGTATA
This sequence comes from Austropuccinia psidii, assembly GCA_023105745.1. Taxonomy (NCBI): domain Eukaryota; kingdom Fungi; phylum Basidiomycota; class Pucciniomycetes; order Pucciniales; family Sphaerophragmiaceae; genus Austropuccinia; species Austropuccinia psidii. Next base: position 6,861,253 of record JALGQZ010000010.1, on the reverse strand, counting down.
TGTGAGAAATACCAGCCTTGGAGTTTGAGTGTTGAGATACTTGTCTGTATGCTGGAAGAAGTTGGATGTGGGATTGAATCCTGTATTGGTGAATCCAATACAGGTTATACAGTCAATACAGGTATTTGCGCCTGTATTGATTACAGGCCTGTATTTGGTGAATCCTGTATTTGGGTCTTGCCTGTATGACTGTATTGAGGTTTGAAACTGTATTTGGATCTTGCCTGTATGAAAACTGTATTTGGAGAATCTTGAATGAAACCCCCTTGCTGATTGGGTTTTGAAGGGTATCCATGATATAATGATTTGCTGATGATGATTGGAAATGCCCCTGCCTCCTTGGCTGTGACAAATACAATCTGAGTATTACTTCTTAAAGATGCAACAACTTGCTAAATATGTCAGAATATAGACAATATGAATTGAAATGTATCACCGTATCCCTTAGAAATAAGACTCTATTGCTCATTTTCATTGAGGAAATATTGAAGGAGTTCAATCCAACTCATGGTGTTCATAATTGTGGACCTATGCCAGGGTGAACAAGAGTTATCAACTTGGTCAAACACAAATTATATAATATCAGTAAGGCTCATGCAGTTAATGATTTTTTCTTTTCTTGGACCTATTGGTGTTTGGAAAATGGCATTTCCATAAGGAAGGATTTTAGAATAGCAATACAATTAGGGTCAAAGATGATCTTGAAAGGTATGTTCCGCATGTTGACCTCAACTGAATTAGGAGTGATATAGTGGATGACCCTTACAGGTTGTTGTTGGCCAATACGATGGAGTTGATCAACAGCCTGAGCATCAATGGCTGGGTTCGAATTGGGCTCTTGGAAATGTGGATGTCAGGGGCCGCAAATCAAGGCAGAATTTTGGAGGTCCCCTCACCATTAAATAGACCGTATTAGCACAAGTTATATTGACGCCATTTCCAGCTGCGGCAATGGATGAAATCAGTACTTCACATTCAGGATTATTGAAGAAATTCTCCAGTGCCTTCTCCTGTGCTCGTGCTGTAATTGTTCCATCAATTTGTGCTGAAATGATGGAGTGATGGGCAAGTGCAATACCAATTCTACAATATGAAAAAGTCAGATGGATTCAATTGGTAATGGATGCATATCAGAATTAACACACAAATCTAGAAATTGGGTCCATTGGGTATAAACCACCGATTTGGTTGGACCACACCTTGTTTGTTTGTTCTTCATTAAGCTTTGTAGGAGGTGTGCAACTTTACTACTCATCATGCATGTTTCCACATCCACAATAGTTCGTGTGATTGTTGGGGAGTTATCCTGAGTGCTCCTGCCCTCAGGGTCTTCCAAATCCGCCTCCGCAATTTTGTTAAGCATGATGTGATGGTTAGAACATATTTGCAGCTTATTAATATTTCTAAAAAATTCTCCTGGTCCTTTGCTTTTGGATGATAGGAATTCTTCATATAATATGGAATATTCTTGCTGCATGGTCGGTTTGAGTGGGAGCAGCTCATAATGATGGCTAATAGTGGGGAGGGATTTGAGATGTGTGGTTTTGGTGCGGCCCAAAATTAAATGCCGCAATGCCAAATGCAAGATATCATTGCAACCTTTGGAAAGACTACTCAGGATGAATGGTGACCAGTTATCTTGATTGGCGCTCTGGGGTTGAGTGATGAATTATATTATACCCAAAAGGTCATAAATGGTGTTGTGAATAGGTGTGCCCGTTAAACATATTCAACGGGATGAAAGGAGGCTATTAATGGCATGGTGAGTGGCAGTGTATTGAGAGCAAATATAGCTATAAGATGGGGCAAGGGTTATTGGATATAAAAGGTAATTTGAATCATTTAAGATCAGACAATCACTTTGCTTCATCCAAAATTATACAATGCCAATTGATTTGAAAAATGAATGATGTAGAGGTATTGGTTTGCTTAAATTCTTGGGTGATAGTATTGTAAGAAGTGATGATGATATCATATTTTAAGATGTTGTCTCTGGATAATGAGTGACGAGTGGGACCATGGTAGATTTTGGAATGCAGCGCTCCAGCCTGAGCATGCTTGGATATTTCTGATTGCCAGTTGGTAATTAAGCGACGGGGGCAGATGATCATGGTGGGTGTGGAGCGATGGGGGTTTTCAATCCCCCGCTCCTTGGAGGTACCCATTATAGCAATGGTCTGAATGGTTTTACCTAATCCCATATCATCCGCGAACAGTACTCCAAGAGGGGTATTGGTCGAAAGGGATTCAAATGAGCTAAGGCCCTTGTTTGTAATGATGTGCCTGGCATTGAAAGTGGATCCTGGGGGTGAGGTGGCCCAAAGGTTACGGGCTGATTGGCCATTGGGGATTTCTTGATCCCAGACAAAAGCTAGTCCGGTCTTTTGATGAGGGAGGAGGGGGGTTTGAATAATGGCATGGGGCGGGGTCATCATGGGGAGGTCTGATCCACTGGGTAATTGTATCAGTTTTTGCTTGGAAATCAATGATGAAACAGCAGGATATGAAACTGGCACCGAGCTTGAAGCGGGAAATGTCAGAGTGAAGAGTTGACATGGACTATGAGTATTACAGTCATATTCTTTGGGCATTTTAAGCTTAAAATCTTGTGTTCAAAAGCTTTCCATTATGAATAAAATGTTTGGATACCATGTGAAGAATATCAATGCTAGATTGGGTTTCTGAGATGAGGAGGGATCATTTGCATCAGTCATAAATACTCCCTCAACGAATAATATTTGAGGAGGATTGGATTGGCAATTTTCAATCCATGCCCCACCAGGACCACAGTGCATGAACCATTTTGGTGCCCCAAGGAATGGTATCAACGTTTTGGAAAGGGTTCCAGGTAGAGAGCCAATACCATGCTGGTGATTGGGGAGATAAACAAATATGTTGTGTTGATTGTGCCATATGATAATCCAAGAAGCTAAGTGGGAATTCTCAGGATTCAAGGCTATATCACTATTTATTTGAATACAAATATTAATCATCCCAATGCAAAGTGGTTGTGAAGGGGTTGACATGATGGCTATTTTAAATTATTTGGAGACAGTTGGAAATTATATGATCGGGAGGGGTTAGCTAAATGGAATGAAGACAAGCAGGCGCAGATGGGGAAGTTATATGAGAGGCAGAAATGGGGTCAAGGGGGGATGGCATGTGGTTACGTGCATGGTCTTGATGGGGGTGGGTCTCTTGGGCTCATAATTTGCATATCCGATTTGGGGCATATATAAAGGCAAGGTGGCGAAAATGTGGGTGCACCAATATGACTGCTGGATCTGCAGCAAGGTACAAAACCTTTGGTGGAACAAGGTTTACATTAGCATATGCAAAATTGGGTGGGTTGTAGCAACTTATTGTGGAGGGCATATTAGAGGCATGCAGTCATGTTTGCTGGTGTGACAGCGAACATGGCTGCATATCTTCCCCAGGTTAATTGTTGCACAGGGACCTACTGGGAAATTTTGGCCATTTCAAAGAGCAATCTCACTGTGGGGATGTTTGTGTGTGGGCGGGTGAGATATGTTTGGTGGCATGCCACCAAACATGACTTTGGTTTTGCCTGAAGTGTGGGCTTCCAGGGGGGAATGTGTGGGATGATCAGAGGGGCGCCAGGTGTGAGCCATGATCCACATATACATTCACCCCTATTGCGTTTGAGGCGAGTACTAATCCACCAAGATTGGCATCTGGGTCTTTGCCTCACCTGCATACAAAACTCCGGCAAAAGAGGCCACCCACCCAAGGGAATTTTTGGCTGCAAGCCAGGTGCCACAACTTGCGCGGGGCATGTGAGAACGTGAAGAAAATGACCCGCAGTGGGAGATACCCACGCAAACATAACCAGCCTCATCAAACATAGGCTAGGATTATTCTAATGTGGATGAGGCTGAAGCAAATCCACAATGATTGGCCTCAGGTTTCCACGCGCGAGCAGGTGAGCGTCTGCAGTCAAGCTGACCACCCGACCAAGAAACTAGCCGGTCGGAACACTGGCAGTAAAATTTCTTCCAGGTGTGTGAAAGTTGCCTGTGTATGACCTGTTGGGGGGTGCGTATGAAAGCATGTGGCTGCCCAACAATGAGCACGCGCAATGAACAAGCAGGGCCAGTCATTGTTTGCCCCAACAATGGCACCGGATGCAATCCACTGTTTGTGTATGATCCAAATGAACAGTGATCCCACTATGACCCACTTACATTAACTTGGATTACATGCGCATCTGTGCCATAGTTAGGCAGAGATGTCAAACAAGGTGCATCAAAGGGATGCAGGTGAGAGATATGACTCGATGGCTTGACGTGATTGCATGTTACATTGTTGAACAGCTTTTGCTCTGCCCCGCAGCATACATTTACGAAGGTGTACTGCGTACTACAGTGTTGGCTGTACAGATCAGGAAGGTGTAATACTACTTGAGCCTGCATGCATATAGCAAATGTGCATGCACCTTCCATTCATTTTCATATACGTAGCTCATGTGCCACATGCTCAGCATTGCGTTTCACCCGATTTGCACACGCAAGCTGAGCATGTCATGGTCAAAAGCACCATGTGAAAGTGCTAAGTAAAGCCATGGAATGAACTTTTTTTGCAATAGTTCATTGGAAGGCTCAGTTTGGAGCACTTCACCAAAGCGTGTGAAATGCTGCACCTGGCTGAAATGTCACCTGATGCTGTACCAAATGCTCAGATTGTGGGCATACAAAAACGACTGAGCAATGGCTCAGCATTGTGCATTTCATATTGTTATATCAATAGTTCAATTACTGTGCAATTAAAATGTTCAGCCACTGAGCATTTCAATTATGACCCAAAAGCAAACCTGAGCAATGGGTCGAGGCAAGCTCACACTGTATTCACTTGTCTTACAGCCCCCCCCTTTGTTCAAACACTATCACCAGGCCATACGGCCGGTAATCTCGCCGCGGTCACTTGTGACCAAATGTACCGGGTGCATTTCTGCATGGGTCACTTGTGCATTGCACCCACAATGCACATTCAACCAGGGCCTCACGACCACCCTCCTGGGTGATTGGGTGGCTATTTAAGGAAAGAAAGGGGATTTGACTCAGCTTGACAATTCAATAAATTGCAATACTCACCGGTGCATTTGATATTGTTATATCAATTGTTCAATTACTGTGCAATTAAGATATTCAGCCACTGAGCATTGCAATTATGACCCAAAAGCAAACCTGAGCAATGGGTCAAGGAAAGCTGACGCTGTATTCACTTGTCTTACAGCCCCCCCTTTGTTCAAAGACTATCACCAGGCCATACAGCCGGTGATCTTGCCGCGGTCACTTGTGACCAAATGCACTGGGTGCATTTCTGCATGGGTCACTTGTGCATTGCACCCACAATGCACATTCAACAAGGGCCTCACGACCACCCTCCTGGGTGATCAGGTGGCTATTTAAGGAAACAAAGGGGATTTGACTCAGCTTGACAATTCAATAAATTGCAATACTCAGCCAGACCCCAATTGTTCTTCTGCCTCACACAAGCATTTCACTTCTCAGTTGCAGCATTCGCTGAGACTCAGCTTCAATTTTGCCCACACGCCTTGAAGCTGAGCCTTTTGCGGGTGCTGCAACTGCTGAGATCGTCTCAGCTTCACCATGGTATAAAAGACGATCTTCACACAACATGCCCTTCACTTTCTTTCTCACCCGCTCCACTTCGTTCAACCTCACCCGCGTTTGTCCTTCTTGTGCGTATTCCCCTTGGTCTTCCTGCCTTTCTACTTTTGTCTTTTGCACTCCACTAAACCCTCTCCCCTTACTTTTGCCTGTTTGTTTCTTCTGCTGATCCTTTCAGAACCTCCCTTCTATCCACCTTGTGCGCTACCTCTTTTTTTAACTTTTGTCAACATTATGTACCGATATTAATACTTATGTTTCTTCACAACTCTTTTCCAGAATTTTAAAAACTCCGGAGTAGAGTGTTCTTATTTTGTTTCCGTTTTAAATTTATAATTCATCGTTTGTCTTCATTTTTTCTCTTGATTTTTTACTTTGTATGCAGTTACTAACCTCAATTGTTTTGTTTTTAGATGCACCAAGCGGGGTATCCCCTGCATTCGTTCCTGGACAACAAACGACGCTTGTGATGCTTGCCGACAAGCACACAAGAAATGTTCGTTTGTTGTCCGCTCCTTCCGACCACGAGGCCAGAGGAGTTACCACCCAAGACGCCCTCGCAAGGACTCCTTTGTGGTTCACGATGATGAAACCATTTCCAAGCGTGAATGGACGCCGGGCCCCCAAACAGGCCAACGGGAACGATTCCAGACGATTAGCCCTGTCCCCTCCAGTATTGATTTGTCCACTCCCCCTCCTAGGCCACCATCCAATGGTCACTTCACTCCTCAACCGGAGCAAAGTGATTATCCGGCCGATGAAGGATGGCAATGGCAAGAGGACATTCAAGCTTGGGCTGATTGTCACCATGTCTTGTCACCAATGGGATTCAAACGCCAAAGTAAGTTCTCTTTCTCCTCCTTATCTCATTTCTCTTCACACAATAATACTGACTTTTTACCATTACTCATAGAACCAAACCCCCCAAATCCCCCCCAACAAGACTCTCCCGTTCCTAGTTTGCCTCGTGAGCAAACTGCGCGGCAACCCACTCCAGGCCCAAGTCGCACCCGATGGTCTGAGGAATTATTCCGCGGTAAGCAGCCAAAGTTTCATTTCATTTTCACTTTCACTTTTGAGTTGAGTGAACTGACTCTTGCTCCTTTTTTAGAACCCTCCCGAACCAAAGAGTCACCTATTCCTGGCCCAAGTCCATCGTCCCAACCACCTGAGGACAATATGACTCGTGAGCCAGAACCTGAGGTGGCTCCTACGCAATCCACGGAGGAACCTTATGGTAAGTCACCCCTTCTTTCTCTTTGATCCATATCCACTTTTCCTCATTTTTTCTTTGACCGTCTCCAGATTGTCCCGCCACTCCTCGCTTGATAATCATCATTGACAATAGGCCCGTTGGATCCCACCATCCCCCTCCCCCTCCCCCTGCTTCTTCACCGACTCCACCATCTTCCCCTCCTGTTCCCCCTCCCTCCACTCCTACCCCGCTTCCTTCCCAGGATCTCCCTCCCATTGCCCCCGAGAACGCAACCTCCTCCTCCCCCCGGTGCCAAGCTCCTCTCATTCCCACGATGACGCTTGCCCGGAATTCACCGACCTGCGACCGACCCTAATGATTCCTCGAGCCATCGTCCACGAATCGATCAACCGAATCTTGTTGGAGCATTGCCGCTTGCTCCACATGATTCCTTTCATGGATGCAACTCATTGAAATGAGATGCACCGGGAATTCCGGGAGGAACAAAACTCCCTCCTTGCCCAGGCACTGGAGGCTTATCCAAAGGAGGACATCACCGGGATAGTCTCAGAATTGTTAGAAAAATAAAAAAGTAAAAAAAATGTCATGATTTCTACTTTTTATTATTTGTAATACTTTCTTTTAAATATATTATTTGTATCCAATGTTTGTTATTTTCCATTTCTATTACATTCTTTGCTCACGTGAAATTATATTTTCGTCAATGGTTCAAATGTCCTATTGCGTGAGAAAAATTTTTATAAGTTCCCCACCAAAAGTTTGAGTGAGTATTTGTTTGTGTGACAATCTTTTGCCAAAAATGCACCAATAGTCGCCGTTACCGTCTCCTATATTTCCTTCTTCCATGGTTTAGAGCCATATCCATTCTTAACTGTAAAAAAGCGGGAGCTTCCCGCATGTGAGCAATCCACTCCAGATTTGTGAAACATGGCCTTTCCTATGGTCACACGCTATTAATCTTACTCATGTATTGAATTATTTAAATTGTCTGGAACCTTCACAAGCGTAAGGATTGCCGTGTGACTTGTCGGGAGGCTGCACAGGCGTAAGGATTGGCGTGTGAATTGTTGGGAGACTGCACAGGCATAAGGATTGGCGTGTGAATTGTCGGGAGCCTGCACAGGCGTAAGAATTTGTTAGCATTTTTTGGCAACCTTCCCAAGCGTAAGGATTGGCGTGTGAATTGTCAGAAGCCTGTACAGGCATAAGGAATTTTTAGCCTGTTTGGGACCCTTCACAAGCATAACGATTGGCGTGTGAATTTTTGGAACCTGCACAGGCGTAAGAATTGGCGTGTGAATTCTCGGGATCCTGCACAGGCCCAGAAATTTTCAGCATTGTGGGGAACCTTCACAAGCGTAAGGATTGGCGTGTGAATCGCCGGAAGCCTGTACAGGCATAAGGAATTTTTACCATTTTTGGGAACCTTCACAAGCGTCAGGATTGGCGTGTAAATTTTTGGGAGCCTGCACAGGCGTAAGGATTGGCGTGTGAAGCGTCGGCACCCCGCATAGGCGTAAGGAACTTTTAGCCTTGGCGGAACATGCACAAGCATAAGGATTCGCGTGTGAAGCATTGGCATCCTGGACAATAGCAACAGACCAGGACAGATGTACAATGGCATGCCACCGTACATAATCCACTTCACCCCTTTTTCATGTGAGACACCCCATCTCCCGCACTCGAATCCATCCAATCCTGGTGTATATTGTCCTCTGCCTTACCCAACACACATGCAAATCTCCTCATTCTTTGAATCGGCATGAGATTATATTACCATCCCTGATTTGATAGCCCGCTCTCTCGCCAATCTCATAATAGCCATGGTTTTTTTGCCGCATTGTTTTTGCTAACCTGCTTGGGCATTGTGCTGACATACCCACTAGTGTGGTGCTTTCGTTGCCCTGTGCTGGGTCAGTATAATGAACAAATGTACTACTGGCCCACACTACCTGAATGAGCCCATGACATGCGGATAGATCAATCCAAAAATGCTCATTTGGGAAAATCAATTTTCCCCCTGTACACCGCTTTGACGCATCTCTTTGAATTTGGCTGGTCCGCTTATCAGCTTGAAACCACCATCCCGAAGCATACAGCAATGCATCCTTATCAACATGAGGTGCATTTTTGAAACCATTCATGGTGAAAGTGAGTGCGGAAGCGAACTTGAATGCACCCTGATTTGCCGGAATATTGCCTTCATAGTTGACTTTATCAAAAGACGGAACCCCCAATGAATTGTAGAAATTTTGAATCTTCTCAAATAAATTATCCCCAACATATCGTAAGGATTGACCTAGAATGCAACCCACCAAGCTAAGATTGGGACCTCGGTTCTGCCATTCATCTTTTGCATTTTCAATTTTCCCAACACTTCCATACAGACCACATTGTTCATTCTTGGTGCTGCATTTGCGCCACCCAATTGCAAACATAAATCCCTCCAGTAATGCTCCATTGGTTGCAATCGGGTCGGTGAATCTCTTTTTGCGAAATAAGAATTGTGATAATTCATCCCATTGATTGACCTCGACTTCACTCATTGTTGTGAATGGTCGGAATTCAACAAGGGCAATGAGTAATCCAGTTGGAGAGAAAATTGCCACACGGGCAAAGTGAATGCGTTTGATCTGATTGACATCCACAACCCTCCGAATTTCACTTGGGGTGATATTTGCTGATACTGGCATTGATATGTGTGCTGTTGGGCGAGAGGAGGAAAACAACCTATTCATTCGGGTTGTTTTGCGCTCATTTGTCTTTTGGGATGTGCTACTATTCCCGAGTGGCTGAGGGATCACTATGTTTTGAAGCACACAAGATATCAGATACTGCCAAGGAGCTTTCTTTGGCACACATCCTTTAACTTCCCTGTTGGAGCCCACATGACATTGGCACAATCTGAACCGACTAAAGCCAATGTTCTTCCGTGGGGCCCAATGAAGGTGCCACATAAATGTGGAAGCATATATATATATCTATATATAGACACTGAGATTAAGAAAGCAACTCACACTTACCTTCCTCAGCCCAACGCTTTCTCGCGAGTTCCCTTTTACACTCTTTTCCTTTCTTCGTGAATGGCATGCTTTCAGCAGAAAATGAAATGAAACCAAATGATTACTGATTTATTAATATCACCTAAATTGAATTGTGGTTGATGATTCTTTTTTAATTGCGGCTAAAAAGAAATATCACACCTGATCTTTGCAAATTCGCAATCTCAAATACCTGAACCTGAAAATTGCAGTGGATAGTGCATTATTCCATTTTACATATTGATGTTCCCATGCAATCAATTTGCAATCCAACCATTTGGAATATCCCAAGCACACGCAAATGCAATATGCATCCTGCTGCGGATCCCTAGCTATCCTAGTCCTCTTGAAAGACACCGGAACCTTTGGCCTATTATGGGCTGGCGGGAAGTGATAAACGCCACTTCCCGCAATGCCCCCGCGTGTGCTACTCGCGGGCACAACGCCTTACTCAGCTTGCATCTTGTCAGAGTCTTTGCAATGATGTACGGAGGAATGCCGCCGTACAATTACTATTGGTACTCAGACTGTGGCATCCGGGCAGTAGTAGGAAAGGAAGTAATTATTATTAAATTCATAAATCACTTTGCAAAATTCAATTACAATCTATCTAGTACAAAGCTAATCTAAAACGGGTCAATACTGGTTGTGAGTTTAGCTGACCTGGGTACAGTCAAGGTGACCTCATCACTTGAACCAAGACCGCGTTTCACCACCCAGGCATCACCAAAGTCTAATACTAAGCATTGTGCAAATTAAAATCTAAGAGGTACAGTGGGGTTAAAAGACTCTGATGAAAAGAAACTTTTATTCAGTAAATTACATATATACTTTTTAGTACATAGCCACACTGGCCCCACTAGATTTTTACCCTCTGAAAGCTTTGCGGAAATGTCAATTAATGATAAAGCCCCTTTAACTGAGCTTGTTCTCCAGTCATCTGAGCATATCATCAAACCACGAACCCCCGCCGCACAGAATGCCGCTAATATACCATAGCAGATTCGATTTATTCCAAGATTCTTGTGACATGCCAAAAGATCTTTGATGGCCTCATTTTTTTTTGAGTTGGTGAGTTTGCCTTTGATGCCATTAACTTGGACCTTTGTATGTGCACGTACCATGTTGTATGCAATCATCAAATGGATAACTGTATCCATTAGATCCTCCAATTTCTTGTGCGGCTTTGTGAATATCTCATTGTCAGCCCTGCCACCTTCAATGCTGAGTTACGTTGTACGTTGCTTTGATTTACTCAAGCAGGAGGTAAGGTTTTCAACTTCTCCCCGTTTAAGTCCAAGAGGATTGGTCGAATTTGATGTTGGTGCAACATATGGTTTGGGTGCAACCACATCGTATGAGACTAAACTAATGGATTCAAACATAACATTTGCCCAAAAAATGTTTAGCTGGATTGGCGGGGTAAAGAAGGTTCTGAACCATTTTGAAGAAGGAGTGTTCAGATTTTGGGAGATTCTCTGGAGGTTTAGCTGATTCCTTCGTCAATTTGAGATTCCAAATGTTGTGATCAAAAAGTGCTTCTGTTTTGGTTGGCTTAAAAAAATCTAACCCTGTATATTGCAATTTATATCACCAGTAAACAGCCAATAATCATGTATCATGCACAAAGATAAAACTCACCTGCCATCTCAAGGTCCTCCAGCCAGGCCAACATTTTAAGCTCTTGGTTACTGATCACCTTAATACCAACAGGCAGGAATGTATGAGCATCTTTTGTTGGTAAATTGTCCCATCCATTTTTGTAAATACAATTGATATTATCAAGCCCCCTTTTCCATGATTGTTGAGTAATATTGGAATGATAACTCAAAATGCCTGCAAACTCTTCCATGCGGGATAAAAATATTCCTTGAATATTAGCAGACAATGACACTTCGGGCTCAGGGTCAGGAACTATATCAGTCATATCTTGTCCCATTGTATCATGTTTAATTGTTTCCCTTTCTTGAAAGGCTTGAATATTCCGAGGTGAGGAGGGAGGGGTTGCATCATGCATTGTTTCATTGGGTATTGGGGGGCTTTCAGTATGTGGAGCTTCATCATGGATTGTTTCATTGAGTACTGGGGGGGTTCAGTATGCGGAATTTGATTATCAATATGGTCCCCTTCAACATTGATAATTTCATGACCTTGATCGCGAGAATCGTTTGCGGCTTCAAAGGTACGGCGTTTTTTGTTTGTTTTTTTGGTCAAATTTATATTTGGTCTTTTTCTTAATCCTTTTCCTGGAAATCCAATTACCACTCGAGGTCCTTCAGGTAGAGATTCTCCCACCTCCACACCTGCCCATATATTGTAAGCAGCTATTTTTATCAACTTTGTTTTGAATTAGTAATGGACTTATGGTTCAAATCCATTTTGAGCAGGCTCATGGCTTCAGCAATCTTTTGACGCACATAATCAGGAATTTTACTATCATTTTGGATTTTTTCGAGCCTTGGGATTGTTTGAGCAATGTTGGAGACAAATTGTTCCTTGGATATAATTTCCACCTCCCCACTGAAAATTACATCATCTTGCCCATCATCTTCTGTCGGTGCACAAGGTTCAACAGTCTTTTCCTTCTCATAACTTTTGAAATTCGGTTTCTGAGAGCTTGGAGGCTGACCTGAAATAAAGGCTATGACACAATATCAGGTTTTGGGAGATTTGAAATATTCAAGATGGATGCATACTCACATTCTGGAAGAACTGGTGGATCTTGATTATCTTCATGTGACTGGCTCTCTACTTCAATGCCTAATTCACGACTACTGGCGATATCAGAGATTTCACTTCCACTCTCTGGGGCTGAAGTTGGTTGTTCATTGAATTCAGTTGAATTTCCCGGGGTTTGGGCCATAGAGGAGGTAGTTTATGAAGCAAATAGATGGTGACGAGTTGATTGATAACTTGTTTGAAAATTTTTGAATAAAAAGATCCAAATTCAAGAAAAAATGTGCAAGTAAAAAAATTGCATTTGCAAAATGCAATTTGTCGGGAAATTGAAGGAGGCGATGTTTTGCAAATTATTTCATATCATGCAAATGAAATCACTTCCCTGTGAGACATTGAATAAAGTTGACTAGTGAGAAACCTACTAAAGTCAACTTTTGAACTATTCAACGCTCATGAGGTAAGGACTAAGCAAAGTGTTCCATTTGAATGATATGAAATAAAATGGTTTTGTCAGCGAAACAGGAGACACAATTCTCTTGTCTTAAATAGTCCACTTATTAGGTTTTAATTTGTGAGTCTCATGATTTAAACCCAAACCACAACATTGTGAATATACTGACCAATTTCCCCTTAGGTCCTGTTGGCAGAGAAGGCCACTCAGCATATTTCGGCGATTGCCTTCATCGTCTACGCCAACAAGCCACCGTACACTATGGATGTAGTACGGAAGTGTAAGGATAAGTTGTGTCGGGAGCATGTTGAGAGGCACTCCGCGAGCGTAAGGATAAGTGGTGTTGGGAGCATGTTGGGAGGGCACCACACAAGCATAAGGATAAGTCGTGTCGGGAGCATGTTGAGAGGCACTCCGCAAGCGTAAGGATAAGTGGTGTCGGGAGCATGTTGGGAGGGCACCACACAAGCGTAAGGATAAGTCAGGTCGGGAGCATGTTGAGAGGCACTCCGCGAGCATAAGGATAAGTGGTGTCAGGAGCATGTTGGGAGGGCACCACACAAGCGTAAGGATAAGTGGTGTCAGGAGGGCCCCACACAAGCGTAAGGATAAGTGGTGTCAGGAGCATGTTGGGAGTGCACTCCGCGAGCGTAAGGATGGTAGGCATGCCTCGTCAACAATGTTCTACAGCTACACGGTTTAATACTATGTTTATATCAAACGGTTTTATTTCATATAGAGTATGTATTAAACCAGATAGGTCCCAGTCCTGACTAAGACTTCTGATGAAGAATGCTGCGGCTAGCAGTGTCGGGAGGATGTCGGAAGGGCACTGCACAAGCGTAAGGATAAGCAGTGTCGGGAGCATGTTGGGAGGGCACTACACAAGCGTAAGGATAATTGGTGTCGGGAGCATCTTGGGAGTGCACTCCACAAGCGTAATGATCGTAAGCATTGTTGGGAGCATATCAGGAGGGCACTTGAGCGAGCGTAAGGATAAGTGATGTCGGGAGCATGTCGGGAGTGCACCACGTGAGCATAAAGATGGTATGGGCAGGGGTGTGAAAGCGTAAGGAGTGTTGAGGACAGAGATGGGGGGGCAGTGTCACAGTCTCATCTGGAGGGCGGTGCGGGCTCGTAAGCATGCAAAGCATTGGGGCGGATTAGGTGGGGATGCAGAAGCCAATGAGGTGAAATTACCCAAACATTGCCAATAGTGTTCAAATGGGGTTGGGCTTTGAGTGACATTCTCATGTGACACAGGTGACAATTGACGTTGTCTTGACGCTGACGTGACGTGACCCACTAAATCCAGTGACTATAAAGTGACACTAACGCGACTGAAGCAAGATTTTATACTGACAGCGGTGGGACGTGAAGTCAATCGCCAATGATTGACGCCAGATTTGCCCTGGTGTATGGTCTCTTTAGCTTTGAATGGAATAAAAAAACTGTGAGATGGTGGAATTTACCTTTCATAAAACAAGGTACATTGTCTCATCAGCAATTTCCAGATTAATTGCAATGGGATTGTCAAGATGACACTGTGATAAAGTGGTAAATAGGATAGTTACAACTGTAACTATGTTTGTGACATGGTTATAAAGATTAAAAGAAAGGGTTTTTCCAGATAATAATGCTTATAATAAGTAAAAAGGGCTTTACTATTGAGAAATAGTGGTGGTGAGCGCTTCTGAATGACCTGGGTGCAGTCTTGCCAATTGGATTACTATAATAAGAACTACAATACTAAAGTTTATAGTATAACCTGATTATTTTCCAAGAGTAAAGCTGTTTTTTACAGTTTGCTAAATAGGAATTCAAGAGCAGGATGAGGAAAGCTTTTCTGGCTGTGAAAAGCCCCCTTTTTATCCTGAAATGGGGTGAAAAGGTGGCTAGACCTTCCCATGTAGAGAAAGTGAAGATTTTTCACTCTCTACGACAGGCTTGTGGTTTACAAAAGGCCTGTATAGCCTTTATTGGGCTCAGATGTGGCTTTGAAACCACATCTGAGCTGTTTTCACCAATACAGGTTGAAAACTTTCATCTGGGGACCACACAGCCTGATTCTGATGTGTATGACACGTAGAATGCTGTAAAGAACCTATATGGCACCCCAGTATTGAATGAACTATGAGGTATTGAAGTAAAAACAAGATTCTTCATCATTTTGACACCTCATAATCATGGTTATGGGATAATATCCCATGGTAAGTCTGTATTGGTCAAAATGTGGGATTTTTACTTTAAAAGAGCTAGAACTTTTTCAGTTCTTAAGATATCAACCTCAAAATTGAATTGGTGTGTAGCCCTGTATGTGTTCTACACAATGGTACCTTATTTGGTATGGTTATCATTAAATATGACAAAGTTATCCCATGTGCAAGACTTTTGTACATGTGCATGTTTTTAGAGAAAAGCTGTATTGGGCTTGTTTCCGCAATAAATTTTGTTCTAGTGGCGATATGGAGAAATGAATGAAGCCAGCAGATATCCCTTATTGTTCTCTTTCCAAAAATACCCCACTTTAGGTATCTCATACTAAAACTGTAGCGGTTAGATGGGAGGTGAATGTTTTATTCAGCCTTATTTGGCAGGTATTTGACAATAACTTCTGTAATACTAGTGCTAGCTCAGTTTTGTTGGTAACATTGGATAGCCCTGGCTGAGAGGTTTATCTTTCATACCCTTTTGATGGGGTTAGGCCTCTTAATCTGTATTTCAGATGAGAGGTGAAAATTGAGGTGTATGCTCCGCAACAACTCTGAGTAGGAATAACTTTGTTATTATTTTTCCTATGATGATGTGACTTGTATATTTGGAAAGGAATAGGTTTCTTCTTTCTTGTGATACCTTTTGAGCTGTTTCGGCTCAGCTAAATGTTTTGGTGGTATCTTGGCTATGCCATTGGTTTATGGTATTTGGCTGTTATGCTTGTGCTCTGGTTTTGAGTCACAGGCTGACATACCCTCCCTCTCAAAAAGGCACATCATTTGTGAGACTCTTAAGTCCTCCTAGAGGCTCTGAATCTCCTTAAATGAAGATTCCCATCTGGTGTGGCATCTTCTGCCAACCATTTGTCTTTATCAGCTGTCTGGTTCTTGAATCTGACTAAGTACTGTCTCTGATCCTTGCCCTTAAGTCTGATATTCCTGGCCTTGATGATTCTCTTCACTGGTCCAGGGGAGCCTTGCACTTCCACAATTTCTGGTGGTGTGGGGTTCTTCTTCCTGGAGGTGAATTTATCCTCCTCTGTCTGGAAGTATGGCTTGACTAAGCTCACTGGAAAGGCTGGGTGTTTCCTGGAAAAATCTTTTGTGATTTTGACTTCCACTACATTTTTCCCTATCAATTTAATGATAGTGAAGGGCCCTACAAATGATTCTCTCATTTTCTTAGGTCCTTTAAGATTGTTAAAGCTTAGTGTGGACACTAACACCTGGTCCCCTGCCTTAAAGTCAGGTTCCATGTGTGACTTGTCCCACCTCTGCTTATTATACTCCTTTGCCTCAGCTATGCATTTGGAAGCTGTGTCACAAGCCCTATTCCACCTATCATGGAAGTCTTTAGCTGTGGGGTGGATGGTGAGAAGATTCTTCTTCAAATGATCCACAGGCAACTGGAAATTCCACCCTTTCTCTTCCAGTGAAGGTGTTTTTCCAGTGGTAGAGTGCTGAATTGTATTATAAGACAGTTGAAAAGCTGGTAGGAGGGTAACCCAGTCATGGGTGTATGCGTCATGGTCCTTGTATTCCATGACACAGGCACAGAACCTTCTAAGGATTTCCCCCATTGTCTGGATAATCCTTTCAGATGGGCCATCTGTTTGTGGATGGTAAGCTGTGGAAAATGCAAGCTTAGTGCCAAGCCTGTCATACAAGTTGGTCCAAAATTCAGATGTGAATTTTGGGTCCCTATCACTAATGATGATCTTAGGGACTCCACAGGTAGATATGATGTTATTCCAGAATATTAGAGCAGTATCAATGGCTGTGTACTCTTTATGGCATGGCAGGCACCTCATACTCTTTCTGAACCTATCAACTATGATTAAACACAAATTGTAGTTTTTTTTCCTCCTGGGACAAGTCCTGTGACCCAGTCCATATTGAAGGTTTACCATGGGTGTTTGGGTTCTTCTATATGATGAAGTAACCCATACTTCTTCCCCTGTTTCCTATTTGCCTTTTGGCATCTTTCACAAGTGTTGATGTATTAACTCAACTCTTGTTCCCACTTGGGCCACCAAGCTGTACTTGCTACCCTCTCTTTTGTCCTTTCTTCACTCATGTGTCCCATATAGGGGCAGTCATGGCATTCATGCAGGATCAGGGAGATGTGCTCTCTTTTTACCACTGTGAGTGCACTTGTATGCTTTTCTCTGTGGTAAAGCAGGCCATCTACAAGGAAGAACTTGTTATCCTTGTAGGCCCTCAACCAGGGTTCTTCCAGCTGGCATTGCAGGTCTGGGCTCCTGTATATTTTTGGAAGGAGTTGTAGTAAGATACCACACTGATTGTACTTGGCATATCACTTTAGTACTGCACTCAAAATTCATTGTTCAGTTCTGAGGAATTTATTCCCAGTATGGCAGTTTCTGTTCCTTCTGAATCAGTGTTTCCACTGTCAAGGGTACCACTTTCTGGTGCACATTCAGAGAATCTGAACTTCTTCTTCCTATCTATCTCCATGAAATGGATAGGGATCTTGGCTGCAACTTCAGGGTCATAAGCTGGATTGCTCTTGACATTCTCCATTGGCTATCTGCTAAGGCCATCTGCATTGGTCTGGCTTTTACCTTTTTTGTATGATGGTCATTTTCTCTCTATACTCCTGGATGGCTATTTTCCATCTCAGCATGTGTCTATTTGTAGTCTTCATGTTTATTAAAGCCTTCAAGGCTGTGCAGTCTGTGTAGACTTAAAAGACTGCACCCTCCAAATAATAATGAAGTTTCTCTAGAGCCTAGACTAAGGATAGACATTCAGTCTGGGTGGCCCCATACCTGGATTTTGCATCTTTCAGTTGCCTAGAGATGTAACATATTACTCCCTCTCTTGGTTCACCATCCACAATTTGTCTTTGGTGAAGAGCTGCTCCTAAACCTTGACTACATGCTGTATCTATGTATAACTTGAATGGTAGTTCAAAGTCACAAAAGATGAGCACAGGTGCATTTGTGAGTTCATGTTTGATCCTCTCATATGCATACCTCCTTTCCTTGGTAATTTCAAAACTACATCTTTTGAATATAGCCTGAATAAACTACTATTTATGTGAGCAAAATTCTTGATTTGGTTTCTGTAGTAGCTAGCGAACCCAAGGAAAGATTGCATCTCTTTGATCCTCTTTGGTACTGGATTTTGCAGTACTTCTGCTACTTTATTCTGGTCAATTGCCAGACTAAGACCTGAGATTTTATGTGCTAGAGCTAGTAGCTCTTCTTGCCCAAAATTACACTTTTTCAGTGAAATTTTCAAATTGATGGGTGTACATTTACTCAGCACTCTGTCTATTTATTGTACATGGTCTTCCCATGTCTCTGAGTATATAATGATGTCATCAATATGTACAACCATCCAGAATTCCAATATTTCTTATTGAAATATTGTGTCCATCATCCTCTGAAAATGAGCTGGTGCATTTTTGATGCCAAATGTGATCCTGGTGTACTCATATATGCCCATATGGCATATTCTTTAGAATAATTTCATGGAGTTTGGTTTAACCCCATTTTGGTGGAAACCTTTCATAAAATCCATTTTGGTTATATATTTGGCTTTTGCCAGTTTATCCAAGGCATGAGGTATCCTGGGTATAGGTTACCCATCTGATTTTGTGTAGTTATTCAGAGGTCTGAAGTCTCCACACAGTCTAGACTTGCCATCATGCCAGATGATTAGGACAGGAGTGGTATTTCCACTAATTCATCATGTCAAATCTTTCTGATGACATCCATGTACAGGAGTTCATTGAAATGTTTTTCAATTTCTTTCCTGGTTTCCAGACTTTCTGGATAATGAGGTCTCCTGTGCATGGGTGGATAAGGTCTTTTCACATCCAGATATAGTTCTATATCATGTACTTCGATCTTTCCTAATGGTTCTTCACCAATGGCAAATGCTGGTCTGTTCTTCCTCAGCATCTTCAGTAAGCTTAGTTTTTGTTTACTGGTGAGGGTAGTGCTAAGTTGGCCCTCCCTGAATTTATTCAGTAGTTCCTCTAGCGGCTCATGGTTAGAGATTCAGTATATATCTAGTGAAAATTTCTTTTCCTTGTTGGTACCAATGGTAATATGCCTGTTTTTACTATTGTAAATGTCTATGCCATATATCCTCTGGTAGTCTGTTACCAGTAAGAACCCTTGGATGTGGGCATCATCAATCACTACAAACTCTGGGTTGAGTCTGATATTACCCTTCCTGTGGGGTATAAGTATCTCTTTGATAATTGTACCAATGAAAGTAATCTTCCCTGAGGCACTTGTAAAGTTGTTTTCCTTGGTGGGCAAGAGCTGTTTTTCCCAATTTGGGAAGTGGTTATCAAGATAATTTGTGGCCACTATGGAGCAGTGTGCCCCAATATCAATGATCAATGAATGTTGAGAATTGTCAATACAGACAGTCATTTTTATGGTTGTTCCATGTATATATGCCATTCCTATGGTTGGTGTGACCAGGAATGATTGGGTATCTTGGGTATGTTTGCACAAGTTTTTGTTGGCAGTATCCTGTGGCATCCCTGCTTCCAACTGTATGTCCTGAATTTCTAGTGGGGTTTCCTCTTTGTATTCCACTAGAAATTCCTCTCTTGGGTCTTGGTAATCATCAGCTGCTTCTCTGATGGCATCACCCATGAAGTCTGATTCAGAATCCTTTGTTGGGGATTCCTCCTCTGGGACTTTCCCAATGGCAGAGACTTTTTTCTTTGCCTTTGGACAGTTGTTGGCATAGTGATCTGTTGAACCACAATTGTGACAAGAATTCCTCTTCTTTGCCACTTCTGCCACCCTTTCTTTAAGTTTGGCTTTAAACTCTACCCTGAAAGGTTTTTTCTCTTTGAAACCACTGCTCTTATATGGGGTGAATTTCACTATATTAGTCCTTTTCCTTATGTCTTGTAAGGTACTAGCAATATCATCCAAAGTGAAATTTTGGTTGCATCCGCACTTTACTGCATGCTCTATTTCTCCTGGCAATTGGGTCAGAAGTTTGTGATTCCTCATTTGGATGTTCATCTGAGGATCAATGGATTTAAGTCTTTTAGACTGTCTAAGACACCACTAATATGCATCTTTGTCCACAGAGTATTTGTAATTTTCAAATGACATGGTATTTTGCCATCTCCAAGTACCTTTACTGTACTTTTGGATGATTTGACTCTTCCACCATGGCCAGTTTCTTCTGCCATCGATTTCTTTCATTTCTGTGTACAATATACTAGCATGAATTTTAACTTCTGTATTTAGTCTAGCAGTAATCCAGTAATTTGGTATGCTTGGTACATCAATGGGGAGTCCATAAATATAATCTATTAGTTCCATATGATCATATTCTGCAGTTCCAGAGAATTTGGGCCAGCTTGAGCCTGAGGAAGCTGTTTCAAGGCTTCCTTCTCATAATAAGACATATTATCTCCATCCTGTTATTGTTCCGGAGATCTTGCCTTATTGCCCAATATGGCATCTGGTTTGATGTCATCTGGGTAATATGGATTATCCATAACATGGCCTTCTGGTTGGGGCTTCATGTTATAGTAGACCTTAAACAATTTGTTTATATCCCGGTACAGACAATGCCTGTCCCTTCTGCTGTGGTTTTGTTATTCAAAGACTATATTCAGTCTTTTGTTGGTTTCTTCAGAGGCTTTGCTCAATTGATCATGTCCTTCTTGAAGAGTTTTAACAATTTTATACATGGAGGCTGTTAATTCTTTCATCCTCTCATGGCTTTCTTCAAGTTCTGCAAACTGATTTTGAGTTTGGTCAGCATATTGGGACGATTGTAACCACAGTGAATCATTGTTTAAGTTACTCTCAGGTGAGATAGAATTATGTTCAATCTGAGTGGGGGTAATATTTCTATTAATAGGACCACTGATTCTAGAGTGGTTTACAACTACTTCTGGTTTTGTGCACTTCTTTCACCAAATCCAAGAGCTTCTGAATCATTGGATCTGAATCTCTCTGCCTTTGATTGAAAGGGGTCTAGTTTTTCCCCTTGTATCCCTGTCTTCTCCTGGAAACCTCATGGAATTGTGAAGAATGGTGACTGATTTGGCCTCCTCCTTGTGAGCCTGAAGGAATATGAGTAGGCCATGTTTGGGTTAACTGTTCTTCTATAGCTTGGATAGTGGCTTGATTCTCCCTTATCCTGTTTGCCCTTGCCTCTAGGAGTATGAACTGGGTGGTAGGATTCCAACCTTTGGTGATTACCATAAGGTCCTTGAAGTCTATCTCTTTGAGACAGATCCTCTGGAAACTTGTTCCAAGTTCTTCCCAGTGAGATGCTAGGTTGAACCTCTTTCTTTCGATGCTCCATTGAAATAAATCTTTGAGGAGTTGGTGGAGCTGGAGAACTTGATCCATATCCTTCCAGTCCTCTGGTTTGAGGTTCCTCTTCAATTGGAGTCTGAATGTCAGGGTTGATATTATCTCCCTCATTGTTTTGCCATCCACCACTGTGTCCAAGGTGTCCTCTTCCAGGTCTTCTGGTTCTAGAAAAGCCTTCTCTGTCCTCTGGGTGGTTCCTTTGGAAGCCAAGGTCTCTGAGGTGTACGGGTGACATATCAGTGTTTGCAAGCAGTCAAAGACTTTATGTTCTTAGGGTATTTACCTTTGACTGTACCTTGTACAAATTTGTTGTCTGCTGATTTGGGCAATTGACCTTTAGAGGTTACAACTGTGTTAATTATAGTAATCTTCCCTGTACAAGTTATCAAGGTTGATTTAGCTTGTATTGATGCAGAGTTTTGTGTTTTTCTACTCCTCTGGGTGGCTATTGGTATCCACTTCTTTGCTGTAATCAGGCCTTCACTTGGCCCCTTTCCTTTGCCCTTGCTTCCCTCTGGTTCTGAGGGTATCAATGGTGTGTTGGGGTGTGACTGGGTCTCTAGTGGGATATAGTTTTCTTCCACTGAATCAAAACAAGGAAAAGAGGGCTTAATGTCAGTTAAGACTTCCTAAAATTCTTTTTGCAAGTCTAAGAATGGCGTCTGGGCTTTGTATATTACTACAATCTGCCCTGTATAATGACAGTGTAATTGAATCAACAATTCCACCTCAGAATTACAGCTGTTGGTACCCTGTTACACTGTTTGTGTTCCACTATCCCCCATATTGACTTGTGGTTTTGAAGTACAATCTGTATGAAGTGGTTCTGTATAAGTTGAATTGAGTCAATAATACACTTAACGACACCTCAACTGTTGGTTTTACAGTCAGAGGTGTCCTTATTTACTCAAAAATACAGGACTTATTAATGGCTGAAGTGTTTTTATATGTAAACCATGCCAAAAAGAAAGGTCTTGTGGTTATTAGCCACATGACAAGTAATCTTAAAATATGAGTATAACATGGTATATACACCAATTAACAATATAAAATATATAATATATATAATTTTAAGAAAAAATACACCTAAAAAACATAGAAAAAATTGTCAGAAAGAAATAAATAAGTGAAAATTTACTTTTCAGGTCCAAAAATCTCAAAAGAAAGATGGTCAGGCCCCCAAAATGTCAGGATGTAACTATGATAAAGTGGTAAATAGGAAAGTTACAACTTTAAATATGTTTGTGAAACAGTTATGAAGATTAAAATAAAGGTGTTTTTGAGATAATAAGGGTTATAATTAAATAAAAAGGGCTTTAATATTGAGTAATAGTGGTGGTGAGCGCTGCTGAAAGCCCTGGGTGCAGTCTTACCAATTACATTACTACAATTAGAACCAGAATACTGAAGTTTATAGTATAACCTGATTATTTTCCAAGAGTAAAACTGTCTTTGACAGTTTAATATGTAGGAATTAAAGAGAAGTATGAGGAAAGCATTTCTGGCTGTGAAAAGCCCCCTTTTTCTCCTGAAATGGGGTGAAAAGGTGGCTGGACGTTTCCACATAGGTGAGGTGAAGTTTTTTCACTCTCTAGAACAGGCTTGTAGTTTACAAAAGGCCTGTATAGCTGTCACAGGGGCTCTTATGGAAGCAAGAGGGCCTGGCACTCAGGAATCAAGAGCTCACTTGGAGGGCTCCAAAAGATAATAAGAAATACTACGGAATATATTTCTTAAGCAGGAATAAGAAAAAGGACAAATATTCCAACGATAAAAAAGAATAATAAGAATGAAGCCAAAGGCCAAAGGTAAAAGAAAGCCAAAAGCCAAGAAGCCAACCAAGTGAATCCTCAATTCACTGTTTCAACCTGCCAGAAAGAACAATGGAATTAGTAAAGGATATGACCACCAATATCCACTGACAGGCAAGGAAGGAAAAGAGAAAAGTGCTAATAACTGATCTAATATTATCAGTTTTAACTTTGATAATGTAAAAGAAAATAAAGATAAAGATAAATCAACTATATTCATTAATGGGGACAAAGGCCCCAGGTGATGAAAGGTAGCAGGTATATGTCAAAACTGAAAGATTGATCCTGGAAGGTAGATCAAGGACTTTATTGTCCAAATCAATAATACAGTTCTGGCCATCTTGAAATTTGAAGTGTGTGATGGAATTCACACAGTGGAATATGGAATGGCCCCATTGGGCCAAGACCATACAGGTTGATTGAATGAGGCCTGCACAGATGAATTGAGTTGTCCCAGGAGTATTGAATACTTGATTCCTTGACAGCTGATTGAAATGATGTAATAACTCTTGAGAGTTGCCCTTCAATAATCCTGAATGAATTGTTCCAACCCAACTCCTGCAGATACAGGCGGTTGGGATTCTTGAAGAGTCTTCTGATTGCCGCCATAAGTTGTCAGACTGATGAGCTGATTGATCCTCCTTCAAAATTGGTGTTGGGATTTGAGACCATGATTTGGAAAAGTGGAATTGGGTCCTGAAAACGTCACCATTGGATAGCTGAGCAAAAATGGTCCATCATGGTATATCATACCATATATGCACCATGCCTGCAACCTTGAGTATGGATGGTATGAGGGAAATGAAGAAATCCCCTGGAGTTTAGGGGAAAGACAGACTGAGCTGATCTGGTAGCCTCTGGTGGTTGCCAGAGGCTATGGCTGAACTATTGGTCCATGGTGGTCCATGGCCAAAATTGGGTCTTACGGGATTTATGGCCAAAATGGCGTCCATGAGGTTTTTGGTCACTTTTGGGTGCAAGGAAGTGGTGCCCAAAAATGGCTCAGGTGGGCCCAATTGTGGTTTGGGCCCTAGGTGGCTGGCCCCTTTTGGCCTCATTGGATTAGGCCAAAAGGGGCCTAAATGGCCTGCGGACCACGGACTGTACAGACTGTGGACCGCCGCCCATGGGCTGTAGGAGCCGTAGGGGGCCTAAATGGCCCAAAAAGGCCATTTAGGCCTAAACCCCCTTAATGAAAGGGGGTGGCTAGGGGCCTGGAGGCCCCTAGGAGACAAAAGGACCCCCCAGGCCCAAAATCAAAGGTGAAGGCCTGGGGGTTGGTGAGGTGGAAATTGGCCAAGAAGGCCAATGACGGCAGGATATGGCCTGACGCGATAAATGGCCATTGGAGGGGGTTATGGAGTAGGATCCATAGAACACCCAAGGGGGCCAATTGGCCATAAATGATATGATGTGACAAATTGGCCCCAACTTGGCTCCAGGTTGGATTGCGGCAACTGTCAAGGAGGAGGGTCAAACTCGTGGTTGTGACAGTACCCCCCTACCTTGAATGGGGAGCTCCTGAGCACCAAGATAAGGTAGAAGCCTTTTGAGGCTGTTGAAACAGATTTGACAGAGGGGTTCCAGAGGTATCTGATCTTGAAGTGAAAATTTTGAACTGATAATTAATGTTGGCATATGAATTGAGGTTGAAGTAGTCTTCTCTTGACATTTTGGCTTTGAAAATGTTAAAGGATTGAATTTGAGGTAGAAGTTTTGCATAAAGGTTATAATAAAAGAAATTTGAAGAAAATCAAAGATAAAGAAACAGAAAAAGAAAATAAAAAGAAATTTTTTTTGAAGGGGTATCTAATCTTCATCACGGATTTTTGACGGTTGATTTGAAAGTGGCCAAGGACCTGTATAAAAGAATTTGATGCCAGGTGCTCACAGAGTGGCTAAGGTGATGTTTTGAAAAGATTGTAGACCCCTCAGGGAAGTGCACACCAGGAGAGGAACGTACTTTTAGAAGTTTCCAATCCCACCAGTGCCAGAAATAAGAATATAACTTTGATGAAGGAATGCCTTGAATTGGAAAACTTGGAAAGGAAAATGAAAGTGAATGGTCCATTTGCCCAAGTGAAAAATGGCCATAATTTTGGAGTTGATTTTGAGAGCCAGGCCAACAAATCTGTTTCCAAATTTCAAAGTGCTTAAAGAGTGGCCAAGGTGATTCTTACAACAAAGAAGAGCAGAATACCCCTAAAGGTGCATACCAGGAGTGGGACTTACTTTTGGTAATTCCTCTCCCCACCAAGCACAATAAAAAGATCAAGCTTTTGAGGAATTGCGTCCTGGCTTGTCAGGATACAAAGAATGGAAATCTTTGACAAGTTCGGGACAATTCTTGAGGTTTTTGGCTGGTTCCCAAGTGGATGTTTCTGGGTCTTGACTGAAACCTTTCCATTCCACCAGATACCATAATTTTCCTCTCTTGAGCTTTGAATCCAGTATTTGAGAGACTTCCAATTCCTCTTCTTCTTCAATAATAATTGGAGGAGGAGGCTCTTGATGCCGATTTGGGATTTCTGATGTCTTGACTGGTTCCAAGAGTGAGATATGGAAGACTGGGTGGATGGATTTCCATTGAGATGGAAGCTTGAGGTGGTAAGCATGAGAACTGACTTTCTTCAAGATTGGAAAATGACCCAACCATCTTTCAAATAGTTTTTTGGTGGGTCTGGTTGATTTAATATTCTTGGAAGAAAGCCATACCATGTCACCAGGATTGGAAAGAGGTGGACTTGCTCTACCTTTATCTGCATACCTCTTGAACCGGTTTATGGCAGCTTCAGGCTCTCTCTTGACATCTTGCTGTACTGATTGTATTTTGGTTGATAACTTTCCAGCAGGAGTATCTTGAGTGATGTGAACTGAATCAACTTGTGGATCTCTTCCATAAACAGTGAAAAACAGTGATTGTTTTGTTGAAGAGTGGTCAGAATTATTGTAGGAAAATTCAATCAGAGGGAGCCAGGTGTTCCAATAATCTTGATGATAACTGACATACATCCAAAGATACTGTTCTAGTATCTGATTTACCCTCTCTGTCTGTCTGTCAGTTTCTGGATGATAAGCAGTTTACAAGTCTCTTGAAATCTTCAGCTGCTGACAAAGATTGGTCCAGAAGGAAGAATCAAAGAGAGGACCTTTATCACTGACAATTCTTGAAGGGAGGCCATTCTTTGAAAAGATATTCTTGATGAATAAATGGGCCAAATCTAGTGAAGTGATTGAAGACATTATTGAAATAAAACCCACCATTTTTGAGAATCTGTCCACTATGACCAGAATTGAATCAAAGGAATTGGACAGTGGCGGTTGAGTGATGAAGTCTATTGAAAGACAAATCCAAGGACCATTTGGAATTGGAAGAGGTTTGAGGAATCCAAACGTTTTATGATGAATATTCTTGTTTCTTGAACACTGTTGAAAGGATGAAACATAATCCTTGATAAATTGAGTCATGCCTGACCAGTGGAAATCCCGCTTGACAAGTTTGAGAGTCTTCTCTTGGCCAGGGTGTCCAGCTACAGGAGAATCGTGAGGCTTTTGAAGGATACTGAGTTGAATTGTGGAGTCATTTGGGACTACCACCCAATCTTTGAAGAGAAGGAGTTGGGAAGAGGAATCAAGAGAATAATCTTGGACAGATTTACCTTTACCCAAATCTTCAAGGATACTTCTGTGCTGAGGGTCTTGCCATAATTTCTTCTTGATTGAATCAATCAAATTTGAGAAAGATTCCACCTTGACTGCAAAAAACTTTGAGGGTTGAACTTCATCTTGCTTAATTATTTGCTGAAGATTCATTGGATTCTTTCTGATGAAATCCTCCCCCCTCTCTGGATAAACGTCATCCCGACGTCATAAGGCATCTGGAAGAGTAGGTAGGCGGCCAGGGCGGTAAGTGATTGAGAAATGAAATATAGAAAGGAATTCAGCCCAACGGGCTTGAAGGCAAGTGAGTACTTTGGAGGTCAAGAAGTATTGAAGGGAAGAATGATTGGTGAGAACTTCAAAAGGGGAAGACAGTGAAAGAAGAAAAGCCCTTCAGCCCTTGAGAGCCCAGACGATGCCAAGAAGTTCCTTTTAATGAATTTCATAATGGAGCTCTGCTGGGATATCGGTCTCTACAATGGTGGGTAGAGAAGGTTTGGAGCGCTGGTGAAGGCCTCTCATTGAGGGGAAAACATGAATCTTTGTTGAGGAAAATGGTGAGTGAACTGATCTTCTTTGAATAATTCTTGATGAAACGGCGGTAGAAGTTGGCAAAGCCAAGGAAAGATTGAAGAGCCTTGAGGTTTCTTGGAGGCGGCCAGTTGAGAATCTGCTGGAATTTTGCTTGGTCCATCTTGAGGCCC
Source organism: Austropuccinia psidii (assembly GCA_023105745.1). Taxonomy (NCBI): domain Eukaryota; kingdom Fungi; phylum Basidiomycota; class Pucciniomycetes; order Pucciniales; family Sphaerophragmiaceae; genus Austropuccinia; species Austropuccinia psidii. Next base: position 6,833,489 of record JALGQZ010000010.1, on the reverse strand, counting down.
TCAGAAGAAGCTACATAAACAAGATATTGCACACTAGAAACATGTAATAGGCATTTGGACGCCTTAGAAAAAAGGTTATTGGCTCTGAGTATGTAAAGAACAGTGGACACATGACTGACATGTTCTGCCTCAGATTTGGAAAAGACCATAATGTCATCCAAATAAACCACAACATAAACATCGAGAAGATCTTGAAATATATCATTGACAAGATTTTGGAAAGAATCATGAGAATTGGTGAGCCCAAACAGCATAACCAAGTACTCATAACTGCCATATTTAGTTCTAAAACAAGTCAAGTGTTCATCACCCTCCTTGATTCTGGGAAGGTTATATGCACCACGCAAATCAATCTTGGAGAAGATATAAGAACCATTAAGAACATTGAGAAGCTGATTCATAGGAGGATCAGGATACTTGTTCTTCCTAGTAATAGCATTGAGTTTGCGGGAATCAACACACAAACGGAGGCCACCATCTTTCTTTTTCACAAAGAGGACAGGTGCTCCTGTTGAAGAGGAGCTTCACCGGATGAAACCTTTCTATACATTCTCTGAAATGTAGGGCCTGAGTGTATCTGACTCTTTTTTGGATAAAGACTAGATCACCCCTACTGGAGGTAGAGACCCCTCCAGCTCGATATGACAATCACAGGCGTGGTGAGGAGAAAGTTTCTCTGCTTTCACCTTGGAAAATACATCCAAGTATTGGTGATAGACAGGAGGAACAACCTTCATCCCGGTTTCTACTTCTTCTGGCTCTTCCTCTTCATCCCACAACTCCTTCAGGGAGTCATGATAAGATAAGGGAGGAAGGGCCATATTCCCAAATAAGAGGTGAAGTGAAGATAAAGAATTATCTTCTCCAACATCTTGAATCCCTTTGAAGACTTGAGCTCTAGGAGATAGTAATGACTTTGGGGAATTAAGGGAAGGAATATTGACAGAAGACAAAAATGATGGTGTTCTAGAATCACCAACCAGAGCTGCACATGATTTGGCAAAAGAAAAGTCATTACAGAAAGAATTAGAAGGATCAGAATAGTCCAAATGATCAGGATTAAAGGTGATCAGCCCTTGCCTCCAATCAATAGAAGGATTATAATGATTGAGAAAATCAAAGCCCAATATGAGGTCTTCTCCCTTGGGAGTATCGATGACTAAAAAGTCCCATTCCAAGCTTGGGAAGGAAGGGAGCTCAACCATTTATTTAGTATGGTGAGTCACAAATAAGGAAGGGGACTTAGAGGAGTCCAAAATGATAAGGGGAAGCTTCTCTGGAAGTTCTGACGTAGTCAATGAGTACTTGTGAACAAACTGCTTTGCAATAAATGAGTGTGTAGCACCAGAATCAATGAGAATACTGTAAAAAACATCAGAAAGAGAAGAAAAAACAAAAAATTCTAGAGAATTTTTGACACCAGTATTCAGAATGCATAATTGTTCTCTTGATGGAAAACTGTGAAGATCATTGAACACAACATGATCTTCACTCAGGCTTTTCCCTGGCTGGGAAATTGGCCTGACGGTTGGGCAAGCTTGTTTTGAGGCCTTTTGACACAGGACTCAAGACTATGCTTCCCACCACAATAAGTACACAAGCCCTCCTTGATTCTTCTTTCTTTTTCAGAACCTTTCAACTTGAAGTCCTTATTCAACAATGAAGAATGGGGCTTGTCCCACTTTTGAGCATGAAAATTCTTCTTCTTATGACTTGAGCTTGAGGAATTTTGATGATGAGAAGAGTTTGACTTTGAGGTTTCAGGCTTCTTCTCTTGATTATGATTCTTCTCCTTTTGCCTCTCATGGTACCTGGTATCAAGTTCCAGGGTAACGTCCATTAAGTCTTGAAGAGAATCAATATTTGAAGGATGGGAGGCCAATTGATCCAGAATCCTGGATGGCAATCCCTTCCTGAAATTATGGATGAGAGCTCTTTCTCCCCAATCCCCAATTCTTGAAACCAAGCTCCTGAAATCGGCTATGTATAGTGAAACATGGCCACCTTCTTTCATTCTAAGGCCATCCAACTATGCTTCAGCTTTTCTAACTTCATTCAGGTCCCCAAATAAAGTGAAGAGTTGGGATTCAAACAATGGCCAAGACCAATAAGAAATGAAGTGGCGTAAAGAACCTTCTTCCTGTCTTGAGAGTAGTTTGCCAGATCATTATGAAAGATAAGCTGGCATGACTGAATAAAGCTTCTGACTTTGAAGGGCTGAGTCCTATCAAAGCATTCTGGTGCCTTCATAGATGGAGTCTTGAAGGCTGGTGGTCTTGATGATTCAGAAGAAGAAGCTGCTTGAAGATTGGCCATAATCTGGGTCATTTGCTGCATGATGGCCAATAAAGATGGTTCAGATTGATGAGAGACAGGCTGATCAGACTGGGTTAGAGTTGGTCTTCCAGTACCTTCGGATGCCCCCGATGGAGTAGGAACACCTTCAGTACCTTCAGACTCTTCCTCTTCCACAGAATTCTCCTCCTCCTCTTCACCATCTTCACCTGGACATGCCTGGAAAACCGCCAACTACTCCTGAAAAAAAAATTGATCTTCTTGGCACTCTTCCTTCCTGCCTGGATGGTGCTGCTCCTTCCATGCGGGGTACTCTATCGAATTGAGTGCTCAGTTGAGGAACTGCTGGGGTGCCGTCAAGAGGAACTCTTGGAGTAGGAGTAAGAACAGCTTGAGTTCAAGCCTGAGATCTGCTCTGTCTTGCAGGAGGTGAATGTTGGAGTCCCATGATTGAATAAGAATAAAATTTAAATAAAATTAGTCAAAACTTGAATAAAACTTGAGGCAAAACCAAAATAGTCTTGAGGATCAAATCAAATCAAATCTTGAGGGAAAAAATCAATGAATCAATGAAAACCTTCAAGTACTTCAATCAATCAAATCAAATGATTCTTGAAGGCAAAATCAATATCAATGAGAAATCTTGAAGTCAATAAAAGAAATTGATCAATCAATAAATAAAAACATACAGTGAAAATCAATCAGTCAAATGAATTCTTGAGTCAAAAATCAATTTATGTCAAAGTCTTGATGTGAAATTCAGCAAAGTCAATGAAAAAATCTTCAGGTCAATCAATTATCTTGAAGTCAATATCAATTATGTCAAATCAGTCAATAAAATCAATTATAAAGTGAATTCTTCCTGAAAATCAAAATGAATCCTGATATGAAGAACGTGTCTGAACAATTTGATGAATCATCTGATAATCAAATGATAATACGCCTGAATGAAGGATAAAAATGAGATTAATTATTAAGATTGAGATTAAAAAGAGAAACAGAAAATGAAATTTGGGTCAGCTTCCAATTTTCAGAATGAAGAATGAATGAGAGAGAATTGAGAGGTGACAAAGAATCATTAAATTCATAAGCGTTAAAGAGTCATAATTTCGATGAATGAATGAATGGAAATGATAAAAAATGAATGTAGAAAATGATGAAGATTGAATGAATAGAATGAAAAGAAATTATGAGTTAATTGATATAATGTCACAGGGGCTCTTATAGAAGCAAGAGGGCCTGGCACTCAGGAATCAAGAACTCACTTGGAGGGCTCCAAAAGATAATAAGAAATACTACAGAATATATTTCTTAAGCAGGAATAAGAGAAAGGACAAATATGCCAAATATAACAAAGAATAAAAAGAATGAAGCTAAAGGCCAAAGGTAAAAGAAAGCCAAAAGCCAAGAAGCCAACCAAGTGAATCCTCAATTCACTGTTTCAACCTGCCAGAAAGAACAATGGAATTAGTAAAGGATATGACCACCAATATCCAGTGACAGGCGAGGAAGGAAAAGAGAAAAGTGCTAATGACTGACTTAAGATTATCAGTATGAACTTTAATAATGTAAAAGAGAATAAAGATAAAAATAAATCCACTATATTAATGAACTGGGGACAAAGTCCCCAGGTTATGAAAGGTAGCCGGTATATGTGAAAACTGAAAGATTGATCCTGGAAGGTGGATCAATGACTGTATTGTCCGAATTGGGAAATACAGTTCTGGCCATCTTGAAATTTGAACTGTGTTATGGAATTCACACAGTGGAATATGGAATGGCCCAATTTGGCCAAGACCATACAGGTTGATTGAATGAGGCCTGTACGGATGAATTGAGTTGTCCCAGAAGTATTGAATACTTGATTCCTTGACAACTGATTGAAATGACCTGGAAGGTACATCAAGGACTGTATTGTCTGAATCGGAAATACAGTTCTGGCCATCTTGAAATTTGAACTGTGTGATGGAATTCACACAGTGAAATATGGAATGGCCCAATTGGGCCAAGACCATACAGGTTGATTGAATGAGGCCTGTACGGATGAATTGAGTTGTCCCAGGAGTATTGAATACTTGATTCCTTGACAACTGATTGAAATGATGTAATACCTATTGAGAATTGCACTTGAATAATCCTGAATGAATTTTGCCAACCCAACTCCTGCAGATACAGATGGTTGGGATACTTGAAGAGTCTTCTGATTGCTGCAATAAGTTGTCAGACTGATGAGCTGATTGATCCTCCTTCAAAATGGGTGTTGGGATTTGAGACCTTGATTTGGAAAAGTGGAATTTGGTCCTGAAAACATCACCATTGGATTGTTGAGCAAAAATGGTGCATAATGATATATAATACCATATATGCACCATGCCTGCAACCTTGGGTACGGATGGTATGAAGGAAAGGAAGAAATCCCCTGCAGTTGAGGGGAAAGACGGACTGAGCTTATCTGGTGGCCTCTGGTGGTTGCTAGAGGCCATGGCTGAACTATTGGTCCATGGTGGTCCATGGCCAAAATTGGGTCCTACGGGATTTATGGCCAAAATGGTGTCCATGAGGTTTTTGGTCACTTTGGGTCCAAGGAAGTGGTGGCCAAAAATGGCTCAGGTGGGCCCAATTGTGGTTTGGGTCCCACCTGGCTGGCGCCTTTGGCCCCTTTTGGCCTCATTGGATTAGCCCAAAAGAGGCCTAAATGGCCTGCGGACCGCGGACTGTGGACTGCACATCAAAGCCCATGGGCCCTAGGAGCCGTAGGGGGCCTAAATGGCCCAAAAAGGCCATTTACGCCTAAACCCCCCTAATGAAAGGGGGTGGCCCAAAACCAAGGATGGTGGCTAGGGGCCTGAAGGCCCCTACGAGACAAAAGGACCCCCCAGGCCCAAAATCAAAGGTGAAGGCCTGGGGGTTGGTGAGGTGGAAATTGGCCAAGAAGGCCAATGATGGCAGGATATGGCCTGAGGCGATAAATGGCCATTGGAGGGGGTTATGGCGTAGGAGCCATAGAACACCCAAGGGGGCCAATTGGCCATAAATGATATGATGTGACCAATTGGCCCCAACTTGCCTCCAGGTTGGATTGCCGCAACTGTCAAGGAGGAGGGTCAAGCTCGTGGTTGTGACAATAGCCTCTTCTGAGCTCAGATGTGGTTTTTAAACCACATCTCAGCTGTTTTCACCCATACAGGGTGAAAGGTTTTATCTGCAGACCACACAGCCTGATTCTGATGTGTATGACGTGTAGAATGCTATACAGAACCTGTATGGGACCCCAGTATTGAATAAACTATGAGGTATTGAAGTAAAAACAAGATTCTTTGTCAGTTTGACACCTCATAATTATGGTCATGGGATATTATCCCATGTTAAGTCTGTATTGGTCAAAATGTGGGATTTTGACCTCAAAACATCTATACCTTTGTCAGTTCTTGAGATATCAACCTCAAAATTGATTCGATGTGTAGCCCTTTATGTGGTATACACAATGGTTCCTTATTTTGTATGCGTATCATTAAATATGAGAAAGTTATCCCATGTCAAATTTGTTTTGTACATGTGCATGTTTTTAGCAAAAGCTGTATTGGGCTTGTTTGCCTCGTAACTCTTGTTCTAGATGAGATATGGGAAAATTAATGGCCCCATAAGATAGCACTAATTGTGCTATTTCAAAAAAAGAGCCCACTTTAGTTATCTCACACTAACACTGTGGAAGTTAGATGAGAGGTGAATTTTTTGTTCACCCTTATTTGGCCTGAATTTGACCATAACTTCTGTAATATTGGTGCCAGCTCAGTTTGGTTGGTACCAAGGGATAGCCCTGGCTTAAAGCTTCATTTTTCATACCCATTTGATAGGCTTAGGCCTATTACTCTGTATTTCAGACAAGAGGTGAAAATTAAGCTTTATGCTCAGCAACAACTTTGAGCAGGAATAAATTTGTTATTCTTTGTCCTATGATGATGGCAGTTGTATATTTGTAAAGGGGTGAGTTTCGTCTTTTGTTTGATACCTTTTGAGCTGATGTGGCTCAGCTCCATGTTTTGGTGGTATCTTGGCTATGCCATTGGTTTATGGTATTTGGCTGTCATGCTTGTGCTCTGGTTTTGAGTCACAGGCTGACAGGGATGCTTGCATTTACAGCTATACCAATACAGAAAATTGAGTGCTCTGATTCTGTAGGGTATTTCCACACTTTTGTGACACCCATATACTATTGTAAAGTTCAGGGAAAATGTGCTTCAGTAAAGATGGTGATGAAATTTCTCTTCCATGGGGACCCAAAAAACACATTCCATAGTCAACAGCTTCTATTGACATGCCACTTCTTCCAACAAAATTGTGGTCATTGCCTTTCTAACTTGAAATTGCCAGCCCATGCCTTGGGGAAATTCTTTGCAGCCCAATTCATTCCATCTTGGATCTCATATTCTTTCAATATTATGTTGAGCTCCTCAGAGTTTTGTTTTTGTAAATATGCGTTTACAACAACACAAATGATATTTTGGGTACAATTCTTGAAACTTGATAGGGATTTATCCTTCATGTAGATGAAGTTATTAATCAGTTTCGTCCTTGGAGGGTCCATATGCAAATTTTTGAAGAGCATCACATTGTTTTTAATATGATAAGTACCCTTCTTGGTGGAAAAAATACTAAATCAAATTTCCATTAGCTTCAATCCAGAAACCCAAATATTTTCATATTCATGCACACCTTTGCACTTTCTCTAAACAATCTTCACTAACTCTCTTTCAATCTCCAGAAAAAAAGCTTTTTACATATGAAAACTTCGCTGATATTGATATTCAAGGTAAATTCAATTTACCTTGAAGTAGTCATCATATAATTGTTGAGAACCTTATAGAAATTTGAAGTTCATATTCTAATGAGATTTATGTTGGAGGGCCCCATTTCCTGTGTTCTAATCTTCATTTCATACTTTTCATCATTCTCCAAAAAACGTTTTTGATTGAGAATGAATTTCTACTGATTTTGACATGCATCTGATTGTGGGTAAAGCTCCGCAGTTTGTTAATCCCTAGCTAAAAGTGTGAAACACAAAGTACTATTGCAGCTACCACATAATGTATATTTTAGCTTTATTTACCTTTGAAACTCATAACAAAGAAATACCCCAATGGAATCCCTGAGTACTGAAAGTAATACCATACTCTTCCCTGTGATCCCAACTGTCTTTTTTAGCCCATAGTTTTAACCACCCCACAAAATGAGCAGGGCTTACAGTTTCAGCAGGGTAAGGGCGAACTTGAAAGGCTCTACCCCAATGTTTTTAAGTGTGTATTATTCCTTCTTTCATCATAAACATAATAGATAAATTCTGATTTTCCTTTTCAACTGATTTTTCAGTTTTTAAATGCACCCTTTTTTGTGTTGACTTTTTTAAATTCAAAGGTTTGTATTTATTTGTTAATTTTCTTTTTCAGTGGAAATAAATCAAATCTCATTCTCTCCTCTATCTAGGCCAAGTACACCTAGAAATACAAATATAGCTGCCCACACAATCCCAAGGCATCCTGGGTATGGAATTTATTTACCAAGAATGATAAGGCCTATTTTTAATCAAATGTAATCAATTAATATTGTAAATTGTGGATATAGAACTTTGATTAATAAATTTCAGAGATAAAACACCAGGGCCAATCTCGTGTCAATCGTTGGCAATTGACTTCACGTCAAGCAAACGTCAAGCAGGATAAAAGTCAAGCTCACGTCAAGCAAAAATCAAGTGAACGTCGAGCACACGTCCTACTCTTGTCTTACACCAAATCCTGTGACATCCACCAATATTGGTTCCCCTGTGCCTTCAACTCAGATTCCTCACCACCTTATCATCCCGCAACTGTCTGATGGTTGGTAAAAATTACACAAGACCCGCCTGTTTGCACAAACACACATCAAAGAGGTCCTTCAGCCAGTCTTGATGTAGGTGGGGGGTCCGACTTCACCAGGTCATCCATGAAAGGAATCCGCCTGAGCGGGATTGTCGTTTTGCAGATGACACTGGTAGAGCCCGCCGCACAATACCGTGTGTGCGGGTGCACTTGCGTGTGCATTGGCCTGTGCGGTTGTGCTTGCGTGTGCATTGGCATGTGCGGGTGCGCTTGCGTGTGCATTGGCGGGTGCGGGTGGGTGTGCGCAAGGGCCAATTTCCCTTCCAACGTGATGATGGTGCAGTTAGAAATTTTAGATGCTGTGAAAGGTGAGTGTGTGGGTCATTTGCTCATTGAACTTGACTTATTAACACTGTACCCAATGTCAAAATAGTAATTTCTTTGTGGCAATGTGAAATAATGGGCTTTGCTTGTCGCAATGGCATGTCTCTGTCACTAAATTTTGAGGCAGTTATTTCACTAGGAAAATTCCTAATGAATCTGAGAGATTTGCATTTTAGTAGACTAAATATCATGAAATAACGGCTTTATCATTACAAGCAGTCCACATGACAGAACTTTGTTATCATAACATCCACAGTTACCTTCAATTTCTTCTTCAGATATAATCAAGTGTCTATCATCAAAACACACAGCTTTTTAAATATTCAGATGCGGCCAATCTGGTAAGAAATTCACATCAATCTTCAAAGTTTTTAAGATCAGAAAGTTATTGTTCAGTATGCTAGATGGCTCAGAGACTTCAAAAATGCTATTAATAATACCAAATCGTGGTGAGTTGCCCCTCAGAAAACATATCACACTGTTGCTGACATTTTTGGATTCAGTTGAAAATATATTGTTCCCAATATTAATGTTTGAAACTGGAAAATACCAAGGTGAGACAATCCTTGAAGTGGGATGACTTGTGGATTTTATGGTAGCACCTAAGCTGATCCGTTCAACTATTTGCCTTGTTGCATGAAAATTCTGTAAGTACTCAACCAGGCAATCATAATTTTCTTGGTCATGGAGGGATGGTTCGTTATATTTATGGTGATTAAACAGGGAAGGTGGCTGTGATTTGAAAAGCTGTTTTATTTCACATGGCATATATGGGGATTTCAGGAGAATGGAAAGGTTGGAACATAAACAGATATGTTGAAGTAAGATTTTATCTATATCATCTGTTCAGAGTTGCAAGAAGTTAGTCTTATTCAGTTCAAGTGTTTAATCCATGTGAATATATTGATCTTATTAATTGACTTACATATTTTGTTATTTGTTGGCATTTTTGCAAATACTCCAATCAAGCGCTCATAACCCCATGTGGCTGAGGCTTGTGCTCGGCCCCAACGTTGGAAGAGTTCTGGAATATGATCAGCAAAATGATGATGTGGTTTACTTTTCTGTTTTGGGAACAGGAGTTGATTGGAAAGGCGGAATTTTTTCCAATGTTCAGCAAATGCAGTTGCATCTCCTATTGAAACAGTCCAACTTGTGGCAATGTTGATAGCACTAATCAAATGGAATGTATTCTTGGTTAGTTCATTTGCAAGTTCTTCTGACTGACCCATTTTTCTTTGAATGTTTGCGGATTGGTGTACATCTAATGACATCTGTTGACTGTGCATTAAAAATGGAATATAGACCTTATATAAGAGAGCCCATTCAGCGGCTTTCAAACTACCATGAGAGGGAGAACCCATGTTGCGAGGTACTCTTGTCCATGATGAGGGAATTATCATCTCAGATATGATTTGTCGGAGATGCTCCAGAGCCTCACCCTTGATCTGGTGATCACTCAGTGCAGTGATATCCAATTCAGAGGGGATTTCAGAAGTGGGGATGTAATCGGCATCAAATGAAGGAATCTCCGCAGAACCACTAGATGGATGTTCTGTCTGAGGGGTGGGCATTGGGAAGTAGTGGGGAGTGGCTCATTTATTATTTTTGCTGCATCTCTTCTCAGGGAGCAGGCCTCTCTCAATGTAATTTTATCAAGAGAGCTGTTGGAGGTAATGGAATCTGAGTCTGAACTGTTGGTGTCATTGGATTTCCTGCAGGACCTGAGGTAAATTTTTGATTTTCATTCTGGAATGGACAATTTGAAAGTTGCATGATCCTTCAAAATTCCCAGTATTAAATTATGCATTATTTCAAGATTAACCGCTCTGGTTGCATCCCAATATGGAAGGTCTTCTAAAATTGAATATCACACTCCATACTCAGAGAAAATTGCTTGTCTTTGTTGTGGGGTTGCCCAAAGCCATTTGGCAATGGTTGATTTATGATTTTGATATGAGCGTGTGTAGTGAAATTGAGGACCAATTTCTTCAATTTGAGCTTTGTTAATGGTGCAAAAATCAAAAAAGTGGTTGCCTGAATGGGAAATAAATCCAGTAAGCTTGCGCATGGCAACCACATCCGCAATGGCTGTGAGAATGGCAACACGGATAAAGGATCCTGAAGGACCTGTTGAGGTGGGTGAAAAATGGTAACCTTGCCATAGCTCTTTGAGCTCCTTGATGAGTGGCATTCATAGGTAATTCAATTGAAGGGAAGTTGGCTCTCTTGGACCAAGGATGATTCCTGCAACATAGACATTCTCTGGCTTCAATCTTTCACTTGGGGGGAGATTAAGACAAATAAGCATGATAGGTCCAATGCTGGCCAACCGGGTGGAATTTCCATGTGCAACAACCCAGTCCACATAAAAGGAGAAGGCCAATGCACCAGGAATGGACATGAATGGGGGGTCATGGATATTTCTAGTGCCAGTGAACCCTCGCCAGACCAATCCATCCCAGACGTCACATTTTGGGGAACCTTTGGGAGTTTGGGATTGTTGATGTTGATGCAGAATTTCCATAATCCCAGCCCGCTGGAGAAATCTGGCAAGCCAATTTTTGAATGGTTGATAAATGAAATGTTTTGTTGGTATAAATTTTTGCTTCATGTTGGTTGTGTTTTGGGTGCGGGGTTCAAATGAAGAGATGAATTTGCCTAATGATTGTCTGCAAGGGGGATCATGATCATTTGGGTCATTATGGCGTTGACAGTGGGGTTGGTCAGTTGTGACTGATTCAGTAAGGCCATTAAGAGAGAAACATTGAGGACAACATATATAGTCTTGAAACAGTGGTTCCAATTGGAGATGTTCAAATATGGTACTCAGATCTTGAGGTATATGGAATGCAGGAGTGGGGGGACCACCGGAGCTTGAGATGCTGGACTTGATCAGCAGGTTTTGGGCGGGGTTGAGAATGCGTGAAGCCCTGTGGGGTATATTATACCTTAATGGTAGAATGGCAGATATTATCATTCCAAGGTCTTGTGGGGGAAGGGTTTGACTGCGGCTGTATGGTTTCTGTGCATTTGAATTGAGACCCGGTGCTGTGGAGAAGGAGCCTTGGGTCAATGGTGAATAATCAGCTGGAAATATTTGATCCAATAAAAGTTGTGGGCACTCAGATGCTGATGCAGAAGTAGGGATTTTTGGAAGAGATTTGATTGCAATGGTTGATTTGAGCTTTTTAATGTGCTGTTTATATTGGAAAGGTGTGAAGGCAACTCCAGGCCTATCACCCTCAGGGGAAGAGTGTTTTTGAGTTGAGCAGTGTTGACACATGCATATACGCATTGAGGAATAGCGGCGGGTTGTCATTGATGCAGGAATTGGGAGCACGGTTGGTTTGTGTATAAATATATATGGCTGATGTGAAAGTGTTTAGGAGTGTTATTAATTGGCAAAAAAATTGAGTGATTACTTATGAAGGGGGAGATGATTTGAGCCATCTGAGAATTTCATCCCATTTGTAATGGCGCGTCAGCTGCAGCTGATGGAGTGTAACATGTCTCATCTGGATGGCGGAATTGGTTAGGAATTTAATTGGGTAAAATTCCATGCTGCTCAATCCTCATACATATTCTATTTTATTTACACATGGCAATACTGCGCTTTTGACCCTTGAGGGGCATTGCAATAGGGATGTGTCAACATTGATTTGAGGGGATTGACATTCAAACCATGTACGCTGGCACGCCATCGTACATGGCTTAAGCCTTATTACAGACATAACAATATAACTCTATTACATAAGGGGTTGGAGTGCAGCTGAAGTCTTGGTGTTTGGTTTGAGTGCATCAGGCTTTTAATCAGTTGGAATTTGATTTGGATTGTCTCGCCTTTCTTGAAAAAGGTGATGTCTCTTTTGTGGGTAAATCCTTCATGAATATACCCCTTTACAGATGTACAATGCTGTGGAATTTCAATGCATATATTGGCAGTTTGGATAATTCACAAAATGTGACAATGGGGAGGCGGAAATGTTATCAAGAATGATTACTTATGGATGATGGGTCCCCTTTGAGATCAAGGGAATATTACATTATATGGTGGTAGGACGTGCAGGGTGGTTTCCGACAAAAGCGGAGGAGCTCAAGAGGAGGTAGGGAAGATTCTTGTAAAGAGAGGCTTATTAGACTTCCAATAAGACTCTTTTTAGAAATATTCATAGAATATCTCTATTCTAAATTTGACAAGATTTCATCTCATATCACTCTATTTTATCAGAAGACTGAGGTGTTTTATCTAGTTAAAGTTATTACTGTGCTTTTTCAGCCCTTATGTCATCTTCCAAGTCACATAAATCCCGTTCAGGTTCTGTTCATGACTGAGATAGTGAATCTAGCATAGAATATGTTCAAACACAGTCACCATTGAGTCCCAACATTCCTCTCACAACCCCTATCACATCCTCAATGAATGTATCGGGTCTTAAAATTGATGTGGGAAATCCAAAGCCTCCAACTTCAAGCACTTGGTCGATCCCAAATATTTCCGTCACTCCAATTCCCCCGAATCCCACTAATACACAAACACATGTGTCTCAGGGGCCAGAAGGCACACCTCAAATCTCATCACACACTAATCCCCAATCAACATTTCCATGTGAGTTCCTCCTTAATCCCGGTCGGAATCCAGTCGCATCCCAGGATCCCTTTGGCCAAAGTAAACAGCCAACCCTCAATATTCCATCAGGATCTCAGGTTCATGTGGGCAATGAAAGGCGCGTGGATGGGGGGCAACAAAAAAGAACATTGGAGAATGTAACTTGGAGTGGTCTGTTGGAGGGAATTCCAGGATTGACGCTTCATCAAAGTAAGTCTTTTTAATTTCAGAGTACAACCTTTTTCACAATTTGATATTTTTGTTTCATGGGTTACATATGGCACCTAAAGGCAAGTCACTCCTATCTCAGGAGCCAATTGAAGATTGTGAGTATGACCAGTCTTCATTAATTTTTTGATGTGTTAACTGATGATGTGCATGGCAGGTGATGAATTTTATGCATCTTCACCTCTGGTCCATAAAGAGAAAGTCACTGGATGTCATCATCCATATGCCTCCAAACCAAGAACAGCTCATGCCAGGTCATCAAGAGAAAAAATGGTGGATGATGAGGATGAGAACATGTCTCCGACTCAAATGGAAACAAATGATTAACCAAGGAGGGACAATTTCACAGTGCATGAGCATGGCACTCAGTCAAATATTGAGTTCACCCATCCTCAAATGCCCCTTGCCCAGAGTATGCTTGAACAATCTGAGGTCAGACAGCAAAGGAAACAGGCTTGTAAAGCTCACAATATGGCAAAACATGCAAGCCAGAAGGAGCAACAAAAATGGCTGAAAGCAGAACTTCCAGATAATGTCCATGGAATGAGATCAGCAGTACATGCCCATTGCCTGTTCCTACTCAAAGTTAGGGATAAGGATTTTTCCTCACTACCAGCACCACCAAGCACAGAAGAGCGTTAAATTGCAATTCAAGTGGCTGGTCATCTTGGATATGTCCCTGAGGATGTTTTCAATGAGCCATCAACACAGGTTCAGTCTCAGGGTTTCCAAAGCTACTGCAAAAATGAGCTCCACAAGCTAGGACTAAAGCAATTCACTTGGGACTGGGAGAGCTCATGGCAACATCCGTTCAATGAGCTGATGTCTATGGTGTTTTACTGTACATTCCGTCTTGCACTGGTAAGCACCAAGTATCATCATTACTGTTGGAACAAGGATCATAATAACTATGGGGTCGTGGCGGCTTTAATGGAGCGATATTTCACTTATTTGAAAAGAGAATGGAAGTCTATTCAAAAGGATTCCGAGTATTTGGTTAAAAAGAAGGAGAATCAAAAGCTCACAAAGATTTGTCAAAGGGTTAGTTAATGTATCTCTTCTTCATTGTGAGCAAAGACTGATGATGATCTACTTAATTATTTTCAGACCTGTGAGCGCCCTCGTGAATGGTGTGATACGGCTAAATTTCCCATTCTAGCATCACAATTCAATGACCCTTGAGTATGTTCAGATACTGAGGAGGTACTGGAAAATGGCCGTCAAGTTTACCACAAAGTGGGATTACACTGGCGCTCCCAGTTATTTAATGAATTGGTATTAAAAATGGATCGAGACATAGAGTTTTGTAATCGCATTAAAAAAAGGGTAAAAAAACTATTTATAGATTTCCAGAATTACGATCGACAGATGATGGTGATATTCCGGAAGGCATATCATTTCAGGTATTTGATCAAGATTGGCTCAAAAGCTTTAGTAAGATGCAGACTAGCGCCCTCAAAATACTTGACATGCCAGTTATTAGGCCGAATGGTGATGCTCTGCAATAACTTAGTAATATAAATATATAGCACCGTTACAAATTAACATTTTGTGAATTATTTGTGCAGGTGTAATACAATCTGATTATTATTTCTTAAAGATGAAACAACTTGCTAAATATGTCAGAATATAGACAATATGAGTTGGACTGTATCACCGTCTCCCTTAGAAATAATACTCTATTGCTTGT
Organism: Austropuccinia psidii; assembly: GCA_023105745.1. Lineage (NCBI taxonomy): Eukaryota > Fungi > Basidiomycota > Pucciniomycetes > Pucciniales > Sphaerophragmiaceae > Austropuccinia > Austropuccinia psidii. The sequence continues at coordinate 6,818,431 of JALGQZ010000010.1, read as the reverse complement.
TTTCATTGAGGAAATATTGAAGGAGCTCAATCCAGCTCATGGTGTTCATAATTGTGAACCTTTGCCAGGGTGCGCAGGTGTTATCAACTTGGTCAAACGCAAATTATATAATATCAGTAAGGCTCACACAGTTAATGATTTTTTTTTCTTGGACCTATTGGTGTTTGAAAAATGGCATTTCCATAAGGAAGGATTTTAGAATAGCAATATAATTAGGGTCAAAGATGAGCTTGGAAGGTACCTTCTGAATGTTGACCTCAACTAAATGAGGAGTGATATAGTGGATGACCTTTACAGGTTGTTATTGGCCAATACAATGGAGTCGATCAACAGCCTGAGCCTCAATGGCTGGGTTCCAATTGGGCTCCTGGAAATGTGGATGTCAGGGGCCGCAAATCAGGGCAGAATTTTGGGTGTCCCCTCACCATTAAATAGACCATATTAGCACAAGTTATATTGAGGTCAGTTCCAGCTGCGGCAATGGATGAAATCAGTACTTCACATTCCGGATTATTGAAGAAATTCTCCAGTGCCTTCTCCTGTGCTCGTGCTGTAATTGTTCCATCAATTTGTGCTGAAAGGATAGAGTGATGGGCAAGTGCAATACAAATTCTACAATCAGAAAAAGTCAGATGGATTCAATTGGTAATGGATGCATATTAGAATTAACGCACAAATCCGGAAATTTGGTCCATTGGGTACAAACCACTGATTTGGTTGGACCACACCTGGTTTGTTTGCTCTTCATTAAGCTTTGTAGGAGGTGTGCAATTTTACTACTCATCATGCATGTTTCCACATCCACAATAGTTCGTGTGTTTGTTGGGGAGTTATCCTGAGTGCTCCTGCCCTTGGGGTCTTCCAAATCTGCCACCACAATTGTGTTAAGAATGATGTGATGGTTACAACATATTTGCAGCTTATTAATATTTCTGAAAAACTCTCCTGGTCCTTTCCTTTTGGATGATATGAATTCTTCATATAATGTGGAATATTCTTTCTGCATGGCTGGGTTGAGTGGGAGCAGCTCATAATGATGGCTAATACTGGGGAGGAATTCAAGATGTGTGGTTTTGGTGTGGCGCAAACTTAAATGCCGCAATGCCAAATGAAAATATCATTGCCAACTTTGGAAAGACTACTCAGGATAGATGGTGACCAGTTATCTTGATTGGCGCTCTGGGGTTGAGTGATGAATGATATTATGCCCAAAAGGTCATAGATGGTGTTGTGAATAGGTGTGCCTGTTAAACATATTCAGCGGGATGAAAGGAGGCTATTAATGGCACGGTGAGTGGCAGTGTATTGAGAGAAAATATAGCTATAAGATGGGACAAGGGTTATTGGATATAAAAGGCAATTTGAATAATTTAAGCTCAGCCACTCACTGTGCTTCATCCAAAATTATACAATGCCAATTGATTTGAAAAATGAATTATGTAGAGGTATTGGTTTGCTTAAATACTTGGGTGATATTATTGTAAGAAGTGATGATGATATCATATTTTAAGATGTCAGCCTCGGATAATGAGTGATGAGTGGGACTATGGTAGATTTTGGCTTGCAGCGCTCCAGCCTAAGCATGCTTGGATATTTCTGATTGCAAGTTGGTAATTAAGCAAGGGGGGCAGATGATCATGGTGGGCGTGGAGCGATGGGGGTTTGCAATCATCCGCTCCTTGGAGGTACCAATTAGAGCAATTGCCTTGATGGTTTTACCTAATCCCATATCATCTGCAAGCAGTCCTCCAAGAGGGGTATTGGTCAAAAGGGATTCAAATGAGCTAACAACCTTGGTTTTAATGATGTGCCTGGCATTAAAAGTGGATCCTGGGGGTGAGGTGGGCCAAAGGTTACGGGCTGATTGGCCATTGGGGATTTCTCGATCCCAGAGAAAAGCTAGTCCAGTCTTTTGATGAGGGAGGAGGGGAATTTGAATAATGGCATGGGGTGGGGTCATCATGGGGAGGTCTGATCCACTGGGTAATTGTATCAGTTTTTGCTTGGAAATCAATGATGAGACAGCAAGATATGAAGCTGGCATTGAGTTTGAAGGGGGAAATGTGGAAGTGAAGAGTATACATTGACTATGAGTATTACAGTCATATTCTTGGGGAATTTTAAGCTTGAAATATTGTCTTCAAAAGCTGTCCATTATGAATAGAATGTTTGGATACCATGTGAAGAACATCAATGCTAAATTGGGTTTCTGAGATGAGGAGGGGTCATTTGCATCAGTCATAAATACTCCCTCAACAAATAATATTTTAGTAGGATTGGATTGGCAATTTTCAATCCATGCCCCACCAGGATCACAGTGCATGAAAGCTTTTGGTGCTCCAAGGAATGGTATCAACTTTTTGGAAAGGGTTCCAGGGAGAGAGCCAATAGCACGTTGGTGATTGGGGAGATATACAAGTATATTGTGTTGATTGTGCCATAGGATAATCCAAGAAGCTAAGTGGGAATTCTCAGGATTTAAGGTTATATCACTATTTATTTGGATACAAATATTAATCATCCCAATGCAAAGTGGTTGTGAAGGGGTTGACATGATGGTTATTATAAATTATTTGGGGACAGTTGGAAATAATATGATCAGGAAGGGGTAGCTAAAGGGAATGAAGACCAATAAGTGCTGGTGGGGAACTTATATGAGAGGAAGTAATGGGCTGAAGGAGGGAAGGCCTGTGGTTACGTGCATGGTCTTTAGGAAGATGGGCCTCTTGGGCTCATGATTTTCATATCCAATTTGGGGCATATATCAAGGCAAGGTGGCCAAAATGGGGGTGCACCAATATGACTGCTGGATCTGCAGCAAGTTACAAAACCTTTGGTGGAACAAGGTGGACATTAGCATATCCGAAATTGGGTGGTTTGTAGCAACTTATTGTGGAGGGCATATTAGAGGCATGCAGCCATGTTTGCTGGTGTGACAGCAAACATGGCTGCATATCTTCCCCAGGTTAATTGTTGCACAGGGACCTACTGGGAAATTTTGGCCATTTCAAAGAGCAATCTCACTGTGGGGATGTTTGTGTGTGGGCGGGTGAGATATGTTTGGTGGCCTGCCACCAAACATATCAAGGGGGGCGCAGGCCGTGAACCGTGATCCACATATACATTCAACCCTATTGCGTTTGAGCTGGGTACTAATCCATCCACATTGGCATAAGGGTCTTTGCCTCACGCATGTACAAAACTCTGGAAAAAGAGGCCACCCGCCCAAGGGAATTTTTGGCTGCAAGCCAGGCCCCACAGCTTGTGCGGGGCATGTGAGAACGTGAAGAAAATGACCCATGGTGGGAGATCCCTGCACAAACATAACCAGCCTCAGCAATCATAGGCCGGGATTATTCTTATGCAGATGAGGCTGAAGCAAATTCACACTGATTGGCCTCAGGTTTCCACGCGTGAGCTGGTGAGCATCTGCAGTCAAGCTGACCACCCGACCAACAAAATAGCTGGTTGGAAGACGGGCAGTAAAATGTCTTCCAGGCGTGTGAAAGTTGCCTACGTATGACCTGTTGGAGGGTGCGTATGAAAGCCTGTGGCTGCCCGACAATAAGAATGCGCAATGAACAAGCGGGGCCAGTCATTGTTTGCCCCGACAATGACACCGGATGGAATCCACTGTTTGTGTATGACCCAAATAAACAGTCATCCCACTATGACCCACTTACATTAACTTGGATTACATGCGCATCTGTGCCGCAGTTAGGCAGAGCTGTCCAACAAGGTGCATCAAAGGGATGCAGTCAAGATATATGACTCAATGGCTTGACGTGATTGCATGTTACATTGTTGAACAGCTTTTGCTATTCCCCGCAGCATACATTTACAAAGGTGTACTGCGTACTACAATGTTGGCTGTACAGATTAGAAAGGTGTAATACTACTTGAGCCTGCATGCATATAGCAAATGTGCATGCACCTTCCGATCATTTGCATATATGTAGCGCATGTGCCACATGCTCAGCATTGCATTTCACCCAATTTGCACACGCCAGCAGAGCATGTCATGGTCAAAAGCACCATGTGGACCTTCTCAGTAAAGCCATGGAATGAACTATTTTGCAATAGTTCATTGGAAGGCTCAGTTTGGAGCACTTCACCAAAGCATATGAAATGCTGCACCTGGCTGAAATGTCACCTCATGCTGTGCCAAATGCTCAGATTGTGGGCATACAAAAACGACTGAGCAATGGCTCAGTGTAAGGTGTGGATATGAAACTTTGATTAAAAATCAAGTACTTTTCCTGTCCTCAAAATTTGTATAAGGTAAAAATTCAGTTAAAAATAGTATGAAATATTATTTTTAAGAGAAAACACGCCAATTTTATTGTTTATAACTTTATTAGTATAAAACAATAATATAAAAATTTATTGTTTTACCAACAATAAAAATTTATCCAAAAAATACTCTACAAGAGATATTTTAAGGCTACAAAAGAAATTTCTTCAAGAGCAATTTCAATTGGAATTAATTGAGCAAAGAACTGCAAGCAATTAATTAAAGAACAGAGTCTTTAAAAAGAATATTTAAAGAGAAAACACGCCCAAAAGTGACCAGAGTGAATTTGGAAACAAAGTGACAAAGTTAACAGTGATGAAAGATGCTTTAATTCACTTTTGGGGTGGTTCAGAGGTAAAAATGATTATAAGAGTTACAAACAATGATTATAATGATTTTTTCACGTGGTTAAAAGGATTAAAATGATTTAAAAGTGGTGGTTGGAATCTTTTATTGATTGGTTTAACAGTTTTAAACTAATTAATAAAAGGAAAAGATTCTAACATGAAGAGAAAAGTGGGGCAAAGAAGACATTCTTTTATAGCCATCAATTCTCTTACTCCAAAAGTAAAATTTACTCTTGTCAGTCGTGAAAAACAGTCTGACAACAGAAAAGCCAATTATGGCATCATTGAACCCTGGTTTAGACCAAAAAAGGGCTGGTTTAAGCCATTTTTAGCCATTTTTAGCCATTTTAGACCCTTAAATCAGCCATTACTATAGCAATACCAGGCCTAGAGCCTTCAAAACACGTCAGAATGTGTGTCAGAGGCGTAGAAACCAGTTAAAACTGTTTTTATTATGACTGTTTTATCTTAAGGGTAGTTTTACCTTCTTGGCAACAGCTAAAACTACCCCAGTTGGTATCAAAACCTCATCATCAATTGAGTCCACAGACCCTGTAACTCAATTCCAGGCCAAAAGTGATGAACTTTTGCGTGAATTTTGACATCCCACGCCTGTCAGCAAGGATTTTGGGGGTCTAGCTCCCCCTTAGAGCTGGAGTTCCTTTTCCCCCCCAAATTTAATCTTTCCAATTTATTTTTCCTTTAATTCCTCATCATGTATTATACTTATAATTTACACATGTAATTCAATTCAATTGTACAGTACAATACAGTAATAATTGACACCTCATATGTAAATCAAAGTTCACTTATGTAATACACGCGCACATTTTGACATTTCAATTGAATTCAATTGAAAATACTTTAATTCCTCATAACTTCTAAACTAAACACAACACCTCAATTTTAACACAAAAATTGATGGTTAACACCACATGTGGTGTGAATTAAATCAAGGTTTTGAGGATTTTCAACTTTTGTATTGAAAATACTAAAAACTTAATTTAAGCTTATTTAGAGTTGAGTTACAAAAATTTCACTCAGAGGTGACCCCACCTGATTTTTTATGAGGAATCCAATGGTGAAATAAAATTTATATGTTTATTTATTGGATAAAAAGTTATAATAAATTTTATTTAACTTTTTTCCAAATTAATTTATTTTTTTCACAATTTTGTTAAAATTTCATTTTTACTTAAATTTTTCAAGTATAAATGTAATTTTATATTTACAAAATTTAAAGTAATTTTATTTTTAAATTATAATTAATTTTTTATTTTTAATATAATTTTATATTTATATTTTTTATTTTTATTTTAATAATATAAATAAATTTATTTTATTTATATTAATATGTTATTTTTTATATTTGTGGTCTTTTGGGTATATGAAATTACCTCTAAGGCTCACACTCAGCATGGTGCATTTGATATTGTTATATCAATAGTTCAATTACTGTGCAATTAAAATGTTCAGCCATTGAGCATTTCAATTATGACCCAAAAGCAAACCTGAGCAATGGGTCAAGGCATTCTCACACTGTATTCAATTGGCTTAAAGCCCACACCTTTGTTCAAACACTATTACCAGGCCATACAGCCTTTAATCTTGCCGCGGTCATTTGTGACCAAATGCACCACGTTATTTTCTGCATGGGGAATTTGGGAATTGCACCCACCATGGGTATTCAACGAGGGCCTCTCGACCACCCTCCTGGGTGATTGGGTGGCTTTTTAAGGAAACAAAGGGGATTTGACTGAGCTTGACAATTCATAGCAATACTCAGCCAGAACCCCATCATTCTTCTGCCTCACGTCAGCATTTCCCTTCTCAGTTGCAGCATTTGCTGCGACTGAGCTTCAATTTTGCCCACACGCCTCGAACCTGAGACTTTTGTGGGTGCTGCAACTGCTGAGATCGTCTCAGCTTCACCATGGTATAAAAGACCATCTTCACACAACATGGACTTCACTTTCTTTCTCACCCGCTCCACTTTGTTCAAGCTCACCCGCTGTTGTCCTTCTTGTCCGTATTCCCCTTGGTCTTCCTGCCTTTCTACTCTTTTCTTTTGCACTCCACTAAACCCACTCCCCTTCCTTTTGCCTGTTTGTTTTTCCTTCTGATCCTTTCAGAACCCCACTTCTATCCACCTCGTGCTTTACTTCTTTTTTAAACTTTTGTCAACAAGATGTACCAATATTAATACTTATTTTTCTTCACGACTCTCTTCCAGACTTTTAAAACCTTCTGAGTAGAGCGTCTTTATTTTGTTCACATTTTAAATTTATAATTCATCTTATGTCTTCATTTTCTTTCTTGATTGTTTACTTTCTATTCAGTTACTAACCTCAATTGTTTTGTTTTTAGATGTTGTGCACTTTATGCACCAAGCGGGGTATCCCCTGCATTCGTTCCTTGACGACAACCAACGCTTGTGATGCTTGCCTACAAGCACACAAGAAATGTTTGTTCGTTGTCCGCCCCTTCCAACCACGAGGCCAGAGGATTTCTTGCCCAAGATGCCCTTGCAAGGACTCCTTTGTGGTCAACAATGATGAAACAATATCCAAGCGCAAATGGACACCGGGACCTCAAGCAGGCCGACGGGAACGATTCCGGACAATTAGCCCTGTCCCCTCAAGCATCAATTTGTCCATCCCCCCTCCTAGGCCACCATCTGATGGTCACTTCACTCCTTGACCTGAGAAAAGTGATTATCCGGCCAATGAAGGATGGCGATGGAAAGAAGACATTCAAGCTTGGGCTGATTGTCACCATGTCTTGTCACCGATGGGATTCAAACCTCAAAGTAATTTATCTTTCTCCTCCTTATCTCATTTCTCTTCACACAATAATACTGACTTTTTACCATTACTCATAGAACCAAACCCCCCAAATCCCCCCCAACAAGACTCTCCCGTTCCTAGTTTGCCTCGTGAGCAAACTGCGCGGCAACCCACTCCAGGCCCAAGTCGCACCCGATGGTCTGAGGAATTATTCCGCGGTAAGCAGCCAAAGTTTCATTTCATTTTCCCTTTCACTTTCAAGTCAAGTGAACTGACTCTTACTCCTTTTTTAGAACCCTCCCAAACCAAAGAGCCACCTATTCCTGGCCCAAGTCCATCCTCCCAACCACCTGAGGATGATACGACTTGTGAGCCAGGACCTGAGGTGGCTCCTACGCAATCCACGGAGGAACCTTTTGGTAAGTCCCAATTTCACTTTTTTAACTCTACTCAACTTTTCCTCACCCCTCCTTTGACCATCTCCATCTCGTCCCGCCACTCCCCGCTCAATCATTATCATCAACGATACACCCGTTGGATCCCCCCCTCCCCCTTCTTCTTACCCGGCTCGCCCACCTTCCCCTTCTGTTCCCCCCCCTCCCCAGATATCCCTTCCAGTGCCCCTGAGAACCCCAATGCCTCCTCCCCCCGGTGCAAAGCCCCTCTCATTCCCACAATGACCCTTTCCAGGAATTCACTGACTTACAACCAACTTTAATGATTCCTCGAGCCATTGTCCACGAATCCATCAACCAAATCTTGTTGGAGCATCGCCGCTTGCTCCACATGATTCCTTTCATGGATGCAACTCATCAAAATGAGATGCACCGCCAATTCCGGGAGGAACTAAACTCCCTCCTTGCCCAGGAACTGCAGGCTTATCCAAAGGAGGACATCACCGGGATAATCTCGAAATACTTAGAAAAATGAAATTAAAAATAAATCTCATTATTTCCTCTTTTTATTCTTTGTAATACTTTATTTTAAATAAATTATTTGTATCCAATGATTGTTATTTTCCATTTCTATTACATTCTGTGTTCACATAAAATTTATTTATTTCCTCCTTAGAGAAAATCCCTGATTGTGTGACAATTATTTTTATAAGTGCCCCACCAAAAGTTTGAGTGAGTATATGTTTGTGTGAACCTCTTTTGCCAAAAATGCGCCAATAGTTGCCGTTACTGTCTCCTATATTTTCTTCTTCCATGGTTTAGAGCCATATCAATTCTTAATTGTAAAAAAGCGGGAGGTTCCCGCATGTGAGCAATCCACCCCAGATTCCCAAAATATTGCCTTTCCTATGGTCACACGCTATTAATATTACTCATGTATTGAATTGTTTAAATTTTTGGGAACCTTCACAAGCGTAAGGATTGGCGTGTGAGTTGTTGGGAGCCTGCACAGGCATAAGGATTGGCGTGTGAATTGTTGGGTGCCTGCACAGGTGTAAGCATTGGTGTGTGAATTGTTGGGAGCCTGCACAGGCGTAAGGATTGGCGTGTGAATTGTTGGGAGCCTGCACAGGCATAAGAATTGGTGTGTGAATCCTTCGGATTCTGCACAGGCTTAAGAAATTTTCAGCACTGTGGGGAACGTTCACAAGCGTAAGGATTGGCATGCAAATTTTTGGAAGCCTGTACAGGTGTAAGGAATTTTTACCATTTTAGGGAACCTTCACAAGCATAAGGATTGGCGTGTGAATTTTTGGGAGCCTGCACAGGCGTAAGGATTGGCGTGTGAGCTGTTGGGAACCTCCACAGGCATAAGGATTGGCGTGTGAAGCGTTGGGAGCCCGCATGACGTAAGGAACTTTTAGCATTGTCAGAACCTGCACAGGCATAAGGATTCGCGTGTGAAGCATTAGCATCCTGGACAAGAGCAACAAACCAGGACATATGTACAATGGCATGCCACCGTACATAATCCACTTCACCCCTTTTTCATGTGAGACACCCCATCTCCCGCACTCAAAACCATCCAATCCTGGTGTATATTGTCCTCTGCCTTACCCCACCATTATTTACCCAACACACATGCAGATCTCCTCATTCTTTGAATTAGCATGAGATTGTATTACCATCCCTGATTTGATAGCCCACTCTCTCACCAATCTCATAATAGCCATGGCTTTTTTGGCACATTGTTTTGGCTAACCTGCTTGAGAATTGTGGGGACATACCCACTAGTGTCATAATTTTGTTTTCCTGTGCTGGATCAGTATAATGAACAAATTTACTACTGACCCACACTACCTGAATGAGCCCATGACATGCGGATAGATCAATCCAAAAATGCTCATTTGGGAAAATCAATTTTCCCCCTGTACACCGCTTTGACGCATCTCTTTGAACTTGGCTGGTCTGCTTATCAGCTTGAAACCACCATCCCAAAGCATACTGTGATGCATCCTTATCAAAATGAGGTGAGTTTTGAATCCATTCATGGTGAAAGTGAGTGCCGGAGCAAACTCGTATGCACCCTGATTTGCGGGAATATTGCCTTCATAGTTGAATTGATCAAAAGACAAAACCCTTAATGAGTTGTAGCATTTTTGAATCTTCTGAAAGAAATTATCCGCAACATATTGTAAGGATTGACCTAGAATGCAACCCACCGAGCTATGATTGGCACCTTGGTTCCGCCATTCATCTTTTGCATTTTCAATTTTCCCAACACTTCCATACAGACCAAATTGTTCATTCTTTGTGCTGCATTTGCGCCACCCAATTGCAAACAAAAATCCCTCCAGTAATGCTCCATTTGTTGCAATGGGGTTAGTGAATCTCTTTTTGCGAAATAAGAATTGTGATAATTCATTCCATTGATTGACCTTGACTTCACTCATTGTTGTGAATGGTCGGAATTCGACAAGGGCAATGAGTAATCCCATTGAAGAGAAAATTGCCACACGGCCAAAGTGAATGCATTTGATCTGATTGACATCCACAACCCTCCGAATTTCACTTGGGGTGATATTTGCTGATACTGGCATTGATATTTGTGCTGTTGGGCGAGAGGAGGAAAACAACCTATTCATTCAGGTCATTTTGCGCCCATTTGTATTTTGGGATCTCCCACTATTCCCAAGTGGTTGAGGGATCACTATGTGTTGAAGCACACAAGATATCATATACTTTCAAGGAGCTTTCTTTGGCACACCTCCTTTGACTTCCCTGTTGGAGCCCACATGACATTGGCACAATCTGAACCAACTAAAGCCAATGTTCTTCCGTGGGGCCCAATGTGGGTGCCACATAAATGTGAAGCATATATATATATCTATATATTTACACTGAGATTAAGCGAGCAACTCACACTTTCCTTCCTCAGCCCAACGCTTTCCCGCGAGTTCCCTTTTACACTCTTTTCCCTTTTCCGTGAATGGCATGCTTTCAGCAGAAAATGAAATGAAACCAAATGATTACTGATTTATTCATATCACCTAAATTGAATTGCGGTCGATGAATCTTTTTTAATTGCGGCTAAAAAGAAAGATCACACCTGACCTTTGCGAATTCGCAATCTCAAATACCTGAACCTGAAAATTGCAGTGGATAATGCATTATTCAATTTGACATATTGATGTTGCCATGCAATCACTTTCCAATACAACCATTTGGAATATTGCAAGCACATGCAAATGCAATATGCATCCTGCTGCGGATCCCTAGTTATCCTAGTCCTCTTCAAAGACACAGGAACATTTGGCCTATTATGTGCTCGCGGGAAGTGATAAACGGGACCTCCCGCAATGCCCCTGCATGTGCGACTTGCGCGCACAACTGCCTGACTCAGCTTGCGTCTTGTTGGAGTCTTTTCAATGATTTATGGATGCATGCCGCCGTACAATTACTATTGGTATTCAGACTGTGGCATCCGGGCAGTAGTAGGATAGGAAGTCATGATTCTTAAATTCATAAATAACTTTGCAAAATTCAATGACAATTTATCTACTACAAAGCTAATCTAAAACGGGTCAATCCTGGTTGTGAGTTCAGTTGACCTGGGTACAGTCAAGGTGACCTCATCACTTGAACCAAGACCGCGCTTCGCCACCCAGGCATCACCAAAGTCTAATACTAAGCATTGTGCAAATTCAAATCTAAGAGGTACCGTGGGGTTAAAAGACTCTGATGAGAAGAAACATTTATTCGGTAAATTACATGTATACTTATTAGTACGTAGCCACACTGGCTCCACTAGATTTTTACCCCCTGAAAGTTTTTCGGAAATGTCAATTAGTGATAAAGCCCCTTTAACTGAGCTTGTTCTCTAGTCATCTGAGCATACCATCAAGCCACGAATCCCCGCCGCACAGAATGCCTCTAATATACCATAGCAAATTCTATTTATTCCGAGGTTCTTGTGACAAATCAAAAGATCTTTGATGGCCTTTTTTTTTTTGAGTTTGTGAGTTTGCCTTTGATGCCATTAACTTCGACCTTTGTATGTGCACGTACCATGTTGTATGCAATCATCAAATGGATAACTGTATCCATTAGATTCTGCAGGTTCTTGTGCGGCTTTGTGGATATCTCATTGTCAGCCCCTCCACCTTCAATGCTGAGCTGGGTTGCACGTTGCTTTGATTTACTCAAGCAGGAGGCAAGGTATTCAACTTCTCCCCGTTTAAGTCCAAGAGGATTGGTCAAATTTGATATTGGTGCAACATATGGTTTGGGTGCAATCACATTGTATGAGACTAAACTAATGGATTCAAACATAACATTTTCCCAAAAATGTTTAACTGGATTGGCAGGGTAAAGAAGGCTCTTAACCGTTTTGAAGAAGGAGTGTTCAGATTTTGGGAGATTCTCTAGAGGTTTAGCTGATTTCTTCATCAATTTGAGATTCCAAATGTTGTTATCAAAAAACGCTTCTGTTTCTGTTGGCTTAAAAAAATGTAACCCTGTATATTGCAATTTATCTCACCAGTCAACAGCCAATAATCATGTATCATTCACAAAGATAAAACTCACCTGCCATCTCAAGGTCCTCCAGCCTGGCCGACATTCTAAGCTCTTGGTTACTGATCACCTTAATACCAACGGGCAGGAATGTATGAAAATCTTTTCTTGGTAAATTGTCCCATTGATTTTTGTAAATACTATTGATATTATCAAGCCCACTTTTCCATGATTGTTGAGTAATATTGGAATGATAATTCAAATGCCTGCAAACTCTTCCATGTGGGATAAAAATATTCCTTGAAAACTAGCAGACGATGACACTTTGGGCTCAGGGTCAGGAATTATATCAGTCATATCTTGTCCCATTGTATCATGTTTAATTGCTTTCCTTTCTTGAAATGCTTTAATATTCCAAGGAGAGGCATGAGGGGTTTCATCATGGATTGTTTCATTGGGTATTGGGGGGCTTTCAGTATGTGGAGCTTTATCATGGATTGTTTCATTGAGTATGGGGGGGCTTCAGTATGCAAAGGTTCATTATCAATATGGTCCCCTTCAACATTGATCATTTCATGACCTTGATCCCAAGAATCCTTTGCGGCTTCAAAGGTACGGAGTTTTTTGTTTGTTTTTTTTGGTCGTATGTATATTTGGTCTCTTTCTTAATCCTTTGCCTGGAAATCCAATTACGACTCGAGATCCTTCAGGTAGAGATTCCCCCACCTCGACACCTGCCCATATCTTGTAAGCAGCTATTTTTATCAATTTTGTTTTGAATTAGTAATTGACTTATGGTTCAAATCCATTTTGAGCAGGCTCATGGCTTTAGCAAACTTTTGACGCACATAATCAGGAATTTTACTATCATTTTGAATTTTTTTGAGCCTTGGGATTGTTTGAGTAATGTTGGAGACTAATTGTTCCTTGGATATAATTTCCACCTCCCCACTGAAAATTACATCATCTTGCCCATCATCTTCTGTCGGTGCACAAGGTTCAACAGTCTTTTCCTTCTCATAACTTTTAAAATTTGGTTTCTGAGAGCTTGGAGGCTGACCGGAAAGAAAGGCTATGACACAATATCAGGTTTTGAGAGATTAGAAATATTCAAGACGGATGCATACTCACATTCTGGAAGAACTGGTAGGTCTTGATTATCTTCATGTGACTGGCTCCCTACTTCAATGCCTAATTCACGACTACTGGCCATATCAGAGATTTCACTTCCACTCTCTGGGGCTGAAGTTGGTCTTTCATTGAATCCGGTTAAATTTCCCGGTGTTTGGGCCATTGTCACAGGGGCTCTTCGAAGTGAAGAGGGCCTGGCACTCAGTAAACTGGGACTCACTTATGGAGGGCTCAAAGATGATATAAGATGAGATACACTTAAGAGTGTTAAAGATAAATTGCTAAAGAATAAATATAAAAAAAAGCAGCAACAAAGGATAAGAGTAAAAGAATAGAAGAACCAACCACAAACAAGTCCAAGTCCACTGTTTCAACCTGTCAGAATGGAAAGAGAAGGGTTAATAAGGATATGGCCACCCAACTCATACTGTACAGGCGAAGAGAGAAAAGGCAAAGACTAACTTAAAATTAAATAATTATAATACCCAATTATAAGGATAAGAATAATTATAAAATGATAAATAAACTAAATTAATTAACTGGGGAAAAGTCCCCAGGGGGGAGAAAGACGGGCTGGTATATGTGAGAATCACCAGGCCTGATCCAGAGGAAGAATTTTCATGAGAATATTTGATGATTGAATTGAGTCTGGCCAATACAGGTCCTGTACGGCTGTACAGAACCTGTACAAGAGGTGTGGTGTATTTGAGTGATCATACAGTTTCAAGTTGGTGTATTAAAACTGTATTGGGTGAACCCAGCCTGTACAGGTATTGACAGGCTGTATTGAGGTACCAAGCTGTATGCATGTTCAGAATGAAGGTTGCTGAAATTGAATGCTGATACAAATGCTGGATCTGCTGATTTGGGGTGTTTGAGTGGGTGTATGAATGAATACCCTTACCCCTGACAAGTGGTTGTTACAGTATCCCCCTCTTGAAACTGGTGGGCTCCTGAACACCATAATACCCTGCCATTGTGGAGTGGCATCTCACTACCCCACACAATTCTTTGAAAAGTTTTCTTTTGACCATTATCTCGAAATCCTTCTCCATCTCTTCTCTGTCAATTAAATTTATTTCCCCCTTCTTTAACTTTGAGTAAATACCCCACTTCAAACTGTTCTTTCTTCTGATTGAAACAACTGACGTCCTTGGGGCGTGGCCTTGGGTTGTATCCCAAAATTATGGCCACTGAGCTCTTGTGCTCAAAACATGGTGCCAGATGAGTATATGAAGTGTACTCATCTGGCCAGCCCAGTCGAAGAAAATGATGATGACAAGAATCCAGGGGTCTTGTCCCCAATGGCCTTCAAAATGCCTCAACCAGCCCTTTATAGTGATTTTGGGCTGGTGCCTTCTCTATGGAGGATCTTGAGGATCCTTGAATTTATGGCTATTTTGGCCTTTTTTGGATCCTTGGTGTCTTTGGGTGAAACTTTGGTCCATGGCCTTTTATGGCCAAATTGTGGGTTTTGCAATTTTCTGGCCCTTTTGGCCTTTTTGAAGTCTTTGGGTGCTTACGGTCCGCGGGCCGTACGCCGCGGTCCGTGGTCCGTGGAACGTACGCCGTGGTCTGCAGTCCGTGGGCTGTACGCCGCGGTCTGTGGTCCGTGGGGGTTATTGGAAGCCCCCAGGTCCAAAATGTACCCCTTGGGCCCAAATTTGCTGGGGACCCAAGGGGGTCATGGGACCTAAAATGGCCCAAAAAAAAAAAAAAAAAAAAAAAAAAACAGATTTCACCTTATATGGCCTGGACCCATTGGTGGGGTCCAGGACCACCAAACCCTGGCCTTCCCCAAAGTTGCAGGGGAGGCCCTGGGTGATGACTCCAGCCCCCAAAGGGCCCTTGGACCTTGACATTGAGAGGTTTTGAGGGGGGCCATGATTGACTTGTGGCCCAATTTCCCTTGAGGTTGAACTTTTGATTTGATGTGGACTTGACGATTTGGGTGGAGTGCAATCCAGTGTCTTGTTCCTGTTTACAGTTGGTTTGACTCCTATTCATGCTCTTATAACAACTAATAAATGAGATAAAATAAAATGATTAAAATAATAAAGGCACCTCCCAATAAGTGATTTGGAAGGGGAAGTAAAGAAAGAGAAGAAATGAAAATAAGTAAGAGAAAAATGAGAGTAAAGAAAGAAATAAAGAAAAATCCTGATGGTTGGTCCTTCTTGTGGTGAGTTGCTTGATTTTGGCCAATAAGTGTCTGAAAAAATGAAAACCAAGCATTTTGATGCTCACAGAGTGGCCAAGGTAATGTTTTACAAGAAGTAGAGCCCTCAGGGATGCATACCAGGAGATGGAACTTACTTTCATAACTTCCACTCCCCACCAAGCACCATAAAATTGAAAAGAATTGCCATAAATGACTTCTGAGATGAATTGCCATAAATGACTTCTGAAATGAATTGCTGTAAATGACTTGAAGTAATGAATTTCTTGAATTATGATGATTGGCATAAAATGAAATGATAATAAGGAAAGAAATGAAAGAAAACATTGGGCCATATCTTGATAAGGTCCAAATGGAGGGTATTGATGTTGTATGCTTCCTGAGCCTGTCCAAAGAAATGACAAGTGCTCACAAAGTGGCCAAGGTGATGCTTACAACAACATATGGGTAGTATACCCCCTTAAAGGTGCATGCCAGGAGAGGAGCTTACTTTCATAACTTCTTCTCCCCACCAAGCACCATAAATCAAACTCTTGAGGTATTTGGACCAGGCTTGTCTGGATACAATGAATGGAAATCCTTGACAAGGTCTGGTGAGTTGGTAAGGTTGGAAGATGGTTCCCAAGTGGTTCTTTCTGGGTCTTCACTGAATCCTTTCCACTCTACAAGATACCATAATTTACCTCTTTTGAGTTTTGAGTCCAGAACCTGAGCCACTTCCCATTCTTCTTGCTCCTCCACTAAGACTGGTGGTGGCGGCAATTGATGTCGATTTGGGATAGGTGATTGCTTGACTGGTTCTAATAAGGACACATGGAATACAGGGTGAACTGTCTTCCATTGCTGAGGCAACTTGAGGTGATATGCATGGCTGCCAATCTTCTTCAGAACTTCAAAAGGTCCCAACCATCTTTCTGATAATTTCTTGGTGGGTCTTGTTGTCTTGATGTTCTTGGAAGCCAGCCATACTTTGTCCCCAGGTTGGAAATCAGTTGGAATTGCCCTATTTCTATCTGCATACTTCTTGAATCTCCTTATTGCTGACTCTAATTCCTCTTTGACAACTTGCTGTACTGATTGGAGTTTTGTTGATAACTTTCCAGCAGGTGAGTCTTGAGAAATATGGATTGAGTCAAAGCTGGGATTTCTTCCATAAATGGTGAAAAAAGGTGATTGCTTGGTGGATGAATGTTCTGCATTATTATAGGCAAATTCAGCCAGAGGGAGCCAGGTGTACCAGTCATCTTGATGATAGCTGACACACATCCAAAGGTACTGTTCTAGTATCTGATTTACCCTCTCTGTCTGTCCATCTGTTTCAGGGTGAAAGGCAGTTGAAAGATCTCTTGATATCTTGAGCTGCTGACACAATTGAGTCCAAAATGATGAAACAAATAAGGATCCTCTATCACTGACAATACTGACTGGAAGTCCATGCTTGGAAAATACATGACTAATGAAGATTTGAGCTAAATCCAGAGCAGTGATTGTGCCATAAGTTGGAATGAAGATTTGCAATTTTGAGGATCTGTCCACAACTACTAAAATTGAATCAAAGTTGTTTGACAGTGGAAATTGAGTGATGAAGTCCATTGATAATGAATTCCAAGGACCAGACGGAATTGAAAGAGGCTTGAGTAATCCAAACTCATTGTGATGAATGTTCTTGTTTCTTGAACATTGCTGACATGAGGACACATAGTCCTTGATGAATTGATTCATGCCAGCCCACTAAAAATCCCTCTTGATGAGTTTGAGGGTCTTCTCCTGGCCAGGGTGGCCAGCCAATGGTGAGTCATGACGCTTTTGAAGAATATTGAGTTGAAGTTATTCATTGCTTGGGATTACCACTCTATCTTTGAATAATAATAACTTGGCTTGAGGTTCAAGAGAATAATCTGGAACTGATTCACCTCTTGCTAGTTGCTTGAGTATTTCTTTATAGTCTTTGTCTTGCCATACTTCTTTTTGAATCTTGTCCACTAAATCTGAGAAAATTTCCACTTTGATTGAGAAGAATCTTGACTCTTGAATTCCATCTTGCTTAAGTATCTGATGAAAATTATGAGGATTCTTGCTGATGAAGTCCACCCCCCTCTCTGGGTACACGTCGTCCCGACGTGACAAGGCATGTGGTAAAGTGGCCAGTCTGCCTGGGCAATAAGTGATAGTGAAGTGAAATTCTGAGAGAAATTCAGCCCAACAGGCCTCACGACGAGTAAGAACTTTGGAAGACATGAAAAACTGCAAGGAAGAGTGGTCTGTCAAGACCTCAAAAGGATTGGAAAGAGAAAGAAGAAATGCCCTCCAGCGCTTGAGAGCCCGAACTATGCCAAGGAGTTCCTTGTCATGAATTTCATAGTTGAGTTCAGCTGGTAAGAGCTTGCGACTATCAAATGCAATGGGATGCTTTCCAGAGTCATTCACCTGACTTAGTACGGCACCCAATGCATAATCAGAAGCATCAGTCTCTACAATAGTAGGTAGAGATGGGTTGAAATGGGATAAGATAGGAGCAAAGGTGAAAGCTTCTTTGAGTGCTTGAAACTGACTAAGAGCTTCCTCATTGAAGATGAAAGGAGAATCTTTTTTGAGAAGGGAAGTGAGAGAAGTGATTTTTTTGGAATAATTTTTAATGAAACAACGATAAAAATTGGCAAAGCCAAGAAAGGATTGAAGAGCCTTGATGTTTTTGGGCTGAGGCCAATTGAGGATTTGCTGAACTTTTGAAGAATCCATCTTGAGGCCATCACTTGAAACAACATAGCCCAAGTATTCCACACTTGAGGCATGGAATACACACTTGGAGGCTTTGGCAAACAGATTATTGTCCCTCAGTCTTTGGAGGACAGAGGCCACATGTTTGACATGTTCCTCCTCAGAACTGGAAAAGAGCATAATATCATCCAGATAAACCACAACAAACACATCCAAAAAATCTGCAAAGAGATCATTTACTAGATTTTGGAAAGAAGCAGGAGCATTGGTCAAACCAAATGGCATGACCAAATACTCATAACTGCCATATTTGGTTCTAAAGGAAGTTAAGTGCTCATCCCCCTCTTTGATTCTCAGAAGGTTATAAGCACCACGCAAATCTATCTTGGAGAAGATAGTGGAACCGTTGAATACGGTAAGAAGCTGGTTCATAGAAGGAACAGGGTATCTGTTCTTCCTAGTTACAGCATTGAGTTTGCGGTAGTCAACACACAAACAAAGACCTCCATCCTTTTTCTTGAAAAAAAGGACAGGTGCTCCTGTTGAAGAGGAGCTTGGTCTAATGAAACCTTTCTCTAAATTCTCTGAAATGTAGGCCCGCAGTGTTTCTGACTCTTGATTTGATAATGAGTAGATAATACCAATTGGAGGTAGAAGACCCTCCAATTCAATATGGTGATCACAGGCGCGGTGTGGAGGAAGTTTCTCTGCTTTCACCTTGGAGAATACATCCAAATATTGGTGATAAGCAGGAGGGACTACCTTCAACACAGTTTCAATTTCTTCTGGCTCTTCCTCCTCATCCCACTGCTCCTCCAGGGATGCATGAAAAGATAAGGGAGGAAGGTCCATATCGCCGTGAAAGAGATGAAGTGAAGATATGGCAACATCTTCTCCAACATCCTGTATCTCTTTGAAGACTTCATCTCTTGATGGAAGTAATGACTGAGAGGGAATAATGGAAGGGATATGGACAGAAGAAGGAATGGGAGGTGTCTTAAGTTCACCAACCAGAGCAACACTGTTGACAGCAGTGGCAAAGTCATTACTAGTAGAAGGAGTAATACCACTAGAATCCTTATGACTAGAATCATAGGTGATCAATCCATTTTTCCAATCAATAATGGGATTAAAATGGTAAACGAAATCATAGCCCAATATCAGGTCTTCTCCCTTGGGTGAATCTATGATAAAGAAGTCCCACTCAAAGCTTGGGAAGGAAGGCAAGTCAACTGCCCACTTGGTATAATGGGTGATGAACAAGGCAGGGGATTCATTAGAATCCAAAATGAAAAGAGGAATCTTTTCAGGGAGCTCTGACAGAGTCAATGAGTACTTGAGAACAAAATTCTTTGCAATAAAAGAGTTTGTAGCACCAGAATCAATGACAATACTATAGAAAATATCAGAGATTGAAGAAAAAATAAGAAATTTTAAAGATTTCTTGACACTAGTATTCAGAGTGCACAATTGTGCTCTTGAAGGAAATAAGTGAGAACCATTGAACACATCATGATTCCCACTCAGGCTTTTCCATGCTTGCTAAGGAAGCCTTCTGATGATCCTTGCCTATTCTCAGGCCTCTTCAAGCATTTTTCAAATGGGTGCTTTCCACCACAATAATTGAACAAATGTTCTTGAATCCTCCTCTCCTTTTCAGAACCAATTAATTTGTTGTCCTTATTGAGGAGAGCAGCATGAGGCTTGTCTTTGGACATTTGAAAATTCTTCCCCTTCTTATTCTTATTGTGATAAGGCTTCTTGGATGATGAACTTTGAGGAGGCTTGGAGGAATTGGATCCAATGATTGGAGGCTTCTTCTCTTGATGACTGCCCTTTTCCTTTTGCCTCTCATGATATCTTGTGTCGAATTCTAAGGTGACATCCATAAGTTCTTGGAGAGTGTCAAAAGTTCCAGGGTGAGAAGCCAATTGGTCCAACAATCTTGATGCCAAGCCTCTTCTATACACATGAATGTAAGCTCTTTCCCCCCAATCTCCAATTCTTGACATTAAGCTTCTGAAATCTGCAATGTACAAGGAAACATGACCACTTTCCTTCATCCTCAAATTGTCCAACTGTTGTTCAGCTTTCCTGACTTCATTGGGGTCAACAAACAGAGTGAATAATTGAGATTAGAATAAGGGCCAATTATTGAGGAGGTATGAAGGGTCATCATTGGAAATATTTGAGAGATAGGGCTCAATTCACTTTCCAGCTCTACCAGTGAGAAAAGAAGTTGAGTAAAGAAATTTCTTCCTGTCAGAGAAGAAATTTTCTGGATCATTATGAAAGATTAATTGAAAGAATTGGATAAATCCTCTCAATTTATGAGCTTGAGTACCATCAAAAGAATCAGGTACCTTCATGGATGGAGTCTTGAAAGCAGGGGCTTTGGAATTGTCCCTGGGAGCAACTGCTTGAGTGAGTTGCCCCATGAATTGAGTCATCTGCTCCATCATCTTGAGGAGACTTGGATCAGTTTGAGAGACAAGAGGTTGACTAGAAAGGGCTAGATTAGAACCCTGAGGCACCTCTGGAGCATTTGCCAAGGCATCTGCCACTTCAGTTTCCCCAGAATCTTCCTCTTCCACAGACTCTTCCCCCTCTTCATCTTCAACTTCCCCTTGTCTTGCTCTTGCACCTTCAGACATGCCAGGGTAGCCACCCAAAAGTCCAGAGAAAGATCTTGATCTTCTAGATTTCATTCCACCTCTTCTTGAGGGTCCTGCTCCTTCCATTGGTGGTCCTCTGTCCAAATTTGCACTCAGTTGATGAAATGATGGTGTGCGGTCAAGAGAAGCCCTTGCTGTAGGAGTGAGAACAGCTTGAATTCTTTGGGATCTAGTATTTTTGGCTGGGGGACTATGCTGAACTGCCATTTTGAAAGGAATAAAAATAACTTGATGCTATTAAAAAGAATAATCAAATTTGGCCAAATCAATCACAATAAAATCTTGATGAATCTTGAGGAATCAATTCAAATCTTGAGGAATCAAATTCAATCAACAGTCAAATAAATTCAATCAATCAACAATCAATTCAAATCAAATATCAATAATCTTGAGGAAATCAATAATCAATCAATATTCAATCAATCATCAATCAATAAATGTCTTCAATATGGAATCAAGTCTTGAGGAATCAATCAATCAGTTCAAAATCTTCAGAAATCAATTCAATGTCTTGATGAGTCAAATCAAATGAATAATCAAAATCAATTCTTGAGGATCAATCAATATCTTGAGAGTTCAAAGTCAATAAATCCAATACATCCTGAATCAATAACCCAAATGAATCCCAATGAATAATCCAATCAATTAAACCAATCAATAATTCCTAGATAAAACCTGAATAAGAACACAGAAAAATTTGATTGATAAAAATAAAATGAAGTGATGAAATGGTCAGAAATGATTAAGAAAGGAAAAAAGAATCAATTTCCATAAGAATGAAATGAATGAGATGAAAATTGATGAGAGAGAAAAATTCATAAAAATTCATAAAAATTTATAAAATCATGAAAAGGTCATAATTGAAGAATGAGAGAAATGAATAAAATGAATGGAAGAAAGAATCAAATATGAGTTAATTAAATTAATGTCACAGGGGCTCTTCAAAGTGAAGAGGGCCTGGCACTCAGTAAACTGGGACTCACTTATGGAGGGCTCAAAGATAAGATAAGTTGAGATACACTTAAAAGTGTTAAAGATAAATTCCTAAAGAATAAATATAATAGAAAGCAGCAACAAAGGATAAGAGTAAAAGAATAGAAGAGCCAACCACAAACAAGTCCAAGTCCACTGCTTCAACCTGTCAGAATGGAAAGAGAAGGGTTAATAAGGATATGGCCACCCAACTCATACTGTACAGGCAAAGAGAGAAAAGGCAAAGACTAACTTAAAATTAAATAATTATAATACCCAATTATAAGGATAAGAATAATTATAAAATGATAAATAAACTAAATTAATTAACTGGGGAAAAGTCCCCAGGGGGAGAAAGAGGGGCTGGTATATGTGAGAATCACCAGGCCTGATCCAGAGGAAGAATTTTCATGAGAATATTTGATGATTGAATTGAGTCTGGCCAATACAGGTCCTGTACGGCTGTACAGAACCTGTACAAGAGGTGTGGTGTATTTGAGTGATCATACAGTTTCAAGTTGGTGTATTGAAACTGTATTGGGTGAACCCAGCCTGTACAGGTATTGACAGGCTGTATTGAGGTACCAAGCTGTATGCATGTTCAGAATGAAGGTTGCTGAAATTGAATGCTGATACAAATGCTGGATCTGCTGATTTGGGGTGTTTGAGTGGGTGTATGAATGAATACCCGTACCCCTGATGAGTGGTTGTTACAGCCATAGCGGAGGTAGTTTATTAAGCAAATAGATGGTGACAAGTTGATTGATAACTTGTTTGAATATTTTTGAATAAAAAGGTCAAAATCGAAGAAAAAAGGTGGAAGTAAAATAATCACATTTGCAAAATGCGATTTGTCGGCAACTTGAAGGAGGCAATGTTTTGAAAATTATTTCATATCATGCAAATGAAATCACTTCCCTGTGAGACATTGAATAAAGTTGACTAGTGAGAAACCTACTAAAGTCAACTTTTGAACTATTCAACGCTCATGAGGTAAGGACTAAGCAAAGTGTTCCATGTGAATGATATGAAATAAAATGGTTTTGTTGGGGAAACAGGAGACACAATTCTTGTCTTGAATAGTCCACTTATTAGGCTTTAATTTGTGAGTCTCATGATTTAAACATTAAACACAACATTGTGAATATACTGACCAATTTCCCCTTAGGTCCTGTTGGCAGAGAAGGCCACTCAGCATATTCCAGCAATTGCGTTCATCGTGTACGCCAACAAGCCACCGCCCACTATGGATGTAGTCCGGAAGCGTAAGGATAAGTGGTGTTGGGAGCATGTTGGGAGGGCACTCCGCAAGCGTCAGGAGCATGTTGGGAGGGCACTACACAAGCGTAAGGATAAGTGGTGTCAGGAGCATGTCAGTGGTGCACTCTGTGAGCGTAAGGATGGTAAGCAGTGTTGGGAGCATGTCGGGAGGGAACTCCGCAAGCGTAAGGATGGTAAGAAGTGTCGGGAGGGCACTCCGCAAGCGTAAGGATGGTAAGCAGTGTCGGGAGTGCACTGCGCAAGCATAATGATGGTAAGCAGTGTTGGGAGGGCACTCCACAAGCATAAGGATGGTAAGAAGTGTTGGGAGTGGACTCCGCAAGGGTAAGGATGGTAAGCAGTGTCGGGAGCATGTTGGGAGTGCACTCCGCGAGCGTAAGGATGGTAAGCAGTGTCGGGAGCATGTTGGGAGGGCACTACACAATCTTAAGGATAAGTGGTGTCAGGAGCATGTTGGGAGCGTGTCGGGAGGGCACTAAACCAGCATGAGGATAAGATGTGTCGGGAGCATGTTGGGGAGGCACTCCGCGGGCGTAAGGATGGTAAGGAGTGTCAGGAGCATGTTGGGAGGGCACTCCCCAAGCGTAAGGATGGTAAGCAGTGTTGGGAGCATGTTGGCAGGGCACTCTTCAAGCGTAAGGATGGTAAGCAGTGTTGGGAGCATGTTGGCAGGGCACTCTTCAAGCGTAAGGATGGTAAGCAGTGTTGGGAGCATGTTGGGAGGTGTCACAGGGGCTCTTCAAAGTGAAGAGGGCCTGGCACTCAGTAAACTGGAACTCACTTATGGAGGGCTCAAGGATAGGATAAGGAAAGATACACTTAAGAGTGTAAGGGATGAATTACTATAATAAAATATGAGAAAAAGCAGCAGCAAAGAAATAAGAATAAGAAATAGAAGAGCCAACCACAAACAAGTCCAAGTCCACTGTTTCAACCTGTCAGAATGGAAAGAGAAGGGTTAATAAGGATATGGCCACCCAACTCATACTGTACAGGCAAAGAGAAAAGGCAAAGACTAACTTAAGATTAAATAATTATAATACCCAAATAAGGATAATAATAATTATAAAATAATAAATAAACTAAATTAATCAACTGGGGAAAAATCCCCAGGGGGGAGAAAGAGGGGCTGTTATATGTGGGAATCACCAGCCCTGATCCAGAGGAAGAATTTTCATGAGAATAATTGATTATTGAATTGAGTCTGGCCAATACAGGTCCTGTACAGCTGTACAGAACCTGTACAAGAGGTGTGGTGGATTTGAGTGAGCATACAGCTTCATACTGGTGTATTGAAACTGTATTGGGTGAATCCAACCTGTACAAGTATTGACAGGCTGTATTGGCGTACCAAACTGTATGCATGTTTCAGAATGAAGATTGCTGAAACTGACTGCTGATGCAGATACTGGATTTGCTGATTTGAGGTGTTTGAGTGGGTGTATGAATGAATACCCTTACCCCTGATGGATGGTTGTTACAGGAGGGCACTACACAAGCGTAAGGAAAAGTGGTGTCGGGAGCATGTCGGGAGGGCACTCGGTAAGCGTAAGGATGGTAAGCAGTGTCGGGAGGGCACTACACAAGCGTAAGGATAAGTGGTGTCGGGAGCATGTTGGGGAGGCACTCCGCAAGTGTAAGGATGGAAAGGAGTGGCTGGAGCATGTTGGGAGGGCACTCCCCGAGCGTAAGGATGGTAAGCAGTGTTGGGAGGGCACTCCGTGAGCGTAAGGATGGGAAGCAGTGTTGGGAGCATTTTGGGAGGGCACTACACAAGCGTAAGGATAAGTGGTGTTGGGAGCATGTCAGGGAGGCACTCCGCGAGCGTAAGGATGGTAAGGAGTGTCGGGAGCATGCTGGGACGGCACTCCCTGAGTGTAAGGATGGTAAGCAATGTCAGGAGCATGTAAGGAGGGCACTCCGCGAGTGTAAGGATGGGAAGCAGTGTCGGGAGCATGTCAGGAGGGCACTACACAAGCGTAAGGATAAGTGGTGTTGGGAGCATGTCGGGAGGGCACTCCATGAGCGTAAGGATGGTAAGCAGTGTTGGGAGCATGCTGGGAGGTCACTACACAAGCATAAGTATAAGTGGTGTTGGGAGCATGTCGGGGAGGCACTCTGTGAGCGTAAGGATGGTAAGGAGTGTCGGGAGCATGTTGGGAGGGCACTACACAAGCGTAAGGATAAGTTGTGTTGGGAGCATGTCGGGTGGGCACTCTGTGAGCATAAGGATGGTAAGCAGTGTTGGGAGCATGTCGGGAGGTCACTACACAAGCGTAAGGATAAGTGGTGTTGGGAGCATGTCAGGGAGGCACTCCGTGAGCGTAACAATGGTAAGGAGTGTCAGGAGCATGTTGGGAGGCACTCCCCAAGCGTAAGGATGGTAAGCAGTGTCGGGAGCATGCCGGGAGGGCACTCCGCGAGCATAAGGATGGTAAGCAGTGTTGGGAGGGAACTACACAAGCGTAAGGATGGCTAGCGGTGTTTGAGGCATGTCGGGAGGGCACCACGTGAGCATAAAGTTGGTAAGGGCGGGGGTGTGAAAGCATAAGGAGTGGTGAGGACACAAATGGGGGGCAGTGTTGGAGTCTCATCTGGGGGGCGGTGCGGGCGGGTAAGCATGCAAAGCGTCGGGGCGGATTAGGTGGGGATGCGCAAGCCAATGAGGTTAAATTACCCAAACATTGCCAATAGTGTTGAAATGGGTTTGGGCTTTTAGTGACATTCTCATGTGACACATGTGACGATTGAAGTTGTCTTGATGCTGAGGTAACATGACCCACTAAATCCAGTGACTATAAAGTGACACTAACGCGACTGAAGCAAGATTTTATATTGACCATGGTGCGACTTGAAGTCAATCGCCGACGATTGATGCAAGATTCTTTCTGGTGAAAGTTGATTAAAAATATTCAATTTTAAGAGCTTTAACAGAAAACATGCCAAATTCATTGTTTATAACTTGAATAGTATAACAAAATGACATTATAAACATTTATTGTATTACCAACAATGAAAGGGTATCCAAAAACACTCTACAGCAATTGGAATTAATTGAGAACAGAACTCCAGGAAATTGATATAAGAACAAAGTCCTTAAAAAGAATATTAAAGGCAAAAAATACCCAAAAGTGACCAGAGTGAATTTGGAAAAAAAGTGACAAAGTTGACAGTGAGTAAGGATGCTTCAATTCAGTTCTGGGGTTATTAAAAGGTGAAATAATCATAAGAATTGCCAAAAATGAGTATAATTAGTTTTTGAAGTTTTTAAGAGGTTTGAAAAGATTTATAAATGGTGGTTTGAATTTTTACTTGACTGTTTTGTCAGCCTTTAAGCTAATTATACAAGGAAAAGATTTCAATATGAATAGAAAGTGGGGCAAAGAAGACATTCTTTTATTGGAACCAATTCTCCTACTTCAAAAGTAACATTTACTCTAATAATTAATGAAAAACTTTCTGAAAAAATAAAAGCTAATTATGGAATCATTAACACCTGGTTTGGACCAAAAAGGGTGTCAGCCTGTGACACAAAACCAGAGCACAAGCATGACAGCCAAATGCTTTAAACCAATTTTAAAGCAAAGATACCACAAAAAAATGGAGCTGAGCCAAATTAGCTCAAAAGGTATCAAAAGAAAGAGGAAACCCACCTCTTTCTAAACATACCCGTCCCATCATCATAGGGAAAAGAATAACAAAGTTATGCCTGATCATAGTTGTTGCTGTGCATAAACCTTAATTTTCACCTCTCATCTGAAATCAAGAGGAAGAGGCTTAACCATATCAAATGGATATTCAAAATTAAGCTCTAAGTCAGGGATATCAAATGGTACCAGCCAAATTGAGCTATCATTGCAATTATGATTTTGGTGACCAAAATAAGGTCAAATAAGGGGGAATAAAATATTCAGCTCTCATCTAACATCTACAGTTTTAGTGTGAGATACCTAACATGGGTTATTTTTGGAATTAGCACAATATGGGCTACCTGATTGTGTCATCCATTTACCCACCTCTTATCTAGAACAAAAGTTATGGAGCAAACAAGCTCCACATCTTAAGAAAAATCATATATATATACAAAAAATCTTGTACATGGCATCAAAGGCCAACATACCAGGGACACCTTCAGAACCAGAGGGAAGGAAGGGAAAAGGAAAGAGGCACAGTGATGTCCTAATAACAGCTAAAAGGTGGACACCCTTTCCCACTAAGAGGAATAGAAAACCACAAAACTCTGAATCAATACAAGGCAAACAAAACTTAACAGCTTTTACAGGGAAGATTACTGTCATTAAACCAGTTGTAACCTCTAAAGGTAAATTTTCAAAAGCAGCAGACAAAAAATTTGTAAAAGGCACAGTCAAAGGTAAATACCCTAAAAACATAAAGCTTTTGACTGCTTGAAAGCACTGATATGTCACCTGTATACCTCAGACCCCTGGCTTCCAAAAGAACCAACCAGAGGACAGAGAAGGATTTTCCAGAACCAGAAGACCTGGAAGAGGACACCTTGGAAACAGTGGTGGATGACAAAACAATGAGGGAGATAATATTAAGCTTGCCATTCACACTCCAATTCAACAGTAACCTCAAACCAGAGGACTGGAAGGATATGGATCAAGTTCTTCAGCTCCACCAACTCCTCAAAGACTTATTATAATGGAGCATGGACAACAAGAGGTTCAACCTGGCATCTCACTGGGAAGAACTTGCAGCAAGTTGCCAGAAGACCTGTCTCAAAGAGATATACTTCAAGTACCTTGTGGTAATCACCAAAGGTTTGAATCCTACCACGCAGTTCAGACTCCTGGAGGCAAGGGCACAGAGGACAAGGGAGAATCAAGCCACTATCAAAGCTATAGAAGAACAGTTAACCCAGACAGGGCCTACTGAGATCCCTTCAGGCTCACAAGGAGCAGGCCAAATCAGCTCTCCAGTGGCTTCATACCATTCAGAAACCAAAAGATCAGTGGCCAAGAGTCACCATTCTTCACAATTTCAGCAAGTTTCCAGGAGAAGACAAGGAAAAAAGGGCAAGAACAAAACCTCCTTCAACCAGAGGAAAGAGTCACACCCTATGATCCAGAAGCTGTAGGACTTGGTAAAAAAATACACAAGAGCCAGAAGTAGTTGTAAACCACTCTAGAATCAGTAGTCCCATTAATAGAAATATTACTTCTACTCAAATTGAACATAATGTTATCACACCTGAAAGTAAGTTAAACAGTGATTCACTGTGGTTACAAATGTCCCAATATGCTGAGCAAACTCAAAAACAGTTTTCAGAACTTGAAGCAAGCCATGAGAGGAGGAAAAAATTAACAGCCTCCATGGATAAAATTGTTAAAACTCTTCAAGAACAACATGCTCAATTGAGCAAAGCTTCTGAAGAGACCAACAAAAGGCTGAACATATTCTTTGAAGAACAACCCCACAGCAAAAGGGACAGGGATTTTCTGGATCAAGGCATAAACAAATTGTAAAATGTCTACCATAACATGAGGCCCCAACCTCAAGGCCATGTTATGGATAATCCATATCAACCAGATGACATCAAACCAGATGCCATGTTGATGAATAAGGAAAGATCTCCATCACAATACCAGGATGGAGATGGCATGTCTTATTCAGAGAAGGAAGCCTTGAAACAGCTTCCTGAGGCCTCAAGCTGGCCCAAATTCTCTGGAACAGGAGAATATGATCATATGAAACTCATAGATTATATTTATGGACTCCTCATTGATGTAACAAGCATACCAGATTACTGGATTACTGCTAGACTAAATACAGAATTTAAAGGTTAAGCTCATATATGGTACAAAGAAATGAAAGAAATCCATGGCAGAAGAAACTGGTCATGGTGGAAGAGTCAAATCATCCAAAAGTATAGTAATGGTAGTTGGATATGCCAAAAGACCATGTCATTTGGAAATGGAAAATACTCTGTGGACAAAGATCCATATGAGTGGTGTCTTAGAAAGTCTAAAAGACTTAAAGCCATTGATCCTCAGATGAACATCCAAATGAGGAATCACAAACTTCTGACCCAACTGCCAGGAGAAATAGAGCATGCAGTAAAGTGCGGATACAAGCAAAATTGCACTCTTGATGACATTGCTAATACCTTACAAGATATAATGAAAATAAATAATATAGGGAAATTCAGCCTATATAGAAGCAGTAGTTTCAAAGAGAAACAACCTGTCAGGGGGGAGTTTAAAGACAAACCCAGAGAAAGAGTGGCAGAAGTGGCAAAGAAGAGGAATACTTGTCACAATTGTGGTTCAACAGTTCACTATGCCAACAACTGTCCAAAGGCAAAGAAAAAAGTCTATGCCACTGAGAAAGTCCCAGAGGAGGAATCCCCAACAGAGGATTCTGAATCAGACTTCATGGGTGATGCCATCAGACAACCATCTGATGATGACCAAGATTCCAGAGAAGAATTTCTAGTGGAATACCAAGAGGAAACCCCACTAGAAATTCAGGACATACAGTTGGAAGCAGGCATGCCACAGGATACTGCCAACAAAAACTTGTGCAAACATACACAACATGCACAAACATTCCTGGTTACACCAACCAAAGGGATGACATATATACATGGAACAGCCACAAAAGTGACTGTCTGTATTTACAATGCTCAACATCCACTGATAATTGATAGTGGAGCACACTTCTCCATAGTGGACAGAAGGTATTTGGATAACCACTTCCCAAATTGGAAAGAACAGCTCTTGACCACCAAGGCAAAGAACTTCAAAAGTGCATCAGGGAAGATTACTTCCATTGGGACAATTATCAAACAGATAATTATACCCCATAGGAAAGGTAATATCAGACTCAACCCAGAGTCTGTAGTTCTTGATGATTCCCACATCCAAGGGTTCTTACTGGGAAGAGACTACCAGAGGATGTATGGCATAGATAGACCTGTAAGAGGACACTTTGGACAAAGTGGTTGATCGCAAGACATTGAGGGAACTCATACCCACTCTGCCATTCACATTCCAATTCAACAGAAACCTCAAACCAGAGGAATGGAAGGATATGGATCAATTTCCTCAGCTCCACCAACTCCTCAAAGACCTTTTTCAATTGAGCATAGACAACAAGAGGTTCAACCTGGAATTCCACTGTGCAGAACTTGGGACAAGTTGCCAAAAGATACGTCTCAAAGAGATAGACTTCTATAACCTTATGGTAATAACCAAAGGATGGAATGCCACCAGGCAGTTCACACTGCTGGAGGAGATGGAAACCAGGATAAGGGAGAATCACACCACTATGCAAGATATAGAAGAACAGCTGACCCAGTCAGGGCGTACTCAGATTCATTCAGGCTCACAAGGAGTAGGCCAAACCATCTCTCCAGTGGCCTCACACCATTTTGGCACAAACAGATCAGTTACCAAAAGTCACCATGTCTAACAATCACAGGTAGTTTCCAGGATAAGACAAGGATACAAGGGGAAAAACAAGACCTCTTTCAACCAAAGGCAGAGAGAGTAAGAGCCAATGATCCAGAACATGTTGGGCTTGGTGAAAGAAGTACACAAGAGCAAGAAATAGTTGTAAATACTTCTAGAATCAGTGTCCCCAATAATAGAAATATTACCCCCAATCCGGATGAACACAGTGTTGTTACACCTGAGATTAACTTAAACAGTGATGCACAGTGGTTACAAATGTCCCAATTTACAGGTCAAACTCAAAAGCAGTTTTCAGAGCTCCAAGAAAGCCATAAGAGGATGAAAACATTAACAGCCTCCATGGACAAAATTCTTAAAACGGTTCAAGAAGGCCATGCTCAATTGAGCAAAGCTTCCAAAGAAACCAAGAAAAGATTGTACCAAGTCTTTGAAGAACATGACTACTGCAAAAGGGGCGGGGATTGTCTGGATCAAGACTTAAACAAATTGTTTAATTCTCAGCAAAATATGAAGCCCCGACCACAAGGCCATGTTTTGGATAATCCATACCACCAAGGAGACATCAAACCAGATGCCTTTTTGGAGAGTAAGGCAAGTTCTCAATCTCAATACCAAGATGGAGAGAACATGTTTTATTCTGAAAGAAAGCATTAAAACAGCTTTCAGAGACCTCAAGCTGGCCCCAATTCTGTGGCACAGGAGAATATGATCATATTAAACTCATTTATTACATTGATGGAGGCTTCATTGATGTACCAAGCATGCCAGACTACTGGATTACCACTAGATTGAATACACCTTTTCAGGACATGCTAGTATTGGGTACACAGAGATGAATGAAATCCATTCTGGCAGAAAGTGTCCATGGTGGAAAAGTCAAATAATCAAAAAGTGCAGCAAGGCTACTTGGATATGGCAAAAGACCATGTCATTTGAAAATGACAAGTACTCTGTGGACAAAGATCAATATGAGTGGTGTATTAGACAGTCTAAATGACTGAAGGACATTTATCCTCAAATGAATACTCAGATTAGGAATAACCAAATCCTGACACAAATGCCAGGAGAACTGAAGCATGCAGTAAAATCCATATGCAACCAAAGTTGAAATCTAGATGACATTGCAAACACACTTCAACTATTTAAGGAATAGAGGAAATATAGGGAAATATTACCCATATAAAATCAGTGGTTTCACATAGAAAGAACCTTTCAGGGTTGAGTTCAAAGAAAAACCAAGAGAAAGAGTGGCAGAAGCTACTAAGAAGAAGAACTCTTGTCCCAATTTTGGTTCAACAGACCATTATGCCAATAATTGTCCAAAGGCAAAGAAGAAAGCCTATTCCATTGGGGAAGTCCCAGAGGAGGAATCCCCCACAGGGGATTCTGAATTAGACTCTATGGGTGATGCCAACAGAGAACAATCTTATGAAGACCAAGACCCAACGGAGGAATTTCTGGTGGAGTACCAAGAGGAAACACCAGTAGAAATTAAAGACGTACAGTTAGAAGCAGGGATGCTATAAGGTTTGACTATGAAACAATAAGTAAAAATTACTAATATTTTACTTATTGTACTATGAATGTCCTTATATATAATTTAAATGAGAGAAAAAATAACTATAATAATAAAGAATTATTATAATTAAGGCGTAAAATAATTATATTATTGAATAAATATAATAATATGATTTGAATTATAAAAAAATGAAATATATAAAAAAAATATATCAATATAAAAGAATTAATATATTTAAAAGCACTTTATTATTGTTACCAACAAATAATAAAGGCGTAAAAAGTTGTTTTTTATTAATAAAAAATAATTAATAACAATAATATTACTAATATTAAGCTTATAAATTGATATAAATACTATTTATATGATTATGGAATTATTAAAAGTAATAATAAAGGAAGATTATTATAATAAGAGAAATAACCTACTTTTAATACTTAATATAATAATTTTGAGTAAATCTAAGCCTAGAAATGTAATTACAACTTTTTTAAATAGTAGTTACCATAAATGTTTAAGAGAAATTACAAATTTTCTTGATTTTACGTGGAATTGAAGTTTTTGAGAGAAATTTAAGAAAAACAATTAAATAAGTGTAATAATCACATCAAAGAAGAAGATTATTATAAGATGATCTTTGTTCTTTAATAATATGAAAGTTTCATATATAAAGAATAGAGAAATTACCTTTTTATTTAATGCTTTAATGTTTTGTAAGTGTCTGAGGGGAAAACAGAGTAAAAAGAGCTCTATTTATAGTAAATACCTCCCTCCTAGAGTCCAACAGGGTTCTAGCAGACTTGCACCAATCATATCCACTGGAATTGATCAATATTTTAAGGTTTGGTGATGATTACATCATGATCAAACCATCTTATCTCATTATTATGCCATTATTTAGAGTTATAACTATAACTTTAATTTTGATGATGTCAAGGCTTGGCAAAACCCCAAATTTCGTGGATTTCATTAGTTTTAATCATAAACTAACAATTCACCAATTGTATCACTAATATGACTGTTAAACGTAACTTAAAGTTACAGTGAGTGATCCTAAATGATCAAATTAAGCTCAAACTTTGATCCTTAATAGCTTTTAAGATTTACACGCTACAGAAATTCAGAGAGTCAATTATAATAGCTTGGCATAACCTTATTGTTCTTCCAAGAGAATTTCATTACATCATCAAAACTCTATTTTTGATATTTTTTCTTGTAACTCATCTTTTCTGTTGAAATTTAATATTTTAAACTTCAAGCTATGATTTCAAGGGATTATACCTTGAATATTATAGTAAAAAAAACATCATTCTTCATGAATGAACTAGGAGAATCCAACTGGGGACTTTTTTTTAAGTTTGGACCACTTTCACAACAAAGTGGTCAACAGCTTTGTAGATTTTAGTCAATAATCCCATACAGTTTTTAACCTTGTTTATAGCTTGTGAAATAAACTTCATTTCTGTATTCCTATAGTAATTGCGTGATGACTTCCTTCTTGGTTCATCACTCTATCATGAATATTTCAAAATATATTAGCTAAAATCCTTGAATAAATGCATTGACCAAAAAAGTCCATATATTCAGCTTAATTCCTTAAGTATTGAATTTGGATATTAGCTTCTTAATTGTTTTATATGTGGAGTTTTATGGAGCATCCAATGGTATCATTTATATCAAATGTTTTTTCATTTGTTTTTGAAATAAACAAGTATTTGTGTTTTTTATAAGGTATTATTACTTATAACTCATTAAATATTGACTTTACAGATATGCCATAAAAATGGTATATGTGTATTTTACCATGAAGAATCCAATGATATAATTTATTTCACATGCTTGTTCATTTGCTTTTAAGTTAAACCAAGCTTTATGCCAGTTTATGGCATTTTTGTAGTCTTAAGGTAATTATTTTTAATGTAAAATTATTTTAAATATTTCTTGTGACCTTTTTGGGTATGTGGTCATATCTCAAAGGTTCACATTCCCTACCACCAAAAAAGATTGTACCACAATCTGATATGTGTAATTAGGGTATCATCCACTGTCCTACCTCTTCAATAGACTTTGTTAGTCTTGAAGCTCAATAATGCTTAACTTTTCTATTTTTCAGGTTTTCTTTCATGTCTGAACCTTCTTAGTAGTTTATCAGCATTTGTTATATCTTTCTCAAGTAGCCATTCATCTTCTTGAGTTGAATTTCTATACCTTACAAGGTATTCTCTTTGTTTTTTGTTTCTTGTCCTTCTTTCTTTAAGGACTTTTTCCAATCTTCTTTCCTTCTCCTTCTTCCAAGGGGGGAATTTCAAGTGGGGGTTTATTTCTTAGTGGAAATAACTCTTTGTCACTTGACCTGTAAGGTTTTGTCAGACTTACAGGGAAAGCTGGGTGTTTTCTCATCAATTCACCTGTGAGTTTCAATTGCACAGCATTGGGTCCATGAACTGCTTTTATCATAAATGGTCCTGCAAAAAAATCTTTCAATTTCTTTGGACCTTTTATGTTATTAAAATTAAGGGTTGAGCTTAGGACCAAGTCTTCTATTTTGAAGTCAGGTGGTTTATGACTTTTATCCCATCTTTCTTTTGCATATTGGAAAGAATCTTGCATACATCTGTTTGCATGGTGTCTTGCTTTGTCAAGCGTTATCTTAAAGCTGCTTGCTGTTGGAAGTATATCTGCTAAGTCCTTTTTGAGGGTATCATAAGGAAGTCTTGGATTCCAAACTTTTTCTAGCATTTCTGGTGTTTGACCAGTGGAAGAATGGATTGATGTTTTATATGCCAGTTCAAGAGCTGTTATTGGTGTACACCAATCATGGCTAAAACCATCAGAATCTTTGAATTCTAGTCCATAAGCACACAATCTTCTTATCATGTCCTCCAAGGTATGTATCATTCTTCCTGCTAAACCATCAGTTTGAGGATGGTAAGCTGTTGAGAATGTTAATTTTGTTCCAAACAAATTATGGAGATTTTTCCACAATGCTGAAGTGAACTTTGGGCCACTGTCACTTATAATATTTTGGAATAAGCCGGTATGGCTAATAACTTTATTCCATATCATTATGGCTGTGTCCATAGCTGTGTCATCTTTGTGACATGGTAGGAACATGGGAGCTTTGCTATACCTGTCAACCTATATTAGGCATGCATTATAGCTTCTGTCTCCTCCTGGAGCTAATGCTGTTACCCAATCCATATGAGCTATTTCCCAAGGGGATTTTGGTTCTTGGATTTGGATCATCATTCCAAATTTCTTTCCTGTGGCTCTGTTAGCTTTTTAACACCTGTCACAGGTTTGGCAGTATTCTGAGACATCTTTCTTCCAATTTGGCCACCAAGAGCAGGTTTTCACTCTTTCTGGTGTTTTGTCTTCTGAAGGATGTCCAGCTGCAACACTATCATGATACTCATGTAAAATAGTGTTTATCAGGGTTCTATCTGTTAAGGCCATAACACATGTGTGTTTTGTTCTACGGTAAAGGATTCCATCAAGGAGATGGAATCTTCCTTCATAAGCCTTTTTCCATGTTTCATCTAATTTTGATGAAAGTGATGGGTCTTTGCAGTCTTTCATTAGAAATTGGATTAAGATATGGCAATTCTTGTCTATCTTATAGCTTTCTTTCACTTTCTTAAAGAATTCTGTGCCAATATCTGTGACACATATTCCTTCTATGTGGTGCTCTTCCTGTGGTACCCATGCTGGATTGTCAGGGGTATTTTCTAGAGCCCATCTGCTAAGACCATCTGAATTTTTATTAATATTTCCAGATTTATGAACAATAGTCATATTTCCTCTGTATTCTTGGATAGCAATTTGGGATCTCAGCATATGTCTATTTGCAGCTTTCATATTTAATAGAGATTTTACAGCATCACATCAAATACTGTTCCATCCAAGTGATAATGTAATTTTTCTAGAGCCCACACTAAGCAGAGGCATTCAATTTGGATTGCTCCATATCCTGCTTCTGTTGGCTTTGTTTGTCTTGAAATAAAACAGATTGGTCCTTCTACTGGTTTATCATTGATAATTTGTGTCTGGTGTAGTGCAGCACCTAGTCCTTCTCCACAAGCATCAATGTACAGTTTGAAGGGTAGTTTCCAATCTGACATTAGAAGAAATGGGGCATTTGTCAAGGAATTTTTCAAATCTTCATATGCCTTGACTCTTTATTCTGTCATTCAATATACTGTTTGTTGGTCACATAGCTTATACAAGGATTTAGAAATTTTTGAAAAGTCCTTTATATTCTGTCTATAGTATCCAGCAAACCCTAGAAATGCTGCATTTCTTTTCTGGTTTGAGGCATTGGCTTAAGTATTACTGCTGCTACTTTATTCTTGTCTATGCCTAGACTAAGTCCAGATACAACATGTCCTAGTGCTTTTAGTTCACTATATGCAAAATGACACTTTTTCAAAGAAATTTTCATATTCACTTGCACTATTTTTTTTAGTACCCTTTCTAGTCTTGTGAGGTGATTTTCCCAAGTTTCTGAGCAAACTATGATATCATCAATATAGATGATTAACCATCCTTTGGACAGTTCTTCAGGAAATATGGTGTTCATCATCCTTTGATCATAGGAAGGTGCATTTTTTATGCCAAATGGCATTCTGAAGTATTCAAAAATCCCACAGTGGACTATTATCCTTAGTAGCTTCTTGGCATTGTCTGTTAAGACATTTTGATGAAAACCCTTTAAGGCATCCATGGCTGTAATTAACTTAGCTTGTGACAATTGTGTCAATGTCTCATGCATTCTGGGTATTGGGTATCTGTCTGGAATGGTATAGATGCTCAGGGCTCTGAAGTCTCCTACCATCCTTGATTTTCCATTATGCGCAGTTATAATGACAGGTGTAGTGACCTCTACCTGTTCATTATGTACTACCTTTCTTACTATTCCAAGGTCAATCAATTTTTTAATGTGTACCTCCAAGGCTTCTCTAGCCCTTGGACTATCTGGGTAAGCAGGTATCCTTAGTAAAGGTGGGTAAGGCATTTCCACATTAAGAATTATATCTACCTCATGCCCAATTATGGCACCTAGTGGCTCCTTGTCAGTTGCAAAAGCATTTTTGTACTTAAATAAGAGGTCAATCAATTTTTCTTTCATTTTTTCTGTTAATTCTTGATTTAATTCTGCCTCTTTGAGTTGTTCAGATATAAAAAGGTCCTTTTCTAGACTTTTCTCTTCATTCTTAATTACTGTGATTTGTTTTTTGTTATTTAAGAAGCCAAACTTTTGTCTTTTGTTATCTCCTATGATAAAATATCTAACTTTTTGGTTAGAGATATCTGTACCATAAATTGATAAGTAGTCATTTCCAAGCATGAAGTGATTACTAGCACAGTTGTTCATTACTAAAAACTCTACTTTAATTCTGACACATTGTGAAGGGTGAGCAAAAATTAGTGTTAAATCAATTATTCCAAGGGGCTTCATGCTCTCACTGGCACTACTAAATTTGACACCTTGTATTGGGATAAGTTTTTCTTGCCAGTCTGGGACAATGGTTCTTAAGTAACTTTTACCAACACAGGTGCAATATGCTCCTGTATCTAAGCTTACTTTTCCTTCTTGGTTATCAACCATAACAATACTTATACTTGATTTTCCAGCTGTATATCCCATCCCTTTTGCAGGTTTGGTTCATCTTGTATATTTGTCAGGTTTGTTTCAGATGTCCCAACTTGTGGTAAGGTTGTGTTAACATCCAGTACTTCATAAATTATATCAATATTATTAATTTGTGCACTAATTATATTAATTTCATCACTTTCAGAGCTTTCTGACTCTTGTCAGCCTGTGACTCAAAACAGAGCACTAGCATGACATCCAACATACCATAAATAATGGTATGACAAGTATTGAACAAACATAGTCAATACAGGTAATAAATAAGAAGAAAAAACTCCTCTTAAATTAAACATCAACCTTATCCAAACAGAATAAGGAAACCTAGAGGAGAATAAACAAGTCAAAACCCTTTTTTTCACCTCTCATCTAACCTATGCATATTTAAGTTATTCTATACCAAAATGGTATTTTTCTTAAAGTTCACATAGAGAGCTACACAATGGTTCATCCATGTTGCTGTAACACCACTACAACAGGAGATACCATATGACCTTTATTTTAAAACCAAGACCCCCCTGAAAATCAAAGAGGGCTTGTACAAAACTGTACAAAAGTATAACCAAATTAAAGATCTAATCAAGAGCTTTAATTTGAGACACTTAGACCTCTGTATCTCTTGAATTGACTGAGGGATCTTGGTTCAAAGGTTTGACAACCAGAATACAGATATTCTGAAAACAACAAGGTAAACAAACCCCTGTATCTTTGGCATACACTCATACAACTGTACAGGGTAATATACCAAACTGTAGAGCTAACAAAGCCCTACAAGACTGTATCATCAGAACACAGATACCTTCCAAATTGAAGAAGATATCTGGTATGGAAGTTTTTGAAGCCTCATACTGATGTACAAAAATACATCCAAAAACTTAAAACCCTCATAACTTTTGCTATTTTGAAGAAGGGTAAACATGAAGCATACCAAATTGAAGAGCTCATGAAGCCCTTCAGTTCTGTGCTCTTGGTTTCTTGATATCTTAAGAACTGGCTGAGATATCTTGATTGGAAGGTTTTTCTAGCAATACATGACTGTATCAAACTTGTATCAAACAGTATTGCTCCCATACTGAAAATAATATACTTATGAAGATATAACCTCTCCAAAATCATCATTATTGATCATACAGACACCAGAACAACGTCATCCAAGTGCTGACATGGCAGGTGAAAAGTTTTTTCACCCTGTATTGATCCAGAATGATCATTTGTGGTTCCAAAACCACAATTCTGCCTCTATTGACATCAGAATTAATGATCCAGAACCACAGGTTGATCATTGGAGTGAAAACTTTCACTCCTCTGACTTGTGAAGAGTTAATAACTCTTGACAGTCTTGAAAGATATAAAAGGAAGGGTTTTTTCATTGAAAACCCAATATCTTATCTTATTATCCATATTCTTACGTGACAAAACTGTTATCCATCAGTAGTGTCCTTAGAATTATTAAAAGATATAGTTAGAGTATAATTATTGTAGTACTTATTTACAGTCAAAGATATTAGAGTATTGCAACCCAGGTCCTCAACAGACTCATCACCACTGTTACCACGTAGCAGTAGGACCTGAAGAATTAAATTTATTTGTTTTTTGACGTGTCACAGTCATAATACTAGCTTGTATTTACATTTTATAGCTACTATATAGACTCACCCTGACAACTCTTCTGTTTCTTTTTCAGAGTCATCGTGGTTTTCTGTTTCCACAATTTCATTTATCTTTGCCTTTTTGAGGCAATTATTGGCTAAATGTCCAATACCTCCACATTTATGGCATTTCTTTTGCTCATTATTATTGGATTTATTGGGCTTAAAAAGTTCTTTTGATTTATCTTTTTTGATAAATGGTTTATTTGGACTTTTAATGTCCAATTTCTTCCAAGTTCTGCAAATTTTTGTTCTTGTTATTATGTCTTCTAGTGCATCAATATACTCTTCTGTGGAGCATGGTTCTATACACCTGCTCCTCAGGGCATGTTCTAGCTCTCCTCCACATTTCTCAAATATTTTCATGTGCACCATTTTCTGTGACATTTCTGGGTACAATTCATTAAGTCTTTCAACTTGTTTTAAGAACCAAGTTAAAGGCTTGTCTTTTTCTGGGTCAGAGAAAGAATTTTCA
This sequence comes from Austropuccinia psidii, assembly GCA_023105745.1. Classification (NCBI taxonomy): domain Eukaryota; kingdom Fungi; phylum Basidiomycota; class Pucciniomycetes; order Pucciniales; family Sphaerophragmiaceae; genus Austropuccinia; species Austropuccinia psidii. The sequence goes on along the minus strand of JALGQZ010000010.1, from coordinate 6,778,406 downwards.
AATGCATTTTCTATCTTGTACCTCCAGGAATCATTAGCCCACTTGGTGATTATTTCTTGTTTCCACCAAGACCAGGTATTTTTGCCATTTGTTTGCCTTATGCCATAATACCATCTTTTTGCAGATTTTTCAAATAATGAATGTAATTTTGCAGTGATTAATTCATCTGGTATGGCATAATCTTCTTGTAGAATGTCAATTGTTTTGCTAAATGACATGTGGTCATATTCACCTTCTCCTGTGAATGTTGGCCATTCTTTCAATTGAGGTACTTCCTTCATTAAGACTTGGTTATTGTCTTGGTGACTCAATTCTGTTATGAATGGGTTTGTTAATTCCTCTTTTGGTTTAACAGGGCTTCTTATGTGAAAAAATGGTGTTGATAACTTTGGCATATTTGAGTTAGCCTCATTAATTTTATCCATTTTATCAGTGATAAGCCTTATTTCACTTTGAATGTCATCTTTCAAATGCATTCTTGCTTCATCACTCTTTTCCACATGGTCCAAAAGTAATTTTTGGTGTGATGAAGTCTTTTTTTCAAATGTTTCTACAGAAATGCTTAATTTGTTTAATTTTTCTGTAAGATTATCAATACTCACGTCGTAAATGATTGTCAAAGTTTTTTCTTTGTTATCACTTATGTATTTGTACAACTCTTGTTGTCCTTCTATTAAAATCTGAGTATTATCAATTGAAATTTTTGGTTTATTATTTTCAATCATAAAGTTTATGTTATCAATTTCTTTTTTCTTTTGTACAAAAAGCTTTGTTAAAGATGATAAGCTATTATTTACTTCTTGGAAAGATAATAAACTATTTTTAATGTCTTTAAGAGGTAAAATGCTATTTTTCAGCTCTGTTAAAGTATTTCCAACATCAGGAGACAAGGTTATTTCTTTGGGAAATGGGCTTGTCTCATTCTTTGCTCCTCTTTGTCTTTGAATTCCATCAAAGTTCTGGCCATGTTGAATACATTGTCCATGGCATCTTTTTGGATTTTGGGGATCCTGTGGCTTGGGGAATATCGTTTTCTCCAATTCTTTTTCTTGTTCTTCTTCCCTTCTTTGGGAAGTGGGTTGGCTTGGGCTTGCTGGTAGAAGCTACTGGGGCTGCTTCCTTGGTTGCCTCCTTCCTTTTGGCATGGTACTCCTTGATCTTTTTGATTTGAGGTTTGGATGTTAGTCGATTCCATCCATTGGAGTATCTCACTATTTCCTCCTCTTTGAGGAACTTTTTCAGGATGTGCCAGGAGTTCATCACTCCTTGGTGTATTTGGGGCAACATTTCCCAATCTTTGTCTATGTACACTGTGTAGTACTGTTTGTACTGGGTCATGTAAATGTCCATTTGAGCCTTCTGAATGTGATTTGTACCTGTTTGAGTTACTCATACTTAGTTTCAATTCTGGTTCAGATATCATTGGCATTTCTGGGACTTGCCTTTGGGATGAGGCACTTCCTTGTGTGGATTCTGTTCCACTGGGGATATTGCCCTTCCTTTTCCCTTTTGAGGAATCAATTCTACCTCTGAGTCCAGCTCCATCTGATTGAATGGAGTATTGGGAGCCTCTTCTGGTAGTCATATTTTATGAAAAATAAGAAATAAGAAGATTTCAGAACAGGAATTCTTCTTATGGCAATTTATAAATGAGTTACTCACCTTCAGAGTCCTGAAAAGTGGGTCGTGGAAATCCAATTTATTGGCTTTCTATTTCTTAGTGATTATTGGTGTTGGAGAACTTTGGCAAGTTTCTTCCACCAATCTTTAAACAGTGGTTTGGTTTTCTTCTGTTGGATTTTCTTCAAACACTAAAAAAGACAAATAAATATAAGTCTTTTATATAAAAGTGTTATTTTGGTGAGATATGGCAATTTTCCATGTAAATTTTTTTTTTTCTTTTTTTTAAAAAAAGTGAAAATAAATAAAGAAATGAAATTAAAATGAATGAAAGAACTTTTTATTGGTTTTTAATATTTTTATTGTTTTTATGTTTCTTATTTTTAAAGAATAAAATAAAATAATATGATTCTTTTATAAATTTAATTTATAATATAAAGTTACTTTTAAGTTATAAAGTATCTTTTTTCATCAATAGAGTCACTGAAAGAAATTTTTTTCAAGTCCAAGGATGTGAAAAACCACGTGTAAGACAGTACAATTGCTTTCCAAATGCCTCAATAGCTATTAAAAAAAATAAATATAAAATTATTATATAATTTTATGATTATAATTATAAATTGTTATTGGATAAGCCAAATGAGAATCTTTTGAAAGGTCTTTTAGAGTAAATATCACGGCCAGGCCCCCAAATGTAAGATTTTACTATGAAACAATAAGTAAAAATTACTAATATTTTATTTATTTTATTATAAATGTCTCTATATATAAGTTAAATAAGATAAAAAATAACTATAATAATAAAGAATTGTTTTAATCAAGGCGTAAAATAATTATATTATTGAATAAATATAATAATAGAATCTATATTATAAAAAAATAATATATATAAAATAAATATATTAATATAAAATAAGTAATATATTTAAAAGCACTTTATTATTGTTACCAACAAATAATAAAGGTGTAAAAAATTGTTTTTTATTAATAAAAAACAATTAATAACAATAATATTACTAATATTAAAGTTATAAATTGATATAAATACTATTTATATCAATTATGAAATTATTAAAAGTAATAATAAAGGAAGATTATTATAATAAGAGAAAGAACCTACTTTTAATACTTAATATAATAATTTTGAGTAAATCTAAGCCTAGAAATGTAATTACAACTTGTTTAAATAGTATTTACCATAAATGTTTAAGAGAAATTACAAATTTTCTTGATTTTACGTGGAATTGAAGTTTTTGAGAGAAATTTAAGAAAAACAATTAAATAAGTGTAATAATCACATCAAAGAAGAAGATTATTATAAGATGATCTTTGGTCTTTAATAATAAAAAAGTCTTATATATAAAGAATAAAGAAATTACCTTTTTATTTAATGATTTAATGTTTTGTAAGTGTCTGAGGGGAAAAAAGAGTAAAAAGAGCTCTATTTATAGTAAATACCTCCCTCCTAGAGTCCAACAGGGTTCTAGTAGACGTGCACTGATCATATCCACTGGAGGTGATCAATAGTTTAAGGTTTGGTGATGATTACATCATGATCAAACCATCTTATCTCATTATTACACCATTATTTAGAGTTATCACTATAACTCTAAGTTTGATGACGTCAAGGGTTGGTAGAACCCCATATTCCATGGATTTTTATTATTTTTAAGCATAAAATAAAAGTATTCACTAATTATATCACTCATATGACTGTTAAACTCAATTTAAAGTTACAGTGAGTGATGATAAATGATCAAATTAAGCTCAAACTTTGATCCTTAATAACTTTTAAGATTTACACGCTACAGCCATTCAAAGAGTGAGTTCTAATAGCTTGGCATAACCATATTGTTCTTCCAAGAGAATTTCTTACATCATCAAAACTCCATTTTTGATGATTTTTCTTGTAACTCATCTTTTCTGTCAAAATTTATTATTTTAAACTTCAAACTATGATTTAAAGGGGATATACCTTCAATATTATAATAAAAAGTACATCATTCTTCACTAATGAACTAGGAGAATCCAACTGTGTACTTTTTTTTAAGTTTTGGACCACTTTCACAACAAAGTGGTCAACAGCTCTGTTGATTTTAGTCAATAATCCCATACAGTTTTGGACCTTGTTTATAAATTGTGAAATAAACTTCATTTCTGTATTCCTATAGTAATCACGTGATGACTTTATTTTTGGTTCATCACTCTATCATGCATATCTCAAAAGATATTAGCTAAAATCCTTGAATATATGTGTTGACCAAAAAAGTGCATATATTCAGCTTAATTCCTTAAGTATTGACTTTGGAGCTTAGCTTATTAATTGTTTTATATGTGGAGTTCTATTCAGAATCCAATTGTACCATTTATTTCACATTTTGTTTCATTGGCTTTTGAAATAAATAAGGATTTTTGTTTTTTATAAGGTATTATTACTGATAACTCATTAAATATTGACTTTACAGATTTGGCATAAAAATGGTATATGAGTATTTTACCATGAGTAATTCAATTTTACAACTTATTTCACATGTGTTTTCATTTGTTTTCAAGCTAAACCAATCTTTATGCGAATTTATGCCATTTTTGTGGTCTTATGGTAATTATTTTTAATGTATAGTTATTTTAAATATTTCTTGTGACCCTTTTGGGTATGTGGTCATATCTCAAAGGTTCAAAGATGCCACAAGATACTTCCAACAAAAACTTGTGCAAAAAAACCCAAGATGCACAAACATTCCTAGTTACACCAACTAAAGGAATGGCATATCAACATGGGACATCCACAAAGATGACTGTTTGTATTGACAATGTCTAATACCCATTGATCATTGACAGTGGAGCACACTGCTCAATAGTGGGCAGAAATTATCTGGATCAACACTTGTGAAATTGGGAAAAACAACTCTTGCCAAGCAAGGAAAAGAAATTTAAAAGTGCATCAGGGAAGATTATATCCATTGGGACAATTATCAATGAGAGAATTATAAACCATAGAGAAGGGAATATAATACTGAACCAAGAGTTTTTTGTGCTTGAAGATGCCCACATACAAGGATTTTACTGGGAACAGATTAACAAAGGATTTATGGCATTGATATATAGGATAGTAAGAGGAGGCATATGACCATTGTTAAAAAGAAGGAAAAGGAATTATTCCTTGATATATACAAAGGATCTACCCATGAACCTCTGGAAGAATTACTGAATGAATTGAGAGAATCCCAATTCAGTACCAGGCTCCCCATTAAACAGAAACTTAACTTACTGAAGATGCTGAGGAAAAATAGACCAGCATTTTCAATTGATGAAGAACCCTGAGGCAAGATCAGAGGCCATGATATAGAATTATATCTAGATGTGGAAAGAAACTAACCACCCAGGTAAGAAGACCCCCATACCCAGAAATTCTGGAAACTAGGAAGGAAATTGAGAAACATATCAATGAACTCCTGGACTTGGATGTTATCAGGAAGATAGGACACAATGAAATAGTGGAAATCACTACTCCTTTCTTTATCACCTGGAATGATGGAAAATCTAGGTTTTGTGGGGATTTCACAGCTTTGAATAACTAACCAAAAGCTGACAGGTACCCTATACTAAGGATGCCTCATGCCCTAGACAAACTGTCAAAATCCAAATACATAACCAATATGGAGTTTATGAAAGGCTACTACCAGAATGGAGTTAAAGTAAACTCCATGAAACTACTCAGAATCATATGCCATATGAGCATATATGAGTACACCAGGATGCCATATGGAATCAAACATGAACCAGTCCACTTCAAAAGGATGATTGAAACACTATTTCAGGAAGATATATTGGAAGGCGGGAAGATAGTATATATTGATGAAATCATTATATACTCAGAGACATGGGAAGACCACATGCAGTACATAGACAGAGTCCTAAAAAAACGCACACCCAGCAATCTGAATATTTCACTTAAGAAGTGCAATTTTGGCCAACAAGAATTACTGGCACTGGGACACAAAGTCTCAGGTCTTAGTCTGGGCGTAGATCAGATTAAAGTATCAGCAGTAGTTTTAAAACAAGTACCAAAGAGCATCAAAGAGATGAAATATTCTCTTGGGTTGCTAGCTACTAGAGAAACCAAATCAAAATTTTGCCCACATAACTAGTAGTCTATATTAGTTATGTTCCAAAGATGTAGTTTTTGAAATTCCCAAGGAAAGAAAGGATGCAGATGAGAGGATAAAACATGAACCCACTAATGCACCTGTGCTCATCTTATCTGACTTTGAACTTCCATCCAAAGCTTAGGGGCAGCCCTTCACTAGAAAAAAATTGTAGATGGTGAACCAAGAGAGGGGGTAATTTGCTACATATCTAGGCAACTGAAATATTCAGAGAGCAGGTAAGGTCCACCCAGAATCAATTCCTATGCTTAGTCTGGGCTCTAGAGAAAATCCACTATTTTTTGGAGGGTGCAGTCTTTGAAGTGTACACAGATTTCACAGCCTTGAAGTCTTTACGGAACATGATGACTACCAATAGACACATCTTGAGGTGGAAAATACCCATCCAAGAGTATAGGGGAAATATGGCCATCATATACAAGGAAGACAAAAGCCACACCAATGCAAAGGGCCACTCTAAAATTTCAAAAGCAACCCAGACTATGACCCTGAAGTAGCAGCCAAGATTCCTATCCAATTCATGGAAATAGATAGGAGGAAGAACTTCAGATTTTTTGAATGGGAACCAGGAAGTGGTATCCAAGACAGTGGAGACACTGATTCAGAAGGAAAATAAACTCTCATATTGGGAATAAGCTCCTCACAAATGCCTGATGAATTCTTCATTGCAGTAATAAAGACCTATTCCAAACACAAACAGTGTGGCATACTGTTGCAACTCCTTCAACAGAATTCCAGGCGCCCAGAACTGGAATCCCAGTTAGAGGAACCCTGGTTGCAGGACTATAAGTACAAGTTCTTTCTTATAGATGGCCTGCGCCACAATAGAGAGAAGAGCACGACTGCACTCACAGTAGTAGAAAGGGAGAATATATCCCTGATCCTGCAGGAATTCCATGACTACCCCTATATGGGACACATGAGTGAAGACAGGACCTAAGAAAGGGTAACAAGCACAGCTTGGTGGCCCAAATACAAAGAAGATTTGAGTGAATATATCAACAGTTTTGAAATATGGCAGAAGGCAAATAGAAAACATGGGAAGAAGTATGGGATACTTCAACACATAGAATACCCTCAACATGGACTGGGTTACAGGACTTGACCCAGGAGGTAAAGAGAACTTCAATGCTTTCCTGATCATATTTGATAGGTTCAGCAAGAGTGTGACCTGCCTACCATTTTACAAGGAGGACACAGCAATGAATATTGCATTGTTATTTTGGAATAACATAATATCCAGCTGAGGAGTCCCAAAATTATCATTGGTGATAGGGACACAAAATTCATATCAGAATTTTGAACCAACTTGTGTGACATGCTTGTTACTGAACTTGCATTCTCCACAGCTTACCACCCACAGACAGATTGTTTAGCTGAAAGAATGATCCAAACAATGAAGGACATCATCAGAAGATTCTGTGCATATGGCATGGAATGCAAGGACCATGAAGTATACACCCATTTCTGGGTCACCCTTCTAGCAAAATTCCAACTGGCTTACAGCAAAAGCCAGCACTTCAACACGGGGAAATCACCCTCATTGCTAGAAAAAGGGTGGAACCCTTGATTGCCAGTGGATCCCCTGAAGAAAGATCTTCTTACTGTCCACCTAAAGCTCAAAGACTTCCATGATATGTGAAAGTGGTCTTGTGATACAGCTTTTAGATGCATAGATGAGGCAAACAAATATAATAAACAGAGGTGGGACAAATCTGACATGGGCCTGATTTCAAAGAAGGGGACCAGGTGTTAGTGTCTACACTGAACTTCAACAATCTTAAGGCACCAAAGAAGATGATAGACTCATTCATAGGGCCCTTTACTATCATTTTCACCTTGTGACTCAAAACCAGAGCACAAGCATGAAAGCCAAAATACCACAAACCAATGGTTTAGCCAAGATACCACCAAAACATGGATCTGAGCCAAATTAGCTCAAAAGGTATCAACGGGAAGGGGAAACTCACCCCTTTCCAAATATACAAGTCCCATCATCATAGGACAAAGAATAACAATGTTATTCCTCTTCAAAGTTGTTGCTGAGCATAAACCTTAATTTTCACCTCTCATCTGGAATACAGAGTAAGAGGCTTAACACCATCAAATGGGTATTCAAAATGAAGATCTAACTAAGGGCTATCTAATGGTACCAGCCAAACTGAGCTAGTACCAGTATTACTGAAGTTATGACCCAATTCAGGCCAAATAAGGCTGAACAAAACATTCACCTCTAATTTCACTTCTACAGTTTTAGTGTGAGATACCCAAAGTGGGGTATTTTTGGAAAGAGCAAAATCAGGATTGTCTGAATGTGTCATCCATTTCCTCATATCTCAACTAGAACAAAGGTTAAGGGGCAAACAAGACCAATACAGATTTTGCCTAAAACATGCATATGTACAAAATATCTTGTACATGGGATACCTTTGACATATTCAATGATACCATATCAAATAGGGTACCCTTGTTTAGAACACATACAGGGCTACACACTGAACCAATTCTTAGGTTGATATCCGAAGAACTGACAAAGCTTTAGCTCTTTTAAGGTCAAAATACCACATTTTGGCCAATACAGCTTTACCATGGGATAATATCCCATAACCATGATAATGAGGTGTCAAACAGACAAAGAAGCATGTTTAAACTTCAATACCTCATATCTCAGTTGATACTGGGTCCCCATACAGTTTCTGTACAGCATTCTATGCGTCATACACATCAGAAGAAGGCTATGTGCTACCCAGATGAAAGTTTTCACCCTTTATTGGTGAAAACTGCCGAGATGTGGTTTCAAAACCACATCTGAGCCCTATACAGGCTATACAGGCCTTTTGCAAACCACAAGCCTGTCTCAGAGAGTGGAAAATCTTCACTTCCTCTACGTCAAAAGGTCTAGTAGCCTTTCCACCCCATTTCAGGATAAGAGGAGGGTTTTTCACAGCCAGAAAAGCTTTCCACATCCTGCCCTTAAATTCCTATGTAGTAAAACTGTCAAAAACAGTTATACTCTTGGAAAATAACCAGGTATAGTTATAATCTTAATTATGCTAGTCTTTATTATTGTCTTCCAACAGGTAGAGCTGCACCCATGACTTTCAACAGCGCTCACCACACTATTTTATAATAGTAAAGCCCTTCAAATTTTATTATAAAATCCTTATTCTCTATCAATACCTTCATTTTAAATCTTTTATCATGTGTCACAGTCACAGTTAAATTTGTAAATAGCCTAATTAATACTTCTACTTAGACTCAACCTGACAATAATTAAGCTGATAGGAAAAAATGCAGTGGAGGTCAAACTCACAGAGGAATTTTCTATGAAACACCCAGTATTCCCAGTGAGTTTGGTTAAGCCATACTTCTATATGGAGGAGGATAAGCTCCCCCCAGGAAGAAAAATCCCACTCCACAAGAAATGGTGGAGGTGGAAGACTCCCCTGGCCCTGTGAGGAAGATCATTAAGGCCAGGAAGATTAGACTGAATGGTAAAGACAAAAGGAAATACCTGTTCAGATCTAAAAACCAGACAGCAGATAAAGACAAATGGTTGGCGGAGGATGCCATACCAGATGGGAACCTTCATGTAATTAGATTCAGCGCTTTTATGAGTACCCCAAAGTCTAATCAATGGTTTTCCTTTTCTGGAGGGAGGGTATGTCACCCTATGACTCAAGAAGCAGACAGGGAAATACCATAAACCAATGGTAAAGCCAAGATACCACCGAAACATGGAGCTGAGAGAAATAAGCCCAAAATAAATCAAAAGAAACAGGAAACCTACCTCTTTCAAAACATACAAGTCCTATAATCATAGGGAAAAGAATAAAAAAGTTATTCCTGCTCAAAGTTGTTGCTGAGCATAAACCTTAATTTTCACCTCTCATCTGAAATCAATAGGAAGAGGCTTGACCCCATCAAATGGGTATTCAAAATGAATCTCTAAGTCAGGGCTATTCAATGCTACCAGCCAAATTGAGCTAGAATCAAAATTACTGATTTCATGCCCAAAATTAGGTCAAATAAGGGGGAATAAAATATTTACCTCTGAGCTAACTTCTACATTTTTAGTGTGAGATATATTAAGTGGGGTATTTTTTGAAAGAGTACAATAATTTCTACCTGATGGTTCCATCTATTTCCCCCCATCTTATCTAGAACAAAATTTATTGAGCAAACAATCTCCATACAGCTTTAAGAAAATCATATATATGTACAAAAGATCTTGTATAAAGCATAACTCAGCCATATTTAATTTTAACCATATCAAGTGAGGTACCATTGTGTAGAACACATCCAGGGCTACACAATGGACCAACTTTGAACTTGATCTCTCAAAAACTGACCAATTTATGGCAACTTCAGGGTAAAAATCCCACAGTTAGAGCAATACAGCCTTACTGTGGGATAATATCCCATAACCATGATTATGAGGTGTCAAATAGACAAAAAAGCTTGTTTATACTTTAATACCTCACAGTTTGGTCAATACTGGGGCCATCTGCAGGTTCTTTACAGCATTCTATGTGTAATACACATCAGAAGAGGGCTATGTGGTCCCCAGACAAAAATATTCACCCTGTATTGGTGAAAACCGCCCATATGTTGTTTCAAAACCACATCTGAGCCCAATATAGTATATACAGCCCTTTTAAAACCCACAAGCCAGTCCTTGGAAGTGAAAAATGTTCACTTCCCCTATGTGAAAAGGTCTAGAAAACTTTTTCACCCACGTTTAGGAGAAAAAAGGGCCTTTTCTCCACCAGGAAAGGTTTCCTCATCCTTCTCTTAAATTACTATGTAGTAAAACTGTCAAAAAAAGCTATACTCCTGGAAAATAATCAGGTATACTTCTAATTTCAAGTATTGTAGTCTCCATTATAATAACCCAATTGGTAAAGCTGCAACCAGGGCTTTCAAAAGCGCTCACCACCACTATTCACCAATAGTAGAGCCCTGAATATATTATTATCAACCTCTATTATACTCAATTAAATTTTTTTACAATAAATTTTACCATGTCACAGTCATAGTTGAGGTTTTAAATACATATATTTTCACCTCTTAATAGACTCAGCCTGACAAAGGGCCTGGGTTTAGCCATCATTTGCTATTTTCAGCCATTTTAGTCCCTTGAATCAGTCATTTCTATGGTAATACCTGGATTCAAGCCTTCAAAACATGTCATGATGTGTGTAAGAGACAACAAACCCAGTTAGAACTGTTTTTACTAAGATTGTTTTAACATAAGGGTAGTTTTACCCTCTTTTCAACAGTTGAAACTTCCCTGGGTGGTATCAAAACATCATCATCAATTGAGTCACAGACCCTGTGACTCTATTCCAAGAAAAAAGTTATGAATGTTTGTGTGAATTTTGACATCCCATTCCTTTCAGAAAGTAATTTGGGGGAGTTTGGCACCCCTGGAGGCAAGACTCCTTTCCCCCCAAAAAATAATCTCACCAATGTATTCTTTCTTTAAATGCCTCATCATGTATTATAATTGTAATCTTCATATGTAATGGAATTGAGTTCTCACATTACAACACTGTAATGATTGATACCTCATATTTAATTAAAAGTTCACTTATGTAATACATGGGCACATTTCAACATTTAAATTGATAACATTTCAGTTCCTCATAGTATTTATACTACACACCACACCTCAATTTTAACACAAAAATTGATGGTTAAAACCACATGTGGTGTGAATCAAATTAAGTTTTTAATTATTTTCAGATTACCATACAGAAAATCCCAAAAACTTAACTTAAGCTTATTGAGAGTTGAGTTACAGAATCTTCACCCAGAGGTGATCCCACCTTATTTTTGAAGAGGAATCCATTGATGAAATAATTTCAATAAGCTTCAATATTGGAAAAAAATTATACTAATTCTTATTTAAGATTTTCCCAAAAATATCTCAATTTTGATATTTATTTTTACTTAATTTATTTAATTAGAAGTGTATTTGCACCATTTCAAATTCCAATATAATTTTAATTTATTTTTCTCAATTTCTATGTAGTTTTAATTTATTATTATAATAAGATTTTTCATTTTGTATATAAATTTTATATTTTAATTTCAATTTTTGTTTCTATACTATAAATAAATGTATTGATTTATGAGTAAAACATAATTTTTCTATTTGTGGTCTTTTGGGTATATGAAACTACCTCAAAGGCTCACATTACCTCCCCCTAAAAAAAGAATATTACTTTGCAATAATGTTATTTCTAGTGTGCCTGAACCTTCTGAGAAGTTTGGTAGATTTAGGTATGTATTTTTCTGCCAACCATTCATCTTCACAGGTTAGGTCACTGTACCTAACAAGGTAATCCATTATTTTCTTAGTTCTCAATTGCCTTTCTTTGAAAGCTTTGGTAATTTTATAAACCACAGATGATTTAACAAGAGGTATATGTTGGGTAACTTTATTCCTTAAGGGGAATATTTCTGCATCACCAGATTGGTAAGGCTTTATCAAGCTTACTGGAAATGGAAATTTCTCTTACTGAGCTCTTCAAATAATTCTACTTCAACAGAGATTTACCCATGGAGGGCCTTGATAACAAATGGTCCTGAAAAGGGGTCTTTGATCTGTTTAAATGCATTAATGTTATTGAAGTTGGTGATAGATACAAGTACTAAATATCCCTCTTTGACGTCTGGATTAGCATGTGATTTGTCCCACTTGTCTTCGGAATATGCAAATGAGTCCTCCATGCACCTTACTATATGCTTTTGAGCTTTTTCTAGCACTCCTTTGAAGCTAGCAGCCTTGGGATGTATCTCAACAAAATCCTTCCTCAAGGAATCTTGGGGTACTTTGGGAGTCCATAATTTTTCTAAAATAGCCAAGTCTTATTGGTACTGGCATGACTAGATTTCTTCTATCATAATTCCACTGCCGGTAGAAGGGCACAACAATAATGGGTCCATCCAAAACAATATTTGAACTCTAAACTATGTGCACAAATTCTTCTGACAATGTATTCCAAAGTTTGTACAATTATTTCAGCTATGCCATCAGTTCATTGGCTGTAAGCTGTGGCAAAGGATACTATTTTTTCAAATATTTGTTGAAGGTTTGGCCATATTTCTGAGGTAAAAATAGGATCTCTTTCACTAATGATGTTTTTGTATATGCCATCCCACGATACTACTCTATTCATATTTCAAGATATGTATCCATGGCTGTATCATCTTTGTGACATGGCAAAAAGATTTGAGTCTTAATGAACCTATTGAAAATCACTAGGTAGGACTTACAGCTTCTATCAACCTCTGGTTCTAGGCCAATAACCCAGTTCTTGGATGTTGATAATATTTCCAGGTATTCTTCCAGTGGATTTATTTTACTTTTGAAATCTGTCACAGGATTTGCAATACTCCGCAACATTATTTTGCGACATTGGCCACCATATGCAGGTTCTTACTTTCTACCTTGTTCTGTCCTCAGATAGGCTTCCTGGGAAGGGAATGTCATGGCATTCTTTCAACACAAAACTGATTAAGGACCTGTCCAAAACTGTCATTACACATGAGTGTTTGGTTCTATGGTAGATTATGCCATCAATTAAATTAAATATTCCTTAATCATATGACTTCTTCCATATTTCATCCATGGCATGTATCAACAAGTCAACCTTACAGTATTGAGTAAGTAATTGGAATAGGATTCTACAGTTCTTATCCTGAGTATAGCTGTTCCTTACTTCCTCAAAAAAGGTAGTGTTCAGGTCTGTAACACTTATTCCTTCTATTGTAATTTGTGAGGAAGCTTCTTCTTGCACATAAGGAGTATTTTCAAGGTTCTTTGACAATGGCCATCTGCTTAGTCCATATGCATTTTTTTATTCATTTCCATCTTTGTGTACAATGGCCACATTACCCCCACATTCTTTTATGGATATTTTCCAGCTGAGCCTATGTCTGTTGGGATTTTTCTTGTCTAGAAGTGGTATAACAGTGGTAAATTCTGTTATGACTTCCACAACACAACCTTCAAGAAAGGAATTAAGTTTTGCCAAGGCCCAAAAAAGGCACAAATATTCCATTTTACTAGCTCAATGTCTGGCTTCAGTAGGTTTTATTTGCCTAAATGTGGAACATATGGGTCTTTCTACAGGTTTTTCATTTCTAACTTGCACCTGATGAAGTGCAGAACCCAGACCATCTCCTGATGCATCAATATAAAGCTTAAATGGAAGCTTAAGATCTGGAATCAGTAATAGTGGAGAAACTGTTATGGCCTGTCTCAGGAATCCAAAGGCTTTGACTACATAAACAGGAATTTCCAATACTGTGTATTTGTCACAAAATTTAAGCAGAGGTCTGCCTATGAATCCAAAGTATTTAAAGTTTTTCCTGTAGTATTCTGCAAGTCCCAAAAGTTAATTGATTTCCTTCTTCTTCTGGGGCATAGGCTCAGTAGCGCTGCTGTAACTTCATTTTGTCAATGACAAGGGATAGACCAGATACTACCTACCCTATGGCTTTGCGTTATTTAAATCCAAAATGATGTTTCTTAAAAGAAATTTACATGTTTACAGATTTGATTTTTCCCAAAACTCTGGATAATCTTAACATAAGTTCCTCCCTCCTAAGTCTTACAAAAGAAAATAATTTAATCAATGTAAAAAACTAACCATCATTCTGATAGGTCTTCAGGGAATATTTAATTAATGATCCTTTGAAAGTGTGAAGGGGAATTTTTGATACCAAAACACATTTTTAAATATTAATACACCTTACAATGAACAATAATTCTCAAATATTTTCTTGCCCTTGGTGTCACTATATTTTGATGGAATCCTTTAAGGGAATCCATAGTGCTTAGGTACACTTCCTGAGAGATTTAAGTGAGGGAAATTTGGAACTTTGGTATGGTATACCTGTCTGGGACAGTGTAAGTCTGTAGATATCTAAAGTCCCCAAACATTCTGGGTTTTTCATAATTCCATTCCACTACTCCCAGTGTAGTTATTTCCACCTCTTTATTTTGGCCCATGTTTCTTATTACACCAAGGTACATGAGTTCTTTAATTGGAAGCTCAAGGGCTTCTCTTGATTTTGAGCTTTGTAGGTATTCAGGCCTACTCAAGAGTGGTGGATAAGGTCTCTCAATGTTCAGAATAATTCAAAATTCATGACCAATTATTTCCCCCAATGGTTCTTTATCTGTTGCAAAGGCTTCTTTATGGTAATACAAGAGGGTAGACAGTTAAATTTTCTGTATATCAGTAAGATTAAGAGTCACTTCAGCTTCATTCATCTGTTCTGCCTTGAATTTCTCCAACTCTAAGCTGATTGGTGATACTTTCTTTGCTGTAGTTAGTCTTCTAAAAGGTAAAAATCCAAATTCTTGATGCTTATTCACCATGAGCAAAGTGGCTACACCTGAAAGCAGGTGTTGCATTTGGAATTTTACATGGGAGATAGATTGGATTCAGGTTAGAGATAGGAAAGAAAGTCAATTTAGAAATGGAAGCTTTGGAAGACGTTCAAGCCACATATGCAAGCCAAACATTTTCAATTCAATCCAATAAATCACTGTATTTGGTCAGGATCTTCACAAGCAAATGGTTCCACAACACATGATAAACATAATAATTTTCACTTTCAATTTATCTTCATTTTTCTTTTTACTTAAGATAATTTTATTAAAAAACATATTCAAATTTTGAATATTCTTCATATGTGTTTTGATATATATTGAATTGAGATGGACTTTTTCTCAATCTAATCTATTGAAATAAGCCTCCAAATACTGTTTAAATTTGATCCTATTTATTTTCAAAGTAATACTACTTGAATTAAAAAAGGTATAAATTGATCAAGGCTCTCATTAAGATTGAGATTGTTTAAAAGAACCAAATTATATTTACTTTTGTTGCTCTAATGAAAAATTGTATTGAGAAAGATATCAACACCTTTTTTTTCTTTCTAACAGTAATATCATCATTTTGACTTTAAAAATACTCTCAAGTCTAAACACGCATGTTTATTCAAATGAATATCTTACCAAAATAGGATGTATACTCAATATATATTATCAAAATTTCATCCAAAGAATTTCGGTGAATTTTTTTCAGCTAGTTCTAGCTGAAACCCATATCATTGACTGGAAGAATATTTCATTTAAATTTTTTTGTTTGGGGATTTTCAATATTATAAGATCCAAAGAGTGAAACTAAAAATAATCCTGATATTGATGGGAAGGAAATTGGCTAAATAAAAAATATCTACTTGTCTTTTAAATATATAATATCTACCTCTGTATTTCTGAAATATTAAGACTATTCCTGACACAAATACATATATCACTCTGTGCACTCCTGTTTGGAAAAAATTAATTATGAATTCAAAATTATTATTGATTATGCATTTAAGATATTAAGTAACAATCAATATTTACCTTCACTACTGTTGATTTTTGAGCTTTCATTTTGATGAAATTAGGAGAGAAGATGCATCAAATAGAATATTTACTCTTTAATACCGGATACTCTAAAAATAAGTATAACTAAAATGTCAGTGTGTGTAAGATTTTAAGAAATTTTATTTCAATGAATAAATATTTTTTAGCTTAATTGGAATTAATTATATTCTTATTTCTGGGTTACATTTTGATATCAATTTCTATTTAATGTATTTTTGAGTTTTTTTTACTTGAATGTTATTTTTCAGATTCTTTTATATATCCTGTAGTACTTGTGAGCTATAAAGATTTATCCACTCTTTCAAGAATAAATATTTCATCTGTTTTGGATTCTCCAAAAACTAATACTACATAGCTCCAAAATTAGGCTTCACAAAAAAATTCAAAAAACTCTTAGATCATTCCTCAATCTTAAATGTTTCTCAACAATATGTGGGATACTTTTATAGATTTCAAGAAGAACCAATGAATAGATATTTTAATTAATTAAAAAGCATTATTTCTTATGCAAAATGAATTATTTCATTTGACTCAATTTGTATCTTACTTTTTCTGAAAAAACTCTCATGAAAAAGCTCTTTGATTAAATTCCTTTCCAAAAACTCTTTCAAAAGCTACAGATAAGCCTTCAAAATCAAATTTAATTACAAACATTCAACTTATTTAAAAGAGGCGCAAATTTAAAATTATGAGATATTTACATACTCTAGTAAACTAAAATATATATTCAGATTATTGAAGTATTTCAAACGTTTAATATATAGAAATTTCATGTTTTTTTTTGGTATGTATGTTGGGAAATAGCCTAAAAAAAGCATTCCAAGTAGGACTATTATAATAGGGGATGCAGAAATAAGCCCAAATATTCTTAGAAATAGCCTCAAAGTAATACACATATCACTTCATACAAATGTCCAACTGGATTGAATGAATTGTTCCTATAGCATATTATAAATTTCCCTCTAAGTACTGATTATCTTTCCAGTAATTGACCAATATTTAGAAATTGGTTCATTTTACTTGATAGACATTTTACTTGGAAAGTTTCTCAACCCCATAAATTAAATTATTCATAATATGTTTAATTAATGTTGAATTTGAATCAGTAATCATATGCTTATTGGAAGAAAGATATTGGTATGTTTTGAAAAAAGTATTTTTGAAAATGATACAGTTTTTTTATTGCACTTTGACTTGATAATTGATCCTTGATTTTAATATTAACTTAATTTGACCAACATTAGTGTTAAATCATATTTTATAATTTCTTTGACTTCTTTCTATTAATAATATACTTTTGACTCAATTCTATGGGTAATATGTGCATATAGATCAAAAGGTCTGAGGGACTGCATGTGAGCCTGTGAGGTATGTATAACATACCCATAAGGCCACAAATGATTTTATAATCAGTTAATTTTGTCTTAAACAGACTTTTTAGTTGAAATTGAAATAAAATTAACAAAAAATAAGTATAACTTTTTTTTGGATAAAGAAAGTTATAAATATTATGTCATTTTTGGATTCTACACCAAAAATGACCTAGGGTACATCCATACAGTGTTATACCCAAAAACACTTATTTCTTGTGATATTAGAAGATTTGGGAATCTCACAGTACTAATGTAACTTTTTAATTTTTTTTTAAATTTGTTAAATTTAAGCTCAAATAAGCTTAAATTTAAAGTTGCATAAGGTTAATGCAAACTTACCAGAATTTTAGTTAAAATTGAGGTGTGGTGTATATTTACTGAATTGGCTAAGTATTTGCCATACAGAAGTTAAATCCTGCGTGAGCTCAATTTAAAAGTCTTTCAAGCCATGGTATGGCTTTAAATAAATAAAAGGGCAAAATCCATGCAAAAAGGTGAGAAAAGGGAAAAAGACCAAATAGAGCTGGGGTACCGAACTTTTTGGATCTGCAATGATTAAATTAAGGTTGTCCACCTGTATTGGAGTATTTTCAGCATTATTTAAACTTTAAGATTAGACTTTGATCCAACCTTAAGGTTTAAACTGGTTTTATCCCAATTTGGACAGGAATTTCAAGCTGCCAAAGGGTAAATCCCAATATGCAGGATTGAAATCAAGATTTTAAGAACTGTCAAAGCTTAATCAAGGTTAAAAACCTTGAATAAGCGTAAAACTTTAAATTTACAAGCATTAAAACCTTATCAAAAGCTAAGTTTTGGTGTGTATTGCTATTTTATGTGGAAAAATAGCAATAACTTCAAAAATTCATTAAGAATCCAATTCTTAATGGATTTGCTTGAAAGTTCACATCACTTAGAATTTCATATTATTTACATATAAATTAAACTTTAAGTATCTTTTATAAATAAATTTCCTGGGTAATTAGCCTGGAAATTTACTCTTTCAATTAAGCTTAAAGAAAATTATGATTTCTTTAAAAATTAATTAAAAGTTGAGTTTAAGAGATTTCTGCTTGAAACTCTATTTTTAAGTTGTTCATGTGATGAACCTTAATATAAATAAGTTTATTTATATTGAAAGCTTAAAATAATTAGTTTAAATGAGCATCAAAGTTACATGGAGTAAAGAATAACACTGGTAACTTTAAATTGGAATTAAAAACAAGTTGCCTTAAGCTAATAACTTTGTTTTTAAGTATGGTTTTTCAGTTTTGACCTGAGCACGCCCTCTATATTCATTATGAATCATGACAGCTGCTCTGAAGACATAAAACAAGTCTTTTCATCACTGTTTTTGTCCATTATCCATTATCAATCCAATCATATTAGAAATTTAAACAGGTAAAGTTTTATTATTTGTAAAATCTTATTATTGAAGTAATTCAAAACTTATTTTATTCTTTATTAATTGTAAATTAAAGAATTGAAATCATAGAATTCAGATTATTGTTGTAATCATCAAATGATATATTTTCTATTATAGAATTATCATCTTAAATATCTTTTAAAATCCACAAATTCCTCTTAAAAACTCTTTAATCATAATTTTTATTATAAAAAGTTGTTTTATCATTTAAATTATTGATTTTTGGCGTGTTTTTAACTTATAATTATTATTTAACATAATAACTGTTGTTGTTTGACTTGTTGTATTAAATTAATATTATAAGTAATTTTTCTTTAAAGTTCTATATCTTTTTTATCTAGTATTAGTTTTTTTATACAGAATTTTTATTCTATAAGAATTATTTCTGCACAGTGTGTGTTATAATTCTTTTATGAATAATATTTATATTATTCATAAGTGGTTAATATTCATATTTTCCACATGTAATTGTCTCATTAAGAGCTTTACACTTCTTATTGTTATAACTGTCAGTGACTATAACAATAATAGAATAATTATAATTTATTATAATTATTATTATTATTTTTATTATTATATTTTTATAATAATAATTAAATTTATTTTTTTTATATAATTATTTTTTAATAATTATATTTAAATTTGTGGTTATAATATTTTGTTATATTATATATTTCTACTGAGGACAGTCATAGTACTCTTGATTTTGCTGCTATTATCAAGAGTTTCATAGACAAACCTTACACTGCGTCTTCATTTATTCAAATTCCCAGCCAAGCTTCCAATTAGTATGTTGAAAAAAGTTCCTCCCATTAATACTGGTAATTTTGTTGATATGAAAATGAAATATTCATTATCTTGATTGTGTAAAGAGAAATGATTAAGAAAAATATGATAAAAATAAATGCAAAAGATCAAATCCAAGGATTAAGCCATCTAGAATATTCATTTCATAAGAATATATGAGAGCTTAGTTCCAGTGTTTTGGTATTTATTATTATATCATATTTTCCTTAAATGTTGAAGAAGTTTTTTTTTACTTTTTGGAAGGAAACAATTATATACAAATATCACCTTAATTTCGAGAAATTTCTTCTTGTTTTTGTTAATACTATTTTCTATTTGATTATTATGATTATATTTTTTTAAAAATTCCTTCTTTGTTTTTTCTTTTAAATGTTTTGGAGTTTTTTTTTTCAACTGAGTTTTGTATGAATATAACAGTAGCATTCCCTTTAAGGCCTGCTACTGTAAAATTGTCAACAATTGTGGACATTTTTACAGTTGCAGGATGTAAATTACTGTAACATATTCATAATAATTAATTTCTCTACTGTAAAGCTATGATACTTCTCTTCCAGATGGATATAGCTTTAAAATTGAGCTTTGATGAAACTAATAAACTAATTTAATAAAAAATGAAACTAAAAATTGTAAAAATTCAAAACAACTTCAGTCAAAAACTTTGTTTCTTTACAAAGAAGAGATATTTGTCTTATTCATTTAAATGATAGAAGAAAGAACTAATAAATGATGGAAAAAAATTGAAATAATTCTCAAATTTAATGAAGCAGATAAAATTTACATATTTCATGTTTGTCCTTTTGAATGTTTTATGAAGTAAATCTATAAATATCTTTTTTAAATCAAAACCCTTTGTTATATCAAAAGAAAATAAAACTAGAATAATTTATGATTTTGGAGAAGATTGAAATATAAAATATCCCTTCTTTGTAATTCACATTTCCATGAAAAAAGAAATAATTGCAGTTTATTCTGATGATAAATTTTCAAAAAACCAAAATAAAGAATTTCTTCATTTTGAGAACTAGCTTTAAATTAGTGATAACTTGGAAGGATATAAGTAAGTTTTTCAATCAATAATAGAGCTTTGAAATTAAGCTTCTTACGTATAACATCTTTTTATGAAGATTTAAAAATTAATGAAAGGTATTTCCAACTCATATTGAGCCCTGGAACATCAAATTGAGCTTTCTGTATTTATATTCTATTCATTTGAAAAGAGATAATATCAATCTTGGAACTTCTGAAACATTTCAGTGACTGAGAATGAGCTGGGAAATTTATAAACACCTGAGATCTAGGTTCAACCTGTTTCACAGAAACGTTCCAAGCTCAATCTAGGCTGTTTCAAAGAAAACTTCAAAATGCAACACCTTCTGTCAGGGGAAGCAAATTTTCTCATGGTTATTTTCCCCAATACTAAAGTCTCTTTCTTCATCATGAGTAAATAATCATTCCGCAATGTGAAATAGGTACTAAAGCAGTTTTGCATAATAAAAATTTCAACCAGAACTCTTGAATTTTGTGAGCCTTGGGGTATATTTTACATACCAAAATAGGTCACAATCAACATTGGAAGAAATTCATCCAAAATTCATCCTTTTTGATTTTAGAAAAGATGATAACTTTTTTGTTAGTAAGCAAATCCATGGATTTAAGGCCATATTTGGATTCTACACAAAGTTTTATCTAGGGTAGATCCATAAAGTGAATAAGCTTAAATAAACTCTATAAGATGGTGATATGGAAAATACTTCAACACCACATAAAGGATCTGTGGAAATTTTTATTTTTCTCAATTTCACACCAAAATAATGGGAATCTGAGAAATTGCATGTTACATATACACTAAGAATAATGTTATGTATCTTTTTATAACTTAATATGATTGTATTCTTACATATAGCTTTGATAAACCCACAGTGGATATCAGTCTTTCAGGCTGAATTACTATTTTTGACGTAAAAATAGGTAAGGGGGACAAAAGATATCAAAGAGAGCCAGGTTACCCATCTTCTGAGGCCTCTGAGGCATTCATAGCTCTAAGTCTTGGATCCATCGCTTATCTTGGCCCAATTAGTATACTAAAAACTTTTGGGAAGCTAGTTACCAAGCTAAAACCTTATTAAATCATAAGAAAATTGCAAATAAGCTATCATTTTGATGTGGAGGGAGGTAAAGGCCAGCTTAGACTCCTGAAACCATTCCAATTCTTAATTGTTTTCCATGGATAAACCACAAAAGAGAAATTCAAACCCTTTTGGAGAAGTATCCATTGATTTACCTTATAGAAAACTGCTATAATGTGTTTTTTGAAATTCTACATGGAAATGAGGTAAAAAACTCAAAAATTCATTAAGAATACAATTATTAATGAATCTTTCTGAGTCTTTCAGTACCAATTCAGGACTTGATGAATCATAAATCAACCAAAGGAATTATGGTTTAATAAGTAAAATTCAAAGCTTTACTTACAGTCCATTTTGAGTTTTTTTTGACTTAAAAGAGGCCTCCTCTTGCTGTTTTTCCAAATCATCTTATTATCCAGCTATATTCTTGTTTCCAGAAATTAAGTATTAGTTAAATCTTTTTCTTAAGTGATTCAATTCTTTCTGAATCAATAGGAAGGACATCAAATCATGGAAATCAACTATGCATTGTTGTAATATTGTAATAAATCATTTTTGATCCCTTAAATACACAATTGATCTGTCAAATATCACTACCATATTTTTCCAAGGTTCATTTGAGTATTAGTGAGTGCTTTCTGACCAATTATTAAAGTTTTTCTCTAGTATTTTTTCTCTTAAAGAAGCATATTTATAATCATTCTTGGAAAAGATAATTATATATTGAAATAATTGGATTATTTTAACAAAGAATTTTGATTATTTAATACTTCTTGTGATTGATTCTTGTAGAAAATTGCACTTCCTGTTATAATCAGTACTAGTGTATAACAATTAAAAAAAATGACTTAATTAATTAATTGTTTATTTATTTAATTGTGATTATAATAATTGTTTTATATTATATTTAATAATACCAGTCATAATACTATTGATTAATAGTAATATTGTCAACAGTTTCATACACCCATCTTATACTTGATGGCCCAGCCATGTTTTTTGAACCTTATACCCTTAATTAATATCTTTTTAGGCTCTGAAATATATCAATTCATGAATTTTTTATCTTTCAATTTAAAGTTAAAATTATTTTGATTTTTGAATTCTGCTTTGGAAGCTTTTTTATTGAGGAATTTGGTTTAATGTTCTATTGTTTTTACATGTGACTTTTCAACCTCCAAAAACTCAAAAAAATGTATTCTTTGAGTTTCTCTGAATTAATTGTGAGTCAGAACCTTAAATTTTAATTTTTTTCTTTAAAAAGAATATTTTCTTTTAATATTAAAAAATAATTAACTTATAAAAAATCTTAAAAACAAGCTTAAAAGTATAAAAAATCTTATTTTCTTTTATTAATTTTTCTCTAGTGTCTTTAATAAAGTATATTGGAGGTGGGGATAAGCTCAGTAAGAGATATGTTAATATTCGAGAATCTTTAGAAGCTTAATTCAGAGAGAGTATTGAAGTGCAAATTGATAAAAGAGGCACTTTATTCAAAGAAGAAATATTCAAGAAACCAACAAAAGTTGTGTTTTTTATTTCTTTATTCCTTATTTCCTCTTAAATTGAAATGAAAATGGTGCATGACAGAAATGGAAGCAACTATTCAGTCCAACTAGATGAATGTGGACAGGGGAGAGGAAAGACCAGGACTAGATCTGGCAAGTAATCCTCAAGAAAGACATTTCTCAAGGATGTCAGAGTTGCCCCCATCCCCCAAGGTCTGTACCTAGAAGCATTGATGTGAACTCTGAGCCTGAAGTTATTCAAGGAAAATTTTAAGGGCTGACCAATTTCAAAGATGACGCCATATAAATATATCAGTCCCAGTAAAAAAACTGGTACAGAGAATCCAAGGAAGAGGAGTGGGAAATATGCCCAAGCTTTTGGAAGGGGGCTATGAACTCCTACTTACACATCAAGAGCTTTCTGGGTCAGGAGAAGACCATAGAACTCTTAGGATAATTTAGCCCATTGGCATGCAAAGGAAATTTCAAAAAGATAAAGAATTGGTTGAAGAACAAAAGTATTTTAGCCATAGACCAGAAAAAAGAGTTGGAAATAACCCCAGCTGTGGAGAAGGAAGGCCTACTGGTGTCTACCAGCTCCAGAAGTGTCCAAAAACAAGCCCAAAGATCCTCAGACGAAGCATAAAGGTCCCAAGAAACATCAGGGAAAGGGAAATTGCAAAGCCAATTGGCACAGACCCTATCCACAAGGGTACAGGATCCACATATTGGAACTTTCAGCCATGGAAAGTACTCTTATGCAGTTCACACCCAAAAAGCAGGAAAGTATGAACAGTACTTTTCCATGCAAATAATGGATGAAAGAAATTTTATTAAATCTAGTATTGATGTACAAATCGGTAAATTTGATGCAAAATTAGAAATAATAACATCAGATATTGATGAGTTGAAAAAGAATTACAGAACTTTTGCTGAATGGCATAAGTTGACAACTGCCAGACTTAAATAGATTTCCAATAAATGTGACAGAATTGAGAGTAAATTTAAATTTAAAGATGATGGAATGGAAGATCTTTCCATTACAAAAATTGATGAGAAACTTACAATTATGAAAAATAATGTTTTAGAAATAGTTAATAATATCAATCTTTTTGTCACACATTTGGCAATAAGTGACAGTGAAAGGCAGAAATTAAAAAATGAAATAATTTCACATGTGGAACAAATTAAGAAGAATTATGAACCAAATTTACATATTCCCAGAAATTCCAGACCTTTGACTGAAGAGAAACCTTCTGTGGAAGGAATTTTGACCCCTTTTCTTGGAGAAAATGCAATATCTGCAAAAGATATTCACGCATTAGAAGAATGGCCAACATTCTCTTGTGAAGGTGAATATGATAATATAGAGTTCATCAGAACAATTGATATGTTGCAAGATGATTGTCATATACCTGATCAAATAAAATTGGAAAATTACACGCCTTGTTTAACAGAACTGAAAATAAATGGTGTTACAAGATGAGACAAGATCATGGTAAACAAGATTGGCTTTGGTAGACATCTTGAATAGTCACCCAATGGGACCATAATTCCTGGAGATTTGAAATGGAAAATTAATTTTAAAGCACCATTTTTAACTCAGAAAAGGATAAACCACTTATTTGGTTCCTCAAACAAAAAGACAGATTATCTGCTTTGCACCCAGATAAGTTTGACAAAATGATTAATATAAAAATATTAATAAAGTGTGCAGGAGAACTAGAAAATGCTATCAAGTGCCAATCTGTAGATCCCTGTTAAACAGAAAACTACATTATTGCAATGGAAGATATCATTACCAGAACTAGAATTGGTAAAACCTGGACTAGAAATCCTATGGAGTCCGAAATGGTTCCCAAGACCGTCAAAGAGGATAAGCGACCTGAAAGACCAGTCTTGAAGTGTCATAAATGTGGGAGCACCTCATATTTGGTGAGCACTTGCACCAAAAAGACTAAAATGAATTAAGTTCAAGTCATTGAAGAGGTTCAGTGTGCTCAAGAGAAAGAATAATCTGACCAAAATTCTGCAGTCTCTGAAGACAGACCAATACTGGACTATTCTATTGATAACATTATAGCTTTCTTTGAAGTTACTAAAGTCCATACTCACTTGCCACAGCATAGTGAAGATTTCTTTAACCTTATCCATATATAGGATGCCAGAAGGTGTAAGGCTCAACCTGCTAGAGGCAAAAGATATATTTCTGCAGCATCTTGTATCACATCAATAATGATGAGTGATGTTTAAGCCAAAGTAGATTTGACACAGGGTCATTTTGCACATGTATAGGCAAGGACTACCTCCAAATCATACTCCCTGAATAGAAAACAAATCTATTACCAATAGAAGGTGTGCAATTTAGTAGTGGAAGTAATAATATATACCCTTTGGGCATATTACACACTAAGCTTATATGTCCACATTCTTCAGGAAATGTTGGAATGCAGAAAGAGATAGTAGTCATGAAAAATTGTCCATCTCAAGATATCATTCTTGGAAATGTTTCTCTGAATATTTATGGTATTGACATAAATAACCATAAGGACAGAGATTTTACAATTGGAGAAAATAAAAGACAAAAATTTGCTTTTTCCAATATGCCCAAACAAATATCATTAGTATCCACAAATAAAGATGCTTATAGAGGAATCTGTGACTAATAAAATTGCTGAAACACAGATTAATTGATTTTTATCACCCAAAATGAGGCATGAGCTTCAATACCCTCTAATACTTGGAAGATCAGCTTATCTGGCAAGTCCCAGAGTTAGAAAAGCCTTGAAAAAAGATATCCATGAGTTGATACAACTTGGTGTACTAAGAAGAAAGGCAAGAAGGAGGAAGTTGAAGTGAAATTTCCTCTTATCAGTTCTTGGTATAATAATAAATCAAGAATGGTTCGTAATTTTAGAGCATTGACTACCTACACAGTTACAGATAGGTATCCAATTTGTAGAATATGCGAAACGTTTAACCAATTATCCAAATCCAAGTATATAACTTCAATGGATGAATTAAAAGTTTTCATCAAAATATTTTGATGCCGAAAAGCCTGGAAATTACTTGAAATTATCACTCACCATTGTATTAATGAGTATCTGTCACAGGGGCTCTTATGTAAGCAAGAGGGCCTGGAACTCAGGAATCAAGAACCCACTTGGAGGGCTCCACAAGATAAGAGGATTAATAAGGATTGATTTCTTTAAAGAAGAAGAAAGGGAAAGACAAGTATGCCAAAGATAAAAGAAAAGATAAGAAGCCAAAGGCCAAAGATAATAAAAGAAGCCAAAGTCCAAGAAGCCAACCAAGTGAATTCTCAATTCACTGTTTCAACCTGCCAGAAAAGGGAATGAAATTAGTAAAGGACATGGCCACCAATATCCACTGACAGGCAAGGAAGAAAAGAGAAAAGGTGCCAAATGACTGACTTAAGATTATCAGTATTAACTTCAATAAAGTTAAAGAAAATAAAGATAATAATAAATCCAATATATTGATTAACTGGGGAAAAAGTCCCCAGGTTCTGAAAGGTGGCCAGTAGATGTGAAAAAGTGAAAGACTGATCCTGGAAGGTGGATCACCCGCTGTATTGTCTGAATTGGGCCAATACAGTTCTGGCCATCTTGAAATTGAACTGTGTGATTGAATTCCCACAGTGGAAGACTGAATTGGCCCAATTGGCAAAGGACATACAGGTTGATTGGTTGACGCCTGTATGTACCAATTGAGTTGTCCAAGGAGTATTGAAATACTTGATGCCTTGAAGACCTATTTAAAGACTGTATACCCTCTGAGAATTGCCTTGGAATAATCCTGAATGAAATTTTCAACCCAACTCCTGCAGGGCCAGGTGATTGGGATCCTTGAATGGTCTTCTGATTGCTGCCATGGATTGCCAGACTGATGAGTTAAAGAATCCTCCTTCAAAGTGGGCATTGGATTTTGGGACCTTGATTTGGAATTTTGGAATTTGGTCCTGAAAACGTCACCATTGAATTGCTGAGCGAAAATGGTGCATAATGGTATATAATACCATATATGCACCACTCCTGCAACCTTGAGTATGGGGTGCATGGAGGAATGGAAAGAATTCCCCTTAAATTGAGGGAACGGCTGGCTGAGCTGGTCTGGTGGCCTCTGATAGTTGTCAGAGGCCATGGCTGGAATAATGGTCCATGGTTGTCCATGGCGAAAAAGGGGCCCTACGGATTCTATGGCCATTTTGGTGTCCAAAGGGTTTTTGGCCGAAATTGGGCCCAAGGGATTGATGGCCAAAATTGGCTCAGGTGGGTCCAATTGTGGTTTGAGACCCACCTGGCCTTGAGGGCTAGATGGTTGCCCCCTTTGGCCCCATTGGATTAGGCCAAAAGGGGCCTAATTGGCCTACAGACTGCGGCTCATGGGCTGTAGAAGCCGTAGGGGGCCTAAATGGCCCAAATAGGCTATTTAGGCCTAAACTTGGCTAATGAAAGGGGGTGGCCCACGACCAAAGGTGATGGCTAGGGGGCCTGGAGTCCCCTCGAAGACAAAAGGACCCCCCAGGCCCAAAATCAATGATGAAGGGCTGGGGTTGGTGATATGGAAATTGGCCAAGGAAGCCAATGATGGCAGGATATGGCCTGAGGCGATAAAGGATGATGGTGGCCAGAGATGGCCAAATGACCATAGAGCACCAGAGGGGACCAATTGGCCATAAAAGATATGGTGTGCCCAATTGGCCCCAACTTGGTTCCAGGTTAGGACTGCCGCAACACCCATGGAGGAGGGTCAATCTTTGTGGTTGTGACAGTACCCCCCTACCTTAAATGGTGAGCTCCTGATCACTAAGATAAGGTAGAAGCCTGTTGAGGCTGTTTAGACCAATTGGACGTAGGGATTTCAGAGGTATTTGATTTTTGAAAAGAAAATTTTTTTGAACTAATAAAAGTGTTGGCATATGAATTGAGGTTGACTTGGTCTTCTCTTGACATTTGGTTTTGAAAATTTTCAACACATCATTTGGCATAAGGATTTTGGCATTAAGAGTTATAAGAAAAGAAATTTAAGAAAATATAAAGAATAAAACATTAAAAGAAAACCAATATAAAGAGAGAAAAAGAAAATAAAAAGAAAAAATAAATTTTGAGGGGGAGTCCAATCTTCATCACGGATTTTGACAGTTGATTTCAAAAGTGGCCAAGGACCTGCATAACAGAATTTGATGCCAGGTGCTCACAGAGTGGCCAAGGTGATTTTTTGAAAGATTGTAGACCCCTCAGGGAAGTGCACACCAGGAGGGGAACTTACTTTTGGTAGTTGCCACTCCCGCCAGTTCCATAAATAAGAAAAATCTTGATAAATGAATGTTTTGAAAAGATAATAACTTGGGAAGGAAAATAAGGAAGGAATGATCCATTTTCCCCAAGTGGCAATGGCCATAAATTGAAATTGATGTTGAAAGCCAGGCCAGAAGATATGTGTCCAAATTGCAAAGTGCTCACAAAGTGGCCAAGGTGATGCTTACAACAGAAAAGAGTAGAATACCCCTAAAGGTCCATACCAGGAGTGCGACTTACTTTTGGTAATTCCTCTCCCCACCAAGCACCATAAAAGATTAAGCTTTTGGAGAATTGGGTCCTGGCTTGTCAGGATACAAAGAATGGAAATCATTGACAAGATCAGGAGAATTCTTGAGGTTTTCGGCTGGTTCCCAAATGGATCTTTCTGGGTCTTGACTGAAACCTTTCCATTCCACCAGATACCAGAATTTTTTCCTCTTGAGCTTTGAATCCAGTCCTTGAGAGACTTCCCATTCCTCTTCTTCTTTAATGGTGATTGGAGCAGGAGGCTCTTGATTCTGATTTGGGATTTTTGATGTCTTGATTGGTTCCTGAAGGGAAATATGGATGACTGGGTGTATGGATTTCCATTGAGATGGAAGCTTGAGGTGGTAAGCATGAGTACTGAATTTCTTCAAGATTGGAAAAGGACCCAACAATCTTTCAGAAAGTCTTTTGGTGGGTCTGGTTGATTTGATGTTCTTGAAAGAAAGCCATACCATGTCACCAGGATTGAAAACAGGTGGACTTGCTCTACTTTTATCTGCATAACTCTTAAACCGGTTTATGGCAACTGCAAGTTCTCTCTTGACATCTTGCTGTAATGATTGGATTTTTGTTGATAAATTTCCAGCAGGAGTGGACTGAGTCAAAATGTGGATCTATTCCATAAGCAGTGAAAAACGGGCATTGCTTGGTTGAAGAGTGATCAGAATTATTGTAGGCAAATTCAGCCAGAGGGAGCCAGGTGTTCCAATCATATTGATGATAACTGACATACATCCAAAGATACTGTTCTAGTATCTGATTTACCCTCTCTGTCTGTCCATCAGCTTCTGGATGGTAAGCAGTTGACAAATCTCTTGAAATCTTGAGCTGCTGACAAAGATTGGTCCAGAAGGAAGAATCAAAGAGAGGACCTCTATCACTGACAATTCTTGAAGGGAGGCCATTCTTTGAAAAGATATTCTTGATGAATAAATGGTCCAAATCTAGTGAAGTGATTGAAGACATTGTTGGAATAAAAACAGCCATTCTTGAGAATCTGTCCACTATGACCAGGATTGAGTCAAATAAATTGGACAGTGGCAGTTGAGTGATAAAGTCCATTGAAAAACAAATTCAAGGACCATTTGGAATTGGAAGAGGTTTGAGGAATCCAAACTTCTTATGATGGATATTCTTGTTTCTTGAACACTGTTGACTGGATGAGACATAATATTTGATGAATTGAGTCATGCTGGACCAGTGCAAATCCTGCTTGACAAGTTTGAGAGTCTTCTCTTGGCCAGGGTGTCCAGCTAGAGGAGAATCATGACACTTTTGAAGAATGCTGAGCTGGATTGTGGGGTCATTTGGGACCACCACCTGATCTTTGAAGAGAAGGAGTTGGGAAGAGGAATCAAGAGAATAATCATGAATGGATTTACCTTTGCCCAATTCTTCAAGGATACTTCTGTACTGAGGATCTTGCCATACTTTCTTCTGAATTGAGTCAATCAAATTTGAAAAAGATTCCACCTTGACTGTAAAATACCTTGAGGGTTGAACTTCATCTTGCTTAATGAGTTTTGGAAAATTCATTGGATTCTTGATGATGAAATCCTCCGCCTCTCCGGATAAAAGTTGTCCCAACGTGATAAGGCATCCAGAAGAGTAGCTAGGCGGCCAGGGAGGTAAGTGATTGAGAAATGAAATTAAGAAAGGAATTCTGCCCAACGGGCTTGATGGCAAGTAAGGACTTTTGATGACATGAAGTATTGAAGGGAAGAGTGATTGGTGAGAACTTCAAAAGGGGAAGAAAGAGACAGGAGAAAAGCCCTCCAGCACTTGAGAGCCCAGACTATGCCAAGGATTTCCTTGTCATGAATCTCATAGTTGAGCTCTGCTGGGATACGCTTGCGGCTGTTGAATGCAATGGGATGCTTTCATGAGTCAGAGACCTGACTCAGTACAGAACCCAAGGCATAATTGGATGCATCAGTCTCTACAATGGTGGGTAGAGCGGGATTGAAGTGGAATACAATTGGAGTAGTGGTTAAAGCCTCTTTGAGTTGGTGAAACTGACTAAGAGCTTTCTCATTGAGGGGGAAACAGGAATATTTCTTGAGGAAACTGGTGAGTGAACTGATCTTCTTTGAATAATTCTTGATGAATTGGCGGTAGAAATTGGCAAAGCCAAGGAAAGATTGAAGAGCTTTGAGGTTTCTTGGAGGTGGCCAATTGAGAATCTGCTGAAATTTTGCTTGGTCCATCTTGAGGCCTTCAGAAGAAACAACATAACCAAGATATTCTACACTAGAAACATGAAATAGGCACTTGGAAGCCTTAGAAAAAATATTATTGGCTCTAAGTCTGGAAAGCACAGCAACACATGAGTGACCTGTTCTTGCTCAGATTTGGAAAAGACCATAATGTCCTCCAAAGAAACCACAACATAAACATCAAGGAGATCTTGGAAAATATCATTGACAAGATTCTGAAAAGAGGAAGGAGCATTGGTGAGCCCAAATGGCATAACTAAATACTCAAAACTGCCATATTTAGTTCTGAAGAATGTCAAATGTTCATCACCCTCCTTGATTCTGAGCATGTTATATGCACCGCGCAAATCAATCTTGGATAAGATAGGAGAACCATTGAAAACATTGAGAAGCTGATTCATAGGAGGATCAGGATACTTGTTCTTCCTAGTAACAGCATTGAGTTTGCAGTAATCAACACACAAACGGAGGCCACCATCTTTCTTTTTGACAAAGAGGACAGGTGCTCCTGTTGAAGAGGAGCTTGGCCGGATGAAACCTTTCTCTACTTTCTCTGAAATTTAGGCCCTGAGTTTATCTGAATCTTGTTTGGATAAAGAGTAGATCACCCCAACTGGAGGTAGAGACCCCTCCAGCTCAATATGATGATCACAGGCGCGGTGTGGAGGAAGTTTCTCTGCTTCACCTTGGAGAATACATCCAAATATTGGTTATAAGCAGGAGGGACAACCTTAATCAAAGTTTCTACTTCTTCTGGCTCTTCCTCCTCATCCCACAACTCCTCCAGGGAGTCATGATAAGATGAAGGAGGAAGGTCCATATTCCCAAAGAAGAGATGAAGTGAAGATACAGAATTATCTTAGCCAACATCTTGAATCTCTTTGAAGACTTCATCTCCAGATAATGGTAATGACTGAGGGGAATTTATGGAAGGAATATGAACAGAAGATGGAAATGACGGTGTTCTAGAATCACCAACCAGAGCTGCACATGATTTGGCAGAAGCAGAGTCATTACGGAAAGAATTAGAAGGATCACAATAGTCCTTATCATCAGCATCAAAGGTGATCAGCCCTTGCCTCCAATCAATAGAAGGATTAAAGTGATTTAGAAAGTCAAAGCCCAATATGAGGTCTTCTCCCTTGGGAGTATCAATGACTAAAAAGTCCCATTCAAAGCTTGGGAAGGAAGGGAGCTCAACCATATATTTAGTATGGTGAGTCACAAATAAGGAAGGGGACTCAGAGGAGTCCAAGATAATAAGGGGAATATTCTCTGGAAGTTCTGATGTAGTCAATGAGTACTTGTGAACAAACTTATTTGCAATAAATGAGTGTGTAGCACCAGAATCAATGAGAATACTGTAAAAAACATCGGAAAGAGAAGAAAAAACAAAAAAATTCAGAGAATTCTTGACACCAGTATTCAGAATGCACAATTGTGCTCTGGAAGGAAAACTGTGAAGACCATTGAACACAACATGGTCTTCACTCAGGCTTTTCCCTGGCTGGGAAATTGGCCTGACGGTTGCATAAGCTTGTTTTGAGGCCCTTTGATACAGGACTCAAGACTATGCTTCGCATCACAATAGGTACAAAGACCCTGTTTGATTTTCCTTTCTTTTTCAGAGTTCATGAGCTTGAAGTCCTTATTCAACAAAGAAGAATGGGGCTTGTCCGTCTTCTGAAAATTCTTCTTCTTATTATGACTTGAACTTGAAGCATTTTGATGATGATAAGTACTTGATCTTGGGGCTTCAGGTTTCTTCTCTTGATAGTGATTTATCTCCTTTTGCCTTTCATGGTACCTGGTATCAAGTTCGAGGGGAACGTCTATTAAGTCTTGAATAGAATCAATTCTTGAAGGATGGGAGGCCAATTGATCCAATATCCTGGATGGCAGTCCCTTCCTGAAAAGATGAATGGGAGCCCTCAATCCATTTTGCGGCCCTGCCAATGAGAAATGGGGTGGCATAAAGGACCTTATTTCTTTCTTGAGAGAAGTTTGCCGGATCATTATGAAAAATTAATTGGAATGACTGAAGGAAACGTCTACTTTGAAGGGCTGAGTCCCATCAAAGCATTCTGGTGCCTTCATAGATGGAGTCTTGAAGGCGGGTGGTCTTGATGATCTAGAAGAAGAAGCTTCTTGAAGATTGGCCATAATTTGAGTCATATGCTGCATAATGGCCAATAAAGATGGTTCATATTGATGAGAGACAGGCTGATCAGACTGGGCTAGAGTTGGTCCTCCAGTACTTTCGAATGCCCCCACAGGTGCAGGCCCACCTTCAGTACCATCAGACTCTTCCTCTTACATAGAATTCTCCTCCTCCCCATCATCATCTCCACCTTGAACCTTGAGACTGGTTCTTGAAAATACTGGAAAGCCACCAACCACTCCTGATAATGAAATTGATCTTCTTGGCCCTCTTCCTTCCTTCCTGGATGGTGCTTCTCCTTCCATGCAGGGTCCTCTATCCAAATGGGCCCTCAGTTGAGGAACTGCTGGAGTACCATCAAGAGGAACTCTTGGAGTTGAAGTAAGAGCAGCTTGAGCTCTGGCCTGAGATCTGGTTTGTCTTGAAGGAGGTGAATGTTTGACGGGTATGATTTCAGGAATAAAAAATTAAAATAAATGAATCAAATGAAAATTTTCTTGAAGTACACGATCAACAATCAAATCTTGAGGAAATCAATGAATAAATTAAAATCTTCAGGTATGTCAATCAACCAAAATCAAATGAGTCTTCAAGTCAAAATCAATATCACTGGAAATCTTGAAGTCAATAAAATCAATCAATCAAAATAAATAAAAATCAAATCTTACAGAGAAAATCAATCAGTCAAATGAATTCTTGAGTCAAAATCAATTTATGTCAATTCTTGATGTGAAATTCAGAAAAATCAATGAAAATCTTCAGGTCAGCCAATTTTCTTGAAGTCAATTTCAATTATATCAAATCAGTCAATCAAATCAATTATCAAGTGAATTCTTCATTAAAATCAAAATTCTTGAGGAATAAAATCAAATTGAATACTGATATGAAGAACATGTCTGAATAATCTGATGAATAATTTGAAAATCAAAATAATAGGACACTTGGATTAAGGATAAAAATGAGATTGATGATGATTTGAATTGAGATTGAAAAAGATAAACAAAAAATAAAATTGGGTCAGCTTTCAATTTTCAGAATGAAGAATGAATGAGAGAAAATTGAGAGGTGAAGAAGAATCATTGAATTCATAAGCGTTAAAGAGTCATAATTTTGATGAATGAATGAATGAAATTGATGAATAATGAATGAATAAAATGATGAAGAATGAATGAATAGAATGAAAGAAATTATGAGTTAATTAATATAATGTCACAGGGACTCTTATTGAAGCAAGAGGGCCTGGAACTCAGGAATCAAGAACCCACTTTGAGGGCTCCAAAAGATAAGAGGAATAATAAAGATTGATTTCTTTAGAGAAGAAGAAAGGGAAAGACAAGTATGCCAAAGATAAAAGAAAAGATAAGAAGCCAAAGGCCAAAGATAATAATGAATCCAAAGGCCAAGAAGCCAACCAAGTGAATTGTCAATTCACTGTTTCAACCTGCCAGAAAAGGGAATGGAATTAGTAAAGGATATGGCCACCAATATCCACTGACAGGCAAGGAAGAAAAGAGAAAAGGTGCTGAATGACTGACTTAAGATTTTCAGTATTAACTTTAATAAAGTAAAAGAAAATAAAGATAATAATAAATCCAATATATTAATTAGCTGGGGAAAAAGTCCCCAGGTGCTGAAAGGTGGCCAGTAGATGTGGAAAACTGAAAGACTGATCCTGGAAGGTGGATAACTGGCTGTATTGTCTGAATTGGGCCAATACAGTTCTGGCCATCTTGAAATTGAACTGTGTGATTGAATTCCCACAGCGGAAGATTTAATTGGCCCAATTGGGCCAAGGACATACAGGTTGATTGATTGATGCCTGTATGTACCAATTGAGTTGTCCAAGTAGTATTGAAATACTTGATGCCTTGAAAGCTGATTGAAAGACTGTATAAAATCTGTGAATGCCCTTGGAATAATCCTGAATGAAATTTCCAACCAAACTCCTGCAGGACCAGGTTATTGGGATCCTTGAATGGTCTTCTGATTGCTGCCATGGATTGCCAGACTGATGAGTTAAAGAATCCTCCTTCAAAGTGGGCATTGGATTTTGGGACCTTGATTTGGAATTGTGGAATTTGGTCCTGAAAATGTCAACATTGAATTGCTGAGCAAAAATGTTGCATAATGGTATATAATACCATATATGCAACACTCCTGCAACCTTGAGTACGGGGTGCATGGAGGAATGGAAAGAATTCCCCTTAAGTTGAGGGAATGGCTGGCTGAGCTGTTCTGGTGGCCTCTGATGGTTTCCAGAGGCCATGGCTGGAATAATGGTCCATGGTT
The DNA here is from genome assembly GCA_023105745.1 of Austropuccinia psidii. Classification (NCBI taxonomy): domain Eukaryota; kingdom Fungi; phylum Basidiomycota; class Pucciniomycetes; order Pucciniales; family Sphaerophragmiaceae; genus Austropuccinia; species Austropuccinia psidii. Next base: position 6,742,667 of record JALGQZ010000010.1, on the reverse strand, counting down.
GTCCATGGCCAAAAATGGGTCCTACGGATTCTATGGCCATTTTGGTTTCCAAAGTGTTTTTGGCCAAAATTGGGCCCAAGGGATTGATGGCCAAAATTGGCTCAGGTGAGTCCAATTGTGGTTTGGGACCCGCCTGGCCTTGAGGGCCAGATGGTTTCCCCTTTTGGCCACATTGGATTGGGCCAAAAGGGGCCTAATTGGCCTGCGGCCCATGGGCCATAGAAGCCATAGGGGGCCTAAATGGCCCAAATAGGCCATTTAGGCCAAAACCCCCCTAATGAAAGGGGGTGCCCCAAAACCAAAGGTGATGGCTAGGGGGCCTGGAGGACCCCCCACGCCCAAAATCAAAGATCAAGGCCTGGGGGTTGGTGATATGGAAATTGGCCAAGGAGGCCAATGATGGCAGGATATGGCCTGAGGCCATAAAAGATGATGGTGGCCAGAGATGGCCAACTGGCCATAGAGCACCAGGAGGGACCCATTGGCCATAAAAGATATGGTGTGGCCAATTGGCCCCAACTTGATTCCAGGTTAGAATGGCCGCAACACCCATGGAGGAGGGTCAATCTTTGTGGTTCTGACAGTATCTTAGAGTTCCATTTTGTATTAAAAATTCTTCATCTCATTATAAAAGAATGATAAATAACATCTTCCCCACAGGATTATCTCAAGGATGGCTCATTATTTATATTGATGATATAATTGTATGCTGAGACTGATGGTCTTTGCAACCTGAAATGTTTTAAAGAGTACTTGAGAAAGTTGCAAGAGTGAATATGAAAATTTCACTCAAGAAGTGCAACTTTGGCTTTGAAGGACTTAAATCTTTAAGAAATATTGTTTCTGGCTTAAGCTTGGGTATTGAAAAATATAAAGTAGCAGAAGTGGTACTTAAGCCAATACCACAGAATAAAAAAGATATGATGTCTTTTCTTGAATTTGCCAGTTATTACACAAAACACCTGAAAGACTTTTCAATTCTGGCCAAGTCACTGTATAGAATCTGTGATAAACAGAAAATTCTTGTGATGACATGGTAAAGAGTTATATCTTATGGGAAGATAAGTCAAGCTCTCACAGAAGCACCCTTAATCCTTATGCCAGACTGGAATATACCTTTAAAACTTTACATTGATGCAGATGGAGATGGATTAGGGGCAGCCCTACATCAAGTCCAAATGATGAATAAAAAGCCTACAGAAGGGCCAGTTTTTTATATCTCAAGGAAAATAAAAACAACCAAAGCCAGATATGGTGCAGGTCAAATTGGGCATTTATGTTTGGTATGAGAGCTTGAAAAATTACACTATTACATTTATGCAAGTTTTTTTGAGGTGATAACTGACTTTAATTCTGTGAAATCACTCTTTAACATGAAAGCACCCAACAGAAATATGTTGATATGGCAGATAACCATCCAAGAATATAATGGCAAAATGACTATAGCTCATAAGGCAGGAAATATTCATATGAAGGCTAATGGACTTAGTAGATGGGCATTAGACAATACTCCTTATAACACAGCTTATGTGCCTTTCAAAGCAGAAGCACAGGTTGAAATTGAAGGCATTAACATAACTGATATTGGAACATAATTATTTGAATATTTCAGAGAGTCTTTTTTCTGGAAAAAGACTTCAAAGACACATCTCAGGTCAATTTACTACATGAAGAAGGGAAAAATTCCTACTATGAAGGAAACTTTGACTTATTAGACAGCATAATTTACCACATAACCAAACATTCTTGTGTTATGATATTATGCAGTAGAGTACTTAAAATACCATTCTTCATATATTTAATGATATCCTCTATTCTGTACACCTTTCAGAAGACAAAAAACTTGAAAAAGTGAAAAAATGTGCATGGTGGCCATCTTGGAGAAAGGAAACCATTGAATACTTCCATACCTCTGAAAGAAGAGAAAAAGAAAGCAGGAGCACAGGCAAGAAATTTGAGCTTGTTTTCCTTATTCAAGAACCAAAATCTCTTTGGGAAATTGCTCACATGGATTGGGTCACAGAACTCCCTCCAAGTGGTTACAGCACTTATAATTCTTGTCTAGTCATTGTGGAAAAGTATAGAAAAACTCCCATCTTCTTACCACGTCATAACAATGACACTGCCTTGGATACAGATCTTCTTCTATGGAATAGAGTTATTTCTCATAAAGGGTTATTTAAGAATATTATAAGTGAAAGATACCCCAAATTCAAATCTGAAATTGGACCAATCTTCATGAATTGTTTGAAGCCAAGTTCTCATTTTCTACACAAAACCTCCCTCAAACTGATGGGCTAGCAGAAAGAATGAGTCAAACTTTAGAAGACATGATAAGGAGATTGTGTGACTATGGATTGGAATTCAAAGAATCAGATGTATTTAACTGTGACTGATGCACTCTAATTCCTGAGGTAGCATTGGCATATAAGACATCAGTTCATTCTTACACAGGTCAAAATCCTGCTATGTTACAAAAAGAATGGAATCCAAGGCTCCCAGAAGACACACTGAGGAAAGACTTAATTGTAATCCATCCTACATATTCCAGCTTCAAGATTATGCTTTCTAAGGTGAAAGGCCATGCAAAAAATGGATGAATGACACTTTTGACTATGAAAAACACATATGGGACAAGAGTAACAAAGTGCCAGACTTCAAAGTAGGGGACTTAGTTGTAGTTTCAACCTTGAATTTCCATAATATCAAAGACCCAAAGAAAATTAAAGGTTCTTATGTGGGACCTTTTATTATTGTTTCCTTAGAGGGAACCAATGCATTTCAAGTGGAATTTAGTGGTGAATTTGAAAATAAACACCCCACTTTCTTAGTCAGCTTGATAAAACATTATCAACAAGCTGATAAAGAATTGTTTCTTTTAAGGAACCAAACTCCTTTAACTTTACCACCAGTGGAACAGAGTGAAGGCAAAAAGATTCAAAAAGTCATTAAAGAAAGGAGACTTAGGGAAAAACATCAAAGGGGATATCTTGTCAGATATAAAAATCCAGTACATGTAGATGAATAGTTGGAAGAATCAGATCAACTCTTGAGAATATTTATACATTAAAGAAGGCCACAAACCTGAATATGTCAAAGAATATGCTTTAAATTAATTGATCTGAGTAATATAAAGAGGTCGGGCAGTGGACATTTAACCCCAATTGGGGCCTTCTTCTTCTGGATATCATTGACAAAATTGTAGTAAAATTGTATTTTTTTTGTGGGAGGGAATGTGAGCCTTGAGGTATACTTTACATACCCATATGGGCCACATTTAATATTAAAACAAATTCTGAACTATGCATAACCCATGAGTCATGCATATGCCCAAAATTCATCATTTTTTATTTCAGAAAAGATGAATAACTTTATATTAGTAACTGAATCCATGGATTTGAGGCCAGATTTGGATTCTACACAATCATTGAACTAGGGTAGCTCAATAGAGTAAATAAGCTTAAACTAACTCTATGAGGTTATATGTGGAAAATACTCCAATACCACATCATCAATACCACATATAAGATATGTGAAAATTTTTGTGTTTTGCAATTTCACACCAAAATAATGGGAATGTGAGAAATCCCATTTGACAAATACACTAAGATTAGTGTTATGCATGTCTTTAGCACTCAACATTATGGTATTCTTACATAAATGGTTGATACACCCATAGTGGATATAAGTCTTCAAGCCTTTATTTCAATTTTTGACATAAGAATAGCTAAGGGGGACAAAAGACATCAAAGAGAGCCAGGATACCCAACTTCTCAGGCCTCTGAGGAATTTATAGATCTAAAGCTTGGATCTATGGCTCATAATGGCCCAATTAGTATACTCAAACCCTTTCAGAACCTGGTTGCCAAGTTGAAATCTCCTTAAATCATAAGAAAACTGCAAATAAGCTGTTATTTTGACGGCACAAGGAGGTAAAGAGAAGCTTAGATTCCTATAAACATGTCAATTCTGCATTATATTCCATAGAAAAACCCTATAAGAGTAATTAAAATCCTTTTTGGACTAGTATCCATTCATTTACCTCATACCAACGTGCTATAATGTGTTGTTTGCAATTCTACATATTGTCACAACCATGGCAATTCACCTCCTTGGATCTCCATATGGCATATAAAGCCACAGTCCTTTTATGGCCAATTGGCCATATCCATCACCAGTGGTCAATATGGCCACGTCATCATCTTATGGACCATTCATGGCCATTTGACTTTTGGGGCCTCCATGGCCCTTCACCTCAATCCAGAATCCATAGTGGCAATTTATGCCCAATTGGGTATTTCTGGTCATTTCCCACAAAAACAGGGGAAATGGCCCAAATGGCTGTTTTGGCCGTTTGGGATCATAATGCGCATTTGTGCACTTTGAAAATTTGCGCATATTTGCGCACTTTGTGCATTTGCGCATTTTTGTGCATTTTGCGCAATTTTGCGCACTTTGACGCAAAGTGTCCAAAAGACACTTTCCCACCCTTTGGGCAAGTTTTTGGCTCAGAACCCCAAAGGACCTAGAAACACCTTTCCGAGCTCTGAAGCCATCACATCCATCTTTTTCCCCTCTGTCCTTCCATCTCAAGACCTTTGGACGTAATCTTCTTTCTAATGAACCAATATGCAATAAATGATGTTATATATCATTATTCATCATTTTTCAACAGCAATTCAATGGTGGCAATATCAAATGGTCATTTCAATATTCCAACATATCATCACATCATCAAGGAACCCAATCATTCAGAGGACTCATCAAGGCTCAAGAGCAAGTGTTTCAGTGTCAAGAACCAATCACACAATCAAGAGGTCATTGGACAAGTTCATTCACAGTATTCCTCCAAGGAAGTACAGTTCAACCATTCTCACGGGATTCAAGAGGCAGTTCATTCATTCATTCATTCATTTTTCAAGTGTCAAAGCTCCACTCAATCCATCTTGGCAACCACCTTCATTTCAATACAGTCTGAATCCATCAAGAACTGTATATCATTTTCAAGTATGGGGAATTCATTCAACCCATTTCAATTTCAATATTAGCCAGCTGTATCAATTCCCAAAACAATCAATACAGACTCAAGGATCAATACAGATCAGCTTTAAGCCTGAAGAACTCAAGCTCCCAAGCTTTCACATATACCAGCTACCCTTTCCACCCTGGGGGCTTTTCCCTCAGTTAATTAATATCTTTTGATTTTATTTTATCTTTATTTATCTTATCATTTTTGTTAAGTGAATACTGATATTATCAATTCAGTCATTTAGCACCTTCTCTCTTTTCTTTCTTTTCCTGTCAATGGATATTTGGTGGTCATATCCTTACTAATTCAATTTCTCATTTTGGAAGGTTGAAACAGTGATTAAGGACTTGCTTGGTTGGCTCTTTGGCCATTTGGCTTCTCTTTCCTCTTATTGGATCTCATCTTGTACCTGCATATTTCTTAGAGGAATTCAATTCTTGATTTTATTTTCTTTATTATTTTGGAGTCCTCAAAGTTAGTTCCCTGATTGCTGAGTGCCAGGCCACTCTTGTTATCTGTCCAAGAGCCCCTGTGACACATATAAATGAGGTAAAAACTTCAAAAATTCATTAAAAATACTGTTCTGAGTGAATCTTTCTGAAACTTTAAGGAAGAATTAAGAATGGTATGAGTCATAGATAAACCAAAAGAGTTATCCTTTCATGAGTAAAATTAAAGCTTTTACTCACAGTCCATTTTTGATGATTCCATGTGAAATACTGAATCATCAAACATATATAGAAAATGAAACCTGTGATGACATTTCCAATAAGATTGATGACTTTGAGAAATTAATGTTTAATTTGAAATAAAAGAAGATTTACAATTGTTACTCCTTTTATCCTTAACCATAAATGGGTTGGTAGTCACATAAAAACCTTAAATTAAGTAATTATCATACACTTGCATGACAACAGATGATGCTATCATTAATCCAGAAATGTTTTTTTTTCTCACTCACAGGTGTTTCATTTTGCTTCATGGAATTCTTGTAAGGTTGGACTATGAAACAATAAGTAAATATTACTAATATTGTACTTATTGTACTCTTAATTTCCTTTTAAAATTTAAAGAATAAGATAAAAATAAAAATAAAAAAATAAATATCTATTCTAATTATTGCATGAAAATATATATATTATTAAATAAACATGATAATGTAATTTATATTATAATGAATAATATAATAAAGAAATATGTTAATATTTGATGATTGATATCTTTAAAAGCATTTTATTATTTTTATAAACAAATAATAAAGGGGTGAGAATTTTCTTTCAGTAATAAAACAATTAATAACAATGATATTACTAATATTAAGGTTATATATCAATATAAATACTATTCATAGTAATGAAAGAATTATTAAAAAGTAATAATATAGAGAAATTATCATGATAAGAGAGAATAACCTATTTTGAACACTTAAAATAATAATTTTGAAAAGTTTTTATGGCAAATAATTTATATACAACTTATTTAAATTGTATTTAAAAATAAAAAAATATATTACAAATAATCCCAAATTTGACATGGAAATGAGCTTTTTAAGAGAAATATAACAAAAACAATTGAACAATTGGAGCAATCATGTCAATATTGATGATTAGAATAAATTGTACCTTTGGTGTATGATAATATAAAATATTTATATATATATAATAAATATTTTACCTTTTAATTGTATGTTTTCTTTTTTTTGATGTGTCTGAGGGGGAAATAGAGTAAAAAGAGCTCATTTTATAGTAAATTCCTCCCTCATAAAGTCCAACAGGTTTCTAGTAGATGTTTACTGATGGTATCTACTGGAAAAGATCAGCAATTTAAGGTTTAGTGATTATTACATCATAATTAAAACATCTTATCTCATAATTACACCATTATTGCAAGTTATCACTATAACCTGAAGTTTGATGATGTCATAGGCTTGGAAGAAGGCTAGACTTTGTGTATTTCATTAGTTATAATCATTAAAAACTTAGTCTTCACAAGTCTTATCACTTATATGTCTGTTAAGCTTAATTTAAGATTACAGTGAGTGATCATAAATGATCAATTTCAAACTTAAGATTTGATTATCAATAACTTTGAGCTTTTACAAGTTGAAGAAATTCAGAGAGTGAACTCTCATAGCTTGGGATGTAATTTTTAAACTTCCAAGAGAGTTTCATTAGATCATCAAAACTCTATTTTTTGATGATTTTTGTTGTTACTCATCTTTTGTGTTGAAATTGAATATTTTAAACTTCAACCCATGATTTCAGGGGGTTACACCTTCAGTATTATGATTTGAAATACAACATTATACACTTATTAACCATTATAAGCTTAATCTCCACTTTATTTTAAGTTTGGACTACTTTTAGATCAAAATGGTCACCAGCTCTAGTGATTTTGTTCAATAAAGCTCTTACAAGTTATGACCTTGTTTATAGCTTCTCAAATAAAGTTCATATCTTCATTCTTACAGTAATTAAGTGGTAAACTTATTTTTTGCATAACTCTCTATCATGTATAGTTTAAGCGATATGAGCTAAAAACCATCAATATATGCACTGATCATAAAATTGCATATATTCTGGTTATTTCCTTGAGTATTGAATTTCAAAATATGGCATAAAACCTTTATATGTGTAGTGTCTCATGGGGAATCCAATGGTAAAATTAGCTTTTAATGTTGTTTCATTGGTTTCTGAGTTAAATAAGATTTTATGTCTTTTTTATGGTATTCTTACTTATTATTCACTAATTATTGACTTTACAGATATTTCATAAAGAGGATATATGTGTATGTTGCCATGAAGTGTCTAATTGTGTAATTCATTTCACATGTGTACTAATTAGACTCTAAGTTAATTCAAAGCTTATTCCTATTCATGGCATTTTCACTGGTTTTAAGATAATTTTTTGAAAGTTTTCTTGTGACCTTTTTGGATATGTGGTCATATCTCAAAGGCTCACATTCCTTACAACCAAAAAAGATTGAACCACAATCTAATATAGTTAGTTAGGGTATAATCCACTGCCCTACCTCTTCAATAGACTTTGTTAGTCTTGAAGCTGAATAATGCCCAATTTTCTGTTCTTTAGGTCTTCTTTCATGTCTGAAACTTCTTAGTAATTTATCAGAATTAGTTATATCTTTCTAAAGTACCATTCATTTTCTTGAGCTGTGTTTCTATACCTCACAAGGTATTCCCTTTCTTTTTTGTTTCTTTTCCTTGTTTCTTTTCTTCTCCCTACTCTAAAAGGGGGGTTATCAGACTTACAGGGAAAGCTGGGTGTTTGTTCATTAATCCACCTGTGAGTTGTAGTTGGACAGCATTAGGTCCATGTAGTCCTTTTATCATAAATGGTCCTGCAAGGAATCTTTCAATTTATTTGGGCCTTTTATATCATTGAAATTGAGTATTTACACCAAAGCCAAGTCTACTGGTTTGAATTTAGATGGTTTATGACTTTTATCCCATCTTTCTTTTGCATATTTTAAAGAATCTTGCATACATCTTTTCAATGATGTCTTGCTTTGGAAAGCATTATTTTAAAACTAATTTCTGTTGGGTGTATGCCTTATCAGTCCTTTTCAAGGGTGTCATAAGCAAGTCTTGGATTTCAACCTTTTTTTTGAATTGCTGGTGTTTTTCCAGTTTAAAAATGGATTGATGTTTTATATGCCAGGTCAAGATCTGGTATTAGGGTACACCAATAATGGGTAAAGCCATCAGAATATTTGAATTCTAGTCCATAAGCATAGAATATTCTGATCATTTCTTCTAAGGTTTTTATAATTTTTTCTGCTATACCATCAGTTTGGAGGTCATAAGTTGTTGAGAATGATAATATTGTTCCAAAAAGTTATGGAGGTTTGTCCATAATGCTGAAGTGAATTTTGGGTCTCTATCACTTATAATATTTTGGAATAATCCTGTGTGGATAATAATCTTAGCCCATATTATTATGGCAGTGTCCATAGCTGTGTCATCTTTGGTACATGGTAAGAACATTGGAGTTATGCCGTACCTTTCACCTAAAATAGGCATTCATTATAGCTTGTGTCTCCTCTTGGAGGTAAGGCTGTTACCCAATACATGTGAGCCATTTCCCAAGGGGATTTTGGTTCCTGGATTTGGATCATCATTCCAAATTTCTTTCCTATGGCTCTGTTTGCTTTTGGCAATCTTTCACAGGTTTGGCAATATTCTGCAACATCTTTCTACCTATTTGGCCACCAAGAACAGGTTTCTACCCTCTCTAGTGTTCTGTCTTGTGAGAAATGCCCAGCTGCACCACTATCATGAAATTTGAGTAGTGCAATGTTTATCAGAGTTCAGTCTGTTAAATCCATAACACATGTATCTTTAGTTCTATGATAGAGGATTCCATTAACAAGGTGAAATCTTCCTTAATCATATACTTTTTTCCATATTTCATCTATTTTTTATGAAATCAATGGGTCTTTACAGTCTTGAATTAGAATTTGGCATAAGCTGTGACAGTTTTTGTTCATTTTATAGCTTTCTTTAACTTGGTTAAAGAATTCTTTGCCAATATCTGTGACACATATTCCTTCTATGTGGTGTTCTTCCTGTGGTACCCATGCTGGATTTTCAGGTGTATTTTCCAGAGCCCATCTACTAAAACCATCTGCATTTTTATGAATATTGATAGATTTATGCACTTTATTCATATTTCCTTTAACTTCTGGGATAGCAATTTGCCATATTAGCATATGTGTCACAATGCTGTCAGCCAGACCTCAGCAAAGGGAACTCTTTCCAAAAAGGCTATTAAACCGGTTGAAAGACCAATTGATACTGGCAAGTTGTAGATCACATTCCACCATGTGACAGTACCCCCGGGTTTAGAGCACTGCGTCCCAAAGTTCATGTAACTGATGGTATTACACATGTGACCCTCATGGAGTTACATTACTCACAACAGGAGCCTACAAGGAACCCTTGTATGCCAATGGAGCAGAAAAACCAGTGATTTCTGGTTGTTTTTTTGAGACCCCTCCTTGTCTCTAACAGGAATCAAACCCATGACGTTGGTAACCGGTTTATTGTCACAATGCTGTCTGCCAGACTTCAGCAAAGGGAACCCTTGCTGAAAAGGCTATTAAACCAGTTGAAAGACCAATTAATACTGGCAAGTTGTATATCACATTCCACCATGTGAAAATATGTCTATTTGGAGTTTTCATGCTTAATAAAGATTTTACAGCATTGCAATCTGTATGTGCATCAAACACTGTTCCATGCAAATAATAGTTAAATTTTTCTAAAGCCCACACTAAGTGAAGGAATTCCATTTGGCTTGCTCCATATCTTGCCTCTGTTGGCTTTATTTGCCTTAAAATGAAGCCAATTGGTCCTCCAACAGGTTTATCATTGATTATTTTTGTCTGGTGTAGTGCAGCACGCAGGCCTTCTATATAAGCATCAATTTATAGCTTAAAGGGTAGTTTCCAATATGGAATTAGAAGAAATGGGGCATTTGTTAAGGAATTTTCTAAATCCTTATAGGACTTGACCCTTTCTTCAATCATCTTTTAGACTGTCTGTTGGTCACAGAGTTTATACAAGGATTTGGAAATTTTTGCAAAGTATTTTATATGTTGTCTGTAGTAGCTACAAAATCCTAGAAATGATTGCATTGTTTTTTTGGTTTGGTGCATTTACTTTAGTAGTACTGCTACTACTTTCTTTTTATCTATGCCCAGACCAAATCCAGATACAACATATCCTAGTGCTTTTAGTTCACTATATGCAAAATTACACTTCTTCAAGCAAAATCTCATATTTACTTTCACTATCTTCTGTATTACCCTTTTTGGTCTTGTCAGGTTACTTTCCCAAGTTTCTGAGCAAACTATGATATCATCAATAGAAATAATCAACCATCCTTCTGACAATTCTTCAGGAAATATGATATTCATCATCCTTTTATAATGCAAAGGTGCATTTTTCATACCAAATGGTATTCATGAGTATTTAAAAATTCCACAGTGGACTATTCTACTTTGTAGTCTTTTGGCATTGTCTATTAAGATATTTTGATGAAAGATATTTAGAGCATCCATGGCTGTGATGAACTTAGCCTGTGACAATTGTATCAATGTCTCATGGATTTTTGGTATTGGATATCCATTAGGGATTATATAAGTGCTTAGAGCTCTAAAGTCTCCTACCATCCTTGATTTTCCATTATTCCAAGTCATAATGACAAGTGTAGTAACTTCTACATGTTCATCATGTCCTACTTTCCTTGATACTACAAGGTCTATTGATTCTTCAATGTGTACCTCTAAAGCTTCTCTAGCTCTTGTGCTAGCTGGTCGAGCTGGTATTCTGAATGAGGGTGGATAAGGGTTTTCCACATTAAGAATAATTTCTACCTCATGTCCAATTATTGCACCTAGGGGTTCTTTGTCAGTTGCAAAGGCATTTTTATATTTAAATAAGAGGTCAATAAATTTTTCTTTTCCTTTTTCTGTTAATTCTTGATTGAATTCTGCCTCTTGAAGTTGTTTACAGTGAAAAACTCTTTTTCTGGGCCTTTTGCTTCATTCTTAATAACTGTAATTTGTCTTTTGTTATTCAAGAAGCCAAAGTTTTGTCTCTGTTGTCTTCTATGGTAAAATATCTATCTTTTTGATTAGAGATATCTATGACATAAATTGACAAGTAATGATTTCCAATTATGAAATGGTTACTAGTACAGTTGTCCATTACCATGAACTCTACTTTCCCTCTGACACATTGTGAAGGTTGAGGAAAAAAGAGTGTTAAGTCAATTATTCCAAGGGACTTCATGCTTTCACTTGCACTACTAAATTTGAGGCCTTGTATTGGTATAAGTTTTTCATCCCAATCTTGTACAATTGTTTTCAATTAACTTTTACCAACACAGTTACAATATGCTCCTGTATCTAAGTTCACTTTTCCCTCTTGGTTTTCAACCATGACAATGCTTCTACATGATTTTCCAGCTTTATATTTCATTCCTTTTTTTGAACCTTTGATATATGATCACATACCAAAAAGGTCACAAGAAACATTTAAAATAATTATACATTAAAAATAATTATCTTAAAGCTACAAAATTGCCATAAATAGGCATACACACATACCTTTTTTATGGCATATCTGTAAAGTCAATATTTAATGAGTTCTAACTAATAATACCTTATAAAAAACATAAATCATAAATTATTTCAAATAACAATGAAGAAAAATCTGAAATAAATAGTACCATTGGATTCTCCATAAATTTCCACACATAAAATAATTAAGAAGATAAACTCCAAAGTCAATACTTAAGGAATTAAGCTGAATATATGCACTTTTTTGGTCAACACATATATTGAAGGATTTTAGCCAATATCTTTTGAAATATGCATGATAGAGTGATGAACCAAAAATAAAGTCATCATGTAATTACTTTGGAAATACAGAAATGAACTTTATTTTACAAGCTATAGCCAAGGTTAAAACCTGTAAGAGATTATTGATTAACATCAATAGAGCTGTTGACCACTTTGTTTTGAAAGTGGTCCAAACTTAAAAAAAAGTAGACATTTGGATTCTACCAGTTCATTATTGAAGAATTATTTATTTCTTATTATAATATTCAAGGTATAACTCCTTGAAATCATGGTTTGAAGTTTAAAATATTAAATTTCAACAGAAAACATGAGTTACAAGGAAAATCATCAAAAATAGAGTTTTAATGATGTAATTAAATGCTCTCGGAAGCATAATAATGTTATTCCAAGCTGTTAGAATTCACTCTCTGAATTGCTGTAGCGTTTAAAACTTTAAAGTTATTAACAATCATAGTTTGAGCTTAATTTGATCATTTATCATCACTCACTGTAACTTTAAATTAAGTTTAACAGTCATATGAGTGATATAATTGGTGAATAATATTACTTTATGATTTAAAATAACAAAATCCACAAATTTTGGGGTTCTTCCAAGCCTTGATGTCATCAAACCTAGAGTTATAGTGATAACACTAAGTACTGGCGTAATAATGGGATAATATGGTTTGATCATGATGTAACCATCACCAAACCTTAAAATATTGATTTATTCCAGTAGATATGATCAGTGCACATTTACTAGAAGCCTGTTGGACTCTAGGAGGAAGGATTTTAATTTAAATAGAGCTCTTTTTACTCTGTTTTCCCCTCAGATGCTTACAAAACATTAAATCATTAAGTAAAAAGGTAATTTCTTTATTCTTTATATATAAAGCTTTTATATTATTAAAGAACAAGAATAATCTCATAATAATCTTCATCTTTGACATGATTATTTAATTGTGTTGTTTAAATTTCTGTTAAAAACCTCAATTCCACATAAAAGCAAGAAAATTTGGAATTTCCCTTAAATTTTATTGTAACTACAATTTAAATAAGTTGTATTTACATTTCTAGGCGTAAAATTATTCAAAACTATTATATTAAGCATTAAAAGTAGGTTATTTTTCTTATTATCATAATTTATCTCTATTGATACTTTTAATAATTCTATAATTGATATAAATAGTATTTATATGAATTTATAACTTTAATATTGGTAATATTATTGTTATTAATTGCTTTTCATTAATAAAAAACAATTTTTTACGCCTTTATTATTTGTTGGTAACAATAATAAAGTTCTCTTAAATATATTAATTATCTAATATTTATATATTTATTTTATATATATTATTTTCTTATAATATAAATGATATTATTATATTTATTTAATAATAGAATTATTTTGCGCCATAATTATGATAACTCTTTATTATTTTAATTATTTTTATTTTATTTATTTCATTTATAAGGACATTGATAGTACAATAAGTAAAATATTAGTAATTTTTACTTATTGTTTCATAGTCAAACCTTACATTTGGGGGCCTGGCTGTGATATTTACTCTAAAAGACCTTTAAAAGGATTCTAATTTGGCTTATGCAATAATAAATTGTAATCATAATCATAAAATTATATAATAATTTTATATTTATTGATTTTAAATACTATTGAGGCATTTGGAAAGCAATTGTACTGTCTTACATGTGGTTTTTCACATCCTTAGACTTGCAAGAACTTTCTTTGAGTGACTCTAGTAATTAAAAAAGATGTTTTATCAATGAAAAAGAGTTTTATGTTATAAACTAATTTTATAAAAGAATCATATTCATTTTTTAATTTATTTTTTAAAAAGAAAAATATAAAAAACAAAAAAAAATTATAAATAAAAACCAATAAAAAAAAAGTTATATTTTTTATTCATTTTAATTTTATTTCTTTATTTATTTTCATCTTTTAAGATATAAAAGCAATTTTTTTAAGTGGAAAATTGGCATGTCTTACCAAAAATAACACTTTTTATATAAAAGACTTATATTTATTTGTCTTTTTTAGTTTTTGAAGACAATCCAACAGAGGACAACCCAACTGCTGTTGAAAGATTGGTGGAAGAAACTTGTCAAAGTTCTCCAACACCAATAATCACTAAGAAAAAGAAAGCCAAGAGATTAGACTTTCCAGGACCCAGTATTCAGGACTTTGAAGGTGAGTACCTCATTTATAAGTTTCCAAAAGAAGAATTCCTGTTATGAACTCCTCTTATTTCTTATTTTTCTTAAAATATGACTACTAGAAGAGGATCCCAATACTCCATCCAATCAGATGGAGCTAGACTTAGAGGAAGAATTGATTCCTCATGAGGGAAAAGGAAGGGCAATATCCCCAGTGGAACAGAATCCAAATGAGGAAGTGCCTTATCCCAAAAGCAAGTCCAAGAAATGCCCATGATATCTGAACCAGAATTGGAACTAAGTATGAGTGACTCAAACAGGTACAAATCACATTCAGAGGGCTCAAATAGACATTTACATGAGACAGTACAAACAGTACTACACAGTGTAAAAGCACAAGGATTGGGAAATGTTGCCCCAAATACACCAAGGAGTGATGAACTCCCGGCACCTTGTGAAAAAGTTCCTCAAAGAGGAGGAAATAGTGAGATACTCCAATGGATGGAATCGACTAACATCCAAACCTCAAATCAAAAAGATCAAGGAGTACCATGCCAAAAAGAAGGAGGCAACCAAGGAAGCAGCCCCAGTAGCTTCTACCAGCAAGCTCCAAGCCAACCCACTTCCACAAGAAGGGAAGAAGAAAAAGAAAAAGAATTGGAGAAAACTATATTCCCCAAGCTACAGGATTCCAAAAATCAAAAAGGATGCCATGGACAATGTATTAAGCATGGACAGAACCTTGATGGAATTCAAAGACAAAGAGGAGCGAAGAATGAGATACACCCATTTCCCAAAGAAATAACCTTGTCTCCTGATGTTTGAAATACTATAACAAAGCTTACGAATAGTATTTCACCTCATAAAGACATTAAAAATAGTTTATTATCTTTCCAAGAAATAAATAATAGCTTATCATGTTTAGAAAAACTTGTTCTAAAAAATAAGAAAGAAATTTATAACAGAAAATTTATGATTGAAAATAATAAACCAAAAGTAACAATTGATAATACTCAGAGATTAATACAAGGACAACAAAGAGTTGTAGAAATACATAAGTGATATCAAAGAAAAAACTTTGACAATCAATTATGAAGTGCGTATTGATAATCTTACAGAAAAATTGAACAAATTAAGTATTTATGTAGAAACATTTGAAGAAAAGACTTCATCACACCAGAAATTCCTTTTGGACCATGTGGAAAAAAGTGATGAAGCAAGAATGCATCTGAAAGATGACATTCAAAGTGAAATAAGGCTTATCACTGATAAAATGGATAAAATTAATGAGGCTAACTAAAATATGCCAAAGGTATCAACACCATTTTCTCACATAAGAAGCCCTGTTAAACCAAAAGAGGAATTAACAAATCGATTCATAACAGACTTAAGTCCCCGAGACAATAACCAAGTCTTAACGAAGGAAGAACCTCAATTAAAAGAATTGCCAACATTCACAGGAGAAGGTGAATATGACCACATGTCATTTATCAAAACAATTGACATGCTACAAGAAGATTATGCCATACCAGATTAATTATTCACTGAAATATTACATTAATTGTTTGAAAAATCTGCAAAAAGATGGTATTATGGCATAAGGGAAACAAATGGAAAAAATACCTGGTGTTGGTGGAAAGAAGAAATAATCACCAAGTGGGCTAATTATGCCTGGAGGTACAAGATAGAAAATGCATTTGAAAATTATTTCTTTGACCCAAACAAAGACAAACCTTTAACTTGGTTTTTAAAAAAAGTTGAAAGATTTAATGCATTGTACCCAGAAATTTAACAAAAAAGGTGCATATGAAAATACTTAAGAAATGTGGTGGATAGCTAGAAAATGCCCTAAGAAGCCGTTGTATAGAAACATGATCCACAGAAGACTCTATCAATGCACTAGAAGACATAGTGACAAGAAAAGAAATTGGCAGAACTTGGAAGAAATTGGACATTGAAAGTCCCAAGAAACCATTTATCAAAAAAGATAAATCAGAAGAAGCTTTCAAGCCCAGTACATCCAACAACAATGAACCAAAAAAATGGCATAAATGTGGAAGTATTGGACATTGAGCCAATGATTGCCTCAAAAAGGCAAAGATTAATGAAATTGTGGAAACAGAAAACCACAATGACAAAGAGGATAAATCTGACTCTGAAAAAGAAACAGAAGAGTCAGAAAGTGATGAAAGTGATGAAATCAATATAATAAATGCACAAATTAATAATATGGATATAATTTATGAATTAATAGGTGTTAACTCAAACTTACCACAAGTTGGAACATCTGACACAAACCTGACAAATATACAAGATGCCAAAATGTACAGAACCAAACCTTAAAAAGGAATGGGATATACAGCTGGAAAATCAAGTATAAGTATTGTTATGGTTGAAAACCAAGAAGGAAAAGTAAACTTGGATACATGAGCATATTGCACTTGTGTTGGTAAAAGTTATTTAAAAGCCATTGTCCCAGACTGGAAAGGAAAACTTATGCCAATAAAAGGTATCAAATTTAGTAGTGCAAGTGAGAGCATGAAGCCCCTTGGAATAATTGATTTAACACTAATTTTTGCTCACCCCTCACAATGTTTCATAATTAAAGTGGATTTTGTAGTAATGGACAACTGTACTAGTAATCACTTCATACTTGGAAATGACTACTTATCAATTTATGGTATAGATATATCTAACCAAAAAGATAGATATTTTACCATACGAGACAACAAAAGACAAAATTTTGGCTTCTTGAATAACAAAAAACAAATCACAGTTATTAAGAATGAAGAGAAAATTCCAGAAAAGGAACTTTTTATATCTGAACAACTCAAAGAGGAAGAATTCAATCAAGAATTAACAATAAAAATGAAACAAAAATTCATTTACCTCTTATTTAAGTACAAAAATGCCTTTTCAACTAACAAAAAACCACTAGGTTCCATAATTGGGCATGAATTGGATATAATTCTTAATGTGGAAAAGCCTTACCCACCTTTACTAAGGAGACCTGCTTACCCAGATAGTCCAAGGGCTAGAGAAGCCTTGGAGGTACACATTAAAGAATTAATGGACCTTGGAGTATTAAGAAAGGTAGGACATAATGAACAGGTAGAGGTCACTACACCTGTCTATATAACTTGGCATAATGGAAAATCACCTTCAGAGCCCTGAACACCTATACCATTCAAGACAGATATCCAATACGCAGAATCCATGAGACATTGACACAATTGTCACAAGGTAAGTTCATTGCAGCCATGGATGCCTTAAAGGGTTTTCATCAAAATGTGTTAACAGACAATGCCAAGATACTACTGAGGATCAAAGTCCACTGTGGCATTTTTGAATACTTGAGAATGCCATTTGGTATAAAAAATGCACCTTCCCATTATCAAAGGATGATGAACACCATGTTTCCTGAAGAATTATCAGAAGGATGGTGAATTATCTATATTGATGATATAATAGGTTGCTCAGAAACTTGGGAAAATCACCTTACAAGACTAGGAAGGGTACTACAAAAAATAGTGCAAGTGAATATGAAAATTTCCTTGAAAAAGTATCATTTTGCATACAGTGAACTAGAGGCACTAGCGCATGTTTTATCTGGACTTAGTCTAGGCATAGAAAACAATAAAGTAGCAGCAGTACTACTTAAGCCAATGCCTCAAACCACAAAAGAAATTCAATCATTTCTAGGATTTGCTGGTTACTATAGACAGCATATAAAGGAATTTGCAAAAATTGCTAACTCCTTGTGTTAAGAATGAAAAATTCCTTCCCAAATGGCCCATTTGTTCTAATGCCAGATTGGAAACTACCATTCAAACTTTACAGTGATTCTTGTGGAGAGGGACTAGGTGCTGCACTACACCAGACACAAATTATCAATTATAAACCAGTGGAAGGACCAATTTGTTTTATTTCAAGACAGATAAAGCCAACAGAAGCAAGATATGAAGCAAGCCAAATGAAATGCCTCTGGTTTGTGTGGGTTTTAGAAAAATTACATTACTACTTGGATGGAACAGTATTTCATGTGATTAAAGACTGTAATGCTGTAGAATCTCTATTAAATATGAAAACTCCAAATAGACATATGCTGAGATGGCAAATTGCTATACAAGAACATAGAGGAAATATGAATATAGTTCATAAATCTGGTAATATTCATAAAAATGGAGATGGTCTCAGCAGATTAGCTTTAGCAAATACCCCTGACACTCCAGCATGGGTACCACAGGAACAGCACCATATAGAAGGAATATATGTTACAGACATTGGCACAGAATTCTTTAACCAAGTCAAAGAAAGCTATACAATAGACAAGAATTGACATATCTTAAGCCAGCTTCTAATGAAAGACTGCCAAGATCCATCACTTTCATCAAAATTAGATGAAACATGGAAAAAGGCATATGATGAAGGAAGATTCCACCTCCTTGATTGAATCCTCTACCATAGAACAAAACACACATGTGTTATGGCCTTAACAGATAGAACCCTGATAAACAATATTTTACATGAGTGTCATGATAGTGTTGCAGCTGGACTTATTTCAGAAGACAGAACACTACAAAGAGTGAAGACCTGCTCTTGGTGGCCAAATTGGAAGAAAGATGTTGCATAATACTGCCAAACCTGTGACAGATGCAAAAAAGCCAACAGAGCCACAGGAACGAAATTTGGAATGATGATCCAAATCCAGGAACCAAAATCCCCTTGTGAAATAGTTCATATGGATTGGGTAACAGCATTACCCCCAGGAGGAGACAGAAGCTATAATGCATGCCTAGTATTAGTTGACAGATATAGCAAAACTCCCATGTTCCTACCATGCTTAAAAGATGATACAGCTATGGACACAGCCATAATGATATGGAATAAGGTCATTAGCCATACAGGCTTCTTCCAGAATATTATAAGTGATAGAGACCCAAAGTTTGCTTCAGCATTATGGACAAATCTCCATAACTTGTTTGGGACAAAATTATCATTCTCAACAGCTTACCATCCTCAAACTGATGGTTTAGCAGAAAGAATGATACAGACCTTGGAGGAAATTATCAGAAGGTTCTGTGTTTATGGGCTAGAATTCAAAGATTCTGATGGTTTTAACCATCATTGGTGTACACTAATACCAGCTCTTTAACTGGCATACAAAACATCAATCAATTATTATACTGGAAAAACACCAGCAATGCTAGAAAAAGGTTGGAATCCAAGACATCCTTACGATACCCTCAAAAAGGACTTAGTGGATATACATCCAACAGCAAGCAGCTTTAAGATAATTACCGACAAAGCAAGACACCATGCAAAAAGATATATGCAGGACTCTTTCAAATATGCAAAAGAAAGAGGGGATAAAAGTCATAAACCACCTGACTTCAAAATAGGAGACTTGGTCCTAGTATCAACCCTTAATTTCAATAACATGAAAGGTCCAAAGAAATGGAAAGATTCCTTTGCAGGACCATTTATGATAAATGCACTTCATGGACCCAATCCTGCGCAATTTGAACTCACAGGTGAATCAATGAACAAACACCCAACTTTCCCTGTAAGTCTAATAAAACCTTACGGCTCAAGTGAAAAGGAGTTATTTCCACTAAGAAATAAAACCCCACTTGAAATTCCCCCCTTGGAAGAAGGACAAGAAAAGAAAATTGTAAAGGTCCTTAAAGAAAGAAGGACAAGAAACAAAAAAACAATTTTTTTTGGTGGTAGGGAATGTGAACCTTTGAGATATGACCACATACCCAAAAAGGTCACAAGGAACATTTAAAATAATTATACATTAAAAATAATTGTCTTAAAACTACAAAATTGCCATAAATAGGCATAAAGATTGGTTTAACTTAAAAACCAATGAATAAACATGTGAAATGAAGTATACCACTGGATTCCCCATGGTAAAATACACATATACCATTTTAATGGAATCTCTATAAAGTCAATATTTAATGAGTTATAAGTAATAATACCTTATAAAAAACATAAGTCGTTAATTATTTCAAATACCAATGAAGCAACATGTGAAATAAATGGTACCATTGGATTCTCCATAAAGGCCCACACATAAAACAATTAAGAAGCTAATCTCCAAAGTCAATACTCAAGGAGTTAAGCTGAATATATGCACTTTTTTGGTCAAAGCATATATTCAAGGATTTTAGCTAATATCTTTTGAAATATGCATGATAGAGTGATGAACCAAAAATAAAGCCATCACGTAACTGCTGCAGGAACACAATAATGTACTTTATTTCACAAGCTATAAACAAGGTCAAAAACTGTAAGAGATTATTGATTAAAATCAATAGAGCTGTTGACGACTTTGTTGTGAATTTGGTCAAAACTTAAAAAGAAGGAGTTTAATATAAATAGAGCTTCTTTTACTCTGTTTTCCCCTCAGAAGCTTAAAAAACATTAAATCATTAAATAAAAAGGTAATTTCCTTATTCTTTATATATAAAACTTTTATATTATTAAAGAACAAAGATAATCTTATAATGATCTTCATCTTTGACATGATTATTGCAATTATTTAATTGTTTTGTTTAAATTTCTCTTAAGAAACTTCAATTCCACATAAAAGCAAGAAAATTTGGAATTTCTCTTAAATTTTATTGTAACTACAACTTAAATAAGTTGTATTTAAATTTCTAGGAATAAAGCTATTCAAAATTATTATATGAAGCATTAAAAGTAGGTTATTTC
This sequence comes from Austropuccinia psidii, assembly GCA_023105745.1. Classification (NCBI taxonomy): domain Eukaryota; kingdom Fungi; phylum Basidiomycota; class Pucciniomycetes; order Pucciniales; family Sphaerophragmiaceae; genus Austropuccinia; species Austropuccinia psidii. The sequence continues at coordinate 6,721,371 of JALGQZ010000010.1, read as the reverse complement.
TGTCATTATGATAATTTTTCTCCATTATTACTTTTAATAATTCTATAATTGATGTAAATAGTATTTATATTAATTTATAAATTTAATATTGGTAATATTATTGTTATTAATTAATTTTTATTAATAAAAAAATTTTTTTATGCCTCTATTATTTGTTTTTAACAATAATGAAGTGCTTTTAAATATATTAATTATCTTATATTAATATATCTATTATATATATATTATTTTTTAAAATATAAATTATATTATTATATTTGCTTAATAATATAATTATTTTACGCCATAATTCCAATAATTCTATATTATGATAATTATTTTTATCTTATTTATTTCATTTATAAGGACATTCATAGTACAATAAGTAAAATCTTAGTAATTTTTACTTATTGTTTCATAGTCAAACACTACCCTTTTGCTGGTTTGGTTCTATAAAATTTAGCATCTTTCAGGTTTTTCAGGCTTGTTTTAGATGTTCCAACTTGGGTTAAACTTGAATTAACATCCAGTACTTCATATATTAAATCAATATTATGAATTTGTGCATTAGTTATTAATTTCATCACTTTCAGAAGTTTCTGATTCTTCATTGTCTTTTTTGCAATCAGATTCTTATTCTTTGTAATTGTAGGCTTCTGTTTCCACCATTTCATTTATTTTTGCTTTTTTGAGGCAATTATTGGGTAAGTGTCCAATACCTCCACATTTGTGGCACTTCCTTTGCTCATTAGTTTTTGATGTCTTGGGCATAAAAGGTTCTCTTGGTTTTTCTTGCATGATTAGTTGTTTATTTGAGCTTGTGATTTTCAATTCCCTCCAAGGTCTGCCAATCTTTGTCCTTGTCACTATGTCTTCTAGTGCATTGATATACTATTCTTTGCAGCATGGTTCTATGCACCTGCTTCTCAGGGCATGTTCCAATTATCCTCAACATTTCTTAAGTATTTTCATGTGCACCATTTTTTGTGACATTTCTGGGTACAGTGCATTTAATCTCTCACCTTCTTTTAAGACCCAAGTCAAAGTTTCATGCTTGTCTGGGTCAAAGAAGGAATTTTTGAATGCATTTTCTTTTTATAGCTCCAGGAATCATTGGCACACTTGGTGATTATTTCTTGTTTCCATGGAGACCACATATTTTTGGCATTTATTTGCCTTATGCCATAATACCATCTTTTTGAAGATTTCTCAAATAATGAGTGTAATCTGGAAGTGATTAATTCATCTGGTATGAAATCATCTTCTTGTAACATGTCAATTGTTTTGATAAATGACATGTGGTTATATTAATCTTCTCCTGTGAATGTTGGCCATTCTTTCAATTGAGGTGCTTCCTTCATCAAGACTTGGTTATTATCTTGGTGACTCATATCTGTAATGAATGAAGTTGTTATTTCCTCTTTGGGTTTAACAGGACTTTTTTCGTGAGGAAATGGGGTTGAGAACTTTGGCATATTTAAGCTAGCCTCACTTATTTTATCCATTTTTTCACTAATAAGTCTTATTTTACTTTGAATGTCATCTTTCATGTTCATTCTTGCTTCATCACTTTTTCCACATGGTATAGAAGTAATGTTTGGTGTGATGAAGTATTTTCTTCAAATTCTTCCAGAGAAATACTTAGTTTGTTTAATTTTTCTGTAATATTATTAATAATCACATCATAATTGATTTTCAAAGTTTTCTTTTTGATATCTCTTATGTATTTATACAATTCCTGTTGCTCTTGTATCAATTTATGAGTATTGTGAATTAAAACTTTTGGTTTATTCTTTTCCACCATAAATTCAATGGTATCAATTTCTTTTTTATTTGTATAACAATATTTGTTAAAGATCATAAGCTACTATTTATTCCTTGTAAAGATAAAAAACTGTTTTTAATGTCTTTAAGAGGTAAAATACTATTTTTGATTTCTGTTAAAGTATGTACAACTTAAGGGGCAATGTTATTTCTTTGGCAAATCAGGTTGTCACATTCTCTTTTCCTCTTTTTCCTTGAATTTCATCAAGGTTCTGGCCATGTTTAAAGCATTGTAAATGGCGTCTTTTTTGGATGTTTGGGATTTTGTAGCTTGGGGAATATGGTTTTCTCCAATTCTTTTGCTTCTTCTTCCCTTCTTGGGGAAGTTGGCTGGCTCAAGGCTTGCTGGTAGAAGCTACTGGGGCCTCTACCTTTGCTTACTCCCTCTTTTTGGCATGGTCTTCCTTTATCTTTTTTTGATTTGGGGCTTGGATTATAGTTGAGTCCATCCATTGGAGTATCTCACTATTTCCTCCTATTTGAGGAACCTTTTGAGGATGTGCCAGGAGTTCATCACTCCGTGGTGGATTTGTGGAAACATTTCCCAATCTTTGTCCTTGTAAACCCTGTAATACTGCTTGTACTGGCTCATATATATGTCTATTGAGCCCTTTGAATGTGATTTGTCCCTGTTGGAGTTACTCATACTGAGTTCCAACTCTGGTTCAGAAATCATGGGCATTTTGCGGACTTGCCTTTGGGATATGGCACTTCCTTGTGTGGATTGTGTTCACGGGGGAGTTTGCCCTTTCTTTTCCCTTTTGAGGAATCAACTCTACTTCTGAGTCCAGCTCCATCTGATTGGATGGAGTATTGGGATCCTCTTCTAGTATTCAGAATAAAGTCTTAACAAAAAGAAGGATTTTAGAAGAAAAAAATCTTTTTTATGGCAAAATAAAAGAGAGGTACTCACCTTCAGAGTGTTGAATGGTGGGTCCTGGGAAGTCTCATTCCTTAGCTTTCTTTTTCTTAGTTAAAATTGGTGTTGGGGAGCTTGGGAAAGTTTCTTCTGCCAATCTTTCAACAGTGGTCTGATTTTCCTCTGTTGGATTGTCTGCAAACACTGAAAAGACAAATAAGTATGAGTCTTTGATAAGGAACTGTTATTTTTTATAAGATGAGGCAATTTCCACCTAAGAATTTCTTCGTTATATTAAAATAAATGAATAAAAGAAAAAAATTAATAAAAGCAACTTTTTTCTTGGTTTCTTATATGTTTTATTATTTTTTTATTATATATTTTATTTTTATTTTCAAAGAATAAAATAGAAATGAAGGCAATTATCTTTACAATTAAATTAGAATATAAACTTATTCTTAATGTATAAATATCTTTTTTAATAACTAGAGTCATGCAGAAAAAGTTCTTCCAAGTCTAAGGATGTGGAAGACTATGTGAAAGACAATACAATTGCTTTCCAAATGCCTCAATAGCTTTTAAAATTAATAAATGTAGATTTATTATATAATTTGTTATTGGATAAACCCAATTTTAATCTTTTTAAATGTCTTTTTAAGTAAATATCATGGCCAGGCCCCCAAATGTAAGGTTTGACTATGAAACAATAAGTAAATATTACTAATATTATACTTATTGTACTCTGAATGTCCTTATGAAATTTAAAGAATAAGATAAAAATAATTATAAAAATAAATATATATTCTAATTATTGCATAAAAATATATATATTATTGAATAAAGATAATAGTATAATTTATATTATAAAAGAATAATATAATAACTAAATATATTACTATTTGAGAATTTGTATATTTAAAAGAATTTTATTATTGTTTACAACAAATTATAAGGCGTGAAAAAATTGTTTTTTAATAATAAAAAACAATTAATAACAATAATATTACTAATATTGAGGTTATATATTAATATAAATACTATGTATATTAATGAAAGAATTATTGAGAAGTAAAAATCTAGAAGAATCATTGTGATAAGAAAAATAACCTACTTTGAACACTTAAAATAATAATTTTAAAAATATTTTAAACCAAAGAATGTGAATACAACCTATTTAAATTGTATTTACAAATAGAAATAAAACATATTACAAATAATCTTTAATTTTACATGGAAATGAGATTTTTAAGAGCAATATAACAAAAACAATTAAAGAAATTAGAAAATTGGAGTAATCACCTCAAGATTGATGATTAGAATAAATATTACCATTAGTCTATGATAATATAAAAGATTTATATATATAGAATAAATATTTTACCTTTTGTTTTGATGTTTTATTGTTTTTTATAGGTCTGAGGGGAAATAGAGTAACAAGAGCTCTATTTATAATAAATTCCTCCCTCCTAGAGTCCAGCAGGCTTCTAGTAGACTTTTACTGGTAATATCCATTGAAATTGATCAGTCTTGTAAGGCTTAGTCATTATTAAATCATAATTAAACCATCTTATCTCATAATTACACCATTATTTAAAGTTATCACTATAACTCTCAGTTTGATGATGTCATAGGTTTGGCAGAAGGCAAAACTTGGTGAACTTTCTTCTTTCTAATCAATAAATAATATTATTCAATAGTTTTATCACTTATGTGAGCCTTTGAGAAATGACCACATATCCAAAAAGGTCACAACAAAGGTTCTGTAATAATTATACTTATGATAATTATCTCAAAAATTAGTAAAATACCACAAATGAGCACAAAATCTAATTAATAAACATTTGAAATAAATTACACCATTAGATTCCTCATGGTAAAATACACATATGTCACTTTTATGTCATATCTGAAAAATCAATGATTACTAAAGTATAAGTAATAATACCTTAAAAAAGGTACAAAACCTCGTTTATTTCAGAAACCAATGAAACAACATGTAAAAAAAGGACCATTGGATTCTCCATAAAGATCTAAATATAAAAAAATTATAAAGTTACACTCTAAATTCAGTACTTAAGCAATTAAGCTGAATATATGCAATTATTTGGTCAATGCATATATTCATGGTTTTTAGCTATGGTCTCTTGAAATATACAAGATAGAGATATGAACCAAAAAAAAATTCACTATATAATTACTGTAAGAATACATATATGAGCTTTATTTCACAAATTATGAAGAAGATTAAAACTTGTAATGGATTATTGAATAAAATCAATAGACCTGTTGACCACTTTGTTGTAAAAGTGGTCCACACTTAAAAATAAGTAGACAGTTAGATTCTATTAGCTCATTTGTGAAGAATGATGTAATTGATATTACAATATTCAAGGTATAACCCCTTGAAATCATGGTTGAAAGCCTAAAATATTAAATTTCAACAGAAAAGATGAGTTACAAGAAAAATCATCAAAAATAGATTTTTGATTATGTAATGAAATACTCTTGGCAGTTTAATACGGACATGCCAAGGTATCATAGTCCACTCTCATAAAAGCTGTAGCATGTATAACTTCAAATTTATTAATGATCAAAGTTTAAGCTTAAATTTGATCATTTATGATCACTCACTGTAATCCCATTTTATGTTTAACAGTCATATAAGTAATAAAATTGATGAATACTATTAGGTTATGATTACTACTAATAAAATCAACAAATTTTAGCCTTCTGCCAAGCCTATGACATCATCAAACATAAAGCTACAGTGATAACTCTAAATAATGGCGTAATAATGGGGTAAGATGGTTTGATCATGATGTAATCATCACTAAACCTTAAAATATTGATCAATTCTAGTAGAAAGCATCAGTAAACGTCTAATAGAAGCCTTCTGGACTCTAGAAGGGAGGTATTTACTATAAATAGAGTTCTTTTTACTCTATTTTCCCCTCATATGCATCAAAACATTAAAAAAATTAAATCAAAAGGTAAAATATTAATTCTTTATATATAAATCTTTTATATTATCAAAAATCAAAGATAATATTTACTGTAATCATCATTTTCAAAGCAATTATTCCAATTTTTCTGCTGCTTTGCTATAATTCTCTTAAAAATCACATTTCCATGTAAAAATCAAGAAAATTTGTAATTTCTGTTATTTTTATTTGTAAATACAATTCAAATTTATTGTATTTAGATTATTTGGTGTAAATTCATCCAAAATTATTATATCAAGCATCAAAAAGTAGGTTATTTTCCCTTATTATAATAATTTCTCTCTATTCTTACTATCAATAATTTTTCAATTAATATAAATAGTATTTATATTAATATATAACTTTAATATTGGTAATATTATTTTTATTAATAAAATTTTTTTTATGGCTTTATTCTTTGTTGGTAACAATAGTAAAGTGCTATTAAGTATATTAATTATATTAAATTAATCTATTTATTTATTATATTCATTTTTTATAATATAGATTATATTATTATTTTCATTTAATTATATAATTATTTTTACGCCATAATTATAATAATTCTTTATTATTATAATTATTTTTTATCTTATTTGTTTTATTTATAAGAACATTCATAGTACAATAATTACAATATTAGTAATTTTTACTTATTGTTTCATAGTCAAACCTTACATTTGGGGGCCTGGCGGTGATATTTACTCTAAAAGACCCTTAAGAGATTATAATTGGGTTTATCCAATAATCATCTTAATTATAATCATAAAATTATATAATAATTTTAAATTTATTGATTTTAATAGCTATTGAGGCATTTGGAAAGCAATTGTACTGTCTTACATGTGGTTTTTCACATTGTTAGACTTGCAAGACCTTTCTTTGAGTGAATCTAGTGATTCAAAAAGATATTTATAAGTTAAAAAAAATTTTATATTATAAATTAATTTCATAAAAGAATAATATCCACTTTTATTTTATTCTTGAAAAATCAAAACATAAAAAATATTAAAAAATATTAAAAACCAATAAAAAAAGTTATTTTTATTCATTTTTATTCGTTTCTTTATTAATTTCATTTTTGTAAAAGAATATAAAATCAAATTTTGCATGTAAAATTGCCATATATCACCAAAATAACACTTCCTATAAAAGACCTTTATTTATTTGTTTTCTTTATAGTGTTTGAAGACAATCCAACAGAAAGCAACCAAGCCACTGTTGAAAGATTGGTGGAAGAATCTTTTCCCACTTCTCCAACACCAATTGTCATTAAGAAAAAGAAATATAAGAAATTAGACTTTCTAGGACCCACTATTCAGGACTCTGAAGGTGAGTACCTCATTTATAAATTGCCATAAGAAGAATTCTTTTCGTGAAATCCTCTTATTTCTTATACTTGAAATAATTACTACCAGAAGAGGCTCCCATTACTCAATTGAATCAGATGGAGCTGGACTGAGAGGTAGAATTGATTCCTCAAAAGGGAAAAGAAAGGGCAATATGCCCAGTGGGACAGAATCCACACAAGGAAGTGCCTTATCCCAAAGGCAAGTCCCAGAAATGCCCATGATATCTGAACCAGAATTGGAACTAAGTATGAGTAACTCAAAAAGGTACAAATCAAATTCAGAGGGCTCAGATCAACATTTACATGAGCCAGTACAAGCAGTAATACACAGTGCACAAAGACAACAACTGGGAAATGCTGCCTCAAATACATCAAAGAGTGATGAACTCCTGGCACATCCTCAAAGAGTTCCTCACAGAGGGAGAGATAGTGGTATACTCCAATGGATGGAATCCACTGTCATCCACGAGTCAAATCAAAAGCATCAAGGAGTACCACTCCAATAAGAAGGAGGCAAGCAAGGAAGAAGCCCCAGTATCTTCTACCAGCACGCCTCAAGCCAACCAACCTCCTCACGTGGGGAAGAAGACCAAGCAAATGAATTGTAGGAAACCATATTCCCCAAGCTACAGGATTCCAAAAATCGAAAACGATGCCATGGACAATGTCTTCAACATGGCCAGAACCATGATGAAACTCAAAGACAAGGATGAGCAAAGAATGAGACAAGCCCATTTCCCAAAGAAATAACCTTATCTCCTGATGTTTTCAATGCTTTCACAGAGCTTAAAGAAAGTATTTTACCTGTTAAAAACATTAAAAATAGTTTATTATCTTTACAAGAAATAAATAATAGCTCATCATCTTTGACAAAAATTGTTGTAAAAAATAAAAACAAAATTGATAACATTAATTTTCTGGTTGAAAATAATAAACCAAAGGTTTTAATTGACATTGTTACAAGGACAACATGAATTGTATAAATACATAAAGGATATCAAAGGTGAAACTTTGACAATCAATTATGACATGAGTATTGACAATCTTACAGAAAAATTGAACAAATTAAGTATTTGTGTAGAATAATTTTGAAGAAAAGACTTCATTACACCAGAAATCACTTTGAGACCATGTGGAAAATGTGCTGAAGCAAGAATGCATCTGAAAGATTACATTAAAATTGAAATAAGGCTTATCACTGAAAAAGTGGATAAAATTAATGAGGATAGCTCAAATATGCCAAAGTTATCAACCCCATTTTTTCACATAAGAAGTCCTTTTAGACCAAGAGAGGAAATAACAACTTCATTCATTACAGATATGAGTCACCAACATAATAACCAAGTCTTAATGAAGGAAGCACCTCAATTTAAAGAATGGCCAACATTCATAGGAGAAGGTAAATATGGTCATATGTCATTTATTAAGACAATTGACATGTTACAGGAAGATTATGCCATACCAGATTAATTAATCACTGCAAGATTACACTCACTGTTTGAGAAATCTGCAAAAAGATGGTATTATGGCATAAGACAGACAAATGGCAGAAATACATGGTCTTTGTGGAAACAAGAAATGATCCCCAAAGGGGAAAATGATGCCTGAGGGTCAAAGATTGAAAATGAATTTGAAAATTCTTTCTTTGACCCAGACAAAGACAAACCTTTAACTTGGTTCTTAAAACAAGTTGAAAGACTGAATGCACTGTACCCAGAAATGTCACAAAAGATGGTGCATATGAAAATAATTAAGAAATGTTGAGGAGAGCTAGAAAATGCCCTAAGAAGCAGGTTCATAGAGCCATGCTCCACAGAAGAGTATATCAATGCACTAGAAGACATAGTTACAAGGACAAAAGTTGGCAGAACTTGCAAAAAAATGGACATCAAACGTCCAAATAAGGCATTTATCAAAAAAGATAAATCAAAAGAAGCTTTCAATCCCAATAAATTCAACAATAATGAGCAAAAAAATGCCATAAATGTGGAGGTATTGGAAACTTAGACAATAACTGCCTCAAGAAGGCAAAAATCAATGATATTGTGGAAACAGAAAACCACAATGACAAAGAAGAGGAATCTCACTCTGAAAAATAGACAGAAGAGTCAGAAACTTCTGAAAGTGATGAAATTAATATAATTAATGCACAAATTAATAATATTGATATAATTTATGAAGTACTAGATGTTTACTAAAACCTTCCACAAGTAGGAACATCTGACACAAACCCAAAAAATGTGCAAGATGCCAAACTGTATAGAACCAAACCTGCAAAAGGAATGGGATATACAACTGGAAAATCAAGTATAAGTATTGTCATGGTTAATAAACAAGAGGCAAAAGTGAACTTAGATACAGGAGCATATTGCACCTCTGTGGGTAAAAGTTATTTAAAAACAATTGTTCCAGATTTGAAAGAAAAGCTCATACCAATAAAAGGTGTCAAATTTAGTAGTTCAAGTGAGAGCATGAAGCCCCTTGGAATAATTGACTTAACACCCATTTTTCCTCACCCTTCACAATGTATCATAATTAAAGTAGAGTTTGTGGTAATGGACAACTGTACTAGTAATCATTTCATACTTGGAAATGACTAATTGTCAGTTTATGGGATAGACCTCTCTAACCAAAAGGATAGATATTTAACCTTAGGTGACAATAAAAGACAAAAATTTGCCTTTCTTAATAATAAAAGACAAATAACAGTTGTCAAGAATAAAGATAAAAGCGCAGACATGGATTTTTTCACTGAACAGCTAAAAGAGGAAGAATTTAATCATGAATCAACAGTAAAAATGAAATAAAAATTGATTGAACTCTTATTCAAATATAAAAATTTGTTTGCAACTGACAAAAAACCACTAGGTGCTATAATTGGATATGAGGTAGACATAATTCTTAATGTAGCAAAACCTTATCCACCTCTCTTAAGAAGACTAGATTATCCAGCCAGCCCAAGAGCTAGAGAAGCTTTAGAGGTACACACTAAAGAACTAATGGACCTTGGAGTACTAAGGAAAGTAGGACATAATGAACAGGTAGAGGTAACTAAACCTGTCATTAAAACCTGGCATAATGGAAAATCAAGGATGGTACAAGACTTTAGAGCTCTAAACACCTATACTATGCCTGACAGATAACCAATACCCAGAATCCATGAGACATTAACACAATGATCTCAGGATAAGTTCATAACAGCCATGGATGCTCTAAAGGGTTTTCATCAAAATGTCTTAACAAAGAATGCCAAGAAACTTCTAAAGATAATAGTCCACTGTGGAATATTTGAATATCTCAGGATGCCATTTGGCATAAAAACTTCACCATCCCACTACCAGAGGATGATGAATACCATATTTCCTGAAGAATTATCAGAAGGATAGCTGATTATTTATATTGATGATATCATAGTTTGCTCAGAGACTTCGGACAGTCACCTATCAAGACTAGAAAGATTCTTACAAAAAAAAGTCCAACTAAACATGAAAATCTTTGAAGAAGTGTCATTTTGCATACAGTGAACTGAAAGCACTAGGACATGTGGTATCTGGACTAAGTTTGGGCATAGACAAAGACAAAGTAGCAGCAGTACTATTGAAACCAATTCCCCAAACCAAAAAATAAATGCAATCAGTTCTAGGATTTTCTGGTTACTATAGACAGCATATAAAGGACTTTGCAAAAATTTCCAAATCTTTGTATACACTATGTGACCAACAAAGAGTATGAAATTACTGAAGAAAGAGTTAAACCATATGAGGAATTGAAAAATTCCTTAAAAAATGTCCCATTTCTTCTAATGCCAGATTGGAAACTACCCTTTAAGCTTTACATCGATGCTTGTGGAGAAGGACTAGGTGCTGCACTGCACCAGAAACAAATCATCAATGATAAACCAGTGGAAGGAACAATCTGTTTCATTTCAAGACAGATAAAGCCAACAGAGGCAAGGAATGGTGTAATACAAATGGAATGCCTATTCTTAGTGTGGGCTTTCCAAAAATTACACTATGACTTGGATGGAACAGTATTTGATTTGATTACAGACTGTAATACTGTAAAATCTCTATTAAATATGAAAACTCCAAATAGACATATGCTGAGATGGCAAATTGCTATCCAAGAATATAGAGGAAATATGACTATTGTTCATAAATCTAGTAATATTCATAAAAATGCAGATGGTATTAGCAGATGGGCTCTAGCAGATACTCCTTAAAATCCAGCATGGGTACCACAGGAGGAGCACCATATAGACAGGATATGTGTCACAGACATTGGCACAGAATTCTTTAACCAAGTTAAAGAAAGCTATGAAATGGATAAGAATTGCCGTATCTTAAGCCAACATCTAATGAAAGACTGCCAAGACACATCACTTTCATCAAAATTAGATGAAATATGGAAAAAGGCATATGGTGAAGGAAGGTTCCACCTCCTTGATGGAATCCTCTATCATAGAACAAAATACACATGTTTTATGGCCTTGACAGACAGAACTCTAATAAACCCTATTTTACATGAGTTTAATGATAGTGTTGCAGCTGGACATCTCTCAGAAGATAGAACACTAGAAAGGGTGAAAACCTGTTCTTGGTGGCCAAATTGGAAGGAAGATGCTGCAGAATACTGCCAAACCTGTGACAGATGTCAAAAGTCTAACAGAGCCACAGGAAAGAAATTTACAGCCAAAATCCCCTTGGGAAATAGTTCATATGGATTGGGTAACCGCACTACCTCCAGGAGGAGACAGAAGCTATAATGCATGGCTAGTGTTAGTTGACAGGGATAGAAAAACTCCTATGTTCCTACCATGTCACAGAGATGACACAGCTATGGACACAGCCATAATGATATGGAATAAAGTCATTAGCCACACAGGCTTATTCCAAAATATCATATGTGACAGGGACCCAAAGTTCACTTCAGCATTATGGACAAAACTTCATAACTTGTTTGGGACAAGATTGTCATTCTCAACAGCTTACCATCCTCAAACTGATGGCTTAGCAGAAAGAATGATACAAACCTTAGAGGACATGATTGGAAGATTCTGCGCTTATGGACTAGAATTTAAAGATTCTGATGGCTTTACCAATGATTGGTGTAAATTAATACCAGCTCTTGAACTGGCATATAAAACATCAATCCATTCTTCTACTGGCAAAACACAAGCAATGCTAGAAAAAGCTTGGAATCCAAGACATCCTTACAATACCCTCAAAAAGGACGTAGTGGATATACATCCAACAGCAAACAGTTTTAAGATAATCCTTGTCAAAGCAAGACACCATGCAAACAGATGTATGCAAGATTGTTTCAAATATGCAAAAGAAAGATGGGGTGAAAGTCATGAGCCACCTGACATCAAAATAGGATACTTGGTCCTAGTGTCAACTGTAAATTCAAATATATAAGAGGACCAAACAAATTGAACGATTCCTTTGCAGGACCAATCATGATAAAAGCACTACATAGACCTAATGCTGTGCAATTGGAGCTCACAGGTAAACTAATGATTAAACACTCAACTCTCCCTGTACGTCTGATGAAACCTTATAGCTCAAGTGACAAGGAATTATTTCCACTAAGAAATAAACACCACTTGAAATACCCCCTTTGGAAGAAGGGGAGGAAAATAAAATTGTGAAGTTCCTTAAAGAGAGAAGGAAAAGAAATAAAAAAGAGAGAGATTACCTAATTGTGGCCTATTTGGGTATGAAAAATATACCCAAAGGCTCACATTCCCTCCCACCAAAAAATAAAATTGTACTACAATTTTATCAGTGGTATAAATAATAAAAGCCCCAAAGGGGGTTAATGTCCACTGTACAACCTCTTCACATTACTCAGATCAAGTAATTCAAACAACATTTATAGACATATTCAGGCTTGTGGCCTTCTTTCATGTCTAAATCTTCTTAAGAGTATATCTGAGTCAGGTATTTCTGATTCTGGCGCCCATTCATCGTCATGGACTGGATTTCTATATCTGACAAGATATTCTCTTTGATTTTTACCCCTAAGTCTCCTTTCTTTAATGATTTTCTTTATCTTTCTGTCTTCATTCTGTTCCACTGGTGGTACAGTTAAAGGATTTGCTTTCCTCAAAGGAAAAAATTCTTTATCAGCTGGTTGATAAGGTTTTATCAAGCTGACTGGAAAAGTGGGGTGTTTATTTTCCAATTCACCACTCAATTCCACTTGAACTGCATTGGTTCCATGTAAGGAAACAAGAACAAAAGGTCCTACATAAGAATCTTTAGGTTTCTTTGGGTCTTTGATATTATGAAAATTCAAGGTTTAAACTAGAACTAAGTCCCCTACTTTGAAGTCTGGTACTTTATGACTATTGTCCCACTTCTTTTTTGCCTAATAAAAAGCATCATTCATACTTTGTTTTGCATGATGTCTTACTTTATCAAGCATTATCTTGAAGCTGGAAGTTGTAGGATGAATGTCAATCAAGTCTTTCCTCAGTGTGTCTGCTGGGAGTCTCAGATTCCATCCTTTTTCTAACATAGCAGGAGTTTGTCCTGTGGAAGAATGGACTGATGTCTTATATGCCAATTCCAATGCAGGTATAAGAGTGCACCAGTCATGGGTAAAGCCATCTGTGTCTTTGAATTCTAACCCATAAGCACAAAATCTCCTGATCATATCTTCTAACTTTTGAATCATCCTCTCTGCTAGCCCATCTTCTTGAGGGTGATATGCTGTAGAGAATGATAACTTAGTCTCAAACAATCTATGAAGATTGGTCCAAAGTGCAGATGTGAACTTGGGATCTCTGTCACTTATGATATTCTTCAATAATCCTGTATGAGAAATAACTCTACTCCATAGAAGAAGAGATGTATCCATAGCAGTGTCATCTTTATGACATGGTAATAATATGGGAGTTTTGCTATATCTGTCTGCAATGACTAAACAAACATTATAACTTTTGTCACCACTTGGAGGAAGTGCTGTGACTCAATCCATGTGAACAACTTCCCAAAGGGAGTTTGGTTATTGAATATTGATCATAAGTCCAAATTTCTTGCCTGTACTCCTGTTTGCTTTTTTACATCTGTCACAGGTATGGCAATATTCAATGGTTTATTTTCTCCAAGATGGCCACCATGCACAGTTTTTGACTTTTTCAAGTGTTCTGTCCTCTGACAGGTGTCCAGAGTAGATGCTATCATGTCATTCATGAGGAATGTTATTGATAAGCAATCTGCTGCATAATGTCATTACACAAGAATGTTTGGTTCTGTGGTAGATAATCCCATCAAACAAGTGAAATCTTTCTTCATAATAGGAATTTTTACAAACTTCATCCAGTGCATTGAGTAAAGATGTATCTTTGCAGTCTTTATCTAATAAAGAAGTCAAGATATTGCAATTTTTGTCTTGCTTATAAGATTTCCTGACCTCTTCAAAGAATTTAGTCCCAATATCAGTTATGTTAATCCCTTCAATTGGGATCTGTGGTTCAGCTTCCAAAGGTACATAAGCTGGGTTAGCAGAAGTGTTGGCTAATGCCCACCTGCTAACTCCATTAGCATTCTTGTGAATATTTCCTGCCTTGTGAACTATGGTCATGTTTCCTCTATATTCTTTAATGGCTATTTGCCATCTTGACATATGTCTGTTGGGAGTTTTCATGTTAAGAAGTGATTTTACTGCATTACAGTCAGTTATCACTTCAAAAACACTTCCATCAAAATAATAGTGTAATTTCTCAAGTGCCCATACCAAAAATAAGCACTCCATTTGGCTTGCACCATATCTGCCCTCTGTTGATTTTATTTGTCTTGAGATATAACAAAATGGTCCCTCTGTAGGTTTGTCATCAATAATTTGGACTTGATGTAGGGCTGCCCCTAATGCATCTCCACATGCATCAATGTACAATTTAAAAGGAATATTCCAGTAAGGCATGAGGAGTAAAGGTGCTTCTGTAAGAGCTTTCTTTATCTTCTCTTAAGCTTTAATTCTCTCCTGTGTCATCTCAAATACAGTCTGTTGAACACAGATTCTATATAGTGACTTGGCTAGAATTGCAAAGCCTTTCAAGTGCTGAGTATAATATCTGGCAAACACAACAAAAGACATCATTTATTTTTATTCTGGGGTATTGGCTTGAGTGACACTGCTGCTACTTTGGTTTTGTCAATACCCAAGCTTAACCCAGAAACAATATGTCCTAATGCTTTGAGTTCTTCAAAACCACAATTGCATTTCTTAAGTGAAATTTTCATGCTCACTAATGCAACTTGGGAAGTACTCTTGCAAGTCTTTAAAGGTGCAAAGACCATGAATCAGAACATATGATAATATCATAAATATAAATGATAATCCATCCTTCAGACAATTCTGTGGGAAACATGGTATTCATCATTCTTTGATAATGGGATGGAGCATTTTTAATGCCAAATGGCATTCTAAGATACTCATAAATACCACAGTGAGTGATAATTCTAAGTAATTTCTTCTCCAAGGCTTCTCTAGCTTTGGGACTGGCTGTATAAGCTGGTATTCTAAGTACTGGAGGATAGGGTCTGTCAATATTAAGAGTAATATCAACTTCATGTCCCCTTATAGCACCTACTGGTTCATTATCAGAGGCAAATGCATTATTGTATGTATATAACACATCAATAATTTCATTCCTCATCTTTGGTGACAATGATGGATTAATTTGTGCTTCAACATGTTGATTAGACACAAATTCATCTTTATAAGCATCTTTAACAAAAGATACCGCAGATATTTGTTTTGGAATATTTCAAAAAACAAATTTTTGTCTTTTTGGATGATGTGCTGAGATGTGCAATTATCCATTACAACAATCTCAGTTTTCATTCTTACACTTCCTGCTGGGTGTGGAAATACAAGATTTGTGTCTAATATAAGCAAGGGGTACATATTTTTACTGGCACTACTAAACTACACACCATCTACTGGTAATAGATGGTTTTTCCATTCAGGAAGTATAGCTTGTAAGTAATATTTGCCCACACAAGTGCAAAATGCCCCTGTATCCAAATTTACTTTGGCTTCAATATCACTCATCAAAAGTGATGTGATACAGGATGCTCCAGCAGGGTTTGTTTTAAACATTCTGGCATCCTGGATATTTATCAGGTTGCAGAAATCCTGACTGTACTGTGGAAAGTGGGTATGGAGTTCTGTGACCTCAAAGAAAGCTGTAATGTTTTCAATGGGATAGTCCTCCACTGGTGTATTCTCAGAGACTGCAGAATCTTGATCAGATTCCTCTTTCTCTTAAGTACACTGAATTCCTTAAATGACCTGAACTTCATTTATTTCTGTCTTTTTGGCGCAAGTGTTGGCTAAATGTGAAGTACTTCCACATTTATGACACTTCAAGACAGGTCTTTCTGGTCTTCTGTCCTCTCTGGGAATCTTTGAGACCATCTTGGATTCCATAGGGATTTTAGTCCATGTTTTACCAATTCTTGTCCTGGTAATGATATTTTCCATTGCATTAATGTAGTCTTCTGTTAAACAGGGTTCCCCACATCTCCTTTTGATAGCATGTTCCAGTTCTCCTCCATACTTTCTTAATATTTTCATATTAATCACAGTGTCAGACATATCTGGGTGTAAAGCAGATAATCTGTCTTTCTTCTTGAAGAACCAAGTAAGTGGTTTATCTTTCTCTGAGTTAAAAACAGAATTTTCAAAAGAATTTTGCACTTTAAACCTCCAAGAATTATTGGCCCATTTGGCAATCACTTCAGATTTCCACCAAGACCAATCATGTTTTCCATGGTCTATTCTCATCTTTTAATACCATTTCTTTGCGGTCCTGGTAAACAGACAGTGTAATTTACCCACTATGATTTCATCAGGTATATTGAAGTCTTGTTGTAACATATAAATATTCCTGATTAACTCAATATGGTTGTATTCTTCTTCACCAGAGAATGTTCGCCATTCTTCCAATTTGGGAATATCTTTAACAGAGACAACATTTTCTTTTAAAAGTGGGGTAAAACTCCCTTTAAGAGAAAGTTTTTCTTCAGTCAAAGGTGTAGAATGTCTTGGCATATGTGGTTCATAATTCTTATGAATTGGTTCTACATTTGCAATGATTTAATTTTTTAACTTTTGCCTTTCCCTGTCACTTTTTGCTAAATGTGTAGCAAACTTTTGGTATTTTCAGCTATCTCTAAGACATGATCTTGTAGAATTTTAAGTTTATCATTCATTTTTGTGAGCCTTGAGGTATATTTTACATACCCAAATAGGCCACAATTATCTTAAAAAGAAATTTTGAATTATGCAAAACTCATAAGTCATGCATATATCCAAAATTCATCATTTTCAATTTCAGAAAAGATGAATAACTTTTTATTGAGTAAGTAAATCCATGGATTTAAGACCAGATTTGGATTCTACACAAAAATTCACCTAGGGTAGCTCCATAGAGTGAATAAGCTCAATTTAAGTATTTGAGGTGGTAAAATGGAAAATACTTCAATACCACATCATTAATACCACATAAAAGATCCGTGAAAATTTTTGTTTTTCTTGATTTTTAGCCAAAATAATGGGAAAGTGAGAAATCCCATGTTACATATACACTAAGAATAGTGTTATGCATGTTTTGAGCACTTAATATCATGGTATTCTTACATGGACTTTTGGTACACCCATAGTGGATATCTCACTTTAAGCTTAAATTACTATTTTGACGTAAAAAATAGGCAAGGGGGACAAAAGA
Source organism: Austropuccinia psidii (assembly GCA_023105745.1). Taxonomy (NCBI): domain Eukaryota; kingdom Fungi; phylum Basidiomycota; class Pucciniomycetes; order Pucciniales; family Sphaerophragmiaceae; genus Austropuccinia; species Austropuccinia psidii. Next base: position 6,703,633 of record JALGQZ010000010.1, on the reverse strand, counting down.
CATCAAAGAGAGCCAGGGTACCCAACTTCTGAGGCCTCAGAGGCGTGGATAGCTCCAGAGCATGGATCCATGGCTCATCTTGGCCCAATTGGTAAACTAAAACTCTTTGGGAACTTGGTTACCAAGTTACAACTACTGTAAAACATCAGAAAATAGCAAATAACCTGCTATTTTGACGTGCCAAGGAGGTAATGAGCTACTTACACTCCTGTAACCATGTCAATTACTAATGACTTTCCATGGATAAACCCCAAAAGAGTAATTAAAACCCTTTTGGGACCCATATTCATTGATTTACCTCATAGCAACCAGCAAAACACTGCTATTTGCAATTCTACGTAGAAATGAGGTAAAACCTTCAAAAATTCATTAAAAATACAATTCTTAATGAATCTTTATGAAACTTTCAGGACTAAAGGAGAACTGTATTATCTATGGTACAACCAAAAAGAATTACAGTTTTACTAGTAAAATTAAAAGTTTTACTTACAGTCCATTTTTGGATATTCTACGTGAAACACTGAATCTTCAAAAATTCACAGTAATTACAACCTGTGATGAAATTGGCAATAACATTGATAACTTTGAGAAATCAATGATTATTTTAGAATAAAAGAAGATTTACAAGTGTTACTCCTTTTATTCTTAACCATATTGGGGTTGGTAGTCACGTAAAAGCATCAATTAAGTAATTATGATAATCTTACATGACAACAGATGATGCAATCAATAATCCAAAAAGGTTTATTGTTTTCTCACTCACTGGTTTTTCAGTTTGCTCCATGGCACGCCTCTGTGAGCTGTTGTTGACTTAAAAGAAGCCTCTTCTTGCTGTTTTTTCATCATCATCTTATCAATTTATTAAATCTTTATTACCAACAAGTAAGTATTAGTTCAACTATTCTTAAGTGTTTTAATTCTTTCAGAATCAATCAGAAAGACGTGAAATCATAGAATCCAACTATATATTGTTGTAATACTGTTATAAATCATTTTGATCCCTTAAATCCACAATTCCACGTCAAATTTCTCTACTTTTATTATCAATAAGTTCTTTGGAGTATTAGTGAGTCTTTTATCTTTAATTCTTAAAGTTTTTCTCTAGTAATAGTTTTCTTCAAGAATTATCTTTATAATTATTCTTGTAAAAGATAATTATATATTAAAATAATTTTATTATTTTAATAAAAGAAGTTTTTATTATTAAATTCTTCTTGTAATTGATTCTTGTAGACAATTACTGCTCACTGTTATAATCACTAGTAGTGTATAACACGTGAAAGAAATAATTTCATAATTATTTAATTGTGGTTATAATAATTTTTATTATTATATTTCATAAGAACAGACATAGTACTGTTGATTAATAGTAATATTATCATCAGTTTCATAGTCACATCTTACAATTTTAAAAATAGAAAGATCTTCCATTTTATCATTATGAAATTGAAATGTACTCTCAATTCTGCTACATGCATTGATAATTGAATCAAATCTGGCATTTGTCAATTTATAACTTTCAGTATATTTTTTGTCATGTCTTCTCAAATCACTAATATCCAATGTTATTTTAGTTAACTTTGCATCAAGTTTACCAATTTCTACATTAATACTAGTTTGTACATGATTTATTTGCGTGGAAAAGTCCTGTTCATACTTTCCTGCTCTTTGGCTGTGAATTCCATGAGAGTTCTGGCCATATTGAACACACTGTGCATGGCTGAAGACTCCAATTTGGGGATCCTGTACCCCTGTGGGTAAGGTCTGTGCCAATTGGCTTTGCCTTTGCCCTTGCCTTGATGGTTCTTGGGACCTTTATGCTTCTTCTGATGTTCTTTGGGCTTTTCTTTGGACACTTCTGAAGCTGGTTTAGAGCTGGTAGACGCCACTGGGGCCTCTGACTCTAAAGCTGGAGTCATTTCCAGTCCTTTCTGCTGGTCTATGGATAAAAGACTTTGGTTCCTCAACCAATTCTTTATCTTTTTGACCTTGTCTTTTAAAGAAAGGGGGCTCCACCCTCCTAAGGGTTCTCTGGTATTCTCCTGACCCAGAAAGCTCTTGATGTGTAAGTAGGAGTTCATCGCCCCCTGCCTAAGGCTTGGGCATATTTCCCACTCCTCTTATTTGGCTGCTCTGAACCAATTTTTGTATTGGAATTTATATATTTCTATTTCTGCCACTTGAAAATGGTTCAGGCCTGGAAATATTATCATGAATCAGTTCAGGCTCAGAATTCACATCAAAATCTGTGGGTAAAGACCTTGGAGAATGGGGGGCAAATCTGGAATCCTCCAAATGTGTCTTTCTTGAGGAAGAATTGGAACTTCTAATTTGGTCTTGACCCTTCCTTGAATAGTTGCTTTGATTTGTGGTATGCACCATTTTCACGTCAAATTTAAAGGTAAAAGGTGAAAATATAAGATAAAATACACACTTTTTGGTGGTAATTTGTTCTTTTCTGAGTTAAATAAGGTGCCTATTTTAGCAATTTGCACCTCAATACTGTCCTCAAATTCTGCTTCTGAAGATTCTGGACTGGTAATATATCTAATTCTGAGTTTGTTACCAGCTGCACAGTATTTGATTAAAGACACTAGAAAAATTATAAAAGAAGGAAAGATAATGTTTTATACTTTTTTCTAAAATATTTTTAGAGATTTTTTATAAGTTTTATATTTTTAATATTAAAAAAAAATTCTTTTTAAAGAAAAAAAATCAGAATTTTTAAGATTTTGAATGAAAATTAATTCAGAGTAACTCAAAGAATAATTTTATAAGTTTTTGGATGGGAAAAGCCACGTGTAAAAACAGTATCAAATTAAACCAAATTCCTCAATGAAAAAGATTTCCAAAACAATTTCAAAAAATAAGAACTATTCTAACTTTAAAATGAAAGAAAAAATTATTAAATTGATATATTTTAAAACTTGAAAATATATTAAATAAGGGTACAAGGTTCATAAAACACAGCCAGGCCTCCAAATGTATGATTTGACTAAGAAACTGATGATAATTTTACTATTAATTAACAGTACTATGTCTGTTCTTATGAAATATAAGAATAAAATATTATTATAGCCACAATTAAATAATTAAAGAATTATTTATTTCATGTGTTAAATACTACTAGTGATTTTAACAGGGAGCAGTAATTGTCTACAGGAATCAATTACAAGAAGATTTTAATAATAAAACTTCTTTTATGAAGATAATAAAATTATTTTAATATATAATTATCTTTTGCAAGAATAATTATAAATATAATTCTTTAAGAAAACTAATTATTTAGAGAAAAACTTTAATAATTAATGATAAATCACTCACTTATATTCCAAAGAGCTTATTTTTTTTTGACGTAGAATTGTGGATTTAAGGGATCAAAGTGTATTTTTAACAGTATGATAACAATATATAGTTGGATTCTATGATTTAACGTCTTTCTGATTGATTCTGAAAGAATTAAAAAACTTAAGAATAGCTTTAACTCATACTTAATTGTTGGTAATAATGATTTAAATGATAATAAGATTAATATGTGGAAAAAACAGCATGAGGAGGCCTCTTTTAAATAAAAAACAGCTCACAGAGGCTTGCCATGGAGCAAACTGAAAACCCAGTGAGTGAGAAAACAATAAACCCTTTTGGATTATGCATTGCATCATCTGTTGTCACATAATATTATCATAATTACTTAATTGATGCCTTTATGTGAGTACCAACCCCAATATGGTTAATAATAAAAGGAGTAACATCTTTAAATCTTCTTTCATTCCAAAATAATCATTTATTTCTCAAATTTATCAATTTAATTGGCAATTTCATCACAGGTTGTAATTACTATGAATTTTTGAAGATTCAGTGTTTTGCGTAGAATAGTCAAAAATGGACTGTAAGTAAAAATTTTAACTTTACTAGTAAAACTATAATTATATTTAGTTGTACTATAGATATTACATTTCTCCATTTGTCCTGAAAGATTCAGACAGATTCATTAAGAATTGTATTTTTAATGAGCTTTTGAAGTTTTTACCTTGTTTCTACGTAGAATTGCAAATATCAGTGTTTTACTGGTTGCTATGAGGTAAATCAATGGATACAAGTCAAAAAAGGGTTTTGATTACTCTTTTGGGGTTTGTCAATGGCAATTCATTAAGAATTGACATGGTTACAGGAGTCCAAGTAGCTCTTTACCTCCTTGGCACATCAAAATGGCAGGTTACCTGCTATTTTCTTAAGATTTACTGTAGTTGTAACATGGTAACCAAGTTCCAAAAGGTTTTAGTTTACCAATTAGGCCAACATCAGCCATGGATACAAGCTTTGGATCTGTGCACACCTCTGAGGCCTCAGAAGTTGGGTACCTCGGCTCTCTTTGATGGCTTTTGTCCCCCTTGCCTACTTTTCACGTCAAAATAGAAATTTAAGCTTAAAGTGAGACATCCACTATTGGTGTACCTAAAGTCCATGTAAGAATACCATGATATTAAGTGCTCAAAACATGCATAACAATATTCTTAGTGTATATGTAACATGGTATTTCTCACATTCCCATTATTTTGGCATGAAAATAAGAAAAACAAAACTTTTCACGGATCTTTTATGTGGTATTGAAGTATTTTCAATTTTACTACCTCAAAGAGTTAATTTGAGCTTATTAACTCTATGGAGCTACCCTAGGTTAATTTTTGTGTGTAATCCAAATCCGGTTTCAAATCCATGGATTTACTTACTCAATAAAAGGTTATTCATCTTTTCTGAAATTAAAAATGATGGATTTTGGATATATGCATGACTTCTGAGTTATGCATAATTTAATTTTTTTTTTTGCAAGTTTGGCATCATGATGTCATGTGCCAAATATCCATGTCTGCATTCAAACCAATTGAGTTTAAAGGTGTTCTTGAAATTTGGATTTTTTGGTGAATTTTTGCCAAATAAGGCTGGATTGCACCTTTGCTTTTTTTTCCATTATTTGTCTCATTTTCTGTAAGTTTGATTTAATTGAATATTGCATTTGGTTCCTTTTTCTGGATTTTTTGATGATTTTGGTATGTCATATTTTCTTTTTTTTGACTTTTCCTTATTTTGATTTGTTTTATGATATTCTCATCATCCTTTTTGTTTATGTATTTTATTTTGATTTTTATTGTGTTTGATGTGATTTTGATTCATGTGTTTGCCAATTTGACATTTTGTCTTTTGTTTTGAACTTTGGTTTGAATTGTCTCCATTTATTATGATTTCTTTCTATTTCTGTGGGTTTTTTCTTTTTTGGGTTGGTTGAATTTTCTTTAAATTTTTTCAATTTCATTTTATTCTTATTTCTTTGGGTTTTTTCTTTTTTTTGGTTTGGATTAATTTTATTTAAATTTTTTAAATATCATTTTATTTTTCTTTCTTTGGGTTTTTTCTTTTTTTTTGGGTTGGTTGAATTTTCTTTAACCCACCCCCAAAAAAATTCATTTTCTTTTTAGACAAAGAACCATCCTTTTTATATTTTTTTCTTTGGATAGATTTTTGTATTTGAAATTCATTTTTTTTCCAACAGTATGAAACACAATTGATTTTTTGACTGCTTTCCTTTTAGTTGCTTCAAAATCCTTTTTCAATGATTGCTTTTTCAATACTCCTCCTTCTTGACACCATCGTTTTTGTGGATGTCAAAAAGTCTTTTTAACAAATTCTTTTTGTATTGTCCCTATTTTTTTGAATCTATTGCCTTTTTTCTGCAGGTTAAAGTAATTTCAGAGTTTGTGGTTTTTGGATTGAGGTGGGTCCTTTCAATTAGATTTGTTGGTTCAACTGTGTGCCATCCAGCTAATCTTTTGATTAATGATCTTTATAGTTCTTTCCTGATAGTTTTTAAATATTTCTAATACGTTCAAAGTGAGTCTTTAACTTTGTTTCTCTTGTTTGAACAGGTTACTTTTTGGCATCAACACCTCCATGTCAGGCACGAGTTTTGTGGCGAGCTCCACTGGGCAATACAGCAAATTGAACGACTTAAGCAACAGATTTTTGATGAAGAATCTGATTTTAGGGGGGTAGTCATGACCAAACATGAGATCCAGGAGCTGAAAAAAACAAAAGACGTTTTGCTATTGGCGCAAGAGAGGATGGTAATTGATGATGGTTACAACGGCTATATGATACCTGAAGGTATAATTTTGGTACCATTTCTATTGATTTGTGTGCCAGTTGCCGAATGACGTTTGATCTTAGATGATATCACTGAACAAAATCTTTTAGACAAAAAGAAAAAACATGAAGCATTGTACAAGCGAGATGAAGAAAGAAAGCGACTGGCCAATGAGTTTGTAGCTGATGTAGACAGATATGAAGCTATTCAAACAGAAAATGCTACTACCAAATTTGGGGTGATGGATTGTCAAGCTGAAATGGAAGATGATGAGTATGTGCTTGATGAGAGTGCAACCATACCTTTTTTTATGGATCAAGACAGTCGGATTGGTGTTACTTTGAGCGCTAAAGACACCACTTTGATGGTACAAATTGACGCTGCTGAATGCCAACGTTTTTTGCGTTTTGCTTTGATATGTTGGCTAGTTGGTTGTTTTAATAAAGATTAATGCTTTGTTATTGCAGCCAAATGGATTTCAGAAGTCTGCAAATCACTGCCTGTTTACGATTGGAGGAATCAGTTATTGAGAGCTGTTGTAGAATACCAAGTTTTGATTGTTGTTGGAGAAACTGGATCAGGAAAAATCACCCAACTTCTTCTGTACCTTCATGAAGCCTTCTTGACAACATTGCTGAAAGGCCGCAAGATTGGCTGTACCCAACCCCAACGTGTTTTATTATGTTTTTGGTTTAAATTCTGTTTTTAAATCATTATTTTTTAATAGGATCTAATGCAACTGATAGTTTAATTAATGGTCTTTTGGGTTGATAAGACATCCTTTTGTGTTGGGTTTTTTGGGATCAAGGTAGGTCTTTTTAATTAGAGTTGTTTTTTCAACAGGATTCCATCCTTTAAAACTTCCAAACTCACTCCTGGTCAAATTTGGCGGCAAAATTTAGAAAACTTCCAAACTCACTCCTGATCAAAATTGATGGCAAAATTTAGCAAACAATGAACTCAGGCACCAGGGAAAATCTTGCGTCAATTGTTGGCGATTGACTCCACATCGCACTGTGTTCAGTATAAAATCTTGCTTCAGTTGTGTTAGTGTCACTTTATAGTCACTGGATTTAGTCGGTCACGTCACATCAGTGTCAAGACAACCTCAATTGTCATATGTGTCACATGAGAATGTCACTCAAAGCCCAAACCCATTTCAACACTATATGCAATGTTCAGGTAATTTCACCTCATTGGCTTCTGCATCCCCATCTAATCCGCCCCAATGCTTTGCATTCTTACACGCCCACACCGCCCTCCAGATGAGACTCAGACACTGCCCCCCCATCTCCGTCCTCACCATTTCTTATGCCCTCCCGACATGCTCCCGAGACTGCTTACCATCCTTACGCTCGCGGCGTGCCCTCCCGACACTGCTTACCATCCTTACGCTTGCGGAGTGCACTCCCAACATGCTCCTGACACTGCTCACCATCCTTACACTTGTGTAGTGCCCTCCCAACATGCTCCCGACACCCCTTATCCTTACGCTTGTGTAGTGCCCTTCCGGCACTGCTTTCCATCCTTACACTTGCGGAGTGCACTCCCGACATGCTTCCAACACTGCTTACCATCCTTACACTCGCGGGGTGCCCTCCCAACATGCTCCTGACACTGCTTACCATCCTTACTGTTGCGGAGTGCACTCCCAACATGCTTCCAACACTGCTTACCATCCTTACACTCGTGGGGTGCCCTCCTGACACTGCTTACCATCCTTACACTTGCGGAGTGCCCTCCCAACACTGCTTATCCTTACGCTTCCTTATTACATCCATAGTGTACAACGGCTTGTTGGCGTACACAATGAACGCAATCGCCAAAATGTGATGAGTGGCCTTCTCTGCCAACACAACCAAGGGGAAATTGGTCAGTATATTCACAATGTTGTGGTTAGGGTTTAAATCATGAGACTCACAAATTAAAACCTGGTAAGTGGACTATTCAAGACAAGAATTGTGTCTCCTGTTTCCCCCACAAAACCATTTTAATTCATACCATTCAAATGGAACACTTTGCTTAGTCCTTACCTCATGAGTGTTGAATAGTTCAAAAGTTGACTTTAGTAGGTTTCTCACTAGTCAAATTTATTCAATGTCTCACAGGGAAGTGATTTCATTTGAATGATATGAAATAATTTGCAACACATCACCTGCTTGATTGTCCCGACAAATCATCTTTTGCAAATGCATTACAATTTCAATAGAAGGTTCCAAGTCTGTTGATGCGCAGGTTTATTTTGGTCAGCTTGTGGTTCTAAAATGTATTTTTCCTAGAATATTCAATAACTCTTAAACTTCTTTAAATTGATATTGAACTTCTTTCAAACTTCCCAAAATTCTCCAATATTACCTCAAACAGACTCAATTCTCTTAAACTTATTTTACTTCCACCTTCTTTTTTTTAATTTGGATTTTTTTATTCAAAAAGTTTCAAACAAGTTATCAATCAACTCCTAACCATCTATTTTCTTAATAAACTACCTCCGCTAAGGCACAAACCCCGGGAAATTAAACTGAATTCAATGAACGACTAACTTCAGCCCCAGAGAGTGGAAGTGAAATGTCTGATATGGCCAGTAGTCGTGAATTAGGCATGGAAGTAGAGAGCCAGTCACATGAAGATAATCACAATCCACCATTTCTTCCAGAATGTGAGTATGCATCCATCTTGAATATTTCAAATCTCTCAAAACCTGATATTGTGTCATAGCCTTTATTTCAGGTTAGCCTCCAAGCTCTCAGAAACCAAATTTTGAAAGTTATGAGAAGGAAAAGACTGTTGAACCTTGTGCACCGACAGAAGATGATGGGCATGATGATTTAATTTTCAGTTGGGAGGTGGGAATTATATCCAAGGAACAATTTGTCTCCAAAATTGCTCAAACAATCCCAAGGCTCAAAAAAATTCAAAATTGCTGAAGCCATGAGCCTCCTCAAAATGGATTTCAACCGTAAGTTGATTACTAATTCAATACAAAATTGATAAAAATAGCTGCTTACAATATATGGGCAGGTGTGGAGGTGGGAGAATTTCTACCTGAAGGATCTTGAGTCATAATTGGATTTCCAGGCAAAGGATTAGGAAAAAGACCAAATATACATGCAACTAAAAAAACAAACAAAAAACGCTGTAACTTTGAAGCCGCAAAGGATTCTTGGGAGCAAGGTGATGAAATGATCAATGTTGAAGTGGATCATATTCATAATGAACCTTCCCATACTGAACCCCCCCCATACTCAATGAAACAATCCATGATGAAGCTCCACATACTGAAATCCCCCCGACACTCAATGAAAAAATCCATGATGAAACCCCTCCTGCCTCTCCTCGGAATATTCAAGTCTTTCAAGAAAGGGAGACAATTAAACATGATACAATGGGACAAGATATGACTGATATAATTCCTGACCCTGAGCCCAAAGTGTCATCCTCTGCTAATTTTCAAGGAATTATTTTATCCCACATGGAAGAGTTTGCAGGAATTTTGAATTATCATTCCAGCATTACTCAACAATCATGGAAAAGGGGGCTTGATAATATCAATAGTATTTACAAAAATCAATGGGACAATTTACCAAAAAAGGATGCCCATACCTTCCTGCCTGTTGGTCTTAAGGTGATCAGTAACCAAGAGCTTGAAATGTTGGCCTGGCTGGAGGACCTTGATTTGGCAGGTGAGTTTTATCTTTGTGCATGATACATGATTAGTGGCTATTGACTGGTGATATAAATTGCAATATACAGGGTTAGATTTTTTTTAAGCCAACAGAAACCGGAGGGTTTTTTGATCACAAAATTGGGAATCTCAAATTGATGAAGGAATCAGCTAAACCTCTAGATAATAACCCAAAATCAGAACACTCCTTCTTCAAAATGGTTCAGAGCCTTCTTTACCCCGCCAATGCAGTTAAAGATCTTTGGGAAAATGTTATGTTTGAATCCATTAGGTTATTCTCATACAATGTGATTGCACCCAAACCATATGTTGCACCAACATCAAATTCGACCAATCCTCTTGAACTCAAACGGGGAGCAGTTGAATACCTTGCCTGCTGCTTGAGTAAATGGAAGCAACGTGAAACCCAACTCAGAATTGAAGGTGGCTGGGCTAACAATGAGATATCCACAAAGCCGCACAAGAACCGGAGGATCTAATGGATACAGTTATCCATTTGATGATTGTGTACAACATGGTACATGCACATACAAAGGTCAAAGTTAATGGCATCAAAGGCAAACTCTTGAACTCAAAAAAAATGAGGCCATCAAAGATGTTTGGACGTGTCACAAGAATCTTGGAATAAATTGAATTTGCTATGGTATATTAGTGGCTTTCTGTGTGGCGGGGGTTCGTGGTTTGATGGTATGCTCAGATGACTGGAGAACAAGCTCAGTTAAAGGGGCTTTATCACTAATTGACATTTCAGAAAAACTTTCAGAGGGTAAAAATCTAGTGGAGCCGGTGTGGCTACATACTAATAAGTATATATGTAATTTACTGAATAAAATTTTCTTCTCATCAAAGTCTTTTAACCCCTCTGTACATCTTAGACTTGAATTTGCACAATGCTTATTATCAGACTTTGGTGATGCCTGGGTGGCAAAGAGTGGTCTTGGTTCAAGTGATTAGGTCACATTGACTGTACCCAGGTCAGGTAAACTCACAACCAGGATTGACCTGTTTTAGATTAGCTTTGTACTGGATATATTGTAATTGAATTTTGCAAAGTTATTTATGAATTTAATAATCATGACTTCGTATCCTACTACTTCCCGGATGCCACAGTCTGAAGACCAATATTAATTGTATGGCGGCATGCCTCCGTACACCATTGAAAAGACTCTGACAAGACGCAAGCTGAGTCAGGCAGCTGTGCCCGCGAGTAGCACATGCGCGGGCATTGCGGGAAGTTGTGTTTATCACTTCCGGCCAGCCCATAATAGGCCAAATGTTCCTGTGTCTTTCAAGAGGGCTAGGATAACTAAGGATCTGCAGCAGGGTGCATATTGCATTCATGTGTGCCTGGGATATTCCACATGGTTGGATTTGAACCACATTGAATGGGAAAATCAATATGTCAAATTGAATAATGCACTATCCACTGCAATTTCCAGGTTCAGGTATTTGAGATTGCAAATTTGCGAAGTTCAGGTGTGATCTTGCTTTTTAGCCGCAAGTAAAAAAGGATTCATTGACTGCAATCAAATTTACGTGATATAAATAAATCAGTCATCATTTGGTTTCAGTTCATTTTCTGCTGCAAGAATGCCATTCACAAAAAAAGGAAAAGAGCTTAAAAGGCAACTTGCAGGAAAGCATCGGGCTGAGGAAGGAAATTGTGAGTTGCTTGCTTAATCTCAGTGTATATATATAGATATATATATATGCTTCCACATTTGTGTGGCACCCTCATTGGGCTCCATGCAAGAACATTGGCTTTAGTCGGTTCAGATTGTGCCAGTGTCATGTGGGCTCCAACAGGGAAGTCAAAGGATGTGTGCTGAATATAGCTCCTGAGGCATTGGACACCATTCTGGACTCAAAACTCCTTAGCTTCAAATGGCAGGAAGAAGTATCTGATATCATGTCTGCTGCAACACATAGTGATCGCTCAACCACTCGGGAATAGTGGGAGATCCCAAAAGACAAATGAACGCAAAATGACCCAAATGAATAGGTTGTTATCCTCCTCTTGCCCAACAGCACAAATATCAATGCCAGTATCAGCAAATATGACCCCAATTGAAATTAAGTGGCTTGTGGATGTCAATCAGATCAAAAACATTCACTTTGGCCATGTGGCAAAGTTCTCTTCAAGCGGATTACTCATTGCCCTTGTCGAATTCCAACCATTCACAACAATGACTGAAGTCGAGGTCAATCAATGTGATGAATTATCACAATTATTATTTCACGAGAGAAGATTCACCAACCCGATTGCAACAAATGGGGAATTACTGGAGGGATTTATGTTCCTGATTGGGTGGCGCAAATGCAGCACAAAGAATGAAAAATCTGGTCTGTATGGAAGTGTCGGCAAAATTGAAAATGCAAAAGATGAATGGCGGAACCAAGGGGCCAATCTTAGCTTGGTGGGTTGCATTCTAGGTCAATCCTTACAATATGATGGGGATAATTTATTTGAGAAGATTCAAAATTGCTACAACTCATTGGGTGTTCCATCTTTTGATCAAGTCAACTATGAAGGCAATATTCCCGTAAATCAGGGTGCATGTGAATTTGCTTCTGCACTCACTTTCACCATGAATGGATTCAAAAACTCACCTCATCATGAAAAGGATGCATTGCTGTATGCTTTGGGATGGTGGTTTCAAGCTGGTAAGCGGACTGGCAAAATTCAAAGAGATGCGTCAAAGCGGTGTACAGGGGGAAAATTGATTTTCCCAAATGAGCATTTTTGGATTGATCTATCCAATTGTCATGGGCTCATTCAGGTAGTGTGGGCCAGAAGTACATTTGCTCATTATACTGATCCAGCACAGGAAAATGAAAGCACAACACTAGTGGGTATGTCCGCACAATGCTCAAGGAGGTTGGCAAAAACAATGTGCCAAAAAAGCCACAGCTATTATAAGATTGGCAAGGGAACGGGCTATCAAATAAGGGATGGTCATTCAATCTCATGCCAATTCAAAGAATGAGGAGATTTGTATGTGTGTTGGAATTGCAGCGTGATGGGTAAATAATGGTGGGTTAAGGCAGAGGACAATATACACCAGGATTGGATGGTTTGGAGTGCGGGAGATGGGGTGGCTCACATGAAAAAGGGGTGAAGTGGATTATGTACCGTGGCATTCCACCATACATATGTCCTGGTTTGTTGCTCTTGACCACCATGCCGATGCTTCACACCCGAATCCTTATGCTTGTGCAGGTTCCAACAATGCTAAAAATTCCTTACGCTTCACACACAAATCATTACGCTTGTACAAGCTCCCAACAATTCAAAAAACCCCCTACGGCGGTGCAGGATACCAAAAATTCACATGCCAATCTTTACGCTTGTGAAGGTTCCCGACACTCTAACAGTTTTCTTACGCCTGTACAGGCTTCCAACAATTCACACACCAATCCTTACGCTTGTGAAGGTTGCCAACAATGCTGACAATTTCTTACGCCTATGCAGGCTCCCAACAATTCACACACCAATCCTTATGCTTGTGAAGCTTTCCGACAATGGTAAAAATACCTTATGCCTGTGCAGGCTTCCAAAAATTCACATGCCAATCCTTACGCTTGTGAAGGTCCCCGACAATTTAAACAATTCAATACATGCCTAAGATTCATAGCATGTGACCATAGGAAAGGCAATGTCTCATGAATCTGAAGTGGATTGCTCACATACGGGAACCTCCTGCTTTTTTACAGTTAAGATTTGATATGGCTCTAAACCATGGAAGAAAAAAATTTAGGAGACGGTAATGGTGACTATTGGCACATTTTTGGCAAAAGAGGTTCACACAAACAAATACTCACTCAAACCTTTGGTGGGGAACTTACAAAAATAATTCTCACGCAATCAGGGATTTTCTCTAAGGAGGAAATAAATAATTTTTACATGAAAAAAGAATTTAATAGAAATTGCACATAACAATGATTGAATACAAATAATTTATTTAAAAGAAAGTAATACAAAAGAAAAAAAGTGGAAATAATGAGATTTTTTTTAAATTTTTATTTTTCTAGGAATTTGGAGAATATCCTGGTGATTTCCTCCTTTGGATAAGCCTCCTGTGCCTGGGCAAAGAGGGAGTTGAGTTGCTCCCGGAATTCCCACCGCATCTCATTTTGATGAGTTGCATCCAAGAAATGAATAGTGTGGAGCTGGAAGATGGCTTGAGGAATCATCAAAGTCGGTCGTAAGTTGGTAAATTCCCGGCGAGCGTCATTGTGGGAATGAAAGGGGCTTTGCACCGGGGGGGAGGAGGCGTTGGGGTTCCTGGGTGCACTGGGGAGGTAACCAGGGTTGGAGTGGAGGGGGGGGAAACAGGATGGGAAGGTGGGCGAGTCAGGGAAGAAGAAGGGGGAGGGGGAGGGGGGGATCCAACAGGCGTATCGTCGATGATAATTATGGAGCGGGGAGTGGCGGGACAAGCTGAAGATGGCCGAAGAAAAGGTGAGAAAAAGTTGAGAGGAGTGAAGAACGAGACCTGGTAACTTACCAAAAGGTTCCTCCATGGATTGCATAGGAGCCAACACAGGTTCTGGCTCACGAGCCGTATTGTCCTCAGGTGGTTGGGAGGATGGACTCAGGCCAGGAATAAACGCACTAGGTGGATAAAAGTGGGGGTCTGAAAGGATCAGCAGGAAAAACAAACAGGCAAAAGGAAGGGGAGTGGGTTCAGCGGAGTTAAAATGAAAAGAATGGAAAGGCAGGAAGACCAAGGGGAATACGCATAGGAAGAACAACAGCGGGTGAGCTTGAACAAAGTGGAGCGGGTGAGAAAGAAAGTTAAGGGCTTGTCGTGTGAAGATGGTCTTTTATAGAATGGTGAAGCTGAGACAATCTCAGCAGTTGCAGCACCTGCAAAAATCTCAGCTTCAAGGCGTGTGGGAAAAATTGAAGCTCAGTCACAGTGAATGCTGCAACTGAGAAGTGAAATGCTGGCGTGAGGCAGAATAAAAATGAGGTTCTGGCTGAGTATTGCAGTTGATTAAATTGTCAAGCTCAGTAAAATCCCCTTTGTTTGCTTGGATAGCCAACCGATCACCCAGGAGGGTGGTTGTGAGGCCCTTGTTGAATGTGCATGGTGGGTACAATGCACAAGTGCCCCATGCAGAAATGCACGTGGTGCATTTGGTCACAAGTGAGCGCAGCAAGATTACAGGCTGTATGGCCTGGTGATAGTGTTTGAACATAGGGGGGTGTGTGTAAGACAAGTGAATACAACATGAGCTTGGCTCAAACCATTGCTCAGGTTTGCTTTTGGGTCATAATTGAAATGCTCAGTGGCTGAACATTTTAATTGCACAGTTATTGAACTATGGATATAACAATATTGAATGCACTACGCTGAGCAATTGCTAGGTCATTTTTGTGAGCACACAATCTGAGCATTTGGCACAGCATTGGATGACATTTCACCCAGGTGCAGCATTTCACACGCTTTGGTGAAGTGCTCCAAATTAAGCCTTCCAATGAGCTATTTCAAAAATGGTCTGGACCATGGCTTTACTGAGCACTTCCACACGGTGCTTTTGACCATGACATGCTGAGCTTGCATGTGCAAATTGGGTGAAATGCAATGCTGAGCATGTGGCACATGAGCTACATATATGCAAACAATTGGAAGGTGGATACCCATTGGCTATATACATGCAGGCTGAAGTAGTATTACACCTTCCTAATTTGTACAGTACAGCCAACACTGTAGTACGCAGTACACCTTTGTAAATTTATGCTGCGGGGCAGAGCAAAAGCTGTTCAACAATGTAACATGCAATCACGTCAAGCCATCAAGTCATATATCTCAACTGCATCCCTTTGATGCACCTTGTTGGAGAGCTCTGCCTAACTACGGCACAGATGCAGGTGTAATCCAAGTTAATGAAAGTGGATCATATTAGAATGACTTATTGTTTGGGTCATACACAAACAGTGGATTCAGTCCGGTGCCATTGTTGGGGAAAACTTTTACTGGCCGACCTTGTTCATCACACGTGCTCATTGGCGGGAAGCCGCACGCTTCTTATACGCACCCCCAATGGGTCATACGCAGGCAGCTTTCACATTCTTGGAAGATTTTAATGCCAGTCTTCCAACTGACTATTTTCTTGGTCGGTGGGTCAGCTTGACTTCAGACGCTCACCCGCTTGGGCGTGGAAACCTGAGGCCAATCAGTGTGGATTTGCTTCAGCCTCATCCACATTAGAAAAATCCCGACCTATGATTGCTGAGGCTGGTTATTTTTGCGTGGGGATCTCCCACTGCGGGTCATTTTCTGCACGTTCTCACGTGCGCCTGACTTGCAGCCAACAATTCCCTGGGGCGGGTGGCCTCTTTTGCTAGAGTTTTGCAGACACGTGAGGCAAAGACCCTGATGCCAATCTTGGGGAATTAGTACCTGCCTCAAACGCAATAGGGGTGAATGTATATGTGGATCACGGCTCACGGCCAGTGCCCCCTTTGATCATGCCACAAATTCCCCGCTGGAAGCCCAGTAGGCATTAGTCAGCAAAAAACTTCAGGCAAACCCAAGCTCATGTTCAGTGGCACACCACCAAAAATATCTCACCCACCCACACACAAACATCCCCACAGTGAGATTTCCCTTTGGAACTGCCAACATTGCCGAGTGGGTCCCCGTGCAACAATTAACCTGGGGAACATCCGCTCATTGTTTGCTGTCACCCCAGCAAACCTGGCTGCATGCCTCTAATATGCCCATCCACAATAAGTTGCTACAACCCACCCAATTTGGATATGCTAATGACAATCTTGTTCCACCAAAGGTTGCATAACTTGCTGCAGATCCAGAATTCATATTGGTTCACCCACATTTTTGCCACCTTGCCTTGATATATGTAAGGTGTGGATATGAAAATTTGATTAAAAATCAAGTACTTTTCCTGTCCTCAAAATTTGTATAAGGTAAAATTCAATTAAAAATAGTAAGAAATAGTATTTTTAAGAGAACACAGGCCAAATTTATTGTTTATAACTTTTTTAGTATAAAACAATAATATTATAAAGATTTATTGTTTTACTAACAATAAAAATTTATCCAAAAATACTCTACAAAAGATATTTAAGGCTACAAAAGAAATTTCTTCAAGAGCAATTTCAATTGTAATTAATTGAGCAAAGAACTGAAAGCAATTAATTAAAGAACAGAGTCTTTCAAAAGAATATTAAAGAGAAAACACATCCAAAAGTGACTAGAGTGAATTTGGAAACAAAGTGACAAAGTTTACAGTGATGAAAGATGCTTTAATTCACTTTTGGGGTGGTTCAGGGGTAAAAATGTTTATAAGATTTACAAACAATGATTAAAATGATTTTTTCACGTGGTTAAAAGGATTCAAATGATTCAAAAATGGTGGTTGGAATCTTTTATTGATTGGTTTAACAATGTTTAAACTAATTATAAAAGGAAAAGATTCTATCATGAAGAGAAAAGTGGGGCAAAGAAGACATTCTTTTATAGAAATCAGTTTTCTTACTCCAAAAGTAGAATTTACTCTTTTCAGTCGTTAAAAACAGTCTGAAAACAGAAAAGCTAATTATGGCATCATTGAACCCTGGTTTAGACCAAAAAAGGGCTGGTTTAAGCCATTTTTAGCCATTTTTAGCCATTTTAGACCCTTAAATCAGCCATTACTACAGAAATACCTGCTCTAGAGCCTACAAAACACGTCAGAATGTGTGTAAGAGATGTAGATTCCAGTTCAAACTATTTTTTCTATGATTTTTTTATCTTAAGGGTAGTTTTACCCTCTTGGTAACAGCTAAAACTACCCCAGTTGGCATCAAAACCTCATCATCAATTGAGTCCACAGACCCTGTAACTCAATTCCAGGCCAAAAGTGATGAAATTTTGCGTGAATTTTGACACCACACGCCTGTCAGCAAGGATTTTGGGGGTCTAGCTCCCCCTTAGAGCTAGAGTTCCTTTTCCCCCCCAATTTTAATCTTTCCAATTTATTTTTTCCTTTAATTCCTCATCATGTATTATACTTGTAATTTACATATGTAATTCAATTGAATTGTACCGAACAATACAGTAATAATTGATACCTCATATGTAAATCAAAGTTCACTTATGTAATACACGTGCACATTTTGACATTTCAATTGAATTCAATTGAAAATACTTCAATTCCTCATAACTTCTAAACTAAACACAACACCTCAATTTTAACACAAAATTTGATGGTTAACACCACATGTGGTCCAAATTACATTAAAGTTTTTAGTATTTTCAAATTTTGTATTGAAAATACTAAAAACTTAATTCAACTTATTTAGAATTGAGTTACAAAAATTTCACTCAGAGGTGACCCCACTTGATTTTTTATGAGGAATCCAATGGTGAAAGAATTTTTATATGTTTATTTATTGGATAAAAAGCTATAATAATTTTTATTCAACTCTTTTCCAAAATTTTTTTCTTTTTTATAATTTTGTTAAAATTTCATTTTTACTTAATTTTTTCAAGTATAAATGTAATTTTATCATTTCAAAATTTGATGTAATTTTATTTTTAAAGGGTAATTAAATTCTGAATTTTGAATATAATTTTATATTTATATTTTGATTTTCATTATAATAATATAAATAAATTTATTTTATTTATATTTATATGTTAATTCTGTATTTATGGTCTTTTGGGTATATGAAGTTACCTCTAAGGCTCACATTCCCTGCCCCTAAAAAGAATATTACTTTGTAATATTGGTATTTCTAGTGTTTCCGGATCTTGTGAGGAGTTTGGTAGCTTCCGGTATATCTTTTTCTTCTAACCATTCATCTTCACCAGTTGGGTCACTGTACCTAACAAGGTATTCCCTTACTTTTTTGGTTCTTAATATTTTTTCTTTAAGAACTTTGGTGATTTTCTTAGTACCAGATGTCTCAATAGGAGGTATAACTTGGGGAATCTTATTCCTCAAGGGAAATTTCTCAGCATCACTAGATTTATATGGCTTTATAAAGCTCACTGGAAATGTAGGATGCTTATTGCTAAGTTCTTCAGATAACTCTACTTCAACAGCATTTTCAACAAGAACTAGGTCCCCAATTTTGAAATCTGGAGTTGCATGTGATTTATCCCATTTGTCTTTAGCATATGCAAAAGAGTCCTCCATGCACCTTACTGCATGCTTTCTAGCTTTGTCTAGCATTCCTTTGAAGCTAGAAGCTGTGGGAAATATTTCAATTAAATCTTTCCTCAAGGAATCTTGGGGTAACTTGGGGTTCCATCCTTCTTCTAGAATAGCAGGAGTCTGATTGGTACTGGCATGGATTGATGTTTTATATGCTAATTCCAGTGCTGGCAACAGAGTACACCAATAATTGGTAAATCCATCACAATCTTTGAATTCAAGGCCATATGCACAAACTCTTCTCATCATGTCCTCTAAGGTTTGGATCATCCTTTCAGCCAGGCCATTAGTTTGTGGGTGGTAGGCTGTAGAGAAAGACAGTTTGGTACCAAATAATTGGTGAAGATTTGTCCATAGTGCTGAAGTGAATTTGGGATCCCTATCACTAATGATATTTGTAAATATCCCAGTCAATGACACTACTCTATTCCATATCAGAAGAGCTGTATCCATGGCTGTATCCTCCTTGTGACATGGTAAAAAGATTGGAGTTTTACAGAATCTGTCCACAATTACTAGGAAAGCATTATAGCTTCTGTCACCTCCTGGTGGTAGGCCAGTTACCCAATCCATATGGACAATTTCCCAAGGTCTGCTTGGTTCTTGAGTTTTATCATATTTCCAAGTCTCTTGGCAGTGGATTTATTTGCCTTTTGGCATCTGTCACAGGTCTTGCAATACTCTGATTCATGACCTGTCTACAACTGTCATGACACATGTGTGCTTGGTTCTGTGGTAATTATACCATCCAGTAGGTGAAATCTTCCTTCATCATAAGATTTTTTCCATACTTCATCCAAGGCATGTATTAGAGAGTTGTCTTTACAGTTTTTGTTAAGTAATTGGCATAAGATGCTACAATTCGTATCTTGAGTGTAACTGCTTCTGACTTCTTCAAAGAAGGTGGTGTTCAAGTCTGTAACACTTATTCCTTCTATTGGAATTTGTGGTGAAGCTTCTTCTGGCACATAAGCAGGATTATCAATATTATTTGTTAATGGCCATCTGCTTGGTCCATCTTCATTCTTATGAGTATTCCCATCCTTATGAACAATAGTCATATTGCCTCTGTATTCTTGTATGGCTATTAGCCATCTGAGCATATGTCTGTTGGGTGTTTTCATGTTTAAAAGTGATTTGACAGCTGTACAATCTGTTATCACCCCAAAAACACATCCCTATAAGAATTAGTTTGATTTCTCCAAGGCCCAGACAAGGCATAGACATTCCATTTGAATTTCTCCATATCTGGCCTCAGTTGGTTTGATTTGCCTGGATATGAAACATATGGTTCCTTCTACAGGTTTATCATTTATGATCTGAACTTGGTGAAGTGCAACACCTAGTTCATCCCCTGATGCATCAATATACAGTTTGAAAGGTAATTGAAAGTCTGGCATCAGTAAGAGTGGAGCAGTGGTCAAGGCTTCTCTCAGAGACCCAAAATCTTTTACTCTGTCAACAGTCACTTCAAATACTGTGTCTTTGTCACCCAATTTATAAAGTGGTCTTGCTATGGATGCAAAATCTTTAATGTGTTGCCTGTAATATCCTGAAAAACCTAAGAATGATTGAATTTCCTTCTTGTTCTGAGGCATTGGTTTTAGAAATACTGCTGCAACTTTGTTTTTGTCAATTCCAAGGGATAAACCAGATACAACATGTCCTAGTTCCTTAAGTTCTTTAAATCCAAAATGGCATTTCTTCAAAGAGATTTTCATGTTTACTGATTGAAATTTTGTCAAAACTCTGGACAATCTGTACATGCGCTCCTCCCAAGTCTTGGAACAGACCATAACCTCATCAATGTAAATGATTAACCATCCCTCCGCGATTTCTTCAGGGAAGATTTCATTCATCATTCTTTGGAAGTGTGAAGGTGCATTTTTGATACCAAAGGGGATCCTCAAGTATTCATACACTCCACAATAATTCTCATGTGATTTCTTTCTCTTGGTGTCACCACATTTTGATGGAATCCTTTAAGGGCATGCATAGTGGTTATATACACTGCTTGAGATATTTGAGTAAGGGCAATTTGGATTTTTGGTATTGGGTATCTGTCTGGAACAGTGTAAGTGTTCAGAGCTCTAAAGTCCCCAACCATTCTGGATTTTCCATTATGCCATGCCACTATGACTGGTGTAGTTATTTTTGTACTTCTTCATTGTGGCCTACTTTTCTTATTACACCAAGGTCCAGAAGTTCTTTGATATGAATTTCTAGAGCTTCTCTTTATTTTGGACTTGCTGGATATGCAGGTCTTCTTAAGAGTGGTGGATAAGGTCTCTCAATATTAAGGATGATGTCAACTTCATGACCAATAATTGCTTGTAGAGGTTCTTTGTCTGAAGCAAATGCTCCTCTGTGGTCATATAAAAGGGCAGAAAGTTCATTTTCCTGATCATCAGTCAGATGAAGGCTTATTGCAGCTTCATTTAACTGTTCAGATTTGAATCTTTCAAGCTCTAAGATGACTGCTGCTACTTTCCTTACTGTAATTTGTCTTTTGAATGGTAAAAAGGCAAATTTTTGATGCTTATTGTCTCCAATAGTAAAGTATCTATCTTTGTTGTTGTGTAAGTCTATTCTATACATGATCAAATAGTCATTTACCAATATAAAAGGGGTACTAGAGCAATTGTCCATAAAAACAAATTCAAAAGTGATTCTAAAATTTACATAAATATGTGGGAATATGATATTGGTCTCCAAGATTCCCAATGCTTTCATTGGATTACTTGCAATATTGAAGTTTATGCCATAAATTGGTAACAAGTGGTCTTCAGAATTTGGTACACAAGTCTTAAGACAAAATTTGCCAACACAAGAGCAGAAGGATCCTTGGTCAAGCAAAATTTTGGTGGGCTTTTTGTCAATCACCACTTCTGTTATACAGGAGTTACCAGCTGTATAACCTTTTCCCCTGTTTGGTTTTGTTTTCATAATTTGTGCATCTTGGAATTTTGATAAGCAAAGTTGACCATTGCCCAATTGTGGCAAGTGGGAATCAGATTCCATGATATCAAAAGTGGCATTGATATTTTCTATATCCTTTGAAGATTCAGAAAATATTGATGACTTATCATCTGAATTCTCTTCAATTATGTCATCTTTTTCAACATCAGGTTCCTTTTTAATATCAATTTCATTAATTTTTCCCTTCTTTGGACATGTATTAGCTAAATGGGTGGTGCTTTGGCAAATATGGCACTTTCTGACTGTATCTGCAGATTTATACTTAATATTATTAGAATTTTCTTTGGGGTTTTTGTCCACAGAATCTTTCCAAGGTGTATTAAACCTTGTTTTGAGATTCATCCTACTAGAACCAATTTTGTTTGTGGTGATTACTTCTTCTAATATATTGATAATATCCTTTGCTGAAGATTGTTCAGTAGTCCTGCTTTTTATAGCATGCTCTAAGTCACCTCCACCTTGTCTCAGAATTTTTCTATGGATCATAAATTCTGACATGTCAGGATATAATGCTGTTAATCTGTCTTTTTGTTGGCAAAACCATGGTAAAGCTTTGTCTTTATCAGGATTAAATTTGGCAGATTCAAAGGCTGTTTCAACTTTAAACCTCCAAGCATCATTTGCCCATTTGTTGATGTTTTGGGTTTTCCACCAAGTCCAACTCTGGTGTCCATGTGCTTGTCCTATTTTGATGTACCATCTGTGAGCTGATTTGGTAAACAAGGTGTTAAATCTGGCTGTTACCAATCTGTCTGGTAATTCAAAATCCTCTTTGATCATGTCAATACCTCTAATGAATTTGATATGGTCATACTCTCCTTCACCACTGAAGTGAGGCCATTCTTTAAGTTTTGGAACTTCTTTCAAGAGTGCTTGGCCCATTGATGGTTCCAAGTTATGAAGAGAATTAGAAAATTCATTTTTTAACTGTGAATTTCAATATGCAATACTTGTGGATTGGGAATTCTTGCATCTTAATTTTGATTAAGAGGTGTAGACATTATTGGTAAAGTGTTTGCAGTTGTTCAATATCATTCATTTTACTGTTATTACACCTTTGTGAATTTCTTAACTCATGTTGTAAGCTTTGTATAGAGTCTATGACATTCTTTTTATGATCGTCCTCTTTATATGTAAGCTCATTTCATAATTCTGTTTGTTTAGTATTATCAGATATAACTTCATTTGACTTTATTGTTACTTTTGATATTTCCTCTCTTGAGGTATCAAAATGTTCTTTCAAGGCAACTGTATTTGTCTTTACTTCTGAAAATTATTTTTAAATATCATCAAGAACTTTTTTATTATCTTCTTTGATATTATGAACAGCTTGTTTTATTCTTTTTTCAATTATGTCATCAATATTGAATGTAGAATATTTGTCTGTTAATTCTTAAATAGTGGCAGATTGTTCATTTATCTTAATGCCAAAAGAATTGCCATTATTGGAAGTTTTGATTGTTCTTAAAACTCTTTCCAAGCATTTAAGTGTATCATTTGTTTGGCTCACACTCAAGTTGTTTGTTTTAAGATTGTCACAAATTGATGTGTTCTTATCAGAAAGATGATTTTTTACGTCAATAATGGCTTTATACAGCTCTGGAATACAATTAAAAGTATCAGAAATCATTTTTGATATTTTAATCTGGCTTCCTCCTTCTTTTGTAACTCCATCATGGTTCTGGCCATCTGAAATACATTTTCCATGGCATCCTGTTTAATCTTTGGGATTCTGTAGCCCTGGCTGTAAGTTTTTGCCGCTGGTTCCTTCCCTTTGCCCTTGTTTGGAGTTTGTGGCTGCTTTTTCACGTTGGAATTGCTGGTGCTGGCCACTGGGGCAGTTTTTGGAACTGGTTTGGGTTGTGGAGGGTTGTTTTTCCTCCATTCTAGTGTCAAAAGCATCATGTTGTTCTTCTCCATCAATGGATGCCATCCATTGAGCAATTTGCAAGTATTGGGAGGGCCCAGGAATTTTCTCACAGTCAGGTAAGAATTCATGCAATTCTTCCACAGGTCTGCAAGGATGTGGTACTCCTTGAACTGAAGTGCATTGTTGTATGCAATGTGGCTGGCTTTGTATATGTCCTCTGAGGCTTTTTGTGGCGGTTTCAGCTCTTTTTGAAGGTAAAATGGTATAGTCAGCTTTAGAATGACCCATTTTAGTTGTTTGGGAGTCATCAAATGACCCTTTTCCTTCTTTACCTGATTGGACTCTGCCATAATCACACATATTACCTTTCTGGGAGCTGCTTGAGGGGTTATAGCTGGCTCCTGACCTGGTTTAAGGCATAATTATGGTTAAAAAGGTTTAAAATGGTAATTTTACGTCAAGAAAATTACTATTGGTCAAATCTTTGGCTTTCTGAAGAGTATTAATTATTTCCAAGTTGACTAATTTAGAAGAAATTGGCTCTGGTTGAATATTCTGAGTCACAATAATAGTACTATTATGATCAGAATTAACAGTACTGGAAGGAATAATGCTGGTTCCTGTTGAGGCTGTTTCAATGTTTTCTTGTCTGACCACGTTGTCAGACACTAAAATTAATGAAAAAGCCAATTAATTAAGTAAAAAAAAGGTTATTCCAAAAAAGAAATAAAAATATAAGCCTCACTTATAATATGAAAAAAAAACATTTTTTGTGGATTTTTTGAATTACAAGTATTTTTTATATGTGTTTAAATTTTTCAATATAAGAAAAAAGATTTAAAAACAATAAAAAAATATGTCACAGGTAAAATATCATGGCTGGACCCCCAAATGTAAGGTGTGGATATGAAACTTTGATTAAAAATCAAGTACTGTTCCTGTCCTCAAAATTTGTGTAAGGTAAAATTCAATTAAAAATAGTAAGAAATATTATTTTTAAGGGAAAACACGCCAAATTTTTTGTTTATAGCTTTATCAGTATAAAACAATAATATTATAAAGATTTATTGTTTTACCAACAATAAAAATTTATCCAAAAATACTCTACAAGAGATATTTAAGGCTACAAAAGAAATTTCTTCAAGAGCAATTTCAGTTGTAATTAATTGAGCAAAGAACTGCAAGCAATTAATTAAAGAACAGAGTCTTTCAAAAGAATATTAAAGAGAAAACACGCCCAAAAGGGACCAGAGTGAATTTGGAAACAAAGTGACAAAGTTTACAGTGATGAAAGATGCTTTAATTCACTTTTGGGGTGGTTCAGGGGTAAAAATGATTATAAGATTTACAAACAATGATTAAAATGATTTTTTCAAGTGGTTGAAAGGATTAAAATGATTCAAAAATGGTGGTTGGAATCTTTTATTGATTGGTTTAACAATGTTTAAACTAATTATAAAAGGAAAAGATTCTATCATGAAGAGAAAAGTGGGGCAAAGAAGACATTCTTTTATAGCAATCAGTTTTCTTACTCCAAAAGTAATATTTAATCTTGTCAGTCGTGAAAAACAGTCTGCCAACAGAAAAGCTAATTATGGCATCATTGAACCCTGGTTTAGACCAAAAAAGGGCTGGTTTAAGCCATTTTTAGCCATTTTAGACCCTTAAATCAGCCATTACTATAGCAATACCTGTTCTAGAGCCTTCAAAACACGTCAGAATGTGTTCAAGAGACGTAGAAACCAGTTAAAACTGTTTTTACTATGCTTGTTTTATCTTAAGGGTATTTTTACCCTCTTGGCATCAAAACCTCATCATCAATTGATTCCACAGACCCTGTAACCCAATTCCAGCCCAAAAGTGATGAACGTTTGCGTGAATTTTGACACCAAACGCCTGTCAGCAAGGATTTTGGGGGTCTAGCTCCCCCTTAGACCTGGAGTTCCTTTTTCCCCCCAATTTTAATCTTTCCAATTTATTTTTTCCTTTAATTCCTCATAATGTATTATACTTGAAATTTACATATGTAATTCAATTGAATTTTACAGTACAATACAGTAATAATTGATACCTCATATGTAAATCAAAGTTCACTTATGTAATACACGCACACATTTTGACATTTCAATTGAATTCAATTGAAAATACTTCAATTCCTCATAACTTCTAAACTAAACACAACACCTCAATTTTAACACAAAATATGATGGTTAACACCACATGTGGTGTGAATTAAATTAAAGTTTTGAGTATTTTCAAATTTTGTATTGCAAATACTAAAAACTTAATTTAAGCTTATTTAGAGTTGAGTTACAAAAATTTCACTCAGAGGTGACCCCACCTGATTTTTTATGAGGAATACAATGGTGAAAAAATTCTTATATGTTCATTTATTGGATAAAAATTTATAATAATTTTTGTTTAACTTTTTTCCAAACTTATTTATTTAAGCTTATTTAGAGTTGAGTTACCTTTTTTATGAGGAATCCAATGGTGAAATAATTTTTATATGTTTATTTATTGGATAAAAAGCTATAATAACTTTTATTTAACTCTTTTCTAAAATTATTTAATTTTTTATAATTTTGTTAAAATTTCATTTTTACTTAATTTTTTCAAGTATAAATGTAATTTTATCATTTCAAAATTTAATGTAATTTTATTTTTAAAGGGTAATTAAATTCTTAATTTTGAATATAATTTTATATTTATATTTTGATTTTCATTATAATAATATAAATAAATTTATTTTATTTATATTTATATGTTAATTCTGTATTTGTGGTCTTTTGGGTATATGAAATTACCTCTAAGGCTCAAAATATATGCCCCAAATTGCATATGAAAATCATGAGCCCAAGAGGCCCACTTTTATCAAGACCATGCATGTGACCACAGGCCATCCCCCCTTCAGCCCATTACTTCCTCTCATATAAGTTCCCCACCAGCACTTATTGGTCTTCATTCCCTTTAGCTACCCCTTCCTGATCATATAATTTCCAACTGTCCCCAAATAATTTATAATAGCCATCATGTCAACCCCTTCACAACCACTTTGCATTGGGATGATTAATATTTGTATCCAAATAAATAGTGATATAACCTTAAATCCTGAGAATTCCCACTTAGCTTCTTGGATTATCCTATGGCACAATCAACACAACATATTTGTATATCTCCCCAATCACCAACGTGCTATTGGCTCTCTCCCTGGAACCCTTTCCAAAACATTGATACCATTCCTTGGAGCACCAAAAGCTTTCATGCACTGTGATCCTGGTGGGGCATGGATTGAAAATTGCCAATCCAATCCTACTAAAATATTATTTGTTGAGGGAGTATTTATGACTGATGCAAATGACCCCTCCTCATCTCAGAAACCCAATCTAGCATTGATGTTCTTCACATGGTATCCAAACATTCTATTCATAATGGACCGCTTTTGAAGACAATATTTCAAGCACAAAATGCCCAAAGAATATGACTGTAATACTCATAGTCAATGTATACTCTTCACTCCCACATTTCCCCCTTCAAACTCAATGCCAGCTTCATATCTTGCTGTCTCATCATTGATTTCCAAGCAAAAACTGATACAATTACCCAGTGGATCAGACCTCCCCATGATGACCCCGCCCCATTCCATTATTCACACCCCCCTCCTCCCTCATCAAAAGACCAGACTAGCTTTTCTCTGGGATCGAGAAATCCCCAATGGCCAATCAGCCCGTAACCTTTGGGCCACCTCATCCCCGGGATCCACTTTTGATGCCAGGCACATCATTACAAACAAGGTCATTAGCTCATTTGAATCCCTTTCAACCAATACCCCTCTTGGAGGACTGCTCGTGGATGATATGAGATTAGGTAAAACCATTCAGGCCATTGCTCTAATTGGTACCTCCAAGGAGCAGATGATTGCAAACCACCATTGCTCCACGCCCACCATGATCATCTGCCCCCTTGCTTAATTACCAACTGGCAATCAGAAATATGCCAAAATCTACCATGGTCCCACTCGTCACTCATTATCCAAGGCCAACATCTTAAAATATGATATCATAATAACTTCTTACAATACTATCACCCAAGAATTTAAGCAAACCAATACCTCTACATCATTCATTTTTCAAATCAATTGGCATCATATAATTTTGGATGAAGCACAGTGAGTGGCTTAGCTTAAATGATTCAAATTACCTTTTATATCCAATAGCCTTTGCCCCATCTTATAACCATATTCAATCTCAATACACTGCCACTCACCGTGCCATTAATAGCCTCCTTTCATCCTGACCTTTTGGGCATAATATCATTCAGCACTCAACCCCAGAGCGCCGATCAAGATAACTGGTCACCATTCATCCTGAGTAGTCTTTCCAAAGGTTTCAATGATATTTTGCATTTGGCATTGCAGCATTTAAGTTTGTCCCACACCAAAACCACACATCTCAAATACCTCCCCACTATTAGCCATCATTATGAGCTGCTCCCACTCAACCCAACCATTCAGCAAGAATATTCCACATTATATGAAAAACTCCTATCATCCAAAAGCAAAGGACCAGGAGAGTTTTTCAGAAATATTCATAATCTGCAAATATGTTGTAAACATCACATCATGCTTAACACAATTGCGGAGGCGAATTTGGAAGACCCTGAGGGCAGGAGCACTCAGGATAACTCCCCAACAATCACACGAACTATTGTGGATGTGGAAACATGCATGATGAGTAGTAAAATTTCACACTTCCTACAAAGCTTAATGAAGAGCAAACAAACAAGGTGTGGTCCAACCAAATAGGTGGTTTATACCCAATGGACCCAATTTCTAAATTTGTGCATTAATTCTAATATGCATCCATTACCAATTGAATCCATCTGACTTTTTCTTATTGTAGAATTGGTATTGCCCTTGCCCATCACTCTATCCTTTCAGCACAAATTGATGGAACAATTACAGCACAAGCGCAGGAGAAGGCACTGGAGAATTTCTTCTATAATCCTGAATGTGAAGTACTGATTGCATCCATTGCCGCAACTGGAACTGGCCTCAATATAACTTGTGCTAATATTGTCTAGAAGTAAAGCTATATGCATTTTAACATGCCCTTACTGAGTTGTGTGTTTTAAACATGTGCCTTTATTGGAAGCTAAAGGCAGGAGTTTAGTATTTAAACATGGGATTTGGTACCAAAAAAACTGGGTTTTTGTACCTTCAAATACCACACCTCTTGAGGTGTGGGATTTCTGAAATCCCAAAGATGTAATGCAGGATTTTGGCAAAAAAAAATCGTGATTTTGAGTGTGGGATTTGCTAACTTTGACACCCCCTAATATAAAGAGTATATTTATTATTAAATAAAAATATCTCACACCTCTATTATTTGTTTTTAACAATAGTAAAGCGCCATAAATATGTTAATTATCAAATATCAATATATTCCTTTTGATATATATTTTTAATAATAAAATTTATATGATCTTATTTATTTAATAATATGAAAAATTTGTGCTATAATCATAATAATTTGATCTTATTATAATTCTTTTTTATCTCATTCTTTAAACAAATAAGTAAAATATTAGTAACATCTACTTATTGTTTCATAGTCAAATGTTACATTCAATTTGATAATTCCTCTTAGGAGGTGTTGAAACACTCTTCAGGCAATGGTATATGAATATCATAAAGGACTCTATTATTATCTGCTTTTATTATACTTATTTCTTGTTTTGTTATTTTTTCAATTATGTAATCAATATTGAATTTAGAATATTTATTTGTTAATTATTTTTGAATTGCAGATTGTTCATTTATTTCATTTCCAAATAAAATGTCATTTTTTGAAGATTTAATTTTTCTGAAAACGTTTATAAAAGACATAAGTGTTTCATTTATTTGGCTCAAAGTTAGATTTTTGCTTTAAATATTGTTACAAATTGATGAATTTATATCAGAAATATGACTTTCAAGTCATTGATAGCTATGTACAAGTTTGGAATTTCATCTAGAATTTCAGAAATAATTTCTGATATTTTAATCTTCCTTTCTCCTTTTTCTGTAATTCCATCAATTTCCTGAAAATGTGAAACACATTTTCCATGGCATCCTGTTTAATATTTGGGATTCTGTAGCCCTGGTTGTAAAGTTTTGTGGCTGGTTCTTTGCCTTTGCCCTTGTTCTAAGCATGTGGCTGCTTTTTCAAATTTCAATTGCTTCTGTGTGCTATTGGGGCTGGTTTTGGCACCTCTTTATGTGGTGGAGGGTTGTTTTCTACCATTCTTCTGTTGAGAAATCACATTATTCTTTTCCATCAATGGATGCCATCCATTAAGTAACTTTCAACTGCTGGGATTTTCCATATGGTTTCTCCCACTGAGGTAATGTTTCATGAAGCTTTAAACCAAGTCCATGAAATTAATCAGAATCATATGTCATATGGGCATATATGAGTACACCAGGATGCCTTTTGGCATCAAGAATGCACCAGCCCATTTCAAAGGATGATGGACACAATATTTCAAGAAGAGATATTGGAAGGCTGGATGGTAGTATATATTGATGACATCATTATAGACTCAGAAACATGGGAAGACAATGTGCAGTACATAGATAGAGTGCTAAGTAAATTCACACCCATTAATCTGGAAATTTCACTTAAAAAGTGCAATTTTGGCAAACAAAAGTTACTAGCTCTAGGACATAAAGTTTCAGGTCTTAGTCTGGACATAGACCAGACCAAATTAGCAGAAGTACTGCTAAGACCAGTACCAAAGAACATCAAAGAGATGCAATCTTTTCTTGGGTTTGCTAGCTACAACAGAAACCACATCAGAAATGTTGCCCACATAACTAGTAGTCTGTACAAGTTATGTTTAAAAGATGTAGTTTTTGAAATTACCAAGGAAAGGAGGGATGAATATGAGAAGATCAAACAAGAACTTACAAATGCACATGTGCTCACCTTACCTGACTTTGAAATACCATTCAAGCTATACATAGATGAAGCATGTACCCAATGCTTAGGGGCAGTGTCAGCCTGTGACTCAAAACAGAGCACTAGCATGACATCCAACATACCATAAATAATGGTATGACAAGTATTGAACAAATATAGTCAATACAGGTAATAATTAAGAGAAAACAACCCTCTTACATTAAACACCAACCTTATCCAAACAGAATAAGGAAACCTAGAGGAGAATAAATAAGTCAAAACCCTTATTTTCACCTCTCATCTAACTTATGCATATTTAAGTTACCCTATACCAAAATGGTATTTTTCTTAAAGCTCACATAGAGAGCTACACAATGATATCATCCATGTTGTTGTAACACCACTACAACTGGAGATACCATATAACCTCATTTTCAAAACCAAGCCCCCCTGAAAGACAAAGAGGGCTTGTACAAAACTGTACAAAAGTATAACCAAATTAAAGATCTCAACAAGAGCTTTAATTTGAGACACCTTAGACCTCTGTATCTCTTAAATTGACTGAGGGATCTTGGTTCAAAGGTTTAATAACCAAAATACAGATATTCTGAAAATAAGAAAATAAACAAACCCCTGTATCTTTGGCATACACTCATACAACTGTACAGTGTCACATACCAAACTGTAGGGCTAATCAAGCCCTACAAAACTGTATCATCAGAATACAGATATCTTCCAAATTGAAGAAGATATCTGGTATGGAAGTTTTTGAAGCCTCATACTGATGTACAAAAATACATCCAAAAACTTAAAACCCTTATAACTTTTGCTATTTTTAAGAAGGGTAAACATGAAGCATACCAAATTGAAGAGCTCATTAAGCCCTTCAATTCTGTGCTCTTAGTTTCTTGATATCTCAAAAACTGACCAAGATATCTTGGTTGGAAGTTTTTTGGCCAATACTGGCCTGTACCAAACCTGTACCAACCAGTACAGTCTTAATACTCAAAATAATGGTTGTTCAAAGCTTAAACCCGCCCAGAATGACTAGTATTAGTCATACAAACACCAGAACAACGTCATCCAAGTGCTGACGTGGCAGGTGAAAAGTTTTTTCATCCTGTATTGATCCAGAATGATTATTTGTGGTCCCAAAACCACAATTCTGCCTCAACTGACGTCAGAATTGAGTATCCAGAACCACAAACTGGCCAATGGAGTGAAAATTTTCACTCCTCTGACGTGTGAAGAGTAAATAACTCTTGACAGTCTTGAAAGATATAAAAAGAAGGGTTTTTGCCTTCAAAAATCCTCATCTTATCTTATTATTATATATTCTTACGTGACAAGACTGTTAATCATCAGTAGTGTCCTTAGAATACTCAAAGATATAATTAAATATAATTATTGTAGTGTCTCTTTACAGTCAAAGATATTAGAACATTGCAACCCAGGTCCTCAATAGACTCATCACCACTGTTACCACGTAGCAGTAGGACCTGAAGAATTTTTTATTACTTATTTTTGACGTGTCACAGTCATAGTACTAGCTTGTGTTTACTGTTTTTAAGCTTCTACATAGACTCACCCTGACAATTTGGGGGCCTGGCCGTGGTTATTCAACCTTATTGGACGTATTTTGAACTGAATTAGGCGTAAAATTCAGCTATTTGAAAGGTATTTCACTACAAGTGAGTAAATTTTTATTTTATTATCATTTTTTTTTATATACAAATCTTTTTTTACTCCAAAAATATATATTATAAAATATTTTTGTTGAGAATAAGAGCACATATCCTCTTTATTTTTTTTTTTATTTATTGCAATAAATTCCACGAAATTTCATAATAATACATCTGTATTATTTAAATTTCAATACAAATAATAATATACAAACAGTATATTATTTATTTTACTATTATTTTTCACCAAAGTGCGTGAAAATTAATATATCAACATTTATTAATTAATAATTAATAAATATAAAATAATAAAATAATTTTTTATTATTTTACAAGGAATATTTTAATTAAATATTTCCTTTAAAACAAGATATCACTCAAATTGACGTGAAAACTTGTAATTACTTGATATTTAACTAATATCAAAGTCTTATAATAAATATTATTTATAATATTTATAATAAAAAATCAAATTTATTATAATTTAATAAATTTAACGTGTTTACACAAAAAAACACAATAATATCCAAGTGAATCATTCACAAAACACTTGGATATTACAGTTTTTTCACTTATAAAACATAAGTGAAAAAACTTAAAACTGTTATTTTTCAAACAAAAACATATAAAAACAATAAAAAAAACACTTAAAAATTTCGAAAAATAACAGTAGAATTGAATATAATCATTTTGTTTTATCATAAAATACTGATATACAATCTGAAATATCTTTTCTGAATAGTGGAAAAGGACTACATTCCATTAGAAACCCAGTCACAAGGAAACCCATCTGTGACAGCCTCAGAAGACAGAGAGGCGCTGCCAAACACCAAGGGCAAGCAGAAAAGACACAGTGAAGTGACAATCAACTCAAAAGATTGGACACCAATAGCTGTGCCAAGGGCCAAAAAACCCAGAAAAGCTCCAACAAAACCAGTTGGATCACCAAAACAAGTTGAGAAACAGAAAATCACTGTTATCAACCCAGTTGTAAACTCCAAAGGCAAATTGCCAAAGAGTATAGATCATAAATTTGTACAAGGGCCTGCCAAAGGTAAATAAACCTTGAGAAATACAAAATTTTTTATTGTCTGTCATTTTTTAACATTGTTAACATGACACCTCCACTTCTTAGAGATCTTGGATTTCCAAGAAATCAACCAGAACATTGGCAAAGAAGACACAGAGGAAGAAGAACTGGAACAGATGACCAGCAAAGGACTTACCATCAGGGAACTCCTACCCAAAGTCTTGTTCCAAATCAAATTCAACCCAGGAGTCCAACCAGGAGACTGGACAGATGCAGAACAGGTCCTCCAAATACACAAACTCCTGAGAGACCTTTTCACATGGAGCATGGACAACAAAATGTTCACCATGGCAGCATCATGGGCAGAAGTGGGGATAACAACCCAGAAGATCTGTCTCAAGCAAATGGCTTGGATGGAACTTATGACAGAAATGCAAGGTTGGAATCCCAACAAGAATTTCAAACTCTTAGAAGAAAGAGCAATCAGAATCAAAGAGAACCAGGCAGCCATACAAGCCATAGAGAGATCTTGGCACAAGGAAGAGCCCAGTCAGATTCAGGTACCCCCAGAAATGGAAGGAGAAGCTCCATCTTCCCCACAACCATCCAGCAGTTCCAGGCCTTACAAGCCAAAGGAAACTTCATCCAAAGCTCCCCCACCATTCCAGGTAGTTTCCAACAGGAGAAAAGGAGCCCAAGGGAAAAACAAAACTTCTTTCAACCAGAGGAAGAAAGAAGCAGACCCATTGATGAAAAAGCTGATGGACTTAGTCCAAGAAGTACACAAAAACAAGAAATAGTTGTACCTACAAATAGTGTTTCTAGTTCTGACTCAATAGACCCAGAATTAATAACTGAAACTACAATGCACACTCATGAGTTTGAAAACAAATTCACATGGACCAAATTGGCCCAATTCATGGAGTGGACACATGAAACCTCAGAAAAAATGAGGACAGAAGTGGAAACATTGAAAGAAGAGAATGCTTTCCAAGCAACAGTCATAAAAGACTTGAATTCAAATCTGGCCAAAATTTGGACAGAATTTGAAAAAACTAACAGACAGTTGAATTCAATTCTAGAAGAACAACAAACTGTGAGGAGGGATCTGAGGAATATCCAGCAACAGCAGGATAACCTTGACAAAGAAATTGATTACCTCTATGACAGGGAAGACAATCAATACCCTCCAACACAAGGTCAGCCTACTACCTCTACAAAATTAAAAGAAGAGGACAGAGACTATGACCAGGAACCTGAATATCAGATCCCAAAGTTAAGATCAGAGTCAGTGTACCAAGATGGGGAAAATCTCAACTATTCAGAGAAACAGGCACTGAAACAGTTACCAGAAGTAACAAACTGGCCAAAGTTCTCAGGAATAGGGGAATATGACCATATGGAGATCATTGACTATATTGATGGACTCTTTGTTGATGTCCCAAAGATACCAGACTACTGGATCACAACAAGACTCAACACAGCATTCAGAAGCCATGCAAACATATGGTATACTGAAATGAAAGAAATACATGGCAGGAAAAGCTGGCCATGGTGGAGGAACCAGATTATACAAAAGTATAGCAATGGTAGCTGGATCTGGCAAAAAACCATGTCCTTTGAAAGTGATAGATACTCCACAGAAAAAGACCCTTATGAATGGTGCCTCAAACAAACAAAGAGGCTAAAAGCTATTGATCCCAATATGACAATAGAAATGAGAAACCATAAACTCCTGACAAAATTGCCAGGAGATCTAGAACATGCAGTCAAATGCAGATGCAACAACATCAGCAGCATTGATGACATAGCAAATGTCATACAAGATGTGAGAAAAAAGACCTCCATAGGAAGGTACACATCTTTCAAACCAAACTTCAAAGACAAGAGGTCTGAAGTTAAAGAGACAAACAAAGAAAAGGGGAAAGAAACCCCAAAAAAGAAATATGTGTGCCACAACTGTGGTTCACCAGACCATTATGCCAACAATTGCACAAAACCAAAAAAGAAAATATATGCAATTGATGAAGAATCAGAAGAAGAACAAACAGGTGAAAGATCTGATTCTGACAGCATGGGAAATGGTATGAGAGCAGAATCACAAAGTGAACCTGATACCATAGAAGAATACATAGTGGAATGTAATGAAAAAAGTTCACTTGATATACAAGACATTGAATTGGATTCAGGCATACCACAAATAACAACAGACAAAGAGCTCTGTAAGCACACACAGAATGCACAAACATTCCTGGTAACCCCCAATAGAGGGATGGGATTCATTCATGGAACACCTACAAAATTGACAGTTTACATTGAGAACTGTAAACATCCCATGATCATTGACACAGGAGCAAGTTGCTCCATAGTGGCAAAAGAATACTTGGAACAACATTTCCCCAAATGGGAAGATGATATAATCCCAACAAAAGCCAGAAACTTCAAAAGTGCATCAGGCAAAATGCACTCACTAGGGACAATAATCAAAGAGATAATTATCCCACACCAAAAAGGAAATATCAGACTAGAGCCTGAATTTGTAGTTCTAGAAAATGCACATGTACAAGGATTCTTACTAGGTACAGAGTACCAAAGAATGTATGGTATGGATATTTGCAATAGTAAAAACAGATATCTTACCATAGGTACAAACAAAGATAAAAAATTTTCCTTTGACATTAACCATATAACAAATGATAACACCTTGAAAGAACTAGTGGAAGAATTCAAAGAGGCCCAATATGGCACTCAACTCACCAGTAAGATGAAACTCAACTTACTGAAAGTATTGAGAAAGCACAGAGGAGCTTTTGCAATAGGAGATGAACCACTAGGAAAAATCAAAGGACATGATATAGAATTATATCTGGATGTAGAAAGACCATATCCACCTATGCTTAGGAGACCACCATACCCAGCCAGCATGGAAACTAGGAGAGAAATTGAGAAACACATCAATGAACTCCTAGAAATGGGGGTAATAAGAAAGATAGGACATAATGAGATAGTAGAGGTCACTACACCAGTCCTTATAACATGGCATGATGGTAAATCCAGACTATGTGGTGACTTCAGGGCTTTGAATAATTACACCAAAGCAGATAGGTACCCCATCCCAAGGATACCACATGCACTAGATAAACTAGCAAAAGCCAAGTTCATTACAAAAATGGACTGCATGAAAGGTTTTCACCAAAATGGGGTAAAACCAGATTCCATCAAATTGCTAAGAATTATATGCCATATGGGCATATATGAATACACCAGGATGCCATTTGGCATTAAGAATGCACCAGCCCATTTTCAGAGGATGATGGATACCATATTTCAAGATGAAATAATGGAAGGGTGGATGGTAGTGTACATTGATGATATCATAATATACTCAGAAACATGGGAAGACCATGTGAAGAAAATTGATAAAGTATTGGGAAAATGCACACCAATCAATATGAAGATATCTCTTAAGAAATGTAACTTTGGACAGCAAGAACTGCTAGCCCTAGGACACAAAGTTTCAGGCTTAAGTCTAGCTATAGACCAAAATAAAGTTGCTGCAGTACTGAAAAAACCAGTACCAAAGAACATCAAAGAAATGCAATCTTTTTTGGGCTTTGCCAGTTACTACAGAAGCCACATAAAGAACATTGCACACATCACTAGTAGCCTATACAAACTGTGCTCAAAAGATGTGGTCTTTGAAATTACCAAGGAAAGAAGGGATGCATTTGAGAAGATCAAACATGAACTGACCAATGCCCCTGTCCTAATGATGCCTGATTTTGAACTACCATTCAAACTATACATAGATGCAGCATGCAGCCAAGGGCTAGGAGCAGCACTACACCAGAGGCAACTAGTAGATGGCATACCAAAAGAAGGAGTAATTTGCTATATCTCAAGACAACTGAAAGACTCAGAAGCTAGATATGGAGCTACTCAGACAGAATGTCTATGCTTGGTATGGGCATTAGAAAAACTCCACTACTACTTAGAAGGAGCAGTATTTGAAGTTTTTACTGACTGCACAGCCCTCAAGTCACTGTTGAACATGAAAACAACAAACAGACACATGCTTAGGTGGCAAATAGCCATACAAGAATACAGAGGGAATATGACTATCATCTATAAAGAAGGGAAAAGTCATACTAATGCAGATGGTCTCAGCAGGTGGCCACTGAAGAATGACCAAGAAAATCCAGCATATGACCCAGAAAATGGGGCCAAGATACCTATACAATGCATGGAGATAGACAGGAGAAAGAACTTCAAACTATCAAACTGGGCATTAGGGAATGATTCATCAAACCCAGCACAAAGCTATGGGGAGATTAAAGAGATACCCATACTGGGAATCAGCTCCTCTAATCTGAATACAGAATTCTTTAGTATAGTACAATCAGCATACAATAAACACAAACAGTGTAGTATATTGATACAACTACTAAAACAAAAGTACAGGAGTCCTGAACTAGAGAGTCAATTGGAAGAGCCATGGCTCAAAAACTTTAAAGAAAATAGATTTTTTCTGATAGATGACCTACTGTACCATAGGGAAAAACACACAAGTGCCCTGGTAATAATAAGTAGAGAACACATTTCCCTCATACTACAGGAATGCCATGACTGCCCATACATGGGACATATGAGTGAAGAAAGAACTAAAGAAAGAGTCTTTAGCACAGCTTGGTGGCCAAAGTGGGAACAAGACTTGAGTGAATACATCAACACTTGTACCAGATGCCAAAAAGCCAACAGAAGTCATGGCAAAAGATATGGATTACTCCAGAGTATAGAGGAGCCCAAACACCCCTGGGAAATAATAAACATGGATTGGGTAACAGGCCTGGTCCCTGGAGGAAAAGACAGCTTTAATGCATGCCTAGTAGTAGTAGACAGGTATAGCAAGAGTGTCAGATGTCTCCCCTGTCACAAAGAGGACACAGCAATGGACACAGCCATATTGTTCTGGAACAATGTGATAGCTAACTGTGGAGTCCCAAGAATTATAATTAGTGACAGAGACCCTAAATTCACATCAGAATTTTGGACTAATCTATATGAGATGCTGGGAACCAAACTAGCATTTTCCACAGCTTACCATCCACAAACAGATGGTCTAGCAGAAAGAATGATCCAAACATTGGAAGACATCATTAGAAGGTTTTGTGCATATGGCATGGAATATAAAGACAATGAGGGATATACCCATGACTGGGTAACCCTCCTACCAGCTGTGCAATTGGCATACAACACAAGTATACACTAAGTGACAGGAAAAACCCCTGCCACATTAGAGAAAGGATGGAACCCACTACTTCCAGTAGATTACTTGAAGAAGAACCTCCTCTCAGTACATCCTACAGCTAAAGACTTTCACATAATGTGGAAGACTGCCTGTGAAAAAGCAGAGCAATGTGTGGCTGAAGCCAAATTATATAACAAACAGAGATATGATAAAAGTCACCAAGAACCTGATTTCAAAGAAGGGGACCAAGTTCTAATCTCAACTCTTAGCTTCAACAACCTAAAAGGACCCAAGAAGATGAGAGACTGATTCATAGGACCATTCACCATTATCAAATTGATAGGAAAGAATGCAGTAGAGGTCAACCTGACCAAAGAGTTCTCTAGGAAACACCCAGTTTTCCCTGTGAGCCTGGTCAAACCTTATCACCAGACAGATGAGGAGAAATTCCCTGACAGGAAGAAGACAGTCACCCATGAAAGATTGGTAGAGGAAGATGACTCACCTGGACCAGTGAAAAAGATCATTAAAGCCAGGAAGATCAGAATCAATGGGAAAGACAACAGGCAATACCTGGTTAGATTTAAGAATCAACCAGCAGATAAAGACAAATGGCTAACTGAGAAAGAAATCCCAGATGGACAAATACACCTCAGAAGATTCAGAGCCTCCAAGAGGGCTGAAGAGTCTCATCAATGATGAGCCTTCTTTTGAGGGAGGGTATGTCAGCCTGTGACTCAAAACAGAGCACTAGCATGACATCCAACATACCATAAATAATGGTATGACAAGTATTGAACAAATATAGTCAATACAGGTAATAATTAAGAGAAAACAACCCTCTTACATTAAACACCAACCTTATCCAAACAGAATAAGGAAACCTAGAGGAGAATAAATAAGTCAAAACCCTTATTTTCACCTCTCATCTAACTTATGCATATTTAAGTTACCCTATACCAAAATGGTATTTTTCTTAAAGCTCACATAGAGAGCTACACAATGATATCATCCATGTTGTTGTAACACCACTACAACTGGAGATACCATATAACCTCATTTTCAAAACCAAGCCCCCCTGAAAGACAAAGAGGGCTTGTACAAAACTGTACAAAAGTATAACCAAATTAAAGATCTCAACAAGAGCTTTAATTTGAGACACCTTAGACCTCTGTATCTCTTAAATTGACTGAGGGATCTTGGTTCAAAGGTTTAATAACCAAAATACAGATATTCTGAAAATAAGAAAATAAACAAACCCCTGTATCTTTGGCATACACTCATACAACTGTACAGTGTCACATACCAAACTGTAGGGCTAATCAAGCCCTACAAAACTGTATCATCAGAATACAGATATCTTCCAAATTGAAGAAGATATCTGGTATGGAAGTTTTTGAAGCCTCATACTGATGTACAAAAATACATCCAAAAACTTAAAACCCTTATAACTTTTGCTATTTTTAAGAAGGGTAAACATGAAGCATACCAAATTGAAGAGCTCATTAAGCCCTTCAATTCTGTGCTCTTAGTTTCTTGATATCTCAAAAACTGACCAAGATATCTTGGTTGGAAGTTTTTTGGCCAATACTGGCCTGTACC
This sequence comes from Austropuccinia psidii, assembly GCA_023105745.1. Taxonomy (NCBI): domain Eukaryota; kingdom Fungi; phylum Basidiomycota; class Pucciniomycetes; order Pucciniales; family Sphaerophragmiaceae; genus Austropuccinia; species Austropuccinia psidii. The sequence continues at coordinate 6,663,289 of JALGQZ010000010.1, read as the reverse complement.
AAACCTGTACCAACCAGTACAGTCTTAATACTCAAAATAATGGTTGTTCAAAGCTTAAACCCGCCCAGAATGACTAGTATTAGTCATACAAACACCAGAACAACGTCATCCAAGTGCTGACGTGGCAGGTGAAAAGTTTTTTCATCCTGTATTGATCCAGAATGATTATTTGTGGTCCCAAAACCACAATTCTGCCTCAACTGACGTCAGAATTGAGTATCCAGAACCACAAACTGGCCAATGGAGTGAAAATTTTCACTCCTCTGACGTGTGAAGAGTAAATAACTCTTGACAGTCTTGAAAGATATAAAAAGAAGGGTTTTTGCCTTCAAAAATCCTCATCTTATCTTATTATTATATATTCTTACGTGACAAGACTGTTAATCATCAGTAGTGTCCTTAGAATACTCAAAGATATAATTAAATATAATTATTGTAGTGTCTCTTTACAGTCAAAGATATTAGAACATTGCAACCCAGGTCCTCAATAGACTCATCACCACTGTTACCACGTAGCAGTAGGACCTGAAGAATTTTTTATTACTTATTTTTGACGTGTCACAGTCATAGTACTAGCTTGTATTTACTGTTTTTAAGCTTCTACATAGACTCACCCTGACAGGCAGCCCTTCAACAAAGACAAATTGTGGATGGTGAACCCAGAGAGGAAGGAATACGTTACATCTCTAGGCAAATGAAATTTGCTTAGTCTGGACTCTAAAGAAACTCCACTATCACTTGTATGGTGCAGTCTTTGAGGTATACACAGACTGAACAGCCTTGAAGTCTTTACTGAACATGAAGAATACCAATAGACACATGTTGAGGTGGCAAATAGCCAACCAAGAGTGTAGGGAAGATATGAACATCCTATACAAAGAGGGTAAAAGTCATACCAATGCAGATGGCCTCAGCAGATGGCCACTGGATAATTTCACAAGCAACCCAGCTTATGAAACTGAAGTAGCAGCCAAGATCCCTATCCATTTCATGGAAATAGATAGGAGGAAAATGTTCAGATTTTCTGTATGGGAACCAGAAAGTGGTACCCCAAAAAGTGGAGACATTAATTCAGAAGGAAAAGAAACTCCCATACTGACAAGAGGTTCCTCAGAACTGCATAATGAATTCTTAAATGCAGTGATGAAGACCTATGTCAAACACAAACAATGTGGCATATTGTTGCAAATCCTTCAGCAAAAGTAAAGGAGCCCAAGACTGCTATCCCACTTAGAGGAACCCTGGTTGAGGGACTATAAGGAGAACAAGCTTTGCCTTATAGATGGCCTGCTCTACCATAGAGAAAAGCACACTAGTTCACTAACCATAGTCGACAGGGACCATATATCCTTGATCCTATGAGAATGCCATGACTTCCCCTATATGGGACACATCAGTGAGGACAGAACCAAAGAGAGGGTAGCAAGCACAGCTTGGTGGCCCAAATGAGAGCAACAGTCGAGTGAATACATCAATACTTCTGAAAGATGCCAAAAGACAAATAGAAAATATGGGAAGAAGTATGTGTTATTTCAACACATAGAAGAACCCAAGCACTGATGGGAAACCATCAACATGGACTGGGTTAAAGGACTTTTCCCAGGAGGCAAAGAAAACTTCAATGCTTGCTTGATAATAGTTGATAGGTTCAGCAAGAGTATGCCGTGCCTAAAATGTCACAAAGAGGATCAAGCCATGGATACTGCACTTTTATTTTGGAATAACATTATATCTACCTGTGGAGTCACTAAGATTATCATTAGTGATAGGGACCCAAAATTCACATAAGAATTTTGGACCAACCTCTATGATATTCTGGGTACTGAACTTGCTTTTCCTGCAGCTTATCATCCACAAACAGATGAATTGACTGAAGGGATGATCCAAACCATGGATGATATTCTTTGAAGTTTCTGTGCATATGGCATGGAATACAAGTACCATGAAGGATACACCCATGACTGGGTTACCCTTCTACCAGTAGTCCAACTGGCTTATAATACTAGCGGGTATTCTACCACAGGGAGATCCCCTTCACTGGTAGAAAAAGGGTGGAACCCCCTATTGCCTGTGGATCACTTGAAGAAGAATCTTCTAACTATCCGCCCCACAGCCAAGGACTTCCATTATATGTAAAAAAAGGCTGATGACACAGCTTCCAAATGCATAGCTGAGGCAAAGGAATATAATAAGAAGAGGTGGGACAAATCACAAATAGAGCCTGACTTTAAAGAAGGGGACCAAGTGTTAGTGCTACACTGAACTTTAATAATATCAAAGGACCTAAGAAAATGAGAGACTCATTTTTAGGGCCCTTCACTATCATTAAATTGATAGGAAAAAATGCAATGGAGGTCAAACTCACAGAAGAATTTTATAGGAAAGACCAATTCTTTCCAGTGAGTTTGGTCAAGCCATAATTCCAGACAGAGGAGGATAAATTCCCCTCCAGGAAGAAAACCCCAACCCACAAGAGATAGTGGAAGTGAAAGACTCCCCTGGGCCTGTGAAGAAAATCATCAAGGTCAGGAATATTAGACTGAATGGTAAAGACCAGAGGATGTACTTGGTCAGATTTCCAAACCAGACAGCAGATACAGACAAATGGTTGGCTGAAGATGCCATACCAGATGGGAACCTTCATCTAAGGATATTCAGAGCCTCTAGGAGGACTGAAAAGTCTCATCAATGATGAGCCTTTTTTAAGAGGGAGGGTATGTGAGCCTGTGACTCAAAACCAGAGCACAAGCATGACAGCCAAATAACATAAATCAATGGTATAGCCAAGATACCACCAAAACATGGAGCTGAACCAAATCAACTCAAAATGTCTCAAACAAAAGAGGGAACTCACCCCTTCCGAAGTATATAAGTCCCATCATCATAGGACAAAAAATAACAAAGTCGTTGCTGAGAATAAAACTTAATTTTCAGCTCTCATCTGAAATACAGAGTAAGAGGCTTAACCCCATCAAATGGGTATTTGAAATGGAGCTTTAGGTAAGGGCTATCCAATGGTACTAGCCAAGCTGAGCTAACACCTGAATTACAGATATTATGAACAAAATAAGGTCAAATAAGGGTGAATAAACTATTCACCTCGCATCTAACTTCTACAGTTTTAGTGTGAGATACGTAAAGTGGGGTATTGTCACAACCATGGCAATTCACCTCCTTGGATCCCCATATGGCATATCAAGCCACAGTCCTTTTATGGCCAATTGGCCATATCCATCACCAGTTGCCAATATGGCCACGTCATTATCTTATGGACCATTTATGGCCATTTGTGTTTTGGGGCCTTCATGGCCCTTCACCTCAATCCAGCACCCATAGCGGCAATTTATGCCCAAATGGGTATTTCTGGTCATTTCCCTCAAAACCAGGGGAAATGGCCCAAATGGCTGTTTTTGGCCATTTGGGCTCATAATGCGCATTTGCGCATTTGCGCATTTTGCGCAGTTTTGCGCATTTGCGCATATTTGCGCACTTTTGCGCATTTTGCGCATTTTTGCGCACTTTGCGCATTTGCGCACTTTTGCGCATTTTGCGCATTTTTGCGCACTTTGACGCAAAGTGTCCAAAAGACACTTTCCCGCCTTTTGGGCCAGTTTTTGGCTCAGAACCCAAAAATTGCCAAAAACCCCAAAAGGCCCAGAAACACCATTCCAAGCTCTGAAGTCATTACATCCATCCTTTTCCCTCTGCCATTCCATCTCAAGACCTTTGGACGTAATCTTCTTGCCAATCAACCAATATGCCATAAATGATGTTATATATCATTGTGCATCATTTTTCAACAGCAATTCAATGGTGGCAATATCAAATGTTCATTTCAACATTCCAACATCTCATCACGTCATCAAGGCACCCAATCATTCAGAGGAATCATCAAGGCTCAAGAGCAAGTGTTTCAGCGTCAAAGACCAATGACGCCATCAAGCAGTCATTGGTTATTCTCACTCCAAGTATTCATTCCAAGGGAATACTTTCAATTCATTCTCAAGTGTATTCAAGAGGCAGTGCCAAAAAGAAGTTGTCAAGTGTCAAAGCTCCACTCAATCCATCTTGGCAACCATATTCATTTCAATACAGTCTGGATTCATTAAGACCTGTATTTCATTTTCAATCATGGGAAATTCATTCAACCCAATTCAATTTCAATATTAGCCAGCTGTATCAATTCCCAAAACAATCAATACAGCCTCAAGGATCAATACAGATCAGTTTTCAGCCTGAAGAACTCAAGCTCCCAACTTTTCACATATACCGGCTACCCTTTCCACCCTGGGGGGTTTTTCCCCAGTTAATTAATATATTTTGATTTTATTTTATCTCTATTTTCTTTTCATTTTAGTTAAGCAAATACTGATATTATTAAGTCAGTCATTTAGCACCTTTCTCTTCTCTCTTTCTTCGCCTGTCAATGGATATTTGGTGGTCATATCCTTACTAATTCCATTATTCATTTTTGGCAGGTTGAAACAGTGATTAAGGACTTACTTGGTTGGCTCTTTGGCCATTTGGCTTCCCTTTCCTCTTTTGCATCTCATCTTGTACCTGCATATCTTTTAGAGGAATTCATTCTCTTTATTTTTATTTCTTTAATCTTTGGAGTCTTCCAAGTGAGTTCCCTGATTGCTGAGTTCCAGGCCACTCTTGTATTTCTGTCCAAGAGCCCCTGTGACAGGTATTTTGGAAAGATCACAATCAGTACTATCTTATGGTGCTATCAATCCCCCTGTATCTCATCTAGAACAAGAGGTATGGGGAAAACAAGCGCCATACAGATTTTTAAGTAAATCATACAGATGTCAAAAAATCTTGTACATGGCATAACTTTGCCATACAGAATTATAATCATATCAAATGAGGTACCATTGTGTAGAGCACATCCAGGGCTACGCAATGAGTTAACGTTGAGTTGATATCTCAAAAATGGACAAAGCTATGGAAGCTTTCAGCTCAATTTCCCACAATTAGACCAATACAGGCTTACTGCGGAATATTCTCCCATAAGTATGTTTATGAGGCGTCAAATAGACAAAGAAGCATTTTTATACTTTCATACCTCATAATGCATTCAATATTGGGGTCCCATACAGTTTATGTTCAGCATTCTATGTGTCATACATGTTAGAAGAGGGCTGCGTGGTCCTGAGATGAAAACGTTCACCCTGTATTGGTGAAAACTTCCCAGATGTGGTTTCCAAACCACATCTGAGCCCAAAACATAGCATACAGGCACTCTGAAAACCACAGCCCAGTACTCCAAAGTGAAAAACTCTTCAATTCCTCTACATGGATGGTCTATAGGGACATTCCACCCCATTTTAGGAAGAAAGCAGGCCTTTTCTCCACCAGAAAAGGTTTCCTCATCCTGATCTTGAATTCCTACGTAGGAAAACTGTCCAAAACATTTATCCTCTTAGAAAATAATCAGGTTATACTTTAATTTCTTAAGTATTTTAGTTCTTATTACAGTAATCCACCTGTTAAGACTGCACCCAGGGCTTTCAATAGCAATCACCACCACTATTTCACAATAGTAAAGCCCTTATTATTTGATTGTAAACTTTTTTTATCCATTATAAACTTCTTTTAGATTAATTTTACTGTGTCACAGTCATAGTTAATGTGAGCCTTAGAGGTAATTTCATATACCCAAAAGACCACAAATATAAAAAATAACATATTAATATAAATAAAATAAATTTATTTATATTATTAAAATAAAAATAAAAAATATAAATATAAAATTATATTAAAAATAAAAAATTAATTATAATTTAAAAATAAAATTACTTTAAATTTTGTAAATATAAAATTACATTTATACTTGAAAAATTTAAGTAAAAATGAAATTTTAACAAAATTGTAAAAAAATAAATAAATTTGGAAAAAAGTTCAATAAAATTTATTATAACTTTTTATCCAATAAATAAACATATAAATTTTATTTCACCATTGGATTCCTCATAAAAAATCAGGTGGGGTCACCTCTGAGTGAAATTTTTGTAACTCAACTCTAAATAAGCTTAAATTAAGTTTTTAGTATTTTCAATACAAAAGTTGAAAATCCTCAAAACCTTAATTTAATTCGCACCACATGTGGTGTTAACCATCAATTTTTGTGTTAAAATTGAGGTGTTGTGTTTAGTTTAGAAGTTATGAGGAATTAAAGTATTTTCAATTGAATTCAATTGAAATGTCAAAATGTGCGCGTGTATTACATAAGTGAACTTTGATTTACATATGAGGTGTCAATTATTACTGTATTGTACTGTACAATTGAATTGAATTACATGTGTAAATTATAAGTATAATACATGATGAGGAATTAAAGGAAAAATAAATTGGAAAGATTAAATTTGGGGGGGAAAAGGAACTCCAGCTCTAAGGGGGAGCTAGACCCCCAAAATCCTTGCTGACAGGCGTGGGATGTCAAAATTCACGCAAAAGTTCATCACTTTTGGCCTGGAATTGAGTTACAGGGTCTGTGGACTCAATTGATGATGAGGTTTTGATACCAACTGGGGTAGTTTTAGCTGTTGCCAAGAAGGTAAAACTACCCTTAAGATAAAACAATCATAATAAAAACAGTTTTAACTGGTTTCTACGCCTCTGACACACATTCTGACGTGTTTTGAAGGCTCTAGGCCTGGTATTGCTATAGTAATGGCTGATTTAAGGGTCTAAAATGGCTAAAAATGGCTAAAAATGGCTTAAACCAGCCCTTTTTGGTCTAAACCAGGGTTCAATGATGCCATAATTGGCTTTTCTGTTGTCAGACTGTTTTTCACGACTGACAAGAGTAAATTTTACTTTTGGAGTAAGAGAATTGATGGCTATAAAAGAATGTCTTCTTTGCCCCACTTTTCTCTTCAGGTTAGAATCTTTTCCTTTTATTAATTAGTTTAAAACTGTTAAACCAATCAATCAAAGATTCCAACCACCACTTTTAAATCATTTTAATCCTTTTAACCACGTGAAAAAATCATTATAATCATTGTTTGTAACTCTTATAATCATTTTTACCCCTGAACCACCCCAAAAGTGAATTAAAGCATCTTTCATCACTGTTAACCTTGTCACTTTGTTTCCAAATTCACTCTGGTCACTTTTGGGCGTGTTTTCTCTTTAATATTCTTTTTAAAGACTTTGTTCTTTAATTAATTGCTTGCAGTTCTTTGCTCAATTAATTCCAATTGAAATTGCTCTTGAAGAAATTTCTTTTGTAGCCTTAAAATATCTCTTGTAGAGTATTTTTTGGATAAATTTTTATTGTTGGTAAAACAATAAATTTTTATCATATTATTGTTTTATACTAATAAAGTTATAAACAATAAATTTGGCGTGTTTTCTCTTAAAAATAATATTTCATATCATTTTTAATTGAATTTAACCTTATACAAATTTTGAGGACAGGAAAAGTACTTGATTTTTAATCAAAGTTTCATATCCACACCTTACAGTTAAAGTTGTAAATTGCCTTATTACACCTTCATCATAGACTCAGCCTGACAACACTCCTTAATGCTGATTTCAAGTGTTGCAATTTTTGCACACATGTTTTTCAATTGAGCAAAATTCTGTCTCACCAAAAAATCCCCATTTTCCAATTAACAATTCTCTCCCTCAACATGATATGAGTGAAATTTTATCATAGTAAGTGTTTAGAGCCATAGGGTACGATGGCTTGTTTGTGTACATGATGCTCCCAATCACAGAAATATGCTGAGTGGGCTTCTCTTCCAAAATCTTCTGTGGAGAAATTAAAGTAAGTGGAATATTTAAAACTGGAATTGTTTCTTTTGTTTCTGTGGAAAAACCATTTTATTTCATATTGTTCAAATGGAACACTTTGCTTAGACCTTACCTCACAAGGGTTGAATAGTTGAAAATTTGACTTTAGTAGGTTTCTCACTGGCCAATTTCATTTAATTTCTCACAAGGAAGTGATTTCATTTGAATTTGATGAAATAATTGGCAACAATTCACATTCTTGAATTTTCAGACAAATCAAATTTCGTAATTGCAATACAAGTTCAAGATATGTTGATGGAAGGCTGAAAGGCTGTTGATGGGAAGGTTTCTTTTAGTAAGCTTGTGGTTGTGAATTTCATTTTCTCTCGAAAATTCATTCACTATTGATTAATATTTAACTGCTATTAAAATTTCCCTAGTTTTCCTATATTGGTATTACCTAAAAAAGAAACAACAATTAATATCTTGAACTTATTTTACTTCCACCACTTTCAGAACTCCACCTTTTTTTCAAGTTTGATTTTTTAATTCTGTAACTTTCAATCAATTTATCAAGCAAGCTTTCACCATATATTTATTCACTGAACTTCCTCTACTATGCACCAAGTGTAAGGTTTTTCTATGAAACTCTTGATAATAGCAACAAAATCAAGAGTACTATGACTTTCCTCAGTAGAAAAATATAATATAATAAAATATCATAACCACAAATTTAAATAAAATTATTAAGAATAATTATATAAAAGAAAAAATTTAATTATTATTATGTAAAAAAATAATATATAAAATATAATAATTATAAGAAATTATAATTATTCTATTATTGCTTTAGTCACTGACAATTATAACAATAAAAAGTGTAAAGCTCTTAATGAGACAATTACATGTGGAAAATGTAAATATTTAACCACTTATAAATAATATATAAATGTTATTTATAAAAGAATTAAAACACAAAATGTGCAGAAATAATTCTTCTAGAAAAAATTCTATATGAAAAAACTAATAAATGATAAAAAAAGATAGAGTTTTAGAGAAAACTTACTTAGAATATTTATTTAATACAAGAAGTCAAACACCAATAGTTACTATATTAAATATTAATTATAAGTTTAAAACACGCCAAAAATCAATATTTTTGAAGATAAAACAACCTTTCATAATCAAAATTATGATTAAAAAATTTTTGAAAGGAATTTGTGGATTTTGAAAGATATTTTAAACACAATAATTTGATAAAATAAAATATATTAAAAGTGATTACAGTAATAATTTAATTTCTATGATTTCAATTCTTGAATTTGAGATTTATAAAGAATAAAATACCTAAGAAATATCTCATAATAAGATTTTATATATAATAAAACTTTACCTCTTTCAATGTCTAATATGATTGGATTGATAATTGATGATGGACAAAAACAGTGATGAAAAGACTCTTTTTATGTCTACGGAGCAGCTCATATTAGTAATAATGGATATAAAGGGCGTTCTCAGTCCAAAACTGAAAAACCATGCTTAAAAATAAGGTTCTTAACTTAAGGCAACTTCTTTGTGTTATTCTTAACTCCAAGTAACTTTAGTCCTCATTTCAGTTTATTATTTTGAGTTTTAGAATGAAATACGTTTATTTATATTCAAGCTCATCACATTAACAACTTGAAAATAAAGCTTCAAGCAGAAATCTCTTAAACTCAATTTTTAATTAATTTTTGAAGAAATATCAATTTTCTTTAAGTATAGTTAAAAGAGTAAATTTCCAGGCTAGTTAACCAGGAAATCTGTCCATATTAAAGATATTCAAAATTGAATTTTTATATAGATAATATTAAATTGTAAGCTGTGTGGAATTCTCAAGCAAATCCATGAAGAATTTCATTTTGAATGCATTTTTGAAGATATTGCAATTTTTCCATGTAAAATAGCAATACACAACAAACCTTAACTTTTCATAAGGTTTAAATGCTTGTAACCTTGAAGTTTGAAGCTTATTTAAGCTTTGAAAGGTCTCCATACTTGAATTTCAAGCCTGCATATTGGATTTACCCTTTGGCAGCTTGAAATTCCTGTCCAAATTGGGATAAAACCAGTTTAAACTTTAATGTTGAATCAAAGTCTAATCTTAAAGTTTAAATAAGGTTGAAAATACTCCAATACAGGTGGACAACCTTAACTGAATCCATGCAGATCCAAAAAGTTGAGTACCCCAGCTCTGTTTGGTCTTTTTCCTTTGTCCCACCTGTTTGCATGGACTTTTCCCTTTTATTTATTTGAAGCCATGCTATGGCCTTGAACACTTTTAAATTGAGCTAACGCATGATTTGCATTCTGTATTGCAAATCCTTAGCCAATTAACTAAATATACACAATACCTCAATTTTAACTAAAATCTTGGTAAGTTTGCATAAACCTTATGCAACTTTAAATTTAAGCTTATTTAAGCTAAAATTTAACAAATTTAAAAAAATGTCAAAAAAGTTACATTAGTACTGTGATATTCTTAAATCTTCCAATAACATAAGAAATAAGCTTTTTTGGGTATAACACCCTATGGGTGTAACCTAGATCATTTTTGGTTTAGAATACAAAAATGAATTAATATTTATAAATCTGTTTATCCAAAAGAAAGTTATACTTATTTTTTGTTATTTTTTATTTTGAATTCAATTCAAAAGTTTGTTGTAGACTAAATCAACAATATATCAAATCATTTGTGGCCTTATGGGTATGCTATACATACCTCACAGGCTCACACCAATCAATGCCCCAAAGGATGGGAAATTCAACAGAATTAAATGAACTACAAAATTCAGCGCCAGAGATTGGTAGTGAAATATCTGATAGGCATTAAAATAGAGGGCCTGGCACAGGAAAATAATCAAGATCCACCAGTTCTTCCAGATTCCGAGCATAAATTCATGTAGAATATCTATAATCTTTTGAAAACTGATTAATTTTTCATATCCTTCATTTCAGCCCAGCCTGAAAGGGCTCAAAAATTGAAGTTGAAAAGCTATCAGAAGGAAAAGACTGTTGAACCTTTTGCATTAACAGACGATGCTGGGAAAGATGACCTAACTTTCAGTGGCAAGATTAAAATTATACCCAAGGAAGAATTTGTCTCCAACATCTCCCAAACAATCCCCATACTGTCAAAAATTCAAATTGATAGTAAAATTCCAAATTATATATCTCAAAATATTGGTGGAGCAAAGAGCCTCTTCACAATGGATTTAAACTGTAAGTTCATTACAAATTCAATCCAAAATCAAAAAAATGAGCTTCTTAAAATATATGGATAGGTGTGGAGGTGGGAGAATCTCTCCCTGAAGGATCTTGAGTTGTAATTGCAGTTCCAGGAAAACGTTTAGACAAATACTAAATGTAAATGCCACCAAAAAGGACAACAAAAGATTCTTCACCTTTGAAGAAGCAAAAGATTATTAGGATAAAGGTGATGATATTATCAATTCTGAAGTTGACCATAATGATAATGAACCTCCACATATTGAAACGTCCCCATTACTCAATGAAACACCCCATGACAGAACCCCTCCCACCTCTCCTCAAAATATTCAAGCATCTTAAAACAGGGAGAAAATTAAACACGATACAATGGGTCAAGGAGATATAGCTCATACAATGCCTGAACATGAGCCTGAAGTTACAACCTCTGCTAATTTTCAAGTAATAGTTTTATCCTGCAATGAAGAGTTTGGAGAAATTTTGAATTTTCATTCAAACATTACTCAAGAACCATGGAAAAGAGGGCTTGATAATATCAATATTATTTACAAAAATTGATGGGACACTTTACCAACAAATGATGATGTTAAATTCCTGCCTGTTGGTATTAAGGTGATCAGTAACCAAGAGCTTAAATTTTGGCCTGGCTTGAGGAGCTTGAGATTGCAGGTAATTTTTATCTTTGTGAATGATTCATTATGATTTGGCTTTTGACTCAAGATACATTGCAATATATAGGGTGAGATTTTTCTAAGGCCACAGAAACCAAAGCATCTTTTAATAATAAAATTTAGAATATCAAATTGATGAAGGAATCAGAGATATCTTCAGATAATCTCCCAAATTCTGAATACCCTTTCTTCAAAATTTCCCAGAGCCTTTTTTACCCCTCCAATCAAATTAAACATTTTTGGGCCAATGTTATTTTTGAATCAACTAGTTTAGTCTCATATCATTTTATTGCATCCAAACCATATGTGGCACCAACAACAAATTCCACCAATCCTCTTGGACTTGAATGTGGATAAGTTAAATACCTTGCCTCCTACTTGAGTAAATTGAAGGAATGTGCAACACAACTTAACATTGAAGGTGGAAGAAATGAGAATGAGATATTAACAAAGCCCACTTGAGCTTTGAGGAACTAATGGATACAGTTATCCACTTGATGATTGTGTACAACAAGGTAGGTGCACATATGAAGGTCAAATTTTATGGCATGAAAGGAAAACTCACGAGTTTGAAAAAAATGAGGCCATCAACGTTCTTTTGGTGTGTCACAAGAATCTGAGAATAAATTGAATTTTCTACAGTATATTAGCTGCATTCTGTGCAGAGGGTGTTTGTGGTTTGATTGTATGCTCAGATGAGTGGAGGACAAGCTCAGTGAAAGGGACTCTATAGCTCATTGAAATTTCCAAAACACTTTCAGAGGGTAAGAAGCTACTAGAGCCAGTGTGGCTACATAATAATAAGTATATATGTAATTTACTGAATATGGGTTTCTTCTCATCTGAGGCTTTTAACCCCACTGTACCTCTTAGATTTGAATTTGCAAAATGCTTGGTATTAGACGTTGGTTATGCCTGGGTGGTTGAGCATGTTCTTTGTTGAAATGAAGAGGTCACATTGACTGTGCCCAGGTCTGCTAAGCTTAGGACCAAGATTCACCCTTGTTGGATTAGCTTTGCATCAAAGAAATTGTAATTTAATTTTTGAAAGGTATATATGAATTTAATATTTGTTAATACCAATCCTAGTCCCAATGCCATAGTATGAATGTCCCAAATAAAGAAACTTGTACAGAGACATGCCTCCATACACCATAGAAAGTCCCCTGACATGAAATAGGCTCAGTCGGGAATTTGTGCCTGCAATTACCATGCACAGCGTCCTTGAGGGAAGTTCATATTTAAAGCTTGTCACAATCACAAAGATTGACTCTCTTCCATGGGTGTTGCTGCAATTCTAACCTGGAACAAAGTTGGGGCCAATTGGCCACACCATATCTTTTATGGCCAATTGGTGCCTTCTGGTGCTCTATGGCCATTTGCCCATTTCTGGCCACCATCATCATTTATGGCCTTTTTGGCCTAATCCAATGTGGCCAAAAGGGGCCAAAGGGGGCAACCATCTAGCCCCCAAGGCCAGGTGGGTCCCAAACCCCAATTGGGCCCACCTGAGCCAATTTTGGCCACCAATCCCTTGGACCCAAATTTGGCCAAAAAACCATTTGGACACCAAATTGGCCATAGAACCCATAGGGCCCATTTTTGGCCATGGACCACCATGGACCATTATTCCAGCCATGGCCTCTGGCAACCACCAGAGGCCACCAGACCAGCTCAGCAAGCACTCCTCTCAACTTAAGGGGGATTCTTTCATTCCTCCATGCACCCCGTACTCAAGGTTGCGGGAGTGGTGCATATATGGTATTATATACTATTATGAACCATTTTTGCTCAGCAATTCAATGGTGAAATTTTCAGGACCAAATTCCACAATTCAAAATCAAGGTCCCAAAATCCAATGCCTATTTCAAAGGAGGACCTTTCAACTGATCAGTCTGGCAATCCATGGTGGCAATCAGAAGACCATTCAAGGATCCCAATCACCTGGCCCTGCAGGAGTTGGGTTGGCAATTTCATTCAGGATTATTCCATGGGCATTCCCAGAGGCTATACAGTCTTTCAATCAGTTTTTAAGGAATCAAGTATTTCAATACTCCTTTGACAACTCAATTGGTCCATACAGTTGTCCATCAAGCAACCTGTATGTCCTTGGCCCAATTGGGCCAATTCAATCTTCCACTGTGGGAATTCAATCACACAGTTCAATTTCAAGATGAGAAGAACTTTATTGGCCCAATTAAGACAATACAGCTGGTGATCCACCTTCCAGGATAAGTCTCTCAGTTTATCACATATACTGGCCACCTTTCAGCACCTGGGGACTTTTGCCCCAGTGAATTAATATAGTTGTATTTATTATTATCTTTATTTTCTTTTAATTTATGAAATTTAATACTGATAATCTTAAGTCAGTCATTCAGCACCTTTTCTCTTTTCTCTCTCACCTGTCAGTGGATATTGGTGGTCATATCCTATACTAATTCCACTCCATTTTCTGGCAGGTTGAAACAGTGAATTGAGGATTCACTTGGTTGGCTTCTTGGCCTTTGAATTCTTTATTATCTTTGGCCTTTGGCTTCTTATCTTTTCCTTTATCTTTGGCATACTTGTCTTTCCCTTTCTTCTTCTTGAAAGAAATCAATCTTTATTATTCCTTTTATCTTTGGAGCCCTCCAAGTGAGTTCTTGATACCTGAGTGCCAGGCCCTCTTGCTTCCATAAGAGCCCCTGTCACATTATATTAATTAACTCATAATTTCTTTCATCCTATTCATTCATTCTTCATCATTTTATTCATTCATTCTTCATCAATTTCATTCATTCATTCATTGAAATCATGACTCTTTAACGCTTATGAATTTAATGATTCTTTGTCAGCTCTCAATTTTCTCACATTCATTCTTCATTCTGAAAATTGAAAGCTGACCCAATTTCATTTTTGTTATCTTTTTAAATCTCAATTTTAATCATCATCAATCTCATTTTATCCTTAATTCAGGCGTCTTATCATTTTGATTTTCAAATTACTCATCAGATTATTCACACACATTTTTCATATCAGAATTCAATTTGATTTTATTCCTCAAGAATTTTTAATTCCCGGAAGAATTCACCTGATAATTTATTTTATTGACTGATTTGATGTGATTGACATTGACTTCAAGAAAATTGACTGACCTGAAGATTTTCATTGATTTTGCTGAATTTCACATCAAGCATTGACATAAATTGATTTTGACTCAAGAATTCATTTGACTGATTGATTTTCTCTGCAAGATTTGATTTTTATTGATTGATTTTATTGACTTCAAGATTCTCATTGATATTGATTTTGACTTCAAGACTCATTCGATTTTGGTTGATTGATGTACCTGAAGATTTTAATTGATTCATTGATTTCCTCAAGATTTGATTGTTGATTCCGTACTTCAAGAAAATTTTGATTTTATTCATTTATTTTAGTTTTTTATTCCTTAAATCATGCCTGTCAAACATTCACCTCCTGAAAGAAAAATCAGATCTCAGGCCAGACCTCAAGCTGCTTTTACTCCAACTCCAAGAGTTCGGCTTGATGGCACCCCAGCAGTTCCTCAACTGAGGGCCCAATTGGATAGAGGACCCCGCATGGAAGGAGTAGCACCATCCAGGAAGGAAGGAAGAGGGCCAAGAAGATCAATTTCATTATCAGGAGTGGTTGGCGGCTTTCCAGGATTTTCAAGAACCAATCTCAAGGTTCAAGGTGAAGATGATGATGAGGAGGAGGAGAATTCTGTGGAAGAGGAAGAACCTTATGGTACTGAAGGTGGTCCTGCTCCTGTGGGGGAAACCCAAAGTACCAGAGGGCCAACTCTATCCCAGTCTGATCAGCCTGTCTCTCATCAATCTGAACCATTATTATTGGCCATTATGCAGCATATGACTCAAATTATGGCCAATCTTCAAGCAGATTCTTCTTCTGGATCATCAAGACCACCCGTATTCAAGACTCCATCTATGAAGGCACCAGAATGCTTTGATGGAACTCAGCCCTTCAAAGTCAGAAGCTTCCTTCAGTCATGCAAATTAATCTTTCATAATGATCCAGAAAACTTCTTTCAAGACAGAAATCAGGTCCTTTATGCCACTTCAATTCTCATTGGCAGGGCTGCAAAATGGATTCCTCCTTATCTTTTCAATCTTACCAATCAAGACTCCAATTACCTTCTCAATTCTTGGCCTTTATTTGAATCTCAACTCTTCACTCTATTTGGTGACCCTAATGAAGTCAGAAAAGCTGAAGCAGAATTGCATTCACTAAGAATGAAGGAAGTTGGCCATGTTTCACTATACATAGCCGATTTCAGAAGTTTGGTTTCAAAAAGTGGAGATTTGGGAGAAAGGGCTCGTATTCATCATTTCAGGAAGGGATTGCCATCCAGGATATTGGATCAATTGGCCTCCCATCCTTCAAGAATTGATTCTCTTCAAGACTTAATGGACGTTACCCAGGAAGTTGATACCACGTACAATGAAAGGAAAAAGGAGAAGAATCACTATCAAGAGAAGAAACCTGAAGCCCCAAGATCAAGTAATTCTCATGCTCAAAACTCTTCACATTCAAGTCATAAGAAGAAGAAGAATTCTCAGAAGAGGGACAAGCCCCATTCTTCTTTGTTGAATAAGGACTTCAAGCTCATGAACTCTGAAAAAGAAAGAAGAATAAAAGAGGGTCTTTGTACCTATTGTGGTGGGAAGCATAGTCTTGATTCCTGCATCAAAAGGCCTCAAAACAAACTTACCCAACCATCAGGCCAATTTCCCAGCCAGGGAAAAGCCTGAGTGGAGACCATGTTGTGTTCAATGGTCTTCATAGTTTTCCTTCCAGAGCACAATTGTGCATTCTGAATACTGGTGTCAAAAATTCTCTTAAATTTTTTGTTTTTTCTTCTCTTTGTGATGTTTTTTTACAGTATGTTCATTGATTCTGGTGGTACACACTCATTTATTGCAAAGCAGTTTTTTAACAAGTATTCATTGACTATGGCAGAACTTCCAGTGAAGATTCCTCTTATTATCTTGGACTGCTCTGAGTCCCCTTCCTTTCTGTGACTCACCATACTAAATATATGGTTGAGATCCCTTCCTTCCCAAGCTTTGAATGTGAGTTTTTAGTCATTGATACTCCCAAGGGAGAAGACCTCATATTGGGATTTGACTTTCTAAATCACTTCAATCCTTCTATTGATTGGAGGCAAGGGCTGATCACCTTTAATTCTGATCATAAGGACTATTTTGATCCTTCTAATTATTTCTGTAATGACTTTTCTTCTTCCAAATCATGTGCAGCTCTGGTTGGTAATTCTAGAACACCATCATTTCCATCTTCTGTCCATATTCCTTCCGTAAATCCCCCTCAGTAATTACCATTATCTGGAGATGAAGTCTTCCAAGAGATTCAAGATGTTGGAGGAGATAATTCTGTATCTTCACTTCATCTCTTCTTTGGGAATATGGACCTTCCTCCTTCATCTTATCATGACTCCCTGGAGGAGTTGTGGGATGAAGAGGAAGAGCCAGAAGAAGTAGAAACTGTGATGAAGGTTTTCCCTTCCGTCTATCACCAATACTTGGATGTATTCTCCAAGGTGAAAGCAGAAAAACTTCCTCCCACCACGCCTGTGATCATCATATTGAGCTGGAGGGCTCTCTACCTCCAGTTGGAGTGATCTACTCTTTATCCAAACAAGAGTCAGATACACTCAGGGCCTACATTTCAGCAAATGTAGAGAAATGTTTCATCCAGCCAAGCTCCTCTTCAACAGAAGCACCTGTCCTCTTTGTCAAAAAGAAAGATGGTGGCCTCCATTTTTGTGTTGATTACCACAAACTCAATGCTGTTACTAGGAAGAACAAGTATCCTGTTCCTCCTATGAATCAACTTCTTACTGTTTTCAATGGTTCTTCTATCTTCTCCAAGATTGATTGGCGTGGTGCATATAACCTGCTCAGAATCAAGGAGGGTGATGAAAATTTGACATGCTTCAGAACTAAATATGGAAGTTTTGAGTACTTGTTTATGCCATTTGGGGTCACCAATGCTCCTGCCTCTTTTCAGAATCTTGTCAATGATATCTTTCAAGATCTGCTTGATGTTTATGTTGTGGTTTATTTGGATGATATTATGGTCTTTTCCAAATCTGAGGAAGAAGATGTCACTCATGTGTCCACTGTTCTTTCCAGACTTAGAGCCAATAATATTTTTGCTAATGCTCCCAAGTGCCTATCTCACGTTTCTAGTGTAGATTTTCTTGGTTAATTTGTTTCTTATGAAGGCCTCAAGATGGACCAAGCAAAAGTCCAGCAGATTCTCAATTGGCCGCCTCCAAGAAACCTTGAAGCTCTTTGTCACAGGGGCTCTTCGAAGTGAAGAGGGCCTGGCACTCAGTAAACTGGGACTCACTTATGGAGGGCTCAAGGATATGGTAAGCAAGGATAAACTTAAGAGTGTTAAAGATGAATTACTAAAAGAATGAATATAAGAAGCAGCAACAAAAGGAATAAGAATAAAGAATAGAAGAGCCAACCACAAACAAGTCCAAGTCCACTGTTTCAACCTGTCAGAATGGAAAGAGAAGGGTTAATAAGGATATGTCCACCCAACTCATACTGTACAGGCAAAGAGAGAAAAGGCAAAGACTAACTTAATATTAAATAAATATAATACCCAAAATAAGGATAAGAATATTCATAAAATAATAAATAAACTAAATTAATTAACTGGGGAAAAGTCCCCAGGGGGGAGAAAGAGGGGCTGGTATATGTGAGAATCACCAGCCCTGATCCAGAGGAAGAATTTTCATGAGAATATTTGATGATTGAATTGAGTCTGGCCAATACAGGTCCTGTACGGCTGTACAGAACCTGTACAAGAGGTGTGGTGTATTTGAGTGATCATACAGTTCCTTATTGGTGTATTGAAACTGTATTGGGTGAATCCAGCCTGTATTGAGGCACCAAGCTGTATTCATGTTCAGAATGAAGGTTGCTGACATTGAATGCTGATACAAATGCTGGATCTGCTGATTTGGGGTGTTTGAGTGGGTGTATGAATGAATACCCTTACCCCTGATGAGTGGTTGTTACAGTATCCCCCTCTTGAAACTGGTGGGCTCCTGAACACCATAATACCCTGCCACTGTTGAGTGGCATTTCACTACCCCACACAATTCTTTGAAAAGTTTTCTTTTGACCATAATCTCGAAATCCTTCTCCATCTCTTCTCTTGTCAATTAAATTCATTCCCCCCTTCTTTAACTTTGAGTAAATACCCCACTTCGAACTGTTCTTCTGATTTCAATAACTGATGTCCTTGGGGCGTGGCCTTGGGTTGTATCCCAAAATGATGGCCACTGAGCTCTTGTGCTCAAAAAATGGTGCCAGATGAGTATATGAAGTGTACTCATCTGGCCAGCACAATCAAGGAAAATGATGGTGACAAGAATTCAGGGTTCTTGTCCCCAATGGCCTTCAAAATGCCTCAACCAGCCCTTATAGTGATTTTGGGCTGGTGCCTTCTCTATGGAGGATCTTGAGGATCCTTGAATTTATGGCCATTTTGGCCTCTTTTGGATCCTTGGTGTCTTTGGGGTGAAATGTGGTTCATGGCCAATTCTGGCCTTTTCTTGGGTCCTGGGTGTTTTTGATGTGATTTTGGGTCATGGACAATTTTGGCCTTTTCTTTGGATTTTGCAACTTTCTGGCCCTTTTGGCCTTTTGAAGTATTTGAGGTCTTACGGTCCACGGGCCGTATGCCGCGGTCCGTGGACCGTACGCCGGGGTCCGTAGGCCGTGGTACGCGGTCCGCGGTCCATGGGGGTTAATGGAAACCCCCAGGACCAAAATGAACCCCTTGGGCCCAAATTTGCTGGTGACCCAAGGGGGTCATGGGACCTAAAATGGCCCAAAAACAATAAATTCACCTTTATGGCCTGGACCCATTGGTGGGGTCCAGGACCACCAAAACTTGGCCTCCCCCAAACTTGCAGGGGAGGCCCCCCATGCTGACTCCAGCCCCCAAAGGGGCCTTGGACCTTGACTTTGAGAGGTTTTGAGGGGGGCCATGATTGACTTGTGGCCCAATTCCCTTGAGGTCGAACTTTTAACTTGACGTGGACTTGACGCTTTGGGTCGAGTGAAATCCAGTGTCTTGTTCCTGTTTACGGTTGGTTTGACTCCTATTCATGCTCTTATAATAACTAATAAATGAGATAAGATAAACTGATTAAAATAATAAAAGAACCTCCCAATACATGATTTGGGGAGGGGATGCTGCTGCTTTAAAGAAATAAAAGAAAGAAAATTATACAAGTAAAGAAAAAAGAGAAATGAAAATAAATAAGAGAAAAATGAGAGTAAAGAAAGAAATAAAGAAAAAATCCTGATGGTTGGTCCTTCTTGTGGTGAGTTGCTTGATTTTGGCCAATAAGTGTCTGAAAAATGAAAATCAAGCATTTTGATGCTCACAGAGTGGCCAAGGTGATGTTTTACAAGAAGTAGAACCCTCAGGGATGCATACCAGGAGATGGAACTTACTTTCATAACTTCCACTCCCCACCAAGCACCATAAAATTGAAAAGAATTGCCATAAATGACTTCTGAGATGAATTGCCATAAATGACTTCTGAAATGAATTGCCATAATTGACTTGAAGTAATGAATGTCTTGACTTATGATGATTGGCATAAAATGAAATGATAAATAGAGAAAGAAATGAAAAATAAAGAAGAAAACAATGGGCCATATCTTGATAAGGTCCAAATAGAGGGTATTGATGTTGTATGCTTGCTGAACCTGTCCAAAGAATTGACAAGTGCTCACAAAGTGGCCAAGGTGATGCTTACAACAACATATGGGTAGAATACCCCCTTAAAGGTGCATGCCAGGAGAGGAACTTACTTTCATAACTTCTTCTCCCCACCAAGCACCATAAATCAAACTCTTGAGGTATTTGGGCCAGGCTTGTCTGGATATAATGAATGGAAATCCTTGAAAAGGTCTGGTGAGTTGGTAAGGTTGGAAGATGGTTCCCAAGTGGTTCTTTCTGGGTCTTCACTGAATCCTTTCCACTCTACAAGATACCATAATTTACCTCTTTTGAGTTTTGAGTCCAGAACCTGAGCCACTTCCCATTCTTCTTGCTCCTCCACTAAGACTGGTGGTGGTGGCAATTGATGTCGATTTGGGATAGTTGATTGCTTGACTGGTTCTAATAAGGACACATGGAATACAGGGTGAACTGTCTTCCATTGCTGAGGCAACTTGAGGTGATATGCATGGCTGCCAATCTTCTTCAGAACTTCAAAGGGTCCCAACCATCTTTCTGATAATTTCTTGGTGGGTCTTGTTGTCTTGATGTTCTTGGAAGCCAGCCATACTTTGTCCCCAGGTTGGAAATCAGGTGGAATTGCTCTATTTCCATCTGCATACTTCTTGAATCTCCTTATTGCTGACTCTAATTCTTCTTTGACAACTTGCTGTACTGATTGGAGTTTTGTTGATAACTTTCCAGCAGGTGAGTCTTGAGAAATATGGATTGACTCAAAGCTGGGATTTCTTCCATAAATGGTGAAAAAAGGTGATTGCTTAGTGGATGAGTGTTCTGCATTATTATAGGAAAATTCAGCCAGAGGGAGCCAGGTGTACCAGTCATCTTGATGATAGCTGACATACATCCGAAAGTACTGTTCTAGTATCTGATTTACCCTCTCTGTCTGTCCATCTGTTTCAGGGTGAAAGGCAGTTGAAAGATCTCTTGATATCTTGAGCTGCTGACACAATTGAGTCCAGAATGATGAAACAAATAAGGATCCTCTATCACTAACAATACTGACTGGAAGTCCATGTTTGGAAAATACATGACTAATAAAGATTTGAGCTAAGTCCAGAGCAGTGATTGTGCCATAAGTTGGGATGAAGATTGCCATTTTTGAGAATCTGTCCACAACTACTAAAATTGAATCAAAGCTGTTTGACAGTGGCAATTGAGTGATGAAGTCCATTGATAATGAATTCCAAGGACCAGACGGAATTGAAAGAGGCTTGAGTAATCCAAACTTCTTGTGATGAATGTTCTTGTTTCTTGAACATTGCTGACATGAGGACGCATAGTCCTTGATGAATTGATTCATGCCAGCCCAATAAAAATCCCTCTTGATGAGCTTGAGGGTCTTCTCCTGGCCAGGATGGCCAGCCAATGGTGAGTCATGACGCTTTTGAAGAATATTGAGTTGAAGTTCTTCATTGCTTGGGATTACCACTCTATCTTTGAATAATAATAACTTGGCTTGAGGTTCAAGAGAATAATCTGGAACTGATTCACCTCTTGCTAGTTGCTTGAGTATTTCTTTATAATCTTTGTCTTGCCATACTTCTTTTTGAATCGTGTCCACTAAATCTGAGAAAATTTCCACTTTGATTGAGAAGAATCTTGACTCTTGAATTCCATCTTGCTTAAGTATTTGATGAAGATTATGAGGATTCTTGCTGATGAAGTCCACCCCCCTCTCTGGGTACACGTCGTCCCGACGTGACAAGGCATCTGGCAAAGTGGCCAGCCTGCCTGGGCGGTAAGTGATATTGAAATGAAATTCTGAGAGAAATTCAGCCCAACGGGCGTGACGACGAGTAAGAACTTTGGAAGACATGAAAAACTGCAAGGAAGAGTGGTCTGTCAAGACCTCAAAAGGATTGGAAAGAGAAAGAAGAAATGCCCTCCAGCGCTTGAGAGCCCAAACTATGCCAAGGAGTTCCTTGTCATGAATTTCATAGTTGAGTTCAGCTGGTAAGAGCTTGCGACTATCAAATGCAATGGGATGCTTTCCAGAGTCATTCACCTGACTCAGTACGGCGCCCAATGCATAATCAGAAGCATCAGTCTCTACAATAGTAGGTAGAGATGGATTGAAATGGCATAAGATAGGAGCAGAGGTGAAAGCTTCTTTGAGTGCTTGAAACTGACTAAGAGCTTCCTCATTGAAGATGAAAGGAGAATCTTTTTTGAGAAGGGAAGTGAGAGAAGTGATTTTTTTGGAATAATTTTTAATAAAACAACGATAAAAATTGGCAAAGCCAAGAAAGGATTGAAGAGCCTTGATGTTTTTGGGCTGAGGCCAATTGAGGATTTGCTGAACTTTTGAAGAATCCATCTTGAGGCCATCACTTGAGACAACATAGCCCAAGTATTCCACACTTGAGGCATGGAATACACACTTGGAGGCTTTGGCAAACAGATTATTGTCCCTCAGTCTTTGGAGGACAGAGGCCACATGTTTGACATGTTCCTCCTCAGAACTGGAGAAGACCATAATATCATCTAGATAAACCACAACAAACACATCCAAAAAATCTGCAAAGATATCATTTACTAGATTTTGGAAAGAAGCAGGAGCATTGGTCAAACCAAATGGCATGACCAAATACTCATAACTGCCATATTTGGTTCTAAAGGCAGTTAAGTGCTCATCCCCCTCTTTGATTCTCAGAAGGTTATATGCACCACGCAAATCTATCTTGGAGAAGATAGTGGAACCGTTGAATATGGTAAGGAGCTGGTTCATAGGAGGAACAGGGTATCTGTTCTTCCTAGTGACAGCATTGAGTTTGCGGTAGTCAACATACAAACAAAGACCTCCATCTTTTTTCTTGACAAAAAGGACAGGTGCTCCTGTTGAAGAGGATCTTGGTCTAATGAAACCTTTCTCTACATTCTCTGAAATGTAGGCCCGCAGTGTTTCTGACTCTTGATTTGATAATGAGTAGATAACACCAATTGGAGGTAGAAGACCCTCCAATTCGATATGGTGATCACAGGCGCGGTGTGGAGGAAGTTTCACTGCTTTCACCTTGGAGAATACATCCAAATATTGGTGATAAGCAGGAGGAACAACCTTCAACACAGTTTCAATTTCTTCTGGCTCTTCCTCCTCATCCCACTGCTCCTCCAGGGATGCATGAAAAGATAAGGGAGGAAGGTCCATATCCCCTTGAAAGAGATGAATTGAAGATATGGCAAAATCTTTTCCAACATCCTTTATCTCTTTGAAGACTTCATCTCTTAATGGAAGTAATGACTGAGAGGGAATAATGGAAGCGATATGGACAGAAGAAGGAAGGGAAGGTGTCTTAAGTTCACCAACCAGAGCAACACTGTTGACAGCAGTGGAAAAGTCATTACTAGTAGAAGGAATAATGACACTAGAATCCTTATGATTAGAATCATAGGTGATCAATCCATTTTTCCAATCAATAATGGGATTAAAATGGTAAAGGAAATCATAGCCCAATATCAGGTCTTCTCCCTTGGGTGAATCTATGATAAAGAAGTCCCATTCAAAGCTTGGGAAGGAAGGCAAGTCAACTACCCACTTGGTATAATGGGTGATGAACAAGGCAGGGGATTCATTGGAATCCAAAATGAAAAGAGGAATCTTTTCAGGGAGCTCTGTCAGAGTCAATGAGTACTTGAGAACAAAATTCTTTGCAATAAAAGAGTTTGTAGCACCAGAATCAATGAGAATACTATAAAAAATATCAGATACAGAAGAAAAAATAAGAAATTTTAAAGATTTCTTGACACTAGTATTCAGAGTGCACAATTGTGCTCTTGAAGGAAATAAGTGAGAACCATTGAACACATCATGATTCCCACTCAGGCTTTTCCCTGCTTGCTAGGGAAGCCTCTTGATGATGACCCAGGCTTGTTCTGAGGTCTCTTGAAGCATTTTTCAATTGGGTGCTTGCCACCACAATAAGTACAGAACCCTTCTTGAATCCTCCTCTCCTTTTCAGAACCAATTAACTTATTGTCCTTATTGAGGAGAGCAGAGTGAGGCTTGTCCTTTGAAGGCTGAAATTGCTTGCCCTTCTTATTCTTCTTCTGATGAGGCCTCTTTGAAAATGAGTTTTGAGGAGGTCTAGATTGATTGGATCCATTGACAGGAGGCTTCTTTTCTTGATTGCCACCCTTTTCTTTTTGTCTCTCATGAAATCTTGTGTCTAATTCTAAAGTGACATCCATAAGTTCTTGAAGAGTATCAAAAGTTCCAGGGTGTGAAGCCAACTGATCCAATAATCTTGATGCCAATCCTCTTCTGTAAACATGGATATAAGCTCTTTCCCCCCAATCTCCAATTCTTGACATTAAGCTTCTGAAATCTGCAATGTACAAGGAAACATGACCACTTTCCTTCATCCTCAAATTGTCCAACTCTTGTTCAGCTTTCCTGACTTCATTGGGGTCACCAAACGCAGTGAATAATTGAGATTCAAACAATGGCCAATTATTGAGGAGGTAGGAAGGGTCTTCATTGGAAATATTTGAGAGGTAAGGTTCAATCCACTTGCGAGCTCTACCAGTAAGAAAAGAAGTTGAGTACAAAACCTTCTTCCTGTCAGGGAAGAAGTTTGCTGGATCATTATGGAAAATTAGTTGACAGGATTGGATAAATCCTCTCAACTTATGAGCTTGAGTACCATCAAAAGAATCAGGTGCCTTCATGAATGGAGTCTTGAAAGCAGGGGCTTTGGAATTGTCCCTGGGAGCAACTGCTTGAGTGAGTTGCCCCATGAATTGAGTCATCTGCTCCATCATCTTGAGGAGACTTGGATCAGTTTGAGAGACAAGAGGTTGACTAGAAAGGGCTAGATTAGAATCCTGAGGCACCTCTGGAGCATTTGCCAAGGCATCTGCCACTTCAGTTTCCCCAGAATCTTCCTCTTCCACAGACTCTCCCCCCTCTTCATCTTCAACTTCCCCTTGTCTTGCTATTGCACCTTCAGACATGCCAGGGTAGCCACCCAAAAGTCCAGAGAAAGATCTTGATCTTCTAGATTTCATTCCACCTCTTCTTGAGGGTGCTGCTCCTTCCATTGGTGGTCCTCTGTCCAAATTTGCACTCAGTTGATGAACTGATGGTGTGCGGTCAAGAGGAGCCCTTGCTGTGGGAGTGAGAACAGCTTGAATTCTTTGGGATCTAGTATTCTTGGCTGGGGGACTATGCTGAACTGGCATTATGAAAGGAATTAAAATAACTTGATGGTATTAAGAAGAATAATCAAATTTCGCCAAATCAATCACAATAAATCTTGATGAATCTTGAGGAATCAAATTCAATCAACAGTCAAATCAATTCAATCAGTCAAAATCAATTCAAATCAAATATTAATAATCTTGTGGAAATCAATAATCAATCAATATTCAATCAATAATCAATCAATAAATGTCTTCAATATGAAATCAAGTCTTGAGGAATCAATCAATCAGTTCAAAATCTTCAGAAATCAGTTCAATATCTTGATGAGTCAAATCAAATCAATAATCAAATCAATTCTTGAGGATCAATCAATATCTTGAGAGTTCAAAGTCAATAAATCCAATAAATTCTGAATCAATAACCCAAATGAATCCCAATGAGTAATCCAATCAATTAAACCAATCAATAATTCCTAGATGAAACCTGGATAAGAACACAGAGTAAATTTGATTGATAAAAAGAAAATGAAGTGATGAAATGGTCAGCAATGATTAAGAAAGAAAAAGAATCAATTTTCATAAGAATGAAATGAATGAGATGAAAATTGATGAGAGAGAAAAATCATAATCATTAAGATCATTAAATCATAAGAGAGATCATGATTTATGAATGAGAGAAATGAATATAAATGAATGAAAAGAAGAATCAAATATGAGTTAATTAATTTAATGTCACAGGGGTTCTTCGAAGTGAAGAGGGCCTGGCTCTCAGTAAACTGGGACTCACTTATGGAGGGCTCAAGGAAATGGTAAGAAAGGATACACTTAACAGTGTTAAAGATGAATTACTAAAAGAATGAATATAAGAAGCAGCAACAAAAGTAATAAGAATAAAGAATAGAAGAGCCAACCACAAGCAAGTCCAAGTCCACTGTTTCAACCTGTCAGAATGGAAAGAGAAGGGTTAATAAGGATATGGCCACCCAACTCATACTGTACAGGCAAAGAGAGAAAAGGCAAAGACTAACTTAATATTAAATAAATATAATACCCAAAATAAGGATAAGAATATTCATAAAATAATAAATAAACTAAATTAATTAACTGGGGAAAAGTCCCCAGGGGGGAGAAAGAGGGGCTGGGATATGTGAGAATCACCAGCCCTGATCCAGAGGAAGAATTTTCATGAGAATATTTGATGATTGAATTGAGTCTGGCCAATACAGGTCCTGTACGGCTTTACAGAACCTGTACAAGAGGTGTGGTGTATTTGAGTGATCATACAGTTCCTTATTGGTGTATGGAAACTGTATTGGGTGAATCCAGCCTGTATTGAGGCACCAAGCTGTATTCATGTTCAGAATGAAGGTTGCTGACATTGAATGCTGATACAAATGCTGGATCTGCTGATTTGGGGTGTTTGAGTGGGTGTATGAATGAATACCCTTACCCCTGATGAGTGGTTGTTACACTCTTCAATTTTTCCTTGGCTTTGCCAATTTCTACCACCATTTCAACAGCCACAATCCTATCCCAGCAGAGCTCAACTATGAGATTCATGACAAGGAACTCCTTGGCATAGTCTGGGATCTCAAGAGCTGGAGGGCTTTTCTCCTGTCTCTTTCTTCCCCTTTTGAAGTTCTTACCAATCACTCTTCCCTTCAATACTTCATGTCATCAAAAGTCCTTACTCACTGTCAATCCCATTGGGAAGAATTCCTTTCTGAATTCTATTTCTCAATCACTTACCACCCTGGCCACCTAGCCACTCTTCTAGATGCCTTATCATGTTGGGACAATGTCTATCTGGAGAGGGGGGAGGATTTCATCAGCAATAATCAAATGAATTTTCAACAACTCATTAAGCAAGATGAAGCTCAACCCTCCGGGTAATTTGGAGTCAAGGTGGAATCTTTTTCAAATTCAATTGACTCAATTCAGAAGAAATTATGGCATGACTCTCAGTACAGAAGAATCCTTGAAGAATTGGGAAAAGGTAAATCCATTCAGGATTATTCTCTTGATTCCTCTTCCCAACTTCATCTCTTCAAAGATTGGGTGGTGGTCCCAAATGACCCCACAATTCAACTCAGCATTCTTCAAAAGCGTCATGTTCCTCCTCTAGCTGGACACCCTGGCCAATAGAAGACTCTCAAACTTGTCAAGGGGGATTTCCACTGGTCCAGCATGACTCAATTCATCAAATATTATGTCTCATCCTGTCAAAAGTGTTCAAGAAATAAGAATATCCATCATGGAGAGTTTGGACCCCTCAAACCTCTTCCAATTCCAATTGGTCCTTGGATTTTTCTTTCAATGGAATTCATCACTCAACTGCCACTGTCCAATTCATTTGACTCAATCCTTGTCATAGTGGACAGATTCTCAAAAATGGCGGCTTTTATTCCAACAATGTCTTCAATCACTTCGCTATATTTGGCCCCATTTATTCATCAAGAATATCTTTTCAAAGCATGGCCTTCCTTCAAGCATTGTCAGTGATAGAGGTCCTCTCTTTGTTTCTTCCTTTTGGACCAATATTTGTCAGCAGCTCAAGATTTCAAGATATTTGTCAACTGCTTACCATTCAGAA
Source organism: Austropuccinia psidii (assembly GCA_023105745.1). Classification (NCBI taxonomy): domain Eukaryota; kingdom Fungi; phylum Basidiomycota; class Pucciniomycetes; order Pucciniales; family Sphaerophragmiaceae; genus Austropuccinia; species Austropuccinia psidii. Next base: position 6,635,044 of record JALGQZ010000010.1, on the reverse strand, counting down.
GCTGATGGACAGACGGATAGGGTAGACCAGATACTAGAACAGTATATTTGGATGTATGTCAGTTATCATCAAGAGGATTGGAACACCTGGATCCCTCTGGCTGAATTTGCCTACAAAAATTCTGATCACTCTTCAACCAATTAATCCCCATTTTTCACTGTTTATGGAAGAGATCCACAATTTGACTCAGTTCACATCACTCAAGATACTCCTTCTGGAAAGGTATCAACAAAAATCCAATCATTACAGCAAGACGTCAAGACAGAACTTGAAGTTGCCATAAACCAGTTTAATAGGTATGCAGATAAAATTAGAGCAAGTCCACCTGTTTTCAATCCTGGTGACATGGTATCGCTTTCTTCCAAGAACATCAAATCAACCAGACCCACCAAAAAACTGTTTGAAAGATGGTTGGGTCCTTTTCCAATCTTGAAGAAAGTCCGTAGTCATGCTTACCACCTCAAGCTTCCATCTCAACGGTAATCCATCCACCCAGTCTTCCATATTTCCCTTCTGGAACCAGTCAAGACATCAACAATCCCAAATGGGCATCAAGGGACTCCTCCTCCAATCACCATTGAAGAAGAAGAGGAATGGGAAGTCTCTCAAGTACTGGATTCAAAGCTCAAGAGGAGAAAATTATGGTATCTGGTGGAATGGAAAGGTTTCAGTCAAGACCCAGAAAGATCCATTTGGGAACCAGCCAAAAACCTCAAGAATTGTCCTGATCTTGTCAAAGATTTCCATTCTTTGTATCCTGACAAGCCAGGACCCAATTCTTCAAAAGATTGATCTTTTATGGTGCTTGGTGGGGAGTGGAATTACCAAAAGTGAGTCCCACTACTGGTATGGACCTTTAGGGGTATTCTACTCTTTTCTGTTGTTAGCATCACCTTGGACACTCTGTGAGCACTTTGCAATTTGGACACAGACCTTCTGGCCTGCCTTTCAACATCAATTCTAATTTATGGCCATTTCCACTTGGGGAAAATGGACCATTCCTTTCTTATTTTGCTTTCCAAGTTATTATCTGTTCAACACATTCATTTAGCAAGATTTTTCCGTATTTATGGCACTGGCAGGATTGGTAAAAAACAAAAGTAAGTTCCTATCCTGGTGTGCACTTCCCTGAGGGGTCTACAATATTTCAAAACATCACCTTGGCCACTCTGGAAGCACCTGGAATCAAATTCTGTTATCCAGGTCCTTGGCCACTTTCAAAATCAACTGTCAAAATACGTGATAAAGATTGGACTCCCCCTCAAAATTCATTTTTTATTTTTATTTTAATTTTTCTCTATTTATATTTGTTTCTTTTACTTTCTTATTCTTTATATTTTCTTGAATTTCTTTTCTAATTAATATGCCAACACTTTTATCAGCTCAAATATTTTCTTTTCAAGATTCAAATACCTCTGGAATACCCACGTCAAATCCGTCTCAATAGCCTCAACAGGCTTCTACCTTATCTTGGTTCTCAGGAGCTCACAATTCAAGGTAGGGGGGTACTCTCACAACCACAAAGATTGACTCTCCTCCATGGGTGTTGCGGCAGTTCTAACCTGGAACCAAGTTGGGGCCAATTGGCCACACCATATCTTTTGTGGCCAATTTGTCCCCTCTGGTGCTCTATGGCCATTTGGCCATAACACCTCCTTTTGGCCTTTTCTTGCCTCAGGCCATATCCTTCCATCATTGGCCTCCTTGGCCAATTTCCATATCACCAGCCCCCAGGCCATATCCTGCCATCATACGCCTCCTTGGCCAATTTCCATATCACCAGCCCCCAGGCCGTTATCTTTGATTTTGGGCCTGGGGGGTCCTTTTGTCTTCTAGGGGCCTCCAGGCCCCCTAGCCATCATCTTTGGTTTTGGGCCACCCCCTTACATTAGGGGGGTTGAGGCCTAAATGGCCTATTTGGGCCATTTAGGCCGCCTACAGCTTCTATGGCCCGTGGGCCGTAATCACGGTCCACAGTCCGTAGGCCAATGAGGCCCAAAGGGGGCAATCATCTAGCCCCCAAGGCCAGGTGGGTCCCAAACCACAATTGGGCCTACCTGAACCAACGTTGGCCACTCATCTCTCAGATATAGGACCCATTTTTGGCCATGGACCACCATGGACCATTATTCCAGCCATGGCCTCTGGCAACCACCAGAGGCGACCAGACCAGCTCAGCACGCACTCCCCTTAGCTTAAGGGGGATTCTTTCATTCCTCCATGAACCCCGTACTCAAGGTTGCAGGAGTGGTGCATATATGGTATTATATACTATTATGAACCATTTTTGCTCAGCAATTCAATGGTGACGTTTTCAGGATTAAATTCCACAATTCCAAATCAAGGTCCCAAGATCCAATTCCTATTTCAAAGGAGGACCTTTCAACTGATCAGTCTGGCAATCCATGGTGGCAATCAGAAGACCATTCAAGGATCCCAATCACCTGGCCCTGCAGGAGTTGGGTTGGCAATTTCATTCAGGATTATTCCATGGGCATTCCCAGAGGCTATACAGTCTTTCAATCAGTTTTTAAGGCATCAAGTATTTCAATACTCCTTTGACAACTCAATTGGTCCATACAGGCATCCATCAAGCAACCTGTATGTCCTTGGCCCAATTGGGCCAATTCAATCTTCCACTGTGGGAATTAAATCACACAGTTCAATTTCAAGATGGACAGAACTGTATTGGCCCAATTCTGATCCACCTTCCAGGATCAGTCTCTCAGTTTTTCACATATACTGGCCACCTTTCAGCATCTGGGGACTTTTTCCCCAGTTAATTAATATAGTTGGATTTATTCTTATCTTTATTTCCTTTTACTTTATTAAAGTAAATACTGATAATCTTAAGTCAGTCATTCAGCACCTTTTCTCTTTCCTTCCTCACCTGTCAGTGGATATTGGTGGTCATATCCTTTACTAATCCCATTCCCTTTTCTGGCAGGTTGAAACAGTGAATTGAGGATTCACTTGGTTGGCTTCTTGGCCTTTGGCTTCTTTATTATCTTTGGCCTTTGGCTTCTTATCTTTTCTTTTATCTTTGGCATACTTGTCTTTCCCTTTCTTCTTCTTTAAAGAAATCAATATTTATTATTCATTTGATCTTTGGAGCCCTCCAAGTGAGCTCTTGATTCCTGAGTTCCAGGCCCTCTTGCTTCCATAAGAGCCCCTCTGGCAACGCTCCAGCTCACCATGGGAAAGATTGGAGCTTTCTTTTCAAAGGGAATTCTGCTTAAAGTGCAGGATTGGTGGGATTAGTTATCTGACCAGTCCTGTGCACTAAGTGATTTTGAGGGGGTGCCTATTCCACTTGTGCTTGCTCACAACATTTGATATGGTTGGATTTGAAGCTCATTGAATTAGAACAGAAAACTATCAAATTGACTAATGCAGTATGCACTTCAGCGGATTTGATTCAGGTACTTGGGACCACAACTTTTCTAAAGTCTCATGTAATGATTTCTTTTGACTGGGAAAGATAAGACCTTCACCAACCAAAAAAACTTAGGTGAAATTGATCATTCACAAAACAGTCAGTAATATTTTGGTTTCATTTCATTCTCCTGGACAAGTAGGCCATTCACAAAAAAAGGAAAGGAGGGTAAAAAGGAACTCACAGAAACGTCTTGGGGGGATGCAGGGAAGTGTGATTTGCTCAATTATTTTCAAGGTATATATGTATTAATATATCCATATGACAGATTTCATGTGGGACCTTCTATGGGTCCCATGGAGGAACATTGTTTTGGTTGGTTTAGATTGAGCCAATGCCATGTGGGCTCCAACAGGGAGCTCATGGATGTGTGCCAAATGGAGCTCATTTGGTATTGGGCACTGTCCATCTGCTCCCACACCATGTGATCTTTCAACCACTTGTGAATAGTGCCACATCCCAAAAGAAAAATGGGGCGAAAAAACATAAATGAAGAGGTATTTTTCCTCCAGTCAACCAACAGCACAAATATAAATGCCAGTATCAGCAAATATATTTGCCTTAGAAAGTCAGAGCATTGTTGATTTCACTTAATTAAACTGCATTTAATCCGGCTGCGTGGCTATATTCTCTTTTACAGGATTACTCATGGCCCTTGTTTAATGAAGACCATTTGCAGCAATGAGTGAGGTTGAGGTCAATCAATGGCATGAATTATCACAATTCTCATTTCAGGAAAGGAAGTTTACACACCCAATTTCAAAAAATGGCGCTTTAATCCAGGTATTTATGTTCCCTATTGGGTGGCACAAAGGCAGAATGAAGAACAAAAAAAAAGGTATTTACAGAAGTATCGGGAAAACTGAAGACACAAAGGAAAAATGGCAGAAATGAGGTGAAGATTCAAACTCAGTGGGTTGCATTATAGGTCAATTCTTACAATCTGTTGGGGATAAATTATTACAAAGAAGGAAAACTTGCTAAAATTCATTGGGGTCCCCTCCTTTGATCACTTCAACTTTGAAGCTGATATTTCCGCAAATCAGGGGGCCTTTGAGTTTGCTTCTGCACTCACTTTCACCATGAAAATATTCAAAAACTCACCTTGAGTTTATAAGAATGCATTAATGTATGCTTTAGGATGGTGGCTTCAAGCTGATAAGCAGACCGACCAAGTTTAAAAAGATTAATCAAAGCATTGTACTGGGGGAAAATTGTTTTTCCCAAATGAGAACTTTTTGATTGATCTATCCAAATGTCATGGGCTCATTCAGGTAGTGTGGGCAAGTAGCACCTTCTTTCATTATACTGATCCAGCATGGAACAACAAATGCACAACCCTAGTGGGGATGTCCGCTCAATGCTGCAGGAGGTTAGCAAAAACAAAGTGGTGGAAAATCCATGGCTATCTTAAGATTGGCAAGGGAGTGGGATATTAGATCAGGGATTGTAATAAAATCTAATACCAACTAGAAGAATGAGGCTATTTGGATGCATGTTGGAATTAGAGGGTGATTGGAAAATAATGGTGTGGTACCACAGAGTACAAAATTCACAAGGATTAGATGGTTTGGAATTGGGGATATAGGGTGGCTCAAATGGAAAGGGGTTGAATTGGCTCATTTACAGTAGTATGCCTTTACAGTAGTATGCCACTGTACATGAGTCTTACTAAGGTTATGAACACAATTCTCACTTGCTTTCAATAATGAGACCAGCTGGTCATTGCCAAAAATGGGAGTACTTCCCATTATGTTTGTATGCCACATTGTCACGCAACAGGGCATAGAGGTCCCACCAGGGGTGAGGTTGATTTGCTTTCCCATGTTCCTGGTCCTTTTCATGCAAATTTTATGCATATCTAGTAGTATACCTTCACTTTGCATGTAATTCCTTATTCTTGTCAAGGATCCCAATGCTTAACACACAAATGGTTACACTTTTCCTGGCTCCCAACACTTCACACACAATTCCTTACCCTTTTCCTGGATCCCAACGCTTCAAGTGCAAATTTTTACCCTTTTCCAGGATTCCAACACTTCAACCAAAATTTGTTATGCTTGTCCAGAATCCTCACACTTTGCACACAAATCCTGACTCTTTTACAGGCTCCCAACACTTCAAATGTTATTAATTATGCTTTTCCAGTTTCCCAATGCTTCACACGCAAATCCTTACACTGGTCCAGGTTCCTGATTCTTCACATTCAAATCCTTACTGTTTTCCAGGCTCCCAAAGCTTCACATGCGAATCCTTATGCTCTTTGAAGTTCCCAAAGCTTCACACACAAATCCTTAAGCTTGTCAAGGGTCCCAATACTTCACAAAATTCCTTATTCATTTCAAATGCAATTTTTACAGATTTAAGATTAATTTCATGTGACCTTAGGACAGGCAATGACTCACACATCTCAGGTGGATTGCTCACATGTGGGCAGCCACAGGTTTTTTACATTATAGATCCATGGATAAAGAAAATGAAAAAATGTTAACAATTACTATTTTCACATTTGTGAAAAAGAGGTGCACACAAGAAATACTTACTCCAAAATTTGGTGGGGTTCTCACAAAATTTATTTCCAAGGAGGAGGTTTTTTCCAATGTTCAAGAAATAAGAAAATTTGACGGAAACAAACAATGTATCAGGAATTGATTTATATTATCATTTATTACCACTAACTTATTTAAAGGAATGTATTACAAAACTAAACAAGTTAAAACATTGTGGAAACTTTTTTTTATTTTTTATTTTTCTTGGACTTTTGAAAATATCCTGGCGATGTCGGCCTTTGGATAAGCCTCCAGTTGTCACGATGAAACTATGATAAGGGTGTAAATAGGCTAGTTACAGCTCTAACTCTGTTTGTGACATGGTAAAAATAGTTAAAAAAGATTTGTAGAGGTTGAAGATGATTTGATTTAAGATTAAAAGGGCTTTACTATATATAATATAGTGGTGGTGAGCACTGTTGAAAGCCCTGGGTGCAGCTTTATCTGTTGGGTTACCGTAATAAAAGACTACAACAATTAAGATTTAGAATTATACCTGATTATTAACCAATAGTAAAGCTGTTTTTTACAGTTTACTAAGTAGGTTATTCAAGAGCAGGATGAGGAGACAATTCTGGCAGTGAAAAGCCTTCTTTTCATCCTTAAATGGGGTGGAAAGGGTGCTAGACCTTTCCACGTAGAGGAAGTGAAGATTTTTCACCTTGTAGTACTGGCTTGTGGTTTGCAAACAGCCTGTAAAGCCTGTATTGGGCTCAGATGTGGTTTTGAAACCATATCTGGGCAGTTTTCACCAATACAGGGTGAAAGGTTTCATCTAGGCACCTCACAGCCTGATTCTGACGTGTATGACGCGTAGAAAGCTGTACAGAAGCTGTATGGGACCCCAGTATTGACTGAAATATGAGGTATTGAAGTAAAAACAAGCTTCTTTGTCTATTTGACACCTCATATTCATGGTTATGGGGTATTATCCCATGGTAAGGCTGTATTGGTCAGAATGTGGGACATTGACCTTGAAACAGCTATAGCTTTGTCAGTTCTTAAGATATCAACCTTAAAACTGAACCAGTGTGTATCCCTGTATGTGCTCTACACAATGGTTCCTTATTTGATATGTTTATCATTCAACATGGCAAAGTTATGCCATGTATAAGATTTTTGTACATATGTGTGTTTTAGGCAAGAAGCTGTATTGAGCTTGTTTGCCCCATAAATTCTGCTGTAGTTGAGATATGGGGAAGTGGATGACACCATCAGATAGCCCTGATTGTGCTCTTTCCAAAACGACCCCACTTCAAGTTTCTCACTAAAACTGTAGAAGTTAGATGAGAGGTGAATGTTGTGTTCACCCTTATTTGGCCCGAAATTGACCATAACTCCAGTAATATTGGCTCTAGCTCAGTTTGGCTGTTACCATTGGATAGCCCTGGCTTAGAGCTTCATTATGAGTACCCATTTGATGGGGTTAAGCCTCTCCTTCTATATTTTAGATGAGAGGTGAAAATTAAGGTTTATGCTGAGAAATAACTTTGAGAAGGAATAACTTTGCTATTCTTTGTCCTAAGGTGATGGGACTTATATTTTCAGAAAGGGGTGAGTTTCCTCTTCTGTTTGATACTTTCTGAGCTGATTTGGCCCAGCTCCATGTTTTGGTGGTATCTTGGCTATACCATTGGTTTATGGTATTTTGGCTGTCATGCTTGTGCTCTGGTTTTGAGTCACAGGCTGACATACTGTCCCTCTAAAAAATGCTCATCATTTATGAGACTTTTCAGTCCTCCTAGGGGCCCTTCATCTCCTTAGATGAAGGTTCCCATCTGGCATGGCATCTTCTGCCAAAAATTTGTCTTTATCAGCTGTTTGGTGCTTGAATCTGACTAAGTATTGTATTTGATCCTTTCCATTAAGTCTGATCTTCATGGCCCTGATGATCTTACTCACAGGTCCTGGGGAGTCTTCCACCTCTACTATATCAGGTGGTGTGGGGTTCTTCTTCCTGGAGGAGAATTTATCCTCCTCTGTTTGGAAGTATGGTTTGACCAAACTTACTGGGAAGACAGGGTGCTTCCTGGAAAATTCCTCTGTAATTTTGACTTCCACTGCATCCTTTCCTATCAATCTAATGATAGTGAGACCCTAAAAATGAGTCCCTCATCCACTTGGGTCCTTTAAGATTATTAAAGTTCAGTGTAGACACTAGCACCTGGTCCCCTTCCTTAAATTCAGGTTCCATGTGTGTCTTGTCCCACCTCTGTTTATTAATTTCTTTTGCCTCAGCTACAAATTTGGCAGCTGTGTCACAAGCCCTCTTCCATGTATCATAGAAGTCTTTGGCTGTGGGGTGGAAGGTCAGAAGATTTTTCTTTAAGTGATCCACAGGCAACAGGGGATTCCACCCTTCCTCTACCACTGCAGGTGTTTTTCGTGTGGTTGATAGCTGACTTGTATTATAAGCCAGTTGGACAGCTGGTAGAAGGGTAACCCAGTAATGGGTGTATCCTTCATGGTCCTTGTATTCCATGCCATAGGCACAGAACCTTCTAAGGATGTCTTACCTAGTCTGGATCATCCTCCCAGCTAGGCCATCTGTTTAGGGATGCTAAGCTTTGGAAAAAGCAAGTTTGGTGCCAAGCATGTCATACAAGTTGGTTCAAAATTAAAATTTGAATTTTGGGTCCCTATCACTAATGATGATTTTAAGGACTTCACAGGTAGATATGATGTTATTCCAAAATAACAGGGCAGTATCCATGGCTGTGTCCTCTTTGTGGCATGGTAGACACTGCATGCTCTTGCTGAACCTATCAACTATGATCAAGCAGGCATTGTAGTTTTCTTTTCCCCCTGGGACAAGTCCTGTAACCCAGTCCATGTTGATGGTTTCCCATCGGTGTTTGGGTTCTTCTATATGTTGAGGTAACCCATACTTCTTCCCATGTTTCCTATTTGCCTTTTGGCATCTTTCACAAGTGTTGATGTATTCTCCAAACTCTTGTTCCTACTTGGGCCACCAAGCTGTGCTTGCTACCCTCTCTTTGGTCCTTTCTTCCCTCATGTGTCCCATATAGGGGCAGTCATGACATTCCTGTAGGATCAGAGATATGTGGTCTCTTTCTTCCACTGTGAGTGCACTTGTGTGTGTTTCTCTGTGGTAGAGCAGGCCATCTATAAGGAAGAACTTGTTATCCTCATAGACCCTCAACCAGGGTTCTTCCAGCTGGGATTCCAGTTCTGGACTCCTGTACTTTTGTTGAAGGAGTTGTAGTAATATGCCACACGGTTTGTGTTTGGCATAAGACTTCAGTCCTGCATTTAAAAATTCATTGTGCAGTTCTGAGGAGCTTATCCCCAGTATGGGAGTTTCTGTTCCCTCTGAAGCAATGTTCTCACTGTCAAGGGTACCATGTTCTGGTGCTCATTCAGAAAATCTGAAGTTCTTCCTTCTATCTATTTCCATGAAATGGATAGAGATCTTGGCTGCAAATTCAGGGTCATAAGCTGGATTGCTTTTGAAATTGCCCAGTGGCCATCTTCTGAGGCCATCTGCATTGGTATGACTTTTACCTTCTTTTTATATGATGGTCATGTTACCTCTATACTTCTGGATAGCTATTTGCCATCTCAGCATGTGTCTTTTTGTAGTCTTCATGTTGAGTAAAGACTTCAAGGCTGTGAGGTCTGTGTAGACTTCAAAGACTGCAACCTCCAAATGATAATGTAGTTTCTCTAGATCCTAGACTAGACATAGACATTCATTCTAGGTGGCCCCATACCTGGTTTCTGAATCTTTCAGTTGCCTAGAGATGTAACATATTACACCCACTCTTGGTTAACCATCCACAATTTGTCTTTGGTGAAGGGCTGCCCCTAAGCCTTTGCTACAAGCTGAATCTATGTATAACTTGAATGGTAGTTCAAAGTCAGGCAAGATGAGCACAGGTGCATTTGTGAGTTCATGTTTGATGGTCTCATATGCATCCCTCCTTTCCTTGGTTATTTCAAAAACTACATCTTTTGAACATAACTTGTATAAACTATTATGTCACAGGGGCTCTTCAAAGTGAAGAAGGCCTGGAACTCACTTATGGAGGGCTCAAAGATATGGTAAGAAAGGATACAATTACAAAAAAAATAAGAATAAAGAATAGAAGAGCCAACCCCAAAAAAGTCCAAGTCCACTGTTTTAACCTGTCAGAATGGAAAGAGAAGGGTTAATAAGGATATGGCCACCCAACTTTTACTGTACAGGCAAAGAGAAAAAATGTAAATACTAACTTGAAATCAAACATTTATAATACCCAAAATAAGGATAAGAATAATTGTAAAATAATAAATAAACTAAATTAATGAACTGGGGAAAAGTCCCCAGGGGGAGAAAGGGGGGCTGGTATATCTGAGAATCACCAGCCCTGATCCAGAGGAAGAATTTTCATGAGAATAATTGATGATTGAATTGAGTCTGGCAAATACAGGTCCTGTACGGCTGTACAGAACCTGTACAAGAGGTGTGGTATATTTGAGTTATCATACAGTTTAATCCTGGTGTATTGAAACTGTATTGGGTGAATCCAACCTGTACAGATGTTGACAGGCTGTATTGAGGTACCAGCTGTATGCATGTTTCAGAACTGAAGATTTCTGAAACTGAATATTGATGCAACAGTGGATCTTCTGATTTTGAGGTGTTTGAGTGGGTATATGAATCAATACCCTTACCCCTGATGGATGGTTGTTAAAGTACCCCCCTCTTGAAACTAATGGGCTCCTGAACACCATAATACCCTGCCACTGTTGAGTGGAATCTCATTTCGTCACATTTTTCCAAAGAATTTCCTTCAAAACCCTTTTCCTCTTGAACCTTATCCTGAAAATCCTTTTCAATTTTTCCCTGTCAAATTAAATTGATTCCCCCTTCTTTAAAATTTTGAGTAAGTATTCCACTTTGAAAAATGCTTTTCTTTCTGCTGATTCAGTCAATCTTGCCCTTGGGGTATGGCCTTGGGATATATCCAAAAATGATGGCCACTGAGCTCTTGTGCTCAAAAAATGATGCCCAATGATTATTTGAAGTGTACTCATTGGGCAAGGCTTAATCCAAAGGAAATCTTGAAAAATTTCCTCCAAGGGGTCTTGTCCCCATTGTCCATGGAAATGGCCTCAAACAGCTCTCCAAAATGTTTTTTGGGATGTGGCCTCTTCCCTGATGAATCTTGATAAATCTTGATTTTTATGGCCTTTTGGGCCTTTTTGGGGTTTTGGTAATTTTTGATGATTTTATGATCTATGTCCATTTTTGACCATTTTGGACCTTTCGGGTCCTATGGTCCGCAGGATGTACGCTGCGGTCTGCGGTCCGTGGGGGCTATTGGAGGCCCCCAGGACCAAAATGGAGCCCCTGGGCCCAATTTTGCTGGGGACCCAGGGTGACCAAGGGGCCAAGAATTGGACCAAACCCAAACTTCACCATATGTGGCCTGGACCCATTGATGGGGTCCAGGACCATCAAGATCCTGGCCTCCCCAAAGTTGCAGGGGAGCCCCTGGGTGATGAGTTCAGCCCCAAAGGGGTATGAACCTTCACCTTAGAGGCTTTGAGGGGGGACATAATTGAGCTATGGCCCCCATTTCCATGATGTCAAAAAAACGTTTTTTGATATGGAGTGGATTGATTCTGACGTCTTGAATCTTCTGCTTGCATAGTCTTCAGTTATGAGTTCCAAACTGACTGAATGCACTGAATATTCTCCTTCTGCACTGCCACTGTATGTTCTTCTTGGTTCTGGTATCTCCAGTCAATTATCTTCCCCTTTCATGGCGTCTTCTGGTCATTTTGATCCCTCCCAAATCTATGATGGGTTCAGAGCAGTTGAAGTTCTTGATCCTGCCTGTACTGAATGTTTGGCAAAGGGTAAGGATTGCTTTCAACATTACAATCCTCGATTGTCAAAATTCCATTTTTGCTTCATTGGAAAGAAACCATGTCATTGTACCGTGTCAACTTTTTCCAACATCAGGAGGCATTTATGGAGCAGAAAGGATGGGCCTTTTGGACAGGAATTCCCCATTTCTGAGGACCCTACTCCTGATGCAACCTCAGAATTTTCTCAATGTGAGTGATTTTCATATCTTGATTGAATCGGTAATGATATTTTGATGTAGTGACTGGTTCCAGGCAGAGGGATGTGGCCAGGTGGACAAATGTTGGAGGGGCCATTCCAATCAGTGGTAGGCCCATACATTACAGCTCAGAAATCTCAATATCAAGGACCAATACTGATGGAGTAGTGAAGGTAGTGAAAAAACTAAGAATAATTGTTGATTCCCCAACAGATCCAGATGCTGAGGTAAGTGATGAGTTGGATGGTGAAGAAGTTGAAGTTGTTCCTCATTCAGTTGGACATACATCCAGCAATTCCTCTTCTAAACCTCTTGCCAACACTAGATTACAAAGCCAAATTATTCCCAGCACTCCCAGAACCTTCCAACCAATGCTTGCTTCCATTCCTACAACCCTTCCTCCTCCTTCACCAACTACTTCCCACACCACCAGGCCTGCCTTGAATCCAGCAGTAAGACCATCACCAGTTCAACAACCTAGAAGCTCACCCATAACCACCTCCTGTCAACTCCAACCTGTGGCCAGCTCCAGCAGAAGAAGAGATGGCTTGTCCCCTTTGCCGTTTCCTGCCACTCAAGTTTTTCAAAGAAGAGAACGTTGGCCTATCCGGGTTACCAGAGAAGATCCCAACGCGGCTAGTGAAAATAAAGATGCTGTGGCCAGATTATTCAGGAGGGTTGATAGAATCAGCAGAGAGGTGATTATGTATGCCAATGACAGGACTATTCCAGGTACTGCTTGTGAAGAGATGGCTGCCAAGTTTGCCTGGTATGCAGATGAGTTGATAAATGATTTCCAGAGAATTTTTGATGATTTAGGTAGAGATAACTAGTTTTCCTTTTCCTTGTTTGTGTTTGGTTTGGCTTCATCCCCACTCTTATAAATACTAAAAAATGAAAAAATAATAAAACCTCCCAATACAAGATTTGGGAGGGGATTCTCCTGCTTTAAAGAAATAAAAGAAAGAAAGTTATACAAGTGAAGAAAGAAAGAAAATAAATGAATAAGAGAAAATGAGAGTAAAGAAAAGAAATAAAGAAAAATCCTGATGGCTGGTCCTCCTTGTGGTGAGTTGCTTGATTCTGGCCCAGAAGTGTCTGAAAAATGAAAACCAAGCATTCGATGCTCACAGAGTGGCCAAGGTAATGTTTTACAAGAAGTAGAACACTCAGGGATGCATACCAGGAGATGGAACTTTCTTTCATAACTTCCACTCCCCACCAAGCACCATAAAACTGAAATGAATTGCCATAAATGACTTCTGAAATGAAATTCCATAAATGACTTGTGAAATGATATGCCATAAGTGACTTGAAGTAATGAATTTCTTGAACTATGATGATTGGCATAAATGAAATGATGAATAAGAGAAAAGACAGAGAAAAAGAAAGAAAGAAAACATTTGGCCATATCTTGATAAGGTCCAAATGTAGGGTATTGATGTTGTATGTTTCCTGAACCTGTTCAAAGAATTGACAAGTGCTCACAAAGTTGCCAAGGTGATGCTTACAACAACATATGGGTAGAATACCCCCTTGAAGGTGCATTCCAGGAGAGGAACTTACTTTCATAACTTCTTCTCCCCACCAAGCAAAATAATCAAACTCTGAAGGTATTTGGACCAGGATTTTCTGGATATAATGAACAGAAATCCTTGACAAGGTCTGGTGAGTTGGTAAGGTTGGAAGCTGGTTCCCAAGTGGTTCTTTCTGGGTCTTCACTTAATCCTTTCCACTCTACAAGATACCATAATTTACCTCTTTTGAGTTTTGAGTCCAGAACCTGAGCCACTTCCCATTCCTCTTGCTCCTTTACTAAGACTGGTGGTGGTGGCAATTGATGGTGATTTGGGATAGTTTAATGCTTGACTGGTTCTAATAAGGACACATGAAATACAGGGTGAAATGTCTTCCATTGCTGAGGCAACTTGAGGTGATATGCATGGCTGCCAATCTTCTTCAGAGCTTCAAAAGGTCCTAACCATCTTTCTGAAAATTTATTGGTGGGTCTTGTTGTCTTTATATTCTTGAAAGCTAGCCATACTTTGTCCCCAGGTTGGAGATCAGGTGGAATTGCTCTATTTCTATCTGCATACTTCTTGAATCTCCTTATTGCCGACTCTAATTCTTCTTTGACAACTTGGTGTACTGATTGAAGTTTTGTTGATAACTTTGAAGCAGGTGAATCTTGAGAAACATCAATTGAGTCAAAGCTGGGATTTCTTCCATAAATGGTGAAAAAAGGTGATGGCTTTGTTGATGAATTTTCTGCATTATTATAGGCAAATTCAGCCAGTGGGAGCCAGGTGTACCAGTCATCTTGATGATAGCTGACATACATCCAAAGATACTGTTCTAGAATCTGATTTACCCTCTCTCTCTGTCCATCTGTTTCAGGATGAAAAGCAATTGAACGATCTCTTAATATCTTGAGCTGCTGACATAATTGAGTCCAAATTGTTGAAACAAATCAAGATCTTCTATCACAGATATTACTGACTGGAAGGCCATGCCTGGAAAATACATGACTAATGAAGATTTGAGCTAAGTCCAGTGCAGTGATTGTTCCATGAGTTGGAATGAAGATTGCCATTTTTGAAAACCTGTCCACAACTACTAGAATTCAGTCAAAGTTTTTTGACAAGGGCAATTGAGTGATAAAGTCTATTGATAAGGAATTCCAAGCACCAGATGGAATTTGAAGAGGCTTGAGTAGTCCAAACTTCTCGTGATGAATGTTCTCGTTTGTTGAACATTCCTCACATGCGGACACATAGTCCTTGATGAATCGATCCATGCAAGCCCAATAAAAATCCCTCTTGATGTGCTTGAGGGTCTTCTCCTGGCCAGGATGGCCAGCCAATGGTGAGTCATGATGTGTTTTAAGAATATTGAGTTGAAGTTCTTCATTGCTTGGGATTACCACTCTATCTTTGAATAATAATAAATTGGCTTGAGGTTGAAGAGAATAATCTGGAACTGATTCACCTCTTGCTAATTGCTTGAGTATTTCTTCATAGTCTATATCTTGCCATACTTCTTTTTGAATCTTGTCAACTAAATATGAGAAAATATTCACTTTGAATGAGAAGAATTTTGACTCTTGAATTCCATCTTGCTTAAATATTTGATGAAAATTTTGAGGATTCTTGCTGTGAAGTCCACCCCCCTCTTTGTGTACACGTCGTCCTGATGTGACAAGGCATCTGGTAAAGTGGCCAGCCTGCCTGGGCGGTAAGCAATAGTGAAATGAATTTCTGAGAGAAATTCAGCTCAACGGCCCTGACAACAAGTAAGAACTTTGGAAGACATGAAATACTGCAAGGAAGAATGGTCTGTCAAGACCTCAAAGGCATTGGAAAGAGAAAGAAGAAGTGCTCTCCAGCGCTTGAGAGCCTCAACTACGCCAAGGAGTTCCTAGTCATGAATTTCATAGTTCAGCTCAGCTGGGAGAAACTTGCAACTATCAAATGCAATGGGGTGCTTTCCTGAGTAATTAACCTGACTCAGGGCAGCACCCAATGCATAATCATGAGCATCAGTCTCTACAATAGTAGGTAGAGAGGGATTGAAATGGGATAAGATAGGAGCAGAGGTGAAAGCTTCTTTGAGTGCTTGTAACTGACTAAGAGCTTCCTCATTGAAGATAAAGGGAGAATCTTTTTTGAGAAGAGAAGTGAGAGAAGTGATTTTTTTGGAATAATTTTTAATGAAACGACAATAAAAATTGGCAAAGCCAAGAAAAGATTGAAGTGCTTTGATGTTTCCGGGCAGAGATCAATTGAGGATCTGCTGAACTTTTGAAGAATCCATCTTGAGGCCATCACTTGAAACAACATAGGCCAAGTATTCCACACTTGAGGCATGGAATACACCCTTGGAGGCTTTGGAAAATAAATTATTCTCTTTGAGTTTTTGGAGGACAGAGGTCACATGTTTGACATGTTCTTCCTCAGAACTTGAGAATACCATAATATCATCTAGATAAACCACAACAAACACATCCAAGAAATCTGCAAATATATCATTCACGAGATTCTGGAGAGAAGAAGGAGCATTGGTCAAACCAAATGGCATAACCAAATACTCATCACTACCATATGTGGTTTTAAAGGCAGTTAACTGCTCATCCCCCTCTTTGATTCTCAGAAGGTGATATGCACCACGCAAATATATCTTGGAGAAGATAGTGGAACCGTTGAATACGGTAAGGAGCTGGTTCATAGGAGGAACAGGGTATCTGTTCTTCCTAGTGACAGCATTGAGTTTGTGATAGTCAACACACAAACAAAGACCTCCATCCTTTTTCTTGACAAAAAGGACAGGTGCTCCTGTTAAAGAGGAGCTTGGTCTTATGAAACCTTTCTCTACATTCTCTGAAATGTAGGCCTGCAGTTTTTCTGACTCTTGATTTGATAATGAGTAGATAACACCAATTGGAGGTAGAAGACCCTCCAATTTGATATGATGATCACAGGCACAGTGTGGAGGAAGTTTCTCTGCTTTCACCTTGGAGAATACATCCAAATATTGGTGAAAAGCAGGAGGGACAACCCTCAACACAGTTTCAATTTCTTCTGGATCTTCCTCCTCATCCCACTGCTCCTCCAGGGATGTATGAAAAGATAGGGTAGGAAGGTCCATATCCCCTTGAAAGAGATGAAGTGAAGATATAGCAACATCTTCTCCAACATCTTTTATCTCTTTGAAGACTTCATCTCTTAATGGAAGTAATGACTGAGAGGGATTGATGGAAGGGAAGGTGTCTTAAGCTCACCAGCCAGAGAAACACTCTTGACAGCAGTGGCAAAGACATCACTAGCAGAAGGAATAATACCACTAGAATCCTTATGATTAGAATGACAGGTGATAAATCCATTTTTCCAATCAATAATGGGATTAAAATGGGAAAGGAAATCATAGCCCAATATCAGGTCTGCTCCCTTTGGTGAATCTATGGAAAAGAATTCCCATCCAAAGCTTTTGAAGGAAGGCAAGTCAGCTACCCACTTGGTATAATGAGTGATGAACAAGGCGGGGGATTCATTAGAATGAAGAATGAAAAGAGGAATCTTTTCAGGGAGCTCTGACAGAGTCAATGAGTACTTGAGAACAAAATTCTTTGCAATAAAAGATTTTTTAGCACCAGAATCAATGATAAAACTATAAAAAATATCAGAGATAGAAGAAAAAATAAGAAACTTTAAAGATTTCTTGACACTATTATTCAGAGTGCACAATTGTGCTCTTGAAGGAAATAAGTGAGAACCATTGAACACATCATGATTCCCACTCAGGCTTTCCCCTGCTTGCTAGGGAAGCCTCTTGATGATGACCCAGGCTTGTTCTGAGGTCTCTTGAAGCATTTTTCAATTGGGTGCTTTCCACCACAATAAGTACACAACCCCTCTTTAATCCTCCTCTCCTTTTCCAAACCAATCAATTTATTGTCCTTATTGAGGAGAGCAGAATGAGGCTTTTCCTTTGAAGTTTAAAATGCTTGCCCTTCTTTTTCTTCTTCTGGTGAGGGCTCTTTGAAGATGAGTTTTGAGGAGGCCTAGATTGATTGGATCCATTGACTGGAGGCTTCTTTTATTTATTTCCACCCTTATCTTTTTGCCTCTCATGATATCTTGTGTTTAACTCTAAAGTGACATCCATAAGTTCTTGAAGAGTATCAAAAGTTCCAGGGTGACAAGCAAACTGACCCAATAATCTTTATGCCAATCCTCTTTTGTAAACATGGATATAAGCTCTTTCCCCCCAATCTCCAATTCTTGACATTAAGCTTCTGAAATATGCAATGTACAAGGAAACATGACCACTCTCCTTCATCCTCAAATTATCCAACTGTTGTTCAGCTTTCCTGACTTCATTGGGGTCAACAAACAGAGTGAATAATTGAGATTAGAATAAGGGCCAATTATTGAGGAGGTATGAAGGGTCATCATTGGAAATATTTGAGAGATAGGGCTCAATTCACTTTCCAGCTCTACCAGTGAGAAAAGAAGTTGAGTAAAGAACTTTCTTCCTGTCAGAGAAGAAATTTTCTGGATCATTATGAAAGATTAATTGACAGAATTGGATAAATCCTCTCAATTTATGAGCTTGAGTACCATCAAAAGAATCAGGTGCCTTCATGAATGGAGTCTTGAAAGCAGGGGCTTTGGAATTGTCCCTGGGAGCAACTGCTTGAGTGAGTTGCCCCATGAATTGAGTCATCTGCTCCATCATCTTGAGGAGACTTGCATCAGTTTGAGAGACAAGAGGTTGACTAGAAAGGGCTAGATTAGAACCCTGAGGCACCTCTGGAGCATTTGCCAAGGCATCTGCTACTTCAGTTTCCCCATAATCTTCCTCTTCCACAGACTCTTCCCCCTCTTCATCTTCAACTTCCCCCAATCTTGCTCTTGCACCTTCAGACATGCCAGGATAGCCACCCAAAAGTCCAGAAAAGGATCTTCATCTTCCAGATTTCATTCCACCTCTTCTTGAGGGTGCTGCTCCTTCCATTGGCAGTCCTCTGTCCAAATTTACACTCAGTTGATGAACTGATGGTGTGCAGTCAACAGGAGCCCTTGTTGTAGGAGTAAAAACAGCTGGAATTTTTTGGGATCTAGTGTTCTTTGCTGGGGGACTATGCTGAACTGGAATTATGAACAAAAGTTAAATAAAAGCAACTTGATGGTATTGAGAATACAAATCAAAACTTGGCCAAATCAATCAAAAGAAAATCTTGATCAGTTTTGAGGAATCAATTCAATTCTTGAGGTGAAATCAACTTCAATCAACAATCCATCAATTCAATCAAAAATCAACAATAAATCAAATTCAAATTAAATATCAATAATCTTGAGTAAATCAATAATCAATCACTAAATCAGTGTCTTCAATATGAATCAAGGTCTTGAGCAATAAATCAATCAATTCAAAATCTTCAGAAATCAATTCAAATATCTTGATGAGTCAAATCAATCAATAATCAAAATCAATTCTTGAGGATGAATAAAATATCTTGAGAATTAAAAGTCAACCAATCCAATCCAAATGAAAAATCCTGAATTGCTGAATCAATAAACCCAATGAATCCCAATGAATAATCCAATCAATTAAACCAATAAACAAATCCTAAATAAGACCTGAATAAGAAAACAGAAAAAATTTGATTTGATAAAAAATAAAATGAAGGGATGAAATGGTCAGCAATGATTAAGAAAGAAGAAAAATCAATTTCATGTGAATGAAATGAATGAGATGAAATTGATGAGAGAGAAAAAGAATAATCATTAAAGATCATTAAATCATAAAAGAGACCATAATTGATGAATGAGAGAAATGATTATAAAAGAATGAAAAGAAAGAATCAATATGAGTTAATTAATTGAATGTTACAGAGGCTCTTTGAAGTGAAGAGGGCCTGGCACTCAGTAAACTGGGACTCACTTATGGAGGGCTCAAAGATATGGTAAGAAAGGAGGAGGGGCTGTATATGTGAGAATAACCAGCCCTGATCCAGAGGAAGAATTTTCATGAGAAGAATTGATTATTGAATTGAGTCTGGCCAATACAGGTGCTGTACGGCTGTACAGAACCTGTACAAGAGGTGTGGTGGATTTGAGTGATCATACAGTTTCATCCTGGTGTATTGAAACTGTATTGGGTGAATCCAACCTGTACAGATGTTGACAGGCTGTATTGAGGTACCAGCTGTATGCATGTTTCAGAACTGAAGATTGCTGAAACTGAATATTGATGCAACAGTGGATCTTCTGATTTTGAGGTGTTTCAGTGGGTATATGAATGAATACCCTTACCCCTGATGGATGGTTGTTACATATTAGTTATGTGTGAAAAGTTCTTAATGTGGTTTCTATAGTAGCTAGCAAACCCAAGGAAGGATTGCATCTCTTTGATTCTTTTTGGTACTGGCTTTTGCAGTACTGCTGCTACTTTATTCTGGGCTATTGCCAGACTAAGACCTCAGACTTTATATCCTAGAGCTAGTAGCTCTTGTTGGCCAAAATTACACTTTTTTAGTGAAATTTTCAGATTGATAGGTATACATTTAATTAGCACTCTGTCTATATATTGTACATGGTCTTCCCATGTCTCTGAGTATATAATGATATTATCAATGTATACTACCATCTAGCCTTCTAGTATTTCTTCTTGAAATATTGTGTCCATCATCCTTTGGAAGTGGGCTGGTGCATTCTTAATGCCAAATGGCATCCTGGTATACTCATATATGCCCATATGGCATATTATTCTGAGTAATTTCATGGAGTTTGGTTTAACTCCATTCTGGTGGAAGCCTTTCATACAGTCCATTTTGGTTATGTATTTGGCTTTTACCAGTTTATTCAAGGCATGAGGTATCCTGGGTATAGGGTACCTGTCTGCTTTTGTGTAGTTATTCAGAGCTCTGAAGTCTCCACACAATCAAGACTTGCCATCATTCCAGGTGATTAGGACAGTGGTGGTTATTTCCATTATTTCATTGTGTCCAATCTTCCTGATGACTTCCATGTCCAGGAGTTCATTGATATGTTTTTCAATTTCTTTCCTGGTTTCCAGAATTGCTGGGTAAGGAGGTCTACTAAGCATGGGTGGATCAGGCCTTTCTACATCCAGATATACTTCTATATCATGGCCTTTGATCTTGCCTAATGGTTCTTCACCAATGGCAAATGCTGGTCTGTTCTTTCTCAGCATCTCCAGTAAACTTATTTTTTGTGTACTGGTGAGGGTAGTACTAAACTGTCCCTCTTCGAATTCCTTCAGAAGTTCTTCTAGTGTATCTTGAGAAGATATCTGGTATATATCAAGTGAAAATTTCTTTTCCTTGTTAGCACTAATGGTGATGTGCCTATTTTTACTGTTGTAAATGTCTATGCCATAAATCCTCTGGTAGTCTGTTCCCAGTAAAAACCCTTGGATTACAAATGTCCCAATGGAAGTCATCTTCCCTGATGCACTTTTAAAGTTCTTTGCCTCGGTGGGCAAGAGCTGTTTTTCCCAATGTGGGGAGTGGCTGTCCAGATAATCTCTGGCCACTATGGAGCAGTGTTCTCCACTGTCGATGATCAGTAGATGCTGAGCATTGTCAATACAGACAGTCATCTTTGTGGCTGTTCCATGTATATATGCCATCTCCTTGGTTGGTGTAACCAGGAATGTTTGTGCATTTTGTGTGTGTTTGCACAAGTTTTTATTGGCAGTATCCTGTGGCATGCCTGCTTCCAACTTTATGTCCTGAATTTCTAGTAGGGTTTCCTGTTGGTATTCTACTAGAAAATTCCACCTTTAGGTCTTGGTCATCATCAGATAGGTCTCTGATGGCATCACCCATAGAGTCTGATTCAGAATCCTCTGTTTTGCATTCCTCCTCTCGGACTTTCTCAATGGCATAGACCTTTTTCTTTGACTTTGGACAGTTGTTGGCATAGTGGTCTTTTGAACCACCATTGTGACAAGAGTTTCTCTTCTTTGCCACTTCTACCACTCTTTCTTTGGGTTTGTCTTTAAACTCTACCCTGAAAGGTTGTTTCTCTTTGAAACCACTGCTGTTATATGGGGTTAATTTCCCTATATTAGTCCTTTTTCTTATGTCTTGTACGGTATTAGAAATTTCATCTAGAGTGCAATTTTGGTTGCATCTGCATATTACTGCATGCTCTAGCTCTCCTGGCAGTTGTGTCAGAAGCTTGTGATTCCTCCTTTGGATGTTGATCTGAGGATCAATGGCTTTAAGTCTTTTAGACTGTCTAAGACACCACTCATATGGATCTTTGTCCACTGAGTATTTGTCATTTTTAAATGACGTGGTCTTTTGCCATATCCAAGTTCCATTACTGTACTTTTGGATTATTTGAATCTTCCACCATGGCCAGTTTCTTTTGCCATGGATTTCTTTCATTTCAGTGTACCATATACTAGGATGAACTGTAAATTCTGTATTTAATCTAGCAGTGATCCAGTAATCTTGTATGCTTGGTACATCAATAAAGAGTCCATCAATATAATCTATGAGGTCCATATGATCATATTCTCCTGATCCAGAGAATTTGGGCCAGGTTGAGGCCTCAGGAAGCGGTTTCAAGGCTTACTTCTCTGAATAAGACATGCCATCTCCATCCTGGTATTGTGATTGAGATCCTGCGTTATTCATCAACATGGCATCTGGTTTGATGTCTTCTGGTTGATATGGATTCTCCATAACTTGGCCTTGTGGTTGGGGCTTCAAGTTATGGTAGACATTAAACAGTTTGTTTATGTCCTGATCCAGACAATCCCTGTCCCTTTTGCTGTGATGTTGTTCTTCAAATACTAGATTCAGTCTTTTGTTGGTTTCTTTAGAGGCTTTGCTCAATTGAGCATATCCTTCTTGATGATTCTTAGCTATCTGTTCCAAGGAGGCTTGTGTTTTTTTCATCCTCTCATGGCCAGCTTCAAGTTCTGCAAACTGCTTTGCAGATTGTTCAGCATTTTGGGACATTCAAAACCACAACACATCACTCTTTAAGCTACTCTCAGGTGTGACAATTTTGTGTTCAATCTGAGTGGGGGTAATGTTTCTTGTCAGCCTGTGACTCAAAACCAGAGCACAAGCATGACAGCCAAAATACCATAAACCAATGGTATAGCCAAGATACCACCAAAACATGGAGCTGAGCCAAATCAGCTCAAAAGGTATCAAAAGAAAGAGGAAACTCACCTCTTCCTGAAAATATAAGTCCCATCACCATAGGACTAGAAATAACAAAGTTATTCCTGCTCAAAGTTATTGCTGAGCATAAACCTTAATTTTCACCTCTCATCTAAAATCTAGAAGGGGAGTCTTCACCCCATCAAATGGGTACCCAAAATGAAGCTCTAAGCCAGGGCTATCCAATGGTACCAGCCAAACTGAGCTAGCACCAATATTACTGAAGTTATGGTCAATTTCCTGCCAAATAGGGGTGAATATCTGATGATGTCATCCATTTCCCCATATCTCAACTACTGCAGAAGTTATGGGGCAAACAAGCTCAATACAGCTTTTTGCCTAAAACACGCAGATGTACAAAAATCTTGTACATGGGATAACTTTGCCATATTTAATGATACCCATATCAAATGAGGTACCATTCTGTAGAGCACATAAAGGGCTACACACTGAACCAACGTTGAGGTTGATATCTCAAGAATTGACAAAGTTATCGCTGTTTTAAGGTTGAAATCCCACCTTCTGTCATATACAGCCTTACCATGGGATAATATCCCATAATCATGAATATGAGGTGTCAAATAGACAAAGAAGCATGTTTTTGCTTCAATACCTCATATGTCGGTCAATACTGGGGTCCCATACAGTTTCTGTACAGCATTCTACGCGTCATACACATCAGAATCAGGCTGTGAGGTCCCCAGATGAAAATCTTCACCCTGTATTGGTGAAAACTTCCCAGATGTGGTTTCAAAACCACATCTGAGCCCAATACAGGTTATACAGGCTGTTTGCAAACCACAAGCCAGTACTAGAAAGTGAAAAATTTTCACTTCCTCTACGTGGAAAGGTCTAGCACCCTTTCCACCCCATTTCAGGGTAACAAGGAGGCTTTTCACAGCCAGAATTGTCTCCTCATCCTGCTCTTGAATACCCTACATAGTAAACTGTCAAAAACAGTTTTACTCTTGGGTAATAAACAGGTATAATTATATATTTAATTATTGTAACTCTTATTATAGTAACCCAACTGGTAAGATTGCATCCTGGGTTCTCAATAGCGCTCACCACCACTATTTTTCAATAGTAGAACCCTTTAATTATATTATAAATCATCTTTTAAATCAAAAACACCTATTTCGAATCAATTTTCTACGTGTCACAGTTATAATTCTAGTTGTAAATACTCTTTTTACCACTTCAATATAGACTCAGCCTGACATTTTGGGGGCCTGGTCGTGTTTTTTACTTATTCTTGGACGTTACAAGTAAGTTTTTGTCTTTTTTATCATTTATTGACACCTGTTTTACCTTTTTTAGGTGTCATTTTCTCTAAAAAAATATATATTTTATATATATTTTTTTTATTTTTTAAAAAAAATACTCATATATTATAGAGTATCTGTCACGTGGCTAACAACCACAAGACTAGTATTTTTGGAGTGTTTTGTATATAAAAACACTTTAAGCCATTAATAAAGTCTTAATTCTTAAGTGAATTAAGACAGCTCATACTGATAAACCAACAGCTTAGTTGTGTTTGGGCACATTGTTAACTTAATTACCGTGGAATACACCACCTTTTGACAGATTATACTTGCTAAATACAAGTACTCTGTGAGATATTGGTATACAAACAGTATACCACATATCAGTAAGCTGTATTTTTGACGTGGAATTGTTAATTCAAGTACATCGTCATTATACAAGGGCATATTGTAATAATATACAAGCCCAGAGGCCATTCTTAGACGTGCAAAACCAGCCTTTTAAGAAGTCTTAACTGGCATAAGCCCTCTTTTTTCCTGTTTGATTCAGTGGAAGAAAATTTCATACCACTTGAGACCCAGTCACAGGCCAACATACCAGTGACACCCTCAGAACCAGAGGGCAGCAAGGGCAAAGGAAAAAGACCTAGTGAAGGCCTCATTACAGCCAAAAAGTGGACACCAATAGCCACTCAGAGGAGTAGAAAACCACGAAACTCTGCTTCAATACAAGTTAAACCAACCTTAACCACTTGTACAGGGAATATTACAATTATTAACCCAGTTGTAACCTCCAAAGGCAAACTTCCCAAATTAGCAGATAACAAATTTGTACAAGGCACAGTGAAAGGTAAATACCCTAAGAATATAAAGTTTTTGACTGCTTGCAAACACTGATATGTCCCCTGCATACCTCAGAGACCTTGGCTTCCAAAGGAACCAGCCAGAGGACAGAGAAGGATTGTCCAGAACTACAAGACCTGAAAGAAGACACCTTGGACACAGTGGTGGATGGCAAAAAAATTAGGGAGATAATATCAACCTTGCCATTCACACTCCAATTCAACAGAAACCTCAAACCATAGGACTGGAAAGATATGGATCAAGTTCTTCAGATCCACCAACTCCTCAAAGATTTCTTTCAATGGAGCATGGACAACAAGAGGTTCAACCTAGCAGCTCACTGGGCAGAACTGGAATCAAGTTGCCAGAAGATCTTTCTCAAAGAGATAGACTTCAAAGACCTTATGGTAATCACCAAAGGTTGGAATCCTACCAGGCAGCACAGACTCCTGGAGGCAAGGGCACAGAGGATAAGGGAGAATCAAGCCACTATCCAAGCAATAGAAGAACAGTTAACCCAGACAGGGCCTACTCATATTCCTTCAGGTTCACAAGGAGCAGGCCCAATCAGCTCTCCAGTGGCTTCACACCATTCAGAAACCAGCAGATCAGTGGCCAAGAGTCACCATTCTTCACAATTCCTGGAAGTTTCCAGGAGAAGACAAGGAAACAAGGGCAAGAACAAAGCCTCTTTCAACCAGAGGAGGAAAGAGTCAGACCCCATGATCCAGAAGCTGTTAGATTTGGTGAAAGAAGTACACAAGAACCAGAAGTAGTTGTAAACCACTCTAGAATCAGTAGTCCTAGTAATAGAAACATTACCCCCACTCAGACTGAAAATAACATTGTCACATCTGAGAGTAACATCAACAGTGATACACTGTGGTTAAAAATGTCCGAATATGCTGAACAATCTGCAAAACAGTTTGTAGAAATTAAAGCTAGCCAAGAGAGGATGAGACAAACTCAAGCCTCCTTGGAACAAATAGTTAGGAATCTTCAAGAAGGATATGCTCAAATGAGCAATGCCTCTGGAGAAACCAACAAAAGACTGAATATAGTCTTTGAAGAACAATACCACAGCACAAGGGACAGGGAGTGTCTGGATCAAGACATTAACAAATTGTTTAATGCCCACCATACCTTGAAGCCCCAACCACAAGGCCAAGCTATGGGGAATCTATATCAACCAGAAGACATCAAGCCAGATTCCATGTTGTTGAATAAAGCAAGATCTCCATCACAATACCAGGATGGAGATGGCATGTCTTATTCAGAGAAGGAAGCCTTGAAACAGCGTCCTGAGGCCTCAAGCTGGCCCAAATTCTCTGGATCAGGAGAATATGATCATATGGAACTCATAGATTATATTGATGGACTCTTCATTGATGTACCAAGCATACAAGATTACTGGATCACTGCTAGATTAAATACAGAATTTACAGTTCATCCTAGTATATGGTACACTGAAATGAAAGAAATCCATGGCAGAAGAAACTGCCCATGGTGGAAGAGTCAAATAATCCAAAAGTACAGTAATGGAACTTGTATATGGCAAAAGACCACGTCATTTAAAAATGACAAATACTCTGTGGACAAAGATCCATATGAGTGGTGTATTAGACAGTCCAAAATACTTAAAGCCATTGATCCTCAGATGAACATTCAAATGAGGAATCACAAACTTCTGACACAGCTACCAGGAGAGCTAGAGCATGCAGTAAAATTCAGATGCAACCAGAATTGCTCTCTAGATGACATTGCCAACACCTTACAAGACATAAGGAAAAGGACTAATATAGGGAAATTCACCACATATAAGAGCATTAGTTTCAAAGAGAAACAACCTTTCAGGGTAAAGTTTAAAGACAAACCCAAAGAAAGAGTGGCAGAAGTGGCAAAGAAGAGGAATTCTTGTCACAACTGTGGTTCAACAGACCACTATGCCAACAACTGTCCAAAGGCAAAGAAGAAAGTCTATGCCATAGAGAAAGTCCCTGAGGAAGAACCTCCAACAGAGGATTCTGAATCAGACTCTATGGGTGATGCCATCAGAGAAACTTCTGATGATGACCAAGACCCTAGAGAGGAATTTTTAGTGGAATACCAAGAGGAAACCCCATTAGAAATTCAGGACATACAGTTGGAAGCAGGCATGCCACAGGACACTTCTAATAAAAACTTGTGCAAACATACACAAGATGCACAAACATTCCTAGTTACACCAACCAAAGGAATGGCATATATACATGGAACAGCCACAAAAATGACTGTTTCTATTGACAATGCTCAGCATCCACTGATCATTGATAGTGGAGCACACTGCTCCATAGTGGCCAGAAGCTATCTGGATACCCACTTCCCAAACTGGGATAAACAGCTCTTGCCCACTAAAGCAAAGAACTTTAAAAGTGCATCAGGGAAGATGACTTCCATTGGGACAATTATCAAAGAGATAATTATACCCCATAGGAAGGGTAATATCAGACTCAACCCAGAGTTTGTAGTGCTTAATGTTGCACACATCCAAGGCTTTTTACTGGGAACAGATTACCAGAGGATGTATGGCATAGACATTTACAACAGTAAAAATAGGCACATCACCATTGGTACTAACAAAGAAAAGAAATTTTCACTTGACATATACCAGATATCTTCTCAAGACCCACTAGAAGAACTTCTGAAGGAATTCAGAGAGGGAAAGTTTAGCACTACCCTCACCAGTAAACAAAAACTAAGCTTACTGAAGATGCTGAGAAAGAATAGACCAGCATTTTCCATTGGTGAAGATCCATCAGGCAAGATCAAGGGCCATGATATAGAACTATATCTGGATGTGGAGAGGCCTTATCCACCCATGCTGAGGAGACCTCCTTATCCAGCAAGCCTGGAAACCAGGAAGGAAATGGAGAAACATATCAATGAACTCCTGGACATGGATTTTATCAGAAAGATTGGACACAATGAAATAGTGGAAATCACCACTCCTGTCCTTATCACCTGGCATGATGGTAAGTCTAGATTGTGTGGAGACTTCAGAGCCCTGAACGACTACACAAAAGCAGACAGGTAGCCTATACCAAGGATACCTCATGCCTTGGATAAGCTAGCCAAAGCCAAATACATAACCAAGATGGATTGTATGAAAGGCTTCCACCAAAATGGAGTTAAACCAAACTCCATGAAATTACTCAGAAAAATATGCCATATGGGCATATATGAGTACACCAGAATGCCATTTGGCATCAAGAATGCACTAGCCCACTTCCAAAGGATGATGGACACCATATTTCAAGAAGAAATCATGGAAGGCTGGATGGTAGTATATATTGATGAAATCATTATATACTCAGAGACATGGGAAGACCATGTACAATACATAGACAGAGTGCTAAGTAAATGTACACCCATCAATCTGAAAATTTCACTAAAAAAGTGTAATTTTGGCCAACAAGAGCTACTGGGTCTAGGACATAAAGTCTCAGGTCTTAGTCTGGCAATTGACCAGAATAAAAAAGCAGCAGTACTGCAAAAACCAGTACCAAAAAGCATCAAAGAGATGCAATCCTTTCTTGGGTTTGCTAGCTACTATAGAAACCGTATCAAAAATTTTGCACACATAACTAGTAGTTTATACAAGTTATGTTCAAAGGATGTAGTTTTTGAAATAACCAAGGAGAGGAGGGATGCATATGAGAGGATCAAATATAAACTCACTAATGAACCTGTGCTCATCTTACCTCACTTTGAACTACCATTCAAGTTATATATAGATGCAGCATGCAGTCAAGGCCTAGGAGCATCCCTTCACCAAAGACAAATTGTGGATGGTGAACCAAGAGAAGGAGTAATTTGCTACATCTCAAGGCAGCTGAAAGATTCTTAAGCCAGGTATGGGGCCACCCAGACTGAATGTCTATGTCTAGTCTGGGCTCTAGAAAAACTCCATTATTATATGGAGGGTGCAGTTTTTGAAGTCTATACAGAATGCACAGCCTTCAAGGCTTTACTAAACATGAAGACTACAAATAGACATATGCTGAGATGGCAAAAAGCCATCCAGGAGTATAGAGGGAACATGGCCATCATATACAAGGAAGGTAAAAGCCATACCAATGCAGATGGCCTCAGCAGATGGCCAGTGGACAATGTTAAAAGCAATCCAGCTTGTGACCCAGAAGTTGCAGCAAAAACCCCTATCCATTTCATGGAAATAGATAGGAGGAAAAACTTCAGATTATCTGAATGGGCACCAGAAAGTGGTACCCTTGACAGTGGAAACACTGACTCAGAAGGGACAAAAACTCCCATACTGGGAATAAGTTCCTCAGAATTGCACAATGAATTCTTCAGTGCAGTACAGAAGTCTTATGCCAAACACAAACAGTGTAGCATACTACTCCAACTCCTTCAACAAAAGTACAGGAGTCCACAACTGGAAACCCAGCTGGAAGAACCCTGGTTGAGGGCCTATAAGGACAATAAGTTTTTTCTTATAGATGGCCTGCTCTACCACAGAGAAAAGCACACAAGTGCACTCACAGTGGTAGACAGAGACCACATCTCATTGATCCTACAAGAGTGCCATGACTGACCCTATATGGGACACATGAGTGAAGACAGGACCAAAGAGAGGGTAGCAAGCACAGCTTGGTGGCCCAAGTGGGAACAAGAGTTGAGTGAATACATCAACACTTTTGAAAGATGCCAAAAGGCAAATAGGAAACATGGGAAGAAGTATGGGTTACTTCAACACATAGAAGAACCCAAGCACCCATGGGAAACCATCAACATGGACTGGGTTACAGGACTTGTCCCAGGAGGCAAAGAAAACTATAATGCCTGTTTGATCATAGTTGATAGGTTCAGCAAGAGCATGAGGTGTCCACCATGCCATAAAGAAGACACAGCCATGGATACTGCTCTGTTGTTTTGGAATAACATCATATCTACCTGTGGAGTCCCTAAGATCATCATTAGTGATAGGGACCCAAAATTCACATCTGAATTTGGGACTAACTTATATGACATGCTTGGTACTAAACTTGCTTTTTCCACAGCTTACCATCCACAAACAGATGGCCTAGCTGAAAGGATGATCCAAACAATGGAGGACATCCTCAGAAGATTCTGTGCATATGGCATGGCATACAAGTACCATGAGGGATACACCCATGATTGGGTTACCCTC
This sequence comes from Austropuccinia psidii, assembly GCA_023105745.1. Taxonomy (NCBI): domain Eukaryota; kingdom Fungi; phylum Basidiomycota; class Pucciniomycetes; order Pucciniales; family Sphaerophragmiaceae; genus Austropuccinia; species Austropuccinia psidii. The sequence goes on along the minus strand of JALGQZ010000010.1, from coordinate 6,604,972 downwards.
TTACCAGCAGTCCAACTGGCTTATAATACAAGCCAGCAATCCACCACAGGTAAAAAACCTGCACTGGTGGAGAAAGGGTGGAACCCGCTGTTGCCTGTGGATCATTTGAAGAAAAATCTCCTGACTATCCACCCCACAGCCAAAGACTTCCATGATATGTGGAAGAGGGCCTGTGATACAGCTGCCAAATGCATAGCTGAGGCAAAAGAATACAATAAGCAGAGGTGGGACCAATCGCATATGGAACCTGACTTCAAGGAAGGGGACCAGGTGTTAGTGTCTACACTGAACTTCAACAATCTCAAAGGACCCAAAAAAATTAGGGACTCATTTGTAGGACCTTTTACTATCATTTAGTTGATAGGAAAAAATGCAGTGGAAGTCAAACTTACTAAGGAGTTCTCAAGGAAACATCCAGTTTTTCCAGTAAGTTTGATCACACCATACTTCCAGACAGAGGAGGATAAATTCCCCTCCAGGAGAAAGAACCCCACACCACAAGAGATAGTGGCAGTGGAGGACTCCCCTGGACCTGTGAGTAAGATCATCAGGGCCAGGAAGATCAGACTCAATGGGAAGGATAAAAGAAAATACCTAGTCAGATTCAAGAACCAGACAGCAGATAAAGACAAATGGTTGGCAGAGGATGTAAGGTTTGACTATGAAACAATAATTAAAAATTACTAATTTATTACTTATTGTACTCTGAATGTCCTTATGAATTGAATAAATAAGATTAAAAATATAATAATAATAAATAATTATTATTATTATGGCGTAAAATAATTATATTATTAAATAAATATAATAATATAATTTATATTATGAAAATATAATATAATAGATAAATATATTAATATAAAATAATTAATATATTTAAAAAGCTCTTTATTATTGTTACCAACAAATAATAAAGGAGTAAAAAATTGCTTTTTATTAATAAAAAACAATTGATAACGATAATATAACTAATATTAAAGTTATGAATTAATATAAATACTATTTATATTAATTAAAGAATTATTAAGAGAGTAATAATAGAGAAATTATTATAATAAGAGAAAATAACCTACTTTTAACACTTAATATAATAATTTTGTAATATTTTACGCCAAAAAATATAAATACAACTTTTTCAAATTGTATTTACGATAAAAATAAAGAAAATTACAAATTATTCTAGATTTTTACGTGGAAATGAGTTTTTAGAGATTTTTTTAACAAAAACAATTAAATAAATGATTTAATCACGTCAAAGTATATGATTATAACAAGGTGGTCTTTGGTCTTTAATAATATAATGGTTTTATATATAAAGAATAAAGAAATTACCTTTGATTTAATTGATTTAATGTTTTTGATGCGTCTGAGGGGAAAATAGAGTAAAAAGAGCTCTATTTATAGTAAATACCTCCCTCCTAGAGTCCAACAGGCTTCTAGTAGACGTTTACTGATCATATCCACTGGAATTGATCAATATTTTAAGGTTTGAGGGTGATTACATCATTATCAAACCATATTACATCATTATTACACCATTATTTAGAGTTATCACTATAACTCTAAGTTTGATGACATCAGAGGCTTGGCAGAACCCCAAATTTCGTGGATTTTATTAGTTTTAATCATAAAGTAATAGTATTCACCAGTTTTATCACTCTTATGACTGTTAAACTTAATTTAAGGTTACAGTAGGTGATCATAACTGCTCAATTTAAGCCCAAACTTTGATCTTCAATAACTTTTAAGATTTACACGCTACAGAAATTCAGAGAGTGAATTCTGATAGCCTGGCATAACCTTATTACGCTTCCAAGAGCTTTTCATTACATCATCAAAACTCTAATTTTTATGATTTTTTTTGTAACTCATCTTTTCTGTTGAAATTCAATATTTTAAACTTCAAACCTTGATTTCAGGGGGTTATACCCTGAATATCATTCTTCACAAATGAACTAGTAGAATCCAACTGTATACTTTTTTTTAAGGGTGGACTACTTTCACAACAAAGTGGTCAACAGCTCTGTTGATTTTTATCAATATTTCATCATAGGTTTTAACCTTGTTTATAATTTGTAAAATAAAGTTCATATCTGTGTTCTTACAGTAATCACGTGGTAACTTTATTTTTGGTTCATCATTCTATCATGTATAGTTTAGGAGATATTAGCTATGATCCTTGAATATATGCGTTGACCAAAAAAGTGCATATATTCAGGTTAATTCCTTAAGTATTGACTTTGGAAATTAGCTTATTAATTGTTTTATGTGTGGAATTTCGTGGGGAATCCACTGACACAATTTATTTCACATGTTGTTTCATTAGTTCCTGGGATAAATAAGGTTTTCTGGTTTTTATAAGGTATTATACCTTATAATTCATTAAATATTGACTTTACAGATATGCCATAAAAATGGTATATGTGTATTTTTCCATGAGGAATCCAATGGTATAATTTATTTTACATGTTGATTCATTGGTTTTTAAGTTAAACCAATTTTTGTACCAATTTATGGTATTTTTTGTATATTTAAGTAATTATTTTTAATGTATAATTATTCTAAGTAATTTTAATATAATTATATTAAAGGTATAATTATTCTTAGTCTTTTTTGTGACCTTATTGGGTATGTGGTCATATCTCAAAGGCTCACAGAGGATGCCATACCAGATGGGAACCTTCATTTAAGGAGATTCAGAGCCTGTAGGAGGACTGAACAGTCTCATCAATGATGAGCCTTTTTTAGAGGGAGGGTATGTCAGCCTGTGACTCAAAACCAGAGCACAAGCATGACAGCCAAAATACCATAAACCGATGGTATAGCAAGGTACCACCAAAACATGGAGCTGAGCCAAATCAGCTCAAAAGGTATCAAAAGAAAGAGGAAACTCACCTCTTCCTGAAAATATAAGTCCCATCACCATAGAACTAGAAATAACAAAGTTATTCCTCCTCAAAGTTATTGCTGAGCATAAACCTTAATTTTTACCTCTCATCTAAAATCTAGAAGGGGAGTCTTAACCCCATCAAATGAGTACTCAAAATGAAGCTCTAAGCCAGGGCTATCTAATGGTACCAGCCAAACTGAGCTAGCACCAATATTACTGAAGTTATGGTCAATTTCAGGCCAAATAGGGGTGAACAAAACATTCACCTCTCATCTAACTTCTAAAGTTTTAGTGTGGGATACCTGAAGTGGGGTCTTTTTGGAAAGAGAACAATCATGGCTATCTGATTATGTCATCCATTTCCCCATATCTCAACTACTGCAGAAGTTATGGGGCAAACAAGCTCAATACAGCTTTTTGCCTAAAACACGCAGATGTACAAAAATCTTGTACATGGGATAACTTTGCCATATTTAATGATACCCATATCAAATGAGGTACTATTCTGTAGAGCACATACAGGGCTACACACTGAACCAACTTTGAGGTTGATATCTCAAGAATTGACAAAGTTATGGCTGTTTTAAGGTTAAAATCCCACCTGCTGTCATACACAGCCTTACCATGGGATAATATCCCATAATCATGAATATGAGGTGTCAAATAGACAAAGAAGCATGTTTTTGCTTGAATACCTCATATGTCAGTCAATACTGGGGTCTCATACAGTTTCTGTACAGCATTCTACGCGTCATACATGTCAGAATCAGGCTGTGAGGTCCGCAGATGAAAATTTTCACCCTGTATTGGTGAAAACTGCCCAGATGTGGTTTCAAAACCACATCTGAGCCCAATACAGGTTATACAGGCTGTTTGCAAACCACAAGCCAGTACTAGAAAGTGAAAAATCTTCACTTCCTCTACGTGGAAAGGTCTAGCACCCTTTCCACCCCATTTCAGGGTAACAAGGAGGCTTTTCACAGCCAGAATTGTCTCCTCATCCTGCTCTTGAATACCCTACATAGTAAACTGTCAAAAACAGTTTTACTCTTGGGTAATAAACAGGTATAATTATATATTTAATTATTGTAACTCTTATTATAGTAACCCAATTGGTAAGATTGCACCCTGGGTTCTCAATAGCGCGCACCACCACTATTTTTCAATAGTAGAACCCTTTAATTATATTATAAATCATCTTTTAAATCAAAAACTCGTATTTTAAATAAATTTTCTATGTGTCACAGTCATAATTCTAGTTGTGAATACTCTTATTACCACTTCAATATAGACTCAGCCTGACACTTATATTACTAGGCCTACTGATTCTAGAGTGGTTTAGAACTACTTCTGTTTCTTGTGTACTTCTTTCACCAAATCTAACAGCTTCTGGATCATGGGGTCTGACTCTTTCCTCCTCTGGTTGAAGAAGGTTTTGTTCTGGCCCTTGTTTCCTTGTCTTCTCCTGGAAACTTCCTGGAATTGTGAAGAATGGTGACTCTTGGCCACTGATCTGCTGGTTTCTAAATTCTGTGAAGCCACTGGAGAGCTGATTTTTCCTGCTCCTTGGGAGCCTTAAGGAATCTGAGTAGGCCCTGTCTGGGTTAACTGTTCTTCTATAGCTTGGATAGTGGCTTGATTCTCCCTTATCCTCTGTGCCCTTGCCTCCAGGAGTCTGAACTGCCTGGTGGGATTCCAACCACTGGTAATTATCATAAGGTCTTTGAAGTCTATCTCTTTGAGACAGATCTTCTGGAAACTTGCTCCAAGTTCTGCCCAGTGACTTGCCAGGTTGAACCTTTTGTTTTCAATGCTCCATTGAAATAAATCTTTGAGGAGTTGGTGGATCTGAAGAACTTGATCCATATCTTTCCAGTCCTCTGGTTTGAGGTTTCTGTTGAATTGGAGTGTGAATGGCAAGGTTGATATTATCTCCCTCATTGTTTTGCCATCCACCACTGTGTCCAAGCTGTCCTCTTTCAGGTCTTCTGGTTCTGGACAAGCCTTCTATGTCCTCTGGCTGCTTCCTTTGGAAGCCAAGGTCTCTGAGGTATACAGGGGACATATCAGTGTTTAAAAGCAGTCAAAAACTTTATTTTCTTAGGGTATTTACCTTTGACTGTTCCTTGTACAAATTTGTTATCTGCTGATTTGGGAATTTTGCCTTTGGAGGTTACAGCTTGGCTAATAATTGTAATTTTTCCTGTACAAGTGGTTAAGGTTGGTTTACCTTGTATTGATGCAAAGCTTAGTGGTTTTCTACTCCTCTGAGTGGCTATTGGAGTCCACTTCTTGGCTGTGCCTCTTTCCTTTGCCCTTGCTGCCCTCTGGTTCTGAGGGTGTCACTGGTGTGTTGGCCTGTGACTGGGTCTCAAGTGGGATGTAATTTTCTTCCACTTCATCAAGGCAGGAAAAAGAGGGCTTATGTCAGTTAACACTTCTCGAAAATGCTGGTTTTGCACGTCTAAGATTGGCCTATGGGCTTGTATGTTACTACAATATGCCCTGTATAATGAAAGTCTAATTGAATCAACAATTCCACGTCAGAATTACAGCTTTTGGTACCCTGTCACACTGTTTGTGTGCCAGTATCCTACAGATACAATTGTGGTTTTCAAGTGTAATCTGAATAAGTGGCTCTGTATAAGTTTAATTGAGTTAACAATACACTTAACCACACCTCAACTGAGAGTTTTTCAGTCAGAGGTGTCCTTATTCAATCAAGAATACAGGACTTATTGATGGCTTATGTGTTTTTATATGTAAAGACGCCAAAAATAAAGGGTTTAGTGGGTATTAATGACTTGGTAAGTCCTCTTATAATATGAGTATCAAAGTAAAAATATATATAATATATATATCTTTAAAAGAAAATACGCCTAAAGAGATAAAAAAAATTGTCAGAAAGAAGGAATGAGAGAGAGAAAACTTACTTATAAAGTCCAAAAAAAGTTTAAAACACAGCCAGGCGCCCAAAATGTCCGGATGGAACTATGATAAAGGTGTAAATAGGCTAGTTACAACTCTAACTATGTTTTTTACATGGTAAACATAGTTAAAATAGATTTATAAAGGTTGAAGATGCTTTGATTTAACATTAAAAGGGCTTTACTATATATAATATAGTGGTGGTGAGCACTGTTGAAAGCCCTGGGTGCAGCTTTATCTGTTGGGTTACAATAATAAAAGACTACAATAATTAAGATTTATAGTTATATCTTATTATTAACCAAGATTAAACCTGTTTTTGACAGTTTACTACGTAGGTTATTCAAGAGCAGGATGAGGAGACAATTTTGACAGTGAAAAGGCTCCTTTTTATCCTGAAATGGGGTGGAAAGGGTGCTAGACCTTTCCACGAAGAGGAAGTGAAGATTTTTCACCCTCTAGTACTGGCTTGTGGTTTGCAAACAGCCTGTACAACCTTTATTGGGCTCAGATGTGGTTTTGAAACCACATCTGGGCAGCTCTCACCAATACAGGGTGAAAATTTTCATCTGGAGACCTCACAGCCTGATTCTGACGTGTATGACGCGTAGAATGCTGTACAGAAGCTGTATGGGACCCCAGTATTGACTGACATATGAGGTATTGAAGTAAAAACAAGCTTCTTTGTCTATTTGACACCTCATGTTCATGGTTATGGGATATTATCCCATGGTAAGGCTGTATTGGTCAGAATGTGGGATTTTGACCTTAAAACAGCTATACCTTTGTCAGTTCCGGAGATATTGACCTCAAAACTGAACCAGTGTGTATCCCTGTATGTGCTCTACACAATGGTACCTTATTTGATATGGTTATCATTAAATATGGCGAAGTTATGCCATGCACAAGATTTTTGTACATATGCGTGTTTCAGGCAAAAAGCTGTATTGAGTTTGTGTGCCCCATAACTTCTTCTGTAGTTGAGATATGGGAAGTGGATGAAACCATTAGATAGCCCTGATTGTGCTCTTTCCAAAAAGACCCCACTTCAAGTATCTCACACTAAAACTGTAGAAGTTAGATGATAGGTGAATGTTGTGTTCACCCTTATCCTCTCCTTCTATATTTTAGATGTGAGGTGAAAATTAAGGTTTATTCTCAGAAATAACTTTGAGAAGGAATAAGGTTGTTATTCTTTGTCCTATGGTGATGGGACTTATATTTTCAGAAAGGGGTGAGTTTCCTCTTTTGTTTGATACTTTCTGAGCTGATTTGGCCCAGCTCCATGTTTTGGTGGTATCTTGGCTATTCCATTGGTTTATGGTATTTTGGCTGTCATGCTTGTGCTCTGGTTTTGAGTAGCAGGCTGACACCAATGCATGACCAAGGAGGGAGTTTATTTCCTCCCTAAATTCCTGGTGAAGCTTATTTCAATGAGCCCCATCCACAAAGGCAATAATGTGTAGCAATTGGCGATGCTCCAACAAGATTTGGTGAATTCCTGCAGAGCCCCATAATGGGAATGAGGGGAGGTTATTGGGTTCTAAGAGGAAATGAGCTTATTGTCAATGATGATGATTGAAGGGGCTATGGCAGGACAAGCTTGAGATGGTCAAAGGAGGGGTGAGGGAATGTTGGTAAAAGGAAAAAAATTAAAATGGGTGATTGGAAAAAGGATCTTCCATTGATTGCATTGGAGCCACTTCAGGTGCAGGCTCATGAGTCAAATTGTTCTCATGTGATGGGAATTTAGATTCTGAGGCTTGACTTGGGAATAAAATAGGTGGATCATCATGGTGTGAGGGTTCTACAAGATGAGGCAGAGTCAGTTCACTTGATTTGAAAGTTAAAATGATAAAAGGAATATCTTGCTGCTTACTGCGGAATAAGTCCTCCAACCATCAGGTGCCACTTGCTCCTGAAGTGGGTTGCCACAGAGTTTGCTTGTGAGGCATACAGGGAATGGCAGAGGCTTTTTGTGGGAGATTTGCTGTGTTTTGTTCTATGGGGAAGAAGAAGAGTCAATATGATTGCATGAACAAAAATGGTTCAAGGAGGATAAAAGAAAGTTACTTTGGCATTTGAATCCCATGGGTGACAATAAGCCTAAGCTCAAATGCCCTCTTGCCATTGCCATCCTTCATCCCCCAAATCATCACTTTGATCCAGTCAAGCAGTGAAGTGACCATCAGATGGTGGCCTTGGAGGGGGGTAGCCAAATCAATACCAGAGGGAGCTAGGCTAATTGTGCAGAAGCAATCAGGTCTGGCTGTTTGTGGTCCTGTGGTCCATTAATGCTTGGGAATGCTTTCATCATTGTCAACTACAAAGGACTCCTCACAAGGGTGTCTCCTGCGGGAACTGCTCTGGCCATGTCCTTGGAAGGGGAAAACAACAAACAAGCTTTTTTTTGTGCTTGTTGGCAAGCATAACAGGATTTGGTTGTAATGAAGCAGGAGATGCAGGGGATACCCCTCTTAAAGAACAAAGTGAACAACATCTAAAATAAAGAGAATATAGGTGAGTAACCAAAATCAAGTAAACTATGAAAAGAAAGGAAGATGTACAATGAACTATAAGTTCCAAAAAAATTAAAATATAAAAGCACTAAGAGTGAGGTTTGAAAAGTCTGAAAGGACTTCATGATGAAGATTGACTATTGATAGCAGAACATAACATGCACTAAAGTGTTAAATGGAGAAGATCACACACAAAGTAGATAAAAGCAGAGTTCTGGACATATAATAGGGGAAGAAATATAGTGAAAGGGAAGGGGAGTGGTTAGTTTATTGCAATTGAAAAGAGTGGGAAGGGATGAAGACCAAGTGGAATACGCACAGGAATAAGAAGAGTGGGTGATATGGAAAAAATTGAAGCACATGAGAAAAAAAGAGAAGTGCCTGTTGGGTGAAAATGGTCTTTTATACCAGGATGAAGCTGAGCCAGTTGCAGCTGTTTCATTACAAACAATGGTCTCAACTTCAAGGCCAGTGAGGGAAATGAAAGCTCATTCACAGCCTATGTTGCAAATGAGAAAAAGGAGGCACTGAGTAGAAAAAATTGATTGATCATTATACTTGGAACCACTTTATCACATCAAAAATGCACACGCTAGCCAGGGAGCACTTTTGTGAGGGCATTATTGAATGTGCATGGGGGCTGCAATACCCAAATTCATAATGCAGAAAATTACATGGTGCATTTGGTCTCAGGTCACTGTGGAGAGCATGACACCATTATGGCTGTGTAATAGCATTTCAAAAAAAGGGTGGAGAGGATGTATGATGAGTGAATACAGCATGAGCTTGGGTTGTCCCATTGTGCAGGTCTGCTTTGGTTTCCTAATTGAAATGCTCAGTTGCATCTCATTTGAATTTTTGAACAATTGAGCTATAGCTAAAAAAAATATCAAATTCTCCCCTGCTGAGCTATTGCTATGTCATCTTCATAAGCACATAATCTGAGCATTTGGTACAACATCAGAAGACATTTAGGCCAGGCTGAGCATTTAAAGTGCTTTGGTGAGGTGCACAAAAGTGGCCCTGCAGATGAACTATTTTTAAAAGTGCTCTGACCATGGCCTTCCAAAAGGCCTTCCGCACTGAGAGTTTGAAACTTCATTTTCAAAAGCTATACATTTTGAGATTGCAGGTGCCAATCAGGTGAAGCAGAATTCTGAGCATGGGGCACATGAGCTAAATCTGCCAGGTTATGCTAAAGGGCGTATATTGGGATGAGGAATTATTAGGGTAATATGCAAGCTGTGGATTCAATCTGGTGTCAAGGCAGGGGCAAACTATAACAGGGGCCAGCTGATAAATATTGAGCTTGCAAATTTTTGGGACGGCCCATTCTTTCACATGCACCATTCCAAATGCAAGGAATTTTCACATGCTTGGTGGACCTTTTGGAGCCTGTATTCCGTCCAACAATTTGCTCATGCATGTGGCCCAATTAACTGTATATACTCACCCACCAGGGCCCACAAACTTGGGCCCGATTGGCGGAGATTATCTACAGCCTCATATGCATTAGCATAAGATACACTTATGTTCAATAAGACTGCATATTCTCATGTGTCAACACGCCACTGCGGCTCATATGCCCAAAATTGTCACACCCACCGCACAGCTTTTGGAGCGTGTTTTCTGGCCAACAATTAGCTTGTGCAGGAGGCCAAATCCACTAAAGATTCTCACATGCCTGAGGAAAAAACCTGGTGCCAATCTGGGTGGATTAGTTACAACCTCAAACACAATAGGGGTGGATGTGTAAGGGGATCACAGCTCACAACCAGCCCCCCTTTATCAATTCACACATTCATCACTGGAATCCCAGTATGCATGAGCTCACAAGTATTGTGGCAAACAACAAAACTCAGGTAACAACCACTAATCAGGGGTAAGGGTATTCATACTTACACCCACTCAAACACCTCAAACCAGAAAATAAGCTGTGTGTATCAGCATTTGGTTTGAGCATTCTTCTTTTCTGAAACTTGCATACAGTCTGGCTCATCAATACAGCTTGTCAAGACTTGTACAGGTTGGAATTACCAAATACAGTTTGTATACACCATCCCAAAACTGTATAATCACTCAAGACCACCACTCCTCTTGTACAGGTCCTGTACAGCCATACAGGTCCTGTATTGGCCATACTCAATTCGATAATCAAATCTTCTCATGAAAATTCTCTTTTGGGATCAGGGCTGGTGATTCTCACATATACCAGCCCCTCTTTCTCTCCCTGGGGACTTTGCCCCAGTTAATTAATTTAGTGTATTTATTATTTTATAATCCTTCTTATCCTTATTTTGGGTATTATAATTATTTGATTTTAAGTTAGTCTTAGCGTTTTTTCTTTCTCCTGCTGTACAGTATGAGTTGAGTGGCTATATCCTTATCAAGCCTTCTCTTTCCATTCTGACAGGTTGAAACAGTGGACTTGGCCTTGTTTGTGGCTGTCTCTTTCATTCTTCCTCTTATTATTTGATTGCTGCTTTTCTTATATTCTTTTATTTAGTAATTCATCCCTTAACACTCCTCAGTGTACTCTTTTCTTACCATATCCTGAGCCCTCCATAAGTAAGTCGCAGTTTTCTGAGTGCCAGGCCCTCTTCACTTAGAAGAGCCCCTGTGACATTAAATTAATTAACTCAATTTTGATTTGTTCTTTTCATTCATTGAACTTCATTTCTTTCATTGATCAAATTCTTACTCTTTTATTCTTTTATGATTTCTCATGATTATGATTTCTCTATCTTCAATTTTCATCTGATTCATTATATTCATATGAAAATTGATTATTCCATTTCTTAATCATTGCTGACCATCTCATTTCATTCTCAATTCTATTGCAATGCAGTATTTTTTTTGTTTGCTTATTCAGGTCTGATCAGCAGTTATTGATTGGTTAATTGATTGGATGAGCTGCTTGATTGGGATTCATTCGGGTTATTGATTCAACAATTCAGGATTTTCTTTGGATTGGACTGATTGACTTTTGAATTACTCAAGATAACTAATTTATCGTCAAGAATTTATTATTGATTATTGATTCACTTTATTCCTGAAGATATTGATTTGAATGATTGATTTCTCAAGACCTTTAATTGAGATTGAAGAAATTGTTTGATTTGATGATTGATTGTTGAATTATTCAAGATTTATCAATATTTGATTGACTACTAATATTGATTGAATAGATTGATTGATTAATTGAATTTGATTTCACCAAAAGACTGTTGATTGATTCCTCAAGATCATCAAGATTTTATTAATTATTGATTGGACCAATCTTTGATTCCCTATTCTAAGGTTTTCATCAATTTTTTATTCTCAATTTCTCAATAATGCCAGTTCAGCATAGCCCTCCACCAAGAACACTAGATCTCAAAGAAATCCAGCTGTTCTCACTCCTACCGCAAGGTTTCCTCTTGACTGCAAACCATCAGTTCATAAACTGAGTGAAAATTTGGACATAGGACCACCAATGGAAGGAGCAGCAGCCTCCAGAAGAGGGGGAAGGAGAGCAAGAAGATCAAGATCTTTGTCTGGCTTTTTGGGTGGTTATCCTGGCATGTCTGAAGGTGCAAGAGCAAGGTTAGGAGAATTTTAAGATGAAGAGGGGGAGGTGTCTGTGGAAGAGGAAAATTGTGGGGAAACAGAAGTGGTAGATGCTTTGGCAAATGCTCCAGAGGTACCCCAGGGTTCTAATCTAGCCCCTAGTAATAAACCTCTTGTCTCTCAATCTGATCCAATTCTCCTCAAGATCATGGAGCAAATGGCTACTATTATGGGACAACTTTCCCAAGCATCAGCCCCCAGGGACCATTCAAACTCCCTGCATTCAAGAATCCATCAATGCAGGCACTTCATTCTTTTGATAGTACTCAAGCTCATAAATTGAGAGGATTTATCCAATCCTGTCAATTTATTTTCCATAATAATCCAGCAAATGTTTTCTCTTACAGGAAGAAAGTTCTGTAATCAAATTCTTTTCTCACTGGTAGAGCTGGAAAATTGGATTGAACCCTACCTCTCCCATATTTCCAATGAAGATCCTTCCTACCTCCTCAATAATTGGCAGTTATTTGAAACTCAATTATTCACTTTGCTTGGTGATCCCAATGAAGTCAGTAAATCTGAACAAGAGCTGGACAATTTGATGATGAAGGAAAGTGGTCATGTATCCTTGTACATTGTTGATTTCAGAAGTTTGATGTCAAGAATTGGAGATTGGGGGAAAGAGCTTATATTCATGTTTAAAAAAAAGGATTGGAATCAAGACTTTTGGACCAGTTGGCTTCCTACCCTGGTAAATTCGATACTCTTCAAGAGCTCATGGACCTTAGCCTCGAGTTAGATACCAGATATCATGAGAGAAAGAAAGAGAAGGGTATTCATCAAGAAAAGAAGCCTCCTGTAACTGGATACAACCCCTCAAGGCCTCCTCAAGACTCATATTCAAAAAGGACTCACCATAAGAAGCATAAGAAGGGCAAGAAATTTCAAGATTCAGAGGACAAGCCTTATTCTGCTCTCCTCAATAAGGACAAGAAATTAATTGGTTCTGAAAAGGCGAGGAGGATCAAAGAATAGTTATGTACTTATTGTGGTGGGAAGCACCCAATTTAAAAATACTTCAAGAGACCTCAAAACAAGCCTGGGTAATCAAGAGGCTTCCCTGGCAAGCAGGGAAAAGCCTGAGTGGGGATCATGAGGTGTTCAATGGTTCTCACGTATTTCCTTCAAGAGCACAATTGTTCACTCTAAATACTTGTGTCAAGAGAGCTTTGAAGTTTCATATTTTTCCTTTGTGACTGATGTTTTTTATAGTATTCTCATTGATTATGGTGCTACAAACTCTTTTATTGCAAAGGATTTTGTCCTCATGTACTCATTGACTATGTCAGAGCTCCCTGAAAAGATTGCTCTTTTCATTCTCAATTCAAATGAATCCTGTGCCTTGTTAATCACCCATGATACCAAATGGGTAGTTAATTGCCTTCCTTACCAAGCTTTGAATGCAACATTGTAATCATAGATTTGAACAAAGGAGAAGACCTGATATTGGGCTATTATTTCTTCTACCACTTTAATCCCATTATTGATTCCGAAAATGGATTTATCACCTATGATTCTAGTCATAAGGATTGTAGTGGTATTAAATCTTCTGCTATTAATTCCTTGGCCACTCCTGTAAACAGTGTTGCTCTGGTTGGCTAACTTAAGACACCTTCCCTTCCTTCTTCTGTCCATATCCCTTCCATAATGCCATCTCAGTCAATACTTAACTCAAGAGATGAGGTCTTCAAAGAAATAAAATAGGTTGGAGAAGATGTTGCTACATCTTCACTTCATCTATTTAAAGGCAATATGCACCTTCCTCCCTTGTCTTTTCATGCCTCGATGGAGGAGCAGTGGGATTAGGAGGAAGAGCCAGAAGAAATTGAAAATGTGTTGAAGGTAGTCCCTCCTGCTTATAGCCAATATTTGGATGTATTCTTCAAGGTGCAAGCAGAGAAACATCCTCCACGCCGCGCCTGTGATCATCATATCAAATTGAAGGGTCTTTACCCTCCAGTTGGTGTTATCTACTCATTATCATACCAAGAGTCAGAAACACTGCGGGCCTACATTTCAGAGAATTTATATAAAGGTTTCATAAGGCCAAGCTCCTCTTCAACAGGAGCACCTGTCATTTTTGTTAAGAAAAAGGATAGAGGTCTTTGTTTGTGTGTTGACTATTGTAACCTCAATGCTGTGAGTAGGAAGACCAAGTATCCTGTTCCTCCTATGAATCAGCTTCTTACTGTATTCAATGGTTCCACTAGTGTCTTCAAGATAGATCTGTGTGGTGCATATAGTATCCTGAGAATCAAAGAGGACAATGAGCACTTAACTGCCTTCAGAATCAAATATGGTAGTTATGAGTACTTGTTTATGCCATTTGGCCTTACCATTGCTCCAGCTCCTTTCCAGAATGTTGTGAATGACATTTTGTTGTAGTTTATTTAGATGATATTATGGTCTTGTACAGTTCTGAGGAGGAACATGTCAAACATGTGGCCTCTGTCCTTCAAATACTGAGAGACAATAATTTGTTTGCCAAAGCCTCCAAGTGTATATTCCATGCCTCAAGTGTGGAATACTTGGGTTATGTTGTTTCAAGTGATGGCCTCAAGATACATTCTTCTAAAGTAAAGCAAATCCTTAACTGGCCTCAGCCAAAGAACATCAAGGCTCTTCAATTCTTTCTTGGCTTTGCCAATTTCTATTTTTGTTTCATTAAAAATTACTGCAAAAAAATCACTGCTCTCACTTCCGTTCTTGAAAAAGACTTTCCTTTTATCTTTAATGAGGAAGCTCTTAGCCAGTTTCAAATATTCAAAGAAGCATTCACCACTGCTCCTATCCTTTCCCATTTCAATCCTTCTCTAGCAACTGTTGTAGAGACCAATGCTTCTGATTATGCCCTGGGTGCTGTACTGAGTCAGGTCAATGAATCAGGAAAGCATCCCATTGCATTTGATAATTACAAGGTTCTCCCAGCTGAGCTGAATTATGAAATTCATGAAAAGGAACTCCTTTCCATAGTTTTGGCTCTCAAGTGCTGGAGAGCTTTTCTTCTTTCTCTTTCCAATTCTTTTGAGGTCTTGACAGACCACTCTTCTCTTCAGTATTTTATGTCTTCCAAAGTTCTCACTTGTTGTCAAGCTCTTTGAGCCGAATGTCTCTCTGAGTTTCATTTCACTATCACTTACTGCCCAGGCAGGCTAGCCACTTTAGAAGATGCCTTTTCAAGTTGGGAATGCGTGTAGCCAGAGAGGGGACTGGACTTCATCAACCAAAATCCACTGATTTTTCATCAAGTAATCAAGCAAGATGGAATTCAATAGTCAAAATTTTTCTCAATCAAAGGGGAAATATTCTCACATTTAGTTTACAAGATTCAAAAAGAAGTATGGCCAGAAACAGACTATAAAGAAATACTCAAGCAACTAGCAAGAGGTGAATCAGTTATAGATTACTATCTTGAACCTCACGCCAAGTTATTGTTATTCAAAGATAGAGTGGTAGTCCCAAGCAATGAAGAAATCCAAATAGATATTATTCAAAAGCGTCATGACTCACCATTAGCTGGCCATCCAAGCCAGGAGAAGACCCTCAAGCTGATCAAGAGGAACGTTTATTGGGCTGAAATCAATCAATTCATTAATGACTATGTGTCCTCATGTCAGCAATGTTTGAGAAACAAGAAAATTGATCATAAGAAGTTGGGATTACTCAAGCGTCTTGAAATTCCAGATGGTCCTTGGAATTGTTTATTAATGGAATTTATCACTAAATTGCCCTTGCCAAACAACTTTGATTCAATTCTAGGAGTTGTGGACAGGTTCTAAAAAATGGCAACCTTTATTCCAGCTTATGGAACAATCACTGCTCTGCAATAAGCTCAAATCTTTGTCAGCCATGTCTTTTACAAACATGGACTTCCAGTAAGTATTATTAGTGATAGATGATCTGTATTTGTTTCATCATTCTGGACCAATTTATGTCAGAAGCTCAAGATATCAAGAGATCTTTCAACTGCTTTTCATCCTGAAACAGATGGACAGAAAGAGATGGTAAATCAGATTCTAGAACAGTATCTTTGGATGAATGTCAGTTGCTATGATGATGACTGGCACACCTGGCTTCCTCTGGCTAGATTTTCCTACAATAAGGCAGAACATTTATCAACAAAGCAATCACCTTTTTCACAATTTATGGAAGAAATCCTAGCTTTGACTCAATCCATATTTATAAAGACTCAACTGCTGGAAAGTTATCAACAAAACTCCAATAATTACAGAAATTTGTCAAAGAAGAATTAGAGTCAGAAATAAGAAGATTAAAGAAGTATGCAGATAGAAATAGGTCAATTCCACCTGATTTCCAACCTGGGGACAAAGTATGGTTAGCTTCCAAGAACATCAATACTACAAGAATCACCAAGAAATGTTCAGAACAATGTCTGATTGGAATTTGGGCTTATAACCTCAAGTTGCCTTTGTAATGGAAGTCAGTTCACCCTGTATTCCATGTGTCATTACTAGAACCAGTCACGCAGTCAAGAATCCCAAATCATAATCAATTGCCACCACCACTAGTTCTAGTGGAGGAGCAAGAAGAATGGGAAGTGGCTCAGGTTCTGGACTCAAAACTCAAAAGAAGTAAATTATGATATCTTGTAGAGTGGAAAATATTCAGTGAAGACGCAGAAAGAAAAAAATTGGGAACCAGCTTCCAACATCACCAACTAACCAGACCTTTTCAAGGATTTCCATTCATTGTATCCAGACACGCCCGTCCCAATAACCTCAATGGTTTCATTTTATGGTGCTTGGTGGGGAGAAGAGGTTATGAAAGTAAGTTCCTCTCCTGGAATGCACCTTAAAGGGGGTATTCTTCCCAAATTTTGTTGTAAGAATACTATTGGCGACTTTGTGAGCACTTTTCAATTCTTTGGACAGATTCAGAAGGCCTTTCAACATCAATACCCTAAAATTTGGAAATTTCATCAAGATATTGTAACAACCATCCATCAGGGGTAAGGGTATTCATTCATACACCCACTCAAACACCTCAAATAAGCAAATCCAGTATCTGCATCAGCATTCAGTTTCAGAAATCTTCATTCTGAAACATGCATACAGTTTGGTACATCAATACAGCCTGTCAATACCTGTACAGGTTGGATTCACCCAAAACAGTTTCAATACACCAGTTTGAAACTGTATGATTACTCAAATACACCACACCTCTTGTACAGGACTTGTATTGGCCAGACTCAATTCAATCATCAATTATTCTCATGAAAATTCTTCCTCTGGATCAGGGCTGGTGATTCTCACATATACCAGCCCCTCTTTCTCCCCCCTGGGGACTTTTCCCCAGTTAATTAATTTAGTTTATTTATTTTTTTATAATTATTCTTATCCTTATTTTTGGGTATTATAATTATTTACTTTCAAGTTAGTCTTTGCATTTCTTTCATTGTTTGTACCGTATGAGTTGGGTGGCCATATCCTTATTAACCTTTCTCTTTCCATTCTGACAGGTTGAAACAGTGGACTTGGACTTGTTTGTGGTTGGCTCTTCTATTTCTTATTCTTATTTCTTTGTTGCTGCTTTTCTCATATCTTTTATTATAGTAATCCACTCCTTACACTCTTAGTGTATTCCATCTTTCCATATCCTTGAGCCCTCCATAAGTGAGTCCCGGTTTACTGAGTGCCACGCCCTCTTCACTTTGAAGAGCCCCTGTGACATTAAATTAATTACCTCATATTTGATTCTTTCTTTTCATTCATTTATATTCCTTTCTCTAATTCATCAATTATGATCTCCTTTATGACTTAATGATCTTTAATGATTATGATTTTTCTCTCTCATCAATTTCATCTCATTCATTTCATTCATATGAAATTGATTCTTCTTCTTTCTTAATCATTGCTGACAATTTAATTCACTTCATTTCATTTTATCAAATCAATTTTTTTCTGTGTTCTTATTCAGGTATTATTCAGGATTGATTATTGGTTTAATTGATTGGATTGTTTCATTGGGATTCATTGGTTTATTGATTCAGCAACTAAGGATTCTTATTTGAATTGGATTGATTGATTTTGACTTCTCAAGATATTGATTGATTCCCAAGAGCTGATTTTGATTATTGATTGACTTTGAATCCTCAAGATATTTTATTGATCCTCAAGAATTGATTTTGATTATTGACTGATTTTGACTCATCAAGATATTGAATGGATTTCTGAAGATTTTAAATTGATTGATTGATTCCTCAAGACCTTGATTTCATATTGAAGACACTGATTTATTGATTGATTGATTATTTATTGAATATTGATTGATTTTTGATTCCCTTAAGATTATTGATATTTGATTTGAATTGTTTGTTGATTGTTTAATTGATTTGACTGTTAAATGAACTTGATTTCACTTCAAGATTTGAATTGATTCCTCAAGGTTCATCAAGATTTTATTGTGATTGAGTTGGCCAAGTTTTGATTTCTGTTCTCATACCATCAAGCTTTATTTCATTTTGATTCAAAATGCCAGTTCAGCATAGCCCCCCAGCCAAAAATACTAGATCCCAAAGAATTCAAGTTGTTCTCACTCCTACAGCAAGGGCTCCTCTTGACGCCACACCATCAGTTCATCAACGGAGTGCAAACTTGGACAGAGGACCACCAATGGAAGGAGCAGCACCCTCAAGAAGAGGTCGAATGAAATCTAGAAGATCAATATCTTTCTCTGGACTTGTGGGTGGCTACCCTGGCATGTCTGAAGGTGCAAGAGCAAGACAAGGGGAAGTTGAAGATGAAGAGGGGGAAGAGTCTGTGGAAGAGGAAGATTCTGAGGAAACTGAAGTAGCAGATGCCTTGGCAAATGCTCCAGAGGTGCCTCAGGGTTCTAATCTAGCCCTTTCTAGTCAACCTCTTGTCTCTCAAACTGATCCAAGTCTCCCCAAGATGATGGAGCAGATGACTCAATTCATGGGGCAGCTCACTCAAGAAGTTGCTCCCAGGGACAATTCTAAAGCCCCTGCTTTCAAGACTCCATCCATTAGGGCACCTGATTCTTTTGATAGTACTCAAGCTCATAAAATGAGAGGATTTATCCAATCCTGTCAATTAATTTTCCATAATGATCCAGCAAATTTCTTCTCTGACAGGAAGAAATTTCTTTACTCAACTCCTTTTTTCACTGGTAGAGCTGGAAAGTGGTTTGAAACCTATCTCTCAAATATTTCCAATGAAGACCCTTCCTACCTCCTCAATAATTGGCCATTATTCGAATCTCAATCATTCCCTCTGTTTGGAGACCCCAATGAAGTCAGGAAAGCTGAACAAGAGTTGGACAATTTGAGGATGAAGGAGAGTGGTCATGTTTCCTTGTACATTGCAGATTTCAGAAGCTTAATGTCAAGAATTGGAGATTGGGGGGAAAGAGCTTTTATTCATTTTTACAGAAGAGGATTGGCATAAAGATTATTGGATCAGTTGGCTTCTCACCCTGGAAGCTTGATACTCTTCAAGAACTTATGGATGTTACTTTGAAATTAGACACAAGATATCATGAGAGGCAAAAATAAAAGGGTGGCAATCAAGAGAAGAAGCCTCCAGTCATTGGATCCAATCAATCTAGGTCTCCTCAAAACTCATCTTCAAAGAGGTCTGACCAGAAGAAGAACAAGAAGTGCAAGCAATTTCAATCTTCAAAGTACAAGCCCCATGCCACTCTCCTCAATAAGGACAATAAATTGATTGGTTCTGAAAAGGAGAGGAGGATCAAAGAGGGTTTGTGTACTTTTTGTGGTGGAAAGCACCCAATTGAAAAATGCTCCAAGGGACCTCAGAACAAGCCTGGGTCATCATCAAGACGCTTCCACAGCAAGCAGGGAAAAGCCTGAGTGGGAATCATGATGTGTTCAATGGTTCTCACTTATTTCCTTCAAGAGCACAATTGTGCACTCTGAATACTGGTGTCAAGAAATCTTTTAAATTTCTTGTTTTCTCTTCTGTCTCTGATATTTTTTATAGTATTCTCATTGATTCTGGTGCTACAAACTCTTTCATTGCAAAGAATTTTGTTCTCAACTACTCATTGACTCTGTCAGAGCTCCCTGAAAAGATTCCTCTTTTCATTTTGGATTCTAATGAATCCCCTGCCTTGTTCATCACCCATTATACCAAGTGGGTAGTTGCCTTGCCTTCCTTCCCAAGCTTCGAATGGGACTTCTTTATCATAGATTCACCCAAGGGAGAAGACCTGATATTGGGCTATGATTTCCTTTACCATTTTAATGCCATTATTGATTGGAAAAATGGATTTATCACCTATGATTCTAGTCATAAGGATTCTAGTGATATTATTCCTCCTACTAGTAATGGCTTAGCCACTGCTGTCAACAGTGTTGCTCTGGTTGGTGAACTTAAGACACCTTCCCTTCCTTCTTCTGTCCATATCCCTTTCATCATTCCCTCTCAGTCATTACTTCCATTAACAGATGAAGTCTTCAAAGAGATAAAGGATGTTGGAGAAGATGTTGCCATATCTTCACTTCATCTCTTTAAAGGGGATATGGACCTTCCTCCCTTATCTTTTCATGCATCCCGGGAGGAGGAGTGGGATGTGGAGGAAGAGCCAGAAGAAATTGAAAGTGTATTGAAGGTAGTCCCCCTACTTATCACCAATATTTGGATGTATTCTCCAAGGTGAAAGCAGAGAAACTTCCTCCACACCGCGCCTGTGATCACCATATCAAATTGGAGGGTCTTCTACCTCCAAATGGTGTTATCTACTCATTATCAAATCAAGAGTCAGAAACACTGCAGGCCTAAATTTCAGTGAATGTAGACAAATGTGTCATAAGACCAGGCTCCTCTTCAACACAAGCACCTGTCCTTTTTGTCAAGAAAAAAAATGGATGTCTCCGTTTGTGTGTTGACTACTGCAAACTAAATGCTGTCACTAGGAAGAACAGATACCCTGTTCCTCCTATGAACCAGCTCGTTACCGTATTCAACGGTTCCACTATCTTCTCCAAGATATATTTGCGTGGTGCATATAACCTTCTGAGAATCAATGAGGGGGATGAGCACTTAACTGCCTTCAGAACCAAGTATGGTAGTTATGAGTATTTGGTCATGCCATATGGTTTGACAAATGCTCCTGCTTCTTTCCAGAATCTTGTCAATGATATATTTGCAGATTTCTTGGATGTGTTTGTTGTGGTTTATCTAGATGATATTATGGTATTCTCAAGTTCTGAGGAAGAACATGTCAAACATGTGACCTCTGTCCTCCAAAGACTCAGAGAGAATAATTTATTTGCCAAAGCCTCCAAGTGTGTATTTCATGCCTCAAGTGTGGAATACTTGGGCTATGTTGTTTCAAGTGATGGCCTCAAGATGGATTCTTCAAAAGTTCAGCAAATCCTCAATTGGCCTCTGCCCAGAAACATCAAAGCACTTCAATCTTTTCTTGGCTTTGCCAATTTTTATTGTCGTTTCATTTAAAATTATTCCAAAAAAATCACTTCTCTCACTTCTCTTCTCAAAAAAGATTCTCCCTTTATCTTCAATGAGGAAGCTCTTAGTCAGTTACAAGCACTCAAAGAAGCTTTCACCTCTGCTCCTACCTTATCCTGTTTCAATCCATCTCTACCAACTATTGTAGAGACTGATGCTTCTGATTATGCATTGGGCGCCGTACTGAGTGAGGTGAATGACTCAGGAAAGCATCCCATTTCATTTTATAGCTGTAAGCGGTTACCAGCGGAACTCAACTATGAAGTTCATGACAAGGAACTCCTTGGCATAGTTTGGGCTCTCAAGTTCTGGAGAGCATTTCTTCTTTCTCTTTCCAATTCTTTTGTAGTCTTGACAGACCACTCTTCCTTGCAGTATTTCATGTCTTCCAAGGTTCTTACTCATCGTCAGGCCCATTGGGCTGAATTTCTCTCAGAATTTCACTTCACAATCACTTACCGTCCAGGCAGGCTGCCCACTTTACTAGATGCCTTGTCACATTGGGAAGACATGTACCCAGAGAGGGGGGTGGACCTCATCAGCAAGAATCCTCAAGATTTTCATCAAGTACTTAAGCAAGATGGAATTCAAGAATCAATATTCTTCTCAATCAAAGGTGAGATTTTCTCAGATTTAGTAGACAAGATTCAAAAACAAGTATGGCAAGACAAAGACTAGAAAGAAATACTCAAGCAACTAGCAAGAGGTGAATCAGTTCCACATTATTCTCTTGAACCTCAAGCCAAGTTATTGTTATTCAAAGATAGAGTGGTATTCCCAAGCAATGAAGAACTCAAACTCAATATTCTTCAAAAGCGTCATGACTCACCATTGGCTGGCCATCCTGGCCAGGAGAAGACCCTCAAGCTCATCAAGAGGGATTTTTATTGGGCTGGAATGAATCAATTCATCAAGGACTATGTGTCCTCATGTCAGCAATGTTAGAGAAACAAGAACATTCATCACAAGAAGTTTGGATTACTCAAGCCTCTTTCAATTCCATCTGGTCCTTGGAATTCATTATCAATGGACTTCATCACTCAATTGCCACTGTCAAACAACTTTGATTCAATTTGAGTAGTTGTGGACAGATTTTCAAAAATGGCAATCTTCATTCCAGCTTATGAAACAATCACTGCTCTGGACTTAGCTCAAATCTTCATTAGTCATGTATTTTCCAAGCATGGACTCCCAGTCAGTATTGTCAGTGATAGGGGATATTTATTTGTTTCATCATTTTGGACTCAATTGTGTCAGCAGCTCAAGATATCAAGAGATCTTTCAACTGCCTGGCACCCTGAAACAGATGGACAGACAGAGAGGGTAAATCAGATACTAGAACAGTACCTTTGGATGTATGTCAGCTATCATCAAGATGACTGGTACACCTGGATCCCTCTGGCTGAATTTGCCTATAATAATGCAGAACATTCATCAACCAAGCAATCACCTTTTTTCACCATTTCTGGAAGAAATCCCAGCTTTGACTCAATCCATATTTCTCAAGACTCACCTGCTGGAAAGTTATCAACAAAACTCCAATCAGTACAGAAAGTTGTCAAAGAAGAATTAGAGTCAGCAATAAGGAGATTCAAGAAGTATGCGGATAGAAATAGAGCAATTACACCTGATTTCCAACCTGGGGACAAAGTATGGCTAGCTTCCAACAACATCAAGACAACAAGACCCACCAAGAAGTTATCAGAAAGATGGTTGGGACCTTTTGAAGTTCTGAAGAAGATTGGCAGTCATGCATCTCACCTCAAGTTGCCTCAGCAATGGAAGACAGTTCACCCTGTATTCCATGTGTCCTTATTAGAAACAGTCAAGCATTCAACTATCCCAAATCACCATCAATTGCCACCACCACCAGTCTTAGTAAAGGAGCAAGAGGAATGGGAAGTGGCTCAGGTTCTGGACTCAAAACTCAAAAGAGGTAAATTATGGTATCTTGTATAGTGGAAAGGATTCAGTGAAGACCCTAAAAGAACCACTTGGGAACTAGCTTCAAACCTTACCAACTCATCAGATCTAGTCAAGGACTTCCATTCATTGTATCCAGAGAAGCCTGGTCCGAATACCTCAAGAGTTTGATTCATGGTGCTTGGTGGGGAGAAGAAGTTATGAAAGTTCAGGAAGCATACAACACCAATACCCTCTGATTTGGACCTTATCAAGATATGGCCAAATGTTTCTTTCTTTAATTTTCCTTTCTTTCTCTTTTATTTATCATTTCATTTATGCCAATCACCATAATTCAAGACATTCATTACCTCAAGTCATTTACGGCAGTTCTTTTCAGAAGTCATTTATGGAATTTCATTTCAGAAGTCATTTATGGCAATTCATTTCAGTTTTATGGTGCTTGGTGGGGAGTGGAAGTTATTAAAGAAAGTTCCATCTCCTGGTATGCATCCCTGAGTGTTCTACTTCTTGTAAAACATTACCTTGGCCATTCTGTGAGCATCAAATGCTTGGTTTTCATTTTTCAGACACTTCTGGGCCAGAATCAAGCAACTCACCACAAGGAGGACCAGCCATCAGGGCATTTTCTCTTATTCTTTTATTTTATTTCTTTCTTTACTTGTATAATTTTCTTTCTTTTATTTCTTTAAAGCAGCAGCATCCCCTCCCAAATCATGTATTGGGAGGTTCCATTTTTTTTTTCATTTTTTAGTATTTATAAGAGTGGGGATAGAAGTCAAACCAAGCACAAACAAGGAAAAGGAAAACTAGTTATGTCTACCCAGATCATCAAAAGTTCTCTGGAAATCATTTATCAAATGATCTTCATACCAGGCAAATTTTGCAGCCATCTCTTCAGAAGCAGTACCTGGAATAGTCCTGTCATTGGCATACATAATCACCTCTCTGCTATTTCTATCAACCCTCCTGAACAATCTGGCCACAGCATCTTGACTTTCACTAGCTGCATTGGGATCTTCTCTGGTAACCCGGATAGGCCAACGTTCTCTTCTTTGAAAAACTTGAGCGGCAGGAAACGGCAAAGGGGACAAGCCATCTCTTCTTCTGCTGGAGCTGGCCACAGGTTGGATTTGACAAGAGGTGTTTATGGGTGTGTTTCTGGAGGGTTGAACTGGTGATGGTCTTACTGCTGGATTCAAGGCAGCCCTGGTGGTGTGGAAAGTAGTTGGTGAAGGAGGAGGAAGGGTTGTAGGAATAGAAGCAAGCATTTGTTGGAAGGTTCTGGGAGTGCTGGGAATAACCCGGCTTTGGAATCTAGTGTTGCCAAGAGGTTGAGAAGAGGAATTGCTGGATGGATGGCCAACTGAATGAGGAACAACTTCAACTTCTTCACCATCCAACTCATCACTTCCTTCAGCATCTGGATCTATTGGGGAATCAGCAATTCTTCTTAGTTTCTTCACTACCTTCACTACTCCATCAGTATTGGTCCTTGAGATTGGGATTTCTGAGCCCTAGTGTATGGGCCTACCACCAATTGGAATGGACCCTCCAACATTAGTCCACCTGGCCACATCCCTCTGCCTGGAACCAGTCACTAAATCAAAATATCAGCACCAATTCAATCAAAATATTCAAATCACTCACATTGAGAAAATACAGAAGTTGCATCAGGGGTAGGTTCCTCAAGAATGGGGAATTCCTACCCATAAGGCGCATCTTTCCTGCTCCATAAGTGCCTCCTGACCTGGGACAAAGTTGATCTGGTACAACGACATGGCTTCTCTTCAACAAAGCAAAAGTGGCATTTTGATGATTGAGGATTGTAATGATGAAAGCATTCCTTACCCTTGCCCAAACATTCAGTACGCGCAGGATCAAGAACTTCAACTGCTCTGAACCCATCATAGGTTTGGGAGGGATCAAAATGGCCAGAAGACGCCATGGAAGGGGAGGACAATTGACTGAAGACGCCAGAACCATGAAGAACAGATGGTGGCGGTGCAGAAGGAGAAGATTCAGTGAGCTCAGTCAGTTTGGAACTCATAACTGAAGAATATGCAAGCAGAAGATTCAATATGTCAGAATCAATCCACTCCATATCAAGAAAAACAGTTTGACCTCAAGGAAATGGGGCAATAACTCAATTATGCCCCCCTCAAAGCCTCTAAGGTGAAGGTTCATACCCCTTTGGGGCTGAACTCATCACCCAGGGCCTCCCCTGCAACTTTGGGGAGGCCAGGATCTTGATGGTTCTGGACCCCATCAATGGGTCCAAGCCACGTATGGTTAAAGTTATAATTGGGCCATTTCTGGGCCCCTTGGTCACCCTGGCTCCCCAGAAAATTTGGACCCAGGGGCCTCCAATAACCCCCACGGACCGCGGACCATGGCGTACAGTCCACGGACCACGGACCGTAGGACCCCAAAGACACAAAAAGGCCAAATATGGCCAAAAATCATAAAAATACACAAGTTCACCAAAACATCCAAAAGGCCCAAAAGGCCATAAAAATCAAGAGATATCAATATTAATCAGGGGAGAGGCCACAGCCCAAAAGCACTTTGGAGGGCTGTTTGAGGCCATTTCCATGGAAAATGGGGACAAGACCCCTGGAGGAAAGTTTTTTAAGATTTCATTGGATTAAGCCTTGCCCAATGAGTACACTTCATATACTCATTGGGCATCTTTCTTTTTTTTTTGAGCACAAGAGCTCAGTGGCCCTTATTCTGGGATATATCCCAAGGCCACATCCCAAGGGCATGGTTGATTGAATCAGTAGAAAAGAAATGCATATTTTGAAGTGGAATACTTACTCAAACTTGGAAAAAGGGGGGAATAAATTGAATTGGACAGAGAAGAAGTGAAGAAGGATTTTCAGGATAATGGGCAAGAGGAAAAGAAAATTAAAAAGAAAGTTTTTGAAAAAATGTGGGGATATTGAGATGCCACTCAACAGTGGCAGGGTATTATGGTGTTCAGGAGCCCACCAGTTTCAAGAGGGGGATACTGTAACAACCATCCATCAGGGGTAAGGGTATTCATTCATACACCCACTCAAACACCCCAAATCAGCAAATCCTGTATCTTCATCAGCATTCAGTTTCAGCAATCTTCATTCTAAAACATGCATACAGTTTGGTACATCAATACAGCCTGTCAATACCTGGACAGGTTGGATTCACCCAAAACAGTTTCAATACACCAGTATGAAACTGTATGATCACTCAAATACACCACACCTCTTGTACAGGCTCTGTGCAGCTGTACAGGACCTGTATTGGCCAGACTCAATTCAATAATCAATTATTCTCATGAAAATTCTTCCTCTGGATCAGAGCTGGTGATTCTCAGATATACCAGCCCCTCTTTCTCCCCCTGGGAACTTTTCCCCAGTTAATTAATTTAGTTTATTTATTATTTTATAATTATTCTTATCCTTATTTTTGGGTATTATAATTATTTGATTTTAAGTTAGTCTTTGCATTTCTTTCTTTGCCTGTACAGTATGAGTTGGGTGGCCATATCCTTATTAACCCTTCTCTTTCCATTCTGGCAGGTTGAAACAGTGGACTTGGACTTGTTTGTGGTTGGCTCTTCTATTTCTCATTCTTATTTCTTTGTTGCTGCTTTTCTCATATCTTTTATTATAGTAATTCACTCCTTACACCCTTAGTGTATTCCATCTCTCCATATCCTTGAGCCCTCCGTAAGTGAGTCCCGGTTTACTGAGTGCCAGGCCCTCTTAACTTCAAAGAGCCCCTGTGACAGATATGGCCAAATTCCTTCTTTCTTTTTTATGATTTATTTTTCTATTCTTTCCAACTTATGCCAATGATATTTATTCAAGACATTCATTACTTCAAAGTCAATGATGGCAAAGCTTTCTGTTATATGGTGCTTGGTGGGGAGTGGAAGTTATGAATGTAACTTCCATCTCCTGGTATGCATCCCTGAGGGTTCTACTTGTAAAACAATGCCTTGGCCACTCTGTCAGCATCAAATGCTTGGTTTTCATCTTTAAGATAATTTTTGGGCCAAAGATCAAGCAACTAACCACAAGAAGGACAACCTCAGGAATTTATCTATTTTGTTTTCTCTATTCTCTTTATCTCTTCTTTTCTTCCTTTTCTCTACTTGTATATTTCTTTTATTTCTTTTTTGAAGAGAAGCAGAATCCCCCCAAATCATGTATTGGGAGGTTCCAATTATTTTTTATTTTTTATTTTAGTAGTAATAACAGTGGGGATAGAAGTCAAACCAAACACAAACAAGGAAAATGAATCTAGTTATCTCTACCCAAATAGTAAAATGTTTTCTGGAAATAATTAATCAACTCATCTTCATACCAGGAAAATTTTGCAGCCATCTCCTCAGAAGCAGTCCCTAGAATAGTCCAATCCTGATTATCACTTGCCGTATTTGGATCTTCTCTGGTAACTTTGATAGGCCATCAATCCCTATGCTGAAGCTTTTGAGTGGCAGGAAACGTGTGATACTTGGAGGTATTTTCATATACCCAAAAGACCACAAATGATAAATTAAGATACAAATATAAATAAAATAAATGAATTTATATTATAAAAGTAAAAATTGGAATATAAACACAAATTTATATTTAAAAATCAACATGTAATTATAATTTCAAAATAAAATTACAATAACATTAAAATTATGAAAATACATTTTTGCTTGTAAAAATTAAGTAAAAATGAATTTTTTAATAAGAATCATGAAATTGAATATTTTTGGTAAAAAGTTATATAAAATATATTATGAATTTTGATCCAATAAATAAACATAAATAAATTATCACACCATTGGATTCCTCATTAAAAATAATGTGGGCTCACCTCTGGATGACATTTCTGTAACTAAACTCTAAATAAGCTTAAGTTAAGTTTTTAGTATTTTTTGTACAAAAGTATGAAAATCCTCAAAACCTTAGTTTAATTCACACCAAATGTGGTGTTAACCATCAATTTTTGTGTTAAAATTGAGGTTTTGTGTTTAGCTTAGAAGCTATGAGGAATTGGAGTATTTTCAATTGAAATGTCAAAATGTGTGCATGTATTACAAAAGTGAACTTGAATTTACATATGAGGTATCAATTATTACAGGTGTGTAACTAAAAACTCAATTGAATTACATATTTAAATTATATTTGTATTACATGATGAGGAATTAAAGAAAAAAGAAATTGGAAAGATTAATTCTGGGGGGGAAAAGACACTCTAGCTCAAAGGGGAAGCTAGACCCCCAAAATCCTTGATGACTGGCATGGGATCTCAATATACACGCAAAATTTCATTACTTTTGGCCTGGAATTGAGTCACAGGGTCTGTGACTCAATTGATGATGAGGTTTTGATACCAACCAGGGTAGTTTTAACTGCTGCCAAGAGGGTAAAACTACCCTTAAGTTAAAATAATGTTAGTAAAAACCATTTTAAATGCTCTCTATTCCTCCTACACATATTCTGACGTGTTTTAAAGGCTCTAGACCAGGTATTTCTATGGTGATGGCTGATTTAAGGGTCCAAAATGGCTTAAACCAGCCCTCTTTTGGTCTAAATCAGGGTTCAATGATGCCATAATTGGCTTTCTGTTGTCAGACTCTTTTTCACCACTGACAAGAGTAAATTTTACTTTTGAAGTAAGAAAATTGAGGTCTATAAAAGAATGTCTTCTTTGCCCCACTTTTCTCTTCATGTTAGAATCTTTTCCCTTTATAATTTGTTTCAACACTGTTAAACCAATTGATGAAATATTCCAACCACCATTTTTAAATCATTTTAAACCTTTCAACCATGTGAAAAATCATTATAATCATTGTTTGTAACCCTTATAATCATTGTACCCCTTGAACCACCCAAAAGTGAATTAAAGCATCTTTCATGACTGTTAACTTTGTCACTTTGTTTCCAAATTCACTCGGGTAACTTCTGGGCGTTTTTCCTCTTTGAGAATCTTTTTAAAGACTTAGCTCTTTCAATAATTGCTTGGAGTTCTTTGCTCAATTAATTCCAATTGAAATTGCTCTTGAAGAGATTTCTTTTGTAGCCTTAAATATCTTTTGTACAGTATTTTTGGATAGATCTTTATTGTTGGTAAAACAATCAATTTTCACTTGATTATTTTTTTATACTTATAAAGTTAAAAAACAATGAAAATTGGCGTGTTTTTCTCTTTAAAAATAATATTTTTACCATTTTTAAATAATTTTACCTTATACAAGTTTTGAGGACAGGAAAAGTACTTGATATTTTATCAAAGTTTCATATCCACACCTTACAAAATGGAAAGGGAGAAATGGGTGAGTTCCTGGACTGTTATATTGGGGATGGTCTTACTGATGGATTTGATGCAGGCCTGGTGTGGGGAGAGTGTGGGGAGGTAGGAGGAATGTGTCAGCCTGGGACTCAAAACCAAAGCACAAGCATGACAGCCATATACCATAAATCAATGGTATAGCCAAGATACCACCAAAACATGGAGCTGAACCAAATAAGCTCAAAAAGAATCAAAAGAAAGAGGAAACTTACCCCTCCAAATATACAAGTCCCATCACCACAGGACAAAGAATAACAAAGTTATTCCTGCTCAAAGTTGTTGCTTCACATAAACCTTAAATTTCACCTCTCATCTGAAATACAGAGTAAGAGGCCTAAACCCATTGAATGGGTATTTGAAATTAAGCTCTACATCAGGGCTATCCAATGGCACAAGCCAAACTGAGCTAGCACCAGTATTACTGAAGTTATGGCCAAATTCAGGCCAAATAACAGTGAATAAAATATTCACCTTTCATCTAACTTCTACAGTGTTAGTGAGAGATACCTAAAGTGGGGTCTTTTTTGGAAATAGCACAATCAGGGCTATCTGATGGTGCCATTCATTTCTCCACATCCCATCTAGAACAAAAGTTATAAGGCAAACAAGCCCAATACAGATTTTGCCTAAAACCACCCATATGTACAAAAATCTTGTAGATGAGATACCTTTGCCATATTTGAAAATAACCATACCAAATGAGGTACCATTATGTAGCACACAAATAGGGCTACATACTGAACCAGCTTTAAGGTCAATATCTCAAAAACTGACAAAGTTATGGCTGTTTTAAGGTCAAAATCCCACAGTTTGGCCAATACAGCCTTACCATGGGATAATATCCCACAACCATGATTATGCAGTGTCAAAAAGATGAAGAATCTTTTTTTTACTTAAGGAACTCATAGTTCATTCAATAATGAGGTCCCATACAGGTTCTGTACAGCATTCTAGGGGTCATACATGTCAGAATCAGGCTGTGTGGTCCCCAGATGAAACTGTTTACCCTGTATTGGTGAAAACTGCCCAGTTTTGGTTTCAAAACCACACCTGAGCCCAATTCAGGCTATACAGGTCTTTTGAAAACCACAATCCTGTATTAGAGAGTGAAAAATCTTCACTTCCTCTACATTGAAAGGTCTAGCAGCCTTTCCACCCCATTTCAGGATAAAAAGGGGCCTTTCCAAATCCAGAAAAGGCTTCCCCATCCTTCTCTTGAATTTCTACATGGTACAAATGTCAAAAACAGTTGTACTCTTGGAAAATAATCAGGTATACTTTCAATTTAAGTATTTTAGTCATTATTATTGTAATCCAACAGGTAAAGCTGCACCCAGGGCTTTCAACAGTGCTCATCCCCACTATTCCACAATAGTAAAGCCCTTTCATTTTATTTATAAACCTTTATTGTCATTAAATAACTTTATCACCGTGTCGCAGTCATAGTTGAAGTTGTAAATAGCCTAATTACTGCTTCATCATAGACTCAGCCTGACATTTGGGGGGGCTGGCCGTGATTTTTGATCTTTTTTGGACCTTAAAGTGATTTTTTTCAGTTATTCTCTCTTTTAACATTTGTTTTATCTTTTTTTAGGCATAAAATCTCTTAAAAAATAAATAATATAT
Organism: Austropuccinia psidii; assembly: GCA_023105745.1. Lineage (NCBI taxonomy): Eukaryota > Fungi > Basidiomycota > Pucciniomycetes > Pucciniales > Sphaerophragmiaceae > Austropuccinia > Austropuccinia psidii. Next base: position 6,573,668 of record JALGQZ010000010.1, on the reverse strand, counting down.
ATCTTATTATATTTTTTTCTGAGTGGTAAATGTCTTATACCAAGCTATATTAATACTATTCCTACGTGGTTAATAACCATAATTCTCTTATTTTTGGCGTTTTTTACATATAAAAACACATTAAGCCGTCAATACAGTCCAAATTTTGAATTAAATAAGGACACCTCTTCCTGTAAAGGCAACAGTTGAGGCGTGGTGATGTGTATTGTTCATTCAATTACCCTCTTATACAAACCACTTTGTACAGATTATACTTTCTCATTACAAGTTAATCTGTGACATACTTGTATACCAACAGTACACCAGATATCTGTAAGATGTAATCCTGACATGGAATTTTTAATGCAATTAAACTGTCATTATACAGGGAATATTATAGTAACATAAAATCCCAGAGGCCATTGTTAGGCGTGCAAATAGCATCTTCAGAAGTCTCAACTGAAATTAAGCCCTCTTTGCCTGTTTGATTCAGTGGAAGAAAACTACATACCACTGGAAACCCAGTCACAGGCCAACACACCAGTGACACTCTCAGAACCAGAGGGGAGCAGGGACAAAGGAAAGAGGCACAGTGAAGGCCTTATCACAGCAGAAAAGTGGGCACCAATTTCCACCCAGAGCAGTAGAAAACCACAAAACTCTGCTTCAATACAAGGTAAACCAACCTTAACAGCTTGTACTGGGAAGATTACCATAATTAACCCAGTTGTAACCTCTAAAGGTAAATTTCCCAAATCGTCAGACAACAAATTTGTACAGGGCACAGTCAAATATAAATAACGTAAGAACATAAAGTTTTTGACTTCTTGCAAACACTGATATGTCGCCTGCATACCTCAGAGACCTTGGCTTCCAAAGGAACAAACCAGAGGACAGAGAAGGCTTGTCCAGAACCAGAAGACCTTGAAGAGGACACCATGGACACAGTGGTGGATTGCAAAGCACTGAGGGAAACCTTAACTACACTGCCATTCACATTGCAATTCAACAGGAACCTCAAACCAGAGGACTGGAAAGATATGGATCAAGTTCTTCAGCTCCACCAACTCCACAAAGATTTATTTCAATGGAGCATGGAAAACAAGAGGTCAAATTTGGCATCTCACTGCGAAGAACTTGGAGAATATTGCAAAAAGATCTGTCTCAGAAAGCTAGAATTCAAAGACCTTATGATAATCACCAGTGGTTGGAATCCCACCAGGCAGTTCAGACTTGTGGACGTGAGGGCAAACAGGATAAGGGAGAATCAAGCCACTATCCAAGCTATAGAAGAACAACTGACCCAGACAGGGCACATTCAGATTCCTTTGGACTCACAAGTAGCAGGCAAAATTAGCTCTCCAGTGGCTTCACACCATTCATAAACCAACAGATCAGTGGCCAAGAGTCACCATTCTTCACACTCCCAGGAGAGTTTCAGGAAGAGACAAGGACACAAGGGAAAGAACAATACCTGTTTTCACTAAAGGCAGAGAGAGTCAAACCCAAAACACAAGAGCCAGAAGTAGTTGTAAACCACTCTAGAATCAGTAGTCCCCTTAATAGAGATATTACCCCCACTCAGATTGAACATAATGCTGTCTCACCTGAGAGTAACTTAAACAGTGCTTCACTGTGGTTACAAATTTCTCAATATGCTGAGTAAACACAAAATAAGTTTTCAGAACTTGAAGCAAGCCATGAGAGGATGAAAAATTTACAGCCTTCATGGATAAAATTGTTAAAACTCTTCAAGAAGGACATGCTCAATTGAGCAAAGCCTCTGAAGAAACCAAAAAAATACTCAATATAGTCTTTGAAGAACAAAACCACAGCAGAAGGGACAGGGAGTGTCTGGATCAAGACATAAACAAATTTTTTAATGTCTACCATAATATGAAGCCCCAACCACAAGGCCATGTTATGGATAATCCATATTACCAATATGACATCAAACCAGATGCTATGTTGGTTAATAAGGCATGATCTCCATCACAATAACAGGATGGACATAATATTTTATATTCTGAAAAGGAATACTTGAGACAGCTTCCTGAGGCCTCAAGCTGGCCCAAATTCTCTGGAACAGGAGAATTTGCTGATATGGAGCTCATAGATTATATTAATGGACTCTTCATTGATGTACCAAGCATACCAGACTACTGGATTACTGCTAGACTCAATACAGCATTTAAAGGTCATGCTAGTATATGGTACACAGAAATTGAAGAAATCTATGGCAGGAGAAACTGGCCAAGGTGGAAGAGACAAATTATCCAAAAGTACAGCAATGGTACTTGGATATGGAAAATGACCATGTCATTTGAAAATGACAAATACTCAGTGGACAAAGATCCATATGAGTGGTGTCTTAGACAGTCTAAAAGACTCGAAGCCATTGATCCTCAACGGAACACTCAAATGAGGAATCACAAACTTCTGACTTAAATGACAGGAGAACTAGAGCATGCAGTGAAATGCAGATGCAACCAGAATTTCACTCTAGATGATATTTCAAATATCATACAAGATGCAAGGAAAAGGAATAATATATGGAAATTCACCCCATGAAGAACCAGTAGTCTCAAAGAGAAACAACCTTTCAGGGTAGAGCTTAAACACAAACCCAAGGAAAGAGGGGTAGAAGTTGCTAAGAGGAAAACTTCTTGTCACAATTGTGGTTCAACAGACCACTATGCGAACAACTTCCCAAAGGTAAAGAAAAAGTTCTAAGGCATTGAGAAAGTCCCAGAGGGGGAATCCCCAACAGAAGATTCCGAATCAGACTCTGTGGGTGATGCCATTAGAGAACCATCTGATGATGACCAACACCCAAGAGAAGAACTTCTGGTGGAACACCAAGAGGAAACCCCACTATAAATCCAGGATATACAATTGGAAGCAGGAATACCACAAGAGACTGCTAATAAAACCCTGTGCAAACATACACAGGATGAACAAACATTCCTGGTCACACCAACCAAAGGAAGGGCATAAATACATGGAACTGCCACAAAAATGACTGTTTGTATTGACAATTCTCAACATACATTGATCATTGACAGTGGGGCCCACTGCTCCATAGTGGCCAGAAATAATCTGGGTAAGCACTTCCCAAATTGGGAAAAGCAACTCTTGCCCACCAAGGGCAAGAACTTCAAAATTGCTTCAGGGAAGATGACTTCCATTGGGACAATTATCAAAGAGATAATTATAACACACAGGAAGGGTAATATAAGACTCAATCCAGAGTTTTTAGTGCTTGATGATTCCCACATCCAAGGGTCCTTACTGGTAACAGACTGCCAGAGGATGTATGGCAGGGATATTTACAACAGTAAAGATAGGCATATTACCATTGGTACCAGCAAGGAAGAGATATTTTCACTTGATGTATACCAAATATCTTCTCAGGATCCACTTGAGGAAATAATGAATGAATTCAGAGAGGGCCATTTTAGCACTCCCCCCACAAGTAAACAAAAACTAGGTTTACTGAAGATTCTGAGAAAGAACAGACCAGAATTTGCCATTGGGGAAGAACCATTAGGCAAGATTAAAGGCCATGATATAGAACTATATCTGGATGTGGAAAGAACTTATCCACCGATGCTCAGGAGACCGCCTTACCCAGAAAGTCTGGAAAACAGGAAAGAAATTGAAAAAGATATCAATGAACTCCTGAAAATTGATGTCATCAGCAAGATTGGACACAATGAAATAGTGGAAATTACCACCTCAGTCCTGATCACCTGGCATGATGGCAAGTCTATCCTGTGTGGAGATTTCAGAGCTCAAAATAACTACACAAAAGCTGACAGGTATCCTATACCCAGGATACCTCATGCCATAGACAAACTGGCAAAAGCCAAATACATAACAAAATGAATTTTATGAAAGGCTTCCACAAAAAGGGAGTTAAAGCAAACTCCATGAATTTACTGAGAATCATATGCCATATGGGCATATATGAGTACACCAGGATGCCATTTGGCATTAAAAATGGACCATCCCACTTCCAAAGGATGATGGACAATATATTTCAAGACAAAATAATGGAAGGCTGTATTGTAGTATATATTGATGATATCACTATATACTCAGAGACATGGGAAGACCATGTACAATACATAGACAGAGTGCTAAGTAAATGTACCCCCATCAATCTTAAAATTTCACTTGAAAAGTGTAGTTTTGGCCAACAAGTGTGTAAGGTTTGACTATGAAACAATAAGTAAAAATTACTAATATTTTAGTTATTATACTATGAATGTCCTTATAAATGTAATAAATAAGATAAAAATAATTATAATAATAAAGAATTATTATAATTATGGTGTAAAAATAATTATATTATTAAAAAAAAAAGATAATATAATTTGTAATATAAAATATAATATAATAAAATAAATATATTAATATAAAATAATTCATATATTCAAAGCCACTTTATTATTGTTACAAACAAATAATAAAGGCGTAAAAAATTGTTTTTTATTAATAAAAAACAATTAATAACAACTTTATATTAATTAAAGTATCATTAAAAGAATAACAGAGAAAATTATCATAATAAGAGAAAATAACCTAATTTTAATACTTAATATAATAATTTTGAGATATTTTACGCCAAAAAATATAAATACAACTTATCCAAATTTTATTTACAGTAAAAAATAGAGAAACACAAATATTCTTGATTTTTACGTGGAAATGAGATTTTAGAGAGATTTTTAACAAAAACAATTAAATAAATGATTTAATCACGTCAAAATTAATGATTATAATAAGGTGATCTTTGGTCTTTGATAATATAAAAGCTTTATATATAAAGAATAAAGAAATTACATTTTTATTGTATTAATTTAATGTTTTTGATGCGTCTGAGGGGAAAATAGAGTCAAAAGAGCTCTATTTATAGTAGATACCTCCCTCCTAGAGTCCAACAGGCTTCTAGTAGACGTGTACTGATCATATTCACTGGTATTGATCAATATTTTACCGTTTGGTGATGATTACATCATGATCAAACCATATTACATCATTATTATGCCATTATTTAGAGTTATCACTATAACTCTAAGTTTGATGACGTCAAAGACTTGGCAGAAGCCCAAAATTCGTGTTTTTTCTTATTTTTAATCATAAACTAATATTATTCACCAATTTTATCACTCATATCACTGTTAAACTTAATTTAAGGTTACAGTGAGTGATCATAAATGATCAAATTAAGCTCAAACTTTGATTCTTAATAACTTTTAAGATTTACACGCTACAGCCATACAGAGAGTGAATTCTAATAGCTTTACATAACTTTATTATGCTTCAAAGAGCATTTCATTACATCATCAAAATGCTATTTTTGATGATTTTTCTTGTAACTCATCTTTTCTGTTGAAACTCAATATTTTAAACTTCAAACTATGATTTCAAGGGGTTATACCTTGATCATCATGATAAAAAATACATAATTCTTCACGAATGAACTAGTAGAATCCAACTGTCCACTTTTTTTAAGTTTGGACCACTTTCACAACAAAGTGGTCAACAGCTCTGTTGATTTTAATCAATAATTCCTTACAGGTTTTAAACTTGTTTATAACTTGTGAAATAACTTCATTTCTGTATTCCTACAGTAATTACGTTATGAATTTATTTTTGGTTCAGCACTCTATCATGTATAATTCAAGAGATATTAGCTGAAATCCCTGAATATATGCATTGACCAAAAAAGTGCATATATTCAGGTTAATTCGTTAAGGATTGAGTTTGAAGCTTAGCTTCTTAATTGCTTTATATGTGGATGTTTATGGATAATCTACTGGTACCATTTATTTCACATGCTGTTTCATTGGATCTTGAAATAAATAAGGATTTGTGTATTTTATAAGGTATTATTACTTATAACTTATTAAATATTGACTTTACAGATATGCCATAAAAATGGTATATGTGTATTTTACAATGGGGAATACAATGGTATAATTGATTTCAAATTTTTATTCATTGGTTTTTAATTTAAACCAAGTTTTATGTCAATATATGGTATTTTTGTATTTTAAAAGTACTTATTTTTAATGTATAATTATATTATATATTTCTTGTGACCTTTTTGGGTATGTGGTCATATCTCAAAGGTTCACAAAGAGCTACTAGCTCTGGGACATAAAGTCTCAGGGCTTAGTCTGGCAATTGACAAGAATAAATTAGCAGCAGTACTGCAAAAGCCAGTACCAAGAAACATCAAAGAGATGTGATCTTTCTTTGGGTTTGCTAGCTACTATAGAAACCACATCAAACATTTTGCCCACATAACTAGTAGTCTATACAAGTTCTGTTCAAAAGATGTGGTTTTTGAAATTACCAAGGAGAGAAAGGATGCATATGATTAGCTACTAGACATGGATGTCATCAGGAAGATAGGAAACAATGAAATAGTGGAAATCACCACTCCTGTTCTTATCACTTGGAATTATGGCAAATATAGGTTGTTTTGGGATCTCAGAGCCCTAAATAACTAGAAAAAATCTCATAGGTACCCCTCTACCAAGGATACAACATGCCCAGGATAAACTGGCAAAAGCCAGATATATAACCAAGATTCATTGTATGAAAGGCTTCCATCAAAATGGAGTTAAACCACCCTCCATGAAGGTAATCAGAATTATATGTGATATGGGTATATATGAGTATACAAGAATGCCATTTTGAATCACATATTCACCAGCCCACTTTCAGAGGATGATGCACATATTATTCCAAGAAGCAATATTAGAAGGCTGGATGGTAGTACATATTGATGACATCATTATATACTCAGAGACATGGGAAGACTATTTGAAGTACATAGACAGAGTACTAAGTAAATTCACACCCAACAACATGAAAATTTCACTTAAGAAGTGCAATTTTGGCCAACAAGAATTACTGGCACTAGGACATATAGTCTCAGGCCTTATTATGGCGATAGACCAAAAGAAAGTAGCAGCAGTACTGCAAAAGCCAGTACCAAGGAACATCAAAGAAATTCAATCTTTCCTTGGGTTTTCTAGCTTCTACAGAAACCACATCAAACATTTTGCTCACATAACTAGTAGTCTATACAATTTCTGCTCAAAAGATGAAGTTTTTGAAAGTACCAAGGAAAGGAAAGATGCATATGAGAGGACCAAACATGAGCTCACTAATGCCCCTATCCTTATACTCCATGACTATTAATTACCATTCAATTTTTACATAGATGCAGCCTGTAGTAAAGGATTAGGAGCAGCCCTACTCCAAAGCCAAATTGTAGATGGTGAACCAAGGCAAGGGGTAATATTCTACATTTCCAGGAAACTGAAAGATTCAGAACCTAGGTATGGAGCAACCCAGACTCAACTCCTATGGCTATTATGGGCCCTGGAGAAACACCATCATTTTATGGAGGGTGCAGTCTTTGAAGTTTATACAGATTGCACAGCACTCAATCTTTACTTAAGATGAAGAATACTAATAGACACATGTTGAGGTGGAAAATAGCTATTCAAGAGTATATAGGTAACATGACCATCATATACAAGGAAGGCATAAGCCACACTGATGCAGATGGCCTCATCATATGGCCATTGCAAAATATCCAAAGCAACCCAGCCTCTGACCCTGAAGTAGAAACCAAGATCCCTGTCCATTTTGTCGAAATAGACAGGAGGAAAAACCTCAGATATTCTGAATGGGAACAAGGAAGTGATAACCCAGACAGTAAAGACACCAAATCAGAAGGAACAGAAACTCCCATATTGGGGATAAGCTCCACAAAACTACACAATGAGTTCTTCAGTGCAGTAATGAAGCCTTATGCCAAATACAGACAGTGTGGCATATTGTTGCAACTCCTTCAACAGAAATACATGAGCCCAAAACTGGAATCCCGGTTAGAGGAGCCCTAGTTCAGGGACTATAAGGATAACAAATTTTTCCTTATAGATGGACTACTCTATCACAGAGAGGAGGACACAATTGCCTTCACAGTGGTGGAAAACTCAAAAATGCACCTATGCTCATCTTGCCTGACTTTGAACTACCATTCAAGTTATACATAGATGCAGCATGTAGCCAATGCTTAGGAGCAGCCCTTCACCAGAGACAAATTGAGCATGGCGAACCAAGAGAGGGAGTAATATGTTACATCTATAGGCAGTTGAAAGATTCAGAAGCCAGGTATGGGGCCACCAAGACTGAATTTCTATGTCTAGTCTGGGGTCTAGAGAAAATCCATCATTATTTGGAGGGTTCAGTTTTTGAAGTCTACACAGACCACACAGCCTTGAAGTCTTTACTAAACATGAAGAATACCCATAGACACATTCTGAGGTGGAAAGTAGGCATCCAGGAGTATAGAGGGAATATGACCATCATATACAAAGAAGGTAAAAGCCATACCAATGCATATGGCCTCAGCAGATGGCCATTGGATAATGTCAAAAGAAATCCAGCTTATGACCCTAAAGTAGAAGCTAAAATTCCTATCCATTTCATGGAAATAGATAGGAATAAAAACTTCATATTCTATGACTGGGCACCAGGAAGTGGTACCCCAGAAAGTGGAAACACTGACTCAGAAGGAACAGAAACCCCCATACTGGGAATATGTTCCTCATAATTGCACACTGAATTCTTCAATGCAGTAATGAAGACATATGTCAAACACAAACAGTTTGGAATATTGTTACAGCTCCTTCAACAAAAATACAGGAGCCCAGAACTGGAGTCCCAGTTGGAGGAACCCTGCTTGAGGGACTATAAGGACAAGAAATATTTCCTTATATATTTCCTGCTCTTCCATAGAGAGAAGGACACAAATGCACTCACAGTGGTATACAGACACCACATCTCTCAGATCCTTCAGGATTGCCATGACTGCCCCTACATGGGACACATGAGTGAAGACAGGAAAAAAGAGAGGGTAGCAAGCACAGCTTGGTGGCCCAAGTGGGAAGAAGATTTGAGTGAATACATCAACACTTGTGAAAGATGCTGGAAGGCAAATAGGAAACATGGGAAGAAGTATGGATTACTTCAACATATAGAAGAACCCAAACACCCAGGGGAAACCATCAACATGGACTGGGCTATAGGACTTTTCCCAGGAGGAAAATAAAACTAAAATGCCTTTTTAATCATAGTTGATAGTTTCAGAAAGAGCATGAGGTTTCTGCCATACCATAAAGAAGAAACAGCCATCAAGACTGCTGTGTTATTCTGGAATAGCCTCATATCTACCTGTGGAATGACTAAGATCATCATTAGTGATAGGGACCCAAAGTTCACATCTGAATTTTGAACCAACTTGTATGAAATTCTTGGAACCAAGCTTTTATTTTCCACAGCTTACCATCCACAAACAGATAGACTAGCTGAATGGATGATCCAGACAATGGAAGACATCCTTAGAAGATTATGTGCCTATGGTATGGAATACAAGGACCATGAATGATACACCCATGACTGATTTACCCTTCTACCAGCAGTCCATCTGGCTTATAATACAATTCAACAGTCTACCAAAAGAAAAACACCTGCACTGGTTGAAAAAGTGTGGAACCCTTTGTTGCCAGTGGATCACTTGAAGAGAAACCTTCTAACCATCCACCCCACAGCCAGAGACTTTAATTACATGTGGAAGAAGGCCTGTGAAAAAGCTGCCAGATGCATATCTGAAGCCAAATAATATAACAAGAAGAGGTGGGAAAAGACACACATGGAACCTGACTTTAAGGCAGGGGACCAGGTGTTAGTGTCTACACTAAACTTTCATAATCTTGAAGGACGCAGGGCCCTTAACTATCATTAAGTTGATAGGGAGAAATGAAGTGGAAGTCAAACTCACAGAAGAGTTGTCCAGGAAACACCCAGTCTTTCCTGTTAGCTTAGTCAAGCCATACTTCCAGACAGAGGAGGATAAATTCTCCTCCAGGAAGAGAAACACCACCCCACCAAACATAGTGGAGGAAGAGGACTCCCCTGGACCTGTGAAGAAAATTATTAAAGCCAGGAAGATCAGACTGAATGGTAGGTATCAGAGACAATACTTAGTCATATTCAAGAATCAAACAGCTGATAAAGAAAAATGTTTGGAAAAAGATGCCATACCAGATGGGGACCTTCATTTCAGGAGATTCAGAGCCTCTAAGATGGCTTTAAAGTCTCATCAATGATGAGCCTTTTTTAAAGGCAGGGTATGTCAGCCTGTGACTCAAAGCCAGAGCACAAGCATGACAGCCAGATACCATAAATCAATGGTATAGCCAAGATACCACAAGAACATGGAGGTGAGCCAAATCAGCTCAAAAGGAAACAAAATAAAGGGTAAATGTACCCCTTTCCAAAAATCCAAGTGCCATCACCATAGGAAAAACAATAACAAAGTTGTTGCTGCACATAAACCTTAAATTTCACCTCCCATCTAAAATACAGAGTAAGAGGCCTAACCCCATTGAATAGGTATGCAAAATGAAGCTCTGAGTTAGGGCTATCTAATGTTACCATCCAAACTGAGCTAGCACCAGTATTACTGAAATTATGCCCAAATGAAAGTCAAATAAGGGTGAATAAAATATTCACCTCTCATCTAACTTCCACAGTTTTAGTGTGAGATACATAAAGTGGGGTCTTTTTGGAAATAGAAAGATCAGGGCTATCTGATGGTGCCATTCATTTCCCCGTATCTCATCTAGCACAAAAGCTATAAGGCAAACAAGCCCAATACAGCTTTTGCCTAAAACCACACATATGTACGAGAATCTTGTACATGGGATAGGTTTGCCATATTTCTTGATAACCATATCAAATGAGGTACTATTTTGTAGAACACATAAAGGGCTACACATGGAACCAATTTTCAGGTTGATATCTCAAAAACTGACAACATTGTTGCTGTTTTAAGGTCAAAATTCCACAGTTTGCCCAATACACCCTTACCATGGGATAATATCCCATAAGCAAGATTATTAGGTGTCAAACAGACGAAGAAGCTTGTTCTTACTCCAAGACCTCATAGTTGATTCAATTCTTGGGTCCCCTACAGGTTCCATACAGCATTCTACGCGTCATACACATCAGAATCAGGCTGTGTGGTCCCCAAGTAAAATCTTTCACCCTGTATTGGCAAAAACTGCGCAGATGTGGCTTCAAAATCACATCTGAGCCCAATACAGGTTATACAGGTCTTTTTAAAACCACAATCCTGTCTTAGAGAGGGAAAAATCTTCACTTCCTCTGTGGGGAAAGGTCTAGCAGCCTTTCCACCCCTCTTCAGCATAAGAAGGGGGCTTTCCACAGCCAGAAAAGGTTTCCTCATCCTGCTATTGAATTCCTATGTAGTAAAACTGCCAAAAACAGTTATACTTTTGGAAAATAATCAGGTATACTTTAAATTTAAGTATTGTAGTCTTTATTATTGTAACCAAACCGGCAAAGCTGCATGCAGGGCTTTCAACAGTGCTTGCCACCACTATTTCACAATAGTAAAGCCCTCCTATTTTCTATATAAACCTTTATTACCATTAAATACCTTTTTTTTGAACCTTTATTGCCATGTCAAAGTCATAGTTGAAGTTGTAAATAGCCTAATTACTGCTTCATCATAGACTCAGCCTGACAGAATAGAAGTAGGAATGGTAGCAAGAGTGGGTTGGAAATTTCAGGGGGTAGTGGGGATGACTTGACTTTGAAATCTCTTGGCAGGAGGCTGGGAAGGAGAAGTATTGGATGGAATACCAGAAGACTTAGGAACCACCTCAACTTCTTCACCATACAACTCATCACTACCTTCATCATCCAGATCAGGTGGGGAATTGGCAATTTGTCTTATTCTTTTCACTATGCCTTCAGTGTTGATCCGGAGATTGGGACTTCTAAGCTGGAGTATATTGGCCCACCACCAACTGGGATGGGCCCTCTAACATTATTCCACCTGGTCACATCCCTCTTCCTAGAACCAGTCACTGAATCAAGATATCAGTATCCATTTCAAGCAAGAAAATCATTTCACTCACAAGCAGAATACCCTGATGTACCATAAAGAGTAGGGGCATGAGCAACTGGGAACTCTTTTCCAAAAGGCCCATCTTTCTCACTCCACAAGTACCTCGTGACTTTTGAAGCTTGCTTTCCAGTATTGTGGCATGACTTCTTCCCAATAAAGCAGTAGTGGAATTTTGAAGATATGGGATTTTAATGTTCAAAAAAATCCTTTCCCTTCACCAAACATTCAGTACAAGCATGATCAAGAACTTCAACTTCATTGTTACTGTCATAAATTTGGGTGGGATCAAAATTACCCGAAGAAGCCATTAATGGTGAAGAAAATTGACTGGGCATGCCAGAACCATGAAGGAAAGATGGTGGAAGCGCAGAAGGGGAAGATTCAGTGAGTTCCGTCAATTTGAAACTCATGACTAAGGATTATGCAAGCAGAAGATTCAAGGAATCAGATTCAATCACTTCAAGTCTGAAGGAAATGACCTCAAGGAAGTGGGGGCCATAACTCAATGATGGCCCCCACTCAAAGTCCTTAAGGTGGTGAGTCCATGTCTCTTTTGGACTGAAGTCACCACCTAGGACCTCCCCTGGAGCTTTTGGGAGGTCAGAATCCTTATGGTCCTGGACCCTTCTAATGGGCCCAGGCCATAGGACCCCTGAAGCCCCAGAAGATATGTGCTCAGGGGTCATTTTTGGTCCTGGGGGTCCCCAATAGCCCCCACGGCCCATGTACCGCCTTGTACAGCCCACGGTTCCCAAACCGTAGGACCCCAAAATCAAACCAAGACCAATTTGGGCCAAAAAATGCCCTTAAGTGAAAAAGGTCAAAAATCACTACAGAAAGGGCCATGACCCAAAATCAATGGTAGGGCCAATTGGGCCCAAATCCACATTTTGAGGAATTTTCAGGGACAATGGGGACAAGAACCCCTTTTTTGAAGAGTTTTTTAGGGGATTCCAATCAGGGTAAGAAGGCCTAAAGCATCAATTTCTCCCATTCACAATGAGGTATATGAACATATACTAATTGGCCATCAGATTTTTAGAATAAGAGCTCTATGGTACTCATTTTGGAATACACCCCAAAGTCCATGCCTTGAAATTAAGGAAAGGACTGAATCCAAAGAAGAAGCATATTTCAAAGTTGAAAGCACTTACTCAAGTTAATAGAGGCGGGAAGATAATTCAAATCAAGTATGACAGTGAAGAAATGAAGAGAAGATTTTGAGGATAATGGTAAAGAGGAAATTATAATTAAAAAGAAATTTTTTGAAAAAATGGGGGGATATTGAGATTCCACTCAACAGTGGGAGGGTATTATGGTTTTCAGGAGCCCACCAGTTTCAAGAGGGGGATACTGTAAGAAACACTAATCAGGGGTCAGGGTATTCATACTTACATTCACTCAAACACCTCAAACCAGCAAATTCACTGTGTGTATCAGCATTAAGTTTCAGAAATCCTCTTTTCTGAAAAATGCATACAGTTTGGTTTATCAATACAGCCTGTCAACACTTGTACAGGTTGGAATTACCCAATACAGTTTGGATACATCATCCCCAAACTGTATCATCACTCAAGACCACTACACCTCTTGTACAGGTCCTGTATTGGCCATACTAAATTCAATAATCAAATCTTGTCATGACAATTCTCTGTCTGGATCAGGGCTGGTGAGTCTCACATATACCAGCCCCTCTTTTCCCCCCTGGGCACTTTGCTCCAGCCAATTAAGTAATTATATTTATTATTTTATAATTATTCTTATCCTTATTTTGGGTATTATAATTATTTAATTTTAAGTTAGTCTTAGCCTTTTTTCTTTCTTCTCCTGTATAATATGAGCTGGTGGCCATATCCTTATTAACCCTTCTCTGTCCATTCTTACAGGTTGAAACAGTGGACTTTGGCTTGTTTGTGGTTGACTCTTTTATTCTTACACTTATTATTTGTTACTGCTTTTCTTATATTCTTTTATTTGGTAATTCATCTCTTAACACTCCTCAGTGTACTCTATTCTTACCATATCCTGAGCCCTCAATAAGTAATTCCCAGTTTACTTAGTTCCAGGCCCTATTCACTTAGAAGAGCCCCTGTGAAACCATGGTGAAATTTTTGTTTTGACCACCACCATTTCCCCCAGGTTACTACACAACAATGCAACTTCATAAAATTCAATAACTGTTTTCTGTCACACCAGCAAACATGGCTTCATTTCTCCAATATGCCACTGTACAAGAATCTGCAATATCCATTTCAATGTATGAATATTTTAATGTGGACTTTGGTACACCAATCCTGTCATAATATGATGCATAGTCAGAAGTCATAGGGGGGCACCCAAATTATTTCCACCTTGACTTTATTTATGCCCAAATTGGATATGAAAGTTATGAATCTAGGAAGCCCATTTTCCAACCCACCATCCCCCTTTGCGCCCATTGCTTCCTCTCATATAATTTCCTCCACCTCCTCTTTTTGCTCCTCATTCCCATCAGCTAAACCTTCTTGATAATATCATTTCCCACTTTCGACAAATAACTCATAATAGCCATAATGTCAACCCCTTCAAAAGAGCTTTGCATTGGGATGATTAATATTTGTATTAAGTTAAAGAGTAATATAACCTTACATACTGATAATTCCAACTTAAATACTTGGATTATCATATTGCACAATCAACAAAACATATTTTTATATCTCCCCAATCACCAGAAGCCTATTGGGTCTCTCCCTGGAGCTCTTTCCAACATGTTGATACCATTCCTTGGGGCACCAAAACCTTTCATGCACTGTGATCCTGGCGGGGAATGGATTGCAAATTGCCAATCCAATATTACTCAAACATTATTTTTTGAGGGAGTATTGAAGGCTGATCAGAATGATCCTTCCTCATCTCAAAAATGCAAGCTACCATTGATGATTGATGTTCCTCACAAGTTAATGTAGCATTCTATTCATAATTGAAAGTTCTAAAAAGCCAGAATTCAAGCTTAAAATACCTGAAGAATATGACTGTAATTCTCATAGTTGATGTCAGCTTTTTCCTCCCTTAACTCCCACCTAAAAATCAAATCCACCCTTGTATCCAGCTGTCTTTTTCTTTTTCATCCAAGACAAGACTGATACAATTATCCAGCGGGTCAGACCTTCCCATGATGACCCCACCGCATTCCATGATTAATACCCCTCCTCGGTCATGAAAAAACCAGGCTAGCGTTTTTCTGCGATCATGAAATACCAAATGGACAATCCTCCGAAACCTTTGGGCCACCTCACCCACTGGATACACTTTCAAAGCCAGAAAAATAATTACAAACAAGGTGGTAAGCTCCTTCGAATTCCTTTTGACCAATACCGCTCTTGGTGGGCAGATCACGGATGATATGGGATTAGGTAAAACCATTCAGGCCATTGCACTAATTGGTACCTCCAAGGAGCGGCTAATTACAATCCCCCACCTCTCCAGCCCAACCATGATCATCTTCCCACCTCACTTAATCACCAACTGACAATCAGAAATATCCAAGAATTCTCATGCTTAAGCACTGCAATCCAACATCTACCATAGCCCCACTTTTCACTCATTATCCAAGGCCTACATCTTACAATACTATAACCAAAGAGTTTTAAAAAACAAATACCTTCACATCATGCATTTTAAAAATAAATTGGAATTGTATAATTTTGGATGAAACATGGTGAATTTCTGATCTTTTAATAATTCAAATTAGCTATGATATCGAATATCCCTTTCCCCATCTTAAAGCTATATTGTCTCTCAATAAACTGCCACTCACTGTGCCATTAATAGCCTCCAATCATCCCGTTGAATATGTTGAATGGGCAGACCCATTCACAACACCATTTTTGACCTTTTTGGCATAATATCATTCATCACCCAACCCCAGAGCTCAGATCAAGATAACTGGTCACATTTCATCCTGAATAGCCTTTGCAAAGGTAGAAATGATATTTTGCATTTGGCATTGCAGCATTTGAGCTTGTGCCACACCAAAACCACACATCTCAAATCCCTCCCCACTATTAGCCATCACTATTAGCTGGTCCCACTTCGCCCAACAATGCAGCAAGAATATTCTACATTATAAGAAGAATTCCTATCATGAAAAACAATAGGCCCCAGGAAATGTTTCAGAAGTATTAATAAGCTGCCTATATGTTGTTACCATCATATAATTCTTAACACAATGTTGGACCCAGATTTGGAATACCTTGAGGGAGGGAGCACTCAGCATCATGCCACAATCACCCACACTATAGTGGATGTGGAAACATGCATGATGAGTAGTAAAATTGCACGCCTCCTCAAAAGCTTACTTAAGAACAAAAAATGTAACTGTGATCCATTCAAATTTGTTGTTTACTCCCAATGGACATATTTTCTTGATTTGTGAGGAAATGATGATATTCATCCATTAAGAATCTAATCCATCTGACAGACATTTTTTTGTAGAATTAGTACTGGACTTGCTGCTCACTCTATCCTTTCAGCACTAATTGATGGAACAATTATGGTAAGAGTCCAGGAGAAGGTCCTGGAAAAATTCTTAAATAATCCTGAATGTGAAGTAATCATTGCATCCATTGCCGCAGCTGGAACTGGCCTCAACATAACCTGCGCTAATATTGTCTTTTGAATGGTTAGAGGACCCCCAAAATTCCACCCAAATTTCCCAACACTGACATACTCCTTCCCAAGAGCCTAATTGGAGCCCTGCTATTGAGGCTCAGGCTGTTGATCTTCTCCATTTTATTGGACAACAATGACCTACAAAGGTTATTCACTATATCACTCCTCATTCATTTGAGGTCAACATGTGGAAGGTACCTTTCAAGCTCATCTTTGTTCCTGATCATATTACTATTCTGAAATCTGACGCCATGGGAATTGCATATTAAAATTACAAATAGGTCCAAAAAAAGAAACAATAATTAACTGCATGTGCCCCCCTGATATTATCCCATTTGTGTTTGACACAGATGATAACTCCTTTTGAACCTGTCACAGGTCCACAATTATGAACACCATGAGTGGGATTGAGCTTCTTCAATATTTCCTCAATGAAAATTAGAAATATAAAAATCTTGATAAGGGAAACCATAGTACAGTACATGCAAAATCATGTTGTTTATATTCTCATTTATTTACAAGGTTGTTTCACTTTTAAAAAATAATCATAAAATTGTATTACACCTGCACAAAGTCTTCAAAAGCCTTAATATGTAACTTTTATATAAATTTATTGTACTAACCTATTGCAGAGCATCCCCATTTGCACTATTAACCAACATTTCGAGTATGTTGAGGGAAAGAGTCTGAATCTTACTACAGCTTTTGAGCCATTCTTGATCATATACCTGGAAAGATAGCCTTTCAGGAATATCACCAGCATCTATTGATTGTATTTCTGGTAATATACCAATGGTTATTTTACCCTTTTTTTCAGCTGATTACAAAACTCTGTATATCTATCAATTTTTGATACTAACTCATTAAATAAGTGTTAGCGCCAGCCTAAGCCAACTTTTTGGTAAACTTGATTTCCCTATTCCACTATATCCTCAGTAACTGAACATACCCAAGGGTCATTGACTTGTGATGCTAGAACGGGAAGTTTAGCCATATCACACCATTCCAAATGGCCCTCACACGTCTGTAAATAACCAATTCATTTATCAGAAGAATTATTTCACCATGATGAAAAATCTAATAGGACTCACCCTTTGAAATATATATGTGAGCCTTTTATTATCCTTCTTTTTTACCAAATATTCCCCATCATTATGAATTTACTTCCATTCTCCTTTCAAATAAGAGAAATATCTCTCCATCAAAGCTGCAACAACCCTTAGTTATTATGATGCTTGTTCCATGTCAGCCTGTGATTCAAAACCAGAGCACATGCATGACAGCTAAATACCATAAGCCAATTGTAGAGTCAAGATACCACCAAAAAATGGAGCTGAACCACAAGTCGCATTATCATAAGACAAGGGATAAAAAAGTTATTCCTGCTCAAAGTTGTTGCTGAGCATAAACCTTATTTTTCACCTCTCTTCTTAAATACATAGGAAGAGACTTAACCCCATGAAATGGGTATTCAGAATGAAGCTCTAAGTCAGGGCTATCCAATGGTACTAACATACTTGAGCTAGCATCAGGATTACTGAAGTTATGACCAAAATAAGGTCAAATAAGGGGGAATAAAATATTCACCTCTAATCTAGCTTCCACATTTCTAGTTTGAGACACCTGAAGTAGGCTATTTATGGAAATAGTACAATCAGAGCTATCTGATGGTGCCATTCATTTCTCCATATCTCATCAAGAACAAAATTGATGGGGCAAACAAGCCCATACATATTTTAAGCAAATCATACATATTTACAAAAAATCTTGTACGTGGCATAACTTTGTCATGTTTAATGATACCCATATCAAATGAGGTACCATTGTGTAGAACAAAGCCAGGGATACACAATGAATTAATCTTGAGCTTGATATCTCAAGAGATGACAAAGCTATAGCAGCTTTAAGGTTCAAATGACACAGTTAGACAAATACAGCCTTACTATAGGATATTCTCCCATAATTATGATTATGAGGTGTCAAAGAGACAAAGAAGCCTGTTTATAGCTCAATACCTCATAGTTTGGTCAATACTGGGGTCCATTACATTTTCTGTACAGCATTCTATGTGTCATACATGTCAGAAGAGCATTATGTGGGCCCCAGATGTAAATTTTCACCCTGTAGTGGTAAAAGCTGCCCAGATGTGGTTTCAAAGCCACATCTGAGCCCAATAAGGGTTATACAGGCCTTGTGAAAACCCCAAGCCAGTCATTGGAAGTGAAAAATCTTCAGTTCCTCTATGTGGAAAGGTCTAGAAGCCTTTTTCACCCAATTTCAGGATAAAGAGGGACCTTTTCTCCACCAGAAAATGTTTCCTCATCCTTCTCTTGAATTCCTACATAGTAAAACTGTCAAAAACAGCTGTATGCTTGGAAAAGAATCAGGTATAATTATAATTTTAATTATTGTAGTCTTTATCATTGTAACCCAACAAATAAAGCTGCACCCAGAGCTTTCAAAAGCGCTCACCTCCACTATTACTCAATAGTAAAGCCCTTAATATTCCTTGATTAATCTTTATTATCATTAAATAAGCTTTTTATACTATTTTCACCGTGTCACAGTCATAGTTAAAGCTTATAAATAGTTATTAATAAGCTTCATCATAGACTCAGCCTGACATTTCAACAGTAATGATAATACTCAGTGCTGACAAGGGCAAGTCTGAAGGTATGGTAAAACACCATAGACATCAACTCATTCAACAGATATTGCCACAAGCTCTCCCAGTCCCAAGTGAATCATATCAGTCCTATCTTGTGGATCTCATTCTAGTAGTAGCTTTTGAAACCACAATACTGCACTTTTGTTGATGGTTCATTGAAAAAAGCTTTGGGGACAGATCTGAGATGAGCAGCCACTTGGATCACCTTTTCATGCCCTTCCGTGCTGGGTTGTTCTGGCAGTGAATAAAAATCCTTATCCTTCACTTTAAGTAGGAACAAGAAATGCAAATGTACAGCTGCTCTCACAAGGGAAAATGTCACATCAATTTCCTGCACTTGACATCACGTCAGGCAGACATCAAGCAGGAGAAAGGTCAAAGGAACATCACACAAAAATCAAGCAAATGTTGAGCACATGTCACACTTTGGTCTTACACCAAATCTTGTGACATCCACCAATATTGGTTCCCTGTGCCTGAAACTGAGATTCCTCACCACCTGATCCTCACACAACTATCCAAAGGTTGGAAAAGCCAGCCACACAATTCTGCAGTTGTGGGTGTGTAAGTGTGACACACACACAAAGCCCAAAGGATGTGTTGGCCTAATTGTGTGTACCCAGGAATAACCTTGGCATCAGCAGTACACACTGGTTTACCCCACTTCCCACTACCACAGGTGCAGGCACAAGTGCATGGGTGTGACACATGCTCACAAAGGCAAAATCATGTGAGGGATTAATTTCAAGGAGAATTGGCAATTTGTGCTTGACACCCATCCAGCCACCTGCAGCATGTGGGGGTCCATGATTATGAGACATGAAAAAGAAGGCAAAAGCATATGTGGGCTTAATTTCTTGAAACCTACATGCACACATTTACCCCTACAGGGAGGTGACCAGCTGCATGTGACTTACAAACCTTCAAACTCTGATGGATGGAATTTCATTTTGAGGCCTACTTGTTTCATGGGCCTATTTCCCTTCCAAAATCAGGTTATAAGAGTTAGGCCATTTGAGATCCTTTGATATGTAAGTGTGTGTAATATTCTCATTGAATTTGGCTTATTCACACCATACCCAAAATCAAAATAGTAATTTCTTTGTGGCCATGAAAACTAATCAGCTTTGCTTGTAACAATGGCATGTCACTGTCACCAAGTCTTGAGGCAGTTATTTCTCTACCAAAATTCCTAATGAATCTGAGAGATTTGCATTTTTGTGTCACTAGATTTTCAGCAAAAAATGGAGACTAAATATCATGAAATAAAGGTTTCATAACTACAAGCAGTCCACATGACATCACTTTGTTATCATGAAATCCACAGTGACCTTCTATTTCTTCTTCAGATATAATCAAGTGTCCATCATGAAAACCAACAGCTTTATAAATATTGAGATGTGGCCAATCTAGTAAGAAAGTCCCATCAATATTCAAAGTTCTTATGATAAGAAACATATTCTTCAGTATGAATGAGGGATCAGAAATCTCAAAAATGCTATTAATAATACCCAATCCCTGTGAATTAACCCTCCAAAAACATATAACACTGTTTCTGACATTATTGGTTTCCGTTGAATATATATTCTTGCCAATATTAATGTTTGAAACTTGAAAATACCAAGGTGAGACAATTCTTGAAGTGGGATGACTTGTGGGTTGAAAAGCGGTGTCTTAGCTGATTCATGCAACTATTTCCCTTGTTTAATCATAATTCTGTAAGTACTCAACCAGGGAATCATAAGTTTGTTGGTCATGGCACAGTGGTTTATGATTTTTTTGTGATTGAACAGGGCAGGAGGCTGTGATTCAAAAAGTTGTTTTATTTCACATGGAGCTGATTGGGATTTGAGGAGAACGTAAAAGTTGGAACATAGAGCGATATGTTGAAGTAAGGTTTTATCTATACCATCTTTCCAGAGTTACAAGAAGTTAGTCTTATTCAGTTCATGTGTATAATCAATGTGAATATATTTCTCTTATGAATTAACATACATATTTTGTTATTTTTTTCAATCTTTTCAAATACTCAAATCAAGTTCTCATATCTCCATGTGTCTGAGGCTTGTTCTGGGCCCCAATGTTGGAAGATTTCTGGAATATGATAAGCAAAATGATGATTTGGTTTACTTTTTTGTTTTGGGAACAGGTGTTGATTGGCCAGGTGGAATTGTTTCCAATGTTCAGCAAATGCGGTTTTATGATCCAGTGAAGCCATCCAACTGGTGGAAATGTTGATAGCAGTTATCAAAGGGAATGTATTCTTAGTTAGTTGATTTCCAAGGTCTCCAGATTTACCCATTTTACTTTTCTTATTGGGGGAATTGTGTTCATTTAATGACATCTGTTGACTGAGCATCAAAAATGGAATGTAAATCTTCTCTAGAAGAGCCCATTCAGTGACTTTTAAGCTTCAATGAGAGGGTGAACACATTTTGCATGGTATTCTTGTTCATGTGACGGAATTATGGTATCAGGTATGATTCTTTGGATATGGTCTAGAGACTCACCCTTGATCTGGTGATCACTGAGTGCACTGATATCCAACTCAGAGGGGAATTTGGAAGGTGGGGTATAATCCGCATCAAATGAGGGAATCTCAGAAAAGCCACTTGATGGATGTTGCGTGTGAGGGGTGGGAATTTGGAAGTAATTTTTCTGGGTGATAGTAGTGGGGAGTGACTCAATTTTTTCTGATGCATCTCTTCTCAGGGAGTGGGCCTCTCTCAATTTGATTTGATCACGAGAGCTGTTGGAGGTCATTGAATCTGATTCTGAACTGTTGGTGTCATTGGATTTCCTGTGAGACCTGAAGTATATATTTGATTTAGCCTACAGAATGCACAATTTGGAAGTTTCATGATCCTGAAAAATTCCAAGTATTATATGATGCATTATTTCAAGATTGATCATTCTGGTTGCATCCCAATATGTAAATTCTTCCAAAATTGGATATTACAGTCTATACTAAGCAAAAATTGCTTGTCTTTGTTTTGGAGTTTCCCAACAGCATTTTGCAATGGGTGATTTATGATTTGGGTATGTGCGTGTGTAGTAAAATTGAGGACCGATTTCTTTAATTTCAGCCTTGTGAATAGAGAAAAAATTTCCAAAGTGGTTGCCTTAATGAGAAAAAAGTCCAGTAAGCTTGTGCATGGCAACCAAATCCTCACGGGAATGAGGATGGAAACATGGATAAAGGATCCTGAAGGACCTGTTGAATTGGGTGGAAAATAGTAACCTTGCCACAGCTCTTTGAGATCCTTCATCAGGGCAATTAACAGCTAATTCAATGGAAGGACAGTTTGCTCCTTTGGTCCAGGAATTATTCTGGAAACATAGACTTTCTCTGGCTTCAATCTTTTACTTTGGGGAATATTAAGGAGAGTTAGCATGATAGGTCCAATGCTGGCCAAGTGTATTGACTTCCCATGTTCATTATACCAGCCCACATAAATTGAGAAGGCCAATAAGCTGGGAATGGACATGAATGGGGGGTCATCAATATATCTGTTTCTAGTGAAGCGTCTCCAGACCCATCCATCCCAGATGTCACATTTGGGGGAACCTTCAGGTTTTTGGCATTGTTGATGTTTATGCAGAATTTCTATAATGGCAGCTGGCTGGAGAAATCTGGAAAGCCAATTTTTGAATGGTTTATAAATAGAATTTTTTTTTGATGTTCGTTGTGGTGTGAGTGCGGGTTTCAAATAAATTTATTAATTTACCTAATGATTGTGTGCAAGGGGGATCATGATCATTTGTTTCATTATCACATTGACAGTGGGGTTGATCAGTTGTGATAGATTCAGTAAGCAATTAAGGAAGAAGCATTGAGGACAGCATTTATAGTTTTCAATAAGTGGCTCCAATTGGAGATGTTCAAATATGGTACTGAGATATTGAGGTATATGGAATGCGGGAGTGGATTTACCACCTGAGCATGAGATACTTGAATTGATAAGTAGTTTAAGGGTGGCAATGAGAATGCGTGAATCCCTGCAGGGAATATCATACCTTCAGGATAGAATGGATGATATTATCATGTCAAGGTTTTGTGGGGGAAGCTTTTGACTCCCGCTGTATGGTTTCAGCTTTGTTGAATTGAGAACCGGTGGCATGGGGAACATGCTTTGGGTCAATTGAGAAAAATCCTTTGGGAAAATTTGATCCAATAAAATTTGCAGACACTCAGAACCTGATGCCAAAGTAAGAATTTTGGGAATGGTGTTGGGTTCAATGGCTTATTTGAGTTTGTTAATGTGCTTTTTATACTGAGAAGTTGTGAAGGAAGCTCCCTGCCTATCACCCTCAAGGGAAGAGTGTGTTTGAGTTGAGCAGTTTTGACAGATGCATATACAGATTGAGGAATAGCAGGGGGTGGCATTGTTGTGGGAATTGTGAATAAGGTTAAATTATTTATCAATATCTATGGATGTTTAGAAATTATTTAGGGAAGTGATTAATTGGGAAAAATTGGACTATTTATCTGTGAAGGGAACTATGAATTGAGCCAGTGGAAGTTTTTATTCCATTCATAATGGTGGGTGACCTTCAGTGGATGAAGCATAATGTGTCACATCTTCATGGGGTAATTGGTTAGGAGTTTACTTGGGTCCAATTCCATGCTGCTGAATTCTCTTACATATTATAGTTTATTTACACATGGTGATACAGTGGGTTTGACCATTGAGGGAATTCCATTAGTGAAGTGTCACTGTTAAATTGAGGCAATTAACATTTAAGCCATGTACGCTGGTACACCATCATACATGGTTTAAATCTGATTCCAGACATAATGATATAACCCTCCCACATAAGGGTTTGGAGTTGAGCTAAAGTCTTGGTATTTGGTTTGAGTGCAGGAGTGCTTTTAATCTGTTGTAATTCCTTTCCTTTCTTGAAAAGGTGAGGTCTCTGTTGTGGGTAAATCCTTCATGAATATACCCTTATACAGATATAGAAAACTGGGTAATTTGGATGCATATATTGGCAGTTTGGAAAATTCACAAAATGTGACAATGGGGAGGGGGAAATGCTTCTTGAATCTGATTCCTTATGGATTTTGGGTCCCCTTTGAGATTCTTGAAATATCACATTAAATGTTGGTAAGCTGTGCAGTGTTGTTTCCAACAAAAGCTGAGAAGATCAAAAATAGGCCAGGTTAATTCTCCTCAAAATTGTTTTATTAGACTTCAATTGGAGACTTGTTTCCATTATTCTTAGAATTTCTCCATTATATGTTTGAAAGAATTCTTTTGAGATCACTCTATTTTATGATAATACTGAGCTGTTTGATCAAGTTGAAAATATTACTGTAGTGTTTTAGCCCTTATGTCATCTTCCGACCCATGTAAATCCCATTCAGGTTCTGTTCATGATTTGGATAGTTAATCTAGCCTAGAAAATGTTCAAACACAGTCACCAATGAGTCCCAACATGCAACTCACAACCCCTATTTCTTCCTCAATGAATGTACTAGGTTGCAGGCTTGATGTGGGAAATTCCACTGCTGAAACTTCAAGCACTTGGTCAATACCAAATATTTCTGTCAATCCAGTTCCCCCATATCTCACCAATACACAAATGTGAGTGTTTGAGGGGCCAGGTAGTAAACCAGAAATCTCATCAAAGGCTAATCCCTAATCAAAATCTCCATGTGACTTACTCCTTAATCCTGGTAGGAATCTGGTAGCATCCCAGGAGCCCTTTGGGTGAAATAAACAGCCAAAACTCAATATTCCATCAGATCTCAAGTTCATGTGGGCCATGAAAAGCGCGTTGATGGTGGGAAACAAAAAATACCATTGGAAAATGTTACTCTGAGTGGACTTTCATAGGGAATTCTGGGATTGACACTCCATCAAAGTAGGTCATTTTGATTTTGTATTATAATGTTTTTCACAATCTGATATGTTTGTTTCATGGGTTAGATATGGCACCCAAAGGCAAGACAGTCTTATCTGAGGGGCCAATCAATTATTGTGAGTATGACCAGTTTTTATTAATTTTTTGATGTGTTAACTGATGATTTTCATGGAAGGTGATGAGATTTATGCATCTTCACCTCTGGTCAATAAAGAAAAAGTCACTGGAAATCATCATCCATATGCCACTAAACCAAGAACAGCTCATGCCAGTTCATTGGGAGAAAAAATAGTGGATAATGAGGATGAGAACATGTCTCCCAATAACAGTGAAGCAAATTATGAACCAAGGAGGAAAGATTTCATGGCACATCATCAGGGCACTCAGTCAAATAGTGAGTTCACCCACCCTCAAATGAGCCTTGGCCAGAGTATGCTTGAACAATTTAAGATCAGGAAGCAAAGAAACCAGGCGTGCAAAACTCACAATGTGAAAAAACATGAAAGCCAGAAGGAGCAACAAAGATGGCTGAAAGAGGAACTTGCAGAAAATATCCATGGGATGAGATCAGCTGTACACAATCATCAAAACCAGAGCACGAGCATGAAATTGAAATACCATAAATGAATGGTATAGCCAAGATACCACCAGAACATGGAGCTGAGCCAAATTAGCTCAAAAGGCATGAAAAGAAAGAGGAAACTCATCCCTATCCAAAAATCCAAGTCCCATCATCATAGGAAAAAAGAATAACAATGTTATTCCTGCTCCAAGTTGTTGCCAAACATAAAACTTAATTTTCACCTCTCATCTGAAATACAGAGTAAGAGGCTGAACCCCATAAAATGTGTATTCAAAATGGAGATCTAAGTCAGGTATATGAAATGGTACTAGCCAAATGGAGCTAGCACCAGAATTACAGAAGTTATGACCAAAATAATGTCAAATAAGGGTGAATAATATATTAACCTCCCATCTAACTTCTACAGTTTTAGTGTGAGATACCTAAAGTGGGGTCTTTTTGAAAAGATCACAATAAGGGCTAGCTGATTTTTCCATCCATTTCCTCATATCTCATCTAGAAAAACCATTATGGGGAAAATAAGCTCCATATTGTTTTTAAGCAAAACACATTTATGTACAAAAAATGTAGTACATGGCATAATTTTGCCATACTCAATGATAGCCATATCAAATGAGGTACCATTGTGTAGAACACATCCAGGGCTAAATAATGAACCAACTCTGAGCTAAATATCTCAAAAACTGACAAAGATATGGCAGTTTTAAGTTCAAACTCTCACAGCTAGACCAATACAGTTTTACAATTGGATATTCTCCCATAAGTATGATTATGAGGTGTCAAATAGACAAAGAATTGTGTTTATACCTAAATACCTCATAATTAATTCAATACTGGCATCTGCTACAAATTCTGTACAGCATTCTATGTGTCATACACGTCAGAAGAGTGCTATGTGGTTCCCAGATGAGAATTTTCACCCTGTATTGGTGAAAACTCCCCAGATGTGGTTTCAAAACAACATCTGAGCCCCATACAGAGCATACAGGCACTAGTAAAACCACAATCCAGTACTATGAAGCGAAAAACTCTTTACTTCCTCTATGTGGATGGTCTAGAGGGCCATTTCACCCCATTTTAGGATAAAAGCAGGCCTTTTCTCAACCAGAAAATGCTTTCCCATCCTGCTCTTGAATTTCTATGTAGTACAACTATCAAAAAACCACTATACTCTTGGAAAATAATCAGGTTATTCTATAAAATTTAGTATTGTAGACTTTATCATTGTAACCCAAAAGGTGAAGCTGCACTCAGGGCTGTCAACAGTGCTCACCACTACTGATAATTATTGGTAAATCCCTTTAATTTTATTAAAAACCTATTTTTTTAACATTATTATTTGTGTCACAGTCATATTTCAGGTTGTAAATACTCTTTTTCATCACCTCTTCATAGACTCAACCTGACATTTTGAGGGCCTGGTTGTGTTTTCAAGCTCTTTGGAGCTTGTAAGTGAGTTTTTCTCTTATTTTATTCATTCTGACACTTATATTTCTTTTTTTAAGCATTAAATTTATTAAAAAATGAATATAATATATATCTTATATTTATCTTTTGAATTGTATATGCTACATACCACTGTGTTTTCTTTTATTTTCCTTGCCGTTGTGTGTGGCTGATTAGAATATAATCACCACAAAATCCTTATTGTTGGCTTGTTTTAAATATTTAAACACTTTGACCATTAATATAGTCCGTTTTTTAATTATATAAGGACACCTCTTACTATGAAACCAACAGTGGAGGCATGGTTGGGTAAATTGTTAATTTTGAATACCCTCTTACATAACCACTTTTTCAGATTATACTTGCCAATTACAAGCTAATCTGTGAGACTCTTGTAAACAAACAGTGTGCCAGATATCTGTAAGATCTATTTCTAACATGGAATTGTTAATTCAATTACACTGTCATAATACAAGGGCATAATATAGAAATATATTTCCCAGGGGCCATTCTTAGATGTACAAACAGCATTTTAAGAAGTCTTAACTGATAATAAGCCCTCTTCTTACTGTCTTATTCAGTGGAAGAAAACTACATCCCACTGCAGACCCAGTCACAGGCCAGCATACCAGTGACACCCTCAGAGCCAGAGGGAAGCAAGGGCAAAGGAAAGAGGCACATTGAATGCTTTATAACAGCTAAAAAGTGGATTCCCATTCCCACTCAGAGGAAGAGAAAACAACAAAACTCTGCATCAATACAAGGTAAACAAACCTTAACAACTTGTACAGGGAATATTACAGTCATTAACCCAGTTGTAACCTCTAAAGGTAAATTGCAAAAAGCAGCAGACAACAAATTTGTACAAGGTACACTCAAAGGTAAATACCCTGAGAACATGAATTTTCTGACTGCTTGCAAACACTGATATATCAACTGTACACCTCAGAGACCTTGGTTTCCAAAGGAACCATCCAGAGGACAGAGAAGTCTTGTCCACAACCAGAAGACCTGTAAGAGGACACCTTGGACACAGTGGTGGATGGCAATACATTGAGGGAACTCATACCCACTCTGCCATTCACCTTCTGATTTAACTGAAACCTCAAACCAGACGGATGGAAGGATATGGATCAAGTTCTTCAGCTCCACCAACTCCTCAAAGGCATTTTTCAATGGAGCATGGACAACAAGAGGTTCAACCTGGCATCCCACTGTGCAGAACTTGGAGAAAGTTTCCCAAAGATCTGTCTCAAAGAGATAGACTTCAGAGACCTTATGGTAATCACCAAAGGTTGGAATCCCACCAGGAAGTTCAGACTCCTTGAGGTGAGGGCAAACAGGATAAGGGAGAAGAAAGCCACTATCCAAGCTATAGAGGAAGAACTGACCCAGACAGGGCATACTCAGATTCCTTCAGGCTCACAAGGAGTAGACAAAACCAGCTCTCCAGTGGCTTCACACCATTCAGGAACCAACAGATCAGTGGCCAAGAGTCACCATTCTTCACAATACCAGGAATTTTCCAGGATAAGACAAGGATACAGTGACAAAAACAAGACCAGCTTCAACCAAAGGAAGAGAGAGTCAGACCCAATGATCCAGAAGCTGTTGGATTTAGTGAAATAAGTGCACAAGAGCCAGAATTAGTTGTACATAACTCTAGAATCAGTAGTCCTATTGTGGGATTAAAATGAGGTAGTACCTGGAGGGGGAAATCACAGGTAACTAGTTTTGAATTTCTAATAACTCCTGTAACCAAGGGTGGAAACGGTGTATTGCCTGCCCCTCCTAAAGTACTGAACAAAGTCTTCCTTGGAGCCCACAAACCATAATAAAATTAGTAAGTGGCCTTACAATTGCAGAAGAGAAAAATCAGCAGTCTCAGATCATACCTATTAAGTATATAATATGAAATATAACTTTAGTGATATTGGTTAAATTTCAGATTTTAATGAAATACTTGTCTGTATAATTATTATTTTATAGTGAAATTGGGGTGAGTGGTTTCTTCTTGGTGATAAAAGTTTGTTAAGATGAGTTATTCAAGGGGTCTATAAAAATTTGATGAGTGTTGATAAAGGTAATTTTGTTAAGGTATAGTTATAATAGAGTAAAATGATTTTTAAAGGTTTTTTATTTTTTTAAGATTTGTTGATAATAAGATAAAATTGTATTTGTTAAATTTAACTGGTAAGATTCTTTGACATTGGATTTTTAAAAGGGTAAGTTATTTTCAAGTATTGATAAATGGTGTTACTCTTACTGGATAAAATATTTTAATAAAGTAGTAACCTTCATCTTGGGTACTGGCTATCTTTTGTTTTTTATTTTAATAATAAGATTCCACTGAGGTTAGCTACTGGCTAATTTTCAACACTTTACTTCCACTGGGCTTAGCTACTGCGAAAGTAAATTTACTATCATATACTGGACTACCTCCCAGGCGGGGGATGAATTATTCCTATGCTCCTACTGTGAAGGGGATATAATGTGCATATGGGGGATTTTGAAATTTAGGGGGAGAGAGCCCTTCTATTTATACCTTTTGAGACCCCAGGGGGCCCTCCATGAGAGCTTTCTTTTTCCACTTGAATTGCCCTTGATTTCATCATGTGACTCCATTTTTGGTGAGGTCCTTTCTTGCAAGGGTCAGGTTACTTAAGGTTTGGTGATAATTCTTTCTCTGCACAGCCTCTATTCATCACATGATGGTCTTTTTGTGAACTAATTATGATGTGATATTCTTGTATTTTTCTTCCATGCATGAGGTGATTTCATTTTGGCTGTGGATTTTTCTTGCTCACAGCCTTTTTTCTGTCATATGATATTCTGTTGGTGGGTGTAGTGACACATGGTGACTTTGTATTTCCTTTGCATATGTCATTTTTTTAGGCTTGTCAGAAGGGGATGATCAATTTTTGCAGGTTTCCTGGCTGTTTTTCTTCTTTTGAGCTTTAAAATGAGGTCAGGTGATAATTTCTTTCACTGATGACCTTACTGTTGTGTATGAGATGAGATCATTTTCTTAGTTTTTCACATGCTGTGCATAGTCATGTTGTTGAGATTTAATGAGAAGTGTGTACTGCATGCAGCTTGTTGTAACTAGCTTTGAATTGCATGAGGTGATGAGTGATGTCAATAATTTTGATTCTGTCTTAAGGTGTCAAGTGGGGTTACTGTGGATATAAGATAAGGTACTCCTGTGGGTGTGTTGTAAATGAATTGCAGGAATTCCATGGGGCTGGGCTTTTCATCATGCGTCTTTGAATGCAAGTTGGCTGTGTAACTAATGCATGTGTCATTTTCATGCTGAAGGAGTCCTGTGGCTATAGAGGGGCTGTAAAGCTGGGTAGGTGTGTAATTTAAAGGGTGTACCTTATTTTTTGTAACTAGTTTTCTATATGTAAATTTATTTTTACATATGCATAATGAAATTGAATAATTTATTTAAACACATACACTTCCCTTTGGTGCCTGTTCCATGGTGTTATGAATACATCCAGCTTCTTGCTGTAAAATTGACCTTTTGGTGTAAAATTTGAGTGTAAGTCTGCCTGTAGGCTGGATTTAATGCTGTCATGGGGTACTATGAGCTTGATCCTGGTGAAAAAAATGGTATGGAAGACCACACTATGAATAGAAATATTACCCCCACTAAGATTGAACATAATGTTGTCACACCTGAGAGTAACTTAAACAGTGATGCACTATGGTTACACATGTCCCTATATGCTGAGCAAACTCAAAGGCAGTTTTCAGAACTTGAAGCAAGCCATGAGAGAATGGAAACATTAACAGCCTCCATGGAAAAAACTGTTAAAACTCTTCAAGAAGGACATGCCCAATTGAGAAAAGCCTCTGAAGAAACCAACAAAAGACTGAATATAGTCTTTGAAGAACACCACAGAAAAAGTGACAGGGATTGTCTGGATTAAGACATAAACAAACTGTTTAATTTCTACCTTAACATGAATCCCAAACCACAAGGCCATGTTATGGATAATCCAAATCACCAAGATGACATAAAACCAGCTTCCATGTTGGTGAATAAGGCAAGATCTCCATCTCAATACCAGGTTGGAGATGTTATGTCTTATTCTGAGAAGGAAGCTTTAAAACAGCTTCCTGAGGCCTCAAGCTGGCCCAAATTCTCTGGAACAGGAGAATATGATCATATGGAGCTCATAGATTATATTGATGGAATCTTCATTTGTAAGATTTCACTATGAAACAATAATTAAAATTTCTAATATCTTACTTATTATACTATGAATGTCCTTACAAATAAAATAAATAAGATAAAAAAACAATTGCAATAATTATGGTGTAAAAATAATTATATTATTAAATGAATATAATAATATAATTTATATTATAAAAAAATAATATAACAAACAAATATATTAATATAAGATAATTAATATATTTTAACGCATGTTATTATTGTTACCAACAGATAATAAAGGCATAAAAAAAATTTATTAATAAAAAACAATTAATAAAAGTAATATTACCAATATTAAGGTTATATGTTAATATAAATACTATTTATATTAGTTGAACAATTATTAATAGTAATAATAGAGAAAAATTATTATAATAAGGGAAAATAACCTACTTTTGACGCTTAATATAATAATTTTGGATGAATTTACACCAAAAAATGTAAATAAAGCTTATTCAAATTGTATTTGCATATAAAAATAAGAGAGATTACAAATTTTCTTGATTTTTATGTGGAAATGTGATTTTTAAGAGAATTATAGCAAAACAGCAGAACATTTGAAGTAATCATTTCAAAAATGCTGATTATAAAAAATATTATCTTTGTTCTTTGATAATATGAAAGATTTATATAGAAAGACTAAAGATTTTACTTTTTCATTTAATTGTTTTAATGTTTTGATGTGTCTGAGGGGAAAAAAGAGTGAAAAGAGCTCTATTTATAGTAAATACCTACCTTCTAGAGTCCAGTAGGCTTCTAGTAGACGTGTAATCATGGTATCTACTTTCAATGATCAGTATTTTGAGGCTTAGTGATGATTACATCATGATCAAACCATCTTATCTCATTATTACACCATTATTTAGAGTTATCACTATAACTCTAAATTTGATGACATCATATACTCAGAAGAAGCCTAAAACTCAAGGATTTTATCAGAATTAATCATAATCTAATATTATACACCAGTTTTATCACTTTTATAACTGTTAAACTTAAAATATATTACATTGAGTAATCAAAATGATCAAATTTAAGCTTAAACTTTGATCATTCATACCTCTATATTTATACACACTAAAGATATTCTGAGAGTGGATAATGATAGATTGGAAAGCCCTTATTATACTTCCAGGAGCATTTTATTACATCATCAAACCTCTATGTTTGATGATTTTTCTTGTAACTCATCTTCTCTGTCAAAATTTAATATTTTAAACTTCAAACCATGATTTCAAGGGGTTATACCTTGAACATTATAATAAAAATTACATCATTCTTCATGTTTTGGTATTCTATACCAGTTTTTCCAAGGTTCAAATCCACAATTTCAAATCCAAAACTTTCATCAATAATAATAATAAGAATAATGAATATATAAGAAGGAAATAAATATAAAAAGTGAAAGATAAAAGGAAAAAAATTTCAAGAAAAAGGAAGATAATTATATTAAATAACAAAAGGAAGTATGCCACTGGAATCTAAATCAAATTTTACCTATAGTCACATATTTCCTCAACCCCATAATATCAAAGATTATGTAGATATCATGGATTGAAGAAGAGAAATGATGTTATACACTCTATAATAGGTACAAGAATATGCTTAAAAACAATTCAGCTTGTCCAAATATTCAATATGAATAAAAATGTCTAATGATACATAGGTGATACCATTACTCTTACAACATTATGTGTTACATGTCTTGACATAAAAAAACACTTACATATAAGTTAACATAGTGCTACATTACTCAATCCCCACTTAAACTCCCAGAACCAAACATTACAGGTATTAATTACAAATTAAATTTTACATAGAAAAATACTCAACTAAATACAGATCAAGGCTGTAAAGAAGAAAAATAATCATAGTAGAGATAAGAATACAGTTTTAAAAAATGGTGCAATCAACCAAACATATGGTGCAATATCTGTATCAAATGACACCATTCCAAATTTAACCACCAGCAAAAGTGTCTCAAGGCTGTGAAGAAGAAAAATAATTTTAGTAGAGATAAGAATACAGTTTTAAAAAATGGTGCAATCAACCAAACATATGGTGCAATATCTGTATCCAATGACACCACTCTTCCAAATTTAACCACTAGCAAAAATGACTCAAGGCTGCGCATAATAAGAATAAATTTTAGTTAAAATATCAGTATAATTCAAAACGTATGGTGCAATCAACCAAAAATATTGTGCAATATCTGTATAAAATGACACCAATCCAAATTTAACCACGAGAAAAAGTGTCTCAAAGCTGTGAAGAAGAAAAATAAGGTTAGTAGAGATAAGAATACAGTTTTAAAAAATGGTGCAATATATGTATCAAATGACACCATTCCAAATTTAACCACTAGCAAAGATGACTCAAGGCTGTGCATAATAAGAATAAAGTTTAGTTAAAACATCAGTATAATTCAAAAGGTATGGTGCAATATCCTTAACAAATGTCACAATTCCAAATTTAACCACTAGCAAAAATGTCTCAAGGCTGTGTACTGACAATAATAAGGTTCAGAATGGTGCAATTAACCAAACATTTGGTGAAATATCTTGATCAAATGATACCATTTTTAATTTACTCACCAGAAAAAATGTCCCAAGGTGGAATTTTTGTAAGGCCCTTGTTTTGGGAAGGCTCTATGGAGGGCCCAAAAGGTATAAATGAAGGGCCTCTCTCCCTGTTTTCCCCCCATGCTTCTGATTCAGACAGTAATTTTGTGGATCAATCCATCCCTCCTCTGGTAGGATAATCTAGTACTTATATTGAAAAAGATCAGTAGCAAGGCTCATTATCTTATAGTTTTATTTATGATTAATTAATGAAAGATATTTATAATATTAATGAAAGATTTTAATATTATTCAATAGTCTTACTATTATAGTAGTAGTGTTGAAGTAGTGTTTGAAGATATTATCATTAGTGATCTTATCTAATTTATCAATAAACCTTATTAGTAGAAGGGATATCATCTTACCCTTATACCTTATATCATAAGTCTTTTAGTTATATTGGATTATAATTGTATTGATCCTAATAGTATTATCATACCATTATATCATTCATATCTTACCCTTCTATTGAAAAAACCACCCTTAAAGAATTACCTTACCCTTAAATTATTATTGCTATATTGATTGTATTATTATAGCTATATTGATTGTATTATTAAATCACCTTTAGAATGATTAGCTAGCTATCAAGATTACTATTAATATTAATAGTGATCTTAAACAATATACTTTAAATATCTCAGGTATTGAAAGAAGGAATGCTAGAAAAATTAATTACAAAAGAATTATAATCAATAACAAGAAAGTTGAGCAAACCTAAATTATTAAAAAAAATATTAACTATTACCATTATTATCATAGTGATCTTTTATTGACAGACTGATAGACACTGCTGATGAAAATTCTCTAATTGAAAAGGCACAAAACTAAAAAACTGATTTGTGATCTCATCTAAAAGGGTATCTTTCAAAGTATATTTAGAGGGGCATATAATACACCTTAGCACCCATGGTTATTGGCTAATTCTGAAATTTAAAAAAGACTCACCAATAATTTCCCCCTCAGGGTACTGCCTATTATTTATCCCACAACAAAAGGAGTTCCCACATCTGGTGTCACAACAGTGGAATTTCAATCTCAAGTATCATCAATAAGATCAAATTATCAATCTCAAAAATCATAAAAAGTCATCAAAAATCATAAAAAATCATAAAAAATCATAAAAAATCATAAAAAATCATAAAAAATCATAAAAAATCATAAAAAATCATAAAAAATCATAAAAAATCATAAAAAATCATAAAAAATCATAAAAAATCATAAAAAATCATAAAAAATCATAAAAAATCATAAAAAATCATAAAAAACCATAAAAAATCATAAATAATCAAAATCAAAAAACAAAAAGAATCAATCAAACAATAATTAAAAATTAAATCATTTTGTTAGATCACAATTATCATGGAGGAATCATTATCATCAAAGAATGCTCTAACATTGGAGGAGGAATTGGAAAAAGAGCATTCCATAATTGAGGAATTAGGTCAGGAAGAAAGTGAAGAAGAGGATTTTTTTTATTTAGAAAATGATGAAGAATTTCAGAAGAAAAGGTTAGAATGACAGAATGCTATGGAAAGAGCTGCAAAAAGACATGGAAAGAAGAGGAAATCAAGTCAATTCTCACCTGAAACTACTGGGAATGCAACTATTGAAAGAATGCTCAGACCCCAGCAACCATCACCATCACCAATCCATAGACATTTGCAACATCCACACGAGGAACATTTCCACAAGCTACAAGATTTGCAAAAAGGGTACATATTACAACACCAACTCAGCAACCTGAAAGAGTTACAATACGTACAAGAAAGATTGTTAAAATAAAGGCAAAAGCTTATAACCTCAACTTTGATGGGACTGATTTTGCGGATTTTATCAAAAGAGCTGAAAGGATAGCAACAACTGAAGGAGAAAATGAAAGGGATTTGGCCATGCAAATAGCATTCTGGAGTGAAGATAAGGATTTCAGATATGACATTGAAGGAATTCCAGGATATGAAATGGAGGATTGGGATCAATTGAAAAACAAAATGATCAGTAAATGGGGAAAGCTGGAACCAGAAATAAGACACAGGAAAGATTCATTAACAAGACTATTCAATCAAACTCAACAGGAGGGAGGAGTGAAGATTTTGTCCCAACAGAAAGTTTATTGGGAAATATAACATAATTTCAAAATATCTTCTTAGGTATGGGTATATCAAAAAAGAAAATGATTATCATGAAGATTTTTTTGATTCCTTATCCCCAGAAATTAGAAGTAGTGTTACTAAAGAAATGATCAAAGACAGAACCATGGTTCAAGCAAGGGATGGAGGATATATCTTACGTCATATGGATATCCTCAGAAATTATAGTGAGGCAGAATTTGAGGCAGCAGTAGTTATGAAAGTAAAATCACAATTATCAAAGTCAGATTAAATAAAAAGTAGAAAGAAAACTTGATTTGAAGATGAAAGCTGGGAAGCGGTTATCAAGCAAATGAAAGATATTACAAAGAAAATGAAGAATCCACCAGCTCAAGACGCCCATGTCAATGAAGCCCCAAAGGGAGTGAACCCAATGAAGGATGTTTTGGACCAACTGAAAGAACTATCAGAGGATATTAATCCACCAAAGAAGGTCTTGAAGGATAAATCAAACACACAAGGATCAGGCTTGGCACCAAATGCACAGCCATTCAGACAAAGAAATACCCAGGCACCTTTACCTGCAAATTATCAACCTTATGTTCCAGCACAACTGTATCCAAGACCACCCTTAAAGTGCTATTAATGTTTTGAAAATGGTCATTCATTGACAAGATGCAGCTACCTGGAAGAAGATATGGAAAAAAAGAATTATCAGTAGGCAAGAATTAAATTTCCTTTACCTTAATTTCCAAATAGTACCCTTGGAAAGAACCAAATCTCCAAATGATTTAGTCAGGGAATTTGATAAGGAACAAAAAGAAATTTCAAACAAGATAATTGAAAAGGAAAATCCTTTATCAAGACCAGAAGATCAAAAGATAGTTAATCTGAAAAAGGAAGAAAAAGAAGTTTCAATTGCTCAAGTAGAAGACTGGGGTAATTGGGAACCACCAATATTATCTTCACCCACTGAGATGTTGGAAACACATGAAACTCTCAGGCAGACAAAGCAAAGATTGGCTAAGCAGGAAAGCCAAAATAGAGAATATTCTCAAAGTAAAAAACCTATACTACCAGGAACCTATCATGAGGATGAGGCTGAAGAAGAGATGAAGATGATTGTTCCAACCAAATATAAAGATAAACATACAAAAAGAGATGAAACATTTGAAGGAACTGAAAGTAAAGAAAAAGAAAGAATGTTGAGGAGGAAAGTGACAAGCTAAAAAAAAGGTGGTTCACCACAAAGCTGAAAATAAAGAATTCATAAAGGATAAGAAATAATTAAAACCAAAATTAGCAATTGAAAATGTGATAAAGAAAATCTTGGAACAGAAAATTAACTTAACCTTGGAACAAATATTATCAGTCTCACCAACCTTCATTCACAGGCTTCATGTCAGCCTCTGACTCAAAACCAGAGTACAAGCATGACAGCCAAAATACCATAAACCAATGGAATAGCCAAGATACCACCAAAACATGGAGCTGAGCTAAATTAGCTCAAAAGGTATAAAAAGATAGAGGATGTAAGGTGTGGATATGAAACTTTGATTAAAAATCAAGTACTTTTCCTGTCCTCAAAATTTGTATAAGGTAAAATTCAGTTAAAAATAGTATGAAATATTATTTTTAAGAGAAAACACGCCAATTTTATTGTTTATAACTTTATTAGTATAAAACAATAATCTAAAAATTTATTGTTTTACCAACAATAAAGATTTATCCAAAAAATACTCTACAAGAGATATTTTAAGGCTACAAAAGAAATTTCTTCAAGAGCAATTTCAATTGGAATTAATTGAGCAAAGAACTGCAAGCAATTAATTAAAGAACAAAGTCTTTAAAAAGAATATTAAAGAGAAAACACGCCCAAAAGTGACCAGAGTGAATTTGGAAACAAAGTGACAAAGTTAACAGTGATGAAAGATGCTTTAATTCACTTTTGGGGTGGTTCAGGGGTAAAAATGATTATAAGAGTTACAAACAATGATTATAATGATTTTTTCACGTGGTTAAAAGGTTTAAAATGATTTAAAAGAGGTGGTTGGAATCTTTTATTGATTGGTTTAACAGTTTTAAACTAATTAATAAAAGGAAAAGATTCTAACATGAAGAGAAAAGTGGGGCAAAGAAGACATTCTTTTATAGCCATCAATCCTCTTACTCCAAAAGTAAAATTTACTCTTGTCAGTCGTGAAAAACAGTCTGACAACAGAAAAGCCAATTATGGCATCATTGAACCCTGGTTTAGACCAAAAAGGGCTGGTTTAAGCCATTTTTAGCCATTTTTAGCCATTTTAGACCCTTAAATCAGCCATTACTATAGCAATACCAGGCCTAGAGCCTTCAAAACACGTCAGAATGTGTGTCAGAGGCGTAGAAACCAGTTAAAACTGTTTTTATTATGATTGTTTTATCTTAAGGGTAGTTTTACCCTCTTGGCAACAGCTAAAACTACCCCAGTTGGTATCAAAACCTCATCATCAATTGAGTCCACAGACCCTGTAACTCAATTCCAGGCCAAAAGTGATGAACATTTGCGTGAATTTTGACATCCCACGCCTGTCAGCAAGGATTTTGGGGGTCTAGCTCCCCCTTAGAGCTGGAGTTCCTTTTCCCCCCCAAATTTAATCTTTCCAATTTATTTTTTCCTTTAATTCCTCATCATGTATTATACTTATAATTTTCATATGTAATTCAATTCAATTGTACAGTACAATACAGTAATAATTGACACCTCATATGTAAATCAAAGTTCACTTATGTAATACACGCGCACATTTTGACATTTCAATTGAATTCAATTGAAAATACTTTAATTCCTCATAACTTCTAAACTAAACACAACACCTCAATTTTAACACAAAAATTGATGGTTAACACCACATGTGGTGTGAATTAAATTAAGGTTTTGAGGATTTTCAACTTTTGTATTGAAAATACTAAAAACTTAATTTAAGCTTATTTAGAGTTGAGTTACAAAAATTTCACTCAGAGGTGACCCCACCTGATTTTTTATGAGGAATCCAATGGTGAAATAAAATTTATATGTTTATTTATTGGATAAAAAGTTATAATAAATTTTATTTAACTTTTTTCCAAATTTATTTAATTTTTCACAATTTTGTTAAAATTTCATTTTTACTTAAATTTTTCAAGTATAAATGTAATTTTATATTTACAAAATTTAAAGTAATTTTATTTTTAAATTATAATTAATTTTTTATTTTTAATATAATTTTATATTTATATTTTTTATTTTTATTTTAATAATATAAATAAATTTATTTTATTTATATTAATATGTTATTTTTTATATTTGTGGTCTTTTGGGTATATGAAATTACCTCTAAGGCTCACATTCCCTCCCCCTAAAAAAGAATATTACTTTGTAATATTGGTGTTTCTAGTGTGTCTGAATCTCCTCAGGAGTTTGGTGGCTTCTGGTATATCTTTCTCTTCTAACCATTCATCTTCACAAGTTGGGTCACTGTACCTAACAAGGTATTCCCTTACTTTCTTGGTTCTTAATTTCCTTTCTTTAAGAACTTTGGTTATTTTCTTAGTACCAGATGTCTCAATAGGAGGTATAACTTGGGGAATCTTATTCCTCAAGGGAAATTTCTCAGCATCACTAGATTTGTATGGCTTTATCAAGCTTACTGGAAATGTAGGGTGCTTGTTGCTAAGTTCTTCAGATAACTCTACTTCAACAGCATTTTCTCCATGGAGGGCCTTAATCACAAAAGGTCCTGCAAAGGAGTCTTTTAACTTTTTACATCCTTTGATGTTATTGAAGTTAGTGGTGGATACAAGAACTAGGTCCCCCACTTTGAAATCTGGAGTTGCATGAGATTTATCCCATTTGTCTTTAGCATATGCAAAAGAGTCTTCCATGCACCTTACTGCATGCTTTCTAGCTTTGTCTAGCATTCCTTTGAAGCTAGCAGCTGTGGGATGTATTTCAATTAAGTCTTTCCTCAAGGAGTCTTGGGGTAACTTAGGGTTCCATCCTTTTTCTAGAACAGCAGGAGTCTGATTGGTACTAGCATGGATTGATGTTTTATATGCTAATTCCAGTGCTGGTAACAGAGTACACCAATCATGGGTAAATCCATCACAATCTTTGAATTCAAGGCCATATGCACAAAATCTTCTCACCATGTCCTCTAAGGTTTGGATCATTCTTTCAGCCAGGCCATCAGTTTGTGGGTGGTAGGCTGTAGAGAAAGACAGTTTAGTGCCAAATAATTGGTGAAGATTTGTCCATAGTGCTGAAGTGAATTTGGGATCTCTATCACTGATGATATTTGTAAATATCCCAGTCCATGACACTACTCTATTCCATATCAGAAGAGCTGTATCCATGGCTGTATCATCTTTGTGACATGGTAAAAAGATTGGAGTTTTACTGAATCTGTCCACAATTACTAGGCAAGCATTATAGCTCCTGTCACCTCCTGGTGGTAGGCCAGTTACCCAATCCATATGGACAATTTCCCAAGGTCTGTTTGGTTCTTGGATTTTCATCATATTTCCAAGTCTTTTGCCAGTGGATTTATTTGCCTTTTGGCATCTGTCACAGGTTTTGCAATATTCTGCAACATCTTTTTGCCACATTGGCCACCATATGCAGGTCTTTACTTTCTCTCTTCTTCTGTCCTCAGAAAGATGTCCTGAAAAGGGACTATCATGGCATTCTTTCAGTACAAGATTGATTAATGACCTGTCTACAACTGTCATGACACATGTGTGCTTGGTTCTGTGGTAAATTATACCATCCAGTAGGTGAAATCTCCCTTCATTATAAGATTTTCTCCATACTTCATCCAAGGCATGTATTAGAGAGTTGTCTTTACAGTCTTTGTTAAGTAATTGGCATAAGATGCTACAATTCTTATCTTGAGTGTAACTATTTCTGACTTCTTCAAAGAAGGTGGTGTTCAAGTCTGTAACACTTATTCCTTCTATTGGAATTTGTGGTGAAGCTTCTTCTGGAACATAAGCAGGATTATCAATGTTATTTGGTAATGGCCATCTGCTTAGTCCATCTGCATTCTTATGAATATTCCCATCCTTATGAACAATAGTCATATTGCCTCTGTATTCTTGTATGGCTATTTGCCATCTGAGCATGTGTCTGTTAGGTGTTTTCATGTTCAAAAGTGATTTCACAGCTGTACAATCTGTTATTACTTCAAAAACACATCCCTCTAAGAAATAGTTCAATTTCTCTAAGGCCCAGACAAGGCATAGACATTCCATTTGACTTGCTCCATATCTGGCTTCAGTTGGTTTGATTTGCCTGGATATGAAACATATTGGTCCTTCTACAGGTTTGTCATTTATGATCTGAACTTGGTGAAGTGCAGCACCTAGTCCATCCCCTGATGCATCAATATACAGTTTGAAAGGCAATTTAAAGTCTGGCATCAGTAAGAGTGGAGCAGTGGTCAATGCTTCTCTTAGAGACTCAAAAGCTTTGACTCTGTCAACAGTCATCTCAAATACTGTGTCTTTGTCACACAACTTATAAAGTGGTCTTGCTATGGATGCAAAGTCTTTAATGTGTTGCCTGTAATATCCTGCAAAACCTAAGAATGACTGAATTTCCTTCTTATTCTGAGGCATGGGTTTTAACAATACTGCTGCAACTTTGTTTTTATCAATTCCAAGGGACAAACCAGATACAACATGTCCTAGTGCCTTAAGTTCTTTAAATCCAAAATGACATTTCTTCAAGGAGATTTTCATGTTTACTGATTGGATTTTTGTCAAAACTCTTGATAATCTGTACATGTGCTCCTCCCAAGTCTTTGAACAGATAATAATGTCATCAATGTAAATGATTAACCATCCCTCTGAGTGTTCTTCAGGGAAGATTTCATTCATCATTCTTTGGAAGTGTGAAGGTGCATTTTTGATACCAAAGGGCATCCTTAAGTATTCATACACTCCACAATGAACAATAATTCTCAAATATTTTCTTGCTCTTGGTGTTACTACATTTTGATGGAATCCTTTAAGGGCATCCATAGTGGTTATATACACTGCTTGAGATATTTGAGTAAGGGCAATTTGGATTTTTGGTATTGGGTATCTGTCTGGAACAGTGTAAGTGTTCAGAGCTCTAAAGTCCCCAACCATTCTGGATTTTCCATTATGCCACGCCACTATGACTGGTGTAGTTATTTCTACTTCCTCATTGTGGCCTACTTTTCTTATTACACCAAGGTCTAGAAGTTCTTTGATATGAATTTCTAGAGCTTCTCTTGATTTTGGACTTGCTGGATAAGCAGGTCTTCTTAAGAGTGGTGGATAAGGTCTCTCAATGTTAAGAATGATGTCAACTTCATGACCAATAATTGCTCCCAGGGGTTCTTTGTCTGTAGCAAATGCTCCTCTGTGGTCATACAAAAGGGAAGAAAGTTCATTTTCTTGCTTATCAGTCAGATGAAGGCTTATTTCAGCCTCACTTAACTGTTCAGACTTGAATTTCTCTAACTCTAAGTTGACTGGTGATACTTTGTTTACTGTAATTTGTCTTTTAAAGGGTAAAAAGGCAAATTTCTGGCGCTTATTGTCTCCAATTGTAAAGTATCTGTCTTTGTTATTATGTAAATCTATTCCATACATGATTAAATAGTCATTTCCCAATATAAAATGGGTACTAGAGCAATTTTACATAACAACAAATTCAACTGTGATCCTTAAATTCCCATTTATGTGTGGGAATATGACATTGGTCTCAAAGATTCCTAATGCTTTCATTGGGTTACTTGCACTGTTGAATTTTATACCATCAATTGGTAACAATTGGTCTTCAAAATTTGGTACACAAGTCTTAAGAAAAGATTTTCCAACACAAGAGCAGAAGGCTCCTGGGTCAAGCAAACGTTTGGTGGGTTTGTTATCAATCACCACTTCTGTTATACAGGAGTTACCAGCTGTATAACCTTTTCCTCTGTTTGGTTTTGTCTTCATAAGTTGTGCATCTTGAACTTTTGATAAATCAACTTGACCATTGCTCAATTGTGGTAAGTGGGAATAAGATTCCATGATGTCAAAAGTGGCATTGATATTTTCTATATCTTTTGAAGATTCAGAGAATATGGATGACTTATCATCTGAATTGTCTTCAATTATGTCTTCTTTTTCAACATCTGGTTCTTTTTCAATGTCAATTTCATTGATTTTCCCCCTTTTTGGACATGTATTGGCTAAATGGGTGGTGCTTTGGCAAATATGGCATTTTCTGACTGTATCTGCAGATTTATATTTAATATTACTAGAATTTTCTTTGGGGTTTTTGTCCACAGAATCTTTCCAAGGTGTATTAAACCTTGTTTTAAGATTCACCCTACTAGAACCAATTTTGGTTCTGGTGGTTACTTCTTCTAGTATATTGATAATATCCTCTGCTGAAGATTGTTCAGTAGTCCTGCTTTTGACAGCATGCTCTAAGTCACCTCCACATTGTCTCAGAATTTTTCTATGGATCATAAATTCTGACATGTCAGGATATAATGCTGTTAATCTGTCCTTTTGTTGGCAAAACCATGGTAAAGCTTTGTCTTTATCAGCATTAAATTTGGCAGATTCAAAGGCTGTTTCAACTTTAAACCTCCAAGCATCATTTGCCCATTTGTTGATGATTTGGGTTTTCCACCAAGTCCAACTCTGGTGTCCATGTGCTTGTCTTATTTTGATGTACCATCTGTGAGCTGATCTGGTAAACAAGGTGTTAAACCTGGCTGTTACCAATCTGTCTGGTAATTCAAAATCCTCTTTGATCATGTCAATACCTCTAATGAATTCCATATGGTCATACTCTCCTTCACCACTGAAGTGAGGCCATTCTTTAAGTTTTGGAACTTCTTTCAAGAGTGCTTGGCCCATTGATGGTTCCAAGTTATGAAAAGAAGTGGATAATTCATTTTTTAATTGTGAATTATCAGGATCCAATACTTGTGGATTTGAAATTCTTGTGCCCTCATTTTGATTTAGAGGTGTAGACATTCTTGGTAAGGTGTTCAGTAATTGTTCAATGTCATTCATTTTACTGTTGCTACACCTTTGGGAATTTCTGTATTCATGTTGGAAGCTTTGTATTAAATTTATTACTTCAATTTTATACATGTCTTCTTTATGTGTAAGTTCTTGCCATACCTCTGTCTGTCTTGTATTATCAGCAGTGACTTGATTCAATTTCATTGATAATTTTGATACTTCTTCTTGTGAAGCATCAAAACACTTTTTCAAGGCAATGGTATATGTCTTTACTTCAGTAAATGAATTTGAAATGTCATCAAGGACTTTCTTGTTATCTGTCTTGATAATATTTATGGCTTGTTTAATTCTTGTTTCAATCATGTCATCAATATTGAATTTAGAATATTTATCTGTTAATTCTTTAATAATGGCAGATTGTTCATTTATTTTAATGTTAGAAGAATTGTCATTATTAGAATTTTTAATTGTTCTTAAAACTTTTTCAAAACACATAAGTGTTTCATTAATTTGGCACAGACTCAGGTTGTTTGTTTTAATGTTGTTACAAATGGATTCATTTTTATCAGAAAGATGTTTTTTCACGTCATTTATAGCATCATACAACTCTGGGATGGAATCAAATATATCAGAAATCATTTCTGGAACTTTAATCTGGCTTCCTCCTTCTTTTGTAATTCCATCATGGTTCTGGCCATCTGAAATACATTTTCCATGGCATCCTGTTGAATCTTTGGAATCCTGTAGCCCTGGCT
The DNA here is from genome assembly GCA_023105745.1 of Austropuccinia psidii. NCBI lineage: Eukaryota > Fungi > Basidiomycota > Pucciniomycetes > Pucciniales > Sphaerophragmiaceae > Austropuccinia > Austropuccinia psidii. Next base: position 6,528,736 of record JALGQZ010000010.1, on the reverse strand, counting down.
GTAAGGTTTTGGAGCTTGTGCCTTCCCTTTGCCCTTGTTTGGAGGTTGTGGCTGCTTTTTCAGGTTGGAATTGCTGCTGCTGGCCACTGGGGCTGTTTTTGGCACTGGTTTTGGTGGTGGAGGGTTGTTTTTCCTCCATTCCAGTGTCAAAAGCATCATGTTTTTCTTCTCCATCAATGGATGCCATCCATTGAGCAATTTGCAAGTGTTGGGATGGCCCAAGAATTTTCTTACTGTCAGGTAAGAATTCATGCAATTCTTCCACAGGTCTGCAAGGATCTGGTACTCCTTGAATTGGAGTGCATTGTTGTATGCACTGTGGCTGGCTTTGTATATGTCCACAGAGGCTTGTTGTGGCGGTGTCAGCTCTTTTTGAAGGTAAAATGGTATTATCAGCTTCAGAATGACCCATTTTAGTTGTTTGGAAGTCATCAACTGACCCTTTTCCTCCTGTAACTGGTTGGCTTCTGCCATAATCACGTCTATTACCTTTTTGGGAGCTGCTTGAGGGGTTGTAGCTGGCTCCTGACCTGGTTGAAGGCATAATTATGGTTAAAAAAGGCTTAAAATAGTATTTTTACGTCAAAAACTTACTATTGGCCAAATTTTTGGCTTTCTGAAGTGTATTACTTATATCCAAGTTAATTAATTCAGAAGATATTGGTTCAGGTTGATTATTTTGAGTCACAATAACAGTACTATTATGATCAGAATTAACAGTACTGGCAGGGATAATGCTGGTTACTGTTGAGGCTGTTTCAATGTTTTCTTGTCTTACCACTTTGTCAGACACTAAAATTAATGAAAAAGCCAATTAATTAAGTAAAAAAAGGTTATTTCAAAAAAGAAATAAAAATATAAGCCTCACTTATAATATGAAAAAAATTATTTTTTAAGGATTTTTTTGGATTATAAGTATTTTTTATATGTTTTTAAATTTTTCAATATAAGAAAAAAGATTTAAAAAGAGTAAAAAAAATATGTCACAGGTAAAATATCACGGCTGGGCCCCCAAATGTAAGGTGTGGATATGAAACTTTGATTAAAAATCAAGTACTTTTCCTGTCCTCAAAATTTGTATAAGGTAAAATTCAGTTAAAAATAGTATGAAATATTATTTTTAAGAGAAAACAGGCCAATTTTATTGTTTATAACTTTATTAGTATAAAACAATAATATAAAAATTTATTGTTTTACCAACAATAAAGATTTATCCAAAAAATACTCTACAAGAGATATTTTAAGGCTACAAAAGAAATTTCTTCAAGAGCAATTTCAATTGGAATTAATTGAGCAAAGAACTGCAAGCAATTAATTAAAGAACAAAGTCTTTAAAAATAATATTAAAGAGAAAACACGCCCAAAAGTGACCAGAGTGAATTTGGAAACAAAGTGACAAAGTTAACAGTGATGAAAGATGCTTTAATTCACTTTTGGGGTGGTTCAGGGGTAAAAATGATTATAAGAGTTACAAACAATGATTATAATGATTTTTTCACGTGGTTAAAAGGTTTAAAATGATTTAAAAGAGGTGGTTGGAATCTTTTATTGATTGGTTTAACAGTTTTAAACTAATTAATAAAAGGAAAAGATTCTAACATGAAGAGAAAAGTGGGGCAAAGAAGACATTCTTTTATAGCCATCAATTCTCTTACTCCAAAAGTAAAATTTACTCTTGTCAGTCGTGAAAAACAGTCTGACAACAGAAAAGCCAATTATGGCATCATTGAACCCTGGTTTAGACCAAAAAGGGCTGGTTTAAGCCATTTTTAGCCATTTTTAGCCATTTTAGACCCTTAAATCAGCCATTACTATAGCAATACCAGGCCTAGAGCCTTCAAAACACGTCAGAATGTGTGTCAGAGGCGTAGAAACCAGTTAAAACTGTTTTTATTATGATTGTTTTATCTTAAGGGTAGTTTTACCCTCTTGGCAACAGCTAAAACTACCCCAGTTGGTATCAAAACCTCATCATCAATTGAGTCCACAGACCCTGTAACTCAATTCCAGGCCAAAAGTGATGAACTTTTGCGTGAATTTTGAAATCCCACGCCTGTCAGCAAGGATTTTGGGGGTCTAGCTCCCCCTTAGAGCTGGAGTTCCTTTTCCCCCCCAAATTTAATCTTTCCAATTTATTTTTTCCTTTAATTCCTCATCATGTATTATACTTATAATTTACATATGTAATTCAATTCAATTGTACAGTACAATCCAGTAATAATTGACACCTCATATGTAAATCAAAGTTCACTTATGTAATACACGCGCACATTTTGACATTTCAATTGAATTCAATTGAAAATACTTTAATTCCTCATAACTTCTAAACTAAACACAACACCTCAATTTTAACACAAAAATTGATGGTTAACACCACATGTGGTGTGAATTAAATTAAGGTTTTGAGGATTTTCAACTTTTGTATTGAAAATACTAAAAACTTAATTTAAGCTTATTTAGAGTTGAGTTACAAAAATTTCACTCAGAGGTGACCCCACCTGATTTTTTATGAGGAATCCAATGGTGAAATAAAATTTATATGTTTATTTATTGGATAAAAAGTTATAATAAATTTTATTTAACTTTTTTCCAAATTTATTTAATTTTTCACAATTTTGTTAAAATTTCATTTTTACTTAAATTTTTCAAGTATAAATGTAATTTTATATTTACAAAATTTAAAGTAATTTTATTTTTAAATTATAATTAATTTTTTATTTTTAATATAATTTTATATTTATATTTTTTATTTTTATTTTAATAATATAAATAAATTTATTTTATTTATATTAATATGTTATTTTTTATATTTGTGGTCTTTTGGGTATATGAAATTACCTCTAAGGCTCACCGAGGAAGCTCACCTCTTTCTGAAAATATAAGTCCCATCACCATAGGACAAGAAATAACAGAGTTATTCCTGCTCAAAGTTATTGCTGAGCATAAACCTTAATTTTCACCTCTCATCTAAAATCTAGAAGGAGAGGCTTAACCCCATCAAATGGGTATTCAAAATGAAGCTCTAAGCCAGGGCTATCCAATGGTACCAGCCAAACTGAGCTAGCACCAATATTACTGGAGTTATGGTCAATTTCAGGCCAAATAAGGGTGAACAAAACATTCACCTCTCATCTAACTTCTACAGCTTTAGTGTGGGGTACCTGAAGTGGGTTATCTTTGGAAAGAGAACATTCAGGGCTACCAGATGGTGCCATCCACTTCTTCATATATCAACAATAACAGAAGTTATGAGGCAAACAAGCTCAATACAGCTTTTTCCCAAACCACGCCTATGTACAAAATACCTTGTACATGGCATAACTTTGCCATATTTAATGATAACCATACCAAATTGGGTACCATTGTGTAAAGCTCATACAGGGCTATCCAATGAACCAACTTTGAGCATGATATCTTAAAGACTGACAGAGTTATGGCTGGTTTGAGGTCAAAATCCCACCTGCTGTCATATACAGGCTTACCATGGGATAATATCCCATAATCATGAATATGAGGTGTCAAATAGACAAAGAAGCATGTTTTTGCTTCAATACCTCATATGTCAGTCAATACTGGGGTCCCATACAGTTTCTGTACAGCATTCTACGTGCATACACGTCAGAATCAGGCTGTGAGGTCCCCAGATGAAAATTTTCACCCTGTATTGGTGAAAACCACCCAGATGTGGTTTCAAAACCACATCTGAGCCCAATACAGGTTATACAGGCTATTTGCAAACCACAAGCCAGTACTAGAAAGTGAGAAAATCTTCACTTCCTCTACGTGGAAAGGCCTAGCACCCTTTCCACCCCATTTCAGGATAAAAAGGAGGCTTTTCACAGCCAGAATTGTTTCCTCATCCTGATTTTTAATAACCTACGTAGTAAACTGTCAAAAACAGTTTTACTCTTGGTTAAATAATCAGGTATAATTATAAATTTAATTATTGTAGTCTTTTATTATTGTAACCCAACAGATAAAGCTGCACCCAGGGCTTTCAACAGCGCTCACCACCACTATATCATATATAGTAAAGCCCTTTTTATCTTAAATCAAAACATATTTTAAACCTTATAACTCTTTTTTTAAACTATTTTACCATGTCACAAACATAGATAAAGTAGTATTTAGCCTATTTACACCTTCATCATAGTTTCATCCTGACATTTTGGGGGCCTGGCCGTGTTTTAAATCCTTTTTTGGACCTTATAAGTAAGTCTTTTCTCTTTTCATGAATTATTAACAAGTGTTTTATCCTTTTTTAGGCGTAATTTCTCAATTAAAATATATATTTTATATATTTTTATCCTTTTCTTTATATATACTCATATTATAAGAGTATTATTCACGTGGTTAATACCCACTGAAAATAACTATTTTTGGCGTGTTTTGTATATAAAAACACATAAGCCATCAATAAAGTCCTGTATTCTTGACTGAATAAGGACACCTCTGACTGAAAAACAATCAGATGAGGCGTGGTTAAGTGTATTGTTAACTCAATAACACTTATACAAAGCCACTTGTACAGACTACACTTGAAAAGCACAAGTGTATCTGTGGGATACTGGCACACAAACAGTGTGACAGGGTACCAAAAGCTGTATTTCTGACGTGGAATTGTTGATTCAATTACACTGTCATTATACAGGGCACATTGTAGTAACATACAAGCCCAGAGGCCAATCTCAGACGCGCAAAACCAGCATTTTTGAGAAGTCTTAACTGACATAAGCTCTCTTTTTCCTGCCTTGATTTCAGTGGAAGAAAATTACATCCCACTTGAGACCCAGTCACAGGCCAACACACCAGTGACACCCTCAGAACCAGGGGGCAGCAAGGGCAAAGGAAAGAGGCACAGTGAAGGTCTCATCACAGCCAAGAAGTGGACTCCAATAGCCACTCAGAGCAGCAGAAAACCACGAAACTCTGCTTCAATACAAGGTAAACCAACCTTAACCACTTGTACAGGGAAGATTAAAATTATTAACCCAGTTGTAACCTCCAAAGGCAAACTGCCCAAATCAGCAGACAGCAAATTTTTACAAGTCACAGTCAGATGTAAATACCCTAAGAACATAAATTTTTTGACTGCTTGCAAACACTGATATGTCCCCTGTATACCTCAGAGATCTTGGCTTCCAAAGGAACCAGCCAGAGGACAGAGAAGGATTGTCCAGAACCAGAAGACCTGAAAGAAGACACCTTGGACACAGTGGTGGATGGCAAAACAATGGGGGAGATAATATCAACCTTGCCATTCACACTCCAATTTAACAGAAACCTCAAACCAGAGGACTGGAAAGATATGGATCAAGTTTGATGTGATACAGAGGAGAGCATGAAACATACAGAAGAGTTAAAGAAAGGTTTTGGTGGGAAGGAATGTTGAAAATAGTCAAAAAATGGGTCAAATCTTGTAAACCTTTTCAAAAGAGAAGTCATTATCACCAAAAATAGGAAGGAAGAATCTCATTCACCTCAACCTTATTTGAATGAGTCAGTATAGATGCAGTACATGTAAAAGCAGGAAGATGGAAGTATATAATAGTGGCAAGGGATTATTTCTCAGGATGGCCAGAGACAAATGGTTTAGTAAAGGTTACATTCAAGTCAGTATCAGAATGGATTTGCAGGTATGGAGCCCCAAAGTAGGTCACAGTAGATTGAGGGCCTGAGTTTTGAAAGGAATTACAAGATGCAGTAAAAGAAACAGGTTCAAAGATAAGGGTAACAACACCCTACTACCCTGAGTCACAAGGAATGGTAAAAAGGGGGCATAAACAATTGAAGGATTCATTGGTGAAGATGTGTGGTGAAAATGGTTCAAAATGGAAATAATACTTACCTTTGGTTAAATTGGCTGACAGAATATCAACCAAAAGAACAACAGGTTACTCCCCATTTGAGCTTCCATTTGTTCAAAAGGAAGTACTACCAATAGACATTAAAGCAAAAACATACTTATCAATTGAATGGCACAAATTCCAATCAACAGAAGATTTATTGGAAGCAAGAGCTGAACAGCTATCAGGAAAAGAAGAAATAAGAAAAAGGACAAAAGAGAAATTAAAAAAGGCCGGGGAGGATTCAGTAAGATATTGGGACAGGAAATTAGCACATCAAATAAGAAAGCCAATTCATCCAGGTGAAATTGTTCTTGTATACAATAAATCATTAGAGTCACAATGGGGATTATTGTTCAAGAATAGATGGCATGGACCCTATAGAGTTGTGAGAAAAATAAACAATGGCCCATATGAGCTGAAAGAATTAGATTTTACAAAGCTAGCAAGAAGGTTTGTAGCAAGTCAAATAAAGAAGTTCTATCCAAGAGGAAAAGAGTTGGACTCAGAGGAAGAGGAGGAAAAAGGAGAAGAGGAAGTTGAAGATGAATCTAAATTTGAAGATGAAGATGATTTTGATGAATGAAAATCCGTTTATTCAAAAAAAAAAAAAAAAAAAAAAAAAGGGGGGGGGAAATGTTTGATTGTTTTTTTTGAAAAAAAAGTGGATTATCACCTTGGATTCTGGGGACAGCATTCAATGGAGGGGGGATGTGGTATTCCATACCCGTTTTTCTGAAGAGAATTATATTAAAATAACAAAAACAAGTATTCCACTTGAATCTACAACAAATTTTACCTAAAGTCACATATTGCCTCAACCCCATAATATCAATAATTATCTAGATATCATGGATTAAAGAAGAGAAATGATACTATACACTCTATACTAGGTACAAGAATATGCTTAAAAACAATTCAGCTTGTCCAAATATTCAATATGAATAAAAATGTCTAACGATACATAGGTGATACCATTACTCTTACAACATTATGTGTCACATGTCTTGACATAAAAAAACACTTACATATAAGTTAACATAGTGCTACATTACTCAATCCCCACTTAAACTCCCATAACCAAGCCTTACAGGTATTACTTACAAATTAAATTTTACATAGAAAAATACTCAACTAAATACAGATCAAGGCTGTGAAGAGGAGAAATAATCTTAGTAGAGATAAGAATACAGTTTTAAAAAATGGTGCAATCAACCAAACATATGGTGCAATATCCTTAACAAATGACACCATTCCAAATTCAACCACTAGCAAAAAGGTCTCAAGGCTGTGCACTGACAATACTAAGGTTTAGAATGGTGCAATAAACCAAACATATGGTGCAATATCTTGATCAAATGATACCATTTTTAATTCACTCACCAAAAAAAATGTCTCAAGGTGGAGTTTTTCTAAGCCCCCTGTTTTGGGAAGGCTCTATGGAGGGCTCAAAAGGAATAAATAAAGGGCATCTCTCCCTGTTTTCCCCCATGCTTCTGATTCAGACAATAATCTTGAGGATCAATCCATCCCTTCTCTAGTAGGATAATCTAGTATTTATACTGAAAAAGATCAGTAGCAAGGCTCAGTATCTTATAGTATTATTTATGATTAATTAATGAAAGATATTTATAATATTAATGAAATATTTTAATATTGTTTAATAGTCTTACCATTATAGTAGTAATGTTCAAGTTGTGTTCGAAGATCTGATCATTAGTGACCTTATCTAATTTATCAATGAAAATTATTTATAGAATGGATATCATCTTACCCTTATACCCTATATCATAAGCCTTTTAGGTATATTGGATTATATTTATATTGATCCTAATAGTATTATATTACTATTATATCATTTATATCTTACCCTCATATTAAACAAAGCCACCCTTAAAGAATTATCTTACCCTTGAATTATTATAGCTATATTGATAGTATTATCAAAGTACTGTTAGAAGTATTAGCTAGCTCTCATGATTATTAATAGTAATGTTAAAAAATATTCTTTAAATATCTCAGGTATTGAAAGAAGGAATACTAGAAGAATTTCTTAAGTAAGAATCTTAATCAATAACAAGGAATTTCAGCAAACCTAAATTATTAAAAAAAATATTAACTATTACCATTATTATCATAGCGATCTTTTATTGACAGACTGATAGAGACTGCTGAAGAAAATTCTCTAATTGAAAAGCCACAAAAGTAAATAGTTGATTTGTGATCTCATCAAAAATGATATCTTTTTCAGTATATTTAGAGGGGCAGCTAATACACCTTAGCACCGATGGTTATTGGCTGATTCTGAAATTAAAACCAGACTCACCAAGAATTTCCCCCTCAAGGTACTGGCTATTATTTATCCCACAATGTATGAACTATCAGAATCTGACTGTCTACATTTTTTTAGGTTTGGCCCATGTTCATAACAAAGTGGTCAACAGCACCATTGATTTTAATCAAGAATCCATTACAGGTTTTAACCTTATAGCTTGAAAATAAATTTAATATCCGTGCTTTTACAGTAACTAAGTGGTGACTCTATTTTTGGTTTATCTCTCTATCTTGTATCTTTCAAGAGATATTAGCTAAAAACAATGAATATATGTGCTGACCAAAAAAGTGCATATATTCAGCTCAATTGCTGAAGTATTGAGTTTAAAGACCAGCTTTATAATTGTTTTCTATGTATATTTTTATGGAGAATCTAATGGTACAATTTATTTTACATGTTGTTTCATTGGTGTTTGAAATAATTGAGGTTTTGTACCTTTTTCAAGGTATTATTACTCATACTTCAGTAATTATTGACTTTTCAGATATGCCATAAACGTGACATATGTGTATTTTACCATGAGGAATCTAATGGTTTATCTTGTTTCACATTTTTACTCATTAGATCCTGAGTTAGTTCAGATTTTGTAATTATTTATGGTATTTTTACTAGTCTTTGAGATAATTATTATAAGTATAATTATTACAGAAAATTTGTTGTGACCTTTTTGGATATATGGTCATATCTCAAAGACTCACATTCCTCACCACCAAAAATTATTATACCATAATCTGATATAGTTAATTAGGGTATCATCCACTGTCCTACCTGTTCAATAGACTTTGTTAGTCTTGAATCTCAATAATGCGTGATTTTTCTATTTTTTAGGCTTTCTTTCATTTCTGAACCTTCTTGATAGTTTATCAACATTTGTTATATCTTTCTCAAGTAGACATTCATCTTCTTGAGTTGGATTTCTATACCTTACAAGGTATTCCCTTTCTTCTTTGTTTCTTGTCCTTCTTTCTTTAAGGACTTTAACAATTTTCTTTTCTTCTCCTTCTTCTAAGGGGGTATTTCAAGCAGGGTTTATTTCTTAGTGGAAATATTTCCTTTTCACTTGAGCTGTAAGGTTTTATCAGACTTGCAGGGAAATTTTGGTGTTTATTCATTAGTTCACCTGTGAGCTCTAATTGCACAGCATTAGGTCCATGTAGTGCGTTTATCATAAATGGTCCTGCAAAGGAATCTTTCAATTTCTTTGGGCCTTTTATATTCTTGAAATTTGGAGTTGACACTAGGACCAAGTCTCCTATTTCCAAAGTCAGGTGTTTTATGATGTCTATCCCATCTTTCTTTTACATACTTGAAAGAATCTTGCATACATCGGTTTGCATGGTGTCTTGCTTTGTCAAGCATTACCTTTAAGATACTTTCTGTTGGGTGTATATCCACTAAGTATTTTTTGAGTGTATCATAAGGGAGTCTTGGATTCCAGCCTTTTTCTAGCAATGCAGGTTTCTTTCAAGTTGAAGAATGGATTGATGTTTTATTTTCCAGTTCAAGAGCTGGTATTAGTGTACACCAATCATGGGTAAAACCATCAGAATCCTTTAATTTTAGGCCATAAGAACAGAATCTTCTGATCATGTCTTCTAATTTATGTATTATTCTTTCTGCTATACCATACGTTTGGGGGTGGTAGGCTGTTGAAAACAATTGTTTTGTTCCAAAGAGGTTATGGAGGTTTGTTCATAATGCTGAAGTGAATTTTGGGTCTCTATCACTTATGATGTTTTGGAATAAGCCTGTGTGGCTAATAACTTTATTCCATATCATTATGGCTGTATCCATAGCTGTATCATCCCTGTGACATGGTTAAACATTGGGATTTGCTGTATCTCTCAACTAACACTGGGTATGCATTGTAACTTCTGTCTCCTCCTGGAGGTAATGCTGTTACCCAAATCATGTGATCTATTTTCCAAAGGTATTTTGGTTCTTGGATTTGGATCATCATTTCAAATTTTTACCTGTGTCTCTGTTTGCTTTTTGGCATCTGTCACAGGTTTTGCAGTATTCCGCAACATGTTTCTTCCAATTTGGCCACCAAGAGGAGGTTTTTACCCTTTCTAGTGTTCTGTCTTCTGAGAGATGTCCCGCTGCAACACTATCATGACATTCATGTAGTAAAGTATTTATTGAAGCTCTATCTGTTTAGGCCATAACACATCTGTGTTTAGTCCTATGGTAAAGGATTCCATAAAGGAGGTGGAATCTTCCTTCATTATATGCTTTTTTCCATGTTTCATCTAGTTTTGATGAAAGTGAAGTGTCTTTACAGTCTTTTATTAGAATTTGGCATAAGATATGGCAGCTTTTTTCGTATTTTATAGCTTTCTTTAACTTGGTTAAAGAATTATGTACCTATATCTGTTACACATATGCCTTCTATATGGTGCTCTTCCTGTGGTACCCATGCTGGATTTTCAGGTGTATTTGCCAGAGCCCATCTGCTAAGACCATCTGCATTTTTATGAATATCTCCAGATTTATGAACTATAGTAATATTTCCTCTATACTCTTGGATGAAAATTTGCCATCTTAGCATATGTCTATTTTGGGTTTTTATGTTTAATAAAGATTTTACAGCATTGCAATATGTAATTATGTCAAACACTGTCCCATCTAAATAATTGTGTAATTTTTCCAAAGCGCACAAGAAGCAGAGGCATTCCATTTGGCTTTCTCTATACCTTGCTTCTGTTGGCTTTATTTGTCTTGAAATGAAGCAAATTGGTCCTTCAACAGGTTTGTCATTGATTATTTGTGTCTGGTGTAGTGAAGAACCTAGTCCTTTTCCACAATCATCAATGTATAGTTTAAAGGGTAGCTTCCAATCTGGCATTACAATAAATGGGTCATTTTTTAAGTAATTTTTCAATTCGTCATATTCCTTAGCTCTTTCTTCAGTCATTTCATAGACTGTCTGTTAGTCACAGAGCTTATACAATGACTTATGAATTCTTGGAAAATCTTTTATATGCTGTCTGTAATAACCAGTAAATCCTAGAAATGATTGCATTTCTTTCTAAGTTTGGGGCATTGGGTTCAATAGTACTCCTGCAACTTTGTTCTTGTCTATGTCTAAACTTAGTCCAGATACAACATGTCTTAGTGCTTTCAGTTCACTGTATCCAAAATGACACTTTTCAGAGAGGTTTTCATGTTTACTTGTACTATTTTTTGCAAGACCCTTTCTAGTCTTGATGAGTGACTGTGCCAAGTCTCTGAAAAAATAATGATATCATCAATATAAATAATTAGCCATCCTTCTGATAATTCTTCAGGAAATATGGTATTCATCATCCTTTGGTAATGGGATGATGCATTTTTTGTACCAAATGGCATTCTGAGATATTAAAAAATTCCCCAGTGGAGTATTATCCTTAGTAGTTTCTTGGAATTGTCTGTAAAGACATTTTGATGACAGCCCTTTAGTGCATCCATGGCTGTGGTGCACTTAGCCTGAGATAATTTTGTTAATGTCTCATGGATTCTGGGTATTGGGTATCTTTCAGGGATAGTATAGGTGTTTAGAGCTCTAATCCCCCCTACAATCATTGATTTTCTATTATTCCAAGTTATAATGACAGGTGCATTGACCTCTACCTGTTCATTATTTCCTACTTTCCTTAATACTCTAAGATCCATTATTTCTTTAATGTGTACCTCTAAATCTTCTCTAGCTCTTTGACTGGCTGGATAAGCTGGTCTTCTTAATAGAGTTGGATAGGTTTTTCTACATTAAGGATTATGTCTACCTCATGTCCAATTATGGCACCTAGTGGTTCCTTGTCAGTTGCAAAGGCATTTTTCTATTTAAATAAGAGGTCAATCAATTTTTCTTTTATATTTACTGTCAATTCATCATTGGATTCTGCCTCTTTTAGCTGTTCAGTTTTGAAAAAATCCATTTCTCGGCTTTTTTCTTCATTCTTGATAGCTGTAATTTGTCTTTTGTTATTGAAAAAGCCAAATTTTTTTCTTTTACTTTCTCCTATGGTAAAATATCTATCTTTGTGGTTAGATATATCTATGCCATAAATGGACAAGTGGTCATTTCCAAGTATAAAATGGTTGCTAGTGCAGTTGTCCATTACTACAAGTTCTACTTTCAATCTGATACATTGTGAAGGATGATGAAAAATGAGTGTTAAGTCAATTATTCACAGGGGCTTTATGCTTTCACTTGCACTACTAAATTTGACTCCTTTTATTGGTATAAGTATTTTTTCCCAATCAGGTACAATTGTTTTCAAATAACTTTTACCATCACAGGTACAATATGCTCCTGTATCTCAGTTCACTTTTTCCTCTTGGTCTCCCACCATGATAATACTTATACTTTGTATGCCAGCTGTATATCCCATCCCTTTTCTGGTTTGGATCTATAAAATTTAGCATCTTGTATGTTTGTGAGGCTTGTATCAGATGTTCCAACTTGTGGTAAGTCTGAATTGACATCCAGTACTTCATATATTAAATAAATATTATTAATTTGTGCATTAATTATCTTAATTTCATCCCTTTCAGAAGCTTCTGATTCTTCAGTGTCCTTTTCAGAATCATATTCTTCTTCTTTATCATTGTGGTCCTCTGTTTTCACAATTTCATTGATTTTTGATTTTTTAAGGCAATTATTGGCTAAGTGTCCAATACCTCCATATTTGTGGCACTCTCTTTCCTGATTATTGTTTGGACGTATTGGGCTTGAGAGCTTCTTTTGTTTTATATTTTAAATAAACAGCTTGTTTTTACTTTTAATGTCCAATTTTTGTCCTTTTCACTATGTCTTCTAGTGCATTGATATAGTCTTCTGTGGAGCATGATACTATACACCTGCTTCTCAGGGCATGCTCCAATTGTCCTCCACATTCATGTAGTATTTTTATGTGTAACATTTTTTGTGACATTTCTGGGTACAGTGCATTTAATCTTTCAACCTGTTTTAAGAACCAAGTCAAAGGTTTATCTTTGTCTGGGTCAAAGAAGCAGTTTTCAAATGCATTTTATAGTTTGTACCTCCAGGGATTATTAGCCCACTTGGTGATTATTTCTTGTTTCCACCAATACCAGTTATTTTTTCCATTTGTCTACCTTATGCCATAATACCATCTTTTTGCAGATTTCTAAAACAGTGAGTGTAATATGGCAGTGATTAATTCATCTGGTATGGCATAATCTTCTTGTAACATTTCGATTGTTTTAATATATGACATATGGTCATATTCACCTTCTCCTGTGAATATTGGGCATTCTTTTAATTAAGGTTCTTCCTTCATTAAGACTTGGCTATTATCTTGATGACTCAAGTCTTTTATGAATGGATTTGTTAATTCCTCTTTTGGTTTAATAGCACTTCTTATGTGAGAAAATGGGGTTGATACTTTTGGCATATTTAAGTTAGCCTCATTAATGGTATCCAGTTTTGCAGTAATAAGCCTTGTTTCACTTTTAATATCATCTTTCAGATGCATTGTTGCTTCATCACTGATTTTCACATCGTCTGAAAGTAATTTTTGGTGTGATGAAGTTTTTTTTTCAAATTTTTCTACAGAAATACATAATTTGTTCAATTTTTCTGTAAGATTATCAATGCTCATGTCATTATTGATTGTCAAAGTTTTGTCTTTGATATCCTTTATGTATTTATACCATTATTGCTGTCCTTGTATCAATTTTTGAGTACTGTCAATTAAAACTTTTGGTTTCTTATTTTCAACAATATATTTAATATTTATTTCTTGTAATGATAATAAACTATTTTTAATTTCTTTCAGCGGTAAAACACTATTTTTAATTTCTGTTAAAGTATTTACAACATCTGGGGACAGGGTAATTTCTTTGGGTAATTAGGTTTTCTCATTCTTTGCTCCTCCTTGTCCTTGAATTCCATCAAGGTTCTGGCCATGTTGAAGACATTGTCAATGGCATCTTTTTGGATTTTTTGAATCCTGTAACTTGGGGAATATGGTTTTCTCCAGTTCTTTTTATTGTTCTTTTTCCCTTCTTGGGGAAGTGGGGTGGCTTGGGGCTTGCTGATAGAAGCTACTTGGGCGTCTTCCTTGGTTGCCTCCTTCTTTTTGGAATGGTACTCCTTGATCTTTTTGATTTAAGGTTTGGATGATACTGGATTCCATCCATTGGAGTATCTCACTATTTCCTCCTCTTTGAGGAATGTTTTGAGGATGTGCCAGGAGTTCATCACTCCTTGGTGTATTTGTGGCAACATTTCCCAGTCCTTGTCTTTGTACACTGTGCAGTACTGCTTGTACTGGCTCATTTAAGTGTCTATCTGAGCCCTCTAAATGTGATTTGTACCTTTTTGAGTTACTCATACTTAGTTCTAACTCTGGTTCAGATATCATGGGCAGTTCTGGGACTTGCCTTTGGTATAAGGCACTTCCTTATGTGGATTCTGATCCACTGGGGATTTTGCCCTTTCTTTTCCCTTTTGAGGGAGCAATTCTAGCTCTGAGTCTAGCTCCATCTGATTGAATGAAGTATTGGGAGCCTCTCCTGGTAGTCATACTTTAATAAATAGGAAATAAGAAGATTTCAGGACATGAATTCTGCTTATGGCAAAACAAAAGAGAGGTACTCACCTTCAGAGTCCTGAATGGTGGGTCCTGGAAAGTCTAATTTCTAAGCTTTCTTTTTATTAATGACAATTTTTGTTGGAGAACTTGGGCAAGTTTCTTCAACCAATATTTTGACAGTGGCTTGATTGTCCTCTGTTGGATTTTCTTCAAACACTAAAAAAGACAAATAAATATAAGTCTTTTATATAAGAAGTGTTATTTTTGGTAAGATATGGCAATTTTCCATGTAACAATTGATTTTATATCTTTGAATAAATTAAATGAATAAAAAATGAATAAAAATGGATAAAATCAACTTTTTTTATTGGTTTTTATTGTTTTTTATTATTTTTTATGTTTTTTATTTTTAAAGAATAAAATAAACTGAAGATGATTCATTTATGAAGTTAATTTATAATAGAAAATTATTTTTCATTTATAAAATATCTCTTTTAATCACTAGAGTCACTCAAAGAAAGTTCTTGCAAGTCTAAGGATATGCAAAACCATGGGTAAGACAGTAAAATTGCTTTCCAAATGCCTCAATATCTTTTAAAGTTGACAAATATAAAATTATTATATAATTTTATGCTTCTAATTATAATTTATTATTGGATCAACCCAATTAGAATCTTGTTAAATGTCTTTTAAAGTAAATATCACATCCAGGCCCCCAAATGGATGGTTTGACTATGAAACAAGAAGTAAAAATTACTAATTTCTTACTTATTGTATTATGAATGTCCTTATAAATAAAATAAATAAAATAAAAAAAGAATTATAACAATAAAGAATTATTATAATTATGGCGTAAAAATAATCATATAATTAAATGAATATAATAAATGAATATATTAATTTAATATAATTGATATATTTAAAAGCACTTTATTATTGTTACTAACAAAGAATAAAGGCATAAGATTTTTTTTTATTAATAAAAACCAATTAATAGCAATAATATTACTAATATTAAAGTTATATATTAATATAAAAACTATTTAGATTAATTGAAAAATTATTATTAGTAATAATAGAGAGGAATGTTTATAATAAGGGAAAAGAGCCTACTTTTGATGCTTAATATAATAATTTTGGATGAATTCACGCCAAATGATGTAAATACAACAAATTTAAATTTTATTTACAAATAAAAATAACAGAGATTACAAATTTTCTTGATTTTTACATGGAAATGTGATTTTTAAGAGAATTATAGAAAAACAGCAGAAGAATTGAAGTAATCACGTCAAAAGTGATGATTACAGTAAATATTATCATTGGTCTTTGTGAATATAAAATATATATATATAAAGAATAAATTTTTTACCTTGTGATTTAATTTTTTTAATGTTTTGATGCTTCTGAGGTGAAAATAGAGTAAAAAGAGATCTATTTATAGTAAATACCTCCCTTCTAGCGTCCAGTAGCCTTCTAGTAGACATGTGCTGATTGTATCTACTAGAAATGATCAGTACGTTAAGGCTTAGTAATGATTATATCTTGATCAAACCATCTTATCTCATTATTATGCCTTTTTTTAGAGTTACCACTATAACTCTAAATTTGATGACATCATAGGCTTGGCAGAAGCCTAAGCTTTGTGGATTTTATGATTATTAATCAGAATCTAGTATTTTTAACCAGTTTTATCCCTTATATAACTGTTAAACCTAAAATAAGATTACAGGGAGTGATCATAAATGATCAAATTTAAGCTTAAACTTTGATCATGCATACACTTCCAGTTAAACACGCTAAAGCTGTTCTGGAAGTGGATTCTGATACCTTGGCATGCCCTTATTAAACTTCCAAGAGCATTTTATTACATCATCAAAACTCTATTTTTGGTGATTTTTCTTGTAACTCATCTTTTCTGTTGAAATTTAATATTTTAAATTGAAAGCCATGATTTCAAAGTGTTATACCTTGAATATTTTAATAAATATCACATCATTATTCATGTATGAACTAGTAGAATCCGACTGTCTCCTTTTTTTAAGTTTAGACCACTTTCATAACAAAGTGGCCAACAGCTCCATTGACTTTAATCAATAATCCATCACAAGTTTCAACCTTTTTTATGTCTTGTAAAGTAAAGCTCATATCCGTGCTCTTACAATAATTGAGTGTTACTTTCCTTTTGGTTTATCTCTCTATGTTGTATATTTCAAGAGGTATTAGCTAAGAACCATGAATATCTGCATTGACAAAGAAAGTGCATATATTCAGCTTAATTCCTTAAGTATTGACTTTGAAGAATAGCTTCATAATTGTTTTATGTGTGGTCCTTTATGGAGAATCCAATGGTACAATTTATTATACATGCTGTTTCATTGGTTGCTGAGTTAAATAAGGTTTTATACCTTTTTTAAGGTATTATTACTTATTCTTCAGTAATTATTGACTTTTCAGATATGCCATAAAAATTGAATATCTGTAATTTAACATGAGAAATCTAATGGTGTAATTTATTTCACATTTTTGCTCATTAGATTCTGAGTTAATTCAGAATTTGTACTTATTTATGCTATTTTTACTAGTCTTTGAGATAATTATTATAAGTAT
Source organism: Austropuccinia psidii (assembly GCA_023105745.1). Taxonomy (NCBI): domain Eukaryota; kingdom Fungi; phylum Basidiomycota; class Pucciniomycetes; order Pucciniales; family Sphaerophragmiaceae; genus Austropuccinia; species Austropuccinia psidii. Next base: position 6,511,403 of record JALGQZ010000010.1, on the reverse strand, counting down.
AATTCTCACAGAAGCTTTGTTGTGACCTTTTTGGATATGTGGTCATATCTCAAAGGCTCACATCATTGATGTACCAAGAATACCAGACTACTGGATTGCTGCTAGACTAAATAAAGCATTCAAAGGACATGATAGTATTTGGTGCAAAAAAGGAAGGAAATCCATGGCAGGAGAAACTTGCCATGGTGGAAGAGTCAAATCATCCAGAAGAACAGCAATTCTAGTTGGATATGGCAAAAGACCATTTATTTTGAGATTGACAAGTATTCAGTGGACAAATATACATATTGATGGTGTCTTAGACAATCTAAAATATTCAAAGCCATGGATCCTCAAATGAATACTTAGATGAGGAATCACATACTCCTGACACAAATGCCAGGAGAACTAGAGCATGCAGTCAAATGTAGATGCAACCAAAATTGCACTCTAGATGACATTGCAAATACCTTACAAGCCATAAAGAAAAGAGCAAATATAGGGAAATATTCCCCACATAAAAGTGTTGGTTTCAAAGAGAAACAATCTTTCAGGGTTGAGTTCAAGAACAAAACCAGAGAAAGAGTCACAGAACTGACTAAGAAAAAGAATTCTTCTCACAATTGTGGTTTAACAGACCATTATGCCAACAACTTTCCAAAGCAAAGAAGAAATTCTATGCAATTGATAAAGTCCCAGAGGAGGAATTCCCCACAAAGTATTCTGAATCAGACTCTATGGGACATGCCTGTAACAACCACTCATCAGGGGTAAGGGTATTCATCAATACACCCACTCAAACACCTCAAATCAGCAGATACACTATCTGCATCAGCATTCAGTTTCAGAAATCTTCCTTGCTGAAGCATGCATACATCTTGGTACTTCAATACAGCCTGTCAACATCTGTACAGGTTAGATTCACCCAATACAGTTTCAATACACCAGCATCAAACTGTATGATTACTCAAATACACCACACCTCTTGTACAGATTCTGTACAGCTTTACAGGACCTGCATTTGCCAGACTCGATTCAATCATTCAATACTCTCATGAAAATTCTTCCTCTGGATCAGGGCTGATGATTCTCACATATACCAGCCCCTCTTTCTCCCCCTGGGGACTTTTCCCCAGTTAATTAATTTAGTTATTTATTATTTTATGAATATTCTTATCCTTATCTTGGGTATTATATTTATTTAATATTAAGTTAGTCTTTGCATTTCTCTCTTTGCCTGTACAGTATGAGCTGGGTGCCCATATCCTTATTAACCCTTATCATTTCATTCTGACAGGTTGAAACAGTGAAATTGGACTTGTTTGTGGTTGGCTCTTCTATTCTTTACTTTTATTTCTTTTGTTGCTGTTTTCTTATATTATTTATTTGAGTAATTCATTGCTTGCACTCTTAAGTGTATTCCTTCTTACCATATCTTTGAGCCCTCCATGAGTGAGTGCCAGCTTACTGAGTGCCGGGCCCTCACCACTTCAAAGAGCCCCTGTGACATTAAATTGATTAACTGCTATTGATTCTTTCTTTTCATTCTTTTATCATAATTTCTCTCATTCATCAATTATGACTTTTTAATGATCTTATGATTCTTAATGATTATGATTTTCTCTCTCATCAATTTTCATCACATTTATTTGCATTTATATGAAAATTGATTCTTTATTCTTTCTTAGAGGTGGAATGAAATCTAGAAGATCAAGATCTTTCTCTGGACTTTTGGGTGGCTACCCTGGCATGTCTGAAGGTGCAAGAGCAAGATTATGGGAAGTTGAAGATGAAGAGGGGGAAGAGTCTGTGGAAGAGGAAAATTCTGGGGATACTGAAGTTGCAGATGACTTGGGAAATGCTCCAGAGGTTCCTCAGGGTTCTAATCTAGCCCTTTCTAGTCATCCTCCTGTCTCTCAAACTGATCCAAGTATCCTCAAGATTATGGAGCAGATGACTCAATTCATGGGGCAACTCACTCAAGCAGTTGCTCCCAGGGACAATTACAAAGTCCCTGCTTTCAAGACTCCATCCATGAAGGAACCTGATTCATTTGATGGTACTCAAGCTCATAAATTGAGAGGATTTATCAAATCCTGTCAATTAATCTTCCATAATGATCCAGCAAATTTCTTCTCTGACAGGAAGAAAGTTCTTTACTCAAATTCTTTTCTGATTGGTAGAGCTGGAAAGTGGATTGAACCCTATCTCTCAAATATTTCCAATGAAGACCCTTCTTATCTCCTCAATAATTTGCCATTTTTGGAATCTCAATTATTCACTCTGTTGGGTGACCCCAATGAAGTCAGGAAAGCTGAACAAGAGTTGAACAATTTGAGGATGAAGGAAAGTGGTCATGTATCCTTGTACATTTCTGATTTCAGAAGCTCAATGTCAATAATTGGAGATTGGGGGGAAAGAGCTTATATCCATGTTTACAGAAGAGGATTGGAATCAAGATTACTGGATCAGTTGGCTTCTCACCCTGGAAAGTTTGATACTCTTCAAGAACTTATGGATGTCACTTTACAATTAGACACAAGATATCATGAGAGGAAAAAAGAAAAGGGTGGCAATCAAGAGAAGAAGCCTCCTGTCAATGGATGCAATAAATTTAGGCCTCCTCCAAACTCATCTTCAAAGAGGCCTCACCAGAAGAAGAACAAGAAGGACAAGCAGTTTCAATCTTCAAAGGACAAGCCTCATGCTGCTCTCCTCAATAAGGGAAATAAATTAATAGGTTCTGAAAAGGAGAGGAGGATTAAAGAGGGGTTGTGTACTTATTGTGGGGGAAAGCACCCAATTGAAAAATGCTTGAAGAGACCTCATAACAAGCCTGGGTCATCATCAAGAGGCTTCCCTAGCAAGCAGGGAAAAGCCTGAGTGGGGATCATGGGGTGGTCATTGATTCTCACTTATTTCCTTCAAGAGCACAATTGTGCACTCTGAATACTAGTGTCAAGGACTCTTTAAATTTTCTTATTTTCTCTTCTTTCTCTGATATTTTTTATGGTATTCTCATTGATTCTGGTGCTAAAATTCCTTTATTACAAAGAATTTTGTTCTCAAGTACTTATTGACTCTTTCAGAGCTCCCTGAAAAGATTCCTCTTTTCATTCTGAATTCTAATGAATCACCTGCCTTGTTCATCACCCATTATACCAAATGGGTAGTTGAATTGCCTTCCTTCCCAAGCTTTGAATGGGACTTCTTTATCATAGATTTACCCAAGGGAGAAGACCTGATATTGGGATATGATTTCATTTACCATTTTAATCCTATTATTGATTGGAAAAATGGATTGATCACCTATGATTCTAGTCATAAGGATTCTAGTGGTATTATTCCTTCAACTAGTAATGACTTTGCCACTGTTGTCAACAGTGTTGCTTGAGTTGGTGAACTTAAGACACCTTCCCTTCCTTCTTCTGTCCATATCCCTTCCATCATTCCCTCTCAGTCATTACTTACATTAAGAGATGAAGTCTTCCAAGAGATAAAAGATGTTGGAGAAGATGTTGCTATATTCTCACTTCATCTCTTTCAAGGGGATATGGACCTTCCTCCTTCATCTTTTCATGCCTCCCTGGAGGAGCAGTGGGATGAGGAGGAAGAGCCAGAAGAAATTGAAACTGTGTTGAAGGTAGTCCCTCCTGTTTATCACCATTATTTGGATGTATTCTCCATGGTGAAGGCAGAGAAACTTCCTCCACACCGTACCTGTGATCATCATATCAAATTGGAGGGTCTTCTACCTCCAATTGGTGTTATCTACTCATTATTGAATCAAGAGTCAGAAACACTATGGGCCTATATTTCAGAGAATGTAGAGAAATGTTTCACAAGACCAAGCTCCTCTTCAACAGCAGGACCTGTCCTTTTTGTTAAGAAAAAGGATGGAGGTCTTTGTTTGTGTGTTGAATACCGCAAACTCAACGCTGTTACTAGGAAGGACAGGTATCCTGTTCCTCCTATGAGCCAGCTTGTTACCTTATTCAACGGTTCCACTATCTTCTCCAAGGTAGACTTGCGGGTGCATATAACCTTCTGAGAATCAAAGAGGGGGATGAGAGCTTAGCTGCCTTTAGAACCAAATATGGTAGTTATGAGTATTTGGTCATGCCATTTGGTTTGACCAAAGCTCCTGCTTGTTTCCAGCATATAGTAAATGATATCTTTGCGGATTTCTTGGATGTGTTTGTTGTGATTTATTCAGATGATATTATGGTCTTTTCTAGTTCAGAGGAGGAACATTTAGAACATGTGGCCTCTGTCCTGCAAAGACTGAGGGACAATAATTTGTTTGCCAAAGCCTCCAAGTGTGTATTCCATGCCTCAAGTGTGGAATACTTAGGATATGTTGTTTCAAGTGATGGCCTCAAGATGGATTCTTCAAAATTTCAGCAAATCCTTGATTGGCCTCAGCCCAAAAACATCAAGGCCCTTTAATCTTTTCTTGGCTTTGCCAATTTTTATCATTGGTTCATAAAAAATTATTCTAAAAAAATCACTTCTCTCACTTCCCTTCTCGAAAAAGATTCTCCCTTCATCTTCAATGAGGAAGCTCTTAGCCAGTTTCAATCACTCAAAGAATCTTTCACTACTGCTCCTATCTTATCTCATTTCAATCCTTCTCTACCTACTATTATAGAGACTGATACCTCTGATTATGCTTTGGGTGCTGTAGTGATCCAGGTGAATGACTCAGGAAAGCATCCCATTGCATTTGATAGTCGCAAGCTTCTCCCAGATGAGCTGAACTATGAAATTCATTACAAGGAACTCCTTGGCATAGTTTGGGCTCTCAAGCGCTGGAGAGCATTTCTTCTCTCTCTTTCCAATTCTTTTGAGGGCTTGACAGACCACTCTTCCTTGCAGTATTTTATGTCTTCCAAAGTTCTTACTTGTCATCAGGCCCGTTGGGCTGAGTTTCTTTCATAATTTCACTTCACTATCACTTTCTGCCCAAGCAGGCTGGCCACTTTACCAGATGCGTTGTCACATTGGCACAATGTGTACCCAGAATGGGGGGTGGACTTCATCAGCAAGAATCCTCAAATTTTCATCAAGTACTTAAACAAGATGGAATTCAAGAGTCAAGATTCTTCTCAATCAAAGTGGAGATTTTCTCAGAGTTAGTGGACAAGATTCAAAAAGAATTATGGCAAGACAAAGACTATAAAGAAATACTCAAGCAACTAGCAAGAGGTGACTCAGTTCCAGATTATTCACTTGAGCCTCAAGCCAAGTTATTATTATTCAAAGATAGAGTGGTAATCCCAAGCAATGAAGAACTTCAACTAAATATTCTTCAAAAGCATCATGACTCACCATTGGCTGGCCATCCTGGCCAGGAGAAGACCCTCAAGCTCATCAAGAGGGATTTTTATTGGGCTGGCATGAATCAATTCATCAAGGACTATGTGTTCTCATGTCAGGAATGTTCCACAAACAAGAACATTCATCACAAGAAGTTTGGATTACTCAAGCCTCTTTCAATTCCGTCTGGTCCTTGGAATTCATTATCAATGGACTTTATCACTCAATTTCCCTTGTCAAAAAAAAATGACTCAATTATAGTAGTTGTGGAAAGGTTCTCAAAAATGGCAATCTTAATTCCAACTTATGGAACAATCACTGCTCTGGACTTAGCTCAAATCTTCATTAGTCATGTATTTTCCAAGCATGGCCTTCCAGTAAGTATAGTCAGTGATAGAGGATCCTTATTCGTTCCATCATTCTGGACTCAATTATGTCAGAAGCTCAAGATATCAAGAGATCTTTCTACTGATTTTCATCCTGAAACCAATGGACAGACAGAGAGGGTAAATCAGATTCTAGACGTATGTCAGTTACCATCAAGATGACTGGGACACCTGGCTCCCTCTGGCTGAATTTGCCTATAATAATGCAGAACATTCATCAACAAAGCAATCACGTTTTTTCACCATTTATGGAAGAAATCCCAGCTTTGACTCAATCCATATTTCTCAGGATTCACCTGCTGGAAAGCTATCAAAAAAACTTCAATCAGTACAGCAAGTTGTCAAAGAAGAATTAGAGTCAGAAATAAGGAAATTCAAGAAGTATGCAGATAGAAATAGAGCAATTACACCTGATTTCCAACCTGGGGAAAAGGTATGGCTAGCTCCCAAGATCATCAAGTCAACAAGACCCACCAAGCAATTATCAGAAATATGGTGGAACCCTTTGAAGCTCTGAAGAACATTGGCAGCCATGCAGATCACCTCAAGTTGCCTCAGAAATGGAAGTCAGTTCAACCTGTATTCCATGTGTCTTTATTAAAACCAGTGAGGCATTCAACTATCCCAAATCGACATCAATTACCACCACCACCAGTCTTAGTGGGGGAGCAAGAAGCATGGGAAGTGTCTCAGGTTCTGGACTCAAAACTCAAGAGAGGTAATTTATGGTATCTTTTAGAGTAAAGAGGATTCAGTGAAGACCCAGAAAGAACCACTTGGGAACTAGAATCCAACCTTACCAACTCACCAGACCTTGTCCAGGATTGTCATTCATTGTATGCAGACAAGCCTGTCCCAAATACCTCAAGAGTTTGATTTTATGGTGCTTGGTGGGGAGAATAAGTTATGAAAGTAAGTTCCTCTCCTGGCATTCACCTTTAAGGGGGTATTCTACCCATATGTTGTTATAAGAATCACCTTGGCCACTGTGTGAGCACTTGTCAATTCTTTGGACAGGTTCAGGAAGCATGCGACATCAATACCCTCCATTTAGACCTTATCAAGATATGGCCAAATGTTTATTTATTTCTTTTTCATTTCTTTTCTTTATCATTTCATTTATGCCAATCATCATAATTCAAGACATTCATCACTTCAAGTGATTTATGGCAATTTCTTTCAGTTTTATGGTGCTTGGCAGGGAGTGGGAGTTATGAAAGTAAGTTCCTGTCACAACCATGAAAATTCACCTCCTTGGATCTCCATAAGTTATATCAAGACACTGTTTATTTATGGCCAATTGGCCATATCCATCACCAGTGGCCAATATGGCCACATCATCATCTTATGGACCATTTATTGCCATTTGTCTTTTGGGGCCTTCATGGCCCTTCACCTCAATCCAGAAGCCATAGCAGCAATTTATGCCCAAATGGGTATTTCTGGTCATTTCCCTCAAAACCAGGGGAAATTGCCCAAATGGCTGTTTTTGGCCATTTGGGCTTAAAATGCGCACTTTTGCCCATTTGCGCACTATGATGCAAAGTGTCCAAAAGACACTTTCCTGCCCTTTGGGCCAGTTTTTATCTCAGAATCCAAAAGTATCCAAAAGCCCCAAAGGACCCAGAAACACCTTTCCAAGCTCTGAAGCCATCACATCAATCTTTTTCCCCTCTGTCTTTCCATCTCAACACCTTTGGACATACTCTTCTTTCCAATGAACCAATATGCCATAAATGATGTTATATATCATTATGAATCATTTTTCAACAGCAATTCAATGGTGGTAATTTCAAATGGTCATTTCAACATTCCAACATATCATCACATCATCAAGGCACCCAATCATTCAGAGGACTCATCAAGGCTCAAGAGCAAGTGTTTCAGCATCAAAAACCAATCACGCCATCAAGACGTCATTGGATAATTTCATTCACAGTATTCCTCCAAGGCAATACGGTTCAACCATTCTCAAGGGATTCAAGAGGCAGTTCATTCATTTATTCAATTGTCAAGTGTCAAAGCTCCACTCAATCCATCTTGGCAACCATATTCATTTCAATACAGTCTGGATCCATCAAGAACTGTATTTCATTTTCAAGTATGGGAAATTCATTCAACCCAATTCAATTTCCATATTAGCCAGCTGTATCAATTCCCAAAACAATCAATACAGCCTCAAGGATCAATACAGATCAGTTTTCAGGCTGAAGAACTCAAGCTCCCAACTTTTCACATATACTGGCTACCCTTTCCACCCTGGGGGGTTTTTCCCCAGTTAATTAATATACTTGGATTTTATTTTATCTTTATTTATCTTATCATTTTGTTAAGTGAATATTGATATTATCAAGTCAGTCATTTAGCACCTTTTCTCTTATTCTTTCTTTGCCTTTCAATGGATATTTGGTGGTCATATCCTTACTAATTCCATTGTTCATTTTGAAAGGTTGAAACAGTGATTAAGAACTTACTTGGTTGGGTCTTTGGCCATTTGGCTTCTCTTTCCTCTCATTGCATCTCATCTTGTACCTGCATATTTCTTAGAGGAATTTATTCTTTTATTTTTATCTTCTTTATTCTTTGGAGTCTTCCAACTGAGTTCCCTGATTGCTTAGTGCCAGGCTTCTCTTTTATTTCTGTCCAAGAGCCCCTGTGACAGTTCCATCTACTGGTATGCATCCCTTAGGGTTCTACTTCTTGTGAAACATTACCTTGGCCACTCTGTGAGCATCAAATGCTTGTTTTTCATCTTTTCAGACATTTCTTGGCCAAAATCAAGCAACTCACCACAAGAAGGAAAAACCATCAAGACTTTCTTTATTTCTGTTTCTGTACTCTCTTTTTCTTTCTTTTCTTTACTTGTATAGTTTTGTTTTCTTTTTATTTCTTTAAAGCAGCAGCATCTCCTCCCAAATCATGTATTGGGAGGTTCCATTTTTTTTTCATTTTTTAGTATTCATAAGAGTGGGGATAGAAGTCAAACCAAACACAAACAAGGATAAGGAAACTAGTTATCTCTACCTAATTCATCAAAAGTTCTCTGAAAATATCTTATCAACTCATTTTCATACCAGGCAAATTTTGCAGCCATCTCTTCAGAAGCAGTACCCGGAATAATCCTGTCATTGGCATACATAATCACCTCTCTGCTATTTCTATCAACCCTCCTGAATAATCTGGCCACGGCTTCTTGGTTTTCACTAGCCGCGTTGGGGTCTTCTCTGGTAACCTGGATAGGCCAACGTTCTCTTCTTTGAAAAACTTGAGCCGCAGGAAACAGCAAAGGGGACAATCCATCTCTTCTTCTTCTGTAGCTGGCCACAGGTTGGAGTTGGTGGGAGGTGGTTATGGGTGAGTTTCTGGATTTCTGAACTGGTGATGGTCTTACTGCTGGATTCAAGGCAGGCCTGGCATGGGAAGCACTTGGTGAAGGAGGAGGAATGGTAGTAGGGATGGAAGGTTCTGGGAGTACTGGGAATTACTTGGCTTTGAAATCTGTTGGCAAGGGGTTGAGTAGAGGAATTTCTGGATGGATAGCCAACTGAATGAGGAACAACTTGAACTTCTTCACCGTCCAACTCATCACTTCCTTCAGCATCTGGATCAGTGGGGGAATAATCAATCCTTATTCTTCTCTTCACTACCTTCACTACCCCTTCAGTATTGGTCCTTCAGAGTGGGACCTTTGAGCTGAAATATATGGTCCTACCACCAACTGGAATTGGCCCTCCAACACTAGTCCACCTTGCCACATCCCTCTGCCTGGAACCAGTCACTATTTCAAAATATCAGTACCAATTCAATCAAGAGATGCAAATCACTCACATTGAGCAAATCCTGAAGTTCCATCAGGAGTAGGTTCCTCAGAGACTGGGAAGTCTTTCCCAAAAGGCCCATCCTTTCTACTCCATAAATGCCTCCTGACGTTAGAAGTCGACACCCCAGTACGACAACATGGTTTCTTTCCAATTATGCAAAAATGGCATTTTGAAGATTGGGGATTGTAGTGTTGAAAAAAATCCTTCCCCTTGGCCAAACATTCAGAACAGGGAGGATCAAGAACTTCAACTGCTCTGTATCCATAATAGGTTTGGGAGGGATCAAATTGACTAGAAGAAGCCATGGAGGGTGAAGATAATTGACTGAAGACGCCAGAACCACAAAGAACAGATGGTGGTGGTGCAGAAGGAGAAGATTCAGTGAGTTCAGTCAGTTTGGAACTCATAACTGAAGAATATGCAAGCAGAAGATACAAGACATCACAATCAGTTCACTCTATATCAAAAAATTTGACCTCAAGGAAATGCGGGCCATAACTCAATTATGCCCCCCCTCAAAGCCTCTAAGGTGAGGATTTATACCCCTTTGGGGCTGAATTGATCACCCAGGGCCTCCCCTGAAGCTTTGGGGGGGCCAGGATCTTGATGTTCCTGGTCCCCATCAATGCGTCCAGGCCATGTATGGTGAGTTTTGGTTTTGGGCCAATTCTTCGCCACATGGTACCCCTGGGTCCCCAGCAATATTGGGCCCAGGGGGTTCATTTTGGTCCTGGGGTCCTCCAATAGCCCCCACGGACCGTGGACCGTGGCTTACAGGCCACGGCCCATGGCCTACAGGCAGCGGACCATAGGACCCCAGAAGACAGAAATGGCCAAAAATGGCTGTACATCATCAAATCACCAAAATCACCAAGAACCCCAAAAAAGGCCCAAAAGGCCATGAAATAAAACTTTATCAAGATTAATCATAGAAGAGGCCACAGCCCAAGATTATTATAGAGGTCTGTTTGAGGCAATTTCCAAGGACAATGGGGACAAGACCCCTTGAAGGCATTATCCAAGGATTTCTTTTGATTGTGCCTTGCCAAATGATTACACTTCATATACTCATTGGGCATCATTTTTTCAGCACAAGAGCTCAGTGGCAATCATTTTGGGATAAATACCAAGGCCATACCCAAAGACAAAGATTTATTGAATCAGAAGAAAAAAAGGCATATTTTGAAGTGGAATACTTGCTCAAAACTTGAAAGAAGGGGGGAATCAATTTGATTTGACAGAGGAGAATTGAAGAAGGATTTTCAGGAAAATGGTCAATAGGAAAAGAAAATTAAACAGGAATTTTTTGGAAAAAAGGTGGGGATATTGAGATGCTACTCAACAGTGGCAGGGTATTATGGTGTTCAGGAGCCCACCAGTTTCAAAAGGGGGATACTGTAACAACCACTCACCAGGGGTAAGGGTATTCATCAATACACCCACTCAAACACCTCAAATGAGCAGATCCACTATCTGCATCAGCATTCAGTTTCAGAAATCTTCCTTGCTGAAGCATGCATACATCTTGGTACTTCAATACAGCCTGTCAACATCTGTACAGGTTAGATTCACCCAATACAGTTTCAATACACCAGCATCAAACTGTATGATTACTCAAATACACCACACCTCTTGTACAGATTCTGTACAGCTGTACAGGACCTGTATTGGCCAGACTCAATTCAATCATTCAATCCTCTCATGAAAATTCTTCCTCTGGATCAGGGCTGGTGATTCTCACATATACCAGCCCCTCTTTCTCCCCCCTGGGGACTTTTCCCCAATTAATTAATTGAGTTATTTATTATTTTATGAATATTCTTATCCTAATCTTGGGTATTATATTTATTTAATATTAAGTTAGTCTTTGCATTTCTCCCTTTGCCTGTACAGTATGAGTTGGGTGGCCATATCCTTATTAACCCTTCTTTTTTCATTCTGACAGGTTGAAACAGTGAACTTGGACTTGTTTGTGGTTGGCCCTTCTATTCATTACTTTTATTTCTATTGTTGCTGCTTTATTATATCCTTTATTTTAGTAATTCATCTCTTGCACTCTTAAGTGTATTCCTTCTTTTCATATCTTTGAGCCCTCCATAAGTGAGTCCCAGTTTACTGAGTGCAAGCCCCTCTGCACTTTGAAGAGCCCCTGTGACAATGCCCTCAGAGAGCAAGACCCAAGAGAGGAATCTCTAGTGGAATACCAAGAGGAGAACCAACTAGAAATCCAGGAAATACAGTTGGAAGCAGGCATGCCACAAGACACTTCCAACAAAATCTTGTGCAAACATACACAGGATGAACAAAGATTCCTGGTCACACCAATAAAATGAATGGCATACATGCATTGGACAGCAACAAGAATGAATTTTTGCATTGACAATGCTCAACACCCATTGATCATTGACAGTGGGGCACTGTGAGGCTATGAGGTATGTATAACATAACCATAAGTCCACAAATGATTTTACATACTGTTGATTTAGTCTTAAAAAGACTTTTCAATTGAATTCAAAATAAAAAATAACAAAAAATAAGTATAACCTTTTGGATTCTAAACCAAATTTAACCTAGGGTACACTTATAGGGTGTTATACCTAAAAAGGCTTCTTTGTGATGTTATTGGAATATTTGAGAATCTCACAGTACTAATGTAACTTTTTTCAAAATATTTTGAAATTGTTAAATTTAAGCTTAAATAAGCTTAAATTTAAAGTTGCATAAGGTTTATGCAAACTTACCAAAATTTTGGTTAAAATTGAGGTGTTGGGTATATGTACTGAATCGGCTAAGTATTTTCAATACAGAATGTAAATCCTGTGTGAGCTCAATTGAAAAGTGTTCAAGGCCATTGTATGGCTTTAAATAAATAAAAGGGCAAAATCCATGCAAAAAGCTGGGACAAAGGAAAAAGACCAAAAAGAGCTGGGGTACCCAACTTCTTGGATCTGCAAGGATTCAATTAAGGCTGTCCACCTGTATGGGAGGATTTTTAACCTTATTTAAGCTTTAAGATTAGACTTTTATTCAACCTTAAAGTTTAAACTGGTTTTATCCCAATTTGGACAGGAATTTCAAGCTGCCAAAGGGTAAATCCCAATATTTAGGCTTGGAATAAAAGTTTGGAGACCTCTCAAAGCTTAAATAAGCTTAAAAATTTAATTTTACAAGCATTAAAACCTTATAAAAAGTTAAGGTTTGGTTTGCAATGCTATTTTACATGGAAAAATGGTAATAACTTCAAAAATTTATTAAAAATCCAATTCTTAATGAATTTGCTTGAAATTTCTGCAGAGGTTACAATTTAATATCATCTATATCTAAATCAAATTTCAAGTATATTTTACAAACAGATTATCTGGGTAGTCAGCCCGGTAATTTAGTCTTTTAATTATACTTAAAGAAAATTAACAATTCTTGCAAATTAATTGAAAATTGAGTTTAAGAGATTTCTGCTTGAAAAAATTAGGTTGTTCATTTGATGAACCTCAATTGAAATAAACCTATTTTATATTAAGACTTAAAATAATTAACTTAAATGAGGAGTAAAGTTACGTGGAGTTAAGAATAACACTGGTAACTTTAAATTGGAATTAAAAATAATTTGCCTTATTTTTAAGAATGGTTTTTCAGTTTTGACCTGAGAACATCCTCTATATCCAGCATGAATAATGAGAGCTACTCTGTAGACACAAAAAGAGTATTTTCATCACTGTTTTTGTCCAAAATCAACTATCAATCTAATGATATTAGACATTTAAACAGGTCAAATATTATTATATATAATATGCTATTATTAAATATTTCTCAAGTATTTTATTGTTTATAAATCCTAAATTAAAGAGATGAAATCATACAAATTGGTTTTTTTTTGTAATCACCTATAATATATTTTATTTTATAAAATTATTGTTTTTAAAATATCTTTTAAAATACAAAAATTCCTCTTAAAAAACTCTTTAATAATATTTTTTATTATAAGAAGTTGTTGTATCTTTGAAAATATTGATTTTTGGTTTGTTTTTAACTTATAATTCTTATTTGACATAATAACTGTTGTTGTTTGACTTGTTGTATTAAATAAATATCATAAGTAATTTTTCTCTAAAATTCTATATATTTTTTATCTATTACTAGTTTTTTTATATAGAATTTTTCTATAAGAAGTATTTCTGCACAGTGTGTGTTTTAATTCTTTTATAGTCAATATTTATGTATTATTTATAAGTGGTTAAATATTTATATTTTCCATATTTAATCGTCTCATTAAGAGCTTTATACTTCTTATTGCTATAATTTTCAGTGACTATAAAAATAAGAGAATAATTATAATTTATTATAATTATTCTCTTTTTTTATTATTATTTTCTATAATAATACTTAAATTTATTTTTTCATATAATTAGTTTTAATACTTATATTCAAATTTGTGGTTATAATATTGTATTAAATTATATTTTTCTACTGAGGACAGTAATAGTACTCTTGATATTGTTACAATTACCAAGAGTTTCATAGACAAACCTTATAGGCACACTGCTCCATAGTGGCCAGAAATTATCTGGACAACCACTTCCCAAATTGGGAAAAACAGCTCTTGCCAACCACAGAAAAGAACTTCTAAAGTGACTTGGGAGGATGACTTCCATTGGGACAATTATCAAAGAGATAATTATACCCCACAGGAAGGGTAATATCAGACTCAACCCAGAGTTTGTAGTGCTTTATGATGCCCACATACAAGGTTTTTTACTAGGGACAGATTACCAGAGGATGTATGGAGTTCATATTTACAATAGTACAAGAAGGCACATTACCATTGGTACCAACAAGGAAAAGAAATTTTCGCTTGATATATATCAAATATCTGCCCAGGATCCACTGGAAGAACTACTTAATGAATTAACAGAGGGCCATATCAGCACTACCCTCACCAGGAAACATAAACTAAGTTTGTTGAAGATGCTGAGAAAGAACAGACCAGCATTTTCCATTGGTGAGGAACCATTAGGAAAAATTAGACCCCATTATATAGAACTATATCTTGATGTGGAAAGACCTTATCCACCCATGCTTAGGAGACCTCCATACCCAGCAAGTCTAGAGACTAGGAAAGAAATTGAAAAAAACATCAATCAACTCCTAGAAATGGATGTCATCAGAAAGATTGGACACAATGAAATAGGGGAAATCACTACTCCTGTACTGATCACCTGGAATTATGGAAAATCTAGTCTGTGTGGAGATGTGAGGTTTGGCTATGAAACCTTTGATAATAGTAACAATATCAAGAGTATTATGACTGTCCTCAGTAGAAAAATATAATATAATATAATATTATAACCACAAATTTGAATATAATTATCAAAAATAATTATATAAAAAATAATAAATTTGATTATTATTATAAAATATAATAATAATAAAAATATAATAATTATAATGAATTATAATTATTCAATTATTGTTATAGTCACTGACAATTATAACAATAAGAAGTGTGAAGTTCTTAATGAGACAATTACATGTGGAAAATATAAATATTTAACGACTTATAAATAATATGAATATTATTTATTAAAGAATTAAAACACACACTGTGCATAAATAATTCTTTTAGAAAAATTCTATATAAAAAAAACTAATAATAGATAAGAAAGATATAGAATTCTAGAGAAAACTTGCTTACAATATTTATTTATAACAACAAGTCAAACAACAACAGTTATTATATTAAATAATAATTATAAGTTAAAAACATGCTAAAAATCAATATTTTAAAAGATAAAAGAATTTTTCATAATAAAAAATGTGATTAAAGAGTTTTGAGAGGAATTTGTCAATTTTAAACAATATTTTAAAGACAATAATTTTATAAAATAAAATATATTATAGATGATTACAAAAAACAATCTAATTTCTATGATTTTAATTCTTTAATTTAAGATTTATAAATAATAAAATTCTTAAGAAATATCTAATAATAAGATTTCATATATAATAAAACTTTACCTGTTTAAATGTCTAATATAATTGGATTTATAATGATGATGGACAACAACAGTGACAAAAAGACTGTTTTTATGTCTACAGAGCAACTCTCATGATTAATAATGAATATATAGGGCGTTCTCAGGTCAAAAGTGACAAACAATGCTTAAAAATAAAGTTCTTAACTTAAGGAAACATATTTTCAATTCCAATTTTAAGTTACCAGTGTTATTCTTAACTCCAAGTAACTTTAATCCTCATTTGGGCTAATTATTTTGAGTTTTAATATAAAAATAGTTTATTTATACTAACGCTCATCACATGAGAAGCTTAAAAATAGATTTTCAAGCAGAAATCTCTTAAACTCAATTTTCAATTAATTTTTTAAAGAAATTATAGTTTTCTTTGAGCTTAATTAAAAGAGTAAATTTCCAGGCTAATTACCCAGGAAATTTATTTATAAAAGATACTTGTAATTTAATTTATACATAGATAATATTAAATTGTAAGCTGTGTGAGATTTTGAAGCAAATCCATTAAGAATTGGATTTTTAATGAATTTTTGAATTTATTGCCATTTTTCCACGTAAAATAGAAATACACACTAAACCTTAACTTTTGATAAGGTTTTAATGCTTGTAACCTTAACATTTCAAGCTTATTTAAGCTTTCTGAGCTTAATTAAGTTTTGAAAGTTTTCAAAACCTTAATTTCAAGCCTGAATATAGGGATTTACCCTGTGGCAGCTTGAAATTCCTGTCCAATGTGGGATAAAACCAGTTTAAACTTTAAGCTTGGATCAATGTCTGATCTTAAAGTTTAAATAAGGTTGAAAATCCTCCAATACAGGTGGAAAACCTTAATTGAATCCTTGCAGATCCAAAAAGTTTGGTACACCAGCTCTATTTGGCCTTTTTCCTTTGTCCCACCTTTTTGTGTGTATTTTGCCCTTTTATTTATTTAAAGCCATACTGTGGCTTTAAACCCTTTTAAATTGAGCCCACGCAGGATTTACATCCTGTATGGCAAATCCTTAGCCAATTCAGTAAATATACACAACACCTCAATTTTAACTAAAATATAAGTTAGTTTGCATAAACCTTATGCAGCTTTAAATTTAAGCTTATTCAAGCTAAAATTTAATAATTTTTAAATTTTTTTTAAAAAAGTTACATTAGTACTATGAGCTTCTTAAATCTTCCAATGAAATAAGAAATAAGTATTTTTGGGTATAACACCCTATGGGTGTACCCTAGGTTATTCTTGGTGTAGAATCCAAAAATGACATAATATTTATAGCTTTTTTTATCCAAAGAAAGTTATGCTTATTTTTTGTTATTTTCTAGTTTCAATTAAATTAAAAAGTCTTTTAAAGACAAATTTAACTCTGTATAGAGTCATTTGTGTCCCTATGGGTATGTTATATGTACCTCACAGGCTTGCAGGAGATTTCAGATCTCTGAGCAACTACATGAAAGCTGACAGGTACCCTATACCTTGGATACCTCATGCCTTAGACAAACTAGCCAAAGCCAAATACATAACCAAAATGGATTGTATGGAAGGTTCTCACCAGAATGGAGTTACACCAAACTCCATGAAATTACTTAGAATCATATGCCATATGGGCATATATGAGTTCACCAGGATGCCATTTCACATCAAAAAGGCACCAGCCCAATTCCAAAGGATGATGGATACAATATTGAAAGGCTGGATGGTATTATATATTGACAAAATCATTATATACTCAGAGGCATGGGAAGACAATGTGTAGTACATAGACAGAGTCCTTGGTAAATGAACACCCATCAATCTGAAAATTTCACTTAAGAAGTGCAATTTTGGCCAACAAGAGATACTAGCTCTAGGACATAAAGTCTCAGGTCTTAGTCTGGAAATAGGCCAGAGCAAAGTAGCAGCAGCACTGCAAAAGCCAGTACCAAAAACCATCAAAGAGATGCAATCTTTCCTTGGGTTTTCTAGCTTTTATAGAAACCACATCAAAATTTTCCCACATAACTAGTAGTATATACAAGTTATTTTCAAAAGATGTAGTTTTTGAAATTACCGAGGAAAGAAGAGATGAATATGAGAGGATCAAAGATGAGCTCACAAATGCACCTTTACTCATATTGCCTGACTTTGAACTACCATTCACATTATACATAGATGCAGCATGTATCTAAGGCTTAGGATCAGCCCTTCACCAGAAACAAATAGTAGATGGAAAACCAAGAGAGGGAGTGATATGCTACATCTCTAGTAAACTGGAAGATTCAGAAGCCAGGTATGGGGCAACCCAGACTGAATTTCTATGCTTAGTTTGGGTGCTAGAGAAGCTCCACTATTATTTGGAGGGTGCACTCTTTGAAGTCTACACAGACTGCACAGCCTTGAAGTCTTTACCAAACATGAAGACTACCAATATACACATTTGGAGGTTGCAAATAGCCATCCAAGATTATAGAGGCAATATTAAAATCATATAGAAAGAGGCCAAATGTCATACCAATGCAGATGGCCTCAGCAGACAGCCACTGAATAATGTCAAAAGCAACCCAGCTTATGACCCTGAAGTAGCAGCAAAGATTCCTATCCATTTAACGGAAATAGATAGGAGGAAAAACTCCAGAGTTTCTGAGTGGGCACCAGAAGGTGGTACCCCAGACAGTGGAGACACTGATTCAGAAGGAACAGAAAATCATATATTGTGAATAAGTTCCTCACAACTGAATAATGAATTTTTGAGTGCAGTAATGAGAAAATATGACAATCACAAATAGTGTGGTATACTGTTGCAACTCCTATAACAGAAGTACAAGAGCCCAGAACTGGAATCCCAGTTAGAGGAACCCTGATTGAGGAACTATAGGGACAAAAAGTTCTTCCTTATAGATGGCCTGCTCTACCATAGAGAGAAACACACAAGTTCCCTTACAGTAGTAGACAGAGAAAATATATCCCTGATCCTGCAGGAATTCCATGACTGCCCATATATGGGACACATGAGTGAAGACAGGACCAAGGAAAGGGTAGCAAGAACAGCTTGGTGGCCCAAATGGCAACAAAAGTTGAGTTAATATATCAACACTTGTGAAATATTCCAGAAAGCAAATACAAAAAATGGGAAGAATGATGAGCTAATTCAACACATCAAAGAACCTAAAAAACCATGGTATAAGGTTTTTCTATGAAACTCTTCATAATAGTAACAATATCAAGGGTACTATGACTGTCCTCAGTAGAGAAATATAATATAATAAAATATTATAACCAAAATTTAAATACAATTATTAAAAATAATTATATAAAAAATAAACTTAATTATTATTATATAAAATAATAATAAAAAATAATCATAATAAGTATAATAAATTAAAATTATTCTATTTTTTGTTGTAGTTACTGACAATCATAACAATAAAAAGTGTAAAGCTCTTACCAAGGCAATTACATGTGGAAAATATAAATATTTAACCACTTATAAATAATATATAAATATTAATCATAAAAGAATTATAACACACACTGTGCAGAGAGAATTCTTAGAGAAAACTTCTCTATAAAAAACTAATAATAGATAAAAATACAGAACTTTAGAGAAAAATTATTTATAATATTTATTTAATACAACAAATAAAACAACAACAGTTATTACATTAAATAATAATTATAAGTCAAAAACACGCCAAAAATCAATATTTGTAAATATAAGACAACTTTCCATAATAAAAACTATGATTGAAGAGTTTTTGAGAGGAATTTGTGGATTTTAAAAGATATTTTAAATACAATAATTTTATAAAATGAAATATATTATAGGTGATTACAACAATAATCTAATTTCTATGATTTCAATTCTTTAATTAAAGATTTATAAAGAATAAAATACTTGAGAAATACTCTTAATAATAAGATCTTATGAATAATAAAACTTTACCTGTTTAAAAGTCTAATATGATTGGATTAATAATTGATTCTTGACAAAAACAGTGATGAAAAGACTCTTTTTATTTCTGCAGAGAAGCTCTTATGATTCATAATGGATATAGAGGGCGTGCTCAGGTCAAAACTGAAAACCATGCTTAAAAATACTGTTCTTAACTTAAGGTAACTTCTTTTTCAGTTGAATTTACAGTTACCAGTGCTATTCGTAACTCCAAGTAGCTTTAATCCTCATTTAAGCTAATTTTTTTAATTTTTAATAGAAAATGAGTTTGTTTCCACTAAGGTTCATCACATGAGCAGCTTAAAAATAGAGTTTCAAGCAGAAATCTCTTAAGCTCAATTTTTAATTCATTTTTAAAGAAATCTCAATTTTCTTTAAGTATAATTAAGAGTAAATTTCCAGGATAATTAACAAGAAAATCTGTTTATAAAGGATACTTAAGATTTAATTTATACACAGAAAATATTAAATTGTAAGCTGTGTGAAACATTCAAGAAAATCCATTAAGAATTGGATTTTGAATGAATTTTTGAAGTTATTACTTTTTTCCACACAAAATATCAATACACACTAAACCTTAACTTTTGATAAGGTTTTAATGCTTGTAACCTTACAGTTTTAAGCTTATTTAATCTTTGAAAGGTCTCAAAACTTCAATTCCAAGCCTGCATACTGGGATTTACCCTTTGGCATCTTGAAATTCCTGTCCAAATTGGGATAAAACCAGTTTAAGCTTCAAGGTTGGATCAAAGTCTAATCTTAAAGTTTAAATAAGGTTTAAAATCTTCAAATACAGGTGGAAAACCTTAATTTAATCCTTGCAGATCCAAAAAGTTGGGTACCCCAGCTCTGTTTTGTCTTTTTCCTTTGTCCCACCTTTTTGTGTGGATTTTGGCCTTTTATTCATTTAAAGCCATACAATGGCCTTAAACGCACTAAATTGAGCTCATGCAGGATTTACATTCTGTATGGAAAATCCTTAGCCAATTCAGTAAATATACACAACACCTTAATTTGAACTAAAATGTTGGTAAGTTTGCATAAACCTTTTGAAACTTTAAATTGAAGCTTATTTAAGCTTAAATTTAACAATTTCAAAAAAAAATTAAAAAAGTTACATTATTACTGTGAGATTCTTAAGTCTTGTGCTAACATCACAAATCATCCTTTCTGGGTATAACACCCTATGAGTGTACCCTAGGTGTTTGTGGTGTAGAATGCAAAAATGACACAATATTTATAGATTTCTTTATCCAAAAAAATATATGGTTTTTTTTTGTTGTTTATTATTTTAAATTCAATTGAGAAGTCTTCTGAAGGCTAAATCAGCTGTATATAAAATCACCTGTGGCCTTATGGGTATTTTATACATACCTCACAGGCTCACAGATTCAGTGTTTGATACATATGTACAAAATCATGAACTTGAGTCAAATAACTCAATTTGGATCAAACATTTCTTTAGTGAATATTAATTCATCCTTTTGTGGGTATTTTCCAACTCAATGTGAACACCTTGAAGAAACTTTGATGTCCAAATGAATTCTTATTTTCACAATTATTTGTCATTTGATAAAGTATATTCCTATGAATTCATTTAACACCTTTCACATGTAAGTAATTAAACTTCCTATCCCATAATATACTTCATGTTATTTCATAATTAGGCAAAAAAAGAAATATTAAATTATTCAATTTTCACATATCCAATCTTTTTCTGACTTGACTCTAACAAGGGCCCAACCTAGACAATGGAGGTGGTTTCAACAAAGATTTGAACATAATTTGAAGGAAGTTAAACGTAAGTTTGATCCATTTATCAAGGAAAGCCCAAGCCCTCCAAATGGGGTCCATGAAGGCTTTTTAAAAAAATTCACTTCTGAATACATCATTATTCATTGAAAGAAAGGGAATTTCAGACAACTTAGGGCCATTTTAAACATGAATAAAGGAAATAAAACATGAAAATCTTCTTCAAATTTAATCAGAAAGCTGAATAGCTTATACCAAGTAAACTGCTTAATATGAAGAGATTTTTATCTGGTTATTAATTCTTAAATAGAGACACTTATGGCTATATTCCTTTTGCGAAATTCAGCAAATCAGCAGGCTTAGAAATGTGTTCTATAAATGTTACCCAACAAGTTGGAAATTACAGAGTATAAAATTGATAATTTTATGACAATTTGTTTGATTGATTATCAGAAAATTTGTTTTAAAGTTGAAATAAATGACCTTTTCAATTTTTTCTATTGATCAAAAAGCATGAAAAATGGCCATAAATATTCACAATCATATATTTTTTGTCTTTTTGGGATTTTAAGAACCAGAATATCTGTAGTAAAAACTTCTTTGCAAAGGAAATAAGCCTTTTGAATCTATTGAAACATAATTCAGTGTTAAGGAATCTCAGAAAGGCAACATATACCTTTTGATCTTTGACTGTTCCATTATGAAAAAATCAATCGGAAAATTTTTGAATTGATGAAGAGAATTGTATTCAATTTTGATAATTTTCTGTCTTCTATGAATAATGGAAGAACTCATAGCTTACGGAAAGGAATCCAACCCAAATTTAGTACCAACTTCCATTCTCAAGATATGGGATAAATATATGAATAAATTTGGCTTACCAATTTTGATGAAAATTTTTATGTTGTAGTAATTCTTGAAAAATCTTCTAAGAAGCACCTAGCCCGGAAAATTTTTCACAAGTCCATTCTAAGGGAAGGATAAGAAGCTTGAGTAGTATCTTACCCAGGGCTCCATTATTCTACTTAGCTGTGTGAATCTGGAAACAAATCCTTTTGACTATATTGTTCATTTTCTGAAGGCCAACAAAGAAATTTATTCAAATTTTTCCACTTCAAAAACACACTTGAACAGTATCACTACTTTCAGAAAAAGTTGGAAATTAATTCTTGAGATTATATTCTTTCATATATGTCAAGCTTATGAAAGACACATTAACCCACCAATTTTTGAAAGCTATTTACTGAATGAGATTTTTTAAATCAAGAAATTTGAGCATGTTACCCATTCCAAAGGGATAATTTGAGGAAATTTTGTTCAAATGAGAATAAATAATAAAATTTGGATCATATATAGATTTATGTTGGGCCAAAGTTCCAAAACATGTATATTTTTTGCATACAAAAAGAAGATAATTGTCTCAACATTATTCTGACTTTTTCAGAAGTTTTTTTAATGTGTATAATCAAGTAAATTTATATATTTTTGAATTGAATTCTGTGTGTTTAAACCTGGTTTTTTGAGATTGGATAGCAATACCCATATACAATTACATCTCAGTGGACCAAGAAATCTTTCAGAGATTTGATTATTCTTTAGTATATATAAGAATAATAATTTCTAGTAAAATATTGGAGATATGATGACCTAATCAATGGTAAGGTAATGTCAATGAAAAAAGTAATTCGTGAAATAAACTTGAATATTTTTTTGGAAAGAAGAACTCACTTAAAAAAAAAATTAGGACAAAATTTCACATCTATATCATTAAGGATAATTTTCATTGATATAATCACTTTTCTCAATTGAGATAGACAATTATTGAAAATGGAAAATTTTTATTCCAGATTTATTATATTATTTTAAGTTTTTACAGAAATTCTTTCTCAATAAAGTTGTTATTTATATGAGTGACTGATACAAATAAGTCTACAATTTATCTAATAGCTCTTATTTTCACAAAGTAATAGGAATATATTCTCCTGTTTTGATTGGGAAAAAAATATCATAATTTTTCTCATTTCTGTCTGTAAAATGTAAGAAATGTAAAAAATTTGTATCTTTTGCTTTGCCACAACATTAGTATTTGATAATTGGTTGTTTTTATATATAATCTTATGATGAAGTAAATAAGATTTCAGCACATAATTTATCAATTAATCTGTTTTGGGAATATTGAGTATGTTAAAAAGTTAAAGATATGGTAAGAAATTATTTCTAAGTGATAGGAGATGCCATCCTATTTCCATTATGGTAAAAAGGTGTAAAAATGTGTAAATATTCTATTTTAAAAAAACTGAATATGAATTTTATCTCAGGCCCCAAAGACAGAAAATTAAATCTGAGGGATAGGGGATTATGAATGTATAACCCATGAGAATCCATTCAAGATTAATTTATTTCCAAGTTTTTACTCACAAATAATCTCACATAAAGTTCTTAAATTCCTAAAAACAGGAGTGCTTTATTTAAATTTTTTTTCAGTCTGTTTTGATGTAAAAAACTTGAGACTTGAATAAAGAGTAATTATAAAACACATACTCTTTGCTTGTGCATGAGAACATGTGGTGCTTTGGAATTCTTTTGAAAAAGACTCCTTTGTTTGAATTTTTGAGATTGGAAAGCTTAAAATCTGATAATATAACTTGAAGAAAAGAACAAATCACAGGGTAGATGTGATATGAAATGGAAAAATAGCATACTTGAATTTTTATCAATATAAAATGAGGTTCTTCATAGTTATTATCTCAATCTTTATTTGAAAGCTTCAAGAGTGGCCATCAAATAGTTTTTTGGAATTACATGATTCTTAGGCTTTCCAGGAGCTACATATTTCAATTTATTTGAAACTAAATATTTTCCAATCTTGAAAATAAGGCGTGGAAGAGGTCCAAAGAAAAAAAGAAAGTTAGAGACAGGTATGAAGCAAATTGAAAGCCTGCTTGCACCTGGGTTGGACCTGCTACCCCCACCAGTGGGGATAGTTTTTTTTTATGGTAAGTTCTGTACAGAACCTGTATGGGACCCCAGTATTGAAGGATAAATAGTCTCCTTTGTCCAATTTACAACTAATATTCACAGATATGGGAAACTATCCAACAGTAAATGTGTATTAGCCAAGCTAGGGGATCTAAGCCTTAAAACTTGCATAACTTTGTCAGTTTTCAAGATATTGACCTTAGGGTTAGTTCATTTTATATCCCTGGATGAGTTCTACAAGTTGGTAACTCATTTTATATGGGTATCAGTAAATATGTCTAAGTGATACTATGTTTGATTTCCATTATCCAAGTATTGATTTTTCCCAAATCCTTTATGAAACCTATTTGCTCCATAACTTTGGTTTTAGATGGGTTATGGGGGATGGATGGTACCATCACATAGCCCTGATTTTTCCATTTCCAAAATTACCAAACTTTAGGTATCTCACACTAAAGCTGTAGAAGTTAGATGAGAAGTGAATATTTTATTCACCCTTATTTGGCTTTAATTTGGCCATAACTTCTTTAGTCTTGATTCTAACTCAGTTTGGCTGGCACCATTGGATAGCCCTTACTGAGAAATTTAATTGGGACACCTAAGTTATGGGTTCAGCCTCCTTCGCTGGATTTTGGATGAGAGGTGAACATTATGTTTAATACTCAGCAACTGCTTTGAGCCTGAATAACTGTGTTGTTCTTTGCCCTATGATTATGGGACTTGTATATTTGGAAAGGAGTGAGTTTCCTATTTCCTTTAATACCTTTTGAGCTGTTTTTGTGGTATTTTACTTTACCATTGGTTTATGGTATTTTGGCTTTCATTCGTGGTTTTGAGTCACAGGCTGACACTTTGTCTTTTTGAGATTGCTGGTGAGTCTCAGAAATATATTGATTCTTTTATTGCTTTATCAATTTCTTTAAGGTCTCCATTGAGGCCTCAATCTTGCCAAAACCATTATGACAGTTCTTTGTCATTACAAAATTGAAAAAAAAACATCCTGCCTCATAATGGATAAGGCTTTGGTTAATAACCAAATTTCTTGACACATTGAAGCCATCACCAAGTAAGTCTTCAGGGTAGAATACCAATTTGTTGGTTAAATGGCCCATAGCCTCCATCTAGCCACCAGATTTGATCCCAATTACTTGGGCATGTACCACATTCAACAGCTCCTCAAACTGAAGAGCCAATTGAGCCAATGGACATAGCTAATATCATTGATATGCCTGATAGTTAGAATCTGAAGTATGATTCCATCATTGGCCTCCTTTCTTGAATTTCATTTTAACTCTGAAAAACGGAATGCAATTCCGACATGCATTAATGAGTATGTTCAAATTAACCTGTGATGGATCAACACCCATCAATGCAAAAGATGTGTTCAGCCATGTCAGTATGAATTGGAACTCAGCCTTCCAAGTGCTGAAACAAACAATTTATAAGTATCATTTCCCAATATCAATACAATAATCTCAGCTTACTCCACTTGAATGGGATAAGGCTCAAGTGATGGTCAAGTTTCTCAAGCCATTATATGAAGCAACTAACAGCTTCTGTGACTCCAAGTACTGCACCATTTACCAAGCTCTCCCTTGTTACCCTCTTTTGATAAAGTGTATAAATCTGGTATTTCCTTGTTTTTTTACTTTCAATTTATATACTCACGGTCCTATTATGGCTTTCAGGCTTGCAATCAATATCATGCTGGCCACATAGAGCCAGAAGCCCTTCCCATGACCACCAACCTAACCAAGTATGCAAAGTGTTATTAAACAGAAAATCCAAAATATGTTGTGGGAACTCCTTTTGGTTTGGGATGAAAGAAGTCAGTACCTTGAGGGGGAAATTATTGGTAAGTCTGTTTTGAATTTCAGAATTGTCCAGTAACCATGGGTGCTAAGGTGTATTAGCTGCCCCGTTAAATAATACTAAATAGTAAGCCCACAGAAAATCACAAAATAAAATATGATTTGTGACTTTAACAGATAGAGATGACTTATCATCAGTCCCTCAATCAGACCTATCAATAAAGCTACAGTAAACACTCTGCTTCAAAACCCAAATTTCTCACAAAATAAAGACTATGATTCTTTACTTTAATGAAAGGAATGATAATATATTTATTTCTGGCTTTCTGTTGTTTTAATAAAATTGATAAGAATACTTTTTTTGGTTTTATGTTGATTATAATGATTTTTTTACATTAATACTAATAATAACACTACAGAATTTGAGTCTTTTGATATTTTTAAGATTGATTTTATATGACTACTTCCTTCCTTTTAATAATACTAGGTTTCTGAGCAAAGCTAATATGCTTTTACCTCAGGTTATACTACTATTTTTTTAATAATACTAAGCTACTGATAAATGCTACTGAGCATTTTCACTATGGCTATACTTATATTCTTCAAAAATAATAAGCTACTGAGAAAGGCTACTTAGCTTTCTTCACTATGGCTATACAACTATTCTTCAACAATACTCAGCTACTGAGCATAGCTGCTGAGCTTTTCCTGACTAAAACTCTACTACTACTCTTGATATCCTGCTAGTTCAGGGATGGTGGTGATCCTGGACAATGGGAACTTGTTCCATGATTCTTGGGAATATGAGGGAGAAAAGACCTCTATTTACACCTTTTGGGCCTCCCTAGAGCTTCTCAAAACAGGGTACTTAGAAAAAATCATAGCTGAGAGGTCTTAGCTGGCAAGACATGTAGTTTTTGGCATAGAAGTATGACATGGGCTGCAAGCTCTGACCAATAAGATTGAGATCTCACATCAATTGGTAAATATAGGTAGGCACCTAGAATTAATTTGAACTTTTACCAATCAGACGGTGATATTCTTGTCTGGATTTTGGATGTGAATTCTGACCAAGGGGATTGATTTATCATGTCAATTTGTAATTATAGGTATTTACCATGAATTAATTTGATTTATGACCAATCAAATGTTGCTCTGATAATCTTTGAATAAGTATTTGTTTTTATTTTAAAGGATTAGTCAGCTTCTGTGCAATTGCTGTCTGTTTTTTGATGCCCAGCTTAGGGGTTAGGTTAAAAATTATTCCTTTTTTTAAAAAACATCTGTTTTCTTCCAAAAGCTTTTTTTCTTATGTTTTTTCTTTGTTTTTTATTCTTCTTGAAGCTTCAAAAAAAAAAATTTAAAATTGCCTTCCATGCAGCTTAAACCAGCTACATAACCAATTTAAAGGTGAACAGCTCCTCCTTGTCAACTGAGACAAATGTTTTCTTTTTCTTTTTTTAGTCCAGAATTGTAAATTTTTCTATAGAAATAACTTTTTTTCAACTTTCTATTTATCTTCAAAATATTGGATATATTGAATTCTATTTTTATTGATTTTTCTGGTAAGCTTGAAACTGATACTGACGGTATGTAATACTACATCCCCCTCTCCATTTAATGCTTTCCCCAGAAT
The DNA here is from genome assembly GCA_023105745.1 of Austropuccinia psidii. Classification (NCBI taxonomy): domain Eukaryota; kingdom Fungi; phylum Basidiomycota; class Pucciniomycetes; order Pucciniales; family Sphaerophragmiaceae; genus Austropuccinia; species Austropuccinia psidii. Next base: position 6,483,777 of record JALGQZ010000010.1, on the reverse strand, counting down.
TCCAGTTGAAAACCTTGCCAAAATCAATCTTATTCATTTTTTTTCAATTAATTCTCACTCAAATCTTGACTCTTAATCTTAAATATATTAACTTCTTGCATTTCCTGACTCTGAACTTGATTGAACTATCTTTCTTCTGGGATAAACCCTCTTCATGTGACTTGGTCCAAATGTTCTTGTCAGTTTAGTGGCATTCAATCCTTCAAGCTGATAAGGACCAGTATTAATTTGATTGATAACTCTATGAGGTACATTCCAATGGTTTTGAAGAGTAAACCCCACTGTGACTCACATGAATTTGTGAGCCTTAGAGGTATTTTCATATACCCAAACTACCACAAAGAATAAAACAAGATATAATTATGAATAAAATAAATTGACTTATATTGTCAAAAAAAAATTAAAATATAAATACAGATTTATACACAAAAATGAAATCTCAATTACAAGTTAAAAGTAAAATTACAATGAAAACTAAAATTGTGAAAACACATTTTTACTTGAAAAAAGAAAAAACTAAACAAAAATGATAATAAATTTTTATCCAACAAAGAAACATATGAAATTTATTTCCCCATTGGACTCCTCATAAAAAAGAAGGTGAGGTCACATCTGGGTAAAATTTCTGGAATTAAACTCTAAATAAGCTTAAATTAACTTTTTAGTATTTTCTGTAAAACAGTTGAAAATCCTCAAAACCTTAATTTAATTCACATCACATGTGGTGTTAAAATTGAGGTGTTGTGTGTAGTTGAGAACTATGAGGAATTGAATTATTTTCAATTTAAATGTCAAAATCTGTGCATGGTTACATAAGTGAACTTTAAATTACATATTAGGTATCCATTATTACAGTTGTTTACTGTAAAAATGAAATTGAATTACATATTTAAATTGTAAGTATAATACATGATGAATAATTAAAGAAAAAATATATTGGAAAGATTTATTCTGGGGGAAAAAAGGAACTTTTGCTCTAAGGGGGAGCTGGACCCCCAAATTCCTTCTTGACAGGAGTGAGATGTCAAAATCCACGCAAACGTTAATCACTTTTGGCCTGAAATTGAGTCACAGGGTCTGGGTCTCAATTAATGGTAAGTTTTTGATACCAACCAGGGCAGGTTTAACTGTTGCCAAGGGGATAAAATTACCCTTAAGTCAAAAAAATCTTATTTAAAACAGTTTTGACTGGTTTCTACATCTCTTACACACATTCTGACATGTTTTGAAGGCTTAAAACCAGGTATTACTATAGCAATGGCTAAAACCAGCCCTTTCTGGTCTAAACCAGGTTTCAATTATTCCATAGTTGGCTTTTCTGTTGTCAGAGTGTTTTCCAATACTTACAAGAGTAAATTTTCCTTTTGGAGTAAGAAAACTGGTGATTATAAAAGAATGTCTTCTTTGCCCCACTTTTCTCTTCATGTTAGAATCTTTTCTTTGATAATTAGTTTAAAAACTGTCAAACTGATCAATAAAAGATTCTAAAATCCAACTTTAAATCATTTTAAACCCTTTAAACACTTGAAAAAGATCATTATAATCATTTTTTGTTACTTTTATAATCATTTTTACCCTTTAACCACCCCATAAGTGAATTAAAGCATCTTTCATCACTGTTAGCTTTGTCACTTTGTTTCCAAATTCACTCTGGTCACTTTTGGGCATTTTTTCTCTTAAATGATCTTCTCGAAGACTATCTTCTTCTATTAACTTCCTGCAGTTCTTTTCTCAGTTAATTCCAATTGAAATTGCTCTTGAAGAAATTTCTTTTGTAGCCTTAAATATCTGTTGTAGAGTATTTTTGGATAACCTTTTATTGTTTTTTAAAACAATAAATCTTTATAATAGTGTTTTTTTATACTTCTAAGATTAAAAACAACAAAATTGGCATGTTTTCTCTTAAAAATCTTATTTCGAACTATTTTTAATCAAGTTTTACCTTATATAAATTTTGAGGACAGGAAAAGTACTTGATTTTCAATCAAATTTATATATCCACACCTTACCAGCTCATTATAAGCTAGTACCAAGTCCACTTTGTCAAGTAGATTTCTCTGTTTGTGTTCCATTCTTTTTCCCAAGTATTGAACGGATTTTTTTCTTTAATCTCTCAATTTATCTGCTGCCGCTAATCTTGTTTCCTCTTTTTGGCACAATCTTTATGGTTCTTTCTTCCAATTGTTCTTCTGTTGTTCATATTTTATTTTGATTGAATATTAGTAATTTATTCACTTTTAAGTCTTCATTATTCTATTATCCACTTTTGTTTTACTCTAGATATTTTTCTTCTTGATTACTTGTCTTTACTTGCATATTCAGCTCTCTGGTGTGCTAACCCTGTAGTTTAAGTCATAAAAATACTAATTTTGGCTGTCTTTGAGCTACCCTGTAGTTTGAAGTCATACAAGGACTAATCTTGGTTATCTGGGAACCACCCTGTAGTTTACAGTCATACAAGGACTAATTTTGCCCTTCTTTATTAGGCCTGTTCTTTTATCCTTTATGTTAATCAAGACTTTTTATTTTATTTATTTATGATTTTATGTCTTTACATTGCGGTTTTTTTCCTTTTTTTTATATTGAAAAAATTTGTTTTTTTTTCTGTTTAGAGATTCAAAAATTTTTTTTTACATCGAAATTTTCTTTCTTTTTTGTTGAGAATTTTTTTTAGTTTAAAAAAAGTTTTTTTTTTTTGGTTGAAAATATTTTTTTTGAGGAGCAATTCAATTGATGAGTGAGATTTAATGAGGTCTCAATTTGAGGAGTGATGTTATATTTTCAAATGGTGTACACCACACGCGAGAAGGGGTAGTATCACCCCCAACCCTGTGCACCTTTTTCCTGTAGCATTCCCTGAGTTGTTTCAGGAATGCTTCTCTAATAACAACACCTTTCATTCTCTATCACGTTTCTAATTATAATTCCAGTTTTTTCTTTGTTCCTTTATTTTGAACCATCCAGCTCAACAAGGAGATTGAACTTCCTTCTTTCAATGTCAAGATCAAAGGAGCTCCTTTATTTCTCCACTGGTTATCCTTCCATTTTAAGGGGGTAATCCATTCTATTTGGCTCATGTATGTATCTTTGTTTTCAATCACATTCACTCTCAATCATTTTTTAAAGCTCCACTTTTTCTTCTTTATTTCTTTAATTTCTCAATTCCTTACCATAATTTTTTTTCCCATATGTGGTTTTGGTTTCTCAAATTTTTGCTTGGAGTGATTCTGGGCTTCCTAATAAAGTTTGAATCATTAATTATCTCAATTTTTAGTATCATCCTAACAATGAAATTTATTCAGAACAACAGAAGAAGAATAAAGAGGAGACTGATGTATTTACACCCCAACTCTTCACCAAATTCCAACATAACCTATTTTATAAGGATGAAGCAATTTCTTGGATCTTCAAAAATGTGGAAGCAATGGAGGGTAAGCTCCAAAACAAATTGGAATTGAAGAATAACACAAAAAAATAATTTACTATGAGGAGAAAGTAAAATAAACCAAAACAAAAAATTAATTTCCAACATGAAGCAACTCCATTAGAACCCTCAAGTGTGAACTAAAAAATACATCCAAAGAGGTTAAAGAAAGATTGAAGAAACAACTATTCAAATTCTCAGAACACATGCCACATCAATTTGGAATCAAGCACTAGAAAAAGGCCCTTCTAAATGGTTAAGACAGATCATCCAACTGGTTTTGAGAAAACAAAATGTCACAACCACAAGTTTGGCCCTCCTCCTTGATGACTGCGGCAATCCAACCTGGAGCCAGGTTGGGGCCAATTGGTCACGTCATACCTTTTATGGCCCATTCGCCCCCTTGTGTGTTCTATGGCATCCACGCCATAACACTTTCCAATGCCCATTTTATGTCCTCAGGCCATATCCTACCGTCATTGGCCTTGTTGGCCAATTCCCACTTCACCAACCCCCAGGCCTTCATCTTTGATTTTGGCCCTGGGGGGTCATTTTATCTTCTAGGGGCCTCCAGGCCCCCTAGCCGTCATCCTTGGATTGAGGGCCACCCCTTTCATTATTGGGGTTTTGGCCTAAATGGCCTTTTTGGGCCATTTAGGCCCCCTACAGCTTCTACAGTCCGTACGGACAGTAGGCCGCGGTCCGCGGTCCGTAGGCCATTTAGGCCCCTTTTGGCCTAATCCAATGAGGCCAAAAGGGGCCAGCCATGTGGGTCCCAAACCACAATTGGGCCCACCTGAGCCATTTTTGGCCACCACTTCCTTGGACCCAAAAGTGACCCAAAACCTCATGGACACCATTTTGGCCATAAATCCCGTAGGACCCAATTTCGGCCATGGACCACCATGGACCAATAGTTCAGCAATAGCCTCTGGCGACCATCAGAGGCCACCAGATCAGCTCAGTCCGTCTTTCCACTCAACTCCAGGGGATTTCTTCCTTTCCTTCATACCATCCGTACTCAAGGTTGCAGGCATGGTGCATATATGGTATTATATACCATTATGCACCATTTTTTCTCAGCAATCCAATGGTGACGTTTTCAGGACCCAATTCCACCTTTCCAAATCAAGGTCTCAAATCCCAACGCCCATTTGAAAGGAGGATTAATCAGCTCATCAGTCTGACAAGTTATGGGGGCAATCAGAAGACTCCTCAAGGATCCCAACCACCTGTATCTGCAGGAGTTGGGTTGGCACAATTCATTCAGGATTATTCAGGGTCAATTCTCAAGAGCTATTACAGCATTTCAATCAGTTTTCAAGGCATCAAGTATTCAATACTCCTTGGACAACTCAATTCATTCGTACAGGCCTCATTCAATCAACGTGTATGGTCTTGGCCCAATTGGGCCATTCCATATTCCACTGTGTGAATTCCATCATACAGTTCAAATTTAAAGATGGCCAGAACTGTATTTCCCGAGTTGGACAATACATTCATTGATCCAACTTCCAGGATCAATCTTTCAGTTTTCACATATACCGGCTACCTTTCAGCACCTGGGGACTTTTTCCCCAGTTAATTAACATAGTGGATTTATTTTTATCTTTATTTTCTTTTACATTATTAAAGTTAATACTGATAATCTTAAGTCAGTCATTAGCACCTTTTCTCTTTTCTTTCCTTTCCTGTCAGTGGATATTGGTGGTCATATCCTTTACTAATTCCATTGTTCTTTCTGGCAGGTTGAAACAGTGAATTGAGGATTCACTTGGTTGGCTTCTTGGACTTTGGCTTTCTTTTATCTTTGGCCTATGGCTTCATTCTTATTATTCTTTGTTATCTTTGGCATATTTGTCCTTTCTCTTATTCCTGCTTAAGAAATATATTCCATAGTATTTCTTATCATCTTTTGGAGCCCTCCAAGTGAGTTCTTGATTCCTGAGTGTCAGGCCACTCTTGTATTCCACAAGAGCCCCTGTGACACAAAAGTCCATTCTTATTTAATTTTTTCAATTAAATAATTCTGACTTTTCTTTGCTTCAGGATTCCTTCTATATGCACATAAAGCTTTTTGGGGTATTATAAGAGAGAATACGGTTCCAGTCACACCACATCCCGATCAATTAAAAGCCTTTTCTCAAAGATTCTTCAATACCAATCAACTTGATGGAGCTATTGACAGTAATAGGCCAACATTGCTATCCATTGATACCATTGAAACTTTGCATGGTGCTCAATAAAAACTTATCAAGGTTGGCAAATACTTCTTATATTTTCCATATTTCTCAATACAATATGTTCATAGCTCATTAGATAAGCTCTGATTTGAAATTGGTAGCCAAACCTCTATTAAAAACCTGACTGCCTCTATAATGAGGCCTGTAGAATCAGTGCCTTAAGAGCCATTTGTCAGCCGGCTATTTGTGGTGCTTATAGCTTCCGTAATATCAAAATTAGTTACATCAATGACCTGGAGCTGTTAAAACAAACCTAAAGTCACTACATTCATTACTACTGGGCGAATATATTTCATAAATAACAAAAGGATATTGGAAGTCATCGACAAAACTATGAACAAAAGGCCATACAAGCCTCCAATAAAAAATGAAGTGAAGCTTCTTATCAAAAACAAAGACAATTGATATTTTAATACTTGAACAAACACATTAGCTAAGAAATTTACATTGCAATTTTTCATTGAATCAGAATTTCCCATAACGTTACTTAAGGGTGGTTAATCCTAGTCAAGCCCATAGCAATGAAGAGTATTATGCTCCAAAAAATTTCTACATAGCACAAAAATCACCTTTATGCTCTGAAGGTGCAAGCATTTTCATGAAAAAGATAAATCAAGCAATTATGAAATCCAATTTCATTGAGGGAATTAGATTCAATGAACAACAGCGAATCCAAATTGAAAATTTACCAAAAACAATGTTTCCAAAAGCACCAAAAGGCTTACCATTAGACTTTTATGACGTAGACTGGTTCAATGCATGACTTCCAGCTCAAATAAAAGACCTCGCATACTGGAAGATGGTAGCTTTCTTGAATGAACCAAATAGTTTTCTTGACTTCAAACTGGAGGATGAAAAATTAGGCAATAAATGTTTCAATGATAAGAACTGGGACACTGAAACCAAAGATTACTATCTTTATTTCTTTTCTTTTGGTGAATCCAATTCAACTGAAGAATAAGATGAGGAATACAGTGACTATGGTGAAAGAATAGATTTTGACATGGATTGAAAAGATGAATCTGAATATGAAGTCACACCAACCAAGAATACAAAAGGTAAATGAAGAATGATTGAAGATGAAGATGTTGAGTTTGATTTTGAAGATGATATGGAGGTTGAGGATTCTCATAATTAAGAATTTTTGGGGGGAATAACCGAAGAAGAATGGAATGCTTGGAAATAGAACTTAAATCAAAAAAATGGTTCTAATTATGCTATGGCTTTCTGGTTATCTGGTGTTTTTTTAGAGAGCTCTTTGTATACAGCTTATGGTCTTTTCACAAAAACCTTGTAAATGTATTATGGTCATATGATCGATTTCCTATTTGATGCTCTCATTGAGATAAAATAACTTAAAAAAGGAATCCAATATCTTCTTATAAATGAATTCATTAAACACAAACGTGAATCCTGAGATTTCTCAATTTCACTTTAAAACCTAATAAAGATTATTGTTTGATCATAAAATTGGGGTTTTTTGTTGAAGCTGGGATGTATATTTTCATTTCGTGAGTCAATATGAAAACAAAATGTATTGAATGAAATATGTGAGAATTTTACAGACTTATATTTCTGAAATGTGCAGATGAAAATAGTTATATATCTCTGAACCTTCCTGTTTCATCAACAACTTGAGATATTTTTGATCCACTCATCTCTTCCAAATCTTCAGGAATTCCAATTGATACTAGTTTTACTATTCAAATTGAAAGAGGGTTATTGTTAAGATGATGACACAAATATTTTCAAAATAAGACGGTTCTTTATTAAAAAATTTATATTTTCATACTAGAATAACCAAGGTAATACTACTTAATTAATAGCATTTGATAGGTCAAAATATATTACTAAAATGGTACTTATTTATTTATTGAATTAATAATAACAACAATGTTCTTATTAAGATTCTGAAATTTCTAGGGATAAGACATTCAAAAATGTATTGGTAAAAAGATTATTTTCAGAGGCATAAGATTGCTCAAAGATAGTATGAGTAAAACTATGATGGTCTTTTCAATCTTATGATAATACTTGTATGATTCCTTTATATTAAAATTTTAATATAATTCATTCCATAAAGAATAATTTCATTTCTAATGCCAAAACAATATTTTCATGATAATCATAATTAAAAGTCAATACCTTCTTAATTTCACTTCAATCAGAGTAATTTTTTTAGTAAAATGGTCAGGTGACTATTAAAACATTTAAATTCTATCTTAATAATATTCCTAATTGTATGGTTTATATAATAGGAAATTGCTTTTAAATCAAAGCTTTATGGTTAGTTAAATTCAAATGTTATTGTTTTATATATATTATTAACAACGTTATTGTGTGAAAATTGATAATGATATCATAATGATAATAGAATTATTATAGATATAGTAAAAGAGGGTATTATATTGATATGCCTGGTCTTTTTTAGATTATAAGTAGATGTTTTTCTTAATTTAACAATTAAATCCTTCTTTTGTTAAATATGAGATTATTATGTTTTGATAATGCGTTCATTATCATTTCCAAAATATTTTTTTTTATTGTGGAATATTATTGAAATGAAAATTGTATTTATGAAGTAATTTATATGTTCATACTAGGAGAATTAGAATAATAGAAGTGATACTACTAAAATGATATCATTTAAATGATAATAATCACATGACTAAAATATTACTCAAAGACTGATATTTCTGAAATCTGAAGCTGAAAATAGGTATATATCTCTTAAAACTCCTGTGCTATCAAAAGCTTTAGATATTTATAGCTTACTGGTCTCTTCCACATCTTCATTAATTTCAATTTATATTATTTTTACTATTTAAATTGGTATAGGTTTAATGTTGGAAGGATAACAGGCATATCTTTAAAATAAGAATTTTATTTATGAAATAATTTATATTATCATACTGTACTAAATGAAAGTGATACCATTGAATTAATATCATTTATTCTCAAAAATGGCACTTCTTTCTTTATTTGGTTAATAATAACAATAATGTTATTATCAGGACTTTAACAATCCTAGGGATAAGGCATTCAAAAATCTATTGGTAAAAAGTTTATTTTCAGATTAATGAGATTTTTTAAATATAATATGAGTAAAAAATATCATGGTATTATTAAGATGATAATAATACTGGTATGATTCCTTTAAATGATAATTTTAATATAATTCATTCAAAAGGATAAGAATTTTATTTCTAATTACAAGACAATAATTTCATGATAATCATAGTTGATATTCCAAATCTTATGAATTTAACTTCAACAACAGAAATTTGATTGTTAAAATCGTCAGTTGATTATATTAAAACATTCAAATTTTAAGGAGTGTTCTTTTGAATAAAAGCTTTATGGTTAGGAGAATAGAAATGTGATTTTTATATATATTATGATAATTTCATTCTGTAGAAATTGATAATTTTTTCAAAATACTAAGAAAAGCATTTTAAATATAGGGTAAAAAGGTAGTATCTTGATATGCCATGTTTTACCTATATATTTAATATATATTTTTATTACTTTAACAATGGAATATTTCTTACGTTAAAAATGTGCTTATTGATATTTTGATAATAATTTCATTATAAATTAGAAAAGAAAATTATTTTCATTGTGGAATATTATTAAACTGAATTTTATTTTATTCAATAATGTATGGGTTCATACTTGATTGTCCATCTGGTGACAAAGACATTCATAAATATTTTGGTGAAAATCTTATTTCCCAAATTAATAAGATTTTTGAAATCTATCATGAGTGTCAGCCTGTGACTCAAAACAGAGCACTAGCATGACATCCAACATACCATAAATAATGGTATGACAAGTATTGAACAGACATAGTCAATACAGGTAATAAATAAGAGGAAAACAATCCTCTTAAATTAAACACCAACCTTATCCAAACAGAATAGGGAAACCTAGAGGAGAATAAACAAGTCAAAACCCTTATTTTCACCTCTCATCTAACTTATGCATATTTAAGTTATTCTATACCAAAATGGTATTTTTCTTAAAGCTCACATAGAGAGCTACACAATGATATCATCCATGTTGTTGTAACACCACTACAACTGGAGACACCATATAACCTTATTTTCAAAACCAAGTCCCCCTGAAAGTCAAAGAGGGCTTGTACAAAACTGTACAAACGTATAACCAAATTGAAGATCTCAACAAGAGCTTTAATTTGAGACACCTTAGACCACTGTATCTCTTAAATTGACTGAGGGATCTTGGTTCAAAGGTTTAACAACCAAAATACAGATATTCTGAAAACAAGAAAGTAGACAGACCCCTGTATCTTTGGCATACTCTCATACAACTGTACAGTGTAATATACCAAACTGTAGAGCTAATCAAGCCCTACAAGACTGTATCATCAGAATACAGATATATTCCAAATTGGAGAAGATATCTGGCATGAAAGTTTTTGAAGCCTCATACTGATGTACAAAAATTACATCCAAAAACTTAAAACCCTTATAACTTTTGCTATTTGAAAGAAGGGTAAACATGAAGCATACCAAATTGAAGAGCTCATCTAGCCCTTAAATTCTGTGCTCTTGGTTTCTTGATATCTCAAAGACTGACTAAGATATCTTGGTTGGAAGTATTTTGACCAATACTGGCCTGTACCAAACCTGTACCAACCAGTACAGTCTTGATACTTAAAATAATGGTTGTTTAGAGATTAAACCCGCCCAGAATGACTAATATTGATCATACAGACACCAGAACAACGTCATCCAAGTGCTGACGTTGCAGGTGAAAAGTTTGTTCACCCTGTATTGATCCAGAATGATCATTTGTGGTGCTAAAACCACAATTCTGCCTATATTGACGTCAGAATTGAGGATCCAGAACCACAGATTGACCATTGGAGTGAAAATTTTCACTCTTCTGACGTGTGAAGAGTTAATAACTCTTGACAGTCTTGAAAGATATAAAAAGAAGGGTTTTTTCCTTGAAAACCCATCATTCTTATCTTATTTACCCATATATTCTTACCTGACAAAACTGTTATCCATCAGTAGTGTCCTTAGAATTATTAAAAGATATAATTAAAGCATAATTATTTTAGTACTTCTTTACAGTCAAAGATATTAGAGTATTGCAACCCAGGTCCTCAATAGACTCATCACCACTGTTACCACGTAGCAGTAGGACCTGAAGAATTAAAATTATTTGTTTTTTGACATGTCACAGTCATAATACTAGCTTGTATTTACACTTCATAGCTACTATATAGACTCACCCTGACATTTTGGTGGCCTGGCCGTGGTTTTTTCAACCTTATTGGACGTGTTTGAACTGAATTAGGCGTAAAATTCAGTTATTTAAAAGGTATTTTACTAACAGTAAGTAAAATTTCTAATTTATTTTATTTTATTATCATTATTTTTTAGCATCATATATTATATATACAAATTTTTTCCTCCAAAAATATATATTACAAAATATTTTTGTTGAGAGTAAGAGTACATATCCTCTTTTTTTTTCATTATATTGCAATATTTTCCACGAAATTTGATAATAATACAACAGTATTATTCAAATTTCAATATAAATAATAATATACAAACAGTATATTGTTTATTTTACTATTATTTTTCACCAAAGTGTGTGAAAATTAATATAGAAACATTTATCAATAAATAATTAATGAATATCAAATAATAAAATAATTTTTTATTATTTATAAGGAATATTTTAATTAAATATTTCCTTTAAAACAAGACATCACTCAAATTGACGTGAAAACTTGTAATTGATTGATAACTTAAATCAATAACAAGTGTTAAAATAAATATTATTCATAATATTTATAATAACAAATCAAATTTATTATAATTTAATAAATTTGACATGTTTATATAAACACAATAATATCCAAGTGAATCATTCACAAAACACTTGGATATTACAGTTTTCACTTATAAGACATAAGTGAAAAACTCAAAAAACTGTTATTTTTCAATAAAAAACATATAAAAATAATAAAAAAACATAAAAAACCTCAAAAATTTCGAAAAATAACAGTAGAATTGAATATAATCATTTTGTTTTATCATAAAATACTGATATACAATCTGAAATATCTTTTCTGAATAGTGGAAAAAGACTATATTCCATTAGAAACCCAGTCACAAGGAAATCCATCAGTGACAGCCTCAGAAGACAGAGAGGTGCTGCCAAAAACCAAGGGCAAGCAGAAAAGACACAGTGAAGTGACAATCAACTCAAAAGATTGGACACCAATAGCCGTGCCAAGGGCCAAAAAACCCAGAAAAGCTCCAACAAAACCAGTTGGATCACCAAAACAAATTGAAAAACAGAAAATCACTGTTATCAACCCAGTTGTAAACTCTAAAGGCAAATTGCCAAAGAGTATAGATCATAAATTTGTACAAGGGCCTGCTAAAGGTAAATAAACCTTGAAACATACAACATTTTTCATTGTCTGTCATTTTTTAACATTGTTAACATGACACCTCCACTTCTTAGAGATCTTGGATTCCCAAGAAATCAACCAGAACACTGGCCAAGAAGACACAGAGGAAGAAGACAGCCAATCACTGGACCAAATGACCAGCAAAGGGCTTACCATCAGGGAACTCCTACCCAAGGTCTTGTTCCAAATCAAATTCAACCCAGAAGTCCAACCAGGAGATTGGACAGATGCAGAACAGGTCCTTCAAATACACAAACTGCTGAAAGACCTCTTCACATGGAGCATGGACAACAAAATGTTCACTATGGCAGCATCATGGGCAGAAGTGGGGATAACAACTCAGAAGATCTGTCTCAAGCAAATGGCTTGGATGGAGCTTATGACAGAAATGCAAGGTTGGAATCCCAAAAAGAATTTCAAACTCTTAGAAGAAAGAGCAATCAGAATCAAAGAGAACCAGGCAGCCATACAAGCCATAGAGAGATCTTGGCACAAGGAAGAGCCAAGTCAGATTCAGGTACCCCCAGAAATGGAAGGAGAAGCCCCATCTTCCCCACAACAATCCAGCAGTTCCAGGCCCTACAAGCCAAAGGAAACTTCATCCAAGGCTCCCCAACCATTCCAAGTAGTTTCCAACAGGAGAAAAGGAGCCCAAGGGAGAAACAAAACTTCTTTCAACCAGAGGAAGAAGGAAGCAGACCCATTGATGAAAAAGCTGATGGACTTAGTCCAAGAAGTACACAAAAGCAAAAAATAGTTGTACCTACAAATAGTGTTGATAGTTCTGACTCAATTGATCCAGAATTAATAACTGAGACTACAATCCATACTCATGAGTTTGAAAACAAATTCACATGGACCAAATTGGCCCAATTCATGGATTGGACACATGAAACCTCAGGAAAAATGAGTACAGAAGTGGAAACATTGAAAGAAGAGAATGCTTTCCAAGCAACAGTCATAAAAGACTTGAATACAAATCTGGCCAAAATTTGGACAGAATTTGAAAAAACTAACAGACAGTTGAATTAAATTCTAGAAGAACAACAAACTGTGAGGAGAGATCTGAGGAGCATCCAGCAGCAACAGGATAGCTTTGATAAAGAAATTGATTACCTCTATGACAGAGAAGACAATCAATACCCTCCAACACAAGGTCAACCCACTACCTCTACAAAATTGAAAGAAGAGGATAAAGACTATGACCAGGAACCTGAACATCAGATTCCAAAGTTAAGATCAGAATCAATGTACCAAGATGGGGAAAATCTCAGCTATTCGGAGAAACAGGCACTAAAACAGTTACCAGAAGTAGCAAACTGGGCAAAGTTCTCAGGAATTGGGGAATATGACGATATGGAAATCATTGACTATATTGATGGACTCTTTGTTGATGTCCCAAAAATACCAGACTACTTGATCACAACAAGACTCAACACAGCATTCAGAGGCCATGCAAACATATGGTACACTGAGATGAAATAAATACATGGCAGGAAAAGCTGGCCATGGTGGAGGAACCAGATTATACAAAAGTATAGCAATGGTAGTTGGATCTGGCAAAAGACCATGTCCTTTGAAAGTGATAGATACTCCACAGAAAAAGACCCATATGAATGGCGTCTCAAACAAACAAAAAGGCTAAAAGCTATTGATCCCAATATGACAATAGAAATGAGAAACCATAAACTCCTGACAAAATTACCAGGAGATCTGGAACATGCAGTCAAATGCAGATGCAACAACATCAGCAGTATTGATGACATAGGAAATGTCATACAAGATGTGAGGAAAAAAACCGCCATAGGAAGGTACACATCCTATAAACCAAACTTCAAAGACAAGAGGTCTGAAGTTAAAGAGACAAACAAAGAGAAAGGGAAAGAAACCTCAAAACAGAAATATGTGTGCCATAACTGTTGATCACCAGACCACTATGCCAACAATTTCACAAAACCAAAAAAGAAAATATATGCAATTGATGAAGAATCAGAAGAAGAACAAACAGGTGACAAATCTGATTCTGACAGTATGGGAAATGGTATGAGAGCAGAATCACAAAGTGAACTTGATACCATAGAAGAATACATAGTGGAATGCAATGAAGAAAGTTCACTTGACATACAAGACATTGAATTAGATTCAGGAATACCACAAATGACAACAGACAAAGAGCTTTGTAGGCACACACAGAATGCACAAACATTCCTGGTAACCCCAAATAGAGGGATGGGATTCATTCATGGAACACCTACAAAATTGACAGTTTACATTGAGAACTGTAAACACCCAATGATCATTGACACAGGAGCAAGTTGCTCCATAGTAGCAAAAGAATACCTAAAACAGCACTTCCCCAAATGGGAAGAGGACATAATCCCAACAAAAGCTAGAAACTTTAAAAGTGCATCAGGCAAAATGCACTCACTGGGGACAATAATCAAAGAGATAATTATGCCACACCAAAAAGGAAATATCAGACTAGAACCTGAATTTGTGGTTCTAGACAATGCACATGTAAAAGGATTCTTACTAGGTACAGAGTACCAAAGAATGTATGGTATGGACATTTGCAATAGTAAAAATAGATATCTTACCATAGGTACAAACAAAGACAAAAAATTTTCCTTTGATATAAATCATATAACAAATTATAACACCCTGAAAGAACTAGTGGAAGAATTCAAAGAAGCCCAATATAGCACTCAACTCACCAGTAAAATGAAACTCAACTTACTTAAAGTATTGAGGAAGCATAGAGGAGCTTTTGCAATAGGAGATGAACCACTAGGAAAAATCAAGGGACATGATATAGAATTATATCTGGATGTAGAAAAACCATATCCACCTATGCTTAGGAGACCACCATACCCAGCCAGCATGGAAACTAGGAAAGAAATTGAGAAACATATCAATGAGCTCCTAGAAATGGGGGTAATAAGGAAAATAGGACATAATGAGATAGTGGAAGTCACCACACCAGTCCTTATAGCTTGGCATGATGGTAAATCCAGACTATGTGGTGACTTCAGGGCTTTGAATAATTACACCAAAGCAGATAGGTACCCCATCCCAAGGATACCACATGCACTAGATAAGCTGGCAAAAGCCAAGTTTATTACTAAAATGGATTGCATGAAAGGTTTCCACCAGAATGGGGTGAAACCAGATTCCATCAAATTGCTAAGAATTATATGCCATATGGGCATATATGAATATACTAGAATGCCATTTGGCATTAAGAATGCACCAGCCCATTTTCAGAGGATGATGGACACCATATTTCAAGATGAAATAATGGAAGGGTGGATGGTAGTGTACATTGATGATATCATAATATACTCAGAAACATGGGAAGACCATGTGAGGAAAATTGATAAAATATTGGGAAAATTTACACCAATCAACATGAAGATATCTCTTAAAAAATGTAACTTTGGACAACAGGAACTGCTAGCCCTAGGACACAAAGTTTCAGGTTTGAGTCTAGCTATAGACCAAAATAAAGTTGCTGCAGTACTAAAGAAACCAGTACCAAAGAACATTAAGGAAATGCAATCTTTTTTGGGCTTTGCTAGTTACTACAGAAGACACATTAAAAATTTTGCACACATCACTAGTAGCCTATATAAACTGTGCTCAAAAGATGTAGTCGTTGAAATTACCAAAGAAAGAAGAGATGCATTTGAGAAGATCAAATATGAACTGACCAATGCCCCTGTCCTGATGATGCCTGATTTTGAACTACCATTCAAACTATATATAGATGCAGCATGTAGCCAAGGACTAGGAGCAGCACTACACCAGAGGCAACTAGTGGATGGAATACCCAAAGAAAGAGTAATTTGCTATATATCAAGACAACTGCAAGACTCAGAAGCCAGATATGGAGCTACTCAGACAGAATGTCTCTGTTTGGTATGGGTATTAGAAAAACTCCATTACTACTTAGAAGGAGCAGTATTTGAAGTTTTTACTGATTGCACAGCCCCCAAATCACTGTTGAACATGAAGACAACAAACAGACACATGCTTAGGTGGCAAATAGCCATACAAGAATATAGAGAGAATATGACTATCATCTATAAAGAAGGGAAAAGTCATACTAATGCAGATGGTCTCAGCAGGTGGCCACTGAAAAATGACCAAGAGAATCCAGCATATGACCCAGAAAATGGGGCCAAAATACCCATACAATGCATGGAGATAGATAAGAGAAAGAACTTCAAACTATCAAACTGGGCATTAGGGAATGACCCATCAAACCCAGTACAGAGCTTTGGGGAGAGCAAAGAGATACCCATACTGGGAATCAGCTCCTCTAATCTGAATACAGAGTTCTTTAGCATAGTACAATCATCATACAATAAACACAAACAGTGTAGTATATTGATAAAACTATTAAAACAAAAGTACAGGAGTCCTGAACTAGAAAGCCAATTGGAAGAGCCATGGCTCAAAAACTTCAAAGAGAATAGATTTTTCCTGATAGATGATCTACTATACCATAGGGAAAAACACACAAGTGCCCTGGTAATAATAAATAGAGAACATATTTCCCTGATACTACAGGAATGCCATGACTGCCCATACATGGGATATATGAGTGAAGAAAGAACTAAAGAAAGAGTCTTTAGCACAGCTTGGTGGCCAAAGTGGGAACAAGACTTGAGTGAATACATCAACACTTGTACCAGATGCCAAAAAGCCAACAAAGGTCATGGCAAAAGATATGGATTACTCCAGAGTATAGAGGAGCCCAAACACCCCTGGGACATAATAAACATGGATTGGGTAACAGGCCTGGTCCCTGGAGGGAAAGACAGCTTTAATGCATGCCTAGTAGTAGTAGACAGGTAGAGCAAGAGTTTCAGATGTCTCCCCTGTCACAAAGAGGACACAGCAATGGACACAGCCATATTTTTCTGGAACAATGTGATAGCAAACTGTGGAGTTCCAAGAATTATAATTAGTGACAGAGACCATAAATTCACATCAGAATTTTGGACTAATCTATGAGAGATGCTGAGAACCAAACTAGCATTCTCCACAGCTTACCATCCACAAACCGATTGTCTAGCAGAAAGAATGATCCAAACATTGGAAGACATCATTAGGAGGTTTTGTGCATATGGCATGGAATATAAAGACAATGAGGGATATACCCATGACTGGGTAACCCTCCTACCAGCTGTACAATTAGCATACAACACAAGTATACACTCAGTGACAGGAAAAACCCCTGCCACATTAGAGAAGGGATGGAACCCACTACTTCCAGTAGACTACTTGAAGAAGAACCTCCTCTCAGTACACCCCACAGCTAAAGACTTCCACACACTGTGGAAAACTGCCTGTGAAAAAGCAGAACAATGTGTGGCTGAAGCCAAATTATACAACAAACAGAGATATGACAAAAGTCACCAAGAACCTGAATTCAAAGAAGGAGACCAAGTTCTAATCTCAACTCTTAACTTCAACAATCTAAGAGGACCCAAGAAGATGAGAGACTCATTCATAGGACCATTCACCATTATTAAATTAATACGAAAGAATGCAGTAGAAGTCAACCTGACCAAGGAGTTTTCTAGGAAACACCCAGTTTTTCCTGTGAGCCTGGTCAAACCTTATCACCAAACAGATGAGGGGAAATTCCCTGACAGAAAGAAGACAGTCACCTATGAAAGATTGGTAGAGGAAGATGACTCACCTGGACCAGTGAGAAAAATCATTAAAGCCAGGAAAATAAGAATTAATGGGAAAGACAACAGGCAATATCTGGTTAGATTTAAGAATCAACCAGCAGATAAAGATAAATGGTTAACTGAGAAAGAGATCCCAGATGGACAAATACACCTCAGAAGATTCAGAGCCTCCAGAAGGGCTGAAGAGTCTCATCAGTGATGAGCCTTCTTTTGAGGGAGGGTATGTCAGCCTGTGACTCAAAACAGAGCACTAGCATGACATCCAACATACCATAAATGATGGTATGACAAGTATTGAACAAACATAGCCAATACAGGTAATAAATAAGAGGAAAACAATCCTCTTAAATTAAACACCAACCTTATCCAAACAGAATAAGGAAACCTAGAGGAGAATAAACAAGTCAAAACCCTTATTTTCACCTCTCATCTAACTTATGCATATTTAAGTTATTCTATACCAAAATGGTATTTTTCTTAAAGCTCACATAGAGAGCTACACAATGATATCATCCATGTTGTTGTAACACCACTACAACTGGAGACACCATATAACCTTATTTTCAAAACCAAGTCCCTCTGAAAGTCAAAGAGGGCTTGTACAAAACTGTACAAAAGTATAACCAAATTAAAGATCTCAACAAGAGCTTTAATTTGAGACACCTTAGACCCCTGTATCTCTTAAATTGACTGAGGGATCTTGGTTCAAAGGTTTAACAACCAAAATAC
This sequence comes from Austropuccinia psidii, assembly GCA_023105745.1. Classification (NCBI taxonomy): domain Eukaryota; kingdom Fungi; phylum Basidiomycota; class Pucciniomycetes; order Pucciniales; family Sphaerophragmiaceae; genus Austropuccinia; species Austropuccinia psidii. The sequence continues at coordinate 6,465,213 of JALGQZ010000010.1, read as the reverse complement.
AGATATTCTGAAAACAAGAAAGTAGACAGACCCCTGTATCTTTGGCATACTCTCATACAACTGTACAGTGTAATATACCAAACTGTAGAGCTAATCAAGCCCTACAAGACTGTATCATCAGAATACAGATATATTCCAAATTGGAGAAGATATCTGGCATGGAAGTTTTTGAAGCCTCATACTGATGTACAAAAATTACATCCAAAAACTTAAAACCCTTATAACGTTTGCTATTTTAAAGAAGGGTAAACATGAAGCATACCAAATTGAAGAGCTCATCTAGCCCTTGAATTCTGTGCTCTTGGTTTCTTGATATCTCCAAAACTGACTAAGATATCTTGGTTGGAAGTATTTTGACCAATACTGGCCTGTACCAAACCTGTACCAACCAGTACAGTCTTGATACTTAAAATAATGGTTGTTTAAAGATTAAACCCGCCCAGAATGACTAATATTGATCATACAGACACCAGAACAACGTCATCCAAGTGCTGACGTGGCAGGTGAAAAGCTTGTTCACCCTGTATTGATCCAGAATGATCATTTGTGGTGCTAAAACCACAATTCTGCCTATATTGACGTCAGAATTGAGGATCCAGAACCACAGATTGACCATTGGAGTGAAAATTTTCACTCTTCTGACGTGTGAAGAGTTAATAACTCTTGACAGTCTTGAAAGATATAAAAAGAAGGGTTTTTTCCTTGAAAACCCATCATTCTTATCTTATTTACCCATATATTCTTACCTGACAAAACTGTTATCCATCAGTAGTGTCCTTAGAATTATTAAAAGATATAATTAAAGCATAATTATTGCAGTACTTCTTTACAGTCAAAGATATTAGAGTATTGCAACCCAGGTCCTCAATAGACTCATCACCACTGTTACCACGTAGCAGTAGGACCTGAAGAATTAAGATTATTTGTTTTTTGACGTGTCACAGTCATAATACTAGCTTGTATTTACACTTTATAGCTACTATATAGACTCACCCTGACAATGAGTAAATCCATGATGTTATCAAAATCACAATAATACTGGTATTATTTCTTTATATGAGAATTTGAACATAATTAATTAAAATGATAATAGTTTTATTTTTATTACCCATAAAATTTAACTATTTTGAGGATGTTACTAATTAAAAGTCTTTATTTTTAGAGTTTTCTTAGTAGAATGGTAGCTTTATTATTCAAAAATCTAAATTTGAATTGAAGAATATGATTAATGAAATTTTTATGATAAGGGAACTTTTACTTCAAATAAGGATTTAATTTTTAGGTAAATACAGATGTAATTTTTATATATATGTATTATTAAAAATTTTATTCTGAAAATATTTATTATGATATGATAATAATAATAGAATCATTGCTAATTAAGAAACAATGGGGAGTATGTAAATATTCCAGCTTTGACTTATATAATGGGTAGCCTTTTTAATTTCTGGAATAATGAAACAATTCTTATGTTAAAAATTTGCTCATCACAATTTTGATAATGACTTCGTTATGATTTCAAAAATTAAATTATTATCCTTCTCATGATAAGATAATCTTCATTTCAATAAGAAAATTGTAATTATTGTAATAATAAAATTATAATTGTTAAAATGTCGAAACCACCATCATTTCAAGTATCATGCACCATTTCAATATGTTTTTTTTGTAAGAAAAAAGGTAGCATTTGTTCCAAAACGAAATAATTACCATTCAAATAATGAAAAATTATCATATTAATAATAAAGCTGTCACAAGCTTTATTTTCAAATTGCGATTATATTTAATGATGAAGTATTGAGTATTTGAACATAAAATATTTATATCTTAATAAAAAAGTTATTATTATTTTAATGATAAAACCATCATATTGAGACTAAAATTATTAGTAGAGAAAATGAAATTATTATTGTAATAAAAGTTATAAGACTTTTTCAATACAAATCATTTCTTATTCATAATAAAATTAACTATTTTCATAAATAGGCCCCCTATTTTCACGCCCCCCTTTCCGATATTAGTCAATCTTCCTGTGCACACATCTCCCAGCTTTTTTCAATATCTTTTTTTGCTTCACCTAAGCATTGATAAACTTTTTTCTCAATTATCTCATACCTTTTTATCTCAAACAAAATCACAAGTCACCAAAGGTTGTCTTTCTGTGGTATTCAAACAGCCTCAACCCTTTTAGTTTTCTTTCAAGTTTAATTTTCTTTTTTTTACTTTTTTCTTTTACAACCTCATCATCTTTTCTCTTAATGAAAATTTTAATTGTGAAGTCTACCTCACTTGTTTTTCTTAATCTCTACAATGCTGAGGACCACTAAAGGTGAGTGACCTTATTAATCATCAAAGGTGTTATTTTTATTTCATTGAAGCTTTTGTAAGGTGTGGATATGAAACTTTGACTAAAAATCAAGTACTTTTCCTGTCCTCAAAATTTGTATAAGGTAAAAATCAATTAAAAATAGTAAGAAATATTATTTTTAAGAGAAAACACGCCAATTTTGTTGTTTATCACTTTATTAGTATAAAACAATAATATTATAAAGATTTATTGCTTTACCAACAATAAAAATGTGTCCAAAAATACTCTACTAGAGATATTCAAGGCTACAAAAGAAATTTCTTCAAGAGCAATTTCAATTGGAATTAATTGGGCAAAGAACTGCAAGCAATTAATTAAAGAGAAAGGTCTTTAAAAAGAATATTAAAGAGAAAACACACCCAAAAGTGACCAGAGTGAATTTGGAAACAAAGTGACAAAGTTTACAGTGATGAAAGATGCTTTAATTCACTTTTGGGGTGGTTCAGGGTAAAAATGATTATAATAATTTTTTCACGTGGTTAAAAGGATTAAAATGTTCTAAAAATGGTGGTTGGAATCTCTTATTGATTGGTTTAACAATGTTTAAACTAATTATAAAAGGAAAAGATTCTAACATGAAGAGAAAAGTGGGGCAAAGAAGACATTCTGTTATAGCCATCAATTTTCTTACTCCAAAATTAAAATTTACTCTTGTCAGTCTTGAGAAACAGTCTGACAACAGAAAAGCCAATTATGGCATAATTGAACCCTGGTTAAGACCAAAAAAGGGCTGTTTTAACCCATTTTTAGCCATTTTAGACCCTTAAATCAGCCATTTCTATAGCAATACCTGGTCTAGAGCCTTCAAAACACGTCATAATGTGTGTAAGAGACGTAGAAACCAGTTAAAGCTGTTTTCACTATGATTGTTTTATATTAAGGGTAGTTTTACCCTCTTGGCAACAGCTAAAACTACCCCAGTTTGTATCAAAACCTCATCATCAATTGAGTCCACAAACCCTATAACTCAATTCCAGGCCAAAAGTGATGAACCTTTGCATGAAATTTGACACCACACGCCTGTCAGCAAGGAGTTTGGGGGTCTAGCTTCCCGTTAGAGCTGGAGTTCCTTTCCCCCCCAATATATTTTTCCTTTAATTCGTCATAATGTATTATACTTATAATTTACATATGTAATTCAATTGAGTTGTACAGTTCAATAAAGTAATAATTGATACCTCATATGTAAATCAAAGTTCACTTATGTAATACACGCGCACATTTTGACATTTCAATTGAATTCAATTGAAAATACCTCCATTCCTCATAACTTCTAAACTAAACACAACACCTCAATTTTAACACAAAATTTGATGGTTAACACCCCATGTGGTGTGAATCAAATTAAAGTTTTGAGGATTTTCAATTTTTGAATTGAAAATACTAAGAACTTAATTTAAGCTTATTTAGAGTTGAGTTACAAAAATTTCATTCACAGGTGACCCCACCTGATTTTTTATGAGGAATCCAATGGTGAAATAATTTTCTATGTTTATTTATTGGATAAAAAGTTATAATAATTTTTATTTAACTTTTTTCCAAATTTTATTTTATTTTTATAATTTTGTTAAAAATTCATTTTTACTTAATTTTTTCAAGTATAAATGTAATTTTATCATTTCAAAATTTAATGTAATTTTATTTTTAAATGGTAATTAAATTTTTAATTTTGAATATAATTTTATATTTATATTTTGATTTTTATTATAATAATATAAATAAATTTACTTTATTTATATTTGTATGTTAATTCTGTATTTGTGGTCTTTTGGGTATATGAAATTACCCCTAAGGCTCACATTCCCTCCCCCTAAAAAAGAATATTACTTTGTAATATTGGTATTTATAGTGTGTCTGAATCTCCTGAGGATTTTGTTGGCTTGTGGTATATCTTTTTCTTTTAACCATTCATCTTCACAAGTTGGGTCACTGTACCTAACAAGGTATTCCCTTACTTTTTTGGTTCTTAATTTTCTTTCTATAAGAACTTTGGTAATTTTCTTAGTACCAGATGTCTCAATAGGAGGTATAACTTGGGGGATATTATTCCTCAAGGGAAATTTCTCAGCATCACTAGATTTATATGGATTTATCAAGCTCACTTGAAATGTAGGATGCTTATTGCTAAGTTCTTCAGATAACTCTACTTCAACAGCATTTTCTTCATGGAGGGCCTAAATCACAAAAGGTCCTGCAAAGGAGTATTTCCACTTTTTACATCCTTTGATGTTATTGAAGTGAGTGGTAGACACAACAACTAGGTCCCCCACTTTGAAATCTGGAGTTGCATGTGATTTATCCCATTTTTCTTTAGCATATGCAAAAGAGTCCTCCATGCACCTTACTGCATGCTTTCTAGCTTTGTCTAGCATTCCTTTGAAGCTAGCAGCTGTGGGATGTATTTCAATCAAATCTTTCCTCAAGGAATCTTGGGGTAACTTGGGGTTCCATCCTTTTTCTAGAATAGCAGGAGTGTGATTGGTACTGGCATGGATTGATGTTTTATATGCTCATTCCAGTGCTGGCGACAGAGTACACCAATCATGGGTAAATTCATCACAATCTTTGAATTCAAGGCCATATGCACAAGATCTTCTCACCATGTCCTCTAAGTTTTGGATCATCCTTTCAGCCAGGCCATCAGTTTGTGGGTGGTAGGCTGTAGAGAAAGACAGTTTAGTGCCAAATAATTGGTGAAGATTTGTCCATGGTGCTTGAGTGAATTTGGGATCCCTATCACTAATGATATTTGTAAATATCCCAGTCCATGACACCACTCTATTCCATATCAGAAGAGCTGTATCCATGGCTGTATCATCCTTGTGAAATGGTAAAAAGATTGGAGTTTTACTGAATCTGTCCACAATTACTAGGCAAGCATTATAGCTTCTGTCACCTCCTGGTGGTAGGCCAGTTACCCAATCCATATGGACAATTTCCCAAGGTCTGCTTGGTTCTTGGATTTTTATCATATTTTCAAGTCTCTTTCCAGTGGATTTTTTTGCCTTTTGGCATCTGTCACAGGTCTTGCAATACTCTGCAACATCTTTCTGCCACATTGGCCACCATATGCAGGTCTTTACTTTCTCTCTTGTTATGTCTTCAGACAGATGTCCTGAAAAGGGGCTATCATGGCATTCTTTCAGTACAAGATTGATTAATGACCTGTCTACAACTGTCATGACACATGTGTGCTTGGTTCAGTGGTAAATTATACCATCCAGTAGGTGAAATCTTCCTTCATCATAAGATTCTTTCCATACTTCATCCAAGGCATGTATTAGAGAGTTGTCTTTACAGTCTTTATTAAGTAATTGGCATAAGATGCTACAATTCTTATCTTGAGTGTAACTACCTCTGACTTCTTCAAAGAAGGTGGTGTTCAAGTCTGTAACACTTATTCCTTGTATTGGAATTTGTGGTGAAGCTTCTTCTGGCACATAAGAAGGATTATCAGTATTATTTGGTAATGGCAATCTGCTTAGTCCATCTGCACTGTTATGAATATTCCCATCCTTATGAACAATAGTCATATTGCCTCTGTATTCTTGTATGGCTATTTGCCATCTGAGCATATGTCTGTTGGGTGTTTTCATGTTTAAAAGTGATTTGACAGCTGTACAATCTGTTATCACTTCAAAAACACATCCCTATAAGAAGTAGTTCAATTTTTCCAAGCCCCAGACAAGACATAGACATTCAATTTGACTTTCTCCATATCTGGCTCCAGTTGGTTTGATTTGCCTGGATATGAAACATATGGGTCCTTCTACAGGTTTATCATTTACGATCTGAACTTGGTGAAGTGCAGCACCCAGTCCATCCCCTGATGCATCAATATACAGTTTGAAAGGCAATTTAAAGTCTGGCATCAGTAAGAGTGGAGCTATGGTCAAGGCTTTTCTTGGAAACTCAAAAGCTTTGACTCTGTCAACAGTCATTTCAAATACTGTGTCTTTGTCACACAATTTATAAAGTGGTCTTCCTATGGAGGCAAAATCTTTAATGTGTTGCCTATAATATCCTGCAAAACCTAAGAATGACTGAATTTCCTTCTTGTTATGAGGCATGGGCTTTAGCAATACTACTGAAACTTTGTTTTTGTCAATTCCAAGGGATAAACCAGATACAACATGTCCTAGTGCCTTAATTTCTTTAAATCCAAAATGGCATTTCTTCAAGAAGATTTTCATGTTTACTGATTGAATTTTTGTCAAAACTCTGGACAATCTGTACATGTGCTCCTCCCAAGTCTTGGAACAGACAATAATGTCATCAATGTAAATGATTAACCATTCCTCTGAGAGTTCTTCAGGGAAGATTTCATTCATCATTCTTTGGAAGTGTGAAGGTGCATTTTTGATACCAAAGGGGATCCTCAAGTATTCATACACTCCACAATAATTCTCAAGTGATTTCTTTCTCTTGGTGTCACTACATTTTGATGGAATCCTTTAAGGGCATGCATAGTGGTTATATACACTGCTTGAGATATTTGAGTAAGGGCAATTTGGATTTTTGGTATTGGGTATCTGTCTGGAACAGTGTAAGTGTTCAGAGCTCTAAAGTCCCCAACCATTCTGGATTTTCCATTATGCCATGCCACTATGACTGGTGTAGTTATTTCTACTTCTTCATTGTGGCCTACTTTTCTTATTACACCAAGGTCCAGAAGTTCTTTGATATGAATTTCTAGAGCTTCTCTTGATTTTGGACTTGCCGGATATTCAGGTCTTCTTAAGAGTGGTGGATAAGGTCTCTCTATTTTCAGAATGATGTCAAGTTCATGACCAATAATTGCTTGTAGAGATTCTTTGTCTGAAGCAAATGCTCCTCTGTGGTCATATAAAAGGGAAGAAAGTTCATTTTTTTGCTTATCAGTCAGATGAAGGCTTATTTAAGCCTCATTTAACTGTTCAGACTTGAATTTCTCTAGCTCTAAGTTGACTGGTGATACTTTGTTTACTGTAATTTTTCTTTTAAATGGTAAAAAGGCAAATCTTTGGCGCTTATTGTCTCCAATAGTAAAGTATCTGTCTTTGGTATTATGCAAATCTATCCCATACATGATTTAATAGTCATTTCCCAATATAAAATGGGTACTGGAGCAATTTTCCAGAACAACAAATTCAACTGTGATCCTTACATTCCCATTAATGTGTGGGAATATGACATTGGTCTCAAAGATTCCTAATGCTTTCATTGAATTACTTGCACTGTTGAATTTTATACCATCAATTGGTAACAGTTGGTCTTCAAAATTTGGTACACAAGTCTTAAGAAAAGATTTTCCAGCACAAGAGCACAAGGCTCCTGGGTCAAGAAAAGGTTTGGTGGGCTTGTTGTCAATCACCACTTCTGTTATACAGGAGTTACCAGCTGTATAACCTTTTCCCCTGTTTGGTTTTGTTTTCATAAGTTGTTCATCTTGAGCTTTTGATAAATCAAGTTGACCATTGCTCAATTGTGGCAAGTGGGAATAAGATTCCATGATGTCAAAAGTGGCATTGATATTTTCTATATCTTTTGAAGATCCAGAAAATATTGATGACTTATCATCTGAATTGTCTTCAATTATGTCATCTTTTTCAACATCAGGTGCCTTTTCAATATCAATTTCATTTATTTTTCCCTTCTTTGGACATGTATTGGCTAAATGGTTGGTGTTTTGGCAAATATGGCACTTTCTGACTGTATCTGCAAGCTTATACTTAATATTATTAAAATTTTCTTTGGGGTTTTTGTCCACAGAATCTTTCCAAGGTGTATTAAACCTTGTTTTGAGATTCATACTACTGCAACCAATTTTGGTTCTGGTGGTTACTTCTTCTAATATATTGATAATATCCTCTGCTGAAGATTGTTCAGTAGTCCTGCTTTTTATAGCATGCTCTAAGTAACCTCCACATTGTCTCAGAATTTTTCTATGGATCATAAATTCTGACATGTCAGGATATAATGCTGTTAATCTGTCTTTTTGTTGGCAAAACCATGGTAAAGCTTTGTCTTTATCAGCATTAAATTTGGCAGATTCAAAGGCTGTTTCAACTTTAAACCTCCAAGAATCATTTGCCCATTTGTTAATGATTTTTGTTTTCCGCCAAGTCCAACTCTGGTGTCCATGTGCTTGTCTTATTTTGATGTACCATCTGTGAGCTGATTTGGTAAACAAGGTGTTAAATCTGGCTGTTACCAATCTTTCTGGTAATTCAAAATCCTCTTTGATCATGTCAATACCTCTAATGAATTCCATATGGTCATACTCTCCTTCACCACTGAAGTGAGGCCATTCTTTAAGTTTTGGAACTTCTTTCAAGAGTGCTTGGCTCATTGATGGTTCTAAGTTATGAAGAGAAGTAGAAAATTCATTTTTTAACTGTGAATTTTCAATATCCAATACTTGTGGATTGGGAATTCTTGCATCTTCATTTTGATTAAGAGGTGTAGACATTCTTGGTAAAGTGTTTGAAGTTGTTCAATATCATTCATTTTACTGTTATTACACATTTGTGAATTTCTTAACTCATGTTGTAAGCTTTGTATAGAGTCTATGACATTCTTTTTATGATCATCCTCTTTATATTTAAGCTCATTCCATAATTCTGTTTGTTTAGTATTATCAGATATAACTTCATTTAACTTTATTTTTAATTTTGATATTTCCTCTCTTGAGGTATCAAAATTCTCTTTCAAGGCAACTGTATTTGTCTTTACTTCTGCAAATGATTTTTAAATATCATCAAGAAATTTTTTATTATCTTCTTTGATAGTATGAATAGCTTGTTTTATTCTTGTTTCAATTATGTCATCAATATTGAATTAGAATAATTGTCTGTTGATTCTTTAATAATGGCAGATTGTTCATTTATCTTAATTCCAAAAGAATTATCATTATTGGAAGTTTTGATTGTCCTTAAAACTCTTTCAAAGCATTTAAGTGTATCATTTGTTTGGCTCAGACTCAAGTTATTTGTTTTAAGATAGTCACAAATTGATGTATTTTTATCAGAAAGATGTCTTTTTATGTCAGAAATAGCTTTATACAACTCTGGAATACACTCAAAAGTATCAGAAATTGTTTTTGATATTTTAATCTGGCTTCCTCCTTCTTTTGTCATTCTATCATGGTTCTGGACATCTGAAAGACATTTTCCACAGCATCCTGTTGAATCTTTGGGATTCTGTAGCCCTGGCTGTAAGGTTTTGGGGCTGGTGCCTTCCCTTTGCCCTTGTTTGGAGTTTTTGGCTGCTTTTTCACGTTGTAATTGCTGGTGCTGTCCACTGGTGCTGTTTTTGGCACTGGTTTGGGTGGTGGAGGGTTGTTTTTCCTCCATTCTAGTGTCAAAAGCATCATGTTTTTCTTCTCCATTAATGGATGCCATCCATTGAGCAATATGCAAGTATTGGGATGGCCCAGGAATTTTCTCACAGTCAGGTAAGAATTCATGCAATTCTTCCACAGGTCTGCAAGGATCTGGTAATCCTTGAACTGAAGTGCATTGTTGTATGCACTGTGGCTGGCTTTGTATATGTCCACTGAGGCTTGTTGTGGCGGTGTCAGCTCTTTTTGAAGGTTAAATGGTATTGTCAGCTTCAGAATGACCCATTTAAGATGTTTGGATATTACCTTTCTGGGAGCTGCTTGAGGGTTTATAGCTGGCTCCTGATCTGGTTGAAGGCATAATTATGGTTAAAAAAGGCTTAAAATAGTAATTTTACATCAAAAAACTTACTATTGGCCAAATCTTTGTCTTTCTGAAAAGTATGACTCCTTTCCAAGTTGACTGATTCAGAGGAAATTGGCTCTGGTTGAATATTCTGAGTCACAATAATAGTACTATTATGATCAGAATTAACAGTACTGGCAGGAATGATGCTGGTTACTGTTGAGGCTGTTTCAATGTTTTCTTGTCTTGCCACGTTTTCAGACACTAAAATTAATGAAAAAGCCAATTTATTAAGGAAAAAAAGGTTATTTCAAGAAAGAAATAAGAATATAAGCCCCACTTATAAAATGAAAAAAAATATTTTTCTGGATTTTTTGGATTATTAATATTTTTTATATGTTTTTTAATTTTTTCAATATAAGAGAAAGGTTTAAAAAGAGTAAAAAAATATGTCACAGGTAAAATATCATGGCTGGGCCCCCAAATGTAAGGTGTGGATATGAAACTTTGATTAAAAATCAAGTACTTTTCCTGTCCTCAAAATTTGTATAAGGTAAAAATTAATTAAAAATAGTAAGAAATATTATTTTTAAGAGAAAACACGCCAATTTTATTTTTTATAACTTTATTTGCATAAAACAATAATATTATAAAGATTTATTGTTTTACCAACAATAAAGATTTATCCAAAAATACTCTACAAGAGATATTTAAGGCTACAAAAGAAATTTCTTCAAGAGCAATTTCAATTGGAATTAATTTAGCAAAAAACTGCAAGCAATTAATTAAAGAAAAAAGTCTTTAAAAAGAATATTAAAGAGAAAACACGCTCAAAAGTGACCAGAGTGAATTTGGAAACACAGTGACAAAGTTTACAGTTTTGAAAGATGCTTTAATTCACTTTTGGGGTGGTTCAGGGGTAAAAATGATTATAAAAGTTACAAACAATGATTATAATAATTTTTTAACATGGTTAAAAGGATTAAAATCATTTAAAAATGGTGGTTGCAATCTCTTATTGATTGGTTTAACAATGTTTAAAATAATTATAAAAGGAAAAGATTCTAACATGAAGAGAAAAGTGGGGCAAAGAAGACATTCTGTTATAGCCATCAATTTTCTTACTCAAAAAGTAAAATTTACTCTTGTCAGTCGTTAAAAACAGTCTGACAAAAGAAAAGCCAATTATGGCATCATTGAACCCTGGTTTGGACTAAAAAGGGCTGGTTTAAGCCATTTTTAGCCATTTTAGACCCTTAAATCAGCCATTACTATAGCAATACCTGGTCTATAGCCTTCAAAACACGTCAGAATGTGTGTAAGAGACGTAGAAACCAGTTAAAACTGTTCTTACTATGACTGTTTTATATTAAGGGTAGTTTTACCCTCTTGACAACAGCTAAAACTACCCCAGTTGGTATCAAACCCTTATCATCAATTGAGTCCACAGACCCTGTAACTCAATTCCAGGCCAAAAGTGATGAACTTTTGCGTGAATTTTGACACCACACGCCTGGAAGCAAGGATTTTGGGAGTCTAGCTCCCCCTTAGAGCTGGAGTTCCTTTTCCCCCCCAATTTTAATCTTTCCAATTTATTTTTCCTTTAATTCCTCATCATGTATCATACTTATAATTTACATATGTAATTAAATTGAGTTGTACAGTTCAATACAGTAATAATTGATACCTCATATGTAAATCAAAGTTCAATTATGTAATACACGTGCACATTTTTACATTTCAATTGAATTCAATTGAAAATACTTCAATTCCTCATAACTTCTAAACTAAACACAACACCTCAATTTTAAAACAAAATTTAATGGTTAACACCATTTGTGGTGTGAATTAAATTAAAGTTTTGAGGATTTTCAATTTTTGAATTGAAAATACTAAAAACTTAATTTAAGCTTATTTAGAGTTGAGTTACAAAAATTTCACTCAGAGGTGACCCCACCTGATTTTTTATGAGGAATCCAATGGTGAAATAATTTTTATATGTTTATTTATTGGATCAAAATTTATCATAAGTTTTATTTAACTTTTTTCCAAATTTTGTTTGATTTTTATAATTTTGTTAAAAATTCATTTTTACTTAATTTTTTCAAGTATAAATGTAATTTCATCATTTCAAAATTTAATGTAATTTTATTTTTAATTTTGAATATAATTTTATATTTATATTTCGATTTTTATCATAGTAATATAAATAAATTTATTTTATTTATATTCATATGTTAATTCTGTATTTGTGGTCTTTTGGGTACATGAAATTACCTCTAAGGCTCACAGCTTTATTCTAATTATTATTTCTTTAAAAAATCAAATTCTCTTTGTGATAATCTTGAAAAAAATGGAAAAAACATATCTCAGCACAGTAAGTCTTTTGAATTCCCATTTTTTATGATTTGTTGATTTCAAAATATTATAGTTAGCTATTTATGAAATGCTAATCACTGTCTTTTTCCATGGAAATTTCTGCTAAAAAGGATGCGTAAGGTACTGATTTCAATCGGCACAAAAGGTCTGTTGGATTTCTTTGACCATGTGACCATGCAGGAAGCCCTTGGTATGAAACAGGTCCAACAATATCTGCCGCCTTCACAAAAGAATCAGAACTAAGGCATACTTGCACCACATTCAACCTTGCAAAGACATTCTGGAGGTTGGTTACTAGATCAACTGGGATACCTTTTGCTACCTTTTGTAATGTAAAATCAATTCCATAAACTATCTTTATTATCTCTCTCAATCCTCCATGACTGACCTTACCCTCCATTTTGTATTCAATCACACTTTTTGGTTTTTTTATGATATTCTTTTACCTGCACCACAATCAAGAGAGTCCAATTCTCTCATTTGTTTCAGAAGTAATTTTTAACCTTCTGGATGTGGCACCTAATTGTAAGGTCACAAATTTGGTATGAATTTCTTGAAAAATTTCTAAATCTCAACATAGTATTAAGCTTTTAAGTGAATTTTGTTTTTCATTGATTTCTTTTTTCTTTTTTCTACACAAAAAAACCCCTCTTGAGACTCTAATCGTTGAATCTTACAAAATGGCTTGATTATTGAGCAACCAATGTACCCTGCAACAAGCATCATTCAAATTAACAAGTAAATACAATTATATATTTTGAAACATACGCTAATTGGAATTTTTCTTTCACTTTTGCATCATTCCAATGAGTCTCACTCCAGAGAACTCCAAAATTTCAATCAGTGAACCCCACCATTGAAGTGGCTCAGGTATGTGGAGTGAATAATGGTGGTTAGGTAAAGTTTTTATATTTTGAAATACTTTTTTGGATGCAGTTTAATATACTGGATATCTATCTTCAGATTTCTTTCAATCATCATTTCTGATTATTTGAGAGCTAATGATGTTTGTACACTCAACTAGCCAACAAAAGTTTTCAATCACATTTCAATATTGCAGTAGATCTTGTAATAAGCTTGATTTAACCAGGATATCCAGAAATATCAATGGCAAATAGATCGCAAATATTGATTTCTTTTTGACTTCAATATTGAACAATTAAACAATGGTTGTATTTTCTTCATTTTTACTTATTGAACTGTTTGACATATCTAATATTGCATTTTTGCAGACTCTTTGAAGCCATGATTTGATAATCCGTTTATACCCCAACAATAATGAAAATGATGCTGTAATACCCCTTCAAACCAATTGTGCAGCACACCAAGCACTACACCGCTAACAGGATTGCAATAAAGAAGCCAATGGAGCTCAGACCACCTTACACCTGCCCTTTTAGCTAGGCTTTCATGCTCACTCATTTTTTTTGTCTTCCTCAATCGGTAAGAAATTGCTTGTGTATCAAACTGATGTTTCTGTCTTTTCATTTACATTTTATCATCATCATGCTTTGTTGTCATGCACCAGGTGAAAAACATATTTTCTGAATGTGACAAGACTCAGGAAGTCTTGTGTGTTGCAATTATATCACCAATCAAGGCTTCAAGTATTACTCTTATGTTTTGGCCTTGGAGGAATTTGCCAGTTTGTACATTTATGTTGCTATATCAGCTGATTGATTCATCTACCAAAGGCTGTAAAGCATTATTTATTGCTTTTTTATTTGGCTGATTGGGTTCTGGAATCATACCAGCAAGGTAGATTTTTTTTGTCACTAGAATGGTGGTAGGTTGTGAGCGTTGAGGTATATTTTACATACCCAAATAGGCCACAATTATCTGAAAAAGAAATTCTGAATTATGCATAACTCATAAGTCATGCATATATCCAAAATTCATTATTTTTGATTTCAGAAAAGATGAATAACTTTTTTTTGAATAAGTAAATCCATGAATTTAAGGCCAGATTTGGATTTTGCACAAAAATTCACCTAGGGTATCTCCATAGAGTGAATAAGCTCAAATTAACTCTTTGAGGTGGTTATATGGAAAATACTGCAATACCACATAAAAGATCTGTGAAAATTTTTCTTTTTCTTAATTTCACGCCAAAAAAATGGTAATGTGAGAAATCCCATGTTACGTATACACTAAGAATATTGTTATTCTTGTTTTGGGCACTTAATATCATGGTATTCCTACATGGACTTTTGGTACACCCATAGTGGATATCTCACTTGAGGCTTAATTTTCTATTTTGACATGAAAATAGGCAAGGGGGACAAAAGACATCAAAGAGAGGCAGGGTACCCAACTTCTGAGACCTCAGAGGTGTGGACCGCTCCAAAGCTTGGATCCATGGCTGATCTTGGCCTAATTGGTATACTAAAACCTTTTGGGAACTTGGTTACCATGTTACAACTACTGTAAATCTTAAGAAAATAGCAAATAACCTGCTATTTTGACATGCCAAGGAGGTAAAGAGCTACTTAGACTCCTGTAACCATGTCAATTCTTAATGACTTTCCATGGATAAACCCCAAAAGAGTAATTAAAACCCTTTTTGGACTTGTATCCATTTATTTACTTCATAGAAACCAGTTCAACACTGATATTTGCAATTCTACATTGAAATGAGGTAAAAACTTCAAAAATTCATTAAAAATACAATTCTTAATTAATCTCTCTGAAATATTCAGGACCAATGAGGAACTGTATTATCTATGGTACAACCAAAAAGAATTATATTTTTACTAGTAAAATTAAAAGGTTTACTTACAGTCCATTTTTGACTATTCTACATGAAACACTGAATCTTCAAAAATCCACAGTAATTACAACCTGTGATGAAATTGGCAATAAAATTGATAACTTTGAGAAATCAATGATTATTTTATAATAAAAGAAGATTTACAGATGTTACTCCTTTTATTCTCAACCATATTGGGGTTGGTAGTCACATAAAAGCATCAATTAAGTAATTATGATAAGCTTACGTGAAAACAGATGATGCAATCAATATTCCAAAAGGGTTTATTGTTTTCTCACTCACTGGTTTTTCAGTTTGCTCCATGGCACGCCTCTGTGAGCTGTTTCTGACTTAAGAGAGGCCTCCTCTTGCTGTTTTTTCCTCATCAAATCATCTTATTATCCATTTATATCATTGTTACCAACAAGTAAGTATTAGTTAAAGCTATTCTTAAGTGTTTTAATTCTTTCAGAATCAATGAGAAAGACGTGAAATCATGAAACCCAACTATATATTGCTGTAATACTGCTATAAATCTTCTTGATCCTTTAAATCCACAATTCTACGTCAACTTTCTCTACTTATATCTTTCAATAAGTTCTTTGGAGTATAAGTGAGTCATTCATCTTTATTTATTAAAGTTTTTCTCTAAAATTAGTTTTCTTCAAGAATTATCTTTATAGTTATTCTTGCAACAGATAATTATATATTAAAATAATTTTATTATTTTAATAAAAGAAGTTTTTATTATGAAATTCTTCTTGTAATTGATTCTTGTAGACAATTACTGCTCACTGTTGAAATCACTAGTAGTGTTTAACACGTGAAAGAAATAATTCTTTAATTATTTAATTGTGGTTTTAATAATATTTTATTATTATATTTCATAAGATCATACATAGTACTGTTGATTAAATAGTAATATTATCATCAGTTTCATAGTCAAATCTTACATAGGTTCAGGCAGGTGAGTGCCAGTATTACTAATGTTACCTGCTTTCCAGAAAGGTTGTTTCCTAGCAGGTTGAACCAATCAATAAGGAGGGTAAATTATAAACAAAATGGCAAATTTGTTGGGTGTAAAATTCTTTTTTGAGTAGTCAGACTTCAATTTTTTGAAAAAATTTTAATGTAAATAATCAAATATTTCTGAAGGGTTTTCACCCAAGCTTTCTGGCCAAGTTTCAATGGAAATTTCAATTTCTGGTCAGCCAAGGAACCATTTCAAACACTCAGTAAAGCTTTAGCTAACAAATACACTTCTTTGATCCCTTTTTTGGATGTGCTTTCTCTTATTGAGTTCAGAATGATATGGGCTCTGTTAAATAAGTGAAAGGCCAAATTTCATGAAAGGGTGATACCCACATTTCAATGAGTTTGGTGCCACCTGATAGCCACATTCTTTTGGTGCTATCTTGGAGTCATAAAGAGAGTAACAGTATGGACAACTGACATTGAATTTGAGCTTTGCATTGAGTTTCAGATGCTTGGTAATGGCACAAATATCTCTTGGAATTGTTTTCTCAAACGCCACACCAGTTGAGAATTTCTGAGACTTCTGAATGACTTTAATGATTTATGTTATTTCTAATAAAAATTCTTCTTGTCTCAGTCCACAAACAAGGTATAGCCATCAGAAAAAAAAACAAAATAAGTGAGCTATTTTTGGAAAAAAGTATTTATATTCAAAGTATTGAAGGAGTCAAATACAATTATTGTTTATTTTTTGTCCAAACATTCAGGTATTTGATTTATTTGAAAGACTTTCATATTCAGTATAGGTTTTGCTTTCTATCTTTTTTTTCCTCTTCTAGAATATCTGAAAATTTTTGTAGCGGAAGTTTTGTGATTGATTTTTAAAAGTCTTTTTCTGCCTTTTCCCTACTTTTATGCCAGTGTCTTTTACTTGTACATGGCTGAACATACATCCCTTTTTGCTTTATTCCTTCTTCATCAATGAATTAATGAAAAATACATCTTGGACAGCTTCAAATAACTTGTTTTGGATCCATTTTTACTGAAACTATTCTGACACAAAGATTGTCTCAGTTAATATTTTTGAAGAATATGAAAAATTTTATAACAAGGAAGTTTAATAGTATCTGACAAATGATTATATTTAATTTATTGTAATAAAAATATTTATATTTTTTAAAAAAATGTAGGTGAAAGGGAATTTGATAGTGTTATGGGATATTAGTGCCTTTGTCATGTAAAATTCCATTGATTCCTTTGTATTTGATTTAATTGAAGAAAAACTTGAAAGCTATACATAATCACAGGTGCGGGATTGCAGGTGAAGCTACCCCTGCTTGCGCATGGTGGTAGTGGTTAGTGATTTCAGGTTGCTTTCAACTTTCATCAAAGTTGAAATGGTTTCAATCCCTCATCTGGCAGTAATCTTCCTGCCACACCAGACAGTTTCAGGAATAGGGTAACCATACTGGGTAGCATATTCTGATTCTTGAGCAAGCTTAGTGATGCAATTTGGTATCATTGTGTTCCTTGATTCTTTCAAACCAAATTTATCTTTGGAAACTTGGTTTGATTGAGTGTGCTCAACCCTGATCATGATTTGAGCAGTACTAGTTTCAATTTTCTCATTTATAATGCTTGAAGGATGCATTCTTGTCAAATATTGGCTAAACTCAATAGTTTGGGGCTATAAGAACTTCATCCAGTATATGTGGTGGTAGCCTTTTTTTTGTGTTGAATTATTATATTTTGGACTTGCTTGGTATGTTTTGCGTCTTTTTCTTTTCTTTTTTAAATTTTGATGAGACTGCTATTTCTATTTATTGAGGTGGAAATAATTTGAAAAATCTTGCTTTTAATATTCATTTGTAGATGAGCTTTCATGTATTGAGGTGGTCATTTTATTACTGGCAGTCATAATTTGAAACCTTTCTTTGTTTTTTCTTCCTTATAATGATGTATGCCCATAAGTTGACTTTCTTTATTGAGGTGGTAATTTTATGACTGGCAGTCATAATTTGACACTTTTCTTTGATTTTCTTTCTTGTGATTATGTATTCCCATACATTATTTTCATGTACTGAGGTGGTTATTTTATGAATGGTGGTCATGATTTGACTTTTTTTTTTATTTTATTCTTTGTGATTATGTATGCCTATACATCCATTTCCTGTATTGAGGTGGTCATAATTTGACACTTGTTTTCCTGCTGTATTTGAGTATTTTCACTATCATAAATCTCCAGGTTTGTTAAGTTCATCAATGGATTACCTTATTGATACACAGTTACTGTTTTAATGCTTGAAGGTAGTTTCTTCTTGAATATTTTCTTCTGTTTCCCAAAATGTATCTCCATTGATAGTATTGATAATTCCAGTAGTTAATCTCCATATGATCGATAGCAATGTGAGCTTGACATTTCTGTTGTTTATTAGCGTGATCTAGGGTTTTAGCTTTATTTTTTCTATTTTAGTCCTGTTTTTTTTATAACATAAAGCTACTTATTTGAAGTCAATAGGCCCACACTTTCCCAAAATTGTTCCATTTGTAGTATGAGGTGGAATAAAAACAGAGAACCACCCCTGTTTTTCTCTTTTTTGAAGTGAATTGAGATACTTGTACATTAACAAAACTTTTGAAGAATTTTCAATTTGAAATATTGTCTTGGATACTGATACATAGCCTGAAATTCTTTTTGTTTTATTTATTAATTTTTTTATCTTTTCTTCCTTTTTTATAGTTTGTGAATAATATTCTTCTGAACCATTTGTGAGCCTGTGACTCAAAACCAGAGCACAAACATGACAGCCAAAATACCATAAACCAATGGTATAGCCAAAATACCACCAAAACATGGAGCTGAGCCAAATTGGCTCAAAAGGTATCAAAAGAAAGAGGAAACTCACCTCTTTTAAGAACTTTGCACACATAACTAGTAGTTTATACAAGTTATGCTCAAAGGATGTAGTTCTTGAAATAACCAAGGAAAGGAGGGATGCATATGAGAGGATCAAATATGAACTCACAAATGCACCTGTGCTCATCTTTCCTGACTTTGAACTACCATTCAAGTTATATATAGATGCAGCATGCAGCCAAGGCTTGGGAGCAGCCCTTCACCAAAGACAAATTGTGGATGGTGAACCAAGAGAAGGTGTAATATGTTACATCTCCAGGCAGCTGAAAGATTCAGAAGCCAGGTATGGGGCCACCCAGACAGAATGTCTATGTCTAGTCTGGGCTTTAGAAAAACTCCATTATTATTTGGAGGGAGCAGTCTTTGAAGTCTACACAGACTGCACAGCCTTGAAGTCTTTACTAAACATGAAGACTACTAATAGACACATGCTGAGATGGCAAATAGCCATCCAGGAGTATAGAGGGAACATGACCATCATATACAAGGAAGGTGAAAGCCATACCAATGCAGATGGCCTTAGCAGATGGCCACTGGACAATGTCAAAAGCAATCCAGCTTATGACCCTGAAGTTTCTGCAAAAATTCCTATCCATTTTATGGAAATAAATAGGAAGAAGAGCTTCAGATTCTCTGAATGGGCACCAGGGAGTGGTACCCTTGACAGTGGAAACACTGATTCGGAAGGGACAGAAACCCCCATACTGGGAATAAGTTCCTCAGAACTGCACAATGAATTTTTCAATGCAGTACTGAAAGCTTATGCTAAACACAAACAGTGTAGCATACTACTCCAACTCCTTCAACAAAAATACAGGAGCCCAGAACTGGAAACCCAGCTGGAAGAACCCTGGTTGAGGGCCTATAAGGACAATAAATTCTTCCTTATAGATGGCCTGATTTATCACAGGGAAAAGCACACCAGTCCACTCACAGTGATAGACAGAGACCACATCTCTTTAATCCTGCAGGAATGCCATGACTGCCCCTATATGGGACACATGAGTGAGGACAGGACTAAAGAGAGGGTAGCAAGCACAGCTTGGTGGCCCAAGTGCGAGCAAGAGTTGAGTGAATACATCAACACTTGTGAAAGATGCCAAAAGGCACATAGAAAACATGGGAAGAAATATGGGTTGCTTCAACACATAGAAGAACCCAAACACCCATGGGAAACCATCAACATGGACTGGGTCACAGGACTTGTCCCAGGAGGCAAAGAAAACTACAATGCCTGCTTAATCATAGTTGATAGGTTCAGCAAGAGCATGAGATGTCTACCATGCCATAAAGAGGACACAGCCATGGACACTGCTCTGTTATTTTGGAATAACATCATATCCACCTGTGGAGTCCCTAAGATCATAATTAGTGACAGGGACCCAAAATTCACATCTGAATTTTGGACCAATTTATATGACATGCTTGGCACCAAGCTTGCTTTTTCCACAGCTTACCATCCACAAACAGATGGCCTAGCTGAGAGGATGATCCAAACAATGGAGGACATCCTCAGGAGGTTCTGTGCCTATGGCATGGAATACAAGGACCATGAGGGATACACCCATGATTGGGTCACCCTCTTACCAGCAGTCCAACTGGCTTATAATACAAGCCAGCACTCTACCACAGGAAAAACACCTGCACTGGTAGAGAAAGGGTGGAATCCCCTGTTACCTGTGGATCACTTGAAGAAAAATCTTCTGACCATCCACCCCACAGCCAAAGACTTCCATGATATGTGGAAGAAATCCTGTGATACTGCTGCCAAATGTATAGCTGAGGCAAAGAGTACAACAAGCAAAGGTGGGACAAGTCACATATGGAACCTGACTTCAAGGAAGGGGACCAGGTGTTAGTGTCTACACTGAACTTTAACAATCTCAAAGGACCTAAGAAAATGAGAGACTCATTTGTAGGGCCCTTCACTATCATTAAGTTGATAGGGAAGAATGCAGTAGAGGTCAAGCTCACTGAGGAGTTTTCTAGGAAACACCCAGTCTTTCCAGTGAGCCTGGTCAAACCATACTTCCAAACAGAGGAGGA
Source organism: Austropuccinia psidii (assembly GCA_023105745.1). Lineage (NCBI taxonomy): Eukaryota > Fungi > Basidiomycota > Pucciniomycetes > Pucciniales > Sphaerophragmiaceae > Austropuccinia > Austropuccinia psidii. Next base: position 6,444,112 of record JALGQZ010000010.1, on the reverse strand, counting down.
TAAATTCTCCTCCAGGAAGAAAAACATCACTCCACCAGAAATAGTGGAAGTAGAGGACTCCCCTGGACTTGTGAGTAAAATCATGAGGGCCAGGAAAATCAGACTTAATGGGAAGGATCAGAGACAATATCTAGTCAGATTCAAGAACCAGACAGCTGACAAAGACAAATGGTTGGCAGAGGATGCCATACCAGATGGAAACCTTCATTTAAGAAGATTCAGAGCCTCTAGGAGGACTGAACAGTCTCATTTATGATGAGCCTTTTTTAGAGGGAGGGTATGTCAGCCTGTGACTCAAAACCAGAGCACAAACATGACAGCCAAAATACCATAAACCAATGGTATAGCCAAAATACCACCAAAACATGGAGCTGAGCCAAATTAGCTCAAAAGGTATCAGAAGAAAGAGGAAACTCACCTCTTTCTGAAAATATAATTCTCATCACCATAGGACAAGAAATAACAAAGTTATTTGTGCTCAAAGTTATTGCTGAGCATAAACCTTAAATTTCACCTCTCATCTAAAATCTAGAAGGAGAGGCTTAACCCCATCAAATGGGTATTCAAAATGAAGCTCTAAGCCAGGGCTATCTAATGGTGCTAGCCAAACTGAGCTAGCACCAGTATTACTTGAGTTATGGTCAAATTCAGACCAAATAAGGGTGAACAAAACATTCACCTCTCATCTAACTTTTACAGTTTTAGTGTGAGATACTTAAAGTTGGGTCTTTTTGGAAAGAGCACAATTAGGGCTATCTGATGGTGCCATCCATTTCCTCATAGCTCCACTACAACAGAAGGTATTGGCCAAACAAGCTTAATACAGCTTTTGCCCAAACCACGCCAATGTACAAAAATACTTGTACATGGGATAACTTTGTCATATTTAATGATAACCATGTCAATTTGGGTACCATTGTGTAGAGCTCATATAGAGCTATTCAATGAACCAATTCTGAGCTTGATATCTCAAAAACTGACTGAGTTATGGCCATTTTAAGGTCAAAATCCCACCTGATGTCATATACAGCCTTACCATGGGATAATATCCCATAACCATGAATATGAGGTGTCAAATAGACAAAGAAGCATGTTTTTACTTCAATACCTCATATATCAGTCAATACTGGGGTCCCATACAGTTTCTGTACAGCATTCTATGCGTCATACACGTCAGAATCAGGCTGTGAGGTCCCCAGATGAAAATTTTCACCCTGTATTGGTGAAAACCACCAAGATGTGGTTTCAAAACCACATCTGAGCCCAATACAGAGTATACAGGCTGTTTTCAAACCCCAAGCCTGTCATAGAGAGTGAAAAATCTTCACTTCCTCTACGTGGAAAGGTCTGGCAGCCTTTCCACCTCAATTTCAGGATAAAAGGAGGATTTTTCACAGCCAAAAGCCTTTCCTCATCCTGCTCTTGAATAACCTACGTAGTAAACTGTCAAAAACAGCTTTACTCTTGGCTAATAATCAGTTATAATTATAAATTTAATTATTGTAGTCTTTTATTATTGTAACCCAACAGATAAAGCTGCACCCAGGGCTTTCAATAGCGCTCACCACCACTATATCCATTATAGTAAAGCCCTTATATTTCAAATTAAATCCATCTTTAACCCTTATAAAATCTTTTTTAAACTATTTTCCACGTGTCACAGTCATAGTTTTAGTTGTAAATAGGTTTATTACTACTTCAACATAGACTCATCCTGACACCATTTGAACAAGCTGTTTATTGAGTTTTGATATGAATCTTCTTTTTTCTTACTTGATTTTTCTTACAAATAATCCTTCCCAAACAAAGTTCCAATCATCCTCATTGATATTATAATTATGTGCCTTAAGACTGAAAATCTAGGTATAAACATCTCTTCCCATAAAACCTCTCAATTGGTGTTTTCAATTACATAATTTCCATGATTCCATAAGATTCTTCCTTCTTGTATGGCCAATAAAGCCAAAAACAATCCTCTTGAGGCTTCCAAGTCCCCAAAATATATTTTTCTTCTCCATTCTGAATCTCTCAATATATCCTCTTCCCAATATATGTTTCCTAAATTTCCCTTGATACCATCATATGTAAGTAATTCTAGAAATTCCAGTACTGAAAGAGAGAATCCTGGAAGCTCTTGCCAATCTTTAGATTCTTGAATGTGTGTACTTGGTTCTGGAAACTTGAACGATTCTTCAGATTCTAAGTATGGAATCTATATCGGAAATAAATCCTCTCCTTCTTGAACAACTGGTTTTCCCCATTAATTGACTTCTTCTATATTTTCTACAATTTTGAAATTTACATCTGTCCATCCTTCTTCATTAAAATTTATTTTCATGTGTTGGTTTGGCATCCATGACTTTATAGTGAGATTATTGAATTTTGAGATAAAAGGATAATTCCTCTTTGATAATGCAGGAGGTCACTCCCCTGAGTGATATAATAGTTTCAGATGAAATGTTTTTTGAATGAAGTAATTTGAATAAAATGAAATTACTCTTTTATAACGCAGGCAAAATAATATTTTGAAAGTGATTTTAATAAATTAATATTCCTCTTTGATAAGGCAGGAAGTCACTGCTCCTGTGAGTAATAAGATTCCTAAAACAGCTTGAATAAGTTGAGATTCCTCTTTGATAATTCAGGAGTCAATGCCCTTACTAATACAGATAAGAAAAGATTTCTTTAGTTGGTTTTTTTAATTTTTTCCCCTTTTTTTGGTGATTCAAGATGCATTTCTTTATTAATCATTGAGAGCTCCACACTCTTTTTTTGTGAATTACTGAAAGACATATGTCTTTAAATATCTTGTTGTGTTGTTCTCTGTGTGAATTTCCATTCAATTCTGAAACAAAAGCTTTTACTTCATGAATAAAGATAAAAACCAAAATCATACCAGCAAAGAGTTTCTCCCAAGATTCCCAAACCATCTAGATTAAAGTCTTCTTGATCCCATCAAATTTTGTGATAAAGTCCTTTTCTTGTGATTTTTAATATCCATAAGGTTTCTTCCAGTAAATATTACATAAATTTCCCTTAATTCCAATAGTGGCTAGTAATTCCAAAAAATCAATATTTGTAAGATTGGATCCAGGTAGTTCTGAAATATATTTGGTTTGAATTATTGGTGAATCTAGCTAATAATAATATAGCTCTTCAAATTTAATCATGGGAGTTATTACATAGTCTTCCTCTCCTTCATACTCTGGTATGTCTTCCTGTATGCCATTTTGATTATGGGAGCATTTTTTAATCTGGATGTAATTCCTTCATTTTGATTGTATAAATTTGTTGATCTTGAAAGTCAAATATTTGAAAAACAGCATATTTGTTCATAGGCATCATTAAATTCCTAAATAATTCCAAGTCCAGCTAGCCTTTGTGTATTTTTTGATAACTCTCCTTCTTCCAGGTCTTCAAATATTCTTTGTTGTTTAGATTTTTCTTCCCAATTTCCATTGTTTTGTTGATATAACTTCAATTCATCTTCTTATTCTACCAATTTTCCTCCTGGTACTATTTCCATTCTTTTTTTAACCCCTTTTTTAATATCTCTATCCCAAGCTTTATCCATTTTGTCTTCAGTAATTATGGCATTTTCATTTTCCAGTTCTTAAATTTTTCTTTTTGCCAATCTCTTGATTATGTTATTGTTTGGTTCTTCACTTATTAAATCATTTTCAAGATCACTAATTTATTCAGTTTTCACCTGAAATAAATTGAAATAATCTTTTAAATTCTTGAGGAATTAGCCTCAGGTGGCTTCAGATCCATTTTAAATTTCTTCTGTGGGCTTTCTCCTTCATCTTCTTCATTAATACCACTTAAATTGAGTGCTAACCATTTCTCTGCGTCTTCCATGACCATGTCCAAATTTCTTCCCACCTTCTTGAGTTCCTATTTGATTTTTGCTATTGCTTCATTATCTTCTGTCTCCTTTCCTTTAGATTTTCTATCAGGTACAGGGGGAATACTTTCTTTTAATGGTAGTAATATTTGAGGATTTTCTTAAACTATTATTTGATTGAAGTTTTCAACTACTAAGAGGTCCAGGTATATTTTTTCTTCATTACCAAAAGTGACTTAAACGTTTTTGATTTGACAAATTGGCTTCAAAGAGTTATCTGTGGATTTTGATTTGTAAGGGCTGATTTTTAATTCTGCTTTTTGGGCTATTTCCTGAGTTATAACAATCAAGTCATTTTTTGCATCAAAAATAGCTGAGAAGGGTTTTTTTTTGGTCCAAGAAATATTGTCATCACTCTTGTTGAAGATTGACTTTATGTTTCCTCTGTTTCTTTTCTTTTGGATTATTTTTCTTGATGTATTGACCATTTTCCAATCTTTGAAGATGCACAAAGCTCAATACCACTTGGTGGTGAAATTTGCCAACCCATGGCTTGAGGGTTACATATTGGCAAACATAATTGAAATCCATCATTCTCTGGATAACTAAACATTTCCCCTTTCTTGTGTTAAAATTCCAATTTAACATTATTATGTGCTAAAAATCGTCTTTCAAGTATGGTGTGTACAGCTCCTTTTGCTATGAATAAATGAATTTCTTTTCTTCTCCTGTTATCATATTAATGGCTGTAAATTCTGAGAGTCCAACCAAAGATGTTGTATGTCCACCAATTCCTCTGAGATTCATATTGAGCTTTCTACTTGTAAGTGAGGCTTTAATTGCAATTTCTTCTTGTATTATGTTAATTTCTGATCCAGTATCTACCAATGCCATTGTAGGATATTCTTCTCTTCTAATAAATACTTCCATAAAGCCAAGTGGGCATTCATAATGTAATCTTTGTGTATCATAGTCCTGTAGCTTTAATGAAATTAGTCTTTCTTGAATATTTGATGAATTTACTAATTTTATCACCTCTTTTTCCTGGGTAGTTAAATTTTGTAATTTGTCAATGATAATTGGTGAGATTGATAAGATTTCTTCAACAGTAATACTCATCTTTTGTTCAAGTATTTTCTTCATCAAATGTTCAATTATTAGCTTTGTGGTATTAGCTGTAGATTTTACCTTGTTCTTTAATTACATCTTTTGTGAATCCTGACTTAGTACCTCCATATTCTTGTTCTTAGAAATTCTTTCAATATTTTCATTATCTACTTCATTTTTTCTTGGTTTTTCTTGTATTTTGTTGAAATTAAAATTCTTATTTCCTCCTCTGCCTTGTCTTCCTCATGATAGGCACATAGTATCTTCTTTTCAAAGGGTTTATGTGTTTCATTTTTATCCTCTTTCTGAGTTTTGCCTTGTTTTTCCTTTCTGGCAGCTCTTTGCCGTTTCTGTCTAAGTACAACATTTATTTGAAAATTTTCATTTTCTGGTAATAGTCAAGGAGGTTTCCAGCTTCCCTGTTCTTCTATTTGAGCTATAGCTGTTGCCTCCCACTTTTTCTTTCCTCAATTACTACTTTTTCTTGCTTATTTGGGGGTGAATTTAATTTTCCCATCATTTTCTTTGTAAACTTCTCCTGTTCTTTAGCAAACTGTCTAACTAATTTCTTTGAAGATGTAAGGCCTGATGTGGGTACTCTCTGAAAATTTGGAAAAGGATATGTTCCTCCACACTTAAAGACAAATCTTCTCTCCAAGTATTCTGGGAGATTATTACATTTCATTGTGGAATTTCCTTTTTATAAGCAGCAATAACACCTCAGTGGCTGTTACAGAGCCATTTCAGCTGGCACATATGGTTGATAACTTGAAGATATGGGTGGTAAAGGATATCTTGGCCTGAAGGGCTGTGAGTTTTGCATAAATTTCTGATCTTGATTATTTCTTTCTTGTGCTTTCTTTGAATATTAAACTACTTCTAAAAGGCTTTTGAGCTGATTCCATACTTCCTTAACTGATTTCTTCCTAGTATCATTTGATTGATGCTCTTGTGGCTGAGGATTTTGAATTTTTTGGTTAAGATCTTTCATTTTCTTCAAGACTTCTTCCCAGCTTTCCTCTTCAAAACTATCTTTCTTTTCTTTTGATCTTGTTTTTCAAAATTCCTTCTGTGGAATTAAGACTTTGGCTTCTAAGTCTTGTTCAATATATAACTTTAAGATTTCTAATCTTGGAATGATATAACCACCATCCAAAGCTTGCACCATGGCCTTATCTTTTATCATTCCTTTAAAAATAGATTCTTGAACAATTGAGGAAAGACTAGCCAAGATTTCTTGATTGTGAGTAATAGCTCGTTGTATATATTGATACCTCTTGAGATAATTAATAATGAATTCATATTCCCCAATGACCTTTTCTATTTCATTGTATTTCCAATTCCTCATTCTTGTTGAATCTTTGTAAATAATTTAGTAATTGAGGAAAGTTTTTATATTCTTTCAGGTGACACTTTTTCCCATATTCTTCCATTATCCAATTTTATTGGCTCCCAATTGGCAGTTTCATATCTGGGCATTCCTTCAATATGGTAACTGATATCTTGATCTTTAGTCCAAAAGCATATTTGTCTTTCTATATCCCTTCCACTTTCTCCTTAAATCCTTGCTATATTTTCCACTATTTTAATAAATCTTTCTACCTCCTTTCCATAAAACCATAAATTTTAATCCTTTGGTCTAATCTTGACAATGGGTGTATCATTTCTTGGGATTTCCTGTTGTAATGGGCTTAAATCTTGTGCATGAATATTAACCCTCTTTGGTAGAGTATTTGGTCTTTGTGAAGTTAATGGTGTTGATGACGCCAAGGGCCCTGAAAATGGTGACGGTGACCATTCTTGTCTAACAATTCTTGCAGTGGTTGTAGTTTCTTCCATTCACTGTTTTCTGAAGTAAAACTTGACTCTTTTCCTTTCCCTTCTTTTTTAAGGAGTTTAATTAGTTCTTGTTTCATTTTCAACATTCTTCTATGAAGTCTTTCTACATGAGAAATATTTTCTTGTCCTTGCATGTTCTCTTCATTTATAATTTCTTCTTTGGATTCATTGGGATTATGTGGTATCTTTGATGATGATGCTGAATCCATATTTATATCTTCTTTGCTGATTCTCTGTTGTTCACTTTTTCTTTCAATTTCAAATAGTTTCTTGAGTAATTTTTGAAAATAATCTGTAACTATCTTTTGATATTTCTTCTTGGTTCTGGGTGTACCAACCTTTATACTATAATCTATAGGTGATTCTTCTGCAGGTGGTGTTTCTCCTCTTTTCAGATAATAATGATAAAATCATTTTGTTGAAGAAATTCATGGTGATGATAATTTAGGAGTTTTTTGGTTCTTGACTTCAAGATTCAAGTGATGGGAATTTGAAGTTTTGGATTGATAAAAGGCTTTCATTAGGGATTAAATTTAAATGTTTTTTTTAATAATTGAGGGATTATAGATGGTTGAAGCTGTTGGCCACTGTTGCGACACAAGAGGTGGTATGAAATAAGGCAGTACCTTGAGGGGGAAATTATTGGGAAGTCTGTTTTGAATTTCAGAATTCTTCAATAACCATGGGTGCTAATGTTTATTAGCTTCCCCTCTAAATAATACTGAATAGTCACCATACAGAGAATCACAAAATGAAATGATGTTTGTGGATTTAACAGATAGAGAAGACTTATAAGCAGTCTCTGAATCAGAACTATCTATAACAGTACAGTAAAAACTCTTATTTAAAACTAAGATTTCTGACAAGATGAAGACTATGATTTTTTGTTACTTTAAGAAAAGTAATGATAATATATTTATTTCTTGTTTTCTGTTATTTTAATAAACTAATAAGAATACTTTTTTTGGATTCATGTTTCATATAATTATTTCTTTTATATCAATACTAGTAATAAAATTACGGGATTTGAGTCTTTTGATATCTTTAATATTGTGTTTATATGCCTACTTCTTTCCTTTTAATAATACTAGGCTTCTGAGAAAAGCTACTAAGTTTTTAACTCAGGTTATACTAATATTTTTTAATAATACTAAGCTACTGATGTTTCTCACTACAGTTATTCTACTGTTCTTCAACAATAATAAGCTACTGAGCAAGGCTACTGACCTTTCTTCAGTATGGCTATACTACTATTCTTCAAGAATACTAAGCTACTGAGCAAGGATACTGAGCTTTTCAAAACTAAAAGACTACTACTACTCTAGATATCCTGCTAGTTCAGTGATGGTGGTGATCCTGGATAATGGGAACTTGCTCCATGATTTTTGGGAAAATGAGGGAGGGAAGTTCACTATTTATGCCTTTTGGACCTCCATAGAGCTTCTAAAAACAGGGTACTTAGAGAAAATCATAGCTGAGAGTTCATAGCTGGTGAGACATGTAGTTTCAGTGTAGCAATGTGACAAGGGCTCCAAGTTATGACTAAGAAGATTTGTTTGTCATCTCAATTGGTAAAGATAGGTATTCACCCACTATTAATTTGAACTCTGACCAATAATGTGGTGTTATTCTTTTGATGAATTTTGGATGTTAGCTCTGACCAATGAGATTAATTTTCCACATCAATTTGGTATTATAGGTATGTACCATGAATTTATTTGATTTTTCATCAATCAAATGATGTTCTGATAAGTTTTGAATAATTTGTGGTTTGTATTTGAAAGGATTAGTCAGCTGCTGTGCAATTTCTGTCCACTTTTTGATGTCCAGATTATGGGTTAGGTTAAAAACAATTCTTTTTTTTAAAAAAAAAAGAAAAAAATCTGTTTTCTTCCAAAACATTTTATTCTTCTGTTTTTGCTGTGTTTTTTATTCTTCTTGATGATTCCACAAACAATAATTTTGAAATTGCCTTAAATGCAGCTTGAACCAGATACATGACCAATCCAAAGGTGAACAGCTCCTCCTTGTCAACCACAGTGGGGATTTAGCTCAACCTGCAGCTGCAGGGGTGTTCTGACCTTGCACATTGGCTGCAGCATCAGCTGTGGAGTCACCAGTGTCATGCGCTGATGTCAGCTGAGTCTTCCATGCTTTCAGTTTCTTTTTTTCCAAGACTACTTCTCAATAATTTTTTTTTAAAAAAAAATAATTAGAAAATAAAAATAATAAAAAAAATGAATGAAAAATGAAAAATAAATGCATAAAATTACATAAAAAATGAATAAAAATAAAATAAAATAAATGACAAAAGATTGAATTGAAAATAAGAAAATAGGACCATTAAAAATTTAAAAAGTAAAAGAGACAAAAAAATTGATTTTTATTCAATTTTATGGCTATCATTCATTATACTTAGTTTCATGATTTTTAAGCATTTTTATATAATTATTTTCATTTATTAATTGTCTTTTTTCATTATTTCTATTTATCTTTATTTTTCACTTGTTCATTTCCATTTTTCAATTTTTATTTATTCATAGGTTTATCTTTAATTTTTACTTGCTTTTTTTTTTTGAAGAAAAATGCTTTTTTTTCTTCATGAAAGAAACTCATTGTTATTTCAACAAAAAATTAAGTTATTCATTTTCTAAGAAAAAAACTCAATTGAAATGTTTTTTAAAACAAACATAAATGGTTTGATTTTTAAGTTAAAAATGTGATGTTTCTGCTGCAGGTTCAGTTGATTCTAGAAGAAGAAGACGGATTGTAAGAGGTTTGGTGCAACTCATGCCAACCTCATGAATTCTTTGGTACCAGATGTGTTGTTTTTTTAATATAAAAAATCATACTTTCACTATCAAGTTTGGTATACCAACTTTACATTTTACCTTACTAGATTCAAATTTTTATCTGATTTATTTTAATTATATTTTTGTACTCCCCATTCAAAAATAAAAGTACCTAATTAAATGAAATTCAAAGTTCAAAAATTAGTAAATATAAAAAAATTCAAAAAATGAAAAGAATATAATATTTAAAAATGAAAGAGAATCTTTTCTTTAGTTCAATTAAATATTCCTACTAAATTACAATGGGCTATGGATGATTAATATTCAACATATCTTTCTTTTTATTTAAAACTTTATCATGTAATAATATGAAATTCTATAAGAATTTCCATGTGCAGACTCTCACCTGATAGAAAAAAAATTTTCAATAGTAGAAAGTGGTTCAAAGAAATTCACCAAAATTTGATAAGATAAATTAAGAAATGATGAGTATTTTTTGAGTTTATTCTATTTTAAAGGTAGATTTAAAATCTTGAGATACAAAATTCATGCAAGGACATATTATAATACAAAGAGATTTATCATTCATATGAATGAAATTCAGAAATTTTCTTCAAAGACAAAATTCCTTAAAAATGTGCTTTTAATTGAAAATACAAGTAACAATGTCTTTTTACCTACTATAAGAAGCTCAAAAAATTCCATAATATTTTCAAAGAAAAAATTACCAATTTTTTCTAAATAAAAAGGTACTTTCCAACTCTATTCTTGATATAAAATACCCTTTGTTTCAATATCAATTTTTAGCAAAAGATACAATTTCAAATGAAATACATTTGTATTAAATAAACCTGATTGAATGTAATCTTAATGAAAAGTGAATTATGCATGTATTTTCAATAAAATATAATTAAAATGCAATTTTTCCACCTTCAAAGCATATTTTAAGCATGTTTGAATGTATTTAATATTAGGGGGTGTCAAAGCTACCAAATCCCACACTCAAAATCACAAGTTTCTTTTGCCAAAATCCAGCATTAATTTTTTGTGATTTCAGAAATGCCACACCTCAAGAGGTGTGGTATTTTATGGTACAAAAACCCAGGTTTTTTGGTACCAAATCCCATGTTTAAATACTAAAATCCCACCTTTAGCTTCCCATAAGGGCACATGTTTAAAACACACAACTCAGTAAGGGCATGTTAAATTGTACATAACTTTACTTCTCTTTCATAAAATCTGAATACACTCATCATTTATTAAAGTATTTGATTCTAAATTGCATTTAATACCGGCCTTTTCTTCATTTACCATGCTGAAGGCATTGCAAAGGCTCCCTTTACTTCAGACATTAAAATCACCACATCTGATTGATGCACTCAACTCTGATAGTGATTCTGATATCCAGGAAGATTTAATCTTATTAGATATGATAACCTCGCAAAGATACATCAATCCTCGTAGAAGATATCCATCACATTACATGTATACAATGAATGATTTACAAACATTATCATCTGAAAAGTCTCAACAGCTATGTAGGACTACACATGAATCATTTGAAAAATTGGTTGCACAAATTCAAGCTGATAAAATGTTTCAAAACTCATCACAAAACAAACAACGCAATCTTGCCATCCAATTGGCTGTGGCATTATCAAGGCTAGGATCAAATGGCAATTGGGCTGCTTTGGAAAAGATTGGAATTTTGTTTGGAATTAGCCATGGGGCTATTGTGTTGTACACTCAAAGAGTGATCCAGATATTAATGAAGTTGAAGCGCAAAGTGATTGTGTGGCCAAAAATAGAACAACAAAGAGAGATGTCTCAAGTAATACAAGCAGAAGGCTTCCCTGGGTGCATTGGGTTTATTGATGGGAGTCTCATACCATTATTGCAATGTCCCCCCAAAGATGGTGAAGCCTATTTTGATCGCAAAAAGAGGTAAGCTGTTGAAATTTGATTCCTTATTTCATTTTGACTGATTGTTTACAATTAAGGTATTCTATGTCAATACAACTGGTTTGCAATATCAACAAACCGTTCACTGCTCTACATGTTGGTTGTACTGGGTAACTTCATGATTCAAATGTCTATCAACATATGAAAATAGCACAAACACCTCAAGAGTTTTATGAAAAGGAGCAGTACCTACTTGCAGATTTGTCATATGCAATCTCTCCTTGGGTTTCTCCAGCATATAAGGGAGTTGTAGCACAGAATGAAGACAGCCATTCTTTCAATTACTGTATACCAACATCAAGGGTCAGAATCAAGCATTCAATTGGAATTTTGGAGGGGCGGTGGTTTTCTCTAAGGGAAATGCAAAATCAAATGAGGGATGCTCATGAAATCCAATATTTTGTTAGTTGGGTTGTTTCTTACACAATCTTACATAATATGTTAGCACAAATTGGCGATGAAGTGTTTGATCTATATGAGGATGATGATCCACCACATGCAGAAAATCTGGCCAACAACGACATTGGGGAAGATGTGGTAAATATGCGTGAAAAAATCAAACTAATCCCTTTGGCATGGGAAAATAGTCAATTGTAAATTTTATCAGGACCCTTCATTTATGTACTTAATTTAATGGCATACAATGGAGTGGAGATGTTATTCATAAAATAAAACTATTTACAATTAATATTTTTTAGTTCTTTGTTGGTCCTGCATATTTCTTTCACAGTACCCATTGACTCTTGAATTAATTGTGGTGGGTGTCCTTTTCAAGAATTTGTCACCTACATTAAATAATTTATGGTTTATTTGAAAAGAACATCCAAAATGGGTTATTTCATCATGATTGATCATTTCTGGAGGTGGTTTCATTGTATCATGAACCATTGTTGATGTCTTCCAAAGAATTTCCATGATGCCAGGTATTTTTGAAAAATCAATCGCCATTTTCAATTTGGGGAAGTGCAAGCTATGTCCAGAGGGGGTGAAGACAGTTGGAAGTGGATGGAAATATTTTTTAGATACAAAAGAAAAAATACCATAAGTCCAGGCATTGAGGTCATTCAAATCTTGGTGTGGCTTATTGAAAAAGCCATCTTGAGTGACAATGATATTGGAAAAAGATTTGAATTCATCCTTTGGATTGGCACAAATCCTTTCAAGTTGACTGAAATTTGGTAATTTGGCTTCTTCCATTAATGACTGATTTTCTTGTGTGGCTAATTGTGAAAAATGAGAGATTCTGGAGTAAATGAATTCTTCATACTTTTGAGGTTTGATCCATTGCATATTATCCAATTCAATTTGATGAGGAGATAAACCAGCCTTTCTGGAGTAAACACCTAAACACTTTGATAATAATTAGTAATTATTCAAGTTATAAGTTAAAAAATTCACACACCTGCGGATTTGCCAGCATCAGACTTATTTGAAAATGAGTTTAATAAAGAAAACACATAAGTCAGTCAGCATGATGATGGAAGAATAAGATCATAAAAAATCAAAAGATATCATCACCATTAATCATCTTTATGATCTTAGTACAATGGTAATTGTTTCCTTTTGGTGTAAAGGGTTAACACTAAACAATTGAACCAAGTGGGGTGCACGATTAGGATTGGTCTGAGACATAAGAAAACGCAGTCATTACTGCCGCATGCAATTTATTTTTTTTTCTCATGATTTTCCAATCGACCCTGAATTTCTATTCCTTTTGTTAGTATCCTTTGTAGACAATATGTGAAGAGGATATGTCAAAAAAATCCTACTATTTATCAAAGTGATTGAGTTGGATTATGATTGGTCTGATTAATATGATTGGGATTAGGATGAGTAGTGAGAGTCAAAGAAGGAGGGTTAGGATTATAATGATTACTGAGATGATGATCATCAGGAATTGGATTTGAACCAGTTATGATGTGGACAAAGGCATCTTGTAAGTTCACCAAAGATTGGCTAGATAGATGATCTGTTGAATTTGTAGTGATGACATTAGTTTGTTCTACCACCATAATTTGATGAGGATTTGATTCAGCTAAAGTAATGTATTGATGGATTTGATGGATAAATCTTTCTAATTGGGTAGCAAATTCAACTGAATGTCTAGCGAAAGATTGATCATTATCTTTAAGTGAATGCCATTTGATCAGATAACTATGAAGTTTTGAGCTGTGAGATTGAAAGCTATTCATTTTAGATTAAAGTTTATATAAGGTTGTGATGAGTTGATTAAAGATGAGAATTTGATGAACTTGTTTTGAGGTAGCTGATTGAAGCCTTGAATGAAAAGATGAAATGATTTAAGTATTGACTTGGTTTTTCAGCTTAAAAACAAAGGACATAATTTGATTGAGTTTTATTGATAAGTTTTCTTTTACAATTTGATTTTCTTGGATCAAGATGACTAGAAGAGGATCAAACAAGCTGAATAAATATAAGACAAGGATTGAGATCACCAATTGAACATACCTCCAAGCAACTGAGATCAAGTTGGAAGGATGTAAGAATCGATTAAAGATTAAATTAGTAGATTGATGGCAATTTTTAGAGCAATTTTGATGAATTAAATGACAATGATGATTATACGAATGATTTAATTGATTCAAGAAATCATTTTGATCTGGTTTGACTTAATTTTGATCTTGTGAGTGATTATTGATTATACTGGCAGGAGATATTGGTAAGGATGAAGACAGTGATGATGACAATGACGATGATGATGATGATGATGGCAACAGAAATGCGGAAGATTTGAGTAGATCATTTTTTAAAATTTTGAAAAAATTGGGGATGAAAAATCTGAAATTGTAGAATATATGGTCTGTGGAGGGGGGTTCAGACCAGTGATTGACATTGACTGAGAACTTGTCATTATCAGCTTGTTCCATTTGCTGATTGGCTGATTGGCTGATTTTGGGTATAAAACTCGAAATCAGCAAGGAAATGCAAAAGCCTAATCAGCCAGAGCTCCTCGCAGCAGTGCAACTAGCGGTGCAAGTTGCACTAAAACCAGAAAAATGTTTGTGATAAATCAGATATTCTTTCTGCCTTTGCCCATAATTCCCATCTCTATTTTTCACTTTGAGCAGCAAAGACATGGAGTTGCTCAGTATCGGGGTTGGGAGTATATAGGATGTCAACTGGAGACATTCTGGCAGAAAGTGCTAAAGACAGAACAAAAAAGAGCAAAGTGGGTGATAAATGTTAAAAACAATGACATTGGCAATGATGAAGCACGTTGGATTTACCTTAACTATTCCAGAGAACTAGCCTGCTGAGATTGCACATTTGATGCTGGTTGCTTGAGAGTGCCTCTGCGTCTAAAGTTCCTGTTGGTCTGACAGGCCTTATTGATGCCAGTAGTAGGAGCTGGTGAATGACGAATTGATGCCTGCTTTGAAGGATTGGAATTGTAGGTGGGAATATACCTGTTAGGAGTTTTGGCAGCCATGTGAGGTGATGCTGGGACTTGAGAGGCTTCTGGCCAGGGTTGGTTTGATTCATAATGCCGCTGATCATGGATGGGTTGATTGAGGGATGATTAGGATGAGAATCTGAAAAGGCTGACTGCAGGTTATTGTTTGGTGCTGTCACAACCACAAAGATTAACCCTTGTCCACGGGTGTTGTGGCAATCATAACCTGGAACCAAGTTGGGGCCAATTGGCCACGCGATATCTTTTATGGCCAATTGGTCCCCTCTGGTGCTCTATGTCCATTTGGCAATAACACCTCTTCTGGGCCATTTGTGGCCCCAATCTTCCTTTTATGGCCTCAGGCCATATCCTGCCATCATTGGCCTCCTTGGCCAATTTCCACCTCACCAACCCCCAGGCCTTTATCTTTGATTTTAGGCCTGGGGGGTCCTTTTGGCTTCTAGGGGCCTCTGGGCCCCGTAGCCATCACCTTTGGTTTTGGGCCACCCCCTTTCATTAGGGGGGTTTAGGCCTCAATGGCATATTTGGGCCATTTAGGCCCTCTACAGCTTCTATGGCCCGTGGGCCATGATTCATGGTCTGTAGGCCAATTAGGCCCCTTTTGGCTTAATCCAATGAGGCTAAAAGGGGCCAAAAATCTAGCCCCCAAGGCCAGGTGGGTTTCAAACCACAATTGGACCCACCTGAGCCAATTTTGGGCCACCAATTCCTTGGAGCCAATTTTGGCCAAAAACCTTTTGGACACCAAATTGGCCACCAAACCCATAAGACCCAATTTTGGCCATGGACCACCATGGACCATATTTCCAACCATGGCCTCTGGCAACCACCAGAGGCCACCAGACCAGCTCAGCAAGCCTTTCCCTCAACTTAAGGGGAATTCTGTCCATTCCTCCATGCACCCCATACTCAAGGTTGCAGGAGTGGTGCATATATGGTATTATATACCATTATGCACCATTTTTGCTCAAAAATTCAATGGTAAAGCTTTCAGGACCAAATTCCACCTTTCCAAATCAAGATCCCAAAATCCAACGCCCATTTTGAAGGAGGATTCTTTAACTCATCAGTTCTGGCAATCCATGGCAGCAATCAGAAGACCATTCAAGAATCCCAATCACCTGGCCCTGCAGGAGCTGGGTTGGCAATTTCATTCAGGATTTTTCCAAGGGTATTCTCAGAGGTGATACAGTCTTTCAATCAGTTGTCAAGGCATCAATTATTTCAATACTCCTTGAACAACTCAATTGGTCCATACAGGCGTCAATCAATCAACCTGTATGTCCTTGGCCCAATTGGGCCAATTTAATCTTCCACTGTGTTAATTCAATCACACAGTTTAATTTCAAGATGTCCAGAACTGTATTGGCCCAATTCATACAATACAGCCAGTGATCCACCTTCCAGGATCAGTCTTTCAGTTTTTCACATATACTGGCCACCTTTCAGCACCTGGGAACTTTTTCCCCAGTTAATTAATATATTGGATTTATTTTTATCTTTATTTTCTTTTAATTTATTAAATTTAATACTGATAATCCTAAGTCAGTCATTCAGCACCCTTTCCCTTTTTCTTCCTTTCCTGTCAGTGGATATTGCTGGTCATATCCTTTACTAATTCCATTTCCTTTTCTGGCAGGTTGAAACAGTGAATTCAGGATTCACTTGGTCGGCTTCTTGGCTTTTGGCTTCTTTATTATCTTTGTCCTTTGGCTTCTTATCTTTTCTTTTATCTCTGGAATACTTGTCTTTCCATTCTTCTTCTTTAAAGAAATCCATCTTTATTATTCTTCTTATCTTTTGGAGCCCTCCAAGTGAGTTCTTGATTCCTGAGTGCCAGGCCCTCTTGCTTCCATAAGAGCCCCTGTGACATTAAATTAATTAACTCATAATTTCTTTTAATTCTATTCATTCGTTATTCATCATTTTATTCATTCATTCATTCATCAAAATTATGACTCTTTAACGCTTATGAATTGAATGATTCTTTGTCACCTCTCAATTTTCTCTCATTCATTCTTCATTCTTAAAATTGAAATCTGACCCAATTTTATTTTTGTTTTTGTTTATCTTTTTCAATCTTAATCTCAATCATCAATCTCATTTTATCTTCAATCCAAGCGTCTTTGAATTTTGATTTTCAAATTACTCATCAGATTATTCAGACACGTTCTTCATATCAGGATTCAATTTGATTTTATTCCTCAAGAATTTGGGTTTTCAGGAAGAATTCACTTGATAATTGATTTTATTGACTTATTTGATATAATTGACATTGACTTCAAGAAAATTGACTGACCTGAAGATTTTTCATTGATTGGCTGAATTTCACATCAAGAAATGACATAAATTGATTTGACTCAAGAATTCTTTTGACTGATTGATTTTCTCTGCAACATTTGATTTCATTGGTTTTGTTTGATTGATTTATTGACTTCAAGATTTGATTGATATTGATTTTGACTTCAAGACTCACTTGATTTTGATTGATTGATTTTATTGACTTCAAGACTTTCATTAATATTGATTTTGACTTCAAGACTCATTTGATTTTGGTTGATTGATTGATTGATTTATTGACTTCAAGATTTGATTGATATTGATTTTGACTTCAAGACTCACTTGATTTTGATTGATTGATTTTATTGACTTCAAGACTTTCATTGATATTGATTTTGACTTCAAGACTCATTTGGTTTTGGTTGATTGACGTACCTGAAGATTTTAATTGATTCATTGATTTCCTCAAGATTTGATTGTTGATTCCATACTTCAAAAAAATTTTGATTTTATCCATTTATTTTAATTTTTCATTCCTGAAATCATGCCTGTTTAACATTCACCTCCTGCAAGACAAACCAGATCTCAGGCCAGAGCTCAAGCGGCTCTTACTCCAACTCCAAGAGTTCCTCTTGATGGCACCCAAGCAGTTCCTCAACTGAGGGCCCAATTGGATAGAGGACCCCGCATGGAAGGAGCAGAACCATCCATCCAGGAAGGAAGAGGGCCAAGAAGATCAATCTCATTGTCAGGAGTGGTGGGCGGCTTCCCAGGAATTTCAAGAACCAATCTCAAGGTTCAAGTTGAAGATGATGATGAGGAGGAGGAGAATTCTGTGGAAGAGGAAGAGTCTGATGGTACTGAAGGTGTTCCTGCTCCTGTGGGGGCATCCCAAAGTACTGGAGGACCAACTCTAGCCCAGTCTGATTGGCCTGTCTCTCCTCAATCTGAACCATCTTTATTGGCCATTATGCAGCAAATGACTCAGATTATGGCCAGTCTTCAATCAGCTTCTTCTTCTGGATCATCAATAATCCATCTATGAAGGCACCAGAATGCTTTGATGGGACTAAGCTCTTCAAAGTCAGAAGCTTCCTTCAGACATGCCAATTAATTTTTCATAATGATCCGGCAAACTTCTCTCAAGACAGAAAGAAGGTCCTTTATGCCACTTCATTTCTCATTGGCAGGGCTGCAAAATCGATTGAGCCTTATCTTTCCAATCTCACCAATCAAGACTCCAATTACCTTCTCAATTCTTGGCATTTGTTTTAATTGCAACTCTTCACTCTATTTCGTGACCCAAATGAAGTCAGAAAAGCTGAAGCAGAATTGGATTCACTAAGAATGAAGGAAGGTGGCCATGTTTCACTATACATAGCCGATTTCAGGAGTTTGGTTTCAAGAATTGAAGATTGGGGTGAAAGGGCTCTCATTCATCATTTCAGGAAGGGATTGCCATCCAGGATATTGGATCAATTGGCCTCCCATCCTTCAAGAATTGATTCTCTTCAAGACTTAATGGACGTTACCCTGTAACTTGATACCAGGTACCAAGAAAGGCAAAAGGAGAAGAATCACTATCAAGAGAAGAAACCTGAAGCTCCAAGATCAAGTACTTCTCATCCTCAAAATTCTTCAAGTTCAAGTCATAAGAAGAAGGAGAATTTTCAGAAGAGGGACAAGCCCCATTCTTCTTTGTTGAATAAGGACTTCAAGATCATGAACTCTGGAAAAGAAAGAAGAATCAAAGAGGGTCTTTGTACCTCTTGTGGTGGGAAGCATAGTCTTGCGTCCTGTATCAAAAGGCCTCAAAACAAGCTTACCCAACCATCAGGCAAATTTCCCAGCCAGGGAAAAGCCTGAGTGGAGACCATGTTGTGTTTGATGGTCTTCACAGTTTTCCTTCCAGAGCCCAATTGTGCATTCTGAATACTGGTGTCAAGAATTCCTTAAAGTTATTTGTTTTTTCTTCTCTTTCTGATGTTTTTTACAGTATTCTCATTGATTCTGGTGCTACACACTCATTTATTGCAAAGAGGTTTGTTCACAAGTACTCATTGACTACGTCAGAACTTCCAGAGAAGATTCCTCTTATTATCTTGGACTCCTCTGAGTCCCCTTCCTTATTTGTGACTCACCATACTAAATATATGGTTGAGCTCCCTTCATTCCCAAGCTTTGAATGGGACTTTTTAGTCATTGATACTCCCAAGGGTGAAGACCTTATATTGGGCTTTGACTTTCTAAATCATTTTAATCCTTCTATTGATTGGATCAAGGGCTGATCACCTTTAATTCTGATCATAAGGACTATTGTGATCCTTCTAATTCTTACCGTAATGACTTTTCTTCTTCCAAATCATGTGCAGCTCTGGTTGGGGATTCTAGAACACCATCATTTCCATATTCTGTCCAAATTCCTTCCATAAATTCCCCTCAGTCATTACCATTATCTGGAGATGAAGTCTTCAAAGAGATTCAAGATGTTGGAGAAGATAATTCTGTATCTTCACTTCATCTCTTCTTTGGGAATATGGACCTTCCTCCTTCATCTTATCATGACTCCCTGAAGGCGTTGTGGGATGAAGAGGAATAGCCAGAAGAAATAGAAACAGTGATGAAGGTTGTTCCTTCTGCTTATCACCAGTAGTGGGATGTATTCTCCAAGGTGATGACAGAAAAACTTCCTCATCACCGCGCCTGTGATCATCATATCAAGCTGGAGGGATCTCTACCTCCAGTTGGGTTGATCTACCTTTTATCAAAACAAGAGTCAGATACACTCAGGGCCTACATTTTAGAGAATGTAGAGAAAGTTTTCATCCGGCCAAGCTACTCTTCAACAGGAGCACCTGTCCTCTTTGTCAAAAGGAAAGACGGTGGCCTCCTTTTGTGTGTTGATTAACGCAAACTCAATGCTGTTACTAGGAAGAACAAGTATCCTGTTCCCCCTATGAATCAGCTTCTTAATATTTTCAATGGTTCTTCTATCTTCTCCAAGATTGATTTGCATGGTGCATATAACCTGCTTAGAATCAAGGAGGGTGATTAACATTTGACATGATTCAGAACTAAATATGGCAGCTTTGAGTACTTGGTTATGCCATTTGGGCTCACCAATGCTCCTGTCAGCCTGTGACTCAAACCAGAGCATAAGCATGACAGCCAAAATACCATAAACCAATGGTATAGCCAAGATACCACCAAAACATGGAACTGATCCAAATCAGCTCAAAATTTATCAAACAAAAGAGGAAACTCACATATTTTGGAAAATATAAGTCCCATCACCATAGGACAAGAAATAACAAAGTTATTCCTGCTCAAAGTTGTTGCTGAGCATAAACCTTGATTTTCACCTCTCATCTAAAATCTAGAAGAAAAGGCTTAACCCTATCAAATGGGTATTCAAAATGAAGCTCTAAGTCAGGGCTATCCAATGGTACCAGCCAAGCTGAGCTGGCACCAGTATTACTTGAGTTATGGTCAAATTCAGGCCAAATAAGGGTGAAAAGAACATTCACCTCTCATCTAACTTCTACAGTTTTAGTGTGAGATACCTAAAGTGGGGTCTTTTTGGAAAGAGCACAATCGCGCTATCTGATGGTGCCATCCACTCCTTCATATCTCACCTATAACAGAAGGTATGAGGCAAACAACCTCAATACAGCTTTTTGCCCAAATCACGCCTATGAACAAAAACCTTGTACAAGAGATAGCTTTGTCATACTCAATAATAACCATACCAAATTGGGTATAATTGTGTAGATCCCATACAGGGCTATCTAATGAACCAACCTTGAGCATGATATCTCAAAAACCAACAGAGTTATGGCCATTTGAAGGTTATAATCCCACAATATGACCAATACAGCTGTATTATGACAGGATACAGTTGTACTCTGATTATGAGGTGTCAAACAGATGGAAAAGCATGTTAATACTTCAATACCCCATAATTCAGTCAATCCTTGGGTCCCATACAGTTTCTGTACAGCATTCTACGCGTCATACACGTCAGAATCAAGGTGTGAGGTCCTCAGATGAAACTTTTCACCCTGTATTGGTGAAAACTGCCCAGATGGGGTTTCAAAACTACATCTGAGCCCAATACAGGGCATACAGGCTGTTTTCAAACCACAAGCCAGTCCTGGAGGGTGAAAAAACTTGACTTCCTGTACGTGGAAAGGTCCAGCACCCTTTCCACCCCATTTCAGGATAAAAAGGAGGCTTTTCACAGCCAGAATTGTCTCCTCATCCTGCTCTTAAATACCCTACGTAGTAAACTGTAAAAAACAGTTTTACTCTTGGGTAATAATCATGTATACTCTTAATTTAAAGTATTGTAGTCTTTATTATTGTAGCCCAACAGGTAAAGCTGCACCCAGGGCTTTCAACAGCGCTCACCACCACTATATTCCTTATATTAAAGCCCTTCTATTATTGAATTAATCCATATTTAGCCCTTATAAAAGCATTTTTAAACTATTTTCCACGTGTCACAGTCATAGTTTTAGTTGTAAATAACTTTATTACCACTTCAACATAGACTCATCCTGACAGCTCCTGCCTCTTTTCAGAATCTTGTCAATGATATTTTACAACATCTGCTTGATGTTTATGTTGTGGTTTATTTGGATGACATTATGATCTTTTCCAAATCTGAGGAAGAACATGTCACTCATGTGTCCACTGTTCTTTCCAGACTCACAGCCAATAACCTTTTTGCTAAGGCTTCAATGTGCCTTTTTCATGTTTCTAGTGTAGAATATCTCGGTTATGTTGTTTCTTCCGAAGGCCTCAAGATGGACCAAGCAAAAGTACAGCAGATTCCCAATTGGCCACCTCCAAGAAACCTCAAAGCTCTTCAGTCCTTCCTTGGCTTTGCCAATTTCTGCCTCCGTTTCATCAAGAATTATTCAAAGAAGATCACTTCACTCACCAGTTTCCTCAAGAAAGATTCCTGTTTCCCCCTCAATGAAGAAGCTCTTAGTCAGTTTCACCAACTCAAAGAGGCTTTCACCACCTCTCCAATCCTTTCCCCTCTCAATCCTTCTCTACCCACCATGGTAGAGACCAATGCATCCAATTATGCCTTGGGTGCTGTACTGAGTCAGATCTCTGACTCAGGAAAACATCCCATTGCATTCAACAGCCGCAAGCCTATCCCAGCAGAGCTCAACTGTGAGATTCATGACAAGGAACTCCTTGGCATAGTCTGGGCTCTCAAGTGCTGGAGGGCTTTTCTCCTGTCTCTTTCTTCCCCTTTTGAAGTTCTCACTGATCAATCTTCCCTTCAAATCTTCATGTCATCAAAAGTCCTTACTCGCCGTCAAGGCTGTTGGGCAGAATTCCTTTCTGAGTTTCATTTCTCAATCACTTACCGCCCTGGCCACCTAGTTACTATTCTGGATTCCTTATCACGTTGGGATGACATCTATCCGGAGAGGGGGGAGGATTTCATCACCAAGAATCCAATGAATTTTCAACAACTCATTAAGCAAGATGAAGTTCAACCCTCAAGTTATTTTGCAGTCAAGGTGGAATCTCTTTCAAATTTGATTGACTCAATTCAGAAGAAATTATGTCAAGATCCTCAGTACAGAAGTATCCTTGAAGAATTGGGCAAAGGTAAATCCATTCAGGATTAGTCTCTTGATTCCTCTTCCCAACTTCTTCTCTTCAAAGATCAGGTAGTGGTCCCAAATGACCCCACAATTCAACTCGGCATTCTTCAAAAGCGTCATGATTCTCCTCCAGCTGGACACTCTGGCCAAGAGAAGACTCTCAAACTTGTCAAGCGGGATTTCCACTGGTCTGGCATGACTCAATTCATCAAGGATTATGTCTCATCCTGTCAACAGTGTTCAAGAAACAAGAATATCCATCATAAGAAGTTTGGAATCCTCAAACCTCTTCCAATTCCAAATGGTCCTTGGATTTGTCTTTCAATGGACTTCATCACTCAACTGCCACTGTCCAATTCATTTGACTCAATCCTTGTCATAGTGGACAGATTCTCAAAAATGGCAGTTTTTATTCCAACTATGTCTTCAATCACTTCACTATATTTGGCCCATTTATTCATCAAGAATATCTTTTCAAAGCATGGCCTTCCTTCAAGCATTGTCAGTGATAGAGGTCCTCTCTTTGTTTCTTCCTTTTGGACCAATCTTTGTCAGCAGCTCAAGATTTCAAGAGATTTGTCAACTGCTTACCATCCAGAAACTGATGGACAGACAGAGAGGTTAAATCAGATACTAGAACGGTATCTTTGGATGTATGTCAGTTATCATCAAGATTATTGGAACACCTGGCTCCCTCTGGCTGAATTTGCCTACAATAATCCTGGTCACTCTTCAACCAAGCAATCCCCATTTTTTGCTGTTTATGGAAGAGATCCTCATTTTGACTCAGTTCACATCACTCAAGATACTCCTTCTGGAAAGTTATCCTCAAAAATCCAATCAGTACAGCAAGATGTCAAGAGAGAACTTGAAGTTGCCATAAACCAGTTTAAGAGGTATTCAGATAAAAGTAGAGCAAGTCCACCTGTTTTCAATCCTGGTGACATTGTATGGCCTTCCTCCAAGAACATCAAATCAACCAGACACGCAAAAAAACTGTCTTAAATATGGTTGGGTCCTTTTCCAATCTTGAAGAAAGTCAGTACTCATGCTTACCACCTCAAGCTTCCATCTCAATGGAAATCCATCCACCAGGCTTCCATATTTCCTTTCTGGAACCAGTCAAGACATCAACAATCCCAAATCGGAATCAAGAGCCTCCTCCTCCAATCACCATTGAAGAAGAAGAGGAATGGGAAGTCTCTCAAGTACTACTTTCAAAGCTCAAGAGGAGAAAATTATGGTATCTAGTGGAATGGAAAGGTTTCAGTCAAGACCCAGAAAGATCCACTTGGGAACCAGACAGAAACCTCAAGAATTGTCCTGACCTTGTCAAAGATTTTCTTTCTTTGTATCCTGACAATCCAGGACCCAATTCTTCAAAAGCTTGATTGTTTATGGTGCTTGGTAGGGAGAGGAATTACCAAAAGTAAGTCCCACTCCTGGTATGCACCTTTAGGGCTATTCTACTCTTCTTGTTGTAAGCATCACCTTGGCCACTCTGTGAGCACTTTGCAATTTGGACACAGATCTTCTGGCCTGGCTTTCAACATCAATTCCAATTTATGGCCATTTCCACTTGGGGCAAATGGACCATTTCTTTCTTATTTTCCTTCCCAAGTTATTATCTGTTCAACACATTCTTTTATCAAGATTTTTCTTATTTATGGAACTGGCAGGATTGGTAACTATCAAAAGTAAGTTCCTCTCCTGGTGTGCACTTCCCTGAGGGGTCTACAATCTTTCAAAACATCATCTTGGCCACCCTGTGAGCACCTGGCATCAAATTCTGTTATCCAGGTGCTTGGCCACTTCCAAAATCAACTGTCAAACTCTGTGATGAAGATTGGACTCCCCCTCAAAATTCATTTTTTCTTTTTATTTTCTTCTTCTCTCTTTATATTTGTTTCTTTTGCTTTTTTGATCTTTATATTCTCTTAAAGTTCTTTTCTCATAAATCTTAATGCCAAAATCTTTACGCTAAATCACGTCTTCAACATTTTCAAAACCAAATGTCAAGAGAAAACCAAGTCAACCACAATTCATATTCCAACACTATTATCAGTTCAAAAATTTTCTTTTCAAGATTCAAGTACCTCTGGAATCCCTATGTCCATCCCGTCTCAACAGCCTCAACAAGCTTATACCTTATATTGGTGCTCAGGAGCTCACCATGCAAGGTAGGGGGGTACTGTAACAACCACGAAGATTGACCCTCCTCCGTGGGTGTTGCGGAAATCATAACCTGGAACCAAGTTGGGGCTAATTGGCCATGCCATATCTTTTATGGCCAATTGGTCCCCTCCGGTTCTCTATGGCCATTTGGCCATTTCTGGCCTCAGGTCATATTCTACCATCATTGGCCTCCTTGGCCAATTTCCACCTCACCAACCCCCAGGCCTTTATCTTTGATTTTAGGCCTGGGGGGTCCTTTTGTCTTCTAGGGGCCTCCAGGCCCCATAGCCATCACCTTTGGCTTTGGGCCATCCCCTTTCATTAGGGGGGTTTAGGCCTAAATGGCATATTTGGGCCATTTAGGCCCCCTACGGCTTCTACCGCCTGTGGACCGTGATTCACGGTCCATGGTCCGTAGGCCATTTAGGCCCCTTTTGGCCTAATCCAATGAGGCCAAAAGGGGGAAAGCATCTATCCGCCAAGGCCAGGTGGGTCCCAAACCACAATTGGATCCACCTGAGCCAATTTTGGGCCACCAATTCCTTGGACCCAATTTTGGCCAAAAACCTTTTGGACACCAAATTGGCCACCAAACCCATAGGACCCAATTTTGGCCATGGACCACCATGGACCATATTTCTACCCATGGCCTCTGGCAACCACCAGAGGCCACCAGACCAGCTCAGCAAGCCTTTCCCTCAACTTAAGGGGAATTCTTTCCATTCCTCCATGCACCCCATACTCAAGGTTTCAGGAGTGGTGCATATATGGTATTATATACCATTATGCACCATTTTTGCTCAGCAATTCAATGGTGACGCTTTTTGGATCAAATTCCACCTTTACAAATCAAGATCCCAAAATCCAATGCCCATTTTTAAGGAGGATTCTTTAACTCATCAGTCTGGCAATCCATGGCGGCAATCAGAAGACCATTCAAGGATCCCAATCACCTGGCCCTGCAGGAGTTGGGTTGGCAATTCCATTAAGGATTATTCCAAGGGTATTCTCAGAGTTAATACAGTCTTTCAATCAGTTGTCAAGGCATCAAGTATTTCAATACTCCTTGGACAACTCAATTGGTCCATACAGGCATCAATCAATCAACCTGTATGTCCTTGGCCCAATTGTGCCTATTCAATCTTCCACTGTGGGAATTCAATCACACAGTTCAATTTCAAGATAGCCAGAGCTTTATTGGCCCAATTCAGACAATACAGCCAGTGATCCACCTTCCAGGATCAGTCTTTCAGTTTTTCACATATACTGGCCACCTTTCAGCACCTGGGGACTTTTTCCCCAGTTAATTAATATATTGAATTTATTTTTATCTTTATTTTCTTTTACTTTATTAAAGTTAATACTTATAATCTTAAGTCAGTCATTCAGCACCCTTTCCCTTGTTCTTCCTTGCCTGTCAGTGGTTATTGGTGGTCATATCCTTTACTAATTCCAATTTCTTTTCTGGCAGGTTGAAACAGTGAATTGAGGATTCACTTGGTTGGCTTCTTTATTATCTTTGGCCTTTGGCTTCTTATCTTTTCTTTTATCTCTGGCATACTTGTCTTTCCATTCTTCTTCTTTAAAGAAATCCATTTTTATTATTCTTCTTATCTTTTGGCGCCCTCCAAGTGAGCTCTTGATTCCTGAGTGCCAGGCCCTCTTGCTTCCATAAGAGCCCCTCTGACAGGTTCTTGGCTGTGTGCCTTGCTTGAGATTTGACTCAGACACTTGAGGCTTGAGTTGGACCATTACTTGGTGTTTGACTACGACCATTGGGCCGATTGTTAGTACTAACAGTGCTTGGGTTACTACCACCTCCTACAAGTTGTGCAATCACCTCAGCAGGAGAAGTGGCACAAGAAATGGAGGCCCCCACCAAAGAACACGACAAGGAGGGGCGTGGAGCAAGTCCTGAATTATCATAACTACCTGGATATGAGTTTGTAGCGACAGCATCAGCAATAGACCCATGTCTCTTGATAGCAGCTTTGGAGGAAGATCAACAAGGAGGAGCAGGATCAGTTGGGGATGAGGGGCCAGAACAAATAGCTTGGGTCAAATCAGGTGTATTAGTAGTTGTGGGTGCAAAGCAAGGCTTACAAATGGAGGATTGAGGAAAGTTGGCTATCAATGGAGTTGGGCGATTGTATGCTGTTTGTCCTCCCTTGGCATAGATAATGTACTTGGGAGCAACTGGAATGATTGAAAAGCGAGTAAAGTCAAAAAGCCAAACAACTTGAAGACAGGAGAGGAACTGGGTGAAGAAATGCACAAACAAACTGTCTTCTGGAAAATCAGGTTTGTCAATGTCTTGGCTTTTACTGTTCATTTCCTCCCAATGTCTTCTTTTAGCGGAGGTGTTGATTCCAAATAGCTACCTGTGGAAAGCAGAGAATTGATTTTTAGGACTCACCTTGATTGTATTAGAAAGATATTAAAACAGCAAGTAATGTTTAAAGGCCTAAAAAACAATGGCGTCAAGAAGTGGCAGTATTGAAAAGGTACACGATCAATACCCTAGTTGACAAAAATCAATTGCAAAGCACCTAAAAGGGACACAGTAAAAAACCATGGTGTAATTAATCCTGTTGAGCAAACAATATATGTCAAAATACCACCATTGATCCAAATTAAAAAAAAGAAGGATGGTTGTTTGTCTAAAAATAAAATGAAATTAAAAAAATTAAAGACGATTCAACCCACCCCAAAAAAGAGAGAAAAGCGAAAAAAGGAAAAATAAAATGAAAGTAAAAAAATTAAAAGGAAATTGAACCAACCAAAGGAAATACAAATAACCCAAAATTTAAAAAAATCACAGAAAATTCAACCCACCCCACAAAAAAAGAAAAAAGCAAAAGAAAAAAAAATAAAATGAAATGGAAAAAACTTAAAGAAAATTGAACCAACCCAAAACACAAAGAAACAACCCAAAGAAATAAAAATAACATGAAGTTTAAAACAATTAAAGAAAAATCAACCCACCCCAAAAAAAAAGAAAAAAGCAAAAGAAATAAAAATAAAATGAAATTGAAAAAATTTAAAGATAATTCAACCAACCCAAGAAAAAGAAACAACCCAAAGGGAAAAAAAGCAATTATAATAAAGTGAGACAATTCAAACCAAAGTTCAAACCCAAACACCAAATGTGAAATTGGCAAACACATGAATCAAAATCACATCAAACACAATAGAAAGCAAAATAAATCATATAAAAAATTGGATAAGGAGAATATAATAAGAGAAATTAACATAAGGAAATTTCCAAAAAAAGAAAATATGGCATACCAAAATCATCAAAAAATCAAGAATAAGCATGCAAATGTAACATTCAATTAAATCCAACTTACAGGAAATGCGCCAAATAACAGAAAAAAAGCCAAGGCACATACCACCCTTATTTGGTAGAAATTCACCACAAAATCAAAATTTCAAGCACACCTTTGAATTCAATTGGTTCAAACGCAGTCGTGGATATTCAGCACATAACATTATGATGCCAAACTTGCACAAATCTTCAATTTTGTCATAAATTGCAATCCTCTTTCAAAACATAAGATCATTTCCAAATAAATATCAATTGTATTTCACAAATACCCATTTATCAAATGATAACATGACATATCCCTAATATGTCATTTTTTATTGATCAATGTCAGAATTTGTTCCAACTCCGCAATTGGCCTGCTTGATGACAATTCCGCAATAGTGAGATCCATCTGGCATTGCTTTTCCTTAAGTGCACATTCCTGATTCCACTTTTCTTTGTAAAATCCATGTTTCTTTGCATGTTGCTTCTCGTCAAACTCCATTTGTTTTTGTAACTTGACTTCTTCAAACCGTTGTTTTTTCATGTTGCACACTTTCTCTTCATTCCACCTCTCCCTGTCCCACTCCAAACATGCATTATCACTGATTTCACGGGCTAATAAGCATGAATTCTTTCAGTAGGATTCATCATAGTAGCCATAATTGCAAGGCATACCTTTGTTCTGTGATTCAAGTAAATTTGCATAAGTAGGTGCAAACATATCCAGAACCCTTTTCCTAAAACCACTCTTGTCATTGAAGTTGGGTATCATGGCTTAATTACGCTTTTGTGTTGAATGCGTTATGGCTTTACTTTGCTGATCAAAGGAGAAGTGATCAATATTGGTGTGAATAAATATCACTCTTGAATGTACTTACCAAATCATCTTGAAGGTTTTCCACTGGGACCAAGTTATCATCATTATTAAGCAAAGGATCCAGATTGTGAGGTGAATCCAAGCGATTATTCTCCTTTGACAAGCAAATGAGCTTTGATTATCCAATGTAAAAAAAGGAAGAGAAAATAAACTACCTTATCAAGAAAAACATCATCATCATCACCATTGAAACTGTCTTTTTCTTGTGAATCATAGCTTGCAATGGGAGTGAAATTGGCCTTGTGGCCAATGAGCACATCCATCTCGCATATCAAGGACACATACTTTCTGTAAGATGTGTGTGAGCCTTAGAGGTAATTTCATATACCCAAAAGACCACAAATATAAAATTAACATATAAATATAAATAAAATAAATTTATTTATATTATTAAAATGAAAATCAAAATATAAATATAAGTTTATATTCACAATTAAAAATTTAATTACAAATTAAAAATAAAATTACATTAAATTTTGAAACTGTAAAATTACATTTATACTTGAAAAAATTAAGTAAAAATGAATTTTTAACAAAATTGTAAAAAAATAAATAAATTTGGAAAAAAATTAAATAAAAATTGTTATAACTTTTTATCCAATAAATAAACATATAAAAATCATTTCACCATTTTGATTCTTCATAAAAAATCAGGTGGGGTCACCTCTGAGTGAAATTTTTGTAACTCAATTCTAAATAAGCTTAAATTAAGTTTTTAGTATTTTCAATACAAAAATTGAAAATCCTCAAAGCTTTATTTTAATCCACACCACATGTGGTGTTAACCATTAAATTTTGTGTTAAAATTGAGGTGTTGTGTTTAGTTTAGAAGTTATGAGGAATTAAAGTATTTTCAATTGAATTCAATTGAAATGTCAAAATGTGCGCTGGTATTACATAAGTGAACTTTGATTTACATATGAGGTATCAATTATTAATGTATTGAATTGTACAACTCAATTGAATTACATATGTAAATTATAAGTATAATACATGATGAGGAATTAAAGGAAAAATAAATTGGAAAGATTAAATTTGGGGGGAAAAAGGAACTCCAGCTCTAAGGGGGAGCTAGACCCCCAAAATCCTTGCTGACAGGCGTGTGGTGTAGAAATTCACGCAAACGTTCATCACTTTTGGCCTGGAATTGAGTTACAGGGTCTGTGGACTCAATTGATGGGGAGGGTTTGATACCAACTGGGGTAGTTTTAGCTGTTGCCAAGAGGGTAAAACTACCCTTAAGATAAAACAATCACAGTAAAAACAGTTTTAACTGGTTTCTACCTCTCCTAAACACATTCTGACGTGTTTTGAAGGCTCTAGACCAGGTATTGCTATAGTAATGGCTGACTTAAGGGTCTAACATGGCTAAAAATGGCTTAAACCAGCCCTTTTTTGGTCTAAACCAGGGTTCAATGATGCCATAATTGGCTTTTCTGTTGTCAGACTGTTTTTCACGACTGACAAGAGTAAATTTTACTTTTGGAGTAAGAGAATTGATGCCTATAAAAGAATGTCTTCTTTGCCCCACTTTTCTCTTCATGTTAGAATCTTTTCCTTTTGTAATTAGTTTAAACATGGTTAAACCAATCAATAAAAGATTCCAACCACCTTTCTTAAAATCATTTTGAACCTTTTAACCACGTGAAAAAATCACTATAATCATTTTTTGTAACTCTTATAATCATTTTTACCCCTGAACCACCCCAAAACTAAATTAAAGCATCTTTCATCACTGTAAACTTTGTCACTTTGTTTCCAAATTCACTCTGGTCACTTTTGGGCATTTTTTCTCTTTAGTATTCTTTATAAAGACTTTTCTCTTTAATTAATTGCTTGCAGCTCTTTGCTCAATTAATTCCATTTCAAATTTCTCTTGAAGAAATTTCTTTTGTAGCCTTAAAATATCTCTTGTAGAGTATTTTTTGGCTCAATTTTTATTGTTGGTAAAACAATAAATCTTTCTAATATTATTGTTTTATACTAATAGGGTTATAAACAATAAAATTGGCGTTTTTTCTCTTAAAAATAATATTTCTTACTATTTTTAATTGATTTTTACCTTATACAAATTTTGAGGAGAGGAAAAGTACTTTATTTTTAATCAAAGTTTCATGTCCACACCTTACAATGTGTCTATGAAACTGATGATAATATCATTATTAATCAACAGTACTCTTACTGTTCTTATGAAATATAATAGCAGGTTGTTATTATAGCCACAATCAAATAATTAAAGAATTATTTCTTTCACGTGTGAAACACTACTAGTGATTATAACAGTAAGCAGTAATTTTCTACAAGAATCAATTACAAGAAGAATTTCATAATAAAACTTCTTTTATTAGAATAATAAAATTATTTTAATATATAATTAGCTTTTACAAGAAGAATTGTAAAGATGATTCTTGAAGAAAAGTATTACTAGAGAAAACCTTTAAGAATTAAAGATCAATCACTCACTAATATTCCAAAGAACTTATTGAAAGATGAGATAGAGAGATTTGACGTAGAATTGTGGATTTAAAGGATCAAAATGAATTTATAAGAGTATTACAACAGTTTATAGTTGGATTATATGATTTCACGTCTTTCTGATTGATTATGAAAGAATTAAAACACTTAAGAATAGCTTTAACTAATACTTACTTGTTGGTAACAATGTTAGAAATGATAATAAGATGATGACCTGGAAAAAACAGCAAGAGGAGGCCTCTTTTAAGTCAACAACAGCTCACAGAGGCATGCCATGGAGCAAACTGAAAAACCAGTGAGTGAGAAAACAATAGACCCTTTTGGATTATGGATTGCATCATCTGTTATCATGTAAGATTATCATAATTACTTGATTGATGCTTTTACGTGACTACCAACCCCAATATGGTTAAGAATAAAAGGAGTAACATCTTTAAATCTTCTTTTATTATAAAATAATCATTGACTTCTCAAAGTTATCAATGTTATTGGCAGTTTCATCACAGGTTGTAATTACTGTGAATTTTTGAAGATTCAGTGTTTCACGTAGAATAGTCACAAATGGACTGTAAGTAAAACTTTTAATTTTACTAGCAAAACTGTAGTTATTTCTGGTTGTACAATAGATAATACCGTTCTCCATTGGTCCTGAAAGTTTCAGAAAGATTCATTAAGAATTGCATTTTTAATGAATTTTTGAAGTTTTTACCTCATTTCTACATAGAATTGTAAAGATCAGTGTTTAACTGGTTGCTATGAGGTAAATCAATGGATACAAGTCCAAAAAGGGTTTTAATTACTCTTTTGGGGTTTATCCATGGAAAATCATTAATAATTGACATGGTTACAGGAGTCTAAGTAGCTTTTTACCTCCTTGGCACATCAAAATAGAAGGTTATTTGCTATTTTCTTAAGATTTACTGTAGTTGTAACATGGTAACCAAGTTCCCAAAAGGTTTTAGTTTACCAATTAGGCCAAGATCACACATGAATCCAAGCTTTGGAGCTGTCCACGCCTCTGAGGCCTCAGAAGTTGGGTACCCTGGCTTTCTTTGATGTCTTTTGTCCCCCTTGCTTATTTTTCACGTCAAAATAGAAAATTAAGCTTAAAGTGAGATATCCACTATGCATGTACCAAAAGTCTATGTAAGAATACCATGACATTAAGAGCTCAAAACATGCATAACACTATTCTTAGCTTATATGTAACATGGGATTTCTCACATTCCCATTATTTTGGTGTGAAATTAAGAAAAACAAAACTTTTCACGGATCTTTTATGTGGTATTGATGATGTGGTAGTGAAGTATTTTCCATATTACCACCTCAAAGAGTTAATTTGAGCTTATTCACTCTATGGAGCTACCCTAGGTGAATTTTTGTGTAGAATCCAAATCTGCTCTTCAATCCATTGATTTACTTACCCAATAAGAAGTTATTCATCTTTTCTGAAATAAACAATGATGAATTTCGGATATATGCATGACTTATGAGTTATGCATAATTCAAAATTTATTTTTAAAATAATTGTGGCCTATTTGGGTATGTAAAATGTACCTGAAGGCTCACACTTTCCAGATGTTCACTCATTGATTTGATTTGTTTACTCTCATCTTCTTCTGTTATTCCAGCCCCAGTTTAATTTTTGAATTTTTTTGCTGCCATATATTTCTTTTTATATGTTTGCCATTGATCTTGGATGCTGCTTGAATTAAGGTTTAGGCTATTTTGTGAGTTTTTGTTGACCTCAAAGGCCATAAGCTGAAACCCATGCTGCTTTGGGGAAGGAGGTCTTCCAATTGATGTTGAACCGCTAGTACCAAAACATGACTCAAAATTGGATTTGACTGAAAGCCAATTAATTATGGTTAAATAATCTG
Source organism: Austropuccinia psidii (assembly GCA_023105745.1). Lineage (NCBI taxonomy): Eukaryota > Fungi > Basidiomycota > Pucciniomycetes > Pucciniales > Sphaerophragmiaceae > Austropuccinia > Austropuccinia psidii. The sequence goes on along the minus strand of JALGQZ010000010.1, from coordinate 6,410,502 downwards.
TACGTATTAAGTGACCTGATGGATGAGGCAGGCCAGAGGTGATCTTCATATCTGTCTTGATTTGTCTTGCTTTGGATTGAGGCATTATTATATGGATAATGAAATATAAATGGACTGTAACCTGTTTGGTCAGATTGTCCAAAATGGAGTGTAGAAGAATATGTTGTACAGGTATGAATTGTGAGTACTCATTTGAGTTAGGTTTCAAGCTGAAATCCCAGATGCATGGGATTTACACATAAAAAACCTGGGATTTGGGTTCCAAATCCTGTGTTATTTTAAGGGGGGATTTGTTGACCTTGACACCCCCTATTATAGAACTATTTCAGATATATTCTTTTTTTGAAAACAACTAAATAATTTTTTTTCAAACACAAACTAATTATGTTATTTTGAATGAAAAGAACTGAATTCTCTTTTTCTCAAAGACAAAAGCTTAACTCCTTTGGTTTTTAAAGAAAAAACTTTTTGTTGTTAAATTTAAACCCAATTGTTTTTTTTTTGAGTAAACAGACTTTGTTCTTTCTTAAGCAAAAAAAAGTGTTACTTTTTTTCCAAAAAAAACTTAATGGTCTTTTATTTCTGTAAAAAGTTTTTTTTATGTAAAGTAAAGCTCAATTTGTCTTTCCTTGAAAACTTAATTGTTTTTTTACAAAGAAAGCCTCAACTTTGTTTCTTTGAACAAAAACTTGATCATTTGTGTTTTTTTTGAAAAAAAGCCCAATAATGTGCTCTTTCAAAGGAAAGACTTGTTTGCAATTTGATTTATCAAAAAAATAAAAAAATGGATGTTTTTCTTTCTGTCTTTCAAACAAAATGAATTGTTATTTTTTTCAAAAAACCAATTACTGTGGGTTTTCAAAGGCCTGCAGCATCAACTGCCACTTCAGGTGACCCCAGAAGCAAAAGCAACACCACCTGCAGGGTTGGCCAAATGCCTCAGCCATGAGGTCAGCTTTCTCCCCGCTGTGAACTGAGACAAAGGTTTTCCTTTTCTTTTTTACTCTGGAATTGTAACTTTGTCTGTAACAATAACTTCTTTTCACCTTTCTATTTATCTCCAAAATATTTTATATATTGAATTCTATTTTTATTTATTTTTCTGGTAAGCTTGAAACTGATACTAATGGTATGGAATACCACAATGTGCCTTCAATCTGGATCCCCAATGCAAAATACAATTTTTCAAAAATCCTGACTCAATGTTGGAACAATCTGGTACTTCAGCTACCTTGTTGCTGAAAAGCTTTGAGGAAGAAGCAGGGAAGCACTCCACGTCCACTTGCTCTTCCCAAGACTTCACCCAAAATGATCCTGTTGGACTATTTGATGAAATGTAGATGTTAATTTATCTCAAAGGGAATACCCTAGAGCATGATTTGTGCTGGTATATTGTGGAACCCCTTGAACCAAAAATGACTGATATCTTATTATTTTGGAAATTGCAATGCACAATATTCCCAACTCTGGTCTTAATGGCTTAGAAGTTCTTATCCAGACCTGCAACAAGTGCACCCTCTGAGCAAGTCTTTTCCTGTGGACAGAAAATTCTCAGCTATCAGAGGGCTTCATTGTTGCCCATGCATGTTGAGCAACTTGCTTGCATGAAAGCGTGGGTGTGCATTTTTGGACCTGTTTATTCTATTGAATAGTTTAGGATTTTTTTGGTTTTATGATTGTCTCTTAGTAGTTAAATTGTAATCTATAGGGGCCCCTATGGGATAGCCACCCAACACCACTCCCTGAGCAAGTTTAAGTACAAAAATGACCCTTTACCTCGATGGATTCCCTGGATGGGATTCCTCAAATATCTGGGGTGGGGGGTCTGGCTTATACAAAAAAAATATTTATAGAATTATTTTCAGAAACAATTACAAGTGCCCATATAGAGTAAGGCTGCTGCCTGATACGAAAAAATTGGGATATTCTCACAGGAAAGCCTGACCAGTTTGGGACACAGTCCACCTCTTTTTTGTTTTTGTTTTTTAGATTCCCAAAGGAGACAGGGGAGGTTCCCAAACACAGTAAAAAGTCAAAAAAAAAGTACAAAACATTGAACATGAAGTGAAAAAAACCTACAAGCAAATTAAAAAAAGTAATAAAAAAACCAAAAAAAGTTACAAAAAAGTTAAAAAAAAATTGAAATTCCCGGTTGTCCCTCCCAGTCCCGGCAATCCCTTGTAGGCAGGCTCCGGGATAAAAAAAAGAAAAAGGAACCACGGGCCATGGAACAGGCTAAACCCTCCTGGAATTTAACAGGCAGGAGCCTACAGAGCCCAGTGCAAATGCTCTTAGGTTTCCAAGTTTCATCGCTGCACCAAAATTTAAAGAGTGGGGTTAAGACGAAGTGGTGACGTCACTGGTTGTATGCGCCTGTTGACCATTCGCAGCACATTCTGAACTCTAGCGTCCACTAGTTATTTACGCCTACGTCGCTCTTCTAGTTTGCTTTCTTTTTCTCAATTCATTTTGAAGTGCTCCTCTTTGACTTGAAATTTTCTTACTATGGCGCATTTCAAGAAAAAATCTCAATTGTGGCCTAAGGACGCCCCTCACCAACTCGACTTGTTAAGACATTCATATCAAATTTTGAAAGAATTTGAACGTTCTGCCCTCGAGGAACTTCGTGAACCAGCTGCGAAACGTTTGGCGAACGTTCATCAAGTCGAAGTCTTTACGCGACTTTTGAAAGCCTTTGAAATTGTTCTTAACCACACGCATGAAGCAAGTTAAACATTTTGAAATTCCTATTTTTTCCTTACTGATAAAAAGCCCTTTCACCTTTAATAGTCGCACAAAGACGACGCAGATCGAAAAGTGATCTCTGAATGCGATCAGCTATGCGATTTATTTAGAAATAAAATTTCGTGTTTATAGTGAGCGTTCCGCTTCTTTATGACATTCTTGTACCAATGTTTTTAATCGTGTTTTCCGCTTTAGTGCACTTCCACTCCAAAATATTTTTTTACCGTTAAGGAGGTTAGAACCAGTTCTAAGCTCACCACTCGCTGGGCTAGTTAGTTACATCTATGATGTTAAACTTCGTGAATGCTGGTCACGGGATCTGAACCAGTTTTCTCATGACAAAAAAGAAAAAATTATCGGTCATGCCTGGGAGAAAATTTTGATTGCATTTGGTGACGGAATCAAGGTATGTATTAATAAATTTCTTTTTAGAAGTGTTTCTTGAGTCAATCGCGGTGTGTATTTGCATCTTCAAAATGGTGGGGAAAACGGATAAAAAATTGCACGATGGCCGATAACCACTCCTGACCCCTTTTTAATAATAAAAAAATGAAAGCTTCATGTGAATAAAACAGAACAAAATGAAAGCTTAAGCCAATTTCAAGAGATAGCAGGAAAGGCTTTGTGTAAGTTTATAAGTGAATTGCTGAGTTGCAAGGAAACCGACAATACAGTGGGACCAAGTGAACAACTGAAGCGAGCGGTGAGGCCAAACTTTTGCAGTTTCATCCGTTTCTTACATGCCAAATTTTATCTTTGAGCTGTTTATATATAGTTTGCCGAAGCCTTAGAAGCTTTGAGCGGGGGGAGCCAGGCAAACAAGGAACTAGTCAGATCACCACTTACGTTTGGGCCGTAAGTTTCAGACCCCTGGCGCTGTGAATTTGGTCTTGCTGCTAGTACATTCTAATTATGAATTACATGACCCCCATGAAATAGCGTAATACTATCCGAAGTAATTTTGAAGCATTCTGGTACAGTAATATGACATTTTTCTCACTTAGAAGGTATCATTGCTGATGGTCGTATGTTGAGAAATATAGATTTCATAACGTCCAATATAGCTTTACAATTGGCCTTTTCAGTGGCGCCTCTTGAGAAGGGCGTAGGAAAAAAGACTTCGCTTAAAGAAGAAGCACGCAAGCGCAGGGCAGCTTGGTTTGGACAAGTTTTTCCTGTACTTAAAGCCGGCGCGAACATATCGGACGATCTCGTAAGTAGCCTAGTAGGCATGACAAGCAAGCAATTTTGGAATGCAATGGATCAAATCCATAATACAATTGTTGGTGATGATTATTCAAAGTGAGGCAAATTTTGTCTGCAATGCGGTTCGACTTGAGCCAACTACTATGAAATAGAAATGAAAGTCATTTGAGTGATTGGAATAGCTGATCGCTCTGTTTTTCATTTTGAAGAGCTCGTGCTGTACCCGTCATAACAGGGTTTATTGATGGAAAGAAACTTCAATGGAATGAGCTTACTGTGCCGGTTTTGAAAAACACCGTTCAATTCAATAGCTGTTCATTGACATGGTGTAGCTTATTTTCTTCGGTAAAGTTTTAATCTCACATTTTCCTGATGGAAGAACGCCGTTGATAACTTGGCTTTTTGCTCGAAAGGGAACCATTAACTCCTTAGTTATAGAAGAGTTGGCCGAAATTGAGTATGAAGCAGTCATAAGCAGCCAGTTGAGCCTTGAAAAGAGTAAAATTCTTGGTAAGCCTATATTAAGCTCTATCTAAGCACCGAAAATACTGACTTTTCTATGAAACAAATCTATTTGCTGTGAACCTCCCTTTTACAAGCAGGCACCGAGGTTTTGAACTGGACACTTGAGTTGAAGAATCAAGTATCAAACAATGGCTCTCTGCTGACCTTTCCCAATGATTTCAAACACGGCAACGCTTATGCGAAGCTGACTTTACAATTTGAGCCGAAGTATACGGTGACTTTACAAAAGATTTTCGAGGCGCGAAAACGTGTCAGTTTGGCTTCATTACAGCTAACATTAAACGTAACCATATCTGACTAATATTGAAATTTTAGAAATTCATTCATTGCAGAGGAGACTCCGAAAAGCTTTTGATAGAGCCCAAAAGGCAAGAAAAGGGTCAACATTTGGATCAGATTTCAGCTCACACTCAAGAGACGCCAAAGCGTAACCTGTCTAAGATTTCAATTTCAAAAGAGCCAGTCCGCGCATTGGAGGCTTACGACTTCTCGAACGTTGGGCACAGTGGGCATAACCCTTCAAATTCATATGAAAGGGTGGCACAAGTCCAGAGAGAAGCACTTAGTGATATTTCTGCGGAAGACAACTGTAGCCTTGGCCTCAGAGAAAGCCCGCAAGCCAAAGTTCAATCCCGACAAATGGACTTCGCTAGGGAAAAATTCGATGAAATTTCTGCCTGTTCCGCCTCACCAATCGCTGAAAAGCAATATAGCTCTGAAATCAGCCCCAAGGCAGTCACTTCATCTGAAGGCATGTCTCCGAAGAGACTTGAGAAAAATTCCAATATTCTTTCCTTGTCTTCTGGAAGCTCTTATCCAAAAAGGAAGAGTTATTCAAGAAAAGAAAAGCGCACCGATTCGATGGAATTCTCGCGTGATTCAAACAGCTCTAATGAGTCTCAAGATGAAATTATTAGAGGAAAAATTTCAGCTCCCTTTAGGACGAAAATTCGAAAACCTGATAGAAGTATAAACATAATTCAGAAAAAAGTAGAGAATTCAACTAACCTTTCTGCAAAGAAACCTTCAAAAAAACACAAATTTCACAATGTGTCTCATGAAAACCGCAAAGCACATCATGTGGAAGCTATGATCGAAAGTGATGAAGGTTTTGAACCCCAGGGAAACTATAGTAACAGTATTCGAACAGAGGAAGAGCCTTCAAATGATCTATTCCCTGTTCAAACCAGAAAGAAAGCGAAAGAAGTTAATGTTGTTATCCTTGACAGCTCCGAGAGCGAGGATATGCCTTCCAAACATAAGAAGAAAATTATTCACAGCGATCGCAGGAACAAAAGACATAATGGCCAATACATTTCGCCCGTTCATGACTCCCCTGGAAGCTCTTGGAGTAACGACGAATCAATAGACACCGGACCAACCGGTAAGCCATCCCTCACTATAAGTGAATTAGGTAGCTCTAAAGGAATGTTTTCAGTATCAGAAAACAGTGGCGTAGAGGGAAAAGAACAGGCGAAATTACAGATCGAAAGACAGCTGAGATTTGAATCTCCTGCCTTCCGCACGAAAAAGAGAAAAACTTTGAAACCTAACTCCAGCGTGAAAAACTATAAAAAGAAACCAAGGCATGATGAGCACCGCGCCTTCAAGGATCGAATAACCACGATTTCATATGAAAAAAAGAAGGGGTTTCCACAGATGTCACAAATGCTTAAAAACCCATCAGGCGGACACATTCGGGAAACACGTCCCCAAAATTCAAGGCTTTCTAATCGAGATTTTGAAAAAGAATTGGAGGATCTTCAACTTAGGGGAGCTAGCGATTCCAAAAGCTCACTTTTCTCAAAAATTAACCTCAGGAACAAGGAAAGCACGCCCAAAAACGGATTACTTCGCGCGATTCAAACAGAAGAAATTGAGGTATCTACTCCTTTATTTTCATGTGCGCTCTTGTAATAAAGCTACTGATCTTCAAAAAGTTATGCGTCGAAATAGCTAAACAATTTTGTGCAGCATGAACCCTCGAGAGTTTCACCATGGCATAAAACTAACGATTTTAAATTAGACTCACCGCTTCTGGGCGAAACTCAGAAGGACAAATATAATTTTTTATTCAACGCAACCCCTTTATTGAATCAACTGAAGCAAAATAATAAAGTTTTTGACTCTGGCTTAAAGATGCAAGAAAGTAATTCCGACAAACTAAAATCTAAAGGAAAGGAGAAGGTTTCCAGAGCTTCCAAGCACGAAACCAATCTCTCCGAGTGCATGGGGAAACTGACTCAGGTGAGATTGTTTTAGTATTTGATGATTGTCGCTAAAGCATATGCAAACCTTATTAGAGGAATGTGTTCCAACTGAAAAAATTGTGCATTGCCTGCTCTTTTTGTCTCGCAGATGGTGGTTGATAATATTGGAAGTAAAAGAGCTAAACTCCAACACACCGCCTTTCGAAATCAGATAGGAATTCTCAATTTAACAAATAATCTTGTGAAAGATTGCATTAAGCAAAGGTAAAGTGATTAACTTTCAGTCGAAAGTAAGGGGAACGCTAAATTTGCTTGTATTCAATATGCATATAGCGAAGAGGTCTCCACCTTTATTTTACAAAGCGTAAATCAAAGACAAAAAAAATACGAAGAGATTCACGAGGCTTTGAAGCATACTTATCAAAAAATGGAAAGAGACGTCCGTTGGGTCAGTAAATACGAAAATGAAAATCAGGAAATGCTTTAAACCAAAAAGGGTTGCTTCTGCTCAAGGGGAAAAGAGGCTAGTAACAACTCAGGGAAAGGAACCCTGGATGGCTTGGGGTGTTTGAAATCTCCACTTTTCTGCGTTAAAAATTTGCTCCTTTGAAATCTTCTAAACTATGATAAAGTGTATGATCAAGATATAGACTATGTTGCGTGGTTTCAAATTGATTTGCGGATGAATATTTTGAGGTTTTTAAAATCCGTTGAGGCTAACTTTACTTCATCTAATTTTCGGCCAAGTTCAAGCCCAAGAACAAATATAAACTGCTGTCTAGTAAATCGAAAGGGAAAATACAGGTGAAGCGTAGTTTGCAGCGCGTATGAGTAATTGGTAGCTCAAAGTTTGTTATGCGATTATTTTCTTGGCATTTGCGCCAAGTTGAAAAGGAAGCAATGAGTGTTCCTGATACCTTCTGTTAAAGAAAAACAGTCCCAGTCCGTGAGCAGCTAAAGGCCACGACCAACATGGTTTTCCTTGAAGGGTTCACACTGTGTGGGTTTCAGAGCATGGGAGACTTGATGTTTCCTCAAAGCTTAAGGTGTCTATTTTGGTATATAAGTGGTGTGTCCCCAAGGACAAGTAGGAGATTAGACAAACACCTCTGTAGTTAGTTATTACTTTATTTTTATATTTCATAGCTCATAAGCTCATAAAAGGAATTGGGAATTCATGCAGTGCTTACACTCTGTTGTTTCATAAGCTGTTTGTCTTGACTCAACTAAATGTTCAGCACTGTGTGCCTTGAGGTATATTTCACATACCCAAATAGGCCACAATAAATATAAAAAGAAGTTTTGAACTATGCATAACCCATAAGTCATGCATATACCCAAAATTCACATTTTTCATTCAAGGAAAGATGAATAAAGTTTTTGCTTGTGAGTAAATCCATGGATTCAAGGCCAGATTTGGATTCTACACAAAATTCACCTAGGGTAACTCCATATGGTGAATAAGCTTAAATTAGCTGTAATGTGGAAAATACTTCAACACCACATAAAGGGATTGTGAAGATTTTTGTTTTTCTCAATTTCACACCAAAATAATGGGAATGTGAGAAATTGGATGTTATGTATATACTAATAATAGTGTTATGCATGTTTGTGGCATTTAAAATTACTGTGTTCTTACATACATTTTTGGTACACCCATACCAGATCTCAGTCTTGAAGCCTGGGTTTCTATTTTTGATGGGAAAATAGCTAAGGGGAAAAAAACATCAAAGAGATCCAGGTTACCCAACTTCTGAGAACTCTAAGGTGCGGAAAGCTACAAAACTTGCATCCATGGCTGATAATGGAACAATTGGTTTATTAAAACCTTTTGGGAACCTGGTTCCCAAGTTAAAATCTGTCACAACCATGAAGAATCACCCCCCTCAATGGGTGTTGGGACAATTTTAACCTGAACCCAAGCTTTGGTCAATTGGCCATATAATATGTTTATGACCAATTGTACCTTCTTGGTGCTCTATAGCCTCTTGGCCATAAAACCCTTCCACTGGCCATTTATGGCCCCAATCCTCTTTCATGGCCTCAGGCCATATCCTGCCTTCATTGGCCAATTCTCCACCTCACCAACCCCCAGGCCATTATCCTTGTTTTTGGGCCTGGGGGGTCCTTTCAGTCTTCCAGGTACCTATGGCCCTTGCCCCAACCCTTTATATTAGGGGGGTTTTGGCCTAAATTGCCTTTTTGCGCCATTTAGGCCCCCTAAGGCCTGTACAGCCCGCAGTCTGTGGGACCATTAGGCCCCTTTTGGCAAAATTACAATGAGGCCAAAGGGGGCTAAGGGGGAAATTCATCAGCCCCCAAAGCCAGGTGGGCCCACCTCAGCCAGTTTTGGCCCCAAAACCCAATCAACTCAAAATGGCCAAAAACCACCTTAGGACCCAAATTGGCCATAAATCAGTCCATGGCCTCTGGCAACAACCAGAGGCCACCAGCTTAGCTCCAAGCAAAGATTACCCTCCAGTTCAGGGGAAGATTCTCCTTCCTCAATGCATCCTGTACTCAAGGATCCAGGAGTGGTGCATATATGGTATAATATACCATTATGCACCATTTTTGCTCAGCAATCCAATGGTGAAATATTCAGGACCAAATTACGTGATTCCAAATCAATTCCCCAATCCATCACAATTTTTAAAGCAGGAATTTTTCAGCTATTCAGTCTGGCAATTCCCTGGTGGCTACCAGCAGACCATTTGAGGACCCCAACCACCTGGCCCTGCAGGAGTTGGGTTGTAAATTCTCATCAGGACTATTCTAAGGGTAATTCTCAGAGGTTATCAATCATTTCAATCATTGTCAAGGCATCAAGTATTAAGCATTGCTTGGACAACTCAATTGGTCCATACAGGTAGTAATCAAGCATCCTGTATGGCCTTGGCCCAATTGGGCCAATTCATATTCCACTGTGAGAATTCAATCCCACAGTTCAATTCTCAAGATGGCCAGAACTGTATTGGCCCAATTCAGACAATAAAGCTGAGTGACTCACCTTCCAGGATCAGCCTTTCAGCTTTTCACATATACTGGCCACCTTTCATCACCTGGGGACTTTTTCCCTAGTTAATTAATATATTGGATTTATTTTTATCCTTGTTTTCTTTTTCCTTATTAAAGTAAATACTGATAACCTTAATTCAGTCATTTGCACCTTTCTTCTTTGCCTGTCAGTGGAATTTGATGGTCATATCCTTTACTAATTCCATTGTTCTTTCTGGAAGGTTGAAACAGTGAATTGAGGATTCAATTGGTTGGCTCTTTGGCTTTTGGTTTTATTATTATCCTGGCCATTGGCTTCATTTTCTTTTTTTCTTTTGGCATAATTGTCTTTACCTTTTATTCTTCTCAAAGAAATATATTATTTTATTTCTTTATTCTTTTGGAGGCCTCCAAGTGAGCTCTTGATTCCCAAGTGCCAGGCCACTCTTCCTTCCATAAGAACCCCTGTGACACTATATTAATTAACTAATAATTTCTTTCCATTCTGTTTGTTCTTTATCTATAATTTCATTTACTCATTTCATCCAAATTATGACTGTTTAATGCTTATGAACTTTATGATTAGTTGTCACTTCCCAATTTTCTCTCATTCATTCTTCATTTTGAAAATTGAAAGCTGACCTAATTTTCTTCTTTCTGTTTTTCTCTTTTAAATCTTATTTCAAATCATCAAATTTTTATCTCATTCATAATTCAGGCATAATATCATTTTTCGTTTGATTTTTCAAATTGGTCATCAAGATTGTTCAGACACACTCTTCATATCAAGATTCATTTCAAATTATTCTGCAAGAATTTCTGATTTTAAGGAAGATTTGACTTGAATTTATTTGATTGACTGATTTGATATATAATTGATATTGACTTCAAGAAAATTGATTGACATGAAGATCTCATTGATTTTGATGATTTTTCATATGAAGATTTTGTTACATAAATTGATTTTTGCCTCAAGAGTCATTTGATTAATTGATTTTTTGCAAGATTTGATTTTGATTAATTTGTCATATTGATTTATTGAATTGAATATTTCATTTGATATTGATTGATTGATTACTTCAAGTTTTCATTTTTATTGATTGATTTTCCTCAAGATTTGATTGTTGATTTTTGACTTCAAGCAAATTTTGATTTGTTATTCATTTAATTAATTTATATTCCTGAAATAATGCCCATTAAACATTCACCTCCTGAAAGACAGACCAGATCTTAGGCCAGAACACAAGCTGTTCTTACTCCAACGCCAAGAGCTCCTCTTGATGGCACCCCAGCAGTTCCTCGACTGAGGGCCCTTTATGGAAGGAGCAGCACCATCCAGGAAGGAAGGAAGAGGCCCAAGAATATCAAATTCATTCTCAGGGGTAGTTGGCAGACTTACAGGACTCTTAAGGACCACTTTAAAAGGTCCTGGTGAAGATGGTGAACAGGAGGAGGAGAATTCTGTGGAAGAGAAAGAGTCTGAAGGTACTGAAGGTGTTCCTGCTCCGGTGGGGGCATACCAAGGTACTGGAGGACCAACTCTAGCCCAGTCTGAACCATCCTTATTGGCCATTATGCAGAAGATGACTCAAATTCTGGCCAATCTTCAAGCAGCTTCAGTTTCTGAGTCACCAACATCACCAGCCTTCAAGAATACAGCTATGAAGGAACCAGAATGCTTTGATGGGACTCAGCCCTTCAAAGTCAGAAGCTTTATTCAGTCTTGCCAATTAATATTTCATAATGATCTGGCAGACTGCTCTCAAGACAGAAAGAAGGTTCTTTATGACACTTCATTTCTCATTGGCAGGGCTAAAAAATGGATTGATCCTTATCTTTCCAATCTCACCAATCAAGACTCAAATTATCTGCTCAATTCTTGGAACTTGTTTGAATCTCAACTCTTCACCTTATTTACGGACCCAAATGAACTGAAAAAAGCTGCAGAAGAATTGGATTCTCTAAGAGTGAAAGAAGGTGGCCATGTTTCTTTATACATAGCCGATTTCAGAAGTTTGGTTTCAAGAATTGGAGATTGGGGTGAAAGGGCTTGTATTCATCATTTCAGGAAGGGATTGCCATCCAGGATTTTTGATCAGTTGGCCTCCCATCCATCAAGAATTGACTCTATTCAAGACTTAATGGACGTTCCCCTGGAGCTTGATACCATGTACCATGAGAGGCAAAAAGAGAAGAAGCCTGAAGTCTCAAAGTAAAGTTCTTCTCATCCTCACAATTCTTCAAGTTCAAGTCGAAAGAAGAGGAAGAATTTTCAGAAGAGGGACAAGCCCCATTCTTCTTTGTTGAATAGAGACTTCAAGTTAATGAATTCTGAAAAAGAAAGAAGAATAAAGGAGGGTCTATGTCCCTGTTTTGGTGGGAAGAATAGTCTTGAGTCCTGTTTCAAAAGGCCTCAAAACAAGCTTACCCAACCATCAGGCCAATTTCCCAGCCAGGGAAAAGCCTGAGTGGAGACCATGTTGTGTTCAATGGTCTTCACTGTTTTCCATCCAGAGCACAATTGTGCATCCTGAATACTGGTGTCAATAATTCTCTTGAATTATTTATTTTTTGTTCACTTTCTGATGTTTTTTACAGTATTCTCATTGATTCTGGTGCTACCAACTAATTTATTGCAAAGAAGTTTGTTCACAAATATTCTTTGACTATCGCAGAAATCCCAGAGAAGATTCCTCTTATTATTTTGGATTGCTCTGAGTCCCCTTCCTTATTTGTGACTCACCATACTAAATATATGGTTGAGCTTCCTTCATTCCCAATCTTTGCATGGGAATTTTTAGTCATTGATACTCCCAAGGGAGAAGACCTGAAATTAGGCTTTGACTTTCTCAATCATTTTAATCCTTCTATTTATTAGAGGCAAGGGCTGTGATTACCTTTAATGCTGATCATAAGGACTATTATGATCCTTCAAAATATTTCAGTAATGACTTTTCTACTGCCAAATCATGTGCAGTTCTGGTTGGTGATTCTAGAACACCATCATTTCCATATTCTGTCCATATTCCTTCTCTTAATTCCAATCCTTCATTACTATCCTCTAGAGATGAAGTATTCAAAGAGATTCAAAATGTTGGAGAAGATAATTCTGTATCTTCACTTCATCTCTTCTTTGGGAATATGGACCTTCCTCCTTCATCTTCTCATGACTCCCTGGAGGAGTTGTGGGATGAAGAGGAAGAGCCAGAATAAGTAGAAATCATGATGAAGGTTGTTCCTTCTCTCTATCACCATTCCTTGGATTTATTCTCCAAGGTTAGAGCACAGAAACTTCCTCCTCACCATGCCTGTGATAATCATATCAAGCTAGAGGGGTCTCTACCTCCAGCTGGATTGATCTACTCTTTATCAAAGAAAGAGTCAGATACACTCAGGGCCTAAATTTAAGAGAATTTAGAAAAAATTTTCATCCGGCCAACCTCCTCTTCAACAGGAGCACCTGTCCTCTTTGTTAAAAAGAGGGATAGTGGCCTCTGTTTGTGTGTTTATTACCGCAAACTCAATGCTGTTACTAGGAAGAACAATTATCCTTTCCTCCTATTAATCAGCTTCTGAATGTCTTTAATGGTTCTTATATCTTCCACAAGACTGATCTGCGTGGTGCATATTACCTGCTCAGAATCAAGGAGGGTGATGAACATTTGACAGCTTTTAGAATTAAATATGGAAGTTATGAGTACTTGGTTATGCCATTTGAGCTCACCAATGCTCCTTCCTCTTTTCAAAATCTTGTCAATGATATTTTCCAAGATCTTCTTGATGTTTATGTTGTGGTTTATTTGGATGACATTATGGTCTTTTCCAAATCTGGGGAAGAACATGTCACTCATATGTCCACTGTTTTTTCCAAACTCAGGGCCAATAACCTTTTTTCTAAGCCCTCCAAGTGCCTATTCCATTTTTCTAGTGTTGAATCCCTGGGTTATATTGTTTCTTCTGAAGGCCTCAAGATGGACCAAGAAAAGGTCCAGCAGATTCTCAATTGGCCACCTCCAAGAAACCTCAAGGCTCTCCAATCCTTCCTTGGCTTTTCCAATTTCTACTGCCGTTTAATCAAGAATTATTCAAAGAAAATAAGTTAAATCACCAGTTTCCTCAAGAAATATTCCTGTTTTCCCTCAATGAAAAAACTCTCAGTCATTTTAATCAACTCAAAGAGGCTTTCACCACCGCTCGAATCCTTTCCCACTTCAATCCTTCTCTACAAACCATTGTAGAGCCCGATGCATCCAATTATGCCTTGGGTGCTGTACTGAGTCAGGTCTACTCAGGAAAACATCCCATTGCATTCAACAGCCACAAGCTTATTCCAGCAGAGCTCAACTATGAGATTCATGAAAAGGAACTCCTTGGCATAGTCTGGGCTCTCAAGCGCTGGAGGGCTTTCCTTCTTTCCATTTCTTCACCTTTTAAAGCTCTGGCCAATCACTCTTCCCTTCAATACTTTATGGCATCAAAAATCCTTACTCGCTGTCAAGCCCACTGGGCTGAATTCTTTTCTGAGTTTCACTTCTCAATAACTTACCACCCTGGCCTCCTAGCTACTCTTCCAGATGCTCTATCATGTCAGGACAGCTTTTATCCAGAGAGGGGGGAGGATTTCATCAGCAAGAATCCAATGAACTTTCAATAGCTCATCAAGCAGGATGAAGTCCAACCTTCAACATATTTCACAGTAAAGGTGGAATCTTTTTTAAATTTGATTGATTCAATTCAGAAGGCTCTATGGCAAGATTCTCAATACAGAAGTATTCATCAAGAATTGGGTTAAGGTAAATCTGTCAAAGATTAATCTCCTTATTCCTCTTCTCAACTTCTTCTATTCGAAGATTGGGTGGTGGTCCCAAATGACCTCACAATTCAACTCAGAATTCTTAAAAAGCATCATTATTCTCCTCTAGCTGGACACCCTGGCAAAGAGAAGACTCTCAAACTTATCAAGTGGGATTTCCACTGGTCCAGCATGACCCAATTCATCAAGAATTATGTCTCATCCTGTCAAAGGTGCTCAATAAATAAGAATATTCATCACAAGAAGTTTGGATTTCTCAAACCTCTTCCAATCCCAAATGGTCTTTGGATTTTTCTTTCAATAGATTTCATCACTCCATTGCCACTGTCCAATTCCTTTGACTCAGGTCTTGTCATAGTGGGCAGATTCTCAAAAATGGCAGTTTTTATTCCAACAATGTCTTCAATCACTTCACTGGATTTGGCCCATTTATTCATCAAGAATATATTTTCAAACCATGGCCTTCCTTCAAGCATTTTCAGTGATAGAGGTTCACTTTTTGTTTCTTCCTTTTGGCCCAATCTTTGTCAGCAGCTCAAGATTTCAAGTGATCTGTCAACTGCTTACCATCCAGAAACTGATGGACAGACAGAGAGGGAAAATAATGTACTAGAAAACTACCTTTTGATGTATGTCAGTTATCATCAAGATGATTGGAACACCTGGCTCCCTCTGGCTGAATCTGCTTACAATAACTGTAATCACTCTTCAACAAAAAAATAATTGTTTTCACATTTTATGGAAGAGATCCAAAATTTGACTCAGTTCAAATTACTCAAGATACTTGGAAGGTGTGGATATGTAACTTTGATAAAATATCAAGTACTTTTCCTGTCCTCAAAATTTGTATAAGGTAGAATTCTTTAAAATAGTAAGAAAAAAGTATTTTTAAGAGAAAACACACCAATTTTATTGTTTTTAGCTTTATAAGTATACAAAAATAATATAATAAACATTTATTGTTTTACCAACAATAAAGATTTATCCAAAAATACTCTTCAAGAGATATTTAAGGCTACAAAAGAAATTTCTTCAAGAGCAATTTCAATTGGAATTAATTGAGCAAAGAACTGCAAGAAATTAATTAAATAACAAAGTCTTTAAAAAGATATTTAAACAGAAAACATGCCCAAAAGAGACCAGAGTGAATTTGGAAACAAAGTTACAAAGGTAACAGTGATGAAAGATGCTTTAATTCACTTTTGGGGTGGTTCAGGCGTAAAAATGATTATAAGAGTTACAAAAAATGATTATAATTATTTTTTCATGTGGTTAAAAGGTTTAAAAATATTTAAAAAGGGTGGTTGGAATCTTTTATTAATTGGTTTAACAGTGTTTAAACTAATTATAAAAGGAAAAGATTCTAACATGAAGAGAAAAAGTGGGGCAAAGAAGACATTCTTTTATAGCCATCAATTTTCTTACTCCAAAAGTAAAATTTATTCTTTTCAGTTGTGAAAAAAATTCTGACAATAGAAAAGCCAATTATGGCATCATTGAACCCTGGTTTAGACCAAAAAAGGGCTGGTTTAAGCCATTTTAGACCCTTAAATCAGCCATTACTCTAACAATACCTGGTATAGAGCCTTCAAAACATGTAATAATGTGTGTAAAAGGCGTAGAAACCAGTTAAAACTGTTTTTACTAACATTGTTTTAACTTAAGGGTAGTTTTACCCTCCTGGCAGCAGTTAAAACTACCCTGGTTGGTATCAAAACCTCATCATCAATTGGGTCACAGACCCTGTCACTCAATTCCAGGCCAAAAGTAATGAACCTTTGTGTGGATTTTGACATCCTATGCCAGTCAGCAAGGAATTTGGGGGTCTAGCTCCCCCTTAGAGCTAGATGGTCTTTTCCCCTCAGAATTAATCTTTCCAATTTATTTTTTCTTTAATTCCTCATCATGTAATACAATTACAATTTATACCTGTAATTCAATTGAGTTTTTAGTTACACATCTGTAATAATTGATACCTCATATGTAAATTAAAGCTAACTTATGTAATACACGTGCACATTTTGACATTTCAATTGAATTCAATTGAAAATACTTCAATTCCTCATAACTTCTAACCTAAACACAACACCTCAATTTTAACACAAAAATTGATGGTTAACACCACATGTGGTGTGAAATAAATTAAGGTTTTGAGGATTTTCATACTTTTGTACAAAAAAATACTAGAAACTTAATTTAAGCTTATTTAGGATTGAGTTACAGAAATTTTATCCAGAGGTGACCCCACTTTAATTTTTATGAGGAATCCAATGGTGTGATAATTTAATTATGTTTATTTATTGGATAAAAAGCTATAATATATTTTATATAGCTTTTTACCTAAAATATTTTAATTTCACAATTTTTATAGAAAATTCATTTTTACTTAATTTTTACAAGTAAAAATGTAATTTCATAATTTTAACTTTTATTGTAATTTTATTTTGAAATTATAATTAAATTTTGATTTTGAAATATAAATTTGTATTTATATTTCAATTTTTATTTTATAATATAATTTTTTTTCTTTTATTTATATTTGTATCTTAATTTATCATTTGTGGTCCTTTGGCTATATGAAAATACCTCTAAGGCTCACATTCCCTCCCCCCAAAAAAGGAATATTACTTTGTAAGATTATTTCTAGTGTTTCTGAACCTTCTGAGAGGTTTAGTAGCTTCAGGTATGTCTTTTTCTGGCAACCATTCATCTTCACAAGTTGGTTCACTGTACCTAACAAGGTATTCCCTTACTTTGTTGGTTCTCAACTTTCTTTCTTTGAGAACTTTGGTAACTTTCTTACTTCCAGATGACTCAATAGGAGGTATAACTTGGGGAAATTTTTCAGCATCACTAGATTTATATGGCTTTATCACGCTCACTGGAAATGTAGGATGCTTATTGCTAAGTTCTTCAGATAACTCTACTTCAACAGCATTTTCCCCATGGAGGGCTTCAATAAAAAATGGTCCTGCCAAGGAGTCTTTCAGCTTTTTACATCCTTTGATATTGAAGTTAGTGGTGGATACAAGAACTAAATCCACCACTTTGAAATCTCAAGTTACATGTGATTTATCCCATTTGTCCTTGGCATATGCAAAAGAGTCTTCCATGCACCTTACTGCATGCTTTCTAGCTTTGTCTAGCATTCCCTTGAACCTAGCATCTGTGGGATGTATTTCAATCAAATCTTTCCTCAAGGAATCTTGGGGTAATTTGGTTTTCCATTCCATTTCTAGGATAGCAGGAGTCTGATTGGTACTGACATGGATTGATGTTTTATATGCTAATTCCAGTGCTGGCAACAGAGTGCACCAATCATGGGTAAATCCATCACAATCTTTGAATTCAAGGCCTTATACAAAAGATTTTCTAACCATGTCCTCTAAGGTCTGGATCATCCTTTCAGCTAGACCATCAGTTTGTGGGTGATAGGCTGTAGAGAATGACAGCTTAGTGCCAAATAATTGGTGAAGATTTATCCATAGTTCTGAAGTGAATTTGGGATACCTGTCACTAATGATATTTGTAAATATTCCAGTCCATGAAACTACTCTCTTCCATATCAGAAGAGCTGTATCTATGGTTGTATCATCTTTGTGACATGGTAAAAAGATTGGAGTTTTACTGAATCTGTCTAAAGTCACTAGGCAAGCATTATAACTTCTGTCACCTCCTAGTGGTAGGCCAGTTACCCAATCTGTATGGACAATTTCATAAGGTCTGCTGGGTTCTCGGATTTTCATCATATTTCTAAGTCTCTTGCCAGTGGATTTATTTGCCTTTTGGCATCTGTCACAGGTTTTGCAATACTCTGCAACATCTTTCTGCCACATTGGCCACCATATGCAGGTCTTTACTTTTTCTCTTGTTCTGTCTTCAGACAGATGTCCTGAAAAGGGGCTGTCATGGAATTCTTTTTGTACAAGATTGATTAATAACCTGTCCACAACTGTCATGACACATTTGTGCTTGGTTCTGTGGTAAATTATACCATCCAGTAGGTGAAATATTCCTTCATCATAAGATTTTTTCCATACTTCATCCAAGGCATGTATGAGAGAGCTGTATTTACAGTCTTTGTTGAGTAATTGGCATAAGATGCTACAATTCTTATCTGTGGCCATCTGCTTAGTCAATCTGAATTTTTATGAACAATGGTCATATTGCCCCTGTATTCTTGTATGGCTATTTGCCATCTGAGAATATGTCTGTTAGGTGTTTTCCTCTTTAAAAGTGATTTGACAGCTGTACAATCTATTATCACTTCAAAAACACATCCCTCTAAGAAGTAGTTCAATTCTTCTAAGTCCCAGACAAGGCATAGACATTCCATTTGACTTGCTCAATATCTGGCTTCAGTTGGTTTGATTTGCCTGGATATGAAACATATGGGTCCTTCTACAGGTGTATCATTTATGATATGAACTTGGTGAAGTGAAGCACCCAGCCCATCCTGTGATGCATAAATATAAAATTTAAAAGGCAACTTAAAGTCTGGCACCAGTAAGAGTGGAGCAGTGGTCAAGGATTCTCTTAGAGACTCAAAAGCTTTGACTCTGTCAAAAGTCATTTCAAATACTGTGTCTTTGTCACACAATTTATAAAGTGGTCTTTCTATGGATGCAAAATATTTAGTGTGTTGCCTGTAATATCCTGCAGAACCTAAAAATGACTAAATTTCCTTTTTTTTCTGAGGCATGGGTTTTAGAAATACTTCTGCAACTTTATTTTTGTCAATTCCAAGGGACAAACCAGATAAAACATGTCCTAGTGCTTTAAGTTCTTTAAATCCAGAATATCATTTCTTCAAAGGGATTTCAATTTTCACTGATTAAATTTTTGTCAAAACTATGGACAATCTGTACATGTGCTCCTCCCAAGTTTTGGAACAGACAATAATGTCATCAATGTAGCTGATTAACCATCCTCTGAAGGTTCTTCAGGGAGGATTTCATTCATCATTCTTTGGAAGTGTGAAGGTGCATTTTTTATACCAAAGGGCATTCTTAAATATTCATACATTCCACAATGAACAATAATTCACAAATATTTTCTTGCTCTTGGTGTCACAGCATTTTGATGGAATCCTTTAAGGGTATCCATAGTGGTTATATACACTTCTTGAGATATTTGAGTAAGTGAAATTTGGATTTTTGGTATTGGGTACCTATCTGGAACAGTGTAAGATTTAAGAGCTCTAAAGTCTCCAACCATTCTGGACTTTCTATTATGCCATGCCACTATGACTGGTGTATTCATTTCTACCTCTTCATTGTGGCAAATGTTTCTTATTACACGAAGGTCCAGAAGTTCTTTGATATGAGTTTCCAGAGCTTCTCTTGACTTGGGACTTGCTGGGTATGTGTAACAACCACTCATCAGGGGTAAGGGTATTAATCAATACACCCACTCAAACACCTCAAATCAGCAAATCCAGTATCTGCATCAGCATTCAGTTTCAGCAATCTTCATTCTGAAACATGCATACAGCTTGGTACATCAATACAGCCTGTCAATACCTGTACAGGTTGGATTCACCCAATACAGTTGCAATACACCAGTATGAAACTGTATGATCACTCAAATACACCACACCTCTTGTACAGGTTCTGTACAGCTGTACAGGACCTGTATTGGCCAGACTCAATTCAATAATTCAATCCTCTCATGAAAATTCTTCCTCTGGATCAGGGCTGATGTTTCTCACATATACCAGCCCCTCTTTCTCCCCCCTGGGGACTTTTCCCCAGTGAATTAATTTAGTTTATTTATTATTTTCTAATTATTCTTATCCTTATTTTGGGTATTATAGTTATTTGATTTTAAGTTAGTCTTTGCATTTCTCTCTTTGCCTGTACAGTATGAGCTGGGTGGCCATATCCTTATTAACCCTTCTCTTTCCATTCTGACAGGTTGAAACAGTGGACTTGGCCTTGTTTGTGGTTGGCTCTTCTAATCTTTATTCTTATTCTTTTTGTTTCTGCTTCTTATATTCATTCTTTTAGTAATTCATCTTTAAAACTCTCAAGTGTATCCTTTCTTACCATATCTTTGAGCCCTCCATAAGTGAGTCCCAGTTTACTGAGTTCCAGGCCCTCTTCACTTCGAAGGGCCCCTGTGACATTAAATTAATTAACTCATATTTGATTCTTTCTTTTCATTCATTTATATTCATTTCTCTCATTCATCAATTATGATCTCTTTTATGATTCAATGATCTTTAATGATTATGATTTTTCTCTCTCATCAATTTCATCTCATTCATTTCATTAATATGAAATTGATTTTTCTTCTTTCTTAATCATTGCTGACCATTTCATTCACTTCAATCATTTTATCAAATCAAATTTTTTCTGTGTTCTTATTCAGGTTCTTTTTAGGAATTATTGATTGGTTTAATTGATTGGATTATTCATTGGGATTCATTGGGTTTATTGATTCAGCGATTCAGGATTTTTTCATTTTGGATTGGATTGATTGACTTTGAATTCTCAAGATATTTTATTGATCCTCAAGAATTGATTTTGATTATTGATTAATTTGACTCATCAAGATATTTGAATTGATTTCTGAAGATTTTGAATTGATTGATTGATTCCTCAAGACCTTAATTTCATATTGAAGACACTGATTTATTGATTTATTGATTATTGATTGAATATTGATTGATTTTTGATTATTCAAGATTATTGATATTTGATTTGAATTTGATTTATTGTTGATTTTGATTGAATTGATTGATTGTTTATTGAAGTTGATTTCACCTCAAGAATTGAATTGATTCCTCAAGACTCATCAAGATTTTATTGTGATTGATTTGGCCAAGTTTTGATTTCTGTTCTCAATACCATCAAGTTTCTTTTATTCAACTTCTGTTCATAATGCCAGTTCAGCATAGTCCCCCAGCAAAGAACACTAGATCCCAAAAAATTCCAGCTGTTCTTACTCCTACAACAAGGGCTCCTCTTGACCACACACCATCAGTTCATTAACTGAGTGCAAATTTGGACTGAGGACCACAAATGGAAGGAGCAGCACCCTCAAGAAGGGGTGGAATGAAATCTAGAAGATCAAGATCCTTTTCTGGACTTTTGGGTGGCTACCCTGGCATGTCTGAAGGTGCAAGAGCAAGATTAGGGGAAGTTGAAGATGAAGAGGGGGAAGAGTCTGTGGAAGAGGAGTATTCTGGGGAAACTGAGGTGGTAGATGCCTTGAAAAATGCTCCAGAGGTACCTCAGGGCTCTAATCTAGCCCTTTCTAGTCAATCTCTTGTCTCTCAAACTGATCCAAGTCTCCTCAAGATGATGGAGCAGATGACTCAATTCATGGGGCAACTCACTCAAGCAGTTGCTCCCATGGACAATTCCAAAGCCCCTCCTTTCAAGACTCCATCCATGAAGGCACCTGATTCTTTTGATGGTAGTCAAGCTCATAAATTGAGAGGATTTATCCAATCCTGTCAATTAATCTTTCATAATGATCCAGCAAATTTCTTCTCTGATAGGAAGAAAGTTCTTTACTCAAATTCTTTTCTCACTGGTAGAGCTGGAAAGTGGATTGAACCCTATCTCTCAAATATTTCCAATGAAGACCCTTCCTGCCTCCTCAGTAATTGGCCCTTATTTGAATCTCAATTATTCACTCTGTTTGGTGACCCCAATGAAGTCAGGAAAGCTGAACAAGAGTTGGACAATTTGAGGATGAAGGAAAGTGGTGATGTATCCTTGTACATTGCAGATTTCAGAAGATTAATGTCAAGAATTGGAGATTGGGGGGAAAGAGCTTATATCCATGTTTACAGAAGAGGATTGGCATCAAGATTATTGGATCAGTTGGCTTCTCACCCTGGAAATTTTGATACTCTTCAAGAACTTATGGATGTAACTTTAGAGTTAGACACAAGATATCATGAGAGGCAAAACGAAAAGGGTGGAAATAAAGAGAAGAAGCCTCCTGTCAATGGATCCAATCAATCTAGGCCTCCTCAAAACTCATCTTCAAAGAGGCCTCACCAGAAGAAGAACAAGAAGAGCAAGCAGTTTCAATCTTCAAAGGACAAGCCTCATGCTGCTCTCCTCAATAAGGACAGTAAATTAATTGGTTCTGAAAAGGAGAGGAGGATTCAAGAGGGGTTATGTACTTATTGTGGTGGAAAGCACCCAATTGAAAAATGCTTCAAAAGAGCTCAGAAAAAACCTGGGTCATCATCAAGAGGCTTCCCTAGCAAGCAGGGAAAAGCCTGAGTGGGAATCATGATGTGTTCAATGGTTCTCACTTATTTCCTTCAAGAGCACAATTGTGCACTCTGAATACTAGTGTAAAGAAATCTTTAAAGTTTCTTGTTTTTTCTTCTGTCTCTGATATTTTTTATAGTATTCTCTTTGGTTCTGGTGCTACAAACTCTTTCATTGCAAAGAATTTCGTTCTTAAGTACTCATTGACTCTGTCAGAGCTCCCTGAAAAGATTCCTCTTTTCATTCTGGATTCTAATGAATCCCCTGCCTTTTTCATCACTAATTATACCAATTGGGTAGTTGACTTGCCTTCCTTCCCAAGCTTTGAATGGGACTTCTTTATCATAGATTCACCCAAGGAAGAAGACCTGATATTGGGCTGTAAGATGTGACTATGAAACTGATGATAATATTACTATTAATCAACAGTACTATGTCTGTTCTTATGAAATATAATAATAAAAATTATTATAACCACAATTAAATAATTATAAAATTATTTCTTTCACGTGTTATACACTACTAGTGATTATAACAGTGAGCAGTAATTGTCTACAAGAATCAATTACAAGAAGAATTTAATAATAAATACTTCTTTTATTAAAATAATAAAATTATTTTAATATATATAATTATCTTTTACAAGAATAATTATAAAGATAATTCTTGAAGAAAACTATTACTAGAGAAAAACTTTAAGAATTAAAGATAAATGACTCACTAATACTCCAAAGAACTTATTGATAGATAAAAGTAGAGAAATTTGACGTGGAATTGTGGATTTAAGGGATCAAAAGGATTTATAAAAGTATTACAACAATATATAGTTGGCTTCTATGATTTCACGTCTTTCTGGTTGATTCTGAAAGATTTAAAACACTTAAGAATAGCTGTAACTAATACTTACTTGTTGGTAATAATGATTTAATAAATTGATAAGATGATTCTTGGAAAAAACAGCAAGAGGAGGCCTCTTTTAAGTCAACAACAGATCACAGAGGCGTGCCATGAAGCAAACTGAAAAACCAGTGAGTGAGAAAACAATAAACCTTTTTGGATTATTGATTGCATCATCAGTTGTCACATAAGATTATCATAATTACTTAATTGATACTTTTACGTGACTACCAACCCCAATATGGTTAAGAATAAAAGGAGTAACATCTGTAAATCTTCTTTTATTCTAAAACAATCATTGATTTCTCAAAGTTATCAATGTTATTGCCAATTTCATCACAGGTTGTAATTACTGTGAATTTTTGAAGATTCAGTGTTTCACGTAGAATGGTCAGAAATGGACTGTAAGTAAAACTCTTAATTTTACTAGTAAAACCATAATTATTTTTGGTTGTACCATAGATAATACGGTTCTATATTAGTCCTGAAAGGTTCATAGGGATTCATTGAGAATTGTATTTTTAATTAATTTTTGAAGTTTTTACCTCATTTCTACGTAGAATTGCAAATAGCAGTATTTTGCTGGTTGCTATGAGGTAAATCAATGAATATATGTCCCAAAAGGGTTTTAATTACTCTTTTAGGGTCTAGTCATGAAAAGTCATCAAGAATTGACGTGGTTACAGGAGTCTAAGTAGCTCATTACCTCCTTGGCAGGTCAAAATAGCAGGTTATTTGCTATTTTCTTATGGTTACAGTAGGTGTAACTTGGTAACCAAGTTCCCAAAGAGTTTTGGTTTACCAATTGGGCCAAGATGAGCCATGGATCCATGCTCTGGAGCTATCCACGCCTCTGAGGCCTCAGAAGTTGGGTACCCTGGCTCTCTTTGATGTCTTTTGCCCCCCTTACTTATTTTTCACGTAAAAATAGAAAATTAAGCTTCAAGTGAGATATCCACTATGGGTGTACCAAAAGTCCATGTAAGAATACCATGATATTAAGTGCTCAAAACATGCATAACACTATTCTTAGTGTATATGCAACATGGGATGTCTCACTTTCCCATTATTTTGGCTAAAAATCAAGAAAAACAAAAGTTTTCACAGATCTTTTATGTGGTATTAATGATGTGGTATTGAAGTATTTTCCATTTTACCACCTCAAATACTTAAATTGAGCTTATTCACTCTATGGAGCTACCCTAGGTGAATTTTTGGGGAGAATCCAAATCTGGTCTTAAATCCATGGATTTACTTACTCAATAAAACGTTACACCTCTTTTCTGAAATTGAAAATGATGAATTTTGGATATATGCATGACTTATGAGCTGTGCATAATCCAAAATATTTTTTTAAGATAATTGTGGCCTATTTGGGTATGTAAAATATACCTCAAGGCTCACATTCCCTCCCACCAAAAAATAAAATTGTCCTACAATTTTATTAGTGATAAAAGAATAAGGCCCCAAAGGGGGTTAATGTCCACTGTCCAACCTCTTCACATTACTCAGATCAAGTAATTTAAAGCACATTTATAGACATATTCAGGCTTGTGGCCTTCTTTCATGTCTAAATCTTCTCAAGAGCTTATCTGAGTCAGGTATTTCTGATTCTGCCATCCATTCATCTTCATGTACTGGATTTCTATATCTAACAAGATATTCTCTTTGATTTTTACCCCTAAATCTCCTTTCTTTAATGACTTTCTTTATCTTTTTGTCTTCATTCTGTTCCACAGGTGGTACAGTTAAAGGAGTTGGGTTCCTTAAAGGAAACAATTCTTTATCAGCTGGTTGATAAGGTTTTAACAAGCTGACTGGAAAGGTGGGGTGTTTATTTTCCAATTCACCACTCAATTCCACTTGAACTGCATTGGTTCCATGTAAAGCAACAATAACAAAAGGTCCTACATAAGAATATTTAAGTTTCTTTGGGCCTTTGATATTATTAAAATTCAAGGTTGAAACTAAAACTAAGTCCCCTACTTTGAAGTCTGGTACTTTATGACTCTTGTCCCACTTCTGTTTTGCATAATCAAAAGCATCATCCATACTTTGTTTTGAATGATGTTTTACTTTATCAAGCATTATCTTGAAGCTGGAAGCTGTAGGATGAATGTCAATCAAGTCTTTCCTCAGTGTGTCTGCTGGGAGTCTTGGATTCCATCCTTTCTCTAACATAGCAGGAGTTTGTCCTGTGGAAGAATGGACTGATGTCTTGTATGCAAATTCTAATGCAGGTATCAGAGTGCACCAGTCATGGGTAAAGCCAACTGAGTCTTTGAATTCTAATCCATAAGCACAGAATCTCCTGATAATGTCTTCTAAAGTCTGAATCATCCTCTCTGCTAGCCCATCTGTTTGAGGGTGATATGCTGTAGAGAATGATAACTTAGTCCCAAACAATCTATGAAGATTGGTCCAAAGTGCAGATGTGAATTTGGGATCTCTGTCACTTATGATATTCTTAAATAATCCTGTATTAGAAATAACTCTACTCCATAAGAGAAGAGCTGTATCCATAGCAGTGTCATCTTTATGACATGGTAAGAATATGGGAGTTTTGCTATATCTGTCTACAATGACTAAGCAAGCATTATAACTTTTGTCACCACTTGGGGGAAGTGCTGTGACCCAATCCATGTGAACAACTTCCCAAGGGGATTTTGGTTCTTGAATATGGATCATCAATCCAAATTTCTTCCCTTTGCTCCTGTTTGCTTTTTGGCATCTATCACAGGTATGGCAATATTCAATGGTTTCTTTCCTCCAAGATGGCCACCATGCACAGTTCTTCACTTTTTCAAGTGTTCTGTCTTCTTACAGGTGTCCAGAGTAGATACTATCATGACATTCATGAAGAATGGTATTGATAAGTAATCTACTGCACAATGTCATAACACAAGAATGTTTTTTTCTGTGGTAAATGATCCCATCAAACAAGTGAAATCTTCCTTCAGAATAGGAACTTTTCCAAACTTCATCAAGTGCATTAACTAATGATGTATCCTTGCAGTCTTTATCTAATAAAGAAGTCAAGATATGGCAATTCTTGTCTTATTTATAAGATTCTCTGACCTCCTCAAAGAATTCAGTCCCAATATCAGTTATGTTAATTCCTTCAATTGGAATCTGTGGTTCAGCTTCCAAAGGTACATAAGCTGGGTTATCAGGAGTATTGGCTAAAGCCCATCTACTAAGTCCATCAGCATTCTTGTGAATTTTTCCTGCTTTATGAACTATAGTCATGTTTCCTCTATATTCTTGAATAGCTATTTGCCATCTCAACATATGTCTGTTGGGAGCTTTCATGTTAAGGAGTGATTTTACTGCATTACAGTCAGTTATCACTTCAAAAACACTGCCATCAAGGTAATAGTGGAATTTCTCAAGTGCCCATACCAAACATAAGCACTCCATCTGGCTTGCACCATATCTGGCTTCTGTTGGTTTGATTTGTCTTGAGATATAACGAACTGGTCCTTCTGTAGGTTTGTCATCAATAATTTGGACTTGATGTAGGGCTGCCCCTAATCCATCTCCACATGCATCAATGTACAATTTAAAAGGAATATTCCAGTCAGGCATGAGGAGTAAAGGTGCTTCTGTAAGGGCTTTCTTTATCTTCTCATCAGCTCTCCTGTGTCATCTCAAATACAGTCTGTTGATCACAGATTCTATAGAGTGATTTGGCTAGAATTGCAAAGTCTTTCAAGTGTTGCCTATAGTAACTAGCAAATCCAAGAAAAGACAGAATTTCTTTTTTATTCTGGGGTATTGGCTTAAGTAACACTGCTACCACTTTATTCTTGTCAATACCCAAGCTCAAACCAGAAACAACATGTCCTAATGCTTTAAGTTCTTCAAAACCAAAGTTGCATTTCTTAAGTGAAATTTTCATGTTCACTTCTGCAACTTTATGAAGTACTCTTGCAAGTCTTTCAAGGTGCAAAGACCATGAGTCAGAATATATAATAATATCATCAATATAAATGATAAGCCATCCTTCAGACAATTCTGTGGGGAAGATGGTATTCATCATTCTTTGATAATGAGATGGAGCATTTTTAATGCCAAATGGCATTCTAAGATACTCATAAATACCACAGTGAGTGATAATTCTAAGTAATTTTCTAGCTTTAGGCGTCAAAACATTTTGATGGAAGCCTTTCAATGCATCCATTGATGTTATATACCTGGCTTTAGACAATTGAGTCAAGGTTTCTTGGATTCTAGGGATTGGATATCTATCTGGAACTGTGTAGGTATTCAAAGCTCTAAACTCTCCAACCATTCTTGACTTATCATTATGCCAAGCAATGATAACAGGTGTTGTCACTTCAACCTCCTCATTATGGCCTACTTTCCTTAGTACACCAAGTTGGATTAACTCTTGGATATGTTTTTCCAAGGCTTCTCTAGCTCTGGGACTGGCTGGATAAGCTGGTCTTCTAAGTACTGGAGGATATGGTCTATCAATATTAAGAGTAATATCAATTTCATGTCCCCTTATAGCACCTAATGGTTCATTATCAGATGCAAATGCATTATTGTATGTGTATAATACATCAATAAGTTCATTCCTCATCTTTGGTGACAATGATGGATTAATTTGTGCTTCAACAAGTTGTTTAGACACAAATTCATCTTTGTAAGTATCTTTGACAGAAGATACTACAGATATCTGTTTTGGCATATTGGAGAAAGCAAATTTTTGCCTTTTGTTATCCCCAATTGTGAAATATCTGTCTTTATGGTTATTTATATCAATACCATAAATATTCAAGTAATCATTTCCAAGAATGATGTGCTGAGATGTGCAATTATCCATTACTACAATCTCAGTTTTCATTCTTACACTTCCTGCTGGATGTGGGAATACAAAATTAGTGTCCAATATGCCCAAGGGGTACATATTGTTACTGGCACTACTTAATTGTACACCTTCTATTGGTAATAGATGGTTTTTCCATTCAGGAAGTATAATTTGGAGATAATCTTTGCCCACACAAGTGCAAAATGCCCCTGTATCCAAATTTACTTTGGCTTCAATATCACTCATCAGAACTGATGTGATACAGGATGCCCCAGCAGTATAACCCTTTCCTCTAGCAGGTTTTGTTTTACACATTCTGTCATCTTGGATATTGATCAGGTTGCAGCAATCCTCACTGTACTGTGGCAAGTGGGTATGGACTTCTGTGACCTCAAAGAAAGCTGAAATGTTTTCAATGGGATAGTCCTCCACTGGTGTATCTTCAGAGACTGCAGAATCTTGATCAGACTCTTCTTTCTTTTCAGTACACTGAATTTCTTCAATGACTTGAACTTCATTGATCTTTGTCTTCTTAGGGCAAGTGTTGGCTAAATTTGAAGTACTTCCACATTTATGACACTTCAAGACAGGTCTTTCTGGTCTTCTTTCCTCTCTAGGAATCTTTGACACTATTTTGGATTCTATTGGGTTTCTAATCCAAGTCTTACCAATTCTTGTTCTGGTAATGATATCTTCCATAGCATTAATTTAGTCCTCTGTTGAACAGGGTTCCACACATCTGCTTTTGATAGCATGTTCCAGTTCTCCTCCACACTTTCTTAATATTTTCATATTAATCATAGTGTCAGACATATCTGGGTGTAAAGCAGAAAATCTGTCTTTTTGTTTGAAGAACCAAGTAAGTGGTTTGTCTTTTTCTGAGTTAAAAATGGCACTTTCAAAAGCATTTTCCATTTTAAACCTCCAAGAATTATTGGCCCATTTGGTAATCACTTCAGATTTCCACCAAGACCAGTCATGTCTTCCATGATCTATTCTCATCTTGTAATACCATTTCTTTGCAGTCTTGGTAAACAAACAATGTAATTTACCCACTATGATCTCATCAGGTATATTAAAGTCTTCTTGCAACATATCAATAGTCCTGATGAATTCAATATGGTTGTATTCTCCTTCACCAGAGAATGTTGGCCATTCTCCTAATTTGGGAATATCCTTTGCAGAAATAACATTTTCCTCTAAGAATGGGGTCAAAATTTCTTTAACAGAGAGTTTTTCTTCAGTAAAAGGTGTAGAATGTCTTGGCATATGTGGTTCATGATTCTTGTGAATTTGTTCTACACTTGCAATTATTTCATTCTTCAGCTTCTGCCTTTCACTGTCACTTTTTGCTAAATGTATAGCAAATTGATTGGTATTCTCAACTATTTGTAATACATTGCCTTCAAGAGCTTTAAGTCTATCATTCATTTTAAAAATGGAAAGATCTTCCATGTCATTATTATGAGCTTGACATTGGTTCTCAATTCTTTTACAAGTATTGTCAATTGACTCAAGGGTGACAGTTGTCAATTGATGCCATTCAGAATGTTTCTTGTCACTTTTCTTTAAATCATTGATGTCTAATGTAATTTGCTTTAACTTTGACTCAAGTTTGCCAATTTCTACATTAATACTTCTTTGTACATCAGTTATTTGCGTGGAAAAGTCCTGTTCATCCTTTCCTGCTCCTTGGCTGTGAATTCCATAAGAGTTCTGGCCATATTGAAGACATTGTCCACGGCTGAAGGCTCCAATTTGGGGATCCTGTACCCTTGTGGGTAAGGTCTGTGCCAATTGGCTTTGCCTTTGCCCTTGCCTTGATGGTTCTTGGGACCTCTCTGTTTCTTTTGAGGTCCTTTGGGCTTGTCCTTGGATGCTTCTGGAGCTGGTTTGGAGCTGGTAGATGCCACTGGTGCCTCTGTCTCCAAAGCTGGAGTCATTTCCAACTCTTTCTTCTGGTCTATGGATAAAAGACTTTGGTTCTTCAACCAATTCTTTATCTTTTTGACCTTGTCTTTGCAAGACAGAGGGCTCCATCCTCCTAAGAGTTCTATGGTCTTCTCCTGACCCAGAAAGCTCTTGATGTGTAAGTCAGAGTTCATGGCCCCCTGCCAATGGCTTGGGAATATTTCCCACTCCTCTTCTTTGGCTGCTCTGAACCAATTTTTGTATTGGCATTGATATATTTCTATTGCTGCCACTTGAAAATGGTTCAGCCCTGGAAATATTATCATAAATTAGTTCAGGCTCAGATTTTACGTCAAAATCTGTTGGTACAGACCTTGGGGAATGGGGGGCAACTCTGGCATCCTCCAAATGTGTCTTTCTTGTGGAAGACTTGGCACTTCTGGATTTGGTCTTGCCTCTTCCTTGTCCACATCCATCTGGTTGGACTGAATAGTTGCTTCCATTTCTGGTATGCACCATTTTCACGTCAATTTAAAGATAAAAGGTGAAAATATAAGATAAAATACACACCTTTTGGTGGTAATTTAGCTTTTTCTGAGTTAAATAAGGTGCCTCTTTTAGCAATCTGCACCTCAATACTGTCTTCAGATTCTGGACTAGTGATATATCTTTTACTGAGTCTGTTGCCAGCTGCACAGTATTTGATTAAAGACACTAGAAAAAGATTATAAAAGAGAAAAAATTATTTTTTATACTATTTTAAAATATTTTTAAAGATTTTTTATAAGTTTTATATTTTTTAATATTAAAAAAATTATTCTTTTTAAAGAAAAAGAATTGAAAATAAAGTTTTGAATGAAAATTAATTCAGAGTAACTCAAAGAATAATTTTATAAGTTTTTGGATATGAAAAAGCCACGTGTAAAACAGTATAAAATTAAACCAAATTCCTCAATGAAAAAGATTTCCAAAACAATTTCAAAAATAAGAATTATTTTGACTTTAAAATGAAAGAAAAAAATATTAAATTAATATATTTTAGAGCTTAAAAATATATTAATTAAGGGTACAAGGTTCAAAAAACACGGCCAGGCCCCCAAATGTAAGATGTTACTATGAAACTGATGATAATATTACTATTAATCAACAGTACTATGTCTGTTCTTATGAAATATAATAATAAAAATTATTATAACCACAATTAAATAATTATAAAATTTTTTCTTTCACGTGTTATACACTACTAGTGATTATAACAGTGAGCAGTAATTGTCTACAAGAATCAATTACAAGAAGACTTTAATAATAAATACTTCTTTTATTAAAATAATAAAATTATTTTAATATATATAATTATCTTTTACAAGAATAATTATAAAGATAATTCTTGAAGAAAACTATTACTAGAGAAAAACCTTAAGAATTAAAGATAAATGACTCACTAATACTCCAAAGAACTTATTGATAGATAAAAGTAGAGAAATTTGACATGGAATTGTGGATTTAAGGGATCAAAAGGATTTATAACAGTATTACAACAATATATAGTTGGATTCTATGATTTCAAGTCTTTCTGGTTGATTCTGAAAGATTTAAAACACTTAAGAATAGCTGTAACTAATACTTACTTGTTGGTAATAATGATTTAATAAATTGATAAGATGATTCTTGGAAAAAACAGCAAGAGGAGGCCTCTTTTAAGTCAACAACAGCTCACAGAGGCGTGCCATGGAGCAAACTGAAAAACCAGTGAGTGAGAAAACAATAAACCTTTTTGGATTATTGATTGCATCATCAGTTGTCACATAAGATTATCATAATTACTTAATTGATACTTTTACGTGACTACCAACCCCAATATGGTTAAGAATAAAAGGAGTAAAAACTGTAAATCTTCTTTTATTCTAAAATAATCATTGATTTCTCAAAGTTATCAATGTTATTGCCAATTTCATCACAGGTTGTAATTACTGTGAATTTTTGAAGATTCAGTGTTTCACGTAGAATGGTCAGAAATGGACTGTAAGTAAAACTTTGAATTTTACTAGTAAAACCATAATTCTTTTTGGTTGTATCATAGATAATACGGTTTTCTATTAGTCCTGAAAGGTTCAGAGGGATTCATTAAGAATTGTATTTTTAATGAATTTTTGAAGTTTTTACCTCATTTCTACGTAGAATTGCAAATAGCAGTATTTTGCTGGTTGCTATGAGGTAAATCAATGAATATATGTCCCAAAAGGGTTTTAATTACTCTTTTAGGGTCTAGTCATGGAAAGTCATCAAGAATTGACGTGGTTACAGGAGTCTAAGTAACTCATTACCTCCTTGGCACGTCAAAATAGCAGGTTATTTGCTATTTTCTTATGGTTACAGTAGGTGTAACTTGGTAACCAAGTTCCCAAAGAGTTTTGGTTTACCAATTGGGCCAAGATGAGCCATGGATCCATGCTCTGGAGCTATCCATGCCTCTGAGGCCTCAGAAGTTGGGTACCCTGGCTCTCTTTGATGTCTTTTGCCCCCCTTACTTATTTTTCACGTAAAAATAGAAAATTAAGCTTCAAGTGAGATATCCACTATGGGTGTACCAAAAGTCCATGTAAGAATACCATGATATTAAGTGCTCAAAACATGCATAACACTATTCTTAGTGTATATGTAACATGGGTGTTCTCACTTTTGCCTTATTTTGGCTAAAAATCAAGAAAAACAAAAATTTTCACAGATCTTTTATGTGGTATTAATGATGTGGTATTGAAGTATTTTCCATTTTACCACCTCAAATACTTAAATTGAGCTTATTCACTATATGGAGCTACCCTAGGTGAATTTTTGTGTAGAATCCAAATCTGGTCTTAAATCCATGGATTTACTTACTCAATAAAAAGTTATTCATATTTTCTGAAATTGAAAATGATGAATTTTGGATATATGCATGACTTATGAGTTGTGCATAATTCAAAATTTCTTTTTAAGATAATTGTGGCCTATTTGGGTATGTAAAATATACCTCAAGGCTCACATGGGCTATGATTTCCTTTACCATTTTAATCCCATTATTGATTGGAAAAATGGATTGATCACCTATGATTCTAGTCATAAGGTTTCTAGTGGTATCATTCCGTCTACTAGTAATGACTTAGCCACTGCTGTCAACAGTGTTGCTCTGGTTGGTGAGCTTAAGACACCTTCCCTTCCTTCTTCTGTCCATACCCCTTCCATCATTCCCTCTCAGTCATTACTTCCATTAAGAGATGAAGGATGTTGGAGAAGATGTTGCCATATCTTCACTTCATCTCTTTCAAGGGGATATGGACCTTCCTCCCTTATCTTTTCATGCATCCCTGGAGGAGCAGTGGGATGAGGAGGAAGTGCCAGAAGAAATTCAAACTGTGTTGAAGGTTGTCCCTCCTGCTTATCACCAATATTTGGATGTATTATCCAAGGTGAAAGCAGAGAAACTTCCTCCAAACCACGCCTGTGATCACCATATCGAATTGGAGGGTCTTCTACCTCCAATTGGTGTTATCTACTCCTTATCAAATCAAGAGTCAGAAAAACTACGGGCCTACATTTCAGAGAATGTAGAGAAAGGTT
This sequence comes from Austropuccinia psidii, assembly GCA_023105745.1. Classification (NCBI taxonomy): domain Eukaryota; kingdom Fungi; phylum Basidiomycota; class Pucciniomycetes; order Pucciniales; family Sphaerophragmiaceae; genus Austropuccinia; species Austropuccinia psidii. The sequence goes on along the minus strand of JALGQZ010000010.1, from coordinate 6,376,548 downwards.
TCATTAGACCAAGCTCCTCTTCAACAGGAGCACCTGTCCTTTTTGTCAAGAAAAAGGATGGAGGTCTTTGTTTGTGTGTTGACTACCGCAAACTCAATGCTTTTACTAGGAAGAACAGATACCCTTTTCCTCCTATGAACCAGCTCCTCACCGTATTCAATGGTTCCACTATCTTCTCTAAGATAGATTTGCGTGGTGCAAATAACCTTCTGAGAATCAAAGAGGGGGATGAGCACTTAACTGCCTTTACAACCAAATATGGTAGCTATGAGTATTTGGTCATGCCATTTGGTTTGACCAATGCTCCTGCTTCTTTCCAGAATCTTGTGAATGATATATTTGCAGATTTCTCGGATGTGTTTGTTGTGGTTTATCTAGATGATATTATGGTATTCTCAAGTTCTGAGGAAGAACATGTCAAACATGTTACCTCTGTCCTCCAAAGACTCAGAGAGAATAATTTATTTGCCAAAGCCTCCAAGTGTGTATTCCATGCCTCAAGTGTGGAATACTTGGGCTATGTTGTTTCAAGTGATGGCCTCAAGATGGATTCTTCAAAAGTTCAGCAGATCCTCCATTGGCCTCAGCCCAGAAACATCAAAGCACTTCAATCTTTTCTTGGCTTTGCCAATTTTTATTGTTGTTTCATTAAAAATTATTCTAAAAAAATTGCTTCTTTCACTTCCCTCCTTAAAAAAGATTCTCCTTTCATCTTCAATGAGGAAGCTCTTAGTCAGTTTCAAGCACTCAAAGAAGCTTTCACCTCTGCTCCTATCTTATCCCATTTCAATCCATCTCTACCTACTATTGTAGAGACTGATGCTTCTGATTATGCATTGGGCGCCGTACTGAGTCAGGTGAATGACTCAGGAAAGCACCCCATTGCATTTGATAGTCGCAAGCTTCTCCCAGCTGAGCTGAACTATGAAATTCATGACAAGGAACTCCTTGGCATAGTTTGGGCTCTCAAGCGCTGGAGAGCATTTCTTCTTTCTCTTTCCAATTCTTTTGAGGTCTTGAAAGACCACTCTTCCTTGCAGTATTTCATGTCTTCCAAAGTTCTTACTTGTCGTCAGGCCCATTGGGCTGAATTTCTCTCAGAATTTCATTCCACTATCACTTACTGCCCAGGAAGGCTGGCCACTTTACCAGATGCCTTGTCACGTTGGGAAAACATGTACCCAGAGAGGGGGGTAGACTTCATCAGCAAGAATCCTCAAAATTTTCATCAAGTACTTAAGCAAGATGGAATTCAAGAGTCAAGATTCTTCTCCATCAAGGTGGAGATTTTCTCAGAGTTAGTGGAAAAGATTCAAAAAGAAGTATGGCAAGACAAAGACTATAAAGAAATACTCAAGCAACTAGCAAGAGGTGAATAAGTTCCAGATTATTCTCTTGAGCCTCAAGCCAAGTTATTATTATTACAAGATAGAGTGGTAATCCCAAGCAATGAAGAACTTCAACTAAATATTCTTCAAAAGCGTCATGACTCACCATTGGCTGGCCATCCTGGCCAGGAGAAGACCCTCAAGCTCATCAAGAGGGATTTTTATTGGGCTGGCATGAATAAATTCATCAAGGACTATGTGTCCTCATGTCGGCAATGTTCAAGAAACAAGAACATTCATCATAAGAAGTTTGGATTACTCAAGCCTCTTTCAATTCCGTCTGGTCCTTGGAATTCATTATCAATGGACTTTATCACTCAATTTCCCTTGTCAAACAACTTTGACTCAATTCTAGTAGGTGTGGAAAGGTTCTCAAAAATGGCAATCTTAATTCCAACTTATGGAACAATCACTGCTCTGGACTTAGCTTAAATTTTCATTAGTCATGTATTTTCCAAGCATGGCCTTCCAGTCAGTATTGTCAGTGATAGAGGATCCTTATTTGCTTCATCATTCTGGACTCAATTATGTCAGCAGCTCAAGATATCAAGAGATCTTTCAACTGCTTTTCATCCTGAAACAGATGGACAGACAGAGAGGGTAAATCAGATTCTAGACGTATGTCAGTTACCATCAAGATGACTGGCACACCTGGCTCCCTCTGGCTGAATTTGCCTATAATAATGCAGAACATTCATCAACAAAGCAATCACATTTTTTCACCATTTATGGAAGAAATCCCAGCTTTGACTCAATCCATATTTCTCAAGATTCACCTGCTGGAAAGCTATCAACAAAACTCCAATCAGTACAGCAAGTTGTCAAAGAAGAATTAGAGTCAGCAATAAGGAGATTCAAGAAGAATGCAGATAGGAATAGGACAATTCCACCTTATTTCCAACCTGAGGACAAAGTATGGCTAGCTTCCAAGAATATCAAGACAACAAGACCCACCAAGAAATTATCAGAAAGATGGTTGGGACCTTTTGAAGTTCTGAAGAAGATTGGCAGCCATGCATATCACCTCAAGTTGCCTCAGCAATGGAAGTCAGTTCACCCTGTCTTTCATGTGTCCTTATTAGAGCCAGTCAAGCATTCAACTATCCCAAATCGACATCAATTGCCACCACCACCAATCCTAGTGGAGGAGCACGAAGAATGGGAAGTAGCTCAGGTTCTGGACTCAAAACTCAAAAGAGGTAAATTATGGTATCTTGTAGAGTGGAAAGGATTCAGTGAAGACCCAGAAAGAACCACTTGAGAGGCAGCTTCCAACCTTACCAACTCACCAGACCTTGTCAAGGATTTCCATTCATTATATACAGACAAGCCTGGTCCAAATACCTCAAGAGTTTGATTATTGTGTTTGGTGGGGAGAAGAAGTTATGATAGTAAGTTCCTCTCCTGGCATGCACCTTTAAGGGGGTATTCTACCCAAATGTTGTTGTAAGCATCACCTTGGCCACTTTGTGAGCACTTTTCAATTCTTTGGACAGGTTCAGGAAGCATACAACACCAATACCCTCCGATTTGGACCTTATCAAGATATGGCCAAATGTTTCTTTCTCTATTTTTCATTTCTTTTTTCTTATTTATCATTTCCTTTATGCCAATCATCATAATTCAAGACCTTCATTACTTCAAGTCATTTATGGCAATTTATTTCAGAAGTCATTTATGGCAATTTATTTCAGTTTTATGGTGCTTGGTGGGGAGTGGAAGTTATGAAAGTAAGTTCCATCTCCTGGTATGCATCCCTGAGGGTTCTACTTCTTGTAAAACATTACCTTTGCCACTCTGTGAGCATCAAATGCTTGATTTTCATTTTTTCAAACACTTTTGGCCAGAATCAAGCAACTCACCACAAGGAGGACCAGCCATCAGGACTTTTCTTTATTTCTTTTCTTTACTCTCATTTTCTCTTATTCTTTTATTTTCTTTCTTTCTTTACTTGTATAATTTTCTTTCTTTTATTTCTTTAAAGCAGCAGCATCCCCTCCCAAATCATGTATTGGGAGGTTCCATTATTTTTTCATTTTCTATTATTTATAAGAGTGGGGATAGAAGTCAAACCAAACACAAAAAAGGAAAAGGAAAACTAGTTATCTCTACCCAAATCATCAAAAGTTCTCTGGAAATCATTTATCAACTCATCTTCATACCAGGAAAATTTTGCAGCCATCTCTTCAGAAGCAGTACCTGGAATACTCCTATCATTGGCATACATAATCACCTCTCTGCTATTTCTATCAACCCTCCTGAACAATCTGGCCACAGCATCTTGATTTTCACTAGCCGCGTTGGGATCTTCTCTGGTAACCCGGATAGGCCAACGTTCTCTTCTTTGAAAAACTTGAGCAGCAGGAAACAGCAAAGGGGACAATCCATCTCTTCTTCTGCTGGAGCTGGCCACGGGTTGGAGTTGATGGGAGGTGGCTATGGGTGGGTTTCTAGGTTGCTGAACTGTTGATGGTCTTACTGCTGGATTCAAGGCAGGCCTGGTGGTGTGGAAAGTAGTTGGTGAAGGAGGAGGAAGGGTTGTAGGAATGGAAGCAAGCATTGGTTGGAAGGCTCTTGGACTGCTGGGAATAATTTGGCTTTGGAATCTAGTGTTGGCAAGAGGTTGAGAAGAGGAATTGCTGGATGGATGGCCAACTGAATGAGGAACAACTTCAACTTCTTCACCATCCAACTCATCACTTCCTTCAGCATCTGGATCTGTTGGGGAATCAACAATTCTTCTTAGTTTTTTCACTACCTTCACTACTCCATCAGTATTAGTTCTTGACATTGGAATTTCTGAGCTGTAATGTATGGGCCCTCCAACATTAGTCCACCTGGACACATCCCTCTGCCTGGAACAAGTCACTACATCAAAATATCAGTACTAATTCAATCAAGATATGCAAATCACTCACATTGAGAAAATCCTGAGGTTGCATCAGGGGTAGGTTCCTCAAGAATGGGGAATTCCTGCCCATAAGGCCCATCTTTCCTGCTCCATAAGTGCCTCCTGACGTTGGACAAAGTTGACCCGGTACAACGACATGGTTTCTTCCCAATGAAGCAAAAATGGCATTTTGACAATTGAGGATTGTAATGTTGAAAGCAATCCTTACCCTTGGCCAAACATTCAGTACAGGCAGGATCAAGAACTTCAACTGCTCTGAACCCATCATAAGTTTGGGATGGATCAAAATGACCAGAAGATGCCATGGAAGGGGAGGAAAATTGACTAAAGACGCCAGAACCACAAAGAACAGACGGTGGCGGTGCAAAAGGAGAAGATTCAGTGAGTTCAGTCAGTTTGGAACTCATAACTGAAGAATATGCAAGCAGAAGATTCAAGACGTCAGAATCAATCCACTCCATATCAAGAAAAAGATTTGACCTCAAGGAAATGGGGACCATAACTCAATTATGTCCCCCCCTCAAAGCCTCTAGGTGAAGGTTCATACCCCTTTGGGGCTGAACTCATCACCCAGGGCCTCCCCTGAAACTTTGGGGAGGCCAGGATCTTGATGGTCCTGGACCCCACCAATGGGTCCAGGCCATATATGGTGAAAAATTGGGCTTGAGCCAATTCTGGGCCCCTTGGTCACCCTGGGTCCCCATCAAATTTGGGCCCAGGGGGCCTCCAATAGCCCCCACGGACCGCAGCGTATGGCCCGCGGACCGTAGGACCCCAAAGACCCAAAATGGCCACCAATGGCCAAAAATCATGAAATGACCAAAAATCACCAAAGCACCCAAAAAGGCCCAAAAGGACATAAAAATAAGAAAATATCAAGATTCATCAGGGAAGAAGCCACAGCCCAAAAACACTTTTGAGGGCTGTTTGAGGCCATTTCCATGGACAATGGGGACAAGACCCCTTGGAGGAAATTTCTTCAAGATTTCATTGGATTAACCCTTGCCCAATGAGTACACTTCATATACTCATTGGGCATCATTTTTTGAGCACAAGAGCTCAGTGGCCCTTATTTTGGGATATATCCCAAGGCCACACCCCAAGGGCAAGGTTGATTGAATCAGAAGAAAAGAAAAGCATATTTCGAAGTGGAATACTTACTCAAAACTTGAAACAAGGGGGGAATCAATTTAATTTGACAGAGAAGAATTGAAGAAGGATTTTCAGGATAATGGTCAAGAGGAAAAGAAAATTAAAAAGAAAATTTTTGGAAAAAATGTGGGGATATTGAGATGCCACTCAACAGTGGCAGGGTATTATGGTGTTCAGGAGCCCACCAGTTTGAAGAGGGGGATACTGTAACAACCACTCACCAGGGGTGAGGGTATTAATCAATACACCCACTCAAACACCTCAAATCAGCAAATCCAGTATCTGCATCAGCATTCAGTTTCAGCAATCTTCATTCTGAAACATGCATACAGCTTGGTACATCAATACAGCCTGTCAATACCTGTACAGGTTGGATTCACCCAATACAGTTTCAATACACCAGTATGAAACTGTATGATCACTCAAATACACAAAACCTCTTGTACAGGTTCTGTACAGCTGTACAGGACCTGTATTGGCCAGACTCAATTCAATAATTCAATCCTCTCATGAAAATTCTTCCTCTGGATCAGGGCTGGTGTTTCTCACATATACCAGCCCCTCCTTCTCCCCCCTGGGGACTTTTCCCCAGTTAATTAATTTAGTTTATTTGTTATTTTACAATTATTCTTATACTTATTTTGGGTATTATAATTATTTTATTTTAAGTTAGTCTTTGCATTTCTCTCTTTGCCTGTACAGTATGAGTTGGGTGGCCATATCCTTATTAACCCTTCTCTTTCCATTCTGACAGGTTGAAACAGTGGAGTTGGACTTGTTTGTGGTTGGCTCTTCTATTCTTTATTCTTATTCTTGTTGTTTCTGCTTCTTATATTCATTCTTTTAGTAATTCATCTTTAACACTCTTAAGTGTATCCTTTCTTACCATATCTTTGAGCCCTCCATAAGTGAGTCCCAGCTTACTGAGTGCCAGGCCCTCTTCACTTCAAAGAGCCCCTGTGCCAGTATGCAGGTCTTCTCAAGAGTGAGGGATAAGGTCTCTCAATATTGAGAATGATGTCAGCTTCATGACCAATAATATGTACGTTTGAGATATGACCACATACCCAAAAAGGGCACAAGAAATATACAAAATAATTATACCTTTAAAAATAATTACCTTAAAACTACAAAACTGCCATAAATAGGCATAAAACTTGGTTTAACTTAAAAGCCAATGAATAAAAATGTAAAATAAATTACCCCATTGGATTACTCATGGTAAAATACACATATACCGTTTTTATGGCGTATCTGTAAAGTCAATATTTAATGAGTTATAAGTAATAACACCTTATAAAAAACTTGAATCCTTAATTATTTCAAATACCAATGGAAAACCATGTGGGCTAAATTATACCATTGGACTTTCCATAAATTTCTACACATAAAACAATTAAGAAGCTAATCTCCAAAGTCAATACTTAAGGAGTTAAGCTGAATATATGCACTTTTTTGGTCAATGCATATATTCAAGGATTTTCGCTAATATCTTTTGAAATATAAATGATAGAGTGATGAACCAAAAATGAAGTCACCACATAGTTACTGTAGGAATAGAGAAATGAACTTCATTTCACAAGCTATAAACAAGGTTAAAACCTGTAAGGGATTATTGATTAAAATCAATAGAGCTGTTGACGACTTTGTTGTGAAAGTGGTCCCAACTTAAAAAAAAGTAGACAGTAAGATTCTACTAGCTCATTTGTGATAATTACGTATTTCTATTACAATATTCAAGGTATAACCCCTTGAAATCATGGTTTGAAGTTTAAAATATTAGATTTCAACAGAAAAGATGAGTTACAAGAAAAATCATCAAAAATAGAGTTTTGATTATGTAACAAAATTCTTTTTACAGTGAAATAAGGACATGAAAAGATGTCATAGTCCACTCTCATAATTTCTGTAGCGTGTATAATTGAAAAGTGATTATTGATCAAAGTTTAAGCTTAAATTTGATCATTTAAGATCACTCACTGTAATCTTATTTTAAGTTTGAATGTCATATAAGTAATAAAACTGGTGAATACTATTAGAATATGATTAATACTAATAAAATCTACAAAGCTTAGATTTCTTCCAAGCCTATGATGTCATCAAACTTCGAGTTATAGTGACAACTCTAAATAATGGCATAACTATGAGGTAAGATGGTTTGATCATGATGTAATAATCACCAAACCTTAAAATATTGATCAACCCTGGTAGAACGCATCGGTACACGTCCACTAGAAACCTGATGGACTCTAGGAGGGAGGTACTTACTATAAATAGAGCTCATTTCACTCTATTTTCCCCTCGGACGTTTACAAAACACTAAATAATTAAATCAAAAGGTAATTTATTTATTTTTTATATATAAAACTCTTATATTATTGAAGAAAAAAGATAATTGTATTACAATAATCATCTTTGACATGATTATTACATTTTTTTAAATGTTTTGTTTAACATTCTTTCAAAAACCTCAATTCCACATAAAATTAAGAATATTTGTCATTTCTCTTAAAGTTATTGTGAATACAATTTAAATAAGTTGTATTCACATTTTTTGCCGTAAAAGTATTAAAAATTACTATATTAAGTATTAAAAGTATGTTATTTCATCTTATTATAATAATTTTCTCTCTATTATTACTTTAAATAATTCTATAATTATTATAAATAGTATTTATATCAATTTATAGCTTTAATATTAGTAATATTACTGCTATTAATTGTTTTTTATTAATAAAAAACAATTTTGTACGCCTTTATTATTTGTCAATAACAATAATAAAGTGCTTTTAAATATATTAATTATCTTATATTAATATATTTTTTTTTCATAATATAAATTATATTATTATATATATTCAATAATATAATTATTTTTATGCCATAATTATAATAATTCTTCATTATTATAATTATTTTTATCTTATTTATTTTATTTATAAGGACATTCATAGTACAATAAGTAAAATATTAGTAATTTTTACTTATTGTTTCATAGTCAAACCTTACAAATAATTGGTCCTAGAGGTTCTTTGTCTGAAGCAAATGCTCCTATATGGTCATACAAAAGGGAAGAAAGTTCATTTTCTTGTTTATCAGTCAGATGAAGGCTTATTTCAGCCTCCCTTAACTGTTCAGATTTGAATTTTTCCAATTCTAAGTTGACTGGTGATACTTTATTCACTGTAATTTGTCTTTTAAATAGTAAAAAGGCAAACTTCTGACACTTATTGTCTCCAATGTAAAGTATCTGTCTTTGTTGTCATGCAAATCTATTCCATACGTGATTAAATAGTCATTTCTCAATGTAAAATGGGTACTAGAGCAATTTCCCATAACAACAAATTCAACTGTGATCCTTAAATTCCCATTAATGTGTGGGAATGTGACATTGGTCTCAAAAATTACCAATGATTTCATTGGATTACTTGCAGTATTGAATTTGATAACATCAATTGGCAACAATTGGTCTTCAAAATCTGGTACACAAGGTTTAAGACAAGATTTACCAACACAAGAGCAGAAGGCTCCTGGGACAAGCAATAGTGTAGTGGGTTTATTTTCAATCACCACTTCTGTTATACAAGAGCTACCAGCTGTATAACCTTTCCCCTTGTTTGGTTTTGTTTTCATAAGTTGAGCATCTTGAACTTTTAATAGACCAAGTTGACCATTGCCCAATTGTGGTAAGTGGGAATAAGATTCCATGATGTCAAAAGTGGCATTAATATTTTCTATATCTTTTGAAGATTCAGAAAAAATTGATTACTTATCATCTGAATTGTCTTCAATTATGTCATCTTTCCCAACATCAGGCTCCTTTTCAATATTAATTTCATTGATTTTCCCCTTTTTGGACCTTTCTTGACTAGATGGGTGGTGCTTTGGCAAATATGGCACTTTCTGACTGTATCTTCAGATTTATACTTATTATTGGAATTTTCTTTGGGGTTTTTGTCCACAGAATCTTTCCAAGGTGTATTAAACCTTGTTTTGAGATTCACCCTACTAGAACCAATTTTGGTTGTGGTGGTTACTACTTCTAATATATTGATAATATCCTCTGCTGAAGATTGTTCAGTGGTCCTACTTTTGACAGCATTCTCTAACTCACCTCCACATTGTTTCAGAATATTTCTGTGGATCATAAATTCTGACATGTCAGGGTATAAGGCTGTTAGTCTGTCCTTTTGTTGGCAAAACCATGGTAAAGCTTTGTCTTTATCAGCATTAAATTTGGCAGATTAAAAGTCTGTCTCTACTCAAAATCTCCAAGAATCATTGGCTCATTTATTGATAATTTGGGTTTTCCACCAAGTCCAACTTTGGTGTCCATGTGCTTGTATTAATTTGATATACCATCTTTGAGCTGATCTGGTAAAAAAGGTGTTAAATCTTGATGTTACCAATATGTCTGGTAATTTGAAATCTTCTTTGATTATGTCAATTTCTCTGATGAATTCCATATGGTCATATTCTCCTTCACCACTGAAGTGAGGACATTCTCTAAGTTTTGGTACTTCTTTCAAAAGTGCTTGGCCCATTGATGGTTCCAAGTTATGAAAAGAAGTGGATAATTCATTTTTTAAACATGAATTATCAGGGTATAATACTTGTGGATTTGGAATTCTTGTGCCCTCATTTTGATTCAGAGGTTTAGACATTCTTGGTAGGGTGTTCAGTATTTGTTCAATATCATTCATTTTACTGTTGCTACACCTTTGGGAATTTCTGTATTCATGTTGGAAGGCTTGTATTAAATTTATTAATTCAATTTTATACATGTCTTCTTTATGTGTCAGTTCTTGCCATAATTCTGTCTGTCTTGTATTATCAGAAGTGACTTGATTCAATTTCATTGATAATGTTGATACTTCTTCTTGTGAAGCATCAAAACACTTTTTCAAGGCAATGGTATATGTCTTTACTTCAGTAAATGAATTTGAAATGTAATCAAGGACTTTCTTGTTATCTATCTTGATAATATCTATAGCTTGTTTAATTCTTGTTTCAATTATGTCAGCAATATTTCATTTAGAATATTTGTTGGTTAACTGTTTAATAATGGCAGATTGTTCATTTATTTAATTGCCAAATGAATTATCATTATTGGAAGTTTTAGTTTTTCTTAAGACTTTTTAAAAACACATAAGTGCTTCATTGATTTGGCACAGACTCAAGTTGTTTGTTTTAATGTTATTACAAATGGTTTCATTTTTATCAGAAAGATGTTTTTTCACATCATTTATAGCTTCATACCTCTGGGATGAAATCAAATATATCAGAAATTAATTCTGGAATCTTAATCTGGCTTCCTCCTTCTTCTGTAATTCCATCATGGTTCTGGCCTTCTGAATCTTTGGAATCCTGTAGCCCTGGCTGTAAGGCTTTGGGGCTGGTGCCATCCTTTTGCCCTTGTTTTGAGCTTGTGGCTGCTTTTTCATGTTGGAATTGCTGCTTCTGGCCACTGGGGCTGGTATTGGCACTTGCTTTGGTGGTGGAGTGTTGTTTTTCCTCCATTCTGCTGTTAAATGCATCATACTCTTCTTTTCCATCAATGGATGCCATCCATTGAGTAACTTGCAAGTGCTGGGATGACCCAGGAATTTTCTTACAGTCAGGTATGAGTTCATGCGTTTTCCCACAGATCTGCAAGGATCTGGTACTCTTTGTGCTGAAGTGCATTGTTGTAAGCCTTCTGGCTGGCTTTGTAAATGTCCACTGAGGCTTCTTGTGGCAGTTTCAGCTCTTTTTGAATGTAAAATAGTGTCATCAGCTTCAGAATTGGACAATTTATTATTGTGGAAGTCTTTTACTGACCCTTGTCCTTCTGTATCTGATTGGCTTCTGCCATAATCACGTCTATGACATTTTTGGGAGCTGCTTGAGGGCTTATAGCTTGCTCCCGATCTGGTTGAAGGCATATTTTATGATTAAAAAGGGTTTACAATAGTAATTTTACGTCAAAAACTTACTATTTGCCAAATTTTTAGCTTTCTGAAGAGTATTACTGATGTCCAAGTTGATCAATTCAGAAGAAATTGGCTCTTGTTGGTTTTTCTGAGCTATAATAACAGAGATATTATGATCAGAAATCACAGTGCTTGCAGGAATAATGCTAGTAACTGTGGAGGCTGTTTCAATGTTTTCTTGTCTTACCACGTTGTCAGACACTAAAATTAATGAAAAAGACAATTAATTAAGTGAAAAAAGGTATTTCAAAAAAATAAATAAAATATAAGCCTCACTTATAATATGAAAAAAAGTTATTTTTTTATGGATTTTTTGAATTATAAGTATTTTTTATATGTTTTTTAAATTTTCCAATATAAGAAAAAGCATTAAAAAAGAGTAAAAAAATATTTCACAGGTAAAATATCACGTCTGGGCTCCCAAATGTAAGGTGTGGATATAAAACTTTGATAAAATATCAAGTACTTTTCCTGTCCTTAAAATTTGTATAAGGTAGAATTCTTTAAGATAGTAAGGGAATAGTATTTTTAAAAAGGAAACACGCAAATTTGTTTGTTTTTAACTTTATAAGTATAAAACAATAATATAATAAAAATTTATTGTTTTACCAACAATAAAGATTTATCCAAAAATACTCTACAAGAGATATTCAAGGCTACAAAAGAAATTTCTTCAAGAGCAATTTCAATTGGAATCAATTGAGCAAAGAACTGCAAGCAATTAATTAAAGAACAAAGTTTTTGAAAAGATATTTAAAGAGAAAAAATTCACAAAAGTGACCAGAGTGAATTTGGAAACAAAGTGACAAAGCTAATAGTGATGAAAGATGCTTTAATTCACTTTTGGGGTGTTTCAGGGGTAAAAATAATTATAAGAGCTACAAAAAATGATTATAATGATTTTTTAACATGGTTAAAAGGTTTGAAAAGATTTAAAAAGGGTGGTTGGAATCCTTTATTGATTGGTTTAACAGTGTTTAAACTAATTATAAAAGGAAAAGATTTTAACATGAAGAGAAAAAGTGGGGCAAAGAAGACATTCTTTTATAGCCATCAATTTTCTTACTCCAAAAGTAATATTTAATCTTTTCAGTCGTGAAAAACATTCTGAAAACAAAAACGCCAATTATGGCATCATTGAACCCTGGTTTAGACCAAAAAAGGCCAGTTTAAGCCATTTTACACCCTTAAATCAGCCATTACTATAGTAATAGCTGGTCTAGAGCCTTCAAAACACATCAGAATGTGTGTAAGAGGCGTAGAAACCAGTTAAAACTGTTTTCACTAACATTTTTTTAACTTAAGGGTAGTTTTACCCTCTTGGCAGCAGTTAAAACTACCCTGGTTGGTATCAAAACCTCATCATCAATTGAGTTACAGACCCTGTGACTCAATTCCGGGCCAAAAGTAATGAACTTTTGGGTGGATTTTGACATCCCATGCCAGTCAGCAAGGATTTTGGGGGTCTAGCTCCCCCTTAGAGCTAGAGTGTCTTTCCCCCCAGAATTAATCTTTCCAATGTATTTTTTCTTCAATTCCTCATCATGTGATACATTTATAATTTACATATGTAATTCAATAGAGTTTTTAATTAAATATCTGTAACAATTGATACCTCATATGTAAATGAAAGTTAACTTTTGTAATACATGCACACATTTTGACATTTCAATTGAAAATACTTCAATTCCTCATAACTTCTAAAAGAAACACAACACATCAATTTTAACACAAAAATTGATGAGTAAAACTACATGTGGTGTGAATTAATTTAAGGTTTTGAGGATTTTCAGACTTTTGTACAAAAAATACTAAAAACTTAATTTAAGCTTATTAAGAGTTGAGTTATAGAAATCTTATCCAGAGGTGACCCCAATTTATTTTTTATGAGGAATCCAATGGTGTGATAATTATCTTATGTTTATTTATTGAATAAAAATTCATAATATATTTTATATAGCTTTTTAGGAAAAATATTTTAATTTCACTGTTTTTATTAAAAATTTATTTTCACTTAATTTTTACAAGTAAAAATGTAATTTCAAAATTTTAAATTTTATTGTAATTTTATTTTTAAATTTTAATTCAATTCTTATTTTTAAATATAAATTTGTATCTATATTTCAATTTTTATTTTTATAATATAAATAAATTTATTATATTTATAGTCGTATCTTAATTTATCATTTGTGGTCTGTTGGGTATATGAAAATACCTCTAAGGCTCACAATACTCCTGCTGGAAAGTTATCAAGAAAATCCAATCAGTACTGAAAGATGTCAAGAGAGAACTTGAAGTTGCCATAAACAGTTTTAAGAGGTATGCAGATAAAAGTGGAGCAAGTCCACCTGTTTTCAATCTGGGTGACATGGTATGGCTTTCTTCTGAGAACATCAAATCAACCTGACCCACCAAAAACTGTCTGAAATATGGTTGGGTCCTTTTCCAATCTTGAAGAAAGTCAGTACTCATGCCTACCACCTCAAGGTTCCATCTCAATGGAAATCCATCCACCAGGCTTCCATATTTCCTTCCTGGAACCAGTCAAGACATCAACAATCCCAGATCGGAATCAAGAGCCTCCTTCTCCAATCATCATTGAAGAAGAAGAGGAATGGGAAGTTTCTCAAATACTGGATTCAAAGTTCAAGAGAAGAAAATTATGGTCCCTGGTGGAATGGAAAGGCCCCAGTCAGGACACACAAAGATCCACTTGGGAACCGGCCAAAAACCTCAAGAATTGTCCTGAACTGGTCAAGAATTTCCATCTTTTATATTCTGACAAGCCAGGCCCCAATTCTTCAAGAGCTGGATTTTTATGGTGCTTGATGTGGAGAGGAATTACCAAAAGTAAGTTCCACTCCTGGTATGCACATTTAGGGGTATTCTACTCTTTTCTGTTGTAAGCATCACCTTGGCCACTCTGTGAGCACTTTGCAATTTTGGACACAGATGTCTGGCCTGGCTTTCAACATCAAACTCCAATTTAAGGCCATTTCCACTTGGGGCAATGTACCATTTTCCTTCTAAATTCTTTTTTCCAAGTCATTATTTTCAATAAATTCTTTCATCAATCTTCTTTAATTTATGGCACTGGCAGGAGTGGTAACTATCAAAAGTAAGTTCCTCTCCTGGTGCAAACTTCCCTGGGGGTCTACAATCTTTCAAAACATCACCTTGGCCACTCTGTGAGCACCTGGAATCAAATCTTCTTCTTCCAGGTCCTTGGACATTTTTAAATAAACTTTCAATATCTGTGGTGAAGATTGGAATTCCCCTCAAGATTCTTTTTTCTTTTATTTTTCCTTTTTTCTTATTTTCAAATTTCTCTTTCATCTTTCTCTCTTTATATGTTTCCAAATTTCTTTTTTGTAGCTTTTATGCCAATATTTATTTAAACTCATTCTTCAAAATTCAAAGAAAAATCTCAAAAGAAGAACAAATCAACCTCATTTCATATGCCAACCTCTTTACAGTCTTAAAATTCTTTTCATGATTCAATACCTCTGGAACCCCTTTTTCCAATCTATCTCAACAGCCTCAACAGGCTTGTACCTTATATTGGTGCTCAGGAGTTCACCATTCAAGGTAGGGGGATACTGTCACAACCATGAATAATGACTCCCCTCAACGGGTGTTGCAGAAATTCTAACCTGGACCCAAGTTATGGTCAATTGGCCATATAATATTTTTATGACCAATTGTACCCTCTTGGTGCCCTATGACCTTTTGGCCATATCCTGCCTTCATTGGCCAATTCTCTATCTCACTAACCCCAAGGCCATTATCCTTGTTTTTGGGCCTGGGGGATCCTTTCAGTCTTCCAGGGACCTGGGCGCACCCTTTTATATTAGGGGCGTTTTGGCCTAAATGGCCTTTTTGGGCCATTTAGGCCGTGGATTACAGCCTGCGGTCCGCGGTCGGTACACCATTGTAAGATGTGACTATGAAACTAATGATAATATTACTATTAATCAAGACTACTATGTCTGTTCTTATGAAATATAATAATAAAAATTATTATAACCACAATTAAATAATTATAAAATTGTTTCTTTCACGTGTTATACACTACTAGTGATTATAACAGTGAGCAGTAATTGTCTACAAGAATCAATTACAAGAAGAATTTAATAATAAAAACTTCTTTTATTAAAATAATAAAATTATTTTAATATAAAATTATCCTTTACAAGAATAATTATAAAGATAATTCTTGAAGAAAACTATTACTAGAGAAAAACTTTAAGAATTAAAGATAAATGACTCACTAATACTCCAAAGAACTTATTGATAGATAAAAGTAGTGAAATCTGACGTGGAATTGTGGATTTAAGGGATCAAAAGGATTTATAACAGTATTACAACAGTATATAGTTGGATTCTATGATTTCACGTCTTTCTGGTTGATTCTGAAAGATTTAAAACACTTAAGAATAGCTGTAACTAATACTTACTTGTTGGTAATAATGATTTAATAAATTGATAAGATGATTCTTGGAAAAAACAGCAAGAGGAGGCCTCTTTTAAGTCAACAACAGCTGACAGAGGCGTTCCATGGAGCAAACTGAAAAACCAGTGAGTGAGAAAACAATAAACCTTTTTGGATTATTGATTGCATCATCAGTTGTCACGTAAGATTATCATAATTACGTAATTGATGCTTTTACGTGACTACCAACCCCAATATGGTTAAGAATAAAAGGAGTAACATCTGTAAATCTTCTTTTATTCTAAAATAATCATTGATATCTCAAAGGTATCAATGTTATTGCCAATTTCATCACAGGTTGTAATTACTGTGAATTTTTGAAGATTCAGTGTTTCACATAGAATGGTCAAAAATGGACTGTAAGTAAAACTTTGAATTTTACTAGTAAACCATAATTCTTTTTGGTTGTACCATAGATAATACAGTTCTCTATTAGTCCTGTAATTTTCAGAAAGATTCATTAAGAATTGTATTTTTAATGAATTTTTGAAGTTTTTACCTCATTTCTACGTAGATTTGCAAATAGCAGTATTTTGCTGGTTGCTATGAGGTAAATCAATGAATATATGTCCCAAAAGGGTTTTAATTACTCTTTCAGGGTCTAGTCATGGAAAGTCATCAAGAATTGACGTGGTTACAGGAGTCTAAGTAGCTCATTACCTCCTTGGCACGTCAAAATAGCAGGTTATTTGCTATTTTCTTATGATTACAGTAGGTGTAACTTGGTAACCAAGTTCCCAAAGAGTTTTAGTTTACCAATTGGGCCAAGATGAGCCATGGATCCATGCTCTGGAGCTATCCACACCTCTGAGGCCTCAGAAGTTGGGTACCCTGGCTCTCTTTGATGTCTTTTGTCCCCCTTACTTATTTTTCACGTAAAAATAGAAAATTAAGCTTAAAGTGAGATATCCACTATGGGTGTAACAAAAGTCCATGTAAGAATACCATGATATTAAGTGCTCAAAACATGCATAACACTATTCTTAGTCTATATGTAACATGGGATTTCTCACTTTCCCATTATTTTGGCTGAAAATCAAGAAAAACAAAAATTTTCACGGATCCTTTATGTGGCATTAATGATGTGGCATTGAAGTATTTTCCATTTTACCACCTCAAATACTTAAATTGAGCTTATTCACTCTATGGGGCTACCCTAGGTGAATTTTTGTGTAGAATCCAAATCTGGTCTTAAATCCATGGATTTACTTACTCAATAAAAAGTTATTCATCTTTTCTGAAATTGAAAATGATGAATTTTGGATATATGCATGACTTATGAGTTGTGCATAATTCAAAATTTCTTTTTAAGATAATTGTGGCCTATTTGGGTATGTAAAATATACCTCAAGGCTCACATTCCCTCCCACCAAAAAATAAAATTGTCCTACAATTTTATTAGTGATAAAAGAATAAGGCCCCAAAGGGGGTTAATGTCCACCGTCCAACCTCTTCACATCACTCAGATCAAGTAATTTAAAGCACATTTATAGACATATTCAGGCTTGTGGCCTTCTTTCATGTCTAAATCTTCTTAAGAGTTTATCTCAGTCAGGTATTTCTGATTCTGCCATCCATTCATCTTCATGTACTGGATTTCTATATCTAACAAGATATTCTCTTTGATTTTTACCCCTAAGTCTCCTTTCTTTAATGACTTTCTTTATCTTTTTGTCTTTATTCTGTTCCACAGGTGGTACAGTTAAAGGTGTTGGGTTTCTTAAAGGAAACAATTCTTTATCAGCTGGTTGATAAGGTTCTAACAAGCTGACTGGAAAGGTGGGGTGTTTATTTTCCAATTCACCACTCAATTCCACTTGAACTGCATTGGTTCCATGTAAAGCAACAATAACAAAAGGTCCTACATAAGAATCTTTAAGTTTCTTTGGGCCTTTGATATTATTAAAATTCAAGGTTGAAACTAAAACTAAGTCCCCTACTTTGAAGTCTGGTACTTTATGACTCTTGTCCCACTTCTGTTTTGCATAATCAAAAGCATCATCCATACTTTGTTTTGCATGATGTTTCACTTTATCAAGCATTATCTTGAAGCTGGAAGCTGTAGGATGAATGTCAATCAAGTCTTTCCTCAGTGTGTCTGCTGGGAGTCTTGGATTCCATCCTTTCTCTAACATAGCAGGAGTTTGTCCTGTGGAAGAATGGACTGATGTCTTGTATGCAAATTCTAATGCAGGTATCAGAGTGCACCAGTCATGGGTAAAGCCATCTAAGTCTTTGAATTCTAATCCATAAGCACAGAATCTCCTGATCATGTCTTCTAAAGTCTGAATCATCCTCTCTGCTAGCCCATCTGTCTGAGGGTGATATGCTGTAGAGAATGATAACTTAGTCCCAAACAATCTATGAAGATTGGTCCAAAGTGCAGATGTGAATTTAGGATCTCTGTCACTTATGATATTCTTAAATAATCCTGGATGAGAAATAACTCTACTCCATAAAAGAAGAGCTGTATCCATAGTAGTGTCATCTTTATGACATGGTAAGAATATGGGAGTTTTGCTATATCTGTCTACTATGACTAAACAAGCACAGAATCTCCTGATCATGTCTTCTAAAGTCTGAATCATCCTCTCTGCTAGCCCATCTTTCTGAGGGTGATATGCTGTAGAGAATGATAACTTAGTCCCAAACAATCTATGAAGATTGGTCCAAAGTGCAGATGTGAATTTAGGATTTCTGTCACTTATGATATTCTTAAATAATCCTGTATTAGAAATAACTCTACTCCGTAAAAGAAGAGCTGTATCCATAGCAGTGTCATCTTTATGACATGGTAAGAATATGGGAGTTTTGCTATATCTGTCTACTATGACCAAACAAGCATTATAACTTCTGTCACCACTTGGAGGAAGTGCTGTGACCCAATCCAAGTGAACAACTTCCCATGGGGATTTTGGTTCTTGAATATGGATCATAAGTCCAAATTTCTTGCCTGTACTCCTGTTTGCTTTTTGGCATCTGTCACAGGTATGGCAATATTCAATGGTTTCTTTTCTCCAAGATGGCCACCATGCACAGTTCTTCACTTTTTCAAGTGTTCTGTCTTCTGACGGGTGTCCAGAGTAGATACTATCATGACATTCATGAAGAATGGTATTGATAAGTAATCTACTTCACAATGTCATAACAAAAGAATGTTTTGTTCTGTGGTAAATGATCCCATCAAACAAGTGAAATCTTCCTTCAGAATAGTAATTTTTCCAAACTTCATCAAGTGCATTAACTAAAGATGTATCCTTGCAGTCTTTATCTAATAAAGAAGTCAAGATATGGCAATTCTTGTCTTGTTTATAAGATTCTCTGACCTCCTCAAAGAATTCAGTTCCAATATCAGTTATGTTAATTCCTTCAATTGGAATCTGTGGTTCAGCTTCCAAAGGTACATAAGCTGGGTTATCAGGAGTGTTGGCTAAAGCCCATCTACTAAGTCCATCAGCATTCTTGTGAATGTTTCCTGCTTTATGAACTATAGTCATGTTTCCTCTATATTCTTGAATAGCTATTTGCCATCTCAACATATGTCTGTTGGGAGTTTTCATGTTAAGGAGTGATTTTACTGCATTACACTCAGTTATCACTTCAAAAACACTGCCATCAAGGTAATAGTGTAATTTATCAAGTGCCCATACCAAACATAAGCACTCCATTTGGCTTGCACCATATCTGGCTTCTGTTGGTTTGATTTGTCTTGACATATAACAAACTGGTCCTTCTGTAGGTTTGTCATTAATGATTTGGATTTGATGTAGGGCTGCCCCTAATCCATCTCAACATGCATCAATGTACAATTTAAAAGGAATATTCCAGTCAGGCATGAGGAGTAAAGGTGCTTCTGTAAGGGCTTTCTTTATCTTCTCATAAGCTTTAATTCTCTCCTTTGTTATCTCAAATACAGTCTGTTGATCACAGATTCTATAGAGTGATTTGGCTAGAATTGCAAAGTCTTTCAAGTGTTGCCTATAGTAACTAGCAAATCCAAGAAAAGACATCATTTCCTTTTTATTCTGGGGTATTGGCTTAAGTAGCACTGCTGCCACTTTATTCTTGTCAATACCCAAGCTCAAACCAGAAACAACATGTCCTAATGCTTTAAGTTCTTCAAAACCAAAGTTGCATTTCTTAAGTGAAATTTTCATATTTACTTCTGCAACTTTGTGGAGTACTTTTGCAAGTCTTTCAAGGTGCAAAGACCATGAGTCAGAACATATAATAATATCATCAATATAAATGATAAGCCATCCTTCAGACAATTCTGTGGGGAAGATGGTATTCATCATTCTTTGATAATGAGATGGAGCATTCTTAATGCCAAATGGCATTCTAAGATACTCATAAATATCACAGTGAGTGATAATTCTAAGTAATTTCTTAGCTTTAGGCGTCAAAACATTTTGATGGAAGCCTTTCAATGCATCCATTGATGTTATATACTTGGCTTTAGACAATAGAGTCAAGGTTTCTTGGATTCTAGGGATTGGATACCTATCTGGAACTGTGTAGGTATTCAAAGCTCTAAAATCTCCAACCATTCTTGACTTATCATTATGCCAAGCAATGATAACAGGTGTTGTCACTTCAACCTCTTCATTATGGCCTACTTTCCTTAGTACACCAAGCTGAATTAACTCTTGGATATGTTTCTCCAAGGCTTCTCTAGCTCTGGGACTGGCTGGATAAGCTGGTCTTCTAAGTACTGGGGGATATGGTCTGTCAATATTAAGAGTAATATCAACTTCATGTCCTCTTATAGCACCTAATGGTTCATTATCAGAGGCAAATGCAGAATTGTATGTGTATAACAAGTCAATAAGTTCATTCCTCATCTTTGGTGACAATGATGGATTAATTTGTGCTTCAACAAGTTGTGTGGTCACAAATTCTTCCTTATAAGTATCTTTCTCAGAAGATACTACTGATATTTGCATTGGCATATTGGAGAAAGCAAATTTCTTTCTTCTGTTTTCTCCAATTGTTAAATATCTGTCTTTATGGTTATTGATATCAATACCATAAATACTTAAGTAATCATTTCCAAGAATGAAATGTTGAGATGTGCAGTTGTCCATTACTACAACCTCAGCTTTCATTCTTATACTTCCTGTTGGATGGGGAAATACAAGAATAGTGTCTAATATACCCAAAGGGTACATATTGGTACTGGCACTACTGAATTGTACACCTTCTATTGGTAATAGATTGTTTTTCCATTCAGGAAGTATAGCTTGGAGATAATTTTTGCCTACACAAGTGCAAAATGCTCCTGTATCCAAATTGACTTCGGCTTCAACATCATTCATCAGAATGGATGTGATACAAGATGCTCCAGCAGTATAACCTTTTCCTCTAGCAGGTTTGGTTTTACACATTCTGGCATCCTGAACATTAATCAGGTTGTAGCAATCTTCACTATACTGTGGCAAATTAGTATGTACTTCAGTGACCTCAAAGAAAGCTGTGATGTTTTCAATGGGATAGTCCTCCACTGGTGTATCTTCAGAGATTGCAGAGTCTTGATCAGATTCCTCCTTTTCTCCAGTACACTGAATGTTCTCAATGACTTGAACCTCATTGATTTTTGTCCTCTTAGTGCAAGTGTTGGCTAAATGTGAAGTGCTTCCACATTTATGACACTTTAAGACTGGTTTTTCTGGTCTCTTATCCTCTCTGGGAATCTTAGAGGTCATTTTGGATTCTGTTGGGATTTTAGACCAGGTTTTACCAATTCTTGTTCTGGCAATGATATCTTCCATAGCATTAATGTAGTCTTCTGTTGAACAGGGTTCCACACATCTGCTTTTGATAGCATGTTCCAAATCTCCTCCACACTTTCTTAATATTTTCATATTAATCATAGTGTCAGACATATCTGGTTGTAAAGCAGATAATCTGTCTTTTTGTTTGAAGAACCAAGTAAGTGGTTTATCTTTATCTGAGTTAAAAATGGCACTCTCAAAGGCATTTTCTATCTTAAACCTCCAAGAATTGTTGGCCCATTTGATGATCACTTCAGATTTCCATCAAGACCAATCATGTTTACCATGATCAATCCTCATTTTGTAATACCATTTCTTTGCAGTTCTGGTAAACAGACAATGTAATTCTCCCACTATGATTTCATCAGGTATATTAAAGTCTTCTTGCAACATATCAATAGTCCTGATGAATTCAATATGGTTGTATTCTCCTTCACCAGAGAATGTTGGCCATTCTTCTATTTTGGGAATATCTCTTGCAGAGTAGGCATTTTCTCCTAAGAATGGGGTGAGACTTTCCTTAACAGAGAGTTTTTTCTTCAGTTAAAGGTGTAGAATGTCTTGGCATATGTGGTTCATGATTCTTATGAATTTGTTCCACACTTGCAATTATTTCATTTTTCAACCTCTGTCTTTCACTGTCACTTTTTGCTAAATGTATAGCAAATTGATTGGTATTCTCAACTATCTTCAAGACATGGTCTTGTAGAGTTTTAAGTTGATCATTCATGTTAAAAATGGAAAGATCTTCCTCATGCTGAACTTGGAACATGTTTTCAATTCTTATGCAAGAATTGGTAATTGAGTCAAGTTTGGCATTTGTCACTTGGTGCAATTCAATGTATTTCTTGTCATTTTTCTTTAATTCAACTATATCTGATGCAATTTTGGTTAATCTTCCATCAAGTTTACCAATTTCTACATTAATACTAGTCTGTACACCAATTATTTCCGTGGAAAGTTGCTGTTCATCCTTTCCTGCTCTTTGGCTGTAAATTCCATCAGAGTCCTGGCCATATTGAAGACACTGTCCACAGCTGAAGGCTCCAATTTGGGGATCCTGTACGATTGTGGGTAAGGTCTGTGCCAATTGGCTTTGCCTTTGCCCTTTCCTTGAGGGTTCTTGGGACCTTTCTGCCTCTTCTGAGGTCCCTTGGGCTTCTCTTTTGACACTTCTGGAGCTGGTTTGGAGCCGGTAGACACCACTGGTGCCTCTGTCTCCAAAGCTGGAGTCATTTCCAACTCTTTCTTCTGGTCTATGGATAAAAGACTTTGGTTCTTCAACCAATTCTTTATCTTTTTGACCTTGTCTTTGCAAGACAGGGGGCTCCAACCTCCTAAGAGTTCTTTGGTCTTCTCCTGATCCAGAAAGCTCTTGATGTGTAAGTAGGAGTTCATGGCCCCCTGCCAAAGGCTTGGGCAGATTTCCCACTCCTCCTCCTTGGCTGCTATGAGCCAGTTTTTGTACTGGAATTGATATATTTCTATTGCTGCCACCTGAAAGTGGTTCAGCCCTGGAAATATTACCATAGATCAGTTCAGGTTCTGAATTCACGTCAAAATCTGTTGGCACAGACCTTGGGGAATGGGGGGCAACTCTGGTATCCTCCAAATGTGTCTTTCTTGGGAAGATTTGGCACTTCTGGATTTGGTCTTGCCTCTTCCTTGTCCACATCCATCTGGTTGGACTGAATAGTTGCTTCCATTTCTAGTATGCACCATTTTTACGTCAATTTAAGGATAAAGAGTAAATTTAAAGATAAAAACACACCTTTTGGTGGTAATTTATTCTTTTCTGAGTTAAATAAGGTGCCTCTTTTAGCAATTTGCACCTCAATACTTTCTTCAGATTCTGCTTCTGAAGATTCAGGACTAGTGATGTATCTTTTACTGAGTCTGTTGCCAGCTGCACAGTATTTGATTAAAGACACTTAAAGAAAAAATATGATAAAAGAAATTATTTTTATGATTTAAGATATTTTTAAAAGATTTTTTATAAGTTTTATTATTTTTTGATATTAAAAAAATATTCTTTTCAAAGAAAAAGGTATTAAAATTTAAGAATTTGAATAAAAAATTGAGTCAGAGTAACTCAAAGAATAATTTTATAAGTTTTTGGATGTGAAAAAGCCACGTGTAAAAACAGTACAAAATTAAACCAAATTCCTCAATGAAATAAGATTTTAAGACAATTTCAAAAAAAATAATAATTTTTCCTTTAACTTGAAAAAAAAAATGTTAAATTAATACATTTTAGAACTTAAAAATATATTAATTAAGGGTACAAGGTTCAAAAAAACACGGCCAGGCCCCCAAATGTAAGATGTGACTATGAAACTGATGATAATATTACTATTAATCAACAGTACTATGTCTGTTCTTATGAAATATAATAATAAAAATTATTATAACCACAATTAAATAATTATAAAATTGTTTCTTTCACGCGTTATACACTACTAGTGATTAAAACAGTGAGCAGTAATTGTCTACAAGAATCAATTACAAGAAGAATTTAATAATAAAAACTTCTTTTATTAAAATAATAATATTAATTTAATATATAATTATCTTTTACAAGAATAATTATAAAGATAATTCTTGAAGAAAACTATTACTAGAGAAAAACTTTAAGAATTAAAGATAAATGACTCACTAATACTCCAAAGAACTTATTGATAGATAAAAGTAGAGAAATTTGACGTGGAATTGTGGATTTAAGGGATCAAAAGGATTTATAACAGTATTACAACAATATATAGTTGGATTCTATGATTTCACGTCTTTCTGGTTGATTCTGAAAGATTTAAAACACTTAAGAATAGCTGTAACTAATACTTACTTGTTGGTAATAATGATTTAATAAATTGATAAGATGATTCTTGGAAAAAACAGCAAGAGGAGGCCTCTTTTAAGTCAACAACAGCTCACAGAGGCGTGCCATGGAGCAAACTGAGAAACCAGTGAGTGAGAAAACAATAAACCCTTTTGGATTATTGATTGCATCATCAGTTGTCACGTAATATTATCATAATTACTTAATTGATGCTTTTACGTGACTACCAACCCCAATATGGTTAAGAATAAAAGGAGTAACATCTGTAAATCTTCTTTTATTCTAAAATAATCATTGATTTATCAAATTTATCAATGTTATTGCCAATTTCATCACAGGTTGTAATTACTGTGAATTTTTGAAGATTCAGTGTTTCACATAGAATGGTCAAAAATGGACTGTAAGTAAAACTTTTAATTTTACTAGTAAACCATAATTCTTTTTGGTTGTACCATAGATAATACAGTTCTCTATTAGTCCTGAAAGTTTCAGAAAGATTCATTAAGAATTGTATCTTTAATGAATTTTTGAAGTTATTACCTCATTTCTACGTAGATTTGCAAATAGCAGTATTTTGCTGGTTGCTATGAGGTAAATCAATGAATATATGTCCCAAAAGGGTTTTAATTACTCTTTCAGGGTCTAGTCATGGAAAGTCATCAAGAATTGACGTGGTTACAGGAGTCTAAGTAGCTCATTACCTCCTTGGCACGTCAAAATAGCAGGTTATTTGCTATTTTCTTATGATTACAGTAGGTGTAACTTGGTAACCAAGTTCCCAAAGAGTTTTGGTTTACCAATTGGGCCAAGATGAGCCATGGATCCATGCTCTGGAGCTATCAACGCCTCTGAGGCCTCAGAAGTTGGGTACCCTGGCTCTCTTTGATGTCTTTTGCCCCCCTTACTTATTTTTCACGTAAAAATAGAAAATTAAGCTTAAAGTGAGATATCCACTATGGGTGTACCAAAAGTCCATGTAAGAATACCATGATATTAAGTGCTCAAAACATGCATAACACTATTCTTAGTGTATATGTAACATGGGATTTCTCACTTTCCCATTATTTTGGCTTAAAATCAAGAAAAACAAAAATTTTCACGGATCTTTTATGTGGTAGCAATGATGTGGTATTGAAATGTTTTCCACTTTACCACCTCAAATACTTAAATTGAGCTTATTCACTCTATGGGGCTACCCTAGGTGAATTTTTGTGTAGAATCCAAATCTGGTCTTAAATCCATGGATCTACTTACTCAATAAAAAGTTATTCATCTTTTCTGAAATTGAAAATGATGAATTTTGGATATATGCATGACTTATGAGTTGTGCATAATTCAAAATTTCTTTTTAAGATAATTGTGGCCTATTTGGGTATGTAAAATATACCTCAAGGCTCACAACCATGGCCCGTGGTCCATGGGACCATTATGCCCCTTTTGGCCCAGTTCCAGTGAGGTCAAAAGGGGCCAAGGGGAAGCTCATCAGCCCCCAATTCTAGGTGGGTCCCAAACCACAAGTGGGCACACCTGAGCCAGTTTTGGCCCCAAAACCCAATCAACCCAAAATGGCCAAAAATTAACTTGGGACCCAAATTGGCCATAAATTCAGTACATGGCCTCTGGCAACCACCAGAGGCCACCAGCTCAGCTCCAAGAAAGGATTACCCTCCAGTTAAATGTAAGACTTCTCCTTCCTCAATGAATCCTGTACTCAAGGATCCAGGAGTGGTGCATATATGGTATAATATACCATTATGCACCATTTTTGCTCAGCAATCCAATGGTGACATATTCAGGAGCAAATTACGTGATTTCAAATCAATTCCCCAATCCATCACCATTTTTAAAGCAGGAATGTTTCAGCTATTCAGTCTGGAAATTCCCTGGTGGCTACCAGCAGACCATTCGAGGACCCCAACCTCCTGGCCCTGCAGGAGTTGGGTTGTCAATTCTCATCAGGACTATTCTAAGGGTAATTCTCAGAGGTTATCAATCATTTCAATCATTGTCAAGGCATCAAGTATTCAGCATCCCTTGGACAACTCAATTGGTCCATAAAGGTAGTAATCAAGCATTCTCTATGGCCTTGGCCCAATTGGGCCAATTCATATTCCACTGTGGGAATTCAGTCCCACAGTTCAATTCTCAAGATAGCCAGAACTTTATTGGCCCAATTCAGACAATACAGCTGGGTGACTCACCTTCCAGGATCAGCCTTTCAGCTTTTCACATATACTGACCACCTTTCATCACCTGGGGACTTTTTACCCAGTTAATTAATATATTGGATTGATTTTTATCCTTATTTCCTTTTACCTTATTAAAGTAAGTACTGATGATCTCTAATCAGTCATTTGCACCTTTCTTCTTTTCCTTTCAGTGGATATTGGTGGTAATAGACTTTACTAATTCCATTTCTCTTTGTGGCAGGTTGAAACAGTAAATTGGCAATTAATTTGGTTGGCTCTTTGGCTTTTGGCTTTTTTATTATCCTTGCCATTGGCTTCCTTTTCTTTTTATCTCTTGGTATACTTCTATTCACTTTCATTATTCCTTAAAGAAATATATTCTTCTCATTTTTTTATTCTTTTGGAGCCCTTCAAGTGAGTTCTTGATTCATGAGTGCCATGCCACTCTTGCTTCCATAAGAGCCCCTGTGAGAGCTTGTAGAAAGCTATGACTGGCGCCAGCTTATGAATTCTACACCTGCAAATTGCTGGGAAGCCACACACTTTCAGATGCACCCCCCATGGGTCATACATAGGCAATTTTTACCTGCTTGGCAGACCTTTTACCACCTTTCCTCCGACCAAAAATTCCTTTGTGTGGGTGGCCCACTTATCCACAGATGCTGCCCCACCTGTGCCTGCAAACCTGAGGCTCATCAGCGCAGATTATCTCCAGCCTCATACCCATCAAAATACTCCACTCCTATGATGGCTGATGCTGGATGTTTCTGTGTGGGTCATACACCGGACATTCACACACACACCCCGGAACCTTTGGCGCCTGTCTTCCAGCCAACAGTCACACATTCTCCCCTGGAATCCCAGTATGTGTCAGTGCAGAAGAGCTTTTGCACACAACAAAACTCATGTTTTGTGGCATGCAACCGTACATACCTCACCTATCCACACAGAAAGATCCCCACAGTGAAATTTTCCTTTTCACCACCACCATTGCCCAGTAGGTCACTGTACAAAAATTAACCTGTGAAAGATACACTTAATGTTTTCTGTCACACCAGCTAACATGGCTGCAGGACTCCAATATGCCATTGTACAAGAAGTTGCTACAACCCAGCCAATGTCAGATATTTTAATGTGAACCTTGGTCCACCAAACCTCAGGCAATACATGGCAGATCCAGCAGTCATATTAGTGCACTAACAATTTTGCCACCTTGACTTGATATATGCCCCAAAGTCGATAAGAAAATCATAAATCCAAGAGGCTGTAACAACCTTCCATCAGGGGTAAGGGTATTCATTCATACACCCACTCAAACACCCAAAATCAGCAAATCCAGTATCTGCATCAGCATGCAGTTTCAGCAATCTTCATTCTGAAACATGCATACAGCTTGGTACCTCAATACAGCCTGTCAATACCTGTACAGGCTGGATTCACCCAATACAGTTTCAATACACCAATATGGAACTCTATGATCACTCAAATACACCACACCTCTTGTACAGGTTCTGTACAGCTGTACAGGACCTGTATTGGCCAGACTCAATTCAAATCATCAAGTATTCTCATGAAAACTCTTCCTCTGGATCAGGGCTGGTGATTCTCACATATACCAGCCCCTCTTCCTCCCCCCTGGGGACTTTTCCCCAGTTAAGTAATTTAGTTGATTTATTATTATCTGAATATTCTTATCCTTATATTTTTTGGGTATTATATTTATTTAATCTTAAGTTAGTCTTTGCCTTTTTTTTCTTTCTTCGCCTGTACAGTATGAGTTGGGTGGCCATATCCTTATTGACCCTTCTCTTTCCATTCTGACAGGTTGAAACAGTGGACTTGGACTTGTTTGTGGTTGGCTCTTCTTTTTCTTACTCTTATTCTTTGTTGCTGCTTTCTTATTTTTATTCTTTTAGTAATTCATTATCCACACTCTTAAGTGTATCCATTCTTGTCTTATCTTTGAGCCCTCCATAAGTGACTCCCAGTTTACTGAGTGCCAGGCCCTCTTCACTTCGAAGAGCCCCTGTGACAGAGGCTCATGTTCCAAATGACCATGAACGTAACCACAGGCCATCCCCCTTTGGGCC
This sequence comes from Austropuccinia psidii, assembly GCA_023105745.1. Lineage (NCBI taxonomy): Eukaryota > Fungi > Basidiomycota > Pucciniomycetes > Pucciniales > Sphaerophragmiaceae > Austropuccinia > Austropuccinia psidii. Next base: position 6,347,744 of record JALGQZ010000010.1, on the reverse strand, counting down.
CATTGCTGCCACTCATATAATTTCCACCACCTGTGCTTTTTGCTCTTCATTCCCTTTAGCTAAACCTTCTGGATCAGATCATTTCCCACTGTTCCCAAATAGTTCATAATAGCCACAATTACAACCCCTTCAAAACCACTTTGCATTGGGATGATTAATCTTTGTATTCAAATAAATGGTGATATAACCTTAAATCATGATAGTTCACACATACCTTCTTGGATTACCCTATGGCACAATCAACATAGTCTATTTTTATATCTTGCCAATCAGCTGAATCCTATTGGCTCTCTCCCTGAATATCTTGCTAAAACATTGATTACATACTTTGGGGAACCACAAACATTCATGCACTGCGGTCCTTGTGGGGCATGGATTGAAAATTTCCCATCCAATCCTACTCAAACATTATTTGTCAAGGGAGTATTTATGACTGATCCAGATGAACTTTCTTAATCTCAGAAAACCAATGTAGTGTTGATGTTCTTCACATGTTATCCAAGTATTCTATTAATAGTTGAAAGTTTTAGAAAACAAGACTTCAAGCTTCCAATGCCCAAAGAATATGACTGTCATTCTCATAGTCAATGTCAATTCTTTACTCCCACAACTGCTTCTTCAAACTTGATGCCACCCTCATATCATATTGTCTTTTCATTGACTTCCAAGAAAAAACTGATACAATTACCCAGTGGATCAGACATTCCCATGATGATCCGGCCCCATTCCATTATTCAAACACCCTCCTCCCTTGTAAGGTGTGGATATGAAACTTTGATTAAAAATCAAGTACTTTTCCTGTCCTCAAAATTTGTATAAGGTAAAATTCAATTAAAAATAGTAAGAAATATTATTTTTAAGAGAAAACACGCCAATTTTATTGTTTATAAATTTATTAGTATAAAAAAATAATATTATGAAAATTTATTGTTTTACCAACAATAAAGATTTATCCAAAAAATACTCTACAAGAGATATTTTAAGGCTACAAAAGAAATTTCTTCAAGAGCAATTTCAATTGGAATTAATTGAGCAAAGAACTGCAAGCAATTAATTAAAGAACAAAACCTTTAAAAAGAATATTAAAGAGAAAACACGCCCAAAAGTGACCAGAGTGAATTTGGAAACAAAGTGACAAAGTTTACAGTGATGAAAGATGCTTTAATTCACTTTTGGGGTGGTTCAGGGGTAAAAATGATTATAAGAGTTACAAACAATGATTATAATGATTTTTTCACGTGGTTAAAAGGATTAAAATGATTTAAAAATGGTGGTTGGAATCTTTGATTGATTGGTTTAACAGTGTTTAAACTAATTAATAAAAGGAAAAGATTCTAACATGAAGAGAAAAGTGGGGCAAAGAAGACATTCTTTTATAGCCACCAATTCTCTTGCTCCAAAAGTAAATTTTACTCTTGTAAGTCGTGAAAAACAGTCTGACAACAGAAAAGCCAATTTTGGAATCATTGAACCCTGGTTTAGACCAAAAAGGGCTGGTTTAAGCCATTTTTAGCCATTTTTAGCCATTTTAGACCCTTAAATCAGCCATTACTATAGCAATACCAGGCCTATAGCGTTCAAAACACGTCAGAATGTGTGTCAGAGGCGTAGAAACCAGTTAAAACTGTTTCTATTATGATTGCTTTATCTTAAGGGTAGTTTTACCCTCTTGGCAACAGCTAAAACTACCCCAGTTGGTATCAAAACCTCATCATCAATTGAGTCCACAGACCCTGTAACTCAATTCCAGGCCAAAAGTGATGAACTTTTGCGTGAATTTTGACATCCCACGCCTGTCAGCAAGGATTTTGGGGGTCTAGCTCCCCCTTAGAGCTGGAGTTCCTTTTCCCCCCCAAATTTAATCTTTCCAATTTATTTTTCCTTTAATTCCTCATCATGTATTATACTTATAATTTACATATGTGATTCAATTCAATTGTACAGTACAATACAGTAATAATTGACACCTCATATGTAAATCAAAGTTCACTTATGTAATACGCGCACACATTTTGACATTTCAATTGAATTCAATTGAAAATACTTCAATTCCTCATAGCTTCTAAACTAAACACAACACCTCAATTTTAACACAAAAATTGATGGTTTACACCACATGTGGTGTGAATTAAATTAAGGTTTTGAGGATTTTCAACCTTTTGTATTGAAAATACTAAAAACTTAATTTAAGCTTATTTAGAGTTGAGTTACAAGAATTTCACTCAGAGGTGACCCCACCTGATTTTTTATGAGGAATCTAATGGTGAAATAATTTTTATATGTTTATTTATTGGATAAGAAGTTATAATAATTTTTATTTAACTTTTTTCCAATTTTATTTATTTTTTTCACAATTTTGTTAAAATTTCATTTTTACTTAATTTTTTCAAGTATAAATGTAATTTTATACTTACAAAATTTAATGTATTTTTCTTTTTAAATTGTAATTAATTTTTTATTTTTAATATAATTTTATACTTATATTTTGATTTTTATTTTAATAATATAAATAAATTTATTTTATTTATATTAATATGTTATTTTTTATATTTGTGGTCTTTTGGGTATATGAAATTACCTCTAAGGCTCACATTCCCTCCCCCTAAAAAGGAATATTGCTTTGTAATATTGGTGTTTCTAGTGTGTCTGAATCTCCTCAGGAGTTTGGTAGCTTCTGGTATATCCTTTTCTTCTAACCATTCATCTTCACAAGTTGGGTCACTGTACCTAACAAGGTATTCCCTTACTTTCTTGGTTCTTAATTTCCTTTCTTTAAGAACTTTGGTAATTTTCTTAGTACCAGATGTCTCAATAGGAGGTATAACTTGGGGAATCTTATTCCTCAAGGGAAATTTCTCAGCATCACTAGATTTTTATGGCTTTATCAAGCTTACTGGAAATGTAGGGTGCTTATTGCTAAGTTCTTCAGATAACTCTACTTCAACAGCATTTTCTCCATGGAGGGCCTTAATCACAAAAGATCCTGCAAAGGAGTCTTTCAACCTTTTACATCCTTTGATGTTGTTGAAGTTAGTGGTGGATACAAGAACTAGGTCCCCCACTTTGAAATCTGGAGTTGCATGTGATTTATCCCATTTGTCTTTAGCATATGCAAAAGAGTCCTCCATGCATCTCACTGCATGCCTTCTAGCTTTGTCTAGCATTCCTTTGAAGCTAGAAGCTGTGGGATGTATTTCAATTAATTCTTTCCTCAAGGAATCTTGGGGTAACTTGGGGTTCCATGCTTTTTCTAGAACAGCAGGAGTCTGATTGGTACTGGCATGGATTGATGTTTAATATGCCAATTCCAGTGCTGGCAACAGAGTACACCAATCATGGGTAAATCCATCACAATCTTTGAATTCAAGGCCATATGCACAAAATATTCTCACCATGTCCTCTAAGGTTTGGATCATTCTTTCAGCCAGGCCATCAGTTTGTGGGTGGTAGGCTGTAGAGAAAGATAGTTTAGTGCCAAATAATTGGTGAAGATTTGTCCATAGTGCTGAAGTGAATTTGGGATCTCTATCACTGATGAGATTTGTAAATATCCCAGTCCATGACACTACTCTATTCCATATCAGAAGAGCTGTATCCATGGCTGTATCATCTTTGTGACATGGTAAAAAGATAGGAGTTTTACTGAATCTGTCCACAATTACTAGGCAAGCATTATAACTTCTGTCACCTCCTGGTGGTAGGCCAGTTACCCAATCCATATGGATAATTTCCCAAGGTCTGCTTGGTTCTTGGATTTTCATCATATTTCCAAGTCTTTTGCCAGTGGATTTATTTGCCTTTTGGCATCTATCACAGGTTTTGCAATACTCTGCAACATCCTTCTGCCACATTGGCCACCATACGCAGGTCTTCACTTTCTATCTTGTTCTGTCTTCAGAAAGATGTCCTGAAAAGGGACTATCATGGCATTCTTTCATTACAAGATTGATTAATGACCTGTCTACAACTGTCATGACACATGTGTACTTGGTTCTGTGGTAAATTATACCATCCAGTAGGTAAAATCTTCCTTCATTATAAGCTTTTCTCCATACTTCATCCAAGGCATGTATTAGAGAGTTGTCTTTACAGTCTTTGTTAAGTAATTGGCATAAGATGCTACAATTCTTATCTTGAGTGTAACTACTTCTGACTTCTTCAAAGAAGGTGGTGTTCAAGTCTGTAACACTTATTCCTTCTATTGGAATTTGTGGTGAAGTTTCTTCTGGAACATAAGCAGGATTATCAATATTATTTGGTAATGGCCATCTGCTTAGTCCATCTGCATTCTTATGAATATTCCCATCCTTATGAACAATAGTCATATTGCCTCTGTATTCTTGTATGGCTATTTGCCATCTGAGCATGTGTCTGTTAGGTGTTTTCATGTTCAAAAGTGATTTGACAGCTGTACAATCTGTTATTACTTCAAAAACACATCCCTCTAAGAAGTAGTTCAATTTCTCCAAGGCCCAGACAAGGCATAGACATTCCATTTGACTTGCTCCATATCTGGCTTCAGTTGGTTTGATTTGCCTGGATATGAAACATATGGGTCCTTCTACAGGTGTATCATTTATGATCTGAACTTGGTGAAGTGCAGCACCTAGTCCATCCCCTGATGCATCAATATACAGTTTGAAGGGCAATTTAAAGTTTGGCATCAGTAATAGTGGAGCAGTGGTCAATGCTTCTCTTAGAGACTCAAAAGCTTTGACTCTGTCAACAGTCATCTCAAACACTGTGTCTTTGTCACACAAATTATAAAGTGGTCTTGCTATGGATGCAAAATCTTTAATGTGTTGCCTGTAATATCCTGCAAAACCTAAGAATGACTGAATTTCCTTCTTATTCTGAGGCATTGGTTTTAACAATACTGCTGCAACTTTGTTTTTGTCAATTCCAAGGGACAAACCAGATACAACATGTCCTAGTGCTTTAAGTTCTTTAAATCCAAAATGGCATTTCTTCAAGGAGATTTTCATGTTGACTGATTGAATTTTTGTCAAAACTCTGGACAATCTGTACATGTGCTCTTCCCAAGTCTTGGAACAGACAATAATTTCATCAATGTAAATGATTAGCCATCCCTCTGAGAGTTCTTCAGGGAAGATTTCATTCATCATTCTTTGGAAGTGTGAAGGTGCATATTTGATACCAAAGGGCATCCTTAAGTATTCATACACTCCACAATGAACAATAATTCTCAAGTACTTTCTTGCTCTTGGTGTCACCAAATTTTGATGGAATCCTTTAAGGGCATCCATAGTGGTTATGTACACTGCTTGAGATATTTGAGTAAGGGCAATTTGGATTTTTGGTATTGGGTATCTGTCTGGAACAGTGTAAGTGTTCAGAGCTCTAAAGTCCCCAACCATTCTGGATTTTCCATAGTGCCACGCCACTATGACTGGTGTAGTTACTTCTACTTCTTCATTGTGGCCTACTTTTCTTATCACACCAAGGTCCAGAAGTTCTTTGATATGAATTTCTAGAGCTTCTCTTGATTTTGGACTTGCTGGATAAGCAGGTCTTCTTAAGAGTGGTGGATAAGGTCTCTCAATGTTAAGAATGATGTCAAATTCATGACCAATAATTGCTCCCAGAGGTTCTTTGTCTGTAGAAAATGCTCCTCTGTGGTCATATAAAAGGGAAGAAAGTTCATTTTCTTGTTTATCAGTCAGATGAAGGCTTATTTCAGCCTCATTTAACTGTCCAGACTTGAATTTTTCTAACTCTAAGTTGACTGGTGATACTTTGTTTACTGTAATTTGTCTTTGAAATGGTAAAAAGGCAAATTTTTGGCGCTTATTGTCCCCAATTGTAAAGTATCTGTCTTTGTTATTATGTAAATATATCCCATACATGATCAAATAGTCATTTCCCAATATAAAATGGGTACTAGAGCAATTTTCCATAACAACAAATTCAACTGTGATCCTTAAATTCCCATTTATGTGTGGGAATATGAAATTGGTCTCAAAGATTCCTAATGCTTTCATTGGGTTACTTGCACTGTTGAATTTTATACCATCAATTGGTAAAAATTGGTATTCAAAATTTGGTACACAAGTCTTAAGAAAAGATTTTCCAACACAAGAGCAGAAGGCTCCTGGTTCAAGCAAAAGTTTGGTGGGCTTGTTGTAAATCACCACTTCTGTTATACAGGAATTACCAGCTGTATAACCTTTTCCTCTGTTTGGTTTTGTCTTCATAAGTTGTGCATCTTGAACTTTTGATAAATCAACTTGACCATTGCTCAATTGTGGCAAGTGGGAATAAGATTCCATGATGTCAAAAGTGGCATTGATATTTTCTATATCTTTTGAAGATTCAGAAAATATGGATCACTTATCATCTGAATTGTCTTCAATTATGTCTTCTTTTTCAACATCTGGTTCCTTTTCAATGTCAATTTCACTGATTTTCCCCCTTTTTGGACATGTATTGGCTAAATGGGTGGTGCTTTGGCAAATATGGCACTTTCTGACTGTGTCTGCAGATTTATATTTATTATTACTAGAATTTTCTTTGGGGTTTTTGTCCACAGAATCTTTCCAAGGTGTATTAAACCTTTTTTTAAGATTCACCCTACTAGAACCAATTTTGGTTCTGGTGGTTACTTCCTCTAGTATATTGATAATATCTTCTGCTGAAGATTGTTCAGTAGTCCTGCTTTTGACAGGATGCTCTAAGTCACCTCCACATTGTCTCAGAATTTTCCTATGGTTCATAAATTCTGACATGTCAGGATATAATGCTGTTAGTCTGTCCTTTTGTTGGCAAAAACATGGTAAAGCTTTGTCTTTATCAGAATTAAATTTGGCAGATTCAAAGGCTGTTTCAATCTTAAACCTCCAAGCATCATTTGCCCATTTGTTGATGATTTGGGTTTTCCACCAAGTCCAACTCTGGTGTCCATGTGCTTGTCTTATTTTGATGTACCATCTGTGAGCTGATCTTGTAAACAAGGTGTTAAACCTGGCTGTTACCAATCTGTCTGGTAATTCAAAATTCTCTTTGATCATGTCAATACCTCTAATGAATTCCATATGGTCATACTCTCCTTCACCACTGAAGTGAGGCCATTCTTTAAGTTTTGGAACTTCTTTCAAGAGTACTTGGCCCATTGATGGTTCTAAGTTATGAAAAGAAGTGGATAATTCATTTTTTAATTGTGAATTATCAGGATCCAATACTTGTGGATTTGAAATTCTTGTGCCCTCATTTTGATTTAAAGGTGTGGACATTCTTGGTAAGGTGTTCAGTATTTGTTCAATGTCATTCATTTTACTGCTGCGACACCTTTGGGAATTTCTGTATTCATGGTGGAAGCTTTGTATTAAATTTATTACTTCAATTTTATACATGTCTTCCTTATGTGTCAGTTCTTGCCATAACTCTGTTTGTCTTGTATTATCAGCAGTGACTTGATTCAATTTCATTGATAATTTTGATACTTCTTCTTTTGAAGCATCAAAACACTTTTTCAAGGCAATGGTATATGTCTTTACTTCAGTAAATGAATTTGAAATGTAATCAAGGACTTTCTTGTTATCTGTTTTGATAATATTTATGGCTTGTTTAATTCTTGTTTGGATTATGTCATCAATATTGAATTTAGAATATTTATCTGTTAATTCTTTAATAATGGCAGATTGTTCATTTATTTTATTGTTAGAAGAATTATCATTATTGGAATTTTTAATTGTCCTTAAAACTTTTTCAAGACACATAAGTGTTTCATTAATTTGGCACAGACTCAGGTTGTTTGTTTTAATGTTGTTACAAATGGTTTCATTTTTATCAGAAAGATGTTTTTTCACGTCATTTATAGCATTATACAACTCTGGGATGGAATCAAATATGTCAGAAAGCATTTCTGGAACCTTAATCTGGCTTCCTCATTCTTCTGTAATTCCATCATGGTTCTGGCCATCTGAAATACATTTTCCATGGCATCCTGCTGAATATTTGGGATTCTGTAGCCCTGGCTGTAAGGTTTTGGGGCTGGTGCCTTCCCTTTGTCCTTGTTTGGAGTTTGTGGCTGCTTTTTCACGTTGGAATTGCTGCTGCTGGCCACTGGGGCTGTTTTTGGCACTGGTTTGGGTGGTGGTGGGTTGTTTTTCCTCCATTCTAGTGTCAAAAGCATCATGTTTTTCTTCTCCAACAATGGATGCCATCCATTGAGCAATTTGCAAGTGTTGGGATGGCCCAAGAATTTTCTTACTGTCAGGTAAGAATTCATGCAATTCTTCCACAGGTCTGCGAAGATCTGGTACTCCTTGAATTGAAGTGCATTGTTGTATGCACTGTGGCTGGCTTTGTATATGTCCACAGAGGCTTGTTGTGGCGGTGTCAGCTCTTTTTGAAGGTAAAATAGTATTATCAGCTTCAGAATGACCCAATTTAGTTGTTTGGAAGTCATCAACTGACCCTTTTCCTTCTGTACCTGATTGGCCTCTGCCATAATCACGTCTATTACCTTTTTGGGAGCTGCTTGAGGGGTTGTAGCTGGCTCCTGATCTGGTTGAAGGCATAATTATGGTTAAAAAAGGCTTAAAATAGTATTTTTACGTCAAAAACTCACTATTGGCCAAAATTTTAGCTTTCTGAAGTGTATTACTTATATCCAAGTTAATTAATTCAGAAGATATTGGTTCAGGTTGATTATTTTGAGTCACAATAACAGTACTATTATGATCAGAATTAACAGTACTGGCAGGGATAATGCTGGTTACTGTTGAGGCTGTTTCAATGTTTTCTTGTCTTACCACGTTGTCAGACACTAAAATTAATGAAAAAGCCAATTAATTAAGTAAAAAAAGGATATTTCAAAAAAGAAATAAAAATTTAAGCCTCACTTATAATATGAAAAAATTTATTTTTTATGGGTTTTTTTTTTTTTTTTTTTTTGAATTATAAGTATTTTTTTTATATGTTTTTAAATTTTTCCAATATAACAAAAAAGATTTAAAAAGAGTAAAAAAATATGTCACAGGTAAAATATCATGGCTGGGCCCCCAAATGTAAGGTGTGGATATGAAACTTTGATTAAAAATCAAGTACTTTTCCTGTCCTCAAAATTTGTATAAGGTAAAATTCAATTAAAAATAGTAAGAAATGTTATTTTTAAGAGAAAACACGCCAATTTTATTGTTTATAACTTTATCAGTACAAAACAATAATATTATAAAAATTTATTGTTTTACCAACAATAAAAATTTATCCAAAAAATACTCTACAAGAGATATTTTAAGGCTACAAAAGAAATTTCTTCAAGAGCAATTTCAATTGGAATTAATTGAGCAAAGAACTGCAAGCAATTAATTAAAGAACAAAACCTTTAAAAAGAATATTAAAGAGAAAACACGCCCAAAAGTGACCAGAGTGAATTTGGAAACAAAGTGACAAAGTTTACAGTGATGAAAGATGCTTTAATTCACTTTTGGGGTGGTTCAGGGGTAAAAATGATTATAAGAGTTACAAACAATGATTATAATGATTTTTTCACGTGGTTAAAAGGATTAAAATGATTTAAAAATGGTGGTTGGAATCTTTGATTGATTGGTTTAACAGTGTTTAAGCTAATTAATAAAAGGAAAAGATTCTAACATGAAGAGAAAAGTGGGGCAAAGAAGACATTCTTTTATAGCCACCAATTCTCTTGCTCCAAAAGTAAATTTTACTCTTGTCAGTCGTGAAAAACAGTCTGACAACAGAAAAGCCAATTATGGCATCATTGAACCCTGTTTTAGACCAAAAAGGGCTGGTTTAAGCCATTTTTAGCCTTTTTGAGCCATTTTAGACCCTTAAATCAGCCATTACTCTAGCAATACCAGGCCTAGAGCCTTCAAAACACGTCAGAAGGTGTTTTAGAGGCGTAGAAACCAGCTAAAACTGTTTTTATTATGATTGTTTTATCTTAAGGGTAGTTTTACCCTCTTGGAAACAGCTAAAACTACCCCAGTTGGTATCAAAACCTCATCATCAATTGAGTCCACAGACCCTGTAACTCAATTCCAGGCCAAAAGTGATGAACCTTTGCGTGAATTTTGACATCCCACGCCTGTCAGCAAGGATTTTGGGGGTCTAGCTCCCCCTTAGAGCTGGAGTTCCTTTTCCCCCCCAAATTTAATCTTTCCAATTTATTTTTCCTTTAATTCCTCATCATGTATTATACTTATAATTTAAATATGTGATTCAATTCAATTGTACAGTACAATACAGTAATAATTGACACCTCATATGTAAATCAAAGTTCACTTATGTAATACACGCGCACATTTTGACATTTCAATTGAATTCAATTGAAAATACTTCAATTCCTCATAACTTCTAAGCTAAACACAACACCTCAATTTTAACACAAAAATTGATGGTTAACACCACATATGGTGTTAATTAAATTAAGGTTTTGAGGATTTTCAACCTTTTGTATTGAAAATACTAAAAACTTAATTTAAGCTTATTTAGAGTTGAGTTACAAGAATTTCACTCAGAGGTGACCCCACCTGATTTTTTATGAGGAATCTAATGGTGAAATAATTTTTATATGTTTATTTATTGGATAAGAAGTTATAATAATTTTTATTTAACTTTTTTCCAATTTTATTTATTTTTTTCACAATTTTGTTAAAATTTCATTTTTACTTAATTTTTTCAAGTATAAATGTAATTTTATACTTACAAAATTTAATGTATTTTTCTTTTTAAATTGTAATTAATTTTTTTATTTTTAATATAATTTTATACTTATATTTTGATTTTTATTTTAATAATATAAATAAATTTATTTTATTTATATTAATATGTTATTTTTTATATTTGTGGTCTTTTGGGTATATGAAATTACCTCTAAGGCTCACATCCCTCATCAAAAAACCAGAATAGCTTTTCTCTGGGATCAAGAAGTCCCCAATGGACAATCTTCCCATAATATTTGGGCTACCTCACCCCCTGGATCCACTTTTAATGCCAGGAACATCATTACAAACAGGGTCATCAGCTCATTCAAATTGATTTTGACCAATACCCATCTTGGAGAACTGCTTGCAGATGATATGGGAATAGGTAGAATAATTCAGGCCATTGCACTAATTGGTTCCTCCAAGGAGCGGCTAATTAAAAATCCCCACTGCTCCACACCCACCTTGCTTAATCCCCAAGTGGAAATCAGAAATATCCAAGCATGCTCAGGCTGGAGGGCTGTGGAACTCCTTTTAGTGTGGGATTGGATAAGGCAGTCCTTGAGGGGGAAATCACAGGTAAACAGTTTTGAATTTCTGAATGATCCTGTAACCAAGGGTGCTAAGGTGTATTAGCTGCCCCCCTGAATATACCAAATAATCAACCTATAGAGCTCACAAATCAATATTTAAAATTGTGGCTTTACAACTAGAGAAGACTTTCAGCAGTCTCTATCAGACCTACTCAATTATTAGATAAATAACTTTTATGATTACTAAATATATATATATAATGGCTTAATACCACTATTTTATAGGTTAAAGGTAATATTTAAATATAAATTTAAGTATTGATGATATATAATTATATAGGTGTATGATATTTTAAACTATATGTGTTTATTTATATTTTTAGGTTAATTATTGATTATAAGGTAAATTAAAAATATAATATATAGAATATACTGGAGACAATACTATAATTTTTTTCTTTTATTATAGAAGGGTAGATTTTTATATTTATTGATTTGTTTTTTTAAGGGATCTTATGACCAATATAGCTAATAATACTTATTTGATAAGAGTATATATTCCTTGATGGATTCAGGATTCAATAATGACAAGGATAAGATAGCTATTAATATTAACTCTAATAATAATAACTTCTTTGAGCAGTACTCTATGACTACTACTAATATTTGTTATGATAATACTATTTATGCAATATTAAACTCTTTCATTAATACTGTAAATACTTTCTTCTATCAATAATTTCTGACTACTAATATTTATTATGATAATACTATTTATTCAATATTAAACTCTTTCATTAATACTGTAAATATTTTCTTTTATCAATAATTTATTACTACTAATATATGCTTCTGAGCTTTGCTACTGAGCTTTATAATTTTATTTTGCTAGTTATCCTACTAGAATAGGGATGGATGGATCCTTTAGATTGAGGATTATATTTCCATTTATTGAGGAAATACTTCCATGAGCATGGGGGAAAATGAGGGATAAAGGCCCTTTATTTATATTCTTTGGGCCCTCCATAGAGGCACTCAAAAACAGGGGACTTAGAAAAATTTTACCTTGAGGTATTTTAGCTGGTGAGTGTTTTTGAAATGGTGTCATTTGATAAAGATATTTAACCATATGTTTGGATTATTGCATCATTCTGAACTTTGTTGATGTTTATGCACAGCCTTGAGCTAATTTTGCTGATGAGTAATTTTGAAATGGTGTCATTGGATCAAGATATTGCACCATATGTTTGGTATTTTGCACCATATTTTAAAGCTTTATTTTTAATTAATTAAACCTTAATAATATCATGCACAGCCTTGAGGGAATTTAGCTGGTGAGTTATTTTGAGATGGTGTCATTGGATCAAGATATTGCACCATATGTTTGGTATATTGCACCATATTTTAAAACTTTATTTTTAATTAATTAAAGTTTAATATTATCATGCACAGCTTTGAGCTAATTTTGCTGGTGAGTAATTTTGAGATGGTGTCATTTGGTAGAGATATTTCACCATATGTGTGGTAAATTGCATCATTTCCTGAGTGATTATGTAATCTGAGGTGTTTTTGCTGGTGATTATTATGTTGGATGGTGTCATTTGACTTGATTATTGCACCATTTATTTGGTCAATTGCACCATTTTTCATTCTTTTGATTATGTAATATTTTTAAAATCTATTTGGTGTTAATTTGGATATGAGTTGATTTAGTACAATTATTACATCATTTGTTTGTATTATGATTGACCATTGATGCAATTCTTTCAAGCCTATATGGAACTTTCTATGCATGAAGTTAATTAAGGTTTGATTCAATTCCATTTTTTTATATAATTAATGTGTATTAATACTTTCTTAGTTGATCTTATTACATAAAATCATTTTGGTGACTGTAATTCTTAGTAATCTAATGTTTTTGGTGGGTTTAGGGTGAATGTAATGCTACATTACTACCTTATATATGTAATTTTTAGTTTCTGTCTGTATTGAACTAAACTTTTTTGTTTTTTTGAAGCTTATTTGTAAGCTTTCTGCTAAAGTCTTCCTTTATTCAATACTATCCATGTTAATTTTTAGTTTATGTGATTTTGAAAGTGTCTTTTGAGATGGTAGGTCCTAAATTAACCATTTTAATCTTGATATTTTGAAATTTTTCACCCTTAATGTGCATGAAGCTGGACAAGACAGGTATGTACTACCACAGCGCTGCAAGCCAACACCTACCATGGCCCCACTCATCACTAATTATCTGAGAGCAACATCTTAGAATGTGATATTGTCATCACTTCTTACAATACTATCAACCTAGAATTCAAACAAACAAATACCTCTACATCATGCATTTTTAAAATCAATTGGCCTTGTATAATTTTGGATGAAGCACAGTGAGTGGCTGATCTATCAATAATTAATATTTCCTATTCAGTCCAATAATGCTTCCCCCATCTTATAGCTGTATTTTCTTTCAATAAACTGCCACAAACCGTGCCATAAATAGTCACCTATCATCTCATATAATATGTTTAACACGCACACCCATTCACAAGACCATTTATGACCTTTTGGGCATAATATCATTCATCACCCAACCCCGAGCTCAGATCAAGATAACTGGTAACTATTAATCCTGAATAGTCTTTCCAAAGGTGGCAATGATATTTTGCATTTGGCATTGTGCCACACAAAAACCTCCCATCTTAAATCCCTCCCCAATATTAGCCATCACTACAAACTGCTCCCACTCACCCAACAATTTAGAAAGAATATTCTGCATTATACAAAGAATTCCTATCATCCAAAACAAAGGGACCAGGGGAATTTTTCAGAAGTATTAAGAAGCTGTGGATATTTTGTAACCATGATATAGTTCTTAACAGTATGGCACATCCCAATTTGGAAAACCATGAGGGCGGGAGCACTCCAAATAACTCAAAAATTACCCAAACTATTGTAGATGTGGTGTCAGGCTGAGTCTATGATGAAGCAGTAAATAGGCTAATTACAACTTAAATATGACTGTGACACCATTATAAATATCAAAATAAGCGTTTCAAACTATAATGAAAGCTTATTATTGAGATGAAAGGGTTTTACTATTGAAGAATAGTGGTGATGAGCGCTATTGAAAACACTGGGTGCAGTCTTACCAGTTGGATTACTAGAATAAGAGCTAAAATACTTAACTTTGAAGTATAACCTGATTATTTCAAAGAGTATAACTGTTTTTGACAGTTGTACTATGTAGGAATTCAAGACCAGGATGAGGAAACCTTTTCTGGGTGTGAAAAGGCCCCTTTTTATCCTAAAATGGGGTGAAAAGGCTTCTAGACCTTTCCATGTAAAGGAAGTGAAGATTTTTCACTTCCTAGCGCTGTCTTGTGGCTTTCACAAGGCTTCTATAGCCTGTATTCAGCTCAGATGTGGTTTTGAAACCATATCTGGGCAGTTTTCACTAATACAGGGTGAAAGGGTTCCTCTGGGGACCACACAGCTTGATTCTGACATGTACGCTGCATAAAATGCTTTACAGAACCTGTATGGGACCCCAGTATTGAATGAACTATGAGGTATTGAAGTAAAAACAAGATTTTTTATCAGTTTGACACCTCATAGTCATGGTTATGGGATATTATCCCATGGTAGGGCTGTGTTGGCCAAACTGTGGTATTTTGACCTTAAAACAGCCATATATTTGTCAGGTTTTGAGATATCAACCTTAAAATTTATTCATTGTGTAGCCCTGTATGTGTTCTACATAATGGTACCATATTTGCTATGGCTATCATTAAGGATGACAAAGTGATCCCATGTAGAAGAATTTTGTACATGTGCGTGGTTTTAGGCAAAAGCTGTATTGGGCTTGTTTGTCCTATAACTTTCGTTCTAGTTGAGATATAGGAAAATTAATGACACCATCAGATAGCTCTGACTGTGCGCTTTCCAAAAGGACCCCACTTTTGGTATCTCACACTAAAACTGTAGAAGTTAGATGCAACATGAATGTTTTGTTCACCCTTATTTGGTCTGAATTTGGCCATAACCTCAGTAATAATGGTGCTAGATCAGTTTTGTTGGTACCATTAGATAGCCCTGAATTAGAGCTTCATTTTGAATACCCATTTGATGGGGTTAAGAATCTTACCCTTTTCTTCAGATGAGAGGTGAAAATTAAGGCTCATGCTCAGCAACAACTTTGAGCAGGAATAATTCTGTTATTCTTTGTCCTATGGTAATGGGACTTGTATCTTTGGAAAGGGGTGAGTTTCTTATTTCATTTGATATCTTTTGAGCTAATTTTTCTCGGTTCCATGTTCTGGTGGTATCTTAGCTCTACCATTGATTTATGGTATCTGGCTGTCATGATTGTTGTCAGCCTGTGACTCAAAACCAGAGCACAAGCATGACGCCCAAAATACCTTAAATCAATGGTATAGCCAAGATACCACCAGAACATGAAGCTGAGCCAAATTAGCTCAAAAGGTATCAAAAGAAAGGGGAATTTCACCTCTTTCTGAAAATATAAGTCCCATCACTATAGGACAAAGAATAACAAAGTTATTCATGCTCAAAGTTATTGCTGATCATAAACCACAATTTTCACCTCCCATCTGAGATACAGAGTAAGAGGCTTGAACCCATCAAATGGGTTTTCAAAATGAAGCTCTAGGTCAGGGCTATCCAATGGTACCAGCCAAACTGAGCTAGCACGAGTATTACTGAAGTTTGGTCAAATTCAGGCCAAATAAGGGGGAACAAAACATTCACCTCTCATCCAACTTCTACAGTTTTGGTGTGAGATACCTAAAGTGGGGTCTTTTTGGAAAGGGCACAATCAGGGCTATCCGATGGTGTCATCCATTTCCTCATATCTCAACTTTAGCAGAAGGTATGGGGCAAACAAGCCCAATACAGCTTTTTGTCTAAACCACGCATATGTACAAAAAAACCTGTACATGGCATAGCTTTGCCATTTTTAATGATAACCATATCAAATGAGGTACCATTGTGTAGAACATATTCAGGGCTACACACTGAACCAATTTTGAGGTTGATATCTCAAAAACTGACAAAGGTATGGCTGTTTTAAGGTCAAAATCCCACAGTTTGGCCAATACAACCTTATAGTGGGATACTATCCCATAAGTATTATTATGAGGTGTCAAACAGACGCAGAAGCTTATTTATAATTCAATGCCTCATAGTTAAGTCAAATGCAGAGGTCCATACAGGTTCTGTACAGTTTCTGACGCGTCAGAAGCACCAGAACACACCTGTAAACTCCACTGGTGAACATCTTCACCCTGTATAGGGTAAGAATGACTACTTGTGGTTCTTAAACCACATTTAAACCCAATACTAGCCTGTATTGAGCCTATAGAACCACCAACCAGCCCACAGTAGTGAAAAGTTTCACTCTGTGGTCCTGTGCAGAGGTCAACCACCTCTCACTACCCCAGAACAAGATAAAAGGAGGCTTTGCCTCACCAGCAAGCAAATCCAGCATGCTGTTCTTAGTATTCTTATGTGGTATAACTTCTTGAAAGAAGTGGTACCCTCAGAATTTAAACAGGTATACTTTAAACTTAAGTATTGTAGGGTTTGTTATTGTAAACCAACAGGCAAACACTGCACCCAGGGCTATCAGCAGCACTCACCATCACTAAATTTATTTACTATAGCCCTTTTAACCATCTCTTATCTTAATTATCATCTTTATTTTCGTGTCAAACTCAGATTTATAGCTTTTATTTGTCATTGTACAGCTATATCATAGAGTCAACCTGACAATTGTGCTCTAGTTTTGAGTCACGGGCTGGCATGCCCTACCTCTAAAAAAGGCTCATCACTGATGAGACTTTTCAGTCCTCTAAGAGACTCTAAATCTCTTTAAATGAAGGTTCCCATCTGGTATGGCATCTTCTGCCAACCATTTGTCTTTATCAGATGTTTGGTTCTTGAATCTGACTAAGTATTGTCTCTGATCCTTACCATTAAGTCTGATCTTCCTGGCCCAGATGATTTTCTTCACTGGTCCAGGGGAATCCTCCACCTCCACTATTTCTGGTAATGTGGGGTTCTTCTTCCTGGAGGGGAAATTATCCTCCTCTGTTTGGAATTATGGCTTGACTAAACTTACTGGAAAGACTGGGTGTTTCCTAGAAAACTCCTCTGTGAGCTTTACTTCCACTGCATTTTTCCCTATCAACTTCATGATAGTGAAGGGACCTACAAATGAGTCTCTCATCTTCTTGGGTCCTTTGAGATTATTAAAGTTAAGCGTAGACACTAACACTTGGTCCCCTTCTTTAAAGTCAGGTTCCATGTGTGATTTTTCCCAGCTCTGCTTGTTATATTATTTTGCTTCAGCTATGCATTTGGCAGATGTGTCGCAATCCCTCTTCCACATTTCATGAAAATCTTTGGCTGTGGGGTGCATGGTTAGAAGATTCTTCTTCAGGTTATTCCACCATTTCTCTACCAGTGCAGGTGTTTTTCCTGCGGTAGAGGGCTGACTTGTGTTATAAGCCAGTTGAACTACTGGTAGAAGGGTAACCCAGTCATGGGTGTTGTGAGCCTTAGAGGTAATTTCATATACCCAAAAGACCACAAATATAAAAAATAACATATTAATATAAATAAAATAAATTTATTTATATTATTAAAATAAAAATAAAAAAAAATATAAATATGAAATTATATTAAAAATAAAAAATTAATTATAATTTCAAAATAAAATTACTTTAAATTTTGTAAATATAAAATTACATTTATACTTGAAAAATTTAAGTAAAAATGAAATTTTAACAAAATTGTGAAAAAATAAATAAATTTGGAAAAAAGTTAAATAAAATTTATTATAACTTTTTATCCAATAAATAAACATATAAATTTTATTTCACCATTGGATTCCTCATAAAAAATCAGGTGGGGTCACCTCTGAGTGAAATTTTTGTAACTCAACTCTAAATAAGCTTAAATTAAGTTTTTAGTATTTTCAATACAAAAGTTGAAAATCCTCAAAACCTTAATTTAATTCACACCACATGTGGTGTTAACCATCAATTTTTGTGTTAAAATTGAGGTGTTGTGTTTAGTTTAGAAGTTATGAGGAATTAAAGTATTTTCAATTGAATTCAATTGAAATGTCAAAATGTGCGCGTGTATTACATAAGTGAACTTTGATTTACATATGAGGTGTCAATTATTACTGTATTGTACTGTACAATTGAATTGAATTACATGTGTAAATTATAAGTATAATACATGATGAGGAATTAAAGGAAAAATAAATTGGAAAGATTAAATTTGGGGGGGAAAAGGAACTCCAGCTCTAAGGGGGAGCTAGACCCCCAAAATCCTTGCTGACAGGCGTGGGATGTCAAAATTCACGCAAAAGTTCATCACTTTTGGCCTGGAATTGAGTTACAGGGTCTGTGGACTCAATTGATGATGAGGTTTTGATACCAACTGGGGTAGTTTTAGCTGTTGCCAAGAAGGTAAGACTACCCTTAAGATAAAACAATCATAATAAAAACAGTTTTAACTGGTTTCTACGCCTCTGACACACATTATGACGTGTTTTGAAGGCTCTAGGCCTGGTATTGCTATAGTAATGGCTGATTTAAGGGTCTAAAATGGCTAAAAATGGCTTAAACCAGCCCTTTTTGGTCTAAACCAGGGTTCAATGATGCCATAATTGGCTTTTCTGTTGTCAGACTGTTTTTCACGACTGACAAGAGTAAATTTTACTTTTGGAGTAAGAGAATTGATGGCTATAAAAGAATGTCTTCTTTGCCCCACTTTTCTCTTCATGTTAGAATCCTTTCCTTTTATTAATTAGTTTAAAACTGTTAAACCAATCAATCAAAGATTCCAACCACCAATTTTAAATCATTTTAATCCTTTTAACCACGTGAAAAAATCATTATAATCATAGTTTGTAACTCTTATAATCATTTTTACCTCTGAACCACCCCAAAAGTGAATTAAAGCATCTTTCATCACTGTTAACTTTGTCACTTTGTTTCCAAATTCACTCTGGTCACTTTTGGGCGTGTTTTCTCTTTAATATTCTTCTTAAAGACTTTGTTCTTTAATTAATTGCTTGCAGTTCTTTGCTCAATTAATTCCAATTGAAATTGCTCTTGAAGAAATTTCTTTTGTAGCCTTAAAATATCTCTTGTAGAGTATTTTTTGGATAAATTTTTATTGTTGGTAAAACAATAAATTTTTATAATATTATTGTTTTATACTAATAAAGTTATAAACAATAAAATTGGCGTGTTTTCTCTTAAAAATAATATTTCATACTATTTTTAATTGATTTTTACCTTATACAAATTTTGAGGACAGGAAAAGTACTTGATTTTTAATCAAAGTTTCATATCCACACCTTACATTTGGGGGCCCAGCCGTGATATTTTACCTGTGACATATCTTTTTACTCTTTTTAAAGCTTTTTTCTTATATTGAAAAATTTAAAAACATATAAAAAATACTTATAATTCAAAAAAACCCATAAAAAATAATTTTTTTCATATTATAAGTGAGGCTTAAATTTTTATTTCTTTTTTTGAAATATCCTTTTTTTACTTAAATTAATTGGCTTTTTCATTAATTTTAGTGTCTGACAACGTGGTAAGACAAGAAAACATTGAAACAGCCTCAACAGTAACCAGCATTATCCCTGCCAGTACTGTCAATTCTGATCATAATAGCACTGTTATTGTGACTCAAAATAACCAACCTGAACCAATATCTTCTGAACTAATTAACTTGGACATAAGTAATACCCTTCAGAAAGCTAAAAATTTGGCCAATAGTAAGTTTTTTGACGTAAAAATACTATTTTAAGCCTTTTTAACCATAATTATGCCTTCAACCAGATCAGGAGCCAGCTACAACCCCTCAAGCAGCTCCCAAAAAGGTAATAGACGTGATTATGGCAGAGGCCAACCAGGTACAGAAGGAAAAGGGTCAGTTGATGACTTCCAAACAACTAAAATGGGTCATTCTGAAGCTGATAATACCATTTTACCTTCAAAAAGAGCTGACACCGCCACAACAAGCCTCTGTGGACATATACAAAGCCAGCCACAGTGCATACAACAATGCACTCCAATTCAAGGAGTACCAGATCCTTGCAGACCTGTGGAAGAATTGCATGAATTCTTACCTGACAGTAAGAAAATTCTTGGGCCATCCCAACACTTGCAAATTGCTCAATGGATGGCATCCATTGATGGAGAAGAAAAACATGATGCTTTTGACACTAGAATGGAGGAAAAACAACCCTCCACCAGCCAAACCAGTGCCAAAAACAGCCCCAGTGGCCAGCAGCAGCAATTCCAACGTGAAAAAGCAGCCACAAACTCCAAACAAGGGCAAAGGGAAGGCACCAGCCCCAAAACCTTACAGCCAGGGCTACAGAATCCCAAAGATTCAGCAGGATGCCATGGAAAATGTATTTCAGATGGCCAGAACCATGATGGAATTACAGAAGAAGGAGGAAGCCAGATTAAGGTTCCAGAAATGATTTCTGACATATTTGATTCCATCCCAGAGTTGTATAATGCTATAAATGACGTGAAAAAACATCTTTCTGATAAAAATGACACCATTTGTAACAACATTAAAACAAACAACCTGAGTCTGTGCCAAATTAATGAAACACTTATGTGTTTTGAAAAAGTTTTGAGAACAATTAAAAATTCCAATAATGATAATTCTTCTAACAATAAAATAAATGAACAATCTGCCATTATTAAAGAATTAACAGATAAATATTCTAAATTCAATATTGATGACATA
Source organism: Austropuccinia psidii (assembly GCA_023105745.1). Lineage (NCBI taxonomy): Eukaryota > Fungi > Basidiomycota > Pucciniomycetes > Pucciniales > Sphaerophragmiaceae > Austropuccinia > Austropuccinia psidii. Next base: position 6,326,710 of record JALGQZ010000010.1, on the reverse strand, counting down.
ATTGAAACAAGAATTAAACAAGCCATAAATATTATCAAGACAGATAACAAGAAAGTCCTTGATGACATTTCAAATTCATTTACTGAAGTAAAGACATATACCATTGCCTTGAAAAAGTGTTTTGATGCTTCACAAGAAGAAGTATCAAAATTATCAATGAAATTGAATCAAGTCACTGCTGATAATACAAGACAGACAGAGTTATGGCAAGAACTTACACATACAGAAGACATGTATAAAATTGAAGTAATAAATTTAATACAAAGCTTCCAACATGAATACAGAAATTCCCAAAGGTGTAGCAACAGTAAAATGAATAACATTGAACAATTACTGAACACCTTACCAAGAATGTCTACACCTCTAAATCAAAATGAGGGCACAAGAATTTCAAATCCACAAGTATTGGATCCTGATAATTCACAATTAAAAAATGAATTATCCACTTCTTTTCATAACTTGGAACCATCAATGGGCCAAGCACTCTTGAAAGAAGTTCCAAAACTTAAAGAATGGCCTCACTTCAGTGGTGAAGGAGAGTATGACCATATGGAATTCATTAGAGGTATTGACATGATCAAAGAGAATTTTGAATTACCAGACAGATTGGTAACAGCCAGGTTTAACACCTTGTTTACCAGATCAGCTCACAGATGGTACATCAAAATAAGACAAGCACATGGACACCAGAGTTGGACTTGGTGGAAAACCCAAATCATCAACAAATGGGCAAATGATGCTTGGAGGTTTAAAGTTGAAACAGCCTTTGAATCTGCCAAATTTAATGCTGATAAAGACAAATCTTTACCATGTTTTTGCCAACAAAAGGACAGATTAACAGCATTATATCCTGACATGTCAGAATTTATGATCCATAGAAAAATTCTGAGACAATGTGGAGGTGACTTAGAGCATGCTGTCAAAAGCAGGACTACTGAACAATCTTCAGCAGAGGATATTATCAATATACTAGAAGAAGTAACCACCAGAACCAAAATTGGTTCTAGTAGGGTGAATCTTAAAACAAGGTTTAATACACCTTGGAAAGATTCTGTGGACAAAACCCCAAAGAAAATTCTAGTAATATTAAATATAAATCTGCAGATACAGTCAGAAAATGCCATATTTGCCAAAGCACCACCCATTTAGCCAATACATGTCCAAAAAGGGGGAAAATCAATGAAATTGACATTGAAAAAGAACCAGATGTTGAAAAAGAAGACATAATTGAAGACAATTCAGATGATAAGTCATCCATATTCTCTGAATCTTCAAAAGATATAGAAAATATCAATGCCACTTTTGACATCATGGAATCTTATTCCCACTTACCACAATTGAGCAATGGTCAAGTTGATTTATCAAAAGTTCAAGATGCACAACTTATGAAGACAAAACCAAACAGAGGAAAAGGTTATACAGCTGGTAACTCCTGTATAACAGAAGTGGTGATTGACAACAAACCCACCAAACTTTTGCTTGACCCAGGAGCCTTCTGCTCTTGTGTTGGAAAATCTTTTCTTAAGACTTGTGTACCAAATTTTGAAGACCAATTGTTACCAATTGATGGTATAAAATTCAACAGTGCAAGTAACCCAATGAAAGCATTAGGAATCTTTGAGACCAATGTCATATTCCCACACATAAATGGGAATTTAAGGATCACAGTTGAATTTGTTGTTATGGAAAATTGCTCTAGTACCCATTTTATATTGGGAAATGACTATTTAATCATGTATGGGATAGATTTACATAATAACAAAGACAGATACTTTACAATTGGAGACAATAAGCGCCAGAAATTTGCCTTTTTACCCTTTAAAAGACAAATTACAGTAAACAAAGTATCACCAGTCAACTTAGAGTTAGAGAAATTCAAGTCTGAACAGTTAAATGAGGCTGAAATAAGCCTTCATCTGACTGATAAGCAAGAAAATGAACTTTCTTCCCTTTTGTATGACCACAGAGGAGCATTTGCTACAGACAAAGAACCCCTGGGAGCAATTATTGGTCATGAAGTTGACATCATTCTTAACATTGAGAGACCTTATCCACCACTCTTAAGAAGACCTGCTTATCCAGCAAGTCCAAAATCAAGAGAAGCTCTAGAAATTCATATCAAAGAACTTCTAGACCTTGGTGTAATAAGAAAAGTAGGCCACAATGAGGAAGTAGAAATAACTACACCAGTCATAGTGGCGTGGCATAATGGAAAATCCAGAATGGTTGGGGACTTTAGAGCTCTGAACACTTACACTGTTCCAGACAGATACCCAATACCAAAAATCCAAATTGCCCTTACTCAAATATCTCAAGCAGTGTATATAACCACTATGGATGCCCTTAAAGGATTCCATCAAAATGTAGTAACACCAAGAGCAAGAAAATACTTGAGAATTATTGTTCATTGTGGAGTGTATGAATACTTAAGGATGCCCTTTGGTATCAAAAATGCACCTTCACACTTCCAAAGAATGATGAATGAAATCTTCCCTGAAGAACTCTCAGAGGGATGGTTAATCATTTACATTGATGACATTATTATCTGTTCAAAGACTTGGGAGGAGCACATGTACAGATTATCAAGAGTTTTGACAAAAATCCAATCAGTAAACATGAAAATCTCCTTGAAGAAATGTCATTTTGGATTTAAAGAACTTAAGGCACTAGGACATGTTGTATCTGGTTTGTCCCTTGGAATTGACAAAAACAAAGTTGCAGCAGTATTGTTAAAACCCATGCCTCAGAATAAGAAGGAAATTCAGTCATTCTTAGGTTTTGCAGGATATTACAGGCAACACATTAAAGACTTTGCATCCATAGCAAGACCACTTTATAAGTTGTGTGACAAAGACACAGTATTTGAGATGACTGTTGACAGAGTCAAAGCTTTTGAATCTCTAAGAGAAGCATTGACCACTGCTCCACTCTTACTAATGCCAGACTTTAAATTACCTTTCAAACTGTATATTGATGCATCAGGAGATGGACTAGGTGCTGCACTTCACCAAGTTCAGATCATAAATGACAAACCTGTAGAAGGACCAATATGTTTCATATCCAGACAAATCAAACCAACTGAAGCCAGATATGGAGCAAGTCAAATGGAATGTCTATGCCTTGTCTGGGCCTTGGAGAAATTGAACTATTTCTTAGAGGGATGTGTTTTTGAAGTAATAACAGATTGTACAGCTGTGAAGTCACTTTTGAACATGAAAACACCTAACAGACACATGCTCAGATGGCAAATAGCCATACAAGAATACAGAGGCAATATGACTATTGTTCATAAGGATGGGAATATTCATAAGAATGCAGATGGACTAAGCAGATGGCCATTACCAAATAACATTGATAATCCTGCTTATGTTCCAGAAGAAGCTTCACCACAAATTCCAATAGAAGGCATAAGTGTTACAGACTTGAACACCACCTTCTTTGAAGAAGTCAGAAATAGTTACACTCAAGATAAGAATTGTAGCATCTTATGCCAATTACTTAACAAAGACTGTAAAGACAACTCTCTAATACATGCCTTGGATGAAGTATGGAGAAAATCTTATAATGAAGGGAGATTTCACCTACTGGATGGTATAATTTACCACAGAACCAAGCACACATGTGTCATGACAGTTGTAGACAGGTCATTAATCAATCTTGTACTAAATGAATGCCATGATAGTCCCTTTTCAGGACATCTTTCTGAGGACAGAACAAGAGAGAAAGTAAAGACCTGCATATGGTGGCCAATGTGGCAAAAAGATGTTGCAGAATATTGCAAAACCTGTGACAGATGCCAAAAGGCAAATAAATCCACTGGCAAAAGACTTGGAAATATGATGAAAATCCAAGAACCAAACAGACCTTGGGAAATTGTCCATATGGATTGGGTAACTGGCCTACCACCAGGAGGTGACAGGAGCTATAATGCTTGCCTAGTAATTGTGGACAGATTCAGTAAAACTCCAATCTTTTTACCATGTCACAAAGATGATACAGCCATGGATACAGCTCTTCTGATATGGAATAGAGTAGTGTCATGGACTGGAATATTTACAAATATCATCAGTGATAGAGATCCCAAATTCACTTCAGCTCTATGGACAAATCTTCACCAATTATTTGGCACAAAACTGTCTTTCTCTACAGCCTACCACCCACAAACTGATGGTCTGGCTGAAAGAATGATCCAAACATTAGAGGACATGGTGAGAAGATTTTGTGCATATGGCCTTGAATTCAAAGATTGTGATGGATTTACCCATGATTGGTGTACTCTGTTACCAGCACTGGAATTAGCATATAAAACATCAATCCATTCCAGTACCAATCAGACTCCTGCTATTCTAGAAAAAGGATGGAACCCCAAGTTACCCCAAGATTCCTTGAGGAAAGACTTAATTGAAATACATCCCACAGCTGCTAGCTTCAAAGGAATGCTAGACAAAGCTAGAAAGCATGCAGTGAGATGCATGGAGGACTCTTTTGCATATGCTAAAGACAAATGGGATAAATCTCATGCAACTCCAGATTTCAAAGTGGGGGACCTAGTTCTTGTATCCACCACTAACTTCAATAACATCAAAGGATGTAAAAAGTTAAAAGACTCCTTTGCAGGACCTTTTTTGATTAAGGCCCTCCATGGAGAAAATGCTGTTGAAGTAGAGTTATCTGAAGAACTTAGCAATAAGCACCCTACATTTCCAGTAAGCTTGATAAAGCCATACAAATCTAGTGATGCTGAGAAATTTCCCTTGAGGAATAAGATTCCCCAAGTTATACCTCCTATTGAGACATCTGGTACTAAGAAAATAACCAAAGTTCTTAAAGAAAGGAAATTAAGAACCAAGAAAGTAAGGGAATACCTTGTTAGGTACAGTGACCCAACTTGTGAAGATGAATGGTTAGAAGAGAAAGATATACCAGAAGCCACCAAACTCCTGAGGAGATTCAGACACACTAGAAACACCAATATTACAAAGTAATATTCTTCTTTAGGGGGAGGGAATGTGAGCCTTAGAGGTAATTTCATATACCCAAAAGACCACAAATATAAAAAATAACATATTAATATAAATAAAATAAATTTATTTATATTATTAAAATAAAAATGAAAAAAAATATAAATATGAAATTATATTAAAAATAAAAAATTAATTATAATTTAAAAATAAAATTACTTTAAATTTTGTAAATATAAAATTACATTTATACTTGAAAAATTTAAGTAAAAATGAAATTTTAACAAAATTGTGAAAAAATAAATAAATTTGGAAAAAAGTTAAATAAAATTTATTATAACTTTTTATCCAATAAATAAAAATATAAATTTTATTTCACCATTGGATTCCTCATAAAAAATCAGGTGGGGTCACCTCTGAGTGAAATTTTTGTAACTCAACTCTAAATAAGCTTAAATTAAGTTTTTAGTATTTTCAATACAAAAGTTGAAAATCCTCAAAACCTTAATTTAATTCACACCACATGTGGTGTTAACCATCAATTTTTGTGTTAAAATTGAGGTGTTGTGTTTAGTTTAGAAGTTATGAGGAATTAAAGTATTTTCAATTGAATTCAATTGAAATGTCAAAATGTGCGCGTGTATTACATAAGTGAACTTTGATTTACATATGAGGTGTCAATTATTACTGTATTGTACTGTACAATTGAATTGAATTACATGTGTAAATTATAAGTATAATACATGATGAGGAATTAAAGGAAAAATAAATTGGAAAGATTAAATTTGGGGGGGAAAAGGAACTCCAGCTCTAAGGGGGAGCTAGACCCCCAAAATCCTTGCTGACAGGCGTGGGATGTCAAAATTCACGCAAAAGTTCATCACTTTTGGCCTGGAATTGAGTTACAGGGTCTGTGGACTCAATTGATGATGAGGTTTTGATACCAACTGGGGTAGTTTTAGCTGTTGCCAAGAAGGTAAGACTACCCTTAAGATAAAACAATCATAATAAAAACAGTTTTAACTGGTTTCTACGCCTCTGACACACATTCTGACGTGTTTTGAAGGCTCTAGGCCTGGTATTGCTATAGTAATGGCTGATTTAAGGGTCTAAAATGGCTTAAAATGGCTAAAAATGGCTTAAACCAGCCCTTTTTGGTCTAAACCAGGGTTCAATGATGCCATAATTGGCTTTTCTGTTGTCAGACTGTTTTTCACGACTGACAAGAGTAAATTTTACTTTTGGAGTAAGAGAATTGATGGCTATAAAAGAATGTCTTCTTTGCCCCACTTTTCTCTTCATGTTAGAATCCTTTCCTTTTATTAATTAGTTTAAAACTGTTAAACCAATCAATCAAAGATTCCAACCACCACTTTTAAATCATTTTAATCCTTTTAACCACGTGAAAAAATCATTATAATCATAGTTTGTAACTCTTATAATCATTTTTACCTCTGAACCACCCCAAAAGTGAATTAAAGCATCTTTCATCACTGTTAACTTTGTCACTTTGTTTCCAAATTCACTCTGGTCACTTTTGGGCGTGTTTTCTCTTTAATATTCTTCTTAAAGACTTTGTTCTTTAATTAATTGCTTGCAGTTCTTTGCTCAATTAATTCCAATTGAAATTGCTCTTGAAGAAATTTCTTTTGTAGCCTTAAAATATCTCTTGTAGAGTATTTTTTGGATAAATTTTTATTGTTGGTAAAACAATAAATTTTTATAATATTATGTTTTATACTAATAAAGTTATAAACAATAAAATTGGCGTGTTTTCTCTTAAAAATAATATTTCATACTATTTTTAATTGATTTTTACCTTATACAAATTTTGAGGATAGGAAAAGTACTTGATTTTTAATCAAAGTTTCATATCCACACCTTACAGGTGTATCCTTCATGGTCCTTATATTCCAAGCCATAGGCACAGAATCTTCTAAGGATTTCCTCCATTGTCTAGATCATCCTTTCTTCTTTTCTGTCTGATTTGGGATGGTAAGCTGTGGAAAATGCAGTTTTGGTTCCAAGCATGTCATACAAGTTGGTCCAATATTCAGATGTGAATTTTGGGTCCCTATTACTAATGATGATCTTAGGGACTCCACAGGTAGATATGATTTTATGCCAGAATAACAGAGCAGTATCCATGGAGGTGTCCTCTTTATGGAATGGTAGACACCTCATACTCTTGCTAAACCTATCAACTATGATCAAACAGGCATTATAGTTTTCTTTGCCTCCTGGTACAAGTCCTGTAACCCAGTAAATATTGATGGTTCCCCATGGGTGTTTGGGTGCCTCTATATGTTGAAGTAATCCATACTTCTTCCCATGTTTCCCATTTGCCTTCTGGCATCTTTCACAAGTGTTGATGTATTCACTCAACTCTTGTTCCCACTTGGGCCACCAAGATGTGCTTGCTACCCTCTCTTTGGTTCTGTGTTCACTCATGTATCCCATGTAGGGACATTCATGGCATTATTTTAGGATCAGAGAGATGTGGTCCCTGTCTAGCACTTTGAGTTCACTTTTGTGCTTTTCTCTGTGGTAGAGAAGGCCATTTATAAGGAAGAACTTGTTGTCCTTATAGGACCTCAACCAGGGTTCTTCAAGCGGAAATTCCAGTTCTGGACTCCTGTATTTTTGTTGAAGGAGTTGCATGAATATGCTACACTTTTTGTGTTTAGCATAAGACTTTAGTACTGCACTAACAAATTCATTCTGCAGTTCTGAGGAACTTATTCCCAGTATGGGGGTTTCTCTTCCTTCTTAATCAGTGCTTCCACTGTCAAGGGTACTACTTTCTGGTGCCCATTCAGAAAATCTGAAGTTCTTCTTTCTATCTATTTCCATAAAATGGATAGGGATCTTAGATGCAACTTCAGGGTCATAAGATGGATTTCTTTTGACATTATCCAGTGGCCATCTGCTAAGGCCATCTGCATTGGTATTGTGGTATTCCATACCTTTTTACCAGTTTCAAGAAATTGTTTGAAAATTAACAGTTGGCAAATCAAGATCAAAAATGAATAATTCAGGAAATCACCACTCAAAGGACATGATTAAAGATCACACACACTCAGGAATAACCTCAATAGTAGGGAGGAATGGAAGATTTAGCATTCAGAATTGAAATAATCAATATATTTCTACAATTAAATAAATCATAGGGGAATCTAATCTTATGGAATTATACAACAAAACCTACATATAAGCCTTACAGAATCAACAATAGGCTTAATACATACAGAAACTCAAAAATACATGGGAAAATCCACTAAAAAAAAGAAAACTTAAAAATTACACAACAATACAGAAGCCCAAATAAGACTTATGCAGTCCACATGCATAAGATCTGGAAATTAAACAGCCACAGGATTATTAAAATTCAACTTAATTAAAATTCAACTAGCTGCATGCAAGGAAAATACACTAAACTGTAAAGTACACAGCAGTTACAGTAATCAAGAATTAAAACTCAGGAAGATATCCCCACATTTCACAGCATTATTGCCTGAAACTAAATAAATCTTACAAACAAAATTATACAGGGGCTTATTCACATGACACCACCTTCATCCTTAACTTACCAGCATTAATTCCTCAAGGCTATGCAAGCTGACTAAAGCAGTGCAAAAGAGAAGTCACCTGATATTTTCTATCAAAATCCCCACCAAGAAAAACATCTCAACCTTCATTTTGACCAAACAAATGGAAACAATATCTCAGTCATATGACACCATTCTCAATTTTACACACTAGCATTAGTCTCTCAAGGCTGTGCAAGATTACTAATACAGTGTAGCAGATAGGTCATCTGACTTTTGTTACAAAAAATCTACACCAGCAAAATTATCTCAAGGGCAAGAATAACACTTTACATGGAGAGCCCATGGGTACTTCTCACAAATTAAAAAGAGGCCTCTCTCTCTCATTTTTCTCCTCTTTCCTCATGCAAATAATTATATACCAAGAAGGAGGATAATTATTCATCCCTTACTAGTAGGTTAATCTAGATATTATTATTATTATTATTAAATTACACTAAATAGTGGTTTATAAATAGCTGTAGTTAACAGTAGGTCTGCCTATATTATAAATTCATCTATTAGTGAAATACTCATACTCAGCAAAATATTTATATTATACTCTTCTCACTAGAAGAAAAATCTATATCATTATTATTATTATCACAAAATATATTTCTCATATTATCAAAATTATTTACCAACAACAACTATTTAAACTATCAAACAATATTATTAAAAATTATTACTATTACTAAATTTTTCTCATATTGAGCTATTATCCATTAAACAAAATACCTTCAACAAAGAAAACAACTTAAAATCAACACTCAGTACTATTATATCTATTACTTATCTACTCAATTATTATCTTATCATCTTGAAATCACCTACAAATTTATTTATTTAAAATTATTATTATTTTATCATTAGTCTGATTATTGAATAGGTCTGATAGAGACTGCTGAAAAGTCTTCTCTAGTTGTAAAGCCACAATCTTAAATATTGATTTGTGAGCTCTGTAGGGAGATTGTTTAGTATATTCAGAGGGGCAGCTAAAACACCATTAGCACCCTTGGTTACAGGATTAATTCAGCAATTCAAAACTGTTTACCTGTGATTTCCCCCTCAAGGACTGCCTTATCCAATCCCACACCAAAAGGAGTTCCACATCTGGTGTCCCAACAGTGGCAATTTCAACTTCAACATTCAATCATCAGTCAATAATCAAGAAAGAAGATAATCAAATCAACATAACTCACAAAAATAATTATCATTATCAAGAATTAACAATCAACACTCTCATACAGTCTGGAATCTGGAAACAAATCCCATTCCAAGTCATCATCACCATCACAATCCTCAAATCAATCATACCATTTTTATTATCCAGTAAAAGAAGGAACACCAGGAAATCAAACACCTCAGGATATTGATTTACTCATTGCAACACCAAGAACAGAACAGAAGGAAAAGGAAGAATTAAGGAGATTTTTCTTCAAGTTAATTCAAGAAGCAAGGAAAAACAAGAGAAGTACAAAAGAATTTAAAGGATCAGTTTATCAAGTAGAAATGAATCAACAATCAACATCTGACTTACCACCATTACCTGAAGATAATGTAGAAGGACAGTCTGCAGAAGAAAGTGAAGAGGAAGATCAAACAGTACAAATCCAAAGTCTTATGAAGCAGATGCAAGATTTATTATTAACACAAAGTAAAAAGAAAGGAAAAAGAAGGGAACAAACATCTTACACACCTGGAGCCAGTCCAAGTGAACAAACATTACCAAGGCATGTTAGACCTGAAGACTCACCAATATCACCTACACCTGGCCCAAGAGCAACCTCTACTCCAGTCACAGAACCAAGAACTCAAAATATTCCAAGGAGAGTTTTTGTCACTACACCTAATAATCCAAGCCCATTACAGCAGAAAGTTCCAAGACAAGAAAGACCTGTGGTTAAAATCAAAGCAAAAGATTACAATCTAAACTTTGATGGAGAAGAAGTAGAGAAATTTATCAAGAAAGTGGAAAGAATAGTTCAAATTGAAGGAGCAACAGATGAAGACCTAGCAATTCAAATGGCATTTTGGACAACAAACCAAAAGGTGAGTGATTCAATTGAAGCTATGCCAGGTTATGAAGAAGGAAATTGGACACAGCTCAAGAAAGATCTTATAACAAAATGGGGAAGAGTTGAACCTGAAAGAAGATATAGAAAAGACTCACTGATGAAGCTTTTTTCTGAAACTCAAGAAGATGGAGGAATTGGTAGTCTATCACAATATAAAAAGTTTATGATAGAATATGAAACTATTGTTACTTACTTATTAAGATACAGGTACATTCCTCAAGATAACATGTTCCATGAAGACTTATTTGATTGTCTTTCAGCTGATATTAAAGGGGCCATAAGCAAGGAAATGATTAAAGATAATGTCATGGTTAGAGCTGAAGATGGACGATACCTTATACCACCTATGAAGATCCTCAAGAAGTACATTGAACAAGAATTGGAAGCCAGAATATTAGTAACCAAAAGATTCTCATCATCAAGAGATACAGGAAGGAATTTTACTGAAAATAAAAATAAAGTTCATTTCAAGGAAGAGGCTTTCCCAGGAATGAATGAAGCTTATAATAAAATGAAGGAAATTACTGAATCCCTCAAAGAACAAAAACTGGAAACTAGAAAGCAGACACAAGGGGAAAATGAAGATTTCAAGAAATTTATGACTCAACTAGAAGAATTGAAAAGTCTATCCAAACCTCCAATGGGTGGGATTACCAATAATCAACTCAATAATCAACAGTTCAAGCCAAGAAATGATTTACCCCCATTCTCACAAAGGCATGTTCCCTATGCACCAGCACAAAACATACCAAAACCTTATGTCAAATGTTACTACTGTCTGGAGGAAGGACATTCAGTTAATAGATGTAACTACCTATTTGAAGATAAAAATAAGAAATGGGTCAGCAGACAAGGAGGAGGATTCTTATTTCCAAATTGGCAAAGGGTACCAACAGATGGAAAAATATCACCAAAGAACTTAGTTGAAGAATTTACAAAAGAACAGGAGGAACTTACCAAGAAAAGAAAAGAAAATGAAGCTAGAGAATCAACACACAAACCAAAAGAAGTAAACATAATACAAGTAAAGAAAAATGACATTTCAACAGCTATAGCTAAAATTGAAGATTGGGGAAGCTGGCAACCACCAACCATATCAACAGCCAATGATCCATTCCTCAATAATTATGGATTGAGAAACACCAAGCAAAGATCCTCAAGAAATGAGCATTCAAGTCAAGAACCAACAAAGGCATTACCAAAAATAATGGAAACACCACTAAAAAAGAAACCAAACATACCTGGAGCCTATATTGAAGATGAACATGGAACAGTGGAAAAAACAATTATTCCCACTAAATTCAAGAAACCTCAAGAGTTCAAAAAGGAAGAAGTTAGCCCAGAAGTTAAAGAAAAAGAGGATTCTGGAAAAAAGCAAGAATTGACTCAAAATACTGTTAAAAACAAGGACATCAAGCAAGAAAACACAGAATTTCAAGAGGTTATGAGTCAAATTATCAAAAAGGTTTTGGATCAGAAGATAAATCTCACCTTAGAACAAGTTCTTATCATGTCACCCAAAGTTATCAACCAGCTTAAAAATTTGACAACAGAAGAAAGAAACTCAATCAACTCACTTGATACAAAAGAAATTCAAACCAAACTCATAAACCAACATTTAGGAGATTATGAACAGCCCAAATTACATTATGCCTGTCCATTGGGATTTATGCAGGTATATTTGGGAGAAGAAGGACATGAAATAATGGCATTAGTAGATACAGGATCAGAATTGAACATAATACCAGAAGATTCAGCAATAAAATCAGGACTCACCACAAGATGTCTCAACATGAATTTAAGGGGGATTGGTGGTCACTGTACTTCAATTGTTGGATTAGCACAATTTACCCCAATCACTTGAGTCACTGGGTAAGAAAGAAATATACATCTTTTTGTGGCAAGGGGAGCAGTTCACACAGTACTGGGAAGGCCTTTCCTTGCAGACAATAACATCAGACTGGACTTTTCTCAACAAAAAGGGGAAATATTCAGTTACATAGAGCCAGATGGAAGAAGACTTTGCTTACCAATTTGTTCACCACAGAAAGAAGGATGGAGAGAAAACCCACCAGCAGGAATGGAAACATGTGCAGTTTCTAAATTAGAAGATTGGAAAGAGTTACCAGAAGAAGAAGAATCAAGTTCCAACAATCAGGAAAATTCAGAAGAACATCCTCACCAAGTATTTAAGGAAAAAGAAATAGTAGAATCTGAAGATAAAAGGGAAATAAAAGTGGTATCAGCCTCAGTCAATGCAGAAGATGTTAAGCCCAGGCCTAAAGAAATAAGTCTTACAGGAATTAAAATCTCAAGAAAAGAAAATGGAAGTACTGGTAACCAAATAACTCAAGCTATCAACTATTATAATTTCAAGAATCCTGAAGAAATAAAAATAAAACCACTCACCAAGCTCTTGTCACCTATCAAAGCATTAAAGTCCCTTTCAAAGGGAATATTTAAGAATAGTTGGAAATCAGGTGTAAAACCAGTTATGTCGGTAATTAACGTCACAATGGGAGAAAGGAATTTGCACTCCAATTCTAATACATCAGCATTAAATACCTTAAAAGAAATTTCTCTCAAACATAAAATTACCATAAATAAAGACCTCAAGCCTCAGGAAAATCCTTTAGTTCAGGAAGAAAGTGATAGCTCAACTTCAAAGCCTAAAGAATCTGAAGAATTAAACAAAAAACTGGAATATATCATGGAAAATCAATCAACAAATGGAAATGATTATGGTCAAGCAACTTTTAAGAAAGCATCCAGAAAACCCAACATCAAAAATAATGGGGATAAAGATAAATCACTCTTACCACAAGAAGTAACCAGTCCACCAATTTCATTTTCAAAGTTACTCAAACCAGAAGCATCACTCAAACAGGACAGTGATGAAATTCAGAAAATTCAACTTTTCCCCTCAAATATGGTAAACATTTACCCAAGGCTTATTATGGAAAATAAAGATATTATGAAACAAAACCTGAATAAGTCAAAAATTGAAATAAGAGAATCAGAACAAGAATTGCCAAAAGAACTCACTCAAGAACCAAAAGAAGAATCAGATACTTATATTCCCAAAGAAAATAACCTATTTCATATCCACACACCCAATAAGGATCCAATATTCCTACAACATCCTCAACACTTCAAAACTTTCTACTCAAGGAGAGAATTGAATAAGGAAATCCAACCTGTAAATAAAGCCATCAAACAAGTGATTATTAAAGAAAAAGAAAGTGACATTACTAGAAATGAAGAACCAATTAAACCAAAACCTCAAGATTGTACCAACACCAGAAATTCTATGGAACAAGATCTTATGCAAAACAAAACAGAGCAAAAGGAAATATATAGGTCAAATTCTATAAATCATTCAGCCAATTCCAAAAGGGAAGACTCACCTATCCCACACTACCACTCTGATAAATATAATCCAAATTTGAATTTGGAAGCAAATTACTTTTCTTTGGACAAAACCAAAGAAATTCAAATAAATGAAAGTGAAGAAATAAATGGAGACATCAGTAACAGACAGGGAAAGCAGGACCAAAAGGCTTTATCAAAACCAATAAATATGGAAGAAATTGAAGCAGATGGAATTTTACTTACAGAAGACCAATTTCCCTGGGAAGGCTATACCAATTGGCAGCCTTTGAGGAATGAAAATTGTAACCAGGAACTGTACAAAATAACTGAACAAGATCATCAATGCTCAGTTCAGAATGTAAAGTGGCTAGAAGGAATAAAGAAAGCATCAAATAAACAAACAGAAAGTCATAAAAAGAAGAAGAAGACTAAGGAAGAAAAGGAGTATTTCTGGATTACCCAGAATAAGAAGATATGCCCAAATTTGAAAGCCCATTTGGCAAGGCAATATCAGACCTCAACACAAAATGAGGACTGGACAGAAAATAATGATATAAATGGAAAACTTATCCAGGATTACAGTAATGATAATGAAGATTTTCAAGATCAATATATCAATGAAGAAAGAAGAAATGAGCTTACAGCTAAGAAGGCCAAATTCAAGAGAGGTCTTGATAACAAATTTTCATATTATCAATGACTTTTTTTTATTATAATTAAACATTTTTCTTTATTATTTCATAAATTTTAGTCTTATTTTAGTATCAAATATCCATAAAAAATATATAAATATATATAAAAAAAAAAATAAATAAATAAATCAAATATCAAAAAAAAATATATATAAAAAAAAAGAGTTTCAAGTGAATCAGTATCATTATTCCATGTTATCTTATGTATTAGTATATATAAAAAAAAAAAAAAAAAAAAAAAAAAAAACAATAACTTAACTAAAAAATAAGGGTGGGTGTCCATTTCTTAAATCCATCCTTTATGATTTAAGTTTTTGGGATGAAATTCTGGGGAATTTCAAATTTTATTCTATAATTTACCCTCATCAATATTAAAGATCATAGTCCATAATATCACCATATTCAAGAATTTAACTCAAAATGAAGAATCACATAAACAACTCAAGAATATATATGTGAAGATATTAATGCAGTCAAATAATCAATACATAATCAAAAGGATAACTGGCCAGGTTAAACCCAAATGAAAAATATTTCTTTATATAATTAATTTTTTTTTAATTTATTTTGGACATTCAAAATGTCTTATTATAAAAGACACAAAAAAATTATCTTTTTCTTCTGGAGATAAGGGAGAAAAAGACCTCCTTTTATATTAAAGATGGGGCAATCTTCTTCCACCCACAGTTTAGCCCTCATGCAGTTTATATGCTGACAGCTATGCAAACTCTAAATATAAATTTTATCACCTTTTAACCCCATTTAAAATTTGATTAATAAAGAATAAATTGCAAAGATTAAATCCACCTTATATTAATTAATTCTCAAGATTCAATCAAAATTCAATTTAATTTTTTTAGAAAAAAAAAAAAAAAAAAAAAAAAATATAAAATAAAATAAAATGAAATAAAATGAAATTCTCCTTCTTCTTACTCATAAATATATCTCTTTAAATGTGTTGCATATTATCCTTGGGGCATGTTTTATGTCATTGCATCAAAGTCTTCTGCAGACTTAACTTTATCTTGGTGTTTCATATATCATTAGACAATATCAGGGTTTACTCATTCAATCTTTTTTTTTAAAAAAAAAAAATAAAAAAAAATAAATAAATAAATCATAGAAAATAAAAAAAAAAAAATCCAAGTACAGGGCATTCAATCCAGTTAGAGCAACTCATTAACCAAGGGAGACTTTTTCATTGAAACAGAAAAACCAAAAAAAAAAAAAAAAAGAGAATAAGGGTTCCGGCATAGGATAGTAATACAGAGTTAGGCTCTAAAGCATAGGCAGCGACTAGCTTAACGTAAGCTGGACAAAGAGGTTTTTTTTCTTTCCAAAGTCTAAAAAAAAAAATCAGTAATAATAAAAAAAAAAAAAAAAAGTAGAAAAGGAAAGGAAATAATAGTAGCTCACACTAATAGGGTAAGATTACTCATTGGACGAGGAAGCATCATTTACAGCATCTAGAATTCTAATAGATAAACAAAAAAAATAATAAATAAAAAAAAAAAAAAAAAACTGACTCGCTCATTCGATTATATAAGTCCATGAGGGTACTCAGTGACGATCAAAGACACAGAAGACGAGGGGTATGCACCGTAGTGGTTCGAGCTTCTCGAAAATACTGATGAAAATCTTGGACGTGTTGACAAAACCCGGTATTGAAGCATTCGAATAATTGGTTGAATAGTTCTTGATTTACTAAAGAACTACTAGTGTTAGTGGATACCGCCGAATCGGAATAATAAGAGGGAGGAGACGTTTTTTCGGAAGGAGAGTGGACTCCAGGAGCTAAGGCGGGCGGAGAATTAAAAGGGATGGACAAGCTAACGGGAAGTGAAGAAGTAGAAGAACTAGTAGCCTCCGGTAGTAACGAAGAAATGGCGGACTGAACAAGGTTTGCTTGAAGGAGTTCAGTCACACTATGAACAGCGGTAGGTGGAGTACTAGGGGGAGTAGTAGAACTAGGGTCATCGGGAAGAACACAATGGATAGTATATCGATACCCCTTAAAGAAGATAGTAATAACGTCGCGGCCGTCACTATTTGCCTCAAGGGAAATAAAAAAAACGTTAGACATAATATAAAAGAAAGGGGGGAAAGATGTGGAAATAATTTTCTTTTTTTGGGGAAAATGGATAAACCAATGTTCCTATTGCCTATTTAAGAAATAAAAGTGGAAAGGTAAAGAGACTATAACTTACGTTAATAAAACAAATAACGAAACGGTAAAAGAAACGCCACACGATCCCACATATGGTCCAGATGGTGCCTAAACAAAGGTATACAGAAGAATGAAAAAAAAAAAAAAAAAAAAAAAAAGGACAAACAAGACATTAGTAGAATCAAAAGTAGGAAGAAGACATCATAACATACCTGCAGAAACGATATGGTCAACGTTGAGGATTAGCATTACCAAACACCGACTACAAAGCAGGAAACGGTTAGGTGGTGTCAAATAGAAGAAATCAGATAAAAAAAAAAAGGCCAAAGAGTTTCAAGAAATAAAACCGGAAAAGACGTTGCAAACAGGAATAAATAAAAATAAAAGACGTTGCGAACAGGAATAAATAAAAAAAAAAAAAAAAAAAAAAAAAAAAGCAAACAGAAATAAATAAAGAAATAAATAAAAAAAAAAAGAAAATGAGATTAAGCGGGCAGAAGAAGAAACACCCGCGGCTAGAAAACAAAGTTAAACACTTCAAATTTGGAGTATCCACACCCAGCTACTTCAAAAAAAAAAAATTAAATTAAATATATTGTTATTATTATTAAAGATTAAATTAAATTTATTAAAAATTAAAATTATTATTATTATTAAAAAATTAAAGTAAATTTATTAAAATTAAATTTATTATTATTATTAAAAAATTATTATCATTTATATTAAATTAATTATTATTATTTATATTAAATTAAACTTATTATTTAAAACAAACAAAATACATAAATTCATTATAAGTATTTACAATAAACCAAAAATATTATTATTATTCATTTTCAATTAAAATTTATTATTATTATTCAAATTAAATTAAAAATTATTATTATTTAAATGAAAATAAATTTATCATTATTGTTTAAATTAAATTAAACATATTATTATTTAAATTATATTAAATTTATTATTATCATTTTTACTAAATTTAAATTTATTATTATCATTTATATTGAATTAAGACTTAGTATTATAATTTATAACAAATTAAAATTTATTATTATTATTTATATTAAATTAAACATATTATTATAAAAATAATATTATTCTTATTTATATTGAATTCAATTTATTATTAAAAAAAAAAAAAAAAAAAAAAAAAAAAAAAAAATTATTATTATTATTATTTATATTAAATTAAATTTTTTATTATTATTTATATTAAATTAAAAAAAAAATATTTTTATCATTTATATTGAATTAAAAAAAAAATGTAATTATTATTTATAATAAGTTAAACTTATTATTGTTTAAATTAAAGGAAATTTAGTATCATTATATATAAATTAAATTAAATTTATCATTATTATTTAAATTAAATTAAATTTATTATTATCATTTGTATTAAGTTAAATTTATTATTAAAAAAAAAAAAAAAAAAAAAAAAAAAAAAAAAAAAAAATCAATAAAAAAAAAATAAAAAAAAAAATATAAATAAATAAATAAATATCATTATTATTTTTATTAAATTAAATTTATCATTGTTATTTAAATTAATTTTAAAATATCATTATTATTAATATTCAAAGTAATATATTCTTATTATTTCCATTGAATTAAATATATTACTATTATTACTTATATTAAATTAAATTTATTATTAAAAATATATATATATATATATTATTATTATTTATATTAAATTAAAGTTATTATTATTGTCTATATTAAATTAAAGTTATTATTATAATAAAAAAAAAAATTATTATTTAAACCAAATTAAACTTATAATTATTATTTAAATTAATTTAAATTTATTAGTATTATTTATATTAAATTCAATTTGTTATTAAAAAAAATACAAATAAAATAAATAAATGAAAAATAGGTTACAATCATTAAATGGAGAGGGGGGTGTCAATCAGCAATGACAATAACCATATAAAAGGCCACCCACCATTAATAATAATTAATATAATTACATAATATACCTTATTATTATTTCTTATCATCTGTATGACTTGATATCAATTTTATTCTTAGCTTTTATTACTTAATTATATTATCATTATTATTATTTATTATTATTTTACTATTATTATATTATTATTTCTTTAATAAATTGTAATACAAACAAAAAAAAAAAAAAAAAAAAAAAAAAAAAATCAATTAAAGAAAAGGTCCTTGATATGACCTTAAACTGTCTAAATTTCCTATTTTGTTATCATCAACAACTTAACTCAATAACAGCTCCTAGATAAGACCTTAAACTGTCTGAATCCTTTATATTTTTTCAACAAAATTCCATCAAGAAAAGGTCATTGAAAAGACCTCAAACTGTCTAAATCATTTTTTTTATCAAAGAAACTTCAAGAACTCAAGCAATGGTCCTTGATAAGACCTTGAAACTTTCTGAATCAAATTCCTTTTTTATCAATGAACAACCAAAGTACCTCAAGAAAAGGTCTTGAGTATGACCTTAAACTGCCTCATCAACATTATTTTACGCTAATTACAGTCTCAGGACTAAAGCAGAGGTCCGGGATAAGACCTTAAACTGTACCAATTCTTTTTTATGATTAATTTTTTTTATTTTATGGCAACACTGGTGGAAATATTTAATCAAGATAATTTATTAGTAGTTGGAAGAATTTTTATCAAATGGAGAGGGAAATCACCCTAAATCAGTATTGATGATATAGGACAACATTAACATGGATAAAAAAACAAAGAAGAAAAAAAACAACAAGGTACAAATCAAATAAGAAGCTATGGAGATTCAAAATCAATATAACAAGCCATCAATGGAATTATCAACTGAACTTATTGGAATAAAAATTTAAAGAAAGAAGATTTTCACTTATGACCCCAGGATACTGTACTTGAAACTGGAATGCTGGGGACAGCATTAAATGGAGAGGGGGATGTGGTATTCCATACCTTTTTACCAGTTTCAAGAAATTGTTTGAAAATTAACAGTTGGCAAATCAAGATCAAAAATGAATAATTCAGGAAATCACCACTCAAAGGACATGATTAAAGATCACACACACTCAGGAATAACCTCAATAGTAGGGAGGAATGGAAGATTTAGCATTCAGAATTGAAATAATCAATATATTTCTACAATTAAATAAATCATAGGGGAATCTAATCTTATGGAATTATACAACAAAACCTACATATAAGCCTTACAGAATCAACAATAGGCTTAATACATACAGAAACTCAAAAATACATGGGAAAATCCACTAAAAAAAAGAAAACTTAAAAATTACACAACAATACAGAAGCCCAAATAAGACTTATGCAGTCCACATGCATAAGATCTGGAAATTACACAGCCACAGGATTATTAAAATTCAACTTAATTAAAATTCAACTAGCTGCATGCAAGGAAAATACACTAAACTGTAAAGTACACAGCAGTTACAGTAATCAAGAATTAAAACTCAGGAAGATATCCCCACATTTCACAGCATTATTGCCTGAAACTAAATAAATCTTACAAACAAAATTATACAGGGGCTTATTCACATGACACCACCTTCATCCTTAACTTACCAGCATTAATTCCTCAAGGCTATGCAAGCTGACTAAAGCAGTGCAAAAGAGAAGTCACCTGATATTTTCTATCAAAATCCCCACCAAGAAAAACATCTCAACCTTCATTTTGACCAAACAAATGGAAAAAATATCTCAGTCATATGACACCATTCTCAATTTTACACACTAGCATTAGTCTCTCAAGGCTGTGCAAGATTACTAATACAGTGTAGCAGATAGGTCATCTGACTTTTGTTACAAAAAATCTACACCAGCAAAATTATCTCAAGGGCAAGAATAACACTTTACATGGAGAGCCCATGGGTACTTCTCACAACATAAAAAGAGGCCTCTCTCTCTCATTTTTCTCCTCTTTCCTCATGCAAATAATTATATACCAAGAAGGAGAATAATTATTCATCCCTTACTAGTAGGTTAATCTAGATATTATTATTATTATTATTAAATTACACTAAATAGTGGTTTATAAATAGCTGTAGTTAACAGTAGGTCTGCCTATATTATAAATTCATCTATTAGTGAAATACTCATACTCAGCAAAATATTTATATTATACTCTTCTCACTAGAAGAAAAATCTATATCATTATTATTATTATCACAAAATATATTTCTCATATTATCAAAATTATTTACCAACAACAACTATTTAAACTATCAAACAATATAATTAAAAATTATTACTATTACTAAATTTTTCATATATTGAGCTATTATCCATTAAACAAAATACCTTCAACAAAGAAAACAACTTAAAATCACCACTCAGTACTATTATATCTATTATTTATCTACTCAATTATTATCTTATCATCTTGAAATCACCTACAAATTTATTTATTTGAAATTATTATTGTTTTATCATTAGTCTGATTATTGAATAGGTCTGATAGAGACTGATGAAAAGTCTTCTCTAGTTGTAAAGCCACAATCTTAAATATTGATTTGTGAGCTCTGTAGGGAGATTGTTTAGTATATTCAGAGGGGCAGCTAAAACACCATTAGCACCCTTGGTTACAGGATTAATTCAGCAATTCAAAACTGTTTACCTGTGATTTCCCCCTCAAGGACTGCCTTATCCAATCCCACACCAAAAGGAGTTCCACAGTATGAATTTTACCTTCTTTGCACATGATGGTCATATTCCCTCTATACTCCTGGATGGCTATTTGCCATCTCAGCATGTGTCTATTTGTATTCTTCATGTTTAGTAAAGACTTCAAGGCTGTGCAGTCTGTGTGCACTTCAAAGACTGCACCCTCCAAATAATAATGGAGTTTCTCCAGAGCCCAGACTAAGCATAGACATTCAGTATGAGATGTAGCATATTAGTCCCTCTCTTGGTTCACCATGCACAATTTGTCTCTAGTGAAGGGCTTCTACTAAGCCTTGGCTACATTCTGCATCTATATATAACTGAAATGGGAGTTCAAATTCAGGTAAGATGAGCACAGGTGCATTTGTGAGTTCATGTTTGATTCTCTCATATGCATCCCTTCGTTCCTTGGTAATTTCAAAAACCACAACTTTTGAACATAACTTGTATAAACTACTAGTCATGTGGGAAAAACCTTTGATGTGGCTCCTATAGTAGCTAGCAAACCCAAGGAAAGATTTCATCTCTTTGATGTTTATTGGTACTGGCTTTTGCAGTGCTTCTGCTAGTTTGTTCTAGTCTATTGCTAGACTAAGACCTGAGACTTCATGTCCTAGAGCTATTAGCTCTTGTTGGCCAAAATTGCACTTCTTAAATGAAATTTTGAGATTGATGGGTGTGCATTTACCAAGGCCTCTGTCTATGTACTGCACATGGTCTTCCCATGTCTGAGTATATAAAAATGTCGTCAATATATTCTCCCATCCAGCCTTCCAATATTTCATCTTGAAATATTGTATCCATCATCCTTTGAAGGTGGGCTGTTGCATTTTTGATGCCAAATGGCATCCTGGTGTACTCATATATGCCCATATGGCATATGATTCTAAGTAATTTCATGGAGTTTGGTTTAACTCCATTCTGGTGAAATCCTTCCATAAAATCCATTTTGGTTATGTATTTGGCTTTTGCTAGTTTGTCTAAGGCATTTGGTATCCTTGGTATAGGATACCTGTCAGCTTTTGTGTAGTTATTCAGGGCTCTTCAATCTCCGCACAGCCTGGACTTTCCATCACTCCAGGTGACCAGGACTGGAGTGGTCATTTCCACTGTTTCATTGTGTCCAATTTTTCTGATTACATCCATTTCCAGGAGTTCATTGATATGTTTCTCAATTTCTTTCCTGGTTTCAAGACTTGCTGGGTAATTAGGTCTCCTGAGCATGGGTGAATAAGGTCTTTCCCCATGCAGATATAGTTCTATATCATGTTGTTTAATCTTGCCTAATGGTTCTTCCCCAATGGCAAATGCTGGTCTGTTCTTTCTCAGAATCTTCAGTAAACTTAGTTTTGGTTTACTGGTTAGGGCAGTGCTAAACTGGCCCTCTCTGAATTCATTCAGTTGTTCCTCAAGTAGATCCTAAGAATATATTTGTTATATATCAAGTGAAAATTTCTTTTCCTTGTTGGTACCAATGGTAATATACCTATTTTTACTGTTGTAAATATCTATGCCATGCATCCTCTGGTAGTCTGTTCCCAGTAAAAGCCCTTGGATATGGGCATCATCAAGCACTACATACTCTGGGTTGAGTCTGATGTTACCTTTCCTATGGGGTAAAATTATCTCCTTGATAATTGTCCCAATGGAAGTCATCTTCCCTGATACCCTCTTAAAGTTCTTTGCCTTGGTGGGCAAGAGTTGGTTTTCCCAATTTGAGAAGTGGTTATCCAGATTATTTCTGGCCACTATGGCGCAGTGTGCTCCACTTTCAATTATCAATGGATGTTGAGCATTGTCAATACAAACAGTCATCTTGGTGGCTGTTTCATGTATGTATGCCATTCCTTTGGTTGGTGTGACCAGGAATGTTTGTGCATCCTGTGTATGTTTGCACAGGTTTTTATTAGCAGTGTCCTGTGGCATGCCTGCTTCCAACTGTATGTCCTGGATTTCTAGTGGGGTTTCCTCTTGGTATTTCACTAGGAATTCTTCTTTTGGGTTTTTCTCATCATCAGATTCTTCTCTGCTGGAATCACCCATAGAGTCTGATTCAGAATCCTCTGTTGGGATTCCACCTCTGGGACTTTCTCAATGGCATAGACTTTTTTCTTTTCCTTTGGGCAGTTGTTGGCATAGTGATCTGTTGAACCACAATCATGGCAAGAATTTTTTCTTCTTAGCCACTTCTGCCACTCTTTCCTTGGGTATGTCTTTAAAATATGCCCTGAGAGGTTGTTTCTCTTTCAAACTACTGCTTCTATATGGGGTGAAGCTCCCTATATTGGTTCTTTTCCTTAAATATTGTAATGTATTTGCAATATAATCTAGAGTGCAATTTTGGTTGCATATACATTTTACTGCATGCTCTAATTTTCCTGGAATTTGTTTCAAAAGTTTGTGATTCTTCATTTGAGTGCTCATTTGAGGATCAATGGCTTTGAGTCTTTTAGACTGCCTAAGACACCACTCATATGGATCTTTGTCCACTGAGTACTTGTCATTTTAAAATGACATGGTCCTTTTCCATATCCAAGTACCATTGCCGTAATTTTGGATAACTTTACTCTTCCACGATGGCCAGTTTTTCCTGCCATGGATTTCTTTCATTTATTTGTACCATATACTAGCATGAACTTTAAATGCTGTATTGAGGCTAGCAGTAATCCAATAGTCTGGTATGCTTGGTACATCAATGAAGAGTCTATCAATATAGTCTATGAGTTTTATATGATCATATTCTCCAGTTTCAGAGACTTTGTGCCAGCCTGAGGCCTCAGGAAGCTGTTTCAAGTCTTCCTTTTCAGAGTAAGACATATTATCCCCATTCCTGGTATGGTGAAGGAGATCTTGCCTTATTAACCAACATGGCACCTGGTTTGATGTAATCTTGGTAATATGGATTATCCATGACATGGCCTTGTGGTTGGGGCTTCATTTTATGGTAGACATTAAACAATTTGTTTATGTATTGATCTAGAAGATTCCTTTCTCTTCTGCTGTGGTGTTGTTCTTCAAAGACTATGTTTGGTCTTTTGTTTTTTTCTTCAGAGGCTTTTCTCAATTGAGCATGTCATTCTTGAAGGTTCTTAAAAATTTTGTATATGGAGGCTGTCAATATTTTCATCCTCTCATGGCTTGCTTCAAGTTCTGCAAACTGCTTTTGAGTTTGCTCAGCATATTTGGACATTTGTAACCACAGTGCACCACTGTTTAAGTTACTCTCAGTTGAGACAACATTGTTTTCAATCTGAGTGGGGGTGATATTCCTATGAAGGGACTACTGATTCTAAAGTTATTTACAACTACTTCTGGTTCTTTTATACTTCCTTCACCAAATTCAACAGCTTGTGGATCATTGGGTCTGACTCTCTCTTTCTCTGGCTCAAAGTGGTCTTGTTTTTGCCCTTTTATCCATTTCTTCTCCTGGACACTTCCTGGGATTGTGAAGAATGGTGACTCTTTTCCACTGATCAGTTGGTTTCTGAATGGTGTGAAGCCACTGGAGAGCTGATTTGGCCTGCTCCTTTTGAGCCTGAAGGAATCTGAGTAGGCCCTGTCTGGGTCAGCTGTTCTTCTATAGCTTGGATAGTGGCTTGATTTTCCCTTATCCTGTTTGCCCTCACCTCCAGGAGTCTGAACTGCCTGGTGGGATTCCAACCTTTGGTCATTATCATAAGGTCTTTGAAGTCTATCTCTTTGAGACAGATCCTCTGGAAACTTGCTTCAAGTTCTTCCCAGTGGGATTCCAGGTTGAACCTCTTTTTGTCCATGCTCCATTGAAATAAATCTTTGAGGAGTTGGTGGAGCTGAAGAACTTGATCCATGTCTGTCCATTCCTATGGCTTGAGGTTCCTGTGGAATTGAAAATGAATGCCAGAGTTGGTATGATTTCCCCAATTGTCTTGCCATTCACCACTGTGTCTAAGGTGTCCTCTTCCAGGCCTTCTGGTTCTGAACAAGCTTTCTCTGTCCTCTGGTTGGTTCCTTTGGAGGCCAAGGTTTCTGAGGTGTACATGTGACATATAAGTGTTTGCAAGAAGTCCAAAACTTTATTTTCTTAGAGTATTTACCTTTGACTGTGCCTTGTAAAAATTTGTTATCTGCTGATTTTGCCAATTTAACTTTAGAGGTTACAACTGGGTTAATTATGGTAATCTTTCCTGTACAAGCTGTTAAGGTTGGTTTACCTTGTATTGAAGCAGAGCTTTGTAGTTTTCTACTCCTCTGAGTGGAAATGGGTATCCACTACTTGGCTGTGATAAGGCCTTCACTGTGCCTCTTTCCTTTTCCCTTGCTGCCCTCTGGTTCTGAGGGTGTCACTGGTGTGTTGGCCTGTGACTGAGTTTCTAGTGAGATGTAGTTTTCTTCCACTGAATTAAACAGGAAAAGAGGGCTTATTGTCAGTTGAGACTTCTTGAAATGCTGTTTGCACATCTAACAATGTCCTCTGGGCTTATATGTCACTATAATATGCCCTGTATAATGACAGTGTAATTGAATTAACAATTTCACATCAAAATTACAGCTTACAGATGCCTCCTATACTATTTGCATACCAGTATCTCACAGTTTCACTTGTAGTTAGCAAGTATAATCTGTACAAAAGTGGCTATATACAAGGGTAATTGAATTAACAATATGCCTCACCATGCCTCAACTCTTGGTTTTATAGTACGAGGTGTCCTTATTTAATTAAAAAATTGGACTGTATTTATGGCTGTAATGTGTTTTTATATGTAAAACACACCAAAAATAAGCTGATGATGGTTATTAACCACGTATTATTTTTAATAATAATTTTAAAATAAGTTGGTATAAAACATATACCAAAAAAATTCTATATCTTATAAGATATGTCTTATATATATTATTAATGTTTTTTATGCCTAAAAGGAGAAAACAAAACATCAGGAGTATAGAAAAATAAGTAAAATAATCACTTTGAAGGTTCAAAAGATCAAAAAAGCACAGACAGGCCCCCAAAATGTCAGGCTGAGTCTATGATGAAGCAGTAAATAGGCTAATTACAACCTAAATATGACTGTGAACCGGTTAAAGATATGAGAAATAAGGGTTTTAAAATATAATTAAGGTTTATTATTTAGATGAAAGGGTTTTACTATTGAAGAATAGTGGTGGTGGGCGCTATTGAAATCCCTGGGTGCAGTATTACCAGTTGGATTATTATAATAAGAGCTACAATACTTAAGTTTAAAGTATAACCTGATTATTTCCAAGATTATAACTGTTTTTGAAAGTTTTACTATGTAGGAATTCAAGAGCAGGATGAGGAGACCTTTTCTAGGTGTGAAGAGGCCCCTTTTTACTCTAAAATGGGGTTGAAAGGCTTCTAGTCCCTTCCACGTAGAGGAAGTGAAGATTTTTCACTTCCTAGCACTGTCTTGTAGTTTTCACAAGGCCTGTATAGCCTCTATTTGGCTCAGATGTGGTTTTGAAACCACATCTGGGCAGTTTTCACTAATACAGGGCGAAAAATTTCATCCGGGGACCACAAAGCTTGATTCTGACATGTATGATGTTCAGAATTCTGTACAGAACCTGTATGGGACCCCATTGTTGAATTAAATATGAGGTATTGAAGTAAAAACAAGATTATTTATCAGTTTGACACCTCATAGTCATGGTTATGGGATATTATCCCATGGTAGGGCTGTATTGGCCAAACTGTGGTTTTTTGACCTTAAAACAGCCACAACTTTGTCAGTTTTGGAGATATCAACCTCAAAATCTGTTCATTGTGTAGCCCTGAATGCGGTCTACACAATGGTACCTTATTTGATATGGTTATCATTAAATATGACAAAGCTATCCCATGTACAAGAAATTTGTACATGTGCGTGGTTTTAGGCAAAATCTGTATTATGCTTGTTTTCCCTACAACTTTTGTTCTAGTTGAGATATGGGGAAATTAATGACACAACCAGATAGCCCTGATTGTGCCCTTGCCAAAAAGACCCCACTTTAGGTATCTCAAACTAAAACTGTAGAAGTTAGATGAGAGTTGAATGCTTTGTTCACCCTTATTTTGTCTGAATTTGGCCATAACTTCAGTAATACTGGTGCTAGATCAGTTTTGGTGGTACCATTGGATAGCCCTGACCTAGAGCTTTATTTTGAATACCCATTTGATGGGGTTAAGCCTCTTACTCTCTATTCCAGATGAGAGGTGAAAATTAAGGTTTATGCTCAGCAACAACTTTGAGCAGGAATAACTCTGTTATTCTGTTTCCTACGGTGATGGGACTTGTATCTTTGGAAAGGGGTGTGTTTCCTATTTCATTTGATAACTTTTGAGCTTATTTTTCTCAGCTCCATGTTTTGGTGGTATCTTAGCTGTACCATTGATTTATGGTATCTGGCTGTCATGTTTGTGCTCTGGTTTTGAGTCACAGGCTGACATGCGGAAACATGCATTATGAGTAGTAAAATTGCACACCTCCTCAAAAGCTTACTGAAGAACAAACAATCAAAGTGTGGTCCATCCAAATCAGTGGTTTAAACTCAATGGACCCAATTTCTTCTCTTGTGAGTTAATTCTAGTATGAATCCATCTGACCATTTCTTTATGGTAGAATTGGTACTTCACTTTCCCATTACTCTATACTTTCAGCACAAATTGATGGAAAAATTACAGCACAAGTGCAGGAGAAGGCCCAGGAAAAATTCTTCAATAATCCAGAATGTGAAGTACTCATTGAACCCATTGCTGCAGCTGGAACTGCCATCAACATAAATTGTGCTAATATTGTCTATTTAATGGTGAGGGGACCCCCAAACCTCTACCCAGATTTTCTGACTCTGACATCCCAATCTCCAGGAGCCCAATTGGAACCCGGCCATTGAGGCTCTGGCTGTTGCTCCATTCCATCCTATTGGCTAGCAATGACCTGTGAAGGTCATTCAGTTGAGGTCAACATGCGGAAGGTACTTTTCAAGCTCATCTAAGTCCCTGATTGTATTACTATTCTTAATTCTTTCTTTATGGGCATCCCATATTCCAATCACCAATAGTTCCAAAAAAAGGAACACTCATTAACTGCATGAGACTTCCTGATATTATCTAATTTGTGTTTGACAAAGTTGATAACTTCCTTTCACCCCATCAGAGGTCCACAACTATGAACACCATGAGCTGGATTAAACTTATTCAATATCAACTCCATGAAAATGAGCAACAGGCAAATCTTGATAAGGGACACCATAGTGCATTACTTCATTCAAAATAATATTGTTTATATTCTAACTCATTTAGAAAGATGTTGCTCATTTAAGAAATAATAATCAGATTTTATTACACCCACACAAACAATTCACAAAACCTTAATTGGTATCTGTGCTTTACATTTATTTTACTCACTTATTGGAGAGCATGCACATTTGCGCTAATAACAGTAGTTTCAAATATCTTGAGGGCAATATTCTGCATCTTACTACAACCTTTGAGCCAATCTTGATCAAATACTTGAAAAGATAGCCCTTCAAGAATATAACCATCATCTATCAATCTAATTTCTGGTAATCTATCAATAGGTTTTTTAACCTTTTTTTCAATACAATTACAAAACTCTATGTCCCTATCAATTTTTAATACCAACTCATTAAATAAGCATGAGTGCCAGCATAAACCACTCTGCAGTAAACTTGAAGTACATTTTCTAGTACCTCCTCAGTATCTAAGCATACTCAAGGGTCATTGAATTGTGATTCTAGAATGGGAAATTTAGCCATATCACATCATTCACAACAGTGTTCACATGTATGCACATAATCAATTAGATTATCATCAGATTTACTTCAAACTGCAGAAGCAATGAAGTAACCAACCCTTTGAAAAATCTTTGAAAGATTTGGATTATCCTTCTTTTTTACCCAATACTCAACATCCTTTTGAATAGACTTCCATTCTCTTTTCAAATAAGTGAAATATTTCTCCATTAAAGCTGCCATGACCATTTCTAGAAAAAAGACATTTTAGAACCACAAGCTGACCAAAACAAACCTGGAAACTTCCATCAATATGTATTGAACTTTTATTGCATTTGCAGCATAAGATTTGTCAGATCATTAAAGGAGGTGATGTTTTTCAACTTATTTCATCTCAGTTAAATGAAATCACTTCCCTGTGAGAAATTGAATACAGTTGACTAGTGAGAAACCTAGTAAAGTCATCTTTTGAACTATTCAACACTCATGAGGTAAGGATTAAGCAAAGTGTTCCATTTGAATTATATGAAATAAGATGGTTCTGTTGCAAAATCAGAAGACACAATTTAGGTTTCAAATAGTCCACTTATTAGGTTTTAATTTTTGAGTCTCATGATTTAAACCTTGACCACCACATTGTGAATATCCCCCCAGAAGATGTTTTCAGAGAAGGCTTCTCAGCATATTCTTATGATTGGGTTCATGATGTAAACCAACAAGCCACCATACCCTATGGATCTAATACAGGAGAAGAAGGATGGTGAGTGGCAGAGAAGATGAGGCATTAGGAGGGGTGAGCCCGTGGATGAGGTGGCAGTGTCAGAGGCATATCTTGTGGGTGCTGTGGGATGGTAAGGATGGTAAGCAGGGGTGCGGAAGCGTCAGGAGTGGTGAGGGTGGAGATGGGGGGTGGCATCAGAGTCACATCTTCAGGGTGCTGCAGAAGCATAAGGATGGCAAGCTGCAGAGAGGATTAGCTGGGTGGGAGGAGTGTAAGGAGGGAGCATTAGAATGGTAAGGGTGGGTGAGGGCGGCTGCAGACGGATATCTTGAGGGTAGTGCAGGAGAATAAGCATGTTAAGGGTCAGAGAGTATTAGGCAGGGGTGCCGAAGCCAATTCATGTGTGAGAATAGGAATGGTAAAGGGGTCAGATGATCAGGTGGCGGGGCAGAAGTCATATCATGCACAAATATGAGAATGCCAAACTTCTGCCTTGCACCTTGAGGTGTAATTACCCAAACCTTGCCAATGGTGTTGATATGGGGTTTGGCTTTGAGTGACATACTCATGTGACACATGTGACAATTGAAATTCTCTTGATGCATAAATGATGTGACCCACTAAATGCAGTGACTATAATGTGACACTGAGGCAATTGAAGCAATATTTTATACTGAAAGCGGGGGGAAATGAAGTCAATTTCCAGTGATTGATGCCACTTTTCCCTGGTTTTTGCTTAGTTGAGCATGCCCTTTTTGAAGATTTTTGACAATTTTTTACATTGAGTCTGTTAATTCTTCCATCTTAATAAGGCTTTCTTGGAGCTCTGAAAACTGTTTTTGAGTTTTCACTGCAAATTGGGACATTTTTAACCATAGTAAGTCACCGTTTGAGTTACTCTCAGGTGTGACAACATTGGGTTTATTCCGAGTGGGAAAAATATTTCTATTAGTAGAGAAACTGATTCTAAAACTATTCAAAACTATTTCTGGCTCTTGTGTACTTCTTTCACCAAGTCCAACACCTTCTGGATCATTGGGTCTGACTCTCTCTGCCTTTGGAAGAAAGCAGTCTTGTTGTTGCCATTGTATCCTTGGCTCCTCCTGGAAACTCCCTGGGATTGTAAAGAATGGTTACTATTGGCCATGGATGTGATGCTGGCTGAATGTTGTTAAGCCACTAGAGATTTGGGTTGGTCTAGTGCTTGTGAGTGTGAAGGAATCCGAGTAGGCCCTGTCTGGTTCAGCTGTTCTTCTGTAGCTTTAATAGTGGGTTGATTCTTCCTTATCATGGTTGCACTCTCCTCCAGGAGTCTGAGCTACCTGAAGGGATTCAATCCTTTGGTGATTACAATAATATCCTTGAAGGGTATCTCTTTTGGACATAATTTCTGGCAACTTTCTCCAAGTTTGGCCCAGTGGGATGCTAGGTTAAACCTCTTGTTTTCCATGCTTCATTTGAAAAGATCTTTCAGGAGTTGATGGAGCTGAAGAACTTGATCCATATCCTTCCAGTCCTCTCTTTTGAGGTCTCTGTTGAATTGAAAGATGAATTGCAGAGTGGGTATGATTTCCCTCAGTGTCTTTCCATCAACCACTGTGTCCAAGGTGTCCTGTTCTTCTAGTTCTTCAAAGGCCTTGTCTGTCCTCTGGTTGGTTCCTGAGGTGTACATGTGACATATCAGTGTTTGCAACAAGTAAACAAATTAATGTTGTTAGGCTATTGACCTTTGAATGTTCCTTTTACAAATTTGTTATCTACTTCTTTGGGAAATTTGCTCTTAGAGGTTACAAATGGGTTGACTATTGTAATCTTCCTGTAAAAGTTATCAAGGGTTGTTGACCTTGTATGAATGCAGAGTTATGTGGTTTTCTACCTCTCTGAGTGGAAATTGGTGTCCACTTCATGGCTGTAAGGAGGCTTTCAATGTGCCTCTTTCCTTTGCCCTTGCCTTCTGGTTCTGAAGGTATCACTGGTTTTCTGACTTGTGATTGGGTTTCAAGTGGTATGAAATTTTCTTCCATTGAATAAAAGAGGAAGGAGAGGGCTTATGTCAGGTAAGACTTCTTAAAATTCTGTTTGCAAATCTAATAATGGCCTCTTGGCAATATATGTTCATATTATGCCCTAGTATTTGTTAGAGTGAAACACTAAATGATAGTATTTCATAAATAATTATAACAAACTGTAGTTATTTAAGAATGTAGAAATTACTAAACAGTGGGCTCAAAATAGCTATCCATAAAGTACCCCACAGAAACAACAAGATAAGAAAAATGGCCAACTGGAGTTTCAATACATGAAGGTTAGTAAATAAAACATTTTTGATTTAGGTTTTGATAAGACAAGACAATAACTGAATAGGAACAAGATCAATTCAATGAGAGATAATGAGACATGAAAGCTGTAGAAAAGAAAATAAGAAGAAGAAAACTAATAAGGAGAAAGAGAAATAATGAGAGAATTTAAGATATAATGAAAAAAAAGGTTTGAGTCAAAAAGGAATTGAATCATAAATGATGTAGAGGTAAGGAGCTCATCTTATAAGATCAAGAAGTGAGGAGTTTTATTTATTTGCAGTGATCTTCACGGTTGATTGAGCTTGTGTAATTAGGTTGGTTGTGGCAGTGTGGAGTATTGCATATAAAAGTGGCTTTTTGACAATCGGGTACAGTCTCTTCTGGGATTTTAAACACTCCCCTTCACTTCTACTTGCAATAAAACCAGAGAAGAGAGCATACTCAAAATAATTTTCCGGTTGACTGATTTATTCAAAAAGTCATCCAGAATGAGATTGGTAGGATTATATATGAGTTTGACTTTTGATTAGTCTACCACCTACTTGATAAAGTGAAGCTGAATGTCAATGTGTTTCATTTGGTTGTGGTTCAAATTACTATTTCCATTGACTTTTTTAATGCAACTTTGGTTATCTTCATGAATTGGAATAGGATCATTAATTGTGCAAAGGTTGCATTCCATACACCACTGCCGGAGCCACAGAAACTCTAAGTTCAGGTAACACAAAGCTTTGTGCTCTGCCTCTGCAGTGGAAAGGGACACAGTTGATTGCTTCTGAGTTTTCCAAAACACAACTGATCCATCAAAGGTCGCCAGATATCCAGTTATCTGGAAATTACCCCATTTGGTATCACTATAGGCTTCAATGCCTTGTAATTTCCTCTTTGAATAGACAAGTCCAATGTTTTGCATCCCCCTAAGATACCGCAGTACAAGCAAGAAACCGTTCCAATGTTGAATTCCAGGATTATCTAGGAATTGCCACAGTGAACTGACACTATGTGCTAAGTAAGGCCTTTTTGCTGTACTTAGGTAATTGATGCTTCCAATTGCGCTGCAAGAGCTTATGACAAGGAGATTGAGCTTTGCTATTTGTCTTTAATTGCAGGGGAAAAGTGAAAATTAGGAAGAAGGGGAGTAGACACTGGTTTGAATGCACACAAGCCATAAGGATCAAGCAGAGATTTACTGAAATGTTGCTGGTCCAGAGTAATCAATGAGCTAGATCTCAAGATTTTCACCCCCAGAATTAGATCAGAAGGGCCTATATATTTGATATAAAACTCACGTGCTATTTAATTCTTGAAAACAGATTCACTGTAGCTGAAGATGGCTATATCATCAAAATGGATGGAAAGCCATGTTAAGTTTTGCCCTAGCCAATAGAAGACACATGGGTCAAGGGTACAGGAAATGAAGCCAATGCTGATGAGTCATTTTTGAACTTTTTTGTACCAATCCAGAGGAGCTTGCGTAAGATTATATATTTCTTTGTTTAGCCTGAGACAAGATTTCTTCTGATATATTCCTAGACCTTTAGGGATGGAAAGATATACCATTTTAGTTAAAGGTGCATTGAGAAACACACTGTTAACATCTAATTGATGAAATTCAAGATCATTTGAGGCCACTAAAACAATTAAAGTATGAAGAGAGTTGAGACAACCTGTTGGGGCTTAAGTCTTTTCAAAATCTAATCCTGGAGTCTGTGTGAACCCTTGGGCACATAATGAAGCCTTATGTTACGTGATTTCATTGAGGTGATTGTGTTCAATCCTGAAGACCCAAGCTGTGCTGACTAACTTGTAGTCTGGTTCAAGGGCAATTACATCCCATACTTTCAGATCAGTCATTGCTTGAAGCTGCTTCTTGATAGCTGTTTCCCAAGGAACCCTATTGGAAGGGATCAACTCTTTCTTGTCGGTTCTTGGGCAATCATTTATGGAGGCAACCAGTACTCTTGGTCTTTGTGCAAACGGAAGGATGTTATCTTTGTTTATATCAGCCAAAACAATCATATGATGCCTTAGTCCAATGACTCTTATGCAAGAAATGATTACTGGAAGTATTTGACCATCACCTTAAAGGCTCTCATTGGGAGAAGGAAGGGATTCATCTACCTCTTCTTTAGCTTGTTCTTAGATGATAGCAGGCTCTGCAGGTTGGAGTTCATATACTGACTCTGCCCCGACTGAGTGGACTTCATTTGCCATCTCAGTCCTTGAAGGATGATTTCCCCATGTTAGTGTCGAGTGATTGTTAGATTGTGAGTTACATTTTAGAGAGGGAAAGAAAGTTTCATCGGATTTGACATGCCTAGAGATTAGAATTCTCTTATCGGAGGGACAAAGGATTCTATAAGGGATGTTGTAATTTTCTTAACAAAGCATGATACCTTCTACCCGTACTGCACCAAATCCCAAATCCCAGTGATGCTTGGGAATTGAGACCACTGCTCTACATTCAAAGATTCGGAGTTTCTGATTTGAGGTGGCATCTTTCTCCAGAGGCTATAAGGACAGAGATTCTGTCCAGAAGGTGTTAGAACAAGATTTCTTAAAACAGTCGAAGTGTTGATGGCTTTCGCTCAATAGGAGTTAGCATGGTTTGAGTTACTGAAAATGAATTGAGATTTTTCTAAGATTTTTTGGTCATCCCTCTCTGCAAACCCATTTTTCTGAGGAGTATTCACCGGTCAAAACACATGAATGAATCCACAAGTTTTCAAGAGAGTCTTGAATTTTTATTTAAGAATTGTCCACCATGGTCTGACAACAATTTCTTAAGAGATCAATCATGGAGCATTTCCATTTCGTGTTCAAATTGATCTTTGAAGGGAACCATGTGCATTTTGTTAATGTCACAGGTTGGGAAGTTTGATACAACTCCAGGAAGACCCATACTTTTAATGAACTAATTTACTGAATGCCCCAATCTTTGATGCAATAATTTTGTAGTGGCTGAGTTTATAGTGCGTTTGGAACTGAGAATTCTAATTGCATGACATTTTTGATTATTTTTCCTTCAATAAGAGCTTGGTCATTTATTTCTAACTTGAAGTGTCCATTTTCCTGAGTGATGATACGTTTTTCCTTAAATACTCGGAGTAAACTGATTATATTGCAATTAAGTTTTGGAAAAAACAGGAAATCTTTAAATGTAAATATTTTGTTGTTACAAAGAAGAACTACAGTGCTGATTCCTTCAGAACAAAGAGAGCTGGTAGAGTCTCCAGTGCATACCTCAAGGGCTGAGTTTTTTCAAAGGTAGAGAAACATGATTTAGAGTCAAAAATGTGATGCGTAGCACCACAGTAAACTATAAATTCCATGTTATTAAGAAAGGGCGCTCTACGAGTGATGAGTGCTTGAGCAGTTGAGACATGTGCAGAGGATTTCTAATTATACCCAGTTTTTACTTTGTTGTTTTGACAATAAGCAGGTATTAATTCTGGATGCTCGGAAAAGCATTCTTCTTTTGAGTGGAAAGTTCAGTTTGGATTTTGTTTCCCATTTGAACAATAGTAAGTGCTCTTATAAGATCCAGATGATTCAGATATTAAGGCTGTAGTAGACAAAGTAGAGGAAGTACTCTCTTGCGTTCTTGAATGTTTGTAGAAATCTTGAAGCTTTGATAGAACTAGTTCTTGTTTTTCAACAAGATGTTCATTTAAACTGAGGACTTCAACATACCTTTGAATTTTGGGGCTGCCAGAAAGCTTGCCTAGTAGAGTAAATGTGTGTAACTTGGCAGGAACATGAATTTTGACTGTTTCAAGAGCCATCATCAACACTTGACTGTTTTTAATATACTCTTGAAGATTTATGTTGTATGTTAACTTCAGCAACTGTATCCATACTCTTCCTCTGTTTATTGCCTTTTTCAATGCATATTTCTCTTTGAGTTTTTTCAACAGGAGATGAGAGTTTTTTGAGTAATGTTTAGCTACTTCAATGAAAGCACTATTTCTGACTCAAGAGGAGCTGAGGCTGATGGCATTGAAGCTGTCTTTGTTCCACTTGTTTCTTGCTGTTGTGGTTGCATCAAAAGGTAGATCCATTTCACATACTTCTAACAATTCTCTTGACCAAAGAAGGATGGTGATACAAGCATTCCGTTTGCCATAATTTGTATTATCTAGTATTGGAATGGAGGCTTCTTCGATTCTGAGTTCGTTCATGATAGTTAGAAATTTAAGTGCACTGTTCTTTTGTTGATTAGAGCCTTGAAGCTTTAAATCTGTTAGAGTGCAAATCTAAACAATAGTATTTCATCAATAATTGTAACAAACAGTAATGATTTAAGAATGTAGAAATACCTAAATGGTGGGCTAAAATTAACTATCAATAGAGTACCGCACAGAAACAACAAGATAAGAACAATGTCCAACTGGAGATTTAATAAATGAAGGTTAGTAAATAAGACAATTTTGATTTAGGTTTTGATAAGACAAGAAAATACATGAATCAGGACGATATTGATTCAATTAAAGTTGTAGAAAGGAAAATAAGAAGAAAGAGAAATAATGAGAGAATTTAAGATATAAAGAAAAGAAAGGTTTGAGTCGAAAAGTAATTGAATGATTGATAATGTAAATGTGAGGAGCTTGTCTCATAATTTCAAGAAGTGAGGCGTTTTATTTAAGCAAAGTGATCTGCATGGTTGGTTGAGATCATGTAATTAGGTGGGTTGTTGCAATGTGGAGTATTGCAAATACAAGTGGCGTTTTGACAATCACATAAAGTCTGTATTGGGATTTTCAACAGTATTATAATGTGGCAATTGAGATTATCAATTACACGCCAAAAATACTGTTTTGTGGATTTCTGCTGTACTGTTTGTATACAAGTATTTCACAGATTAACTTGTGATTCACAGGTGTAATCTTAAGTGGTTCTGTAATGGGCTATTTAAATTCTCAATATGCCCAACCACGTCTCTGTTACTGTTATTTACAGTGAGAGAGGCTTTATTTTTGTTAGAAAGAATATTGATGGATTCAAGTGTTTTAATATGAAAAACATGCCAAAAATAAGCTTGGTGGTGATTAAGTTATAATAAACCACATAAAAAATGGTAATAATGAAAAAAACACAGTATTATATAATTATATACCACTCAAAAAAAAAGATATTTATTATATTAATTTTTTTTGATATTTTACACCAAAAAACATAGAGAGAATGATGTCAGAAATAAAGATTTAAAGGAAAAAAACTCATTTTTTGTGTAAAAATAGTCCAAAAGTTCAAAAAAAACTTGGCCAGGTCCCCAAAATGTCAGGCTGAGTCTATGATAGAGTAATGAGAATAGTGTATACAACTCTAACTGTGGCTGTGACACAGATAAAAATTGATAAAAAAAAGTTTTTAAAGAGTTTAATAAGGGATTTAGTAAATATCTTAGTGGTGGTGAGTGCTGTTGAAAGCCCTGGATGCATTATTTATCTGTTGGGTTATAATGATTGATATTATAATTATACCTGGTCATTTTCCAAGAGTATAACTGTTTTTGACGGTTATACCAAGTAGGAATTTAACAGAAGGATCCGGAAACCTTTTCTGGCGGAGAAAAGGCCTCCTTGTCTCCTGAATTGGGGTGGAATAGCCCTCTAGACTATCCATGTAGAGGAAGTGAAGAGTTTTCCACTCCAGAGTACTGGCTTGTGGTTTCCATAAAGCCTTTACACACTTTCTTGCACTCAGATGTGGTTTTGAAACCACATCTGGGCAGTATGAGACCCCAGTATTTAATGAACTATGAGGCTTTAAAGTATAAAAAGGCTTTTTTGTCCCTTTGACACCGCATAATCAAAGTTGTGGGAAAGCATCCCAGAGTAAAGGTGTATTTGCCAAACTGTGGGATTTCAACCTTAAAGCTGCTATAGCTTTGTCAGTTTTCATGATATTGACCTCAAAGTTGGTTCATTGTGTACCCCTGGATGCACTATACATAATGGTACCTCATTTAGTATGGGTAAAGTTAAATATGGCAAAGTTATTTCATGTTCAAATTCTTTTATCCATGTATATGATTTTGTCAAAATCTGTATGGAACTTGTTTTCCCCATAACCTCTATTCTAGTTGAGTTATGGGAGATTTATGGCACCAGCAGATAGCCCTCATTTTGGTCTTTCAGAAAAGACCCCACTTTAGTTATGTCCAACTAAAACTGTGGAAGTTAGATGAGAGGTTAATATTTGATTCACCCATATTTGACTTTATTTAGGCCATAGCTTTTGTAGTTTTGGTGCTAGCTCAGCTTACTAGTACCATTGGATAGCCCCAATTGAAAGATTTGATTTGAACACCCATTTGATGAGTTTCAGCCTCTTTACCTGGATTTCAGATGAGAGGTGAAAATTAAGGTTTATTCTCAGAAACTTCTTTGAGCAGGAACAACTTTGTTATTCTTTTTCCTATGATTATGAGACTTGTATATTTATAAACCGGTTATTTTCCTCTTTCTTTCAAAAACCTTTGAGCTTATTTGGCTCACCTCCATATCTTGTAGTATTTTGCTCTTCCATTGGTTTGTGGTATTTGGCTGTTATGCTTGTGCTCTGGTTTTGAGTCACAGGCTGACCAATTCTATCACTGGGAAGAATCCTGCCAGCTTGATCATGAAAAAAACACTAACTGGTAATAAAAGTAGTCATGATTTTTAAAATATTTAAATTTAAGAAGTGAAATTATTAAGATTTATATTTCATATCATTAGATTTAATAACTATAATTAATTATTTGAAAAATATAGAAATTCTAAAAGAGCGGAGAATCCGGAAGTGCAATTGTGAGGTGGACAGTGAAGGAATTTCTTTTCAAAAAAGGCCAAAAAATAATAATAAGTTGTTTTGAATTCCATTGAAAATAATAATACACAACCAAAAAAATCACTTTTGAAAAAAGTAGTGGGGGGTGCTAGGGAAAGAACAAGACTCAATACAGCAGAACCAAGGGTCCCACAATGACTGCGGATCCTTACTAATTGAGGGTCCCTCGTCATTGTGGGATGCTGTGTTTTTCTGTATCTGCTCTGATTCTCACTCTAGGACCCTCACTGCTGTTTTCATCAGAGAGTGTTTTTGTCTCTGTATCATTATTTTCAATAATAATTAGAAAACATTTATTAATTTTTGCTTGATTTGTTCTTTTAAAAACTAAAATAAAATAAAATTTTACTATTTAATGTGATAATACAGTGCCAAAAAAAGCCCCCCCACCTTGGAAAGTATTGGTGTGGGGTCCTAGCGTGAAAATGAGAGAAGATACTGCAAAATCCAGGGTCCCCAGTCATTATGAGACCCTTTTATTTGCTGCATCAGTCCTTGTTCTCACTGTAGGACGACCCACTGCTAAAAAACCAGTGGGGGGTTTTTGTTTGTCCCTGTATTATTATTTCCAAGAATAATAAAAAGATTATTTTTTGTTTTTTTAGTGTTAATTTTAAAAAATAAAATAATTTAAATTGAAATTTCTTGGTTTTAAATAAACATATGTATTATTATTATAAATAGAATAAAAAACCAAATTATCCATTTATTGTATTTATTTCTTTATTTATTTGAAAGGAAAGAAAACCAACTGAAATTAAATTGAATAAAACTAGAAGCTATTAATTATTAAAAATACAGGGCCAAAAGAAAAACTGCACTGCTAATAACAGGAGGGGTGGTTCTTGGTGTGAGAACAAGCCATCATACAGAGAAAACTGAGGGACAGATAATTAGCCAAAAAATGAAGTTGAAAATTTGCTTTCTGTTGAATTTTATAAGATACTGGTTTCACTATATATTCACTATTTCGTGGAATGGAAATCATCCTCATTCCCCCCTAATTACAAGAGCTTATAGAATTATTTGTGTATTCCTTAACCATTACTTCTTCTAGCTGTAACAAATGTATACCAACTTGTCTTCTTTTGTTGCACCCCCAACTTAGCAATCATATAAAAGTCCCCAGATGAAGATTTTAACCCTGTATTTGGAGAAAATGTGTGAGCTTTAGAGGTATATGCATATACCCAAAAGACCACAAAGAATAAAATAAGATACAATTGTGAATAAAATGAATTTACTTATATTATCGAAACAAAATTTAAAATATAAAAGAAATTTATACACAAAAATGAAATTTTAAGTACAATTTAAAAATAAAGTTACATTGAAAATTGAAATTGTGAAAATACATTTTTACTTGAAAAAATGCAGTAAAAATGAATTTTTAACAAAAGTGCTAAAATGTAAATAATTTTGGAAAAAGGTTAAATAAAAATTACCATGAATTTTTATCCAAAAAATAAAGATATAAAAATGACTCAACGATTGCACTCCTCATGAAAGCAAGGTGAGGTCACCTCTGGGTAAAATTTCTGTAACTAAACTCTAAATAAGCTTAAATTAAGTATTTTAGTATTTTCTGTAAAAAAGTTGAAAATCCTCAAAACCTTAATTTAATTCACATCAAATGTGGTGTCAACCATGAATTTTTGTGTTAAAATTGAGGTGTTATGTGTAAATGTGAAGCTATGAGGGATTGAAGTATTTTCAATTGAAATGTCAAAATGTGTGCGTGTATGACATAAGTGAACTTTAAATTTCATATGAGGTATCAATTATGAAAGTTGTGTACTGTAAAAATGAAATTCAATTACATATGTAAATTATAAGTATAATACATGATGAAGAATGAAAGAAAAAATAAATTAGAAAGATTAATTCTGGGGGAAAAGGAACTTTAGCTCTAAGGGGGAGAAATACTGCCAAATTCCTGGCTGAAAGGCATGAGATGTCAAAATAAACTCAAAATTTCATCACCTTTGGCCTGGAATTGAGTCACAGGGTCTATGTCTCCATTGATGATGGGGTTTTAATACCAACCAGGGCAGTTTTGACTGTTGCCAAGAGAGTAAAACCACACTTAAGCTAAGCCAATCTTATTGAAAACATTCTCAACTGGTTTCTAAATCTCTTACACACATTCTGACATGTTTTGAAGGCTTAAAACCAGGTATTACCATAGCAATGTCTGATTTAAGGGTCCAAAATGGCTGAAAATAGCACAAAATGGCAAAAACCAGCCTTCTTTGTATAAACCAGGGTTCAAGGATGTCATTATTGGCTTTTCTGTTTCCAGAGTTTTTCACATGACTGAAAATAGTAAATTTTACTTTTGAACTACAAAAATTGATGGCTATAAAAGAATGTCTTCTTTGCTCCATTTTTCCCTTCATGTTAGCATCTTTTTCTTTCATAATTGGTTTAAACACTGTTAAACCAATCAATAAAAGATTTCAACCACCAATTTTAAATCACTTTAAAACTTTTAACCACCTGAAAAGTTTTTTATAATCATTGTTTCTAACTCTTATAATCATTTTTACCCCTGAACCACACCATAAGGTAAATAAAGCATCTTTAATCACTGTTAACTTTGTCACTTTGTTTCCAAATTCACTCTGGTAACTTGTGGGAATTTTTTCTCTTTAATAATATTTTTGAAGACTCTGTTCTTATATTAATGGCCTGAAGTTCTTTTCTCAATTAATTCCAATTTAAATTGCTCTTGAACAAATTTCTTTTGTAGCCTTAAATATCTCTTGTAGAGTATTATTGGATAAATGTTTATTGTTGGTAAAACAATAAATATTTATAATATTTTTGCTTTATACTTATGGAGTTTAAAACAATAAAAATGGCTTGTTTTCTCTCAAGAATCTTATTTCATACTATTTTTAATCAATTTCACCTTATACAAATTTTGAGGACAGGAAAGTACTTGATTTTCAATCAAAGCTTCATATCCATGCCTTACATTTGTGGGCCCAGCTGTGATATTTTACCTGTTACATAATTTGTTACTTTTCTTAATCCTTTTTCCAATATTGAAAAGCTTAAAAAATCCATCAAAAACTACTTATAATTCCAAAAATCCATAAAAAATAAAAAAAATCATATTATAAGTGAGGCTTATATTTTTCATTTCTCTTTTGAAATACCTTTCTTTACTTAATTAATTGCTTTTTCATTAATTTTGGTGTCTGAAAGCATGGTAAGATAAGAAAATATTGAAACTGCATCAACAGTAACTAGCATTATTGCTGAAAGTACTGCGCATTCTGAACATAATGGCACTGTTATTATAACTGAGAATAATCAACTAGAATAAATTTGGACGGTATTAATACTCTCCAAACAGCTAAAAATTTGGCTAATAGTAAATTTTAGACTTGAAATTACTATTTTGAGCTTTTTTAATCATAATTGTAAGGTTTGTCTATGAAACTCTTGATAATGGTAACCATATCAAGAGTACTATGACTGTCCTCAGTAGGAAAATATAATATAATAAAAGATTATAACCACAAATTAAAATATAATTATTAGAAATAATTATACAAAAAATAAATTTAATTATTATTATATAAAATAATAATAAAAAAATATAATAATTAGAATAAACTATAATTATTCTATTATTGTTATAGTCACTGAAGATTATAGCAATAAGAAGTGTAAAGCTCTTAATGAGACAATTACATGTGGAAAATATAAATATTTAACCACTTATATGTAATATATAAAGATTATTAATAAAAGAATTAAAACACACACTGGTCAGAAATAATTCTTATAGAAAAATTCTATATAAAAAAACTAATGATAGATAAAAAAGATATACAATTTTACAGAAAACTTACTTATAATATCTACTTCATACAACAAGTCAAAAAACAACAGTTATGATGTTAAATAATAATTATAAGTTGAAAACACGCCAAAAATCAATGTTTTTAGAGATAAAACAACGTTTTATAATAAAAATTATGATTAAAGAGTTTTTGAGAGGAATTTGTGGATTTTGAAAGATATTTTAAAGACAATAATTTCATAGAATAAAATAAATTATTGTTGATTACAACAATAATGTAATTTCTATGATTTCAATTCTTTAATTTAAGATTTATAAAGAATAAAATACTATAGAAATACTTTGATAATAAGATTTTATATATAATAAAACTTTATCTGTTTAAATGTCTAGTATGATTGGATTGATAATTTATTATTGACAAAAAAAAGTGATGAAAAGACTCCTTTTATGTCTAACCAGCAGCTCTCATTATTCATAATGGATGTAGAGGGCGTGATCAGGTCCAAACTGAAGAACCATGCTTAAAAATAAGGTTCTTAACTTAAGGTAACTTATTTTTAATTCCAATTTGAAGTTACCAGTGTTATTCATAACTCCAAGTAACCTTAATCCTCATTTAAGTTAGTTATTTCAAGTTTTGATATAAAATAAGTTTATTTATATTGAATTTCATCACATGAACAACTTAAAAATACAGTTTAAAGAAGAAATCTCTTAAAATCAATTTTTATATAATTTTTAGAGAAATCTCAATTTTCCATAAGAATAATTGGAAAAGTAAATTTCCAGGAAAATTTTCCCCAGAAATATACTTATAAAGCATACTTAAAATTTAATTTATATATAGATAATATTAAACTGTAAGCTGTGTAAAATGTTCAAGAAAATCCATTAAGAATTGCATTTCTAATGAATTTTTGAGGTTTTTACTAGTTTTCAATGTAAAATAGCATTACACACTAAAACTTCACTTTTGATAAGGTTTTAATGCTTTTAAGCTTATTTAAGCTTTGACAGGTCTAAAAACTCTAATATCAAGCTTACATATTGGGATTTACCCTTTGGCAGCTTGAAATTCCTGTCCAAATTGGAATA
Source organism: Austropuccinia psidii (assembly GCA_023105745.1). NCBI lineage: Eukaryota > Fungi > Basidiomycota > Pucciniomycetes > Pucciniales > Sphaerophragmiaceae > Austropuccinia > Austropuccinia psidii. The sequence continues at coordinate 6,282,699 of JALGQZ010000010.1, read as the reverse complement.
AAACCAGTTTAAACCTTAAGGTTGGATCAAAGTCTAATCTTAAAGTTTATATAAGGTTGAAAATCCTCCAATACAGGTGGAAAACCTTAATTGAATCCTTGCACATCCAAAAAGTTTGGTACCCCAGCTCTGTTTGGTCTTTTTCCTTTGTCCCACCTTTTTGCGTGGATTTTGCCCTTTTATTTATTTAAAGGCATAATATGGCCTTAAACCCTTTCAAATTGAGCTCATTCAGGATTTACATTCTGTATGGCAAATCCTCATCCAATCCAGTAAATATACACAACACCTCAATCTTAACCTAAATTTTGGTAAGTTTGCATAAACCTTATGAAACTTGAAATTTAAGCTTACATAAGCTTAAATTTAACATTTTTAAAAAAATGTTAAAAAAGTTACATTAGTACTGTGAGATTCTTAAATCTTCCAACAACATAAGAAATAAGCCTTTTTGGGTATAACACCATAGGTCATTTTTGGTGTAGAATCCAAAAATGACATCATATTTATAATTATTTTTATCTAACAAAAATCTATATTCATTTTTTGTTTTTTTTTATTTTAATTTCAGTTGAAAAGTCTGTTGAAGACTAAATAAACTGTATATAAATTCATTTGTGGCCTTATGGGTATGTTCTACATACCTCACAGGCTCACAATAATAATGCCTTCAACCAGATCAAGAGCCAGCTATAAACCCTCAAACAGCTCCCAAAAATTTCATAGATGCAACTATGGCATGAGACAATCAGTTACACAAGAAAAAAGATCAGTGAATGGATCCCAAACTGGAAAATTATGCCAATCTGAAGCTGATAATACTGTTTTACCTTCAAACAGAGTTGACACCACCACAAGAAGCCTCTGTGGACATATAAAAAGCCAGCCAGAAGGCCTACAACAATTAATTGCAGCACAAAGAGTACCAGATCCCTTCATATCTGTGGAAAAGCTGCATGAATTGTTACCTGACTGTGAAAAAATTCCTGGGCCATCCCAACACTTGCAAGAAGCTCAATGAATGGCATCCTTTGATGGAAAAGCAAAACATGATGCTTTTAACAGCAGGATGGAGGAAAAAAACCCTCCACCACCCAAGAAAGTGCCAAAAACAGTCCCAGTAGCCAGCAGCAGTAATTCCAACGTGAAGAAGAAGCCACAAGCTCACAACAAGGGAAAAGAAAAAGCACCAGCCACAAACCCTTACAGGCAGGGCTACAGAATCCCAAAGATTCAGAAGGGTGCTATGGAAAATGTATTTCAGATGGCCAGAACAATGATTGAATTGCAGAAAAAGGAGGAAGCCAGACTAAAATATCAGAAATGATTTCTGACATTCCTGATGGCATTCCAAACTTTTATATACCTCTGAATGATGTGATAAAATCATATTTCTGATAACAATTCATCAATTTGTAACAATCGTAAGAAAGATAACTTAATTCTGCGCCAAATAGGAGACACTTATGTGTTCTGAAAACTTTTCAAGAACATTTGAGACTTCCAATAATGACAATTCATTTTGAAACTAGTTAAATGAACAAGCTTCCATTATTAAAGAATTAACAGGCAAATATTCTAAGTTCAATATTGATGACATAATTGAAACAAAAATAAAATAAGCCATAAATATTATGAAAGAAGATAATAAGAAAGTCCTTGATGATATTGAAGATTCATTTACTGAATTAAAGACATGTAAAATTGCCTTGAAAAAGTGTTTTGACACCTTACAACAAGAAATATCAAAATTAACAATGAAATTAAATCAAGTCACTTCTGATAATACTAGACAAACAGAATGATTTCAATAATTAACACATAAGGAAGATATGTATAAAATTGAAGTAATAAATTTAATACAAAGCTTCAAACAGGAGTTCAGAAATTGTCTAAGGTGTAGCAACAGTAAAATGAATGATATTAAATAATTAATACACACCTTACCCAGAATTTCTACACCTCTGAATCAAAATGAGGGTGCAGGAATTCTCAATCCACAAGTACTGGATGTTGAAAATTAACAGTTTAAAAATGAATTCTCCACTTCTTTTCATAACTTGGAACCACCAATGGGTAAGCATTCTTGAAAGAAGTACCAAAACTTAAATAATGGCCTCACTTCAGTGGTGAAGGATAATATGACCATATGGAATTCATCAGAGGTATTGACATGATTGAAGAAGATTTTAAATTACCTGAAAGATTGGTAAAAGCAATATTTAACACTTTTTCTACCAGATGAGTCCACAGATGGCATATAAAATTGAGACAAGCACATGGACCCCAAAGTTGGACTTGGTGGAAAACCCAAATTATAAACAAATGGCCCAATGATTCTTGGGGATTTAAGGCTGAAAAAGGGTTTAAATCTTTCAAATTTCATTCTGAAAAGGACAAAGCTTTTCCATGGCTTTGCCAACAAAAAGATAGATTAACAGCATTATATCCTGACATGTGAGAATTTATGATCCACAGAAAAATTCTAAGACAATGTGGGGGTGACTTAAAGCATTTTGTACTACTGAAAAATCTTCAGCAGAAGATATCATTAATATATTGGAAGAATTAAGCACCAGAACAAGATTTGGTTCCAGTAGAATCAATCTCCAAAGAATATTTAATACACTTTGAAAAGATTCTGTCAACAAAAAATCCAAAGAGAATTCTAATAATATAAAGCATAAATATACAGATGTAATCAGAAAGTCCCATATTTGCCAAAGAACCACACATTCACCTAATGCATGTCCGAGAAAGGGAAAAATCAATTAAATTGACATTGAAAAGGAACCTGATGTTGAAAAGAATTATGTGATTGAAGATAATTCAGATGATAAATCATCAATATTCTCTGAATCTTCAAAATATATAGAAAATGTCAATGTAACATTTGAAATCATGGAATCTTATTGCCATTTGCTACAATTGAGAAATGGTAAACTTGATTTATCAAAAATTCAAGATGCGCAACTAAAAAAAACTAAACTAAACGGAGGTAAAGGTTATACAGCTGGTAACTACTGTACAACAGAAGTGGTAATTGACAACAAACCCACTAAACCGTTACTTTACCCAAGAGCCTTCTTCTCTTGTGTTGCAAAATCTTTTATTAAGACTTGTGTACCAAATTTTGAAGATCAATTGTTGCCAATTGATAGCATAAAATTTAAGGGTGCAAGTAATCCAATGAAATCATTGGGAATATTTGAGACTACTGTCATATTTCCAGACATAAATGGAAATTTAAGGATTACTGTCAAATTTATTCTTATGGAAATTTGCTCTAGTACCCATTTTATATTGGGAAATGACTATTTAATCATGTATGGCATAGACCTACATAAGAACAAAGACAGATACTTTACTATTGGAGACAATAAGCATCAAAAATTTGCCTTCTTACCTTTTAAGAGACAAATTACAGTAAATAAAGTATCACCAGTCATCTTAGAATGAGAAAAATTCAAGTCTGAACAGTTAAACAAAGCAGAAATAAGTCTTCATCTGTCACAGGGGCTTTTGGACAGAAAAACAAGAGTGGCCTAGCACTCAGCAATCAGGAAACTCACTTGGAAGACTCAAAAGAATAAAGAGAATAAAATAAAAGAATAAATTTCTCTAAGAAGGATGCAAGTACAAAGATGAGATGCAATAAGATAAATGAGAAGCCAAATGGCTGAAGAGCCAACCAAGTAAGTCCTTAATCACTGTTTCAAAATGCCAAAATAAACAATGGAATTAGTAAGGATATGACCACCAAATATCCATTGACAGGCAAAAAATGAAAAGGTAAAAGGTGCTAAATGACTGACTTGTTAATATCAGTATTCACCTAACAAAAATGGTAAGATAAACAAAGATAAAATAAAATCAAAATATATTAATTATCTGGGGGAAAAACCCCCCAGGATCAAAGGAGGCTGGTATATGTGAAAATTTGAAAGCTTGACTCCTTCAGGCTGGAAGCTGGTCAGTATTGAATACTGGAAGCTGTATTGATTGTCTGATGGAGTGTATAGCTTGGCACATTGGGAAATGAACTGTGTTGAATTATATTCCCATGATGTATGAATGAAAATACAGGTCTTGATGAATTCAGACTGTACTGAATGAATTGGGTTGCCAAGGTGGATTGGGGGAGCATTGACCCTTGACACATTGTTTTGGAACTGCCTCTTGAATATCCCTTGAGAATGAACAGTCAGTATTTGCTTGGATGAATACTGGTAAAAACACGCAAGCAAATTGGTAAAAACACGTAAGGGGTGCCCTGGGCCCATTTCTAATTAAAGAGGAAACACAATTGGGCCTGTATTGGGCCAAAACATGCCCAAAAGAAGTTGTTTCCCCACAAAACCTCTCTAACTCCAAACTGTTTCTGATTTTTTTCCCAGCCCCCCCAAAAACAAACAAGCCCAAACACCCCAATAATCCACATTATCTCCACCCCAAAACATTTTTTTTTTTTGGAAAAACAGCATTACCAAAGCCATTTTGCAAAGCTTTTCACACTTTTTTTCTTTTTTCCCCCCAAAGACTGCATTTTCAACCACAAAAACCTGCTTTCAAGCCTCTCAATTTTCAATTTTTTACCTTGCCTCATCTATTAATCCCACATTTAAACCACTTTCTTTCACTCTTAACCACTTCTGTTCATTTTTCACACCTTTTTTCACCTCTTTTTCACATTTAGAAAGGTTCTTACCCCATTCCAAATCCCCCAATTCCCCCTTTTTTTCACTTTTATACTTATTTTTCATTAAAAAATGCTTCATCCCCCCACTGAAGGTGAATTTCAGACCCTTGAGCTTCTTTGGCAACATGTACATAATGTTGCCAGGGCTCAGGGGTATGCTGTGTCCACCTTGAGGTCCAATATGACCCACAACCAAATTGAAATATGTTGTGACAGGTCTGGAACCCCAAATCCCAACAAAGGCCCCTCCAAAACAGTCACCTCAAGAAAGCTTGACTGTCCTTTTAGACTTTATTCCAGGAAATATGCCAAGAGTACCACTTGGACTCTTAAAGTCAAAAATCCTGAACATAGCCATGATGCAACTGAAAATATCATGGCACATCCTGTTTTCAGGAAATTCAATGAGCAAGAAACATCCCACATTGCTCAAATATCTCAATCACTGCTCATGCCAATGCAAATTCAGGACCAATTATGCAGCCAGAGGGAGTCTGACAGGCCTGTAATCCTTCAAGACATTTACAACCAAGTCAAGAAAATCAAGAAAGACAAACTGCAAGGCAGAAGGCCCGTTGATGTTCTTATTGACACTCTCAAAGAAGAAAATTTTGTTTGGTCCTCTGCAAGGGATTCTGAGGGACACATTACCTCCTTGGTTTTTACTAACCCCCAGGCCATAAAACTTCTTCATGGCTTTCCTCGTGTCATTCTTATGGATTGTACCTATAAAACCAATAAGTACAAAATGCCCCTTTTTCATATTTTTGGATTCAGCCCAACCAATAAGACCTTTTCTGGGGATTTTTGTTTGATGAATAATGAAAATGAACCTTCATATACTTGGGCGTTAAATAAATCCATAGAAAAGGTCCTCAACAACACCAATATTGTTCCCCCTCCAGTTATTGTTATTGACAGGGATCTGGCCTTGAAATACTCTATTAAGAAGCTCTTCCCAGACTCCAAAGTCATGCTATTCATTTGGCACATCAACAAGGATGTATTTGCTCATTGCATGATAAAAATTGGTCATGGAACTGATTTTGAAAATTTTATGGGCCTTTGGAATCAAGTAATATACTTTTTCACTTTATTTCACTTTTTTTCTTATTATTGTCTTTATTAATGAATTTGGGATTCATTTCTCAGCTTATTTATTCATCCACTGAAACGTCTTTCAAAGACAACTGGAAGAAGCTTCAAAAGCAAGTCAAAAATCCTGAGGTCTTGCAATATTTGGAAAAGATGTGGCTTCCTCTAAAGAAGTTTTATGTGCCAGCCTGGACCAACCACCATTGCCACCTGGGTGTGGGCTCCACCTCCAGAGTTGAAGGTGCCCTTGCCCTGCTTAAAATTTGGCTCCAAAGGTTCACTGGTACTATCCTGGAGGTAGTCAGGGCTCTCCACATGTCATTCAGAAAACAATTTATTGAAATAATCAACAGAATCTCCAAATAAATGATTGTCCATATCAAGAATTTTCTTCCACACATCTGTGCCCTCAATGGCAAGGTTTCTCATTATTCTCTTCAGATTGCCTTTGAAAATTTCAAAACAAAATTTCCTCCAAATGAAAAATGCACCAACAAATACAACAATTATAAAGGCATTCCTTGCAAGCATAAGACCCAAAAGGAATTTTACAAGTTACAAAGGCTTGAATTATCAGACTTCCATCCTCAATTGCATTTGAATTTTCCTGTGAGGGTTTTTTAATTTCTTCTTATTATTTTTTTTCTTATTAACTGATTTTATTTGTCATATTCTTCTCAGGCTGGTTTTCAAGGTGATGATCAAAGTGTTGAAAGAGAAAGAAAGAATGAATCCAAGAAAATATTTGAAGACATTGGGGAAGACCTGTTTCAAAGACCAATGGCAGAAATCACTCCAATACTTCAACATTTTCAAGATGTTTTGACTGGAAAAGTCCCATTTGATCAAATTCCCAAGAGTCAAGAGGATGATAAATATTATGAAAACCCTCTAGAATGCAAAAATATCCATGGAAGACCCCAAGGAGCCAAGAATAAAAACAAAAATCAAAAAAAAGAGAACCTTCAAGATTTGAAATTATTGAAAGTCAATCCAAGAGAAGAGGAAGACCCCCCTCAAAAGTGACCATTACAACAATGTCAAGATCCCAGTCAAATGTCCCCTCTCCAATTATGGAAGTGGACTCATCTGAAGATTCTGAAGATTCTGAGGACTCATTATCTAAATTCATGAGTTCATCAGATTCACTACCCTCAGAAACTGAATTAAATAAATCAGAAGTAACCCTTAGAAGGTCCAGAAGATTGGCAATTGGAAGCAAAACCTCACAAAGAAAATAACACAAGCCTGCCATCAGTTTGAATATCTATGATGCCATTAACTTGACCTGAGAGCATTGTCAAAGCAATTATCACACAAGTGATGAATGCTCCAAGCTGTTTGTGAGTTTCTTATTCTTTTTAATGTAATTTTCTGTTGTTTGTTTTGATATTTATTCATTTTGTGAGTTTATTTTATCAGATAACTGTCTCAGAAAACTTGCCCAAGTTTATATTGAAATACACCTTCAAGGCCATCAATGTCCAGGGTGATGGAAACTGTGGCTACAGAACAGTATCCCACTTCATTTACAAGACTCAAGATCAATGGGCTGATGTCAGAGGTGACTTGTCTGAAGAAATTCACCAAATTCAAGACCTTTATGAGGCCATGAACACCTTAATTCCCTCAGTATCCTCTTATTTGGAAAGAATTGAATGGTATGAAGATGTTGGCCAGGCTCCAAAAAGCAAGTGGATGTCCATGCCTAACATGGGGGATCCAATTGCAAATAAGTATAAAAGACCAGTTTTCTTTTATTCCACAGCCCAATCTTTTTCTTTTTTCCCTTATTTCTGTCCTCCAAATGATAATCCCCCCATTTTCATCTGCTTCTTGAATAGTTGTGCTCATTTTGTTCCTTTGAACATCATCATTTCTAAAGTTTATCCAGTACCCCCCATTACTGTGAGCTGGGAGATTCATGCCCAAACACAGGCCCTGGGGTGGGCTGATAAATTTAAGAAACACAGAATGTTGTATTTTTCCAATCCAATCTTCCTCCCCCCTCCCAGAAAAAACCCACTATTTTGGAGGTTGATTCTGATTGAATGATTTTTGTATATACAATTTATGCCAATTATCCCCCTCGTCAGTAATATTTATTGCTTAAATCCCACCTCAGTCTCCTTTTTTATGTAAAGTGTGGAGCTTTTGTACTTGAAAATAGTCATATTACACACAAGAAAAAAAACAGTTGAAAAAAAACACTCATTGCGCCTTCACTTGTTGTGCCACCAAAAAAATTGTCCCAATTCATGAGCTTCTGGCTCTTTATTGTCCAGATTGAACCCTTTAATTTAAAAAAGATGAAGGAAATTCATAAGCGCGAAGTTATTAAATTCACTTTTTAAAAATAGGCATATTACAATGACCGGAAAAAACATCTCAAAAAAAATCCTTTTTGCACCTTCACTTGTCCCACCCAAAGAAATTCCCAAAATTATGGGATTCTGGTGCTTTATTCTTCACATTGAACCCTTCATTTTTTTAAAAAAATGAAGGAAATTCATAAGTGGGAAGATTTTAAATGAATTTTTGAAAAAAATATGCCATTTTGGCATATTGGCCAAATTGGTGAAATTTGGCAAAAAAAAAATTGAAAAAATTTGTGCTTATTGACATGCCAAGTTGGGAAAAATATGGCAAAAAAAAATTAAAAAAATCCTCAAAACTGAGCCTGAGGAATTTGATTTGAAAAATAAGGTCACTTACGTGTTTTTACTAAAACCTTATGTGTGTTTACCAACCGGCAAATTTTATTGTAACTACAGTTTAAATAAGCTTTATTTACATTTCTAGGCATAAAACTATTCAAAATTATCATATTAAGCATTAAAAGTAGGTTATTTCTCTTATAATAATAATTTTTCTCTATTATTACTTTAATAATTCTATAATTGATATAAATAGTCTTTATATCAACTTAAAACTTCAATATTAGTAATATTATTGTTATTAATTGTTTTTTATTAATAAAAAACATTTTTTTATGCCTTTATTATTTTGTGGTAACAATAATAAAGTGCTTTTAAATATATTAATTATCTTATATTAATATATTTATTTTATTATATTATTTTTTATAATATAAATTATATTATTCTATTTATTTAATAATATAATTATTTTACGCCATAATTATAATAATTCTTTATTATTATATTTATTTTTATCTTCTTTATTTCATTTATAAGGACATTAATATTACAATAAGTAAAATATTAGTAATTTTTAATTATTGTTTTATAGTCAAACCTTACATTTGGGGGCCTGGCTGTGATATTTACTCTAAAAGACCTTTAAAAAGATTCTAATTGGGTTTATCCAATAATAAATTACAATTATAATTATAAAATTATATAATACTCATATATTTATTAATTTCAAATACTATTGAGGCATTTGGAAAGCAATTGTACTGTCTTACACATGGTTTTTCACATCCTTAGACTTGTAAGAATTTTCTTTAAGTGACTTTAGTAATTAAAAAGGATATTTTATAAATTAAAAATAATTTTATATTATAAATTAATTTATAAAAGAATCATATTTATTTTTTTATTCTTTAAAAATAAAAATATAAAAAAAAATGAAAATATAAATAAAAACCAATAAAAAAAAAGTTATTTTCTATTCATTTTAATTTCATTTATTTATTTATTTTCATTTTTCAACATATAAAAGCAATTTTTACATGGAAAATTGCCATATCTTACCAAAAACAACACTTTTTATATAAAAGACTTATATTTATTTGTCTTTTTTTTTGTGTTTGAAGACACATCAACAGAGGACAGCCAAACCACTGTTGAAAGATTGGTGGAAGAAACTAGTCAAAGTTCTCAAACACCAATAATAACTAAGAAAAAGAAAGCTAAGAAATTAGACTTTCCAGGACCCACCATTCAGGAATCTGAAGGTGAGTACCTCATTTATAAATTGCCATAAGGAGAATTCCTATTCTGAAATACTCTTATTTCTTTTTTTTCTTAAAATATGACTACCAGAAGAGGCTCCCAATACTCCATCCAATCAGATGGAGCTGGACTCAGAGGTAGAATTGATTCCTCAAAAGGGAAAAGGAAGGGAAATATCCCCAGTGGAACAGAATCCACACAAGGAAGTGCCTTATCCCAAAGGCAAGTCCCAGAAATGCCCATGATAGCTGAACCAGAGTTAGAACTAAGCATGAGTGACTCAAACAGGTACAAATCACACTCAGAGGGATCAAATAGACATTTACATGAGCCAGTACAAACAGTACTACACAGTGTACAAAGACAAGGACTGGGACATGTTGCCCTAAATAAACCAAGGAGTGATGAACTCCCGGCACATCCTGAAAAAGTTCCTCAAAGAGAAGGAAATAGTGAGATACTCCAAGGGATGGAATCCACTATCATCCAAACCTCAAATCAAAAAGATCAAGGAGTACCATGCCAAAAAGAAGGAGGAAACCAAGGAAGAAGCCCCAGTAGCTTCTACCAGCAAGCCCCAAGCCAACCCAATTCCGCAAGAAGGGAAGAAGAACAAGAAAATGAATTGGAGAAAACCATATTCCCCAAGCTACAGGATTCCAAAAATGTGAAAGGATGCCATAGAAAATATATTCAACATGGCCAGAACCTTGATGGAATTCAAGGACAAGGAAGAACAAAGAATGAGACAACCTCATTTCCCAAAGAAACAACCTTGTCCAAAGATGTTGTAAATACTTTGACAGAAATTAGAAATAGTGTATTAACTCTAAAAGAAATTAAAAATGGTTTATAATCATTACAAGAAATAAACAATAACTGATCTTCTTTAACAAAATTCGTTGTACAAAATAAAAAAGAAATTGAAAACATTAAATTTATTGTTGAAAATAACACACCAAACATTTTGATTGATACCACTCAAAAATTAATACAAGGACAACAAGAATTGTATAAATACATAAACAATATCAAAGATAAAACTTTGACAATCAATTATGACGTGAGTATTGACAATCTTACAGAAAAATTAAACAAACTAAGTATTTCTGTAGAAATATTTGAAGAAAAGACTTCATCACACCAAAAATTACTTTTGGACCAAGTGGAAAAAAGTGATGAAGCAAGAATGCATCTGAAAGATGACATTCAAAGTGAAATAAGGCTTATCACTGAAAAATTGGATAAAACTAATGAGGCTAACTCAAATATGCCAAAGTTATGAACCCCATTTTCTCACATAAGAAGACTTGTTAAACCAAAAGAGGAATTAACATCACCAAGACAATACACAAGTCTTAATGAAGGAAGCACCTCAATTAAAAGAATGGCCAACATTCACAGGAGAAGGTGAATATGACCACATGTCATTTATCAAGACAATTGACATGCTAAAAGAAGATTATGCCATAACAGAAGAATTAATCACTGCAATATTACATTCATTGTTTGAAAAATTTGCAAAAAGATGGTCTTCTGGCATAAGAAAAAAAAATGGCAAAAACACCTGGTCTTGGTGGAAACAAGAAATAATCACCACGTCACATGGGCTAATGATGCCTGGAGGTACAAGATAGAGAATTCATTCAAAAATTCTTTCTTTGACCCAGACAAAGACAAACCTTTAGCTTGGCTCTTAAAACAAGCTGAAAGACTCAATGCATTCTACCCAGAAATGTCACAAAAGATGGTGCACATGAAAATACTGAAGAAATGTGGAGGAGAGCTAGAACATGCCCTAAGAAGCAGGTGAATAGAGCCAGGCTTGACAGAAGGGTACATCAATGCACTAGAGGACATAGTGACAAGACAAAAAATTGGCAGAACTTGGAAGAAATTGGACATTAAAAGTCCAAATAAGCAATTTATCAAAAAATATAAATCAAAATAAACTTCTAAGGCCAATACATCCAAAAATAATGAGCAAAGAAAATGCCATAAATATGGAGGTATTGGACACTTAGCCAATAACTGGCTTAAAAAGGCAAAGAGTAATGAAATTGTGGAAACAGAAAACTACAATGACAAAGAGGAGGAATCTGAATATGACAAAGAAACAGAAGAATAAGAAAGTTCTGAAAGTGATGAAAGGATATAGTTAATGCACAAATTAATAATATTGATATAATTTATGAAGTACTAGATGTTAACTCAAATTTACCACAAGTTGGAACATCTTACACAAACCTGACAAATATACAAGATGCCAAAATGTATAGAGCCAAACCTGCAAAAGGAATGGGATATACAGCTGGAAAATCAAGTATATATACTGTTATGGTTGATAACAAAGAAGGAAAAGTGAACTTGGATACAGGAGGATATTGTACCTGTGTTGGCCAAAGTTATTTAAAAACCATTGTTCCATATTGGAAAGAAAAACTTATGCCAATACAAGGTGTCAAATTTAGTAGTGCAAGTGAGAGCATGAAGCCCCTTGGAATAATTGATTTAACACTAATTTTTCCTCACCCCTCACAATGTGTCAGAATTAAAGTAGAGCTTGCAGTAATGGACAACTGTACTAGTAATCACTTCATACTTGAAAATGACTACTTATCAATTTATGGTATAGATATCTCTAACCAAAAAGATACATATTTTACCATAGGAGACAACAAAAGACGAACGTTTGGCTTCTTAAATAACAGAAAACAAATGACAGTTATTAAGAATGAAGAAAAAAGTTCATAAAAGGAACTTTTTATATCTGCACAATTCAAAGAGGCAGAATTAAATCAAGAATTAACAGAAAAAATGAAAGAAAAATTGATTGACATCTTATTTAAGTACAAAAATGCCGTTACAACTGACAAAGAGCCACTAGGTTCCAAAATTGGGCATGAGGTGGATATAATTATTAATGTGGAAAAGCCTTACCCACCTTTACTAAGGAGACCTGCTTACCCAGCTAGTCCAAGGGCTAGAGAAGCCTTGGAGGTACAAATTGAAGAATTAATGGACCTTGGAGTATTAAGAAAAGTATGACATAATGAACAGGTAGAGGTCACTAAACCTGTCATTATAACCTGGCATAATGGAAAATCAAGAATGGTAGGAGACTTCAGACCCCTGAGCACCTATACCATTCCAGACAGATATCCAATACCCAGAATCCATGGGACATTGACACAATTGTCACAAGCTAAGTTCATTACAGCCATGGATGCTTCAAAGGGTTTTCATCAAAATTTCTTAACAGAAAGTTCCAAGAAACTATTGAGGATAATAGTCCACTGTGGGATTTTTGAATACTTAAGAATGCCATTTGGCTTAAAAAATGCACCTTTTCATTATCAAAGGATGTTGAATACCATATTTCCTGATGAATCATCAGAAGGATGGTTAATTATCTATATTGATGATATCATAGTTTGCTCAGAAAGTTGGGAAAATCACCTTTCAAGACTAGAAAGGGTACTACAAAAAATAGTGCACATGAATATGAAAATTTCTTCAAAAAAGTGTCATTTTGCATAAAGTGAACTAAAAGCACTAGGACATGTTGTATCTAGACTTAGTCTAGGAATAGACAAGAATCAAGTAGCAGCAGTACTACTTAAGCCAATGCCTCAAACCAAAAAATAATTGCAATCATTTCTAGGATTTGCTGGTTACTATAGACAGCATATAAAGGACTTTGCAAAAATTGCCAAATCCTTGTATAAACTATGTGATCAACAAACAGGCTATGAAATGACAGAGGAAAGAGTCAAGGCATATGAAGAATTGAAAAATTCCTTAACAAATGCCCATTTCTTCTAATGCCAGATTGGAAACTACCATTCAAAATTTATATAGAGGGTTGTGGAGAAGGACTTGGTGCTGCACTACACCAGACACAAATTATCGATGATAAGCCAGTGGAAGGACCAATTTGTTTTATTTCAAGACAGATAAATCCAAAAGAAGCAAGATATGGAGCAAGCTAAATGAAATGCCTCTGCTTAGTGTGGGATTTAGAAAAATTACATTATTACTTGGATGGAACAGTATTTGATGGGCTTACAGACTGTAATGCTGTAAAATCTTTATTAAATATGAAAACTCCAAATATACATATGCTGAGATGGCAAATTGCTATCCAAGAATATAGAGGAAATATGACTATTCTTCATAAATCTGGTAATATTCATAAAAAGGCAGATGGTCTTAGCAGATGGGCTCTAGCAAATACCCCTGACAATCCAGCATGGGTACCACAGGAAGAGCACCATATAGAAGGAATATGTGTCACAGACATTGGTACAGAATTCTTTAACCAAGTTAAAGAAAGCTATAATATAGAAAAGAATTTCCATATCTTAAGCCAACTGCTAATGAAAGACTGCAAAGATCCATCACTTTCATCAAAATTAGATGAAACATGGAAAAAGGCATATGATGAAGGAAGATTCCACCTCCTTGATGGAATCCTTTAGCATAGAACAAAACACACATGTGTTATGGCCTTAACAGATGGAACCCTGATAAACACTATTTTACATAAGTGTCATGATAGTGTTGCAGCTGGACATCTTTCAGAAGACAGAACACTTGAAAGGGTGAAAACCTGCTCTTGGTGGCCAAATTGGAAGAAAGATGTTATAGAATACTGCCAAACCTGTGACAGATGTCAAAAAGCCAACAGAGCCACAGGAAAGAAATTTGGAATGATGATCCAAATCCAAGAACCAAAATCCCCTGGGGAAATAGTTCATATGGATTGGGTAACAGCATTACCTCCAGAAGGAGACAGAAGCTATAATGCATTCCAAGTGTTAGTTGGCAGGTATAGAAAAACTCCCATGTTCCTACCATGTCATAAAGATGACACAGCTATGGACACAGCCATAATGACATGGAATAAAGTTATTAGCCATACAGGCTTATTCCAGAATATTATAAGTGACAGCGACCCAGAGTTCACTTCAGCATTATGGACAAATCTCCATAACTTGTTTGGGACAAAGTTATCATTCTCAACAGCTTACCATCCCCAAACTAATGGTTTAGCAGAAAGAATGATACAAACCTTAGAGGACATGATCAGAAGATTCTGTGCTTATGGGCTAGAATTCAAAGACTCCAATGGTTTAACCCATGATTGTTGTACACTAATACCAGCTATTCAACTGGCATATAAGACATCAATCCATTCTTCTACTGGTAAAACACCAGGAATGCTAGAAAAAGGTTGGAATCCAAGACTTCCTTATGATACGCTCAAAAAGGACTTAGTGGATATACATCCAACAGCAAGAAGTTTTATAAGAATTCTTAACAAAGGAAGACACCATTCAAACAGATATATGAAAGATTCTTTCCAATATGCAAAGAAATTTGGGATAAAAGTCATAAACCACCTGATTTAAAAATAGGAGACTTGGTCCTAGTATCAACCCTTAATTTCAATAACATAAAGGCCCAAAGAAATTGGAAGATTCCTTTGCAGGACCATTTATGATAAAAGCACTTCATGGACCCAATGCTGTGCAATTGGAACTCACAGGTGAACTAATGAACAAACACCCAAATTTCCCTGTAAGTCTGATAAAACCTTACAGTTCAAGTGACAAGGAGTTATTTCTACTAAGAAATAAAACCCCACTTGAAATCCTCCCTTGGAAGAAGGAGAAGAAAAGAAAATAGTAAAAGTCCTTAAAGAAAGAAGGACAAGAAACAAAAAAGAAAGCGAATACCTTGTAAGGTATAGAAATTCAACTCAAGAAGATGAATGGCTACTTGAGAAAGATATAAAAAATGCTGATAAACTACTAAGAAGGTTCAGACATGAAAGAAAACCTAAAGAATAGAAAAATCAAGCATTAATGAGCTTCAAGACTAACAAAGTCTATTGAAGACGTAGGACAGTGGATGATACCCTAATTACACATATCAGATTGTGGTCCAATCTTTTTTGGTGGTAGGGAATGTGAACCTTTGAGATATGGCCACATACCCAAAAAGGTCACAAGAAATATTTAAAATAATTATACATTAAAAATAATTACCTTAAAGCTACAAAGAAGGCATAAATAGGCATAAAAGTTTGTTTAACTCAAATCCCAATGAATAAACATGTGAAATAAATTATACCATTGGATTCCCCATGGTAAAATACACATATACCATTTTTATGGCATATCTGTAAAGTCAATATTTGATGAGTTATAAGTAATAATACATTATAAAAACCATAAATCCTTAATTATTTCACACACCAATGAAACAACATGTGAAATGAAGGGTACCATGGGATTTTCAATAAAGGTCTACTCATAAAACAATTAAGACGCTAATCTACAAAGTCAATACTTAAGGAGTTAAGCTGAATATATGAACTTTTTTGGTCAATGCATATATTCAAGGATTTTAGCTAATATCATTTGAAATATACATGATAGAGTGATGAACCAAAAATAAAGTCACCATGTAATTACTGTAATAATATAGAAATGAACTTTATTTCACAAGCTATAAACAAGGTTAAAAACTGTAAGAGATTATTGATTAAAATCAATAGAGCTGTTGACCACTTTGTTGTGAAAGTGGTCCAAACTTCAAAGAAATGAGACAGTTGCATTCTACTAGTTCATTAGTGAAGAATGATGTATTTTTTATTAAAATATTCAAGGTATGACCCCTTGAAATCATGGTTTGAAGTTCAAAATATTAAATTTTAACAGAAAAAATGAGTTACAAGAAATATCATCAGAAATACAGTTTTGATGATGTAATTAAATGCTCTTGGCAGTGTAATGAAGACATGCCAAGCTATCCGAATTCACTCTCAGAATAGCTGTAGCGTGTATAGCTTGAAAGTTATTAATGATCAAAGTTTAAGCTTAAATTTGATCATTTAAGATTACTCACTGTAATCTTATTTTAAGTTTAACAGTCATATAAGTGATAAAGCTGGTGAATACTATTAGAATATGATTAATCCTAATGAAATCCACAAAGCTTAGGCTTCTGCCAAGCCTATGATGTCATCAAACTTACAGTTATAGTGATAACTCTAAATAATGGCATAATTATGAGGTAAGATGGTTTGATCATGATGTAATCATCACCAAACCTTGAACTATTGATCAATTCCAGTAGAAAGAATCAGTACACGTCTACTAGAAGCCTGTTGGACTCTAGGAGGGAGGTATTTACTATAAATAGAGCTCTTTTTACTCTGTTTTCCCCTCAGACGCCTACAAAACATTAAATGATTAAATAAAAAGGTAATTTCTTTATTCTTTATATATAAATATTTTATATTATTAAAGAGAAAACATAATCTTGAAGTAATCTTCATCTCTGATTTGATTATTGTAATTATTTAGTTTTTTTTGTGTAAATTTCTCTTAAAAACCTCTATTCCACATAAAATCAAGAAAAATTGTAATTTCTCTTAAATTTTATTGTAACTAAAGGTTAAATGAGTTGTATTTACATTTCTGGGTGTAACATTATTCAAAATTATTATATTAAGCATTAAAAGTAGGTAATTTCTCTTATAATAATAATTTTTCTCTATTATTACTTTAATAATTTTATAATTGATATAAATAGTATTTATATTAACTTATTACTTTAATATTAGTAATATTATTGTTATTGATTGTTATTTATTAATAAAAAACAATTTTTTACACCTTTATTATTTGGTGGTAACAATAATAAAGTTCTTTTAAATATATTAATTATCTTATATTCATATATTTATTTTATTATATTATTTTTTATAATATAAACTATATTATTATATTTATTTAATAATATAATTATTTTACGCCATAATTTTAATAATTCTTTATAATTATAATTATTTTTATTTTATTTATTTCATTTATAAGGACATTCATATTACAATAAGTAAAATATTAGTAATTTTTACTTCTTGTTTCATAGTCAAACCTTACACACAGGACCTTTATTTTTGGTGTGTTGTATGTATAAAAACACTTCAAGCCACTAATACAGTGTTTTGAATTAAATAAAGACACCTCTTACTGTAAAACCCACAGTTGAGGCATGGTTGGGCATATTGTCAATTCAATTACCTCCTTATACACCACCTTTTACCAGATTATACTTGCTACTTACAAGTAATCTGTAAGGTATTGGTATACAAACAGTATACCTAATATCTTTTAGCTGTATTTCTGACGTGAAATTGTTAATTCAATTACACTTTCATTATACAAGGGAATATTGTATAATATACAAGCCCAGAGACCATTCTTATATGTGAAAACAGCATTTTAAGAATTCTTAACTGACATTAAGCCCTCTTTTCCCGTTTGATTCAGTGGAAGATAATTTCATGCCTTGAGACCCAGTCACAGGCCAACATACCAGTGACACTCTCAGAACCAGAGGGAAGCAAGGGCAGAGGAAAGAGGCACAGTGAAGGCCTGATTACAGCAAAGAAGTGGACACCTATGCCACCCAGAAGAGTAGAAAACCACAAAATTCTGCTTCATTACAAGGTAAACCAACCTTAACAGCTTGTACAGGGAAAATTACTATAATTAACGCAGTTGTAACCTCTAAAGGTAAATTACCCAAATCAGGAGACAATAAATTTGTACAAGGCACAGTCAAAGGTAAATACCCCAAGAACATGAAGTTTTTGACTGCTTGCAAATGCTGACATGTCACCTGTATATCTCAGAGACCTTGGCTTCCAAAGGAACCAACCAGAAGACAGAGAAGAATTTTCCAGAACCAGAAGACCTGAAAGAGGACACCTTGGACACCGTGATGGATGGCAAAACAATGAGGGAGATAATATCAACCTTGCCATTCACACTACATTTCAACAGGAACCTCAAACCAGAGGACAGGAAAGACATGGATCAAGTTCTTCAGCTGCACCAACTCCTCAAAGATTTCTTTTAATTGAGCATGGAAAACAACACATTCAACCTGGCATCTCACTGGGCAGAACTTGGAGCAAGTTGCCAGAAGATCTGTCTCAAAAAGATAGACTTCAAGGACCTTATGGTAATAACCAAAGGTTGGAATCCTTCCAGGCAGTTCAGACTCCTGGAGGAAAGGGCAACCAGGATAAGGGAGAATTAAGCCACTATCCAAGCTATAGAAGAACAGCTGACCCAGACAGGGCATACTCAAATTCCTTCATGCTCACAAGAAGCAGGCCAAATCAGCTCCAGTGGCTTCAAACTGTTCAGAAACCATTAGATCAGTGGCCAAGAGTCACCATTCTCCACAATTCCAGGAAGTATCCAGGAGAATACAAGGGAACAAGGGCAAGAACAAGAACTACTTCAACCAGAGGAAGAGAGAGTCAGACCCCATGATCCAGAAGCTGTTGGATTTGGTGAAATAGGTGCACAAGAACCAGAAGCAGTTGTAAATAACTCTAGAATCAGTAGTCCCATTAATAGAGTTACTACCCCTACTCAGATTGAACATAATGTTGTCACACCTGACAGTAACTTAAACAGTGATTCACTGTGGTTAAAAATGTCTCAATATGCTGAGCAAGCTCAAAAGCAGTTTGAAGAACTTGAAGAAAGCCATGAGAGGGTGAAAAATTAACAGCCTCAATGGATAAAATTGTTAAAAATCTTCAAGAAGGACATGCTCAATTGAGCAAAGCCTCTGAAGAAACCAAAAAAAGACTGAATATAGTCTTTGAAGAACAACACCACAGCAGAAGGGACAGGGATTGTCTGGATCAAGACATAAAAAAATTGTTTAGTGTCTATCATAACATAAAGCCCCAACCACAAGGCCATGTTAAGCATAATCCATATCACCCAGATGACATCAAACCAGATGCCATGCTGGTCAATAAGGCAAAATCTCCATCACAATACTAGGATGGAGATAATATGTCTTATTCTGAGAAGGAAGCCTTGAAACAGGTTCCTGAGGCCTCAAGCTGGCCCAAATTTTCTGTAACTGGAGAACATGATCATATGGAGCTCATAGATTATATTGATGGACTCTTCATTGATGTACCAAGCATAGCAGATTACTGGATTGCTGCTAGACTAAATACAGCATTTAAAGGTCATGCTAGTATATGGTACACGGAAATGAAGAAAATTCATGGAAGAAGAAACTGGCCATGGTGGAACAGTCAAATCATCCAAAAGTACAGGAATTGTACTTGGATATGGCAAAAGACCATGTTGTTGAAAAATGACAAATACTCTGTGGACAAAGATCCATATTAGTGGTGTCTTAGACAGTCTAAAAGACTCAAAGCCATTGATCCCCAAATGAACATCCAAATGAGGAATCACATACTTCTGACACAACTGCCAGGAGAACCAGAGCATCCAGTAAAATTTAGATGCAACCAAAATTTCACTCTAGATGACATTGCTAATACCTTACAAGATATAAGGAAAAGAACTAATATAGGGAAATTCACCCAATATACAAGAGCAGTGGTTTCAAAGAGAAACAACCTTTCAGGGTAGAGTTTAAAGACAAACCCAAAGAAAGGGTGGCAGAAGTGGAAAAGAAGAGGAATTCTTGTCACAATTTTGGTTCAACAGACCACTGTGCCAACAAATGTCAAAAGGCAAAGATAAAATTCTATTCCATTGAGAAAGTCCCAGAGGTGGAATCCCAACAGGGGATTCTGAATTAGACTCCATGGGTGATGCCATCAGAGAACCATCTGATGATAACTAAGACCCAAGAGAAGAATTTCTGGTGGAATACCAAGAGGAAACCCCACTGGATATTCAGGACATATAGTTGGAAGCAGGGATGCCACAGGAAGCTGCCAGCAAAACCTTGTGCAAGCATACCCAAGATGCACAAACATTCCTGGTCACACCAACCAGAGGAATGGCATATACATGGAACAGCCACAAAAATGACTGTCTGTATTGGAAATTCTCAACATCCATTGATCATTGATAGTGCGGCACACTGCTCCATAGTGGCCAGATGTTATCTGGATAACCACCTCCCAAATGGGGAATAATATGAGGCCCAACCCAGAGCTTTTAGTGCTTGATGATGCCAACATCCAAGGGTTCTTGCTGGGAACAGATTACCAAAGGATGTATGGCATAGATATTTAAAATAGTAAAAACACGCATATTACCATTGGTACCAACAAGGAGAAGAAATTTTCACTTGATATATACCAAATCTCTCCCCATGACCCACTGGAGGAGCTACTGAATGAATTCAGGGAGGGCCAGTTTTGCACTACCCTCACCAATGAACAAAAACTAAGTTTACTCAAGATGCTGAGGAAGAACAGACCAGCATTTGCCATTGGTGAAGAACCATTAGGCAAGATCAAAGGCCATGATATAGAACTATATCTGGATGTGGAAAGACCTTATCCAACCATGCTAAGGAGACCTCCTTATCCAGCAAGTCTGGAAACCAGGAAAGAAATTGCAAAAAATATCAATGAACTCCTGGACATGGATGTCATCAGAAAGATTGGACATAGTGAAATGGTGGAAATAACCACTCCTGTCCTGATCACCTGGCATGATGGCAAGTCTAGAATGTGAGGAGACCTCAAAGCTCTGAACAACTACACAAAAGCAGACAGGTACCCTATACCTAGGATACCTCATGCCGTGGATAAATTGGCGAAATCCAAATACATGACAAAAATGGATTGTACAAAAGGTTTCCAACAAAATGGAGTTAAATTAAACCCCATGAAATTTCTCAGAATAATATGCCATATGGGCATATCTGAGCATACAAGGATGCCATTTGGCATCAAAAATGCACCAGCCCACATTCAAAGGATGATGGACACAATATTTCAAGAAGAAATATTAGAAGGATGGATGGTGGTATATATTGATGATATCATTATATACTCAGAGACATGGGAAACCATGTACAATACATAGACAGAGTGCTAAGTAAATGTACACCCATTAATTTGAAGATTTCACTAAAAAAGTGTAATTGTGGCAAACAAGAGCTACTGGCTCTAGGACATGAAGTCTCATGTGTTAGTCTGGCAATAGACCAGAATAAAGTTGAAGCAGTACTGTAAAATCCAGTACCAAAGAGCATCAAAGAGATGAAATATTTCCTTGGGTTTGCTAGCTACTATAGAACCACATCAAGAATTTTGCCCACATGACTAGTGGTTTATACCAGTTATGTTCAAAAGATGTAGTTTGTGAAATTACAAAGGAGTAGAGGGATGCATATTAGAGGATAAAATATGAACTCACAAATGCACCTGTGCTCAGCTTGCCTGACTTTGACCTACCATTCAAGTTATACATAGAGTCAGCATGAAGCCAAGGCTTAGGAGCAGCCCTTCACCAAAGACAAATTATAGATGGTGAAGCAAGAGAGGGAGTAATATGTTACATCTCTAGGAAACTGAAATATTCAGAAGCAGGGTATAAGGCCACCCAGACGCGATGTCTATGATTAGTCTGGGCTCTGGAGAAACTCCATTATTATCTGGAGGGTGCAGTATTTGAAGTCTAAACAGACTGCAAAGCCTTGAAGTCTTTACTGAACATGAAAAATACAAATAGACACATGCTGAGATGGCAGATAGCAATCCAGGAGTATAGAGGGAATATGAACATCATATAAAAAGAAGGTAAAGGTCATACCAATGCAGATGGCCTTAGCAGATGGCCACTGGATAATGTCAGGAGCAATACAGCTTATGACCCTGAAGTTGCAGCCAAGATCCCTATCCATTTCATGGAAATAGATAGGAGGAAGAACCTCAGATTCTCTGAATGGACACCAGGAAGTGGTACCCTTGCCAGTGGAAACACTGATTCTGTCAGGCCGAGTCTATGATAAAAGATATATATGGGTATTTACAACTTATAACTATGACTGTGACATGGAAATAAAGGTTCTAAAAGAGTATAAAGGGTTATGAATGATTTTCATTCAAATATAAAAGGGCTTTACTATATGAAATATAGTGGTGGTGAGTGCTGTTGAAAGCCCTGGGTGTAGCTTTACCTGCTGTGATACAATAATAAAGGCTACAATAATTATAATTATAATTGTACCTGTTAATTACCCAAGAGTAAAACTGTTTGTGACAGTTTACTATGCAGGGTATTCAAGAGAAGGATGAGGAAAGCATTTCTGGCTGTGAAAAGCCTCCTTCTATCCTGAAATGGGGTGGAAGGGCTGTTAGACTATTCCACGTAGAGGAAGTGAAGATTTTTTCACTCTCTGAGACAGGCTTGTGGTTTTCAAGGACCTGTATAGCCTGTATTGAGCTCAGATGTGGCTTTGAAACCACATCTGGGCATTTTTCACCAATAAAGGGTGAAAATTTCATCTGGGGACCACACAGCTTGAATCTGACAGGTATGATGCATAGAATGCTGTACAGAAACTATATGGGACCCCAGTATTGACTGAACTATGAGGTAGTGAAGTAGAAAAAAGCTTCTTTGTCAGTTTGACACCTCATAATCATGGTTATGGGAAATTATCCCTTGGTAAGGCTGTATTGGTCAAAATGTGGGAGTTTGACCTTAAAACAGCTATACCTTTGTCATTTCTTGAGATATCAACCTCAAAAATGAACCAGTGTGTAGCCCTGTATGTGTTATACACAATGGTAGCTTATTTGATATGGTTATCATTCAATATGCAAAAGGTATCCCATGTACAAGATTTTTTGTACATGTTTGTGTTTTGCGCAAAAGCTGTATTGGGCTTGTTTTCTCCATAATTTTTGTTCTAATTGAGATATGAGGAAATGGATGCCACCATCAGATAGCCCCAATTGTGCTCTTTTAAAAAAGACCCCACCTTAGGTATCTCACACTGAAAAAGTAGATGTTAGATTAGAAGTGGATGTTTTGTTCACCCTTATTTGGCCTGAATTTGACCATAACTTCTGTAATACTGGTGATAGCTCAATTTGGCTGGTACCATTGGATAGCCCTGACTGGGAGCTTCATTTTGCATACCCATTTGATGGTGTTAAGCCTCTTATTATTTTCAGAAAGAGGTGAGTTTCCACTTTCTTTTGATACCTTTTTAGCTAATTTGGCTCAGTTTGGTGTTTTGGTGGTACCTTGGCTATACCATTGATTTATGGGATTTTGGCTGTCTGCTTGTGCTCTGGTTTTGAGTCAGAGGCTGACAGATTCAGAAGGAACAGACACTCCCGCACTAGGAATAAGCTCCTCAGAACTGCACAATGAATTTTTCAATGCAATACTTAAGTGTTATGCCAAACACAAACAGTGTGGCATATTACTACAACTCCTTCAAAAGAAATAAAAGAGTCCAGAACTGGAATTCCAGCTCGAAGAACCCTTGTTGAGGGCCTATAAGGAGAACAAGTTCTTCCTTGTAGATGGCCTGCTTTACCACAGAGAGAAGCACACAAGTGCACTTACAGTGGTAGACAGAGACCACATCTCCCTGATCCTGCAGGGATGCCATGACTGCCCATATGTGGGATACATGAGTGAGAACAGGATGAAAGAGAGGGTAGCAAGCACAGCTTGGTGGCCTAAGTGGGAACAAGAGTTGAGTGAATACATCAACACTTATGAAAGATGCCAAAAGGCAAGTAGGAAACATGGGAAGTATGGGTTACTTCAACACATAGAAGAACCCAAACACCCATGGGAAAGCATTAATATGGACTGGTTCACAGGACTTGTCCTAGGGGGAAAGCAAAACTACAATGCTTGTTTAATAATAGTTGATAGGTTCAGCAAGAGTATGAGGTGCCTGCCATTCCATAAAGAGGACACAGCCATGAATACTGCTCTTCTATTCTGGAATAAAATAATATCTACCTGTGGAGTCCCTAAGATCATTAATAGTGATAGGGACCCAAAGTTCACATATAAATTTTGGACCAACTTGTATGACATGCTTGGAACCAAGCTTGTATTTTCCACAGCCTACCATCCACAAACCAATGGGCTAGCTGAAAGGGTGATCCAGGCAATGGAGGATATCCTTAGAAGGTTCTGTGCCTATGGCATGGAATACAAGCACCATGAGGGATACACCCATGAATAGGTTACCCTCCTACCAGCTGTCCAACTGGCTTATAATACAATTAAGCACTCCAACACAGGAAAAACACTTGCACTGGGAGAAAAGAGTGGAATCTCCTGTTGCCTGTGGATCACTTGAAGAAGAATCTTCTGACCATCCACCCTACATCCAATTACTTACATGATAGCTGGAGGAGGGCTTGTGACACAGCAGCCAGATGAATAGCTGAGCCCAAGGAATATAACAAGCATAGGTGGGACAAGACACACATGGAACCTGACTTTAAGGAAGGGGACCAAGTGTTAGTGTCTACACTAAACTTTGATAATCTCAAAGGACCTAAGAAAATTAAAGACTCATTTGTAGGGCCCTTCACTATCATTAAATTGATAGGGAAAAATGCAGTGGAAGTCAAACTCATGTTGGAATTTTCCAGGAAACACCCAGTCTTCCCAGTGCGCTTAGTCAAGCCATACTTCCAGACAGAGGAGGATAAATTCCGCTCAAGGAAGAAGAATCCCACACCACCAGAAATAGTGAAAGTGGAAGACTCCACTCGCCCAGTGAAGAGAATCATCAAGGCCAGGAAGATCAGACTCAATGGCAAGGATCAGAGACAGTACTAAGTCAGATTCAAGCACCAGACAGCTGATAAAGACAAATGGTTGGCAGAAGATGCCATACCAGATGGGAACCTTCATTTAAGGAGATCCAGAGCCTCTAGGAGGACTAAATAGTCTCATCAATTATGAGCCTTTTTTAGAGGGAGGGTATGTCATCCTGACACTCAAAACCAGAGCACAAGCATGAAAGCAAAATACCATAAACCAATGGTATACCCAAGATACCCCCAAAACATGGAGCTGAGCCAAACCAGGTCAAAATGTATCAAACAAAAGAGGAACCTCACCCCTTTACAAATTTAAAACTCTAATCATCATAGGACAAAGAATAACAAAGTTATTCCTGCTCAAAGTTGTTGCTGAGCATAAAACTTAATTTTCACTTCACATCTGAAATACAGAGTAAAAGGCCTAACTCCATCAAAGGGGTATGCAAAATGAAGCTCTAAGCCAGGGATATCCAATGGTACCAACCAAACTGACCTAGAACCAGTATTACAGAAGTTATGGTCAACTCCAGCCCAAATAAGGGTGAATAAAATATTCACCTCACATCTAACTTCTACAGTTTTAGTGTGAGATACTTAAAGTGGGGTATTTTTGGAAATAGCACAATCAGGGCTATCTGATTGTGTCATAAATTTACTCATATCTTAACTAGAACAGAGGTTATGGGGCAAACAAGCGCAATACAGCTTTTGCCTAAAACAGGCATATGTACAAAATATCTTGTACATGGGATAAATTTGCCATATTTAATGCTTACCATATCAAATAAGGTACCATTGTGTAGAACACATACAGGGATACACACTGAACCAATTATGAGGTTGATATCTCAAGAATTGACAATGTTATGGCTGTTCTCAGGTCAAAATCACACAGTTTGGCCAATACAGCCTTACCATGGGATAATATCCCATAAACATGATTATGAGGTGTCAAACTGACAAAGAAGCTTGTTTTTACTTGAATACCTAATAATTTATTCAATACTGGGGTCCCATACATGTTCTATACAGCATTCTACGTGTTGTACATGTCAGAATCAAGCTATGTGGTCCCCAGATGAAAATCTTCACCCTGTATTGGTGAAAACAGCCCAGATTTGGTTTCAAAACCACATCTATGGCCAATACAGGTTATTTAGGCCTTTCTTAAACCACAAGCCTTTCCTAGAAAGTGAAAAATCTCAACTTCCTCTACGTGGAAAGGTCTAGCCACCTTTTCACCCCATTTCAGGATAAAAAGGAGGCTTTTCACAGCCAGAAAAGTTTTCCACATCCTGATCTTAAATTCCTACATAGTACAACTGTAAAAAACATTTATAATCTTGGAAAATAACAAGTTATAATTATAATCTTAACTATTGTAGTCTTTATTATTGTCATCCAACAGGTAAAGCTGCATCCAGGGCTTTCAACAGTGCTCACCACCACTATTTTATAATAGTAAGGCCCTTTGAATTTTATTATAAAACCCTTATTTTCTATCAATAATTTTGTTTTCAATCTTTTATCACGTGTCACAGTCACAGTTAAAGTTTTAAATCGCCTGATAACTACTTCTAAATATACTCAACCTGACAAGGAAACAGTCAAAAATCAACATTGTGAAGAAAAATAAAGGAATCAAAATGAGATCTTCAGGTAAATCAATCCATTTAATATCAAATGAAGACTTGAAGTCAATGAATCAATAAGTAAAATCAATCAAAATCAAAATCTTGCAGAAAATCAATCAATCAAGATGAATTCTTGAGGCAAAATCAATTTATGTAAAAATTCTTGATTTGAAAAATCAGCAAAATCAATGAAATCTTCAGGTCAATCAATTTTCTTGAGGTCAATATTGATTTATTTCAAATAAATCAATCAAATCAAAATCAAGTGAGTTCTTCTTTAAAAATCAAAATTCTTGAAGAATAAATCAAATATGAATCTTGATGTGAAGAATGTGTCTAAATGACTTGATGAACAATTTTAAAAAAAAATGAAAATTAAGATTACGCCTGAATTATGAATGAATTATAAATGATGATTTGAGATAAGATTTACAATAATAGAAAAAAAAATAAAATTGGGGTCAGTTTTCAATTTTCAGAATTAAGAATGAATGCAAGAAAATTGAGAGGTGACAATGAATCATAAGGTTCATAAGCATTATAGAGTCATAATTCCAATGAAATGAGTGAATGAAATTATAAAGAAAGAATGAAAAGAATGAAAAGAAATGATGAGTTAATTAATATAATGTCACAGGGGCTCTTCGACAGAAAAAAAAAGAGTGGCCTGGCACTCAGGAATCAGAGTACTCACTTGGAAGACTCCAAAGAATAAAGAAAAGAAAATAAAAGAATAAATTTCTCTAAGAAGGATGCAAGTACAAAGATGAGCTGCAATGAAAGAAATGAGAAGCCAAATTGCCAAAGAGCCAACCAAGTAAGTCCTTAATCACTGTTTCAACCTTCCAAAATGAACAATGTAATTCTTAATGATATGACCACCCAATATCCATTGACAGGTGAAGAAATAAAAGGGAAAAGGTGCTAAATGACTGACTGTATAATATAAGTTTTCACTTAACAAAAATGGTAAGATAAATAAAGATAAAATAAAATCAAAATATATCAATTAACTGGGGGAAAAACCCCCCAGGGTCAAAGGAGGCTGGTATATGTGAAACATTGAGAGCTTGACTCCTTCAGGCTGGTAGCTGGTCTGTATTTCATACTGGAAGCTGTATTGATTTTCTGATGGAGTATATACCTTGCCAGATTTGGAAATGAACTGTGTTGAATGATTTTCCCATGATGTATGAATGAAAATACAGGTCTTGATGAATTAAGACTGTACTGAATGAATTGGGCTTTGAAGGTGGATTGGTGGAGCATTGACCCTTGACACATTGTTTTGGAATGCCTCTTCAATATCCCTTGAGAATGCATGGCCAGTATTCCCTTGGATGAATGCTGTGAGTGAGAATAACCATTGATTGCTTGATGGCGTCATTAGTTTTTGAGATTATGACACTTGCCCTTGAGCCTTGATGAATCCTCTGGAAGGTGTGCCTTGATGACCTGTGGAAAATTTAAAATAACCATTTGTAACTTTGGCCATTGGATTGCTTCTGAAAAAAGATGCATAATGGTGTATAACACTATATATGGCACTTTTGGTTATTGAAGGTTGAAATGGGCCAAAGGTCTTTTGAGGTGATGTCAGGAGGATATCAATGAAATTTGGGTTTTGGAAGGCTTCAGAGGTGAGAAAGTATCTTTGAGTGATTTGGCCATTTTTGGGTTTTTGGCCAAATATAGCTAATACAGGTTTAAACCTCTATTTGCCTCAAAGTGTGCAAAAGTGCCCAAGATGTGCAGAAGTGGGCAAAATGCGCAAAAGTGCGCAAAATGCACAAATATGAAATTTAAGCCCCAAAAGGCCTGATATGGCCTTTTGGGCATTTTTCACATAATACATGAGAAATATGGCCTAAATGGCTTAATACAGCCAAATGGGCAAGAGTGCGCAAACTGTATTTAAAGCTTAAAAAGCCAAATACAGGCTTTTGGGCTGTATTTTCCCTGTTGTATGGGAAATACCCAAGATGCCCAGAAGGAAAGAGACAGACTAGAACGGCTTGATGAGGGTGAAGGGGCCTGGTTGGCCCCAGATGATAAAATGAGCATCAAGGCCATAAAACATGACAATGGCCAATTTGGCCAATGATTATGGATATGGCCAACTTGCCATATATTGGATATGGTATAGATATGCCATATTGAGGTCCAAGAGGGTGGGTTACCATGGTTGTGACATAATCTCACTGATAAACAGGAAAGTGAACTTTCTTCTCCTTTATATTACTACAAAGAAGCCTTTGCATCAAATAAAGAACCACTAGGAGAGATTTGTGGTCATGAAGTTGAAATTATCCTTAATATTGAAAGACCTTACCCACTTCTCTTGAGAATACCTGCATATTCAGAAAGTCCTAAATCAAAGAAAGCTCTGAAAATCCATATTAAAGAACTTCTAGACCTCGGTGTAATAAGAAAGGTTGGCTACAATGAGAAAGTTGAAATTGCTACACCAGTCACATTGGCATGGAATAATGGAAAATCTAGGATGGTTGGAGACTTTGGAGCTCTGAACACTTACACTATCCCAGACAGGTACCCAATACCAAAAATCCAAATTTCCCTCATGGAAATATCTCAAGAAGTGTATATAAGAACTATGGATGCCCTTAAAGGATTTAATCAGAATGTGGTGACACCAAGGGAAAGAAAATACTTGAGAACTATTCTTCATTGTGGATTGTATGAATATTTGAGAATGCCTTCTGATATAAAGAATGCACCTTCAAACTTTCAAATAATGATGAATTAAATCATCCCTGAAGACCTTTCAGAAGCCTGGTTAATCATTTACCTTGATGACATTATTTTCTGCTCCAAGACTTGGGAAGAACATATATACAGATTATCCTGAGTTTTGACCAAAATCCAATGTGTAAAAATGAAAGTTATTTTGAAGAAATGTCATTTTGAATTCAAAGAACTCAAAGAACTGGGACATGTAGTATCTGGTTTATCCCTTGGAATTTACAAAAACAAAGTGGCACAAGTACTACTGAAAACTATGCCTCAGAACAAAAAGGAAATTTGATCATTTTTGGGGTTTGCAGGATATTACAGAAAGCATATGAAATATTTTACATCCATAGAAAGGCCTATTCACAAATTATGTGGAAAGGACACAGTATTTGGAATGACTGTTGGAAGAGTCAAAGCTTTTGAATATTTAAGACAAGCCTTTACCACTGCTCCACTATTTCTGATGCCAGCCAGACTTTAAGCTGCCCTTTAAGCTTGATATTGATGCATAAGGGGATGGGCTAGGTGCTGCACTTCATCAGGTCCAGATTATAAATTATTCACTTGTTAAAGGAACCATGTGTTTCATATCAAGGAAAATCAAACCAACTGAAGCTAGATATGGGGCAAGTGATATGGAGTGCTTATTCCTTGTCTGGGCCTTAGAAAAGCTCAATTAACTCCTGGAAGGATGTGTTTTTGAAGTGATAACAAATTTTACTGCTGTTAAATCACCTTGAAACATGAAAAAAACTGACAGACATATTCTCAGATAGCAAATAGCCATACAGGATTATAGATGTAATATGACTATTTTTCAAAAAGATGGGAATATTCAGAAAGCTGCAAATTGACTGAGCGGATTCCCATTACCAAATAATATTCATAATCCTTCTTATGTGCCAGACGAAGCTTCCCCACAGATCCCAATAGAGGGGATCAGTGTTACAAATCTGAACACCACTTTCTCTGAAGAAGTAAGAAAAGGTTATACTCAGGACAGGAAATGTATCATCTCATACCAATTACTTACTAAAGACTGTAAACACAACTCTTTGTCACAGGGGCTCTTCTAAGTGAAGAGGGCCTGGCACTCAGTAAACTGGGACTCACTTATGGAGGGCTCAAAAATATGGTAAGAAAGGATACACTTAAGAGTGTTAAAGATGAATCACTAAAAGAATGAATATAAGAAAGCAGCAACAAAGGAATAAGAATAAAAGCATAAAAGAGCCAACCACAAACAGGTCCACGTCCACTGTTTCAACCTGTCAGAATGAAAAGAGAAGGGTTAATAAGGATATGGCCACCCAGCTCATACTGTACAGGCAAAGAGAGAAATGCAAAGAATAACTTAATATTAAATAAATATAATACCCAAAAGTAAGGATAAGAATATTCATAAATAATAAATAAACTAAATTAATTAACTGGGGAAAAGTCCCCAGGGGGGAGAAAGAGGGGCTGGTATATGTGAGAAACACCAGCCCCGATCCAGAGGAAGAATTTTCATGAGAGGATTGAATTATTGAATTGAGTCTGGCCAATACAGATCCTGTACAGCTGTACAGAACCTGTACAAGAGGTTTGGTGTATTTGAGTGATCATACAGTTTCATGCTGGTGTATTGAAACTGTATTGGGTGAATCCAACCTGTACAGGTATCCACAGGCTGTATTGATGTACCAAACTGTATGCATTTTTCATGGTGAAGATTTCTGAAACTGAATGCTGATGCAGATACTGGATCTGCTGATTTGAGGTGTTTGAGTGGGTGTATTGATGAACACCCTTACCCCTGGTGAGTGGTTGTTACAGTATCCCCCTCTTGAAACTGGTGGGCTCCTGAACACCACAATACCCTGCCACTGTTGAGTGGCATCTCATTATCCCCACATTTTTTCAAAAACTTTCTTTTGAATTTTCTTTTCCTCTTGACCATTATCCTGAAAATCCTTCTTCAACTCTTCTCTATCAAATTAAATTGATTCCCCCATTCTTTCAAGTTTTGAGTAAGTATTCCACTTCAAAATATGCTTTTTCTTTCTTCTGATTCAATCAATCTGGCCCTTGGGGTATGGCCTTGGGATATATCCCAAAATGATGGCCACTGAGCTCTTGTGCTCAAAAAATGATGCTCAATGAGTATATGAAGTGTACTCATTGGGCAAGGCTTAATCAAAATGAAATCTTGAAAGAATTCCTCCAAGGGGTCTTGTCCCTATTGTCCATGGAAATTGCCTCAAACAGCCCTCTATGATGTTTTTGGGTTGTGGCCTCTTCCCTGATGAATCTTGATAAAACCTGATTTTATGGCCTTTTGGGGGTTTTGGTGATTTTTGGTGATTCCATTATTTATGGCCATTTTGGCCATTTTTTGTCTTTTGGGGTCTTGCGGTCCGCGGTACATGGGGGCTATTGGAGGCCCCCAGGACCAAAATGGACCCCCTGGGCCCAATTTTGCTGGGGACCCAGGGTGACCAAGGGGCCAAGAATTGGCCCAAACCCAAAACTTCACCATACATGGCCTGGAGCCATTGGTGGTGTCCAGGACCATTAAGATCTTGGCCTCCCCAAAGTTGCAAGGGAGGCCCTGGGTGATTAATTCAGCCCCAAAGGGGTATGAATCCTCACCTTAGAGGCTTGATGGGGGGCATAATAGAGTTATGGCCCCCATTTCCTTGAGGTCAAAAAATCTTTTTCCTTGATCTGGATTGGACTGATTCTGACGTCTTGAATATTCTGCTTGCATATTCTTCAGTTATGAGTTCCAAACTGACTGAACTCACTGAATCTTCTCCTTCTGCACCACCACCATCTGTTCTTTGCGGTTATGGTGTCTTCAGTCAATTATCCTCTCCTTCCATGGTGTCTTCTGGTCATTTTGATCCCTCCCAAACCTATGATGGGTTCAGAGCAGTTGAAGTTCTTGGTCCTGCCTGTACTGAATGTTTGGCCAAGGGTAAGGATTGCTTTCAACATTACGATCCCCAATCGTCAAAATGCCATTTTTGCTTCATTGGAAAGAAACCATGTTGTTGTACCTGGTTGACCTCTTCCAACGTCAGGAGGCATTTATGGAGCAGAAAGGATGGGCCTTTTGGGAAGGAATTCACCCTTTCTGAGGAACCTACTCCTGATTCAACCTCAGGATTTTCTCAATGTGAGTGATTTTCATATCTTGATTGAATTGGTACTGATATTTTGATGTAGTTACTGGTTCCAGGTAGAGGGATGTGTCAAGGTGGATTATTGTTGGAGGGTCCATTCCAATCAGTGGTAGGCCCATATATTCCAGCTCAGAAGTCCCAATCTCAAGGACCAATACTGATGGAGTAGTGAAGGTAGTGAAGAAGATAAGAAGTATTGCTGATTCTCCATCTGATCCAGATGCTGAGGGGAGTGATGAGTATGATGGTGAAGAAGTTGAAGTTGTTCCTCATTCAGTTGGCCATCCATCCAGCAATTCCTCTGCTCAGCCTCTTTCCAACAGGTTCCAAAGCTAAATAATTCCCAGTACCCCCAGAACCTTCCAACAAATTCTTGGTTCCATTCCTACCACAATTCCTCCTCCTTCATCAACTACTTCTCATTCCAGGCCTGCCTTCAATCCAGCAGTAAGACCATCACCAGTCCAACCATCCAGAATCTCACCCATAACCACCTCTGGTCAAATCCAACATGAGGCCAGCTCCAGTAGAAGAAAGGATGGCTTGTCTCCTTTACCGTTTCCTGCCGCCCAAGTGTTCCAAAGAAGGGATCATTGGCCTATCCAAGTTACCAGAGAAGATCCCAACGCGGCAAGTGAAAATTAATATGCTGTGGCTGCATTATTCAGGAGGGTTGATAGAAATAGCAGAGATGTGATCATGTATGCCAATGATAGAATGATTCTAGGGACTGCTTCTGAAGAGATGGATGCCAAATTTGCCTGTTATGAAGATGAGTTGATAAATGACTTCCAGAGAACCTTTGATGATTTAGGTAGAGATAACTAGTTTCCTTATCCTTGTTTGTGTTTGGTTTTACTTCTATCCCCACTCTTATGAATACTAATAAATAAAAGAAAAGATAATGGAACCTCCCAATACATGATTTGGGGAGGGGATGCTGCTGATTTAAAGAAATGAAAGAAAGAAAATTATACAAGTAAAGAGAGAAAGAAGTAAGAGAATAGAAGAAGATGAGAGTAAAGAAAAGAAATAACGAAAAGTCCTGAAGGCTGGTCCTCCTTGTGGTGAGTTGCTTGATTCTGGCCAAGAAGTGTCTGAAAAATGAGAACCAAGCATTTGATACTCACAGAGTGGCCAAGGTAATGTTTTTACAAGAAGTAGAACCCTCAGGGATGCATACCAGGAGATGGAACTTACTTTCATAACTTACACTCCCCACCAAGCACCATAAAACTGAAATGAATTGCCATAAACAACTTCTGAAATGAAATTGCCATAAATGACTTGCATTGATGAATGTCTTGAATTATGATGATTGGCATAAATGGAATGATAAATAAAAAGAGAAAGAAAAAAGACAAACAAAGAAAGAAACATTTGGCCATATCTTGATAAGGTCCAAATGGAGGGTATTGATTTTGTATGCTTCCTGAACCTTTCCAAAGAGTTGAAAAATGCTCACAAAGTGGCCAAGGTGATACTTACAACAAAATATGGGTAGAATACCCCCTCAAAGGTGCATTCCAGGAGAGGAACTTACTTTCATAACTTCTTCTCCCCACTAAGCACCATAAAGTCAAACTCTTGAGGTATGTGGGCCAGGCTTTTCTAGATACAATGAATGGAAATCCTTGACAAGGTCTGGTGAGTTGGTAAGGTTGGAAGCTGGTTCCCAAGTGGTTCTTTCTGGGTCTTTACTGACCCCTTTCCACTCTACAAGATACCATAAATTACCTCTTTTGAGTTTTGAGTCCAGAACCTGAGCCACTTCCCATTCTTCTTGCTCCTCCACTAAGACTGGTGGTGGCGGCAATTGATGTCAATTTGGGATAGTTGATTGCTTGAATGGTTCTAATAAGGACACATGGAATACAGGTTAAACTGTCTTCCATTGCTGAGGCAACTTGAGGTGATATGCATGGCTGCCAATCTTCTTCAGAACTTCAAAAGGTCCCAACCATCTTTCTGATAATTTCTTGGTGGGTATTGTTGTCTTGATATTCTTGGAATCTAGCCATAATCTGTCCCCAGGTTGGAAATCAGGTGGAATTGCCCTATTTATATCTGCATACTTCCTGAATCTCCTTATTGATGACTGTAATTATTCCTTGACAACTTGCTGTACTGATTGGAGTTTTATTGATAACTTACCAGCAGGTGAATCTTGAGAAATATGGATTGAGTGAAAGCTGGGATTTCTTCCATAAATGGTGAAAAAAGGTGATTGCTTTATTGATGAATGTTCTTCATTATTATAGGAAAATTCAGCCAGAGGGAGCCAGGTGTACCAGTCATCTTGATGATAGCTGACATACATCTGAAGATACTGTTCTAGAATCTGATTTACGCTCTCTGTCTGTCCATCTGTTTCAGGATGAAAATCAGTTGAAAGATCGCTTGATATCTTGAGCTTCTGACATAATTGAGTCCAAAATGATGAAACAAATAAAGATCCTCTATCACTGACAATACTTACTGGAAGGCCATGCTTGGAAAATACATGACTAATGAAAATTTGAGCTAAGTCCAGGGCAGTGATTGTTCCATAAATTGGAATGAAGATTGCCATTTTTGAGAACCTGTCAACAACTACTAGAATTGAGTCAAAGTTTTTTGACAAGGGAAATTGAGTGGGAAAGTCCATTGATAAGGAATTCCAAGGACCAGATTGAATTTGAAGAGGCTTGAGTAGTCCAAACTTCTTGTGATGAATGTTCTTGTTTCTTGAACATTGCTGACATGAGGACACATAGTCATTGATTAATTGATTCATGCCAGCCCAATAAAAGTCCCTCTTGATGAGCTTGAGAGTCTCCTCCTGGCCAGGATGGCCAGCCAAAGGTGAGTCATGACGCTTTTGAAAAATATTTAGTTGAAGTTCTTCATTGCTTGGGATTACCACTCTATCTTTTAATAATAACAACTTGGCTTGAAGTTCAAGAGAATAATCTGGAATTGATTTGCCTCTTGCTAGCTGCTTGTGCATTTCTTTATAGTCTTTGTCTTGCCATACTTCTTTTTGAATCTTGTCCACTAAATCTGAAAACACTTTCACTTTGATTGATAAGAATCTTGACTCTTGAATTCCATCTTGCTTGATTACTTGATGAAAATTTTGAGGATTCTTTCTGATGAAATCCACCCCCCTCTCTGGGTACACGTCGTCCCGACGTGACAAGGCATCTGGTAAAGTGGCCAGCCTGCCTGGGCGGTAAGTGATAGTGAAGTGAAATTCTGAAAGGAATTCAGCCCAATGGGCCTGATGATGAGTAAGAACTTTGGAAGACATAAAATACTGCAAGGAAGAGTGGTCTGTCAAGACCTCAAAAGAATTGGAAAGAGAGAGAAGAAATGCTCTCCAGCGCTTGAGAGCCCAAACTATGCCAAGGAGTTCCTTGTCATGAATTTCATAGTTCAGCTCAGCTGGGAAAAGCTTGCGACTATCGAATGCAATGGGATGCTTTCCTGAGTCATTCACCTAGCTCAGTACAGCCCCCAAAGCATAATCAGAAGCATCAGTCTCTACTATAGTAGGTAGAAAAGGATTGAAGTGAGATAGGATAGGAGCAGAGGTGAAAGCTTCTTTGAGTGCGTGAAACTGACTAAGAGCTTCCTCATTGAAGATGAAAGGAGAATCTTTTTTAAGGAGGGAAGTGAGAGAAGCGATTTTTTTAGAATAATTCTTAATGAAACAATGATAAAAATTGGCAAAGCCAACAAAAGATTGAAGGGCCTTGATGTTCTTGGGCTGAGGCCAATTGAGGATTTGCTGAACCTTTGAAGAATCCATCTTAAGGCCATCACTTGAAACAACATAGCCCAACTATTCCACACTTGAGGCATGAAATACACACTTGGAGGCTTTGGCAAACACATTATTGTCCCTCAGTCTTTGGAGGACAGAGGCCACATGTTTGACATGTTCCTTGTCAGAACTGGAAAAGTCCATAATATCATCTAAATAAAACACAACAAACACATCCAAGAAATCTGCAAAGATTTCATTTACTAGATTCTGGATAGAAGCAGGAGCATTGGTCAAACCAATTGGCATGACCAAATACTCATAACTACCATCTTTGGTTCTAAAGGCAGTTAAGTGCTCATACCCCTCTTTGATTCTCAGAAGGTTCTATGCACCACGCAAGTCTATCTTGGAGAAGATAGTGGAACCGTTGAATACGGTAAGAAGCTGGTTCATAGGAGGAACAGGGTACCTGTTCTTCCTAGTAAAAGCATTAATTTTGTGGTAATCAACACAAAAAGAGACCTCCATCCTTCTTCTTAACAAAAAGGACAGGTCCTCCTGTTGAAGAGGAGCTTGGTCTAATGAAACCTTTCTCTACATTCTCTGAAATATAGGCCCGTAGTGTTTCTGACTCTTGATTTGATAAGGAGTAGATAACACCAATTGGAGGTAGGAGACCCTCCAATTTGATACGGTGATCACAGGCGCAGTGTGGAGGAAGTTTCTCTGCTTTCACCTTGGAGAATACATCCAAATATTGGTGATAAGCAGGAGGGACTACCTTCAACACAGTTTCAATTTCTTCTGGCTCTTCCTCCTCATCCCACTGCTCCTCCAGGAAGGCATGAAAAGATAAAGGAGGAAGGTTGATATCCCCTTGAAAGAGATGAAGTGAAGATATGGCAACATCTTCTCCAACATCCTTTATCTCTTTGAAGACTTCATCTCTTAATGGAAGTAATGACTGAGAGGGAATGATGGAAGGGATATGGACAGGAGAAGGAAGGGAAGGTGTCTTAAGTTCACCAACCAGAGCAACACTGTTGTCAGCAGTGGCTAAGTCATTACTAGTAGAAGGAATAATACCACTAGAATCCTTATGACTAGAATCATAGGTGATCAATCCATTTTTCCAATCAATAATGGGATTAAAATGGTCAAGGAAATCATAGCCCAATATCAGGTCTTCTCCCTTGGGTGAATCTATGATAAAGAAGTCCCATTCAAAGCTTGGGAAGGAAGGCAAGTCAACTACCCACTTGGTATAATGAGTGATGAACAAGGCAGGGGATTCATTAGAATCCAGAATGAAAAGAGGAATCTTTTCGGGGAGCTCTGACAGAGTCAATGAGTACTTGAGAACAAAATTCTTTGCAATAAAGGAATTTGTAGCACCAGAATCAATGGGAATACTATAAAAAATATCAGAGACAGAAGAGAAAATAAGAAATTTTAAAGATTTCTTGACACTAGTATTCAGAGTGCACAATTGTTCTCTTGAGAGAAATAAGTGAGAACCATTGAACACCTCATGATCCCCACTCAGGTGTTTCCCTGCTTGCTAGGGAAGCCTCTTGATGATGACCCAGGCTTGTTCTGAGGTCTCTTGAAGCATTTCTCAATTGGGTGCTTTCCACCACAATAAGTACAGAACCCCTCTTTAATCCTCCTCTCCTTTTCAGAACTGATTAATTTATTGTCCTTATTGAGGAGAGTAGCATGAGGTTTGTCCTTTGAAGATTGGAGCTGCTTGCCCTTCTTGTTCTTCTTCTGGTGAGGCCTCTTTGAAGATGAGTTTTGAGGAGGCCTAGATTGATTGGATCCATTGACTGGAGGCTTCTTCTCTTGATTTCCACCCTTTTCTTTTTTCCTCTCATGATATCTTGTGTCTAACTCTAAAGTGACATCCATAAGTTCTTGAAGAGTATCAAAAGCTCCAGGGTGAGAAGCCAACTGATCCAATAATATTGATGCCAATCCTCTTCTGTAAACATGGATATAAGCTCTTTCCCCCCAATCTCCAATTCTTGACATTAAGATTCTGAAATCTGCAATGTACAAGGATACATGACCACTTTTCTTCATCCTCAAATTGTCCAACTCTTGTTCAGGTTTCCTGACCTCATTGGGGTCACCAAACAGGGTGAATAATTGAGATTCAAATAATTTCCAATTATTGAGGAGGTAGGAAGGGTCTTCATTGGAAATATTTGAGAGATAGGGTTCAATCCACTTCCCAGCTCTACCAGTGAGAAAAGAAGTTGAGTAAAGAACTTTATTCCTGTCAGAAAAGAAATTTTCTGGATCATTATGGAAGATTAATTGACAGGATTGGATAAATCCTCTCAATTTATGAGCTTGAGTACCATCAAAAGAATCAGGTGCCTTCATGGATGGAGTCTTGAAAGCAGGGGCTTTGGAATTGTCCCTGGGAGCAACTGCTTGAGTGAGTTGCCCCATGAATTGAGTCATTTGCTCCATCATCTGGACGAGACTTGGATCAGTTTGAGAGACAAGAGGTTGACTAAAAAGGGCTACATTAGAACCCTGAGGCACCCCTGGAACATTTTCCAAGGCATCTGCCACTTCAGTTTCCCCAGAATCTTCCTCTTCCACAGACTCTTCCCCCTCTTCATCTTCAACTTCCTCTAATCTTGCTCTTGCAGCTTCAGACATGCCAGGGTAGCCACCCAAAAGTCCAGAAAAGGATCTTGATCTTCTAGATTTCATTCGACCTCTTCCTGAGGGTGCTGCCCCTTCCATTGGTGGTCCTCTGTCCAAGTTTTCACTCAGTTGATGAACTGATGGTGTGCAGTCAAGAGGAGCCCTTGCTGTAGGAGTGAGAACCGCTGGAATTTTTTGGGATCTAGTCTTCTTTGCTGGGGGACTATGCCGAACTGGCATTATGAACAGAAGCTGAATAAAAGGAACTTGATGGTATTGAGAACAGAAATCAAAACTTGGCCAAATCAATCACAATAAAATCTTGATGAGTCTTGAGGAATCAATTCAATTCTTGAGGTGAAATCAACTTCAATCAACAATAAATAAATTCAATCAATAATCAACAATAAATCAAATTCAAATCAAATATCAATAATCTTGAGTAAATTAAAAATCAATCAATCAATAATTCAGGGTCTTCAATATGAAATCAAGGTCTTGAGGAATCAATCAATCAATTCAAAATCTTCAGCAATCAATTCAAATATCTTGATGAGTCAAATCAATCAATAATCAAAATCAATTCTTGAGGATCAATAAAATATCTTGAGAATTCAAAGTCAATCAATCCAATACAAATGAAAAATCCTGAATCGCTGAATCAATAAACCCAATGAATCCCAATGATTAATCCAATCAATTAAACCATCAATAATTCATAAAAAAGACCTGAATGATAACACAGAAAAAATGGATTTGATAAGATAAAATGAAGTGAATGAAATGCTCAGCAATGATTAAGAAAGAGAAAGAATAAATTTTCATATGAATGAAATGAATGAGATGAAAATTGATGAGAAAGAAATCATAATCATTAAGAATCATAAGATCATTAAAAAAGTCATAATTGATGAATGAGAGGAATGATTATAAAAGAATGAAAAGAAAGAATCAATATGAGTTAATTAATTTAATGTCACAGGGCTCTTCAAAGTGAAGAGGGCCTGGCACTTAGTAAACTGGGACTCACTTATGAAGGGCTCAAAGATATGGTAAGAAAGGATACACTTAAGAGTGTTAAAGATGAATTACTAAAAGAATGAATATAAGAAAGCAGCAACAGAATTCAGAATGAGGATTGCTCAAGCTGAATGCTGATGCAGATACTGGATCCGCTGATTTGAGGTGTTTTAGTGGATGTATTGATGAATACACTTACCCCTGGTGAGTGGTTGTTACACTCTTTGATACATGCCTTAGATGAAATATTGACAAAATCATATTAAGAAGGAAGATTTCACTTACTGAATGGTATAATTTACCACAGAACTAGGCATAAATGTGTCATTACAGTTGTGGACAGGTCCTTAATCAATCTTTTATTAAACAAATTCCATTGTCAGCCTGTGACTCAAACCCATAGCACACGCATGACAGCCAGACACCATAAATCAATGGTATAGCCAAGATACCACCAAAACATGGAAATGAGCCAAATCAGCGTAAAGGCTATCAAAAGAAAGAGTAAACGTAGCCCTTTCCAAATATACAAGTCCCATCACCATAGGACAAATAATAAGAAAGTTGTTTCTGAGCATAAAACTTAATTTTCACCTCTCATCTGAATTGCAGAGTAAGAGGCTTAACCCCATCAAAAAGGTATTCAAAATGAAGCTGTAAGTCAGGGCTATCCAATGGTACCAGCCAAACTGATCTAGCACCAGTATTACTGAAGTTATGGCCAAATTCAGGCCAAATAAGGGTAAAAAAAATATTCAACTCACATCTAACTTTTACAGTTTTAGTGTGAGATAACTTAATTGGAGTATTTTTCGAAAGAGAACAATCAGGGCTATGTCAGGCTGAGTCTATGATAAAGGTGTATAAGAGTATTTACAAGCTTTAACTATGACTGTGACACGGTAAAAATAATTTTAAAGAGGATATAATTGATAATAAAAGTTTTAATTTAAGAATTTAAAGGGCTTTACTATAGAAATATAGTGGTGGTGAGCGCTGTTGAAAGCCCTGGGTGCAGCTTTACCTGTTGGATTACAATAATAAAGACTACAATACTTTAAATTAAGAGTATACCTGATTATTAACCAAGAGTAAAACTGTTTTTGACAGTTTACTACGTAGGTTATTCAAGAGCAGGATGAAGAAGCAATTCTGGCAGTGAAAAGC
The DNA here is from genome assembly GCA_023105745.1 of Austropuccinia psidii. Taxonomy (NCBI): domain Eukaryota; kingdom Fungi; phylum Basidiomycota; class Pucciniomycetes; order Pucciniales; family Sphaerophragmiaceae; genus Austropuccinia; species Austropuccinia psidii. The sequence goes on along the minus strand of JALGQZ010000010.1, from coordinate 6,241,188 downwards.
CTCCTTTTTATCCTGAAATGAGGTGGCAAGGGTGCTAGACCTTTCCACGTAGAGGAAGTGAAGATTTTTTCACTCTCTAGTACTGGCTTGTGGTTTGCAAACAGCCTGTATAACCTGTATTGGGCTCAGATGTGGTTTTGAAACCACATCTGGGCAGTTTTCACCAATACAGGGTGAATATTTTCATCTGGGGACCTCACAGCCTGATTCTGACGTGTATGACGCGTAGAATGCTGTACAGAAACTGTATGGGACCCCAGTATTGACTGACATATGAGGTATTGAAGCAAAAACATGCTCCTTTGTCTGTTGACACCTCATATTCATGATTATGGGGTGTTATCCCATGGTAAGGCTGTATATGACAGCTGGTGGGATTTTGACCTTAAAATGGTCATAACTCTGTCATTTTTTGAGATATCAAGCTCAAAGTTGGTTCATTGGATAGCCCTGAGTGTGCTCTACACAATGATTTGTCATTTGATATGGGTATCATTAAATATGGCAAAGTTATCCCATGTACAAGTATTTTTGTACATTGGCATGGTTTGGGCAAAAAGCTGTATTAAGTTTGTTTGGCCAATAACTTCTGTTGTAGTTGAGTTATGGGGAAATGGATGACACCATCAGATAGCCCTGATTGTGCTCTTTCCAAAAAGACCCCACTTTAGGTATCTCACACTAAAACTGTAAAAGTTAGATGAGAGGTGAATGTTTTGTTCACCCTTATTTTGCCTGAATTTGACCATAACTCAAGTTATACTGGTGCTAGGTCAGTTTGGTTGGCACCATTGGATAGCCCTGGCTTAGAGCTTCATTTTGAATACCCATTTGATGGGGTTAAGCCTCTCCTTCTAGATTTTAGATGAGAGGTGAAAATTAAGGTTTATGCTCAGCAATAACTTTGGGCAGGAATAACTTTGTTATTTCTTGTCCTATGGTGATGGGACTTATATTTTCAGAAAGGGGTGGGTTTCCTCTTTCTTTTGATACCTTTTGAGCTAATTTGGCTCAGCTCCATGTTTTGGTGGTATTTTGGCTATAACATTGATTTATGGTATTTTGGCTGTCATGCTTGTGCTCTGGTTTTGAGTCACAGGCTGACAGGCTATCTGATGGTGTCATTTCTTTCCCCATATCTCAACTAGAACAAAGCTTATAGGACAAACAAGCCCAATACATCTTTTTGCCTAAACTACACATATGTACAACAAAACTTGTACACAGAATACCTTTGCCATATTTAATGATAGGCATATCAAATGAGGTACCATTGTGTATAGAACATAAAGGGCTACTCACCGAACCAATTTTGAATTAGATATATCAAAAACTGACATAGTTATGGAAGCTTTAAGGTCAAACTCCCACAGTTTGGCCCATACAGCCTTTTTGTGGGATAATATCCCATAGGTATGATTATGAGGTGTCAGACTGACAAAGAAGCATTTTTATACCTAAATACCTCATAGTTCATTCAATAATTGGGTCCCATACAGGTTCTGTACAGCATTCTACGCGTCATACACATCAGAATCAAGCTGTGTGGTCCCCAGTTTAATGTTTTCACCTTGTATTGGTGAAAACTGCCCAGATGTGGCTCCAAAACCACATCTGAGCCCAATACAGGCTATACAGGTCTTTTTCAAACCACAAGCCTCTCTTAGAGAGTAAAAAATCCTGACTTCCTATACGTGGAAAGATCTAGCAACCTTTCCACCCCATTTGAGGACAAAAAGGGGCCTTTTCAAAGCCAGAAAAGATTTCCTCATTCTGCTCTTGAATTCCTATGTAGTGCAACTTTCAAAAACAGTTATACCCTTGGAAAAAAATCAGGTATACTTTAAACTTAAGTATTGTAGTCTTTCTTATTGTGATCCAACAGGTAAAGCTGCACCCAGGGCTTTCAACAGCGCTCACCACCACTATTCCACAAATAGTAAAGCCCTTTTATTTTTATTTTAAACACTTATTATCAAAAATAGTCTTATTTCAAAACTTTATCACCGTGTCACAGTCATAGTTAAAGCTGTAAATAGCCTAATTACTAATTCATCATACAATAAGCCTGACATTTTGCACGCCTGGCTGTGCTTTTTTGATCTTTTTGGACCTCAAAATACGCCATCAATATAGTCCAAGTTTTTAATTAAAGAAGGTTACCCCCTACTGTAAAACTAACAGTTGAGGAGTGGTGAGGTATATTGTTAACTCAATTACCCTCTTATATAAACCACTCTGTCCAGATTATACTTGCTACCTACAAGTAAATCTGTGAGATACTGGTATACAAACAGTATATCAGACATCTGTAGGCTGTAATTTTGACGTGGAATTGTTGATTCAATTACACTGTCACTATACAGGGCATATTGTAGTAAAATACAAGCCCAGAGGCCATACTTAAATGTGGGAGCAGCATCTTAAGATGTTGTAACTGACATTAAATCCCTCTTTTTCCTGTTTTATTTCGGTGGAAGATAACTTCATACCACTAGAAAGCCAGTCGCAGGCCAACACACCAGTGACACCCTCAGAACCAGAGGGCAGCAAGGGAAAAGGAAAGAGGCACAGTGAAGGCCTTATCACAGCAACAAAGTGGACCCCCATTGCCACCCAGAGGAGTAGAAAACCACAAAACTCTGTTTCACTACAAGGTGAACCAACCTTAACAGCTTTTACACGGAAAGTTACCATAATTAACCCAGTTTTAACCTCTAAAGGTAAATTTCCCAAATCAGCAGACAAAACATTTGTCCAAGGAACAGTAAAAGGGAAATACCCTAAGAAAATAAAGTTTTTGACTGCTTGACAACCTGATATCTCACCTGTACACCTCAGAAACCTTGGCTTCTGAAGGAACCAAACAGAGGACAGAGAAGGCATGTCAAGGACCAGAAGACCTGGAAGAGGACACCTTGGTCACAGTGATGGATGGCAAGACACTGAGGGAAATAATACCCACTCTGCCATTCACTTTCCAATTCAACAGTAACCTCAAACTAGAGGATTGGAAAAATATGGATCAAGTTCTTCAGCTCCACCAACTTGTCAAAGATTTATTTCAATGGAGCATGGACAACAAGAGGTTCAACCTGGAATGTCACTGAGAAGAACTTGGAGCAAGTTGCCAGAAGATTTGTCTCAAAGAGATAGACTTCAAAGACCTTATGATAATCACCAAAGGTTGGGAGCCCACCAGGCAGTTCGGACTCCTGGAGGTGAGGGAAAACAGGATAAGGGAGAATAAAGCCAGTATTCAAGCTATAGAAGAACAGCGGACCCAGACAGGGAACACTGAGAGTCACCATTCTTCACCATTGCAGGAAGTTTCCAGGAGAAGACAAGGATACAAGGGCAAAAACAAGACCTCTTTTCATCAAAGGCAGGGAGAGTCAGACCCAATGATCCAGGATCATTTGAACTTGGTGAAATAAGTACACAAGAGCCAGGAGTAGTTGTAAATAGCTCTTGAATCAGTAGTCCCCTTAATAGAAATATTACCCCCACTCAGATTGAACATAATTCTGTCTCACCTGACGGTAACTTAAAAAGTTATGTACTGTGGTTAAAAATGTCCCAAAATGCTGAGCAAACTCAAAAGAAGTTTGCAGAACTTGAAGAAAGCCATGAGAGGGTGAAAAATTAACAGCCTCAATGGATAAAATTGTTAAAAATCTTCAAGAAGGACAAGCTCAATTGAGCAAAGCCTCTGAACAAACCAACAAAAGACTGAATATATCTTTTAAGAACAACACCATAGCTCAAGGGACAGGGATTTTCTGGATCAAGACATAAAAAAATTGTTTAGTGTCTATCATAACATGAAGGACCAACCACAAAGCCATGTTTTGGATAGTCCATATCCCCCAGATGACATCAAACCAGATTTCAAGTTGGTGAATAGAGCAAGATCTCAATCACAATACCAGGATGGAGATAATATGTCTTATTCTGAAAAGGAAGCCTTGAAACAGCATCCTGAGGCCTCAAGCTGGCCCAAATTCTCTGGAACTGGAGAATATGATCATATGCAACTCATAGAGTATGTTGATGCACTCTATATTGATGTACCAAGCATACCAGACTACTGGATTACTGCTAGACTCAATACAGCATTTAAAGGTCATGCTAGTATATGGTACACAAAAATGAAAGAAATCTATGGCAGGAGAAATGGGCCATGGTGGAAGAGTCAAATTATCCAGAAGTACCGCAATGGTACCTGGATATGGTAGAAGACCATGTCATTTGAAAATGACAAATACTCAGTGGAAAAAGATCCATATGAGTGGTGTCTTAGAAAGTTTTAGAGACTCAAAGACATCAATATTCAAATGAACACTCAAATGAGGAATCACAAACTGCTTACACAAATGCCAGGAGAACTACAGAACTAAGTAAAAGAAGCAGTAGTTCCAAAGAGAAACAACCTTTTAGGGTAGAGCTTAAAGACAAACCCAAGGAAAGAGTGGCAGAATTGACTAAAAATCAAAATTCTTGTCACAATTGTGGTTCAACAGACCACTATGCCAAACACTATCCAAAGGCAAAGAACAAGGTCTATGCATTTTGGAAATTCCCAGAGGAGGAATCCCCAACAGAGGACTCTGACTGAGACTCTATGGGAGATTCCATCAGAGAACAATCTGATGAAGAGCAGAACCCAAGAGAGGAATTTCTAGTGAATAACAAGAGGAAACCCCACTTGGAATCCAGGCCATACAGTTGGAAGCAGGCATGCCACAAGACACTCCCAATAAAAACTTGTGAGAACACACACAAGATACACAAATATTCCTGGTTACACCAACCAAAGGAATGGAATACATACATGGAAAAGCCACAAAAATGACTGTTTGTATTGACAATTCTGAAAATCCATTGATCATTGACAGTGGAGCACAATGCTCCATAGTGGCCAGAAATTATCTGGACAACCACTTCCCAAACTGCAAAATCCAGCTCTTGCCACTAAGACAAACAACTTCAAGAGTGGATCAGGGAAGATGCCTTCCATTGGGACAATTCTAAAACAGATAATTATGCCCCATAGGAAAGGTAACATCAGACTGAACCCAGAGTTTTTTGTGCTTGATGATACCTACATCCAAGGGTTTTTGCTGGGAACAGATTACCAGAGGATATATGGCATAGATACTTACAATAGTAAAAACAGGCACATTACCATTGGTACCAACAAAGAAAAGAAATTTCCACTTGACATATACCAAATATCTGCCCAAGACCCTATTGAAGAATTACTGAATGAATTCAGAGAGCAACAGTTTAGCACTACACTCACCAGTACACAAAAGCTAAGCTTACTGAAGATGCTGAGAAATTATAGACCAGAATTTTCTATTGGTGAAGAACCATTAGGCAAGATTAGAGTCCATTATATGAAACTATATCTGGATGTGGAAAGACCTTATCCACCCATTCTCAGGAGACCTGCTTACCCAGCAAGTCTGGAAACCAGGAAAGAAATTGAAAAACATATCAATGAACTGCTGAACATCAATGTCATAAGGAAGATTGGACACAATGAAATAGTGGAAATTACCACTCCTTTCTGGATCACCTGGAATGATGGGAAGTCTAGGCTGTGTGGAGGTTTCAGAGGTCTGAATAACTACACCAAAGCTAACAGGTACCCTATACCCAGGATACCCCATTCCATAGACAAACTGGAAAAAGCCAAATATATAACCAAAATGGATTGTATGAAAGGCTTCCACAAGAATATAGTTAAGCAAAACTCCATGAAATTACTGAGAATCATATGTCATATGGGCATATATGAGTACACTAGGATGCCATTTGGCATCAAGAATGCACCAGCCCACTTCCAAAGGATGATTGACACCATATTTCAAGAAGAAATATTGGAAGGCTGGATGGTCATATATATTGATGACGTCATTATATACTCAGAGACATGGGAGGACCATGTGCAATACATAGAGAGAGTACTAAGTAAATGGACACCCGTAAATCTGAAAATTTCACTTAAAAAGTGCAATTTTGGCCAACAAAAGCCATTAGCCCTGGGACATTAGTTTATACAAGTTGTGTTCAAAAGATGTAGTTTTTAAAATTACCAAGGAAAGAAGGGATGCATATGAGAGTATCAAACATGAACTCACAAATGCACCTGTACTCATCTTGCCTGACTTTGAACTACCATTCAAGTTATATATAGATGCAGCATGTAGCCAAGGCTTAGGAGCAGCCCTTCACCAAAGACAAATTGAGGATGGTGAACCAAGAGAGGAAGTAATATGTTACATATCTAGGCAACTGGAAGATCCAGAATCCGGGTATGGGGCCACCCAGACTGAATGTCTATGTCTAGTCTGGGCTCTAGAGAAACTCCATTATTATTTGGTGGGTGCAGTCTTTTAAGTCTACACAGACTGCACAGCCTTGAAGTCTTTACTGAACATGAAGACTACCAATAGACACATGCTGTGATGGCAAATAGCCATCCAGGAGTATAGAGGGAATATGACTATCATATACAAAGAAGGTAAAAGCCATACCAATGCAGATGGCCTCAGAAGAAGGCCACTGGATAATGTCAAAAGCAACCCAGCTTATGACCCTGAAGTAGCAGCTAAAATTTGTATCTATTTCATGGAAATAAATAGGGAGAAAAACTTCAGAGTCTCTGAGTGGGCACCAGAATGTGGTACCCCAGACAGTGGAAACATTGACTCAGAAGGAACAGAAACTCCCATACTGGACATAAGCTCCTCAGACCTGCACACTGAATTCTTCAATGCAATAATGAAAGCATATGCCAAACACAAACAGTGTGGCATATTGTTACAACTCCTTCAAAAAAAATACAGGAGCCCAGAACTGGAAGCCCAGTTGGAGAAACCCTGGTTGTGGGACCATAAGGATAATACATTTTTCCTTCTAGATGGCCTGCTCTACCATACAGAGAAGCACACAAGTGCACTCACAATGGTAGACAGGGACCACATCTCTCTGATCCTGCAGGAATGCCATGACTGCCCCTACATGGGACACATAAGTGAAGACTGGACCAAAGACAGGGTAGCAAGCACAGCTTGGTGGCCCAAGTGGGAACAAGAGTTGAGTGAATACATCAACACTTGCGAAAGATGCTAGAAGGCAAATAGGAAACATGGAAAGCAGTATGGATTAATTCAACATATAGAGACACTCAAACACCCTTGGGAACCCATCAATAGGGACTGGGTTACAGGACTTGTGCCAGGAGGAAAATAAAACTACAATGCCTGTTTAATCATACTTTATAGGTTCAGCAAGAGTATGCGGTGTCTGCCATGCCATAAAGAGGACACAGCCATAGATACCACTCTGTTATTGTGGAATAAAATCATATCTACCTGTGGAGTCCCTAAGATCATTATTAGTGATAGGGACCCAAAGTTCACATCTGAATTTTAGACCAACTTGTATGACATTCTTGGAACCAAGCTTGCATTTTCCACAGCTTACCATCCACAAAAATATGTAATAGATGAAAGGATAATCTAGACAATGGAAGACATTGTTAGAAGTTTCTGTGCCTATGGCATGGAATACAAGTACCATGAAGGATACACCCATGACTGGGTTACCCTTCTACCAGCAGACCAACTGGCTTATAATACAAGTCAGCACTCTACCACAGGAAAAACACCTGCACTGGTAGAAAAAGGGTGGAACCCTTTGATGCCAGTGCATCACTTGAAGAAAAACCTTCTAATCATCCACCCCACAGCCAGGGAGTTTCATGACATTTGGAAGAAGGCGTGTAACACAGCTGCTAGATACAAAGCTGATGCCAAAGAATATAACAAGAAGAGGTGGGACAAGACACACATGGAACCTGACGTTAAGGAAGGTGACCAGGTGTTAGTGTCTACACTAAACTTTAATAATCTTAAAGGACCCAAGAAAATGAGAGACTCATTTGTAGGTCCCTTCAATATCATTAAGTTGATGAGGAGAAATGCAGTGGAAGTCAAACTCACAGAAGAATCTTCCAGGAAACACTGAGTCTTTCCAGTAAGCTTAATGAAGCCATATTTCCAGACAGAGGAGGATAAATTTCCCTCAAGGAAAAGAAAAACCACCCCAACAGATATAGTGGAGGAAGAGGACTCCCCTGGACCTGTGAAGAATAGTATCAAGGCCAAGGAGATAAGACTTAATGGTAGGGATCAGAGACAATACTTAGCCAGATTGAAAAACCAAACAGCTGATAAAGACAAATGGTTAGCAGAAGATGCCATACCAGATGGGAACCTTTATTTAAGGCGATTCAGAGAAACTAGGAGGACTGAAAAGTCTCATTGATGATGAGCCTTGTTTAGAGGGAGGGTATGTCAGCCTGTGACTCAAAACCAGAGCACAAGCATGACAGCCAAAATTCCATAAACTAATGGTATAGCCAAGATACCACCAAAACATGGAGCTCAGCCATATCAGCTCAAAATGTATCAAACAAAAGAGGAAACCCACCCCTCTTCTGAAAATATAAGTCCCATCACCATAGGACAAAGAATAACGAAGTTATTCCTGCTCAAAGTTATGGCTGAGCAAAAACCTTAATTTTAACCTCTCATATAAAATCCAGAATGAGAGGCTTAACCCCATCAAATGGGTATTCAAAATGAATTTCTAAGCCAGGGCTATCCAATGGTAGTAGCCAAACTGAGATGTCACCAGTATTACTTGAGGTATGGCCAAATTCAGGCCAAATAAGGGTTGACAAAACATTCACCTCTCATCTAGCTTTTGCAGTTTTAGCTTGAGATACCTAAAGTGGGGTCCTTTTGGAAATAGAACAATCAGGGCTCCCTGATGTTGTCATCCATTTCCCCATAGCTCACCTAGAACAAAAGTTATGGGGCAAATAAGCTCAATACAGCTTTTTGCCTAAACCACGCAAATGTACAATAATCTTGTACATGGGATAGCTTTTCCATATATAATGATACCCATATCAAATGAGGTACCATTTTGTAGAGCACTTAAAGGGCTACACACTGAACCAATTTTGACATTGATATCTCAAGAATTGACAAATCAATGCTTGTTTTAAGGTCAGATTCCCACCTGCTGTCATATACAGCCTTACAATGGGATAATGTCCCATAATCATGCATATGAGGTGTCAAATAGACAAAGAACCTTGTTTTTACTTCAATGCCTAATATGAAAGTCAATACTGGGGTCCCATACAGTTTCTGTACAGCATTCTACACATCATACACATCAGAATCAGGCTGTGAGGTCCCCAGATGAAAATTTTCACCCTGTATTGGTGAAAACTGCCCAGATGTGGTCTCAAAAACACATCTGAGCCCAATACAGGCTAATAAAGGTCTTTGCAAACCACTAGCCTGTCTCAGATAGTGAAAAAATCTTCACTTCCTCTACGTGGAAAGGTCTAGCACCCTTTCCACCCCATTTCAGGATGAAAAAGAGGTTCTTCACAGCCAGAATTGCTTTACTCATCCTGCTCTTGAATTCCTATGTAGTACAACTGTCAAAAACAGTTATACTCTTGGAAAAAAATCAGGTATACTCACAATTTAGAAGTATTGTAGTCTTTATTATTGTAATTCAACAGGTAAAGCTGCAGCCAGGGCTTTCAACAGCACTCACCACCACTATTGCAAAATAGTAAAGCCCTTTTATTTCATCTAGAAACCCTTATTATCCATAAATACCTTTATTTTATCACTTTATATCCGTGTCACAGTTAAAGTTAAAGATGTAACTAGCCTAATTTCTGCTTCTACATAGACTCAACCTGACATTTTGGGGGCCTGGCCTTGTTTTTTGACCATTTTGGACCTTATAAGTGAGTTTTTTACTTATTTTCTGACACTTGTTTTATCTTTTTAGGGGTAATTATTTCTTAAAAATATATATTTATTATATATTTATCCTTATACTCATATTAAAAAGAGTACTTGTCACGTGGCTGATAACCACAAGACCCTTATTTTTGGCATGTTTCTTATATAAAAACACTTTTAGCCATTAATAAAGTCTTAATTTTCAATTCAATTAAGACACCTCATACTGATAAACCAACAGTTGAGGTGTGGTTGGGCCGATTGTTAACTCAATTACCCTCTTACATACCACTTTTTGACAGTTTATACTTGCTAATTACAAGTTATTCTGTGAGATATTGGTATGCAAACAGTATACCAAATATCAGTAAGCTGTATGTCTGACGTGAAATTGTTAATTCAATTACACTGTCATTGTACAAGGGCATAATTTAGTAATATACAAGCCCAGAGGCCATTCTTTGACATGCAAATAGCATTTTAAGAAGTCTTAACTGGCATCAAGCTCTCTTTTTCCTGTTTTATTTCAGTGGAAGATAACTTCATACCACCAGAAAGCCAGTTACAGGCCAACACACCAGTGACAACCTCAGAACCAGAGGGCAGCAAAGGCAAAGGAAAGAGAGGCAGTGAAGGTCTGATAACAGGAAAGAAGTGGCGCCCATTGCCACACAGAAGAGTAGAAAACCACAAAATTCTGCTCCAATACAAGGTAAACCAACCTTGATAACTTGTACAGGGAAAATTACTATAATTAACCCAGTTGTAACCTCTCAAGGTAAATTTCCCGAATGAGCAGACAACAAATTTGTACAAGGCACAGTCAAAGGTAAATATCCTAAGAACATAAAGTTTTTGACTGCTTGAAAACACTAACATGTCACCTGTACACCTCAGAGATCTTGGCTTCCAAAGGAACCAGCCAGAGGACAGAGAAGGCTTGTCCAGAACCAGAAGACACGAAAGAGGACACCTTGGATGCAGTAGTGGATGGAAAAACAATGAGACAGATAATATCAACCCTGCCACTCACACTCTAATTCAATGGAGACCTCAAACCAGAGGACTGGAAAGACATGGATCAAGTTCTTCAGCTCCTCTAACTCCTCAAGGACGTATTCCAATGGAGCATGGACAACAAGAGGTTTAACCTGGCATCTCACTGGGCAGAATCTGGAGCAAGTCGCCAGAAGATCTGTCTCAAAGAGATAAACTTCAAAGACCTTATGATAATTAAAAAAGGTTGGAATCCTACCAGGCAGTTCAGACTCCTGGAGGCAAGGGCACATAGAATAAGGGAGAATCAAGCCACTATCCAAGGTATAGAATAACAGTTAACCCAGACAGGGCCTACTCAGATTCCTTCAGGCTCACAAAGAGCAGGCCAAATCAGTTCTCCAGTGGCTTCACACCATTCAGACACCAACAGATCAATGACCAAGAGTCACCACTCTTCACAATTCCAGGAGGTTTCCAGGAGAAGAAAAGGGTACAAGGGGAAAAACAAGACCTCTTTCAGCCAAAGGCAGAAAGAATCAGACCCCATTATCCATAAGTTGTTGGATTTGGTGAAGGAAGTGCACAAGAGCCACAAGTAGTTCTAAACCACTCTAGAATCAGTAGTCCTAGTAATAGAAACATTACCCCCACTCAGACTGAACATAACATTGTCACATCTGAGAGTAACATCAATAGTGATACACTGTGGTTACAAATGTCCCAATATTCTGATCAATCTGCAAAGAAGTTTGCAGAACTTGAAGCAAGCCACAAGAGGATGAAGAAATTAACAGCCTCAATGGATAAAATAATCAAAAATCTTCAAGAAGGACATGCCCAATTGAGCAAAGCCTCTGAAGAAACCAACAAACGACTGAATCTAGTCTTTGAAGAACAACACCACAACAGAAGGGACAGGGATTGTCTGGATCAAGACATGAACAAATTTTTTAGTGTCTACCATACCTTGAAGCCCCAACCACAAGGCCAAGTTATGGAAAATTCATATCAACCAGATGAAATCAAACCAGATGCCATGTTGATGAATAAAGCAAGATCTCCATCACAATACCAGGATGGAGATGACATGTCTTATTCAGAGAAGGAAGCCTTGAAACAGCTTCCTGAGGCCTCAAACTGGCTCAAATTCTCTGGAACAGGAGAATATGATCATATGGACCTCATAGATTATGTTGATGGACTCTTCATTGATGTACCTAGCATATCAGATTACTGGATTACTGCTATATTAGATACAGCATTGAAAGGTCATGCTAGTATATGGAACACAGAAATGAAAGAAAGCCATGGCAGAAGAAACTTGCCATGGTGGAAGAGTCAAATCATCCAAAAGTACAGTAATGCAAATTTCATATGGCAAAATACCATGTCATTTGACAATGAAAAATACTCTGTGGACAAAGATCCATATGAGAGGTGTCTTAGACAGTCTAAAAGACTTAAAGCCATTGATCCTCAGATGAAGATCCAAATGAGGAATGACAAACTTCTGACACAACTGCCAGGAGAACTAGAGCATGCAGTAAAATGCAGATCCAACCAAAATTGCACTCTAGATGAAATTGCTAATACTTTACAAGACATAAGGGAAAGAACTAATATAGCAAAATTCACCCCATATAAGAGCAGTGGTTTCAGAGCAAAACAACCTTTCAGGGTAGAGTTTAAAGACAAACCCAAAGAAAGAGTGGCAGAAGTGGGAAAGAAGAAAAATTCTTGTCACAATTGTGGTTCAACAGACCACTATGCCAACAACTGTCCAAAGGCAAAGATAAAAGTCTATGCCATTGCAAAAGTCCAGAGGAGGAATCCCCAACAGAGGATTCTGAGCAGACTCCATGGGTGATTCCATCAGAGAACCCTCTGATGATGACCAAGACCCAAGAGAAGAATTTCTGGTGGAATACCAAGAGGAAACCCCAGTGGAAATTCAGGACATACAGCTGGAAACATGGATGCCACAGGAAACTTCTAACAAAAACTTCTGCAAACATACCCAAGATGCACAAACATTCCTGGTTACACCAACCAGAGCAATGGCATATATACATGGAACAGCCACAAAAATGACTGTCTGTATCGAAAATTCTCAACAATCATTGATTGTTTATAGTGGGGAACACTGCTCCATAGTGGCCAGAAGTTATCTGGATAACCACTTCCCAAATGGGGAAAAACAGCTCTTGCCAACCAAGGCAAAAAACTTCAAGAGTGCATCAGGAAAGATGACTTCTATTGGTACAATTATTAAAGAAACAACTATACCTCAGAGAAAGGGTAATATCAGGATGTATTGCATAGATATTTACAATAGTAAAAACAGGCATTCTACCATTTGTACCAACAAGGAGAAGAAATTTTCACTTGATATATAGCAAATCTCTACCCATGACCCACTGGAGGAGCTACTGAATGAATTCAGAGAGGGACAGTTTAGCACTACCCTCACCAGTAAACAAAAACTAAGTTCACTGAAGATGCTGAGAAAGAGCAGACCAGCATTTGCCATTGGTGAAGAACCATTAGGCAAGATCAAACTCCATGATATAGAACTATATCTGGATGTGGAAAGACCTTATCCACTCATGCTTAGGAGACCTCCTTATCCAGAAAGCCTGGAAATCAGGAAAGAAATTGAAAAACACATCAATGAACTCCTGGAAATGGATGTCATCAGGAAGATTGGACATAATGAAATAGTGGAGATCACCACCCCTGTCCTAATCACCTGGCAAGATGGCAATTCTAGACTGTGTGGAGACTTCAGAGCTCTGAATAACTACAAAAAAGCAGAAAGGTACCCTATACCCACGATACCTCATGCCCTGGACAAACTGGCAAAAGGCAAATACATAACCAAAATGGATTGTATGAAAGGCTTCCACCAGAATGGACTTAAACCAAACTCCATGAAATTACTAAGAATAATATGCTATATGGGCATATATGAGTCTACCAGGATGCCATTTGGCATCAAAAATGCACCAGCCCACTTCCAAAGGATGATGGACACAATATTTCAAGAAGAAATATTGGAAGTCTGGATGGTGGTATATATTGATGAAATCATTATATACTCAGTTACATGGGAAGACCATGTTCATTGAATAGACAGAGTTCTAAGCAAATGTGAGCCTTAGAGGTAATTTCATATACCCAAAAGACCACAAATATAAAAAATAACATATTAATATAAATAAAATAAATTTATTTATATTATTAAAATAAAAATAAAAAAAAATATAAATATAAAATTATATCAAAAATAAAAAATTAATTATAATTTAAAAATAAAATTACTTTAAATTTTGTAAATATAAAATTACATTTATACTTGAAAAATTTAAGTAAAAATGAAATTTTAACAAAATTGTGAAAAAATAAATAAATTTGGAAAAAAGTTAAATAAAATTTATTATAACTTTTTATCCAATAAATAAACATATAAATTTTATTTCACCATTGGATTCCTCATAAAAAATCAGGTGGGGTCACCTCTGAGTGAAATTTTTGTAACTCAACTCTAAATAAGCTTAAATTAAGTTTTTAGTATTTTCAATACAAAAGTTGAAAATCCTCAAAACCTTAATTTAATTCACACCACATGTGGTGTTAACCATCAATTTTTGTGTTAAAATTGAGGTGTTGTGTTTAGTTTAGAAGTTATGAGGAATTAAAGTATTTTCAATTGAATTCAATTGAAATGTCAAAATGTGCGCGTGTATTACATAAGTGAACTTTGATTTACATATGAGGTGTCAATTATTACTGTATTGTACTGTACAATTGAATTGAATTACATGTGTAAATTATAAGTATAATACATGATGAGGAATTAAAGGAAAAATAAATTGGAAAGATTAAATTTGGGGGGGAAAAGGAACTCCAGCTCTAAGGGGGAGCTAGACCCCCAAAATCCTTGCTGACAGGCGTGGGATGTCAAAATTCACGCAAAAGTTCATCACTTTTGGCCTGGAATTGAGTTACAGGGTCTGTGGACTCAATTGATGATGAGGTTTTGATACCAACTGGGGTAGTTTTTGCTGTTGCCAAGAAGGTAAAACTACCCTTAAGATAAAACAATCATAATAAAAACAGTTTTAACTGGTTTCTACGCCTCTGACACACATTCTGACGTGTTTTGAAGGCTCTAGGCCTGGTATTGCTATAGTAATGGCTCATTTAAGGGTCTAAAATGGCTAAAAATGGCTAAAAATGGCTTAAACCAGCCCTTTTTGGTCTAAACCAGGGTTCAATGATGCCATAATTGGCTTTTCTGTTGTCAGACTGTTTTTCACGACTGACAAGAGTAAATTTTACTTTTGGAGTAAGAGAATTGATGGCTATAAAAGAATGTCTTCTTTGCCCCACTTTTCTCTTCATGTTAGAATCTTTTTCCTTTTATTAATTAGTTTAAAACTGTTAAACCAATCTATCAAAGATTCCAACCACCACTTTTAAATCATTTTAATCCTTTTAACCACGTGAAAAGATCATTATAATTATTGTTTGTAACTCTTATAATCATTTTTACCCCTGAACCACCCCAAAAGTGAATTAAAGCATCTTTCATCACTGTTAACTTTGTCACTTTGTTTCCAAATTCACTCTGGTCACTTTTGGGCGTGTTTTCTCTTTAATATTCTTTTTAAAGACTTTGTTCTTTAATTAATTGCTTGCAGTTCTTTGCTCAATTAATTCCAATTGAAATTGCTCTTGAAGAAATTTCTTTTGTAGCCTTAAAATATCTCTTGTAGAGTATTTTTTGGATAAATCTTTATTGTTGGTAAAACAATAAATTTTTATATTATTGTTTTATACTAATAAAGTTATAAACAATAAAATTGGCGTGTTTTCTCTTAAAAATAATATTTCTTACTATTTTTAACTGAATTTTACCTTATACAAATTTTGAGGACAGGAAAAGTACTTGATTTTTAATCAAAGTTTCATATCCACACCTTACAGCAAATGTACACCCATCCATCTGAAGATTTCACTGAAAAACTGTAATTTTGGCCAACAAGAGCTACTAGCTCTAGGACATAAAGTCTCAGGTCTCAGTCTGGCAATTGACCAGAATAAAGTAGCAGCAGTACTGCAAAAGCCAGTAGCAAAGAGCATCAAAGAGATGCAATCTTTCCTTGGGTTTGCTAGCTACTATAAAAACAACATCAAGAATTTTGCACACATAACTAGTAGTTGATACAAGTTATGTTCAAGAGATGTAGTTTTTGAAATTGCCATGGAAAGAAGGGATGCATATGACAGGATTAAACATGAACTCAAAATTGCACCTTTACTCATCTTGCCTGACTTTGAACTACCATTTAAGTTATATATAGATGCAGCATAAAGCCAAGGCTTAGGAGAAGCCCTTCACCAAAGACAAATTGTGGATGGTGAACGAAGAGAGGGAGTAATATTTTACATCTCTAGCAAACTGAAAGATTCAGAGGCCAATTATGGGGACCCCCAGACTGAATGTCTATGCTTAGTCTGGTCTCTGGAGAAACTCCATTATTATCTGGAGGGTGCAGTTTTTGAAGTCTACACAGATTGCACAGCCTTGAAGTCTTTACTGAACATGAAGACTACAAATAGACACATTCTTAGATGGCAAATAGCCATCCAGGTGTATAGAGGGAACATGACCATCATATAAAAAGAAGTTAAAAGTCCTAACAATGCAGATGGCCTTAGTAGATGGCCACTGGATAATGTTAAGAGCAAATCAGATTATGACCCTGAAGTTCCAGCCAAGATCCCTGTCCATTTCATGGAAATAGATACGAGGAAGAACTTCAAATTTTCTGAATGGACAGCAGAAATTGGTACCCTTTACAGTGGAAACACTGATTCAGAGGGAACAGAAACTCCCATATTGGGAATAAGTTCCTCAGAACTGCACAATGAATTTTTTAGTGCAGTACTAAAGTATTATGCCAAACACAAAAAGTGTGGCATATTACTACAACTCCTTCAACAAAAGTACAGGAGTCCAGAACTAGAATCCCATCTGGAAGAACCCTGGTTAAGGGACTATAAGGATAACAAGTTCTTCCTTATAGATGGCCTGCTCTACCACAGAGAAAAACACACAAGTGAACTCACAGTGGTAGACAGGGACCACATCTCTCTGATCCTGCAGGAATGCCATGACTGCCCATATATGGAACACATTAGTGATGATAGGACCAAGGAGAGGCTAGCAAGCACAGCTTGGTGGCCCAAGTGGGAACAAGACTTTAGTGAATACATCAACACTTGCAAAAGATTCCAAAAGGCAAATAGGAAACATGGGAAGAAGTATGGGTTACTTCAACATATAAAAGAACCCAAACACCCCTGGGAAACCATCAACATGGACTGAATTACAGGACTTATCCCAGGAGGCAAAGAAACCTACAATTCCTGCTTGATCATAGTTGATAGGTTCAGCAAGAGCATGAGGTGTCTACCATGCCACAAAGAGGACACAGCCATGGATACTGCTCTGTTATTTTGGAAAAACATCATATCTACCTGTGGATTCCCTAAGATCATCATTAGTGATAGGGACCCAAAATTCACATCTGAATTTTGGACCAACTTGTATGACATGCTTGGCACCAAGCTTGCATTTTCCACAGCTTACCATCCACAAACAGATGGCCTAGCTGAGAGGATGATCCAAACCATGGAGGACATCCTTAGAAGGTTCTGTTCCTATGGCATGGAATACAAGGACCATGAGGGATATACGCATGACTGGGTTACCGTTCTACCACCTGTCCAACTTGCTTATAATACAAGTCAGCACTCTACCACAGGAAGAACACCTTCACTGGTAGAGAAAGGGTGGAATCCCTTTCTGCCTGTGGATCACTTGAAGAAGAATCTTCTGACCATCCACCCTACAGCCAAAGACTTCCATGATATGTTGAAGAGAGCTTGTGATACAGCTGCTAAATGCATATCTGAGGCAAAAGATCATAATAAGCAGAGGTGGGACAAGACGCACATGGAACCTGACTTCAAGGAAGGGGACCAGGTGTTAGTGTCTACACTAAACTTCAACAATCTTAAAGGACCCAAGAAGATGAGAGACTCATTTGTAGGGCCCTTCACTATCATTAAGTTGATAGGCAAGAATACAGTGGAAGTAAAGCTCACAGAGGAGTTTTTCAGGAAATGCCCAGTCTTTCCAATGAGTTTGGTCAAGCCATACTTCCAAACAGAAGATGGTAAATTCCCCTCCAGGAAGAAGAACCTCACACCACCAGACATAGTGGAAGTAGAGGACTCCCCAGGACCTGTGAGTAAGATCATCAGGGCCAGGAAGATCAGACTTAATGGGAAGGATCAAAGACAATATTTAGTCAGATTCAAGAACCAAACAGCTGATAAAGACAAATGGCTGGCAGAAGATGCCATACCAGATGGGAACATTCATTTGAAGAGATTCAGGGCCTCTAGGGGGACTGAAAAATCTCATCAATTATGAGCCTTTTTGAGAGGGAGGGTATGTCAGCTTGTGACTCAAAACCAGATCACAAGCATGACAGCCAAAATACCATAAACCAATGCTATAGCCAAGATACCACCAAAACAGGGAGCTGAGCCAAATGAGCTCAAAAGTATCAAAAGAAAGAGGAAACTCATTCCATTCTGAAAATATAAGTGCCATCACCATAGGACAAAGAATAAGTTTGTTATTCTTGCTCAAAGTTATTGCTGAGCGCACCCTTAATTTTCACCTCTCATTTAAAATTCATAAGGAGGGTCTTAACCCTATCAAATAGGTATTCAAAATGAAGCTCTAAGCCAGGGATATCCAATGGTACTAGCACAACTGAGCTAGCACCAGTATTACTTGAGTTATGGCCAAATTCAGGCCAAATAAAGGTGAACAAATCATTCACATCTTATCCAACTTTTGCAGTTTTAGCGTGAGATACCTAAAGTGGGGTCTTTTTGGAAATAGCACAATCAGGGCTATATTATGGTGTCATCCATTTCTCCATAGCTCAACTAGAACAAAAGTTATGCGGAAAATAAGCTCAATACAGCTTTTTGCCTAAACCACACATATGTACAAAAAAGCTTGTACCCTGCATATCTTTGGCATATTTAATGATAACCATGTCAAATGAGGTACCATTTTGTAGAGCACATACAGGGCTAAACACCGAACCAATTTTGAAGTGGATATCTCAAAAACTGACAAAGGTATGGCAGCTTTAAGGTCCAATTCCCAAAGTGTGGCCAATACAGCCTTTCTGTGGGATAATATCCCATAGCTATGATCATGAGGTGTCAAACTGATGAATAAGCGTGTTTATACTTCAATACTGGCATCCCATACAGGTTCTGTACAGCATTCTATGCATCCCACACGTCAGAATCAAGCTGTGGGGTCCCCACATGAATATGTTCAACCTGTATTGGTGGAAACTGCCCAGATGTGGTTTCAAAACCATATCTGCGCCCAATACAGCCTATACAGGTCTTTTGCAAACAACAAGCCTTTCTCAGAGAGTGAAAAATCTTTACTTCCTCTAGGTGAAAAGGTCTAGCAGCCTTTCCACCCCATTTCAGGGTAAAAAGGGGACTTTTCACAGCCAGAAAAGGTTTCCATATTCTTCTCTTGAATTCCTATGTAGTACAACTGTCAAAAACAGTTATACTATTGGAAAATAATCATATATACTTTAAGCTTAAGTATTTTAGTCTTTATTATTGTAATCCAACAGTTAAGGCTGCATCCAGGGCTTTCAACAGTGCTCACCACCACTATTCCACAAATAGTAAAGCCCTTTTATTTTCATATTAAACCCTTATTATCAAAAGTACTCTTATTTTAAACCTTTATCACCATGTCACAGTCATAGATATAGTTGTAAATAGCCTAATTACTACTTCATCATGGACTCAGCCTGACATCCATGACAGCCCCTTCTCAGGAAATCTGTCTGAAGACAGCCAAGAGAGAATATAAATACCTTTATATGGTGGCCAATGTGGCAGAAAGATGTTGCAGAGTATTGCAAAACCAGTGAAAAATGTCAAAAGGCAGATAAATCCACTGGCAGAAGACTTGGAAATATGATCAAAATCCCAGAAACCAGGAGACCTTGGGAAATTTCCCATATGGATTGGGTAACTGGCCTACCACCAGGAAGTGATAGAAGTTATAATGCATTCCTAGTTATTGTTGACAGATTTAGGAAAACTCCAATCTTTCTACGATTTCACAAGGATGATACAGACATGGATACAGATCTTCTGGTATGGAATAGAGTAATATCCTGGACTGGCACATTCACAAATGACATTAGTGCCAGAGAACTCAAATTCACCTCAGCACTATGAAAAAACCTTCACCAATTATTTGGAGAAAAGTTGTCCTAATCTACAGCCTACCATCCACAAACTGATGGTCTGGCTGAAAGAATGATGCAAACCTTGGACGATATGGTGAGAAGACTTTGTTCATATGGTCTTGAATTTAAATATTGTAAGGTTCAACTATGAAACAATAAGTAAAAATTACTAATATTTTACTTATTGTACTATGAATGTCCTTATAAATGAAATAAATAAGATAAAAATAATTATGATAATAAAGAATTATTATAACTATGGCGTAAAAATAATTATATTATTAATAAAATATAATAATATAATTTATATTATAAGATAGAATATAATAAAATAAATATATTAATATAAAATAATTAATATATTCAAAAGCACTTTATTATTGTTACAAACAAATAATAAAGGCGTAAAAAAATGTTTTTATTTAATAAAAAACAATTGGTAACAATAATATTACCAATATTAAAGTTATAAATTAATATAAATACTATTTATATTAATTAAAGTATTATTAAAAGAATAATAGAGAGAAAATTATTATCATAAGGAAAATAACCTACTTTTAACACTTAATATAATAATTTTGAGATATTTTAGGCCAAATAATATAAATACAACTTATCCAAATTGTATTTACAATCAAAAATAGAGAAATTACAAATATTCTTGATTTTTATGTGGAAATGAGATTTTAGAGAGATTTTTAACAAAAAAAATTAAATAAATGATTTAATCACATCAAAATTGATGATTATAATAATATGATCTTTGGTCTTTGATAATATAAGAGTTTTATATATAAAGAATAAAGAAATTACCTTTTTATTGTATTGATTTAATGTTTTGGATGCATCTGAGGGGAAAACAGAGTAAAAAGAGCTCTATTTATAGTAAATACCTCCCTCCTAGAGTCCAACAGGCTTCTATTAGACGTTTACTGATAATATCCACTGGGATTGATCAATATTTTAAGGTTTGGTGATGATTACATCATGATCAAACCATATTACATCATTATTACGCCATTATTTAGAGTTATCACTATAGCTCTAAGTTTGATGATGTCAAAGACTTGGAAGAACCCCAAAATTTGTGGATTTTATTAGTTTTAATCATAAACTATAAGTATTCACCAATTCTATCACTCATATGACTGTTAAACTTAATTTAAGGTTACAGTGAGTGATCATAAATAATCAAATTAAGCTCAAACTTTGATCCTTAATAACTTTTAAGATTTACAGGCTAAAGCCATTCAGAGAGTGAATTCTAATAGCTTTGCATAACCTTATTATGCTTCCAAGAGCATTTCATTACATCATCAAAACTCTATTTTTGATGATCTTTCTTGTAACTCATCTTTTCTGTTGAAATTTGATATTTTAAACATCAAACTGCAATTTCAAGGGGTTATGCCTTGAATATTATAGTAAAAAAGAAATCATTCTTCACAAATTAACTAGTATAATCCAACTGTCCACTTTTTTTTCAGTTTGGACCATTTTCACAACAAAGTGGTCAACAGCTCTGTTGATTTTAATCAATAATTACTTACAGGTTTTAACCTTGTTTATAACTTGTGAAAGAAGTTTTGTTTATGTATTCCTACAGTAATTACGTGATGACTTTATTTTTGGTTCATCACTCTATCATGCATAATTAAAGAGATATTAGCTGAAATCCTTGAATATATGTGTTGACCAAAAAAGTGCATATATTCAACTTAATTCCTTAAGTATTTATTTTGAAGCTTAGCTTCTTAATTGTTTTATATGTGGGTTTTTATGGAGAATCTACTGGTACCATTTATTTTACATTTTGTCTCATTGGTGTTTGAAATAAATAAGGATTTGTGTATTTTATAAGGTATTATTACTTATAACTTATTAAATATTGACTTTACAGATATGCCATAAAAGTGGTATATGTGTATTTTACCATGGGGAATCCAATTGTATAATTTATTTCACATGTTCATTAATTGGTCTTTAATTTAAACCAAGTTTTATGTCAATTTATGGTATTTTTGTATTTTAAAAGTACTTATTTTTAATTAAATATTTCTTGTGACCTTTTTGGGTATGTGGTCATATCTCAAAGGTTCACATTCCCTACCACCAAAAAAAATTGGACCACAATCTGATATGTGTAATTAGGGTATCATCCACTGTCCTACCTCTTCAATAGACTTTGTTAGTCTTGAAGCTCAATAATGCTTAACTTTTTCATTTTTCAGGCGTTCTTTCATGTCTGAATCTTCTTATTAGTTTATCAGAATTAGTTATATCTTTCTCAAGTAGCCATTAATCTTCTTGAGTTGAATTTCTATACCTTACAAGGTATTCTCTTTCTTTTTTGTTTCTTGTCCTTCTTTCTTTAATGACTTTTACTATTTTCTTTTCCTCTCCTTCTTGCAAGGGGGGAATTTCAAGGGGGGTTTATTTCTTAGTGGAAATAACTTCTTTTCACTTGAGCTTTAAGGTTTTATTAGACTTACAGGGAAATTTGGGTGTTTGTTCATTAGTTCACCTGTGATTTCCAATTGCACAGCATTGGGTCCATGAAGTGCTTTTATCATAAATGGTCCTGCAAAGGAATCTTTTAATTTCTTTGGGCCTTTTATGTTATTGAAATTAAGGTTTGATACTAGGAGCAACTCTCCTATTTTGAAATCAGGTGGTTTATGACTTTTATCCCATCTTTATTTTGCATATTTGAAAGAATCTTGCATACATCTGTTTGCATGGTGTCTTGCCTTATCAAGCATTATCTTAAAATTGCTTGCTGTTGGATGTATATCCACTAAGTCCTGTTTGAGGGTATCATAAGGAAGTGTTGGATTCCGACCTTTTTCTAGCATTGCTGGTGTTTTACCAGTAGAAGAATGGATTGATGTCTTATATGCCGGTGCAAGAGCTGGTATTAGTGTACACCAATCATGGGTAAAACCATCAGAGTCTTTGAATTCTAGCCTATAAGCACAGAATCTTCTGATCATGTCCTCTAAGGTCTGTATCATTCTTTCTGCTAAACCATCAGTTTGAGGATGGTAAGCTGTTGAGAATGATAACTCTGTCCCAAACAAGTTAGGGAGATTTGTCCATAATTCTGAAGTGAACTTTGGGTCTCTGTCACTTATAATATTCTGGAATAAGCCTGTATGGCTAATAACCTTATTCTATATCATTATGGCTTTGTCCATAGCTGTGTCATCTTCATGACATGGTCGGAACATGGCAGTTTTGCTATACCTGTCAACCAATACTAGGAATTCATTATAGCTTCTGTCTCCTCCTGGAGGTAATGCTGTTACCCAATCCATATGAACAATTCACCAAGTGGATTTTGGTTCTTAGATTTGGATGATCATTCCAAATTTCTTTCCTGTGGATCTGTTGGCTTTTTGACATCTGTCACAGGTTTGGCAGTATTCTATAACATCTTTCTTCCAATTTGGCCACCAAGAGCAGGTTTTCACCCTCTCTAGTGTCCTGTCTTCTGAAAGGTGTCCAGCTGCAACACTATCATGACACTTGTGTAAAATAGTGTTTATCAGGGTTCTATCTGTTAAGGCCATAACACATGTGTGTTTTGTTCTATGGTAAAGGATTCCATCAAGGAGGTGGAATCTTCCTTCATCATATGCCTTTTTCCATGTTTTATCTAGTTTTGATGAAAGTGATGGGTCTTTGCAGTCTTTCATTAGAAGTTGGCTTAAGATATGGCAATTTTTGTCTATCTTATATCTTTCTTTAACTTGGTTAAAGAATTCTGTGCCAATATCTGTAACACATATTCCTTCTATATGGTGTTCTTCTTGTGGTACCCATGCTGGATTACTAGTAAAATTAAAAGTTTTACTTACAGTCCATTTTTTGTTATTCTACGTGAAACACTGAATCTTCAAAAATTCACAGTAATTACAACCTGTGATGAAATTGGCAATAACATTGATAACTTTGAGAAATCAATGATTATTTTAGAATAAAAGAAGATTTACAAGTGTTACTCCTTTTATTCTTAACCATATTGGGGTTGGTAGTCACGTAAAAGCATCAATTAAGTAATTATGATAATCTGACGTGACAACAGATGATGCAATCAATAATCCAAAAAGGTTTATTGTTTTCTCACTCACTGGTTTTTCAGTTTGCTCCATGGCACGCCTCTGTGAGCTGTTGTTGACTTAAAAGAGGCCTCCTCTTGCTGTTTTTTCCAATCATCATCTTATCAATTTATTAAATCTTTATTACCAACAAGTAAGTATTAGTTCAACTATTCTTAAGTGTTTTAATCTTTCAGAATTAATCAGAAAGACGTGAAATCATAGAATACAACTATATATTGTTGTAATATTGTTATAAATCCTTTTGATCCCTTAAATCCACAATTCCATGTCAAATTTCTCTACTTTTATCTATCAATAAGTTCTTTGGAGTATTAGTGAGTCTTTTGTCTTTAATTCTTAAAGTTTTGCTCTAGTAATAGTTTTCTTCAAGAATTATCTTTATAATTATTCTTGTAAAAGATAATTATATATTAAAATAATTTTATTATTTTAATAAAAGAAGTTTTTATTATTAAATTCTTCTTGTAATTGATTCTTGTAGACAATTACTGCTCACTGTTATAATCACTAGTAGTGTATAATACGTGAAAGAAATAATTTTATAATTATTTAATTGTGGTTATAATAATTTTTATTATTATATTTCATAAGAACAGACATAGTACTGTTGATTAATAGTAATATTATCATCAGTTTCATAGTCACATCTTACATTTGGGGGCCTGGCCGTGTTTTTTGAACCTTGTACCCTTAATTAATATATTTTTAAGCTCTAAAATATATTAATTTAATTAATTTTTTCTTTCAATTTGAAGTTAAAATATTTTTATTTTTGAAATTGTTTTAAAATCTTTTTCATTGAGGAATTTGGTTTAATTTTATATTGTTTTTACACGTGGCCTTTTCACATCCAAAAACTTATAAAATTATTCTTTGAGTTACTCTGAATTAATTTTATTCAAAATCTTAAATTTTAATTTTTTTCTTTAAAAAGAATAATTTTTTAATATTACAAAATATAAAACTTATAAAAAATCTTTAAAAATATTTTAAAAAGTATAAAAAATAATTTTTCTCTTTTATAATTTTTTCTAGTGTCTTTAATCAAATACTGTGCAGCTGGCAACAGACTCAGTAAAAGATATATAACTAGTCCAGAATCTTCAGAAGCAGAATCTGAAGACAGTATTGAGGTGCAGATTGCTAAAAGAGGCACCTTATTCAACTCAGAAAAAGCTAAATTACCACCAAAAGGTGTGTATTTTATCTTATATTTTCACCTTTTATCTTTAAATTGACGTGAAAATGGTGCATACCAGAAATGGAAGCAACTATTCAGTCCAGCCAGATGGATGTGGACAAGGAAGAGGCAAGACCCAATCCAGAAGTGCCAAATCTTCCACAAGAAAGACACATCTGGAGGATGCCAGAGTTGCCCCCCATTCCCCAAGGTCTGTACCAACAGATTTTGACGTAAATTCTGAGCCTGAACTAATTTATGATAATATTTCCAGGGCTGAACCATTTTCAAGTGGCAGCAATAGAAATATATCAGAGCCAGTACAAAAATTGGTTCAGAGCAGCCAAAGAAGAGGAGTGGGAAATCTGCCCAAGCCTTTGGCAGGGGGCCATGAACTCCTACTTACACATCAAGAGCTTTCTGGGTCAGGAGAAGACCATAGAACTCTTAGGAGGTTGGAGCCCCCTGTCTTGCAAAGACAAGGTCAAAAAGATAAAGAATTGGTTGAAGAACCAGAGTCTTTTATTCATAGACCAGAAGAAAGAGTTGGAAATGACTCCAACTTTGGAGACAGAGGCACCAGTGGCATCTACCAGCTCCAAACCAGCTCCAGAAGCATCCAAGGACAAGCCCAAAGGACCTCAAAAGAAACAGAGAGGTCCCAAGAACTATCAAGGCAAGGGCAAAGGCAAAGCCAATTGGCACAGACCTTACCCACAAGGGTACAGGATCCCCAGATTGGAGCCTTCAGCCATGGACAGTGTCTTCAATATGGCCAGAACTCTTATGGAATTCACAGCCAAGGAGAAGGAAAGGATGAACAGGACTTTTCCACGCAAATAAATGATGTACATAGAAGTATTAGTGTAGAAATTGGCAAACTTGAGTCAAAGTTAAAGCAAATTACATTAGACATCAATGTTTTAAAGAAAAGTGACAAGCAACATTCTGGTTGGAATCAATTGACAACTGTCACCCTTGAGTCAATTAGCAATGCTTGTGATAGAATTGAGAACCAATGTCAAAATGATGACACAGAGGATCCTTCCATTTTTAAAGAAAATGATAGACTTAAAACTCTTGAGGACCATGTCTTACAAATAGTTAAGAATACCAATCAATTTGCTATACATTTAGCAAAAAGTGATAATGAGAGACAGAAATTAAAGAATGAAATAATTGCAAGTGTGGAGCAAATTCATAAGAATCATGAACCACATATGCCAAGGCATTCTACACCTTTGACTGAAGAAAAACTTTCTGTTAAAGAGAGTTTGACTCCATTCTTAGGAGAAAATGTTATTTCTGCAAAGGATATTCCAAAATTAGAAGAATGGCCAACATTCTCTGGTAAAGGAGAATACAACCATATTGAATTCATCAGGACTATTGATATGTTGCAAGAAGACTTTAATATACCTGATGAAATCATAGTAGGAAAATTACATTGTTTGTTTACCAAGACTGCAAAGAAATGGTATTACAAGATGAGAATAGATCATGGAAGACATGACTGGTCTTGGTGGAAATCTGAAGTGATTACCAAATGGGCCAATGATTCTTGGAGGTTTAAAATGGAGAATGCTTTTGAAAGTGCCATTTTTAACTCAGAAAAAGACAAACCACTTACTTGGTTCTTCAAACAAAAAGACAGATTATCTGCTTTACACCCAGATATGTCTGACACTATGATTAATATGAAAATATTAAGAAAGTGTGGAGGAGAACTGGAACATGCTATCAAAAGCAGATGTGTGGAGCCCTGTTGAACAGAGGACTACATTAATGCTATGGAAGATATCATTACCAGAACAAGAATTGGTAAGACTTGGATTAGAAACCCAATAGAGTCCAAAATAGTCTCAAAGATTCCTAGAGAGTAAAGAAGACCAGAAAGACCTGTCTTGAAGTGTCATAAATGTGGAAGTACTTCACATTTAGCCAACACTTGCCCTAAGAAGACAAAGATCAATGAAGTTCAAATCATTGAAGAAATTCAGTGTACTGAAGAGAAAGAAGAGTCTGATCAAGATTCTGCAGTCTCTGAAGATACACCAATGGAGGACTATCCCATTGAAAACATTTAAGCTTTCTTTGAGGTCACAGAAGTCCATACCCACTTGCCACAGTACAGTGAGAATTGCTGCAACCTGATCAATATCCAAGATGCCAGAATGTATAAAACTAAACCTGCTAGAGGAAAAGGTTATACTGCTGGAGCATCCTGTATCACATCAGTTCTGATGAGTGATATTGAAGCCAAAGTAAATTTGGATACAGGAGCATTTTGCACATGTATTGGCAAAGATTATCTCCAAATTATACTTCCTGAATGGAAAGACCATCTATTACCAATAGAAGGTGTACAATTCAGTAGTGCCAGTAACAATATGTACCCCTTGGGCATATTGGACACTAATATTGTATTCCCACATCCAGCAGGAAGTGTAAGAATGAAAACTGAGATTGTAGTAATGGATAATTGCACATCTCAGCACATCATTCTTGGAAATGATTACTTGAATATTTATGGTATTGATATAAATAACCATAAAGACAGATATTTCGCAATTGGAGATAACAAAAGGCAAAAATTTGCTTTCTCCAATATGCCAAAACAGATATCTGTAGTATCTTCTGTTAAAGATACTTACAAAGATGAATTTGTGTCTAAACAACTTGTTGAAGCACAAATTAATTCATCATTGTCACCAAAGATGAGGAATGAACTTATTGATGTATTATATACATACAATAATGCATTTGCATCTGATAATGAACCATTAGGTGCTATAAGAGGACATGAAATTGATATTACTCTTAATATTGATAGACCATATCCTCCAGTCCTTAGAAGACCAGCTTATCCAGCCAGTCCCAGAGCTAGAGAAGCCTTGGAAAAACATATCCAAGAGTTGATCCAACTTGGTGTGCTAAGGAAAGTAGGCCATAATGAGGAAGTTGAAGTGACAACACCTGTTATTATTGCATGGCATAATGATAAGTCAAGAATGGTTGGAGATTTTAGAGCTTTGAATACCTACACAGTTCCAGATAGGTATCCAATCCCTAGAATCCAAGAAACCTTGACTCAATTGTCTAAAGCCAAGTATATAACATCAATGGATGCATTAAAAGGCTTCCATCAAAATGTTTTGACGCCTAAAGCTAGGAAATTACTTAGAATTATCACTCACTGTGGTATTTATGGGTATCTTAGAATGCCATTTGGCATTAAAAATGCTCCATCTCATTATCAAAGAATGATGAATACCATCTTCCCCACAGAATTGTCTGAAGGATGGCTTATCATTTATATTGATGATATTATTATATGTTCTGACTCATGGTCTTTGCACCTTGAAAGACTTGCAAGAGTACTTCATAAAGTTGCAGAAGTGAACATGAAAATTTCACTTAAGAAATGCAATTTTGGTTTTGAAGAACTCAAAGCATTAGGACATGTTGTTTCTGGTTTGAGCTTGGGTATTGACCAAAATAAAGTGGCAGCAGTGTTACTTAAGCCAATACCCCAGAATAAAAAAGAAATGATGTCTTTTCTTGGATTTGCTAGTTACTATAGGCAACACTTGAAAGATTTTGCAATTCTAGCCAAGTCACTGTATAGAATCTGTGATCAACAGACTGTATTTGAGATGACACAGGAAAGAATTAAAGCTTATGAGAAGATAAAGAAAGCCCTTACAGAAGCACCTTTACTCCTCATTCCTGACTGGAATATTCCTTTTAAGTTGTACATTGATGCATGTAGAGATGGATTAGGGGCAGCCCTACATCAAGTCCAAATTATTGATGACAAACCTACAGAAGGACCAGTTTGTTATATCTCAAGGCAAATCAAACCAACAGAAGCCAGATATGGTGCAAGCCAAATGGATTGCTTATGTTTGGTATGGGCACTTGAGAAATTACACTATTACCTTGATGGCAGTGTTTTTGAAGTGATAACTGACTGTAATGCTGTGAAATCACTCCTTAACATGAAAACTCCCAACAGACATATGTTGAGATGGCAAATAGCCATTCAAGAATATAGGGGAAACATGACTATAGTTCATAAAGCAGGAAACATTCACAAGAATGCTGATGGACTTAGTAGATGGGCTTTAGCCAACACTCCTGATAACCCAGCTTATGTACCTTTGGAAGCTGAACCACAGATTCCAATTGAAGGAATTAACATAACTGATATTGGGACTGAATTCTTTGAAGAGGTCAGAGAGTCTTATAAACAAGACAAGAATTGCCATATCTTGACTTCTTTATTGGATAAAGACGGCAAAGACACATCTTTGGTTAATGCACTAGATGAAGTTTGGAAAAATTCCTATTCTGAAGGAAGATTTCACTTGTTTGATGGGATTATTTACCATAGAACAAAACATTCTTGTGTGATGACACTGTGTAGTAGATTGCTTATCAATACCATTCTTCATGAATGCCATGATAGTATTTACTCTGGACACCTATCAGAAGACAGAACACTTGAAAAAGTGAAGAACTGTGCATGGTGGCCATCTTGGAGAAAAGAAACCATTGAGTATTGCCATACCTGTGATAGATGCCAAAAAGCAAACAGGAGTACAGGCAAGAAATTTGGATTGATGATCCATATTCAAGAACCAAAATCCCCTTGGGAAGTTGTTCACATGGATTGGGTCACAGAACTTCCTCCAAGTGGTGACAAAAGTTATAATGCTTGCTTAGTCATTGTAGACAGATATAGCAAAACTCCCATATTCTTACCATGTCATAAAGATGACACTGCTATGGATACAGCTCTTCTTTTATGGAGTAGAGTTATTTCTAATACAGGATTATTTAAGAATATCATAAGTGACAGAGATCCCAAAGTCACATCTGCACTTTGGACCAATCTTCATAGATTGTTTGGGACTAAGTTATCATTCTCTACAGCATATCACCCTCAAACAGATGGGCTAGCAGAGAGGATGATTCAAACTTTAGAAGACATGATCAGGAGATTCTGTGCTTATGGATTAGAATTTAAAGACTCAGATGGCTTTACCCATGACTGGTGCACTCTGATACCTGCATTAGAATTGGCATACAAGACATCAGTCCATTCTTCCACAGGACAAACTCCTGCTATGTTAGAGAAAGGATGGAATCCAAGACTCCCAGCAGACACACTGAGGAAAGACTTGATTGACATTCATCCTACAGCTTCCAGCTTCAAGATAATGCTTGATAAAGTAAAACATCATGCAAAACAAAGTATGGATGATGCTTTTGATTATGCAAAACAGAAGTGGGACAAGAGTCATAAAGTACCAGACTTCAAAGTAGGGGACTTAGTTTTAGTTTCAACCTTGAATCTTAATAATATCAAAGGCCCAAAGAAACTTAAAGATTCTTATGTAGGACCTTTTGTTATTGTTGCCTTACATGGAACCAATGCAGTTCAAGTGGAATTGAGTGGTGAATTGGAAAAAAAACACCCCACATTTCCAGTTAGCTTGATAAAGCCTTATCAACCAGCTGATAAAGAATTGTTTCCTTTAAGGAACCCAACTCCTTTAACTGTACCACCTGTGGAACAGAATGAAGACAAAGAGATAAAGAAAGTCATTAAAGAAAGGAGACTTAGGGGTAAAAATCAAAGAGAATATCTTGTCAGATATAGAAATCCAGTACATGAAGATGAATGGATGGCAGAATCAGAAATACCTGACTCAGATAAACTCTTGAGAAGATTTAGACATGAAAGAAGGCCACAAGCCTGAATATGTCTATAAATGTGCTTTAAATTACTTGATCTGAGTAATGTGAAGAGGTTGGACAGTGGACATTAACCCCCTTTGGGGCCTTATTCTTTTATCACTAATAAAATTGTAGTACAATTTTATTTTTTGGTGGGAGGGAATGTGAGCCTTGAGGTATATTTTACATACCCAAATAGGCCACAATTATCTTAAAAAGAAATTTTGAATTATGCACAACTCATAAGTCATGCATATATCCAAAATTCATCATTTTCAATTTCAGAAAAGATGAATAACTTTTTATTGAGTAAGTAAATCCATGGATTTAAGACCAGATTTGGATTCTACACAAAAATTCACCTAGGGTAGCTCCATAGAGTGAATAAGCTCAATTTAAGTATTTGAGGTGGTAAAATGGAAAATACTTCAATACCACATCATTAATACCACATAAAAGATCCGTGAAAATTTTTGTTTTTCTTGATTTTTAGCCAAAATAATGGGAAAGTGAGAAATCCCATGTTACATATACACTAAGAATAGTGTTATGCATGTTTTGAGCACTTAATATCATGGTATTCTTACATGGACTTTTGGTACACCCATAGTGGATATCTCACTTTAAGCTTAAATTACTATTTTGACGTAAAAAATAGGCAAGGGGGACAAAAGACATCAAAGAGAGCCAGGGTACCCAACTTCTGAGGCCTCAGAGGCATGGATAGCTCCAGAGCATGGATCCATGGCTCATATTGGCCTAATTGGTAAACTAAAACTCTTTGGGAACTTGGTTACCAAGTTACAACTACTGTAAAACACCAGAAAATAGCAAATAACCTGCTATTTTGACGTGCCAAGGAGGTAATGAGCTACTTACACTCCTGTAACCATGTCAATCACTAATGACTTTCCATGGATAAACCCCAAAAGAGTAATTAAAACCCTTTTGGGACCCATATTCAGTGATTTACCTCATAGCAACCAGCAAAACACTGCTATTTGCAATTCTACGTAGAAATAAGGTAAAAACTTCAAAAATTCATTAAAAATACAATTCTTAATGAATCCTTCTGAAACTTTCAGGACTGAAGGAGAACTGTATTATCCATGGTACAACAAAAAAGAATTACAGTTTTACTAGTAAAATTAAAAGTCTTACTTACAGTCCATTTTTGGTTATTCTACGTGAAACACTGAATCTTCAAAAATTCACAGTAATTACAACCTATGATGAAATTGGCAATAACATTGATAACTTTGAGAAATCAATGATTGTTTTAGAATAAAAGAAGATTTACAAGTGTTACTCCTTTTATTCTTAACCATATTGGGGTTGGTAGTCACGTAAAAGCATCAATTAAGTAATTATGATAATCTTACGTGACAACTGATGATGCAATCAATAATCCAAAAAGGTTTATTGTTTTCTCACTCACTGGTTTTTCAGTTTGCTCCATGGCACGCCTCTGTGAGCTGTTGTTGACTTAAAAGAGGCCTCCTCTTGCTGTTTTTTCCAATCATCATCTTATAAATTTATTAAATATTTATTACCAACAAGTAAGTATTAGTTCAACTATTCTTAAGTGTTTTAATCTTTCAGAATTAATCAGAAAGACGTGAAATCATAGAATACAACTATATATTGCTGTAATATTGTTATAAATCCTTTTGATCCCTTAAATCCACAATTCCACATCAAATTTCTCTGCTTTTATCTATCAATAAGTTCTTTGGAGTATTAGTGAGTCTTTTGTCTTTAATTCTTAAAGTTTTTCTCTAGTAATAGTTTTCTTCAAGAATTATCTTTATAATTATTCTTGTAAAAGATAATTATATATTAAAATAATTTTATTATTTTAATAAAAGAAGTTTTTATTATTAAATTCTTCTTGTAATTGATTCTTGTAGACAATTACTGCTCACTGTTATAATCACTAGTAGTGTATAACACGTGAAAGAAATAATTTTATAATTATTTAATTGTGGTTATAATAATTTTTACTGTTATATTTCATAAGAACAGACATAGTACTGTTGATTAATAGTAATATTATCATCAGTTTCATAGTCACATCTTACACTATAACTCTAAGTTTGATGACGTCAAAGACTTGGAAGAACCCCAAAATTCGTGGACTTTATTAATTTTAATCACAAAATATAAGTATTCACCAATTTTCTCACTCATATGACTGTTAAACTTAATTTAAGGTTACAGTGAGTGATCATAAATGATCAAATTAAGCTCAAACTTTGATCCTTAATAATTTTTAAGATTTACACGCTAAAGCCATTCAGAGAGTGAATTCTAATAGCTTGGTATAACCGTATTATGCTTCCAAGAGCATTTCATTACATCATCACAACTCTATTTCTGATGATTTTTCTTGCAACTCATCTTTTCTGTTGAAATTTAATATTTTAAACTTCAAACTATGATCTCAAGGGGTTATACCTTGAATATTATAATAAAAAATACATCATTATTCACGAATGAACTATTAGAATCCAACTGTCCACTTTTTTCTAAGTTTGGACCACTTTCATAATAAAGCGGTCAACAGCTCTTTTGATTTTAATCAATAATTCCTTACAGGTTTTAACCTTTTCTATAAATTGTGAAATAAACTTCATTTCTGTATTCCCACAGTAATTACACAATGACTTTATTTTTGGTTCATTACTCTATCATGTATAATTAAAGAGATATTAGCTATAATCCCTGAATATATGCGTTGACCAAAAAAGTACATATATTCAGGTTAATTCCTTAAGTATTGATTTTGAAGCTTAGCTTCTTAATTGTTTTATATGTAGATTTTTATGAAGAATCCACTTGCACAATTTATTTCACATGTTCCCTCATTGGTCTTTGAAATAAATAAGGATTTGTGTATTTTATAAAGTTTTATTTCTTATAACTTATTAAATATTGACTTTACAGATATGCCATAAAAATGGTATATGTGTATTTTACCATGGGGAATCCAATGGTATCATTTATTTTACATGTTTTTTCATTGTTTTTCAAGTTAAACCACGTTTTATGTCAAGTTATGGTATTTTTCTATTTTAACAGTACTTATTTTTAATTAAATATTTCTTGTGACCTTTTTGGGTATGTGTTCATATCTCAAAGGGTCACAAATATTGTGATGGATTCACCCATGAATTGTGCACCCTGTTACCTGAACTAGAATTGGCATACAAAACATCCATTCATGCCATTATCAATCAGATTCATGCTGTCCTAGGGAAAGGATGGAATCCCAGATTAACCCAAGATTACTTGTGGAAGAACTTGGTTGAGTTACATCAGACAGCTGAAAGCTTCAGAATAATGTTAGAAAAATCTAGGAAACATGCAGTAAGGCGCATGGAGGACTCATTCGCATATGCCAAAGACAAGTGGGAAAAATTACCTGCAACCCCACACTTCAAAGTGGGATATTTAGTACTTGTATCTACCACCAACTTCAATAACCTCAAAGGATGTAAAAAGCTCAAATACTCCTTTGCAGGTACTTTTGGTATTAAGGACCTGCATGGAGAAAATGCTGTAGAAGTAGAACTATCTGAGTACCTAAGTAATAAGTATCCTACACTTCCAGTAAGCTTAATAAATCGTTATGAATCTGGTGATGCTGAAAAATTCCCTTTAAGGAATAAATTTCCCCGGCCTATACCTCCTTTTGAATCAACTGGTACCAAGAAAATTACCAAAGTAATCAAAGAAAGGAAATTGAGGAGTAAGAAAGTAAGTGAATACCTTGTGAGGTACAGTGAACCAACTTTTGAAGATGAATGGTTAGCAGAAAAGGACATAACTCAAGCTAACAAACCTCTCAGAAGATTCAGACACACTAGAAATGACAGTATTACAAAGTAAATTTCTTTTTTAGGGGGAGGGAATGTGAGCATTAGAGGTATTTTCATATACCCAAAAGACCACAAAGAATAAAACAAGATACAATTATGAATAAAATAAATTTACTTATCTTATCAAAACAAAACTTAAAATATAAATGTAAGTTTATAAAAAAAATTGAATTTTAACTCAAATTCAAAAATAAAATTACATTGAAAATTAAAATTTTTGAAAACACATTTTTACTTGAAAAAATTAAGTAAAAATGAATTTTTAACAAAATTTCTAAAATTAAATTATTTTTGGAAAAAGTTCAATAAAAATTAAAATAAATTTTTATCCAACAAATAAACATATGCAAATTAATTCACCATTGCACTTCTCAGAAAAAACAAGGTGGGGTCACCTCTGGGTAAAATTTCTGTAACTCAACTCTAAATAAGCTTAAATTAAGTATTTGAGTATTTTCTGTGCAAAAGTCACTTTTAACCCTGAACCCCCCCTATAAGTGAATTAAAGCATCTTTGATCACTGTTAGCTTTGTCACTTTGTTTCCAAATTCCCTCTGGTCACTTTTGGGCATATTTTCTCTTTGATAATATTTTTAAAGTCTCTGTTCTCATATTAATTTCCTGGGCTTCTTTTCTAAATTAATTCCAATAGAAATTGCTCTTGAAGAAATTTCTTTTTCAGCCTTAAATATTTCTTGTAGATTATTTTTGGATAAATTTTTATTGTTGGTAAAACAATAAATGTTTATAATATTGTTTTTTTATACTTATAAAGTTAAAGAAAATAAAATTGGTGTTTTTTCTCTTAAAAGTCTTATTTCACATTATTTTGAATCAATTTCTACCTTATACAAGTTTTGAGGACAGGAAAAGTACTTGATTCTCAATCAAAGTTTCATATCCAAACCTTACACTTTTCCCTTCTTTGGTTTGGTTTTCATGAGTTGTTCATCTTTCATATTTTGACAATTAAAGTTGACTGTTACTCAATTGTGGAAAGTGGGAATAAGATTCCATTAATTCAAATCTTTAATTGATATCTTCTATATTGTTTGAAGATTTGGATAATATTTATGATTCATCATCTGATTTTTCTTCATTGACATCATTTTTTTCAACATAAAATTCTTTCTCAATTTAAATTTCATGATTTTCCTTTTTTTGGGACAAGTATTAGCTAAATGTGTGATGCTTTAGGAAATATGACACGTCCTGATTACATATGCAGATTTATATGTCATATTATTAGAGTTTTCTTTGGGATTTTTGTCTACAGAATCTTTCAAAGGTGTATTAAACCTTCTTTTGAGATTCACCCTACTATAGCCAATTCTGGTTCTGCTGATTACTTCTTTTAATAAATTAATATTATATTCTGCTGGAGAATTTCCAGCTGTCCTGATTTTTACAGCATGATCTAAGTGACCTCATATTGTCTTCCAATTTCCCCTTGGATCATAAATTCTGACATGTCAGGATATAATTCTGTTAATGTGTCTTTCAGTTTTTTGAACAATGGTGAAAATTTGCCTTTGATAGAATTGAATTTGGCAGCTTCAAATGATTTTTCCACCTTAAATCTCCAAGAATCATTGGCCTATTTATTAATAACTTGAGGTCTCCACCAAGGCCACCTTTGGTAGCCATGTGCTTGTTTAAATTCAATATACCCTCTATGAGCTGATTTGGTAAAAAAGGTGTTTAATCTTGCTGTTATCAATTTGTCTGTAAATTCAAAATCCTCTTCAATCATTTCAATACCTCTGATGAATTCCATACCAACATATTCTCCTTCACCCCTGAAGTGAGACCATTCTTGAAGTTTTGGAACTTCTTCCAAAGGTTCTTGACCCATTGGTGGTTCCAACTTATGGAAAGAAGTGGAAAATTCATTATTTCAATTTGAGTTTTCCAAATCCAATACTTTTGGGTTGAAATTTCTTGTACCCTAATTTTGATTGAGATGTTTAGACATTCTTGGCAAGGTGTGCAGCAATTGTTCAATTTCATTTATTTTACTTGTGCTGCACCTTTGGTAATTTCTGAATTCATGTTTTCAGCCTTTTGTTAAATCTATTAATTCAATTTTATACATGTCTTCTTTATGTGTCAATTATTGCCATAATTCTGTCTGTCTAGTATTATCAGAAATGACTTGATTCAATTTCATTGTTAATTTTGATATTTGCTTTTGTGTGGTATCCAAACACTTTTTCAAGGCAATTGTATATGTCTTTACTTCAGTAATTCAATTCAAAACACCATCAAGGAATTTCTTATTATCTTCTTTGATAATATTTATGGCTTGTTTTCTTCTTGTTTCAATTATTTCATCAATCTTGAATCTAGGACATTTATATGTCCATTCTGTAAATAGAAGATTGTTCATTAATCTATTTGTGGATGAATTGTAATTATTTGATGTTTTAACTGTTCTTGAAACTTTTTCAAGCCCTATGAGTGTTTCATTGATTTGGCTCAAGCTTATATCATCTGTCTTCAGATTAATACAAATTAATGAATTTTCATTAGAAGTATGAATTTATACTTCATTTATAGATATGTACAAATTTGTAATTCCATTCAGAATTTCAGAAATCATTTCTGATATTTTAATCTGGCTTCCTTCTTTTTCTGTAATTTGATCATAGTTCTGCCAATCTGAAACACATTTTGCATGGCATCCTACTGAATATTTGGATTCTGTAGCCCTGGATGTAAGTTTTTATGGCTGGTGCCTTTTCTTTGCCCATGTTCTGAGCTTTTAGCTGCTTTTTCACATGGTAATTTTCTTTTTTTACCACATTTTGAGACATTAAAATAAATGAAAAAACAGTCAATAAAGTGAAAAAAGGTTTTTCAAAACAGAAATGAAAAAATAAAGCCTCACTTACAATATGGAAAAGTTTTTTTTATGAATTTTGTTGAATCACAGGTATTTTTTATGGATTTTGAAATTTTTAAATACAATAAAAAAACAAATAAAAAGTAAAAAGAACCATTCAAAAGGTTAAATATCAGGGCTGGGCCCCCAATTTAAGGTTTAAATATGAAACTTTGATTCAAAATCAATTAGTTTTCCTGTCCTCAAAATTGTTACAAGGTAACATACTATTAAAAAAATCAAGATTTAAGATTTTTAAGAGCAAACACACCAAATTTTTTTTTAATCTCAAAAGTATCAAACCAGAATATTATCAGGATTGATGGTTTCACCAACAATAAAAAAATATCCAGAAATACTCTAAAAGAGATATTTAAGGCTACAAAAGAAATTTCTTTAAGAGCAATTTCAATTTGAATTAATTGAGAAAAAGCACTGAAGGTCATTAATATAAGAACCAATTTCATAAAGATATTATTAAAGATAAAAAACACCCAAAAGTGGCCAGAGTTAATTTGGAAACAAAGTGACAAAGTTGACAGTGATCAAAGATGCTTTAATTCACTTATGGGGTGGTTGAAGGGTAAAAATGATTAAAAAGTTACAAAAAATGATTATAATTATTATTTGAAATTTTTAAAGGGTTTGTAATGATGTTAAAAAGGTGGTTTGAATCTCTTATTGAATTGATTAACAGTATTTTAAACTAATTTTAAAAGGAAAAGATTCTAACATGAAGAGAAAACTGAGGCAAAGAAGACATTCTTTTATAGACACCAATTTTCTTACTCCAAAAGTAAAATTTGCTCTTGTCAGTCGTTGAAAACACGTTGAAAACAGAAAATTCAATTATGGCATCCTTGAACCCTGGCTTAGACAAAAAAAGGCTGGTTTTGTTGATTTTTTGCTATTTTCAGCCGTTTTAAACCCTTAAATCATTGATTGCTATAGTAATACCTGGTGTCAAGCCTTCAAAACACAAGAGATTGTGTTTAAGGGACCTCAAAGCCAGTTAAAACTGTTTTTATTAAGTTTTTTTTTCCTGAAGGGTAGTTTTAACCTCTTGGCAATAGTGAAAACTGCCCTGGTTGGCATCAAAACCTCACCATCAGTTGAGTCACAGAGCTCGTGATTCAATTCCAGTCCAAAGTTGATGAACTTTTGCTTTAAATTCAACAACTCAAGCATGTCAGCAAGGAATTTGGGGGAGTCTGGCACCCTTGAAGAAGATATTCCTTGTGCCCCAGAATTAATCTTTCCAATTTATTTCTTCTTTAATTCCTCATAATTCATTATACTTTGAATTTACATATTTAATTCAATTTATTTCTTAAATTACATAAATGTAATAATAGCTACCTCACATGTAGCTTAAAGATCACTTATGTAATACATGTGCACATGTTGACATTTCAATTGAAAATACTTCAATTCCTCATAGCTTCTAAACTACACACCACACCTCCATTTTAACACAAAAATTGATTTTGAACACCACATGTGGTTTAAATTAAATTAAGGTTTTGAGGATTTTCAATTTTCATACAGAAAATACTAAAATCTCAATTTAACCTTAATTATAGTTGAGTTCAAGAAAATTTACCCAGAGTTGACCCCACCTTATTTTTTTTGAGGAATCCAATGGTGAACAAATTTTCATATTTTTATTTTTTGGATGAAAATGTATAATAGTTTTTATTTGACTTTTATGAAAAATATTGTAATTTTAATATTTTTGTTGAAAAATCATTTTTACTTAATTTTCTTAAGTAAAAAGGTTTTTTCACAATTTCAAATTTCAAGGTATTTTTAATTTTAAAGTATAATTAAGATGTTATTTTTATATATAGATTTTATATTGATATTTCAAATTTTATTTTTTACAATATAAATAAATTTATTTTATTTATAATTATATTTTTCTTTTATTCTTTGTGGTCTTTTGGGTATATAGAAATACCTCTAAGGATCCCAAATATATTTTTCAAATGCAAGTCTTTTTTGTTAAATTATTTACTATAGAAGAGCACTTTGAATTCTGTGTGTGTTGTCTTCTGTTATATTATTGTATTTCATAAGCTTATGAATTCCATGAAGGATACAGTGTATTTGAATTGAACTCCTTTTTTGGGCATGGGAGAAAAATGCTCTTGATTAAAAGATTCAAATACATTGAAAAGAAAACTATTCCTGTGAATGGATATTTAAGGTTTGATTCAAGATCTTAAAAGAATATATTTATCATAGAAAGTTAATTTACCTCCACTTTACTTGTTTTTAAATTGTGAAAAATGATGTTTTATAATTTTTTTTTGAAAAACTAAAACTTACTTGAAGATATCAAAAGTAAGGTTTTGGTAAGCCAATATCAGCTTTAGAAAAAAAGGCAATCCCTTACATCACTTTACCAAAATATTATGTTTTTTACTGAATTGTGGAAAAAACAGGTAATTTTCTGATGAAAAAGAGCTAAAGATCCCATTTTATTCAAAAAACTGTAAAAAACAATGTGAAAATGGAATTTTTTGTGTTTCATGTCAAAAGATATTTATTATTTTAAGCATCTGTTTTGAAGACCTTTACTTTGTACAAGGAAAGTATGTGAAAATTCCAAAATGCTTTGGGAAAATATCTAAAGTGCTTCTGTCAGCCTGTGACTCAAAACCAGAGCACAAGCATGACAGAAGATACCACCAAAACATGTATCTGAGCCAAATCTGCTCAAAAGGTTTCAAAATAAAGAGGAAAATAACCCCTTGCCAAATATACAAGTCCCATCATCATAGGACAAAGAATAACAAAGTTATTCCTGCTCAAAGTTGTTGCTGAGCATAAACCTTAATTTTCACCTCCCATCTGAAATACAGAGTAAGAGGCCTAACCCCATCAAATGGGTATTCAAAATTAAGCTCTAAGTCAGGGCTATCCAATGGTACCAACCAAACTGAGCTAGCACCAGTATTACAGAATTTATGGGTGAATTAAGGCCAAATAAGCATGAATAAAATATTCACCTCCCATCTAATTTCTACAGTTTTAGTGTGAGATACTTAAGGTGGGGTCTTTTTGGAAAGCGCACAATCAGGGCTATCTGATGGTGCCATTCATTTCCCCATATCTCACCTAGAAGAAAACTTATGAGGCAAAGAACCCCACTACAGGTTTTTGCCTAAAACATGCATATGTACAAAAATCTTGTACATGGGATACTTTACCATATTCGATGATACCATACCAAATAAGGTACCATTGTGTAGATAACATACAGGAATACACACTGAACCAATTTTGAGGTTGATATCTCAAGAACTGACAAAGTTATGACTATTTTAAGGTAAAAATCCCACAGTTTGGCCAATACAGCCTTACCATGGGATAGGATCCCATAACCATGATTA
Source organism: Austropuccinia psidii (assembly GCA_023105745.1). Taxonomy (NCBI): domain Eukaryota; kingdom Fungi; phylum Basidiomycota; class Pucciniomycetes; order Pucciniales; family Sphaerophragmiaceae; genus Austropuccinia; species Austropuccinia psidii. The sequence goes on along the minus strand of JALGQZ010000010.1, from coordinate 6,199,737 downwards.
TGAGGTGTCAAACTGACAAAGAAGAATGTTTTTACTTCCATAACTCAGAGTTCACTCAATACTGGGGTACCATACAGGTTCTGTACAGCATTCTACGCGTCATACACGTCAGAATCAAGCTGTGTGGTCCCCAGATGAAAATTCTCACCCTGTATTGGTGAAAGCTTCCCAGATGTGGTTTCAAAACCACATCTGAGCCCAATACAGGCTATACAGTCCTTTTTGAAACCGCAAGCCTGTCTTAGAGAGTAAAAAATTGTAAGATGTGTCTATGAAACTGATGATAATATTACTATCAATCAACAGTACTATGACTGTTCTTATGAGATGTAATAACAAAGTGTTATTATAACAACAATTAAATAATTGAAGAATTATTTCTTTCATGTTTTAAACACTACCAGTGATCTTAACAGTGAGCAAGTCATTGTCTACAAGAATCAATTACAAGAAGATTTTAATAATAAAACTTTTTTTTATTAAAACAATAAAATTATTTTAATATATAATTATCTTTTGCAAGAATAATTATAATGGTAATTCTTGAATATAACTAATTTTAGAGAAAAACTCTAAGAATTGAAAATAAATCACTTACTAATATTACAAAGAACTTATTGAAAGATAAGACAGAGAGATTTGACGTAGAATTGTCAATTTACAGGATCAAAAGGAATTTATAAGAGTATTACAGCAATATATAGTTGGATTCTATGATTTCACGTCTTTCTGATTGATTGTGAAAGAATTAAAACACTTAAGAATAGCTTTAACTAATACTTACTTGTTGGTAACATTGATATAAAATGATAATAAGATGATGATGTGGAAAAAACAGCAAGAGGATGCCTCTTTCAAGTCAACAACAGCTCACAGAGGTGTGCCATGGAGCAAACTGAAAAACCAGTGAGTGAGAAAACAATAAACCCTTTTGCATTATTGATCGCATCATCCTTTGTCATGTAAGATTATCATAATTACTTTATTAATGCTTTTATGTTAATACCAACCCCAATATGGTTGGTAATAAGAGGAGTAACATCTGTAAATCTTCCTTTATTCCAAAATAATCATTTATTTCTCAAAGTTATCAATGCTATTGGCAATTTCATCACAGGCTGTAATTACTGTGAATTTTTGAAGATTCAGTGTTTCACGTAGAATAGTCAAAAATGGACTTCAGGTAAAAAGTTTGATTTTACTAGTAGAGCCATGATTCTTTTTGGTTGTACCATATATAATACATTTTTCTATTAGCCCTGAAAGTTTCAGAAAGATTTATTAAGAATTGTATTTTTAATGAATTTTTGAAGTTTCTACCTCATTTCTACCTAGAATTGCAAATATCAGTGTTTAACTGGTTTCTATGAGGTACGTCAATGGATACAAGTCCAAAAAGGGTTTTAATCACTATTTTGGGGTTTATCCATGGAAAATCATTAAGAATTGACATGGTCACAGGAGTCTCAGTAGCTTTTTACCTCCTTGGCACATCAAAATAGCAGCTTATTTGCTATAGTCTTAAGATTTATTGTAGTTGTAACATGGTAACCAAATTCCCAACAGGTTTTATTTTACCAATTAGGCCAAGCTCAGCCATTTATCCAAGCTTTGGAGCTGTCCATGCCTCTGAGGCCTCAGAAGTTGGGTACCCTGGCTCTCTTTGATGTCTTTTGCCCCCCTTGCTTATTTTTCACGTCAAAATAGGAATTTAAGCTTCAAGTGAGATATCCACTATGGGTGTACCAAAAGTACATATAAGAATACCATGATATTAAGTGCTAAAATCATGCATAACACTATTCTTAGTGTATATGTAACATGGGATTGCTCACATTCCCATTATTTTGGCGTGAAATTAAGAAAAACAACAATTTTCACGGATCTTTTATGTGGTATTGATGATGTGGTATTGAAGTATTTTCCATATTACCACCTCAAAGAGTTAATTTGAGCTTATTCACTCTATGGAGCTACCCTATGTAAATTTTTGTGTACAATCCAAATCTGGCCTTAAATCCATGGATTTACATACTCAATATAAGGTTCTTCATCTTTTCTGAAATCAAAAAGGATGAATTTTGGATATATGCATGACTTATGAGTTATGAATAATTCAAAATTTATTTTTAAGATGATTGTGGCCTATTTTAGTATGTAAAATATATCTCAAGGCTCACATTCCCTCCCACCAAAAAATAAAATTGTACTACAATTTTATCTATGGTATAAATAATAAAAGCCCCAAAGGGGGTTAATTTCCACTGTCCAACCTCTTTACATCACTCATATCAAGTAACTTATAGCACATTTCTAGACATATTCAGGCTTGTGGCCTTCTAACATGTCTAAATATTCTCAAGAGTTTATCTGGGTCAGGTATTTATGATTCTGCCCTCCATTCATCTTCATGTACTGGATTTTTATATCTGAAAAGATATTCTCTCTTATTGTTACGCCTAAGTCTCCTTTCTTTAAGGACTTTCTTTATCTTTTTGTCTTCATTATGTTCCACTGGTGGCACCGTTAAAGGAGTTGGGTTCCTTAAAGGAAACAATTCTTTGTCAGCTGATTGATAAGGCTTTATGAAGCTGACTGGAAAAGTGGTGTGTTTTTTTTCCAATTCACCACTCAATTCCACTTGAACTGCATTGGTTCCATGTAACAAAACAATAACAAAAGGTCCTAGATAGGAATATTTAAGCTTCTTTGGGCCTTAGATATTATTAAAATTCAAGATTGAAACTAGAACTAAGTCCCCTACTTTGAAGTCTGGTACTTTATGACTCTTTTCCCACTTCTGTTTTGAATAATCAAAAGCATCATTCATACTTTTTTTTGAAAGATTTTTCACTTTATCAAGCATTATCTTGAAGCTGGAAGCTGTCGGATGAATGTCAATCAAGTCTTTCCTGAGTGTGTCTGCTGGGAGTCTTGGATTCCATCCTTTTTGTAACATAGCAGGAGTTTGTCCTGTGGAAGAATGGACTGATGTCTTGTATGCCAATTCTAATGCAGGTCTCAGAGTGCACCAGTCATGGTTAAAGCCATCTGATTTTTTGAATTCTAACCCATAAGCACAAAATCTCCTGATCATGTCTTCTAATGTTTGAATCATCCTCTCTGCTAGCCCATCTGTTTGAGGGTGGTATGCTGTAGAGAATGATAACTTAGTCCCACACAATCTATGAAGATTGGTGCAAAGTGCAGATGTGAACTTGGGATCTCTGTCACTTATGATATTCTTAAATAATCCTGAATTAGAAATAAATCTACTCCATAGAAGAAGAGCTGTATCCATAGCAGTGTCATCTTTATGACATGGTAAGAATATGGGAGTCTTGCTATATCTTTCCACAATGACTAAAGAAGCATTATACCTTTTGTCACCACTTGGAGGAAGTGCTGTGACCCAATCCATGTGAACAACTTCCCAAGGGGATTTTGGTTCTTGAATATGGATCATAAGTCCAAATTTCTTGCCTGTACTTGTCTTTGCTTTTTGGCATCTGTCACAGGTATGGCAATATTTAATGGCTTCTTTTCTCCAAGATGGCCACCATGCATAGTTCTTCACTTTTTCAAGTGTTCGGTCCTCTGACTGGTGTCCAGAGTAGATGCTATCATGGCATTCATGAAGAATTGTATTGATAAGCAATCTCCTGCATAATGTCATTACACAAGAATGTTTGGTTCTGTGGTAAGTAATTCCATCAAACAAGTGAAATCTTTCTTAAGAATAGGAATTTCTCCAAACTTCATCTAGTGCATTTACTAAAGATGTATCTTTGAAGTCTTTATGTAATAAAGAAGTAAAGATATGGAAATTCTTGTGTTGTTTAGAAGATTCTCTGACCTCTTCAAAGAATTCAGTCCCAATATCAGTTATGTTAATCTTTCAATTGGAATTTGTGGTTCAGCTTCCAAAGGTACATAAGCTGGGTTATCAGGAGTCTTGGCTAATGTGAGCCTTGAGGTATGTTTTACATACTCAAATAGGCCACAGTTATCTTAAAAAGAAATTTTGAACTATGCATAACTCATTAGTCATGCATATATCCAAAATTCATCATTTTTGATTTCAGAAAAGATGAATAACGTTTTATTGAGTAAGTAAATCCATGGATTTGAGGCCAGATTTGCATTTTACACAAATATTCACCTTAGGGTAGCTCCATGAGTGAATAAGCTCAAAATTAACTCGTTGAGGTGGTAAAATGGAAAATACTTCAATACCACACAAAAGATCTGTGAAAAGTTTTGTTTTTCTTAATTTCACGCCAAAAAAATGGAAATGTGAGAAATCCCATGTTACATATACACTAAGAATAGTGTTATGAATGGTTTGAGCACTTAATATCATGGTATTCTTATAATGAACTTTTGGTACACCCATAGTGGATATCTCACTTTAGGCTTAAATTCCTATTTTGACGTGAAAAATAAGCAAGGGGGACAAATGACATCAAAGAGAGACAGGGTACCCAACTTCTGAGGCCTCAGAGGCGTGGACAGCTCCAAAGCTTGGATCAATGGCTGATCTTGGCCTACTTGGTAAACTAAAGCCCTTTGGGAACTTGGTTACCATGTTACAACTACTGTAAATCTTAAGAGAATAGCAAATAACCTGCTATTTTGATGTGCCAAGGAGGTAAAGAGCTACTTAGACTCCTGTAACCATGTAAATTCTTAATTATTTTGCAAGGATAAACCCTAAAAGATTAATTAAAACACTTTTTGGACTTGTATCCATTGAATTACCTCATAGCAACCAGTGAAACACTGAGATTTGCAATTCTACGTAGAAATGAGGCAAAAACTTCAAAAATTCATTCAAAATACAATTCTTGATCAATCTTTCTGAAACTTTCAGTATTAATAGGGAGCTGTATTATTCATGGTACCACCTAAAGTAATTGTGGTTTTACTAGTAAAATTCAATGTTTTACTTACAGTCCATTTTTGGCTATTCTATGTGAAACACTGAATCTTCAAAAATTCACAGTAATTACAACCTGTGATGAAATTTGCAAAAACATTGATAAATTTGAGAAATCAATGATTATTTTGGAATATAAGAAGACTTACGGATTTTAATGCTTTTATTCTTAACCATATTGGGGTTGGTAGTCACGTAAAAGCATCAATTAAGTAATTATGATAATCTTACATGACAACAGATGATGCAATCAATAATCCAAAAAGGTTTATTGTTTTCTCACTCACTGGTTTTTCAGTTTACTCCATGGCACGCCTCTGTGAGCTGTTGTTGACTTAAAAGAGGGCTCCTCTTGCTGTTTTTTCCAAATCATCTTATTATCACTTTCAATCATTATTACCAACAAGTAAGTATTAGTTATAACTATTCTTAAGTATTTTAAATCTTTCAGAATCAATCAGAAAGACATGATATCATAGAATCCAACTATATATTGCTCTAATACTGTTATAAATTCATTTTGATCCTTAAAATACACAATTCTACGTCAAATCTCTCTGTCTTATCTTTCAATAAGTTCTTTGGAATATTAGTTAGCGATTTATCTTTAATTCTTAAAGTTTTTCTCTAAAATTAGTTTTCTTCAAGAACTATCATTATAATTATTCTTGCAAAAGATAATTATATATGACAATAATTTTATTATTTTAATGAAAGAAGTTTTATTATTAAAATCTTCTTGTAATTGATTCTTGTAGACAATTACTGCTCACTGTTGGAATACCTAGTAGTGCTTAACACGTGAAAGAAACTGTAAGGTTTGACGATGAAACAATAAGTAAAAATTACTAATATTTTACTTATTGTACTATGGATGTCCTTATAAATGAAATAAATAAGATAAAAATAATTATAATAATAAAGAATTATGATAATTATGGCATAAAAATGATTATTTTGTTAATAAAATATAATAATATAATTTATATTATAAAATATAATATAATAAAATAAATATATTAATATAAAATAATTAATATATTCAAAAGCACTGTATTATTGTTACAAACAAATAATAAAGGCGAAAGAAATTATTTTTATTTAATAAAAAACAATTAATAACAATAATATTACCAATATGAAAGTTATAAATTAATATAAATACTATTTTTATTAATTAAAGTATTATTAAAAGAATAATAGAGAGAAAGTTGTTATAATAAGAGAAAATAACCTACTTTTAATACTTAATATAATAATTTTGAGATATATTACGCCAAATAATATAAATACAACTTATCCAAATTGTATTTACAATAAAAAATAGAGAAATTACAAATATTCTTGATTTTTACGTGGCAATGAGATTTTAGAGAGATTTTTGACAAAAACCATTAAATAAATGATTTAATCACGTCAAAATTGATGATTATAATAGGATGATCTTTGGTCTTTGGGAATATAAAAGTTTTATATATAAAGAATAAAGAAATTACCTTTTTATTGTATTGATTTAATGTTTTTGATGCGTCTGAGGGGAAAACAGAGTAAAAAGAGCTCTATTTATAGTAAATACCTCCCTCCTAGAGTCCAACAGGCTTCTAGTAGACGTGTACTGATCATATCCACTGGGATTGATCAATATTTTAAGGTTTGTTCATGATTACATCATGATCAAACCATATTACATCATTATTATGCCATTATTTAGAGTTATCACTATAACTCTAAGTTTGATGACGTCAAAGGCTTGGCAGAACCCTAAAATTCGTGGATTTTATTGGTTTTAATCATAAACTAATAGTATTCACCAATTGTATCACTCATATGACTGTTAAAGTTAATTTAAGGTTACAGTGAGTGATCATAAGTGATCAAATTAAGCTCAAGCTTTGATCCGTAATAACTTTTAAGATTTACACGCTAAAGCAATTCAGGGAGTGGATTCTAATAGCTTGGCATAACTGTATTATGCTTCCAAGAGCATTTCATTACATCATCAAAACTCTGTTTTTGATGATTTTTCTTGTAACTCATCTTTTCTGTCGAAATTTAATATTTTAAACTTCAAACTATGATTTCAAGGGGTTATACCTTGAATATTATAATAAAAAATACATCATTCTTCACGAATAAACTAGTAGAATCTAACTGTCCACATTTTTTTAAGTTTGGACCACTTTCACAACAAAGTGGTCAGCAGCTCTGTTGATTTTAATCAATAATTCCATACAGGTTTTAACCTTGTCTACAACTTTTGAAATAAACTTTATTTCTGTATTCCTACAGTAATTACGTGATGAATTTATTTTTGGTTCATCACTCTATCATGTATAATTCAAGAGATATTAGCTAAAATCCCTGAATATATGCATTGACCAAAAAAGTGCATATATTCAGGTTAATTCCTTAAGTATTGAGTTTGAAGCTTAGCTTCTTAATTGTTTTATATGTGGATTTGTATGGAGAATCCACTGAAACCATTTATTTTAAATGTTGTCCCATTGGCGTTTGAAATAAATAAGGATTTGTGTATTTTATAAGGTATTATTACTTACAACTTATTAAATATTGACTTTACAGATATGCCATAAAATGGTATATGTGTATTTTACCATGGCTAATCCAATGGTATCATTTCTTTCACATTTTTATTCATTTGTTTTCAATTTAAACCAGGTTTTATGTCAATTTATGGTATTTTTGGATTTTAAAATTGCTTATTTTTAATGTATAATTATATTAAATATTTCTTGTGACCTTTTTGGGCATGTGGTCATATCTCAAAGGTTCACATTCCCTACCACCAAAAAAGATTTTACCACAATCTGATATGTCTAATTAAGCTATCATCCACTGCCCTACCTCTTTAATAGACTTTGTTAGTCTTGAAGCTCAATAATGCTTAACTTTTTTATTTTTCAGGCTTTCTTTCATGCCTGAATCTTCTTAGTAGTTTATCAGCATTTATTATATCTTTCTCAAGTAGCCATTGATCTTCTTGAGTTGAATTTCTATACCTTACAAGGTATTCTCTTTCTTTTTTGTTTCTTGTCCTTCTTTCTTTAAGGACTTTTACTATTTTCTTTTCTTCTCCTTCTTCCAAGGGGGGATTTCAAGTGGGGTTTTATTTCTTAGTAGAAATAACTCCTTGTCACTTGAGCTGTAAGATTTTATTAGAATTACCGGGAAAGTTGGGTGTTTGTTCATTAGTTCACCTGTGAGTTCCAATTGCACAGCATTGGGTCCATGAAGTGCTTTTATCATAAATGGTCCTGCAAATGAATCTTTTAATTTCTTTGGGCCTTTTATGTTATTGAAATTCAGGGTTGATACTAGGACCAAGTCTCCTATTTTGAAATAAGGTGGCTTATGACTTTTATCCCATCTTTCCTTTGCATATTTGAAAGAATCTTGCATACATCTGTTTGCATGGTGTCTTGCCTTATCAAGCATTATCTTAAAACTGCTTGCTGTTGCCTGTATATTCACTAATTCCTTTTTGAGGGTATCATAAGGAAGTCTTGGATTCCAACCTTTTTCTAGCATTGCTTGTGTTTTAGCAGTAGAAGAATGGATTGATTTCTTATATGCCAGTTCAAGAGCTGGTATTAGTGTACACCAATCATGGGTAAAACCATCAGAGTCTTTGAATTCTAGCCCATAAGCACAGAATCTTCTGATCATGTCCTCTAAGGTTTGTATCATTCTTTCTGCTAAACCATTAGTTTGGGGATGGTAAGCTGTTGAGAATGATAACTTTGTCCCAAACAAGTTATGGAGATTTGTCCATAATGCTGAAGTGCGCTTTGGGTCTCTGTCACTTATAATATTCTGGAATAAGCCTGTATGGCTAATAATTTTATTCCATATCATTATGGCTGTATCCATAGCTGTGTCATCCTTATGACATGGTAGGAACATGGGAGTTTTGCTATACCTGTCAACCAATACTAGGCATGCATTATAGCTTCTGTCTCCTCCTGGAGGTAATGCCGTTACCCAACCCATATGAACCATTTCCCAAGGGGATTTTGGTTCTTGGATTTGGATCATCATTCCAAATTTCTTTCCTGTGGCTCTGTTGGATTTTTTACATCTGTCACAGGTTTGGCAGTATTCTATAACATCTCTCTTCCAATTTGGCCACCAAGAGCAGGATTTTACCCTCTCTAGTGTCCTGTCTTCTGAAAGGTGTCCAGCTGCAACACTATCATGACACTCATGTAAAATAGTGTTTATCAGGGTTCTATCTGTTAAGGCCATAACACATGTGTGTTTTGTTCTATGGTAAAGGATTCCATCAAGGAGGTGGAATCTTCCTTCATCATATGCCTTTTTCCATGTTTCATCTAGTTTTGATGAAAGTGATGGGTCTTTGTAGTATTTCATTAGAAATTGGCTTAAGATATGGCAATTTTTGTCTATCTTATAGCTTTCTTTAACTTGTTTAAAGAATTCTGTGCCAATGTCTGTAACACATATTCCTTTTATATGATGTTCTTCTTGAGGTACCCATGCTGGATTGTCAGGGGTATTTGCTAGAGCCCATCTGCTAAGACCATCTGCATTTGTATGAATATTTCCAGATTTATGAACAATAGTCATATTTCCTCTATATCCTTGGATAGCAATTTGCCATCTCAGCATATGTCTACTTGGAGTTTTCATATTTAACAGAGATTTTACAGCATTACAGTCTGTGATCACATCAAATACTGTTCCATCCAAGTAGTAATGTAATTTTTCTAAAGCCCACACTAAGCAGAGGGATTCCATTTGGCTTGCTCCACATCTTGCTTCTGTTGGCTTTATCTGTCTTGAAATAAAACAGATTGGTCCTTCCACTGGTTTATCATTGATAATTTGTGTCTGGTGTATTGCAGCACCCAGTCCTTCTCCATAAGCATCAATGTAAAGTTTGAAGGGTAGTTTCCAGTCTGGCATTAGAAGAAATGGGGCATTTGTTGCGGAATTTTTCAATTCTTCATATGCCTTGACTCTTTCTTCTGTCATTTCATAGACTGTTTGTTGGTCACATAGTTTATAAAAGGATTTAGCAACTTTTGCAAAGTCCTTTATATGCTGTCTTTAGTAACCAGCAAATCCTAGAAATGATTGCATTTCCTTTTTGGTTTGAGGCATTGGCTTAAGTAGTACTGCTGCTACTTTATTCTTGTATATGCCTAGACTAAGTCCAGATACCACATGTCCTAGTGCTTTTAATTAACTGTATGCAAAATGACACTTTTTCAAGGAAATTTTCATATTCACTTGGACTATTTTTTGTAGTACCCTTTCTAGTCTTGTAAGGTGATTTTCCCAAGTTTCTGAGCAAACTATGATATCATCAATATAGATAATTAACCATCCTTCTGATAATTCTTCAGGAAATACGGTATTCATCATTCTTTGATAATGGGAAGGTGCATTTTTTATGCCAAATGGCATTCTTAAGTATTCAAAAATTCCGCAGTGGACTATTATCCTCAGTAGTTTTTTGGCATTGTCTGTTAAGACATTTTGATTAAAACCCTTTAAGGCATCCATGGCTGTGAAGAACTTAGCTTGTGACAATTGTGTCAATGTCTCATGGATCCCGGGTATTGGATACCTGTCTGGAATGGTATAGGTGTTCAGGGCTCTGAAGTCTCCTACCATTGTTGATTTTCCATTATTCCAAGTTATAATGACAGGTGTAGTGACTTCTACCCTCTCATTATGTCCTACCTTTCTTAATACTCCAAGGTCTATTAATCCTTTAATGTGTACCTCTAGGGCTTCCCTAGCCCTTGGACTAGCTGGGTAAGCAGGTCTTCTTAGTAAAGGTGGGTAAGGCGTTTCTACATTAAGAATGATATCCACTTCATGTCCAATTATGGCACCTATTGGCTCTTTGTCAGTTGCAAAGGCAATTTTGTACTTAAATAAGAGGTCAATCAATTTTTCTTTCATTTTTTCTGTTAATTCTTGATTGAATTCTGCCTTTTTAAGCTGTTCAGACATAAAAAGTTTCTTTTCTGGAATTTTTTCTTCATTCTTAATAACTGTGATTTCTTTTTGTTATTTAAGAAGCCAAACGTTTGTCTTTTGTTGTCTCCTATGGTAAAATATCTATCCTTTTGGTTAGAGGTATCTATACCATAAATTGATAAGTAGTCATTCCCAAGTATGAAGTGATTACTAGTACAGCTGTCCATTACTACAAACTCTAGTTTAATTCTTACACATTGTGAGGGATGGGGAAAAATTAGTGTTAAAGCAAGTATTCCAAGGGGCTTCATTCTCTCACTTGCACTACTAAATTTGACACCTTGTATTGGCATAAGTTTTTCTTGCCAGTCTGGCACAATGGTTTTTAAATAGCTTTTACCAACACAGGTGCAATATGCTCCTGTATCTAAGTTAACTTTTCCTTCTTGGTTATTAACCATAACAATACTTATACTTGATTTTCCAGCTGTATATCCCATTCCTCTTGCAGGTTTGGTCCTATACATTTTGGCATCTTGTATATTTGTCAGGTTTGTCACAGATTTCCTAACCTGTGGTAAGTTTGAGTTAACAGCCAGTACTTCATAAATCATATCAATATTATGAATTTGTGCATTACTTATATTGATTTCATCACTTTCAGAACTTTCTGATTCTTCTGTCTCTTTTTCAGAGTCAGATTCCTCTTCTTTGTCATTGTGGATTTCTGTTTCCACAATTTCATTAATCTTTGCCTTTTGAAGGCAACTATTGGCTAATTGTCCAACACCTCCACATTTATGGCATTTTCTTTGCTCATTATTGTTGGATGTATTGGGATTGAAGGATTCTTTTGATTTATCGTTTTTGATAAATGGCTTATTTGGGCTTTTAATGTCCAATTTCTTCCAAGTCCTGCCATTTTTTGTTCTTCTAACTATGTGGTTGAGTGCATTAATGTACTCTTCTGTGGAGCATGGCTCTATACACCTGCTTCTTAGGGCATGTTCTAGCTCTCCTCCACATTTCTTGAGTATTTTCATATGCACCATTCTTTGTGACATTTCTGGGTACAACGCATTAAGTCTTTCAACTTTTTTCAAGAACCAAGTTGAAGGTTTGTCTTTGTCTGGGTCAAAGAAAGAATGTTCAAATGCATTTTCTATTTTGTACCTCCAGGCATCATTAGCTCACTTGGTTATTATTTCTTGTTTCCACCAGGACCAGGTATTTTTGCCATTTGTTGGCCTTATGCAGTAATACCATCTTTTTGCAGATTTCTCAAACAATGAATGTAATCTTGCAGTTATTAATTCATCTGGTTTGGCATAATCTTCTTGTAGCATGTCAATTGTCTTGATAAATGACATGTGGTCATATTCACCTTCTCCTGTGAATGTTGGCCATTCTTTCAATTGAGGTGCTTCCTTCATTAAGACTTGGTTATTGTGTTGGTGACTAAAGTCTGTTATGAATGGATCTGTTAATTCCTCTTTTGGTTTAACAGGTCTTCTTATGTGAGAAAATGGTGTTGATAACTTTAGGATATTTAAATTAGCCTCATTAATTTTATCCATTTTTTCAGTAATAAACATTATTTCACTTTGAATGTCATCTTTCAGATGCATTCTTGCTTCATCACTCTTTTCTACATGGTCCAAAAGTAAATTTTGGTGTGATGAATTTTTTTCTTCAAATTCTACTACAGAAATACTGAATTTGTTTTAATTTTTCTGTAAGATTATCAATACTCACATCATAATTGATTGTCAAAGTTTTTTCTTTGATATCACTTATGTATTTGTACAACTCTTGTTGTCCTTGTATTAATTTCTGAGTTTTGTCAATTAATATTTTTGGTTTATTATTTTCAATCATAAATTTTATGTTATCAATTTCTTTCTTATTTTGTGTAACAAGTTTTGTTAAAGATGATAAGCTATTATTTATTTCTTGTAAAGATAATAAACTATTTTTAATGTCTGTAAGATGTAAAATACTATTTTTAAGCTCTGTTAAAGTATTGTCAACATCAGGAGACAAGGTTATTTCTTTGGGAAATGGGGTTGTCTCATTCTTTGTTCCTCTTTGTCTTTGAATTCCATCAAAGTTCTGGCCATGTTGAAGATATTTTCCATGGCATCTTTTTGGATTTTGGGAATCCTGTAGCTGTCACAGGGGCTCTTTGAAGTGAAGAGGGCCTGGCACTCAGTAAGCTGGGACTCACTTATGGAGGTCTCAAAGATAAGGTAAGAAGGAACACACTGAAGAGTGTTAAGATAAATTGCTAAAGAATAAATATAAGAAAAGAAGCAACAAGAAATATGAGTAAGAAATAGAAGAGCCAACCACAAACAAGTCCAAGTCCACTGTTTCAACCTGTCAGAATGGAAAGAGAAGGGTTAATAAGGATATGGCCACCCAACTCATACTGTATAGGCGAAGAGAGAAAAGGCAAAGACTAAGTTAAAATTAAATAATTATAATACCCAATTATAAGGATAAGAATAATTATAAAATAATAAATAAACTAAATTAATTAACTGGGGAAAAGTCCCCAGGGGGGAGAGAGAGGGGCTGGTATATGTGAGAATCATCAGCCCTGATCCAGAGGAAGAATTTTCATGAGAATAATTGATGATTGAATTGAGTCTGGCCAATACAGGTCCTGTACAGCTGTACAGAACCTGTACGAGAGGTGTGGTGTATTTGAGTGATCATACAGTTCCATATTGGTGTATTGAAACTGTATTGGGTGAATCCAACCTGTACAGGTGTTGACAGGCTGTATGGATGTACCAAGCTGTATGCATGTTTCAGAATGAAGATTGCTGAAACTGAATGCTGATGCAGATACTGGATTTGCTGATTTGGGGTGTTTGAGTGGGTGTATGAATGAATACCCTTACCCCTGATGGATGGTTGTTACAGTATCCCCCTCTTGAAACTGGTGGGCTCCTCAACACCATAGTACCCTGCCACTGTTGAGTGGCATCTCATTATCCCCACATTTTTTCAAAAAAACTTTCTTTTAATTTTTCTTTTCCTCTTGGGCATTATCCTGAAAATCTTTCATTCCTCCTTCCCTGTCAAATTCAATTGATTCCCCCTTTTCCAAGTTTGAGTAAGTATTCCACTTCAAAATTATGCATTTCTTGTCTTCTGATTCAATCAACCATGCCCTTGGGATGTGGCCTTGGGGTATATCCCTGAATATGGACCACTGAGCTCTTGTGCTCAAAAAATGGTACCCAATGAGTATATGAAGTGTACTCATTGGGCAAGGCTGAATCCAATGGAAAAATTGAAAAACTTCCTCCAAGGGGTCTTGTCCCCATTACCCATGGAAATGGCCTAAACAGCCCTCCAAAGTGTTTTTGGGCTGTGGCCTTTACCCTGATGATTCTTGAAATCTCTTGATTTTATGGCCTTTTGGGCATTTTGGATGTTTTGGTGAACTCAGGTCTTTAAATGATTTTTTGGCCATAATTGGCCTTTTGATGTCTTTAGGGTCCTACAGTCCGCAGGCCATACACCGCGGTCCATGGGCCGTGGACCGTACGCTGCGGTCCGTGGTCCGTGGGGGTTAATGGAGCCCCTGGGCCCAAATTTGCTGGAGACCCAGGGTGACCAAAGGGCCCAGAAATGGCCCTTGCATAAAATTCACCATGCATGGCCTGGACCCATTGATGGGGTCCAGGACCATCAAGATCCTGGCCTCCCCAAAGTTTCAGGGGAGGCCCTGGGTGATGAGTTCAGCCCCAAAGGGGTATGAACCTTCACCCTAGAGGCTTTGAGGGGGGGAATAATTGAGTTATGGCCCCATTTCCTTGAGGTCAAATTCTTTTTTCTTGATATGGAGTGGATTGATTCTGAGGTCTTGAATCTTCTGCTTGCATATTCTTCAGTTATGAGTTCCAAACTGACTGAACTCACTGAATCTTCCCCTTCTGCACCGCCACCGTCTGTTCTTCATGGTTCTGGCGTCTTCAGTCGATTGTCCTCCCTTTCCATGGCATCTTCTGGCCATTTTGATCCCTCCCAAACCTATGATGGGTCAGAGCAGTTGAAGTTCTTGATCCTGCCTGTACTGAGTGTTTGGCCAAGGGAAAGGATTGCTTTCAACACTACAATCCTCGATCTTCAAAATGCCATTTTTGCTTTGTTGGGAAGAAGCCATGCCGCCGTACCGGATCAACTTTGTCCCAGGTCAGGAGGCACTTATGGAGCAGGAAAGATGGGCCTTATGGGCAGGAATTCCCCATTCTTTAGGAGCCTACCCCTGATGCAACTTCTGGGTTTTCTCAATGTGAGTGATTTGCATATCTTGGTTGTATGGGTGCTGATATCTTGATGTAGTGACTGGTTCCAGGCAGAGGGATGTGGCCAGATGGACAAATGTTGGAGGGTCCATTCCAATCGGTGGTAGGCCCATCCACTACAGCTCAGAAATCCCACTTTCAAGGACCAATGCTGATGGAGTGGTGAAAGTAGTGAAGAAACTAAGAAGAATTGTTGATTCCCCAACAGATCCAGATGCTGAAGGAAGTGATGAGTTGGATGGTGAAGAAGTTCAAGTCATTCCTCATTCAATTGGCCATCCATCCAGCAATTCCTCTTCTCAACCTCTTGCCAACACCAGATTCCAAAGTCAAGTCATTCCCAGCACTCCAAGAACCTTCCAACCAATGCTTGCTTCCATTCCTACAGCCCTTCCTCCTCCTTCACCAACTACTTCCCACACCACCAGGCCTGGCTTGAATCCAGAAGTAAGACCATCACCAGTTCAACAACCTAGAAACTCACCCATAACCACCTCCCATCAACTCCAAACTGTGGCAAGCTCCAGCAGAAGAAGAGATGGATTGTCCCCTTTGCCGTTTCCTGCCGCTCAAGTTTTTCAAAGAAGAGAATGTTGGCCTATCCGGGTTACCAGAGAAGATCCCAACGCGGCTAGTGAAAATCAAGATGCTGTGGCCAGATTATTCAGGAGGGTTGATAGAAATAGCAGAGAGGTGATTATGTATGCCAATGACAGGACTATTCCAGGTACTGCTTCTGAAGAGATGGCTGCAAAATTTGCCTGGTATGAAGATGAGTTGATAAATAATTTCCAGAGAACTTTTGATGATTTGGGTAGAGATAACTAGTTTCCTTTTCCTTGTTTGTGTTTGGTTTTCCTTCTATCCCCACTCTTATAAATACTAAAAAATGAAAAAATAATGGAACCTCCCAATACATGATTTGGGAGGGGATGCTGCTGCTTTAAGAAATAAAAGAAAGAGAATTATACAAGTAAATAAAGAAAGAAAATAAATAATAAGAGAAAATGAGAGTAAAGAAAGAATTAAAGAAAAAGTCCTGATGGTTGGTCCTTCTTGTGGTGAGTTGCTTGATTCTGGCCAAAAGTGTTTGAAAAAATGAAAACCAAGCATTTTGATGCTCACAGAGTGGCCAAGGTGATGTTTTACAAGAAGTAGAACCCTCAGGGATGCATACCAGGAGATGGAACTTACTTTCATAACTTCCACTCCCCACCAAGCACCATAAAATTGAAAAAGATTGCCATAAATGACTTCTGAGATGAATTGCCATAAATGACTTCTGAAAAGAATTGCCGTAAATGACTTGAAGTAATGAATGTCTTGAATTATGATGATTGACATAAATTGAAATGATAAATGAAAAGAAAGAAAAGAAAACAAAGAAAGGAATATTTGGCCATATCTTGATAAGGTCCAAATCGGGGAGTATTGGTGTTGTATGCTTCCTGAACCTGTCCAAAGAATTGACAAGTGCTCACAAAGTGGCCAAGGTGATGCTTACAACAACATATGGGTAGAATACCCCCTTAAAGGTGCATGCCAGGAGAGGAACTTACTTTCATAACTTCTTCTCCCCACCAAGCACCATAAATCAAACTCTTGAGGTAATTGGACCAGGTTTGTCTGGATACAATGAATCGAAATCCTTGACAAGATCTGGTGAGTTGGTAAGGTTTGAAGCTGGTTCCCAAGTGGTTCTTCCTGGGTCTTCACTGAATCCTTTCCACTCTACAAGATACCATAATTTACCTCTTTTGAGTTTTGAGTCCAGAACCTGAGCCACTTCCCATTCTTCTTGCTCCTCCACTAAAACAGGTGGTGGCGGCAATTGATGACAATTTGGGATAGTTGAATGCTTGACTGGTTCTAATAAGGACACATGGAATACAGGGTGAACTGTCTTCCATTGCTGAGGCAACTTGAGGTGATATGCATGACTACCAATCTTCTTCAGAACTTTAAAAGGTCCCAACCATCTTTCTGACAATTTCTTGGTGGGTCTTGTTGTCTTGATGTTCTTGGAAGCTAGCCATACTTTGTCCCCAGGTTGGAAATCAGGTGGAATTGCTCTATTTCTATCTGCATACTTCTTGAATCTCCTTATTGCTGACTCTAATTCTTCTTTGACAACTTGCCGTACTGATTGGAGTTTTGTTGATAACTTTCCAGCAGGTGAGTCTTGAGAAATCTGGATTGAGTCAAACCTGGGATTTCTTCCATAAATGGTGAAAAAAGGTGATTGCTTTGTTGATGAATTTTCTGCATTATTATATGCAAATTCAGCCAGAGGGAGCCAGGTGTACCAGTCATCTTGATGATAGCTGACATACATCCAAAGGTACTGTTCTAGTATCTGATTTACCCTCTCTGTCTGTCCATCTGTTTCAGGGTGAAAGGCAGTTGAAAGATCTCTTGATATCTTGAGCTGCTGACACAATTTAGTCCAAAATGATGAAACAAATAAGGATCCTCTATCACTTACAATACTGGCTGGAAGTCCATGCTTGGAAAATACATGACTAATGAAGATTTGAGCTAAATCCAGAGCAGTGATTGTGCCATAAGTTGGAATGAAGATTGCCATTTCTGAGAATCTGTCCACAACTACTAAAATTGAATCAATGTTGTTTGACAGTGGCAATTGAGTGATGAAGTCCATTGATAATGAATTCCAAGGACCAGACAGAATTGAAAGAGGCTTGAGTAATCCAAACTTCTTGTGATGAATGTTCTTGTTTCTTGAACATTGCTGACATGAGGACACATAGTCCTTGATTAATTGATTCATGCCAGCCCAATAACAATCCCTCTTGATGAGCTTGAGGGTCTTCTCCTGGCCAGGATGGCCAGCCAATGGTGAGTCATGACGCTTTTGAAGAATATTGAGTTGAAGTTCTTCATTGCTTGGGATTACCACTCTATCTTTGAATAATAATAACTTGGCTTGAGGTTCAAGAGAATAATCTGGGACTGATTCACCTCTTGCTAGTTGCTTGAGTATTTCTTTATAGTCTTTGTCTTGCCATACTTCTTTTTGAATCTTGTCCACTAAATCTGAGAAAATTTCCACTTTGATTGAGAAGAATCTTGACTCTCAAATTCCATCTCGCTTAAGTACTTGATGAAAATTATGAGGATTCTTACTGATGAAGTCCACCCCCCTCTCTGGGTACACGTCGTCCTGACGTGACAAGGCATCTGGTAAAGTGGCCAGCCTGCCTGGGCGGTAAGTGATAGTGAAGTGAAATTCTGAGAGAAATTCAGCCCAATGGGCCTGACAACGAGTAAGAACTTTGGAAGACATGAAATACTGCAAGGAAGAGTGGTCTGTAAAGACCTCAAAAGGATTGGAAAGAGAAAGAAGAAATTCCATACAGCGCTTGAGAGCCCAAACTATGCCAAGGAGTTCCTTGTCATGAATTTCATAGTTGAGTTCAGCTGGTAAGAGCTTGCGACTATCAAATTCAATGGGATGTTTTCCAGAGTCATTCATCTGACTCAGTACCGCGCCCAATGCACAATCAGAAGCATCAGTCTCTACAATAGTAGGTAGAGATGGATTGAAATGGGATAAGATAGGAGCAGAGGTGAAGGCTTCTTTGAGTGCTTGAAACTGACTAAGAGCTTCCTCATTGAAGATGAAGGGAGAATCTTTCTTGAGAAGGGAAGTGAGGGAAGTGATTTTTTTGGAATAGTTTTTAATGAAACAACAATAAAAATTGGCAAAGCCAAGAAAGGATTGAAAAGCCTTGATTCTTTTGGGCTGAGGCCAATTGAGGATTTGCTGAACTTTTGAAGAATCCATCTTGAGGCCATCACTTGAAACAACATAGCCCAAGTATTCCACACTTGAGGCATGGAATACACACTTGCAGGCTTTGGCAAACAGATTATTGTCCCTCAGTCTTTGGAGGACAGAGGCCACATGTTTGACATGTTCCTCCTCAGAACTGGAAAAGACCATAATATCATCTAAGTAAACCACAACAAACACATCCACAAAATCTGGAAAGATATCATTTACTAGATTTTGGAAAGCAGCAGGAGCATTGGTCAAACCAAATGGCATGACCAAATACTCATAACTACCATATTTGGTTCTAAAGGCAGTTAAGTGCTCATCCCCCTCTTTGATTCTCAGAAGGTTATATGCACCACGCAAATCTATCTTGGAGAAGATAGTGGAGCCGTTGAATACGGTAAGGAGCTGGTTCATAGGAGGAACAGGGTATCTGTTCTTCCTAGTGACAGCATTGAGTTTGCGGTAGTCAACACACAAATGCAGACCTCCATCCTTTTTTTTGACAAAAAGGACAGGTGCTCCTGTTGAAGAGGATCTTGGTCTAATGAAACCTTTCGCTATATTCTCTGAAATGTAGGCCCGCAGTGTTTCTGACTCTTGCTTTGATAATGAGTAGATAACACCAATTGGAGGTAGAAGACCCTCCAATTTGATATGGTGATCAAAGGCGCGGTGTGGAGGAAGTTTCTCGGCTTTCACCTTGGAGAATACATCCAAATATTTGTGATAAGCAGGAGGAACAACCTTCAACACATTTTCAATTTCTTCTGGCTCTTCCTCCTCATCCCACTGCTCCTCCAGGGATGCATGAAAAGATAAGGGAGGAAGGTCCATATCCCCTTGAAAGAGATGAAGTGAAGATACGGCAACATCTTCTCCAACATCCTTTATCTCTTTGAAGACTTCATCTCTTGATGGAAGTAATGACTGAGAGGGAATAATGGAAGGGATATGGACAGAAGAAGGAAGGGAAGGTGTCTTAAGTTCACCGACCAGAGCAACACTGTTGACAGCAGTGGCTAAGTCATTACTAGTAGAAGGAATAATACCACTAGAATCCTTATGACTAGAATCATAGGTGATCAATCCATTTTTCCAATCAATAATGGGATTAAAATGGTCAAGGAAATCATAGCCCAATATCAGGTCTTCTCCCTTGGGTGAGTCTATGATAAAAAATTCCCATTCAAATCTTGGGAAGGAAGGCAAGTCAACTACCCACTTGGTATAATGGGTGATGAACAAGGCAGGGGATTCATTAGAATCCAAAATGAAAAGAGAAATCTTTTCAGGGAGCTCTGACAGAGTGAATGAGTACTTGAGAACAAAATTCTTTGCAATAAAAGAGTTTGTAGCACCAGAATCAATGAGAATACTATAAAAAATATCAGATACAGAAGAGAAAATAAGCAATTTTAAAGATTTCTTGACACTAGTATTCAGAGTGCACAATTGTGCTCTTGAAGGAAATAAGTGAGAACCATTGAACACATCATGATTCCCACTCAGGCTTTTCCCTGCTTGCTAGGGAAGCCTCTTGATGATGACCCAGGCTTGTTCTGAGGTCTCTTGAAGAATTTTTCAATTGGGTGCTTTCCACCACAATAAGTACACAACCCCTCTTTAATCCTCCTCTCCTTTTCAGAACCGATTAATTTATTGTCCTTATTGAGGAGAGCAGCATGGGGCTTGTCCTTTGAAGCTTGAAATTGCTTGCCCTTCTTGTTCTTCTTCTGGTGAGACCTCTTTGAAGATGAGTTTTGAGGAGGCCTAGATTGATTGGATCCAATGACTGGAGGCTTCTTCTCTTGATTGCCACCCTTTTCTTTTTGCCTCTCATGATATCTTGTGTCTAATTCTAAGGTGACATCCATAAGTTCTTGAAGAGTATCAAAGGTTCCAGGGTGAGAAGCCAACTGATCCAATAATCTTGATGCCAATCCTCTCCTGTAAACATGGATATAAGCTCTTTCCCCCCAATCTCCAATTCTTGACATCAAGCTTCTGAAATCTGCAATGTACAAGGAAACATGACCACTTTCCTTCATCCTCAAATTGTCCAACTCTTGTTCAGCTTTCCTGACTTCATTGGGGTCACCAAACAGAGTGAATAATTGAGATTCAAATAATGGCCAATTATTGAGGAGGTAGGAAGGTTCTTCATTGGAAATATTTGAGAGATAGGGTTCAATCCACTTTCCAGCTCTACCAGTGAGAAAGGAAGTTGATTAAAGAACTTTCTTCCTGTCAAAGAAGAAATTTGCTGGATCATTATGGAAGATTAATTGACAGGATTGGATAAATCCTCTCAATTTATGAGCTTGAGTACCATCAAAAGAATCAGGTGCCTTCATGGATGGAGTCTTGAAAGCAGGGGCTTTGGAACTGTCCCTGGGAGCAACTGCTTGAGTGAGTTGCCCCATGAATTGAGTCATCTGCTCCATCATCTTGAGGAGACTTGGATCAGTTTGAGAGACAAGAGGTTGACTAGAAAGGGCTAGATTAGAACCCTGAGGTACCTCTGGAGCATTTGCCAAGGCATCTGCCACTTCAGTTTCCCCAGAATCTTCCTCTTCCACAGACTCTTCCCCCTCTTCATCTTCAACTTCCCCTTGTATTGCTCTTGCACCTTCAGACATGCCAGGGTAGTCACCCAAAAGTCCAGAGAAAGATGTTGATCTTCTAGATTTCATTCCACCTCTTCTTGAGGGTGCTGCTCCTTCCATTGGTGGTCCTCTGTCCAAATTTGCACTCAGTTGATGAACTGATGGTGTGCGGTCAAGAGGAGCCCTTGCTGTAGGAGTGAGAACAGCTTGAATTCTTTGGGATCTAGTATTTTTGGCTGGGGGGCTATGCTGAACTGGCATTTTGAATAAAATGAAATAAAACTTGATGATACTTTGAATAAAATAAGGCTTGACCAAAACAATCAAATGACAATCTTGATGAACTTGAGAAATCAATCAATAGTCTTGAAGTGAATCAATATGAATAAATCTTGAAGAGTGAAGATGACGAAGTCAAATTCTTGTGAACAATCAATTTCAATTAATAAGTCAAATCAAGTAAATCAAGTTAATTCAAAATCAAATCAATTAAGCCTTGAGGAATTCAATAAATATCTTCAAAGATCAATTCAATTTTCTTGAGGAATCAAATTCAAATCAAATCTTGAGGATAAATCAGCTATC
Organism: Austropuccinia psidii; assembly: GCA_023105745.1. NCBI lineage: Eukaryota > Fungi > Basidiomycota > Pucciniomycetes > Pucciniales > Sphaerophragmiaceae > Austropuccinia > Austropuccinia psidii. The sequence goes on along the minus strand of JALGQZ010000010.1, from coordinate 6,177,507 downwards.
TTGAGGAATCAACTCAAGTCAATCAATCAAATCAATCAAAGTCTTGAGGTGAAATCAATGTCTTGAGGAATCAACCAATAAATTTGAGAAATTTCAAAACAAAATCACTGAATACCCCAAATTAATAGAAATCCCTGAATGATGAATCAATTAACCCAAATAATTCCACTCAAATAACCTGATAAAAACCTGAATTCAGACAAAAAGAGAAATGAGAATGATAAAGAATAAAATGAAATGGTCAGCAGTATTTTTGAAATGAGAAAAAGACTCAATTTTCATTTTGAATGAAATGAATGAGATGAAAATTAATGAGAGAGAAAAAATCATAAAAAATCATAAAAATCATAAAATCATGAAAAGATCATAATTGAAGAATGAGAGAAATGAATAAAATGAATGAAAGAAAGAATCAAATATGAGTTAATTAATTTAATGTCACAGGGGCTCTTCGAAGTGAAGAGGGCCTGCCATTCAGTAAGCTGGGACTCACTTATGGAGGGCTCAAAGATAAGGTAAGAAGGAACACACTGAAGAGTGTTAAGATAAATTGCTAAAGAATAAATATCAGAAAAGCAGCAACAAGAAATAAGAGTAAGAAATAGAAGAGCCAACCACAAACAAGTCCAAGTCCACTGTTTCAACCTGTCAGAATGGAAAGAGAAGGGTTAATAAGGATATGGCCACCCAACTCATACTGTACAGGCGAAGAGAGAAAAGGCAAAGACTAACTAAAAATCAAATAACTATAATACCCAAAATAAGGATAAGAATAATTATAAAATAATAAATAAACTAAATTAATTAACTGGGGAAAAGTCCCCAGGGGGGAGAAAGAGGGGCTGGTATATGTGAGAAACATCAGCCCTGATCCAGAGGAAGAATTTTCATGAGAGGATTGAATTATTGAATTGAGTCTGGCCAGTACAGGTCCTGTACAGCTGTACAGAACCTGTACGAGAGGTGTGGTGTATTTGAGTGATCATACAGTTCCATATTGGTGTATTGAAACTGTATTGGGTGAATCCAACCTGTACAGGTGTTGACAGGCTGTATGGATGTACCAAGCTGTATGCATGTTTCAGAATGAAGATTGCTGAAACTGAATGCTGATGCAGATACTGGATTTGCTGATTTGGGGTGTTTGAGTGGGTGTATGAATGAATACCCTTACCCCTGATGGATGGTTGTTACAGTAGGTTGGGGAATATGGTTTTCTCCAATTCTTTTTCTTGTTCTTCTTCCCTTCTTGGGGAAGTGAATTGGCTTGGGGCTTGCTGGTAGAAGCGACTGGGGCTTTTTCCATGGTTGCCTCCTTCTTTTTGGCATGATATTCCTTGATCTTTTAGATTTGAGGTTTGGATGATAGTGGATTGCATCCATTGGAGTATCTCACTATTTCCTCCTCTTTGAGGAACTTCTTTAGGATGTGCCAGGAGTTCATCACTCCTTGGTGTATTTAGGGCAACATTTCCCAATCTTTGTCCTTGTACACTGTGTAGTAGTGTTTGTATTGGCTCATGTAAATGTCTATTTGAGCCCTCTGAATGTGATTTGTACCTATTTGAGTTACTCATACTTAGTTCCGATTCAGGTTCAGACATCATGGAGATTTCTGGCACTTGCCTTTGGGATAAGGCACTTCCTTGTGTGGATTCTGTTCCAGTGGGGATATTGCCCTTCCTTTTCCCTTTTGAGGAATCAATTCTACCTCTGAGTCCAGCTTCATCTGATTGGATGGAGTATTGGGAGCCTCTTCTGGTAGTCATATTATAAGAAAAATAAGAAATAAGAGGATTTTAGAACAGACATACTCTTATGGCAATTTATAAATGAGGTACTCACCTTCAGAGTCCTGAATAGTGGGTCCTGGAAAGTCCAATTTCTTGGCTTTCTGTTTCTTAGTGATTATTGGTGTTGGAGAACTTTGACAAGTTTCTTCCACCAATCTTCCAACAGTGGTTTGGTTATCCTCTGTTGGGTTGTCTTCAAACACTAAAAAAGACAAATAAGTATAAGTCTTTTATAAAAGTGTTATATTTGTTAAGATATGGCAATTTTCCACGTAAAAATTGCTTTTATATCTTTTTTTATTGAAAAAAATGAAAATAATTAAAGAAATGAAATTAAATTGAATAAAATAACTATTTTAATGGTTTTTAATATTTTTTTTAAGTTTTTATTTTTAAAGAATAAAATAAAAATGAATTTGATTCTTTTATCAAATTAATTTATAATATAAGATTATTTTTAATATATAAAATATATTTTTCAATCACTAGAGTCACTCAAAGAAAGTTTTTGCAAGTCTAAGGTTGTGAAAAACCACGTGTAAGACAGTACAATTGCTTTCCAAATGCCTCAATAGCTTTTAAAATCAATAAATATAAGATTAGTATATAATTTTATGTTTAGAAATATAATTTATTATTGTATAAGCCCAATTAGAATCTTTTTAAAGGTCTCTTTAGAGTAAATATCACGGCCAGGCCCCCAAATATAAGGTTTGACTATGAAACAATAAGTAAAAATTACTAATATTTTATCTATCGTACTATGAATGTCCTTATAAATGAAATAAATAAGATAAAAATAATTTTAATAATAAAGAACTATTATAATTATGGCGTAAAAATGATTATATTATTAATAAAAAATAATTTATATATTCAAAAGCACTTTATTATTGTTACAAACAAATAATAAAGGTGTAAAAAATTGTTTTTATTTAAGAAAAAACAATTAATAACAATAATATTACCAATATTAAAGTTATAAATTAATATAAATACTATTTATATTAATTAAAGTATTATTAAAAGAATAATAGAGAGAAAATTATTATAATAAGAGAAAACAACCTACTTTTAATACTTAATATCATAATTTTGAGATATTTTAGGCCAAATAATATAAATACAGCTTATCCAAATTGTATTTACAATAAAAAATAGAGAAATTACAAATATTCTTGATTTTTAGGTGGCAAAGAGATTTTAGAGAGATTTTTAACAAAAACAATTAAATAAATGATTTAATCACATCAAAATTGATGATTAGAATAAGATGATCTTTGGTCTTTGATAATATAATATTTTTATATATAAAGAATAAACAAATTACCTTTTTATTGTATCGATTTAATGTTTTTGATGCGTCTGAGGGGAAAACAGAGTAAAAAGAGCTCTATTTATAGTAAAAACCTCCCTCCTAGAGTGCAACAGGATTCTAGTAGACGTGTACTGATCATATCTACTGGGATTGATCAATAATTTAAGGTTTGGTGATGATTACATCATGATCAAACCATATTACATCATTATTATGCCATTATCCAGAGTTATCACTATAACTCTAAGTTTGATGACGTCCAAGGCTTGGCAGAACCCTAAAATTCGTGGATTTTATTAGTTTTAATCATAAACTAATAGTATTCACCAATTTTATCACTCATATGACTGTTAAACTTAATTTAAGTTTACAGTGAGTGATCATAAATGATCAAATTAAGCTCAAACTTTGATCTTCAATAACTTTAAAGATTTACACACTAAAGCCATTCAAAGATTGAATTCCAATAGCTTGGAATACCCTTATTATTCATCCAAGAGAATTTCATTAAATCATCAAAACTCTATTTTTGATTATTTTTCTTGTAACTCATCTTTTCTGTTGAAATTTAATATTTTAAACTTCAAACTATGATTTAAAGGGGTCATACCTTGAATATTATAATACAAAATACATCATTCTTCACGAATAAACTAGTAGAATCTAACTGTCCACATTTTTTTAAGTTTGGACCACTTTCACAACAAAGTGGTCAACAGCTCTGTTTATTTTAATCAATAATTCCTTACAGGTTTTAACCTTCTTTATATCTTGAGAAATAAACATCATTTCTGTATTTCCACAGTAATTAAGTGATGACTTTATTTTTGGTTCATCACTCTATCATGTATAATTCAAGAGATATTAGCTAAAATCCCTGAATATATGCATTGACCAAAAAAGTGCATATATTCAGGTTAATTCCTTAAGTATTGAATTTGAATCTTAGCTTCTTTATTGTTTTATATGTGGATTTCTATGGAGAAACCACTGGTTCTATTTATTTCAAATTTTGTTTCATTGGTCTTTGAAATAAATAAGGATTTGTGTATTTGAAAAGGTATTATTACTCATAACTTATTAAATATTGACTTTACAGATATGCCATAAAAATGGTATATGTGTATTTTACCATGGGGAATCCAATGGTATAGCATATTTTACATGTTTATTTATTGGGTTTTATGTTAAACCAAGTTTTATGTCAATTTATGGTATTTTTGTATTTTAAAAGTACTTATTTTTAATGTATAATTATATTAAATATTTCTTGTGACCTTTTTGGGTATGTGGTCATATCTCAAAGGATCACAGAAATAATTATTTAATTATTTAATTGTGGTTATAATAATATTTTATTATTATATTTCATAAGAACAGACATAGTACTGTTGATTAATAGTGATATTATCATCAGTTTCATAGTCACATCTTACATTTGGGGGCCTGGCCATGTTTTTTGAACCTTGTACCGTTAATGAATATATTTTTAAGTTCTATAATATATTAATTTAATAATTTTTTCTTTCATTTTGAAGTTAAAATAATTCTTCTTTTTGAAATTGTTTTGGAAGTACTTTTCATTGAGGAATTTGGTTTAATTTTATACTGTTTTTACATGCGGCTTTTTCACATCCAAACACCTATAAAATTATTCTTTGAGTTACTCTGAATTAATTTTCATTCAAAATCTTAAATTTTAATTTTTTTCTTTAAAAAGAATAATTTTTTTAATATTAAAAAATACCAAACTTATAAAAAATCTTTAAAAATATTTTAAAAAGTATTAAAAATAATTCTTTTCTTGTTTAGAATTTATTTCTAGTGTCTTTGATCAAATACTGTGCATCAGGCAACATACTTAGTGAAAGATATATCACTAGTCCAGAATCTTCAGAAGCAGAATCTGAAGACAGTATTTAGGTGCAAATTGCTAAAAGAGGCACCTTATTTAACTCAGAAAAGACTAAATTACCACCAAAAGGTGTGTATTTTATCTTAAATTTTTTCACCTTTTATCTTTAAATTGATGTGAAAATGGTGCATACCACAAATGGAAGAAACTATTCAGTCCAACCAGATGAATGTGGACAAAGAGGAGGCAAGACCCAATCCAGAAGTTCCAAGTCTTCCACAAGAAAGACACATTTGGAGGATGCCAGAGTTTCCCACCATTCCCCAAGGTCTGTACCCACAGATTTGGATGTGAATTCTGAGCCTGAACTGATTCATGACAATATTTCCAGGGCTGAACCATTTTCAAGTGGCAGCAATAGAAATATATCAATGCCAATACAAAAATTGGTTCAGAGCAGCCAAATAAGAGGAGTGGGAAATATTCCCAAGGCATTGGCAGGGGGCCATGAACTCTGACTTACACATCAAGAGCTTTCTGGGTCAGGAGAATACCATAGAACTCTTAGGAGGGTGGAGCCCCCTGTCTTGTAAAGACAAGGTCAAAAAGATAAAGAATTGGTTGAAGAACCAAAGTCTTTTATCCATAGACCAGAAGAAGGAACTGGAAATCACTCCAGCTTTGGAGACAGAGGCCCCAGTGGCGTCTATCAGCTCCAAAACAGCCCCAGAAGTGTCCAAAGACAAGCCCAAAGGACCTCATAATAGACAGAGAGGTCCCAAGAACCATCAAGGCAAGGGCAAAGGCAAAGCCAATTGTCACAGACCTTACCCACAGGGGTACAGGATCCCCAAATTGGAGCTTTCAGCAGTGGACAGTGTGTTCAACATGGCCAGAACTCTCATGGAATTCACAGCCAAGGAGCAGGACAGAATGAACAGGACTTTTTCACGCAAATAGATCATGTACAAGGAGGTATTAATGTAGAAATTGGTAAACTTGAGTCAAAGTTAACTAAAATAGCGTTAGATATTACTTAATTGAAAAAACATGACAAGAAATATACTCAATGGTATGAATTGACAAATGCCAAATTTGATTCAATTATCAATGCTTGTAGCAGAATTGAGAGTACATGTCAGATTCATAATGATGAAATGGCAGATCTTTCTATTTTTAAAATGAATGATAAACTTAAAACTCTACAAGACAATGTCTTAAAGGTAGTTGAAAATACCAATCAGTTTGCTACACATTTAGCAGAAAGTGACAGTGAAAGACAGAAGTTAAAGAATGAAATCATTGCAAATGTAGAACAAATTCATCAGAATTATGAACCATATATGCCAAGGCATTCAACACCTTTGACTGGGGAGAAAATTTCTGTTAAAGGAAGTTTTACCCCACTTTTAAGAGAAAATGTTGTCTCTGTTAAGGATATTCTTAAATTAGAAGAATGGCCAACATTCTCTGGTGAAGGAGAATACAACCATATTGAGTTCATCAGGACTATTGATATGTTACAGGAAGACTTTAATATACCTGATGAAATCATAGTGGGGAAATTACACTCTCTGTTTACCAGAACTGCAAAGAAATGGTATTACAAGATGAGAATCGATCATGGAAAACATGATTAGTCTTGGTGGAAATCTGAAGTGATTACCAAATGGGCCAACAACTCTTGGAGGCTTAAAATGGAAAATGCTTTTGAAAGTGCTATTTTTAACTCAGAAAAAGATAAACCACTTACTTGGTTCTTCATGCAAAAAGACATATTATCTCCTTTACACCCACATATGGCTGACACTATGATTAATATGAAGATATTAAGAGAGTCTGCAGGAGAACTGGAGCATCCTATCAAAAGCAGATGTGTAGAGCCCTGTTCAACAGAGGACTACATTAACGCAATGGAAGATATCATTACAGCACAAGAATTGGTAAAACTTGGAATAAAATCCCTATAGAATCCTAGATGGTCCCAGATATTCCCAAAGAGGATAAAAGACCAGAAAGACCAGTCTTGAAGTGTCATAAATGTGGAAGTACTTCACATTTAGCAAACACTTGCACCAAGAAGACAAAAATCAATGAAGTTCAAGTCATTCAAGAAATTCAGTGTAATGAGGAGAAAGAGGAGTCTGATCAAGATTCTGCAGGCTCTGAGGATATACCAGTGGAGGACTATCCCACTGAAAACATTACAGCTTGCTTTTAAGTCACAGAAGTCCATACCCACTTGCCACAGTACAGTGAGGATTGCTGCAACCTGCTAAATATCCAAGATGCCAGAATGTGTAAAACAAAACCTGCTAGAGGTAAAGGTTACACTGTTGGGCATCCTGTATCACATCAGTTTTGATGAGTGATATTGAAGCCGAAATAAATTTGGATACAGGGGCATTTTGAACTTGTGTGGGCAAAGATTATCTCCAAATTATACTTCCTGAATGGAAAAACCATTTATTACCAATAGAAGGTTTGCAATTTAGTACTGCCAGTAACAATATGTACCCCTTGGGTAAATTAGACACTAATATTGTATTTCCAAACCCAGCAGGCAGTGTGAGAATTAAAACTGAGATTGTGTTAATGGATAACTGCACATCTCAGCACATCATTCTTGAAAATGACTACTTGAATATTTATGGTATTGACATAAATAACCATAAAGACAGATATTTCACAATTGGGGATAACAAAAGACAAAAATTTGCTTTTTCCAATATGCCAAAACAAATATCTGTAGTATCGTCTGTAAAGGATACTTATAAAGATGAATTTATGTCTAATCAACTTGTTGAAGCACAAATTAATCCATCATTGTCACCCAAAATGAGTAATGAACTTATTAATGTGTTATACACATACAATAATGCATTTGCCTCTGATAATGAACCATTAGGTGCTAGAAGGGGACATGAAGTTGATATTACTCTTAAGATTGACAGGCCATATCCTCCAGTACCTAGAAGACCAGCTTATCCAGCCAGTCCCAGAGCTAGAGAAGCCTTGGAAAAACATATCCAAGAGTTAATCCAACTTGGTGTACTAAGAAAAGTAGGCCATAATGAGGAAGTTGAAGTGACAACACCTGTTATTATTGCCTGGCATAATGACAAGTCAAGAATGGTTGGAGATTTCAGAGCATTGAATACCTACACAGTTCCAGATAGGTATCCAATCCCTAGAATTGAAGAAACCTTGACTCAATTGTCTAAAGCCAAGTATATAACATCAATGGATGCATTGAAAGGCTTTCATCAAAATGTTTTGATGGCTAAAGCTAAGAAATTACTTAGAATTATCACTCACTGTGGTATTTATGAGTATCTTAGAATGCCATTTGGCATTGGAAATGCTCCATCCCATTGTCAAAAAATGTGGAATACCATCTTTCCCACACAGTCTTCTGAGGGATGGCTTATCATTTATATTGATGATGCTGTCATATGTTCTGATTCATGGTCTTTGCACCTTGAAAGACTTGCAAGAGTACTTCACAAGGTTGCAGAAGTGAACATGAAAATTTCACGTAAAAAATGCAATTTTGGCTTTGAAGAACACAACGCATTGGGACATATTGTTTCTGGCTTAAGCTTGGGTATTGACAAAGAGAAATTAGCAGCAGTGTCACTTAAGCAAATACCCCAGAGTAAAAAATAAATGATGTCTTTTCTTGGGTTTGCCAGTTATTATAGGCAACACCCGAAAGACTTTGAAATTCTAGCCAAGTCACTCCATAGAATCTGTGATCAACAGACTGTATTTGAGATGACACAGGAGAGAATTAAAGCTTATGAGAAGATAAGGAGAGCTCTTACAGAAGCACCTTTACTCCTCATGCCTGACTGGAATATTGCTTTTAAATTGTACATTGATGCATTTGGAGATGGATTAGGGGCAGCCCTACATCAAGTCCAAATTATTTATGACAAATCTGCAGAAGGAGCAGTTTGTTATATCTCAAGACAAATCAAACCAACAGAGGCCAGATATGGTGCAAGCCAAATGGAGTGCTTATGTTTGGTATGGGCACTTGAGAAATTACACTATTATCTTGATGGAAGTGTTTTTGAAGTGATAATGGACTGTAATGCAGTAAAATCACTTCTTAACATGAAAACTCCCAACAGTCATATGTTTAGATGGCAAATAGCCATTCAAGAATATAGAGGAAATCTTACCATAGTTCACAAAGCAGGAAAAATTCACAAGAATGCTGATGGACTTAGCAGGTGGGCATTAGCCAACACTCCTGATAACCCAGCTTATGTACCTTTGGAAGCTGAACCACAGATTCCAATTGAAGGGATTAACATAACTGATATTGGGAGTGAATTCTTTGAAGAGGTCAGAGAATCTTATAAGCAAGACAAGAATTTCCATATCTTGACTTCTTTATTAGATAAAGACTGCAAAGATACATCTTTGGTCAATGCAATGGATGAAGTTTGGAGAAATTCCTATTCTGAAGGGAGATTCCACTTGTTTGATGGAATTATTTACCAAAGAACCAAACATTATTGTGTAATGACATTATGCAGCAGATTGCTTATCAATACAATTCTTCATGAATGCCATGATAGCATCTACTCTGGACACCTGTCAAAGGACAGAACACTTGTAAAACTGAAGAACTGTGCGTGGTGGCCATCTTGGAGGAAAGAAGCCATTGAATATTGCCATACCTGTGACAGATGTCAAAAAGCAAACAGGAGTACAGGAAAGAAATTTGGACTTATGATCCATATTCAAGAACCAAAATCCCCTTGGGAAGTTGTTCACATGGATTGGGTCACAGAACTTCCTCCAAGTGGTGACAAGAGTTATAATGCTTTTTTGGTCATTGTAAACAGAGATAGAAAGACAACCATATTCTTACCATATCATAAAGATGACACTGCTTTGGATACAGCTCTTCTTCTATGGAGTAGAGTTATTTCTCATACAGGATTATTTAAGAATATCATCAGTGACAGAGAACCCAAGTTCAAATCTGCACTTTGGACCAATCTTCATAGATTGTTTGGGACTAAGTTATCATTCTCTACAGCATATCACCCTCAAACAGATGGGCTAGCAGAGAGCATGATTCAAACTTTAGAAAACATGATCAGGAGATTTTGTGCTTATGGGTTAGAAATCAACGACTCAGATGGCTTTACCCATGACTGGTGCACTCTGATACCTGCCTTAGAATTGGAATACAAGACATCAGTTCATTCTTCCACAGGACAAACTCCTGCTATGTTAGAAAAAGGATGGAATCCAAGACTCCCAGCAGACACACTGAGGAAAGACTTGATCGACATTCATCCTACAGCTTCCAGCTTACAGATAATGCTTGATAAAGTAAAATATCATGCAAAACAAAGTATGGATGATGCTTTTGATTATGCAAAACAGAAGTGGGACAAGAGTCATAAAGTACCAGAATTCAAAGTAGGGGACTTAGTTCTGGTTTCAACCTTGAATCTTAATAATATCAAAGGCCCAAAGAAACTTAAAGATTCTTATGTAGGACCTTTTGTAATTGTTGCCTTGCATGGAACCAATGCAGTTCAAGTGGAATTGAGTGGTGAATTGGAAAAAAAAACACCCCACTTTTCCAGTCAGCTTGATAAAACCTTATCAACCAGCTGATAAAGAATTGTTTCCTCTAAGGAACCCAACACCTTTAACTGTCCCACCAGTGGAACAGAATGAAGACAAAAAGATGAGGAAAATCATTAAAGAAAGGAGACTTAGGGGTAAGAATCAGAGAGAATATCTTGTCAGATATAGAAATCCAGTACATGAAGATGAATGGCTTGCAGAATCAGACATATCTGACTCAGATAAACTCTTGAGAAGATTTAGACATTAAAGAAGGCCACAAGCCTGAATATGTCTATAAATGTGCTTTAAATTACTTGATCTGAGTGATGTAAAGAGGTTGGACAGTGGACATTAACCCCCCTTTGGGGCTTTTTATTTTATCTACCATTGATAAAATTGTAGTACAATTTTTTTTTTGGTGGGAGGGAATGTGAGCCTTGGGGTATATTTCACATACCCAAATAGGCCACAATTATCTTAAAAATAAATTTTGAACTATTCATAACTCATAAGTCATGCATATATCCAAAATTCATCATTTTTGATTTCAGAAAAGATGAATAACTTTTTATTGAGTAAGTAAATCCATGGATTTAAGGCCAGATTTGGATTGTACACAAAAATTCCCCTAGCATAGCTCCATAGAGTGAATAAGCTCAAAGTTAAATCTTTGAGGTGGTAAAATGGAAAATACTTCAATACCACATCATCAATACCACATAAAAGATCCGTGAAAATTGTTGTTTTTCTTAATTTCACGCCAAAATAATGGGAATGTGAGAAATCCCATGTTACATATACACTAAGAATAGTGTTATGCATGATTTTAGAACTTAATATCATGGTATTCTTATATGTTCTTTTTGGTACACCCATAGTGGATATCTCACTTTAAGCTTAAATTCCTATTTTGACATGAAAATAAGCAAGGGGGACAAAAGACATCAAAGAGAGCCAGGGTACCCAACTTCTGAGGCCTCAGAGGCATGGACAGCTCCAAAGCTTGGATCCATGGCTGACCTTGGCCTAATTGGTAAACTAAAACCCTTTGGGAGCTTGGTTACTATGTTACAACTACTGTAAATCTTAAGAAAATAGCAATTAACCTGCTCTTTTGACATGCCAAGGAGATAAAGAGCTACTTAGACTCCTTTAACCATGTCAATTCTTAATTATTTTCCAAGGATAAACCCCAAAAGAGTAATCGAAACACTTTTTAGACCTGTATCCATTGAATTACCTCATAGCAACCAGTGAAACACTGATATTTGCAATTATACGTAGAAATGAGGCAAAAACTTCCAAAAGTCATTAAAAATACAATTCTTAATGAATCTTTCTGAAACTTTCAGGAATAATAGGGGACTATGTTTTCTATGGTACAAGGAAAAGTAATTGTGGTTTTATTAGTAAAATTAAAAGTTTTACTTACAGTCCATTTTTGGCTATTCTACGTGAACCACTGAATCTTCAAAAATTCACAGTAATTGCAACCTATGATGAAATTGCCAATAACATTGATAAATTTGAGAAATCAATGATTATTTTGGAATAAAAGAAGATTTACAGATGTTACTCCTTTTATTCTTAACCATATTGGGGTTGGTAGTCACGTAAAAGCATCAATTAAGTAATTATTATAATCTTACGTGACAACAGATGATGCAATCAATAATCCAAAAAGGTTTATTGTTTTCTCACTCACTGGTTTTTCAGTTTGCTCCATGGCATGCCTCTGTGAGCTGTTGTTGACTTAAAAGAAGCCTCCTCTTGCTGTTTATTCCAAATCATCTTATTATCACTTTAAATCATTAGCACCAACAAGTAAGTATTAGTTATGACTATTCTTAAGTATTTTAAATCTTTCAGAATGAATCAGAAAGACGTGAAATCATAGAATCAACTATATATTGTTGTAATACTGTTATAAATTCATTTTGATTATTAAAATCCACCGTTCTACATCAAATCTCTCTGTCTTATCTTTCAATAAGTTCTTTGGAATATTTGTGAGCGATTTATCTTTAATTCTTAAAGTTTTTCTCTAAAATTAGTTTTCTTCAAGAATTATCATTAAAATTATTCTTGCAAAAGATAATTATATATTAAAATAATTTTATTATTTTAATAATAGAAGTTTTATTATTAAAATCTTCTTGTAATTGATTCTTGTAGACAATTATTGCTCACTGTTAAAATCACTAGGAGTTTTTCAACACGTGAAACAAATAATTCTTTAATTATTCAATTGTGGTTATAATAATATTTTATTATTATATTTCATAAGAACAGACATAGTACTGTTGATCAATAGTCATATTATCTTCAGTTTCATAGTCACATCTTACAGCTAATGCCCACCTGCTAAGTCCATCAGCATTCTTGTGAATTTTTCCTGCTTTGTGAACTATGGTAATATTTCCTCTATATTCTTGAATGGCTATTTGCCATCTAAACATATGACTGTTGGGAGTTTTCATGTTAAGAAGTGATTTTACTGCATTACAGTCCATTATCACTTCAAAAACACTTCCATCAAGATAATAGTGTAATTTCTCAAGTGCCCATACCAAACATAAGCACTCCATTTGGCTTGCACCATATCTGGCCTCTGTTGGTTTGATTTGTCTTGAGATATAACAAACTGCTCCCTCTGTAGATTTGTCATAAATAATTTGGACTTGATGTAGGGCTGCCTCTAATCCATCTCCACATGCATCAATTTACAATTTAAAGGGAATATTCCAGTCAGGCATGAGTAGTAAAGGTGCTTCTGTAAGAGCTCTCCTTATCGTCTCATAAGCTTTAATTCTCTCTTTTGTCATCTCAAATACAGTCTGTTGATCACAGATTCTATAGAGTGACTTACATAGAATTTGAAATTCTTTCAGGTCTTGCCTATAGTAACTAGCAAATCCAAGAAAAGACATCATTTCTTTTTTATTCTTGGGTATTGGCTTAAGTAACACTGCTGCTACTTTGTTTTTGTCAATGACCAAGCTTAAACCAGAAACAGCATGTCCTAATGCTTTGAGGTCTTCAAAACCAAAATTGCATTGCTTAAGTGAAACTTTCATGTTCACTTCTGTAGCTTTGTGAAGTACCCTTGCAAGTCTTTCAAGGTGCAAGGACCATGAATCAGAACTTATGATAATATCATCAATATAAATGATAGGCCATCCTTCAGAAAATTCTGTGGGAAATATGGTATTCATCATTCTTTGATAATGAGATGGAGCATTTCTAATGCCAAATCGCATTCCAAGTTACTCATAAATACCACAGTGAGTGATAATTCTAAGTAATTTCTTAGCTTTAGCCATCAAAACATTTTGATGAAAGCCTTTCAATGCATCCATTGATGTTATATACTTGGCTTTAGACAATTGAGTCAAGGTTTCTTCAATTCTAGGGATTGCATACCTATCTGGAACTGTGTAGGTATTCAATGCTCTGAAATCTCCACCCATTCTTGACTTAAAATTATGCCAGGCAATAATAACAGGTGTTGTCACTTCAACTTCCTCATTATGGCCTACTTTTCTTAGTACACCAAGTTGGATTAACTCTTGGATATGTTTTTTCAAGGCTTCTCTAGGTCTGGGACTGGCTGGATAAGCTGGTCTTCTAAGTACTGGAGGTGTGAGCCTTAGAGGTAATTTCATATACCCAAAAGACCACAAATACAAAAATAACATATTAATATAAATAAAATAAATTTATTTATATTATTAAAATAAAAATCAAAATATAAATATAAAATTATATTAAAAATAAAAAAATTAATTACAATTTAAAAATAAAAATACATAAAATTTTGTAAGTATAAAATTACATTTATACTTGAAAAAATTAAGTAAAAATGAAATTTTAACAAAATTGTGAAAAAATAAATAAATCTGGAAAAAAGTTAAATAAAAATTATTATAACTTTTTATCCAATAAATAAACACATAAAATTTATTTCACCATTGGATTCCTCATAAAAAATCAGGTGGGGTCACCTCTGAGTGAAATTCTTGTAACTCAACTCTAAATAAGCTTAAATTAAGTTTTTAGTATTTTCAATACAAAAGTTGAAAATCCTCAAAACCTTAATTTAATTCACACCACATGTGGTGTTAACCATCAATTTTTGTGTTAAAATTGAGGTGTTGTGTTTAGTTTAGAAGTTATGAGGAATTAAAGTATTTTCAATTGAATTCAATTGAAATGTCAAAATGTGCGCGTGTATTACATAAGTGAACTTTGATTTACATATGAGGTGTCAATTATTACTGTATTGTACTGTACAATTGAATTGAATTACATACGTAAATTATAAGTATAATACATGATGAGGAATTAAAGGAAAAATAAAATTGGAAAGATTAAATTTGGGGGGGGGAAGGAACTCCAGCTCTAAGGGGGAGCTAGACCCCCAAAATCCTTGCTGACAGGCGTGGGATGTCAAAATTCACGCACAAGTTCATCACTTTTGGCCTGGAATTGAGTTACAGGGTCTGTGAACTCAATTGATGATGAGGTTTTGATACCAACTGGGGTAGTTTTAGCTGTTGCCAAGAGGGTAAAACTACCCTTAAGATAAAACAATCATAGTAAAAACAGTTTTAACTGGTTTCTACGCCTCTGACACACATTACGACGTGTTTTGAAGGCTCTAGGCCTGGTATTGCTATAGTAATGGCTGATTTAAGGGTCTAAAATGGCTAAAAATGGCTAAAAATGGCTTAAACCAGCCCTTTTTTGGTCTAAACCAGGGTTCAATGATGCCATAATTGGCTTTTCTGTTGTCAGACTGTTTTTCACGACTGACAAGAGTAAATTTTACTTTTGGAGTAAGAGAATTGATGGCTATAAAAGAATGTCTTCTTTGCCCCACCTTTCTCTTCATGTTAGAATCTTTTCCTTTTATTAATTAGTTTAAAACTGTTAAACCAATCAATAAAAGATTCCAACCACCCTTTTTAAATCATTTTGAACCTTTTAACCACGTGAAAAAATCATTATAATCATTGTTTGTAACTCTTATAATCATTTTTTCCCCTGAACCACCCCATAAGTGAATTAAAGCATATTTCATCACTGTTAACTTTGTCACTTTGTTTCCAAATTCACTCTGGTCACTTTTGGGCGTGTTTTCTCTTTAATATTCTTTTTAAAGACTTTGTTCTTTAATTAATTGCTTGCAGTTCTTTGCTCAATTAATTCCAATTGAAATTGCTCTTGAAGAAATTTCTTTTGTAGCCTTAAAATATCTATTGTAGAGTATTTTTTGGATAAATTTTTATTGTTGGTAAAACAATAAATGTTTATTATATTATTTTTGTATACTTATAAAGCTAAAAACAATAAAATTGGTGTGTTTTCTCTTAAAAATAAGATTTCTTACTATTTTTAATTGAATTTTACCTTATACAAATCTTGAGGACAGGAAAAGTACTTGATTTTTTATCAAAGTTTCATATCCACACCTTACATTTGGGGGCCCAGCCATGATATTTTATGTCAGGCTGAGTCTATGATAAGAGTAATAAAGTGTATTTACAACTTTTAACTATGACTGTGACACGGTATATAAAGGTTAAAAAGGTTTTATAAGAGTTGAAGATGGTTTTAATTTAATAATAAAAGGGCTTTACTATAGTGGATATAGTGGTGGTGAGCGCTGTTGAAAGCCCTGGGTGCAGCTTTACCTGTTGGGTTACAATAATAAAGACTACAATTATTAAGATTATAATAATACCTGATTATTACCCAAGAGTAAAACTGTTTTTGACAGTTTACTACGTAGGGTATTCAAGAGCAGGATGAGGAAAGGTCTTTGGCTGTGAAAAGCCCTCCTTTTATCCTGAAATTGGGGTGGAAAGGCTGCTAGACCTTTCCACGTAGAGGAAGTGAAGATTTTTCACTCTCTAGGACAGGCTTGTGGTTTGCAAACAGCCTGTATACCCTGTATTGGGCTCAGATGTGGTTTTGAAACCACATCTGGGCAGTTTTCACCAATACAGGGTGAAAATTTTCATCTGGGGACCTCACAGCCTGATTCTGACGTGTATGACGCGTAGAATGCTGTACAGAAGCTGTATGGGACCCCAGTATTGACTGAAATATGAGGTATTGAAGTAAAAACATGCTTCTTTGTCTATTTGACACCTCACATTCATGGTTATGGGGTGTTATCCCATGGTAAGGCTGTATATGACAGCTGGTGGGATTTTGACCTTAAAATGGTCATAACTCTGTCAGTTTTTGAGATATCAAGCTCAAAGTTGGTTCATTGAATAGCTCTATATGAGCTCTACACAATGGTACCCAACTTGACATGGTTATCATTAAATATGACAAAGTTATCCCATGTACAAGTATTTTTGTACATTGGCGTGGTTTGGGCAAAAAGCTGTATTAAGCTTGTTTGGCCAATAACTTCTGTTGTAGTTGAGTTATGGGGAAATGGATGGCACCATCAGATAGCCCTGATTGTGCTCTTTCCAAAAAGACCCCACTTTAAGTATCTCACACTAAAACTGTAAAAGTTAGATGAGAGGTGAATGTTTTGTTCACCCTTATTTGGTCTGAATTTGACCATAACTCAAGTAATACTGGTGCTAGCTCAGTTTGGCTGGTACCATTGGATAGCCCTGGCTTAGAGCTTCATTTTGAATACCCATTTGATGGGGTTAAGCCTCTCCTTCTAGATTTTAGATGAGAGGTGAAAATTAAGGTTTATGCTCAGCAATGACTTTGAGCAGGAATAACTTTGTTATTTCTTGTCCTATGGTGATGGGACTTGTATTTTCAGAAAGAGGTGAGTTTCCTCTTTCTTTTGATACCTTTTGAGCTAATTTGGCTCAGTTCCATGTTTTGGTGGTATCTTGGCTATACCATTGATTTATGGTGTATTGGCTGTCATGCTTGTGCTCTGGTTTTGAGTCACAGGCTGACATACCCTCCCTCTAAAAAAGGCTCATCATTGATGAGACTGTTCAGTCCTCCTAGAGGCTCTGAATCTCCTTAAATGAAGGTTCCCATCTGGTATGGCATCCTCTGCCAACCATTTGTCTTTATCAGCTGTCTGGTTTTTGAATCTGACTAGGTATTGTCTTTGATCCTTTCCATTAAGTCTGATTTTTCTGGCCCTGATGATTTTACTCACAGGTCCAGGAGAGTCTTCTACTTCCACTATTTCTGGTGGAGTGATGTTCTTCTTCCTGGAGGGGAATTTTTCCTCCTCTGTTTGGAAGTATGGCTTGACCAGGCTCACTGGAAAGACTGGGTGTTTCCTAGAAAACTCCTCAGTGAGCTTGACCTCTACTGCATTTTTCCCTATCAACTTAATGATAGTGAAGGGCCCTACAAATGAGTCTCTCATTTTCTTAGGTCCTTTGAGATTGTTGAAGTTCAGTGTAGACACTAACACCTGGTCCCCTTCCTTGAAGTCAGGTTCCATATGTGATTTGTCCCACCTCTGCTTGTTATACTCTTTGGCCTCAGCTATGCATTTGGCTGCAGTATCACAGGCTTTCTTCCACATATCATGGAAGTCTTTGGCTGTGGGGTGGATGGTCAGAAGATTTCTCTTCAAGTGATCCACAGGTAACAGGGGATTCCACCCTTTCTCTACCAGTGCAGGTGATTTTCCTGTGGTAGAGTGCTGGCTTGTGTTATAAGCCAGCTGGACTGCTGGTAAGAGGGTAACCCAATCATGGGTGTATCCCTCATGGTCCTTGTATTCCATGCCATAGGCACAGAACCTCCTGAGAATGTCCTCCATTGTTTGGATCATTCTCTCAGCCAGGCCATCTGTTTGGGGATGGTAAGCTGTGGAAAAAGCAAGTTTGGTGCCAAGCATGTCATATAAGTTGGTCCAAAATTCAGATGTGAATTTTGGGTCCCTGTCACTAATTATGATCTTGGGGATTCCACAGGTGGATATGATGTTATTCCAAAATGACAGAGCAGTGTCCATGGCTGTGTCCTCTTTATGGCATGGTAGACATCTCATGCTTTTGCTGAACCTATCAACTATGATTAAGCAGGCATTGTAGTTTTCTTTGCCTCCTGGGACAAGTCCTGTGACCCAGTCCATGTTAATGGTTTCCCATGGGTGCTTGGGTTCTTCTATGTGTTGAAGTAACCCATATTTCTTCCCATGTTTTCTATTTTCCTTTTGGCATCTTTCACAAGTGTTGGTGTATTCACTCAACTCTTGTTCCCACTTGGGCCACCAAGCTGTGCTCGCTACCCTCTCTTTGGTCCTGTCTTCACTCATGTGTCCCATATAGGGGCAGTCATGGCATTCCTGCAGGATTAGAGAGATGTGGTCTCTGTCTATCACTGTGAGTGCACTCGTGTGCTTTTCTCTGTGATAAATCAGGCCATCTATAAGGAAGAATTTATTGTCCTTATAGGCCCTCAACCAGGGTTCCTCCAGCTGGGTTTCCAGTTCTGGGCTCCTGTATTTTTGTTGAAGGAGTTGGAGTAATATGCTACACTGTTTGTGCTTAGCATAAGATTTCAGGACTGCATTGAAAAATTCATTGTGCAGTTCTGAGGAACTTATTCCCAGTATGGGAGTTTCTGTCCCTTCTGAATCAGTGTTTCCACTGTCAAGGGTACCACTCTCTGGTGCCCATTCAGAGAATCTGAAGTTCTTTTTCCTATTGATCTCCATAAAATGGATAGGAATTTTGGCAGCAACTTCAGGGTCATAAGCTGGATTGCTTTTGACATTGTCCAGTGGCCATCTGCTAAGGCCATCTGCATTGGTATGGCTTTTGCCTTCCTTGTATATGATGGTCATGTTCCCTCTATACTCCTGGATGGCTATTTGCCATCTCAGCATATGTCTATTAGTAGTCTTCATGTTTAGTAAAGACTTCAAGGCTGTGCAGTCTGTGTAGACTTCAAAGACTGCACCCTCCAAATAGTAATGGAGTTTTTCTAGAGCCCAGACTAGACATAGACATTCTGTCTGGGTGGCCCCATACCTGGCTTCTGAATCTTTCAGCTGCCTGGAGATGTAACATATTACACCTTCTCTTGGTTCACCATCCACAATTTGTCTTTGGTGAAGGGCTGCTCCTAAGCCTTGGCTGCATGCTGCATCTATGTATAACTTGAATGGTAGTTCAAAGTCAGGCAAGATGAGCACAGGTGCATTTGTGAGTTCATATTTGATCCTCTCATATGCATCCCTCCTTTCCTTGGTTATTTCAAAAACTACATCCTTTGAGCATAACTTGTATAAGCTACTAGTTATGTGGGCAAAGTTTTTGATGTGGTTTCTATAGTAGCTAGCAAACCCAAGGAAAGATTGCATTTCTTTAATGTTCTTTGGTACTGGCTTTTGCAGTACTGCTGCTACTTTGTTCTGGTCAATTGCCAGACTAAGGCCTGAGACTTTGTGTCCTAGAGCTAGTAGCTCCTGTTGGCCAAAATTACACTTTTTAAGTGAAATGTTTAGATTGATGGGTGTACATTTACTTAGCACTCTGTCTATGTATTGTACATGATCTTCCCATGTCTCTGAGTATATAATGATATCATCAATATATACTACCATCCAGCCTTCCATTATTTCTTCCTGAAATATGGTGTCCATCATCCTTTGGAAGTGGGCTGGTGCATTTTTGATGCCAAATGGCATCCTGGTGTACTCATATATGCCCATATGGCATATTATTCTGAGCAACTTCATGGAGTTTGGTTTAACTCCATTTTGGTGGAAACCTTTCATACAATCCATCTTGGTTATGTATTTGGCTTTAGCCAGTTTATCCAAGGCATGAGGTATCCTTGGTATAGGGTACCTGTCTGCTTTTGTGTAGTTATTCAGGGCTCTGAAGTCTCCACACAATCTAGACTTGCCATCATGCCAGGTGATTAGGACAGGGGTGGTAATTTCCACTATTTCATTATGTCCAATCTTCCTAATGACATCCATGTCCAGGAGTTCATTGATATGTTTCTCAATCTCTTTCCTGGTCTCCAGACTTGCTGGGTAAGGAGGTCTCCTTAACATGGGTGGATAAGGCCTTTCCACATCCAGATATAGTTCTATATCATGGCCTTTGATCTTGCCTAATGGTTCTTCACCAATGGCAAATGCTGGTCTATTCTTCCTCAGCATCTTCAGTAAACTTAACTTTTGTTTACTGGTGAGGGTAGTGCTAAACTGTCCCTCTCTGAATTCTTTCAGAAGTTCTTCCAGTGGGTCCTGAGAAGATATCTGGTATATATCAAGAGAAAATTTCTTTTCCTTGTTAGTACCAATGGTAATATGCCTATTTTTACTATTGTAAATATCTATGCCATACATCCTCTGGTAATCTGTCCCCAGTAAAAACCCTTGGATGTGGGCATCTTCAAGCACTACAAACTCTGGGTTGAGTCTGATATTACCTTTTCTGTGGGGTATAATTATCTCTTTGATAATTGTCCCAATAGAGGTCATCTTTCCAGATGCACTCTTAAAGTTCTTTGCCCTGGTGGGTAAGAGTTCTTTTTCCCAGTTTGGGAAGTGTTTATCCAGATAATTTCTGGCCACTATGGAGCAGTGTGCTCCACTGTCAATGATCAGTGGGTGCTGAGCATTGTCAATACATACAGTCATTTTTGTGGCTGTTCCATGTATATATGCCATTCCTTTGGTTGGTGTAACCAGGAATGTTTGTGCATTTTGTGTATGTTTACACAAGTTTTTGTTGGTAGTGTCTTGTGGCATGCCTGCTTCCAACTGTATATCCTGGATTTCTAGTGGGGTTTCCTCTTGGTATTCCACTATAAATTCCTCTCTTGGGTCTTGATCCTCATCAGATGGCTCTCTGATGGCATCACCCATAGAGTCTGATTCAGATTCCTCTGTTGGAGGTTCTTCCTCAGGGACTTTCTCTATGGCATAGACTTTTTTCTTTGCCTTTGGACAGTTGTTAGCATAGTGGTCTGTTGAACCACAATTGTGACAAGAATTCTTCTTCTTTGCCACTTCTGCCACTTTTTCTCTGGGTTTGTCTTTAAGCTCCACCCTGAAAGGTTGTTTCTCTTTGAAACTACTGCTTCTATATGGGGTGAATTTCCCTATATTAGTCCTTTTCCTTATGTCTTGTAAGGTATTGGCTATATCATCTAGAGTGCAATTTTGGTTGCATCTGCACTTTACTGCATGCTCTAGTTCTCCTGGCAGTTGTGTCAGGAGTTTGTGATTCCTCATTTGGATGTTCATCTGAGGATCAATGGCTTTAAGTCTCTTATACTGTCTAAGACACCACTCATATGGATCTTTGTCCACAGAGTATTTGTCATTCTCAAATGACATGGTCTTTTGCCATATCCAAGTTCCATTACTGTACTTTTGGATTATTTGACTCTTCCACCATGGCCAATTTCTTCTGCCATGGATTTCTTTCATTTCAGTGTACCATATACTTGCATGACCTTTAAATGCAGTATTCAGTCTAGCAGTAATCCAGTAATCTGGTATGCTTGGTACATCAATGAAGAGTCCATCAATATAATCTATGAGTTCCATATGATCATATTCTCCTGATCCAGAGAATTTGGGCCAGTTTGAGGCCTCAGGAAGCTGTTTCAAGGCTTCCTTCTCTGAATAAGACATGCCATCTCCATCCTCGTATTGTGATGGAGATCTTGCCTTATTCAACAACATGGCATCTGGTTTGATGTCATCTGGTTGATATGGATTCTCCATAGCTTGGCCTTGTGGTTGAGGCTTTAAGCTATGGTAGGCATCAAACAATTTGTTGATGTCTTGGTTCAGACACTCCCTGTCCCTGCTACTATGGTGTTGTTCTTCAGAGACTTGATTCAGTCTCTTGTTGGTTTCTTCAGAGGCTTTGCTCAGTTGAGCATATCCTTCCTGAAGGTTTTTAACTATCTGCTCCAATGAGGCTTTAGTTTTTCTCATCCTTTCTTGGGCAGCTGCAAATTCTGTAGCCTGCTTTGCAGATTGCTCAGCATATTGGGACATTTGTAACCACAGTGTGTCACTGTTGATGTTACTCTCAGATGTGATAATGTTATTTTCAGTCTGAGTGGGGGTAATGTTTCTATTACTAGGACTACTGATTCTAGAGTGGTTTACAACTACTTCTGGTTCTTGTGTACTTCTTTTACCAAATCTAACAGCTTCTGGATCATGGGGTCTGACTCCTTCCTCCTCTGGTTGAAGGAGGCTTTGTTTTTGCCCTTGTTGCCTTGTCTTCTCCTGGAAACTTCCTGGAATTGTGAAGAATGGTGACTCTTGGCCACTGGTCTGCTGGTTTCTGAATGGTGTGAAGCCACTGGAGAGCTGATTTGGCATGCTCCTTGTGAACCTGAAGGAATCTGAGTAGGCCCTGTCTGGGTTAACTGTTCTTCTATAGCTTGGATAGTGGCTTGATTCTCCCTTATCCTCTGTGCCCTTGCCTCCAGGAGTCTGTGCTGCCTGGTAGGATTCCAACCCTTGGTGATTACCATAAGGTCTTTGAAGTCTATCTCTTTGAGACAGATCTTCTGGCAACTTGATCCCAGTTCTGCCCAGTGAGTTGCTAGGTTGAACCTCTTGTTGTCCATACTCCATTGAAACAAATCTTTGAGGAGTTGGTGGATTTGAAGAACTTGATCCATATCTTTCCAGTCCTCTGGTTTGAGGTTTCTGTTGAATTGGAGTGTGAATGGCAAGGTTGATATTATCTCCCTCATTGTTTTGCCATCCACCACTGTGTCCAATGTGTCTTCTTTCAGGTCTTCTGGTTCTAGACATTCCTGCTCTATCCTCTGGCTGGTTCCTTTGGAAGCCAAGGTCTCTGAGGTATGCAGGGGACATATCAGTGTTTGCAAGCAGTCAAAAACTTTATGTTCTTAGGGTATTTACCTTTGACTGTGCCTTGTACAAATTTGCTATCTGCTGATTTGGGCAGTTTGCCTTTGGAGGTTACAACTGGGTTAATAATTGTAATCTTCCCTGCACAAGTGGTTAAGGTTGGTTTACCTTGTATTGAAGCAGAGTTTCGTGGTTTTCTACTCCTCTGAGTGGCTATTGGTGTCCACTTTTTGGCTGTGATGAGGCCTTCACTAAGCCTTTTTCCTTTGCCCTTGCTGCCCTCTGGTTCTGAGGGTGTCACTGGTATGTTGGCCTGTGACTGGGTCTCAAGTGGTATGAAGTTTTCTGCCACTGAATCAAAGCAGGAAAAAGAGGGCTTATGTCAGTTAAGACTTCTTACAAGGCTGGTTTTGCACGTCTAAGAATGGCCTCTGGGCTTGTATGTTACTACAGTATGCCCTTGTATAGTGACAGTGTAATTGAATTAACAATTCCACGTCAGAAATACAGCTTATTGATTATTGGTATACTGTTTGTATACCAATATCTTACAGAATACTTGTTATTAGCAAGTATAATCTGTCAAAAATGGTGTATTACAGGGCAATTGAGTTAACAATGTGCCCAAACACGCCTCAACTGTTGGTTTATCAGTATGAGCTGTCTTAATTCAATTAAGAATTGAGACTGTATAAATGGCTTAAAAGTGTTTTTATATGCAAAACACGCCAAAAATACTGGTCTTGTGGTTATTAGCCACTAGACAAATACTCTTTAAAAATATGAGTATTGTCAGGGTGAGTCTATGTAGAAGCTTAAAAATACTAAATACAAGCTAGTACTATGACTGTGACACGTCAAAATAAGTAATAAAAAAATTCTTCAGGTCCTACTGCTACGTGGTAACAGTGGTGATGAGTCTATTGAGGACCTGGGTTGCAATGTTCTAATATCTTTGACTGTAAAGAGACACTACAATAATTATATTTAATTATATCTTTGAGTATTCTAAGGACACTACTGATGATTAACAGTCTTGTCACATAAGAATATATAAATAAAAGATAAGATGAGGATTTTTGAAGGCAAAAGCCCTTCTTTTTATATCTTTCAAGACTGTCAAGAGTTATTTACTCTTCACACGTCAGAGGAGTGAAAATTTTCGCTCCATTGGCCAGTCTGTGGTTCTGGATCCTCAATTCTGACGTCAGTAGAGGCAGAATTGTGGTTTTGGGACCACAAATGATCATTCTGGATCAATACAGGATGAAAAAACTTTTCACCTGCCACGTCAGCACTTGGATGACGTTGTTCTGGTGTTTGTATGACCAATACTAGTCATTCTGGGCGGGTTTAAGCTTTGAACAACCATTATTTTGAGTATTAAGACTGTACTGGTTGGTACAGGTTTGGTACAGGCCAGTATTGGCCAAAAAACTTCCAACCAAGATATCTTGGTCAGTTTTTGAGATATCAAGTAACTAAGAGCACAGAATTGAAGGGCTTAATGAGCTCTTCAATTTGGTATGCTTCATGTTTACCCTTCTTTCAAATAGCAAAAGTTATAAGGGTTTTAAGTTTTTGGATGTATTTTTGTACATCAGTATGAGGCTTCAAAAACTTCCATACCAGATATCTTCTTCAATTTGGAAGATATCTGTATTCTGATGATACAGTTTTGTAGGGCTTGATTAGCCCTACAGTTTGGTATGTGACACTGTACAGTTGTATGAGTGTATGCCAAAGATACAGGGGTTTGTTTATTTTCTTATTTTCAGAATATCTGTATTTTGGTTATTAAACCTTTGAACCAAGATCTCTCAGTCAATTTAAGAGATACAGAGGTCTAAGGTGTCTCAAATTAAAGCTCTTGTTGAGATCTTTAATTTGGTTATACTTTTGTACAGTTTTGTACAAGCCCTCTTTGACTTTCAGGGGGACTTGGTTTTGAAAATGAGGTTATATGGTATCTCCAGTTGTAGTGGTGTTACAACAACATGGATGATATCATTGTGTAGCTCTCTATGTGAGCTTTAAGAAAAATACCATTTTGGTATAGGATAACTTAAATATGCATAAGTTAGATGAGAGGTGAAAATAAGGGTTTTGACTTGTTTATTCTCCTCTAGGTTTCCTTATTCTGTTTGGATAAGGTTGGTGTTTAATGTAAGAGGGTTGTTTTCTCTTAATTATTACCTGTATTGACTATGTTTGTTCAATACTTGTCATACCATTATTTATGGTATGTTGGATGTCATGCTAGTGCTCTGTTTTGAGTCACAGGCTGACATACCCTCCCTCAAAAGAAGGCTCATCATTGATGAGACTCTTCAGCCCTCTTGGAGGCTCTGAATCTTCTGAGGTGTATTTGTCCATCTGGGATTTCTTTCTCAGTTAGCCATTTGTCTTTATCTGCTGGTTGATTCTTAAATCTAACCAGGTATTGCCTGTTGTCTTTCCCATTGATTCTGATCTTCCTGGCTTTAATGATCTTTTTCACTGGTCCAGGTGAGTCATCTTCCTCTACCAATCTTTCATGGGTGACTGTCTTCTTCCTGTCAGGGAATTTCTCCTCATCTGTCTGGTGATAAGGTTTGACCAGGCTCACAGGGAAAACTGGGTGTTTCCTAGAGAACTCTTTGGTCAGGTTGACCTCTACTGCATTCTTTCCTATCAATTTGATAATGGTGAATGGTCCTATGAATGAGTCTCTCATCTTCTTGGGTCCTTTTAGGTTGTTGAAGTTAAGAGTTGAGATTAGAACTTGGTCTCCTTCTTTGAAATCAGGTTCTTGGTGACTTTTATCATATCTCTGTTTGTTATATAATTTGGCTTCAGCCACACATTGCTCTGCTTTTTCACAGGCAGTCTTCCACATTGTGTGAAAGTCTTTAGCTGTAGGATGTACTGAGAGGAGGTTCTTCTTCAAGTAATCTACTGGAAGTAGTGGGTTCCATCCTTTCTCTAATGTGGCAGGGGTTTTTCCTGTCACTGAGTGTATACTTGTGTTGTATGCCAATTGCACAGCTGGTAGGAGGGTTACCCAGTCATGGGTATATCCCTCATTGTCTTTATATTCCATGCCATATGCACAAAACCTTCTAATGATGTCTTCCAATGTTTGGATCATTCTTTCTGCTAGACCATCTGTTTGTGGATGGTAAGCTGTGGAAAATGCTAGTTTGGTTCCCAGCATCTCATATAGATTAGTCCAAAATTCTGATGTGAATTTAGGGTCTCTGTCACTAATTATAATTCTTGGGACTCCACAGTTAGCTATCACATTGTTCCAGAACAATATGGCTGTGTCCATTGCTGTGTCCTCTTTGTGACAGGGGAGACATCTGACACTCTTGCTATACCTGTCTACTACTACTAGGCATGCATTAAAGCTGTCTTTTCCTCCAGGGACCAGGCCTGTTACCCAATCCATGTTTATTATTTCCCAGGGGTGTTTGGGCTCCTCTATACTCTGGAGTAATCCATATCTTTTGCCATGACTTCTGTTGGCTTTTTGGCATCTGGTACAAGTGTTGATGTATTCACTCAAGTCTTGTTCCCACTTTGGCCACCAAGCTGTGCTAAAGACTCTTTCTTTAGTTCTTTCTTCACTCATATGTCCCATGTATGGGCAGTCATGGCATTCCTGTAGTATGAGGGAAATGTGTTCTCTACTTATTATTACCAGGGCACTTGTGTGTTTTTCCCTATGGTACAGTAGGTCATCTATCAGAAAAAATCTATTTTCTTTAAAGTTTTTGAGCCATGGTTCTTCCAATTGGCTCTCTAGTTCAGGACTCCTGTACTTTTGTTTTAGTAGTTGTATCAATATACTACACTGTTTGTGTTTATTGTATGCTGATTGTACTATGCTAAAGAATTCTGTATTCAGATTAGAGGAGCTGATTCCCAGTATGGGTATCTCTTTAATCTCCCCATAGCTCTGTGCTGGGTTTGATGAATCATTCCCTAATGCCCAGTTTGATAGTTTGAAGTTCTTTCTCCTGTCTATCTCCATGCATTGTATAGGTATCTTGGCCCCATTTTCTGGGTCATATGCTGGATTTTCTTGGTCATTCTTCAGTGGCCACCTGCTGAGACCATCTGCATTAGTATGACTTTTCCCCCTTTATAGATGATAGTCATATTCCCTCTGTATTCTTGTATGGCTATTTGCCACCTAAGCATGTGTCTGTTTGTTGTTTTCATGTTCAACAGTGACTTGAGGGCTGTGCAGTCAGTAAAAACTTCAAATACTGCTCCTTCTAAGTAGTAATGGAGTTTTTCTAATGCCCATACCAAGCATAGACATTCTGTCTGAGTAGCTCCATATCTAGCTTCTGAGTCTTTCAGTTGTCTTGAGATATAGCAAATTACTCCTTCTTTGGGTATGCCATCTACTAGTTGCCTCTGGTGTAGTGCTGCTCCTAGCCCTTGGCTACATGCTGCATCTATGTATAGTTTGAATGGTAGTTCAAAATCAGGCATCATTAGGACAGGGGCATTGGTCAGTTCATGTTTGATCTTTTCAAATGCATCCCTTCTTTCCTTGGTAATTTCAAAGACCACATCTTTTGAGCACAGTTTGTATAGGCTACTAGTGATGTGTGCAAAGTTCTTTATGTGGCTTCTGTAGTAGCTGGCAAAGCCCAAAAAAGATTGCACTTCTTTGATGTTCTTTGGTACTGGTTTCTTTAGTACTGCAGCAACTTTATTTTGGTCTATAGCTAGACTTAAACCTGAAACTTTGTGTCCTAGGGCTAGCAGTTCTTGCTGTCCAAAGTTACATTTCTTAAGAGATATCTTCATATTGATTGGTGTGCATTTTCCCAATACTTTATCAATTTTCTTCACATGGTCTTCCCATGTTTCTGAGTATATTATGATATCATCAATGTACACTACCATCCACCCTTCCATTATTTCATCTTGAAATATGGTATCCATCATCCTCTGAAAATGGGCTGGTGCATTCTTAATGCCAAATGGCATTCTGGTGTATTCATATATGCCCATATGGCATATAATTCTTAGCAATTTGATGGAATCTGGTTTTACCCCATTCTGGTGAAAACCTTTCATGCAGTCCATTTTTGTAATGAACTTGGCTTTTGCTAGTTTATCTAGTGCATGTGGTATCCTTGGGATGGGGTACCTATCTGCTTTGGTGTAATTATTCAAAGCCCTGAAGTCACCACATAGTCTGGATTTACCATCATGCCATGTTATAAGGACTGGTGTAGTGACCTCTACTATCTCATTATGTCCTATCTTTCTTATTACCCCCATTTCTAGGAGTTCATTGATGTGTTTCTCAATTTCTTTCCTAGTTTCCATGCTGGCTGGGTATGGTGGTCTCCTAAGCATAGGTGGATATGGTCGTTCTACATCCAGATATAATTCTATATCATGTCCTTTGATTTTTCCTAGTGGTTCATCTCCTATTGCAAAAGCTCCTCTGTGCTTTCTCAATACTTTCAGTAAGTTGAGTTTCATCTTACTGGTGAGTTGAGTGCCATATTGGGCCTCTTTGAATTCTTCCACTAGTTCTTTCAAGGTGTTATCATTTGTTATATGGTTAATGTCAAAGGAAAATTTTTTATCTTTGTTTGTACCTATGGTAAGATATCTGTTTTTACTATTGCAAATATCCATACCATACATTCTTTGGTACTCTGTACCTAGTAAGAATCCTTGTACATGTGCATTTTCTAGAACTACAAATTCAGGTTCCAGTCTGATATTTCCTTTTTGGTGTGGGATAATTATCTCTTTGATTATTGTCCCTAGTGAGTGCATTTTGCCTGATGCACTTTTGAAGTTTCTGGCTTTTGTTGGGATTATATCATCTTCCCATTTGGGGAAATGTTGTTCCAAGTATTCTTTTGCCACTATGGAGCAACTTGCTCCTGTGTCAATGATCATTGGATGTTTACAGTTCTCAATGTAAACTGTCAATTTTGTAGGTGTTCCATGAATGAATCCCATCCCTCTATTGGGGGTTACCAGGAATGTTTGTGCATTCTGTGTGTGCTTACAGAGCTCTTTGTCTGTTGTTATTTGTGGTATGCCTGAATCCAATTCAATGTCTTGTATATCAAGTGAACTTTCTTCATTGCATTCCACTATGTATTCTTCTATGGTATCAGGTTCACTTTGTGATTCTGCTCTCATACCATTTCCCATGCTGTCAGAATCAGATCTTTCACCTGTTTGTTCTTCTTCTGATTCTTCATCAATTGCATATATTTTCTTTTTTGGTTTTGTGCAATTGTTGGCATAATGGTCTGGTGAACCACAGTTGTGGCACACATATTTCTTTTTTGGGGTTTCTTTCCCTTTTTCTTTGTTTGTCTCTTTAACTTCAGACCTCTTGTCTTTGAAGTTTGGTTTGAAAGAGGTGTACCTTCCTATGGAGGTCTTTTTTCTCACATCTTGTATGACATTTGCTATGTCATCAATGCTGCTGATGTTGTTGCATCTGCATTTGACTGCATGTTCTAGATCTCCTGGCAATTTTGTCAGGAGTTTATGGTTTCTCATTTCTATTGTCATATTGGGATCAATAGCTTTTAGCCTCTTTGTTTGTTTGAGGCACCATTCATAAGGGTCTTTTTCTGTGGAGTATCTATCACTTTCAAAGGACATGGTTTTTTGCCAGATCCAGCTACCATTGCTATACTTTTGTATAATCTGGTTCCTCCACCATGGCCAGCTTTTCCTGCCATGTATTTCTTTCATTTCAGTATACCATATGTTTGCATGGCCTCTGAATGCTGTGTTGAGTCTTGTTGTGATCCAGTAGTCTGGTATCTTTGGGACATCAACAAAGAGTCCATCAATATAGTCAATGATCTCCATATGGTCATATTCCCCTATTCCTGAGAACTTTGGCCAGTTTGTTACTTCTGGTAACTGTTTCAGTGCCTGTTTCTCTGAATAGTTGAGATTTTCCCCATCTTGGTACACTGACTCTGATCTTAACTTTGGAATCTGATATTCAGGTTCCTGGTCATAGTCTTTTTCCTCTTCTTTTAATTTTGTAGAGGTAGTAGGCTGACCTTGTGTTGGAGGGTATTGATTGTCTTCCCTGTCATAGAGGTAATCAATTTCTTTGTCAAGGTTATCCTGCTGTTGCTGGATATTCCTCAGATCCCTCCTCACAGTTTGTTGTTCTTCTAGAATTGAATTCAACTGTCTGTTAGTTTTTTCAAATTCTGTCCAAATTTTGGCCAGATTTGAATTCAAGTCTTTTATGACTGTTGCTTGGAAAGCATTTTCTTCTTTCAATGTTTCCACTTCTGTCCTCATTTTTTCTGAGGTTTCATGTGTCCACTCCATGAATTGGGCCAATTTGGTCCATGTGAATTTGTTTTCAAACTCATGAGTGTGCATTGTAGTTTCAGTTATTAATTCTGGGTCTATTGAGTCAGAACTAGAAACACTATTTGTAGGTACAACTATTTCTTGTTTTTGTGTACTTCTTGGACTAAGTCCATCAGCTTTTTCATCAATGGGTCTGCTTCTTTCTTCCTCTGGTTGAAAGAAGTTTTGTTTTTCCCTTGGGCTCCTTTTCTCCTGTTGGAAACTACCTGGAATGGTGGGGGAGCTTTGGATGAAGTTTCCTTTGGCTTGTAAGGCCTGGAACTGCTGGATGGTTGTGGGGAAGATGGAGCTTCTCCTTCCATTTCTGGGGGTACCTGAATCTGACTGGGCTCTTCCTTGTGCCAAGATCTCTCTATGGCTTGTATGGCTGCCTGGTTCTCTTTGATTCTGATTGCTCTTTCTTCTAAGAGTTTGAAATTCTTGTTGGGATTCCAACCTTGCATTTCTGTCATAAGTTCCATCCAAGCCATTTGCTTGAGACAGATCTTCTGGGTTGTTATCCCCACTTCTGCCCATGATGCTGCCATGGTGAACATTTTGTTGTCCATGCTCCATGTGAAGAGGTCTCTCAGGAGTTTGTGTATTTGGAGGACCTGTTCTGCATCTGTCCAGTCTCCTGGTTGGACTCCTGGGTTGAATTTGATTTGGAACAAGACTTTGGGTAGGAGTTCCCTGATGGTAAGTCCTTTGCTGGTCATCTGCTCCAGTTCTTCTTCCTCTGTGTCTTCTTGGCCAGTGTTCTGGTTGATTTCTTGGGAATCCAAGATCTCTAAGAAGTGGAGGTGTCATGTTAACAATGTTAAAAAATGACAGACAATAAAAAATGTTGTATTTCTCAAGGTTTATTTACCTTTGGCAGGCCCTTGTACAAATTTATGATCTATACTCTTTGGCAATTTGCCTTTGGAGTTTACAACTGGGTTGATAACAGTGATTTTCTGTTTCTCAACTTGTTTTGGTGATCCAACTGGTTTTGTTGGAGCTTTTCTGGGTTTTTTGGCCCTTGGCACAGCTATTGGTGTCCAATCTTTTGAGTTGATTGTCACTTCACTGTGTCTTTTCTGCTTGCCCTTGGTGTTTGGCAGCGCCTCTCTGTCTTCTGAGGCTGTCACAGATGGGTTTCCTTGTGACTGGGTTTCTAATGGAATGTAGTCCTTTTCCACTATTCAGAAAAGATATTTCAGATTGTATATCAGTATTTTATGATAAAACAAAATGATTATATTCAATTCTACTGTTATTTTTCGAAATTTTTAAGTTTTTTTTATTTTTTTTATTGTTTTTATATGTTTTTGTTTGAAAAATAACAGTTTTAAGTTTTTCACTTATGTTTTATAAGTGAAAAAACTGTAATATCCAAGTGTTTTGTGAATGATTCACTTGGATATTATTGTGTTTTTTTGTGTAAACACGTCAAATTTATTAAATTATAATAAATTTGATTTTTTATTATAAATATTATAAATAATATTTATTATAAGACTTTGATATTAGTTAAATATCAAGTAATTACAAGTTTTCACGTCAATTTGAGTGATATCTTGTTTTAAAGGAAATATTTAATTAAAATATTCCTTGTAAAATAATAAAAAATTATTTTATTATTTTATATTTATTAATTATTAATTAATAAATGTTTATATATTAATTTTCACGCACTTTGGTGAAAAATAATAGTAAAATAAATAATATACTGTTTGTATATTATTATTTATATTGAAATTTAAATAATACAGATGTATTATTATGAAATTTCGTGGAATTTATTGCAATAAAAAAATAAAGAGGATATGTACTCTTATTCTCAACAAAAATATTTTATAATATATATTTTTGGAGTAAAAAAAAGAATTGTATAAAAAAAAAATGATAATAAAATAAAAATTTTACTCACTTGTAGTGAAATACCTTTTAAATAGCTGAATTTTACGCCTAATTCAGTTCAAAATACGTCCAATAAGGTTGAATAACCACGGCCAGGCCCCCAAATTGTCAGGGTGAGTCTATGTAGAAGCTTAAAAATAGTAAATACAAGCTAGTACTATGACTGTGACACGTCAAAATAAGTAATAAAAAAATTCTTCAGGTCCTACTGCTACGTGGTAACAGTGGTGATGAGTCTATTGAGGACCTGGGTTGCAATGTTCTAATATCTTTGACTGTAAAGAGACACTACAATAATTATATTTAATTATATCTTTGAGTATTCTAAGGACACTACTGATGATTAACAGTCTTGTCACGTAAGAATATATAAATAAAAGATAAGATGAGGATTTTTGAAGGCAAAAACCCTTCTTTTTATATCTTTCAAGACTGTCAAGAGTTATTTACTCTTCACACGTCAGAGGAGTGAAAATTTTCACTCCATTGGCCAGTCTGTGGTTCTGGATCCTCAATTCTGACGTCAGTAGAGGCAGAATTGTGGTTTTGGGACCACAAATGATCATTCTGGATCAATACAGGATGAAAAAACTTTTCACCTGCCACGTCAGCACTTGGATGACGTTGTTCTGGTGTTTGTATGACCAATACTAGTCATTCTGGGCGGGTTTAAGCTTTGAACAACCATTATTCTGAGTATTAAGACTGTACTGGTTGGTACAGGTTTGGTACAGGCCAGTATTGGCCAAAAAACTTCCAACCAAGATATCTTGGTCAGTTTTTGAGATATCAAGTAACTAAGAGCACAGAATTGAAGGGCTTAATGAGCTCTTCAATTTGGTATGCTTCATGTTTACCCTTCTTTCAAATAGCAAAAGTTATAAGGGTTTTAAGTTTTTGGATGTATTTTTGTACATCAGTATGAGGCTTCAAAAACTTCCATACCAGATATCTTCTTCAATTTGGAAGATATCTGTATTCTGATGATACAGTTTTGTAGGGCTTGATTAGCCCTACAGTTTGGTATGTGACACTGTACAGTTGTATGAGTGTATGCCAAAGATACAGGGGTTTGTTTATTTTCTTATTTTCAGAATATCTGTATTTTGGTTATTAAGCCTTTGAACCAAGATCTCTCAGTCAATTTAAGAGATACAGAGGTCTAAGGTGTCTCAAATTAAAGCTCTTGTTGAGATCTTTAATTTGGTTATACTTTTGTACAGTTTTGTACAAGCCCTCTTTGACTTTCAGGGGGACTTGGTTTTGAAAATGAGGTTATATGGTATCTCCAGTTGTAGTGGTGTTACAACAACATGGATGATATCATTGTGTAGCTCTCTATGTGAGCTTTAAGAAAAATACCATTTTGGTATTGGATAACTTAAATATGCATAAGTTAGATGAGAGGTGAAAATAAGGGTTTTGACTTGTTTATTCTCCTCTAGGTTTCCTTATTCTGTTTGGATAAGGTTAGTGTTTAATGTAAGAGGGTTGTTTTCTCTTAATTATTACCTGTATTGACTATGTTTGTTCAATACTTGTCATACCATTATTTATGGTATGTTGGATGTCATGCTAGTGCTCTGTTTTGAGTCACAGGCTGACAAGTATTATTAAATTTTAAAAGAAGAATATATATAAAATATATTTTTCAAAAGAAAATGACGCCTAAAAATAAAAAACAGGTGTCAATAAATGATAAAAAAGAGAAAAAACTTACTTGTAAGGTCCAAAATAAGTAAAAAACACGGCCAGGCCCCCAAAATGTCAGGCTGAGTCTATGATAAGAGTAATAAAGTGTATTTACAACTTTTAACTATGACTGTGACACGGTATATAAAGGTTAAAAAGGCTTTATAAGAGTTGAAGATGGTTTTAATTTAATAATAAAAGGGCTTTACTATAGTGGATATAGTGGTGGTGAGCGCTGTTGAAAGCCCTGGGTGCAGCTTTACCTGTTGGGTTACAATAATAAAGACTACAATTATTAAGATTATAATAATACCTGATTATTACCCAAGAGTAAAACTGTTTTTGACAGTTTACTACGTAGGGTATTCAAGAGCAGGATGAGGAAAGGTCTTTGGCTGTGAAAAGCCCTCCTTTTATCCTGAAATTGGGGTGGAAAGGCTGCTAGACCTTTCCACGTAGAGGAAGTGAAGATTTTTCACTCTCTAGGACAGGCTTGTGGTTTGCAAACAGCCTGTATACCCTGTATTGGGCTCAGATGTGGTTTTGAAACCACATCTGGGCAGTTTTCACCAATACAGGGTGTTAATTTTCATCTGGGGACCTCACAGCCTGATTCTGACGTGTATGACGCGTAGAATGCTGTACAGAAGCTGTATGGGACCCCAGTATTGACTGACATATGAGGTATTGAAGTAAAAACATGCTTCTTCGTCTATTTGACACCTCACATTCATGGTTATGGGGTGTTATCCCATGGTAAGGCTGTATATGACAGCTGGTGGGATTTTGACCTTAAAATGGTCATAACTCTGTCAGTTTTTGAGATATCAAGCTCAAAGTTGGTTCATTGAATAGCTCTATATGAGCTCTACACAATGGTACCCAACTTGACATGGTTATCATTAAATATGACAAAGTTATCCCATGTACAAGTATTTTTGTACATTGGCGTGGTTTGGGCAAAAAGCTGTATTAAGCTTGTTTGGCCAATAACTTCTGTTGTAGTTGAGTTATGGGGAAATGGATGGCACCATCAGATAGCCCTGATTGTGCTCTTTCCAAAAAGACCCCACTTTAAGTATCTCACACTAAAACTGTAAAAGTTAGATGAGAGGTGAATGTTTTGTTCACCCTTATTTGGTCTGAATTTGACCATAACTCAAGTAATACTGGTGCTAGCTCAGTTTGGCTGGTACCATTGGATAGCCCTGGCTTAGAGCTTCATTTTGAATACCCATTTGATGGGGTTAAGCCTCTCCTTCTAGATTTTAGATGAGAGGTGAAAATTAAGGTTTATGCTCAGCAATGACTTTGAGCAGGAATAACTTTGTTATTTCTTGTCCTATGGTGATGGGACTTGTATTTTCAGAAAGAGGTGAGTTTCCTCTTTCCTTTGATACCTTTTGAGCTAATTTGGCTCAGTTCCATGTTTTGGTGGTATCTTGGCTATACCATTGATTTATGGTGTATTGGCTGTCATGCTTGTGCTCTGGTTTTGAGTCACAGGCTGACATTTTACCTGTGACATATTTTTTACTCTTTTTTTAATCTTTTTCTTATATTGAAAAATTTAAAAAATATATAAAAAATACTTATAATTCAAAAAAAATCAATAAAAAATATTTTTTTTCCATATTATAAGTGAGGCTTTAATTTTTATTCCTTTTTTTGAAATAACCTTTTTTTACTTAATTATTTGGCTTTTTCATTAATTTTAGTGTCTGACAATGTGGTAAGACAAGAAAACATTGAAACAGCCTCAACAGTTACCAGCATTATCCCTGCCAGTACTGTTAATTCTGATCATAATAGTACTGTTATTGTGACTCAAAATAACCAACCTGAACCAATATCTTCTGAATTAATTAACTTGGACATAAGTAATACCCTTCAGAAAGCTAAAAATTTGGCCAATAGTAAGTTTTTGACGTAAAAATACTATTTTAAGCCTTTTTAACCATAATTATGCCTTCAACCAGGTCAGGAGCCAGCTACAACCCCTCAAGCAGCTCCCAAAAAGGTAATAGACGTGATTATGGCAGAGGCCAATCAGGTACAGAAGGAAAAGGGTCAGTTGATGACTTCCAAACAACTAAATTGGGTCATTCTGAAGCTGATAATACCATTTTACCTTCAAAAAGAGCTGACACCGCCACAACAAGCCTCTGTGGACATATACAAAGCCAGCCACAGTGCATACAACAATGCACTTCAATTCAAAGAGTACCAGATCCTTGCAGACCTGTGGAAGAATTGCATGAATTCTTACCTGACAGTAAGAAAATTCTTGGGCCATCCCAACACTTGCAAATTGCTCAATGGATGGCATCCATTGATGGAGAAGAAAAACATGATGCTTTTGACACTGGAATGGAGGAAAAACAACCCTCCACCACCAAAACCAGTGCCAAAAACAGCCCCAGTGGCCAGCAGCAGCATTTCCAACGTGAAAAAGCAGCCACAACCTCCAAACAAGGGCAAAGGGAAGGCACAAGCTCCAAAACCTTACAGCCAGGGCTACAGGATCCCAAAGATTCAGCAGGATGCCATGGAAAATGTATTTCAGATGGCCAGAACCATGATGGAATTACAAAAGAAGGAGGAAGCCAGATTAAAGTTCCAGAAATGATTTCTGATATATTTGATTCCATCCCAGAGTTGTATGATGCTATAAAGGACGTGAAAAAACATGTTTCTGATAAAAATGAATCCATTTGTAACAACATTAAAACAAACAACTTGAGCCTGTGCCAAATCAATGAAACACTTATGTGTTTTGAAAAGGTTTTAAGAACAATTAAAACTTCCAATAATGATACTTCTTTTGGCATTAAGATAAATGAACAATCTGCAATTATTAAAGAATTAACAGAAAAATATTCTAAACTCAATATTGATGACATAATTGAGACAAGAATAAAACATGCCATTAGTACTATCAAAGAGGACAATAAAAAGACTCTGGATTATGTTTCAAAAGCATTTGCTGAAGTAAAGACAAATACAATTGCCTTGAAAAAGGATTTTGATACCTCAAAAGAGGAAATATCAAAATTAACAATGAAATTGAATGAAGTTATATCTGATAATACTAGACAAACAGAGTTATGGAATGAGCTTACATATAAAGAGGATGAACATAAAAAGAATGTCATAAACTCTATACAAAGCTTACAACATGAGTTAAAAAATTCTCAAAGGTGTAACAACAGTAAAATGAATGATATTGAACAACTGCTAAACACCTTACCAAGGATGTCTACACCTCTGAACCAGAATGAGGGTGCAAGAATTCCCAATCCACAAGTATTGGATGGAGAACATTCACAGTTAAAAGATGAATTTTCTACCTCTTTTCATAACTTGGAACCATCAATGGGCCAAGCACTATTAAAAGAAGTTCCAAAACTTAAGGAATGGCCTCACTTCAGTGGTGAAGGAGAATATGACCATATGGAATTTATCAGAGGTATTGACATGATCAAAGAAGATTTTGAATTACCAGACAGATTGGTGACAGCCAGG
The DNA here is from genome assembly GCA_023105745.1 of Austropuccinia psidii. Classification (NCBI taxonomy): domain Eukaryota; kingdom Fungi; phylum Basidiomycota; class Pucciniomycetes; order Pucciniales; family Sphaerophragmiaceae; genus Austropuccinia; species Austropuccinia psidii. The sequence goes on along the minus strand of JALGQZ010000010.1, from coordinate 6,139,627 downwards.
TTTAACACCTTGTTTACCAAATCAGCTCACAGATGGTATATCAAATTAAGACAAGCACATGGACACCAGAGTTGGACTTGGTGGAAAACCCAAATTGTCAACAAATGGGCCAATGATGCATGGAGGTTTAAAGTTGAAACAGCCTTTGAATCCACCAAATTTAATGCTGATAAAGACAAAGCCTTACCATGGTTTTGTCAACAAAAGGACAGGTTAACAGCATTATACCCTGACATGTCAGAATTTATGATTCATAGAAAAATTCTAAGACAATGTGGAGGTGACTTAGAGCATGCTGTCAAGAGCAGGACTACTGAACAATCTTCAGCAGAAGACATTATCAATATATTAGAGGAAGTAACCACAAGAACCAGAATTGGTTCCAGTAGGGTGAATCTCAAAACAAGGTTTAATACACCTTGGAAGGATTCTGCGGACAAAAACCCCAAAGAAAACTCTAATAATATTAAAAATAAATCTGCAGATACAGTCAGAAAGTGCCATATCTGCCAAAGCACCACTCATTTAGCCAATACATGTCCAAAGAGAGGGAAAATCAATGAAATTGATGTGGAGAAAGAACCTGATGTTGAAAAAGATGACATAATTGAAGAAAATTCAGATGACAAGTCATCCATATTTTCTGAATCTTCAAAAGATATAGAAAATATCAATGCCACTTTTGACATCATGGAATCTTATTCCCACTTGCCACAATTAAGCAATGGTCAACTTGATTTATCAAAAATCCAAGATGCACAACTCATGAAAACCAAACCAAACAGAGGAAAAGGTTATACAGCTGGTAACTCCTGTATAACAGAAGTGGTGATTGACAACAAACCCACTAAACTTTTGCTTGACCCAGGAGCCTTCTGCTCTTGTGTTGGTAAATCTTTTCTTAAAACTTGTGTACCAAACTTTGAAGATCAATTATTGCCAATTGATGGCATAAAATTCAATAGTGCAAGTAACCCAATGAAAGCATTGGGAATATTTGAGACTAGTGTCATATTTCCACATATCAATGGAAATTTAAGAATCACTGTTGAATTTGTTGTTATGGAAAATTGCTCTAGTACCCATTTCATATTGGGAAATGATTATTTAATCATGTATGGCATAGATTTACACAACAACAAAGACAGATACTTTACTATTGGAGACAATAAGCGCCAAAAATTTGCCTTTTTACCATTTAAAAGACAAATTACAGTAAACAAAGTATCACCAGTCAACTTAGAGTTAGAGAAATTCAAGTCTGAACACTTAAATGAAGCTGAAATAAGCCTTCATTTGAGTGATAAACAAGAAAATGAACTCTTTTCTCTTTTATATGACCATAAAGAAGCATTTGCCTCAGATAAAGAACCCCTAGGGGTAATTATTGGTCATGAAATTGATATTATTCTTAATATTGAGAGACCGTATCCACCACTCTTAAGAAGTCCTGCATATCCAGCAAGTCCAAAATCAAGAGAAGCACTAGAAAGCCATATTAAAGAGCTTTTAGACCTTGGTGTAATAAGAAAAGTAGGCCACAATGAAGAAGTAGAAATAACTACACCAGTCATAGTGGCTTGGCATAATGGAAAATCTAGAATGGTTGGGGACTTTAGAGCTCTGAACACTTATACTGTTCCAGACAGATACCCAATTCCAAAGATCCAGATTGCCCTCACTCAAATATCTCAAGCAGTATATATAAGCACTATGGATGCTCTTAAGGGATTTCATCAGAATGTGGTAGCACCAAGAGCAAGGAAGTATTTGAGAATCATTGTTCATTGTGGAGTTTATGAATATTTAAGAATGCCTTTTGGTATCAAAAATGCACCTTCACACTTCCAAAGAATGATGAATGAAATCTTCCCTGAAGAACTTTCAGAAGGATGGTTAATCATTTACATTGATGACATTATAGTCTGCTCCAAAACTTGGGAAGAACATATGTACAGATTGTCCAGGGTTTTGACAAAAATTCAATCTGTCAATATGAAAATTTCTTTGAAGAAATGCCATTTTGGATTTAAAGAGCTTAAAGCACTAGGGCATGTAGTATCTGGTTTATCTCTTGGAATTGACAAAAACAAAGTTGCAGCAGTACTGCTTAAACCCATGCCTCAAAACAAAAAAGAAATTCAATCATTTTTGGGTTTTGCAGGGTATTACAGGCAACACATTAAACATTTTGCATCCATAGCAAGACCTCTTTATAAGCTATGTGACAAAGACACAGTCTTTGAAATGACAGTTGACAGAGTAAAAGCCTTTGAATCTTTGAGACAAGCCTTGACCACTGCTCCACTCTTACTGATGCCAGACTTTAAGCTGCCCTTTAAGCTTTATATTGATGCATCAGGAGATGGGCTAGGTGCTGCACTTCACCAAGTTCAGATTATAAATGATAAACCTGTAGAAGGACCCATATGTTTCATATCTAGGCAAATCAAACCAACTGAAGCCAGATATGGAGCAAGTCAGATGGAGTGTTTATGCCTTGTTTGGGCTCTGGAAAAGCTAAATTACTTTCTAGAAGGATGTGTCTTTGAAGGAATAACAGATTGTACCGCTGTTAAATCACTTCTGAACATGAAAACACCCAACAGACATATGCTTAGATGGCAAATAGCCATACAAGAATATAGGGGCAATATGACTATTGTTCACAAAGATGGCAATATTCATAAAAATGCAGATGGACTAAGCAGATGGTCATTACCAAATGATATTGATAATCCTGCTTATGTACCAGAAGAAGCCTCCCCACAAATTCCAATAGAAGGGATAAGTGTTACAGACTTAAACACCACCTTCTTTGAAGAAGTCAGAAACAGTTACACTCAAGATAAGAATTGAGCATCTTATGCCAATTACTTAACAAGGACTGTAAAGACAACTCTCTTACACATGCCTTGGATGAAGTATGGAAAAAATCTTATGATGAAGGAAGATTTCACCTACTAGATGGTATAATTTACCACAGAACAAAACACACATGTGTTATGACAGTTGTGGACAGGTCACTAATCAATCTTGTACTGAAAGAATGCCATGATAGTCACTTTTCAGGCCATCTTTCTGAAGACAGAACAAGAGAGAAAGTGAAGACCTGCATATGGTGGCCAATGTGGCAGAAAGATGTTGCAGAGTATTGCAAAACCTGTGACAGATGCCAAAAGGCAAATAAATCCACTGGCAAAAGACTTGGAAATATGATGAAAATCCAAGAACCAAGCAGACCTTGGGAAATTATCCATATGGATTGGGTAACTGGCCTACCACCAGGAGGTTACAGAAGCTATAATGCTTGCCTAGTAATTGTGGACAGATTCAGTAAAACTCCAATCTTTTTACCATGTCACAAAGATGATACAGCCATGGATACAGCTCTTCTGATATGGAATAGAGTAGTGTCATGAACTGGGATATTTACAAATATCATCAGTGATAGAGATCCCAAATTCACTTCAGCACTATAGACAAATCTTCACCAATTATTTGGCACTAAACTGTCTTTCTCTACAGCCTACCACCCACAAACTGATGGCTTGGCTGAAAGAATGATCCAAACCTTAGAGGACATGGTGAGAAGATTTTGTGCATATGGCCTTGAATTCAAAGATTGTGATGGATTTACCCATGATTGGTGTACTCTGTTGCCAGCACTGGAATTGGAATATAAAACATCAATCCATGCCAGTACCAATCAGACTCCTGCTATCCTAGAAAAAGGATGGAACCCCAAGTTACCCCAAGATTCCTTGAGGAAAGACTTAATTGAGATACATCCCACAGCTGCTAGCTTCAAAGGAATGCTAGACAAAGCTAGAAGGCATTCAGTGAGATGCATGGAGGACTCTTTTGCATATGCTAAAGACAAATGGGATAAATCACATGCAACTCCAGATTTCAAAGTGGGGGACCTAGTTCTTGTATCCACCACTAACTTCAATAACATCAAAGGATGTAAAAAGTTGAAAGACTCCTTTGCAGGACCTTTTGTGATTAAAGCCCTCCACGGAGAAAATGCTGTTGAAGTAGAGTTATCTGAAGAGCTTAGCAATAAGCATCCTACATTTCCAGTGAGCTTGATAAAACCATATAAATCTAGTGATGCTGAGAAATTTCCCTTGAGGAATAAGATTCCCCAAGTTATACCTCCTATTGAGACATCTGGTACTAAGAAGATAACCAAAGTTCTTAAAGAAAGGAAATTAAGAACCAAGAAAGTAAGGGAATACCTTGTTAGGTACAGTGACCCAACTTGTGAAGATGAATGGTTAGAGGAGAAGGATATACCAGAAGCTACCAAACTCCTCAGGAGATTCAGACATACTAGAAACACCAATATTACAAAGTAATATTCTTTTTTAGGGGGAGGGAATGTGAGCCTTAGAGGTAATTTCATATACCCAAAAGACCACAAATACAAAAATAACATATTAATATAAATAAAATAAATTTATTTATATTATTAAAATAAAAATCAAAATATAAATATAAAATTATATTAAAAATAAAAAAATTAATTACAATTTAAAAATAAAAATACATAAAATTTTGTAAGTATAAAATTACATTTATACTTGAAAAAATTAAGTAAAAATGAAATTTTAACAAAATTGTGAAAAAATAAATAAATCTGGAAAAAAGTTAAATAAAAATTATTATAACTTTTTATCCAATAAATAAACACATAAAATTTATTTCACCATTGGATTCCTCATAAAAAATCAGGTGGGGTCACCTCTGAGTGAAATTCTTGTAACTCAACTCTAAATAAGCTTAAATTAAGTTTTTAGTATTTTCAATACAAAAGTTGAAAATCCTCAAAACCTTAATTTAATTCACACCACATGTGGTGTTAACCATCAATTTTTGTGTTAAAATTGAGGTGTTGTGTTTAGTTTAGAAGTTATGAGGAATTAAAGTATTTTCAATTGAATTCAATTGAAATGTCAAAATGTGCGCGTGTATTACATAAGTGAACTTTGATTTACATATGAGGTGTCAATTATTACTGTATTGTACTGTACAATTGAATTGAATTACATATGTAAATTATAAGTATAATACATGATGAGGAATTAAAGGAAAAATAAAATTGGAAAGATTAAATTTGGGGGGGGGAAGGAACTCCAGCTCTAAGGGGGAGCTAGACCCCCAAAATCCTTGCTGACAGGCGTGGGATGTCAAAATTCACGCACAAGTTCATCACTTTTGGCCTGGAATTGAGTTACAGGGTCTGTGAACTCAATTGATGATGAGGTTTTGATACCAACTGGGGTAGTTTTAGCTGTTGCCAAGAGGGTAAAACTACCCTTAAGATAAAACAATCATAGTAAAAACAGTTTTAACTGGTTTCTACGCCTCTGACACACATTACGACGTGTTTTGAAGGCTCTAGGCCTGGTATTGCTATAGTAATGGCTGATTTAAGGGTCTAAAATGGCTAAAAATGGCTTAAACCAGCCCTTTTTTGGTCTAAACCAGGGTTCAATGATGCCATAATTGGCTTTTCTGTTGTCAGACTGTTTTTCACGACTGACAAGAGTAAATTTTACTTTTGGAGTAAGAGAATTGATGGCTATAAAAGAATGTCTTCTTTGCCCCACCTTTCTCTTCATGTTAGAATCTTTTCCTTTTATTAATTAGTTTAAAACTGTTAAACCAATCAATAAAAGATTCCAACCACCCTTTTTAAATCATTTTGAACCTTTTAACCACGTGAAAAAATCATTATAATCATTGTTTGTAACTCTTATAATCATTTTTACCCCTGAACCACCCCATAAGTGAATTAAAGCATCTTTCATCACTGTTAACTTTGTCACTTTGTTTCCAAATTCACTCTGGTCACTTTTGGGCGTGTTTTCTCTTTAATATTCTTTTTAAAGACTTTGTTCTTTAATTAATTGCTTGCAGTTCTTTGCTCAATTAATTCCAATTGAAATTGCTCTTGAAGAAATTTCTTTTGTAGCCTTAAAATATCTCTTGTAGAGTATTTTTTGGATAAATTTTTATTGTTGGTAAAACAATAAATGTTTATTATATTATTTTTGTATACTTATAAAGCTAAAAACAATAAAATTGGTGTGTTTTCTCTTAAAAATAATATTTCTTACTATTTTTAATTGAATTTTACCTTATACAAATCTTGAGGACAGGAAAAGTACTTGATTTTTTATCAAAGTTTCATATCCCCACCTTACAGGAGGATATGGTCTGTCAATATTAAGAGTAGTATCAAATTCATGTCCCCTTATAGCACCTAATGGTTCATTATCAGAGGCAGATGCATTATTGTATGTGTATAACACATTAATAAGTTCGTTCCTCATTTTGGGTGACAATGATGGATTAATTTGTGCTTCAACAAGTTGATTAGACATAAATTCATCTTTATTAGTATCTTTAACAGAAGATACCACAGATATTTGTTTTGGCATATTGGAAAAAGCAAATTTTTGTCTTTTGTTATCCAAATTTTGAAATATCTGTCTTTATGGTTATTGATGTCAACACCATAAATATTTGAGTAATCATTTCCAAGAATAATGTGCTGAGATGTGACATTACCCATCACCACAATCTCAGTTTTCATCCTCACACTTCCTGCTGGGTGTGGAAATACAAGATTAGTGTCTAATATACCCAAGGGGTGCATATTTTTACTTGGCTTACAGAAATCCTCACTGTACTGTGGCAAGTGGGTATGGACTTCTGTGAGCTCCAAGAATGCTGTAATGTTTGCAATGGGATAGTCCTCCACTGGTTTATCCTCAGAGACTGCAGATTCTTGGTCAGATTCCTTTTGCCTCTTCAGTAAACTGAATTCCTTCAATTACCTGAACTTCATTTATTTTTGTCTTTTTGGTGCAAGTGTTGGTTAAATGTGAAGTATCTTGTCAGGTTGAGTGTATGTTGAAGCAGTAATTAGGCTATTTATAACTAGAACTATGACTGTGACACATAGAAAAATAATTTTTAGATAAGAGTGTTTGAGTAAAATAAGATTTTATAATATAATTAAAGGGTTCTACTATTAAAAAATAGTGGTGGTGAGCACTATTGAGAACCCTGGGTGCAGTCTTACCAGTTGGATTACTATAATAAGAGCTACAATAATTAAAATTATAAATATACCTGATTATTACCCAAGAGTAAAGCTGTTTTGGACAGTTTACTACGTAGGGCATTCAAGAGCAGGATGAGGAAACAATTCTGGCTGTGAAACGCCTCCTTTTTATCCTGAAATTGGGTGGAAAGGGTGCTAAACCTTTCCACGTAGAGGAAGTGAAGATTTTTCACTCTCTAGGACTGGCTTGTGCTTTTCAAACAGCCTGTATAACCTGTATTGGGATCAGATGTGGTTTTGAAACCACATCTGGGAAGCTTTCACCAATACAGAGTGAAAACTTTCATCTGGGGACCTCACAGCCTGATTCTGACGTGTATGACGCATAGAATGCTGTACAGAAACTGTATGGGACCCCAGTATTGGCTTCCATATGAGGTATTGAAGTGAAAGCAAGCTTATTTGTCTATTTGACACCTCACATTCATGGTTATGGGATATTATCCCATGGTAAGGCTGTATATGACAGAAGGTGGGAATATGACCTTAAAACAGCCATAACTTTGTCAATTCTTGAGATATCAACCTCAAAATTGGTTCAGTGTGTAGCCCTGTATGTACATTTGCATGGTATAGGAAAAAAGCTGTATTAAGCTTATTTGCCCCGTAACCTCTGTTCTAGTTGAGATATGAGTAAATTTATGACACAATCAGATAGCCCTGATTGTGCTATTTCCAAAAGGACCCCACTTTAGTTATCTCATGCTAAAACTGCAAAAGTTAGATAAGAGGTGAATGTTTTGTTCACCCTTATTTGGCCTGAAATTGGCCATAACTCCAGTAATATTGGTGCTAGCTCAGTTTGGCTGGTACCATTGGATAGACCTGGCCTAGAGCTTCATTATTAATACCCATTTGATGGAGTTAGGCCTCTCCTTCTGGATTTTAGATGAGGGGTGAAAATTCAGGTTTATGCTCAGCAATAACTTTGAGCAGGAATAACTTTGTTATTTCTTGTCGTATTTCCTCTTTTTTTTGATACCTTTTGAGCTGATTTGGCTCAGCTCCATGTTTTGGTGGTATCTTGGCTATACCATTGGTTCATGGTATTTTGGCTGTCATGCTTGTGCTCTGGTTTTGAGTCACAGGCTGACATAATTCCACATTTATGAAGCTTCAAGACAGGTCTTTCTGGTATTTTATACTCTCTGGGAATCTTTGGGACCATATTGGATTCCATAGGGATTCTATTCCAAGTTTTACCAATTCTTGGTCTGGTAATGATATTTTCCATTGCATTAATGTAGTCCTCTCTTGAACAGGATTCTACACAGCTTCTCTTGATAGCATGTTCCAAATTTCCTCCACACTTTCTTAATATTTTCATATTAATCATGGTGTCAGACATATCTGGTTGTAAAGCAGATAATCTGTCTTTTTTTTTGAAGAACCAAGTAAGTGGTTTATCTTTCTCTGATTTAAAAATGGCACTTTCAAAAGCATTTTCCATTCTAAACCTCCAAGAATTATTGGCCCATTTGGTAACCACTTCAGATTTCCACCAAGACAAATCATGTTTTCCATGATCTATTCCATCTTGTAATAACATTTCTTTGCAGTTCTGGTAAACAGAGAGTGTAATTTACCCACTATGATTTCATCAGGTATATTGAAGTCTTCTTGTAACATGTAAATAGTCCTGATGAACTCAATATGTTTGTATTCTCCTTCACCAGAGAATGTTGGCCATTCGTCCAATTTGAGAATATCTTTAACAGAGACAAATTTTTCTCCTAGAAGTGGGGTAAAACTTCCTATAACAGAAAGTTTTTCCTCAGTCAAAGGTTCAAATTTTTCTCCTAGAAGTGGGGTAAAACTTCCTATAACAGAACGTTTTTCTTCAGTCAAAGGTTGAGAATGTCTTGGCATATGTGGTTCATAATTCTTATGACTTTTCTCTACATTTGCAATGATTTCATATTTAAATTCTTCCTTTCACTGTTACTTTTTGCTAAATGTGTAGCAAACTGATTGGTATTTTCAACTATTGTTAAGACTTGATTTTGTAGAATTTTAAGTTGATCATTCATTTTAAAAATAGAAAGATCTTCCATTTCATCATTCTGAACTTGACATGTACTTTCAATCCTGCTACATGCATTTATAATTGAATCAAATCTGGAATTTTTTAATTTATACCAATCAGTATATTTTCTGTCATGTCTTTTCAAATCACTGATATCCAATGTTATTTTACTTAGCTTTGCATCAAGTTTACCAATTTCTACATTAATACTATTTTGTACATGATTCATTTGAATGGAAATCTCCTGTTTATCCTTTCCTGCTCCTTGGCTGGGAATTCCATTAGAGTTCTGGCCATGTTGAACACACTGTCCACAGCTGAAGGCTGCAATTTGGGGATCCTGTACCCCTGTGGGTAAGGTCTGTGCCAATTGGCTTTTGCTTTGCCCTTCCCTTGATGGTTCTTTGTACGTCTCTGCTTCTTCTGAGGTCCTTTGGGCGTGTCTTTGGAAACTTCTGGAGCTGGTTTGCAGCTGGTAGACGCCACTGGTGCCCCTGTCTCCAAACCTGGAGTCATTTCCAGTTCCTTCTTCTGGTCTATGGATAAAAGACTTTGGTTCTTCAACCAGTTTTTCCGTTTTTGACCTTGTCTTTGCAAGACAGGGGGCTACACCCTCCTAAGAGTTCTATGGTCTTCTCCTGACCCAGAAAGCTCTTGATGTGTAAGTAGGAGTTCATGGCCCCCTGCCAAAGGCTTGGGCATATTTCCATGTCCTCTTCTTTGGCTGCTCTGAACCAATTTTTGTATTGGCATTGATATATTTCTATTGCTGCCACTTGAGAATGGTTCAGCCCTGGAAATATTATCATGAACAGTTCAGGCTCAGAACTCACGTCAAAATCTGTGGGTACAGACCATGGTGAATGGGGGGCAACTCTGGCATCCTCCAAATGTGTCTTTCTTGAGAAAGACTTGGCACTTCTGGATTTTTTCTTGCCACTTCCTTGTCCACATCCATCTGGCTGGACTGAATAGTTGCTTTCATTTCTGGTATGCACCATTTTCACGTCATTTCAAAGATGAAAAGTGAAAATATAAGATAGACACACATCTTTCGGTGGTAATTTATTCTTTTCTGAGTTAAATAAGGTTCCTCTTTTAGCGATTTGCACCTCAATACTGTCTTCAGATTCTGCCTCTGAAGATGCTGGACTGGTGATATATCTTTTACTGAGTCTGTTGTCAGCTGCACAGTATTTGATTAAATACACTAGAAAAAACTATAAAAGAGAAAAAAAAATATTTTTTATACTTTTTTTAAAATATTTTTAAAGATTTTTCATAAGTTTTATATTTTTTAATTTTAAAAAAATTCTTCTTTTTGAAGAAAAAAAATTAAAACTTTAAGATTTTGAATGGAAATTGATTCAGAGTAACTCAAAGAATAATTTTATAAGTTTTTGGATGTGAAAAGCCATGTGTAAAAACAGTATAAAATTAAACCAAATTACTCAATGAGAAGATTTCCAAAACAATTTCAAAAAATAAGAATTAATTTAGCTTTAAAATGCAAGGAAAAATTATTAAATTGATATATCTTAGAACTTAAAAATATATTAATTAAGGATGCAAGGTTCAAAAAAAAACGGCCAGGCCCCCAAATTTAATATTTGCCTATGAAGCTGATGATAATATTACTATTAATCAACACTACTATGACTGTTTTTATTAAATATAATAACAAACTTTGATTATAACCATAATTAAATAATTAAAGAATTATTTGTTTCACGTGTTAAACACTACTAGTCATTTTAACAGTGAGCAAGCAATTGTCTACAAGAATCAATTACAAGAAGATTTTAATAATAAAACTTCTTTTCATTATAATAATAAAATCATTTTGATAGATAATTATCTTTTGCAAGAATAATCATAATGATAATTCTTGAATAAAACTGATTTTAGAGAAAAACTTTAAGAATTAAAAATCAATCACTCACTAATATTCCAAACAGCTTATTGAAAGATAAGATAGAGAGATTTGGCGTAGAATTGTGGATTTAAAGGATCAAAATGAATTTATAAGGATATCACAACAGTATATAGTTGGATTCTATGATTTCACGTCTTTCTGATTGATTCTGAAAGAATTAAAACACTTAAGAATAGCTTTTAACTAATACTTACTTGTTGGTAACAATGATATAAATGATAATAAGATGATGATGTGGAAAAGGAGGCCTCTTTTAAGTAAACAACAGCTCACAGAGGCGTGCCATGGAGCAAACCAAAAAGTCAGTGAGTGAGAAAACAATAAACCCTTTTGGATTATTGATTGCATCATCTGTTCTCATGTAAGATTATCATAATTACTTAATTAATGCTTTTACATGAGTACCAACCCCAATATGGTTAAGAATTAAAGGAGTAAAATCTGTAAATCTTCTTTCATTCCAAAATAATAATTGATTTCTCAAAGTTATCAATGCTATTGGAAATTCCATCACAGGTTGTAATTTCTGTGAATTTTTGAAGATTCAGTGTTTCACGTAGAATAGTCAAAAATGGACTGTAGGTAAAACTTTTAATTTTACTAGTAAAACCATAATTATTTTTTGTTGTAACATAGATAATACAGTTCTCTATTAGCCCTGAAAGTTTCAGAAAGATTCATTGAGAATTGTACTTTTAATGAATTTTTGAAGTTTCACCTCATTTCTATGTAGAATTGCAAATGGAGTGCTTAACTGGTTGCTATGAGGTAAATCGATGGATACAAGTCCAAAAAGGGTTTTAATTACTCTTTCGGGGCTTATCAATGGAAAATAATTAATAATTGACATGGTTAAAGGAGTCTAAGTAGCTTCTTACCCCCTTGGCATGTCAAAATAGCAGGTTATTTGCTATTTTCTTAAGATTTACTGTAGTTGTAACATGGTAACCAAGTTCCCAAAAGGTTTTATTTTACCAATTAGGCCAAGATTCAGCCATTTATCCAAGCTGTGGATCTGTCCACGCCTCTGAGGCCTCAGAAGTTGGGTACCCTGGCTCTCTTTGATGTCTTTTGTCCCCCTTGCTTATTTTTCACGTCAATGGGTGTACCAAAAGTCCATGTAAGAATCCCATGATATCAAGTGTCCAAAAAATGCATAACACTATTCTTAGTGTCCATGTAACATGCAATTTCTCACATTACCATTATTTTGGCGTGAAATTAAGAAAAACAAAAAATTTTCATGGATCTTTCACTTCCTTTACGTGGAAAGGTCTAGCAGCCTTTCCACCCCATTTCAGGATAAAAAGGGGCCGTTTCACAGCCAGAAAAGGTTTCCTAATCCTGCTCTTGAGTTCCTATGTAGTATAACTGTCAAAAACAGTTCTAATCTTGGAAAATAAACAGGTATACTTCCAATATTAAGTATTGTAGACTTTATTATTGTAATCCAACAGGTCAAGCTGCACCCACGGTTTTCAATAGCGCTCACCACCACTATTCTTCAATAGTAAAACCCTTTTATTTCAAAAATAAACCATTATTATACTTTAATACCCTTATTTTGAATATTTATAACCGTGTCCCAGTCATATTTAAAGTTGTAATCAGCCCTCTTACAACTTCAACATGGACTCAGCCTGACAGCTTCTAGCTGGTGGATCTTAATGTTTTTCAGAAAGTGGAGAAAGTTTGTAGAGATTCCATACTTTAGGATATTTCCTGATGAAAACCTTTTGAACTCAAAAAGGGGTCTTCATGCGGAATTCAGGAATTATCTTAATGAAAATTAAGGAATTATTTTGAGTAATGCCACAGTGTTATTCCAATAAGATACATGGTATTTTTCTATTGAATAAGGGCAAATATTTGCGATTTAAAATATGATATTTTTGAAATTTTTTGCATGCCGAATATGGCATTGTTGCAATATAGAATTTGGCAATTTTTGAATGCCAAATATATGACTAATTTAGTGAAACATAGGGGATGTATTCAATTTCAAATACAGCCTTCTCTCATGCCATCTGTCCCATTGTTTCTATGAAAGATATGGCATTGTTCAAACAGGAATTTGTATTTTATCAATTGAAAAATAGGGAAGTGGTTGTGTGAAAATAATGAAATTTTAAAATCAAGTGAAACATTCTTTTAAAAATAAAATCAAGAATCATTTAGATGAGAGTTGTTTTGATGACAATAATGGAATTATTGAATGAGAATGATGAGATTATTGGAGTCAAAAGTAATATATTTTTTGACTTAGAGAACCACTTATGCTTTAATCTCAAGGATAATGATATCATTAATTCCATGAAGACCTGTTACTAGTGTAGAAATAACAGCTTTATACATGTTATTATAAGCTGTTATGCGGCGGTTTTTTATTTTTTTGACCAAAAATTGTTCTTCATAATGAAATACTTTCTTTAAACAATTTTTATGTACTCTTACCAAATCATGTACATAAAATTGTAAGTCCCTATTTGTAGTTACCAAAATCCTTATGAAATTTTATCCACAAACTAAAATTATGAACCAGTTTGTAAAATTCATAAGATTCAATAGCTTAATCTTAGAAAAGGATTAAAAAAAGTACCCAGTAGACTTGAAATAATTTTCCAATTGAAGTGAAATGGTGTTAGCTTGAAATCAGGATTTTCATAGTTGTTTATGACAGCTTAATTTGTCTTTTATTTGTTTTCCATTGATTTTTATTTACTGGAAAAAGTTTTTTTAATAGTAAAACCAAAAAAAAATTAAATAAAGATTTTTTGGTTCCACCTTATTTCTTTTTTACAAAGAATAAGCAAGGAAATTTGCTGTTAAATTTTGGACACAGAACAATCTACAGGAAATTTGGGTATTAAAGGATAGTTTAAATTTATTTTGGAAATGAGCATTTTTCTGTGGTTTTCTCTTTCAAAATGGTATAAAATTCATAAGATTTTTCTGGGAATGAATAAAAATGTGGAGTACAGACCTCACTTTGAATTATTTCATTTAGGAAAGACGATTTTCCTCAGTAAATACTTCAGAAACTAAGAGAAGTGGAATTTAATGAATTCAATTGATTAAAAGTAGCTGTTGATTTACTTGTTTGGAATTTAAAAAAAGACTTTTTTTGGTACATATCTGAGGATTATATTATACACAAACCTATTTTTCAGAATATTTAATCAGAATTTGAACAAATGATATGTATTTGTGCTCATCATTTGGAAATTTTAGAAATGAAAATCTTGAAAATTAACATGGAAAATAAAAATAAAATTATCACTTAAGGCTTTTGGGAAATATCTTTTTTCAAAAATGTGAATTATTCTCTATTCTAATACCTGTTTCATCCAAACGTCAAACAAAGCTATGAAAAAAAGTTTTGTTATATCCTCATTTTGTGAAAGTGTGGCTGAGAATTTGCAAAACAGTTTCAGAAATGGACCCATGTTGAATCCATGTTCCAATAATAATTGTTTGCAGGTTGGTAGTTGGGTTGAACCTGCAGCCCCTACCCTCAGGGGCTGACCTTTTTTTATAGTAAATGTAGCTGTGGGAAGAGTTTTCATACTATCATAAGAATTTCAGTGTGCCATAAATGTGTATGAAGGAGGAAAATAAAGGTGAAATGACATAAGGAGTGAGTAAAAAGGGGAAGAACAAAAAGCTGGTGTAGTTCTCAGGTCAAGTCTAGTATTGTCATATTCAGTTGGTAGAAAATGTATTTTTACATATGAGAGGGTTGGTGCACTCACTCAACTGGGACCACTACAAAATATGAATCATATCAATGAAAAATATAGTGGGAACTTATAATATAGTTTTAAAATTCTTACACTACCAGTTTTTGGTCTTTTCCCACATGCATATCTATGTCTACACTTACATGAAAGAGAAGGGATATTGTGGATACTGCAATTTTTCAAGGCATGAAGAATATTTTGTATTCCATGTCTTATATCTCCTATTACTTTTGTCAGTAATTTTATTTTTCTGTTTACTCCACCATTCTTTTTATTTTCAATTTCTGTTTCATACTCAATATCTGAAACTATAATGTCCTCAGTACCACATTCACACCTGTCAATTGAATCTACTCCCAGTGAAGCAGATTGCACAACCCAGATCTCAACCACTGATCTTACACAACCAACTAAACTATGGTGGATTTGGCTATATTTTTAGGATGTTGATGATGATCTATTCAATTTAAGGTCAAAAACCCAGCTTTCAAGTGATGCAACAAGGAACTTAAGTTCAATTGGAGGGGAAGTGCGAAATCCATCAGTCAGCATCTCAAGCTCTTGCACTTCCTTACCATCATTAATCACCATAATGGTGGTCAGCAGTCTCAAGCAACTCTTGACCATTTTATCAAGAGTCGCAACTCAAAAAAAAATTTATACACTTTCTCTAGCTATAATTAATTATTCTGGCTCACTTGTTATTGTTTCTGACAGGCCTTTTCACTAGAATCACTAAATACTGCATTTTTTTTATTTTTTGTGTGACAATGACCTCCCACTTTCCATTACATAATCCGAATCATTTAGAAATCTTCTTGAACTCTGAAAGAACAAAATCTCAAAAATCCTAGTCCAACAAAATTCATTGACAGCTCACCTTTCAAAAAAAAAATCTTTCATAAACGACTCATTTTCAAGTTAATATCTGATACGGGCCAGTTTGTTCCTTTACAACTTATACTTGGACCAGCCCAGATTTCATGGCATTTATTTCTGTGACAAGGCATTTTTTGAATGAAGAATTTGAGGTTACCTAACTGCTTTTAGGATTGCAAGAAATTGAAGGTATGTTTTGAAGAAATTCAATTTACCCCACTTGTAACAAGTGAAAAATTTATGTTTCAAAATATTGGGCAAGCACTCAGGAGCTTCACTTGCAAGCTCTTTTACAAGTGAAATCTGCTGCTATGGGGTCAACTATCTAGCTGCTGGCCTGACAACAGACAATTCTTTTGTTAATGGAGGTTTTTCACATGCATGGAAAGACAAAAAATCAAGTTCTTGTGTGAAAACTCAAGCCATTGGATGAATGGCTCATACAATCCACTGTGCAGAACACAATGGACTGAAAGAGCTTGGGGAGTGAACTTCCTTGGCATCAACCTCACAAGATGGCTATCAAACAAACTCAATGTTTATTGAAAACATAGTGGCACCGGTGGATGGCCATCAATTTAAGTAAGAATCAATTATCTCAAGGATTTCCCAATTAGAAACTTACCTGTGACATAGTGTAAGATTTGACTATGAAACTGATGATAATATTACTATTAATCAACAGTACTATGTCTGTTCTTATGAAATATAATAATAAAAATCATTATAACCACAATTAAATAATTATAAAATTATTTCTTTCACGTGTTATACACTACTAGTGATTATAACAGTGAGCAGTAATTGTCTACAAGAATCAATTACAAGAAGAATTTAATAATAAAAAACTTCTTTTATTAAAATAATAAAATTATTTTAATATATAATTATCTTTTACAAGAATAATTATAAAGATAATCCTTGAAGAAAACTATTACTAGAGAAAAACGTTAAGAATTAAAGATAAAAGACTCACTAATACTCCAAAGAACTTATTGATAATAAAAGTAGAGAAATTTGACGTAGAATTGTGGATTTAAGGGATCAAAAGGATTTATAACATTATTACAACAATATATAGTTGGATTCTATGATTTCACGTCTTTCTGGTTGATTCTGAAAGATTTAAAACACTTAAGAATAGCTGTAACTAATACTTACTTGTTGGTAATAATGATTTAATAAATTGATAAGATGATGATATGGAAAAAACAGCAAGAGAAGGCCTCTTTTAAGTCAACAACAGCTCACAGAGGCGTGCCATGGAGCAAACTGAAAAACCAGGGAGTGAGAAAACAATAAACCCTTTTGGATTATTGATTGCATCATCAGTCGTCACGTAAGATTATCATAATTACTTAATTGATGCTTTTACGTGACTACCAACCCCAATATGGTTAAGAATAAAAGGAGTAACACTTGTAAATCTTCTTTTATTCTAAAATAATCATTGATTTCTCAAAGTTATCAATGTTATTGCCAATTTCATCACAGGTTGTAATTACTGTGAATTTTTGAAGATTCAGTGTTTCACGTAGAATAACCAAACAATGGACTGTAAGTAAAGCTTTTAATTTTACTAGTAAAAATGTAATTCTTTTTGGTTGTACCATAGATAATACAGTTCTCCTTTAGTCCTGAAAGTTTCAGAAAGATTCATTAAGAATTGTATTTTTAATGAATTTTTGAAGTTTTTACCTCATTTCTACGTAGAATTGCAAATAGCAGTGTTTTGCTGGTTGCTATGAGGTAAATCAATGAATATGGGTCCCAAAAGGGTTTTAATTACTCTTTTGGGTTTTATCCATGGAAATTCATTAGTAATTGACATGGTTACAGGAGTGTAAGTAGCTCATTACCTCCTTGGCACGTCAAAATAGCAGGTTATTTGCTATTTTCTGGTGTTTTACAGTAGTTGTAACTCGGTAACCAAGTTCCCAAAGAGTTTTAGTTTACCAATTAGGCCAAGATGAGCCATGGATCCATGCTCTGGAGCTATCCACGCCTCTGAGGCCTCAGAAGTTGGGTACCCTGGCTCTCTTTGATATCTCTTGTCCCCCTTGCCTATTTTTTACGTCAAAATAGTAATTTAAGCTTAAAGTGAGATATCCACTATGGGTGTACCAAAAGTCCATGTAAGAATACCATGATATTAAGTGCTCAAAACATGCATAACACTATTCTTAGTGTATATGTAACATGGGATTTCTCACTTTCCCATTATTTTGGCTAAAAATCAAGAAAAACAAAAATTTTCACGGATCTTTTATGTGGTATTAATGATGTGGTATTGAAGTATTTTCCATTTTACCACCTTAAATACTTAAATTGAGCTTATTCACTCTATGGAGCTACCCTAGGTGAATTTTTGTGTAGAATCCAAATCTGGTCTTAAATCGATGGATTTACTTACTCAATAAAAAGTTATTCATCTTTTCTGAAATTGAAAATGATGAATTTTGGATATATGCATTACTTATGAGTTGTGCATAATTCAAAATTTCTTTTTAAGATAATTGTGGCCTATTTGGGTATGTAAAATATACCTCAAGGCTCACACATAGCCCCTAAAGACACGAGAGATTCTCAACAACTATTAAGCTTATCTATGACAAGGACAAGCCTCCTCTCACATGTCCCAACCCACTAGAAGTCTACTTATGATGTGCTTCATCATGCATTGTTGCTTAAGAATGCTTATAATACATTTTGTACTCCCAACAACATGGACCATTTCCGCCTAACCCCACTTAAATGGGAGAAGGTTCAGGTACCTATTGACTTTCTCAAACCTTTATACTAAGCCAAAAAGATAGTATTTGGATCAAAATATCTGAAAACCAACCAGGCTCTCCGCCTTTATATATGACTCATTAAAGGTATTTCTCAGGTAAGTGCCTGTTTTCATATCTGACAGTCGTGATAAATTGCTAATAGATCTCTTTCATTAATTTTGATAGGTTTCTGAAAGCTATGATGTGGGCCTAATACAGCCTTCATCCACTGCCATAATATCCATGATTTCAAAATATATTAACCTCTTACTCTTGAATATACCAGTGATCTGTGCATCGATATTGAATCCATGGACAAAGCTTAATCTTTTTATGACTTGAAACTCAACATAGGCCCAATTTGGCACATTGTATCAAAAATTACAAATTATATTAGAAGAAGAGGCAAAAAATCACTTCAAATACAAGACCAACTCCCAGGGAAATAAGATGATTCAGAAAGGTACTGCATTATTTGACAAGTTATATTCCTCTTTATTGCAAGGAACCTGCACTCTGGAAACAGAACTGAAGAGGTTATTTTCTGAGCCTCCAGATCCCAAGGACACTGATATCTTACTATTCTGGAAATCACATGGCAATATTTTTCCAACCCTTTCTTTTATGGAACAGAAATTTTTGGCTATCCCAAAAACTAGCGCACCATCCAAACCTGTCTTCTGAGGGGGAAGGAAGTTTCTTACATACCAACACTCCTCACGTTCACCTAACCATGTCAAACAGTTGGCAGGCGTGAAAGACTGGGAACGTCAATTTGGCCCACGCTATTATCATGAATAAAATGAGTGGGCCTTTGTTGTTGTTTTTTCAACTTATATTTTATTCTTTATTTTTTTTTACTTCTCATGCCACGTTATTGTAATATAATAAGGGGATCCCTTGGGGGAGCTAGCCTTGTGACCGTGCCCGTACCCTTCAGGGATTTTTTTTCTTTGTAAAAAGTCTTGCATGTAACTGTCAGCCTGTGACTCAAAACCAGAGCACAAGCATGACAGCCAAAATACCATAAATCAATGGTATAGCCAAAATACCACCAAAACATGGAACTGAGCCAAATTAGCTCAAAAGGTATCAAAAGAAAGAGGAAACTCACCCCTTTCTGAAAATATAAGTCCCATCACCATAGGACAAGAAATAAGAAAGTTATTCCTGCCCAAAGTTATTGCTGAGCATAAACCTTAATTTTCACCTCTCATCTAAAATCTAGAAGGAGAGGCTTAACCCCATCAAATGGGTATTCAAAATGAAGCTCTAAGCCAGGGCTATCCAATGGTGCCAACCAAACTGAGCTAGCACCAGTATAACTTGAGTTATGGTCAAATTCAGGCCAAATAAGGGTGAACAAAACATTCACCTCTCATCTAACTTTTACAGTTTTAGTGTGAGATACCTAAGGTGGGGTCTTTTTGGAAAGAGCACAATCAGGGCTATCTGATGGTGTCATCCATTTCCCCATAACTCAACTACAACAGAAGTTATTGGCCAAACAAGCTTAATACAGCTTTTTGCCCAAACCACGCCAATGTACAAAAATACTTGTACATGGGATAACTTTGTCATATTTAATGATAACCATGTCAAGTTGGGTACCATTGTGTAGAGCCCATATAGAGCTATTCAATGAACCAACTTTGAGCTTGATATCTCAAAAACTGACAGAGGTATGACCATTTTAAGGTCAAAATCCCACCAGCTGTCATATACAGCCTTACCATGGGATAACACCCCATAATCATGAATATGAGGTGTCAACAGACAAAGGAGCATGTTTTTGCTTCAATACCTCATATGTCAGTCAATACTGGGGTCCCATACAGTTTCTGTACAGCATTCTACGCGTCATACACGTCAGAATCAGGCTGTGAGGTCCCCAGATGAAAATTTTCACCCTGTATTGGTGAAAACTGCCCAGATGTGGTTTCAAAACCACATCTGAGCCCAATACAGGTTATACAGGCTGTTTGCAAACCACAAGCCAGTACTAGAGAGTGAAAAAATCTTCACTTCCTCTACGTGGAAAGGTCTAGCACCCTTGCCACCTCATTTCAGGATAAAAAGGAGGCTTTTCACTGCCAGAATTGCTTCTTCATCCTGCTCTTGAATAACCTACGTAGTAAACTGTCAAAAACAGTTTTACTCTTGGTTAATAATCAGGTATACTCTTAATTTAAAGTATTGTAGTCTTTATTATTGTAATCCAACAGGTAAAGCTGCACCCAGGGCTTTCAACAGCGCTCACCACCACTATATTTCTATAGTAAAGCCCTTTAAATTCTTAAATTAAAACTTTTATTATCAATTATATCCTCTTTAAAATTATTTTTACCGTGTCACAGTCATAGTTAAAGCTTGTAAATACTCTTATACACCTTTATCATAGACTCAGCCTGACAGTAACCGTTTCCTGAATGGGAAAACCACAGGAAAACCCGTGGACATCGGTCTCGGGGCTCCCCCTTAGCTTCAGGTTGTAACAAATATTTGTTGAATTAGCCCCATTTTATGAGGTTCTTTTATGAATAATTAAATTAAAAGTATATTGAATCTTATGGTTAGAAGCACTTGAATCTCATGGTTAGTAGCATACGTGTATATATACCACCTTAGCGAAAATGTATACAGAGTACTGTTAAAGTGCGCCACATTCCACCAAGAAATTTTCTGCCCCTTCATAGCACCAAGTAATGAAGTAATGTACTGTAGGTGATTCATTATACAGTACATACATCTTCCTATAGGTCGAGGTCCTCCTTCGGGGGCTTTTATGTTTTCAGGTTTATTCTCTAGTTTTTGGGTATGTTATAACCACCCTGTTGCTAGTATTTCGTAGGTTCATCCACACCCTTCTAGCATTCAGCTCGACAGTACCACCTTTTATTCCAAGTGAAAAAAACATACCATGCTTAAAAAAATTCTATATTATCAATTTTTGATCCTCAAATTATGTGTTTACCCTTGTTTCGCTGAAACTGTATTCACAGACGTATACTGTGGGAATGCATATGGAACCCAAGTTCTTCCACAGCGAAACGGGCAAGAGATGGTTTGTGAGTCATTTTCCATATATGTGATCATGAATTCATGCAGGTTCGTTGCTCATCCTTCCCAAAAACATCGTTTCTATAGCTTGTACTGCTTATGGAAATCAACCGATGATGTGTGTAGAAACCACATGCACTGTCCCTAGTGAGTCTCATCATAATTGTAAATAGAACATGCAGGTAAACATAATCACGTACTGATATAATGACTTGATAGCTTTCAAATATTGTCTCCTCTTCCACAAAAACGATTTGGCGGACCGAGCCGACGTGAAACCTCAGGCTTTTCAAGCATATAACACCTGCGGTCAACTGGGTAAGCTAAGTGATTTACGCTAAAATCTCTTTTCATGTATTTCTCACCAATTCTTTCTTTAGATGTCTGGAGAGGGACGGGCAAAAATGGTGTTCCAAGAGACCCTCATTTCACGTGCAGATGGAGTAAAGAAACAGACCCAAACAACGATAGACCACGTAAGTAGTCAATGTTTTCTTCAAAAATCAAAATCCAATGGTCAACAAAATCTAATCATTAGTACTCTATACCTAGATTGTAAGACGTGTTATGCAGCACAATATACGCCTTTTGAGTATGGTCTGTGTCCAGAAAAAAGTCACCCCAAGAAATAATTCCCTCTTATGTGGATATTCCCAGCGTGTCGAAAATCTGGGATAATAAAGAGTTCTTGGATGACATTATAAAAACTACGCGGATACAAAAACCAACCTAATGCGAATTTTCATTTTTTATCAAATTCACGCATAAGGAGAATCGTGAAATGTGGTATACATTGGAGCTTTGCACTTTTTTGGTAGGCGTCCTCTTGGCTTATAGCTTTGTGCAAAGTTACAGCTCCCAACACATCCTAACAATACCCAATATTTCCCAGCAAAGGCTCGATCTCTAAGGAGATAGTAAAGCATAAAAATTTGAGTTTTGTTTTTAATGAAGGCTTTGAATCAATAGATTGTGAGACCTAATACTGGCCGATAGCTGCACCACGCACAAATTTACCTTAATCTCTTCAATTTTTACAAAGATTTTGAAAAAATTCCGCAGTTTGCCGCGATGGAGGAGTTCATCATCAAGATGAAATTCTAATAATTATGACCTCAAATTTCCCACCAGTCTCATGGTTTAAGACTATAAAAGCGAATTTGACGTTTAAGATAATGCCGCTTCAGAGAGAATACATCCTTCTTCCATGGGTGATGAGAATAGCCGTCTCGTCTGCTTGACTATGGAAAGGAAAGCAGTGAGGCTGAATAAACAAAATGCGCCATGAAGATGCGACGTCCTCAGTCAAATGTTAAGCTTCAACCACATATCAGAACATGATTTCAATTAAAATATATATATTTTTAGACATTGATATCATGTAATAGAAATAAAATAATGCATCCTCCTCCTGTTTCTTGCTCACCCTTAATTACCTTCTTTATTTTTGTGCTAGAAGTCTTCTGTTTCTCAACCACTTCTTTCATGATTTTAGTGATTTACCATTAGGTTATAGATTGTCATAATATTCCACTATTTTCTTTTTCTTAATTAAATTGCTCAGAAATTTAAAAGATATTGAAATACAAGGTGCCAAGATCACCTTTTCTAACAAGTGAACTTAACGCCATGATAGCTGCTGTATATAGATACTGTATTTTACCAAAAAAACTACAAATAAAACCATGTTGTTACTGAGGATATTCAGGATAAATGAAAATTAAACTGTTTTAAAATGAGACAATCAACTTTTGAATAATTTACAATTTAAATTAATTAAGTGTAACCATAAAGATGGGAAATAAAAGTACCTAAAGGTCAAAAAATAGTTTTACAAGAGGCTAATTTATGAGCCTTGAGGTATATTTTACATACCCAAATAGGCAACAATTATCTTAAAAAGAAATTTTTGAATTATACATAACTCATAAATCATGCATATATTCAAAATTCATCATTTTTGATTTCAGAAAAGATGAATAACTTTTCATTGAGTAAGTAAATCCATGGATTTAAGGCCAGATTTGGATTTTACACAAAAATTCACCTAGGGTAGCTCCATAGAGTGAATAAGCTCAAATTAACTCCTTGAGGTGGTAATATTGAAAATACTTCAACACCACATCATTAATACCACATAAAAGATCCGTGAAAATTTTTGTTTTTCTTGATTTTACGCCAAAATAATGGGAAAGTGAGAAATCCCATGTTACATATACACTAAGAATAGTGTTATGCATGTTTTGAGCACTTAATATTATGGTATTCTTACATGCACTTTTGGTACACCCATAGTGGATATCTCACTTTAAGGTTAAATTTCTATTTTTACGTGAAAAATAAGCAAGGGGGACAAAAGACATCAAAGAGAGCCAGGGTACCCAACTTCTGAGGCCCCAGACACGTGGATAGCTCCAAAGCTTGGTTCCATGGCTGATCTTGACCCAATTGGTAAACTAAACCTCTTTGGGAACTTGGTTACCAAGTTACAACTACTGTAAAACACCAGAAAATAGCAAATAACCTGCTATTTTGACGTGCCAAGGAGGTAAAAAGCTACTTACACTCCTGTACCATGTCAATTACTAATGACTTTCCATGGATAAACCCCAAAAGAGTAATTAAAACCCTTTTTGGACTAGTATCCATTGATTTACCTTATGACAACCAGTCAAACACTGATATTTGCAATTCTACGTAGAAATGAGGTAAAAACTTCAAAATTTCATTAAAAATACAAATCTTAATGAATCTTTCTGAAAATTTCAGCACCAATTGAGAACTGTATTATCTATGGTAAAACCAAAAAGAATTACAGTTTTACTAGTAAAATTAAAAGTTTTACCTACAGTCCATTTTTGGTTATTCTACGTGAAACACTGAATCTTCAAAAATTCACAGTAAATACAACCTGTGATGAAATTGTCAATAACATTGATAACTTTGGGAAGTCAATGATTATATTGGAATAAAAGAAGATTTACAAATTTTACTCCTTTTATTCTTAACCATATTGGGGTTGGTAGTCACGTAAAAGGATCAATTAAGCAATTATGACAATTTTACTTGACAACAGATGATGTAAGTACTAATCCAAAAGGTTTTAATGCTTTCTCACTCACTGGTTTTTCAGTTTTCTCCATGGCACGCCTCTGTGAGCTGTTGTTAACTTAAAAGAGACCTTCTCTTGCTGTTTTTTTCACATCAACATATTATTATCATTTTATATCATTGTTACCAACAAGTAAGTATTAGTTAAACTATTCTTAAGTGTTTTAAATCTTTCAGAATCAATCAGAAAGACGTGAAATCATAGAATCCAACTATATATTGTTGTAATCCTGCTATAAATCATTTTGATCTCTCAAATCCACAACTCTACGTCAAATTTCTCTACTTTTATCTATCAATAAGTTCTTTGGAGTATTAGTAAGTCATTTATCTTTAATTCTTAACGTTTTTCTCTAGTAATAGTTTTCTTCAAGGATTATCTTTATAATTATTCTTGCAAAAGATAATTATATATTAAAATAATTTTATTATTTTAATAAAAGAAGTTTTATTATTAAATTCTTCTTGTAATTGATTCTTGTAGACAATTACTTACTCACTGCTAAAATCACTAGTAGTGCTTAACACGTGAAAGAAATAATTATTTAATTATTTAATTGTGGTTATAACAATATTTTATTATTATATTTCATAAGAACAGACATAGTACTGTTAATTAATAGTAATATTATCATTAGTTTCATAGTCACATCTTACATAATTGCTTGCACATACAACATAGTGACATGCACTAAAGCAGATTTCATTTAATAATATCAGCTGCATGACATGGTAAAATATGGATAATTCATTGTACCTATTGTTAATAATGATCATTATTATAAACCACAATAGTATTATTCTAATTCTAAGAGGAACTGTAGCAGATACTTACAGAGAAAAAAGAAAAAATTAGCAAGTTTTTGATGGGTTTAGTAATTTTGTGGGAGGACCAACCATGTTAGACTGAGTCTATGAAGAGGTGATAATATCAGTATTTACAGCCGAAACTATGACTGTGACACGAATAAAAATGATAAAAAAGGTTTTAAATATAATATAAGGGCTTTAATAAAAAGATTTGGTGGTGGTGAGCGCTGTTGAAAGACCTGGGTGAAAATTTAGAAATTCTATTATTATAATAAAGTCTACAATAATTAAGATTATAGTTATACCTGATTATTTCCTAAAGTATGTCTGTATTTGACATTAGTACTGCGTAGGAATGCAAGAGAAGGATGGGGACTTCTCTCTTTGGCAGAGAAATGTCCCTTTTTATGCTGAGATTGGGTGAAAAGGTCCTCTAGGCCATTTGTAAGATGTGACTATGAAACTGATGATAATATTACTATTAATCAACAGTACTATGTCTGTTCTTATGAAATATAATAATAAAAATTATTATAACCACAATTAAATAATTATAAAATTATTTCTTTCACGTGTTATACACTACTAGTGATTATAACAGTGAGCAGTAATTGTCTACAAGAATCAATTACAAGAAGAATTTAATAATAAAAACTTCTTTTATTAAAATAATAAAATTATTTTAATATATAATTATCTTTTACAAGAATAATTATAAAGATAATTCTTGAAGAAAACTATTACTAGAGAAAAACTTTAAGAATTAAAGATAAAAGACTCACTAATACTCCAAAGAACTTATTGATAATAAAAGTAGAGAAATTTGACGTGGAATTGTGGATTTAAGGGATCAAAAGGATTTATAACAGTATTACAACAATATATAGTTGGATTCTATGATTTCACGTCTTTCTGATTGATTCTGAAAGATTAAAAACTCTTAAGAATAGCTGTAACCAATACTTACTTGTTGGTAATAATGATTTAATAAATTGATAAGATGATGTGGAAAAAACAGCAAGAGAAGGCCTCTTTTAAGTCAACAACAGCTCACAGAGGCGTGCCATGGAGCAAACTGAAAAACCAGTGAGTGAGAAAACAATAAACCCTTTTGGATTATTGATTGCATCATCAGTTGTCACGTAAGATTATCATAATTACTTAATTGATGCTTTTACGTGACTACCAACCCCAATATGGTTAAGAATAAAAGGAGTAACACTTGTAAATCTTCTTTTATTCTAAAATAATCATTGATTTCTCAAAGTTATCAATGTTATTGCCAATTTCATCACAGATTGTAATTCCTGTGAATTTTTGAAGATTCAGTGTTTCACGTAGAATAACCAAAAATGGACTGTAAGTAGAACTTTTAATTTTACTAGTAAAACTGTAATTATTTTTGGTTGTACCATAGATAATATAGTTCTCCTTTAGTCCTGAAAGTTTCAGAAAGATTCATTAAGAATTGTATTTTTAATGAATTTTTGAAGTTTTTACCTCATTTCTACGTAGAATTGCAAATAGCAGTGTTTTGCTGGTTGCTATGAGGTAAATCAATGAATATGGGTCCCAAAAGGGTTTTAATTACTCTTTTGGGGTTTATCCATGGAAAGTCATTAGTAATTGACATGGTTACAGGAGTGTAAGTAGCTCATTACCTCGTTGGCACATCAAAATAGCAGGTTATTTGCTATTTTCTGGTGTTTTACAGTAGTTGTAACTTGGTAACCAAGTTCCCAAAGAGTTTTAGTTTACCAATTGGGCCAAGATGAGCCATGGATCCATGCTCTGGAGCTATCCACGCCTCTGAGGCCTCAGAAGTTGGGTACCCTGGCTCTCTTTGATGTCTTTTGTCCCCCTTGCTTATTTTTTACGTCAAAATAGTAATTTAAGCTTCAAGTGAGATATCCAGTATGGGTGTACCAAAAGTCCATGTAAGAATACCATGATATTAAGTGCTCAAAACATGCATAACACTATTCTTAGTGTATATGTAACATGGGATTTCTCACTTTCCCATTATTTTGGCTAAAAATCAAGAAAAACAAAAATTTTCACAGATCTTTTATGTGGTATTAATGATGTGGTATTAATGATGTGGTATTGAAGTATTTTCCATTTTACCACCTCAAACAATTGAGCTTATTCACTCTATGGAGCTACCCTAGGTGAATTTTTGTGTAGAATCCAAATCTGGTCTTAAATACATGGATTTACTTACTCAATAAAAAGTTATTCATCTTTTCTGAAATTGAAAATGATGAATTTTGGATATATGAATGACTTATGAGTTGTGCATAATTCAAAATTTCTTTTTAAGATAATTGTGGCCTATTTGGGTATGTAAAATATACCTCAAGGCTCACGTTCCCTCCCACCAAAAAATAAAATTGTACTACAATTTTATTAGTGATAAAAGAATAAGGCCCCAAAGGCGGTTAATGTCCACTGTCCAACCTCTTCACATTACTCAGATCAAGTAATTTAAAGCACATTTATAGACATATTCAGGCTTGTGGCCTTCTTTCATGTCTAAATCTTCTCAGGAGTTTATCTGAGTCAGGTATTTCTGATTCTGCCATCCATTCATCTTCATGTACTGGATTTCTATATCTGACAAGATATTCTCTTTGATTTTTACCCCTAAGTCTCCTTTCTTTAATGACTTTCTTTATCTTTTTGTCTTCATTCTGTTCCACAGGTGGTACAGTTAAAGGAGTTGGGTTCCTTAAAGGAAACAATTCTTTATCAGCTGGTTGATAAGGCTTTATCAAGCTGACTGGAAATGTAGGGTGTTTATTTTCCAATTCACCACTCAATTCCACTTGAATTGCATTGGTTCCATGTAAAGCAACAATAACAAAAGGTCCTACATAAGAATCTTTAAGCTTCTTTGGGCCTTTGATATTATTAAAATCCAAGGTTGAAACTAAAACTAAGTCCCCTACTTTGAAGTCTGGTACTTTATGACTCTTGTCCCACTTCTGTTTTGCATAATCAAAAGCATCATCCATACTTTGTTTTGCATGATATTTTACTTTATCAAGCATTATCTTGAAGCTGGAAGCTGTAGAATGAATGTCAATCAAGTCTTTCCTCAGTGTGTCTGCTGGGAGTCTTGGATTCCATCCTTTCTCTAACATAGCAGGAGTTTGTCCTGTGGAAGAATGGACTGATGTCTTGTATGCCAATTCTAATGCAGGTATCAGAGTGCACCAGTCATGGGTAAAGCCATCTGAGTCTTTGAATTCTAATCCATAAGCACAGAATCTCCTGATCATGTCTTCTAAAGTTTGAATCATCCTCTCTGCTAGCCCATCTGTTTGAGGGTGATATGCTGTAGAGAATGATAACTTAGTCCCAAACAATCTATGAAGATTGGTCCAAAGTGCAGATGTGAATTTGGGATCTCTGTCACTTATGATATTCTTAAATAATCCTGTATTAGAAATGACTCTACTCCATAAAAGAAGAGCTGTATCCATAGCAGTGTCATCTTTATGACATGGTAAGAATATGGGAGTTTTGCTATATCTGTCTACAATGACTAAGCAAGCATTATAACTTTTGTCACCACTTGGAGGAAGTGCTGTGACCCAATCCATGTGAACAACTTCCCAAGGGGATTTTGGTTCTTGAATATGGATCATCAATCCAAATTTCTTGCCTGTACTCCTGTTTGCTTTTTGGCATCTATCACAGGTATGGCAATACTCAATGGTTTCTTTTCTCCAAGATGGCCACCATGCACAGTTCTTTACTTTTTCAAGTGTTCTGTCTTCTGATAGGTGTCCAGAGTAAATGCTATCATGGCATTCATGAAGAATGGTATTGATAAGCAATCTACTACACAGTGTCATCACACAAGAATGTTTTGTTCTATGGTAAATAATTCCATCAAACAAGTGAAATCTTCCTTCAGAATAGGAATTTTTCCAAACTTCATCTAGTGCATTAACCAAAGATGTGTCTTTGCAGTCTTTAACCAATAAAGAAGTCAAGATATGGCAATTCTTGTCTTGTTTATAAGACTCTCTGACCTCTTCAAAGAATTCAGTCCCAATATCAGTTATGTTAATTCCTTCAATTGGAATCTGTGGTTCAGCTTCCAAAGGTACATAAGCTGGGTTATCAGGAGTGTTGGCTAAAGCCCATCTACTAAGTCCATCAGCATTTTTGTGAATGTTTCCTGCTTTATGAACTATAGTCATGTTTCCTCTATATTCTTGAATGGCTATTTGCCATCTCAACATATGTCTGTTGGGAGTTTTCATGTTAAGAAGTGATTTTACAGCATTACAGTCAGTTATCACTTCAAAAACACTGCCATCAAGGTAATAGTGTAATTTCTCAAGTGCCCATACCAAACATAAGCACTCCATTTGGCTTGCACCAAATCTGGCTTCTGTTGGTTTGATTTGTCTTGAGATATAACAAATCGGTCCTTCTGTAGGTTTGTCATCA
The DNA here is from genome assembly GCA_023105745.1 of Austropuccinia psidii. Taxonomy (NCBI): domain Eukaryota; kingdom Fungi; phylum Basidiomycota; class Pucciniomycetes; order Pucciniales; family Sphaerophragmiaceae; genus Austropuccinia; species Austropuccinia psidii. The sequence goes on along the minus strand of JALGQZ010000010.1, from coordinate 6,109,683 downwards.
ATAATTTGGACTTGATGTAGGGCTGCCCCTAATCCATCTCCACATGCATCAATGTACAATTTAAAAGGAATATTCCAGTCAGGAATGAGGAGTAAAGGTGCTTCTGTAAGGGCTTTCTTTATCTTCTCATAAGCTTTAATTCTTTCCTGTGTCATCTCAAATACAGTCTGTTGATCACAGATTCTATAGAGTGACTTGGCTAGAATTGCAAAATTTTTCAAGTGTTGCCTATAGTAACTAGCAAATCCAAGAAAAGACATCATTTCCTTTTTATTCTGGGGTATTGGCTTAAGTAACACTGCTGCCACGTTATTCTTGTCAATACCCAAGCTCAAACCAGAAACAACATGTCCTAATGCTTTGAGTTCTTCAAAACCAAAATTGCATTTCTTAAGTTAAATTTTCATGTTCACTTCTGCAACTTTATGAAGTACTCTTGCAAGTCTTTCAAGGTTCAAAGACCATGAGTCAGAACATATAATAATATCATCAATATAAATGATAAGCCATCCTTCAGACAATTCTGTGGGGAAGATGGTATTCATCATTCTTTAATAATGAGATGGAGCATTTTTAATGCCAAATGGCATTCTAAGATACTCATAAATACCACAGTGAGTGATAATTCTAAGTAATTTCCTAGCTTTAGGCGTCAAAACATTTTGATGGAAGCCTTTTAATGCATCCATTGATGTTATATACTTGGCTTTAGACAATTGAGTCAAGGTTTCTTGGATTCTAGGGATTGGATACCTATCTGGAACTGTGTAGGTATTCAAAGCTCTAAAATCTCCAACCATTCTTGACTTATCATTATGCCATGCAATAATAACAGGTGTTGTCACTTCAACTTCCTCATTATGGCCTACTTTCCTTAGCACACCAAGTTGGATCAACTCTTGGATATGTTTTTCCAAGGCTTCTCTAGCTCTGGGACTGGCTGGATAAGCTGGTCTTCTAAGTACTGGAGGATATGGTCTATCAATATTAAGAGTAATATCAATTTCATGTCCTCTTATAGCACCTAATGGTTCATTATCAGATGCAAATGCATTATTGTATGTATATAATACATCAATAAGTTCATTCCTCATCTTTGGTGACAATGATGGATTAATTTGTGCTTCAACAAGTTGTTTAGACACAAATTCATCGTTGTAAGTATCTTTGACAGAAGATACTACAAATATCTGTTTTGGCATATTGGAGAAAGCAAATTTCTGCCTTTTGTTGTCTCCAATTGTGAAATATCTGTCTTTATGGTTATTTATATCAATACCATAAATATTCAAGTAATCATTTCCAAGAATGATATGCTGAGATGTGCAATTATCTATTACTACAATCTCAGTTTTCATTCTTACACTTCCTGCTGGATGTGGGAATACAATATTAGTGTCCAATATGCCCAAGGGGTACATATTGTTACTGGCACTACTGAATTGTACACCTTCTATTGGTAATAGATGGTTTTTCCATTCAGGAAGTATAATTTGGAGATAATCTTTGCCAACACAAGTGCAAAATGCCCCTGTATCCAAATTTACTTTGGCTTCAATATCACTTATCAGAACTGATGTGATACAGGATGCTCCAGCAGTATAAACCTTTCCTCTAGCAGGTTTTGTTTTACACATTCTGGCATCTTGGATATTGATCAGGTTGCAGCAATCCTCACTGTACTGTGGCAAGTGGGTATGGACTTCTGTGACCTCAACGAAAGCTGAAATGTTTTCAATGGGATAGTCCTCTATTGGTGTATCTTCAGAGACTGCAGAATCTTGATCAGACGCTTCTTTCTCTTCAGTACATTGAATTTCCTCAATGACTTGAACTTAATTGATCTTTGTCTTCTTAGGGCAAGTGTTGGCTAAATGTGAAGTACTTCCACATTTATGACACTTCAAGACAGGTCTTTCTGGTCTTCTTTCCTCTCTAGGAATCTTTGAGACTATTTTGGACTCTATTGGGTTTCTAATCCAAGTCTTACCAATTCTTGTTCTGGTAATGATATCTTCCATAGCATTAATGTAGTCCTCTGTTGAACAGGGTTCCACACATCTGCTTTTGATAGAATGTTCCAGTTCTCCTCCACACTTTCTTAATATTTTCATATTAATCATAGTGTCAGACATATCTGGGTGTAAAGCAGATAATATGTCTTTTTGCTTGAAGAACCAAGTAAGTCGTTTGTCTTTTTCTGAGTTAAAAATGGCACTTTCAAAAGCATTCTCCATTTTAAACCTCCAAGAATTATTGGCCCATTTGGTAATCACTTCAGATTTCCACCAAGACCAGTCATGTCTTCCATGATCTATTCTCATTTTGTAATACCATTTCTTTGCAGTCTTGGTAAACAAACAATTTCATTTCCCTACTATCATTTCATCAGGTATATTAAAGTCTTCTTGCAACATATCAAGAGTCCTGATGAATTCAATATGGTTGTATTCTCCTTCACCAGAGAATGTTGGCCATTCTTCTAATTTTGGAATATCCTTTGCAGAAATAACATTTTCTCCTAAGAATGGAGTCAAACTCTCCTTAACAGAAAGTTTTTCTTCAGTCAAAGGTGTAGAATGTCTTGGCATATGTGGTTCATGATTCTTATGAATTTGCTCCACACTTGCAATTATTTCATTCTTTAATTTCTGCCTCTCACTGTCACTTTTTGCTAAATGTATAGCAAATTGATTGGTGTTCTTAACTATTTGTAAGACATGGTCTTCAAGAGTTTTAAGTCTATCATTTACTTTAAAAATGGAAGTATCCTCTGTGTCGTTATTTTGACATTGGTTCTCAATTCTATCACAAGCATTGCTAATTGACTCAAGGGTGACAGTTGTCAATTGATGCCAATCAGAATGTTGCTTGTCACTTTTCTTTAAATCATTGATGTCTAATGTAATTTGCTTTAACTTTGACTCAAGTTTGCCAATTTCTACACTAATACTTCTATGTACATCATTTATTTGCATGGAAAAGTCCTGTTCATCCTTTCCTGCTCCTTGGCTGTGAATTCCATAAGAGTTCTGGCCATATTGAAGACACTGTCCACGGCTGAAGGCTCCAATCTGGGGATCCTGTACCCTTGTGGGTAAGGTCTGTGCCAATTGGCTTTGCCTTTGCCCTTGCCTTGATAGTTCTTGGGACCTCTCTGTTTCTTTTGAGGTCCTTTGGGCTTGTCCTTGGATGCTTCTGGAGCTGGTTTGGAGCTGGTAGATGCCACTGGTGCCTCTGTCTCCAAAGTTGGAGTCATTTCCAACTCTTTCTTCTGGTCTATGGATAAAAGACTCTGGTTCTTCAACCAATTCTTTATCTTTTTGACCTTGTCTTTGCAAGACAGGGGGCTCCAACCTCCTAAGAGTTCTATGGTCTTCTCCTGACCCAGAAAGCTCTTGATGTGTAAGTAGGAGTTCATGGCCCCCTGCCAAAGGCTTGGGCAGATTTCCCACTCCTCTTCTTTGGCTGCTCTGAACCAATTTTTGTATTGGCTCTGATATATTTCTATTGCTGCCACTTGAAAATGGTTCAGCCCTGGAAATATTATCATAAATCAGTTCATGCTCAGAATTGACGTCAAAATCTATTGGTACAGACCTTGGGGAATGGGGGGCAACTCTGGCATCCTCCAGATGTATCTTTCTTGTGGAAGATTTGGCACTTCTGGATTTGGTCTTGCCTCTTCCTTGTCCACATCCATCTGGCTGGACTGAATAGTTTCTTCCATTTCTGGTATGCACCATTTTCATGTCAATTTAAAGATAAAAGGTGAAAATATAAGGTAAAATACACACCTTTTGGTGGTAATTTAGCTTTTTCTGAGTTGAATAAGGTGCCTCTTTTAGCAATCTGCACCTCAATACTGTCTTCATATTCTGCTTCTGAAGATTCTGGACTAGTTATATATCTTTTACTGAGTCTGTTGGCAGCTACACAATATTTGATTAAAGACACTAGAAAAAATTATAAAAGTGAAAAATTATTTTTTTATACTTTTTAAAATATTTTTAAAGATTTCTTATAAGTTTTATATTTTTTTCATATTAAAAAAAATTATTCTTTTTAAAGAAAAAAAATTAAAATTTAAGATTTTGAATAAAAATTAATTCAGAGTAACTCAAAGAATAATTTTATAAGTTTTTGGATGTGAAAAAGCCACGTGTAAAATCAATATAAAATTAAACCAAATTCCTCAATGAAAAAGATTTTAAAACAATTTCAAAAATAAAAATATTTTAACTTCAAATTGAAAGAAAAAAATTAATTAAATTAATATATTTTAGAGCTTAAAAATATATTAATTAAGGGTACAAGGTTCAAAAAACACGGCCAGGCCCCCAAATGTAAGATGTGACTATGAAACTGATGATAATATTACTATTAATCAACAGTACTATGTCTTTTCTTATGAAATATAATAATAAAAATTATTATAACCACAATTAAATAATTATAAAATTATTTCTTTCACGTGTTATACACTACTAGTGATTATAACAGTGAGCAGTAATTGCCTACAAGAATCAATTACAAGAAGAATTGAATAATAAAAACTTCTTTTATTAAAATAATAAAATTATTTTAATATATAATTATCTTTTACAAGAATAATTATAAAGATAATTCTTGAAGAAAACTATTACTAGAGAAAAACTTTAAGAATTAAAGATAAAAGACTCACTAATACTCCAAAGAACTTATTGATAATAAAAGTAGAGAAATTTGACGTGGAATTGTGGATTTAAGGGATCAAAAGGATTTATAACAGTATTACAACAATATATAGTTGGATTCTATGATTTCACGTCTTTCTGATTGATTCTGAAAGATAAAAAACTCTTAAGAATAGCTGTAACCAATACTTACTTGTTGGTAATAATGATTTAATAAATTGATAAGATGATGTGGAAAAAACAGCAAGAGAAGGCCTCTTTTAAGTCAACAACAGCTCACAGAGGCGTGCCATGGAGCAAACTGAAAAACCAGTGAGTGAGAAAACAATAAAACCTTTTGGATTATTGATTGCATCATCAGTTGTCACGTAAGATTATCATAATTACTTAATTGATGCTTTTACGTGACTACCAACCCAAATATGGTTAAGAATAAAAGGAGTAACACTTGTAAATCTTCTTTTATTCTAAAATAATCATTGATTTCTCAAAGTTATCAATGTTATTGCCAATTTCATCACAGATTGTAATTCCTGTGAATTTTTGAAGATTCAGTGTTTCACGTAGAATAACCAAAAATGGACTGTAAGTAAAACTTTTAATTTTACTAGTAAAACTGTAATTTTTTTTGGTTGTACCATAGATAATACAGTTCTCCTTTAGTCCTGAAAGTTTCAGAAAGATTCATTAAGAATTGTATTTTTAATGAATTTTTGAAGTTTTTACCTCATTTCTACGTAGAATTGCAAATAACAGTGTTTTGCTGGTTGCTATGAGGTAAATCAATGAATATGGGTCCCAAAAGGGTTTTAATTACTCTTTTGGGGTTTATTAATGGAAAGTCATTAGTAATTGACATGGTTACAGGAGTGTAAGTAGCTCATTACCTCCTTGGCACGTCAAAATAGCAGGTTATTTGCTATTTTCTGGTGTTTTACAGTAGTTGTAACTTGGTAACCAAGTTCCCAAAGAGTTTTAGTTTACCAATCGGGCCAAGATGAGCCATGGATCCATGCTCTGGAGCTATCCACGCCTCTGAGGCCTCAGAAGTCGGGTACCCTGGCTCTCTTTGATGTCTTTTGTCCCCCTTGCTTATTTTTTACGTCAAAATAGTAATTTAAGCTTCAAGTGAGATATCCAGTATGGGTGTACCAAAAGTCCATGTAAGAATACCATAATATTAAGTGCTCAAGACATGTATAACACTATTCTTAGTGTATATGTAACATGGGATTTCTCACTTTCCCATTATTTTGGCGTAAAATCAAGAAAAACAAAAATTTTCACGGATCTTTTATGTGGTATTAATGATGTGGTGTTGAAGTATTTTCGATATTACCACCTCAAGGAGTTAATTTGAGCTTATTCACTCTATGGAGCTACCCTAGGTGAATTTTTGTGTAGAAACCAAATCTGGTCTTAAATCTATGGATTTACTTACTCAATAAAAAGTTATTCATCTTTTCTGAAATTGAAAATGATGAATTTTGGATATATGCATGACTTATGAGTTGTGCATAATTCAAAATTTTTTTTTTAAGATAATTGTGGCCTATTTGGGTATGTAAAATATACCTCAAGGCTCACACCATTTGATGTAGGTGAAGTGAAGATTGTTAACTTCAAAGTACTGGCTTGTGGCTTCCACAAAGCCTGAATACTTTTTATTGAGCTCAGATGTGATTTTGAAACCACATCTGGGCGGTTTTCACCAATACAGGGTCAAAATTTTCATCTGGGGACCACACAGCCCTCTTCTGAGGTGTATTACATGTATAATTCTGTACAGAACCTGTATGAGACCCCAATATTGAATGAAATATGAGTTATTGAAGTATTAAGATTCATCTTTGTCTGTTTGACACCTCATCGTCATGGTTATGGGACATTATCACACACTAAGGCTGTATTGGTCTAACTCTGAGATTTTGACTTTAAAACTGCCATAACTCTGTCAATTCTCAAGATATTGAGCTCCACATTGGTTCATTGTGTATTCCTGGATGTGATCTACAAAATAATACCACATTTGGTATTGGTAAAATCAAGCATGGAACAGTTATTCCATGTAGAAGTTTTGTTATCCACAAGTATGATTTTATGAAAATCTGTATGTAGCTTGTTTTCCCCATAACTTTTCTTCTAGATGAGATATGGGGAAATTAATGGCACCATAAGATAGCCCTGATTGGTCTCCTTCCAAAAATATCCACTTTAAGTATCTCACACAAAAAGTGTAGAAGTTATATTAGAGGTGAATATTTTATGCACCCTTATTTGATCTTATATTGGCCATAAATTCTGTAGTTTTGGTGTTAGCTCAATTTGGCTAGTAAAACTGGATAGCCCTGGCTTGGAGATTTCATTTTAATACCCATTTGCTATGTTTAAGCCTCTTCCTCTGAATTCCAGATGAAAGGTGAAAATTGAGGTTTATTCTCAGCAACTTTGAGCAGGAATAACTTTGTTATTCTTTTTCCTATGATGATGGCAGTTATGTTTTTGGGACGAGTATGTTTTATCTTTCTTTTGATACCTTTTGAGCTTGTTTGTCTCAGCTCCATGTTTTGGTGGTATCTTAGCTTTACATTTGGCTTATGGTCTTTGGCTATCATGCTTGTGCTATGGTTTCAAGTCACAGGCTGTCAAGCCACCATGCTTGATAGCAGTCATGTATGAGTCATGTATGAGTAGTTTAAGTCGTGAATATTTTGCAGAGGTAGATAAGATATATAATGATATTTAGTATGATGCAAGTTAGCACAGCTTCTCAGCACAAGGAAGTTCTCTCATTGAATAATGTGGTACTACATCTGTGATCTTAACACTGCTCTATCAAAGTTGCTAGCATGTTAACACTGTTCTTTCAATAAACTGTAGCTTCTTGCAAAATGGGAGAGATTTTTCTCTTTCAATGGATATGCTAAAAAGTAGTCTTAGCCTTTGTTTTGTGCTTATCAATGAAGGAAATAGAGACCAGTAATTGGCCTGAGATATAAATAAGTCATATTCTTTAGCTATCTCATATGTATTGAAGCATATTGCAACCATTAATACCACAGAAAGATTTAGGGGACTTGTATAAAGTTCCCTTACAGTATTTTCAGACTATCTTGGATAATATCTCTGGAGGTATCTCTAGTTTAACTCACATTAAGTTTGTTCTGAATAACTCTGGAAGAATGTCCCAAAAAAAAAGTGACATAAATTTCCCCTACATAGCTCATTTCATTGTTACCCACCCCATAATTGTTGCAATATTCATCCAAATTTTTATGGATACTATAAAAAGGAATTAGTAATGGATTTTCTTCCATTTATTGAATTCAAACATCTCAGAAATCTTTCAATATTATTGTAGTTAATAAGATGATAGTGAAATATTATCATAAATTGAATTTTTGTCTGCTCAGTTAATCAACATTTTTTGGATGGTACCACTTCATCCAGAACAAGGGGTTTTTTTGACTTGAATGATTCAATATTCATATGATCTTCCTTTGATATCAAATTGAGAACTAACTTCAAATAAGCTCATCGTGTTTCAAACAATAATCATAAATTAGGTAATAAATTAGCTTAATTTTTGGTGGGGCTAGATATTGTCTCAATTTTTGAAATTGAATATGCATATTTCAAACAATATTAATATTTAAAATGTTCTAAAAGACAAAAATTCTGAATAGGAGATTTCAAATTTCACCTTAATGGCACCAAAGTGTTCCAAATCTTGTTTTTGATGAAGAATTTTTCATATTTTTTCTCCCCCAATTAAGCCCTCACTTATTCAAGTGTTGATTAAATGGTAACATCACCTGAATTTCTTGTTTTGAATTTGTTTTCTTATTTTAGCTTATTATTGTTCAAGTATATTGGTAGTTTTTTTTATTTATTTAATTTTATTTCACTTATTGGCAAAGAGTATGATGATTGCCCAAGAAGGTGAGTTATTATATTTCCCAGCATGCTTGTTTTAATTCTTATTGAAAAGAAACCAGCTTGATTGTTTTTGGATTGATTTTCTATTGTATCCAAATAGGTACTATGTTTAGAAATGGCCATAATTGCTCAATTTTGATTATATTTTGATAAAAATGGTACTTTTCTTAAATGGTAATAGTTACCTGGAAACAATATCATGGTGGATATATTTTTTCATAAAGGAATATGATAAAATTATATATATTGCTCTTGTATTTTGAAAATCTCCTGTTGCATTTTTTGTATGACTCAAAACTTTTTAAAACAGATGAAGAAGCTTCTTTATACTTCAATACCACATATTTTGTTCAATAATGGGTTCCCATACAGGTTCTTTATAGCATTCTACATGTAATACATTTCAGAAGGGGGCTGTGTGGTCCCCAAATGAAGATGTTAACCCTGTATTGGTGAAAGCTGCGCACATGTGGTTTCAAAACCACATCTGAGCCCAATACAGGCTATACAGGCACTTTGAAAAGCCCAAGCCAATCCTTGGAAGTGAAAAATCTTCGCTTCCTCTATGTGGAAAGTTCTAGAAGACTTTTTACCTACTTTTAGGACAAAAAGGGGCCTTTTCTCTACCAGAAAATGTTTCCTCATCCTGTTCTTAAATCCCTATGTAGTACAACTCTCCACAACAGTCATACTCTTGGAAAACAAGTCAGGTATACTTCAACACTTAACTATTGTAACCCAAAAAATAAACCTGCATCCAGCGCTTTCAGCAGCGCTCACCACCACTAATTATTATTAGTAAAGCCTGTAAGAATGGAAAGTCACGTCTTGGATCGGCAAGACGGTATGTCTTAGCCAGGAGGATCAGGACAAGGAGTGGCACAGGCACGACGAACCTAGATAAAAGTAGTAGTGTAAAAGATACAAACGGTGGTTAAATTGCTAGTAGTAGTAATAAGGAGTCTATCAAGTAATCTACCTTGGATCGGCAAGACGGTATGTCTTAGCCAGGAGGATCAGGACAAGGAGTGGCACAGGCACGACGAACCTAGATAAAAGTAGTAGTGTAAAAGATACAAACGGTGGGGGATTCTAGATACAAGAGAGTTAAGGCTTTAAATAGTAGTACAGTGGTGGTTAATTTTGGTCAACAACGTGATTGTATGCGTATGATGTAATATGACGTAATATGTGATCTTAAACACACTACTTTTCTTTCAAAGCCCTCAATATCTTTGAGCAAAACCTTTTTAAATAGGTTTATCCATGTCACAGACACAGTAAAAGTTGTATATACCTCTGTTATCACTTTATCATAGACTCAGCCTGACAGGACCCCTGGTTGAGGGAATATAAGGATAACAAGTTTTTCCTTATAGATGGACTGCTTTATCACAAAGAAAAGCACACAAGTGCACTCACAGTGATAGACAGGGACCATATATCCCTGATCCCACAAGAATGCCATGCCTTTCCAAATGTGGGAAACATGAGTGAAGACAGGACCAAAGAAAGGGTAGAAAACACAGCTCGTGGCCCAAATCGGAATAAGAGTTGAGTGAATATCTCAACACTTTTGAAAGATGCCAAAAGGCAAACAGAAAGAATGGGAAGAAATATGCGCTACCTCAGCACATAGAAGAACCCAAACAGCCATGGGAAACCATCAATATGGACTGGGACACAGGACTTTTCCCAGGAGGAAAAGAAAATTTCAATGCCTGCCTAGTCATAGTTTCTAGGTATAGCAAGAGCATAAGGTGCCTACCATTTCATAAGGAAGAGAAAGCAATGGATAAAGCCTTGTTATTTTGGAATAACATTATATCCACATGTGGAGTCCCAAAGATCATCATTAGTGACAGGGACCCAAAACTCACATCAGAGTTTTGGACCAACCTCTATGACTTGCTATGTAAGAATCTTGTATTTTCTACGGCTTACCATCCACAGACAGATGAGCTGTCTGAGAGGATGATCCAAACCATGAAGGATATCCTTAGAAGGCTCTGTGCAAATGGCATGGAATATAAGGACCTTGAAGGATCTAACCATGAATGGTGTACACTCCTACCAGCAGTCCAGCTTGCTTACAACAAAAGCCAGCATTCTACCACAGGGCAATCACCCTCTCTGCTAGAAAAAGGGTGGAACCCCTCATTGCCTGTGGATTCCCTAAAGAAAAATCTTCTGACTATCAACCCTACAGCCAAAGACTTCCATGAAATGTGTAAGAGAGTTTGTGACACAGCTGCCAAGTGCATAGCTGAGGGTGAGCCTTGAGGTATATTTTACATACCCAAATAGGCCACAAATATCTTACAAATAAATTTTGAGTTATGCATAACTCATAAGTCATGTATATATCCAAAATTCATCATTTTTGATTTCAGAAAAGATGAATAACTTTCTATTGAGTAAATAAATCCATGGATTTAAGGCCAGATTTGGATTCTACACAAAAATTTACCTAGGGTAGGTCCATAGAGTGAATAAGCTCAAATTAACTTTTTGAGGTGGTAAAATGGAAAATATTTGAATACCATATCATCAATACCACATAAAAGATCCGTGAAAATTTTTGTTTTTCTTAATTTCACACCAAAATAATGGGAATGTTAGAAATCCCATGTTACATATACACTAAGAATAGTGTTATGCATGTTTTGAGCACTTAATATCATGGTATTCTTACATGGACTTTTGGTACACCCATAGTGGATATCTCACTTGAAGCCTAAAATTCTATTTTGACATGAAAAATAAGCAAGGGGGACAAAAGACATCAAAGAAAGCCAGGGTACCCAACTTTTGAGGCCTCAGAGGCGTGGACAGCTCCAAAGCTTGGATACATGGCTGATCTTGGCCCAATTAGTAAACTAAAACACTTTGGGAACTTGGTTACCATGTTACAACTACAGTAAATCTTAAGAAAATAGCAAATAACCTGCTATTTTGATGTGCCAAGGAGGTAAAAAGATACTTAGACTCCTGTAACCATGTAAATTCTTAATTATTTTCCATGGATAAGCCCCAAAAGAGTAATTAAAACCCTTTTTGGACTAGTATCCATTGACTTACCTCATAGCAACCAGTTAAACACTGATATTTGCAACACAACATAGAAATGAGGTAAAAACTTCAAAAATTCATTAAAAATACAATTCTTAATCAATCTTTCTGAAAATTTCAGGACCAATGGAGAACTGTATTTTCTATGGTAAAACCAAAAATAATTACAGTTTTACTGGTAAAATTAAAAGCTTTACTTACAGTCCATTTTTGACTATTCTATGTGAATCACTGAACCTCAAAAATTCACAGTAATTACAACCTGTGATGAAATTGCCAATAACATTGATAAATTTGAGAAATCAATGATTATTTTGGAATAAAAGAATATTTACAGATGTTACTCCTTTTATTCTTAACCATATTGGGGTTGGTAGTCACATAAAAGCATCAATGAAGTAATTATGATAATCTTACCTGACAACAGATGATGCAATCAATAATCCAAAAGGGTTTATTGTTTTCTCACTCACTGGTTTTTCAGTTTGCTCCATGGCACGCCTCTGTGAGCTGTTTTTCACTTAAAAGAGGCCTCCTCTTGCTGTTTTTTCCACATAATCATCTTATTGTCATTTATAACATTGTTACCAACAAGTAAGTATTAGTTAAAAGCTATTCTTAAGTGTTTTAATTCTTTCAGAATCAATCAGCAAGACGTGAAATTATAGAATCCAACTATAAAATGTTGTAATACTCTTATAAATTCATTTTGATCCTTTAAATCCACAATTCTACATCAAATCTCTCTATCTTATCTTTCAATAAGCTCTTTGGAATATTAGTGAGTGATTTATTCTTAATTCTTAAAGTTTTTCTCTAAATAATTAGTTTTCTTCAAGAATTATATTTCTAATTCTTCTTGCAAAAGATAATTATATATTAAAATAATTTTATTATTTTAATAAAAGAAGTTTTATTATTAAAATCTTCTTGTAATTGATTCTTGTAGACAATTACTGCTCACTGTTAAAATCACTAGTAGTGTTTAAAACGTGAAAAAAATAATTCTTTAATTATTTAATTGTGGTTATAATGATATTTTATTATTATATTCCATAAGAACAGACATAGTACTGTTGGTTAATAGTAATATTATCATCAGTTTCACAGTCAAATCTTACACTGAGGCTAAAGAATACAACAAGCAGTGGTATGAAAAGACACATATGGAACCAGACTTCAAAGAAGTGGACCAAGTGTTAGTGTCTACAGTCAACTTCAATAATCTGAAGGGACCAAAGAAAATGACATAATCATTTGTGGGTCCCTTCACTATCATAAAATTGGTCGGGAAAAATTCAGTGGAGGTTTGACTCACAGAGGAATTCCTCAGGAAACACCCAGTATTTGCAGTAAGTCTAGTCAAGCCATATTTCCAGACGGAAGAGGACATGTTCCCCTCCAGGAAGAAGAATTCCACTCCACCAGAAATAGTGGAAGTGGAGGACTTTGCTGGGCCAGTCAGAGAGATTATAAAGGCCAGGAAGATTACACTGAATGGTAAAGACCAAAGACAATATTAGGTCAAATTCAAAAAGCAGACAGAATACAAAGAGAAATGGTTTGCAGAAAATGCCATACCAGGTGGGAACCTTCATCAAAGGAGATTCAGGGCCTCTAGGAGGACTCAAAAGTCTCATCAATGATGATCCTTTTCTATAGGGAGGGTATGTCAGCCTGTGAATCAAAAACAGAGCACAAGTATGACATCCAAATACCCTAAATCAATGGTAAAGCCAAGATACCACCAAAACATGGAGCTGATGCAAGCTGGCTCAGAAAGTATCAAAAGAAGGAGGAAACTCACCCTTTTTCAAATTTACAAGTCCCATCATCATAGGAAAAATAATAACAAAGTTATTCCTGCTCAAAGATATTGCTGAGCATAAATCTTGATTTTCACCTAACATCTGAAATCCAGAGGAATAGCATTAACCCCATCAAATGGGTATTCAAAATGAACCTCTAAGTCAGGGCTATCCAATGGTACTATCCAAATTGAGCTAACAGCAGAACTACAGAAGTTATGGCCAAAATAAGCCAAATAAGTGTGAATTAAATATGCAACTCCATCCAACTTCCTCAGCTTTAGTGTGAGATACTTAAAGTGGGGTATTTATGTTGAGAGAACCATCTGGCCTATCATATGGTACTATTCATTTCCCCATATCTCACCTGGAAAATAATTTATGAGGCAAACAAGCTCCATACAGATTTTGAGCAAATCATACATATGCATAACTAAAATTGTACATGGAATAACTTTGCCATATTTTATGTTACCCATGCCAAATGAGGTACCATTGTGTAGATCCTATCCAGGGATACACAATGAACCAACTTGGAGCTTAATATCTTGAAAACTGACAAATTTATGGCAGCTTTAAGGTCAATATCCCACAATTAGACTAATAGACCTTTACTGTGGGATAATATCCCATAACCATGATTATGAGGTGTCAAATAGACAAAGAAGCATATTTATACTTCAATACCTCATAGTTAATTCAATACTGGGGTACAATAAAGGTTCCATATGGCATTCTACACATCATACACCTCAGAAGAGGGCTGTGTGGTCCCCAGATGAACGTTTTCACCCTGTATTTGTGAAAACTTCCAGGATGTGGTTCAAAAGCCACATATGAGCACAATAAAGTGTGTACAGGTGTTGTGGAAACCAAAAGCCAGTACTCTGAAGTGAAAAACTCTTCAAATCCTCTACATGGATGGTCTAGAGGGCCATTCCACCCCATTTTAGGATAAAAGGAGGCCTTCTCTCCACCAGAAAAGGTTTCCTCATCATGTTCTAAAATTCCTACATAGTAAAGCTGTTAAACACAGCTACACTCTTGGAAAACAAGTAAGGTATACTTTGAAATTAAGTATTGTGACTCTTGTTATAGTAATGCAACTGGTAAGACTGCAACCAAGGCTTTCAACAGCGCTCACCACCACTTTTCTTAATAGTAAAGCCCTCATTGCTCTAATTCAACCCTTATAAATTATAACAAACCTTTTTTTTATCAATTTCTACCCTGTCACAGTCATAGGTAAAGTTGTATATAGGCTTATTATAACTTCCTCATAGACTCAGCCTGACAGAGACTGTCTTAAAATTGCAATCTCAAGTACCTGAACTGAAGATAATGCAGTGGATACTTCATTGTTCAATTTTACATATTCATGCACCCATTCAATTAGTTTCAAATCAAATAATTGGAATATTGCAAGTAAGCATAAGTGGAACATGCACACGGGTGTGGATTCCTTATCCTGCTAGTACTGTTGAAAGGAGCAAGGTAATTTGGCCTATTATGAGTTGGAGGTTAAAATATCCATATCCTGTAATTCCCTTGCATATGGTAATTTCAGGAAAAACTTCCCCTGCATGTGGTCAATGAGGCCACAACTGTGTGACAAATATTATGTCATATTGGAGTATTTTCAACTCTGTATGGAGGCATGCCTCCATAAAAAGTTCTTGATTATTTATATCCATACTGAGGAATCCAGGGAGTAGGATAGGTGGTCAAAATTATTGAATTAATAAATAAGTTTCTAAAATTGAATTACAATTTATTTGATGCAAAGATAATCTAAAAGTGGTGAATCTTGGCGGTAAGCTTAGAAGACTTGGCTACAGTCAATGTGACCTCTTTATTTGAACCAATACCAATTTCTCAACCAAGGAATAACCAAAGTCTAATACCAAGCATCATGAAAAATCAAATCTAAGAGGTACAGTGGGGTTAAAAGCCTCTCATGAGAAGAA
Organism: Austropuccinia psidii; assembly: GCA_023105745.1. Classification (NCBI taxonomy): domain Eukaryota; kingdom Fungi; phylum Basidiomycota; class Pucciniomycetes; order Pucciniales; family Sphaerophragmiaceae; genus Austropuccinia; species Austropuccinia psidii. The sequence continues at coordinate 6,094,221 of JALGQZ010000010.1, read as the reverse complement.
ACTCTTCTTCAGTAAGCTACATATATACTTATTAGTATGTAGCAACACCGGCTCTAACAGCTTTTTACCCTTTGAAAGTATTTTGGAAATTGCAATGTGTGATAAAGTCACTTTCACTCAGCTTATACTCCCTTCATCTGAGCATACCATCAAACCACAAACACCTGCCACACAGAATGCAGCTCATATACCATAGCAAATTCAATTTATTCCCAGATTCTTGTGACATGCCAAAAGATCTTTGATGGACTAATTTTATTTGGAGCCCATGAGTTTGCATTTCATGCTGTAGACTTTGACCATTGAAAGTGTACATACTATGTTTTACGCAAGAATCAAGTGGATAACTGTATCCATTGGTTCCTCTTAGTTCCTGTGGGGCTTTGTTGTAATCTCATTCTCAGCTTGACCAACTTCAATGCTAAGTTTTGTTGCACATTGCTTTGATTTAATCAAGCATGATGCAAGGTATTCAACTACTCCCCATTCAAGTACAAGAGGATTGGCGGATTTTCTTTTTGTGCAACATATGGTTTGGGTGAAATCACATCATATGAGACTAAACTGATGAATTCAAACATAATATTTTCCCAAATTTTTTAATTGGATTTGAGGGGTAAAAAAGGCTCTGAACCATTTTGAAGAAGGAGTGTTCAGATTTTGGCAGATTATCTGGAGGTATGGCCAATTCTTTCATAGATTTGAGATTCCAAATGTTATTATCAAAAAATTCTTTGGTTTCTGTTTCCTTAAAAAATTCTTACCCTATATATTGCAGTGTATTTCACTTGAGGCAACAGCCAAATTATAATTTATCATTCAGAAAAATAGAAATTACAAGCAATATAAAGCTTCTCAAGCAAGCCAAAATTTCACGCTCTTGATGACTGATCACCTTTGTACCAACAGGAAGGAATCTATCAGTATCATTTGTTAGTAAACTGTCCCATCAATTTTTATAAATACTATTGATATTATCAAGCCTTCTTTCCCATGATTCTTGCGTAATATTGCAATGACAATCAAAAATATCTCCAAAATATTAAATGAAGGATAAAAATACTCCTTGAAGATTAGGAGGCTTACACTTTTGGCTCAGGTTCAGGAACCATATCAGTCCTAGCTTCTTGGCCCATTGTATCATGTTTAATTGTATCCCTTTCTTGAACTGCATGAAGACTGTCAGGAGAGGTGGCAGGGGTTTCATCATGAATTTTCTCATCAAGTACTGGGGCAGTTTCAGTATGTGGAAGTTCATTATCATTATGGTCAACTTAAACATTGATAATGTCATCACCTTTATCCTGAGAATCTTTTGTGGCTTCAAAGGTATGGTGTCTTTTCTTGTTCTTTTTGGTGGGATTGACATTTGGTCTTTTTCCTAAAACTTTTCCTGGAACTCCAATTACCACTCAAGATCTTTCAGGGCAAGATTCTCCCACCTCCACACCTATCCATATATTGTGAGCAACTAGTTTAATCAATTTTGTCTTGAATTAGTAATGGACTCATGGTTCAAATCCATCTTGAGGAGGCTCATTGCTTCACCAATCTTTTGGCATACATAATCCAATGTTTTACTATCATTCAGAATTTTTTGCAGCCTAGGGATTGTTTGTCTGATGTTTGAGAGAAATTGTTCCTTGGATATAATTTCAACCTCTCCACTGAAAATTATGTCATCTTGCCCACCATCTTTTGTTGGTGCATAAGGTTCAACAGTATTTTCCTTCTAATAGCTTTTCAGATTCAATTTTTGAGGGCTTGGAGGCTGAGCTGCAATAAATGCTATGAAAAATAAATCAGTTTTTGAGAGCTTACAAATTTTCTACATGAATTTATGCTCACAATCTGGAAGAACTGGTAGATCTTGATTATTTTCCTGTTCCAGGATCTCTACTTCAATGCCTAATTAATTACTACTAACCATATCAGAGACTTCACTACCACTCTCTGGGACTGAAATTCATAGTTGATGGACTTCTGTTGAATTTCCTGTGCTTTTATTGATTAAAGAGATGGTGAAAATTTGATTGATAACTTGATTGAAAACTGTAGAATTAAAAGATCAAAATTGACAAAACAAGGCTGGAGTTCACAAAGTAGTGGAAGTAAAATAAGTTTAAGATATTGATGATTGATTCTTTTTTAGGTAATACCAATATGGGAGAATTCTGGAGAGCTTGAAAGAAGCTAAATATCAACTTAAATAAGTTCAATAGTTAGTTAATTTTCTAGAAAAAAGAAATTTTGGAACCACAAGATGACCAAAAGAAACCTGCCCCTCAACATTTATTTAATTTGCATTGCATTTGCAAAAGATCATTTGTCCAGAAATTCAAGCAGATGAAGTGTTGCCAATTATATAATCTCATTGAAATGAAATCACTTCCCTGTGAGAAATTGAATCAAATTTACTAGCGAGAAACCTACTAAAGTAAATTTTTGAAGTATTCAACCCCCATGAGGTACCAACTGAACAAAGTGTTCCATTTGAATGATATAAAATAAAATGGTTTTGTCAGAGAAAGAAAAGAAACAATTCTGGGTTTAAATGATCCACTTATTAGGTTGTGATGTGTGAGTCTTATGATTTGAAACCTCACCACAACATTGTTAATATCCCCACCAATTGCTCCCCAGAAGATTTTGGCAGAGAAACCCATTCATCATATTTCTGTGATTGGGTTCATCATTTATGCAAACAAGGCACCATACCATATGGCTATCAATTTCCAATGGAAATGATGCATAAGAAAAAGTTTGCATGATTTTAAGAATGGTCAACTGGGAAAATGAACAGAACGTGGTGCAGAACCCATTCATTTCCTGAGAATAAGGATGAGAAATTCAGAACATGAGGGCAGGGAAGGAGCAGAAGTATGGGTGAGGGCAGAGATGAGGTGGGGGGGAGGCATATCTATAGGGTACTGCGCAAGCACAAGCATGGTAAGAATTGGGGGTGCAGAAGCTCAAGGATTGGTGAGGAGAGATGGGGTGGCAGGGTTTAAGGAATATCCATAGAGCACTGTGCAAGCGTTGAGGGTGCAGAAGCTCGAGGATGGGGTGGTGGGTTGGAGGCATATTGATAGGGCACTGCACAAGCATAAGCATGTTTAGTGGCAGGGTGCCAAAGCGTAAGGATGGGTGATTGCAAATATGCGGTTCTGGTGGGAGGAAGGACATATTGAGGGCACTGCAGGAGTATAATCATTGTAAGACATGGGGCTGCGGCAGTGCAAGGATGGGTGATGGGACATATGTGGTGGCGGTGGTGGTGGCATTGGCATCTGGCGGAGATGATGAGGGGGATGAAGAAGCCAATTCCTGCCAGAAAGTAGGCTGCTTCCTTGCACCATGAGGTGTAATTAACCAAAGATCTCAACTGGTGTTGATATGGTTTTTAGGTTTGAGTGAAAAACTCATGTGACATATTTGACGATTGACATTGTATTGATGCAGAAGTGACGCTACTCACCATATCCAGCTACTATAATGTGACACTAAGGCAACTGAAGAAAGATTTCATACAGACGGTGGTGCAACATGATTTCAATTGCTGGCGATTGATGAAAAATTCACCCTGGTGAATGATTTACTACCTTTGAATTTATTTAAATCTTTGAAAAATTGGGTTCAAAGTAGCCTTGGACCTCATTAAGATACATTTTTTTTCTCTGAGTTAGGGGTGAAAAAAAATTAAGCAAATCATTGTTTTTCAAAGTGCTCAAAGCAGGAATGGTGATAATGATTGGACTGTCTTAAAATGTAGTTAAATCTGCACTACAATTGGGGAAAATGAGCTTTCAATGTCATTCACATATGATTTCTCCAGTATTTGACTGAGTTCAGATTTTGTAGAGGGATACAAATGAATTAAAGGCACAATTGACTTGGAGATGGTAAAAAATATAGATGGTGGTCATAATTTGTCCCCTTTTTATTACAGTTGAATATGTATACAATTGGGTTCAAAACATCCGTGGACCTCATTCAGATAGATTTTTTTCTGTATCTTCATGGGAGATGAAAGCCAATTACTTCCATAATTTTTTTGGAGATGAAAAAAGCTAGTAATGGTTAAAAAAATTTGACAATATTGAAATACAGTTATATCTGAATGTGAGTTGGGTGAAATGAGCTCTAATCCCCATTCAGATATGGGGTATCTGTGAGCCTGTGAGATATGTATTACATACCCATAAGGCCAAATATAGCTTGTTAGGAAGTTGATTTAGTCTTTAATATACTTATCAATTTGATTAAAAAAAATAACAAAAGATATCTATAGCCTTTTTTTGGAAAAAAAAAGTTAGAATTATTATGTCATTTTTCCACTCTACATCATGATTAACTTAGGGAAGACCTATAGGCGGTTATACTCAAATGGTTATTTTTTACGTTATTAGAAGATTTACGAATGTCCCAGTACATTTTCAAATTTTTGGATGTTTTTTAAAATTTACAAATTTAAGCTTAATTAAGCTTAAATTTAAAGTTGCATAAGGATTGTGCAAACTTACAAAAATTTTAGTTAAAATTGAGGTGTTGGGTATATTGACTGAATTTGCTCAGGATTTACCATACATAATATAAATCCTGCATGAGCTTAACTTAAAAGAATTTAAGGGCATAGTATTTCTTTAGATAAATAAAAGGACAAAAGTCACACGGAAAGCTGAGTCAAAGGAATAAGACCAAACAGAGCTGGGGTACCCAACTTTTTGTATCTTCAAGGATTCAATTGAGGTAGTGCACATGTGTTGGAGGCTTTTAAACCTTATTTGAGCTTTGAGATTAGACCTCAATCCAGCATTGAAGTTGAAAATGGTTTTATCCCAATTTGGACAGAAATTTCAAACTGTCAAAGGGTAAATCCCAATATGAAAGCTTGAAATCAAGGTTTCAAGAGCTGGAAAAGCTTAAATATGCTTAAATGTTTCACCCTAAAAGTATCAAAACCTTATCAAAAGCTAAGTTTTGGTGTGTAGTGCTATTTTATGTGGAAAAGTAGCAATAAATTCAAAAATTCATTAAAATCCAACTCTTTTTGGATTTTCTTGTAAATTCAACATAGAGCACAAATGAATGTTCTTTGTTTATAATTTAAATTTTTTTGTCTTTTTCAATCAGGTTTTATTGCTAATTAGGCTTGAATTTAACAATTTCAACTATTCTAAGAGAAAATTGAGATTTCTTTAAAAATTCAGTTTAAAACATTTTTTTCTTGAAATTGTGTTTTTAAGATATTTTTGTCTTAACTTTAATATGAAGAAACTTATTTTATATTAAAAATTATAATTATTGATCCAACAGAGGATTGAATCTACTTGTAATTAAGAATAACACTATTAACTTTAAATATTAATTAAAAATAAGTTACCTTAAGCTAAGAACCTTGCTTTTAAGCATAGTTTTGTGAGCCTTAGAGATATTTTCATATACCCAAAAGCCCACAAAGAATAAAACAAGATACAACTATGAATAAAATAAATGTATTTATATTATCAAAAAAAATTGGAAATATAAATACAAATTTATACACAAAGATTAAATTTTAAGAAAAATTTAAAAATAAAATTTCATTGAAAAGTACAAGTGTGAGAACATATTTTTACTTGAAAAAATTAAGTAAAAATGAATTTTCAACAAAATTATCAAAATCAAAATAGTTTTGGAAAAAAGTTAAATAAAAATTATCATAGAATTTTATCTAAAAAGTAGAGATATTAAACTACTTCACCATTGGACTCCCCATAAAAAATAAGGTGGGGTCACCTCTGGATAAAATTTCTGTCACTCAACTCTAAATAACTATAAATTAAGTTTTTAGTATTTTTTGTACAAAAGTTGAAAATACTCAAAACCTTAATTTACTTCAAATGACATGTGGTGTTAACCATCAGTTTTCGTGTTAAAATTGAGTTGCGTGTAGTTTAGAAGTTATGAGGAATTGAAGTATTTTCAATTGAAATGTCAAAATGTGTGTGTGTATTACATAAGTGAACTTTAGTTTACATATGAGCTATGAATTATTACAGTTTTGTATTGTAAAAATTGAATTGGATTACATATGTAAATTTTAAGCATAATACATGATGAATAATTGAAGAAAAAATAAATTGGAAAGATTAATTCTGGGGGAAAAGGAGCTTTAACTCTAAGGGAAAGCTAGACCCCAAATTCCTTTCTGAAAGGCATGAGATGTCAAAATCCACCCAAAGGTTCATCACTTTGAGCCTGGAATGGAGTCACAGGGTCTGTGTCTCAATTTTTGATGAGGTTTCGATACCACCAAGGGAAGTTTTACCTGTTTGCAAGAGTGTCAGGCTGAGTCTATGATGAGGTGGTAATAATAGTAGTTACAACCAAAACTATGACTGTGAAATGGTGAAATTACTTTGAAAAAGGTTGAGAGGTTGATAATAAAGGTTTTAAATTGGAATAATAAGGGCTTTACTATTGATAAATAGTGGTGGTGAGCGCTGTTGAAAGCGCTGGTTGCAGTCTTACCAGTTTGATTGATAGGATAAGAACTACAATACTTAAATTTAAAGTATACCTGACTTGTTTTCCAACAGTATAACTGTCTTTTAACAGTTGCACTATTTAGGAATTTAAGAACAGGATGAGGAAAGCTTTTCTGGTGGAGAAAAGGCCTCCTTTTATGTGTGGAGGGAGTGAAGAGTTTTCCACTTCAGAGTACTGGGTTTTGGTTTCAAAAAAGCCATTACACACTTTATTGGTCTCAGATGTGGTTTTGAAACCACATCTGGGCAGTTTTCACCAATAAAGGGTGAAAGCTTTCATCTGGACACCACACAGGCCTCTTCTGACATGTATGACGCATAGAATGCTGTACAGAACCGTTGTGCGACCCCAGTATTGAGTGAAATATGATTAATTGAAGTATAAAAATGCTTATTTGTCTTTTTGACACCTCATAATCATGGTTATGGGATATTATCCACCAGTAAGGCTGTATTGGTCTAACTGTGGGATTTTGACCTTAAACCTGCCATACCTTATCAGGTATGAAGATATTTAGATAAAAATTGACTCATTGTGTATTTCTGGATACGCTCTACGAAATGGTACCTCATTTGGCATGGGTAATATTAAATATGGCAAAGCTATACCATGTACAAGTTTAGTTATCCATATGTATGAGTTTCTCAATATCTGTATGGAGCTTGTTTGCCCCATAGCCTTTGTTCCAGGTGAGGTACGTGGAAATAGATGGAACCATCAGTTAGTCCTGATGGTGCCCTTTCCAAAAAGACCCTACTTTAGGTATCTCACACTAAAACTGTAGAAGTTAGATGAGAGGTGAATATTTTATTCACCCTCGTTTGGCCTTATTTTGCCCATAATTTCTGTAGTTTTGTTGTTACCTCAATTTGGGTAGTACCATTGGATAGCCCTTACAAAGAACTTCATTTTGAATACCCCTTCAATGGGTTTAAGCCTCTTCCTCTGGCTTTCAGATGAGAGGTGAAAATTAAGGTTTATGCTCAGAATCAACTTTCAGCAGGGATAACTTTGTCATTCTTGGTAGGCGTCCTCTTTCTTTTGATAATTTTTGAGCTGGTTTGACTCTGCTCAATCTTTTGATGTTATCTTGGCTTTACCATTGGTTTATGGTATTTGGCTGTCATGCTTGTGCACTGGTTTTGAGGCACAAGCTGATAAAAGGTAAAACTACCCTTAAGTTAAATAAATATTGGTAAAAACAGTTTTTACTGGTTTCTAAATCTCTTACACACATTCTGACGTGTTTTGAATGCTTAAAACAAGGTATTACTATAACAATGGCTGATTTAAGGGTCCAAAATGGCTGAAAGTAGCAAAAAAGTGCTGAAACCAGCCCTTTTTTGGTCTAAACCAGGGTTTAATGATGCCATAATTGGCTTTTCTATTTTGAGAGTGATTTGTGCAATGGACAATAGTAAATTTTACTTTTGGAATAATAAAATTGATGGCTTGAAAACTGTCAAAACAATCAATAAACTATTCCAACAACAAATTTCAAATAATTTTAAACCTTTTAACAATGTGAAAAAATGATTATAATCATTTTGTGTAAGTCTTATAATCATCTTTACCCCTGAACCACCCCATAAGTGAATTAAAGCATCTTTCATCACTGTTAACTTTGTCACCTTGTCTCCAAATTCACTCTGGTCACTTTTTCACATTCTTTCTCTCTAATAATATTTTGAAAGACTCTGTTCTTAAATCAATTTCTTGCAGTTTTTGCTCAATTAAGTTCAATTGAAATTGCTCTTGAAGATATTTCTTTTGTAGCCTTAAATAGCTCTTGTGCAATATTTTTAGATAAATTTTTCTTGTTGGAAAAACAATAAATTTTTTGAATATTGTTGTTTTATACTTACAAAGGTAAAAGCAATAAAATTGGCGTGTTTTCTCTTAAAAATGTTATTTCATACTATTTTTAATCAATTTTTACCTTATACAAATTTTGAGGACAGGAAAAGTACTTGATTTTCAATCAAAGTTTCATATCCAAGCCTTACAGTTTTTATTTTTTTACCTGAGCATGCCCTTTATATTAATTATGAATCATTAGAGCTTCTCAGCAGGCAGAAAAAGAGAATACACATTACTATATTTTCCAAAAATCAATCATCATTTCAACTATATTAGACATCTCAACAGGTAAGGCTTCAATAGATATAATATCTTATCATTAAAGTATTTTATTCTTTTTCAATTTTAACTTAAAAAATTGAAAGAATATAAATCAGATTTCTGTTGCAGTGAGCAATATTATATTTTATGATATAAAATTATTGTATTGAATATCTTTTTAAATCCACAAATTCCTCTTAAAAACTCTTAAATATTATTTTATAATCAAGGAATTGTTTTTATCTTTTAAGATATTAATTTTTGCTGTGTTTCTAAGCTATAAACATTTTTCAATATGATAGCTGTTGCTGTTTGACTTGTTGTATGAAGTAAATATTATAAGTAAGTTTTTTCTCAAATTGTATATCATTTTTTATCTATCATGAGTTTTTATATATAGGGTTTTTCTATGAGAATTATCTCTACACAGTGTCCGTCATAACCTCTTTGATATGTAACACTTATATATTATTTATAAGTGAATAAGTATTATTCTTTTCCATGTGTAATTGTCTCATTTAAAGCTTTACACTTTGTATTGTTCTAATTGTCAGTGACCAAAGCAATAATAGAATAACTATTAAGATTTTTTTATCACTAAATTGTTTGATAATAGTTGAACTTCTTTTTTCGAATAATTTCTTTGAATAACTATATTAAATTTGGGGTTTTAATATCTCATTATATTATATTTTTGACTGGGAAATTCATAGTACTCTTAATATTTGCTACAATTATCAAGCGTTTCATACACAAAGCTTACATTTGAGGTCCTGGCTGTGATGTTAACCAATGTTTTGGACATAAATTATATTATTGACCTTATTTTACTGTTATTTGTCGTAGGATTGGCATATTTACTTTAAATTGGGCTTTTTTTGGGAATTATCCCTTATAAATAATCTTTATAATATTAATGAAGTTCTTTTTCTTGAGAATATTTTTTGAAACAATATACTATTGAGTCCTCTGGAATAAATTTCTATTGTTTTACTAGTGGATTTTTCACATCACAGACTGGAAATTTATTCTTTGAGTTATTGTAGGATAAATTGAATAATAATTCAATTTTCATTAATAACTTATTAATTTCATAATTGGTATTTCTTTGAATGAAAGAAGAAATCAAAAGTTGAAAATCTTTACCCAAACATAGTTTTCTTTACTCTTTAGACACTTTTTTTCTTTATTTTTGAGCTAATTTTCCATAAATTACATTAAAACAGCTATATCAACAAAATTGAGTTGAATAACTTATTTTTATTATGATTTCTAAAGAGAATACGTTATATTATTTCTTCTATGTACTGTGCTCTATCAGAGAAAGCTCATCTGAATCTAGTATTTAAGAGTCAAGTATTGAAGTTCAAACCAGCCCAGAACCAAGGGGTTTAATTACAAAATAACCCTTTGTAGTTCCAGAAGGAAAATTCAATCCACATTTAAGCCTAATTTACTCCAGTTGATGTGCAATTACTCCTACTAGAAGTGGAAGTATCTACTCAATCCAATCAAACGGACCTGAGCCAGGACATTCAAGTCATAAAGCAAAAAAGACAAGAATGTCAGCCCAGAGAACAAGGACAAATTGAGGATTCCAGAAGTTCCACCAGTTTCCAAAGGTTATCCACCACCTTTGAAACCCTTATTGAGAGTCCAGAAGCTGACATAACTGCTATTCCTGTTTTCAGAGCTGAATCACTTCCAAAAAGTAACAATGGAAATATACCACGCTCAGTACAACAACTGTTTTTACAGCGGAAAAGTAGCAGGAATGGGGACTTCTTCCAAGTCTTTTGATAGGAACATTGAACTGTTATCTCTAAGTGAAAAAGGTCATGCGCCCATAAAGGACTCAAGACCTTCTGAGGGGTTGGACACCCATTTCTTGAAAAGGATAAGTCCAAAAGATAAAGGTTTGGCTGAAAAATCAAAGCATTTTGTCAGAGAACCAGAGGAAAGAGTTGGCCTGAAAGAACAACAGCCCAGTGGAAGCTCATTGAACCTCCACAAGCAAGAATCTGCCTCAAAAATTGCCAAAAAAGGAAAAGAAAACCCCAAAGAGGAATCAGAAGGGCAGGTAAAAGGCAAAGTCAAAGTGGAACAAGCCTTATCCACAGAATTATAGAATACCAAAGAAAGAGGTAACAGCCATGGACAATGTGTTCAATGTGGCAAGAACTCTGATGGAATTCAAAAACAAGGATGCGTAAAGATTAAATTGATCCTTTTCAAAGAAATATACCTTGTAAATCTTTTATCTCACATTTAAACTTGTAATAAGTAAATTTCAACAAAGCTCAAGACATTTGAGTATATCCAACAAAAGTAGGGTAGAGGCATTTTACAAGTAAAAGAATCACAAAAGACCATTATTGGTCTGGAAAATGTGAATAAAGACAAGATTTGCCTTTGATGCATATTTGTGAGAAAGTTGAGTCAAACGTAACCTTTCTCAATCAACCAGATGATAATTCTATATCTTTTATTACAAAACAAGTGAAAAATTCAACAATACAAGCTCAAAACTTTGAAAATTCAACTGGTCACAATGCAGGTCTTTTCCAAGAACAATTGAAAAAAATTGATAAAGCAAGACTTGAATTGCAAGAAGACATTCAATCAAACATTGATAATATATCACTGAAAAATGAGTGGCCAAGACCATCCACACCAATTCTTGACAGAATTGTGTTGAACCCGAATAACACCTTACATCATACAATTTCAAGAAATTCAGAGGTAGACGCTGCCTGCCATTTCCAGGCAATTACCAGATTAGAGGAATGGCCAACATTTACAGGTGAAGGAGAATATAATCTTATGGAATTTATGTAAACAATTTATATGTTTAAAGAAGACTTCAACATACCAGATTAATACTTAAGTGCCAGATTACACTCATTAATTACCACTCAGAATAGAAATGGTATTTTAAAATGATAAAAGAGCATTGTAGACACCCCTGGACTTGGTTGAAGAAGAAAATTATTTTCAAATGGGAAAATAAATCCTGGAGATTGAGAATGGAAATTCATTTTTAAGAAGCCATTTTTAGCATTGAGAGTTACAGGTCAATGTCCTGGTTTCCTAAACAGAAGGAAAGCTTAACTGCCCTTCATGCTGATATGTCTGAAAAAATGGTACATAAAAGGAGATTAAGAAAGTGTGGTGGTGACCTAGAGAATTTTATAAGAAGCAGATGTATTGAGCTTTTCTCTACAAAAGATTATATCCATTCCATGGAAGACATCACTACCAGAACAAAAACTGGTAGAAATTTTGAGAAACACCCAATAGACAATAATACTAAGTGGGAAACCAATTTCACGAACAAATAATTCACAAGACAGAGCTACTTTGAAATGTTATAAATGTGGAGGTACATCTCATTTGGCTAATACTTGTCCAAAAGAGACAAGAATCAATGAGATAGAAACTGAAAAATCTGAAGCCATAAAATAAACAAATGATGTATCTTTACATGAAAGTAATTCTGAGAATTCTGAAGAAGAAGAGCAGTAAGATCAACTTGGAATAGAAAAAAATGCATCCTTTGAAGTCACAGAAGTGTATAATCACTTGCCACAATATAGGGATGAATGTATGGACCTCATAAATGTACAGAATTCCAAAAGGCATAAAAACAAGCCTGCTAGAGGTAAAGGTTATAACGTAAGTTAAGACTATTGAACAATAAGTATAAATTACTAATATTTTACTTGTTGTACTTTGAATGTCCTTATGAAAGTCAAAGAATAAGATGAAGGATAATTATAATAATAAGGAATTATTATAATTATTGCCTGAAATACTTATATTTTTGAGTGAATATACTAATATGAATTATATATTACAAATATTAATATAACAAAATAAATATATTAATATGAAATAATTGATATATTTATGGCATTTTATTATTGTGAAAAACAAATAATAAAGGCATGAAAATTCTTTTTTCATAGTAAAAAACAATTCTAACAAGAATATTACTGATATCAAGGTTATGAATTAATATAAATACCATTTATATTAATTGAAGAATTATAAAAAAATGATAATAGAGAGAAATTATTATACAAAGAGAAAATAACCTACTTTTAACACTTGATATAATAATATTGAATATTTTTATGCCAAAAAATATAAATAAAACTTATTTATATTGAAATTACAATAAAAATTAAGAGAAATTGCAAATCTTCTTTTTTTAGTGGAATTAGAGACTTTAGAGAAATTTAAGAAAAAACAATTGAAAATTTGTTCAATAAAATCAAAATTTATCATTAAAATAAAGATGAGCTTGATTATTTCAATATATAATAGTTTTATATAAAAGAAGAAGGTTTTTACCTGTGGTTTTTTATAATTTATTGCTTTTGTTGCATCTGAGGAGAAAATAGAGTAAAAAGAGCTCTATTTAGATTGAATTTTTCCCTCCTAGAGTCCAACAGGCTTCTAGTATACGTTTACCAATGGTATTCACTGTAACTGATCAGAAGTTTAAGGTTTAGTGATGATTACATCATAATTAAACCATTATTTAGAGTTATAATTATAACTATAAGTTTGATGACATAATAGGCTTAACTATTCTATTATTTAGGCCTTCTTTCATTTCTGAACCTTCTTAGTGATTTGTAAGTATTAGTTTCATCTTTCTCAAGTAGCCATTCCTCTTCTTGAGCTGGGTTTCTGTACCTCACATGATATTCGATTTCTTTTTTGCTTCCAATCCTCCTTTCTTTAAGGACCTATGCAATTTTCCCCTCTTCTCCTTCTTCTAGAGGGGGAAATTCAAGTGTTGGTTTATTTGTTAGGGGAAATAACTTTTTGTCACTTGAGCTGTAAGGTTTTATCAGACTTACAGGGAAAGCTGGTTGTTTATTCATTGATTCACCAGTGAGTTTTAGTCGCACAGAATTTGGTCCATTTAGTTCTTTTATTATGAATGGTCCTACAAAGGAATCTTTCAATATCTGTGAGCCTTAGAGGTATTTGCATATACCCAAAAGACCAACAAAAAGAAAAACAAATTATTTATATCATCAAAATAGAAATAAAATATAAATATAATTTTATATATAAAAATAACAATTCAATTATGATTTAACAATCAAATTACATTAAATCTTAAAATTGTGAAAAGACATTTTTTCTTTAAAAATTAAGTAAAAATGAATTTTCAACAAAATTACTGAAATTAAAATATTTTCAGAAAAAAGTTGAAAAAAAATTATCATAGCTTTTTATCCAAAAAAAAGATATGAAAATTATTTCACCATTGGAATCCTCATAAAAAATGAGGTGGGGTCACCTCTGGGTAAAATGTTTGTAACTCAACTCTAAATAAGCTTAAATTAAGTTTTTAGCCTTTTCTGTACTAAAGTTAAAAATACTCAAAACCTTAAGTCAATTCACATTACATGTGTTGTTAACCATCAATTCTATAGTATTTTTTGTACAAAAGCTGAAAATCCTCAAAATCCCAATTTAATTGAACTCACATGTGGTGTTAACCATCAATTTTTGCAGTAAAATTGAGTTGTGTGTAGTTTAGAAGTTATGAGGAATTAAAGTATTTCCAATGGAATTGTCAAACGTTGGGAATCTATTACATAAATGAGCTTCAATTTACATATTAGGTGTCAATTATTACAGTAAGTGTACTGTAAACCTCAATTGAATTGCATACATTGTGGGAACTCCTCTTGTGTGGGATTAAAATGAGGCAGTACCTGGAGGGGGAAATCACAGGTAACTAGTTTTGAGTTGCTAATAACTCCTGTAACCAAGGGTGGCAAGGGTGTATTGCCTTCCCCTCCTAAAATACTGAACAAAACTTCCTTGGAGCTCACAAACCAAAATAAAATTAGTCAGTGGCTTTACAACTGCAGAAGACAAAATTCAGCAGTATCAGATCAGACCTATTCAATAAATAATATGAAAAATATAGTCAGTAATTTTGGTTAAATTTTTAGATTTTAATGAAATACTTGGCTGTTTAATTTTATTTTTTAGTGAAATTGGGGTGAGTGGTTTCTTTTTGGTTAAAAGTCCTTTTGTAAGATGGGTTTTTTAGGGTGTTCTGGAAAGTTGGATGAGTGTTTATAAAGGTAATTTTGTTAAGGTATAGTTATAATAGAGTAAAATGATTTTTGAAAGGTTTGTTATTTATTTATTTTCTTTCAAGCGTTGTTGATCATAAGATAAAATTGTATTTGTTAAATTTAGAAGGTAAGGTTCTTTGATATTTAATATTTTTTTTAAAGGGGTAAGTGAATTTTTAAATCTTGATAAATGGTGTTAATTTTATTTCCTAGGTGAAATATTTTAATAGAGTAGTAACCCTAATCTTGGGTACTGAGTAATTTTTATTTTTATTTTAATAATAATAAGATTCTACTGAGATTAGCTACTGGGTAATCTTCAACACTATACTTCCACTGAGCTTAGCTACTGGGCAAGTAAATTTGACTATAATATACTGGACTACCTCCCAGGTGAGGGATGAATTATTCCTATGCTCCTACTGTGCAGTGGATATAATTTTAATGGGTTATAATTTGCATGGGGGGATTTTGAAATTTGGGGTGAGAGAGCCCCTCTATTTATACCTTTTGCGAGCCCAGGGGGCCCTCCATGGGAGCTGTCTTTTTCCACTTTAATTCCTCTTGATTTCATCATGTGACTCCATTTTTGGTGAGGACCTTTCTTGCATGGGTCAGGTGATCTAAGGTTTGGTGATAATTTTCTCTCTGCACAGCCTCCATTTATCACATGATTGTCTTTTGGTGAACTAATTATGATGTGATATTCTTGAATTTTCCTTGCATACATGAGTTGATTCAATTTTGGCTGGGAATTTTTGTTGTGCACAGCCTCTTTCCTGTCACATGATATTCTGTTGGTGGATGCAGTATCACATGATGACCTTGTAATTCCTTTGCATATGTCCTATTTTAGGTTTGGTAGAAGTGGCTGTGTAATTTATGCAGGTGTCATGTTTGTTTTTCTTCTTTTTGAACTTTAAAATGAAGTCAGGTGATAACTTCTTTCACTGGTGAATTTGCTGTTTTTATGAGATGATGTGATTTTTTATTTTGACACATGCTGTGCATAGTCATGTGGTTGAGATTTAATTGGAATTGTGTACTGCATGCAGCCTGTTGTAACTAGCTTTAGTTTTCATGAGGTGATGAGTGATGTAAATAATTTTGATTCTGTTTTAAGGTTTTAAGTGGGGTTACTGTGGATATAAGATAAGATACTCCTGGGGCTGTGTTGTAAATGAATTGCAGGAATTCCATGGAGTTGAGCTTTGCATCATGTGACTTTTCTATGTTAAGTTCTAGGTTGCTGTGTAATTCATGCAGGTGTCCTTTCCTTTCTGAATGATTCCTGTGGCTATAAGGGGGTGTAAGGCTGGGTGTGTGTGTAATTTTAAAGGGTGGTACCTTATTTGTTGTAACTAGTTTGCTATATGTAACTTGATTTTTTACATATGCATAATGAAATTGAATAATTTATTTAAACACATATACTTCCCTTTGGTGCCTGTGCCATGGGTTTATGAGTTAAATCCAGCTTCTTGCTGTAAAATTGACCTTTTGGTATAAAATTTAAGTGTAAGTCTTCCTGTAGGCTGGATTTACTGCTTTTTTGGGGTACTATGAGCTTGGGCCTGGTGAAAAAAAATGGTATGGAATACCACATCCCCCTCTCCATTTCATGCTGTCCCCAGAATTCCAGGTGAGAGCTCTCAATTCTTCATCTGATTCTTTGGTTTCCTCCAATACCTCTTCCTCATTTATTGATTCATCTTCTTCACTTTTTTCTTCTTCTGTGTCTTCTTTTGTGTTTATCAACTTTCCTCTTGGGTAGAACCTCTTGACTTGAGATGCTGCAAATCTTCTTGCTAATTCTGTTCCATCAAGTTCCTCAAGTTCATATGGTCCATTGTTTATTTGTTTGATTACTCTGTAGGGTCCATTCCATTTGTTTTTGAAAAGTATTCCCCAACTAGTTTCTATTGCTTTGTTGTAAACCAGGACCAAATCTCCTGGATTGAGTGGTGATCTTAGTTGGTGTGCCATTCTTCTATCCCAATATTTCATTGAGTCCTCCCTTGATTTTTTGAGTTTTTCTTCTGCTTTCCTTCTCATTTCGTCTTTCCCTTCCAACTGTTTGGCTCTGGCTTCCAGTACTTTGTCAGTTGTGGATATTTTTTGCCATTCTACAGCTAAAAATGTTTTTGTTTCAATGTCAATTGGTAATACTGGTAGTTGTCCAAATTGGAGTTCATATGGCGAGAAACCAGTTGCCTTTTTAGTTGAGATTCTGTCGGCCAATGTAACCAAAGGTAGATATTTTTTCCATTTTCCTCCATTTTCTCCACACATCTTGACTAATGCATCTTTGAGTTGCTTATGGCCCCTTTCCACCATTCCTTGAGACTCTGGGTAATAAGGTGTGGTGACTCTGATCCTTGATCCTGCTTTCTTTACTGCATCTTGCAATTCTTTTCCAAACTCTGGCCCCCAATCCACAGTTACTTCTTTTGGTGAGCCATACCTGCATATCCATTCTGAGGTGAACCATTCTGCAACTGCTTTTGCTGTTAATTTGACTAGTCCAATTGTTTCTGCCCATCCTGAAAAATCATCTCTGGCCACAACCATGTACTTCCATCTTCCAGATTTAATATGGACTGCATCCATGCTTACCCTTTCAAAGATTTTTGATGTTGCTGTAGGCTTTCCTTGTTCCCTTTGGAAGCTTTGACTTCTATTTTGGCAGGCCAGGCAAGATTTGACCCATTTCTTGACTTATTTCTTCATTCCTTCCCACCAAAATCTTGCTTTAATTCTTCTGTAACTTTCATTTTCCCCTCTGTGGCCCATGTCTTCATGAAGTGACTTCAAAATGTAGCTTTGAACTTCATGACTTGATATAACCAATTGAGGGTTTGGGTTGTTTCTTTTTTTAAGCTGGCCATCTTCCAAGAAAAAGTTGGGTGACCTTCTTTTAATCCTTCTAAACTCTTCATCTTTGCTTGATTGTGGTTTTTTCATTGTACTCAAGTATTCTTGCATTCTCTTCCAAAATCCTTCTTGTTTGGTTGGTACTTGTACTCCTGAAAAATGGAGTGAATTTACATTCTTAGCCCCAAATCCAGGGTGTGGCTTGATCCAATCTTCTTCTTCATCAAACTCTGGTGCAGCTTCATCTTCTTCTTCTGAGTTTTTTGGTCTTCTGGATAGCCCATCTGGAATAGTGAAAGTTTTCCCTGGTTTGTGTACCAAATCAAAGAGAAATAGTTGAATGAAAGCCACCCATCTTGTCATGGGGGCATTGGGTAAGCAAGGGGTGTTTATCATTTCAATTAAGGCCTTGGCATCAACCTGTAATTCAAAATGTTGTCCCCAAAGTATTGTTTGAAGTTTCTTGAGAATTCTTGCAACTCCACAGAGTTCCAATTTGGGTTGTGAGTATTTTGATTCTAATTTTGAAAAGGTTATTGATTCATATAATACTGGTCTGTCTTTTCCTTCTTTATCTTCTTGAGTGAGTACTGCTCCTGCAGCAATGTAGCTTGAATCTACTGCTAGCTTAATTTTTCCTGATCCTTTGTCATAATCCAATTTCTTGAGAGTTATTTCTTCTCCAACTATTCTTCTGAGCTTATGGAAAGCTTCTTCACATTTTTGATCCCAATTCCAGTCAACATCTTCTCTGGTGAGCCTCCTGAGTGGTGATTCAACTTGTGAGACGTTTTCAATAAACATCCTTACATAAGCACAAAGACCAAGAAATCCCCTTATTTCCTTCTTGTTAAGAGGTGTTGGCCAATTTTGAATTTTGTTGATCTTTTGTTTTGAAATTGTTCTTCCTTTAAATGATACAAAATGCCCTACTATGTCCAAGGCTGGAACACAGCATGCAAACTTTGATCCTGAGATAGTAAGTCCTGCTTCTTCAATCATGAATAAAACTTCCTCTAAGTTTATGGCATATTCCCATATAAATCTTCTGATTGAGGGGTTTTCTGGTAGTGTTTCTTGGTTGTAAAGTGATCTTGGCCCTTTTATTCCTCCATCATCAATAAAAATTCCTACACTTTCTGGTATTTCTTCTTGGAGTATCCAGGTCATTTGGGCCTGGTATACTGCTACTGAGTTGGTGGCTCCTTAGGGTAGTCTTGTGAGTTGCATCCTTCCAATGGGTGTTTCAAAAGTAGTGAGGGGTCTTGTAGTGACATCTAATTCTCTTTCATCATATCCTCCCATGATGTCTCCTAGTCCATAGCATGCTCTTCCTGCAAATGCATCTACAAATTCTTCAAAATGAGGTGGTAAGCCAGCATCCTTGATCGTGACTTTATTGAGTTATTCAAGGTCATGGACAATACTGAGTTTCCCATTTGATTTGGCCACACAAAAGATTGGGCTTGTGTAGCTTGAGGTGGATTTCTCATAGAGTCCAGTCCTGATTCTTTCTCTGATTAATTCAGTAAACTGAGGTAAAATTGGTTTGGGAATGGGAATTGGTTTCTTCTGCCAAGGTTCATGAGGTATTACTGGTATTTTGTAAGGTTTCCCATGTGAGTGTTTGAGTAATCCTCTTTCTTCTTCACAGAAAGCTATTTCTTTTTACCTCAAGGTAATAACATTTTTGAGTAAATTGATTTCTTCATTTGATAACCATCCTGGTGGGCCATAATTGACTGCTTGCAGTCTTTCATGGGTAACCTTGAAGGTTTCTTGAAATATAGGTGGGTTGGGTGATAAAGGTGTTTCATAAGCATCTCTTGACAAAGGTGGTTTTTCCAAAGGTGGGTTAAGGTCTTGAGGCATTGGCTCATTGACTGGTCTCACCTTCTTCAGGACTGATTTGTATTTGGCTGCTAAAATTTGGTGATCCATCTTCAGTTAGTTATTTTGTTTTTTTTCTTCTTGCTTTTAATTATTTCTAAGAATTTGCTAGTGTCCTGAAATATTGAGGTCTTCAAAATTCTTCTTTCTTCTTTCTTCCATAAAAAAAATGTAGTTTAAGGTCATACAGGACCTACAACTAGGTGTGTAACCCCTTTATTTCAGGTATACAAGTCCCACAGTTTAAGTCATGCAAGGACCTCCTGGCCTAATCCAAGGGCTTATCTTGATTCTTGATCTCCTTTGGCTTGATTTTGGATTCCACTTGACTCTTGTTTTATTCTTCAATCTTCATGATTCCCACATGATAAAAGATTCTTCTGGTTGTTTTATTTCTTGATAAGGAATTTTCTTGTCTTAATTGATGGCTTGGGACTCCACTTTGTTCATTCTGGCCAATTTGATAATGCTAAACACCTGTGAAACCCCTTGTTCCTGTTACACAAAGGGAGTAGTTTATTGTCATGCTGAGGACAAAAATGGTCCTTCAGCACTTCTCCTGACTAGGACAATCCCCTCCAGCTTCTTGGCTGTTATTTTTTTAAGTTTCCCTGCCCAAGTCTACAGGGGAAGCAGTTTACTGTCATGCTGAGGACCTCTTGAGTCTTAAAGCTTCTTTAAAATCCCAAGGGCAGTTTGAGTTGAGTGTTGTACATTATCTTGTTGGTCCATCATGTTAAGTGAGTCCTGAGTTCATAATTAATCCAGTGAGTAATCCTTCAGTCCATAAATCCTGACCACTTATTCTTGAATTCCAAGGGAGTTTAAATCCAGAATCAAAGAAGTGTCTAAGGTCTTGTGCTGTCCAAAGGTCAATCCTTAAGGAACTCCTGTTTTTCTTCATAAAAAATCTTCTTCATTTTCAGTATTGTGAATAATTGCCCTATGATAAATTTTTTCCAAATTCTCTTGCTATTTCTTAAAAATAATGTATGTCCTTTTGTTCTTTTGTATTCCTGAATTCTACCTGTTATAAAGAAATGAAAAATAAAAAAAAATAAAAAATAAAAAATTGTAATAACAAGATGATTTAAAATTTATTTTAATTTTAATTGGTTGATATTTTTTAATAATATTTGTTTTTTTTTTTTTTTAAATAATATTCTTTTGGATGAGGGCCCCCCTCTCCATTTAAAAATCTTGAGTTAGTTTTCAAATTTTGAAGAGGATATGTTCTCATTCCCCCAAAACTTCCACTATAAGGGATAGTGTAAGAAATAAATTTACCCACCCCTTATTTTTTATAGTGATTTTGATGAGGATAAATAATGATACAGTAAATGTACATAATTTTATTTTAATGATGATTCAATAAATATATTTTGTTTTTATTATTTTATTTTTTATTTTATTTTTTATTTTTGTTTTTATTATTTTTTTTTTACTGTAAATATAAAATACCCATTAACTGAGATATCTGAGTAAAAAGCACAATTCAAATGAATTAAATTTGAATCACAATTAAGATCATGGAACTGTTTGGTTGAAGGTGGTAATTTGTGCCATTTAGCAAAAATTGGTGCTCTTGAGAGTATGTATGATTAATATTACATAGTTGAATGATCATAATTTGGGTCCTTTATTCATATAATGACCCTTATGATGCCACAACTCTTCCTTTTGGAATCATCATTGTGACTCAGACTCTATTTCAAGTCCATCCCCTTTATGGTTCAGATTTTCTGTTACCCATAAATGCATTTGAGTTGTTAAAAAATATAAACAGTGAAATTGAAAATTTGTACAATTAAAATAAACTCTTCTTTGCTTTTTTGGGGGGCTTTCAAATTCCTTTTGGAATAAATAGCACATTGAGGTGTTATTAATATGTAAGTTCCCCAAATTATGTCATCAATTTATGAGTTTTTTTAATATGAATAACTCCTTCAGAGTTCAATTAATGCCTTCATGGCACAAATACTTCCTCTTTTCAAACAAATTACAATCACTCTCTTGTAATTGAAGAAATATTTCAAATAAATTGATCATTTTAAAAAAAATACTTGATGTAGAGTTTTTTTTTTAATTATTGTTATTATTGAGTTGAAAAATCAAGCCAACTTAATGACTCTTGTTGTAATAGTAGGAAAAGTATGATAGAATATTCTTGAGCTCATGAATGGGATATGACCCTAATTCTTAGTGAAAATAAATAAATGAGTTTGAAAATAAAAAAAAATAAAAAAATAAAAATTAAAAAATAGGTTCAGAACATTCAAGTAAGTAAATCTTTCTAATTCTTGTTTATAATGACATAAAATTAGAAATTAAAAAAAAAATAAGAAATGAAACCTTAGGTAGTTTATAGTCTTGCCTAGGACTTATCCTGTTTTTTATAGTCCTTGATAAATCTTCTTGTATACTTCAAATAGGCAGTTTATGGTCTTGCCAAGGACCATTAGTTTCTTTGCTTTGGTCCTTGTTGATAATTTTAGTGATTTCTTGTTGATATTTGAAGGGGTAGTTCATGGTCTTGCCAAGGACCATTGGTTGATTGTTTTTTATTATTATTTTTTTTTTGAGTCCTTATTGATAATTCTAATGGTGAGCAGTTTATGGTCCTGCCAAGGACCTTTGGTTACTTTTTCTTGATTATTGTTGATAATTTGAGTGGGCAGTTTATGGTCTTGCCAAGGACCTTTGATTGATTGTTTTGCATTTTGAGTCCTTGTTTAGAATTCTTTTTTCTTGATATTTAAAGGTATTTCTTGATGTTTGAAGGGGAAGTTTATGGTATTGCCAAGGACCTTATCTTGTGTCTAGGCACCTGATTGTTGCCTTTGGGGTTTCCTGGCATGTAATTTATCTTCAAAGCCAAGTTGTAAATTGAATTAAACAGTTTATAGTCTTATTTAGGAATACTTTTCACTTTAAAAGCACTTTTAATGTTATAAAATCAAAGGAATATTTTCATGATGAACACCTGTAGCTTTTAAAATAAAATATGTCAGTATAATATATTATAAAATATAAGAAAAAGCATAAAAAATAGAAAAATAAAAAAGGCAGCTTAAAGCCTTTCTTAGGGCTTTGCATTGTCATTTATAGCCCTGTACCCATATCCAAATTTAAATATGTCAGTTTAATTTAATATCCAACATAAAAAGATCATGAGAAATAAAGTAAAAGAAGCAGTTTATAGCCATACTGAGGGCTCATTTGTATATTGAAGACCTGTAGCACAATTAAATGTGTCAGCTCCATTTTACATCCAAGATAAATTAAGAATGAAAAAAGAAATAAGCAGTTTAAAGCCTTGCTGAGGGCCCTTTTTGTTGTTTAAACCCTCATTCCAGGGCCTTTTTATTTGTTCAAATTTTTAGCCCTGCAGGATATCAAAAATAAAAAATAAAAAATGAATTAGCCACTTAAATCATCAAAATTACAATTCATAAATGAATTAAGCAGTTTTTAGCCATTCTGAGGGCATTTTTTGTTTAATTGAAATATTGTAAAGCCCTGTAAAAAAGAGAAAATTATTTTAAGTAAAATAAACAGCCAGAAGATGAAATATGAAAGCAGAAACCAGCAGTTTAATGTCTTGCTGAGGACATATTTGTTATTTCTTTATGTTGTTTCAATCTTTTTGTCAGTTGAAAGTAATTTAATTTATTGTTATATATTTTTTTGTTTATTTATTTATTTTTATTTATTTTTATTTTATTTTATTTTTTTTATATTTTTTATTTTTCTAAAACTGATCAAAGCAAAGAAAAACTCAGTAATATCCAGCTTTAATAATAAAAATAGAAAATACAAATAAACAGTTTTAAATCTTGTTCAGGACTATATCTTTAAAATCATTTTTTTTTTTTTTTATTTTTTATTATTATTAATATATACATATATTAATACATCATTGATTTATTATTAATTATATATAAATTTTTTATTTTGTTTTATATAGGACCCATTCATTTATTCCTAGCTAGCTAATCGGGTTGTACAGCCTGATACTGCCTGTGGGAGGTCTATAACCTGGCTGCAACTCCTGCACCCCAATTTATTTATTCTAACTTCTTCATATTTTGAAAATTTTATTATTTATTTATTTATTTATTTATTTTTATATATTTTTATTATGTTATATTTTTATTTTCTATATATTTATTTCTTCAAAAAAAAATACTTCCTTGTGGTTTAAACCACTTTACAAAGCTTTTACAATGCAAAATAACTTCTCTAACCATCATTTCCTTCAAGAACAGGTCCCTGGAGAGGACTACTAGCCTTTCAAGAACCTCAAACACCGCTGGTCAGTGTAGTATTCCCCTCAACATACCTTCCGAGCCGAGCAAGCTAAATCCACCCAAACTCACACCACCCGTCCGTTTTGTACGTCCTATATTTCCTTCCAGGTGCATTTGCTTCCACGCCCACTGCTGTCGTGATCCTTTGGTAATTATTTTATTTATTATTATTTTTTATTTTTTTATTATATTATATTATATATGTATGTATTAGGTGAGATTGTGCGTTAATGCCCTCCCTTGGACCTGAAATTGTACTTGTTATTGGATTGGTCGACTACCTTTTTTCTTTCCTTTTCTTTTTTTGCATTATGGCCATTGTTAAGTCCCATCTCTTTACTAAAACGTTTTTTTTTTTTTTTTTTTTTTTTTAGTTTGATGCTCATGTGTTCTATTTCCATTATGCTGGTATCATTCAAAATCAGTTGCAGGTAACAAATCTTCATTTTTTGTGTATCTCGGCCGTTGGATCTGTGCTCTACTCAACCAACACTGCTGACGATTTGGCAAGGTACGGACGCATTCTTGCCAGTATCACCTGATGTGGGGCTTTTGACAAAGTGAACCCCAGTATTATTGGGGTACGGTGGAAGAGGTAAAGTGGTTGTTTGTATTGCTGCTTTGTTTAGGGTTCTTCCCATACCATACTGATTCAGATCCTTTCCGAAATGGTATAAATACGGCTCCGAATTGACTATTTCCCCGTTCCAACTTCCTTCCATTGAACATTATTGGGCCGTTGTGTTGACTCAAACTTGCGGTAAGTTTTTTTTACTACTAGCTTAAAGTACTTGATTTATTAAGTTGCTCTTATGGAGACTATTTATATTCTCTCTCCCTTTCTTTAGTATCTCCTTTTTTTATAACCTGTAGAGGATGAGCCACAATAAGCCTGTATACTCTTCCACCTTCTTAAAGGCAATCGAGCCCTTTATGATTGAAGAGTTCGAGGAACTGGTTTTTGGTACTCCAGCAATGCCCATCAAACAATCCATGTGGGAGTGGGTCACCTCAATGACTCCCCCTTCGACACCAGCTCTTGCTAATTCCTCCTTCAGCTCTACCAGATCCTCATCACCTGAGGAGGAGCCTCCATCTGTGGCTTTAGCCTTTTATACCTTCATAAACGGCAATTACCTCCCCAAACGTTTCGTCGATGATCCCGAGCTTTTCTTTTCAAGTGGGACGGCTTCCAACCCTCAAGGTCCTAAGAACCCAGCTGCCCATACATATGAATTATGACCTCGTGGTCAGGATGGTCGTGCAATAACTTCACATTTCAAATGATAAGTAAGTCCACAATTTATTTGTTCTATATTGTGGTTTTATAGAGACTAAGCAGAGACTAGACTGGTATAAGGCTAATTTGTTTTTATATATATATATAGGATAAGACTTGAATCTCCTCTACTAGAAACTGGTTCGATATGAGAAGTTTTCTTGCACGTCCTTTGGCCAATTTCTTTTATTAAAAGATATTTTGGTTGTCTTGAGATCAGTAGCCAAAAGTCAAGAATTTGTAGTTTAGTTTATTTTCTTGGTGTTTTTGCTTCTAAATCCTCTTGTTGTGCATGTTGAGTTCCTTTTCAAAGCTATATCCTCCTCTTCCAGTAATCAGGCTAAGTAAAGCTACTTCTGCCTAATTAGAGGGCTCCCTGATGTTTAATAAATTACTGATCCAAGTTGGTAAGAGTGCTTTGTATTTTGTTATTTAAATTTGCAATTAAGTTGTTCTTTCTTGCTCCATAAAGTAATATCACCTTGATTATTACTCTCAAATGATATAATTAACTTCTTTGGTGAATCGTGCTTGTCAGTTTGGATCTGGAAGTTCAATTGAGTTCTTCTGGGAAGCTTTTTAGCTCATCACAAAGAACCCCCCCTTTTTTTTTCTCTTTTCTTTTTTTTTTCTTTTTTTTTTGTGAAAAAAAAATAATAAAAATAAATAAATAGAAAAAAAAAGTTAAGAACTAAGTCTAGATTAGAAATAGACTAAGTTATATTGAAAGATAACTTGGATATAAAATAAATAAGTTCCCAATTTAAATCAGATGAAATTTTGATAAATAAGTGAAACAACAGTAAATGAGATCAAATCTGATTTTAGAAAAAACTGGTAGTGATATTTTTTTGGAAGGTATTTACATATTTATAAAATTATTTTATTTTTGTTGAGGAAGTTAAATTAATATTGTTAGAAACAATGAACTATTTTGAGTTAATTTAAGTTCTTTTGTATAATTGTAATTTGATTAGTAGGATTTGAGTCAAGACTGATGGTATCTTTATCTAAAATTTTATATATTATATATATATATATATATTGGATACTTTTCTTTTTCTTTCTTTTTTTTAGGATTGATGATGATTAATTATTTATATATATTTTGTGTTGAGAAAAAGAAATATAATTCTAAAAGATCTTCAATATCAAGTAGGTTTTAATTCTTCCTTCAAATATTATAAGAATTGAAGCTTTTTTTTTTTTTTGTTTTAGAAAAAATAAATAAGTAGATATAACTATAAGATAAAATATTTGATATCAGGTCAGCTTATATTCTCTTTCTTCCTTCAAAGCTTATATGAATTGAATCTTATTTTTGAATTTTTAATATTTCATTTTGTTTCTGTTTCTTTTCTTTTAGTATGAAAGAAAAATTGAATTGTAAAGAGGAAGGATGAAAGTGGTAAAAAAAATAAAAAAAACAAAAAAAATAAAAACTGATGAAATAAATAAAAAATAATATCAATGGAAGTAGGATTCATGATTAAACAAAGAATTGAGGACTTAGCAGGTGAGATTTATGTTGATTAGCTCCTTTGACCAAGTATTTTAATGACTAATTCTTGTTTCATAATTTTTCCTCCCCTCCATTTTTCTCTTTTGAGAGCTTTAAACAGGTACTCTTGACAAAAAGAGTCCCAGTCTTCTGTATTCCATTTGATTGCACCACCTCTAATGCTGAAGATTGCTGGTATAAGTGTTTCTTCCCAGTGGTAATCCCATTTGGCCCTTTTTACAATATAACTTCTTGAGATCTTGTTGATTGATCCTGTTCTAATTTTTAAGTACTGCAGGTTGAACCAATCTTGGCACTCCCAGGTCCTCCAAAATAATGATTTCCTGAGGTGTTCATCCATGTAAAATATTTCATTCCAGTAATTGTTTCCAAGGTTGCCTTCAACTCCATCCCAGGTCAGTAAATCCAAGAATTCATACTTTGTGAGGATGAATCCAGGTAATTCTTTCCATGGATGACAAATGACAGTTTCTGATAGTGATTTTTCTTGCTCAAAGATGTCCTCAAACTCAATATATGGAAGTATTATGGTGGAAATATCAGGACAGGGTTCTGGCTTTATTTTAAAGAACCAGTCAGGATTTTCAATTAATTCTTGTGGATTGATTTAATTGGCCCAGACTTCTTTTTCTTCTATCCAGGTGATATCTTTTTCCATTGACCAGGGATTTCCTTCAAGTAATGGCCATGACTCCATTTTGTAGTATTTTGGTGGATTTTGAGATGTTAAGGTAAGATGAATTGAGAATAGTATCAAATTTATTTATCAAAAATAGTTTGAGGGTAGGTTGAATGTGTTTGGATGATAATTTTTGGGTAAGAATTTGGATATTCCTCTTTGATAAGGCAGGAGGTCACTGCCTTGTGATCTTATGGCTAGTTTTTTTCCTTTTTATTATTATTATTATTGGTGAGTGAAATTATTGATTTTAGTTGATGAGAGTTGATATTCCTCTTTGATAAGGCAGGAGGTCACTGCCTAGTGATTTTATGATTTGGGTGAGTGAAATTGGTGATTTTGGTTGCTAAGAAATGATTTTCCACTTTGATAAGGAAGGAGGTCACTGCCTTGTGATTATTGAAGTTTAAATATGACTATTTTGTTTGATTTTTGATTTTTAGAGCTGTTATGTGTCTTCAAGATAGGCCTTGATGGTTTGAAATTTAATTGGTCCATTAATTCTTGAGTAATTTGATCATTGGTTTTGTCAGAAACCTCCAAAATTTTCAGCAACTCCTTGATTTCTTCAATTTCTTGGTTTCTTGATTTTGATGAAGTATCCTTAAAGTTCCAAAGGTTCTCTTTATTGAAATCATAATCTTCAGCTTCCAAAATTGAATATTCATTATGAATTTGATCTTCTTTTATTAATTCTTCCCCATAGGATCCAAAATTTGGTGAATTGGGCATGGTGGAAGTGATTGATATATTTTTGTAAGTTTTTTTTTTTTTTTTTTTTTTTTAAGAAATACTTTATTGATAAATTTCTTCTTTTTTAAGGCAGGAAGTCACTGCCCTTTGAGAGAAAAATGAAATAAAAGAGAAAATAATGATACATTTGATGAATGATACTAATACATTTTTTAGAGAAAAAAAAAGCTTGATTTTGTTGATTTATTTTAGAGTTGAACTCCCCCAAGTGGCAAAGGTGAGTGTCTGTTGAGCAATCTGGCCAAAATAAGGTCTTTGAGGGCTTCCACAAAGTTATTTCTTTCCTCAATTTCTGGTTCTGATGGAAATTCTGACCACCATAAGTCTTCATCAATGAATATATATCCACCTCCAACCCATTTTATTCTTCCAGTTTGATATGTTGATCCATTTAATCCAAGGTACCACAGGGCCCAAATTTTATTGAAGTAAAGTCCTCTTCTTGGTAGTGTGGCCATTTCAAAACTTTCATCCCAAAATTTGTTTTCAAGGTTACCTTTAATTCCCTCTTCAGTTAATAAATCTAAGAATTGGATATTGTTCAAGTTTGCTCCTGGAAGGTGACATAAGTATTTGTCTTCACATAAAATTTCTTGAGCTTCATCCCCATAAATGTCTTCAAAGGTGATGTATGGCAGGTAAATCTAATTGTATTCATTTTCTAAGATGGATTCTGTTTCTTCTTCTTCATTGGGAGGTTGCTGGATAAATTCAGGGTTTTACATTTGCCATTCATAGGGTTCTTCTTGGTTGTTTAATGGTCTGTCCAAGAAGTTGATATGGTATGTGTCTTTTAAATTTTTGTCTCTTTCTTCCATAATTTTGAGGTCTTTTTCAATGTCATTTATAGTTTCTCCATCTGAGATTTCATGATGTTCACTAAATCTGACTTTTTTCTTTTTGGATTTAGGTTTGAAAGGGTTTCCATGTATTTTCTCATTTCCATCCACCAAAATTTGGAATGTTTCTTTATTATTGTTAATTGGCTTGTAACGTATTCTGGGTAACTCATCTTCAGAGGTTGAGTCTTCAAGTTGTCTTTTGAGATTGCTTGGCCATTCATTATTTTGTAAATCTTGGCCAAATTTATCACTTTTTGAAGATATGGATAACTCTTGGGTCTTCTGGGTTAAATTGATTATGGTATTGTGTCTCTTTGCATTTTGATGCTTCTTTCCTGGGATATTTCTGACCAATTTTGCCATATTACATAAATCCATTCCTCAAGGTGGTCCAGTTTGCCATTGAAGTTCTTGAGGTTTGCATATTGGCATGCATAACCTTCTTCCATCAGGTTCTTGATAACTGCGTATCTCTCCTTGTTTATGGGAAAATTCCAGCCTAATTTTATTGTCTGCCAAGAAGGGTCTTCCAAGTACTGTATGGACAGATCCTTTTGCAATGGAAAAGTGTATTTGAGTTTCTTCACCTGAAGCCAAAATGATTGGAGTGAATTCTGATAGTGCAACCAATGAAGTGGTATGGCCTCCAATTCCCCTAAGGTTCATGTTAAGATTCCTTGTTGTGAGTGCGGCTTTGATTGCTATTCCTTCTGGTATAATGTTGAGTTCTGCACCAGTGTCCACTAATGCTCTGAGAGGATATTATTCCTTTCCAATGAAGATTCCATAAATCCCAAAGGACAAGCATAATGAATCTTGGGCTTTGGTATTTCTTTGAATTCAAATGTTAATAGTCTTTCTTGAAGATCCATTGAGTTGAGTGATTTAATTTTTTCCTTGTCTTTTTCTGATAATTCCTGTAATTTATGAAAAAAATTTGGTGACATCCTCAAAATTTCTTCAATGGTGAGGTTGATCTTTTGTTGCATAATCTTTTTAATAATTTTGTCAATTTCCAACTTGGTTTCAACTGGTTTCTTTGGAGGTTTTCTGAGCTTTTTTTCTTCTTTGGGAATTTCATCATCTTCATCCTTATTGGCAATATTTTCAATTTCCTCCTCAGGTTGGTCTGGTTTTGGAATATTTGAATTTTGGAATTTGGTAGGAATTATTAGTCTTCCTTCCTCTTTTTCTTCTTCAATGTAAGTTCCTGAAATAGCTGTTTTATTCTTTAGCTCTTGACTTTGGGATTGTCTTTCCATTCTTTGCTTGGTCTGCCTTAGTCCAATGTGTGATTCAAAAGGATTATTGGCTGAGGAAATGGTAGGTGGTTTCAAATTTGACAAATCTTCAACATGAGCAATTGAGGTTGATTTATCTTCTGATTTCTTTTCAGTGGGCTTAACCTCTTGTTCTGGTTTTTCTTTGACAATAGGTTTTTCCATAAATTTCTTGTTGAGTTCTGCTTGTTCTTTTGCAAAAGCCCTGACTATGTCTTTGGAACTTTCATTTCCTTCCATAGGTACTCTCTGATAGTTGGGGAAGAGGTAAGATGCTCCTTGGGTTCTGACAATTCATCTGTCCAGATCTTCAGCAAGGTGAGTGCATCTAGTTGCTGTATGACCTTCTTCCTTGCAGTAAGCACACTTCAATGGTGGTCTTGGATCCATTTGAGCTGGTATGTATGGTTGATAACTGGATGAAAATGGTGGTAAAGGATTCCTTGGCCTATATTGCTGGCTATTTTGAGGTAACCTTTGCTCTTGATTATTGTTCCAGTTCCTTCTTGGTGGATTAACTGCTTCTGAAAGGGCTTTGAGTTGATTGAAAACTTTTTTAACTGATTATTTTCCCTCATTTCTTGGTTGAGGCTCTGGTTGTGGTGAATTTTTAATCTTTTGGGTGAGTTCTTTTACTTGTTTTAAAACTTCATCCCAGCTTTCATCCTCAAATCTTGTTTTCTTTTCTGAAGGTTTTGGTTTAGAAAATTGTTTTTGTTGAATAAGTACCTTGGCCTCAAAGTCTTGTTCAATGTATAATTTCAGAATATCCAATCTTGGAATGATGTAACCTCCATCCAAGGCTTGGACCATAGCTCTGTCTTTAATCATTTCTTTGTAAATTGATTCTTGAGCACTAGTGGAAAGGCTGGCCAATATTTCCTGGTTATGATTGATATCACCTTGGATATATTGATATCTTTTGAGGTAAGTGATGATTGCTTCATATTCCCCAATGAATTTTCTGTATTGAGTCATGTTTCTTATTCCACCTTCTTGTTGATTTTTTGTGAATAATTCAGTGATTGAGGATAATCTGTATCTTCTTTCAGGTGAGACTGTTCCCCATCTTCTTTTCATATCGACTGTCAATTGATCCCAATCAGCTGTTTCATATCCCGGCATTTATTCAATATGATAACTGATTTCTTCATCTTTTGTCCAAAATGCTATTTGTCTTGCAATGTCTCTTCCACTTGCTCCTTCAATTTCTGCAATATTTTCAACTTTATTGATGAATCTTTCAACATCCTTTCCATCAAACCACAAGTTATAGTCCTTGGCTCTGATTTTCACTATTGGAGTAGTGTTTCTTGAAATTTCTTGATGTAATGGAGTTGGCATTTGGGAAGAAATGTTGACTCTTCTTGGTAAGGTACTTTGTCTTTGTTCTGTATAAGGTGTTGATGTGGCCATGGGTCTAGGATAAGGTGAAGGT
Source organism: Austropuccinia psidii (assembly GCA_023105745.1). NCBI lineage: Eukaryota > Fungi > Basidiomycota > Pucciniomycetes > Pucciniales > Sphaerophragmiaceae > Austropuccinia > Austropuccinia psidii. The sequence continues at coordinate 6,062,589 of JALGQZ010000010.1, read as the reverse complement.
GATCCATGCTGCCTGAATGATATTGGAAGGGTGGTTTGTTCTTCAAGTGGACTATTTTGTGGAGTTTAACTTGATGATTTATTTTGCCTTCCTTTTTGATTAGTGCTAGTAATTCTGCTTGCATTTCTAGCATCTTCTGCTGAAGTCTCTCTGTTGAAGACTTTTCTTCCTGTCCTTAAACAGTTTCTTCATTGAAGTTTTCTTCCTGTATTTCTTCAATACTGGCTGGTAATTTTGATCATGAAGGTTTATCCATTTTTGGTTGGTTTATTTCCTCCTTTTATTTTGGTGTTGAGTTATTGATTTTATTTCTTTCAAAGAGATCAAGGGAGAATTATTCCACAACCTTCAAGTCCCTTTTATTGGTTCTTGGTGTTGCAGTAGGAAAATAAGAATATTTTTCTGATTCCTCTCCTAATTCTGATTCTTCTTTGGGTGGATAATAGTAATGATCAGAGTGAGTTGATGATTCAGATTTTTGAGATGATGGTTTTGGCTGATTTTGATTATTTGACTCCAGTTTTTGTTATAAAAAAAGTATTCTTGGAGTAGTTAAGAATTTTATAATTTATTGATTTTAATTTAATTTTTATTGAAGTTGAGGTTATCTGCCACTGTTGGGACACCCGATGTGGGAACTCCTCTTGTGTGGGATTAAAATGAGGCAGTACCTGGAGGGGGAAATCACAGGTAACTAGTTTTGAATTGCTTATAACTTCTGTAAACAAGGGTGGCAAGGGTGTATTGCCTGCCCCTCCTAAAATACTGAACAAAATCTTCCTTGGAGCTCACAAACCAAAATAAAATTATTAAGTGGCTTTACAACTGCAGAAGACAAAATTCAGCAGTATCAGATCAGACCTATTCAATAAATAATATGAAAAATAATGTCAGTAATTTTGGTTAAATTTTTAGATTTTAATGAAATACTTGTCTGTTTAATTTTATTTTTTAGTGAAATTGGGGTGAGTGGTTTCTTTTTGGTTAAAAGTCCTTTTGTAAGATGGGTTTTTTAAGGTGTTCTGGAAAGTTGGATGAGTGTTGATAAAGGTAATTTTGTTAAGGTATAGTTATAATAGAGTACAATGATTTTTGAAAGGTTTGTTATTTATTTATTTTCTTTTAAGAGTTGTTGATAATAAGATAAAATTGTATTTGTTAAATTTAGAAGGTAAGGTTCTTTGATATTTTTTATTTTTTTTAGAAGGGTAAGTGAATTTTTAAATCTTGATAAATGGTGTTAATTTTACTAGGTGAAATATTTTAATAGAGTAGTAACCCTAATCTTGGGTACTGAGTAATTTTTATTTTTATTTTAATAATAATAAGATTCCACTGAGCTTAGCTACTGGGTAATCTTCAACACTATACTTCCACTGAGCTTAGCTACTGGGCAAGTAAATTTTACTATAATATACTGGACTAACTCCCAGGTGAGGGATGAATTATTCCTATGCTCCTACTGTGCAGTGGATATAATTTGCATGGGGGGATTTTGAAATTTGGGGGGAGAGAACCCCTCTATTTGTACCTTTTGGGAGCCCGGGGGGCCCTCCATGGGAGCTGTATTTTTCCACTTTAATTCCTCTTGATTTTATCATGTGACTCCATTTTTTGGTGAGGACCTTTCTTGCATGGGTCAGGTGATTTAAGGTTTGGTGATAATTTTCTCTCTGCACAGCCTCCATTTATCACATGATTGTCTTTTGGTGAACTAATTATGATGTGATATTCTTGAATTTTCCTTGCATACATGAGGTGATTCAATTTTGGCTGGGGATTTTTGTTGTGCACAGCCTCTTTCCTGTCACATGATATTCTGTTGGTGGATGCAGTATCACATGATGACCTTGTAATTCCTTTGCATATGTCCTATTTTAGGTTTGGTAGAAGTGGCTGTGTAATTTATGCAGGTTTCATGTTTGTTTTTCTTCTTTTTGAATATTAAAATGAAGTCAGGTGATAACTTCTTGCACTGGTGAATTTGCTGTTTTTATGAGATGATGTGATTTTTGATTTTGACACATGCTGTGCATAGTCATGTGGTTGAGATTTAATTGGAATTGTGTACTGCATGCAGCCTGTTGTAACTAGCTTTGGTTTGCATGAGGTGATGAGTGGTGTAAATAATTTTGATTTTGTTTTAAGGCTTTAAGTGGGGTTACTGTGAATATAAGATAAGGTACTCCTGGGGCTGTGTTGTAAATGAATTGCAGGAATTCCATGGAGTTGAGCTTTGCATCTTGTGACTTTTCTATGTTAAGTTCTAGGTTGCTGTGTAATTCATGCAGGTGTCCTTTTCTTGCTGCATGAGTCCTGTGGCTATAAGGGGGTGTAAGGCTGGGTGGGTGTGTAATTTTAAAGGGTGGTACCTTATTTGTTGTAACTAGTTTGCTATATGTAACTTGATTTTTTACATATGCATAATGAAATTGGATAATGTATTTAAACACATATACTTCCCTTTGGTCCCTGTGCCATGGGTTATGAGTTAAATCCAGCTTGTTGCTGTAAAATTGACCTTTTGGTGTAAAATTTAAGTGTAAGTCTGCCTGTAGGCTGGATATACTGCTGTTTTGGGGTACTATGAGCTTGAGCCTGGTAAAAAAAAATTGGTATGGAATACCACAACGTAAATTACAAGTATAATACATGATGGGAAATTAAAGGAAAAATAAATTGGAAAGATTAATTTGGGGGGAAAAGGAACTCTAGCTCTAAGGACATAAAAATACATGCAAAAGTTCATCACTTTTGGCCTGGAATTGAGTCACAGGGTCTGTTACTCAATTGATGATGTGGTTTGGATACCAACCAGGGCAGGTTTAGCTGTTGCCAAGAGGGTAAAACTACCCTTAAGTTAAAAAGATATTAGTAAAAACAGCTATAACTGGTTCCATGTCTCTTAAACAAATTATGGTATTTTTTGAAGGCTTTAAACCAGGTATTACTATACTAATGGCTGATTGAAGGGTGTAGAATGGCTAAAAATAGCCAAAAATTGCTAAAACCATTCCTTTTTGGTCTAAACCAGGGTTCAATGATAACATAATTGGCTTTTCTTTCATCAGAAATTTTTTCCACAACTGACAAGAGTAAACTTCACGTTTTTAGTAAGAAAAATTGATGGCTATAAAATAATGTCTTCTTTGCCCTACTTTTCTCTTCATGTTAGAATCTTTTCCTTTTATAATTAGTTTAAACACTGTTAAAAAAATCAATAAAAGATTCCAACCCCGATTCTCATATCATTCTAAACCTTTTATCCACATTAAAAGATGATTATAATCATTTTTTGTAACTCTAATAATCATTTTTACCCCTGAACCACCCCATAAGTGACTTAAAGCATCTTTAATCACTGTAAATGTTGTCACTTTGTTTCCAAATTCACTCTGGTCAATTTTGGGCATGTTTTCTCTTTAATAATATTTTTAAAGACTTTGTTCCTTTATTAATTGCTTGCAGTTATTTTCTCACTTAATTCCAATTGAAATTTCTCTTGAAGAAATTTCTTTTGTAGCCATAATTATCTCTTGTAGAGTATTTTTGGATAAATTTTTATTTTTGGTAAAACAATAAATATTCACAATATTATTCTTTTATACTTATAAGGTTAAAAAAAATGAATTTGCCATGTTTTCTCTTAAAAATACTCTTTCATAATATTTTTAATTTAATGTTACCTTATACAAATTTTGAGGACAGGAAAAGTACTTGATTTTCAATCAAATTTTCATATCCACATCTTACATTTGGGGGCTCAGCCATGATAAATGGACTCATGGTTCAAATCCATCTTGAGGAGGCTCATTGCTTCACCAATCTTTTGGCATACATAATCCAATGTTTTACTATCATTCAGAATTTTTTGCAGCCTAGGGATTGTTTGTGTGATGTTTGAGAGAAATTGTTCCTTGGATATAATTTCAACCTCTCCACTGAAAATTATGTCATCTTGCCCACCATCTTTTGTTGGTGAAAAAGGTTCAACAGTATTTTCCTTCTAATAGCTTTTCAGATTCAATTTTTGAGGGCTTGGAGGCTGAGCTGCAATAAATGCTATGAAAAATAAATCAGTTTTTGAGAGCTTACAAATTTTCTACATGAATTTATGCTCACAATCTGGAAGAACTGGTAGATCTTGATTATTTTCCTGTTCCAGGATCTCTACTTCAATGCCTAATTAATTACTACTAACCATATCAGAGACTTCACTACCACTCTCTGGGACTGAAATTCATAGTTGATGGACTTCTGTTGAATTTCCTGTGCTTTTATTGATTAAAGAGATGGTGAAAATTTGATTGATAACTTGATTGAAAACTGTAGAATTAAAAGATCAAAATTGACAAAACAAGGCTGGAGTTCACAAAGTAGTGGAAGTAAAATAAGTTTAAGATATTAATGATTGATTCTTTTTTAGGTAATACCAATATGGGAGAATTCTGGAGAGCTTGAAAGAAGCTAAATATCAACTTAAATAAGTTCAATAGTTAGTTAATTTTCTAGAAAAAAGAAATTTTGGAACCACAAGATGACCAAAAGAAACCTGCCCCTCAACATTTATTTAATTTGCATTGCATTTGCAAAAGATCATTTGTCCAGAAATTCAAGCAGATGAAGTGTTGCCAATTATATAATCTCATTGAAATGAAATCACTTCCCTGTGAGAAATTGAATCAAATTTACTAGCGAGAAACCTACTAAAGTAAATTTTTGAAGTATTCAACCCCCATGAGGTACCAACTGAACAAAGTGTTCCATTTGAATGATATAAAATAAAATGGTTTTGTCAGAGAAAGAAAAGAAACAATTCTGGGTTTAAATGATCCACTTATTAGGTTGTGATGTGTGAGTCTTATGATTTGAAACCTCACCACAACATTGTTAATATCCCCACCAATTGCTCCCCAGAAGATTTTGGCAGAGAAACCCATTCATCATATTTCTGTGATTGGGTTCATCATTTATGCAAACAAGGCACCATACCATATGGCTATCAATTTCCAATGGAAATGATGCATAAGAAAAAGTTTGCATGATTTTAAGAATGGTCAACTGGGAAAATGAACAGAACGTGGTGCAGAACCCATTCATTTCCTGAGAATAAGGATGAGAAATTCAGAACATGAGGGCAGGGAAGGAGCAGAAGTATGGGTGAGGGCAGAGATGAGGTGGGGGGGAGGCATATCTATAGGGTACTGCGCAAGCACAAGCATGGTAAGAATTGGGGGTGCAGAAGCTCAAGGATTGGTGAGGAGAGATGGGGTGGCAGGGTTTAAGGAATATCCATAGAGCACTGTGCAAGCGTCAAGGGTGCAGAAGCTCGAGGATGGGGTGGTGGGTTGGAGGCATATTGATAGGGCACTGCACAAGCATAAGCATGTTTAGTGGCAGGGTGCCAAAGCGTAAGGATGGGTGATTGCAAATATGCGGTGCTGGTGGGAGGAAGGACATATTGAGGGCACTGCAGGAGTATAATCATTGTAAGACATGGGGCTGCGGCAGTGCAAGGATGGGTGATGGGACATATGTGGTGGCGGTGGTGGTGGCATTGGCATCTGGCGGAGATGATGAGGGGGATGAAGAAGCCAATTCCTGCCAGAAAGTAGGCTGCTTCCTTGCACCATGAGGTGTAATTAACCAAAGATGTCAACTGGTGTTGATATGGTTTTTAGGTTTGAGTGAAAAACTCATGTGACATATTTGACGATTGACATTGTATTGATGCAGAAGTGACGCTACTCACCATATCCAGTTACTATAATGTGACACTAAGGCAACTGAAGAAAGATTTCATACAGACAGTGGTGCAACATGATTTCAATTGCTGGCGATTGATGAAAAATTCACCCTGGTGAATGATTTACTACCTTTGAATTTATTTAAATCTTTGAAAAATTGGGTTCAAAGTAGCCTTGGACCTCATTAAGATACATTTTTTTTCTCTGAGTTAGGGGTGAAAAAAAATTAAGCAAATCATTGTTTTTCAAAGTGCTCAAAGTAGGAATGGTGATAATGATTGGACTGTCTTAAAATGTAGTTAAATCTGCACTACAATTGGGGAAAATGAGCTTTCAATGTCATTCACATATGATTTCTCCAGTATTTGACTGAGTTCAGATTTTGTAGAGGGATACAAATGAATTAAAGGCACAATTGACTTGGAGATGGTAAAAAATATAGATGGTGGTCATAATTTGTCCCCTTTTTATTACAGTTGAATATGTATACAATTGGGTTCAAAACATCCGTGGACCTCATTCAGATAGATTTTTTTCTGTATCTTCATGGGAGATGAAAGCCAATTACTTCCATAATTTTTTTGGAGATGAAAAAAGTTAGTAATGGTTAAAAAAATTTGACAATATTGAAATACAGTTATATCTGAATGTGAGTTGGGTGAAATGAGCTCTAATCCCCATTCAGATATGGGGTATCTGTGAGCCTGTGAGATATGTATTACATACCCATAAGGCCAAATATAGCTTGTTAGGAAGTTGATTTAGTCTTTAATATACTTATCAATTTGATTAAAAAAAATAACAAAAGATATCTATAGCCTTTTTTTGGAAAAAAAAAGTTAGAATTATTATGTCATTTTTCCACTCTACATCATAATTAACTTAGGGAAGACCTATAGGCGGTTATACTCAAATGGTTATTTTTTACGTTATTAGAAGATTTACGAATGTCCCAGTACATTTTCAAATTTTTGGATGTTTTTTAAAATTTACAAATTTAAGCTTAATTAAGCTTAAATTTAAAGTTGCATAAGGATTGTGCAAACTTACAAAAATTTTAGTTAAAATTGAGGTGTTGGGTATATTGACTGAATTTGCTCAGGATTTACCATACATAATATAAATCCTGCATGAGCTTAACTTAAAAGAATTTAAGGGCATAGTATTTCTTTAGATAAATAAAAGGACAAAAGTCACACGGAAAGCTGAGTCAAAGGAATAAGACCAAACAGAGCTGGGGTACCCAACTTTTTGTATCTTCAAGGATTCAATTGAGGTAGTGCACATGTGTTGGAGGCTTTTAAACCTTATTTGAGCTTTGAGATTAGACCTCAATCCAGCATTGAACTTGAAAATGGTTTTATCCCAATTTGGACAGAAATTTCAAACTTTCAAAGGGTAAATCCCAATATGAAAGCTTGAAATCAAGGTTTCAAGAGCTGGAAAAGCTTAAATATGCTTAAATGTTTCACCCTAAAAGTATCAAAACCTTATCAAAAGCTAAGTTTTGGTGTGTAGTGCTATTTTATGTGGAAAAGTAGCAATAAATTCAAAAATTCATTAAAATCCAACTCTTTTTGGATTTTCTTGTAAATTCAACATAGAGCACAAATGAATGTTCTTTGTTTATAATTTAAATTTTTTTGTCTTTTTCAATCAGGTTTTATTGCTAATTAGGCTTGAATTTAACAATTTCAACTATTCTAAGAGAAAATTGAGATTTCTTTAAAAATTCAGTTTAAAACATTTTTTTCTTGAAATTGTGTTTTAAAGATATTTTTGTCTTAACTTTAATATGAAGAAACTTATTTTATATTAAAAATTATAATTATTGATCCAACAGAGGATTGAATCTACTTGTAATTAAGAATAACACTATTAACTTTAAATATTAATTAAAAATAAGTTACCTTAAGCTAAGAACCTTGCTTTTAAGCATAGTTTTGTGAGCCTTAGAGATATTTTCATATACCCAAAAGCCCACAAAGAATAAAACAAGATACAACTATGAATAAAATAAATGTATTTATATTATCAAAAAAAATTGGAAATATAAATACAAATTTATACACAAAGATTAAATTTTAAGAAAAATTTAAAAATAAAATTTCATTGAAAAGTACAAGTGTGAGAACATATTTTTACTTGAAAAAATTAAGTAAAAATGAATTTTCAACAAAATTATCAAAATCAAAATAGTTTTGGAAAAAAGTTAAATAAAAATTATCATAGAATTTTATCTAAAAAGTAGAGATATTAAACTACTTCACCATTGGACTCCCCATAAAAAATAAGGTGGGGTCACCTCTGGATAAAATTTCTGTCACTCAACTCTAAATAACTATAAATTAAGTTTTTAGTATTTTTTGTACAAAAGTTGAAAATACTCAAAACCTTAATTTACTTCAAATGACATGTGGTGTTAACCATCAGTTTTCGTGTTAAAATTGAGTTGCGTGTAGTTTAGAAGTTATGAGGAATTGAAGTATTTTCAATTGAAATGTCAAAATGTGTGTGTGTATTACATAAGTGAACTTTAGTTTACATATGAGCTATGAATTATTACAGTTTTGTATTGTAAAAATTGAATTGGATTACATATGTAAATTTTAAGCATAATACATGATGAATAATTGAAGAAAAAATAAATTGGAAAGATTAATTCTGGGGGAAAAGGAGCTTTAACTCTAAGGGAAAGCTAGACCCCAAATTCCTTTCTGAAAGGCATGAGATGTCAAAATCCACCCAAAGGTTCATCACTTTGAGCCTGGAATGGAGTCACAGGGTCTGTGTCTCAATTTTTGATGAGGTTTTGATACCACCAAGGGAAGTTTTACCTGTTTGCAAGAGTGTCAGGCTGAGTCTATGATGAGGTGGTAATAATAGTAGTTACAACCAAAACTATGACTGTGAAATGGTGAAATTACTTTGAAAAAGGTTGAGAGGTTGATAATAAAGGTTTTAAATTGGAATAATAAGGGCTTTACTATTGATAAATAGTGGTGGTGAGCGCTGTTGAAAGCGCTGGTTGCAGTCTTACCAGTTTGATTGATAGGATAAGAACTACAATACTTAAATTTAAAGTATACCTGACTTGTTTTCCAACAGTATAACTGTCTTTTAACAGTTGCACTATTTAGGAGTTTAAGAACAGGATGAGGAAAGCTTTTCTGGTGGAGAAAAGGCCTCCTTTTATGTGTGGAGGGAGTGAAGAGTTTTCCACTTCAGAGTACTGGGTTTTGGTTTCAAAAAAGCCATTACACACTTTATTGGTCTCAGATGTGGTTTTGAAGCCACATCTGGGCAGTTTTCACCAATAAAGGGTGAAAGCTTTCATCTGGACACCACACAGGCCTCTTCTGACATGTATGACGCATAGAATGCTGTACAGAACCTTTGTGCGACCCCAGTATTGAATGAAATATGATTAATTGAAGTATAAAAATGCTTATTTGTCTTTTTGACACCTCATAATCATGGTTATGGGATATTATCCACCAGTAAGGCTGTATTGGTCTAACTGTGGGATTTTGACCTTAAACCTGCCATACCTTATCAGGTATGAAGATATTTAGATAAAAATTGACTCATTGTGTATTTCTGGATACGCTCTACAAAATGGTACCTCATTTGGCATGGGTAATATTAAATATGGCAAAGCTATACCATGTACAAGTTTAGTTATCCATATGTATGAGTTTCTCAATATCTGTATGGAGCTTGTTTGCCCCATAGCCTTTGTTCCAGGTGAGGTACGTGGAAATAGATGGAACCATCAGTTAGTCCTGATGGTGCCCTTTCCAAAAAGACCCTACTTTAGGTATCTCACACTAAAACTGTAGAAGTTAGATGAGAGGTGAATATTTTATTCACCCTCGTTTGGCCTTATTTTGCCCATAATTTCTGTAGTTTTGTTGTTACCTCAATTTGGGTAGTACCATTGGATAGCCCTTACAAAGAACTTCATTTTGAATACCCCTTCAATGGGTTTAAGCCTCTTCCTCTGGCTTTCAGATGAGAGGTGAAAATTAAGGTTTATGCTCAGAATCAACTTTCAGCAGGAATAACTTTGTTATTCTTGGTAGGCTTCCTCTTTCTTTTGATAATTTTTGAGCTGGTTTGACTCTGCTCAATCTTTTGATGTTATCTTGGCTTTACCATTGGTTTATGGTATTTGGCTGTCATGCTTGTGCACTGGTTTTGAGGCACAAGCTGACAAAAGGTAAAACTACCCTTAAGTTAAATAAATATTGGTAAAAACAGTTTTTACTGGTTTCTAAATCTCTTACACACATTCTGACGTGTTTTGAATGCTTAAAACAAGGTATTACTATAACAATGGCTGATTTAAGGGTGCAAAATGGCTGAAAGTAGCAAAAAAGTGCTGCAACCAGCCCCTTTTTGGTCTAAACCAGGGTTTAATGATGCCATAATTGGCTTTTCTATTTTGAGAGTGATTTGTGCAATGGACAATAGTAAATTTTACTTTTGGAATAATAAAATTGATGGCTTGAAAACTGTCAAAACAATCAATAAACTATTCCAACAACAAATTTCAAATAATTTTAAACCTTTTAACAATGTGAAAAAATGATTATAATCATTTTGTGTAAGTCTTATAATCATCTTTACCCCTGAACCACCCCATAAGTGAATTAAAGCATCTTTCATCACTGTTAACTTTGTCACCTTGTCTCCAAATTCACTCTGGTCACTTTTTCACATTCTTTCTCTCTAATAATATTTTGAAAGACTCTGTTCTTAAATCAATTTCTTGCAGTTTTTGCTCAATTAAGTTCAATTGAAATTGCTCTTGAAGATATTTCTTTTGTAGCCTTAAATAGCTCTTGTGCAATATTTTTAGATAAATTTTTCTTGTTGGCAAAACAATAAATTTTTTGAATATTGTTGTTTTATACTTACAAAGGTAAAAGCAATAAAATTGGCGTGTTTTCTCTTAAAAATGTTATTTCATACTATTTTTAATCAATTTTTACCTTATACAAATTTTGAGGACAGGAAAAGTACTTGATTTTCAATCAAAGTTTCATATCCAAGCCTTACAGTTTTTATTTTTTTACCTGAGCATGCCCTTTATATTAATTATGAATCATTAGAGCTTCTCAGCAGGCAGAAAAAGAGAATACACATTACTATATTTTCCAAAAATCAATCATCATTTCAACTATATTAGACATCTCAACAGGTAAGGCTTCAATAGATATAATATCTTATCATTAAAGTATTTTATTCTTTTTCAATTTTAACTTAAAAAATTGAAAGAATATAAATCAGATTTCTGTTGCAGTGAGCAATATTATATTGTATGATATAAAATTATTGTATTGAATATCTTTTTGAATCCACAAATTCCTCTTAAAAACTCTTAAATATTATTTTATAATCAAGGAATTGTTTTTATCTTTTAAGATATTAATTTTTGCTGTGTTTCTAAGCTATAAACATTTTTCAATATGATAGCTGTTGCTGTTTGACTTGTTGTATGAAGTAAATATTATAAGTAAGTTTTTTCTCAAATTGTATATCATTTTTTATCTATCATGAGTTTTTATATATAGGGTTTTTCTATGAGAATTATCTCTACACAGTGTCCGTCATAACCTCTTTGATATGTAACACTTATATATTATTTATAAGTGAATAAGTATTATTCTTTTCCATGTGTAATTGTCTCATTTAAAGCTTTACACTTTGTATTGTTCTAATTGTCAGTGACCAAAGCAATAATAGAATAACTATTAAGATTTTTTTATCACTAAATTGTTTGATAATAGTTGAACTTCTTTTTTCGAATAATTTCTTTGAATAACTATATTAAATTTGGGGTTTTAATATCTCATTATATTATATTTTTGACTGGGAAATTCATAGTACTCTTGATATTTGCTACAATTATCAAGCGTTTCATACACAAAGCTTACATTTGAGGTCCTGGCTGTGATGTTAACCAATGTTTTGGACATAAATTATATTATTGACCTTATTTTACTGTTATTTGTCGTAGGATTGGCATATTTACTTTAAATTGGGCTTTTTTTGGGAATTATCCCTTATAAATAATCTTTATAATATTAATGAAGTTCTTTTTCTTGAGAATATTTTTTGAAACAATATACTATTGAGTCCTCTGGAATAAATTTCTATTGTTTTACTAGTGGATTTTTCACATCACAGACTTGAAATTTATTCTTTGAGTTATTGTAGGATAAATTGAATAATAATTCAATTTTCATTAATAACTTATTAATTTCATAATTGGTATTTCTTTGAATGAAAGAAGAAATCAAAAGTTGAAAATCTTTACCCAAACATAGTTTTCTTTACTCTTTAGACATTTTTTTTCTTTATTTTTGAGCTAATTTTCCATAAATTACATTAAAACAGCTATATCAACAAAATTGAGTTGAATAACTTATTTTTATTATGATTTCTAAAGAGAATACGTTATATTATTTCTTCTATGTACTGTGCTCTATCAGAGAAAGCTCATCTGAATCTAGTATTTAAGAGTCAAGTATTGAAGTTCAAACCAGCCCAGAACCAAGGGGTTTAATTACAAAATAACCCTTTGTAGTTCCAGAAGGAAAATTCAATCCACATTTAAGCCTAATTTACTCCAGTTGATGTGCAATTACTCCTACTAGAAGTGGAAGTATCTACTCAATCCAATCAAATGGACCTGAGCCAGGACATTCAAGTCATAAAGCAAAAAAGACAAGAATGTCAGCCCAGAGAACAAGGACAAATTGAGGATTCCAGAAGTTCCACCAGTTTCCAAAGGTTATCCACCACCTTTGAAACCCTTATTGAGAGTCCAGAAGCTGACATAACTGCTATTCCTGTTTTCAGAGCTGAATCACTTCCAAAAAGTAACAATGGAAATATACCACGCTCAGTACAACAACTGTTTTTACAGCGGAAAAGTAGCAGGAATGGGGACTGCTTCCAAGTCTTTTGATAGGAACATTGAACTGTTATCTCTAAGTGAAAAAGGTCATGCGCCCATAAAGGACTCAAGACCTTCTGAGGGGTTGGACACCCATTTCTTGAAAAGGATAAGTCCAAAAGATAAAGGTTTGGCTGAAAAATCAAAGCATTTTGTCAGAGAACCAGAGGAAAGAGTTGGCCTGAAAGAACAACAGCCCAGTGGAAGCTCATTGAACCTCCACAAGCAAGAATCTGCCTCAAAAATTGCCAAAAAAGGAAAAGAAAACCCCAAAGAGGAATCAGAAGGGCAGGTAAAAGGCAAAGTCAAAGTGGAACAAGCCTTATCCACAGAATTATAGAATACCAAAGAAAGAGGTAACAGCCATGGACAATGTGTTCAATGTGGCAAGAACTCTGATGGAATTCAAAAACAAGGAGGCGTAAAGATTAAATTGATCCTTTTCAAAGAAATATACCTTGTAAATCTTTTATCTCACATTTAAACTTGTAATAAGTAAATTTCAACAAAGCTCAAGACATTTGAGTATATCCAACAAAAGTAGGGTAGAGGCATTTTACAAGTAAAAGAATCACAAAAGACCATTATTGGTCTGGAAAATGTGAATAAAGACAAGATTTGCCTTTGATGCATATTTGTGAGAAAGTTGAGTCAAACGTAACCTTTCTCAATCAACCAGATGATAATTCTATATCTTTTATTACAAAACAAGTGAAAAATTCAACAATACAAGCTCAAAACTTTGAAAATTCAACTGGTCACAATGCAGGTCTTTTCCAAGAACAATTGAAAAAAATTGATAAAGCAAGACTTGAATTGCAAGAAGACATTCAATCAAACATTGATAATATATCACTGAAAAATGAGTGGCCAAGACCATCCACACCAATTCTTGACAGAATTGTGTTGAACCCGAATAACACCTTACATCATACAATTTCAAGAAATTCAGAGGTAGACGCTGCCTGCCATTTCCAGGCAATTACCAGATTAGAGGAATGGCCAACATTTACAGGTGAAGGAGAATATAATCTTATGGAATTTATGTAAACAATTTATATGTTTAAAGAAGACTTCAACATACCAGATTAATACTTAAGTGCCAGATTACACTCATTAATTACCACTCAGAATAGAAATGGTATTTTAAAATGATAAAAGAGCATTGTAGACACCCCTGGACTTGGTTGAAGAAGAAAATTATTTTCAAATGGGAAAATAAATCCTGGAGATTGAGAATGGAAATTCATTTTTAAGAAGCCATTTTTAGCATTGAGAGTTACAGGTCAATGTCCTGGTTTCCTAAACAGAAGGAAAGCTTAACTGCCCTTCATGCTGATATGTCTGAAAAAATGGTACATAAAAGGAGATTAAGAAAGTGTGGTGGTGACCTAGAGAATTTTATAAGAAGCAGATGTATTGAGCTTTTCTCTACAAAAGATTATATCCATTCCATGGAAGACATCACTACCAGAACAAAAACTGGTAGAAATTTTGAGAAACACCCAATAGACAATAATACTAAGTGGGAAACCAATTTCACGAACAAATAATTCACAAGACAGAGCTACTTTGAAATGTTATAAATGTGGAGGTACATCTCATTTGGCTAATACTTGTCCAAAAGAGACAAGAATCAATGAGATAGAAACTGAAAAATCTGAAGCCATAAAATAAACAAATGATGTATCTTTACATGAAAGTAATTCTGAGAATTCTGAAGAAGAAGAGCAGTAAGATCAACTTGGAATAGAAAAAAATGCATCCTTTGAAGTCACAGAAGTGTATAATCACTTGCCACAATATAGGGATGAATGTATGGACCTCATAAATGTACAGAATTCCAAAAGGCATAAAAACAAGCCTGCTAGAGGTAAAGGTTATAACGTAAGTTAAGACTATTGAACAATAAGTATAAATTACTAATATTTTACTTGTTGTACTTTGAATGTCCTTATGAAAGTCAAAGAATAAGATGAAGGATAATTATAATAATAAGGAATTATTATAATTATTGCCTGAAATACTTATATTTTTGAGTGAATATACTAATATGAATTATATATTACAAATATTAATATAACAAAATAAATATATTAATATGAAATAATTGATATATTTATGGCATTTTATTATTGTGAAAAACAAATAATAAAGGCATGAAAATTCTTTTTTCATAGTAAAAAACAATTCTAACAAGAATATTACTGATATCAAGGTTATGAATTAATATAAATACTATTTATATTAATTGAAGAATTATAAAAAAATGATAATAGAGAGAAATTATTATACAAAGAGAAAATAACCTACTTTTAACACTTGATATAATAATATTGAATATTTTTATGCCAAAAAATATAAATAAAACTTATTTATATTGAAATTACAATAAAAATTAAGAGAAATTGCAAATCTTCTTTTTTTAGTGGAATTAGAGACTTTAGAGAAATTTAAGAAAAAACAATTGAAAATTTGTTCAATAAAATCAAAATTTATCATTAAAATAAAGATGAGCTTGATTATTTCAATATATAATAGTTTTATATAAAAGAAGAAGGTTTTTACCTGTGGTTTTTTATAATTTATTGCTTTTGTTGCATCTGAGGAGAAAATAGAGTAAAAAGAGCTCTATTTAGATTGAATTTTTCCCTCCTAGAGTCCAACAGGCTTCTAGTATACGTTTACCAATGGTATTCACTGTAACTGATCAGAAGTTTAAGGTTTAGTGATGATTACATCATAATTAAACCATTATTTAGAGTTATAATTATAACTATAAGTTTGATGACATAATAGGCTTAACTATTCTATTATTTAGGCCTTCTTTCATTTCTGAACCTTCTTAGTGATTTGTAAGTATTAGTTTCATCTTTCTCAAGTAGCCATTCCTCTTCTTGAGCTGGGTTTCTGTACCTCACATGATATTCGATTTCTTTTTTGCTTCCAATCCTCCTTTCTTTAAGGACCTATGCAATTTTCCCCTCTTCTCCTTCTTCTAGAGGGGGAAATTCAAGTGTTGGTTTATTTGTTAGGGGAAATAACTTTTTGTCACTTGAGCTGTAAGGTTTTATCAGACTTACAGGGAAAGCTGGTTGTTTATTCATTGATTCACCAGTGAGTTTTAGTCGCACAGAATTTGGTCCATTTAGTTCTTTTATTATGAATGGTCCTACAAAGGAATCTTTCAATATCTGTGAGCCTTAGAGGTATTTGCATATACCCAAAAGACCAACAAAAAGAAAAACAAATTATTTATATCATCAAAATAGAAATAAAATATAAATATAATTTTATATATAAAAATAACAATTCAATTATGATTTAACAATCAAATTACATTAAATCTTAAAATTGTGAAAAGACATTTTTTCTTTAAAAATTAAGTAAAAATGAATTTTCAACAAAATTACTGAAATTAAAATATTTTCAGAAAAAAGTTGAAAAAAAATTATCATAGCTTTTTATCCAAAAAAAAGATATGAAAATTATTTCACCATTGGAATCCTCATAAAAAATGAGGTGGGGTCACCTCTGGGTAAAATGTTTGTAACTCAACTCTAAATAAGCTTAAATTAAGTTTTTAGCCTTTTCTGTACTAAAGTTAAAAATACTCAAAACCTTAAGTCAATTCACATTACATGTGGTGTTAACCATCAATTCTATAGTATTTTTTGTACAAAAGCTGAAAATCCTCAAAATCCCAATTTAATTGAAATCACATGTGGTGTTAACCATCAATTTTTGCAGTAAAATTGAGTTGTGTGTAGTTTAGAAGTTATGAGGAATTAAAGTATTTCCAATGGAATTGTCAAACGTTGGGAATCTATTACATAAATGAGCTTCAATTTACATATTAGGTGTCAATTATTACAGTAAGTGTACTGTAAACCTCAATTGAATTGCATACATTGTGGGAACTCCTCTTGTGTGGGATTAAAATGAGGCAGTACCTGGAGGGGGAAATCACAGGTAACTAGTTTTGAGTTGCTAATAACTCCTGTAACCAAGGGTGGCAAGGGTGTATTGCCTTCCCCTCCTAAAATACTGAACAAAACTTCCTTGGAGCTCACAAACCAAAATAAAATTAGTCAGTGGCTTTACAACTGCAGAAGACAAAATTCAGCAGTATCAGATCAGACCTATTCAATAAATAATATGAAAAATATAGTCAGTAATTTTGGTTAAATTTTTAGATTTTAATGAAATACTTGGCTGTTTAATTTTATTTTTTAGTGAAATTGGGGTGAGTGGTTTCTTTTTGGTTAAAAGTCCTTTTGTAAGATGGGTTTTTTAAGGTGTTCTGGAAAGTTGGATAAGTGTTTATAAAGGTAATTTTGTTAAGGTATAGTTATAATAGAGTAAAATGATTTTTGAAAGGTTTGTTATTTATTTATTTTCTTTCAAGCGTTGTTGATCATAAGATAAAATTGTATTTGTTAAATTTAGAAGGTAAGGTTCTTTGATATTTAATATTTCTTTTAAAGGGGTAAGTGAATTTTTAAATCTTGATAAATGGTGTTAATTTTATTTCCTAGGTGAAATATTTTAATAGAGTAGTAACCCTAATCTTGGGTACTGAGTAATTTTTATTTTTATTTTAATAATAATAAGATTCTACTGAGATTAGCTACTGGGTAATCTTCAACACTATACTTCCACTGAGCTTAGCTACTGGGCAAGTAAATTTGACTATAATATACTGGACTACCTCCCAGGTGAGGGATGAATTATTCCTATGCTCCTACTGTGCAGTGGATATAATTTTCATGGGTTATAATTTGCATGGGGGGATTTTGAAATTTGGGGTGAGAGAGCCCCTCTATTTATACCTTTTGGGAGCCCAGGGGGCCCTCCATGGGAGCTGTCTTTTTCCACTTTAATTCCTCTTGATTTCATCATGTGACTCCATTTTTGGTGAGGACCTTTCTTGCATGGGTCAGGTGATCTAAGGTTTGGTGATAATTTTCTCTCTGCACAGCCTCCATTTATCACATGATTGTCTTTTGGTGAACTAATTATGATGTGATATTCTTGAATTTTCCTTGCATACATGAGTTGATTCAATTTTGGCTGGGGATTTTTGTTGTGCACAGCCTCTTTCCTGTCACATGATATTCTGTTGGTGGATGCAGTATCACATGATGACCTTGTAATTCCTTTGCATATGTCCTATTTTAGGTTTGGTAGAAGTGGCTGTGTAATTTATGCAGGTGTCATGTTTGTTTTTCTTCTTTTTGAACTTTAAAATGAAGTCAGGTGATAACTTCTTGCACTGGTGAATTTGCTGTTTTTATGAGATGATGTGATTTTTTATTTTGACACATGCTGTGCATAGTCATGTGGTTGAGATTTAATTGGAATTGTGTACTACATGCAGCCTGTTGTAACTAGCTTTAGTTTTCATGAGGTGATGAGTGATGTAAATAATTTTGATTCTGTTTTAAGGTTTTAAGTGGGGTTAATGTGGATATAAGATAAGGTACTCCTGGGGCTGTGTTGTAAATGAATTGCAGGAATTCCATGGAGTTGAGCTTTGCATCATATGACTTTTCTATGTTAAGTTCTAGGTTGCTGTGTAATTCATGCAGGTGTCCTTTCCTTTCTGCATGATTCCTGTGGGTATAAGGGGGTGTAAGGCTGGGTGTGTGTGTAATTTTAAAGGGTGGTACCTTATTTGTTGTAACTAGTTTGCTATATGTAACTTGATTTTTTACATATGCATAATGAAATTGAATAATTTATTTAAACACATATACTTCCCTTTGGTGCCTGTGCCATGGGTTTATGAGTTAAATCCAGCTTCTTGCTGTAAAATTGACCTTTTGGTGTAAAATTTAAGTGTAAGTCTTCCTGTAGGCTGGATTTACTGCTGTTTTGGGGTACTATGAGCTTGGGCCTGGTGAAAAAAAATGGTATGGAATACCACATCCCCCTCTCCATTTCATGCTGTCCCCAGCATTCCAGGTGAGAGCTCTCAATTCTTCATCTGATTCTTTGGTTTCCTCCAATACCTCTTCCTCATTTATTGATTCATCTTCTTAACTTTTTTCTTCTTCTGTGTCTTCTTTTGTGTTTATCAACTTTCCTCTTGGGTAGAACCTCTTGACTTGAGATGCTGCAAATCTTCTTGCTAATTCTGTTCCATCAAGTTCCTCAAGTTCATATGGTCCATTGTTTATTTGTTTGATTACTCTGTAGGGTCCATTCCATTTGTTTTTGAAAAGTAGTCCCCAACTAGTTTCTATTGCTTTGTTGTAAACCAGGACCAAATCTCCTGGATTGAGTGGTGATCTTAGTTGGTGTGCCATTCTTCTATCCCAATATTTCATTGAGTCCTCCCTTGATTTTTTGAGTTTTTCTTCTGCTTTCCTTCTCATTTCGTCTTTCCCTTCCAACTGTTTGGCTCTGGCTTCCAGTACTTTGTCAGTTGTGGATATTTTTTGCCATTCTACAGCTAAAAATGTTTTTGTTTCAATGTCAATTGGTAATACTGGTAGTTGTCCAAATTGGAGTTCATATGGCGAGAAACCAGTTGCCTTTTTAGTTGAGATTCTGTCGGCCAATGTAACCAAAGGTAGATATTTTTTCCATTTTCCTCCATTTTCTCCACACATCTTGACTAATGCATCTTTGAGTTGCTTATGGCCCCTTTCCACCATTCCTTGAGACTCTGGGTAATAAGGTGTGGTGACTCTGATCCTTGATCCTGCTTTCTTTACTGCATCTTGCAATTCTTTTCCAAACTCTGGCCCCCAATCCACAGTTACTTCTTTTGGTGAGCCATACCTGCATATCCATTCTGAGGTGAACCATTCTGCAACTGCTTTTGCTGTTAATTTGACTAGTCCAATTGTTTCTGCCCATCCTGAAAAATCATCTCTGGCCACAACCATGTACTTCCATCTTCCAGATTTAATATGGACTGCATCCATGCTTACCCTTTCAAAGATTTTTGATGTTGCTGTAGGCTTTCCTTGTTCCCTTTGGAAGCTTTGACTTCTCTTTTGGCAGGCCAGGCAAGATTTGACCCATTTCTTGACTTATTTCTTCATTCCTTCCCACCAAAATCTTGCTTTAATTCTTCTGTAACTTTCATTTTCCCCTCTGTGGCCCATGTCTTCATGAAGTGACTTCAAAATGTAGCTTTGAACTTCATGACTTGATATAACCAATTGAGGGTTTGGGTTGTTTCTTTTTTTAAGCTGGCCATCTTCCAAGAAAAAGTTGGGTGACCTTCTTTTAATCCTTCTAAACTCTTCATCTTTGCTTGATTGTGGTTTTTTCATTGTACTCAAGTATTCTTGCATTCTCTTCCAAAATCCTTCTTGTTTGGTTGGTACTTGTACTCCTGAAAAATGGAGTGAATTTACATTCTTAGCCCCAAATCCAGGGTGTGGCTTGATCCAATCTTCTTCTTCATCAAACTCTGGTGCAGCTTCATCTTCTTCTTCTGAGTTTTTTGGTCTTCTGGATAGCCCATCTGGAATAGTGAAAGTTTTCCCTGGTTTGTGTACCAAATCAAAGAGAAATAGTTGAATGAAAGCCACCCATCTTGTCATGGGGGCATTGGGTAAGCAAGGGGTGTTTATCATTTCAATTAAGGCCTTGGCATCAACCTGTAATTCAAAATGTTGTCCCCAAAGTATTGTTTGAAGTTTCTTGAGAATTCTTGCAACTCCACAGAGTTCCAATTTGGGTTGTGAGTATTTTGATTCTAATTTTGAAAAGGTTATTGATTCATATAATACTGGTCTGTCTTTTCCTTCTTTATCTTCTTGAGTGAGTACTGCTCCTGCAGCAATGTAGCTTGAATCTACTGCTAGCTTAATTTTTCCTGATCCTTTGTCATAATCCAATTTCTTGAGAGTTATTTCTTCTCCAACTATTCTTCTGAGCTTATGGAAAGCTTCTTCACATTTTTGATCCCAATTCCAGTCAACATCTTCTCTGGTGAGCCTCCTGAGTGGTGATTCAACTTGTGAGACGTTTTCAATAAACATCCTTACATAAGCACAAAGACCAAGAAATCCCCTTATTTCCTTCTTGTTAAGAGGTGTTGGCCAATTTTGAATTTTGTTGATCTTTTGTTTTGAAATTGTTCTTCCTTTAAATGATACAAAATGCCCTACTATGTCCAAGGCTGGAACACAGCATGCAAACTTTGATCCTGAGATAGTAAGTCCTGCTTCTTCAATCATGAATAAAACTTCCTCTAAGTTTATGGCATATTCCCATATAAATCTTCTGATTGAGGGGTTTTCTGGTAGTGTTTCTTGGTTGTAAAGTGATCTTGGCCCTTTTATTCCTCCATCATCAATAAAAATTCCTACACTTTCTGGTATTTCTTCTTGGAGTATCCAGGTCATTTGGGCCTGGTATACTGCTACTGAGTTGGTGGCTCCTTAGGGTAGTCTTGTGAGTTGCATCCTTCCAATGGGTGTTTCAAAAGTAGTGAGGGGTCTTGTAGTGACATCTAATTCTCTTTCATCATATCCTCCCATGATGTCTCCTAGTCCATAGCATGCTCTTCCTGCAAATGCATCTACAAATTCTTCAAAATGAGGTGGTAAGCCAGCATCCTTGATCGTGACTTTATTGAGTTCTTCAAGGTCATGGACAATACTGAGTTTCCCATTTGATTTGGCCACACAAAAGATTGGGCTTGTGTAGCTTGAGGTGGATTTCTCATAGAGTCCAGTCCTGATTCTTTCTCTGATTAATTCAGTAAACTGAGGTAAAATTGGTTTGGGAATGGGAATTGGTTTCTTCTGCCAAGGTTCATGAGGTATTACTGGTATTTTGTAAGGTTTCCCATGTGAGTGTTTGAGTAATCCTCTTTCTTCTTCACAGAAAGCTATTGCTTTTTACCTCAAGGTAATAACATTTTTGAGTAAATTGATTTCTTCATTTGATAACCATCCTGGTGGGCCATAATTGAATGCTTGCAGTCTTTCATGGGTAACCTTGAAGGTTTCTTGAAATATAGGTGGGTTGGGTGATAAAGGTGTTTCATAAGCATCTCTTGACAAAGGTGGTTTTTCCAAAGGTGGGTTAAGGTCTTGAGGCATTGGCTCATTGACTGGTCTCACCTTCTTCAGGACTGATTTGTATTTGGCTGCTAAAATTTGGTGATCCATCTTCAGTTAGTTATTTTGTTTTTTTTCTTCTTGCTTTTAATTATTTCTAAGAATTTGCTAGTGTCCTGAAATATTGAGGTCTTCAAAATTCTTCTTTCTTCTTTCTTCCATAAAAAAAATGTAGTTTAAGGTCATACAGGACCTACAACTAGGTGTGTAACCCCTTTATTTCAGGTATACAAGTCCCACAGTTTAAGTCATGCAAGGACCTCCTGGCCTAATCCAAGGGCTTATCTTGATTCTTGATCTCCTTTGGCTTGATTTTGGATTCCACTTGACTCTTGTTTTATTCTTCAATCTTCATTATTCCCACATGATAAAAGATTCTTCTGGTTGTTTTATTTCTTGATAAGGAATTTTCTTGTCTTAATTGATGGCTTGGGACTCCACTTTGTTCATTCTGGCCAATTTGATAATGCTAAACACCTGTGAAACCCCTTGTTCCTGTTACACAAAGGGAGCAGTTTATTGTCATGCTGAGGACAAAAATGGTCCTTCAGCACTTCTACTGACTAGGACAATCCCCTCCAGCTTCTTGGCTGTTATTTTTTTAAGTTTCCCTGCCCAAGTCTACAGGGGAAGCAGTTTACTGTCATGCTGAGGACCTCTTGAGTCTTCAAGCTTCTTTAAAATCCCAAGGGCAGTTTGAGTTGAGTGTTGTACATTATCTTGTTGGTCCATCATGTTAAGTGAGTCCTGAGTTCATAATTAATCCAGTGAGTAATCCTTCAGTCCATAAATCCTGACCACTTATTCTTGAATTCCAAGGGAGTTTAAATCCAGAATCAAAGAAGTGTCTAAGGTCTTGTGCTGTCCAAAGGTCAATCCTTAAGGAACTCCTGTTTTTCTTCATAAATAATCTTCTTCATTTTCAGTATTGTGAATAATTGCCCTATGATAAATTTTTTCCAAATTCTCTTGCTATTTCTTAAAAATAATGTATGTCCTTTTGTTCTTTTGTATTCCTGAATTCTACTTGTTATAAAGAAATGAAAAATAAAAAAAAATAAAAAATAAAAAATTGTAATAACAAGATGATTTAAAATTTATTTTAATTTTAATTGGTTGATATTTTTTAATAATATTTGTTTTTTTTTTTTTTTAAATAATATTCTTTTGGATGAGGGCCCCCCTCTCCATTTAAAAATCTTGAGTTAGTTTTCAAATTTTGAAGAGGATATGTTCTCATTCCCCCAAAACTTCCACTATAAGGGATAGTGTAAGAAATAAATTTACCCACCCCTTATTTTTTATAGTGATTTTGATGAGGATAAATAATGATACAGTAAATGTACATAATTTTATTTTAATGATGATTCAATAAATATATTTTGTTTTTATTATTTTATTTTGTATTTATTTTTTTTATTTTTATTTTTATTATTTTTTTTTTACTGTAAATATAAAATACCCATTAACTGAGATATCTGAGTAAAAAGCACAATTCAAATGAATTAAATTTGAATCACAATTAAGATCATGGAACTGTTTGGTTGAAGGTGGTAATTTGTGCCATTTAGCAAAAATTGGTGCTCTTGAGAGTATGTATGATTAATATTACATAGTTGAATGATCATAATTTGGGTCCTTTATTCATATAATGACCCTTATGATGCCACAACTCTTCCTTTTGGAATCATCATTGTGACTCAGACTCTATTTCAAGTCCATCCCCTTTATGGTTCAGATTTTCTGTTACCCATAAATGCATTTGAGTTGTTAAAAAATATAAACAGTGAAATTGAAAATTTGTACAATTAAAATAAACTCTTCTTTGCTTTTTTGGGGGGCTTTCAAATTCCTTTTGGAATAAATAGCACATTGAGGTGTTATTAATATGTAAGTTCCCCAAATTATGTCATCAATTTATGAGTTTTTTTAATATAAATAACTCCTTCAGAGTTCAATTAATGCCTTCATGGCACAAATACTTCCTCTTTTCAAACAAATTACAATCACTCTCTTGTAATTGAAGAAATATTTCAAATAAATTGATCATTTTAAAAAAAATACTTGATGTAGAGTTTTTTTTTAATTATTGTTATTATTGAGTTGAAAAATCAAGCCAACTTAATGACTCTTGTTGTAATAGTAGGAAAAGTATGATAGAATATTCTTGAGCTCATGAATGGGATATGACCCTAATTCTTAGTGAAAATAAATAAATGAGTTTGAAAATAAAAAAAAATAAAAAAATAAAAATTAAAAAATATGTTCAGAACATTCAAGTAAGTAAATCTTTCTAATTCTTGTTTATAATGACATAAAATTAGAAATTAAAAAAAAAATAAGAAATGAAACCTTAGGTAGTTTATAGTCTTGCCTAGGACTTATCCTGTTTTTTATAGTCCTTGATAAATCTTCTTGTATACTTCAAATAGGCAGTTTATGGTCTTGCCAAGGACCATTGGTTTCTTTGCTTTGGTCCTTGTTGATAATTTTAGTGATTTCTTGTTGATATTTGAAGGGGTAGTTCATGGTCTTGCCAAGGACCATTGGTTGATTGTTTTTTATTATTATTTTTTTTTTGAGTCCTTATTGATAATTCTAATGGTGAGCAGTTTATGGTCCTGCCAAGGACCTTTGGTTACTTTTTCTTGATTATTGTTGATAATTTGAGTGGGCAGTTTATGGTCTTGCCAAGGACCTTTGATTGATTGTTTTGCATTTTGAGTCCTTGTTTAGAATTCTTTTTTCTTGATATTTAAAGGTATTTCTTGATGTTTGAAGGGGAAGTTTATGGTATTGCCAAGGACCTTATCTTGTGTCTAGGAACCTGATTGTTGCCTTTGGGGTTTCCTGGCATGTAATTTATCTTCAAAGCCAAGTTGTAAATTGAATTAAACAGTTTATAGTCTTATTTAGGAATACTTTTCACTTTAAAAGCACTTTTAATGTTATAAAATCAAAGGAATATTTTCATGATGAACACCTGTAGCTTTTAAAATAAAATATGTCAGTATAATATATTATAAAATATAAGAAAAAGCATAAAAAATAGAAAAATAAAAAAGGCAGCTTAAAGCCTTTCTTAGGGCTTTGCATTGTCATTTATAGCCCTGTACCCATATCCAAATTTAAATATGTCAGTTTAATTTAATATCCAACATAAAAAGATCATGAGAAATAAAGTAAAAGAAGCAGTTTATAGCCATACTGAGGGCTCATTTGTATATTGAAGACCTGTAGCACAATTAAATGTGTCAGCTCCATTTTACATCCAAGATAAATTAAGAATGAAAAAAGAAATAAGCAGTTTAAAGCCTTGCTGAGGGCCCTTTTTGTTGTTTAAACCCTCATTCCAGGGCCTTTTTATTTGTTCAAATTTTTAGCCCTGCAGGATATCAAAAATAAAAAATAAAAAATGAATTAGCCACTTAAATCATCAAAATTACAATTCATAAATGAATTAAGCAGTTTTTAGCCATTCTGAGGGCATTTTTTGTTTAATTGAAATATTGTAAAGCCCTGTAAAAAAGAGAAAATTATTTTAAGTAAAATAAACAGCCAGAAGATGAAATATGAAAGCAGAAACCAGCAGTTTAATGTCTTGCTGAGGACATATTTGTTATTTCTTTATGTTGTTTCAATCTTTTTGTCAGTTGAAAGTAATTTAATTTATTGTTATATATTTTTTTGTTTATTTATTTATTTTTATTTATTTTTATTTTATTTTATTTTTTTTATATTTTTTATTTTTCTAAAACTGATCAAAGCAAAGAAAAACTCAGTAATATCCAGCTTTAATAATAAAAATAGAAAATACAAATAAACAGTTTTAAATCTTGTTCAGGACTATATCTTTAAAATCATTTTTTTTTTATTTATTTTTTTTTATTATTAATATATACATATATTAATACATCATTGATTTATTATTAATTATATATAAATTTTTTATTTTGTTTTATATAGGACCCATTCATTTATTCCTAGCTAGCTAATCGGGTTGTACAGCCTGATACTGCCTGTGGGAGGTCTATAACCTGGCTGCAACTCCTGCACCCCAATTTATTTATTCTAACTTCTTCATATTTTGAAAATTTTATTATTTATTTATTTATTTATTTATTTTTATATATTTTTATTATGTTATATTTTTATTTTCTATATATTTATTTCTTCAAAAAAAAATACTTCCTTGTGGTTTAAACCACTTTAAAAAGCTTTTACAATGCAAAATAACTTCTCTAACCATCATTTCCTTCAAGAACAGGTCCCTGGAGAGGACTACTAGCCTTTCAAGAACCTCAAACACCGCTGGTCAGTGTAGTATTCCCCTCAACATACCTTCCGAGCCGAGCAAGCTAAATCCACCCAAACTCACACCACCCGTCCGTTTTGTACGTCCTATATTTCCTTCCAGGTGCATTTGCTTCCACGCCCACTGCTGTCGTGATCCTTTGGTAATTATTTTATTTATTATTATTTTTTATTTTTTTATTATATTATATTATATATGTATGTATTAGGTGAGATTGTGCGTTAATGCCCTCCCTTGGACCTGAAATTGTACTTGTTATTGGATTGGTCGACTACCTTTTTTCTTTCCTTTTCTTTTGTTGCATTATGGCCATTGTTAAGTCCCATCTCTTTACTAAAACGTTTTTTTTTTTTTTTTTTTTTTTTAGTTTGATGCTCATGTGTTCTATTTCCATTATGCTGGTATCATTCAAAATCAGTTGCAGGTAACAAATCTTCATTTTTTGTGTATCTCTGCCGTTGGATCTGTGCTCTACTCAACCAACACTGCTGACGATTTGGCAAGGTACGGACGCATTCTTGCCAGTATCACCTGATGTGGGGCTTTTGACAAAGTGAACCCCAGTATTATTGGGGTACGGTGGAAGAGGTAAAGTGGTTGTTTGTATTGCTGCTTTGTTTAGGGTTCTTCCCATACCATACTGATTCAGATCCTTTCCGAAATGGTATAAATACGGCTCCGAATTGACTATTTCCCCGTTCCAACTTCCTTCCATTGAACATTATTGGGCCGTTGTGTTGACTCAAACTTGCGGTAAGTTTTTTTTACTACTAGCTTAAAGTACTTGATTTTATTAAGTTTCTCTTATGGAGACTATTTATATTCTCTCTCCCTTTCTTTAGTATCTCCTTTTTTTATAACCTGTAGAGGATGAGCCACAATAAGCCTGTATACTCTTCCACCTTCTTAAAGGCAATCGAGCCCTTTATGATTGAAGAGTTCGAGGAACTGGTTTTTGGTACTCCAGCAATGCCCATCAAACAATCCATGTGGAAGTGGGTCACCTCGATGACTCCCCCTTCGACACCAGCTCTTGCTAATTCCTCCTTCAGCTCTACCAGATCCTCATCACCTGAGGAGGAGCCTCCATCTGTGGCTTTAGCCTTTTATACCTTCATAAACGGCGATTACCTCCCCGAATGTTTCGTCGATGATCCCGAGCTTTTCTTTTCAAGTGGGCCGGCTTCCAACCCTCAAGGTCCTAAGAACCCAGCTGCCCATACATATGAATTATGACCTCGTGGTCAGGATGGTCGTGCAATAACTTCACATTTCAAATGATAAGTAAGTCCACAATTTATTTGTTCTATATTGTGGTTTTATAGAGACTAAGCAGAGACTAGACTGGTATAAGGCTAATTTGTTTTTATATATATATATAGGATAAGACTTGAATCTCCTCTACTAGAAACTGGTTCGATATGAGAAGTTTTCTTGCACGTCCTTTGGCCAATTTCTTTTATTAAAAGATATTTTGGTTGTCTTGAGATCAGTAGCCAAAAGTCAAGAATTTGTAGTTTAGTTTATTTTCTTGGTGTTTTTGCTTCTAAATCCTCTTGTTGTGAATGTTGAGTTCCTTTTCAAAGCTATATCCTCCTCTTCCAGTAATCAGGCTAAGTAAAGCTACTTCTGCCTAATTAGAGGGCTCCCTGATGTTTAATAAATTACTGATCCAAGTTGGTAAGAGTGCTTTGTATTTTGTTATTTAAATTTGCAATTAAGTTGTTCTTTCTTGCTCCATAAAGTAATATCACCTTGATTATTACTCTCAAATGATATAATTAACTTCTTTGGTGAATCGTGCTTGTCAGTTTGGATCTGGAAGTTCAATTGAGTTCTTCTGGGAAGCTTTTTAGCTCATCACAAAGAACCCCCCCTTTTTTTTTCTCTTTTTTTTTTTTTCTTTTTTTTTTGTGAAAAAAAAATAATAAAAATAAATAAATAGAAAAAAAAAGTTAAGAACTAAGTCTAGATTAGAAATAGACTAAGTTATATTGAAAGATAACTTGGATATAAAATAAATAAGTTCCCAATTTAAATCAGATGAAATTTTGATAAATAAGTGAAACAACAGTAAATGAGATCAAATCTGATTTTAGAAAAAACTGGTACTAATATTTTTTTTGAAGGTATTTACATATTTATAAAATTATTTTATTTTTGTTGAGGAAGTTAAATTAATATTTTTAGAAACAATGAACTATTTTGAGTTAATTTAAGTTCTTTTGTATAATTGTAATTTGATGAGTAGGATTTGAGTCAAGACTGATGGTATCTTTATCTAAAATTTTATATATTATATATATATATATATTGGATACTTTTCTTTTTCTTTCTTTTTTTTAGGATTGATGATGATTAATTATTTATATATATTTTGTGTTGAGAAAAAGAAATATAATTCTAAAAGATCTTCAATATCAAGTAGGTTTTAATTCTTCCTTCAAATATTATAAGAATTGAAGCTTTTTTTTTTTTGTTTTAGAAAAAATAAATAAGTAGATATAACTATAAGATAAAATATTTGATATCAGGTCAGCTTATATTCTCTTTCTTCCTTCAAAGCTTATATGAATTGAATCTTATTTTTGAATTTTTAATATTTCATTTTGTTTCTGTTTCTTTTCTTTTAGTATGAAAGAAAAATTGAATTGTAAAGAGGAAGGATGAAAGTGGTAAAAAAAATAAAAAAAACAAAAAAAATAAAAACTGATGAAATAAATAAAAAATAATATCAATGGAAGTAGGATTCATGATTAAACAAAGAATTGAGGACTTAGCAGGTGAGATTTATGTTGATTAGCTCCTTTGACCAAGTATTTTAATGACTAATTCTTGTTTCATAATTTTCCCTCCCCTCCATTTTTCCCTTTTGAGAGCTTTAAACAGGTACTCTTGACAAAAAGAGTCCCAATCTTCTGTATTCCATTTGATTGCACCACCTCTAATGCTGAAGATTGCTGGTATAAGTGTTTCTTCCCAGTGGTAATCCCATTTGGCCCTTTTTACAATATAACTTCTTGAGATCTTGTTGATTGATCCTGTTCTAATTTTTAAGTACTGCAGGTTGAACCAATCTTGGCACTCCCAGGTCCTCCAAAATAATGATTTCCTGAGGTGTTCATCCATGTAAAATATTTCATTCCAGTAATTGTTTCCAAGGTTGCCTTCAACTCCATCCCAGGTCAGTAAATCCAAGAATTCATACTTTGTGAGGATGAATCCAGGTAATTCTTTCCATGGATGACAAATGACAGTTTCTGATAGTGATTTTTCTTGCTCAAAGATGTCCTCAAACTCAATATATGGAAGTATTATGGTGGAAATATCAGGACAGGGTTCTGGCTTTATTTTAAAGAACCAGTCAGGATTTTCAATTAATTCTTGTGGATTGATTTAATTGGCCCAGACTTCTTTTTCTTCTATCCAGGTGATATCTTTGTCCATTGACCAGGGATTTCCTTCAAGTAATGGCCATGACTCCATTTTGTAGTATTTTGGTGGATTTTGAGATGTTAAGGTAAGATGAATTGAGAATAGTATCAAATTTATTTATCAAAAATAGTTTGAGGGTAGGTTGAATGTGTTTGGATGATAATTTTTGGGTAAGAATTTGGATATTCCTCTTTGATAAGGCAGGAGGTCACTGCCTTGTGATCTTATGGCTAGTTTTTTTCCTTTTTATTATTATTATTGGTGAGTGAAATTATTGATTTTAGTTGATGAGAGTTGATATTCCTCTTTGATAAGGCAGGAGGTCACTGCCTAGTGATTTTATGATTTGGGTGAGTGAAATTGGTGATTTTGGTTGCTAAGAAATGATTTTCCACTTTGATAAGGAAGGAGGTCACTGCCTTGTGATTATTGAAGTTTAAATATGACTATTTTGTTTGATTTTTGATTTTTAGAGCTGTTATGTGTCTTCAAGATGGGCCTTGATGGTTTGAAATTTAATTGGTCCATTAATTCTTGAGTAATTTGATCATTGGTTTTGTCAGAAACCTCCAAAATTTTCAGCAACTCCTTGATTTCTTCAATTTCTTGGTTTCTTGATTTTGATGAAGTATCCTTAAAGTTCCAAAGGTTCTCTTTATTGAAATCATAATCTTCAGCTTCCAAAATTGAATATTCATTATGAATTTGATCTTCTTTTATTAATTCTTCCCCATAGGATCCAAAATTTGGTGAATTGGGCATGGTGGAAGTGATTGATATATTTTTGTAAGTTTTTTTTTTTTTTTTTTTTTTTTTTTAAGAAATACTTTATTGATAAATTTCTTCTTTTTTAAGGCAGGAAGTCACTGCCCTTTGAGAGAAAAATGAAATAAAAGAGAAAATAATGATACATTTGATGAATGATACTAATACATTTTTTAGAGAAAAAAAAAGCTTGATTTTGTTGATTTATTTTAGAGTTGAACTCCCCCAAATGGCAAAGGTGAGTGTCTGTTGAGCAATCTGGCCAAAATAAGGTCTTTGAGGGCTTCCACAAAGTTATTTCTTTCCTCAATTTCTGGTTCTGATGGAAATTCTGACCACCATAAGTCTTCATCAATGAATATATATCCACCTCCAACCCATTTTATTCTTCCAGTTTGATATGTTGATCCATTTAATCCAAGGTACCACTGGGCCCAAATTTTATTGAAGTAAAGTCCTCTTCTTGGTAGTGTGGCCATTTCAAAACTTTCATCCCAAAATTTGTTTTCAAGGTTACCTTTAATTCCCTCTTCAGTTAATAAATCTAAGAATTGGATATTGTTCAAGTTTGCTCCTGGAAGGTGACATAAGTATTTGTCTTCACATAAAATTTCTTGAGCTTCATCCCCATAAATGTCTTCAAAGGTGATGTATGGCAGGTAAATCTAATTGTATTCATTTTCTAAGATGGATTCTGTTTCTTCTTCTTCATTGGGAGGTTGCTGGATAAATTCAGGGTTTTACAGTTGCCATTCATAGGGTTCTTCTTGGTTGTTTAATGGTCTGTCCAAGAAGTTGATATGGTATGTGTCTTTTAAATTTTTGTCTCTTTCTTCCATAATTTTGAGGTCTTTTTCAATGTCATTTATAGTCTCTCCATCTGAGAGTTCATGATGTTCACTAAATCTGACTTTTTTCTTTTTGGATTTAGGTTTGAAAGGGTTTCCATGTATTTTCTCATTTCCATCCACCAAAATTTGGAATGTTTCTTTATTATTGTTAATTGGCTTGTAACGTATTCTGGGTAATTCATCTTCAGAGGTTGAGTCTTCAAGTTGTCTTTTGAGATTGCTTGGCCATTCATTATTTTGTAAATCTTGGCCAAATTTATCACTTTTTGAAGATATGGATAACTCTTGGGTCTTCTGGGTTAAATTGATTATGGTATTGTCTCTCTTTGCATTTTGATGCTTTTTTCCTGGGATATTTCTGACCAATTTTGCCATATTACATAAATCCATTCCTCAAGGTGGTCCAGTTTGCCATTGAAGTTCTTGAGGTTTGCATATTGGCATGCATAACCTTCTTCCATCAGGTTCTTGATAACTGCGTATCTCTCCTTGTTTATGGGAAAATTCCAGCCTAATTTTATTGTCTGCCAAGAAGGGTCTTCCAAGTACTGTATGGACAGATCCTTTTGCAATGGAAAAGTGTATTTGAGTTTCTTCACCTGAAGCCAAAATGATTGGAGTGAATTCTGATAGTGCAACCAATGAAGTGGTATGGCCTCCAATTCCCCTAAGGTTCATGTTAAGATTCCTTGTTGTGAGTGCGGCTTTGATTGCTATTCCTTCTGGTATAATGTTGAGTTCTGCACCAGTGTCCACTAATGCTCTGAGAGGATATTATTCCTTTCCAATGAAGATTCCATAAATCCCAAAGGACAAGCATAATGAATCTTGGGCTTTGGTATTTCTTTGAATTCAAATGTTAATAGTCTTTCTTGAAGATCCATTGAGTTGAGTGATTTAATTTTTTCCTTGTCTTTTTCTGATAATTCCTGTAATTTATGAAAAAAATTTGGTGACATCCTCAAAATTTCTTCAATGGTGAGGTTGATCTTTTGTTGCATAATTTTTTTAATAATTTTGTCAATTTCCAACTTGGTTTCAACTGGTTTCTTTGGAGGTTTTCTGAGCTTTTTTTCTTCTTTGGGAATTTCATCATCTTCATCCTTATTGGCAATATTTTCAATTTCCTCCTCAGGTTGGTCTGGTTTTGGAATATTTGAATTTTGGAATTTGGTAGGAATTATTAGTCTTCCTTCCTCTTTTTCTTCTTCAATGTAAGTTCCTGAAATAGCTGTTTTATTCTTTAGCTCTTGACTTTGGGATTGTCTTTCCATTCTTTGCTTGGTCTGCCTTAGTCCAATGTGTGATTCAAAAGGATTATTGGCTGAGGAAATGGTAGGTGGTTTCAAATTTGACAAATCTTCAACATGAGCAATTGAGGTTGATTTATCTTCTGATTTCTTTTCAGTGGGCTTAACCTCTTGTTCTGGTTTTTCTTTGACAATAGGTTTTCCCATAAATTTCTTGTTGAGTTCTGCTTGTTCTTTTGCAAAAGCCCTGACTATGTCTTTGGAACTGTCATTTCCTTCCATAGGTACTCTCTGATAGTTGGGGAAGAGGTAAGATGCTCCTTGGGTTCTGACAATTCATCTGTCCAGATCTTCAGCAAGGTGAGTGCATCTAGTTGCTGTATGACCTTCTTCCTTGCAGTAAGCACACTTCAATGGTGGTCTTGGATCCATTTGAGCTGGTATGTATGGTTGATAACTGGATGAAAATGGTAGTAAAGGATTCCTTGGCCTATATTGCTGGCTATTTTGAGGTAACCTTTGCTCTTGATTATTGTTCCAGTTCCTTCTTGGTGGATTAACTGCTTCTGAAAGGGCTTTGAGTTGATTGAAAACTTTTTTAACTGATTATTTTCCCTCATTTCTTGGTTGAGGCTCTGGTTGTGGTGAATTTTTAATCTTTTGGGTGAGTTCTTTTACTTGTTTTAAAACTTCATCCCAGCTTTCATCCTCAAATCTTGTTTTCTTTTCTGAAGGTTTTGGTTTAGAAAATTGTTTTTGTTGAATAAGTACCTTGGCCTCAAAGTCTTGTTCAATGTATAATTTCAGAATATCCAATCTTGGAATGATGTAACCTCCATCCAAGGCTTGGACCATAGCTCTGTCTTTAATCATTTCTTTGTAAATTGATTCTTGAGCACTAGTGGAAAGGCTGGCCAATATTTCCTGGTTATGATTGATATCACCTTGGATATATTGATATCTTTTGAGGTAAGTGATGATTGCTTCATATTCCCCAATGAATTTTCTGTATTGAGTCATGTTTCTTATTCCACCTTCTTGTTGATTTTTTGTGAATAATTCAGTGATTGAGGATAATCTGTATCTTCTTTCAGGTGAGACTGTTCCCCATCTTCTTTTCATATCGACTTTCAATTGATCCCAATCAGCTGTTTCATATCCCGGCATTTATTCAATATGATAACTGATTTCTTCATCTTTTGTCCAAAATGCTATTTGTCTTGCAATGTCTCTTCCACTTGCTCCTTCAATTTCTGCAATATTTTCAACTTTATTGATGAATCTTTCAACATCCTTTCCATCAAACCACAAGTTATAGTCCTTGGCTCTGATTTTCACTATTGGAGTAGTGTTTCTTGAAATTTCTTGATGTAATGGAGTTGGCATTTGGGAAGAAATGTTGACTCTTCTTGGTAAGGTACTTTGTCTTTGTTCTGTATAAGGTGTTGATGTGGCCATGGGTCTAGGATAAGGTGAAGGTGATCCATGCTGCCTGAATGATCTTGGAAGGGTGGTTTGTTCTTCAAGTGGACTATTTTGTGGAGTTTAACTTGATGATTTATTTTGCCTTCCTTTTTGATTAGTGCTAGTAATTCTGCTTGCATTTCTAGCATCTTCTGCTGAAGTCTCTCTGTTGAAGACTTTTCTTCCTGTCCTTAAACAGTTTCTTCATTGAAGTTTTCTTCCTGTATTTCTTCAATACTGGCTGGTAATTTTGATCATGAAGGTTTATCCATTTTTGGTTGGTTTATTTCCTCCTTTTATTTTGGTGTTGAG
Source organism: Austropuccinia psidii (assembly GCA_023105745.1). Classification (NCBI taxonomy): domain Eukaryota; kingdom Fungi; phylum Basidiomycota; class Pucciniomycetes; order Pucciniales; family Sphaerophragmiaceae; genus Austropuccinia; species Austropuccinia psidii. The sequence continues at coordinate 6,028,394 of JALGQZ010000010.1, read as the reverse complement.
TTATTGATTTTATTTCTTTCAAAGAGATCAAGGGAGAATTATTCCACAACCTTCAAGTCCCTTTTATTGGTTCTTGGTGTTGCAGTAGGAAAATAAGAATATTTTTCTGATTCCTCTCCTAATTCTGATTCTTCTTTGGGTGGATAATAGTAATGATCAGAGTGAGTTGATGATTCAGATTTTTGAGATGATGGTTTTGGCTGATTTTGATTATTTGACTCCAGTTTTTGTTATAAAAAAAGTATTCTTGGAGTAGTTAAGAATTTTATAATTTATTGATTTTAATTTAATTTTTATTGAAGTTGAGGTTATCTGCCACTGTTGGGACACCCGATGTGGGAACTCCTCTTGTGTGGGATTAAAATGAGGCAGTACCTGGAGGGGGAAATCACAGGTAACTAGTTTTGAATTGCTTATAACTTCTGTAAACAAGGGTGGCAAGGGTGTATTGCCTGCCCCTCCTAAAATACTGAACAAAATCTTCCTTGGAGCTCACAAACCAAAATAAAATTATTAAGTGGCTTTACAACTGCAGAAGACAAAATTCAGCAGTATCAGATCAGACCTATTCAATAAATAATATGAAAAATAATGTCAGTAATTTTGGTTAAATTTTTAGATTTTAATGAAATACTTGTCTGTTTAATTTTATTTTTTAGTGAAATTGGGGTGAGTGGTTTCTTTTTGGTTAAAAGTCCTTTTGTAAGATGGGTTTTTTAAGGTGTTCTGGAAAGTTGGATGAGTGTTGATAAAGGTAATTTTGTTAAGGTATAGTTATAATAGAGTACAATGATTTTTGAAAGGTTTGTTATTTATTTATTTTCTTTTAAGAGTTGTTGATAATAAGATAAAATTGTATTTGTTAAATTTAGAAGGTAAGGTTCTTTGATATTTTTTATTTTTTTTAGAAGGGTAAGTGAATTTTTAAATCTTGATAAATGGTGTTAATTTTACTAGGTGAAATATTTTAATAGAGTAGTAACCCTAATCTTGGGTACTGAGTAATTTTTATTTTTATTTTAATAATAATAAGATTCCACTGAGCTTAGCTACTGGGTAATCTTCAACACTATACTTCCACTGAGCTTAGCTACTGGGCAAGTAAATTTTACTATAATATACTGGACTAACTCCCAGGTGAGGGATGAATTATTCCTATGCTCCTACTGTGCAGTGGATATAATTTGCATGGGGGGATTTTGAAATTTGGGGGGAGAGAACCCCTCTATTTGTACCTTTTGGGAGCCCGGGGGGCCCTCCATGGGAGCTGTATTTTTCCACTTTAATTCCTCTTGATTTTATCATGTGACTCCATTTTTGGTGAGGACCTTTCTTGCATGGGTCAGGTGATTTAAGGTTTGGTGATAATTTTCTCTCTGCACAGCCTCCATTTATCACATGATTGTCTTTTGGTGAACTAATTATGATGTGATATTCTTGAATTTTCCTTGCATACATGAGGTGATTCAATTTTGGCTGGGGATTTTTGTTGTGCACAGCCTCTTTCCTGTCACATGATATTCTGTTGGTGGATGCAGTATCACATGATGACCTTGTAATTCCTTTGCATATGTCCTATTTTAGGTTTGGTAGAAGTGGCTGTGTAATTTATGCAGGTTTCATGTTTGTTTTTCTTCTTTTTGAACTTTAAAATGAAGTCAGGTGATAACTTCTTGCACTGGTGAATTTGCTGTTTTTATGAGATGATGTGATTTTTGATTTTGACACATGCTGTGCATAGTCATGTGGTTGAGATTTAATTGGAATTGTGTACTGCATGCAGCCTGTTGTAACTAGCTTTGGTTTGCATGAGGTGATGAGTGGTGTAAATAATTTTGATTTTGTTTTAAGGCTTTAAGTGGGGTTACTGTGAATATAAGATAAGGTACTCCTGGGGCTGTGTTGTAAATGAATTGCAGGAATTCCATGGAGTTGAGCTTTGCATCTTGTGACTTTTCTATGTTAAGTTCTAGGTTGCTGTGTAATTCATGCAGGTGTCCTTTTCTTGCTGCATGAGTCCTGTGGCTATAAGGGGGTGTAAGGCTGGGTGGGTGTGTAATTTTAAAGGGTGGTACCTTATTTGTTGTAACTAGTTTGCTATATGTAACTTGATTTTTTACATATGCATAATGAAGTTGGATAATGTATTTAAACACATATACTTCCCTTTGGTCCCTGTGCCATGGGTTATGAGTTAAATCCAGCTTGTTGCTGTAAAATTGACCTTTTGGTGTAAAATTTAAGTGTAAGTCTGCCTGTAGGCTGGATATACTGCTGTTTTGGGGTACTATGAGCTTGAGCCTGGTAAAAAAAAATTGGTATGGAATACCACAACGTAAATTACAAGTATAATACATGATGGGAAATTAAAGGAAAAATAAATTGGCAAGATTAATTTGGGGGGAAAAGGAACTCTAGCTCTAAGGACATAAAAATACATGCAAAAGTTCATCACTTTTGGCCTGGAATTGAGTCACAGGGTCTGTTACTCAATTGATGATGTGGTTTGGATACCAACCAGGGCAGGTTTAGCTGTTGCCAAGAGGGTAAAACTACCCTTAAGTTAAAAAGATATTAGTAAAAACAGCTATAACTGGTTCCATGTCTCTTAAACAAATTATGGTATTTTTTGAAGGCTTTAAACCAGGTATTACTATACTAATGGCTGATTGAAGGGTGTAGAATGGCTAAAAATAGCCAAAAATTGCTAAAACCATTCCTTTTTGGTCTAAACCAGGGTTCAATGATAACATAATTGGCTTTTCTTTCATCACAAATTCTTTCCACAACTGACAAGAGTAAACTTCACGTTTTTAGTAAGAAAAATTGATGGCTATAAAATAATGTCTTCTTTGCCCCATTTTTCTCTTCATGTTAGAATCTTTTCCTTTTATAATTAGTTTAAACACTGTTAAAAAAATCAATAAAAGATTCCAACCCCGATTCTCATATCATTCTAAACCTTTTATCCACATTAAAAGATGATTATAATCATTTTTTGTAACTCTAATAATCATTTTTACCCCTGAACCACCCCATAAGTGACTTAAAGCATCTTTAATCACTGTAAATGTTGTCACTTTGTTTCCAAATTCACTCTGGTCAATTTTGGGCATGTTTTCTCTTTAATAATATTTTTAAAGACTTTGTTCCTTTATTAATTGCTTGCAGTTATTTTCTCACTTAATTCCAATTGAAATTTCTCTTGAAGAAATTTCTTTTGTAGCCATAATTATCTCTTGTAGAGTATTTTTGGATAAATTTTTATTTTTGGTAAAACAATAAATATTCACAATATTATTCTTTTATACTTATAAGGTTAAAAAAAATGAATTTGCCATGTTTTCTCTTAAAAATACTCTTTCATAATATTTTTAATTTAATGTTACCTTATACAAATTTTGAGGACAGGAAAAGTACTTGATTTTCAATCAAATTTTCATATCCACATCTTACATTTGGGGGCTCAGCCATGATATTTTACCTGTGGCATAATTTTTTAATCTTTTTATATTTTTTTCTTATATTAAAAAATTTAAAAACATATAAAAAAATACTTATAGTTCAAAAAATGCATAAAAAATTAAAACTTTTCATATTATAAGTGAGGCTTTATTTTTTCATTTCTCCTGTGAAAAAATATTTTTTTACTTAAATCAATTGGCTTTTTTGTTGATTTTAGTGTCTGATAACATGGTAAGACAAGAAAATTCCTGCAAGTACTGTTAGTTCTGAGCATAATAGTACAATCATTATAACCCAGAATAATCAACCAGACCCAATTTCTTCTCAATTAATTGACTTGGATATAAGTAAGACTCTTCACAAAGCAAACAATTTGGCCAATAGTAAGTTTTTGATGTAAAATTACTATTTTTAAGCTTTTGTAATCATAAATCTGCCTTCAAAAAAATCAGGAGCCAGCTATATGCCTCAAGCAGCTCCCAAAAATGGTCATAAACGTGATTATGGCAGAAGCCAATCAGTTACAGCAGTACAAGGGTCAGTTGATGACTCCCAAAGTAATGAATAAGTTAATTTTGAAGTTGATAATGCTGTTTTACCTTCAAAAAGAGCTTGCACTGCCACAAGAAGCCTTAGTGAACATATACAAAGCTACCCAGAAGGCCTACAACAATGCATTGCTGCACAAATAGTACCAGATCCTTGCAGATGTGTGGAAAAGCTGCATGAACTGTTAACTGACTGTGAGAAGATCCCTGGGCCATCCCAACACTTGAAAGCTACTCAAGGGATGGCATCTATTGATGGAAAAGAAAAACATGATGCTCTTAACAGCAGAATGAAGGAGAAACAACCCTCCACCACCAAAGAAAGTGCCAAAAATGCCCCCAATAGCCAGCAGCAGCAATTCAAACGTGAAAAAGCAGCCACAAACTCAGAAGAAGGGCAAAGGAAAGACACAAGCCACAAAACCTTACAGCCAGGGTTACAGAATCCCAAAGATTCAGCGGAATGCCATGGAAAATGTATTTCAGATGGCCAAAACAATGATGGAATCACAGAAAAAGGAGGAAGCCAGATTAAAATATTAATAATCATTTCTTATATTTTTGATGCTATCCCAGAGTTGTATGAAGCTATAATTGACGTAAAAAGTCATATTTCTGACACAAATTCATCAATTTGTAGCAATCTTAAAACAAGGGACTTAAGTCTGAGGCAAATAAATGAAACACTTAGGTGTTTTGAGAAACATTTAAGAGCAATCAAAGCTTCTGGTAATGATATTTCTTTTTCAATAACATGAATGAACAATATGCCAATATCAAAGAATTAACAGACAAATATTCTAAATTCAATATTGATGACATAATTGAAATATGAATAAAACCTGCCATAAGTACTATCAAAGAGGAGAATAGAAATTTTTGTGATAATATTTCCAAATCATTCACTGAAGTAAAGACATACACAATTGCCTTGAAAAACTGTTTTGACACCTCACAAGAGGAAATATCAAAATTGACAATTAAGTTGGACCGAATCACTTCTGATAATACTCAAAAAACAGAACTATGTCAAGAATTAACATATAAAGAGGATAATAATAAAACTAATGTAAAGAATTAAATGCAAATTTTATAACATGAATTCAGAAATTCCCAAACATGTAGCAATAATAAAATGAATGATATTGAACAATTTCTTCACACCTTAACAAGAATTTCTACACCTTTGCATCAGAATGAGGGCACAAGTATTACAAATCCACAAGTATTGGAGGCTTAAAATTCACAATTGAAAAGTGAACATTTCACTTCTTTTCATACCTTGGAACCATAGGAGAATATGACTATATGAAACTCATCAGAGGTATTGAAATGATTGAAGAAGATTTTGAGATACCAGACAGATTGTTAACAGCAAGATTTAACACCTTGTTTTCCAGATCAGCCCTGTCAGCCTGTGACTCAAAACCAGAGCACAAGCATGACAGCCAAAATACCATAAATCAATGGTATAGCCAAGATACCACCAAAACATGGAGAAGAGCCAAATCAGCTCAAAATTTATCAAGGGAAAGAGGAAACTCACCCCTTTCTGAAAATATAAGTCCCATCACCATAGGAAAAAGAATAACAAAGTTATTCCTGCTCAAAGTTATTGCTGAGCATAAACCTTAATTTTCACCTCACATCTAAAATCGAGAAGAAGAGGCTTAACCCCATTGAATGGGTATTCAAAATGAAGCTCTAAGCCAGGGCTATCCAATGGTTCCATCCAAACTGAGCTAGCACCAATATCACTGGAGTTATGGTCAATTTAAGGCCAAATAAGGGTGAACAAAACATTCACCTCCCATCTAACTTTTACATTTTCAGTGTCAGATAAGTAAAGTGGGGTATTTTTGAAAGGAGCACAAACAGGACTATCTTATGGTGTCATCCATTTCCCCATATCTAAACTATAGCAGAAGTTATGGGGCAAACAAGCTCAATACAGCTTTTTGCCTAGAACCACGCATATGTGCAAAAATCTTGTACATGGTATAACTTTGCCATATTTGATGATAACCATATCAAATAAGCTACCATTGTGTAGAAAACATACAGGGATACAAACCGGTTCAGTTTTGAGGTTGATGTCTCAAAAACGGACAAAGTTATAGCTGTTTTAAGGTCAGAATCCCACATTCTGACCAATACAGCCTTACCATGTGATAGTATCCCATAACCATTAATATGAGGTGTCAAATAGACAAAGGAGCTTGTTTTTACTTCAATACCTCATATTTCAGTCAATTCTGGGGTCCCATACAGCTTCTGTATGGCATTCTACGCGTCATACACGTCAGAATCAGGCTGTGAGGTCCCCAGATGAAAATTTTCACCCTATATTGGTGAAAACTGCCCAGATGTGGTTTCAAAACCACACATGAGCCCAATACAGGCTATACAGGCTGTTTGCAAACCACAAGCCAGTCCTAGAGAGTGAAAAATCTTCACTTCTGCTACGTGGAAAGGTCTAGCACCCTTTCCACCCCATTTCAGGATAAAAAGGAGGCTTTTCACAGCCAGAATTGTCTCCTCATCCTGCTCTTGAATAACCTACATATTAAACTGTCAAAAAAAAGTTTTACTCTTGGTTAATAATCAGGTATAATTATAAGTTTTAATTATTGTAACCCAACAGATAAAGCTGCCCCCAGGGCTTTCAACAGCACTCACCACCACTATATTATATATAGTAAAGCCCTTTTAATCTTAAATCAAACCATCTTCAACCCTTATAAATCTTTTTAACCATTTTTACCATGTCACAAACATAGTTTAAGCTGTAAACTAGCCTATTTACACCTTTATCATAGTTTCATCCTGACAAGCCCACAGATCGTATATCAAATTAAGCCAAGCACATGAACACCAAAGTTGGACTTGGTGGAAACCCCAAATTATCAACAAATGGGCCAATGATGCTTGGAGATTTAAAGTTGAAACAGCGTTTAAATCTGCCAAATTCAATGCTGATAAAGACAAAGCTTTACCATGGTTTTGTCAACAAAAAGACAAATTAACAGCATTATATCCTGACATTTCAGATTTTATGATTCACAGAAAAATTCTAAGACAATGTGGAGGTGAATTACTGCATGCTGTCAAAAGCAGGAAAACTGAACAATCTTCAGCAGAAGATATTATCAATATATGAGAAGAAGTAACCACCAGAACTAGAATTGGCTCTAGTAAGGTGAATCTCAAATCAAGGCTTAATACACCTTGGAAAGATTCTGTGGACAAAATTCCCAAATCAAATTCTAATAATATGACCTCTAAATCTGCAGATATAATCAGGAAGTGCCATATTTTCCAAAGAACCGCACATTTAGCCAATACATGTCCAAAAAGGGCAAAAATCAATCAAATTGACATTGAAAAAGAACCTGATGTTGAAAAATATGATTGTGTAGTTGAAGAAAATTCAGATGATGAAACATCAATATTGTTTGAATCAATATAAAAAATATCAATTCCACTTTTGACATCATGGAATCTTATTCACACTTGCCACATTTCAGCAATGGTCAACTTGATTTATCAAAAATTCAAGATGCACAACTTATGAAGACTAAACCAAACAGGGGAAAGGGTTATACAGCTGGTAACTACTGTATAACAGAAGTGGTAATTAAGAACAAACCCACTAAAATTTTACTTGACCCAGGAGCCTTCTGCTCTTGTGTTGGCAAATTGTTTCTAACAACTTGTGTACCAAGCTTTGAAGATCAATTGTTCCCAATTTATGGCATAAAATTCAATAGTTTAAGTAATCCAATTGAGTAATTGGGAATATTTTAGACCACTGCCATATTTCCACATATCAATGGAAACATAAGAATCAATGTTGAATTGGTTGTGATGTGAAATGTCTCTAGTACTGATTTTATATCGGGAAAGGACTATTTCATCATGTATGGCATAGACTTCCATAACAACAAGGAAATTTACTTTACTATTGGAGACAATTAGCATCAAGAATTTGCCTTTTTATCATTTAAAAGAAAAATTACAATAAGAAAAATATCACAAGTCAACTTGGAGTTGGAGAAATTGAAATCTGAACAGTTAAATGAGCTGAAATAAGCTTTCATCTGACTGATAAACAGGAAATTGAACTTTCTGCCCTTTTATATGACCACAAAGAAACATTTGCATCAGAAAAAGAACCTTTGGGGGCAATTATTGGTCATGCAGTTGACATCACCCTTAATATTTAGAGACCTTATCCACCACTCTTAAGAAGACCTGCATAACCAGCAAGTCTTGAATCATGTAAGGCTTGTGTATGAAACTCGTGAAAATAGTAACAATATCAAGAGTACTATGACTGTCCTCAGTAGAAAAATATAATATAATAAGATATTATAACCACAAAATTAAATATAATTATCAAAAATTATTATATAAAAAAATTAAATTTAATTATTATTATAAAATATAATCATAAAAGAAATATAATAGCTATAATGAATTAGAATTATTCTATTATTGTTATAGTCACTGACAATTATAACAATAAGAAGTGTAAAGCTCTTAATGAGACAATTACATGTGGAAAATATAAGTATTTAACCACTTAAAAATAATATAAATATTATTTATAAAGAAATTAAAACAAACACTGTGCAGAAATAATTTTCATAGAGAAATTCTATATAAAAAAACTAACAATAGATAAAAAAATATAGAATTCTTGAGCAAACTTACTTATAATATTTATTTAATACAACAAGCCAAACAACAACAGTTATTATATTAAATAATGATTATAAGTCAAAAACACGCCAAAAATCAATATTTTAAAAGATAAAAAAAATTTTTATAATAAAAAACATGATTAAAGAGTTTAGATTTTGTCAATTTTCAAAGATATTTTAAAGACAATAATTTTATAAAATAAAATATATTATAGATGATTACAAAAAGGATATAATTTCTATGATTTCAATTCTTTAATTTATGATTTATAAAGAATAAAATTCTTTTAAAAAAACTTTAATAATAACATTTTATATATAATAAAACTTTACCTGTTTAAATGGCTAATATAATTGGATTGATAATGATGATGGACCAAACAGTGATGAAAAGACTCTTTTTATGTCAACAGAGCAACTCTCACGATTCATAATAAATATAGAGGGCGTGCTCAGGTTAAAACTGAAAACCCATGCTTAAAAAATAAAGTCCTTAACTTAAGGCAACTTATTTTTAATTCCAATTTGAAGTTACCAGTGTTATTCTTAACTCCAAGTAACTTTAATCCTCATTTAAACTAATTATTTTAAGCTTTAATATAAAATAAGTTTATTTATATTAAATTTCATCACGTGAAAAACTTAAACATAGAGTTTCAAGCAGAAATCTCTTACATTTAATTTTTAATTAATTTTTAAAGAAATTATAATTTTCTTTTAGCTTAATTAAAAGAGTAAATTTCCAGGCTAATTACCCAGGGAATTTCTTTATAAAAGATACTTAATATTTAATTTCTACATAGATGATATTAAATGCTAAGCTGGGTGAAAGTTTCAAGCAAATTCATTAAGAATTGGATTTTTAATGATCTTTTGAAGTTATTTCTATTTTTCCATGTAAAATAGCAATAAACACTAAACCTTAACTTTTGATAAGGTTTTAATGCTTTTAGCATTGAAGTTTTAAGCTTATTTCATCTTTTTGAGCTTAATTAAGTTTTGACACTCCTTAAAACCTTAATTTCAAGCCTGCATATAGGGATTTACCCTGCGGCAGCTTGAAATTCCTGTCCAATTTGGGATAAAACCAATTTAAACTTTAAGGTTGGATCAAAGTCTAATCTTAAAGTTTAAATAAGGTTGAAAATCCTCCAATACAGGTGGAAAACCTTTATTGAATCCTTGCAGAGCCAAAAGGTTGGGTACTGCAGCTCTATTTGGCTTTTTCCTTTGTCTCATATTTTTGCATGGATTTTGCCCTTTTATTTATTTAAAGCCATACTATGGCCTTAAACGCTTTTAAATTGAGCCCAAGCAGGATTTACATCCTGTATGGCAAATCCTTAGCCAATTCAGTAAATATACACAACGCCTCAATTTTAACTAAAATTTTGGTATGTTTGAAAAAAACCTTATGCAACTTTAAATTTAAGCTTATTTAAGCTTAAATTTAACAATTTAAAAAATGTTAAAAAAAGTTACATTAGTACTGTGAGTTTCTTAAATCTTCCAATAACATCAGAAATAAGTATTTTTGGCTGTAACACCCTATGGGTGTACCCTAGGTTATTTTTGGTGTAGAATCCAAAAATGACATAATATTTATAACTTCGTTTATCCAAAAAAAGTTATACTTATTTTTTTATTTTTCATTTTAAATTCCATTAAAAAGTCTGTTAAAGACAAATTCAACTCTGTATAAAGTCATTTGTGGCCTTCTGGGTATGTTATACATACCTCACTGGCTCACATTCCCTATCACCAAAAGAAATTAAACTACAATTTTCTTTTGCAGTATACCCCCAAGGTATTTGGGGAGGTATAATCCACTGTCCAACCTCTCTACTTATACTTCTTAAGTATGTAAAGCACACAATTCAAACTTTTTTATTGAGCAATTGGTCTGCTCTCATTTCTGAATCTTCCGAGAAGCTTTTGGGAATCAGGTATTTTACTTTCTTCATTCCATTCATCTTCATGTTGTGGATTTCTTTACCTGAAAAAGTATCCTCTTTCATTTTTCCCCCTAAGTCTTCTTTCTTTCAAGACTTTTAGTACCTTTTTATCCTCACTTTGATCCAGTGGGGGTACTTCTAAGGGTGTTTCATTCCTTAAAGGAAATTACTTCCTTATCACTTGAAGTGTAATGCTTTACCAGACTAACAGGAAAAGTTGGATGCTTGTTTTCTAGCTCCCCTGATAGTTCTACTTGTAACGCATTTGTCCCATGAAGCGCTTTAATAATAGATGGTCCTGCAAAGGAATCTTTCAACTTCTTTGGACCTTTAATATTTTTAAAGTTCAAGGTTGAAACTAGTATCAAGTCCCCTACTTTGAATTTTGGGGTTTTGTGACTTTTATCCAATTTCTGTTTAGCAGATTCAAAGGCATCATTCATGCTTTGATTTGCATGATTTCTTACTTTATCAAGCAATAATTTAAAGCTTGAAGCAGTTGGATGAATATTAACCAGATCTTTTTCCAAAGTATCAACTGGAAGTTTGGGGTTCCATCTTTTCTTCAACATTGCAGGAGTTTTTCCTGTTGAAGCATTGATGGAGGTCTAGTAGGCTAATTCCAATGCTGGTATAATAGTACACCAATCATGGGTAAAGCCATCAGAATATTTATGCTCCAGGCCATAAGCACAAAATCTTCTGATCATGTTCTTAAGGGTTTGAATCATTCTTTCTGCTAACCCATCTGTTTGTGGACGGTATGCTGTTGAGAATGATAGTTTTTTACTCAAAAGCTTATGTAAATTAGTCCATGAGGCTGATGTGAATTTTGGGTCTCTATCCCTAATAATATTTTTGAAGAGACCAGTATGGGATATGACTCTATTCCAGATCAGAAGAGCTGTATCCATAGCTGTGTCATCATTATGAAAAGGTAAAAAGATTGGTGTTTTGCTATATCTGTCTACAATAACAAGACATGTATTGTCTTTTTTATCACCCCCAGGTGGTAAGGCAGTTGCCCAATCCATGTGTACCACTTCCCATGGGGTACTTGGTTCTTGGATATGGATCATTAAACCAAATATTTTACCAGTAGCTTTATTGGCTTTCTGGCATCTATCACAACTATGATAGTACTCAATGACATCTTTTCTCCAAGATGGCCACCAGGCACATGTCTTAATTCTTTCCATTGTTCTGTCTTCAGAAATATGTCCAGAATAAATGTTATCATGGCATTCTAGTAGTATTGTGTTAATCAACATTCTACTACATAGGACCATGACACATGTGTGTTTAGATCTATGATATAGTATACCATCAAACAAATGGAATCTTCCATTATCATAAGTTGTTTTCCAAATATCATCCAGAAAATTAGCCAATGCTGCATCTTTGCAATATTTGTCAAGTAGAGCAGTAAGTATATGGCAATCTTTATCTTGCTTATAGATTTCTCTAACTTCCTCAAAGAATTCTGTTCTCACATCTGTGATGTTAATTTCTTCAATTGGGATTGGAGGTTCTGCACTTGTAGGAACATAGGCAGGATTTTCAGGTGTATTGGGTAATTCCCATCTACTTAATCCATCAGCATTCTTGTGAATATTTCCAGCTATATGTACTATGGTCATATTCCCTCTATACTCTTGTATAGCAATCTCCCATCTTAACATGTGTCTGTTTGGAGTTTTCATGTTAAGAAGTGATTTTACTGCATTAAAATCAGTAATTACTTCAAACACAATACCATCAAGATAGTAATGAAGTTTTTCCAGAGCCCAAACAAGGCAAAGGCACTCCATTTGGCTAGCTCCATATCTGGCCTCAGTAGGTTTAATTCGTCTTGAAATAAAAAAAATTGGACCTTCATAAGGCTTGTCATTGAAAATTTGAACTTGATGAAGAGCAGCTCCTAAACCTTCAGCACATGCATCAATATACAGCTTGAAAGGAAGTTTCCAGTCTGGCATCAATAATAATGGTGCATTGGTCAAGGCATACTTGATTTCATCATATGCTTGAATTCTCTCCTGCGTCATTTCAAAAACAGTTTGTTGATCACAAATTCTGTATAATGATCTGGCATGGATTCAAAAATCTTTAAGGTGTTGCCTGTAATAACTGGCAAACCCTAAGAAAGACATCATTTCTTTTTTGTTCTGGGGTATTTTTTTCAGTAAAGCTGCAGCCACTTTTTTCTTATCAACATCAAGGCTTAGTCCTGAGACTACATGTCCTAGAGCTTTTAACTCATGAAGCCACAAATTACATTTTTTAAGAGAAATTTTCATGTTCACTTGTAGAATTTTCTGAAGTACTAATGAAAGTCTCTCTAAATGTAATTGCCAGGTTTCTGAACAAATGATAATGTCATAAATATAAATGATTAACCATCCCTCTGATAATTCATGGTGGAAGATAGTATTGATCATTCTTTGGTAATGAGAGGGTGCATTTTTAATGCCAAAAGGCATCCTCAAATATTCATAAATACCACAATGAGAAATTATTCTCAATACTTTCCTAGCATGACGTGTTAAAAAATTCTTATGGAAGCCTTTAAGAGCATCCATGGAAGTAATAAATTTTGCTTTGGATAATTGAGTCAAAGTCTCATGGATTCTAGGGATTGGATACCTGTCTGGAATGGTATAGGTATTCAATGCTCTAAAATCACCAGCCATCCTTGACTTATCATTATTCCAAGTAATGATCACTGGAGTTGTGACTTCTACTTCCTCATTGTGTCCAACTTTTCTAAGAACTCCAAGTTTCATTAGTTCATTAATATGACTTTCTAATGCTTCTCTAGCCCTAGGGCTGGCTGGGTAAGCCGGTCTTCTTAATAGTGGAGGATAAGGTCTCTCCACATTAAGCATGATATCCACTTCATGGCCTTTTATAGCCCCAAGTGGTTCATTATCAGAAGCAAAGGCTTCTCTATATTGAAATAAAATTTCAATAAGTTCTTCCTTCATTTCTGGTTTTAATTCAGGCCTAATTTGTGCTTCACTTAACTGATCTGACACAATTTTTTCTTTATTAAATTTTTTTACTTGTTTAATGACAGTAATTTCTCTTCTTGCTAGAGAAACAGAAAATTTTTGCCTTTTATTTTCCCCTATAGTGGAATACCTGTCCTTATGATTATTAATATCAATACCATAGATATTGAGATAATCGTTTCCAAGTATAAAGTGTTGTGAAGTACAATTATTCATAACAACAAATTCAGCTTTCAATCTTATACTCCCTGCAGGATGAGGAAATATTATTGCTGCTTCGAATATACCAAAAGGGTGCATATTCTGGCTAGCACTGCTGAATCTTATACCTTCAATTGGCATGAACTTGTCTTGCCCATTGGTATAAATTTTGTCAAGATAATCTTTTCCAACACAAGTGCAAAAAGCACCTGAGTCAAGATGTATCTTGGCTTCTGTGTTATTTATCACAATATTAGTGATACAAGATGATCCAGCTGTATAAACTTTACCTCTGGCAGGTTTGGCTTTTTGCATTTTGGCATCTTGCACATGTATGAGATCCATACATTCATCACTGTACTGTGGTAAGTGAGTATGTACCTCAGTGACTTAAAAAGAAACATTGATAGTTTCTATACCAAGTTCTTCTGATACTTCTTCTTCTTCTGAAGGCTCAGAATCACTTTAATGTAAAGATAAATCAGTTTCTTTTGTGTCTTCCACTTTTTCAACATTTATCTCATTGACTATTGTCTTTTTTGGAAAAGTGTTTGCCAAATGAGATGTACTTCCACATTTATGACATTTCAAAGGAGGTCTGTCATGTGGTTTATTTGGTTTTGAAATTGGTTTCCCACTAGTCTTGTTGTCTATTGGGGTTTTGTACCAATTTTTTGCAATTTTTGTTCTAGTAGTGATGTCCTCCATAGCATTGATATAATCTTCTGTAGAGCAAGGCTCAATACATCTGCTTCTTATAGCATGCTCAAGGTCACCACCACATTTTCTTAATATCCTTTTATGTACCATTGTTTCAGACATATCAGGATGAAGGGCAGTTAACCTGTCCTTCTGTTTAAGAAACCAAGTCATGGGCCTGTCCCTTTCAATATTAAAAATGGCTTCTTCAAAAGAATTTTCCATTCTAAATCTCCAGGAATCATTTTCCCATTTGGAAATAATTTGTTCTTTCCACCAAGGCCAAAAATGTTTACCATGGTCTTGTCTCATTTGATAATACCATTTCTTTGCTGATTTGGTAAATAATGAGTGTAATCTGGCACTTATGTATTCATCTGGTATGTTAAAGTCTTTGTTGAACATATCAATTGTTTTGAAAAATTCCATATGATTATACTTTCTTCACCACTGAAGGTTGGCCATTCCTCTAATCTTGGAATGTCCTTAAAGTTGCAAGTAGTTTCCACATCATGACTTGAAATTGTATGATGTAAATAATTATTTAAGTTAAGAACATTTCTGTCAAGAATTGGTGTGGATTGCCTTGGCAATTCATTTTCTAGTGATGTATTATTAATACTTGATTGAATGTCTTCTTTCAATTCAATTCTTGCTTTATCACTTTTTTCCAATTGTTCTTGAAAAAGAGATGCATTGTGACAAGTTGAATTTTCCAAGTTTTGAACTTGTATTTTCAATTCCCTTAACTGTCCAGTTATAAAAGAAAGTGAGTTCTCATCTGGTTGATTGAGTAAGGTAACTTTAGACTCAAGTCTTTCACAAATTTGCGTCAAAGACACAATATTGTCTTTATTAACATTTTCAAGGCCAATAATGGTCTTTTGCTGCTCTTTGACTTTTAATATCTCATTAACCAACTTCTGTTGGACATAATCAAATGTTTTAAATTTTGTCTGAATTTCTTTATTACAAGATTCAAAGTGAGTTACAAGTTTTACAAGATCTATTTCTTTGGGAAAGATTGGTTCAATCTTTCCTCCTCCTTGTTTTTGAATGCCATCAAGGTTCTTTCCATATTGCACACATTGTCCATGGCTGTCTTTTCCTTCTTTGAGATTCTGTAATTCTGAGGGTAAGGCTTGTTCCACTTGGGCTTTGCCTTTCCCTTTGCCTTTTGCTTGCCCTTCTGGTTGGTCTTTGGGGCTTGCTTGGGCTTGTGTGGCACTTGTTGAGGCGGATTTTTGCTGGTGGATGCTTGGGGAGCTTGCACTGGGCTGTTTTCCTTTTCTTGGGCCAACTTCTTCTTCTGATCCTCTGATAACATGCTTTGGTTTTTCAACCAAGCTTTTATCTGTTGGACTTGTCCTTTGACAGACATGGGTGTCCAACCCATCAGAAGATCTTCTGTCTTTTCTGGCCCCATGAACTTCTTCACTTGAAGATAAGAGTTCATGGTGCCTATCCAAAGGCTTAGGAGAAGTTCCCAATCTTGTTGTTTTGACGCCACGAACCAGTTTTTTCATTGCAATTGATAAATTTCCACAGCTGCCTGTTGGACATGGTTCAGGTCTAACAGCAATAGCAGTTATGTCAGCTTCTGGACTCTCAATAAGATGTTCAAAGGTGCTGGCTAACCTTTGGGAACTGGTGGAAGTTCTGGCATCCTCCATTTGTGCCTCTCCTCTGGGAAGACATTCTTGCCTTTTTGATTTGTGGCTGGAATGTCCTTGTCCAGATCCATTTGATTGGATGGAGTAGTTACTTCCACTTCTAGTAGGAGTCATTTCACGTCAAGTTTAATAAAAAATAGAGTAAAACTGAATTGAATTCACCTGCAGGACCTTTAAAGGGCTCTTTAGTTATCAAATCCCTTTGTGGTGGGCTGGTTTGAATTTCAATACTGGACTATGAGGCTTCAGAGTGTGAAGAATTTTCTCTGATGGAAGACACTAGAGAAAATTAAAAATATAAGTTATTTTATCAAAAAATAAAAATAACTTATAAACTCAACTTATAAAGTAAAGTTTTTTTAATGTAATTTTATGGCAAATTACATCAAAAATAAAGAAAAAATGTCTAAGATAAAAGAAAAAAAATGTTTTTAGTGAAGATTTTTTTTATTTTTAAAGATTTTTTATTTGATTTATTATTTTCTTTAAAGAAATAATAATTATTCAATTAACAAGTTAATTAATCAAAACTGTATTATTATTCACTTTATACTAGAATAACTCAAAGAATAAATTTCAAGTCTGTGATGTGAAAAAGCCACTAGTTAGACAAAAGAAATTTATTCCAAGTCACTCAATAGTATATTATCTCAAACAATATTCTTAAGAAAAAATACCTTTATTAATATTATAAAGATTATTCATAAGGAATAAGTCACAAAAAAGCTAATATTAAGACAAATATGGCAATTTTACATCAAAACATAGTAAAATAAGGTCTAGAATATGATTTATGTCCCAAAAATTGGTTTGAAATCACGGCCAGGCCCCCAAATGTAAAGTTTTCTATGAGACTCTTGATAATAGTAGCAAAATCAAGAGTACTATGACTGTCCTCAGTAGAAATATATAATATAACAAAATATTATGACCACAAATTTAAATATAATTATTAAAAATAATTATATAAAAAAAAAAATTTAATTATTATTATAAAAATATAATAATAAAAAATAATAATAATAATTATAATAAATTATCATTATTCCATTGTTGTTATAGTCACTGACAGTTATAACAATAAGAAGTGTAAAGCTCTTAATGAGACAATTACACGTGGAAATATGAATATTAACACTTTTAAATAATATAAGTATTATTTATAAAAGAATTATAACACACACTGTGCAGAAATAATTCTTATAGAATAAAAACTCTATATTTGAAAAACTAATACTTAGATAAAAAAAGATATAGAACTTTAAAGAAAACTTACTTATAATATTTGTTTAATACAACAAGTCAAACAAAAGAAAAGTTATTATATTAAGTAATAATTATAAGTTAAAAACACACCAAAAATCAATATTTTCAAAGATAAAACAACTTTTTATAATCAAAATTATGATTAAAGAGTTTTTGTGGGGAATTTGTGGATTTTGAAAGATATTTAAGATGATAATTTTATAATATAAAATATATTATTGATGATTACAACAATAATCTGAATTCTATGATTTCAATTCTTTAATTTACAATTAATAAAGGATCAAAGAACTTAAGAATTACTTTAATAATAAGATTTTATAAATAAAAAACTTTACCTGTTTAAATTCCTAATATGATTGGATTGATAATGAATAATGGACAAAAACAGTGATGAAAAGACTCTTTTTATGTCTTCAGAGCAGCTCTCATGATTAATAATGAATATAGAGGGCGTTCTTAGGTCAGAACTGAAAACCATACCTAAAAACAAAGTTTTTAACTTAAGGCAACTTGTTTTTAATTCCAATTTAAAGTTACCAGTGTTATTCTTAACTCCATGTCACTTTAATCCTCATTTGAACTAATTATTTTAAGTTTTCAATATAAATAAGCTTATTTATATTAAAGTTAATCACATGAACAACTTAAAAATAGAGTTTCAAGCAGAAATCTCTTAAACTCAATTTTTAATTAATTTTTAAAGAAATCATAATTTTCTTTGAGCTTAATTAAAAGAGTAAACTTCCAAGTGAATTGCCCAGGAAATCGATTTATAAAAGATACTTGGAATTTTATTTATATGTAAATAATATTAAATTCTAAGCTGTGTGAAATTTTCAAGAAAATCCATTAAGAATTGAATTTTTAATGAATTTATGAAGTTATTGCTATTTTTCCACATAAAATAGCAATACACACCAAACCTTAGCTTTTGATGAGGTTTTAATGCTTGTAACTTTAAAGTTTTAAGCTTATTTAAGGTTTTTAAGCTTGATTACGCTTTGACAGTTATTAAAACCTTTATTTCAAGCCTGCATATTGGGATTTACCCTTTGGCAGCTTGAAATTCTTGTCCAAATTGGGATAAAACTAGTTTAAACCTTAGGGATGGATCAAAGTCTAATCTTAAAGTTTAAATAAGGTTGAAAATCTTCCAATACAGGTGGACAACCTTAATTCAATCATTGCAGATCCAAAAAGTTGGGTACCCCAGCTCTCTTTGGTCTTTTTCCTTTGTCCCTACTTTTGGCATGGATTTTGCCCTTTCATTTATTTAAAGCCATACCATGGCTTTAAACCCTTTTAAATTGAGCTCACACAGGATTTACATTCTGTATGGCAAATCCTTAGCCAATTCAGTATATATACACCACACCTCAATTTTAACTAAAATTTTGGTAAGTTTGCATTAACCTTATGCAACTTTAAATTTAAGCTTATTTAAGCTTAAATTTAACAATTAAAAAAAATGTTAAAAAAGTTACATTAGTACTGTGAGATTCTTAAATCTTCTAATAACACAAGAAATAAATGTTTTTGGGTATAACACCTTATGGATGTACCCTAGGTCATTTTTGGTGTAGAATCCAAAAATGACATAATATTTATAACTTTGTTTATCCAAAAAAAATTTATACTTATCTTTTGTTATTGTTTATTTTAATTTCAACTAAAAAGTCTGTTTAAGACAAAATTAACTGTTGATAAAATCATTTGTGGCCTTATGGGTGTGTTATACATACCTCACAGGCTCACAAAATTTCTGTCTTTTATTTTCCCCTATAGTGAAATACCTGTCTTTATGATTATTAATATCAATACCAAAATATTGAGGTAATCATATCCAAGTATAAAGTGTTGTGAAGTACAATTATTCATAACAACAAAGTCAACTTTTAATCTCATACTTCCTGCAGGATGGGGAAATATCATTGCTGCTTCAAATATACCCAAGGGGTGCATATTTTGGCTAGCAATGCTGAATCTTATACCTTCAATTGGCATTATCTTGTATTGCCAGTTGGTATAAATCTTTTCAAGATTATTTTTTCCAACACAAGGGCAAAAAGCACCTGAGTCAAGATGTATCCTGGCTTCTGTGTTGTTTATCACAATATTAGTGATACAAGATGATCCAGCTGTATAACCTTTACCTCTGTCAGGCTTGGTCTTTTGCATTTTAGCATCTTGTACATGTATGAGATCCATACATTCATCACTGTACTGTGGTAAGTGACTATGCACTTCTGTGACTTCAGAGGAAACATTAATATTTTCTATATTAAGTTCATCTGGTAATTCCTCCTCTTCAGAAGGCTGAAAATCACTTTCATGTACATGGACATCATTTGTTTCTTTTGTGTCATATTTTTCAATTTCTATCTCATTGATTCTTATCTTTTTGGGACAAGTATTAGCCAAATGAGATGTACTTCCACACTTATGACCTTTCAAAGGAAGTCTGTCTTGTGGTTTATTTGGCTTTGAAATTGGTTTCCCACTATTCTTGTTGTTTATTGGGGATTTATACCAATTTCTTCCAATTTTTGTTCTAGTAGTGATGTCCTCCATAGCATTGATATAATCTTCTGTAGAGAAAGGCTCAATACATCTTCTTATTATAGCATGCTCAAGGTCACCTCCACACTCTCTTAATATCCTTTTATGTACCATTATTTCAGGCATATCAGAATGAAGGGCAGTCAATCTGTCCTTCTGTTCAAGAAGCCAAGACATGGGCCTGCCCCTCTCAATATTAAAAATGGCTTCTTCAAAAGAATTTGCCATTTTAAATCTCCAGGAATCATTTTCCCATTTGGAAATAATTTGTTCTTTCCACCAATCCCAAGAATGTTTACCATGGTCTTTTCTCATTTCATAATACCATTTCTTTTCTTATTTGGTAAAGAATGAGTGTAATCTGGCACCTATGTTTTCATCTGGAATATTGAAGTATTCTTTGAACATATCAAATGTTTTCATAAATTCCATATGATTAATTCTCCTTAAGCCCTGAAGGTTGGCCATTCTTCTAATCTTTGAATGTCTTTAAAATTACAAGCAGTCTCCACATCTGCATTACTTGAAATTGTATGGTGTAAATAATTATTCAAGTTGAGCACATTTCTGTCAAGAATTGGTGTGGATTGCCTTGGTAATTCATTTTTAGTGATATATTATTAATACTTGATTGAATATCTTCTTTCAATTCAAGTCTTGCTTTGTCACTTTTTCCAATTGTTCTTGGAAAAGAGCTGTATTGTTCCCAGTTGAGTTTTCCAAGTTTTTAACTTGTTTTCTTAAATCTTTTAGCTGTCTAGTTATAAAAGAAATTGAATTGTCATCTGGGTGATTGAGTAAGGTTACTTTAGACTCAATTCTTGCAAAAATTTGCCTCAAAGACATAATATTGTCTTTATTAACATTTTCACGGCCAACAATTGTCTTTTGTGTTTCTTTCACTTGTAATATCTCATTACCCAGCTTCTGTTGGATATACTCAAATGATTCAAATCTTGTCATAATTTCTTTATTACAAGATTCAAATTGAGTTACAAGCTTTACAACATCTACTTCTTTGGGAAGGATTGGTTCAATCTTTACTCTTCCTTGTTTTTGAATTACATCAGAGTTCTTGCCATATTGAACACATTGACTATGGCTGTCTTCTCTTTCTTGGGAATTCTGTAATTCTGAGGGTAAGGCTTGTTCCACTTGGGCTTTGCCTTTCCCTTTTCCTTTTTCTTGCCCTTCTGATTGGTCTTTGGGGTTTGCTTGGGCTTGTTTGGCACTGATTGAGGTGTATTTCTTCTGGTGGATACTTGGGGAGCTTCCACTGGGGTGATGTCCTTGCCTTGGGCTAGCGTCTCCTTCTGATCCTTTGATAACATGCTTTAGTTTTTCAACCAAGGTTTTATCTGTTGGACTTTTCCTTTGCAAGACATGGGTGTCCAACCCTTCAGAAGTTCCTCTGTCTTTTCTGGCCCCATGAACTTCTTCACTTGAAGATATGAGCTCATGGTGCCTATCCAAAGACTTGGGAGAAGTTCCCACTCACTCTGCTTTGCTGCCATAAACCAGTTTTTGTACTGACACTGGTATATCTCTACTGCTGCCTGTTGGAGGTGATTCAGGTCTAACACCAATAGCAGTTATGACAGATTCTGGACTATCAATAAGAGTGTCAAAGGTGCTGGCTAACCTTTGGGAACTGGTGGAAGTTCTGGCATCCTCCATTTGTGCCTCTCCTCTGGGCTGACATTCTTGTATTTTGGATTTGTGACTAGAATTTCCTGGTCCAGATCCATTAAATTACAGGGAATAATTGCTTCCACTTCTAGTAGGAGTCATTTCAAGTCAATTTTGAGAATAAAACAGATTGAGAATTAATTGAATTCATCTGCTGGACCTTTGAAGGGTTCTTTGGTTATTAAACCCCTTGGTGCTGGGCTAGTTTGAACTTCAGTACTAGACTCTGAGTCTTCAGAGTCTGAAGAGCTTTCTCGGATGGATGACACTAGAGAATAAAAAATAATATAAGTTATTTTATCAAACACTAAAATTAACTTATAAGCTCAACTTATTGCATAAAGCTGTTTTAATGTAATTTATGGCAAATTACGTCAAAAATAAAGAAAAAATGCCTAAGATTAAGGAATAAGTGTTTTTAGTAAAGATTTTCAATTTTTTAATTTTTCATTTGATTTAATATTTTCTTTAAAGAAATAATAATTATGCAATTAATAAGTTATTAATTAAAATTATATTATTATTCACTTTATACTAGAATAACTCAAAGAATAAATTTCAAGTCTGTGATGTGAAAAACCCACTAGTTAGACAAAAGAAATTTATTCCAAGTCACTCAATAGTATATTGTTTCAAACAATATTCTTATGAAAAAAATAACTTTATTAACATTATAAAGATTATTTATAGGGGATAAGTCCCAAAAAAGCCAATATAAAAGTAAATATGGCAATTTTACGTCAAAAATCAGTAAAATAAGGTGTAGAATATGATTTATATCCCAAAAACTGGTTAAAGAAACATCCAGGCCCCCAAATGTAAGGTTTTTCTATGAAACCCTTGATAATAGTAATGATATCAAGAGTACTATGACTGTCCTCAGTAGAAAAATACAATATAATAAAAAAATAACCACAAATTTAAATATAATTATCAAAGATTATTATATAAAAATGAAATTTAATTATTATTATAAAATATAATAATAAAAGAAATATAATAATTATAATGAATTTTAATTATTCTATTATTGTTATAGTCGCTGACAATTATAACAATAAGAAGTTTAAAGCTCTTAATGAGACAATTACACGTGGAAAATATAAATATTTAACCACTTCTAAATAATTTAAATATTCTTTATAAAAGAATTAAAATACACACTGTGCATAAATAATTCTTATAGAAAATTTCTATATAAAAAAACTAATAATAAATAACAAAATATATAATTCTAGAGAAAACTTACTTATAATCTTTATTTAATACAACAAGCCGAACAACAACAGTTATTATATTAAATAATAATTATAAGTTAAAAACACGCCAAAAATCAATATTTTAAAAGATAAAACAATTTTTTATAATAAAAAATATGATTAAAGAGTTTAGAGAGGAATTTGTCAATTTTCAAAGATATTTTAAAGACAATAATTTTAGAAAATAAAATATATTATAGATGATTACAAAAATCATCTAATTTCTATGATTTCAATTCTTTAATTTAAGATCTATAAAGAATAAAATTCTTAATAAACATTTTAATGATAAGATTTTATATATAATCAAACTTTACCTGTTGAAATGTCTAATATAATTGGATTGATAATGATGATGGACAAAACAGTGATGAAAAGACTCTTTTTATTTCTACAGAGCAACTCTCAAAATTCATAATGAATATAGAGGACATGCTCACATCAAAACTGGAAAACCATGCTTCAAAAATAAAGTTCTTAGCTTAAGGCAACTTATTTTTAATTCCAATTTAAAGTTACCAGTGTTATTCTTAACTCCAAGTAACTTTAATCCTCATTTAAATTAATTTTTTTAAGTTTTTATATAAAATAAGTTTATTTATATTAAAGTTCATCACATGAACAACTTAAAAATAGAGTTTCAAGCAGAAATCTCTTAAACTCAATTGTTAATTAATTTTTAAAGAAACTATAATTTTCTTTTAGCTTAATTAAATGAGTAAATTTCCAGGCTAAT
Organism: Austropuccinia psidii; assembly: GCA_023105745.1. Classification (NCBI taxonomy): domain Eukaryota; kingdom Fungi; phylum Basidiomycota; class Pucciniomycetes; order Pucciniales; family Sphaerophragmiaceae; genus Austropuccinia; species Austropuccinia psidii. Next base: position 6,004,621 of record JALGQZ010000010.1, on the reverse strand, counting down.
TACCCATAAAATTCATTTATAAAAGATACTTTATACTTAAGTTAAAAATAGAAAGTATTAAGTTCTAAGCTGTGTGAAATATTCAAGCAAATCCATTAATAATTGGAGTTTTAATGAATTTTTGAAGTTATTGCTATTTTTCCACGTAAAATAGCGATACACACTAAACCTTAACTTTTGATAAGGCTTTAATTCTTAAAACCTTAAGGTTTTAAGCTTGATTGAGCTTTTTTAGCCTAATTAAGTTATGTCAGTTATTAAAATATTAATTGCAAGCCTGCATATAGGGATTTACCCTGTGGCAGCTTGAAACTCCTGTCCAATTTGGGATAAAACCAGTTTAAACTTTAATGTTGTATCAAAGTCTAATCTTAAAGTTTCAATAAGGTTTAAAATCCTCTGAGACAGGTGGAAAACCTTAATGGAATCACTGCATATCCAAAAAGTTGGGTACCCCAGCTCTATTTGGTCTCTTTCCTTTGTCCCACCTTTTTGCGTGGATTTTGCCCTTTTATTTATTTAAATCCATACTATGGCCTTAAAAACTTTTAAATTGAGCACACGCAGGATAGTTTCAGCAATATTACTGAAGCCTATGCCTTTGAACAAAAAAGAAATACAGTCATTTCTGGGGTTTCCAGGATACTATAGGCAGCCCATTAAAGATTTTCAATTAATAGCAAGACCTCTTTACAAATCATGTGACAAAGACACAGTATTTGAAATGACTGTTGACAGAGTAAAAGCCTTTGAATCTTCAAGAGAATCCTTGATCACTGCTCCACTCTTACTGATGCCAGAAGTTAAGCTGCCTTTTAAGCTTTATCTTGATGTATCAGGAGATGGGCTTGGTGCTGCACTTCGTCAAGTCCATATTATCAATCATAAACCTGTGGAAGGACCCATATGCTTCATATCCAGTCAAATAAAACCATCTGAAGCCAGATATGGAGCAAGTCAAATGGAGTGTTTACGCCTTTTCTGGGCCTTAAAAAAACTCAATTACTTCCTGGAAGGATGTGTTTTTGAAGTAAAAACAGATTTTACCCCTGTTAAATCCCTTTTGAACATGAGAACACCTAACAGACATATTCTCAGATGACAAATTATGAAATAAAATTGATAATCCTGCTTATGTACCAGAAGAAGCTTCACCACAGATCCCAATCGAAGGAATCAGTGTTACAGACCTCAACACCCTTTCTTTGGAGGAGTAAGAAACAGTTATACCCAGGATAATAATTGTAGCATTTTATGCCAATTACTTACTAGAGACTTTAAAGACAACTCTTTGATACATGCTTTAGATGAAAGGTGGAAAAAATTATATGATGAAGGAAGATTTCACTTACTGGATGGTATAATTTAACACAGAGCTAAGAATACATGTGTCATGACAGTTGTAGACAGATACTTAATCAATCTTTTACTGAAAGAATTCCATGAAAGCCCCTTCTCAGGACATCTGTTTGAAGACAGAACAAGAGAAAGGTCAAAGACCTGCATATAGTTGCCAATGTGGCAGAAATATTGTTCAGAGTATTGCAAAACCTGTGACAGATGTCAAAAGGCAAATAAATCCAATTTCAAAAGACATGGAAATATGATCAATATCCAAGAACCCAGCAGACCTTTGGAAACTGTCCATATGGATTGGGTTACTGGCCTACCACCATGGCATGATAGACACCAGGGCGAATCTTGCGTCAATCGTTGGCGATTGACTTCACGTCGCACTGCGGTCAGTATAAAATCTTGCTTCAGTCTTGTTAGTGTCACTTTATAGTCACTGGATTTAGTGGGTCACGTCACGTCAGCGTCAAGACAACGTCAATCGTCACATGTGTCACATGAGAATGTCACTCAAAGCTCAAACTCGTTCCAACACTATTCGCAACGTTCGGGTAATTTCACCTAATAGCTTCTGCCTCCCCGAAGCTTAGCATGCTTACGCGCCCGCACCACCCTCCAGATGAGACTCTGACACTGCCTGCCCCCCCATCTCCGTCCTCACCACTCCTTACGCTTTCACACCCCCACCCTTACCATCCTTACGCTTGTGTAGTGCCCTCCCGACATGCTCCCGACACTGCTCACCATCCTTACGCTCACGGAGTGCCCTCCCGCCATGCTCCCAACACTGCTCACCATCCTTACGCTCATGAAGTGCCCTCCCGACATGCTCCCGACACTGCTTACGATCCTTATGCTCACGGAGTGCCCTCCCAACACTGCTCACCATCCTTACGCTCATGAAGTGCCCTCCCGACATGCTCCCGACACTGCTTACAATCTTTACGCTCGCGCAGTGCCCTCCCAACATGCTCCCAACACTGCTCACCATCCTTACGCTCATGAAGTGCCCTCCCGACATGCTCCCAACACTTCTTACAATCCTTACACTCACGGAGTGCCCTCCCGACATACTCCCGACACTGCTTACGATCCTTATGCTCACGGAGTGCCCTCCCGACATGCTCCCGACACTGCTTACAATCTTTATGCTCGCCTAGTAAGTACCCTCCCGAAATGCCTCTGACACTGCTTACGATCCTTACACTTGCCTAGTAAGTACCCTCCCGACATGCCTCCAACGCCGCTTACCATCCTCACGTTTCCGTATTACATCCACAGTGTACGGTGGCTTGTTGGCGTACACAATGGACGCCATCACCGAAATATGCTGAGTGGCCTTCTCTGCCAACAGGACCTCAGGGGAAATTGGTCAGTATATTCACAATGTTGTGGTTAGGGTTTAAATCATGAGACTCACAAATTAAAACCTAATAAGTGGACTATTTAAGACAAGAATTGTGTCTCCTGTTTCCCCGAGAAAACCATTTTATTTCATATCATTCAAATGGAACACTTTGCTTAGTCCTTACCTCATGAGTGTTGAATAGTTCAAAAGTTGACTTTAGTAGGTTTCTCACTAGTCAACTTTATTCAATGTCTCACAGGGAAGTGATTTCATTTGCATGATATGAAATAATTTGCAAAACATTGCCTCCTTCAATTTCCCGAAAAATTGCATTTTGCAAATGCGATTATTTTACTTCCACCTATTTTCTTCAATTTGGATCTTTTTATTCAAAATTTTCAAACAAGTTATCAATCAACTCGTCACCATCTATTTGCTTACTAAACTACCTCCGCGATGGCCCAAACCCCGGGAAATTCAACGGAATTTAATGAACGACCAACTTCAGCCCCAGAGAGTGGAAGTGAAATATCTGATATGGCCAGTAGTCGTTAATTAGGCATTGAAGCAGAGAGCCAGTCACATGAAGATAATCAAGATCCACCAGTTCTTCCAGAATGTGAGTATACATCCATCTTGAGTATTTCTAATCTCTCAAAACCTGATATTGTGTCATAGCCTTTATTTCAGGTCAGCCTCCAAGCTCTCAGAAACCAAATTTTAAAAGTTATGAGAAGGAAAAGACTGTTGAACCTTGTGCACCGACAGAAGATGATGGGCAAGATGATGTAATTTTCAGTGGGGAGGTGGAAATTATATCCAAGGAACAATTTGTCTCCAACATTGCTCAAACAATCCCAAGGCTTGAAAAAATTCAAAATGATAGTAAAATTCCTGATTATGTGCGTCAAAAGATTGCTGAAGCCATGAGCCTCCTCAAAATGGATTTTAACCGTAAGTCCATTACTAATTCAAAACAAAATTGATAAAAATACCTGCTTACAATATATGGGCAGGTGTGGAGGTGGGAGAATCTCTACCTGAAGGATCTTGAGTCGTAATTGGATTTCCAGGCAAAGGATTAGGAAAAAGACCAAATATACATGCGACCAAAAAAACCAACAAAAAACGCCGTACCTTTGAAGCCGCAAAGGATTCCCGGGATCAGGGTGATGAAATGATCAATGTTGAAGTGGACCATATTTATAATGAACCTCCGCATACTGAACCCCCCCCATACTCAATGAAACAATCCATGATGAAGCTCCACATACTGAAAGCCCCCCAATACCCAATGAAACAATGCATGATGCAACCCCTCCCGCCTCTCCTCGGAATATTCAAGCCTTTCAAGAAAGGGAAACAATTAAATATGATACAATGGGACAAGATATGACTGATATAATTCCCAACGCTGAGCCCGAAGTGTCATCCGCTGCGAATTTTCAAGGAATATTTTTATCCCGCATGGAAGAGTTTGCAGGCATTTTGAATTATCATTCCAATATTTCTCAACAATCATGGAAAAGGGGGCTTGATAATATCAATAGGATTTACACAAATAGATGGGACAATTTACCAACAAAGGATGCTCATACATTCCTGCCCGTTGGTATTAAGGTGATCAGTAACCAAGAGCTTAAAATATCGGCTTGGCTGGAGGACCTTGAGATGGCAGGTGAGTTTTTTTTATCTTTGTGCATGATACTTGATTATTGGCTGTTGACTGGTGATATAAATTGCAATATACAGGGTTAGATTTGTTTAAGCCAACAGAAACAGAAGCATTTTTTGATCCTAACATTTGGAATCTCAAATTGATGAAGGAATCAGCTAAACCTCCAGATAATCTCCCAAAGTCTGAACACTCCTTCTTCAAAATGGTTCAGAGCCTTCTTTACCCCGCGAATCCAGTTAAACATTTTTGGGCAAATGTTATGTTTGAATCCATTAGTTTAGTCTCATACAATGTGATTGCACCCAAACCATATGTTGCACCAACATCAAATTCGACCGATCCTCTTGGAATTGAGCGTGGAGCAGTTGAATACCTTGCCTCCTGCTTGAGTAAATCGAAGCAACGTGCAACCCAACTCAGCATTGAAGGTGGCGGCGCTGACAATGAGATATCCACAAAGCCGCACAAGAACCTGGAGGATCTAATGGATACAGTTATCCATTTGATGATTGCGTACAACATGGTACATGCACATACAAAGGTCGAAGTTAATGGCATCAAAGGCAAACTCACGAACTCAAAAAAAAATGAGGCCATCAAAGATCTTTTGATGTGTCACAAGAATCTCGGAATAAATCGAATTTGCTATGGTATATTAGCGGCATTCTGTGTGGTGGGGGTTTGTGGTTTGATGGTATGCTCAGATGACTGGAGAAAAAGCTCAGTTAAAGGGGCTTTATCACTAATTGACATTTCCGCAAAACCTTCAGAGGGTAAAAATCTAGTGGAGCCAGTGTGGCTACGTACTAATAAGTATATATGTAATTTACTGAATAAAAGTTTCTTCTCATCAGAGTCTTTTAACCCCACTGTACCTCTTAGATTTGAATTTGCACGATGCTTGGTATTAGACTTTGGTGATGCCTGGGTGGCAAAGCGTGGTCTTGGTTTGAGTGATGAGGTCACATTGACTGTACCCGGGTCAGCTAAACTTACAAGCAGGATTGACCCGTTTTAGATTGGCGTTGTACTAGATAGATTGTAATTGAATTTTGCAAAGTGATTTAAGAATTTAATAATCATGACTTCCTATCCTACTACTGCCCGGATGCCACAGTCTGAATACCAATAGTAATTGTACGGCAGCATGCCTCCGTACGTCTTTGAAAAGACTCCGACAAGACGCAATCTGAGTAAGGCAGCTGTGCGCGTGAGGAGCACATGCGGGGGCATTGCGGGAGGTCGCGTTTATCACTTCCCGCCAGCCCATAATAGGCAAAATGTTACTGTGTCTTACAAGAGGACTGGGATAACTAGGGATCCGCAGCAGGATGCATATTGCATTTGCGTTTTCTTGCAATATTCCAAATGGTTGGATTGGAAAGTGATTGCATGGGAACATCAATATGTCAAATTGAATAATGCACTATCCACTGCAATTTTTAGGTTCAGGTATTTGAGATCGCGAATTCGCGAAGGTCAGGTGTGATCTTTCTTTTTAGCCGCAATTAAAAAAGATTCATCGTCCGCAATTCAATTTAGGTGGTATTAATAAATCAGTAATCATTTGGTTTCATTTCATTTTCTGCTGCAAGCATGCCATTCACGAAAAAAGGAAAAGAGCGTGAAAGGGAACTCGCGAGAAAGCGTTGGGTTGAGGAAGGAAAGTGTGAGTTGCTTGCTTAATCTCAGTGTATATATATAGATATATATATATGCTTCCACATTTATGTGGCACCCTCATTGAGCCCCACGGAAGAACATTGGCTTTAGTCGGTTCAGATTGTGCCAATGTCATGTGGGCTCCAACAGGGAAGTCAAAGGATGTGTGCCGAAGAAAGCTCCTTGGGCATTGGGCACCATTCTGGACTCAAAACTCCTTAGCTTCAAATGGCAGGAAGCAGTCTCTGATATCTTGTCTGCTTCAACACAAAGTGATCCCTCAACCACTCAGGAATAGTCGGACATCCCAAAAGATAAATGAGGGCAAAACCACCCAAAAGCAGAGGTTTTTTTCCTCCTCTCAACCAACAGCACAAGTATCAATGCCAGTATCAGCAAATATGACCCCAAGTGAAATTCAGAGCCTTGTGGATGTCAATCAGATCAAACACATTCACTTTGGCCGTGTGACAATTTTCTCTTCAACTGGATTACTCATTGCCCTTGTCGAATTCAGACCATTCACAACAATGAGTGAAGTGGAGGTCAATCAATGGTATGAATTATCACAATTCTTATTTCGCGAAAAGAGGTTCACTGACCCTATTGCAACAAATGGAGCATTACTGGAGGGATTTATGTTCGCGATTGGGTGGCGCAAATGCACCACGAAGAATGAACAATTTGGTCTGTATGGAAGTGCTGGCAAAATTGAAAATGCAAAAGATGAATGGCGGGACCGAGGTGCCAATCTTAGCTCGGTGGGTCGCATTCTAGGTCAATCCTTACGATATGTTGGGGATAATTTATTTCAGAAGATTCAAAATTGCTACAACTCATTGGGGGTTCCGTCTTTGTATCAAGTCAAGTATGAAGGCAATAATCCCCCAAATCAGGGTGCATGTGAGTTTGCTTCGGCACTCACTTTCACCATGAATGGATTCAAAAACTCACCTCATCTTGATAAGGATGAATCGCTGTATGCTTTGGGATGGCGGTTTCAAGCTGATAAGGAGACCGGCCAAATTCAAAGAGATGCATCAAAGTGGTGTACAGGGGGGAAATTGATTTTCCCAAATGAGCATTTTTGGATTGATCTATCCGATTGTCATGGGCTCATTCAGGTAGTGTGGGCCAGCAGTACATTTCTTCATTATACTGATCCAGCACAGGACAACGAAAGCACGACACTAGTGGGTATGTCCGCACAATGCTCCAGGAGGTTGGCAAAAACAATGTGCCAAAAAAGCCACGGCTATTATGAGATTGGCGAGGTAGCGGCCTATCAAATCAGGGATGGTAATATAATCTCAGCCCAATTCAAAGAGTGAGGCAGTCGGAATAGCAGCGTGATTGGTAGATAATGGTGGGGTAAGGCAGAGGACAATATACACCAGGATTGGATGATTTCGAGTGCGGGAGATGAGGTGTCTCACATGAAAAAGGGGTGAAGTGGATTATGTACGGAGGCATGCCATCGTACATATGCCAGGTTTGTTGCTCTTGTCCAGGATCCCAACGCTTCACACGCGAATCCTTATGCTTGTGCAGGTTCCGACAATGCTAAAAGTTCCTTACGCCTATGCGGGCTGCCAACGCTTCACACGCCAATCCTTACGCCTGTGCAGGTTCCCGACAGCTCACACGCCAATCCTTACGCCTGTGCAGGCTCCCAAAAGCTCACACGCCAATCCTTACGCCTGTGCAGGCTCCTGAAAGCTCACACGCGAATCCTTAGGCTTGTGAAGGTTGCCAACAATGCTGACAATTTCTTACGCCTGTGCAGGCTCCCGACAATTCACACGCCAATCCTTTCTCCTGTGCAGGCTCCCGACAGCTCACATGCCAATCCTTACGCCTGTGCAGGTTCCCAACAGCTCACATGCCAATCCTTACGCCTTTGCAGGCTCCCAACAGCTCACACGCCAATTGTTACGCTTGTGAAGGTTCCCAACAATTTAAACAATTCAATACATGACTAAGATTAATAGCGTGTGACCATAGGAACGGCAATTTCTCATGAATCTGGAGTGGATTGCTCACATGCCGGAACCTCCCGCTTTTTTACAGTTAAGATTTGATATGGCTCTAAACAATGGAGGAAGAAAATATAGGAGGCAGGAATAGTGACTATTGGCGCATTTTTGGCAAAAGATTTTCTCACATACAAATACTAACTCAAACTTTTGGTGGGGCACTTACAAAAATTATTCTCACACAATAGTAAATATGAATCATTGAGGAATTATAATAAATTCACGTGAACAAAGAACGTAAGAGAAATTGAAAATATCTTTCATTGAATACAAAAAATTTATCTAAAGGAGTGTATTACAAAAGGTAAAAAGAGGAAAGAATACAATTTTTTTTGTGGATTTTATTTTTCTAAGAATTTTGAGACTATCCCGGTGATGTCCTCCATTGGATAAGCCTCCATTGCCTTGCCAAGGAGGGAGTTTAGTTCCTCCTGGAATTCCCGGTGCATCTCATTTCGATGAGTTGCATCCACGAAAGGAATCATGTGGAACAACCAATGATGCTCCAACAAGATTTGGTTGATCGATTCGTGGACGATGGCTCGAGGAATCATTAGTATCGGGCGCAGGGCGGTGAATTCCTGGCGAGCGTCATCCTAGGAATGAGAGGAGCTTGGCACCGGGGGGGAGGAGGCAGTTGGGTTCTCGGTGGCAATGGGAGGGATATCTGGGGAAGGAACCGGGGTGGGAGTGGAGGGAGGGGGAACAGGAGGGGAAGGTGGCGGAGTTGGTGAAGAAGAAGGGGGGATCCGACTGGCGTATCGTCGATGATGATAATCGAGCGGGGAGTGGCGGGACAAGCTGGAGATGGTTGAAGCAGGGGTGAGGAAAAGTTGAGTAGAGTTAAAAAAGTGAAATAGGGACTTACCAAAAGGTTCCTCCGTTGATTGTGTAGGAGCCACCTCAGGTTGAGGCTCACGAGTCGCAATGTCCTCAGGTGGTTTGGAGGATGGACTCGCGCCAGGAATAGGTGGCTCATCGTGCTGGGAGGCTTCTACAAAAGGAGGAAGAGTCAATTAACTTGATGCAAAAGTGAAAATGAGAAAAGAGAAAGTTGGCTGCTTACCGCGGAATAAGTCCTCAGACCATCGAGTGCCACTCGGGCCTGGAGTGGGTTGCCGCGGGGTTTGCTCGCGAGGCAAACTAGGAACGGGAGAGTCTTGTCGGGGGGGATTCGGGGGGTTTTGTTCTATGAGTAATGGAAAAAAGTGAGTATTATTGCGTGAAGATAAATGAGATAAGGAGGAGAAAGAAAACTTACTTTGGCGTTTGAATCCCATCGGTGACAAGACATGGTGACAATCGGCCCAAGCTCGAATGTCCTCCCGCCATCGCCATCCTTCATCGGCCGGATAATCACTTCGCTCCGGTCGAGGAGTGAAGTGACCATCGGATGGTGGCCTAGGAGGGGGAGTGGACAGGGCTAATTGTGTGGAATCGTTCCCATCGGCCTGTTTGGGGGCCCGGCGTCCATTCACGCTTGGAAATGGTTTCATCATCGTCGACCACAAAAGAGTCCTCGCGAGGTCGTCTTGGGCAAGAACTCCTCTGGCCGCGTGGTCGGAAGGGTCAGACAACAAACAAGCATTTCTTGCGTGCTTGTCGGCAAGCATCACAAGTGTCGGTCGTTGTTGAAGAGCGGATGCAGGGGATACCCCGCTTGGTGCATAACTTGCACAACATCTACAAACAAAAAAATTGGGGTTAGTAACTGAATAGAAAGTAAGCAATCAAGAAAGAAAAGGATGACGTACGATGAATTATATAAATTTAAAACGGAAACAAATTAAAAACGCTCTAGTCGGAATTTTTTAAAAGTCTGGAAGGAAGTCGTGAAGAAAGAAAAATATTAATATCGGATAATAACGTGGACAAAACTTTATTTGAATGGAACGCACGAAGTAGATAGACAGGGGGTTCTGGAAGTATAAGCGGGAAAAAAACAAAGCAGAAGGATAGGATAGTGGTTAGTGGAGTGCAAAAGAAAAGAGTTGAAAAGCAGGAAGACCTAGGGTAATACGCACAAAAAGGAGAACAGGGGGTGAGGTGGAGCGAAGTGGAGCGGGTGAGAAAGAAAGTGAAGGGCTTGTCGTGTGAAGATGGTCTTTTATACCATGGTGAAGCTGAGACGATCTCAGCAGTCGCAACAGTTGCAGCACCCGAACAAAAGCTCAGCTTCAACGCGTGTGGGCAAAATTGAAGCTCAGTTGCAGCAGTTGCAGCACCCGACAAAGGCTCAGCTTCAAGGTGTGTGGGCAAAATTGAAGCTCAGTCACAGCAGTTGCAGCACCCGACAAAGGTTCAGCTTCCAGGCGTGTGGGCAAAATTGAATCTCAGTCGCAGCGAATGGTGCAACTGAGCTTCAATTTTGGCGTGAGGCAGAAGAACAATGGGGTTGTGGCTGATTATTGCTATTGATTGAATTGTCAAACTCAGTCGAATCCCCTTTGTTTCCTTACATAGCCACCCGATCACCCAGGAGGGTGGTCGTGAGGCCCTTGTTGAATCTGCATGGTGGGTGAAATGCACATGTGCCCCATGCAGAAATGCACGTGGTGCATTTGGTCACAGGTGACTGCGGCGAGCATACTGGCCTTATGGCTGGATGATAGTGTTTGAACAAAGGGTCGGGCGGCTGTATGACAAGTGAATACAGCATAATCTTGGCTTGACCCATTGCTCAGGTTTGCTTTCGGGTCATAATTGAAATGCTCAGTGGCTGAACATTTTAATTGCACAGTTGTTGAACTATTGATATAACAATATCAAATGCACGATGCTGAGCAATTGCTAGGTAATTTTTGTAAGCACACAATCTGAGCATTTAGCACAGCATCGGATGACATTTCAGCCACGTGCAGCATTTCACACGCTTTGGTGAAGTGCTCCAAACTGAGCCTTACAATGAACTATTGCAAAAATGGTCTGGACCATGGCTTGACTGAGCACTTCCACACGGTCCTTTTGACCATGACATGCTCAGCTTGCGTGTGCAAATTGGGTGAAACGCAATGCTGAGCATGTGGCACATGAGATACGTATATGAAAACGATTGCATTGGCTATATGCATGCAGGCTGAAGTAGTATTACACCTTCCTAATCTGTACAGCCGACACTGTAGTACGCAGCAGGGCTGGATATGCGGTCCCAAATTGGTCTGAATTACAACTTCATTAAAAAAACATTCGGTCGTACTGGAACTTGCAAGATATGTAATCACTATGTCCTCATTAAGTACCATACCTGATAAGGTCGTTGTCAGTTCCAGTCTAACCGGGATTTAGTTCAATAAAAATTGTATTCCGTTATTCAAAATATTTTGTTATCATCTCTTTTTCTCACGGCTCAAAACAAAATCTTATCAATTTTAAATTGTGTTTGTTATAATTTCAAATGAGCATCATTTATTATAGTTCGCAAAGGACATGTATTAAGCAAAAATGAATTGTAAGTGGGATTAAGGAAGCTATCAGTCATTGTAGCTATAATTGATGAATTAAATAGTCGTTTGATTGGAATGAGTTTTTGGAAAGATCATATATTTGTGCTCATTATAAACAAATGAGAATTAAAGAAAATGATTAAAAAATTATAAATAAAAATGATAAAACATTTGAGATACGTGAGATGTTGCGCGAAATAATTAGTTGGGATTTATTCAGTGCGTAGTTGCTATTTGATTGGTCAGTTTCAGTTCTGTGCGAAAAAAAGCGCGTTGGAACTGTTAAGTCTGGTAGAATTAACAACCTAAATCAGTTTAGCCGAACTGCACGGAATAACCGACATGACAGCCTTGGTACGCAGTACACCTTTGTAAATGTATGCTGCAGGGCAGAGCAAAAGCTGTTCAGCAATGTAACATGCAATCACCTCAAGCCATCAAGTCATATATCTCAACTGCATCCCTTTGATGCACCTTGTTGGACAGCTCTGCCTAACTCCGGCACAGATGCGCGTTTAATCCAAGTTAATGTAAGTGGGTGATATCGGGGCAAACTTTGACTGCCCGCCCGTGCTCATTGGCGGGAAGCCACACCCGACGGGTCATACGCAGGCAAATTTCACACGCCTGGAAGACATTTTACTGCCAGTCTTCCGACCGGCTATTTTCTTGGTCGGGTGGTCAGCTGCACTGCAGACGCTCACCCGCTTGCGCATGGAAACCTGAGGTCAATCAGTATGGATTTTCTTCAGCCTCATCCGCATTAGAATAATCCCGGCCTATGATTGTGTCGGGATCTCACACTCCGGGTCATTTTCTGCGGGTTCTCAAGCGCCCCACGCAATCAAACTCATGTTTGGTGGCACGCCACCAAACATATCTTACCCGCCCACACACACACATCTCTACAGTGAGTTTGCCCTTTGAAACCGCCAACATTGCCCAGTAGGTCCCTGTGCAAAGATTAACCTGGGGATGATACGCTCATTGTTTGCTGTCACACCAGCGAACATGGGCGCATGCCTCTAATATGCCCCTCCACAATAAGTTGCTACAACCCACCCAATTTCGGATATGCTAATGTCAACCTTGTTCCACCAAACGTTTTGTAAATTGCTGCAGATCCAGCAAAATATTGGTGCACCCACATTTTGGCCACCTTGCCTTGATATATGCCCCAAATTGGATATGAAAATTATCAGCCCAAGACGCCCACCCCCATCAAGACCATGCACGTAACCACAGGCCATCCCCCTTTTGGCCTGTTGCTGCCTCTCATAAAAGTTCCCCACCTGCGCCTATTTGGCTTCATTCCGTTTAGCTAACCCCTCCCAATCATATAATTTCCAACTGTCACAAAATAATTTAAAATAGCCATCATGTCAACCCCTTCACAGCCACTTTGCATTGGGATGATTAATATTCGTATTCAAATAAATAGTGATATAACCTTAAAGCCTGAGAATTCCCACTTAGGTTCTTGGATTATCCTATGGCACAATCAACACAACATATTTGTATATCTCCCCAATCACCAGCATGCTATTGGCTCTCTCCCAGGAACCCTTTCCCAAACGTTGATACCATTCCTTGGGGCACCAAAAACGTTCATGCACTGTGGTCCTGGTGGGGCATGGATTGAAAATTGCCAAACCAATCCTACTCAAATATTATTTGTTGAGGGAGTATTTATGACTGATGCAAATGATCCCTCCTCATCTCAGAAACCCAATCTAGCATTGATGGTCTTCACATGGTATCCTAACATTCTATTCATAATGGAAAGCTTTCGAACACAAGATTTCAAGCTTAAAATGCCCAAAGAATATGACTGTACTACTCATTGTCAATGTCAACTCTTAAATCCAACATTTCCCGCTTCAAACTCGACGCCTGCTTCATATCCTGCTGTTTCATCATTGATTTCCAAGCAAAAACTGATACAATTACCCAGTGGATCAGACCTCCCCATGATGACCCCACCCCATGCCATTATTCAAACCCCCCTCCTCCCTCATCAAAAGACCGGACTAGCTTTTCTCTGGGATCGAGAAATCCCCAATGGCCAATCAGCCCGTAACCTTTGGGCCACCTCACCCCAAGGATCCACTTTTAATGCCAGGCACATCATTACAAACAAGGTCGTTAGCTCATTTGAATCCCTTTCGACCAATACCCCTCTTGGAGGACTGCTTGCCGATGATATGGGATTAGGTAAAACCATTCAGGCCATTGCTCTAATTGGTACCTCCAACGAGCAGATGATTGCAAACCCCCATCGCTCCACGCCCACATGATCATCTGCCCCCCTCGCTTCATTACCAACTGGCAATCAGAAATATCCAAGCATGCTCAGGCTGGAGCACTGCATGCCAAAATCTACCATGGTCCCACTCGTCACTCATTATCCCAAGCCGACATCTTAAAATATGATATCATCATCACTTCTTACAATACTATCACCCAAGAATTTAAGCAAACCAATCCCTCTACATCATTCATTTTTCAAATCAATTGGCATTGTATAATCTTGGATGAAGCACAGTGAGTGGCTGAGCTTAAATGATTCAAATTACCTTTTATATCCAATAACCCTTGCCCCCTCTTATAACTATATTCGCTCTCAATACACTGCCACTCACCGTGCCATTAATAGCCTCCTTTCATCCCGTCGAATATGCTTAACGGGCACACCTATTCACAACACCATTTATGGCCTTTTGGGCATAATATCATTCATCACTCAACCACAGAGCGCCGATCAAGAGAACTGGTCACCATTCATCCTGAGTAGTCTTTCAAAAGGTTGCAATGATATTTTGCATTTGGCATTGCGGCATTTAAGTTTGCGCCACACCAAAACCACACATCTCGAATCCCTCCCCACTATTAGCCATCATTATGAGCTGCTCCCACTCAACCCAACCATGCAGCAAGAATATTCCATATTATATGAAGAACTCCTATCATCCAAAAGCAAAGGACCAGGAGAATTTTTCCGAAATATTAATAAGCTGCGAATATGTTGTAACCATCACATCATGCTTAACACAATTGCGGAGGCGGATTTGCAAGACCCCGAGGGCAGGAGCACTCAGGATAACTCGCCAACAATCACATGAACTCTTGCGGATGTGGAAACATGCATGATGAGTAGTAAAATTGCACACCTCCTACAAAGCTTAATGAAGAACAATCAAACAAGGTGTGGTCCAACCAAATCAGTGGTTTATACCCAATGGACCCAATTTCTAGATTTGTGCATTAATTCTAATATGCATCCATTACCAATTGACTCCATCTGACTTTTTTATATTGTAGAATTGGTATTGCTCTTGCCCATCACTCTATCCTTTCAGCACGAATTGATGGAACAATTACACCACGAGCGCAGGACAAGGCACTTGAGAATTTCTTCAATAATCCTGAATGTGAAGTACTCATTGCATCCATTGCCGCAGCTGGAACTGGCCTCAATATAACTTGTGCTAATATAGTCTATTTAATGGTGAGTTTCCCCCCAAAAATCTCCCCTGATTTTCGGACCCTGACATCCACATTTCCAGGAGCCCAATTGGAACCCAGCCATTGAGGCTCAGGCTGTTGATCGTCTACATCGTATTGGCCAACAACGACCTGTACAGGTCATCCACTATATCACTCCTCATTCAGTTGAGGTCAACATGCGGAAGGTACCTTTCAAGCTCATCTTTCACTTGATTGTATTACTATTCTGAAATCCTTCCTTATGGGAATGCCATATTCCAATCACCAATAGGTCCAAGAAAAGAAAAAATCATTAACTGCGTGAGCCTTACTGATATTATATAATTTGTGATTGACAAAGTTGATAACCCCTGTTGACTCTGGCACAGGTCCACAATCATGAACACCATGAGCTGGATCGAACTTCTTCAATATTTCCTCAATGAAAATGAGCAATAGAGTATTATTGCTAAGGGAGACAGTGATACATTTCAATTCATATTGTCTATATTCTAACATATTTAGCAAGCTGTTGCATCCTTAAGAGATAATAATCAGATTTTATTACACCTGCACAAATAATTCACAAAATGTTAATTTGTAATGGTGCTATACATTTGTATTACTAAGTTATTGCAGAGCATCACCATTTGGCCTAATAACTGGCATGTCAAGTATTTTGAGGGTGCTAGTCTGCATCTTACTACAGCCTTTGAGCCAATCTTGATCAAATACCTGAAATGATAAGCCTTCCGGAATATCACCATCATCTGTTGATTGTAATTCTGGCAATCTATCAATAGTTTTTTTACCCTTTTTTTTAATGCAATTACAAAACTCTATGTCTCGATCCATTTTTAATACCAATTCATTAAATAACTGGGAGCGCCAGCGTAATCCCACTTTGCGGTAAACTTGACGGCCATTTTCCAGTACCTCCTCAGTATCTGAACATACTCGAGGGTCTTTGAATTGTGATGCTAGAATGGGAAAATTAGCCGTATCACACCATTCACGACGGCGCTCACAGGTCTGCACATAATGAAGTAGATCATGATCAGTCTTTGCTCACAATGAAGAAGAGATACATTAACTAACCCTTTGACGAATCTTCGCAAGCTTTTGATTCTCCTTCTTTTTAACCAAATACTCGGCATCCTTTTGAATAGACTTCCATTCTCTTTTCAAATAAGTGAAATATCGCTCCATTAAAGCCGCCACGACCCCATATTTATTATGATCCTTGTTCCAACAGTAATGATGATACTTGGTGCTGACCAGTGCAAGATGGAATGTACGGTAAAACACCATAGACATCAGCTCATTGAACGGATGTTGCCATGAGCTCTCCCAGTCCCAAGTGAATCGCTTTAGTCCTAGCTTGTGGAGCTCATTTTCGCAGTAGCTTTGGAAGCCCTGAGACTGAACCTGTGTTGATGGCTCATTGAAAACATCCTCGGGGACATATCCGAGATGACCAGCCACTTGAATTGCAATTTCACGCTCTTCTCTGCTGGGTGGTGCTGGTAGTGAGGAAAAATCCTTATCCCTAACTTTGAGTAGGAACAGGCAATGTGCGTGTACTGCTGATCTCATTCCATGGACATTCTCTGGAAGTTCTGCCTTCAGCCATTTTTGTTGCTCCTTCTGGCTTGCACGTTTCGCCACATTGTGAACTTTGCGGGCATGTTTCCTTTGCTGTCTGGTCTCGGATTGTTCAAGCATACTGTGGGCAAGGCCCAGCTCAGGATGGGTGAACTCACTATTTGATTGAGTGCCTTGCTCATGCGCCGTGAAATCGTCCCTCCTTGGTTCATCATTTCTTTCACTTTGAGTCGGAGACATGTTCTCATCCTCATCATCCACAATTCTTTCTCTTGATGTACTGGCATGACCCGTTCTTGGTTTGGAGGCATATGGATGATGACGTCCAGTGACTTTCTCTTTATGGACCAGAGGTGAAGACACATAAAGTTCATCCCCTGCCATGCAAATCATCAGCTAACACATCAAAACATTAATGAAGACTGGTCATCCTCACAATCTTCAATTGGCTCCTGAGATCGGACTGACTTGCCTTTAGGTGCCATATCTAACCCATGAAACAAACATATTAAATTGTGAATAAGTTTCTACTCCAAAATTCAAATGACTTACTTTGATGAAGCGTCAATCCTGGATTTCCCTCCGACAGACCGCTCCAAGTTACATTTTCCAAAGGTCTTTTTTGTTGCCCCCCATCAAGCCGCCTTTTATTGCCCACATGAACCTGAGATCCTGATGGAATATTGAGGGTTGCCTGTTTACTTTGTCCAAAGGGATCCTGGGATGCGACTGGATTCCGACCGGGGTTAAGGAGGAACTCACGTGGAAATTTTGATTGGGGATTAGCGTTTGATGAGATTTGAGGTGTGCCTTCCGGCCCCTCAGACACATGCATTAGTGTATTAGTGGGATTCGGGGGAATTGGAGTGACAGAAAGATTTGGGATCTCCCAAGTGCTGGAAGTTGGAGCCTTTGGATTTCCCACATCAATGTTAAGACCTGATACATTCATTGAGGATGCGATAGGGGTTGTGAGAGGAATGTTGGGACTCAATGGTGATTGTGTTTGAACATATTCTATGCTAGATTCACTATCTGAGTCATGAACAGAACCTGAACGGGATTGATGTGACTTGGAAGATGACATAAGGGCCGAAAAAGTACAGTAATATTTTTAACTTGATAAAACAGTTCAGTATTGTGATAAAATAGAGGGATATGAGATGAGATTTTTTCAAATTTAGAATAGAGAAATTCTATGAATAGTTGGAACCAAGTGTTGTGTGGAAGTCGGATAAGACTCTTTTGAGGAGAATCCTCCCTGCCTCCTCTTGAGCTCCTCCGCTTTTGTCGGAAACCACCCTGCACGGCCTACCAGCATATAATGTGATATTTCCTTGATCTGAAAGGGGACCCATCATCCATAAGTAATCATATTTGGTAACATTTCCGCCTCCCCATTGTCACATTTTGTGAATTATCCAAACTGCCAATATATGCATTGAAATTCCACAACATTGTACATCTGTAAAGGGGTATATTCATGAAGGATTTACCCACAAAAGAGACATCACCTTTTCAAGAAAGGCAAGACAATCCAAATCAAATTCCAACTGATTCAAAGCCCGCCGCACTCAAACCAAATACCAAGACTTTAGCTGCACTCCAACACCTTATGTAATAGAGTTATATAGTTATGTCTGTAATAAGGTTTAAACCATGTACGATGGCGTGCCAGCGTACATGGATTAAATGTTAATCCCCTCAATTCAATGGTAACACTTCACTAATGGAACCCCCTCAATGGTCAAACCCGCACTATCACAATGTGTAAATAAACTAGAATATGTATGAGCATTGAGCAGCATGGCATTTTACCCAATTAAACGCCTAACCAATTCCGCCATCCAGATGAGACATGTTATACTTTATCCACTGCAGCTCATGCACCATTACAAATGGGATAAAATCCTCAGCTGGCTCAAATCATCTCCCCCTTCATAAATAATCACTGAATTTTATTTCCAATTAATAACACTCCTAAACACTTTCACATCAACCATAGATATTTTTACACAAACCAACCGTACTCCCAATTCCTGAAACAATGACAACCCGGCCCTATTCCTCAATGCATATATGCATGTGTCAACACTGCTCAACTCAAACACACTCTTCCCCTGAGGGTGATAGGCCTGGAGTTGCCTTCACACCTTTCCAATATAAACAGCACATTAAAAAGCTCAAATCAACCATTGCACCCAAATCTCTTCCAAACATCCCTACTTCTGCATCAGGATCTGGGTGCCCACAAATTCTATTGGATCAAATCTTCCCAGCTGATTATTCACGTTTGACCCAAAGCACTTTCTCAACTCCAGCGGGTCTCAATTCAACTGCACAGAAACCATATAGTGGCAGTCAAACCCTTCCCCCACAAGACCTAGGAATGATAATATCTGCCATTCTATCATTAAGGTATAATTTACCCCGCAGGGCTTCACGCATACTCAACCCCGCCCTGAACCTGCTGATCAAGTCCAGTATCTCAAGCTCAGATGGTCCCCCCGCTCCTGCATTCCATATACCTCAACATCTGAGTACCATATTTGAACATCTCCAATTGGAGCCAGTGATTCAAAACTATATATGTTGTCCTCAATGTTTCTCTCTTAATGGCCTTACTGAATCAGTCACAACTTACCAACCCCACTGTCAACGCCATAATGACCCAAATGATCATGATCCCCCTTGCACACAATCATTAGGCAAATTCATCTATTCATCTGAACCCCACACCCAAAAACAACCAACATGAAGCAAAACTTTATACCAACAAAACATTTCATTTATCAACCATTCAAAAATTGGCTTGCCAGATTCCTCCAGCGGGCTGGAATTATGGAAATTCTGCATCAACATCAACAATCCCAAACCCCTGAAGGTACCCCCAAATGTGACTTCTGGGATGGATTGGTCTGGAGACACTTCACTGGCACTAGAAATATCCATGATCCCCCATTCATGTCCATTCCTGGTGCATTGGCCTTCTCCATATATGTGGACTGGTTTAATGCACATGGAAAGTCAACCCGGTTGGCTAGCATTGGACCTATCATGCTTATTTGTCTTAATCTCCCCCCAAGTGAAAGATTGAAGCCCGAGAATGTCTATGTTGCAGGAATCATCCCTGGTCCGAAGGAGCCAACTGCGCTTCAATTGAATTATCTATTAATGCCACTCATCAACAAGCTCAAAGAGCTATGGCAAGGTTACCATTTTGCACCCACCTCAACAGGTCCATCAGGATCCTTTATCCGTGTTGCCATCCTCACAGCCATTGCGGATGTGGTTGCCATGCGCAAGCTTACTGGATTTATTTCCCATTCAGGAAACCACTTTTGTAAATTGGTCCTCAATTTCACTACACGCGCTCATACCAAAGTCATAAATCAACCATTGCCAAATGGCTTCGGGCAACCCCACAACAAAGACAAGCAATTTTCTCTGAGTATGGAGTGCAATATTCAATTTTGGAAGACCTTCCATATTGGGATGCAACCAGAATGGTTAATCTTGACATAATGCATAATTTAATACTTGGAATTTTGAAGGATCATGCAACTTTCAAATTGTGCATTCCAGAGTCCAAATAAAAAATTTACTTCAGGTCCGGCAGGAAATCCAATGACACCAACAGTTCAGACTCAGATTCCAAGACCTCCAACAGCTCTCTTGATAAAATCACATTGAGAGAGGCCCGCTCCCTGAGAAGAGACGCAGCAAAAATAATAAATGAGCCACTCCCCACTACTTCCACCCAAAAAAACTACTTCCCAATGCCCACCCCTAACACAGAACATCCATCTAGTGGTTCTGCGGAGATTCCTTCATTTGATGCCGATTACATCCCCACTTCTGAAATACCCTCTGAATTGGATATCACTGCACTGAGTGATCACCAGATCAAGGGTGAGGCTCTGGAGCATCTCCGTCAAATCATATCTGAGACAATAATTCCCTCATCATGGACAAGAGTACCTCGCAACATGGGTTCCCCCTCTCATGGTAGCTTAAAAGCCGCTGAATGGGCTCTCTTATATAAGGTCTATATTCCATTTCTAATGCTCAGTCAACAGATGTCATTAGATGCACACCAATCTGCCAACACTCAAAGAAAAATGGGTCAGTCAGAAGAACTTGCAAATGAACTAGCCAAGAATACATTCCATTTGATTAGTGCTATCAACATTGCCACAAGCTGGACTGTTTCAATAGATGATGCGACTGCATTTGCTGAACATTGGAAAAAATTCCGCCTTTCCAATCAACACCTGTTCCCAAAACAGAAAAGTAAACCAAATCATCATTTTGCTGATCATATTCCCGAACTCTTCCAACGTTGGGGCCCAGCACAAGCCTCAGCCACATGGGGTTATGAGCGCTTGATTGGAGTATTTGCAAAGATGCCAACAAATAACAAGATATGTACGTCAATTAATAAGATCAATATATTCACATTGATTAAACACCTGAACTGAATAAGACTAACTTTTTGCAACTCTGAATAGATGATATAGATAAAACCTTACTTCAACCTATCTGTCAATGTTCCAACCTTTCCGTTCTCCTGAAATCCCCATCTGTGCCATGTGAAATAAAACAGCTTTTCAAATCACAGCCACCTGCCGTATTCAATCACCATAAATATAACAAGCCATCCCGCCATGACCAACAAAATTATGATTGCCTGGTTGAGTACTTACAGACTTTTCATGCAACAAGGGAAATGGTTGATTGGATCAGCTTAGACAATACCCTGCAATCCACAAGTCATCCCACTTCAAGGATTGTCTCACCTTGGTATTTTCCAGTTTCAAACATTAATATGGGGAACAATATATTTTCAACTGAATCCAAAAATGTCAGCAACAGTGTGATATGTTTTCAAAGGGGCAACTCACGACAATTTGGTATTATTGATAGCATTTTCAAAGTCTCTGAGACATCTAGCATACTGAACAATAACTTTCTGATTTTAAAAACTTTGAAGATTGATGTGAATTTCCTACCAGATTGGCCGTATCTCAATATTTATAAAGCTGTTGGTTTTGATGATGGACACTTGATTATATCAGAAGAAGAAATAGAAGGTAACTGTGGATTGTATGATAACAAAGCTCTGTCATGTGGACTGCTTGTAATGATAAAGCCGTTATTTCATGATATTTAGTCTACAAAAATGCAAATCTCTCAGATTCATTAGCAGTTTTGCTAGTGAAATAACTGCCTCAAAATTTAGTGACAGAGACATGCCATTGTGACAAGCAAAGCCCATTATTTCACATTGCCACAAAGAACTTACTATTTTGACATTGGGTACAGTGTGAATAAGCCAAGTCCAATGATCAAATGACCCACACACTCACCTTTCACAGCATCCAAAATTTCTAACTGCGCCATCATCATGTTGGAAGCAGAATCGGCTTTTGCGTACCCACACCCGCATGTGCCCCCGCACGCGCCAATGCACACGCCCACGCACCCGCACAGGCCAATGCACGTGCCCACCCACCCGCACACGCCAATGCACACGCCCACCCACCCGCACACGCCAATGCACACGCAAACCCACCCGCCCCCACGCATGCACACGCACACTTCATGGATGACCTGGTGAAGTCAAACCCCCCGCCTACATCAAGACTGGCTGAAGGACATCTTTGATGTGTGTGTGCAAACAGGCGGGTCTGGTGTAATTTTTACCAATCATCGGACGGTTGTGGGATGATCAGGTGGTGAGGAATCTGAGTTGAAGGCACAGGGGAACCAATATTATTGGATGTCACAGGATTTGGTGTAAGACCAGAGCGTGACGTGTGCTCGACGTTCACTTGATTTTCGCTTGACGTGAGCTCGACTTTTATCCTGCTTGACGTTTGCTTGACGTGAAGTCAATCGCCGACGATTGACACAAGATTTGCCCCGGTGAGAAGTTATAATGCTTGCCTAGTGATTGTAAACAGATTTAGTAAGACTCCAATCTTTCTACCATGTCACAAAGATGATACAGCCATGGATACAGCTCGTCTTATATGGAATAGAGTAGTATCATGGACTGGCATATTCACAAACATCATTAGTGACAGAGATCCCAAATCCACCTCAGCACTATGGACAAATCTTCACCAACTTTTTGGGAAAAAAGTATCCTTCTCTACAGCCTACAGCCCACAAACTGCTGGTCTGGCTTAAAGAATGATCCAAACCTTGTGTCAGCCTATGGCTCAAAGCCGGACCACAAGTATGACAGCCAAATACCATAAATAAATGGTATAGAAAAGATACCACCAAAGCATGGAGCTGAGCCAAATCAGCTCAAAAGGTATCAAACAAAAGAGGGAGCTCATCCCTTTCCAAATATACAATTACTATCATCATAGGACAAAGAAAAACAAAGTTTTTCCTTCTCAAAGTTGTTGCTGAGTATAAACCTTAATTTTCACCTTTCATCTGAAGTACATAGGAAGATGCTTAACCCCATCAAATGGGTATTAAAAAGGATGCTCTAAGGCAGGGCTACCCAATGGTACTATCTAAACTGAGCTAGTGCCAGTATTACAGAAGCTATGGCCAAAATTGGGCCAAAGAAGGGTGAACAAAATATTCACCTCACATCTAGCTTCTACAGTTTTAGTGTGAGATACCTAAAGTGGGGTCTCTTTGGAAACAGCATAATCAGGGCTATCTGATGGTGCCAATTATTTTCCAAGACCTCACCTAGAACAAAAGCTATGGAGCAAACAAGCTCCATACAGCCTTTGGCCAAAACATACATATGTAGAAAAACAACATGTACATGGCATAACTTTGCCATTTTTAATGATAAACATATCAAAAAGAGTACCTATGTGTAGAATAAATCCAGGGATACAGGCTGAACAAAGTTCGACATTCATATCTGAAAGACTGACAATGTTATGGCTGTGTAAAGGTCAAAATCCCACAGTTTGGCCAATACATCCTTATAGTGGGATAATATCCCATACCAGGATTATGAGGTGTCAAACAGACAAAGAAGCATGTTTATACTTCAATAATTCATAGTTCATTCAATAATGGGGTCCCATACAGGTTCTGTTCAGCATTCTACATGTAATACAGGTCAGAATCAGGCTATGTGGTCCCCAGATGAAAGTTTTCACCCTGTATTGGCGAAACCTGCCCAGATGTGGTTCCAAAACCACATCTGAGTGCAATAAAGGCTATACAGCCTTTCTGAAAGCCACAAGCAAGTACTTGGGAGTGAAAAATCTTCACTTCCTCTAAGTGGAAAGGTCTAAAAGCCTTTTCCCCCATTTTAGGATAAAAAAGGGCCTTTTCACAGCCAGAAAAGGTATCCTCATCCTGCTCTTGATTTCCTATGTAGTAAAACTATCATAAACAGTTATACTCTTGGAAAATGAAGACATTATACTTTAAAAATAAGTCTTGTAGCTCTTATGATAGTAACCCAACTGGTAAGACTGCACCCAGGGCTTTTAGCAGCGCCCACCACCACTATTATACAATAGTAAAGCCCTTTTATTATTATAAATCAAAATATTTTTAAACTATTTTCACTGTGTCACAGTAATAGTTAAAGCTTGGAAATACTATTATACACCTTTATCATAGACTCAGCCTGACATTTTGGGGGCCTGGGTGTTTTTTTTTTACTTTTTGAAACTTGAAAGTGAGTTTAACAAATTTTGTTTCATCTTTTTTAGGAATAAATATTGTAGAAAAATATAAAACATATCCTATATATATATATTTTATTGGTATATGTTATATACCACTATCTTTTATCTTCTTTAATTATATGTTGTGTGGTTGATTATCATTTAATCACCACCAAGACCTTATTTTTGGTGTGTTTTACATAGAAAAATCATTTAAGCCATTAATAAGAGTTCTTTTTTTAATTAAAAAGGACACCTCTTACTGTCAAACCAACAGTTGATGTGTGGCTGGATGTATTGTTAATTTTAATTACCCTCTACATAACCAACTTCAAGATTACACTTGCTAACTACCAGTTAATCTGTGAAATACTGGTGTACAAACAGTATAGCAGAAATTCACAAAACTGTATTTCTGACATGGAATTGTTGATTCAATTACACTGTCATTATTCAGGGAAATATTGTAGTAATATACAAGCCCAGAGGCCATTCTTAGAAGTGCAAACAGCATATTGAGAAGTCTTAACTAAAATTAAGCCCTCTTTTCCTGTTTTATCTCAGTGGAAGAAAACAACATCCCACTAGAGACCCAGTCACAGGCCAACACAACTGTGACACCCTCAGAACCAGAGGGCAACAAGGGAAAAGGAAAAAGGCACAGTGAAGGCCTCATAAGAGCAAAAAAGTGGACACCCATTGTCACTCAGAGGAATAAAAACCCACTAAACTCCGCTTCAATACAAGGTAAACCAACTTTAAAGACTTTTACAGGGAAGATTACCATAATTAAGCCAGTTTTAACCTCCAAAGAAAAATTGCCAACAGCAGCAGGAAACAAATTTTTAAAAGGCACATTAAAAGTTAAATACCCTAAGAACATAAAGTTTTTGACTTCTTGAAGACACTGATATGTCACCTGTACACCTCAGAGATCCTGGCTTCCAAAGGAACCATCCAGAGAACATAGAAGGCTTGTCCAGAACAAGGAGACCTGGAAGAGAACACCTTGGACACAGTAGTGAATGGAAAGAAACTGAGGGAAATCATACCCACCCTGCAATTCACCTTCAAATTCAAGAGACCTTAAACCAGAGTACTGGAAGGAAATGGATCAAGTTCTTCAGCTCCATCAACTGCTCAAAGAACTATTCTGATGGAGCATGGACACCTTGGGGTTCAACTTAGCATCCCACTGGGAAGAACCTGGAGAAAGTTTCAGAAGATATGTCTCAAAGAGATACCCTTCAAAGACCTTATGATAATCACCAAAGGTTGGAATCCCTCCTGGCAGTTCAGACTCTTGGAAGAGAGGGAAACCAGGATAAGGGAGAATCAAGGCAATATCCAAGCTATAGAAGAACAGCTGACCCATACAGGGCATACAAAGATTCCTTCACGCTCACAAGGAGTAGGCCAAATCAGCTCTCCAGTGGCTTCACACCATCTAGAAACCAATGGATTAGTGGGGAAGAGTTGCCATTCTTCACAATCCCAGGAGCTTTCCAGGAGAAGACAAGGATAAAAGGGAAAAAACAAGACCACCTTCAGCCAAAGGAAGAGAGAGTCAGACCCAATTATTCATAAACTGTTTAATTTGGTGAAAGAAGTGCACAAGAACAAGAGGTAGCTGTACATCACTCTAGAATCAGTAGTCCGATTAATAGAAACATTACCCCCACTAAGATTTAACACAATGTTGTCACACCTGAGAGTAATCTAAAAGTTTCTGCACTGTGGTTACAAATTTCTCAATATTCTGAGGAAACTCAAAAGCAGTTTGCAAAACTTGAAGAAAGCCATGACAGGATGAGAAGTTTGACAACCTCCATGGACAAAATTGTTAAATCCCTTCAAGAAGGACATGCTCAACTGAGAAAAGCCTCTGAAGAAACTAACAAAATACTGAATCTAGTCATTGAAGAACAACACCACAGAAAAAGGGACAGGGATTGTCTGGATCAAGAAATACACAAACTGTTTAATTTCTACCATAACATGAAGCCCCAACCACAAGGCCATGTTATGGATAATCCATATCACCAACCGGACATGAAACCAGATGCCATGTTGATGAATAAGGAAAGATCTCCATCACAATACCAGCATGCAGATAATATGTCTTATTCAGAGAAGGGGGCCTTGAAACAACTTCCTGAGGCCTCAAGCAGGCTCAAATTCTCTGGAACAGAAGAGTATGATCATATGGAACTCATAAATTAGATTGATGGACTCTTCATTGATTTACCAAGCATACCAGACTACTGGATTACTGCTAGACTTAATACAGCATTCAAAGGACATGCTAGTATATGGTACACAAAAATGAAAGGAATCCATGGCAGAAGAAACTGGCCATGGTGGAAGAGTCAAATCATTCAAAATGCCAGCCATGGTACTTGGATATGGCAAAAGACCATGTTGTTTGAAAATGACAAGTATTCAGTGGACAAACATCCTTATGAATGGTGTCTTGGAAATTCTAAAAGACACAAAGCCATGGATCCTCAAAAAAAAATTCAGATCAGGAATCACAAACTCCTGACACAAATTCCAGCAAACCTAGAGCATGAAGTAAAATGTAGATGAAACCAAAATTGCACTCTAGATGACATTGCAGATACCTTACAAAATGTAAGGGAAAGCACTAATATAGGGAAATACACCCCATATAAGAGCAGTGGTTTCAAAGAGAAACAAGCTTTCATGGTGGATTTTAAAGACAAACCCAGAGAAAGGGTGGCAGAAGTGACCAAGAAAAAATTCTTGTCACATTTGTGGTTCAATAGACCACTATTCCAACAACTGTCCAAAAGCAAAGAAAAATGTCTATGCCATTAAGAAAGTCCCAGAGGATTCTGAATCAGACTCTATGGGAAATGCCATCAGAGAACAATCAGATCAAGAGCAATACCCAAGAGAAGAATTTCTAGTGGAATACGAAGAGGAAAACCCACTAGAAATCCAGGACATAGAGTTGGAAGCAGGCATGCCACAGGAAACTGCTAATAACAACTTAGGCAAACATACACAGGATGCACAAACATTCCTGGTCACACCAACCAAAGGAATGGCATACATACATGGGATGGCCACAAAAATGACTGTTTGCATTTACAAGGCTCAACATCCATTGATCATTTACAGTGGAGCACAATGCTCTATAGTGGCCAGAAAATATCTGGACAACCAGTTCTTGCCACTAAAGCAAACAACTTCAAGAGTGGATCAGGGAAGATGCCTTCCATTGGGACAATTATCAAAGAGATAATTATGCCCCATAGGAAAGGTAACATCAAACTGAACCCAGAACTTGTTGTGCTTGATTATAGCCACATTCAAGGCCTCTTACTGGGGACAGATTACCAGAGGATGTATGGTATTGATATTTACAATAGTAAAAACAGCCACATTACCTTTGGTACCAACAAGCAAAAGATATTTTCACTTGATATATACCAAATATCTTCCCAGGATCCACTGGAAGAACTACTGAATGAATTCAGAGAGGGCCAGTTCAGCACTACCCGCACCAGTAAACAGAAACGAAGTATGATGAAGATGCTGAGAAAGAACTGACCGACATTTGCCATTGGTGAAGAACCCCTAGGCAAAATTAGAGGCCATGATATAGAGCTATATCTAAATTTGGAAAGACCTTATCCACCCATGCTCAGGAGATTTCCATACCCAGAAAGTCTGGAAACCAGGAAGGAAATTGAGAAACATATCAATGAACTGCTGGATATGGATGTCATCAGGAAGATTGGACATAATGAAATAGTGGAAATTACTACTGCTGTCCTGATCACCTGGAATGATGGCAATTCTAGGCTGTGTGGAGATTTCAAAGTTCTGAATAACTACAAAAAAGCTGACAGGTACCCTATACCCAGCATACCTCATGCCTTAGAAAAATTGGCAAAAGCCAAATAAATAACCAATATGGATTTTATGAAAGGTTTCCACCAGAATGGAGTTAAACCAAACTCCATGAAAATACTCAGAATCATATGCCATATGGGCACATATTAGTATACCAGGATGCCATTTGGCATCAAAATTGCACCAGCCCACTTCCAAAGGATGATGGACACAATATTTAAAGAAGAAACATTGGAAGGCTAGATGGTGGTATATATTGATGATATCATTATATACTCAGAGACATGGGAAGACCATGTGCAATACATAGACAGAGTACTAAGTAAATGCACACCCACAAATCTGAAAATTTCACTCAAAAAGTTCAATTTTGGCCAACAAGAGCTACTAGCTCTAGGACATAAAGTCTCAGGTCTTAGTCTGGCAATTGACCAGAATAAAGTAGCAGCAGTACTGCAAAAGTCAGTACCAAAAAGCATCAAAGAGATGCAATATTTCCTTGGGTTTGCTAGCTACTATAGAAACCAAATCAAAAGATTTTCCCACATAACTGGTAGTTCATACAAGTTATGTTTAAAAGATTTATTTTTTGAAATTACCAAGGAAGGAAGGGATGCATATGAGAGGATCAAAAATGAACTCAAAAATGCATCTGTACTCATCTTGCCTGACTTTGAACTACCATTCAAGATATAAATAGATGCAGCATGTAGCCAAGGCTTGGGACAGCCCTTCACCAGAGACAAACTGTAGATGGTGAACCAAGAGAGGTAGTAATATGTTACATCTATAGGCAACTGAAAGATTCACAAGCCAGGTATGGGGCCAACCAGACTGAATTTCTATGATTAGTCTGGGCTCTGGAGAAACTTCATTGCTATTGGAGGGTCCAGTCTTTGAAGTCTACACAGACCGCACAGCTTTGACATCTTTACTAAACATGAAGACTACCAATCAACACATGCTGAGGTGGCAAATACCCATCCAAGAGTATATAGGGAAAATGACCATCATATACAAAGAGGTTAAAAGTCATACCAATGCAGATGGATTTAGACAATGGTCACTGGATAATGTCAAAAGAAATCTAGCTTATGACCCCAAAGTAGCAGCCAAGAGCCCTATCCATTTCATGGAAAAAGATAGGGGGAACAATTTCAAATCTTCTGAATGTGCACCAGAAAGTGGGAACACTGACTCAGAAGGAACAGAAACTCCCATATTGGGAATAAGTTCTTCAGAACTGCATAAGAAATTCTTCAATGAAGTGATGAAGACATATGCCAAACACAAAAAGTGTGGCATATTGTTGAAAATCCTTCAACAAATGTACAGGAGCCCAGAACTGGAATCCCAGTTAGTGGAACCCCAGTTGAGGGACTATAAGGACAAAATAACTTTTCTTATAGATGCCCTGCTCTACCATAGAAAGGAGCACACTAGTGCACTTAAAATAATAGAAAGAGACCATATATCCTTGATCCTACAAGAATGCCATGACTTCCCCTATATGGGACACATGAATGAAGACACAACCAAGGAAAAGGTAGCAAGGAGAGCTTGGTGGCCCAAATTGGAGAAAGAGGTGAGTGAATATATCAACCCTTGTGAAAGATGCCAGAAGGCAAATAGGAAACATGGGAAGAAGTATGGGTTACTTCAACACATAGAAGACCCCAAACACGCATGGGAAACCAACAACATGGACTGGGTCACAGGAATTGTCCCAGGAGGCAAAGAGAACTTCAATGCCTTTTTGATCATATTTGATAGGTGTAGCAAGAGTATGAGGTGTCTGCCATGCCATAAAGAGGACACAGCCATGGATACTGCTCTGTTATTCTGAAATAACATCAAATTGAACTGTGGAGTCCCTAAGATTATCATTAGTGACAGGGACCCAAAGTTCACATCTGAATTTTAGACCGACCTCTATGAAATGCTAGGAACCAAACTTGCATTTTTCAGAGCTTACCATCCATAAAAAGATGGATTAGCTGAGAGGATGATTCAGAAAATGGAGGACATCCTTAGAAGATTCTATGCCTATGGAATGGAATATAAGGACCATGAAGCTTACATCCATGACTGAGTTACCCTTTTAGCAGCAGTCCAGCTGGCTTATAACACAAGGAAGCACTCTACCACAGGAAAAACACCTTCACTGGTAGAGAAAAGGTGGAATCCCTATTGCCTGTGGATCACTTGAAGAAAAATCTTCTGCCCATCTACCCAACAGCCAAATATTTCCATGAAATGTGGAGGAGGGCTTGTGACACAGCTTCCAAATTCATAGCTGAGGCAAAAGAATATAATAAGCAGAGGTGGGACAAATAACTCATGAAAACTTACTTTAGAGAAGGGGACCAAGTATTAGTGCCTACACTGAACTTTAATAATCTCAAAGGACCTAAGCAGATAAGAAACCCATTTGTAGGGCCCTTCACCATCATTAAATTTATAGGTAGAAATGCAGTGGAAGTCAAACTAACAAAGGAATTTTCCAGGAAACACCCAGTTTTTCCAGTGAGTTTAGTCAAGCCATACTTCCAGACAGAGGAGTACAAGTTCCCCTCCAGGAAGAAGACCCCACCCCACCAGAGATAGTGGAAGTGGAGACTTCCCCTGGACCTGTGAAGAAAATCATCAAGGCCAGGAAGATCAGACTTAATGGTAAGAATCAAAGACAATACTTAGTCAGATTCAAGCACCAAACAGCTGATAAAGACAAATGGTTGGCAGAAGATGCCATACCAGATGGGAACCTTTATCTAATAAGATTCAGGGCCTCTAGGAGGACTGAACAGTATCATCAATGATGAGCCTTGTTAGAGGGAGGGTATGTCAGCTGGTGACTCAAAACCAGAGCACAAGCATGACAGCCAGATACCATAAATCAATGGTACAGCCAAGATACCATCAAAACATGGAGCTGAGCCAAATCAGCTCAAAAGGTATCACAATAAAGAGGAAACTCACCTCTTTCCAAATATACAAGTCCTGTCATCATACGACAAAGAATAACAAAGTTGTTGCTGAGCATAAACCTTAATTTTCACCTTGCATCTGAAATACAGAGGAAAGGGCTTAACCCCATCAAGTGGATATTCAAAAGAATCTCTAATTCAGGGATATCCAATTTTACTATCTAAACTGAGCTATCACCAGAATTAAAGCAGTTATGACCAAAATAAGGTCAAGTAAAGGTGATTAAAATATTCACCTCCCATCCAGCTTCTACAGTTTTAGAGTGAGATACCCAAAGTGGGGTCTTTTTGGAAAGGAAACAATCAGGGATATCTGATGGTGCCATCCATTTCATAATATCTCATCAAGAAAAAATGATATGGAGCAAACAAGCTCCATAAAGATTTTGGGAAAATCATAAATGTGTATAAGAAAACTTGTACATGGAATAACTTTGCCATATTTAATGATAACCATACCAAATGAGGTACCATTGTGTAGAACCCACCCAGGACTACACAGAGAACAAATTCTGAGGTTGATATTTCAAAAACTGACAAATATATGCCTGTGTAGAGGTCATAATGTCATCATTTGGCCAATACAGCCTTATAGTGGGATTAAAATTCCATAACCATGATTATGAGGTTTCAAATAGATGAAGAAGCATTTTTATACTTCGATAACTCATATTCCATTGGATACTGGGGTAACATACAAGTTCTTTACAGCATTCTATGCATAATACACATCAGAATCAGGCTATGTGGTCCCCAAATGAAAATGTTCACCCTGTATTGGTGAAAACTGCCAAGATGTGGTTTCAAATGCACATCTGAGCCCAATACAGGCTATAGAGGCTTTTTGAAAACCACAAGCCAGTACTTGGCAGTGAAAAATCTCCACTTCCTCTATGTGGAAAGGTCTAGAAACCTTTTCACCCCATTTTAGGATAAAAAGGGGCCTTTTCACAGCCAGAAAAGGTTTCCTCATCCTGCTCTTGAATTCCTATGTAGTCCAACTGTTAAAAACAGTTATACTCTTGGAAAATAACCAGGTATACTATAAGCTTTAGTATTGTAGACTTTATTATTGTAACCCAACAGGTAAAGCTGCACCCAGGGCTTTCAACAGCGCCCACCCTCACTAATAATCATTAGTAAAGCCCTTTGTTTTACTTAAAAACCCAATTTTGACATTATTATCCATGTCACAGTCATAGTTTAGGTTGTAAATAGTCTTTATTATCACCTCTTCATAGACTCAACCTGACACCTTGGAAGACATGGTAAGAATACTTTGTGCATATGGCCTTGAATTTAAGGATTGTGATGGATTTAACCATGATTGGTGTACTCTTTTACCAGAACTAGAATTGGCATATAAGACATCCATTCATGCAAGTACCAATCAAACACATGCTATTCTAGAAAAAGGATGGAATCCCAAATTACCTCAGGACTCCTTGAGGAAAGATTTGGTTGAGATAAATCCAACAGTTGCTAGGCTCAAAGGAATGCTAGACAAAGCTATAAAGCATGAAGTAAGGTGCATGGAAGACTCATTTGCATATTCTAAAGACAAATGGGACAAATCACATGCCACTGCAGATCTTAAAGTGGGTGATTTAGTGCTTGTGTCCACTACTAAGTTCAATAACATAAAAGGATTTAAAAAGCTCAAAGACTCCTTTGCAGGACCTTTTGTTATTAAGGCCTTCCATGGAGAAAATGCTGTTGAATTAAAATTCTCTGAAGAACTTAGCAATAAGCATCTTACATTTCCAGTGAGCTTGATAAACCCATATAAATCTATTGATGCTGAAAAATCCCCTTTGAGTAATACAGTTCCCCAATTTGTACCTCCTATTTAATCATCTGGTATTAAGAAAATTACCAAAGTTCACAAAGAAAGAAAGCTGAGAACCAATAAAATAAGGGAATACCTTGTTAGGTACAGTGGCCCAACTTGTGAAGATAAATGGTTAGCAGGAAAAGACATACCTGAAGCTACAGAACTTCTTGGAAGGTTAAGAAACACTAGTAATAACAATATTACAAAGTAATGTTCTTTTTTTTAGTGGTTGGGAATGTGAGCCTTAGAGGTAATTTCATACACACAAAAGACCACAAAAAATCAAATAAGATATAAATACAGATAAAATCAATTTATTTATATAATTAAAATAAAAATAACAAAATATAAATGTAAATTTATATATTAAAATGAAAATCTAAGTATGATTTAACAAAAAATTACCTTACCTTTTGAAATTGTGAAAACACATTTTTTCTTGAAAAAATTAAGTAAAAATGAATTGTCAACAAAAATATCAAAATTGAAATATTTTTGGAAAAAAGTTAAATAAGAATTATCATAACTTTTCATCCAAAATACAAACATATGAGAATTATTTCACCATTGTAATCCTCATAAAAAATAAGGTGGGGTCACCTTTCAATAAACTTTCTGTAACTCAACTTTAAATAAGCTTGAATTACGTTTTTAGTATTTTCTGTACAAAAGTTGAAAATCCTCAAAAACTTAATTTAATTCACATCACATGTGGTGTTAACCATCAATTTTTGTGTTAGAATTGAGGTGTTGTGTGTAGTTTAGAAGTTATGAGGAATTGAAGTATTTTCAATTGAATTGTCAAAATGTGCATGTGTATTACATAAGTGGACAGTACTTTACATAGGAGGTGTCAATTATTATAGTAAGTGTACTTTAAAGCTCAATTGAACTACATATGTAAGCTACAAGTGTAATACATGATGAGGAATAAAAGGACAAATAAATTGGAAAGGAACTCTGGCTTTAAGGGGGAGCCAGAATCCCAAAATACTTTCCAAAAGGAATGAGATGTCAATATTTGTGCAAATGTTCATCAATTTTGGCCTGGAATTGAGTCACATGGTCTGTGTCTCAATTGATGATGAGGTTTTGATACCAACCAGGGCAATTTTAACTTTTGCCATAAGGGTAAAACTACCCTTAAGCTAAAACAATCCTGGTAAAAACAGCTTTAGCTGGTTTCTATGTCTCTTACACACATTCCTACCTGTTTTAAAGACTCTGGACCAGGTATTACTATAGTAATGGCTGATGTAATGGTCTGAAATGGCTAAAAATAGGCAAAAATGGCTAAAACCAGCCTTTTTTGGTCTAAGCCAGGGTTCAATCATGGCATAATTGGCTTTTCTGTTGTCAGAGTGTTTTTCAAGACTTGAAAGAGTAAACTTTAGTTTTGTAGTAAGAAAATTGATGGTTATAAGAGAATGTTTTCTTTGTCCCACTTTTCCCTTCATGTTAGAATCTTTTCCTTTTATAATTAGTTTAAACACCATTAAACCAATCAGTAAAGTATTCCAACCACCATTTTCATATCATTTTAAACCTTTTAACCACATGAAAAATCATTATAATCATTTTTTGTAACTCTTATAATCATTTTTACCCCTGAACCACCCCATAAGTGAATTAAAGGATCTTTCATCACTGTAAATTTTGTCACTTTGTTTCCAAATTCACTCTGGTAACCTTTGGGCATTTCTTCTCTTTAACAATATTTTTAAAGACTTTTTTCTTTAATTAATTGCTTGCAGTTCTTTTCTCAATTGATTCCAATTGAAATCTCTTTTGTAGCCTTAAATATTTCTTGTAGAGTATTTTTGGAGAAATATTTATTGTTGGTAAAACAATAAATATTTATAATATTATTTTTCTATAATTTTAAATTTAAAAAGATAAATTTGGTGTGTTTCCTCTTAAAAAGACTATTTCATACTATTTTCAATCTAATTTTACCTTACACAAATTTTGAGGACAGCAAAAGTACTTGATTTTCCATAAAGGTTTCATATCCACACCTTATGTAAGATGTGACTATGAAACTGATGATAATATTACTATGAATCAACAGTACTATGTCTGTTATTATGAAATATAATAATAAATATTATTATAACCACAATTGAATAATTATAAAATTATTTCTTTCACGTGTTAAACACTACTAGTGATTTTAACAGTGAGCAAGTAATCGTCTACAAGAATCAATTACAAGAAGATTTTAATAATAAAACTTCTTTTATTAAAATAATAAGATTATTTTAATAAATAATTATCTTTTTCAAGAATAATTATAATGGTAATTCTTGAAGAAAACTAATTTTGGAGAAAAACTTTATGAATTTTGAATAAATCACTCACTAATGTTCCAAAGAGCTTTTTGAAAGATAAGATAGAGAGATTTGATGTAGAATTGTGGAGTTAAGGGATCAAAATGTATTTATAACAGTATTACAACAATATATAGTTGGATTCTATGATTTCACATCTTTCTGATTGATTTTGAAAGATTTAAAACACTTAAGAATAGCTTTACTAATACTTACTTGTTGGTAATAATGGTTTAAATGAATAATAAGTGATGATTTTGGAAAAAACAGCGAGAGGAGGCCTCTTTTAAGTCAACACCAGCTCACAGACGCATGCCATGAAGCAAACTAAAAAACCAGTGAGTGAGAAAACAATAAACCCTTTTGGATTATTGATTGCATCATCAGTTGTCACATAAGATTATCATAATTACTTAATTGATGCTTTTACGTGACTACCAACCCCAATATGGTTAAGAATAAAAGGAGTAACATCTGTAAATCTTCTTTTATTCCAAAATAATCATTTATTTATCAAATTTATCAATGTTATTTCCAATTTCATCACAGGTTGTAATTACTGTGAATTTTTGTAGATTCAGTGTTTCACGTAGAATAGTCAAAAATGGACTGTAATTAAAACTTTTAATTTTACTAGTAAAACCATGATTCTTTTTGGTTTTACCATAGATGATACCGTTTTCCATTAGGCCTGAACGTTTCAGAAGGATTCATTAAGGATTGTATTTTTAATGAATTCTTGAAGTTTTTACCTCATTTCTATGTAGAATTGCAAATATCAGTGTTTCACCAGGTGCTATGAGGTAAATCAATGGATTCAAGTCCAAAAAGGGTTTTAATTACTCTTTTGGGGTTTATCCATGGAAAATAATTAAGAATTTAAATGGTTACAGGAGTCTAAGTAGCTCTTTACCTCCTTTGTAAGGTTTGACTATGAAACAATAAGTAAAAATTACTAATATTTTACTTATTGTACTATGAATGTCCTTATTAATGAAATAAATAAGATAGAATAATTATAATAATAAAGAATTATTATAATCGTGGCGTAAAATGGTTATATTATTAAATAAATATAATAATATAATTTATATATTAAAATATAATATAATAAAGAGAAATATACTAATATAAAATAATTAATATATTTAATGGCTCTTTATTATTGTTACAAACAAATAATAAAGGCGTAAAAAATTGTTTTTTATTAATAAAAAACAATTAATAACAATAATATTACCAATATTAAAGTTATAAATTAATATAAATACTATTTCTATTAATTAAAGAATTATTAAAATAATAATAAAGAGAAAATTATTATAATAAGAGAAAATAACCTACTTTTAACACTTAATATAATAATTTTGAAATATTTTACGCCAAAAAATATAAATACAACCTTTCCAAATTGTATTTACAATAAAAATAAAGAAAATTACTAATATTCTTGATTTTTACGTGGAAATGAGTTTTTAGAGAGATTTTTAACAAAAACAATCAAATAAATGATTTAATCACATCAAAATAGATGATTATAACAAGGTGGTCTTTGGTCTTTAATAATATAATAGTTTTATATATAAAGAATAAAGAAATTACCTTTGGTTTAATTGATTTAATGCTTTTGATGCGTCTGAGGGGAAAACAGAGTAAAAAGAGCTCTATTTATAGTAAATACCTCCCTCCTAGAGTCCAACAGGCTTCTAGTAGACGTGTACTGATCATATCCACTGGAATTGATCAATACTTTGAAGTTTGAGGATGATTACATCATGATCAAACCATATTACATCATTATTACACCATTATTTAGAGTTATCACTATAACTCTAAGTTTGATGACATCAGAGGATTGGCAGAACCCCAAATTTCGTGGATTTTATTAGTTTTAATCATAAACTAATAGTATTCACCAATTGTATCACTCATATGACTGTCAAACTTAATTTAAGGTTACAGTAGGTGATCATAACTGCTCAATTTAAGCTCAAACTTTGATCTTTAATAACTTTTAAGTTTTACACGCTACAGAAATTCAGAGAGTGAATTCTGATAGCCTGACATAATCTCATTATGCTTCCAAGAGCTTTTCATTACATCATCAGAACTCTAATTTGGATGATTTTTCTTGTAACTCATCTTTTCTGTCAAAATTCAATATTTTAAACTTCAAACCATGATTTCAACGGGTTTTACCCTGAATTTAATAATAAAAATTACATAATTCTTCACAAATGAACTAGTAGAATCCAACTGTTTACTTTTTTTTAAGTTTGGACCACTTTCACAACAAAGTGGTCAACAGCTCTGTTGATTTTTATCAATATTTCATCATAGGTTTTAACCTTGATTATAATTTGTAAAATAAAGTTTATATCTGTGTTTTTACAGTAATTACGTGGTAACTTTGTTTTTGGCTCATCACTCTATCTTGTATAGTTTAAGAGATATTAGCTATGATCCTTGCATATATTCAGGTTAATTCCTTAAGTATTAACTTTGGAAATTAGCTCGTTAATTGTTTTGTGTGTGAATTTTCATGGGGAATCAATGCTACAATTTATTTCACATGTTGTTTCATTGGTTCTTGAAATAAATAAGTATTTATGGTTTTTATAAGGTATTATTCCTTATAACTCATTAAATATTGACTTTACAGATATGCCATAAAATTGGTATATGTGTATTTTACCATAGGGAATCCAATGGTATAATTTATTTCACATGTTGATTCATTGGTTTTTAAGTTAAACCAATTTTTGTACCAATTTATGGTATTTTTGTATTTTTAAAGTAATTATTTTTAATGTATAATTATTCTAAGTAATTTTAGTATAATTATCTTAAAGGTATAATTAGTCTGAGTCTTTCTCGTGACCTTATTGGGTATGTGGTCATATCTCAAAGGCTCACATTCCCTACCACCAAAAAAGACTGTACCACGATCTGATATGTGTAATTAGGGTATCATTCACTGTCCTACCTCTTCAATAGACTTTGTTAGTCTTGAAGCTCAATAATGCTTAACTTTTCTATTTTTCAGGCTTTCTTTCATGTCTGAACCTTCTTAGTAGTTTATCAGCATTTGTTATATCTTTCTCAAGTAGCCATTCATCTTCTTGAGTTGAATTTCTATACCTTACAAGGTATTCCCTTCCTTTTTTGTTTCTTGTCCTTCTTTCTTTAAGGACCTTTACTATTTTCTTTTCTTCTCCTTCTTCCAAGGGGGGAATTTCAAGTGGGGGTTTATTTATTAGTGGAAATAACTCCTTGTCACTTGAGCTGTAAGGTTTTATTAGACTTACAGGGAAAGTTGGGTGTTTGTTCATTAGTTCAGCTGGGAGTTCCAATTGCACAGCATTGGGTCAATGAAGTGCTTTTATCATAAATGGTCCTTCAAAGGAATCTTTCAATTTCTTTGGGCCTTTTATGTTATTGAAATTAAGGGTTGATACTAGGACCAAGTCTCCTATTTTGAAATCAGGTGGCTTATGACTTTTATCCCATCTTTCTTTTGCATATTTGAAAGAATCTTTCATACATCTGTTTGCATGGTGTCTTGCGTTGTCAAGAATTATTTTAAAGCTGCTTGCTGTTGGATGTATATCCACTAAGTCCTTTTTGAGGGTGTCATAAGGAAGTCTTGGATTCCAACCTTTTTCTAGCATTGCTGGTGTTTTTCCAGTAGAAGAATGGATTGATGTCTTATATTCTAGTTCAAGAGCTGGTATTAGTGTACACCAATCATGGGTAAAACCATCAGAATCTTTGAGTTCTAGCCCATAAGCACAGAATCTTCTGATCATGTCCTCTAAGGTCTGTATCATTCTTTCTGCTAAACCATCAGTTTGGGGATGGTAAGCTGTTGAGAATGATAGCTTTGTCCCAAATAAGTTATGGAGATTTGTCCATAATGCTGAAGTGAGCTTTGGGTCTCTGTCACTTATAATATTCTGGAATAAGCCTGTATGGCTAATAACTTTATTCCATATCATTATGGCTGTGTCCATAGCTGTGTCATCTTTATGACATGGTAAGAACATGGGAGTTTTACTGTATCTGTCAACTAATACTAGGCATGCATTATAGCTCCTGTCTCCTCCTGGAGGTAAAGCTGTTACCCAATCCATATGAACTATTTCCCATGGGGATTTTGGTTCTTGGATTTGTATCATCATTCGAAATTTCTTTCCTGTGGCTCTGTTGGCTTTTTGACATCTGTCACAGGTTTGGAAGTATTCTGTAACATCTTTCTTCCAATTTGGCCACCAAGAGCAGGTTTTCACCCTCTCTAGTGTTCTATCTTCTGAAAGGTGTCCATCTGCAACACTGTCATGACATTCATGTAAAATAGTGTTTATCAGGGTTCTATCTGTTAAGGCCATAACACATGTGTGTTTTGTTCTATGGTAAAGGATTCCATCAAGGAGGTGGAATCTTACTTCATCATATGCCTTTTTCCATGTTTCATCTAGTTTTGATGAAAGTGATGGGTCTTTGCAGTCTTTCATTAGAAGTTGGCTTAAGATATGGCAATTTTTGTCTATCTTATAGCTTTCTTTAACTTGGTTAAAGAATTCTGTGCCAATATCTGTAACACATATTCCTTCTATATGGTGTTCTTCTTGTGGCACCCATGCTGGATTGTCAGGGGTATTTGCTAGACACCCTCTGCTAAGACCATCTGCATTTTTATGGATATTACCAGATTTATGAACAATAGTCATATTTCCTCTGTATTCTTGGATAGCAATTTGCCATCTCAGCATATTTCTATTTGGAGTCTTCATATTTAATAGTGATTTCACAGCATTACAGTCTGTGATTACATCAAATACTGTGCCATCCAAATAATAATGCAGTTTTTCTAAAGCCCACACTCAGCATAAGGATTCCATTTGGCTGGCTCCATATCTTTCTTCTGTTGGCTTTATCTGCCTTGAAATGAAACAAATTGGTCCTTCCACTGGTTTATCATTGATAATTTGTGTTTGGTGAAGTGCAGCACCTAGTCCTTCTCCACAAGCATCAATGTATAGTTTGAAGGGTAGTTTCTAATCTGGCATTAGAAGAAATGGGGCATTTGTTAGTGAATTTTTCAATTCTTCATATGCCTTGACCCTTTCTTCAGTCATTTCATAAACTGTTTGTTGGTCACATAATTTATATAAGGATTTGGCAATTTTTGCAAAGTCCTTTATATGCTGTCTATAGTAACCAGCAAATCCTAAAAATGATTGCATTTCTTTTTTGGTTTGAGGCATTGGTTTAAATAGTACTGCTGCTACTTTATTTTTGTCTATGCCTAGACTAAGTCCAGATACAACATGTCCTAGTGCTTTTAATTCACTATATGCAAAATGACACTTTTTCAAGGAAATTTGCATATTCACTTGGACTATTTTCTGTAGTAACCTTTCTAGTCTTGTAAGGTGATTTTCCCACGTTTCTGAGCAAACTATGATATCATCAATATAGATAATTAACCATCCTTCTGATAATTATTCAGGAAATATGGTATTCATCATTCTTTGGTAATGGGAAGGTGCATTTTTATCCCAAATGGCATTCTTAAGTATTCAAAAATTCCACAGTGGACTATTATCCTCAGTAGTTTTTTGGGATTGTCTGTTAAGAAATTTTGATGAAAACCCTTTAAGGCATCCATAGCTGTAATGAACTTAGCTTGTGACAATTGTGTCAATGTCTCATGGATTCTAGGTATTGGATATCTATCTGGAATGGTATAGGTGTTCAGGTCTCTGAAGTCTCCTACCATCCTTGATTTTCCATTATGCCAAGTTATAATGACAGGAGTAGTAACTTCTACCTGTTCATTATGTCCAACTTTTCTTAATACTCCAAGGTCCATTAATTCTTTAATGTGTACCTCTAAGGCTTCTCCAGCCCTTGGACTAGCTGGGTGAGCTGGGCTTCTTAGTAAGGGTGGGTAAGGCTTTTCCACATTAAGAATTATGTCTACTTCATGCCCAATTATAGCACCTAGTGGCTCTTTGTCAGTTGCAAAGGCATCTTTGTACTTAAATAAGAGGTTAATCAATTTTTCTTTCATTTTTTCTGTTAATTCTTGATTGAATTCTGCCTCTTTAAGTTGTTCAGATATAAAAAGTTCCTTTTCTGGAATCTTTTCTTCCTTCTTAATAACTGTAATTTGTTTTTTGTTATTTAAGAAGCCAAACCTTTGTCTCTTATTGTCTCCTATAGTAAAATATCTATCCTTCTGGTTAGAGATATCTATACCATAGATTGATAAGTAGTCATTTCCCAGGATAAATTGATTACTGGTACAGTTGTCCATTACCACAAATTCCACTTTAATTCTGACACATTGTGAAAGGTGAGGGAAAATAAGTGTTAAGTCAATTATTCCAAGGGGCATCATGCTTTCACTGGCACTACTAAATTTGACACCTTGGATTGTTATAAGTTTTTCTTGCCATTCTGGAACAATTGTACTTAAATAACTTTTACCAACACAGGTGCAATATGCTCCTGTATCTAAGTTCACCTTTGTTTCTTGGTTATTAACCATGACAATACTTATACTTGATTTTCCAGCTGTATATCCCATTCCTCATGCAGGTTTGGTTTTGTACAGTTTGGCATCTTGCATATTTGTCAGGTTTGTGTCAGATCTTCCAACTTGTGGTAAATTTGAGTTGACATCTAGTACTTCATAAGTTATATCAATATTATTAATTTGTGCATTAATTATATTGATTTCATCACTTTCAGAAGTTTCTGATTCTTCTGTCTCTTTTTCAGAGTCAGATTCCTCCTCTTTGTCATTGTGGTTTTCTGTTTCCACAATTTCATTGATTTTTGCCTTTTTTAGGCAATTATTGGCTAAGTTTCCAATACCTCCACATTTATGGCATTTTCTTTGCTCATTATTGTTGGATGTACTGGGCTTGAAGGATTCTTTTAATTTATCTTTTTTGATAAATGGTTTATTTGGGCTTTGAATGTCCAATTTCTTCCAAGCCCTGCCAATTTCTGTTCTTGTCACTATGTATTCCAGTGCATTAATGTACTCTTCTGTGGAGCATGGTTCTATACACCTGCTTCTTAGGGCATGTTCTAGCTCTCCTCCACATTTCTTGAGTATTTTCATATGCACCATTTTTTGTGACATTTTTGGGTACAATGCATTAAGTCTTTCAACTTTTTTTAAGAACCAGGTTAAAGGTTTATCTTTGTCTGGGTCAAAGAAAGAATTTTCCAATGCATTTTCTATTTTGTACCTCCAGGCATCATTTGCCCACTTGGTGATTATTTCTTGTTTCCACCAAGACCAGGTATTTTTGCCATTAGTTTGTCTTATGCCATAATACCATCTTTTTGCAGATTGTTCAAACAATGAATGTAATCTTGCAGTGATTGATTCATCTGGTATTGCATAGTCTTCTTGTAACATGTCAATTGTTTTAATAAATGGCATGTGGTCATATTCACCTTCTCCTGTGAATGTTGGCCATTCTTTCAGCTGAGGGGCTTCCTTCATTAAGACTTGGTTATTTTCTTGGTGACTCAAGTCTGTTATGAAAGGATTTGTCAATTCCTCTTTTGATTTAACAGGGCTTCATATATGGGAAAATGGAGTTGATAACTTTGGCATATTTAAATTAGCCTCATTCATTTTATCCATTTTTTCAGTAATCAGCCTTATTTCACTTTGATTATCATCTTTTAGATGCATTCTTGCTTCATCACTTTTTTCCACATGGTCCAAAAGTAATTTTGGGTGTGATGAAGTCTTTTCTTCAAATTTTTCTACAGAAATACTTAATTTGTTTAGTTTTTCTGTAAGATTGTCAATACTCACATCATAATTGATTGTCAAAGTTTTCTCTTTGATATTACTTATGTATTTGTACAATTCTTGTTGTCCTTGTAATAATTTTTGAGTATTTTCAATTAATACTTTTGGTTTATTATTTTAAATCATAAATTTTATGTTGTCAATCTCTTTCTTGTTTTGTACAACAATTTTTGTTAAAGAAGATAAATTATTATTTATTTCTTGTAATG
The DNA here is from genome assembly GCA_023105745.1 of Austropuccinia psidii. NCBI lineage: Eukaryota > Fungi > Basidiomycota > Pucciniomycetes > Pucciniales > Sphaerophragmiaceae > Austropuccinia > Austropuccinia psidii. Next base: position 5,961,255 of record JALGQZ010000010.1, on the reverse strand, counting down.
ATAATAAACTATTTTTAATTTCTTTTAGAGGTACAATACTATTTTTAATTTCTGTTAAAGTATTTACAACATCAGGAGACAAGGTTATTTCTTTGGGAAATGGGGTTGTCTCATTATTTGTTCCTCTTTGTCTTTGAATTCCATCAAAGTTCTGGCCATATTGAAGACATTGTCCATGGCATCTTTTTGGCTTTTGGGAATCCTGTAGCTTGGGGAATATGGTTTCCTCCAATTCTTTTTCTTGTTCTTCTTCCCTTCTTGGGGAAGTGGGTTGGCTTGGGGCTTGCTGGTAGAAGCTACTGGGGCTTCTTCCTTGGTTGCCTCCCTCATTTTGGCGTGGTAATCCTTGATCATTTTGATTTGAGGTTTGGATGACAGTGGATTCCATCCATTGGAGTATTTCACTATCTCCTCCTCTTTGAGGAATTTTTTCAGGATGTGCCAGGAGTTCATTACTCCTTGGTGTATTTGGGGCAGCATTTCCCAATCTTTGTCCTTGTACACTGTGTAATACTGCTTGTACTGGCTCATGTAGATGTCTATTTGAGCCCTCTGAATGTGATTTGTACCTATTTGAGTTACTCATACTTAGTTCCAATTCAGGTTCAGATATCATGGGCATTTCTGGGACTTGCCTTTGGGATAACGCACTTCCTTGTGTGGATTCTAGTCCACTGGGGAAATTGCCCTTTCTTTTCCCTTTTGAGGGATCAGTTCTACCTCTGAGTCCAGCTCCATATGATTGGATGGAGTATAGGGAACCTCTTCTGGTAGTCATAGTTTAAGGAATAAGAAAAATAAAAGTATTTTAGAATAAAAATTCTTTTTATGGCAATTATAAAAGAGGTGCTCACCTTCAGAGTCTTGAATGGTGGGTCCTGGAAAGTCTAATTTCTTAGCTTTCTTTCTTTTAGTGATAACTGGTGTTGGAGAACTTTGACAAGTTTCTTCCACCAATCTCTCAACAGTAGTTTGGTTTTCTTCTGTTGGATTATCTTCAAACACTAAAAAAGACAAATAAATATAAGTCTTTTTATAAGAAGTGTTATTTTTTTGGCAAGATATGGCAATTTTCCACATAGAAATTGCTTTTATATCTTTAAAAAATTGAAATGAATAAAGAAATGAATAAAATTGAATAAAAGAAACTTTTTTATTAGTTTTTAATATTTTTTAATATTTTTTATATTTTTATTTTTAAAGAATAAAATAAAAAAAATGAATATGATTCTTTTTATAAAATTAAATTATAAAAAAAATTATTTTTAATTTATAAAATATCTTTTTTAATCACTAGAGTCACTCAAAGAAAGTTCTTGCAAGTCTAAGGATGTGAAAAACCACGTGTAAGACAGTACAATTGCTTTCCAAATGCCTCAATAGCCTTTAAAATCAATAAAATATAAAATTATTATATAATTTTATGATTATAAATATAATTTATTTTTGGATAAGCCCAATTAGAATCTTTTTAAAAGGTCTTTTTAAGTAACTATCACGGCCAGGCCCCCAAATTTAAGGTTTGACTATGAAACAATAAGTAAAAATTACTAATATTTTACTTATTGTACTATGAATGTCCTTATGAATGAAATAAATAAGATAAAATAATTATGTTAATAGAGAATTATTATAATTGTGGCGTAAAATGGTTATATTATTAAATAAATATAATAATATAATTTATATATTAAAATATAATATAATAAAGATGAATATATTAATATAAAATAATTAATAAATTTAATGGCTCTTTATTATTGTTACAAACAAATAATAAAGGCGTAAAAAATTGTTTTTTATTAATAAAAAACAATTAATAAAAATAATATTACCAATATTAAAGTTATAAATTAATATAAATACTATTTATATTAATTAAAGAATTATTAAAATAATAATAAAGAGAAAATTATTATAATTAGAGAAAATAACCTAATTTTAACACTTAATATAATAATTTTGAAATATTTTACGCCAAAAAATATAAATACAACCTTTTCAAATTGTATTTACAATAAAAATAAAACAAATTACTAATATTCTTGATTTTTACGTGGAAATGAGTTTTTAGAGAGATTTTTAACAAAAACAATTAAATAAATGATTTAATCACATCAAAATAGATGATTATAACAAGTTGGTCTTTGGTCTTCAATAATATAATAGTTTTATATATAAATAATAAAGAAATTACCTTTGGTTTAATTGATTTAATGCTTTTGATGCGTCTGAGGGCAAAACAGAGTAAAAAGAGCTCTATTTACAATAAATACCTCCCTCCTAGAGTCCAAAAGGCTTTTAGTAGACGTGTACTGATCATATCCACTGGAATTGATCAATATTTTAAGGTTTGAGGATGATTACATCATGATCAAACCATATTACATCATTATTACACCATTATTTAGAGCTATCACTATAACTCTAAGTTTGATGACATCAGAGGCTTGGCAGAACCCCAAATTTCGTGTATTTTATTAGTTTTAATCATAAACTTATAGTATTCACCAATTGTATCACTCATATGACTATTAAACTTAATTTAAGGTTACAGTGAGTGATCATAAATGATCAAATTAAGCTCAAACTTTGATCCTTAATAATTTTTAAGATTTACACGCTACAGCCATTCAGAGAGTGAATTCTAATAGCTTGGTATAACCGTATTATGCTGCCAGGAGCTTTCCATTACATCATAAAAACTCTAATTTTGATGATTTTTCTTGTAACCCATCTTTTCTGTCAAAATTCAATATTTTAAACTTCAAACCATGATTTCAAGGGGTTTTACCCTGAATTTAATAATAAAGATTACATCATTCTTCACGAGTGAACTAGGAGAATCCAACTGAGTACTTTTTTTAAGTTTGGACCAGTTTCACAACAAAGTGGTCAACAGCTCTGTTGATTTTTATCAATATTTCATCATAGGTTTTAACCTTGATTATAATTTGTAAAATAAAGTTTATATCTGTGTTCTTACAGTAATTACGTGGTAACTTTATCTTTGATTCATCACTCTATCTTGTATAGTTTAAGAGATATTAGCTATGATCCTTGAATATATGCGTTGACCAAAAAAGTGCATATATTCAGGTTAATTGCTTAAGTATTAACTTTGGAAATTAGCTCATTAATTGTTTTATGTGTGAGGTTTCATGGGGAATCCAATGGTACAAATTATTTTACATGTTGTTTCATTGGTTCTTGAAATAAATAAGGACTTATGGTTTTTATAAGGTATTATTCCTTATAACTCATTAAATATTGACTTTACAGATATGCCATAAAAATGGTATATGTGTATTTTACCATAGGGAATCCAATGGTATAATTTATTTCACATGTAAATTCATTGGTTTTTAAGCTAAACCAATTTTGTACCAATTTATGGTATTTTTGTATTTTTAAAGTAATTATTTTTAATGTATAATTATTCTAAGTAATTTTAGTATAATTATCTTAAATTTAAAATTATTCTGAGTCTTTCTTGTGACCTTATTGGGTATGTTGTCATATCTCAAAGGCTCACATCCTTGGCAGGTCAAAATAACAGGTTATTTGCTATTTTCTTAAGATTTACAGTAGTTTTAACATGGTAACCAAGTTCCCAAAAGGTTTTGGTTTACCAATTAGGCCAATATCAGCCATGGATCCAAGCTTTGGAGCTTTCCACGCCTCTGAGGCCTCAGAAGTTGGGTAGCCTGGCTCTCTTTGATGTCTTTTGTCCCCCTTGCTTATTTTTCATGTCAAAATAGAAATTCAAGCTTAAAGTGAGATATCCACTATGGTTGGACCAAAAGTCCATGTTAAAATACCATGATATTAAGTGCTCAAAACATGCATAACACTATTCTTAGTGTATATGTAACATGGGATTTCTCACATTCCCATTATTTTGGCGTGAAATTAAGAAAAACAAAAATTTTCACGGATCTTTTATGTGGTATTGATGATGTGGTATTGAAGTATTTTCCATTTTACCACCTCAAAGAGTTAATTTGAGCTTATTCACTCTATGGAGTGACCCTAGGTGAATTTTTGTTTAGAATCCAAATTTGGCCTTAAATCCATGGATTTACTTACTCAATAAAAAGTTATTCCTCTTTTCTGAAATTGAAAATGATGAATTTTGGATATATGCATGACTTATGAGTTATGCATAATTTAAAATTTATTTTTAAGATAATTGTGGCCTATTTGGGTATGTAAAATATACCTCAAGGCTCACATTCCCTCCCACCAAAAAATAAAATTGTACTACAATTTTATCAATGGTAGAAATAATAAAAAGCCCCAAAGGGGGGTAATGTCCACTTTCCAAGCTCTTTAAATTACTCAGATCAAGTAATTGAAAGCACATTTATACACATATCCAGGCTTGTGGCCTTCTCTCATGTCTAAATCTTCTCAAGAGTTTATCTGAGTCAGGTATATCTGATTCTGCCAGCCATTCATCTTCATGTACTGGATTTCTATATCTGACAAGATATTCTCTCTGATTTTTACCCCTAAGTCTCCTTTCTTTAATTACTTTCTTTATCTTTTTGTCTTTATTCTGTTCCACTGGTGGAACAGTTAAAGGAGTTGAGTTCCTTAAAGGAAACAATTCTTTATCAGCTGGTTGATAAGGCTTTATCAAGCTGACTGGAAAAGTGGGGTGTTTATTATCCAATTCACCACTCATTTCCACTTGAATTGCATTGGTTCCATGTAAGGCAAAATAACAAAAGGTCCTACATAAGAATGTTTAAGTTTCTTTGGGCCTTTGATATTATTAAAATTCAAGGGTATAACTAGAACTAAGTCCCCTACTTTGAAGTCTGGTACTTTATGACTCTTGTCCCACTTCTGTTTTGCATAATCAAAAGCATCATTCATACTTTGTTTTTCATGATTTTTTACTTTATCAAGCATTATCTTGAAGCTGGAAGCTGTAGGATGAATGTCAATCAAGTCTTTCCTCAGTGTGTCTGCTGGAAGTCTTGGACTCCATCCTTTTTCTAACATAGCAGGAGTTTTTCCTGTGGAAGAATGGACTTATGTCTTGTATGCCAATTCTAATGCAGATATCAGAGTGCACCAGTAATGGGTAAAGCCATCTGAGTCTTTGAATTCTAACCCATAAGCACAAAATATCCTGATCATGTCTTCTAAAGTTTGAATCATCCTCTCTGCTAGCCCATCTGTTTGAGGGTGGTATGCTGTAGAGAATGATAATTTACTCCCAAACAATCTATGAAGATTGGTCCAAAGTGCAGATGTGAACTTGGGATCTCTGTCACTTATGATATTCTTCAATAATACTGTATGAGAAATAACTCTACTCCATAAAAGAAGAGCTGTATCCATAGCAGTGTCATCTTTATGACATGGTAAGAATATGGGAGTCTTGCTCTATCTGTCCACAATGACTAGACAAGCATTATAACTTTTGTCACCACTTGAAGGAAGTGCTGTGACTCAATCCATGTGAACAACTTCCCATGGGGATTTTGGTTCTTGAATATGGATCATAAGTCCAAATTTCTTGCCTGTACTGCTGTTTGCTTTTTGGCATCTGTCACAGGTATGGCAATATTCAATGATTTCTTTTCTCCAAGATGGCCACCATGCACAGTTTTTGACTTTTTCAAGTGTTCTGTCCTCTGACAGGTGTCCAGAGTAGATGCTATCATGGCATTCATGAAGAATTGTATTGATAAGCAATCTGCTGCATAATGTCATTACACATGAATGTTTGGTTCTGTGGTAAATAATCCCATCAAACAAGTGAAATCTCCCTTCAGAATAGGAGTTTCTCCAAACTTCATCTAGTGCATTGACTAAAGATGTATCTTTGCAGTCTTTATCTAATAAAGAAGTCAAGATATTGCAATTCTTGTCTTGCTTATAAGATTCTCTGACCTCTTCAAAGAATTCAATCCCAATATCAGTTATATTAATCCCTTCAATTGGAATCTGTGGTTCAGCTTCCAAGGGTACATAAGCTGGGTTATCAGGAGTGTTGGCTAATGCCCACCTGCTAAGTCCATCAGCATTCTTGTCAAGGTTTCCTGCTTTGTGGACTATAGTCATGTTTCCTCTATATTCCTGAATGGCTATTTGCCATCTCAACATATGTCTGTTGGGAGTTATCATGTTAAGAAGTAATTTTACTGCATTACAGTCAGTTATCACCTCAAAAACACTGCCATCAAGATAATAGTGTAATTTCTCAAGTGCCCATACCAAACATAAGCACTCCATTTGGCTTGCACCATATCTGGCTTCTGTTGGTTTAATTTTCCTTGAGATGTAACAAACTGGTCCTTCTGTAGGTTTGTCATCAATAATTTGGACTTGATGTAGGGCTGCCCCTAATCCATCTCCACATGCATCAATGTACAATTTAAAAGGAATATTCCAGTCAGGCATGAGGAGTAAAGGTGCTTCTGTAAGAGCTTTCCTTATCTTCTCATAAGCTTTAATTCTCTCTTGTGTCATTTCAAATACAGTCTGTTGATCACAGATTCTATAAAGTGGCTTGGCTAGAATTGCAAAGTCCTTCAAGTGTTCCCTATAATAACTGGCAAACCCAATAAAAGACATCATTTCTTTTTTATTCTGGGGTATTGGCTTAAGTAACACTGCTGCTACTTTGTTTTTGTCAATACCCAAGGTGAAACCAGAAACAATATGTCCTAATGCTTTGAGTTCCTCAAAACCAAAATTGCATTTCTTAAGTGAAATTTTCATGTTCACTTCTGCAGCTTTGTGAAGTACTCTTGCAAGTCTTTCAAGGTGCAAAGACCATGAATCAGAACATATGATAATATCATCAATATAAATGATAAGCCATCCTTCAGACAATTCTGTGGGAATTATTGTGTTCATCATTCTTTGATAATGGGATGGAGCATTTTTAATGCCAAATGGCATTCTAAGATACTCATAAATACCACAGTGAGTGATAATTATAAGTAATTTCTTAGCTTTAGGCGTCAAAACATTCTGATGGAAACCTTTCAATGCATCCATTTATGTTATATACTTGGCTTTAGACAATTGAGTCAAGGTTTCTTGGATTCTTGGGATTGGATACCTATCTGGAACTGTGTAGGTATTCAATTCCCTGAAATCTCCAACCATTCTTGACTTGTCATTATGCCAGGCAATAATAATAGGTGTTGTCACTTCAACTTCCTCATTATGGCCTACTTTCCTTAGTACACCAAGTTGGATCAACTCTTGGATATGTTTTTCCAAGGCTTCTCTAGCTCTAGGACTGGCTGGATAAGCTGGTCTTTTAAGTACTGGAAGATGTGGCCTGTCAATATTAAGAGTAATATCAACTTCATGTCCTCTTATAGCACCTAATGGTTCATTATCAGAGGCAAATTCATTATTGTATGTGTATAACAAATTAATAAGTTGATTCCTCATTTTTGGTGACAATGATTGATTAATTTGTGCTTCAACAAGCTGATTAGACACAAATTCATTTTTGTAAGTATCCTTGACAAACGATACTACAGATATTTGTTTTGCAATATTGGAAAAAGCAAATTTTTGTCTCTTGTTATCCCCAATTGTGAAATATCTGTCTTTATTGTTATTTATGTCAATACCATAGATATTCAGGTAATCATTTCCAAGAATTATGTGTTGAGATGTGCAATCTCAGTTTTCATCCTTACACTTCCTGCTGGGTGTGGAAATACAACATTAGTGTCTAATATACCCAAGGGGTACATATTGTTACTAGCACTTCTAAATTGCACACCTTCTATTGGTAATAGATGGTTTTTCCATTCAGGAGGTATAATTTGAAGATAATCTTTTCCTACACAAGTGCGAAATTCCCCTGTATCCAAATTTACTTTGGCCTCAATATCACTCATCAAAACTAATGTGATACAGGATGCTGCAGCAGTGTAAACATTTCCTCTAGCAGGTTTAGTTTTACAAATTCTGGCATCTTGGATATTGATCAGGTTGCAGCAGTCCTCACTATACTGTGGCAAGTGGGTATGGACTTCTGTGACTTCAAAGAAAGCTGTAATGTTTTCAATGGGATAGTCCTCCACTGGTGTATCTTCAGAGACTGCAGAATCTTGATCATATTCCTCTTTCTCTTCAGTACACTGAATTTCTTCAATTACTTGAACTTCTTTGATTTTTTTCTTTTTGGTGCAAGTGTTTGCTAAATGTGAAGTACTTCCACATTTATTACACTTCAAGACAGGTCTTTCTGGTCTTTCATCCTCTCTGGGAATCTTTGGGATCATCTTGGATTCCACAGGGATTCTAGTCCAAGTTTTACCAATTCTTGTTCTGGTGATGATATCTTCCATTGCATTAATGTAGTCCTCTGTTGAACAGTTTTCTACACATCTGATTTTGATAGCATGTTCCTGTTCTTCTCCACACTTTCTTAATATCTTCATATTAATCATAGTGTCAGACATATCTGGGTGTAAAGCAGATAATCTGTCTTTTTGCTTGAAGAACCAAGTAAGTGGTTTATCTTTCTCGGAGTTAAAAATGGCACTTTCAAAAGCATTTTCCATTTTAAACCTCCAAGAATTGTTGGCCCATTTGGTAATTACTTCAGATTTCCACCAAGACCAATCATGTTTTCCATTATCCATCCTCATCTTGTAATACCATGTCTTTGCAGTCCTGGTAAACAGAGAGTGTAACTTCCCCACTATGATTTCATCATGTATATTAAAGGCTTCTTGTAACATATCAACAGTCCTGATGAACTCAATATGGCTATATTCTCCTTCACCAGAGAATGTTGGCCATTCCTCTAATTTGGGAATATCTTTGATTGAGACAGCATTTTCTCCTAGAAGTGGCGTAAAACTTCCTTTAACAGAGGGTTTTTCTTCATTCAAAGGTGTAGAATGTCTTGGCATATGTGGTTCATAATTCTTATTAATTTGTTCTACATTTGCAATGATTTCATTCTTTAACTTCTGCCTTGACCTGTCACTTTTTGCTAAATGTGTAGCAAACTGATTGGTGTTTTCAACTATCTTCAAGACATGATCTTTTAGAATCTTAAGTTGATCATTCATTTTAAAAATAGAAAGATCTTCCATTTCATCATTCTGAATCTGACATGTATTCTCAATTCTGCTACAAGCATTGGTAATTGAATTAAATCTGGCTTTTGTTAATTCATACCATTCAGTATATTTGTTGTCATGTTTTTTCGATTCATTAATATCTGATGTTATTTTAGTTAACTTTAAATCAAGTTTACCAATTTCTACATTGATACTACTTTGTACATGATTTATTTGCGTGGAAAAGTCCTGTTCATCCTTTCCTGCTCCTTGGCTGTGAATTCCTTGAGAGTTCTGGCCATGTTGAACACACTGTCCACTGCTGAAGGCTCCAATTTGGGGATCCTGCACCCTTGTGGGTAAGGTCTGTGCCAATTTGCTTTTCCTTTGCCCTTGCCCTGATGGTTCTTGGGACCTCTCTGCTTCTTCTGAGATCCTTTGGGCTTGTCTTTGGACACCTCTGGAGCTGGTAGACGCCACTGGGGCCTCTTCCTCCAAAGCTGGAGTCATTTCCAGTTCCTTCTTCTGTTCTATGGATAAAAGACTTTTGTTCTTCAACCAATTCTTTATCTTTTTGACCTTGTCTTTGCAAGACAGGGAGCTCCATCCTCCTAATAGTTCTATGGTCTTCTCCTGACCCAGAAAGCTCTTGATGTGTAAGTAGGAGTTCATGGCCCCCTGCCAAAGGCTTGGGCATATTTCCCACTCCTCTTCTTTGGCTTCTCTGAACCAATTTTTGTACTGGAATTGATATATTTCTATTGCTGCCACTTGAAAATGGTTCAGCCGTGGAAATATTATCATAAATTAGTTCAGGCTCAGAATTCACGTCAAAATCTGTTGGTACAGACCTTGGGGAATGGGGGGCAACTCTGGCATCCTCCAAATGTGTCTTTCTTGTGGAAGACTTGGCACTTCTGGATTTGGTCTTGCCTCTTCCTTGTCCACATCCATCTGGCTGGACTGAATAGTTGCTTCCATTTCTGGTATGCACCATTTTCATGTCAATTTAGAGATAAAAGGTGAAAATATAAGATAAAATACACACCTTTTGGTAGTAATTTAGCTTTTTCTGAGTTGAATGAGGTGCCTCTTTTAGCAATTTGCACCTCAATACTGTCTTCAGATTCTGCTTCTGAAGATTCTGGACTAGCTATATATCTTTTACTGAGTCTGTTGCCAGCTGCACACCATTTGATTAAAGACACTAAAAAATTATAAAAGAGAAAAAATTATTTTTTATACTTTTTTAAAATATTTTTCAAGATTTTTTATAAGTTTTATATTTTTTAATATTAAAAAAATTTTTCTTTTTAAAGAAAAAAAAATCAAAATTCAAGATTTTGAATGAAAATTAATTCAGAGTAACTCAAAGAATCATTTTATAAGTTTTTGGATGTGAAAAGCCACGTGTAAAAACAGTAGAAAATTAAACCAAATACCTCAATGAAAAATATTTCCAAAACAATTTCAAAAATAAAAATTATTTTCACTTTAAAATGAAAGAAAAAAATTATTAAATTAATATATTTTAGAGCTTAAAAATATATTAATTAAGGGTACAAGGTTCAAAAAACATGGCCAGGCCCCCAAATGTAAGATGTGACTATGAAACTGATGATTGTATTACTATTAATCAACAGTACTATGTCTGTTCTTATGAAATATAATAATAAATATTATGATAACCACAATTAAATAGTTAAGAATTATTTATCTCACGTGTTAAACACTACTAGTGATTTTAACAAGGAGCAAGTAATTGTCTACAAGAATCAATTACAAGAAGATTTTAATAATAAAACTTCTTTTATTAAAATAATAAAATTATTTTAGTATATAATTATCTTTTGCAAGAATAGTTATAATGGTAATTCTTGAAGAAAACTAATTTTAGAGAAAAACTTTAAGAATTATGAATAAATCACTCACTAATGTTCCAAAGAGCTTTTTGAAAGATAAGATAGAGAGATTTGATGTAGAATTGTGGATTTAAGGGATCAAAATGTATTTATAACAGTATTACAACAATATATAGTTGGATTCTATGATTTCACGTATTTCTGATTGATTTTGAAAGATTTAAAACACTTAAGAATAGCTTTACTAATACTTACTTGTTGGTAATAATGGTTTAAATGAATAATAAGATGATGATTTTGGAAAAAACAGCAAGAGGGGGCCTCTTTTAAGTCAACAACAGCTCACAGAGGCGTGCCATGGAGCAAACTGAAAAACCGGTGAGTGAGAAAACAATAAACCCTTTTGGATTATTGATCGCATCATCAGTTGTCACGTAAGATTATCATAATTACTTAATTGATGCTTTTGCGTGACTACCAACCCCAATATGGTTAAGAATAAAAGGAGTAACATCTGTAAATCTTCTTTTATTCCAAAAAAATCATTTAATTCTCAAATTTATCAATGTTATTGCCAATTTCATCACAGGTTGTAATTAATGTGAATTATTGAAGATTCAGTGTTTCACGTAGAATAGTCAAAAATGGACTGTAAGTAAAACTTTTAATTTTACTAGTAAAAACAAAATTCTTTTTGGTTGTACCATAGATAATACAGTTCTCTGTTAGGCCTGAAAGCTTCAGAAGGATTCATTAAGAATTGTATTTTTAATGAATTTTTGAAGTTTTTACCTCATTTCTATGTAGAATTGCAAATATCAGTGTTTCACTGGTTGCTATGAGGTAAATCAATGGATACAAGTCCAAAAAGGGTTTTAATTACTCTTTTGGGGTTTATCCATGGAAAATCATTAAGAATTGACATGGTCACAGTAGTCCAAGTAGATCTTTACCTCCTTGGCATGTCAAAATAGCAGGTTATTTGCTATTTTCTTAAGATTTACAGTAGTTGTAACATGGTAACCAATATCCCAAAAGGTTTTGGTTTACCAATCAGGCCAAGATCAGCCATGGATCCAAGCTGCGGAACTGTCCATGCCTCTGAGGCCTCAGAAGTTGGGTACCCTGGCTCTCTTTGATGTCTTTTGTCCCCCTTGCTTATTTTTCACGTCAAAATAGAAATTTAAGCTTTAAGTGAGATATCCACTATGGGTGTACCAAAAGTCCATGTAAGAATACCATGATATTAAGTGCTCAAAACATGCATAACACTATTCTTAGTGTATATGTAAAATGGGATTTCTCACATTCCCATTATTTTGGCGTGAAATTAAGAAAAACAAAAATTTTCACGGATCTTTTATGTGGTATTGATGATGTGGTATTGAAGTATTTTCCATTTTACCACCTCAAACAGTTAATTTGAGCTTGTTGACTCTATGGAGCTACCCTAGGTGAATTTTTGTGTAGAATCCAAATCTGGTCTTAAATCCATGGATTTACTTACTCAATGAAAAGCTATTCATCTTCTCTGGAATTGAAAATGATGAATTTTGGATATATGCATGACTTATGAGTTATGCATAATTCAAAATTTCTTTTTAAGATAATTGTGGCATATTTTGGTATGTAAAATATACCTCAAGGCTCACACCTTACAATAGCACAGTTTTTTAACTAAGAAAAACTAACCAGAGCTAATTTCTTCTGAATTAATTAGCTTGTACATAAGTAATACCCTTCAGTGTCAGGGTGACTCTATGATATATCTTCAAAATGAGAATAAAACCTATAACTCTGAGTGTGATACAAAAATAATGATGATTATTCAATGATGAGATGCTTAAAAGGGCTATACTAAAGAATTTAGTGATGCTGAGTGCTATTGATAGCCCTGGGTGGAGTGTTTACCTGTTGGTTTACAATAATAAACCCTACAATAATCACAATTGTAATTATACCTGTTTCATTCCAGGGGTACCACTTCTTTAAGACGCTATACCACATAAGAATACTAAGCACAGGATGATGGATTGGCCTTCTGGTGAGGAAAGGCCTCCTTTTATCTTGTTCTGGGTTAGTGGGAGGTTTTTTACCTCCGCACACGACCACAGATTGAAACTTTTCACTACTGTGGGCTGATTTGTGGTTTTACACACTCAATACAGAATGGTAATTGGTGGAAATGTGGTTTTAGAACCACATGTTGTCATTTTTACCCTATAAAGGGGGAATAGTCTCACCAATGGAGTTTACAGGTGTGTTCTGGGGCTTCTGACACGTCAGAAGGTGTACAGAACCTGTATGGACCCCTGTATTTTTCATAACTATAAGGCATTGAAGTATAAACAAGCTTCTTTGTCTGTTTGACACCTCATGATCATAGTTATGGCAATTTATTCCACAGTAAAGGTGTATTGGCCAAAATGTGGGATTTTGAGCTTAAATCTGCTATGGCTTTGTCAGTTTTTAAGATATTGAGCTCAAAGTTGGTTCATTTTGTAGCCCTGGATGAGATCTTAACTATTTATTCCCCAGACAGGGAAGACACTGAATCACAAGGAGCAGAAACTCCCACATTGGGAATATGTTTGTCAGAAATACACAATGAGCTCTTCAATGCAGTAATGAAGACTTATTCCAAACACAAACAGTGTCACATATTGTTGAAACTCCTTCAACAGAAATACAGGAGCCCAGAACTCAATTCTTAGCTAGAAGATCCCTGGTTGAGGGACTACAAGGAAAACAAGTTCTTCCTTATAGATGAACTACTCTATCACAGAGAGAAGCACACAAGTTCCCTCACAGTGGTGGACAGGGACCATATATCCCTGATCATGCAGGAATTATATGACTGCCACTATATGGGACACATGGGTGAAGACAGGACAAATTAATGGGTATCAAGCAAAGCTTGGTGGCCCAAATGTGGGGAAGAGTTGAGTGAATCTATCAACACTTGTCAAAGATGCCAATAGGCAAACAGAAACCATGGGGAAAGGTATGGGCTACTTAAACACATAGAAGAATACAAACAACCATGGGAAACCATTAATATGGACTGGGTCACAGGACTTGTCCCAGGAGGCAAAGAAAATTTCAATTCCTGCCTAATCATAGCTGTTAGTTTTAGCAAATGTGTGAGGTGCTTCCCATGTCATACGGAAAAAACTTCATTTGATACAGCTTTGTTATTTTGGAATAACATGATAGCCACATGTGGAGTCCAAAAAATCATCATTAGTGATAGGGACCCATAAATTCACATCAGAATTTTGGACCAACCTCTATGAAATTCTGGGTACACACCTTCAATTTTCTACAGCTTACCATCCACAGACAGATGGTTTAGCTGAAAGGACAATCCAAACAATGGAGGACATCATTAGGAGGTTTTGTGCATATGGCATGGAATATAAGGACCATGACCGGGTTACACTTCTTCCAGCAGTCCAGCTGGCTTACAGCACAAGCCAGGACTCTACCACAGGGAAATTGCCCTCACTGGTAGAAAAAGGTGGAACCCCTTATTTCCTGTGGATCACCTGAAGAAAAACCTTCTTACTATCCACGCCCAGCCAACCATTTCCATGATATGTGGAAAATAGCTTGTGACACAGCTTTCCAGTGCATAGCTGAGGCTAATTAATATAACAAGCAGATGTATGAAAAGAAACATGTGGAACTGGAGTTCAAAAAAGGGGACCAGTTGTTAGTGTCTACACTCAACTTCAAAAATCCTAAAAGACCAAAGAAAATGAGAGATTCATTTGTGGGGCCCTGCACTGTTATTAAGTTTATAGTGAAGAATGCAGTGGAGATTATAATCACAGAGGAATTCTCCAGGAAACACCCAGTATTCCCAGTGAGTCTGGTCAAACCATACTTCCAGAGAGGGGAGGACAAGCTCCCCTCCAGAAAGAAGACTACCACTTCACCATACATAGTGGAAGTAGAAGACTCCCCTGGACTTGTGAAGAAGATCATCAAGGCCAGGGAAATTAGACTGAATGGTAAATACCAAAGAAAGTATTTGGTCAGATTTAAAAACCAGAGAGCAGACAAAGACAAATGGTTGGCAGAGGATGCCGTACCAGATGGGAACCTTCATCCAAGGAGATTCAGAACCTCTATGAGGGCTGTAAAGGCTCATCAATTATGAGGCTTTTGTGAAGGGAGGGTATGTCAGCCTGTGACTCAAAACCAGAGCATAAGCATGACAGCCAAATACCATAAACCAATGGTAAAGCCAGGATACCACTAAAACATGGATCTGAGCCAAACCATCTGAAAAAGTTTCAAACAAAAGAGGAAGCTTACCTCTTTCCAAATGTTTAAGTACCATCATCATAGGACAAAGTATAACAAAGTGATTCCTGCTTAAAGTTGTTGCTGAGCATAAATCTTAATTTTTACCTTTCATCTAAAATCAAGAAGAAGAAGCTTAATCCAATCAAATGGGTATTCAAGATTAACTTCTAAGTCAGGGTTATCCAATGGTACTAGCCAAATTGATCTGATAGCAGAACTACAGAAGTTATGGCCAAAATAAGGCCAAATAATGGAGAATAGAATATTCACCTCTCATCTAACTTCTGCAGTTCTAGTGTGAGATACTTAAAGTGGTGTCTTTTTGAAAAGCGCACAATCTTGCCTATCTGATGGTGCCATTCATTTCCCCATATCCAATCTGGAACAAAAGCTATGTGGCAAACAAGCTCCATACCAATTTTGAGAAAATCATAAATACGCATAACAAAACGTGTACATGGCATAACCTTGCCATATATAATGTTAACCATACCAAATGAGGTAAAATTATGTAGAGAGTATTCAGGGCTACACAATGAGCCAAATCTGAGCTCAATATCTTGAAAACTGACAACATTATGGCAGTTTTAAGGTTAAAATCCCACAGTTGGAGAAACACAGCCTTACTGTGGGATAATATCCCATAACCACAATCAAGAGGGGTCAAAGAGATAAAGAAGCATGTTTATACTTGAATACCTCATAGTTCATTCAATACTGGGGTCCCATACAGGTTCTGTACAGCATTCTTTGTGTCATACATGTCAGGAGAGGGCTGTGTGGTCCCTAGATGAGAATTTTCACCCTTTATTTGTGAAAAATACCCAGATTTGGTTTGAAAACCATATCTAACCCCAATACAGAGCATAAAAGCAGTTCATAACCCACAGGCCACACTCTTAAGTGAAAAAATCCTCACTTCCTCTACCCGGATGGTCTAGAGGACCTTTCCACCCCATTTCAGGAGAAAAGGACACCTTTTCTCTGCCAGAAAAGGAATCCCCATCCTTCTCTTAAATTCCTACATAGTACAACTGTTCAAAACAGCTATACTCTTGGTAAATAATTTGGTATACATTAATCTTAGTTTATCGTAGCTCTTATTATAGTAAGTCAACTGCTAAGACTGTACCCAGGACTTTCAGAAGCACTAACCACCCCCATTCTAATACTTTAAAGCCCGTATATCTTATTATTAAAACCTTTTTATCTTTTATACTCTGTGTCACAGTCCTATTTAACGTTGTAAATACATTTCTTACATCTTCATCATACACTCAGCCTGACAGCAAGTGTCACTCTCAAACATCAATGACGCCATTGAGCAATCATTGCATATTCTCATGCTCAGTATTCCTCAAAGGGAATAATGGCAGTTCATTCTCAAGGGATATTGCAAAGGTAGTCTCAATACAATCTGCCAAGTGTCAAGGTTCCATCAATCCACCTTGGAAACCACATTCATTCCTTACAGTCTGGATTCATCAAGACCTGTATTTTCATTCATACACTATGGGAAATCATTCAACCCAGTTCACTTCCCAATTTGGCAAGGTTTAAATTCCATCAGAAAATCAATACAGCTTCCAGGATCCAATACAAATCAGCTGCCAGCCTGAAGGAGTCAAGCTCTCAGCTTTTCACATATACCAGCCTCCGTTAACCCTGGGGGGATTTCCCCACTTGAACAATATACTTTTATTTTATTTGATCTTCATTTATATTTTCATTTTTCTTAATTGAATACTGATATTATTAAGTAAGTAATTTAGCACCTTTCAGTGGATATTGGTGTCCATATCCTTTGCAAAATCCATTGTTTCTTCTTCCAGTTTTAAACAGTGATTAAGGACTTACTTGGTTGGCTCTTTGGCCATTTGGATTCCTTTTCTCTTATTTCATCTCATTCTGTACTTGCATATTTCTTAGAGAAAATTATTATTCTTTATTTTATTTTATTCAATCTTTGGAGTCTTCCAAGTGACTTTTCTGAGTACTAAGTGCCAGGCCACTCTTGTTTTCCACAAGATCCCCTGTGACAACATTATAAATATATCAAAATGAGTGACCACCAGAATCAGAATTGGCTCTAGTAGGATGAGTTTCAAAACAAGGTTTAATACACCTTGAGAATATTCTTTGGACAAAAGCCCCAAAGTAAGCTCTAATAATATTAAGTATAAATCTGCAGATACAATCAGAAAGTGCAATATTTTCCAAATTTACCCACATTTAGCTAATAAATTCCCAAAAATGGGAAAATTAATGAAATTGACATTGAGAAAGAAGCTTATGTTGAAAAAGATGATTTAAATGAGGAGAACTTAGATGATAAATAATCAATATTCTATGAATATTCAAAAAACATATAAAATGAATATTTTACATTTGAAATCATGCAATCTTACTCCCACTTGCCACAATCCAGCAAGAACCACATTGACTTAGCAAAAATTCAAGATGCACAACTTATGAAAGCCAAACCAAACAGGGGAAAAGTCTATACAGCTAAAAATTCCTGTATAACAGAAGTGGTAATAGAGAACAAACCCACTAAGCTGTTACTTGACCCAGGTGCCTTCTGCTCTTCTTCTGGAAACTCCTTTCTCAGGAACTGTGTACCAAATTTTGATGACCAGTTATTACCAATTGATGGCATGAAATTCATCAGTGAAAGCAATTCAATGAAAGTGTTGTGCAGATATAAAACCACTTTGATATTCATGCATAGCAATGGACACTTGATAATTACTATTCAATCATTTGTTATGAAAAGATCCTCTAGTGCCCATTTCATATTGGTAAATGATCATTTCATCGTGTATGGCATGTATTTACATAACAACAAACAGATATGCTTTACTATTGGTACAAATAAGCATCCAATATTTTCCCTTTTACCTTTTAAATGACAAATTAAAGTGCATAAAGTATAACCAGTGAACTTGTTGTTAGAAAATTTCAAGTCAGAACAAATTAATGAAGCCAAAGTAAGTATTTATCTTACTGACACACAATAAAATGAATTCCCTACCCTTTTATATGACCACAAAGCGTTTTCAACAAATACAAAACCATTGAGGGAAGATTCTTCATTAAACTGACATCATTTTGAATATTGAGAGACCTCATTCACCACTCTTGAGGCCACATGTGAGCCTGTAAGGTGGTATGCATGACATACCCAAAAGGCCACAAATAACTCTATACAAAGTTCATTTAGTCTCTAACATACTTACCAATTGGGTTCAAAATAAAAAATAACAAAAAATAAGTATAACCTTTTTTGGATAAACAAAGTTATAAGTATTATTCCATTTTTGGATTCTACACCAAAAATAACCTAAGGTAGACCCATAGGTGTTATACCCAAAAATGGTTATTTCTTGTGCTATTAGAGAGTTTAATAATCTCACATTACAATTGCAAATTTCTTAACATTTCTTTAAAATTGTTAAATTTAAACTAAATGAGCTTGAATTTAAAGTTGCATAAGGTTTATGCAAAGTTACCAAAATTTTAGTTAAAATTAAGGTGTTGTGTATATTTACTGAATTGGCTAAGTACTTTCCATACAGAATTCAAATCCTGCATGAGCTCAATTTAAAATGGTTTAAGGCCATAGTATGGCTTTAAATCAATGAAAGGGTAAAATCCATGCAGAAAGGTGGGACAAAGAAAAAAGACCAAATTGAGCTGGGGTACCCATCTTTTTGGATATGAAAGTATTAAATTGAGGTTGTCCACCTGTATTGAAGGTTTTTACACCTTATTCAATATTTTACATTATACTTTGATCCAACTTTAAAGTTTATACTGGTTCAATACCAATTTGAACAGGAATTTCAAGCTGCCAAGGGGTAAATCCCAATATGAAAGCTTGACATCAAGGTTTTAAGAACTGTCAAAGCTTAAATAAGATTAAAGATTTAAATTTAAAAGTATCAAAAACTTATCAAAAGTTAAGTGTTGGTGTGTATTGCTCTTTTACATGGAAAAATAGCAATAACTTCAAAAATTCATTCAAAATCCAATTCTTAATGTATTTGCTTGAAGCTTTCACACAGCTTAAAAATTGATTTTATCTGCGTATACATCAAATCTTAAGTAGCCTTCTCCAACAAATTTGATTTTGAATTAGCCTTGAAATTAACAATTTTCAATATTTTTGAATAAAATTAGAATTTCTTTAAAAATTGATTATAAATTCAGTTTGAGAGATTTTTTCTTGAAAATTTATTTTTGAATTTTTCATTTTATGAACTTCAATATAAATAAACTTCTTCTATATTAAAACTTGAAATAATTAAGCTAAAGGAGGGTTAAGGCTACTTGGAGTTGAGAATAACACTGGTAACTTTAAATTGGAATTTAAAATAAGTTACCTTAAGTTAGGAGCCTTATTTTTAAGCCTGGTTTTTCAGTTTTGACCTAATAATTCCCTCTATATCCATTTTGAATCATGAGAGCTATTCTGCAGGCATAAAAAGAGCCTATGAATTACTTTTTTAACCAATACCAATAATCATTCCAAGCGATTAGAAATTTGAAACAGATAATATTTTATTCAATATAAAATCTTATATTATTAAATTAATTCTTAATTTATTTTAATCTTTACATATTATAAATAGAGAATTGAAATCATATAATTTAGATTATATTTGTGGAATCACCAGTAATAGATTTTATTATATAAAATTTCTCTCTTAAAATATCTTTAAATCAACAAATTCCTATAAAAACTCTTCAATATTATTTGTTGGCATAAGAAGCTGTTTTATCTTTTAAAATATTGATTTTGGATGTTTTTTTAACTTATAAATATTATTTAATATAATAACTGTTGTTGTTTGACTTGTTGTATTAAATAATTTTTATAAGGAAGTTTTCTTTAAAGTTCTTTTTTTTATAAAGAATTTTTCTACAGGAATTATCTCTGAATAGTGTGTGTGAAAATTTCCTTTATAAATGATATTTATTTATTATCTATAAGTGGATAAATATCTTTATTTTCCACATGTCATTTTCCTGTTAAGAGATTGACACTTCTTATGGTTATAATTGTCAGTGAATATAACAATAATATAATAATTATTAAGATTTTTTCTATAATTAAATTTGTTTTTTTATTATATAATTGTTTTGAATAATTATATAAATTTGTAGTTATAATATTTAATTTTATCCTATTTTATACTGAGTAAAGTCATAGTACTCTTGATATTTGTTAATATTATCAAGAGCTTCATAAAGAAACCTTACACCACATACCCAGCAAGCACAAAATCAAGAAAAGCACTTGACCTTCTGTAAGATGTGACTATGAAACTGATGATAATATTACTATTAATCAACAGTACTATGTCTGTTCTTGTGAAATATAATAATAAAATATTATTATAACCACAATTAAATGATTAAAGAAATTTTTCTTTCACGTGTTAAACACTACTAGTGAATTTAACAGTGAGCAGTAATTGTCTACAAGAATCAATTACAAGAACATTTTAATAATAAAACTTCTTTTATTAAAATAATGAATTATTTCAATATATAATTATCTTTTGCAAGAATAATTATAAATATAATTCTTGAAGAAAACTAACTATTTAGAGCAAAACCTTGAGAATTAAGAATAAATCACTCACTAATATTCCAAAGAGCTTATTGAAAGATAAGATAGAGAGATTTGACGTAGAATTGTGGATTTAAAGGATCAAAATAAAGTTATAAGAGTATTACAACAGTTTATAGTTGGATTCTATGGTTTCACGTCTTTCTGATTGATTCTGAAATAATTAAAACACTTAAGAATAGCTTTTAACTAATACTTACTTGTTGGTAACAATGTTATAAATGATGATAAGATGATCATGATGATGATATGGAAAAAACAGCAAGAGGAGGCCTCTTTTAAGTCAACAACAGCTCACAGAGGCATGCCATGGAGCAAACTGAAAAGCCAGTGAGTGAGAAAACACTAATCCCTTTTGGATTATTGATTGCATCATCTGTTGTCACGTAAGATTATCATAATTACTTAATTGATGCTTTTATGTGACTACCAACCCCAATATGGTTAAGAATAAAAGGAGTAAAATCTGTAAATCTCCTTTTATTCCAAAGGAATCATTTTTTCTCAAAGTTATCAATTTTATTGCCAATTGCATCACAGGTTGTAATTACTGTGAATTTTTGAAGATTCAGTGTTTCACATAGAATAGTCAAAAATGGACTGTAAGTAAAACGTTTGATTTTACTATTACAACTTGAATTTCTTATGGCTGTACCATAGATCATACAGTTCTCCGTTGGTCGTGAAACCTTCAGAAAGATTCATTAAGAATTGTATTTTTAATCAATTTTTGAAGTTTTTATCTCATTTCTACATAGAATTGAAAATATCAGTGTTTATTTGGTTGCTATGAGGTAAATCAATGGATACAAGTCCAAAAAGGGTTTTAATTACTCTTTTGGGTTGTATCCATGGAAAATTGTTAAGAATTGACATGGTTACAGGAGTCTAAGTAGCTTTTTACCTCCTTGGCACGTCAAAATAGCAGGTTATTTGCTATTTTCTTAAGATTTACTGTAGTTGTAACATGGTAACCAAGTTCCCAAAGTGTTTTAGTTTACTAATTGGGCCAAGATCAGCCATTTATCCAAGCTTTGGAGCTGTCCGCGCCTCTGAGGCCTCAGAAGCTGGGTACCCTGGCTCTCTTTGATGTCTTTTGTCCCCCTTGCTTATTTTTCATGTCAGAATAGAATTTTAAGCTTAAAGTGAGATATCCACAATGGGTGTACCAAACGTCCATGTAAGAATACCATGATATGAAGTGCCAAAACATGCATAACACTATTCTTAGTGTATATGTAACATGGGATTTCTCACATTCCCATTATCTTGGCGTGAAATTAAGAAAAACAAACATTTTCATGGATCTTTTATGTGGTATTGATGTTGTGGTATTCAAATATTTTCCATTTTACCACCTCAAAGAGTTAATTTGAGCTTCTTCACTATATAGAGCTACCCTAGATGAAATTTTGTACAGAATCCAAATCTGGCCTTAAATCGATGGATTTACTTGCTCAATAAAAAGTTATTCATCTTTTCTCATATTAAAAATGATGAATTTTGGATATATGCATTACTTATGAGTTATGCATAATTCAAAATTTATTTTCAAGATATTTGTGGCCTATTTGGGTATGTAAAATATACCTCAAGGCTCACATTCCCTCCCACCAAAAAATAAAATTGTACTACAATTTTATCAATGGTATGAGGAGTAAAAGGCCCCAAAGGGGGTTAATGTCCACTGTCCAACCTCTTTAAATCACTCAGATCGAGTAATTCCAAGCATATTTCTAGACATATTCAGGCTTTTGGCCTTCTTTCATGTCTAAATCTTCTCAAGAGTTTATCTGAGTCAGGTATTTCTGATTCTGCCAGCCATTCATCTTCATGTACTGGATTTCTATATCTGACAAGATATTCTCTCTGATTTTTACCCCTAAGTCTCCTTTCTTTAATGACTTTCTTCATCCTTTTGTCTTCATTCTGCTCTACTGGTGGAACAGTTAAAGGAGTTGAGCTCCTTAAAGGAAACAATTCTTTATCAGCTGGTTGATAAGGCTTTATCAAGCTGACTGGAAAAGTGGGGTGTTTATTTTCCAATTCACCACTCAATTCCACTTGAACTGCATTGGTTCCATGTAAGGCAACAATAACAAAAGGTCCTACATAAGAATGTTTAAGTTTCTTTGGGCCTTTGATATTATTAAAATTCAAGGTTGAAACTAGAACTAAGTCCCCTACTTTGAAGTCTGGTACTTTATGACTCTTGTCCCACTTCTGTTTTGCATAATCAAAAGCATCATTCATACTTTGTTCTGCATGATGTTTCACTTTATCAAGCATTATCTTGAAGCTGGAAGATGTGGGATGAATGTCAATCAAGTCTTTCCTCAGTGTGTCTGCTGGAAGTCTTGGATTCCATCCTTTTTCTAACATATCAGGAGTTTGTCCTGTGGAAGAATGGACTGATGTCTTGTATGCCAATTCTAATGCAGATATCAGAGTGCACCAGTAATGGGTAAAGCCATCTGAGTCTTTGAATTCTAACCCATAAGCACAAAATATCCTGATCATGTCTTCTAAAGTTTGAATCATCCTCTCTGCTAGCCCATCTGTTTGAGGGTGGTATGCTGTAGAGAATGATAATTTACTCCCAAACAATCTATGAAGATTGGTCCAAAGTGCAGATGTGAACTTGGGATCTCTGTCACTTATGATATTCTTCAATAATACTGTATGAGAAAAAACTCTACTCCATAAAAGAAGAGCTGTATCCATAGCAGTGTCATCTTTATGACATGGTAAGAATATGGGAGTCTTGCTCTATCTGTCCACAATGACTAGACAAGCATTATAGCTTTGGTCACCACTTGGAGGAAGTGCTGTGACCCAATCCATGTGAACAACTTCCCATGGGGATTTTGGTTCTGAATATGGATCATTAGTCCAAATTTATTCCCTGTACTCCTGTTTGCTTTTTGACATCTTTCACAGGTATGGCAATACTCAATGGTTTCTTTCCTCCAAGTTCGCCACCATTCACAGTTCTTCACTTTTTCAAGTGTTCTGTCCTCTGACAGGTGTCCAGAGTAGATGCTATCATGTCATTCATGAAGAATTGTATTGATAAGCAATCTGCTGCATAATTTCATTACACAAGAATGTTTGGTTCTGTGGTAAATAATCCCATCAAACAAGTCAAATCTTCCTTCAGAACAGGAATTTGTCCAAACTTCATCTAGTGCATTGACCAAAGTTGTATCTTTGCAATCTTTATCTAATAAAGAAGTCAAGATATGGCAATTCTTGTCTCGCTTATAAGATTCCCTGACCTCTTCAAAGAATTCAGTCCCAATATCAGTTATGTTAATCCCTTCAATTGGAATCTGTGGCTCAGCTTCCAAAGGTACATAAGCTGGATTATCAGGAGTGTTGGCTAATTCCCACCTGCTAAGTCCATCAGCATTTTTGTGAATGTTTCCTGCTTTGTGGACTATAGTCATGTTTCCTCTATATTCCTGAATGGCTATTTGCCATCTCAACATATGTCTGTTGGGAGTTTTCATGTTAAGAAGTGATTTTATTGCATTACAGTCAGTTATCACTTCAAAAGCACTGCCATCACGATAATCCTGAAGCTTCTCAAGTGCCCATACCAAACATAAGCATTCCATTTGGCTTTCACCATATCTGGCTTCTGTTGGTTTGATTTTTCTTGAAATGTAAGAGACTGGTCCTTCAGTAGGTTTGTCATCAATAATTTGGACTTGATGTAGGGCTGCTCCTAATCCATCTCCACATGCATCAATGTACAATTCAAAAGGAATATTCCAGTCAGGCATGAGTAGTAAAGTTTCTTCTGTAAGAGCTTTCCTTATCTTCTCATAAGCTTTAATTCTCTCTTGTGTCATTTCAAATACAGTCTGTTGATCACAGATTCTATAAAGTGACTTGGCTAGAATTGCAAAGTCTTTCAAGTTTTGCCTATAATAACTGGCAAATCCAAGAAAAGACATCATTTATTTTCTATTCTGGGGTATTGGCTTAAGTAACACTGCTGCTACTTTGTTTTTGTCAATACCCAAGGTGAAACCAGAAACAATATGTCCTAATGCTTTGAGTTCCTCAAAACCAAAATTGCATTTCTTAAGTGAAATTTTCATGTTCACTTCTGCAACTTTGTGAAGTACTCTTGCAAGTATTTCAAGGTGCAAAGACCATGAATCAGAACATATGATAATATCATCAATATAAATGATAAGCCCTCCTTCAGACAATTCTGTGGGAAAGATGGTATTCATCATTCTTTGATAATGGGATGGAGCATTTTTGATGCCAAATGGCATTCTAAGAGACTCATAAATACCACAGTGAGTGATAATTCTAAGTAATTTCTTAGCTTTAGGCATCAAAACATTCTTATGAAAGCCTTTCAATGCATCCATTGATGTTATATACTTGGCTTTAGACAATTGAGTCAAGGTTTCTTGAATTCTAGGGATTGGATACCTATCTGGAACTGTGTAGGTATTCAATGCTCTGAAATCTCCAACCATTCTTGTCTTATTATTATGCCAGACAATAATAACAGGTGTTGTCACTTCAACATCTTCATTATGGCCTACTTTACTTAGTACATCAAGTTGGATCAACTCTTGGATATGTTTTTCCAAGGCTTCTCTAGCTCTAGGACTGGCTGGATAAGCTGGTCTTCTAAGTACTGGAGGATATGGTCTGTCAATATTGAGAGTAATATCAACTTCATGTCCTCTTATAGCACCTAATGGTTCATTATCAGAGGCAAATGCATTATTTTATGTGTATAACACATCAATAAGTTCATTCCTCATTTTTGGTGACAAAGATGGATTAATTTGTGCTTCAACAAGTTGATTAGACACAAATTCATCCTTATAATTATCCTTGACAGAAGATACTACAGATATTTGTTTTGGCATATTTGAAAAGGCAAATGTTTGTCTTTTGTTATTCCCAATTGTGAAATATCTGTCTTTATGTTTATTGAGGTCCACACCATGAATATTCAAGTAATCATTCCAAAGAATGATGTGCTGAGATTTGCAATTATCCATTACCACAATCTCAGTTTTCATCCTTACACTTCCTGCTGGGTGTGGAAATACAAGATCAGTGTCTAACATACCCAAGGGGTACATATTGTTACTGGCACTACTCAATTGCAAACCTTCTATTGGTAATAGATGGTTTTTCCATTCAGGAAGTATAATTTGGAGATAAGCTTTTCCCACACAAGTGCAAAATGCCCCTGTATCCAAATTTACTTTGGCTTCATTGTCACTCATCAAAACTGATGTGATACAGGATCCTCCAGCAATGTAACCTTTTCCTCTAGCAGGTTTTGTTTTACACATTCTGGCATCTTGGATATTGTTCAGGCTGCAGCAATCCTCACTGTACTGTGGTAAGTGGGTATGGACTTCTGTGACCTCAAAGAAAGCTGTAATCTTTTCAATGGGATAGTCCTCCACTGGTGTATCTTCAGAGACTGCAGAATCTTGATCAGATTCCTCTTTCTCTTCAGTACACTGAATTTCTTCAATGACTTGAGCTTCATTGATTTTTGTCTTTTTGGTGAAAGTGTTTGCTAAATGTGAAGTACTTCCACATTTATGACACTTAAAGACAGGTATTTCTGGTCTTTTATCCTCTCTGGGAATCTTTGGGATTATCTTGGATTCCACAGGGATTCTAGTCCAAGTTTTACCAATTCTTACTCTGGTAATGATATCTGCCATTGCATTAATGTAGTCCTCTGTTGAACAGGGTTCTACACATCTGCTTTTGATAGCATGTTCCAGTTCTCCTCCACACTTTCTTAATATTTTCATATTAATCATAGTGTCAGACATATCTGGATGTAAAGCAGATAATCTGTCTTTTTGCTTGAAGAACCAAGTAAGTGGTTTATCTTTTTCTGAGTGAAAAATGGCACTTTCAAAAGCATTCTCCATTTTAAACCTCCAAGAATTATTGGCCCATTTAGTAATCACTTCAGATTTCCACCAAGACCAATCATGCTTTCCATGATCTATCCTCATCTTGTAATACAATATCTTTGCAGTCTTGTTAAACAGACAGTGTAATTTTTCTACTATGATTTCATCAGGTATATGAAAGTCTTCCTGCAACATATCAATAGTCCTGATGAACTCAATGTTGTTATATTCTCCTTCACCAGAGAATGTTGGCCATTCTTCCAATTTGGGAATATCTTTAACAGAGACAATATTTTGTCCTAAAAGTGGGGTAAAACTTCCTTTGACAGAAGGGTTTTCTTCAGTAAAAGGTGTAGAATGTCTTGGCATATGTGGTTCATAATTCTTATGAATTTGTTCTACATTTGCAATGATTTCATTTTTTAACTTCTGCCTTTCACTGTCACTTTTTGCTAAATGTGTAGCAAACTAATTGGTATTTTTAATTATCTTTAAGACATTATCTTGTAGAATTTTAAGTTGATCATTCATTTTAAAAATAGAAAGATCTTCCATTTCATCATTCTGAATCTGACATGTACTCTCAATTCTGCTACAAGCATTAATAATTGAATCAAATTTGGCATTTGTCAATTCATACCATTCAGTATATTTCTTGTCATGTTTTTTCAAATCATTAATATCCAATGTTATTTTAGTTAACTTTCAATCAAGTGTACCAATTTCTACATTAATACATCTTTTTATATGATCTTTTTGCGTGGAAAAGTCCTGTTCATCCTTTCCTGCTCTTTGGCTGTGAACTCCATGAGAGTTCTGGCCATGTTGAACACACTGTCCACAGCTGAAGGCTCCAATTTGGGGATCCTATACCCCTGTGGGTAAGGTCTGTGCCAATTTGCTTTGCCTTTGCCCTTGCCCTGATGGTTCTTGAGACCTCTCTGCTTCTTCTGAGATCCTTTGGGCTTGTCTTTGGACACTTCTGAAGCTGGTTTGGAGCTGGTAGATGCCACTGGGGCCTCTTCCTCCAAAGCTGGAGTCATTTCCAGTTCCTTCTTCTGGTCTATGGATAAAAGACTTTGGTTCTTCAACCAATTCTTTATCTTTTTGACCTTCTCTTTGCAAGACAGGGAGGTCCATCCTCCTAATAGTTCTATGGTCTTCTCCTGACCCAGAAAGCTCTGGATGTGTAAGTAGGAGTTCATGGCCCCCTGCCAAAGGCTTGGGCATATTTCCCACTCCTCTTCTTTGACTGCTCTGAACCAATTGTTGTACTGGCATTGATATATTTCTATTGCTGCCACTTAAAAATGGTTCAGCCCTGGAAATATTGCCATGAATCAGTTCAGGCTCAGAATTAACGTCAAAATCTGTGGGCACAGACCTTGGGGAATGGGGGGCAACTCTGGCATCCTCCAAATGTGTCTTTCTTGAGGAAGACTTGGCACTTCTGGATTTGGTCTTGCCTCTTCCTTTTCCACATCCATCTGGTTGGACTGAATAGTTGCTTCCATTTCTGGTATGCACCATTTTCATGTCAATTTAGAGATAAAAGGTGAAAATATAAGATAAAATACACACCTTTTGGCGGTAATTTAGTCTTTTCTGAGTTAAATAAGGTGCCTCTTACAGCAATTTGCACCTCAATACTGTCTTCAGATTTTGCTTCTGAAGATTCTGGACTAGTGATATATCTTTTACTGAGTCTGTTGCCCGCTGCACAGTATTTGATTAAGGACACTAGAAAAAAAATTTAAAAGAGAAAAAATTATTTTTTATACTTTTTAAAATATTTTTAAAGACTTTTTATAAGTTTTATATTTTTTAATACTAAAAAAACAAATTCTTTTTAAAGAAAAAAAATTAAAATTTAAGATTTTGAATGAAAATTAATTCAGAGTAACTCAAAGTTTAATTTTATAAGTTTTTGGATGTGAAAAGCTATGTGTAAAAACAGTATAAAATTAAACCAAATTCCTCAATGAAAAATATTTCCAAAACAATTTCAAAAATAAGAATTATTTTAACTTAAAAATCAAAGAAAAAATTATCAAATTAATATATGTTAGAACTTAAAAATATATGAATTAAGGGTACAAGGTTCAAAAAACACGGCCAGGCCCCCAAATGTAAAATGTGGTAGGTATGGTGGTTTTTTAGAACACAAAGGATAAGTCTAGAATATGATTAAAGCCAAGTCTATGGATAAAATCACGGCCAGGCCCCCAAATGTAAGATGTGCCTATGGAACTGATGATAATATTACTATGAATCAACAATTCTATGTCTGTTCTTATGAAATATAATAATAAAATATTATTATAACCACATTTAAATAATTAAAGAATTTTTTCTTTCACGTGTTAAACACTACTAGTGATTTTAACAGTGAGCAGTAATTTTCTACAAGAATCAATTACAAGAAGATTTTAATAATAAAACTTCTTTTATTAAAATAATAAATTATTTTAATATATAATTATTTTTTGCAAGAATAATTATAAATATAATTCTTGAAGAAAACTAATTATTTAAAGAAAAACTTTAAGAATTAAGAATAAATCACTCACTAATATTCCAAAGAGCTTATTGAAAGATAAGATAGAGAGATTTGACGTAGAATTGTGGATTTAAAGTATCAAAATGAATTTATAAGAGTATTACAACAGTTTATAGTTGGATTCTATGATTTCACGTCTTTTTGATTGATTCTGAAAGAATTAAAACACTTAAGAATAGCTTTTAACTAATACTTACTTGTTGGTAACAATGTTATAAATGATAATAAGATGATGATGATGATGATATGGAAAAAACAGCAAGAGGAGGCCTCTTTTAAGTCAACAACAACTCACAGACGCGTGCCATGGAGCAAACTGAAAAACCCGCGTGTGAGAAAACAATAAACCCTTTTGGATTATTGATTGCATCATCTGTTGTCACATAAGATTATCATAATTACTTAATTGATGCTTATACATGACTACCAACCCCAATATGGTTAAGAATAAAAGGAGTAACATCTGTAAATCTTATTTCATTCCAAAATATACATTGATTTCTCAAAGTTATCAATTTTATTGCCAATTTCATCACAGGTTGTAATTACTGTGAATTTTTGAAGATTCAGTGTTTCACATAGAATAGTCAAAAATGGACTTTAAGTAAAACTTTAATTCTTTATTCCTGTACCATAGATAATACAGTTCTCCGTTGGTCGTGAAATTTTCAGAAAGATTCACTAAGAATTGTATTTTTAATGAATTTTTGAAGTTTTTACCTCATTTCTACGTAGAATTGCAAATATCAGTGTTTAACTGGTTACTATGAGGTAAATCAATGGATACAAGTCCAAAAAGGGTTTTAATTACTCTTTTGGGGTTTATCCATGGAAAATAATTAAGAATTGACATGGTTACAGGAGTCTAAGTAGCTTTTTACCTCCTTGGCACGTCAAAATAGCAGGTTATTTGCTATTTTCTTAAGATTTACTGTAGTTGTAACATGCTAACCAATTTCCCAAATTGTTTTAGTTTACGAATTGACCCAATATCAGTCATGTATCCAAGCTTTGGAGCTGTCCACGCCTCTGAGGCCTCAGAAGTTGGGTACCCTGGCTCTCTTTGATGTCTTTTGTCCCCCTTGCTTATTTTTCACGTCAAAATAGAATTTTAAGCTTCAAGTGAGATATCCACAATGGGTGTACCAAAAAGTCCATGTAAGAATACCATGATATTAAGTGCTCAAAACATGCATAACACTATTCTTAGTGTATATGTAACATGGGATTTCTCACATTCCCATTATTTTGGCGTGAAATTAAGAAAAACAAACATTTTCACGGATCTTTTATGTGGTATTGAAGTATTTTCCATTTTACCACCTCAAAGAGTTAATTTGAGCTTATTCACTCTATGGAGATAGCCTAGGTAAATTTTTGTGTGGAATCCAAATCTGGGCTTAAATCCATGGATTTACTTACTCAATAAAAAGTTATTCATCTTTGGTGAAATTAAAAATGATGTATTTTGGATATATGCATGACTTATGGGTTATGCATAATTCAAAATTTATTTTTAAGATATTTGTGGCCTCTTTGGGTATGTAAAATATACCTCAAGGCTCACAGCTTCACATTAAAGAACCCCTGGACCTTGCCGTAATAAGAAAGGTTGGCTGCAATGAATAAGTGGAAATACCTAGACGTGCCATAGTGGCATGGAATAATGGAAAAGAAATAGCTGTTGGGGACTTTACAGCTCTGAACACTTACACTGTCCCAGAAAGGTATCCCATACCAAAATCCAAGCTTCCCACGCTCAAATATCTCAAGCAGTATACATAAGCACTATGGATTCCTTAAAGGAATTGCACCAAAATTTAGTGACAAAAAGCAATAGAAAATATTTGAGCATTATTGCTAATTGTGGAGTTTCTGAATATCTAAGGATGCCTTTTGGTATCAAAAATGCACCTTCACACTTTCAAAAAATGATTAATGAAATCTTTTGTGAAGAACTTTCAGAACAATGGTTGATAATTCACATTGATGACATTATTGTCTGTTCTAATACTTGAAAAGAGAATGTTTAAAGATTACCTGTATCTTTGAGGAAAATTAAATCTGAAAACATGGAAATTTCTTTGAATAAATGTCATTTTGGATTCAATGAACACAAAGACCTATGATATTTAGTATCTGGTCTGTCCCTTGGAATCAAAAAAAGAATGTTTTAGAAGCACTACTGAAACATATTCCTTAGAAAAAAAAGGAAATCCACTCATTTTTAGGACTTTCAGCATACTACAGGAAGATCATTAAAGAAATTTCATCCATAGGAAGATCTCATCATAAATTATGTGACAAGGACACAGTATTTGAAATGACTGTTGACAGAGTAGAAGATTTTTAATCCCTGAGAGAAGAATTTACCACTTCTCCACTTCTACTAATGGTTGATTTTAAACTTCCCTTTAAGGTTTACATTGATGAATCAGAAGATGAGCTAGGAGCTGCACTTCATCAATTCCAAATTATTAATGAAAAACCTGTGGAAAGACCCATATTTTT
Source organism: Austropuccinia psidii (assembly GCA_023105745.1). Taxonomy (NCBI): domain Eukaryota; kingdom Fungi; phylum Basidiomycota; class Pucciniomycetes; order Pucciniales; family Sphaerophragmiaceae; genus Austropuccinia; species Austropuccinia psidii. The sequence goes on along the minus strand of JALGQZ010000010.1, from coordinate 5,929,384 downwards.
CATATCTAGGAAAATTAAACCTACTGAAGCCAAATATGGAGCAAGTCATATGGAATTTTTATGTGTTGTTTGGGTCTTGGAAAAACTGAACTACTTTATTTAGCAATGTTTTTTTGATGTTATAAAAGATTGTACTTCTATAAAATCACTTCTGAACATGAAAACACTAAACTGACAGGTGCCCATATGGCAAAAAGCCACACAATAGTATAGAGGTAATATGACCATTGTAAAAAAAGACAAAACTATTAACAAAAGTTCAGATGGACTAAGCAGATTTCCATTACCAAATGATGTTGAAAATCCTGCTTATGTACCAGAAGAAGCTTCTCCACAAATCCCAATAGAAGGAATAAGTGTTACATACCTGAACACTGCCTTGTTTGAGGAAGTAAAAAACAGCTATGCTTAGGATAGGAATTGTAGCATCCTATGCCAATTACTTTCTTAAAGGTATGCAGATCACTCCTTGATACATTCCTTGGATGAAATATGGAAAAGGTCATATGATGAAGGAAAATTTTATTTACTTGATGGCATAATTTGCCATATAACTAAACACACATTCCTAATGACAGTTGTTTAAATGAGCGTAGTAAGTATTGTATTAAAAAATTCCTTGAAATTCCCTTCTCAGAAAACTTATTTGAGGACAGAAAAAGAGAGAAAAAAATACCTGCATATTGTGAGCCTGTGACTCAAAACCAGAGCACAAGCATGATAGCCAAAATACCATAAACAAATGGTATAGCCAAGATACCACCAAAACATGGAGCTGAGCCAAATCAGCTCAAAAGGTATTAAAAGAAAGAGGAAACTCACCTCTTTCTGAAAATATAAGTCCCATCACCATAGGACAAGAAATAACAAAGTTATTGCTGAGCATAAACCTTAATTTTCACCTCTCATCTAAAATCTAGAAGGAGAGGCTTAACCCCATCAAATGGGTACTCAAAATGAAGCTCTAAGCCAGGGCTATCCAATGGTACCAGCCACACTGAGCTAGCACCAATATTACTGGAGTTATGGTCAAATTCAGGCCAAACAAGGGTGAACAAAACATTCACCTCTCATCTAACTTCTACAGTTTTATTGTGGGATACTTGACGTGGGACGTTTTGAAAAGAGCACAATCAGGGCTATCTGATGGTGCCATCCACTTCTTCATATCACAACTATAACAGAAGTTATGAGGCAAACAAGCTCAATACAGCTTTTTGCCCAAACCACGCCTATGTATAAAAAAACCTTGTACATGGGATACCTTTGTCATATTCAATGATAACCATACCATGTTGGGTATCATTGTGTAGAGCTCATACAGGGCTATCCAATGAACCAACTTTGAGCATGATATTTCAAAAACTGACAGAGTTATGGCCATTTGAAAGTTATAATCCCACAATATGACCAATACAGCTGTATTATGACAGGATACAGTTGTACTCTGATTATGAGGTGTCAAACAGACAAACAAGCATTTTAATACTTCAATACCTCATAAGTCAGTCAATACTGGGGTCCCATACAGTTTCTGTACAGCATTCTACGCGTCAAACACGTCAGAATCAGGCTGTGAGGTCCCCAGATGAAACCCTTCACCCTGTATTGGTGAAAACTGCCCAGATGTGGTTTCAAAAACCACATCTGGGCCCAATACAGGCTATACTGGATGTTTGCAAACCACAAGCCAGTCCTAGAGAGTGAAAAATCCTCACTTCTTCTACGTGGAAAGGTCTAGCACCCTTTCCACCCCATTTCAGGATAAAAAGGAGGCTTTTTCACAGCCAGAATTGTCTCCTCATCCTGCTCTTAAGTACCCTACGTAGTGAACTGTCAAAAACAGCTTTAATCTTGGTCAAATAATCAGGTATAATTATAATATTTAATTATGGTAGTCTTTTATTATTGTAACCCAACAGGTAAAGCTGCACCCAGGGCTTTCAATAGCGCTCACCACCACTATACCTAGTATAGTAAAGCCCTTTAATTCCATTTTAAACCATCTTAAAACTTTATAAATCTTTTTAAAATCATTTTTACCATGTCACAAACATAGTCAAAGTTGTAATTAGCCTACTTACATCTTTGTCATAGTTTCATCCTGACATTTTAGGGGCCTGGCCATGTTTTAAAACCTTTTTTGGACCTATTACAAAGTATCTGTCACGTGGCTAATAACCACAAAACCAGTATTTTTGGGGTGTTTTGTATATAAAAACACTTTTAAGCCACTAATACAGTCTTAATTCTTAATTGAATCAAGACAGCTCATACTGATAAACCAACAGTTGAGGCGTGTTTGGGCACATTGTTAACTCCATTGCCCTGTAATACACCATCTTTGACAGATTATACTTGCTAACTACAAGTACTCTGTAAGATATTGGTATACAAACAGTATACCACATATCAATAAGCTGTATTTTTGACAGGGAATTGTTAATTCCATTACACTGTCATCATACAAGGGCATATTGTAGTAATATACAAGCCCACAGGCCATTTGTAGACATGCAAAACCAGCCTTTTAAGAAGTCTTAACTGACATGAGCCCTCTTTTCCTGTTTGATTAAGTGGAAGAAAATTTCATACCACTTGAGACCCAGTCACAGGCCAACACACCAGTGACACCCTCAGAACCAGAGGGCAGCAAGGGCAAAGGAAAAAGACTTAGTGAAGGCCTCATTACAGCCAAAACGTGGACACCAATAGCCACTCAAAGGAGTAGAAAACCACGAAACTCTGCTTCAATACAAGGTAAACCAACCTTAACCACTTGTACAGGAAAAATTACAATTTTTAACCCAGTTGTAACCTCCAAAGACAAACTGCCCAAATCAGCAGATAACAAATTTGTACAAGGCACAGTCAAAGGTAAATCCCCTAAGAACATAAAGTTTTTGACTGCTTGCAAACACTGATATGTCGCCTGCATACCTCAGAGACCTTGGCTTCCAAAGGAACCAGCCTAAGGACAGAGAAGGCTTGTCCAGAACCAGAAGACCTGGAAGAGGCCACCTTGGACACAGTGGTGGATGGCAAAACAATGAGGGAGATAATATCAACCTTGCCATTCACACTCAAATTCAACAGGAACCTCAAACCAGAGGACTGGAAGGATATGGATCAAGTTCTTCAGCTCCACCAACTCCTCAAAGATTTATTTCAATGGAGCATGGACAACAAGAGGTTCAAACTGGCAAGCCACTGGGCAGAACTTAGAGCAAGTTGCCAGAAGATCTGTCTCAAAGAGATAGACTTCAAAGACCTGATGGTAATCACCAAAGGTTGGAATCCTACCAGGCAGTTCAGACTCCTGGAGGCAAGGGCACAGAGGATAAGGGAGAATCAAGCCACTACCCAAGCTATAGAAGAACAGTTAACCCAGACAGGGCCTACTGAGATTTCTTCAGGCTCACAAGGAGCAGGCCAAATCAGCTCTCCAGTGGCTTCACACCATTCAGAAACCAGCAGATCAGTGGCCAAGAGTCACCATTCTTCACAATTCCAGGAAGTTTCCAGGAGAAGAAAAGGAAACAAGGGCAAGAACAAAACCTCCTTCAACCAGAGGAGGAAAGAGTCAGACCTTATGATTCAGAAGCTGTTGGAGTTGGTAAAAGAAGTGCACAAGAACCAGAAGTAGTTGTAAACCACTCTAGAATCAGTAGTCCTAGTAATAGAAACATTACCCCCACTCAGACTGAACATAACATTGTCACATCTGAGAGTAACATCAACAGTGATACACTGTGGTTACAAATGTCCCAATATGCTGAGCAATCTGCAAAGCAGTTTGCAGAAATTGAAGCTGGCCAAGAGAGGATGAGAAAAACTCCAGCCTCCTTGGAACAGATAGTTAAGAACCTTCAAGAAGGATATGCTCAACTGAGCAAAGCCTCTGAAGAAACCAAAAAAAGACTGAATACAGTCTTTGAAGAACAACACCACAGCAAAAGGGACAGGGATTGTCTGGAAAAAGACATAAACAAATTGTTTAATGTCTACCATAACTTGAAGCCCCAACCACAAGGACAAGTTATGGAGAATCCATATCAACCAGATGACATCAAACCAGATGCCATGTTGATGAATAAGGCAAGATCTCCATCACAATACCAGGATGGAGATGGAATGTCTTATTCAGGGAAGGAAGCCTTGAAACAGCTTCCTGAGGCCTCAAGCTGGCCCAACTTTCCTGGATCATGAGAATGTGATCATATGGAACTCATAGATTATATTCATGGACTCTTTATTGATGTACCAAGCATACCAGACTACTGGATCACTTCTAGATTGAATACTGCATTTAAAGGTCATGCCAGTATATGGTACACAGAAATGAAAGAAATCCATGCCAGAAGAAACTGGCCATGGTGGAAGAGTCAAATCATCCAAAAGTACAGTAATGGAACTTGGATATGGCAAAAGATTATGTCATTTGAAAATGACAAATACTCTGTGGACAAAGATCCATATGAGTGGTGTCTTAGACAGTCTAAAAGACTTAAAGCCATTGATCCTCAGATGAACATCCAAATGAGGAATCACAAACTTCTGGCACAACTGCCAGGAGAACTAGAGCATGCATTAAAATGCAGATGTAACCAAAATTGCACTCTAGATGACATTGCCAACACCTTACAAGACATAAGGAAAAGGACTAATATAGGGAAATTCACCCCATATAACAGCAGTAGTTTCAAAGAGGAACAACCTTTCATGGTAGAGTTTAAAGACAAACCCAAAGAAAGAGTGGCAGAAGTGGCAAACAAGAGGAATTCTTGTCACAATTGTGGTTCAACAGACCACTATGCCAACAACTGTCCAAAGGCAAAGAAAAAAGTCTATGCCATAGAGAAAGTCCCTGAGGAAGAACCTCCAACAGAGGATTCTGAATCAGACTCCATGGGTGATGCCATCAGAGAACCATCTGATGATGATCAAGACCCAAGAGAGGAATTTCTAGTGGAATACCAAGAGGAACCCCCACTAGAAATTCAGGACATACAGTTGGAAGCAGGCATGCCACAGGACAATTCTAATAAAAACTTGTGCAAACACACACAAGATGCACAAACATTCCTGGTTACACCAACCAAAGGAATGGCATATATACATGGGACAGCCACAAAAATGACTGTTTGCATTGACAATGCTCAGCATCCACTGATCATTGTTTGTGGGGCACACTGCTCCATAGTGGCCAGAAACTATCTGGATACCCACTTACCAAACTGGGAAAAACAACTCTTGCCCACTAAGGCAAAGAACTTTGAAAGTGAATCAGGGAAGATGACTTCCATTGGGACAATTATCAAAGAGATAATTATACCCCACAGGAAGGGTAATATCAGACTCACCCCAGAGTTTGTAGTGCTTAATTATGCCCACATCCAAGGGTTTTTACTGGGAACAGATTACCAGAGGATGTATGGCATAGACATTTACAACAGGAAAATTAGGCACATCACCATTGCTACTAACAAGGAAAAGAAATTTTCACTTGATATATACCAGATATCTTCTCAGGATCCACTAGAAGAACTTCTGAAAGAATTCAGAGAGAGACAGTTTAGCACTACCCTCACCAGTAAACAAAAACTAAGTTTAATGAAGATGCTGAGAAAGAACAGACCATCATTTGCCATTGGTGAAGAACCATTAGGAAATATCAAAGGCCATGATATAGAATTATATCTGGATGTAGAAAGGCCTTATCCACCCATGCTTAGGAGATCTCCTTATCCAGCAAGCCTGGAAACCAGGAAAGAAATTGAGAAACATATCAATGAACTGCTGGATATGGATGTCATCGGGAAGATTGGACATAATGAAATAGTGGAAATCACCACCCCTGTCCTAATCACCTGGCATGATGGCAAGTCTAGACTGTGTGGATATTTCAGAGCTCTGAACAACTAAACAAAAGCAGACAGGTGCCCTATACCCAGGATACCTCATGCCTTGGATAAACTGGAAAAAGCCAAAGACATAACTACAATGGATTGTATGAAAGGCTTCCACCAAAATGGAGTTAAACCAAACTCCATGAAATTACTCAGAAGAATATTCCATATGGGCATATATGAGTATACCAGGATTCCACTTGGCATCAAAAATGCACCAGCCCATTTCCAAAGGATGATGGACACAATATTTCAAGAAGAAATACTGGAAGGCTGGATGGTGGTATATATTGATGATATAATTATATACTCAGAGACATGGGAAGACCATGTGCAATACATAGACAGAGTAATAAGTAAATGCACACCCACAAATCTGAAAATTTCACTCAAAATGTGCAATTTTTGCCAACAAGAATTACTAGCTCTAGGACATAAAGTCTCAGGTCTTAGTCTGGCAATTGACCAGAATAAAGTAGCAGCAGTACTACAAAATTCAGTACCAAAAAGCATCAAAGAGATGCAATCTTTCCTTGGGTTTGCTAGCTACTATAGAAAACAAATTAAAAACTTTGCACACATAACTAGTATTTTATACAAGTTATGTTCAAGAGATGTAGTTTTTGAAATAACCAAGGAAAGGAGGGATGCGTATGAGAGGATCAAATATGAACTCACAAATGCACCTGTGCTCATCTTACCTGACATTGAACTACCATTCAATTTATATATAGATGCAGCATGCAGTCAAGGCCTAGGAGCAGCCCTTCACCAAAGACAAATTGTGGATGGTGAACCAAGAGAAGGAGTAATTTTCTACATCTCAAGGCAGCTGAAAGATTCAGAAGCCAGGTATGGGGCCACCCAGACTGAATGTCTATGTCTAGTCTGCGCTCTAGAAAAACTCCATTATTATCTGGAGGGTGCAGTCTTTGAAGTCTACACAGACTGCACAGCCTTTAAGTCTTTACTGAAAATGAAGACTACAAATAGACACATGCTGATATGGCAAATAGCCATCCAGGAGTATAGAGGGAACATGACCATCATATACAAAGAAGGTAAAAGTCATACCAATGTAGATGGCCTTAGCAGATGGCCACTGGATAATGTCAAAAGCAATCCAGCTTATGACCCTGAAGTTGCAGCCAAGATTCCTATCCATTTCATGGAAGTGGATAGGAAGAAGAACTTCAGATTTTCTGAATGGGCACCAGAAAGTGGTACCCTTGACAGTGGCAACACTGATTCAGAAGGAACAGAAACTCCCATATTGGGAATAAGTTCCTCAGAACTACACAATGAATTTTTCAATGCAGTACTGAAGTCTTATGCCAAGCACAAACAGTGTGGCATATTACTACAACTCCTTAAACAAAAGTATAGGAGTCCAGAACTGGAATCCCATCTGGAAAAACCCTGGTTGAGGGCCTATAAGGACAACAAGTTTTTCCTTATATATGGCCTGCTCTACCACAGAGAAAAACACACAAGTGCACTCACAGTGGTAGACAGGGACCGCATCTCCCTGATCCTGCAGGAATTCCATGACTGCCCCTATATGGGACACATGAGTGAAGACAGGACCAAGGAGAGGGTAGCAAGCATAGCTTGGTGGCCCAAGTGGGAACAAGAGTTAGGAGAATACATCAACACTTGTGAGAGATTCCAAAAGGCAAATAGGAAACATGGGAAGAAGTATGGGTTACTTTAGCATATAGAAGAACCCAAACACCCATGGGAGACCATCAATATGGACTGGGCTACAGGACTTGTCCCAGGAGGCAAAGAGAACTACAATGCCTGCTTGATCATAGTTGATAGGTTCAGCAAGAGCATGAGGTGTCTACCATGCCACAAAGAGGACACAGCCATGGAAACTGCTCTGTTATTTTGGAATAACATCATATATACCTGTGGAGTCCCTATAATCATCATTAGTGATAGGGACCCAAAATTCACATCTGAATTTTGGACCAACTTTCATGACATGCTTGGCACCAAGCTTGCTTTTTCCACAGCTTACCATCCCCAAACAGATGGCCTAGCTGAGAGGATGATCCAGACTATGGAAGACATCCTCAGAAGGTTCTGTGCCTATGGCGTGGAATACAAGGACCATGAAGGATACACCCATGACTGGGTTACCCTTCTACCAGCTTTCCAACTGGCGTATAATACAAGTCAGCACTCTACCACAGGGAAAACACCTGCAGTAGTAGAGAAAGGGTGGAATCCCCTGTTGCCTGTGGATCACTTAAAGAAGAATCTTCTAACCATCCACCCCACAGCCAAAGACATCCATGATATGTGGAAGAGGGCTTGTGACACAGCTGCCAAATGCATAGCTGAGGCAAAAGAATATAATAAGCAGAGGTGGGACAAGACACACATGGACCCTGACTTTAAGGAAGGGGACCAGGTGCTAGTGTCTACACTGAACTTTAATAATCTTAAAGGACCCAAGAAGATGAGGGACTCATTTGTAGGGCCTTTCACTATCATTAGGTTGATAGGAAAGAATGCAGTGGAAGTCAAACTTACAGAGGAATTTTCCAGGAAGCACCCAGTCTTCCCAGTAAGTTTATTCAAACCATACTTCCAAGCAGAGGAGGATAAATTCCCCTCCAGGAAGAAGAACCCCACATCACCTGACATAGTGGAACTGGAGGACTCCCAAGGACCTGTGAGTAAGATCATCAGGGCCAGGAAGATCAGACTTAATGGAAAGGATCAAAGACAATACTTAGTCAGATTCAAGCGCCAAACTGCTGATAAAGACAAATGGTTGGCAGAAGATGCCACACCAGATGGGAACCTTCATCTAAGAAGATTCAGGGCCTCTAGGAGGACTGAACAGTCTCATCAATGATTAGCCTTTTTAGAGGGAGGGTATGTCAGCCTGTGACTCAAAACCAGAGCGCAAGCATCACAGCCAAAATACCATAAACCAATGGTATAGCCAAGATACCACCAAAACATGGATCTGAGCCAAATCAGCTCAAAAGGTATCAAAAGAAAGAGGAAACTCACCACTTTCTTAAAATATAAGTCCCATCACCATAGGACAAGAAATAACAAAGTTATTCCTTCTCAAAGTTATTGCTGAGCATAAACCTTAATTTTCACCTCTCATCTAAAGTCTAGAAGGAGAGGCTTAACCCCATCAAATGGGTACTCAAAATGAAGCTCTAATCCAGGGCTATCCAATGGTACCAGCCAAAATGAGCTGGCACCAATATTACTGGAGTGATGGTCAAATTCAGGCCAAATAAGGGTGAACAAAACATTCACCTCTCATCTAACTTCTACAGCTTTAGTGTGAGATACTTGAAGTGGGGTCTTTTTGGAAAGAGAACAATCAGGCCTATCTGATGGTGCCATCCACTTCTTCATATCTCAACTATAACAGAAGTTATGAGGCAAACAAGCTCAATACAGCTTTTTGCCCAAACCACGCCTATGTACAAAAAAACCTTGTACATGGGATAGCTTTGTCATATTTAATGATAACCATACCATGTTGGGTATCATTGTGTAGAGCCCATACAGGGCTATCCAATGAACCATCGTTTAGCATGATATCTCAAAAACCAACAGAGTTATAGAAATTTGAAAGTTATAATCCCACAATATGACCAATACAGCTGTATTATGACAGGTTACAGTTGTACTCTGATTATGAGGTGTCAAACAGGCAAAGAAGCATTTTAATACTTCAATACCTCATAGGTCAGTCAATACTGGGGTCCCATACAGTTTCTGTACAGCATTCTATGCATCATACACATCAGAATCAGGCTGTGAGGTCCCCAGATGAAACCCTCCACCCTGTATTGGTGAAAACTGCCCAGATGTGGTTTCAAAATCACATCTGGGCCCAATTCAGGCTATACTGTCTGTTTTCAAGCCACAAGCCAGTCCTAGAGAGTGAAAAATCCTCACTTCCTCCACGTGGAAAGGTCTAGCACCGTTTCCACCCCATTTCAAGATAAAAAGGAGCCTTTTTCACAGCCAGAATTGTCTCCTCATCCTGCTCTTAAATAACCTACGTAGTAAACTGTCAAAAACAGCTTTACTCTTGGCTAAATAATCAGGTATAATTATAATTTTTAATTATTGTAGTCTTTTATTATTTTAACCCAACAGGCAAAGCTGCACCCAGGCCTTTTAATAGCACTCACCACCACTATACCCAGTATAGTAAAGCCCTTTAATTTCATTTTAAACCATCTTAAAACTTTATAGATTTTTTAAAATCATTTTTACCGTGTCACAAACATAGTCAAAGTTGTAATTAGCCTACTTACATCTCTGTCATAGTTTCATCCTGACACATATGGTGGCCAATGTAGCAGAATATTTCAAAACTTGTGACAGATGTCAAAAAGCAGATAAATACTCTTGAAAAAGGCTTGGGAATATGATTTAAATCCAAGAACCCAGTAGACATTGGGAAGTATTCCATATGAATTGGGTGATTGGCCTACCACCAGAAGTTGGTAAATCCATAATTCCTTCCTAGTGATTCTTGATAGGTTTAGCAAGACTCTAATATTTTTACGATGTCACAAATATTATACAGTCATGGATAGAAATCTTCTGATATGGGATAGAGTAGTATTATTGACTGGCATATTCACAATAATCATTAGTAACAGAGATCTCAAATTTACCTTCGCACTATGGAAAAATCTTCACCAACTATTTGGAACAACTTTATCCTTCTCTACAGCTTACCACCCACAAACTGCTGAAAGAATGCTCCAATATTTTGACAACATGGTCAAAAGAGTTGGTGCATATAGCCTAAAGCTCAAATATTGTGATGGATTCACCAATTATTTTTGTACCCATCTACCTGCACTAGAACTTGCATATAAAACATCTATTCTTTCCAGTAACAATTAGACTCCTGATATTCTAGAAAAAGGATGGAGTCCCATACTAACTCACATTCATTTAGGAAGGAATTGGTGGAAATACATACCACAGCTGAAAGCTTCAACAGAATGCTAGACAAATATAGAAATTATCCAATAGGATGTATAGAAAAGTCACTTGCATATCACAAAGACAAATGGAATCAATCATATGCTACTCCAGACTTTAAGCTAGGGTATTTGATACTTCTATCTACCACTGAATTCAATAACATCAAAGGATGAAAAATTCCAAAGACTCCTTTTCACCACCTCTTGTTACAAGGCCCTTCATGGGGAGAATTCTGTTGAAGTAAAATTATCTGAAAAGGTTAGTAATAAGCATCCTACATTTCCAGTAACTTTAATTAAGCCTTAAAAATCTGGTGATTCTGAAAAATTTCCCTTAAGGAATAAAGTTCTCCAGCATATACCTCCTGTTGAATTATCTGATACTAGGAAAATTACCAAAGTTCTTAAAGAAAGGAAATACTTTATCAGATATAGTAACCCTGCTTGTGGAGATGAATGGTTATCAGAAAAAGATGTAAATTAAGCTTCCAAACTTCTAAGAAGGCTCAGACACACTATAAATAACAATATTACAAAGTAGTATTCTATTTTAGGGGGAGGTAATGCAAGCCTTGAAGGTAGTTTTACATACCCAAAAGACCACAAAGAACAGAATTATGCTATAATTATAAATAAATAAATTATACAAAAGAAATTGAATTAGAAATATAAAACTTATATAAAAAATTACAGTTTTTATTATAAGTCAAAATTGAAATTAAATCTCAATTGAAAATTGTGAAAATACACTTTTACTTGAAAAAATTAAGTAAAGATAAATTTTCAACAAATAATATAAAATTGAAATATTTTTGGAAAAAGAATTCAATGAAAATTATTCTATTCTCCTTTTCAATAGAAACACTATGCAAATTATTTCACCATTTGGATTCCTCATAAAAATTAGGTGGGGTCATTGCTGATTGAAAATTCTGTGACTCAAATTTAAACAAGCTTAAATTAAGTTTTTAGTATTTTCTGTATGAACATATGAAAATTCTGAAAACCTTAATTCAATTCACACTAAATGTGGTGTTAACGATCAGTTATTGTGTTAAGATTGAGGTGTGGTGTGTATTTTGAAAATTATAAGGAATTGAAGTATTTCCAGTTGAAATGTCAAAATATGTGTGTGTATGAAATAAATGAACTGGGATTTACATATGTGAAATCAATAATTGCAGTTGTGTACTGTAAATTTTCAATTGAACTACATATGTAAAACTCTAGTATAGTACATGATGAGGAATTAAAGAAAGAATATATTGGAAACATGAAATTTTGGGGGAAAAGCAATCTTGGATCCAAGGGTGCCAGACTCCCCCAAATTCATTGCTCATAGGTGTGGGATGTTAAAATTCAGGCAAAGGCTAATCACTTTTGGCCTTGAATTGGTGACAAGGTCTGTGACTCAATTGATGATGAGGCTTTGATACCAACCAGGGAAGTTTTAACTGTTGCCAAAAGGGTAAAACTACCCTTAAGTTAACAAAATCTTATTAAAAACAGCTTTAACGGGTTTTGAGGTCTATTAAACCCATTGTGACATTTGTTTAAAGTTTGAAACCTGGTATCAATTTAGTAATGGCTAATTTAAGGGACTAAAAAGGCCAAAAATATCAAAAAATGGCTAAATCCAACCCTTTTTTGGTCCAAACCAGGGTTCAATGATGTCATAATTGATTTATATTTTGTCAGAGTGTCTCCCACGACTTATTAGAGTAAATTCTACTTTTTGGAGTAAGAAAAGTTCTGGCTAAAAAAAGATTGTCTTCTTTGCTCCACTTTTCTCTTCATGTTATAATCTTTTTCTTTTATAATTAGTTTAAAAACTGTTAAACCAATCAATAAAAGATTACAAAAACCCTTTTTAAATCATTTTAAACCTTTCAATCACAGAAAAAATCATTAGAATTCTTTTTTGTAAATCTTATAATCATTTTTACCCTTGAAGCACCCCACAAGTGAATTAAAGCATCTTTCATGACTGTTAACTTTGTCACTGTTTCCAAATTCACTCTGGGTATTCTTGGGAATGTTTTCTCTTTTGTATTCTTTTTAGAGACTCTTTTCTCATATTACTCCTGTGCAGCTCTTTGCTGAATTAATTACAATTGAAATTGCTCTTGAAGAAGTTTCTTTTGTGGCTGTGAATATATCTCTTGAAGAATATTTTTGGGATAAATCTTTATGATATTATTTTTTTCTACCAACAGGGTTAAAAACAATGAAATTGGTGTGTCCTTTTAAAAAACTCTCAAAACTTACTATTCTCAATTAAATTTTACCTTATATGAATTTTGAGGACAGCTAAAGTAATTGATTTGTAATCAAAGTTTCATATCCACATCTCACATAGTGAGTGTTTCGCCTTAATTCTTAAATTTTTTCTCTGGTGTGTAGTTTTCTTCAAGAATTATTATTATAATTTTTCTTGGAAAAGCTCATGATAAATTGAATGAATTTTATATTATTTTAATAAGAAGTGTAATTATGAATACTTCTTGTAATTGATTCTAGTAAACATTTAATGCTTATTGATATAATTACTAGTAGTGTATAACAAGTAAAAGAAATAATCAAGAAATTGATTATTTATTATTAATTTGATCTTATAATAAACTCATTTAGTATCTTTTGTCAGAAAAGTCACAATAATCTTGATTAATAGTTATATTATCAAGAGTTTCATAGACACACTTTACATGTTTCCCAATTTCTAACTATGGTTTACTCTGGCTTCGCAGATATTAATTATTCTTTGGTAGCCCATTCCTTGAAATTTCTTTTTTCTGATTGGTAAATTTCCCATTATAATAATAGTTGAAATTTCAGCCTATGACTCAAATTCAGACCACAAGCATGACAGCCAAATACCATAAATCAATGTTATAGGCAAGATACCACTAAAACATGGAGTGTAGCGAAATAAGCTCAAAAGTCATCAAAAGAAAGAGGAAACTCATCCCTTTCCAAATATAAAAGTCCCATTATCATAGGACAAATAATAACAAAGCTATTCTGGCTCAAAGTTGTTTCTGAGCATAAACCTTAATTTTCACCTCTCATCTGAAATACAGAGGAAGAGGCTCAACCCCATCAAATGGGTATTTAAAATGGAGCTCTGAGTCAAGGCTATCCAATGGTACTAGACCAACTGAGCTAGAACCAGAATTCTAGAAGTTATGACTAAAATAAGGTCAAATGAGGGTGATGAAAATATTCACCTCTCATCTAACTTCTACATTTTTAGTGTGAGATACCTAAACTGGGGTCTTTTAGGAAAGCGCACAATCAGGGATATCAGATGATACCATCCATTTCCCCATATCTCATCTAGAACAAATGGTATGGGGAAAACAAGCTCTATACAGTTTTGAAGCAAAACATATATATGTACAAAAAATCTTGTACATGGCATAACTTTGCCATACTTAATGAAAACCATATCAAATGAGGTACCATTGTGTAGAAGACATCCAGGGCTACACAACGACCCAAATTTTGAGCTTCATATCTCAAAAACGTACAACGCTATGGCAGCTTTAAGCTCAAAATCCCACAATTAGACCAATACAGTCTTACTGTGGGATATTCACCCATAAGTATGATTATGAGGTCTCAAATAGACAAAGAAGCATGTTTATATTTCAATACCTTATAATTCATTCAATACTGGGGTCCCATACAGGTTCTGTACAGCATTCTACGCGTCATACACATCAGAAGAGGGCTATGTGGTCCCCCGATGAAAATTTTCACCCTGTATTGGTGAAAACTGCCCGGATGTGGTGTCAAAACCACATCTGAGCCTAATACAGAGCATACAGGGACTCTGAAAGCCACAAGCCAGTACTCTGAAGTGAAAAACTCTTCACTTACTCTGCGTGGATGGTCTAGAGGGCCATTTGACCCCATCTTAGGATAAAAGGAGGCATTTTCTCCACCACAAAAGGTTTACTCATCCTGCTCTTGAATTCCTACGTAGTACAACTCTGAAAAACAGTTAGACTCTTGAAAAATAATCAGGTTATACTTACAATTCTGAAGTATTGTAGTTCTTATTATAGTAATCCAACTGGTAAGACTGCACCCAGACCTTTCCACAGTGCTCACCACCATTATTTCACAATAGTAAAGGCATTATTATTCAATCATAAACTTTTATTCTCCATCATAAACTTCCTTTAAAATTGGTTTTATCGTTTAAAAGTCATAGTTAAAGTTGTGAATAGCCTTATCATACCTTCATCATAGACTCAGCCTGACATTTTGGGGGCCTGGCTGTGTTTTTAAACCTTATTGGACCTTATAAGTGAATTTTTTTTCTCTGATTTTCTTCATTCTGACACTTTTGTTTCTCTGTTTTAGGCGTAAATTTTATTAAGAATAATTAAAATATATATCTTTTATTTATTTTTTGAGTGGTATATGCTGTATAGAACTGTGTGCTCTTCTGTTTTTTGCCTTGTTGCATGGTTGATTATAATTTAATAACCAAAAAACCCTTATTTTTGGGGTGTTTTACATATTTGGACACATTAAGCCATTAATAGAATCCTGTTTTTCATTAAATAAGGGCACCTCTAACTGTAAAACCAAGAGTTGAGGCCTGGTTGGGTACATTTTTAATTTCAATTACCCTCTCACATAACTACTTTTGCAGATTATACTCGCTAATTACATATTAATCTGTGAGATACTGGTATACAAACAGTGTGCCAGATATCTGTAATCTGTATTTCTTATGTGGAATTGTTGATCAAATTACACTGTCATAATACAAGGGTATAATATAGAAATATATTGCCCAGAGGCCATTCTTAGATGTGCAAACAGCATTTTAAGAAGTCTCAACTTACAATAAGCCCTCTTTTTCCTGTCTGATTCATTGTAAAAAACTACATTCCACTAGAGGCCCAGTCACATGTCAACACACCAGTGACACCCTGAGAACCAGAGGGCAGCAAGGGAAAAGGAAAGAGGCCCAGTGAAGGTCTTGTAGCAGCTAAAACGTGGACACCCATTTCCACTCAGAGAAATAGAAAACCATGAAACTCTGCTTCGATACAAGGAAAACCAACCTTAACAGCTTGTACAGGGAAGATTACCATAATTAACCCAGTTGTAACCTCTAAAGCAAAATTTCCAAAAGCAGCAGACAACAAATTTGTACAAGGCACAGTAATAGGTAAATACCCTAAGAACATAAAGTTTTTGACTTCTTGAAAACACTGATATGTAACCTGTACACCTCAGAGACCTTGATTTTTAAACGCACCAGCCAGAGGACAGAGAAGGCTTGTCCAGAATCAGAAGACCTGGAAGAGGACACCTTGGATACAGTGGTGCATGGCAAGACATTGAGGGAAATCATAGCCACTATCCCATTCACATTCAAATGCAACAGAAACCTCAAACCAGAGGACTGGAAGGATATGGATCAAGTTCTTCAGCTCCACCAACTCCTCAAAGACCTTTTTCAATGGAGCATGGACAACAAGAGGTTCAACCTGGCATCACACTGGGCAGAACTTCTAGCAAGTTTCCAGAAGATCTGTCTCAAAGAGATAGAATTCAGAGACCTTATGGTAATCACCAAGGGTTGGAATTCCAACAGGAAGTTCAGACTCCTGGAGTTGAGGGAAAAGAGGATAAGGGAGAATAAAGCCACTATCCAAGCTATAGAAGAAAAACTGACCCAGACAGGGCATACTCAGATTCGTTCAGGCTCCCAAGGAGTAGACCAAACCCACTCTCCATTGGCTTCACACCATTCAGGAACCAAAAGATCAGTGGCCAAGAGTCACCATTCTTCACAATTCCAGGAAGTTTCTAGGAGTATACAGGGATACAAGGGCAAAAACAAGACCACCTTCAACCAAAGGAAATGAGATTCAGACCCAATGATCCAGAAGCTGTTGGACTTGGTGAAAGCAGTACACAAGAGCCAGAAGTACTTGTACATAACCCTAGAATTAGTAGTGCTATTAATAGAAATATTTCCCCCACTCAGGTTGAACATACTGTTGTCACACCTGAGAGTAACCAAAAACATGATGCACTGTGATTACAAATGTCCCAATATTCAGAGAAAACTCAAAAGCAGTTTGCAGAACTTGAACCAAGCCATGAGAGGATGAAAAAATTGATAGCCTCCATGGACAAAATTGCTAAAACCCTTCAAGAAGGACAAGCTCAATTGAGCAAAGCCTCTGAAGAAACCAACAAAAGACTGAATATAGTCTTTGAATAAAAACACCACAGCAAAAGGGACACGAATTGTCTGGATCAAGACATAAAGAAACTGTTTAATGTTTACAATCATATGAAGCCCCAACCACAGGCCCATTTTATGGATAATTCATATCACCAAGAGGACATCAAACCAGATGCCATGTTGGTGAATAAGTCAAGATCTCCATATCAATACCAGGATGGAGATAATATGTCTTACTCTGAGAAGGAAGTCTTAAAGCAGCTTCTCAAGGCCTAAAGATGGCCCAAATTCTCTGGTACAGGAGAATATGATCATATGGAGCTCATACATTATATTGATGGACTCTTCATTAATTTACCAAGAATACCGGACTACTGGATTACTTCTAGACTTCATACAGCATTTAAAGGACATGCTAGTATCTGGTACACAGAAATGAAAGAAATCCATGGAAGAAGAAGCTGGCCATGGTGAGAGAGTCGAATTCTCCAAAAATATGGCAATGGTACTTGGAGATGGCAGAAGACTATGTCATTCAAAAGTGAAAAATACCCTGTGGACAAATATCCATATGAGTGGTGTCATAGACAGTCTAAAAGACTCAAAGCCATTGATCCTGAAATGAAAATTCAGATGAGGAATCACAAACTCCTGACACAAATTCCAGAAGAACTAGAGCATGCAGTAAAATGCAGATACAAAGAAAATTTCACTCCACATGAAATAGCAAATACCTTACAAGACATAAGGAAAAGAACAAATATAGGGAAATACTTCCCATATAAAAGCAATGGTTTCAAAGAGAAACAACCTTTCAGGGTGGAATTCAAAGACAAATCCACAGAAAGAGTGGGAGAAGTGACAGAGAAAAGAAATTCTTGTCACAATTGTGGTTCAACAGACCACTATGCCAACAACTGTCCAAAGGAGAAGAAAAAAGTCTATGTCATTGAGAAATTCCCAGAGGGGGAATTCCACACAGAGGATTCTGAATCAGACTCTATGTGTGATGCTATCAGAGAACAATCTGATGAAGAGCAAGAACCAAGAGAAGAATTTCTAGTATAATACCAAGAGGAAACATCACTAGAAATCCAGGACATATACAGTCGGAAGCAAGCAAGCCACAAGACACTGCCAATAAAACCTTGTGCAAACATACACACGATGCACAGACATTCCTGGTCACACCAACCAAAGGAATGTCATACATATATGGGACAGCCACAAAAATAATTGTTTGTATTGACAATGCTCAACACCCATTGGTCATTGACAGTGGGGCATACTACTCCATAGAGGCCAGAAATTATCTGGACAACCACTTTCCAAATTGGGAAAAACAGCTTTCTCCAACCAAGGCAAAGAACCTCAAAAGTGCTTCAGTCAAGATGGCATCCATTGGGACAATTATCAAAGAGATAAATATACACCACAGGACAGGAAATATCAGACTCAACCCATATTTGTAGTGCTTGATGATGACCCCATCCAAGGGTTCTTACTGGGGACAGATTACCAGAGGATGTATGGCATTGATAGTTACAATAGTAAAAATAGGCACATTACCATTGGTACCAGCAAGCAAAAGAAATTTTCACTTGATATATGCCAAATATCTGCCCAGGATCCACTGGAAGAACTACTGAATTAATTCAGAGAGGGCCAGTTCAGCACTACCGTGAACCTTTGAGATATGACCACATACCCGAAAAGGTCATGAGAAATATATAAAATAATTATACATTAAAAATAATTACCTTAAAGCTACAAAAATACCATAAATTGGCATAAAACTTGGTTTAACTTAAAAGCCAATGAATCAACATGTGAAATAAATTGAACTATTGAATTCCCCATGGTAAAATACACATATACCATTTTTATGGCATATCTGTAAAGTCAATATTTAATGAATTATAAGGAATAATACCTTATAAAAACCATAGATCCTTATTTATTTGAAAGACCAATGAAACAACATGTGAAATAAAAGGTACCATTTAAATCTCTATAGAAACTCACATATAAAACAATTAAGAAGCTAAGCTCCAAAGTCAATACCTAAGGAATTAAGCTGAATATATGCACTTTTTGGTCAATGCATATATTCAAGGATTTTAGCTAGAATCTTTTGAAATATGCATGATAGAGTGATGAACCAAAAAGAAAGTCATCACGAAATTTCTTCAGGAATACAGAAATGAAGTTTAATTCACAAGTTATAAACAAGGCTAAAACCTGTAAGAGATTATTGATGAAAATCAACAGAGCTGTTAACCACTTTGTTGTGAAAGTGGTCCAAACTTAAAAATAAGTAGACAGTTGGATTCTACTAGTTAATTCGTGAAGAATGATGTATTTTTTATTATAATATTCAAGGTATAACCCCTTGAAATCATGGTTTGAAGTTTAAAATATTAAATTTCGACAGAAAAGATGAGTTACAAGAAAATTCATCAAAAATAGAGTTTTGATGATTTAAAAAATGCTCTTGGAAGCATAATGAGGTTATGCCAAGCTAATAGATATCACTCTCTGAATTGCTGTAACGTGCAAAACTGAAAAGTTATTAAGGATCAAAGTTTGAGCTTAATTTGATCATTTATGATCACTCACTGTAACCTTAAATTAAGTTTAACAGTCATATGAGTGATAAAATTGGTTAATACTGTTATTCTATGATCAAAACTAATCAAATCAACAAATTTTGGGGTTCTTCCAATCCTTTGACATCATTAAATATAGAGTTATAGTGATAATTCTAAATAATGGTGTAATAATGATGTAATATGGTTTGATCATGATGTAATCATCTCCAAACCTTAAAATATTGATCAATTCCAGTGGATATGATCAGTACACGTCTACTAGCAGCCTGTTGGACTCTAGGAGGGAGGTATTTACTATAAATAAAGCTCTTTTTACTCTGTTTTCCCCTCAGATGCTTACAAAACATTAAATCATTAAATAAAAAGGGAATTTCCTTATTATTGATATATAAAACTCTTATATTATTAAAGACCAAAGATAATCTTATAATAATCTTCATCTTTGACATGATTATTAAAATTATTTAATCATTTTGTTTAAAGTTCTCTTAAAAACCTCAATTCCACGTAAAATCAAGAAAATTTGTAATTTCTCTTAAATTTTATTCTAACTACAATTTGAATAAGTTTTATTTACATTTCTAGGCGTAAATGTATTCAAAATTATCATATTAAGCATTAAAAGTAGGTTATTTCTCTTATTATAATAATTTTCTCTCTATTATTACTTTTAATAATCCTATAATTAATATAAATAGTATTTATATTAATTTATAACTTTAATATTGGTAATATTATTGTTACTAATTGTTTTTTATTAATAAAAAACAATTTTTTATGCCTTTATCATTTGTTGGTAACAATAATAAAGTGCTTTTAAATATATTAATTATCTTATATTAATATATTTATTTTATTATATTATTTTTTTTATAATATAAATTATATTATTATATTTATTCAATAATATAATTATTTTACACCATAAATATAATAATTCTTTATTATTATAGTTATTTATTTCATTTATAAGGACATTCATAGTACAATAAGTAAAATATTTGTAATTTTTACTTATTGTTTCATAGTCAAACCTTACAACTACCTTCACCAGTAAACAGAAACTAAGCTTGTTTAAGATGCTGAGAAAGAATAAACCATCATTTTCCATTGGTGAGGAGCCATTAGGCAAATTTGAGTCCATGATATAGAACTATATCTGGATGTGGAAAGACCTTATCCACCCATGCTCAGGAGACTTCCATACCCAACATGTCTGGAGACTAGGAAAGAAATTGAAAAACACATCAATGAACTCCTAGACATGGATGTAAACAGAAAGATTGAACAAAATGAAATAGTGGGAATCACCACTCCTGTCCTGATCACCTGGTATGATGGCAAATCTAGACTGTGTGGAGATTTCAGAGCTCTGAGCAACTACACAAAAGCTGAAAGGTACCCTATACCTAGGATACCTCATGCCCTGAACAAAGTAGCAAAAGCCATTTTCATAACCAAAATGGATTGTATGAAAGGTTTTTACCAGAATGAAGTTAAACCAAGCTCCATTAAGTTACTTAGAATAATATGCCATATGGGAATATATAAGTACACCAGGATGCCATTTGGCATCAAAAATGCAGCAGCCCACTTCCATAGGATGATGGATACCATATTTCAAGAAGAAATATTGGAAGGCTGGATGGTAGCGTATATTGATGACATCATTCTATAACCAGAGACATGGGAAGACCATGTGCAGTACATAGACAGAATCCTCAGTAAATGCACACCCATCAATCTGAAGATTACACTTAAGAAGTCCAATTTTGGCCAACAAATGCTACTAGCTCTAGGAAATAAAGACTCAGTTCTTAGTCTGAAAATAGACCACAACAAATTAGCAGAAGTCCTGAAAAAGCCAGTACCAAGAAACATCAAAGAGATGCAATCCTTCCTTGGGTTTGCTAGCTACTATAGAAACCACATCAAACATTTTGCCCCCATAACTAGTAGCCTATACAAGTTATGTTCAAAAGATGTAGTTTTTGAAATTACCAAGGAAAGAAGAGATTCATATGAGAGGATCAAAAATGAACTCACCAATGCACCTGTACTCATCTCAACTGACTTTGAACTACCATTCAAGTTATACATAGATGCAGCATGCAGCCAAGGCCTGGGGGAAGCCCTTCACCAGAGATAAATTGTAGATGGTGAACCAAGAGAGGGAGTAATATACTACATCTCTAGGCAACTGAAATGTTCAAAAGCCAGGTATGGGGAAAACCAGACTGAATGTCTATGCTTAGTCTGGGCTTTAGAGAAACTCCACTATTATTTGGATGGTGCAGTCCTTGGAGTCTACACAAATTGCACAGCCTGGAAGTCTTTACTGAACATGAAGTATACCAATAGACACATGTTGAGGTGGCAAATAGCCATCCAAGAGTATAGGGGCAATATTACCATCATATACAAAGAGGGTACAAATCATACCAATGCAGATGACCACTGGATAATGTCAAAAGCAATCCAGCTTATGACCCTGAAGTAGCAGCCAAGATCCCTATCCATTTCATGGAAATAGATAGGTGGAAAAACTTCAGATTTTCTGAATGGGAATCAGAGAGTGGTACCCCAAACAGTGGAGACACTGATTTGGAAGGAACAGAAACTGCCATACTGGTAATAAGCTGCTCAGAACTGCATAATGAGTTCTTCAATGCAGTGATGAAGACATATGTCAAACACAAACAGTGTGGCATATTGTTGCAACTCCTAAAACAAAGATACAGGAGCCCAGAACTGCAATTGAAGTTAGAGGAACCCTGGTTGAGGGACTATAAGGATAACACATTTTTCCTTATAGATGGCCTGCTCTACCTTAGAGAAACGCGCACTAGTGCACTCACCATAATAGACAGGGACCATATATCCTTGATCCTATAAGAATGCCATGACTGCCCCTATATAGAACACATGAGTGAGGGAAAAACCAAGGAGAGGGTAGCAAGCACAGCTTAGTGGCGCAAATGGGAACAAGAGTTGAGTGAATACATCAACACTTGTGAAAGATGCCAAAAGGCAAAAAGAAAACATGGGAAGAAATATGGGTTACTTCAACACATAGAAGAACCCAAGCACCGATGGGAAACTATCAACATGGACTGGGTAACAAGACTTGTACCAGGAGGCAAGGAGAACTTCAATGCTTTCTTGATAATATTCTATAGGCTCAGAAAGAGTGTGAGGTGGCCACCATGTCACAAGGAGTATACAGCCATGGATACTGCACTGTTTTTTGGAATAACATAATATCCACCTGTGGAGTCCCTAAGATTATCATTAGTGATAGGAACACAAAATTCAAATCAGTATTTTGGACCTCTATCTATGACATTCTGGGTACTAAACTTTCTTTTTCTACAGCTTGCCATCCACAAACAGATGGATTAGCTGAAAGGATGATCCAAACAATGGAAGACATCTTTAAAAGATTCTGTGCCTATGGCATGGAATATAAGGACCATGAAGGTTACACCCATGACTGGGTTACCCTTATACAAGCAGTCCAGCTGGGGTATAACACAAGCCAGCACTTTACCACAGGAAAAAAACTTCACTGGTAGAGAAAGGGTGGAATCCCCTATTTCCTGTGGATAACTTGAAGAAAAATCTTCTGACCATCCACCCCACAGCCAAAGAATTCCATGATATGTGGAAAAATGCTTGTGAAACAGCTTTCAAATGCATAGCTGAGGCAAAGGAATATAATAAACAGAGGTGGGACAAATCACACATAGAACCTGACTATAAAGAAGGGGAACAAGTGTTAGTGTCTACACTTAGCTTTAATAATCTCAAAGGACCTAAGAAAATGAGAGACTCATTTGTAGGGCCCTTCACTATCATTAAATTGATAGGAAATAATGCAGTGGAAGTCAAACTCACAGAAGAATTTTCTAGGAAACACCCAGTCTTTACAGTGAGTTTAGTCAAGCCATAATTCCAGAAAGAGGAGGATAAATTCCCCTCCTGGGAGAAAAACCCCACCCCACCAGAGATAGTGGAAGTGGAAGACTCCCTTGGACCTGTGAAGAAACTCATCAAGGCCAGGAAGATTAGACTCAATGGTAAAGACCATAGACTGCATTATTCCATCACCAAGGTCCATGTGATGTCACATCACAAAATTTTGGATAATTCTAAATCACATGTATGTTTTTATCTATTCCCCATGTGATTTTTACTCAACCTATATAGATGTGGTGAAATAATTTCTATTACATAAAAAGTGGAATGGTTCACTTTACATGAACCTCAGGTTCTTGATGTAAAATGAACCATAGGTTGATGTAAAATCACCCATAGGTTTATGTAAAATCAACCATAGGTTGATGTAAGATCAACCATAGGTTTATGTAAAATTAATCATAGGTTGATGTAAAGTCAACCATAGGTTGATGTAAAATAAACCATAGGTTTATGTAATATCAACCAAAGTTTGATGTGTTACCAATCAAAGTTTTAATTGGTATATCAATTTCACATCATGAGGAATCAAATTTCAATTATGGGCTATCAATTCCCCATAAGGAGTTATCAACTGAGAATCATGTGGAATGACTTCCTCATCATGAGGAACAAATTTCACCTCATTTTGAATAAATTTCAGGCATTAACTCCAAATGATGAGAAATTGATTCCACACAATTGTCAGTTGATAACCCATGGTGGGGAACTGATAGCCCATAATTGAAAATTGATTCCTCATGATGCGGAATTGATATACCAATTCAAACTTAAATTGGTAATACATCAAACTTTGGTTGATATTACATCAACCTATGGTTAATATTACATCAACCTATGGTTAATATTACATAAACCTATGTTTGATATCACATCAACCTATGGTTGATATTACATCAACCCATGGTTTATTTTACATCAAAAGATGGTTGACTTTACATCAACCTATGGTTGATTTTACATAAACATCCCGAGGTTCATGTAAAATGAGCCATTCCACTTTTTAAGTGATGGAAATTAATTCATCACATCTATGAAGGTTGATTAAAAATCACATGGGGAATAGATAAACATAGACATGTGATTAAATATGAACCAAAATTTTGTGATGTGACATCACATGGACCTTGGTGATGGAATAATGCAGGCTAGTACTTGGTCAGATTTGAAAACCAGACATCAGAGAAAGACAAATGGTTGGCTGGAAATGCCATACCAGATAGGAACCTTCATCTAAGGAAATTCAGGGCCTCTGGGAGGACTAAAAACTCTCATCAGTGATGAGCCTTTTTTAGAGGGAGGGTATGTCAGCCTGTGCCTCAAAACTGAAACACAAGCATGAGATCAAAATACCATAAATCAATGGTATAGCCAAGATACCACCAAAACATGGAGTTGAGTCAAATAAGCTCAAAAGGTATCAAAAGAAAGAGAAAGCTTACCCTATTTCAAATATAAAAGTACCATCATCATAGGACAAAGAATAACAAAGTTATTCCTGCTCAAAGTTGTTGCTGAGCATAAACCTTAATTTTCACCCCTCATCTGAAATACAGAGGGACAGGCTCAACCCCATCAAATGGGTATTTAAAATAGAGCTCTAAGTCAGGGCTATCCAATGGTACTAGCCAAACTGAGCTCGCACCATAGTCACAGAAGTTATGACCAAAATAAGGTCAAATGAGGGTGATTAAAATATTCACCTCCCATCTAACTTCTACAGTTTTAGTGTGAGATACCTAAAGTGGGGTCTTTTTGGAAAGAGAACAATTAGGCCTATCTGATGGTGCCATCCATTTCCCCATATCTCATCTTGAACAAAAGTTATGGGGCAAACAAGCTCTATACAGTTTTTAAGCAAAACATATATGTGTACAAAAAATCTTGTACATGGCATAACTTTGTCATACTTAATAATAGCCATACCAAATGAGGTACCATTGTGTAGAACACATCCAGGGCTACACAATGAACCAAATTTGAGTTTGATATCTCAAAAACTGACAAAGGTATGGCAGCTTCAAGCTCAAAATCCCACAATTAGACCAATACAGTCTTACTGTGGGATATTCTCCCATAAGTATGATTATGAGGTGTCAAATAGACAAAGAAGAATGTTTATATTTCAATACTTAATCATTAATTCAATACTGTAGTTGCATACAGGTTCTGTACAGCATTCTAGGTGTCATACACATCAGAAGAGGGCTATGTGGTCCCCAGATCAAAATTTTCACCTTGTATTGGTGAAAACTGCCCAGATGTGATTTCAAAGCCACATCTGAGCCTAATCCAGAGCGTACAGGCACTATGAAAACCACAAGCCAGTATTCTGAAGTGAAAAACTCTTCACTCACTTACTTTGCGTTGATGGTCTAGAGGGCTATTCAACCCCATCTTAGGATAAAAGGAGGCCTTTTCTCCACCAGAAAAGGTTTACTCATCCTGCTCTTGAATTCCTACATAGTACAACTCTCAAAAACAATTATACTCTTGGAAAATAATAAGGTTATACTTTAAATTCTTAAGTATTGTAGTTCTTATTATAGTAATCCAGCAGTCAAGACTGCACCCAGGGCTTTCAACAGTGCTCACCACCACTATTTCACAATAGTAAAGCCCTTATTATTCAATCTTAAACTTTTATTATCAATTATAAAATTCTTTTAAAGTTAATTTTACCATGTCACAGTCATAGTTAAAGTTGTAAATAGCCTTATTATACCTTCATCATAGGCTTGGCCTGACTTGAAATCTTTCTCCCACTTTCACCCTAAAACCATGGTTGGTACTGTATCTTTGTTCCTATTTTAGCTGGGTTTTTCCATGTATTGAAACTTATTGAATTCCTTTAGGATTAATTGTATTTTGGTTAATTTTACTGGAAGAAGGGATGTGAGTTTCTTGTCTGCATATCTATGAGCCTTAGAGGTATTTTCATATACCCAAAACACCACAAAAAATAAAAAAGATATAAATATAAATAAAATAAATTTATTTATATTATCAAAATCAAAATCAAATATAAATATAAATCTATATACTCTATTTATATTATCAAAACAAAAATGAAAATAAAATATAAATATAAATTTATATATAAAAAGTAAAAATTTAATTATAATTTAAAAATAAAATTACTTTGAATTTTGAATTTTTGAAAACATATTTTACTTGAAAAATTTAATTAAAAATGAATTTTCAACAAAAAATACCAAAATTAAAATATTTTTTGGAAAAAAATTAAATAAAAATTATAATAACTTTATATCCTAAAAATAAACTTATGAAAATTGTTTTAACATTGGACTCTTCATGAAAAAATAAGGTGGGGTCACTTCTGGGTAAAACTTCTGTAACTCAACTCTAAATTAGCTTAAATTAAGTTTTTTTGTATTTTCTGTATAAAGGTTGAAAATCCTCAAAACCTTAACTTATTTCACATCACATGTGGTGTTAACCATCAATTTTGGTGTTAAAATTGAGGTGTTGTGTGTAGCTTAGAAGTTATGAGGAATCAAAGTATTTTCAATTGAAATGTCAAAATGTGTGCGTGTATTACATAAGTGGACTTTAATTTACATATGAGGTGTCAATTATTACAGTACGTGGATTGTAAAACTAAATTGAATTACATATGTAAATTACAGGTATAATACATGATGAGGAATTAAAGGAAAAAATAAATTGGAAAGATTAAAATTGGGGGGGAAAGGAACTCTATCTCTAAGGGGGATCCAGACCCCCAAAATCCTTTCTGATAGGTGTGAGATGTCAAAATCCATGCAAAAGTTCATCACTTTTGGCCTGGAATTGAGTCACAGGGTCTGTGAACTCAATTGATGATGAGGTTTTGATACCAACCAGGGCAGTTTTAATTGTTGCCAAGAGGGTAAAACTACCCTTGAGTTAAATCGATGCTAGTAAAAACAGTTTTAACTGGTTTCTACATCTCTTACACATATTCTGAAGTGTTTTGAGGGCTCTAGACCAGGTATTAGTATAGTAATGGCTGATTTAAGGGTCTAAAATGGCTAAAACCAGCCCTTTTTTGGTCTAAACCAGGGTTCAATGATGCCATAATGGGCTTTTCTGTTGTCAGAGTGTTTTCCAGGACTGACAAGAGTAAATTTTACTTTTGGAGTAAGAAAATTGATGGCTATAAAAGAATGTCTTCTTTGCCCCGCTTTTCTCTTCATGTTAGAATCTCTTCCTTTTATAATTAGTTTAAACACTGTTAAACCAATCAAAAAGAGATTCCAATCACCCTTTTTAAATCATTTTAAACCTTTTAACCACATGAAAAATAATTATCATCATTTTTACCCCTGAACCACCCCATAATTGAATTAAAGCATCTTTCATCACTGTTAACTTTGTTTCCAAATTCACTCTGGTCACTTCTGGGAGTGTTTTCTCTTTAATAATCTTTTTAAAGACTCTTTTCTTATATTAATTTCCTGCAGTCCTTTTCTCAATTAGGTCCAATTGAAACTTCTCTTGAAGAAATTTCTTTTGTAGCCTTAAATATCTCTTGTAGAGTATTTTTGGATAAATTTTTATTTTTGGTAAAGCAACAAAACTTTATAATATAATTGTTTTATACTAATAAAGTTCAAAAAATAAATTTGGCATGTTTTCTCTTAAAAATACTATTTCACACCATTTTTAATCAAATTTTTACCTTATACAAATTTTGAGGACAGGAAAAGTACTTGATTTCCAATCAGACTTTCATATCCACACCTTACAATATCAAAAGATCTCATCAACCAGAAAAGGGTTACTTATTTGAAGGTTTTGAGCCATTTCTTTGAGATATTTGTATTAGATAGTTATCAGTTCATGAGAACTTTAATATTAGGAAAAATCTTTTTGAAATTAGCATATCTCATTAGAATAGATCAGGCACCCATTCCTTTCAAATTGAAATTTTAATCATAATTTTGACAATTTATTTTTCTCCCAAGTGTAAATGAGTTATTTTCCTTGAGCTTGATTTTGATTTTTTGAAAAAAGAATTTTTAAATATGTGTATTTCTTAGAAAATTATTTTTATATGTTGAAGAATGATTCCAAATTAATTTAAGGCAGAGTCAAGCCTAGTGATCATATGGTGCCAATAAGCCTCTTCGGCAAGTGGTGAGATAATGATAGCAGTGCCTCAGCTAGATCAGCAATTGCTGTGTAACTTGTGGCTCTTATCAATTTCACCCATCGTGATGCGCCGCTTGACCACCAACCACCAGCTGGAGTTTTTGGGCTAATTTACACCGAGGCCTTCTCCATGCTGCGCTTACACAGGGGTGCTGATGTTGGGTGACCTCGCGCTGATGCCTTGATGCTGGCGATGGCGCATACACGCAGACAGACGCCTGTATGTAGCCCAGCTGATTGGCTGTTGACCATCTGGATGGACTGCATCATCGACGGCAAGGACGAGTCGGATGACCGTGTCCATCGCATTTCTTTCTGTCCCCTTTCTTCTTGATATCTGGATCTGGTCGCAGAACCTCGGGAGATGTCCAGGCCTATTTCGTCCATCTATACTGTAGTGGGTTAACAGCAGTGAGCAAGCAGTTCTCACAACGCTTCATAAACCGTCTTTAATTTCTGACCAACTGTTTTTGCTCGCCCAAACTACCACATAGAAGAAAGAAGTCTTGAAGTGAATGAATATTTTGATTTAAAGTCCATGGCAAGAACTGGAGGTTTGACAAGAATGTTGGAAGCGCCGGAAGCATTTTGTCCCGCAAGTGTAACATTTCAAAAATATCATCTCAAAAGACCCACATCTGGCACCCAAGTCGATGGCGTCTCATGAACTCTTCTTGGGGTTGATGCACACAGCTTGCCCCTTCATCCAGTCTTCCACCAGGATCAAGCAGCTTGATGCGCCATCGCGGCTTTGTCAGGACCAGGTCTGCTCGCGCTCAAGGAATTCGTGGTGCATACCCAACATGTTTTGTGGCACGAATGCTGTCTGGCTGAGAAGTATCCTAGAAGCCAGACATCCACTGGGCAATTTCTCAGGATTAGCCTTTTCTCTGCGCCAAACGTCGTCGCGTCTTTGAGATGGTGAGCGCTCTTTTCAGTAGCTGCCTCACGTTGAGTTTCACAAACTAATCCTCATGGACGCTCTCGGGCCGTTTGTCCTGATCCTTTCGCCCACCTCGATGGCGAGCTTTGCTAGATTGAGATATCGACTGAGCTAGGAGTCCAATGAATTTTGATTTGGACGGGGCAGACCAACGTTTTTTCTATAATAAAGCGACTCAGACGAGGTATTCCAAATGCCCCACTGGCTTTCTCATTCTTGGTTTTTTATCCTTCAGTCTTTTCTTCTGAGTCTTCGCACGACTATAACTTTATTTCCAGATTTGATAATCTTCCATCTCACTTTGGGCTCAAGGACACCTTCTTTCGTTCGTCTCAAGCCTCAGACCCGATCAGTAGTTCTTTGAATTGTCTCATTCAATTTTAGCATCACATCCAGTCACCTAGCTCTCGTGTCTTTTGTCAACGTCTTTCAAACGTGATATACCTTTACTAACATCTTTGGCCTGCCAAAGCTGCGTGGCACGTCTTCAAAACCGTTGATACCTACCCAGGCCTTTTAAAGCTTGCCATTTAGGCCCGCTACCCATCTTGCCTCTTTTGTTTGCGATTCATCAACTGCGTCATCCTAATTTCCTTTTTCGGCTCAAAACCCCACTCAATCTTAGCTTCTCTGAATCTAGCAGGCCTGTTCCCTTACTAGTGCGTAGAGCTCTCGTGCTTTTCTTTTTTTCTCTGGATTGCCATTTTGGTCAATGTCATTTACCCCCGAAACTTCCATCATCATACATCACACCCCCTACTTAGAGAAATGCGCAAGTCGCTCTCTCGTTTCCGCCGCTACAGTGCACTTCCAGCTGCTTCATTATCAAACTGGCGCCCAAGGGTCTCGTCTCCACTTACTAGCGAGATCACCTTTGAAAGCCTTGATGAAAAGTATGCTTTGAAGAACGACATGGACTACTCCAGTGTTGAAGAAGTGGCACCACGTCGAATAGGGACTCTTCAGATAGGCTTCAGTCTTCTTATGGATTCTCTCTTGTCCTTTTGGCTTTGTCGCGTCGCAATGGACAACTTGCTCTCGCTACGCTGGATCTTTGCTGCAATCCCGCCTCCATTCAATCAACCTGGGACTGTTCTATTCTGCAGTTCAAATGACTACTTCAATACAAATGACTATCCAAAATTTTCTCCAGAGCAGTCGCTAGACTCCCTCTCCCACCTACCAACAAACTGCGTTTTTTTGCCGAATCTCATTGTATCCATTGGCCAATCACCAATGTTTCCTAAGCTTGTTCCAATCGGTATTGCGTGCTTCATCACCCTCAAATTAGCGTTTGGCTATTTGTTTTTGCGCACATCCTTGAATCCCAACGCGCCATGTACCTATCTCAAAGCAACTACTGCTTTCCACCTTTTGGTCTCTTATACCGCATTCCTCTACATCCATTTACACATGGATTTACTTTTACATCGCTATCCTCGCTTCGAAAAGGTTTTCCAGGTATCATCAGAGTGCATCTTCTTTCTCGCAGGCGTCATTGTATGTCTTTGTCTCTTGTCAATGGCAGTCGTGCCCTTGCTTTGGATTTGTAGTCGGTGCAATCAGTCGACAGAGCAAGTCACTATAACTTCACGTCGAAGGCTTCGCAAACTAGATGACAACGCCAATCACCTCAATCCGAACCTCAGTCATCTCAAGAAAATACCCAGGCAAAAGAAGCGATTCTATTTCGCAAAAATTTCAAAGCCTAACTCTACATATTTGATTTAGATGTTACATTTAGTCGACGTAGTTCCTTTCTAAATCGAGTAGTTATGTGTTTCAATCAATTTGGAGATCGCTATACAAATTCCTTTGATTGCATGAGCATAAAGTTTAGTTGGAACCATCCTAAAATATCGAAGTTCTTTTTTGTTGCATAGTGATATGATAATGTATCTTAGCCTCATACCGAATTTCATTTGAAGAAGTCTTTGCTTTGCGTTGTTTTCCGACCCCATTTAATTTTTGGTATCTTGCCTGTCATCTTAAAAAAAGAATTTAAAGAATCAAGCATGTATTCCTATTTTGTGATTATAATCAAGTCAATTAGAAATCGTATGAAAATAACTTAACTTTCAAAAAAATTCAAGCTTTGGCACAAATACATTCAACCTCTTTTAAGCCATCAAACTTACAAATTTTCAGAAGAAATAAGAGATCAGTCAGTGAATATTTAGAAAGGCCTTGCCGCTTTGACAAGACTAGATTTTCCAAGACTTCATAGTGACAAGGATGCATTAAAAATTCACAACATAGACATTGCCTTATCTTGGAAAACTAATTTCAAACTAGAAAAAATATTAGCTGTAAAAGTAGTTCTCCAACGACCGTAATCTACAAAGTAAGATAAAGGGAGGAGCTTGAGCTTATATTCAGGCACTTTACACTACTTACCTTACAATAGCCCTGTTCAAAATAGCAGTGGAAGCAATGACAGAATATTAAGGAGCAGCCACTTGAGATAAATTACGAAAAAATCAATCGTGGTGAAATTTTTTAAAAAATAGCCAAGCCACCAGAAAAGAGTAAATGAAAAGGATTTAAGGATGCTTATTTTATGTGATTTTTATTTATGAATAATTAAATCTGAAGATTTTTTTCATAGGAACTAGGATCCCTAGCGACCAAGCCAGCCGGCTCACCAAAGAACGGCGTTTATTAATAAGAATTTAAATGACATTCAAATATTGCTACAGGTAATTAGCTTTCGCATTCAAAAAGCAGTAGTAATATAATCATTAGGTTTCCACGGTGATGATTTTTAGTATCATACGTAGATATATTGAGTTATGAACAAAATTGATAATAAATTTTGTCATTTGTTTATTCATGCAAAAAAAATTGAACAATAAATGATTAAAATAAATTTTTAAAGTTTAGACTAAGCACATAAATTGCGAAGCCCAATGTTTAAGACATATTTGAGGAGATTAAATAATATCAAAATTTCACAAAATGATTTCAAGTTGATATTATAGTTAGTCCTCAAGTAATCAACAAGTTTCAATAAGTCAAAAAACAAAAAAATCTAAATAAGAGAAATAAAGCAAATAAACCATAAATGAAGAAAAATTCATAAGATGTAATATATAAATAAAAAGCAACATAAACAAAAGGAATCCGATAAGACTTAAAGGGCTATATTGGAAGTCTACAAAAGATGGGACCACAAAATCAGTATTTTTCTTTTTTTAAAGTTAATAAATGGTAAGAAAATCACATATCTTAAGGCTAATATTTTAAATTCCACTTTAAATGAAAAATCCTTTGAAATTTTGTGTTTTTGAGATTTTTTTTTTCTGATGTATTACCCTTTTTGTGTCATATAGATTGATTGGAACATTATAAGTACCACATAAATTTACCCATGTGAACAAACTAGTTCTTAATAATAGACTCCAATTGTCTTCAAATATAATTCCTATAGCCTTTTTAGAATTATTACAAAATCCAGTTTTATTAAAAAAAACATTTATGGTTACTTTCAAAAGTTGGGACTTAAAGACTTGAGATTGATTCCCAAAGGTATTTGAGAACTCTAGAAAGTTTTTCTTTTTTGAGGCCAAACCAATATCTCTGCTTCAATTATTTTATTTTCCAATTACTTAAAATTTCAGCATATACCATTACATTAACCTTTTTTTTTTTAATATTATTGAAAAGTTTAATAAGGAAACCCTTTTTGAGGTAGGATAAATGAGATGGAATTCCCAATAATTGTAAAAAAATTGTGAAATTCTGATTGGTATAAATTTTGAATTTTATCTCCATTAAAGCAAACATGAGATAAATAAATTTATCAACAGGAAGCTTCTTAATAATATTTTTTTAAGATGTTGAAAAATATATAACTTTGTGTTATTATTTATCTTTGAAAATAAATGAAACATTTAGAAATTTATAATTAATATGCTCTTTCAATTAATTAAATTTCTGAATTTTAAAGGGTGTTTGTTTGATCTTTTAAGATGATCCATGACCAATATTTAATAAAAACTGTTTAAAATTTGAAGCTGACCTAAAAATAAGCAGTAACTATAGTTTCTTAAACAATGTGAGCTCCAGTTCCACATTATTTAAAAGGAATTATTGATGCAAATTCTACCTCAAGGAATATAAAATTTCCAAAAAAATGTTTCATAAGAACTCATAATATGTTTTAGAATTCTTTTCCCAAAATTAAAATCAAATTTGTGAGTAATTGGTTTTTCAATATACATGCATGATTTTACCTTCCTCAAGATATATTTATTTATTTTTCTTTCATTTGTGATTAAGGAGTTTTATATAAATGGAATTGAAATAAAATGGAGAATGTTTAATTGAAAAGTTCTCCACAAAAAAAAATTAAATTGAAGATATCTCTAATATTAAGTAAATATATTTTAACACACTTTCAACAATATATGTAAAAAAACTATTATTGAATGTAATTATTACATGAATGTTAAGATAAAATATATCCTGACCTAAGTAATGTAATTTTGGGCAAAAGGAATTAATAACAAAAGAGATTTTAATTCCTCCATGTTCCAATAAAAAACTTTAATATAATAATTTTCTTTAAAAAGTTTTCATAATTTATTCAAAGAATAATATTAAAGAACTACCTATATAATTAAAAATTATAAGTTTGATTGATATTGAAATTATTTTTATGACCAACAGATCTTAAATATTCTTGAATTTTATTCAAGATGAATTAATTTTAAGAATTATGGATTGAAAATACATCAATATTTCATATTTCATATTTCTTCCCAGAAATGGACTATCTTTTAGCCAATTTTGTGTATCCTATTGGAAGAAATTTGGGTTTATTTTCATTAAGTAATATATCATTATAGTACTATAGTTGTCAGGCTGAGTCTATGATGAAGCTTTAAGTGGACTAATTACAGCTTAAAATATGACTGTGACACAGTTATAAATATTAAAAATAAGAGTACTAAAGTATAATAATTGTTTATTATTAAAATAAAAGGGTTTTACTATTGAAGAATATTGGTGGTGAGCTCTATTGAAAACCCTGGGTGCACCTTTACCTGTTGGATTACAATACTTCAAATTAGAAGAATACCTGTTTATTTTTCAAGAGTAGAACTGTTTTTGACAGTTATACTACAAAAAAATTCAAGAGCAGGATGAGGAAACCTTTTCTGGCTGTGAAAAGGCCCCTTTTGATCCTGAAATGGGGTGGAAAGGCTGCTAGACCTTTCCACGTAGAGGAAGGGAAGATTTTTCACTCTCTAAGACAAGCTTGTGGTTTGCAAACAGCCTGTATACCCTGTATTGGGCTCAGATGTGGTTTTGAAACCACATCTGGGCAGTTTTCACCAATACAGGGTGAAGATTTTCATCTGGGGACCTCACAGCCTGATTCTGACGTGTATGACGCATAGAATGCTGTACAGAAGCTGTATGGGACCCCAGTATTGAATGAACTATGAGGTATTGAAGTAAAAATAAGCTTATTTGTCAGTTTGACACCTCATAATCATGGTTATGGGATATTATCCCAAGGTAAGTGTAAGGTGTGGATATGAAACTTTGATTAAAAATCAAGTACTTTTCCTGTCCTCAAAATTTGTATAAGGTAAAATTCAGTTAAAAATAGTATGAAATATTATTTTTAAGAGAAAACACGCCAATTCTATTGTTTATAACTTTATTAGTATAAAACAATAATATTATAAAAATTTGTTGTTTTACCAACAATAAAAACTTATCCAAAAACTACTCTACAAGAGATATTTTAAGGCTACAAAAGAAATTTCTTCAAGAGCAATTTCAATTGGAATTAATTGAGCAAAGAACTGCAAGCAATTAATTAAAGAACAAAGTCTTTAAAAGGAATATTAAAGAGAAAACACGCCCAAAAGTGACCAGAGTGAATTTGGAAACAAAGTGACAAAGTTTACAGTGATGAAAGATGCTTTAATTCACTTTTGGGGTGGTTCAGGGGTAAAAATGATTATAAGAGTTACAAACAATGATTATAATGATTTTTTTCATGTGGTTAAAAGGATTAAAATGATTTAAAAATGTTGGTTGGAATCTTTGATTGATTTGTTTAACAGTGTTTAAACTAATTAATAAAAGGAAAAGATTCTAACATGAAGAGAAAAGTGGGGCAAAGAAGACATTCTTTTATAGCCATCAATTCTCTTACTCCAAAAGTAAAATTTACTCTTGTCAGTCGTGAAAAACAGTCTGCAAACAGAAAAGCCAATTATGGCATCATTGAACCCTGGTTTAGACCAAAAAGGGCTGGTTTAAGCCATTTTTAGCCATTTTAGACCCTTAAATCAGCCATTACTATAGCAATACCAGGCCTAGAGCCTTCAAAACACGTCAGAATGTGTGTCAGAGGCGTAGAGACCAGTTAAAACTGTTTTTATTATGATTGTTTTATCTTAAGGGTAGTTTTACCCTCTTGGCAACAGCTAAAACTACCCCAGTTGGTATCAAAACCTCATCATCAATTGAGTCCACAGACCCTGTAACTCAATTCCAGGCCAAAAGTGATGAACTTTTGCGTGAATTTTGACATCCCACGCCTGTCAGAAAGGATTTTGGGGGTCTAGCTCCCCCTTAGAGCTGGAGTTCCTTTCCCCCCCGAATTTAATCTTTCCAATTTATTTTTCCTTTAATTCCTCATCATGTATTATACTTATAATTTACATATGTAATTCAATTCAATTGTACAGTACAATACAGTAATAATTGACACCTCATATGTAAATCAAAGTTCACTTATGTAATACACGTGCACATTTTGACATTTCAATTGAATTTGATTGAAAATACTTCAATTCCTCATAACTTCTAAACTAAACACAACACCTCAAATTTAACACAAAAATTGATGGTTAACACCACATGTGGTGTGAATTAAATGAAGGTTTTGAGGATTTTCAACTTTTGTATTGAAAATACTAAAAACTTAATTTAAGCTTATTTAGAGTTGAGTTACAAGAATTTCACTCAGAGGTGACCCCACCTGTTTTTTTATGAGGAATCCAATGGTGAAATAAATTTTATATGTTTATTTATTGGATAAAAAGTTATAATAAAGTTTATTTAACTTTTTTCCAAATTTATTTATTTTTTCACAATTTTGTTAAAATTTTGTTTTTACTTAATTTTTTCAAGTATAAATGTTATTTTATAATTTCAAAATTTAATGTAATTTTATTTTTAAATTGTAATTAATTTTTTATTTTCAATATAATTTTGTATTCATATTTTGATTTTTATTTTAATAATATAAATAAATTTATTTTATTGATATTAATATGTTAATTTTGTATTTGTGGTCTTTTGCGTATATGAAATTACCTCTAAGGCTCACAGTAAGGCTGTATTGGCCAAACTGTGGGATTTTGACCTTAAAACAGCCATAACTTTGTCAGTTCTTGAGATATCAACCTCAAAATTGGTTCAGTGTGTATCTCTGGATGGGATCTACACAGTTGTATCTTATTTGGTATGGTTATCATTAAATATGGCAAAGCTATCCCATGTACAAGAGTTTTGTACATATGCATGTTTTAGCCAAAAAGCTGTATTGGGCTTGTTTGCCTCATAAATTTTGTTCTAGGTGAGATATGGGGAAATGAATGGCACCATAAGATAGCCCTGCTTGACCATGACTTCTGTAATACTGGTGCTAGCTCAGTTTGGTTGGTACCATTGTATAGTCCTGGCTTAGAGCTTCATTTTTCATACCCATTTGATGGGGTTAGGCCTCTTACAATGTATTTCAGATGAGAGGTGAACATTAAGGTTTATGCTCAGCAACAACTTTGAGCAGGAATAACTTTGTTATTCTTTGTCCTATGATGATGGGACTTGTATATTTGGAAAGGAGTGAGTTTCCTCTTTCTTTTGATACCTTTTGAGCATATTTGGATCAGCTCCATGTTTTGATGGTATCTTGGCTATACCATTGGTTTATGGTATTTGGCTGTCATGCTTGTGCTCTGCTTTCAAGTCACAGGCTGACATACCCTCCCTCTGAAAAATTCTCATCATTGGTGAGACTGTTCAGTCCTTCTAGAGGCTCTGAATCTCCTTAAATAAAGGTTCCCATCTGGTATGGCATCCTCTGCCAACCATTTGTGTTTTGTCAGCTGTTTGGTTCTTGAATCTGACTAATTATTGTCTCTGATCCCTACCATCAAGTCTGATCTTCCTGGACCTGATGATTTTCTTCACTGGTCTAGGGGAGTCTTCCACCTCTACTATTTCTGGTGGTGTGGGGTTCTTATTCCTGGAGGGGAATTTACCCTCCTCTGTTTGGAAGTATGGTTTGACCAAAATCACTGGAAACACTGGGTGTTTCCTGGAGAACTCCTCTGTGAGTTTGAACTCCACTGCATTCTTCCCGACCAAATTAATGATAGTAAAGGGCCCTAAAAATTAGTCTCTCATCTTCTTAGGTCCTTCGAGATTATTAAAGTTTAGTGTAGACACCAGCACCTGGTCCCCTTCTTTGAAGTCAGGTTCCATGTGCGACTTGTCCCACCTCTGCTTATTATACTCCTTTGCCTCAGCTATGCATTTGGCAGCTGTGTCACAAGCCCTCTTCCACATTTAATGGAAGTCTTTGGCTGTTGGGTGGATGGTTAGAATATTTTTCTTCAAGTGGTCCACAGGTAAAAGGGGATTCCACCCTTTTTCTACCAGTGCAGGTGTTTTCCTGTGGTAGAGTGGTGACTTGTATTATAAGCCAGCTGGACTGCTGGTAGAAGGGTAACCCAGTCATGGGTGTATCCTACATGGTCCTTGTATTCCATGCCATGGGCACAGAACCTTCTAAGGATGTCCTCCATTATCTGGATCATCCTTTCAGCTAGCCCATCTGTTTGTGGATGGTATGCTGTGGAAAATGCAAGCTTGGTTCCAAGCATGTCATACAAGTTGGTCCAAAGTTCAGATGTAAATTTTGGGTCCCTATCACTCATGATGATCTTAGGGACTCCACAGGTAGATATGATGTTATTCCAGAATAACAGAGCAGTATCCATAGCTGTGTCCCCTTTATGGCATGGTAGACACCTCATACTCTTGCTGAACCTATCAACTATGATTAAACAGGCACTGTAGTTTTCTTTGCCTCCTGGGACAAGTCCTGTAACACAGTCCATATTGATGGTTTCCAATGGGTGTTTGTGTTCTTCTATATGTTGAAGTAATCCATACTTCTTCCCATGTTTCCTATTTGCCTACTGGAATATTTCACAAGTGTTGAGGTATTAACTCAACTCTTGTTCCCACTTGGGCCACCTAGCTGTGCTTGCTACCCTCTCTTTGGTCCTGTCTTCACTCATGTGTCCCATGTAGGGGCAGTCATGGCATTCTTGCAGGATCAGAGGGATGTGGTCCCTGTCTACCACTGTGAGTGCACTTGTGTGTTTTTCTCTGTGGTAGAGAAGGCCATCTGTAAGGAAGAACTTGTTATCCTTTTAGGCCCTCAACCAGGGTTCTTCCAGCTGGGATTCCAGGTCTGTATTCCTGTACTTTTGTTGAAGGAGTTTCAGTAATATGCTACACTGTTGGTGTTTGGCATAAGACTTTAGTACTGCACTAAAAAATTCATTGTGCAGCTCTGAGGAACTTATTCCAAGTATTGGAGTTTCTCTCCATTCTGAATCAGTTTTTCCACTGTCCAGGGTACCACTTTCTGGTTCCCATTCAGAGAATCTGAAGTTCTTCTTCCTATCTATCTCCATGAAATGGATAGCGGTCTTGGATGAGCTTTGGGGTCATAAGCTGGGTTGCTTTTGACATTATCCAATGGCCATCAGATGAGGCCATCTTCATTGGAATGGCTTTTACCTTCTTTGTATATGATGGTCATGTTCCCTCTATACACCTGGATGGCTATTTGCCATCTCAGAATGTGCGTATTTGTAGTCTTCATGTTCAGTAAAGATTTCAAGGCTGTGCAGTCTGTGTAGACTTCAAGGACTGCACCCTCAAAGTAATAATGGATTTTCTCTAGAGCCCAGACTAG
This sequence comes from Austropuccinia psidii, assembly GCA_023105745.1. Taxonomy (NCBI): domain Eukaryota; kingdom Fungi; phylum Basidiomycota; class Pucciniomycetes; order Pucciniales; family Sphaerophragmiaceae; genus Austropuccinia; species Austropuccinia psidii. The sequence continues at coordinate 5,889,547 of JALGQZ010000010.1, read as the reverse complement.
GCATAGACATTGTGTCTGGGTGGCCCCATACCTGGCTTCTCAATCTTTCAGCTGCCTAGAGATGTAACATATTACTCCCTCTCTTGTTTCACCATCCACAATTTGTCTCTGGTGAAGGGCTGCTCCTAATTCTTGGCAACATGCTTCATCTATGTATAGCTTGAAAGGTAGTTCAAAGTCGGGAAAGATGAGCACAGGTGTATTTTTGAGTTCATATTTGATCTGCTCACATGCATCCCTTCTTTCCTTGGTGATTTCAAAGACTACATCTTTTGAAGATAACCTGTATAAGCTACTAGGTATGTTGGCAAATTGTATTATGTGGTTTCTATAGTAGCTAGCAAGCCCAAGGAAAGATTGCATCTCTTTGATGTTTCTTGGTACTGGCTTTTTCAGTACTGCTGCTACTTTATTCTGGTCAAGCGACAGACTAAGACCTGAGACTATATGTCCTAGAGCTAGTAGCTCTTGTTGGCCAAAATTACACTTTTTAAGCCAAATTTTCAGATTGATGGGTGTACATTTACTTAGAACTCTGTCTATGTATTTTACATGGTCTTCCCATGTCTCTTAGTATATAATGATATCATCAAGATATACTACCATCCAGCCTTCCAATATTTCTTCTTGAAATATTGTGTCCATCATCCTTTGGAAGTGGGCTGGTGCATTCTTGATGCCACATGGCATCCTGGTGTACTCATATATACCCATATGGCATATGATTCTGAGAATCTTCATGGAGTTTGGTTTGACTCCATTCTGGTGAAAGCCTTTCATACAATCCATTTTGGTTATGTATTTGGCTTTAGCCAGTTTGTCCAGGGTATGAGGTATTCTGGGTATAAGGTACCTGTCTGCTTTTGTGTAGTTGTTCAGGGCTCTGAAGTCTCCACACAACCTAGACTTGCCATCATGCCAGGTGATTAGGACAGTAGTGGTGATTTCCACTATTTCATCGTGTCCAATATTTCTGATGACATCCATGTCCAGAAGCTCATTGATGTGTTTCTCAATTTCCTTCCTGGTTTCCAGACTTGCTGGGTATGGAGGTCTCCTGAGCATAGGTGGATATGGTCTTTCCACATCCAGATATAGTTCTATATCATGGCCTTTAATTTTGCCTAGTTGTTCTTCACCAATGGCAAATTCTGGTCCATTCTTTCTCAGCATTTTCAGTAAACTTGGTTTCTGCTTACTGGTGAGGGTAATGCTAAACTGGCCCTCTCTGAATTCATTCAGTAGCTCTTCCAGTAGGTCATGGGTAGAAACTTGGTATATATCAAGTGAAAATTTCTTTTCCTTGTTGGTACCAATTGCAATATTCCTGTTGTCCTGTTGTAAATATCAATGCCATATATCCTCTGGTAATTTGTTCCCAGTAGGAACCCTTGGATGTGGGCATCATCAAGCACTACAAACTCTGGGTTGAGTCTGATGTTACCTTTCCTATGGGGTATAATTTTATATTTGATAATAGTCCCAATGGAAGTCATCTTCCCTGATGCACTCTTAAAGTTCTTTGCCTTGGTGGGCAAGAGCTGTTTTTCCCAGTTTGGGAAGTGGTTGTCCAGATAATTTCTGGCCACTATGGAGCAGTGTGCTCCACTATCAATGATCAATGGATTTTGATCATTGTCAATACAGACAGTCATCTTTGTGGCTTTTCCATGTATATATGCCATTCCTTTGGTTGGTGTGACAAGGAAATTTTCTGCATCTTGTGTGTGTTTGCACAAGCTCTTGTTGACAGTGTCTTTTGGCATGCCTGCTTCCAACTTTATGTCCTGGATTTCTAGTGGGGTTTCCTCTTGGTATTCCACTAGGAATTCTTCTCTGGGGTCTTGGTCATAATCAGATTGTTCTCTGATGGAATCCCCCATAGAGTCTGATTCAGAATCCTCTGTTGGGGATTACTCCTATGGGATTTTCTCAATGGAATAGATCTTTTTCTTTGCCTTTGGGCAGTTGTTGGCATGGTGGTCTGTTGAACCACAGTTCTGACAAGAATTTTTTGTCTTTTACATTTCTGCCACTCTTTCTTTGGGATTGTCTTTGAATTCTAACCTGAAAGGTTGTTTCTCTATGAAACCACTGCTTTTATATGGGGTGAATTTCCCTATATTAGTTCTTTTCCTTACCTCTTGTAAGGTATTGGCAATGTCATCTAAAGTGCAATTGTGGTTGCATCTGCATTTTACTGCATGCTCTAGTTCTCCTGGCATTTGTGTCAGAAGTTTGTTATTCCTCATTTGGGTGTTCATTTGAGGATCAATGCCTTTGAGTCTTTTAAACTGTCTGAGACACCACTCATATGGATCTTTGTCCACAGAGTATTTTTCACTTTCAAATGACATAGTCTTCTGCCATATCCAAGTACCATTGCCGTATTTTTGGATAATTCAACTCTTCCACCATGGCCAGCTTCTTCTTCCAAGGATTTCTTTCATTTCTGTGTACCATATAATAGCATGACCTTTAAATGCTGTATTGAGTCTAGCAGTAATCCAGTAGTCTGGTATGCTTGGTACATCAATGAAGAATCAATCAATATACTCTATGAGCTCCATATGCTCATACTCTCCAGTTCCAGAGAATTTTGGCCAGCTTGAGGCCTCAGGAAGCTGTTTCAAGGCTTACGTTACAGTATAAGACATATTATCTCCATCCTGGTATTGTGATGGAGATCTTGCTTTACTAATCAACATCGCATCTGGTTTGATGTCATCTTAGTAATATGGATTATCCATAACATGGCCTTGTGGTTGCGGCTTCATGTTATGGTAGACATTAAACAGTTTGTTTATTTCCTGATCCATACAATCCCTGTACCTTTTGCTTTGGTGTTGTTCTTCAAAGACTAGATTCAGTCTTCTGTTGGTTTCTTCAGAGGCTTTGCTCAATTGAGCATATCCTTCTTGAAGAGTTTTGACAATCTTATCTATGGAGGCTGTTAAAGCTTTCATCCTGTCATGGCTGGCTTCTAATTCTGAAAACTGTTTTTAAGTTTGCTCAGCAAATTAGGACATTTGTAACCACAGTGCATCACTGTTTAGGTTACTCTCAGGTGAGACAGTATCATGTTCAATCTGAGTGGGGGTAATATTTCTATTAAGGGGACTACTGATTCTAGAGTGGTTTACAAATACTTCTGGCTCTTGTGTACTTCCTTCACCAAGTCCAACAGTTTCTGGATCATTGGGTCTGACTCTCTCTGCCTTTGGGGAAAAGAGGTCTTGTTTTTGGCCTTGTGTCCTTGTCTTCTCCTAGAAACTTCCTGGGAGTGTGAAGAATGGTGACTCTGGGTTTCTGAATGGTGGGAAGCCACTGAAGAGAAGATTTGGCCTGCTCCTTGTGAGCCTGAAGGAATTTGAGTGTGCCCTGTCTGGGTCAGTTGTTCTTCTATAGCTTGGATAGTGGCTTGATTCTCCCTTATCCTGTTTGCCCTCACCTCCAGGAGTCTGAACTGCCTGGTTGGATTGCAACTTTTGGTGATTATCATAAGGTCTTTGAAGTCTATCTCTTTGAGACAGATCTTCTGGAAACTTGCTCAAAGTTCTTCCCAGTGAAATTCCAGGTTGAACCTCTTGTTTTCCATACTCCATTGAAATAAATCTTTGAGGAGTTGGTGGAGCTAAAGAACTTGATCCATGTCTTTCCAGTCCTCTGGTTTGAGGTTTCTGTTGAATTGAAGTGTGAATGGAAGGGTTGATATTATCTCCCTCATTGTCTTTCTATCCACCACTGTGTCCAAGGTGTCCTCTTCCAGGTATTCTGGTTCTGGACAAGCCTTCTCTGTCCTCTGGTTGGTTCCTTTGGAAGCCAAGGTCTCTGATTTATGCAGGTGACATATCAGTGTTTGCAAGCAGTCAAGAGCTTTATGTTCTTAGGGTATTTAACTTTGACTGTGCCTTGTAAAAATTTGTTGTCTGCTGATTTTGGCAATTCACCTTTTCAGGTTACAACTGGGTTAATTATGGTAATCTTCCCTGTACAAGTTGTGAAGGTTGGTTTACCTTGTATTGAAGCAGATTATCATGGTTTTCAACTCCTCTGGGTGGCTATTAGTGTCCACTTCTTTGCTGTGATAAGGCCTTCACTGTGCCTTTTTCCTTTCCCTTTGCTTCCCTCTGGTTCTGAGGGTGTCACTGGCATGTTTGCCTATGACTGGGCTTCTAGTGGGATGTAGTTTTCTTGCACTGAATAAAACAGGAGAAGAGGGCTTATAGTCAGTTAAGACTTCTTCAAATTCTGTTTGAACCTCTAAGAATGGCCTCTGGGCTTTTATGTTACTAAAATATGCCTTGTATAATAACAGTGTGATTGAAATAACAATTTCACGTCAGAATTACAGCTTACAGATGCCTGGTATACTGTTTGTGTACCAGTAACTTACAGTTTAACTTGTAATTAGCAAGTATAATCTGTATAAAGTGGTTTGTATAAGAGGTTAATTGAATTAACAATACACCTCACCACGCCTCAACTGTTGGTTTTACAGTAAGAGGTGTCCTTATTTAATTAAAAATTTGGACTGTATTGATGGCTTAATGTGTTTTTATATATAAAACATGCCAAAAATAACACATTAATGGTTCTTAACCACGTAATAATATGAATAATATGTATAAATAAGACTTAATATAAGACATATATCACTCAAAAAAAGAATACAATAGGATATATATTATTTATTTTTAAGAGTTTTTACGCCTAAAAAGGTAAAACAAAATGTCAGGATAAAAAGATTAAGTGAAAAAAACTTACTTTTAAGGTCCAAAAAGATCAAAAAAGAATGGCCAGGCCCCCAAAATGTCAAGCTGAGTCTATGATGAAGCTGTAAGTGGACTAATTACAGTTTTAAATACAACTGTGACACACTTAGAAATATTAAAAATAAGGGTACTGAAGTATAATAATGGTTTATTATTAAAAGAAAAGGGCTTTACTATTGAAGGATAGTGGTGGTGAGTGCTATTAAAAACCCTGGGTGCAGCTTTACCTGTTGGATTACTGTCAGATTTGACTATGAAACTGATGATAATATTACTATTAATCAACAGTACTATGTCTGTTCTTATGAAATATAATAATAAAAATTATTATAACCACAATTAAATAATTATAAAATTATTTCTTTCACGTGTTATACACTACTAGTGATTATAACAGTGAGCAGTAATTGTCTACAAGAATCAATTACAAGAAGAATTTAATAATAAAAACTTCTTTTATTAAAATAATAAAATTATTTTAATATATATTTATCTTTTACAAGAATAATTATAAGGATAATTCTTGAAGAAAACTATTACTAGAGAAAAACTTTAAGAACTAAAGATAAATGACTCACTAATACTCCAAAGAACTTATTGATAGATAAAAGTAGAGAAATTTGACGTGGAATTGTGGATTTAAGGGATCAAAAGGAGTTATAACAATATTACAACAATATATAGTTGAATTCTATGATTTCACGTCTTTCTGGTGGATTCTGAAAGATTTAAAACACTTAAGAATAGTTATAACTAATACTTACTTGTTGGTAATAATGATTTAATAAATTGATAAGATGATTCTTGGAAAAAACAGCAAGAAAAGGCTTCTTTTAAGTCAACAACAGCTCACAGAGGCGTGCCATGGAGCAAACTGAAAAACCAGTGAGTGAGAAAACAATAAACCTTTTTGGATTATTGATTGCATCATCTGTTGTCATGTAAGATTATCATAATTACTTAATTGATGCTTTTACATGACTACCAACCCCAATATGGTTAAGAATAAAAGGAGTAACATCTGTAAATCTTCTTTTATTCTAAAATAATCATTGATTTCTCAAAGTTATCAATGTTATTGCCAACTTCATCACAGGTTGTAATTACTGTGAATTTTTGAAGATTCAGTGTTTCACGTAGAATGGTCAAAAATGGACTGTAAGTAAAACTTTTAATTTTACTAGTAAAACCAAAATTCTTTTTGGTTGTACCATAGATAATACAGTTCTTCATTGGTCCTGAAAGTTTCAGAAAGATTCATTAAGAATTGTATTTTTAATGAATTTTTGAAGTTTTTACCTCATTTCTACGTAGAATTGCAAATAGCAGTATTTTGCTGGTTGCTATGAGGTAAATTAATGAATATGAGTCCCAAAAGGGTTTTAATTACTCTTTTAGGGTCTAGTCATGGAAAGTCATCAAGAATTGACGTGGTTACAGGAGTCTAAGTAGCTCATTACCTCCTTGGCACGTCAAAATAGCAGGTTATTTGCTATTTTACTTAGGATTACAGTAGATGTAACTTGGTAACCAAGTTCCCAAAAAGTTTTAGTTTACCAATTGGGCCAAGATGAGCCATGGATCCATGCTCTGGAGCTATCCACGCCTCTGAGGCCTCAGAAGTTGGGTACCCTGGCTCTCTTTGATGTCTTTTGTCCCCCTTGCTTATTTTTTACATCAAAATAGTAATTTTAAGCTTAAAGTGAGATATCCACTATGGGTGTACCAAAAGTCCATGTAAGAATACCATGATATTAAGTGCTCAAAACATGCATAACACTATTCTTAGTGTATATGTAACATGGGATTTCTCACTTTCCCATTATTTTGGCGAAAAATCAAGAAAAACAAAAATTTTCACGGATCTTTTATGTGGTATTAATGATGTGGTATTGAAGTATTTTCCATTTTACCACCTCAAATACTTAAATTGAGCTTATTCACTCTATGGAGCTACCCTAGGTGAATTTTTGTGTAGAATCCAAATCTGGTCTTAAATCCATGGATTTACTTACTCAATAAAAAGTTATTCATCTTTTCTGAAATTGAAAATGATGAATTTTGGATATATGCATGACTTATGAGTTTTGCATAATTCAAAATTTCTTTTTAACATAATTGTGGCCTATTTGGGTATGTAAAATATACCTCAAGGCTCACATTCCCTCCCACCAAAAAATAAAATTGTACTACAATTTTATTAGTGATAAAAGAATAAGGCCCCAAAAGGGGTTAATGTCCACTGTCCAACCTCTTCACATTACTCAGATCAAGTAATTTAAAGCACATTTATAGACATATTCAGGCTTGTGGCCTTCTTTCATGTCTAAATCTTCTTAAGAGTTTATCTGAGTCAGGTATTTCTGATTCTGCCATCCATTCATCTTCATGTACTGGATTTCTATATCTGACAAGATATTCTCTTTGATTTTTACCCCTAAGTCTCCTTTCTTTAATGACTTTCTTTATCTTTCTGTCTTCATTCTGTTCCACAGGTGGTACAGTTAAAGGAGTTGGGTTCCTTAAAGGAAACAATTCTTTATCAGCTGGTTGATAAGGCTTTATCAAGCTGACTGGAAATGTGGGGTGTTTATTTTCCAATTCACCACTCAATTCCACTTGAACTGCATTGGTTCCATGTAAAGCAACAATAACAAAAGGTCCTACATAAGAATCTTTAAGTTTCTTTGGGCCTTTGATATTATTAAAATTCAAGGTTGAAACTAGAACTAAGTCCCCTACTTTGAAGTCTGGTACTTTATGACTCTTGTCCCACTTCTGTTTTGCATAATCAAAAGCATCATCCATACTTTGTTTTGCATGGTGTTTCACTTTATCAAGCATTATCTTGAAGCTGGAAGCTGTAGGATGAATGTCAATCAAGTCTTTCCTCAGTGTGTCTTCTGGGAGTCTTGGATTCCATCCTTTCTCTAACATAGCAGGAGTTTGTTCTGTGGAAGAATGGACTGATGTCTTATATGCCAATTCTAATGCAGGTATCAGAGTGCACAAGTCATGGGTAAAGCCATCTGAGTCTTTGAATTCTAATCCATAAGCACAAAATATCCTGATCATGTCTTCTAAAGTTTGAATCATTCTCTCTGCTAGCCCATCTGTTTGAGGGTGATATGCTGTAGAGAATGATAACTTAGTCCCAAAAAATCTATGAAGATTGGTCCAAAGTGCAGATGTGAACTTGGGATCTCTGTCACTTATGATATTCTTGAATAATCCTGTATGAGAAATAACTCTACTCCATAAAAGAAGAGCTGTATCCATAGCAGTGTCATCTTTATGACATGGTAAGAATATGGGAGTTTTGCTATATCTGTCTACAATGACTAAACAAGCATTATAACTTTTGTCACCACTTGGAGAAAGTGCTGTGACCCAATCCATGTGAACAACTTCCCAAGGGGATTTTGGTTCTTGAATATGGATCATCAATCCAAATTTCTTGCCTGTACTCCTGTTTGCTTTTTGGCATCTATCACAGGTATGGCAATACTCAATGGTTGATTTTCTCCAAGATGGCCACCATGCACAGTTCTTCACTTTTTCAATTGTTCTGTCTTCTGATAGGTGTCCAGAGTAAATGCTATCATGGCATTCATGAAGAATGGTATTGATAAGCAATCTACTACACAGTGTCATCACACAAGAATGTTTTGTTCTATGGTAAATAATCCCATCAAACAAGTGAAATCTTCCTTCAGAATAGGAATTTTTCCAAACTTCATCTAGTGTATTAACCAAAGATGTGTCTTTGCAGTCTTTATCCAATAAAGAAGTCAAGATATGACAATCCTGTCTTGTTTATAACACTCTCTGACCTCTTCAAAGAATTCAGTCCCAATATCAGTTATGTTAATTCCTTCAATTGGAATCTGTGGTTCAGCTTCCAAAGGTACATAAGCTGGGTTATCAGGAGTGTTGGCTAAAGCCCATCTACTAAGTCCATCAGCATTCTTGTGAATGTTTCCTGCTTTATGAACCATCGTCATGTTTCCTCTATATTCTTGAATGGCTATTTGCCATCTCAACATATGCCTGTTGGGAGTTTTCATGTTAAGAAGTGATTTCACGGCATTACAGTCAGTTATCACTTCAAAAACACTGCCATCAAGGTAATAGTGCAATTTCTCAAGTGCCCATACCAAACATAAGCACTCCATTTGGCTTGCATCATATCTGGCTTCTGTTGGTTTGATTTGTCTTGAGATATAACAAACTGGTCCTTCTGTAGGTTTGTCATCAATAATTTGGACTTGGTGCAGGGCTGCCCCTAATCCATCTCCACATGCATCAATGTACAATTTAAAAGGAATATTCCAATCAGGCATGAGGAGTAAAGGTGCTTCTGTAAGGGCTTTCTTTATCTTCTCATAAGCTTTAATTCTTTCCTGTGTCATCTCAAATACAGTCTGTTGATCACAGATTCTATAGAGTGACTTGGCTAGAATTGCAAAATCTTTCAAGTGTTGCCTATAGTAACTAGCAAATCCAAGAAAAGACATCATTTCTTTTTTATTCTGGGGTATTGGCTTAAGTAACACTGCTGCTACTTTATTCTTGTCAATACCCAAGCTCAAACCAGAAACAACATGTCCTAATGCTTTGAGTTCTTCAAAACCAAAATTGCATTTCTTAAGTGAAATTTTCATGTTCACTTCTGCAACTTTATGAAGTACTCTTGCAAGTCTTTCAAGGTGCAAGGACCATGAGTCAGAACATATAATAATATCATCAATATAAATGATAAGCCATCCTTCATACAATTCTGTGGGGAAGATGGTATTCATCATTCTTTGATAATGAGATGGAGCATTTTTAATGCCAAATGGCATTCTAAGATACTCATAAATACCACAGTGAGTGATAATTCTAAGTAATTTCTTAGCTTTAGGCGTCAAAACATTTTTATGGAAGCCTTTTAATGCATCCATTGATGTTATATACCTGGCTTTAGACAATTGAGTCAAGGTTTCTTGGATTCTAGGGATTGGATACCTATCTGGGACTGTGTAGGTATTCAAAGCTCTAAAATCTCCAACCATTCTTGACTTATCATTATGCCATGCAATAATAACAGGTGTTGTCATTTCAACTTCCTCATTATGGCCTACTTTCCTTAGCACACCAAGTTGGATCAACTCTTGGATATGTTTTTCCAAGGCCTCTCTAGCTCTGGGACTGGCTGGATAAGCTGGTCTTCTAAGTACTGGAGGATATGGTCTTTCAATATTAAGAGTAATATCAATTTCATGTCCCCTTATAGCGCCTAATGGTTCATTATCAGATGCAAATGCATTATTGTATGTATATAATACATAAATAAGTTCATTCCTCATCTTTGGTGACAATGATGGATTAATTTGTGCTTCAACAAGTTGTTTAGACACAAATTCATCTTTGTAAGTATCTTTGACAGAAGATACTACAGATATCTGTTTTGGCATATTGGAGAAAGCAAATTTTTGCCTTTTGTTATCTCCAATTGTGAAATATCTGTCTTTATGGTTATTTATATCAATACCATAAATATTCAAGTAATCATTTCCAAGAATGATGTGCTGAGATGTACAATTATCCATTACTACAATCTCAGTTTTCATTCTTACACTTCCTGCTGGATGTGGGAATACAATATTAGTGTCCAATATGCCCAAGGGGTACATATTGTTACTGGCACTACTGAATTGTACACCTTCTATTGGTAATAGATGGTTTTTCCATTCAGGAAGTATAATTTGGAGATAATCTTTGCCAACACAAGTGCAAAATGCCCCTGTATCCAAATTCACTTTGGCTTCAATATCACTTATCAGAACTGATGTGATACAGGATGCTCCAGCAGTATAACCCTTCCCTCTAGCAGGTTTTGTTTTACACATTCTGGCATCTTGGATATTGATCAGGTTGCAGCAATCCTCACTGTACTGTGGCAAGTGGGTATGGACTTCTGTGACCTCAAAGAAAGCTGAAATGTTTTCAATGGGATAGTCCTCCATTGGTGTATCTTCAGAGACTTCAGAATCTTGGTCAGACTCTTCTTTCTCTTCAGTACACTGAATTTCTTCAATGATTTGAGCTTCATTGACTTTTGTCTTCTTAGGGCAAGTGTTGGCTAAATGTGAAGTACTTCCACATTTATGACACTTCAAGACAGGTCTTTCTGGTCTTCTTTCCTCTCTAGGAATCTTTGAGACTATTTTGGACTCTATTGGGTTTCTAACCCAAGTTTTACCAATTCTTGTTCTGGTAATGATATCTTCCATAGCATTAATGTAGTCCTCTGTTGAACAGGGTTCCACATATCTGCTTTTGATAGCATGTTCCAGTTCTCCTCCACACTTTCTTAATATTTTCATATTAATCATAGTGTCAGACATATCTGGGTGTAAAGCAGATAATCTGTCTTTTTGTTTGAAGAACCAAGTAAGTGGTTTGTCTTTTTCTGAGTTAAAAATGGCACTTTCAAAAGCATTCTCCATTTTAAACCTCCAAGAATTATTGGCCCATTTGGTAATCACTTCAGATTTCCACCAAGACCAGTCATGTCTTCCATGATCCATTCTCATCTTGTAATACCATTTCTTTGCAGTCTTGGTAAACAAACAATGTAATTTTCCTACTATGATTTCATCAGGTATATTAAAGTCTTCTTGCAACATATCAATAGTCCTGATGAATTCAATATGGTTGTATTCTCCTTCACCAGAGAATGTTGGCCATGCTTCTAATTTGGGAATATCCTTTACAGAAATAACATTTTCTCCTAATAATGGAGTCAAACTCTCTTTGACAGAAAGTTTTTCTTCAGTCAAAGGTGTAGAATGTCTTGGCATATGTGGTTCATGATTCTTATGAATTTGCTCCACACTTGCAATTATTTCATTCTTCAATTTCTGCCTCTCACTGTCACTTTTTGCTAAATGTATAGCAAATTGATTGGTGTTCTTAACTATTTGTAAGACATGATCTTCAAGAGTTTTAAGTCTATCATTTACTTTAAAAATGGAAGGATCCTCTGTGTCATTATTTTGACATTGGTTCTCAATTCTATCACAAGCATTGCTAATTGACTCAAGGGTGACAGTTGTCAATTGACGCCATTCAGAATGTTGCTTGTCATTTTTCTTTAAATCATTGATGTCTAATGTAATTTGCTTTAACTTTGACTCAAGTTTGCCAATTTCTACACTAATACTTCTATGTACATCATTTATTTGCGTGGAAAGGTCCTGTTCATCCTTTCCTGCTCCTTGGCTGTGAATTCCATAAGAGTTCTGGCCATATTGAAGACACTGTCCACGGCTGAAGGTTCCAATCTGGGGATCCTGTACCCTTGTAGGTAAGGTCTGTGCCAATTGGCTTTGCCTTTGCCCTTTCCTTGATGGTTCTTGGGACCTCTCTGTTTCTTTTGAGGTCCTTTGGGCTTGTCCTTGGATGCTTCTGGAGCTGGTTTGGAGCTGGTAGATGCCACTGGTGCCTCTGTCTCCAAAGTTGGAGTCATTTCCAACTCTTTCTTCTGGTCTATGGATAAAAGACTCTGGTTCTTCAACCATTTCTTTATCTTTTTGACCTTGTCTTTGCAAGACAGGGGGCTCCATCCTCCTAAGAGTTCTATGGTCTTCTCCTGACCCAGAAAGCTCTTGATGTGTAAGTAAGAGTTCATGGCCCCCTGCCAAAGGCTTGGGCAGATTTCCCACTCCTCTTCTTTGGCTGCTCTGAACCAATTTTTGTACTGGCTCTGATATATTTCTATTGCTGCCACTTGAAAATGGTTCAGCCCTGGAAATATTATCATAAATTAGTTCAGGCTCAGAATTTATGTCAAAATCTGTTGGTACAGACCTTGGGGAATGGGGGGCAACTCTGGCATCCTCCAGATGTGTCTTTCTTGTGGAAGATTCGGCACTTCTGGATTTGGTCTTGCCTCTTCCTTGTCCACATCCATCTGGTTGGACTGAATAGTTGCTTCCATTTCTGGTATGCACCATTTTCACGTCAATTTAAAGATAAAAGGTGAAAATATAAGATAAAATACACACCTTTTGGTGGTAATTTAGCTTTTTCTGAGTTGAATGAGGTGCCTCTTTTAGCAATCTGCACCTCAATACTGTCTTCAGATTCTGCTTCTGAAGATTCTGGACTAGTGATATATCTTTTACTGAGTCTGTTGCCAGCTGCACAGTATTTGATTAAAGACACTAAAAAGAAATTATAAAAGAGAAAAAAAATTAAAATTTAAGATTTTGAATGAAAATTAATTCAGAGTAACTCAAAGAATAATTTTATAAGTTTTTGGACGTGAAAAATCCACGTGTAAAAACAATATAAAATTAAACCAAATTCCTCAATGAAAAAGATTTTGAAACAATTTCAAAAATAAAAATATTTTAACTTCAAATTGAAAGAAAAAAAATTAATTAAATTAATATATTTTAGAGCTTAAAAATATATTAATTAAGGGTACAAGGTTCAAAAAACACGGCCAAGCCACCAAATGTAAGATGTGGTAGGTATGGTGGTTTTTTAGAACACAATAATGAAGTCTAGAATATGATTAAAGCCAAGTCTATGGATAAAATCACGGCCAGGCCCCCAAATGTAAGATTTGACTATGAAACTGATGATAATATTACTATTAATCAACAGTACTATGTCTGTTCTTATGAAATATAATAATAAAAATTATTATAACCACAATTAAATAATTATAAAATTATTTCTTTCACGTGTTATACACTACTAGTGATTATAACAGTGAGCAGTAATTGTCTACAAGAATCAATTACAAGAAGAATTTAATAATAAAAACTTCTTTTATTAAAATAATAAAATTATTTTAATATATAATTATCTTTTACAAGAATAATTATAAGGATAATTCTTGAAGAAAACTATTACTAGAGAAAAACTTTAAGAATTAAAGATAAATGACTCACTAATACTCCAAAGAACTTATTGATAGATAAAAGTAGAGAAATTTGACGTGGAATTGTGGATTTAAGGGATCAAAAGGAGTTATAACAATATTACAACAATATATAGTTGAATTCTATGATTTCACGTCTTTCTGGTGGATTCTGAAAGATTTAAAACACTTAAGAATAGTTATAACTAATACTTACTTGTTGGTAATAATGATTTAATAAATTGATAAGATGATTCTTGGAAAAAACAGCAAGAAAAGGCTTCTTTTAAGTCAACAACAGCTCACAGAGGCGTGCCATGGAGCAAACTGAAAAACCAGTGAGTGAGAAAACAATAAACCTTTTTGGATTATTGATTGCATCATCTGTTGTCATGTAAGATTATCATAATTACTTAATTGATGCTTTTACGTGACTACCAACCCCAATATGGTTAAGAATAAAAGGAGTAACATCTGTAAATCTTCTTTTATTCTAAAATAATCATTGATTTCTCAAAGTTATCAATGTTATTGCCAACTTCATCACAGGTTGTAATTACTGTGAATTTTTGAAGATTCAGTGTTTCACGTAGAATGGTCAAAAATGGACTGTAGGTAAAAGTTTTAATTTTACTAGTAAAACCATAATTCTTTTTGGTTGTACCATAGATAATACAGTTCTTCATTGGTCCTGAAAGTTTCAAGAAGATTCATTAAGAATTGTATTTTTAATGAATTTTTGAAGTTTTTACCTCATTTCTACATAGAATTGCAAATAGCAGTATTTTGCTGGTTGCTATGAGGTAAATCAATGAATATGAGTCCCAAAAGGGTTTTAATTACTCTTTTAGGGTCTAGTCATGGAAAGTCATCAAGAATTGACGTGGTTACAGGAGTCTAAGTAGCTCATTACCTCCTTGGCACGTCAAAATAGCAGGTTATTTGCTATTTTACTTATGATTACAGTAGATGTAACTTGGTAACCAAGTTCCCAAAAAGTTTTAGTTTACCAATTGGGCCAAGATGAGCCATGGATCCATGCTCTGGAGCTATCCACGCCTCTGAGGCTTCAGAAGTTGGGTACCCTGGCTCTCTTTGATGTCTTTTGTCCCCCTTGCTTATTTTTTACGCCAAAATAGTAATTTTAAGCTTCAAGTGAGATATCCACTATGGGTGTACCAAAAGTCCATGTAAGAATACCATGATATTAAGTGCTCAAAACATGCATAACACTATTCTTAGTGTATATGTAACATGGGATTTCTCACTTTCCCATTATTTTGGCTAAAAATCAAGAAAAACAAAAATTTTCACGGATCTTTTATGTGGTATTAATGATGTGGTATTGAAGTATTTTCCATTTTACCACCTCAAATACTTAAATTGAGCTTATTCACTCTATGGAGCTACCCTAGGTGAATTTTTGTGTAGAATCCAAATCTGGTCTTAAATCCATGGATTTACTTACTCAATAAAAAGTTATTCATCTTTTCTGAAATTGAAAATGATGAATTTTGGATATATGCATGACTTATGAGTTTTGCATAATTCAAAATTTCTTTTTAAGATAATTGTGGCCTATTTGGGTATGTAAAATATACCTCAAGGCTCACAATTACAATAATAAAGTCTACAATACTTAAAATTAGAAGTATACCTGTTTATTTTTGAAGAGTAGAACTGTTTTTGACAGTTATACTACATAGGAATTCAAGAGCAGGATGAGGAAACCTTTTCTGGCTGTGAAAAGGCCCCTTTTGATCCTGAAATGAGGTGGAAAGGCTGCTAGACCTTTCCACGTAGAGGAAGTGAAGATTTTTCACTCTCTAAGACAGGCTTGTGGTTTGCAAAAGGCCTGTATAGCCTGTATTGGGCTCAGATGTGGTTTTGAAACCACATCTGGGCAGTTTTCACCAATACAGGGTAAAGATTTTCATCTGGGGGCCACACAGCTTGATTCTGACGTGTATGACGCATAGAATGCTGTAAAGAACCTGTATGGGACCCCAGTATTTAATTAAATATGAGATATTGAAGTAAAAACAAGCTTCTTTGTCAGTTTGACACCTCATAATCATGGTTATGGGATATTATCCCATGGTAAGGTTGTATTGGCCAAACTGTGGGATTTTGACCTTAAATAAGCCATAGCTTTATCAGTTCTTGAGATATCAAACTCAAAATTGGTTCAGTGTGTAGCCCTGTATGTGAACTACACAATGGTACCTCATTTGGTATGGTTATAATTCAATATGGCAAAGTTATCCCATGTACAAGAGTTTTGTACATATGCATGTTTTAGGCAAAAAGCTGTATTGGGCTTGTTTGCCTCGTAACTTTTGTTTTCGGTGAGATATGGGGAAATGAATGGAACCATCAGATAGCCCTGATTGTGCTCTTTCCAAAAAGACCCCACTTTAAGTATCTCAGGCCAACACTGTAGAAGTTAGATGAGAGGTGAATATTTTATTCACCCTTATTTGGCCTGAATTTGACCATAACTTCTGTAATACTGGTGCTAGCTCAGTTTTCTTGGTACCATTGGATATCCCTGGCTTAGAGCTTAATCTTTCATACCCATTTGATGGGGTTAAGCCTCTTACTCTGTATTTCAGATGAGAGGTGAAAATTAAGGTTTATGCTCAGCAAAAACTTTGAGCAGGAATAACTTTGTTATTCTTTGTCCTATGATGATGGGACTTGTATATTTGGAAAGGAGTGAGTTTCCTCTTTCTTTTGATACCTTTTGAGCATATTTGGATCAGCTCCATGTTTTGGTGGTATCTTGGCTATAGCATTGGTTTATGGTATTTGGCTGTCATGCTTGTGCTCTGGTTTTGAGTCACAGGCTGACAATAATGGAGAAAATAAATTTAATCTAAACTATAAATAAACTTTAAAATATTTCTACACAATATTTAAATCTCAATTGAATTGAATAAAAGAAAAAATGTATAGTGTATAATCATGTGTTATCAATCAAATACCTTATTTTGGATTTGAAGCCGCATTTTAAATGTTTTATTAATTGAAATAAAGCTTTTGGTGGCTTTTTGATTGGTAATTCATTTGCTAATACAAAAAAGGATAATTTTCCAGCTTAAAAATTGAATCTCTCACAGGTTATATAAATTAATTTTATATTCCATACCTGTGCAGTAAGTTCCCTTTGATAAAAACTTTTGAAATTGTTGGGAACTGGGTCTCAATTACCAGACTTATAATACAAGTTCATAAAATAACTTCCATTTGAGACTCTTTGGTATCAATTAGTTAACTAATAATATAGAATTTAATTTTCAAGATTAATTATACCCAATAATTTCAAAGAATCAAAACAAGTGAAAAATTTAAGCTTAAAATGAATAGGGAAAAAAATACTAACTGAGAATCTGAAATTTTCCAGGATAATGTATTCTTGATGTTTAATGCTTGAAAGAAGGTTTATTATTATACAAGGATAAATGTGTGAATCATTGACAAGTGTTTCAAAAGCTCATGCCAATATCATACATTGAGTAAGAATTAACTAGTTAGTTCATATTTGAATCATAATACTTTTGTTAGAAAATATATGAAGCTAAACAATTCTCATTAAGCCTACTAAATGCATATCTTTCTCTATCTCAGGTTAGCTTCAAATTTAAATTAATAATATATGAAGTATAACTGGTGAGATGAAAAATATAAATCTGATTGGCATTTTGAGAAATTTTGAATTTCATCAACAGGTACTACCAATTCTTAATTATTACTTATTAAAGGGATTTCAAGAGTTAAAAAAACAATATCTCAAACTAATTCAAGTATTTTATTTGCATTGAAACCTTAATTTAGAAAGAGATAAATCTGAAACTATAAAATCAACTTTGATCAAAGCATTAATAGTTTCTTTTTTTTCACAAATTAAAAGTGAATTTTGAAGTCTTGATTAATATTATTCTCAGACATTATAGCAGAAAAAAAACTTAAAAGTTTTCTCTTCAAAATATGTCTTGATGGGTCAATGAGCCTATTGTTAGTTACAGATATTTAGTTATTCATATGAAGTTTTTTGAATTTTTGAATGTAAAAGTTACTCCTTTTTTGTGATTTTGACTTTTTTCAAAAGAAGTCACAGTATCTATATAAATTTTTTTTTGGAAAGAATATTCTATTAGTTGGTATATTTATCAGATTAGTATTTTTATTAAGAAAATTTCAAAAATAACCCAATAGAGGTTAATAATGATATAAA
This sequence comes from Austropuccinia psidii, assembly GCA_023105745.1. Taxonomy (NCBI): domain Eukaryota; kingdom Fungi; phylum Basidiomycota; class Pucciniomycetes; order Pucciniales; family Sphaerophragmiaceae; genus Austropuccinia; species Austropuccinia psidii. Next base: position 5,871,615 of record JALGQZ010000010.1, on the reverse strand, counting down.
ACAGAAAATTAATAAATATGGATTTAAAATATGAAAAAACGCTTATTGTCTTTGGTCTCATTAGGAGGATTAATATTGTAGTTAAGGTATTATTTTCTGGATAGTAATATTGTTTTTGGTCTGAATTTGGAACATATTTGATTTTAACTCAATTGAAGTGGAAAATATTACTTTATTCCAGTATTACCCTAATATTGGTGCTATCTATAGATCTGAATTATCCATTCATTTTGTCATCAGTCTGAAGAGGAACTTTTTGAAAAAAAAATTCTGGATGGCTTATGTGATGACTTAAATGTAACTCCCTACAAGCCTCAAAAAGATTTGTTGAAAAATTATCATTAAGTAAATGATAGGTAAATCAAGTACTATCAGAGAAGTGCTTCATATTTTTCAATTATAAATTACTGGGTGTTAGAAATATTCATTGATCTATTAATGCCATACTGAAAAAATATAAAAATGTATTTCTAAAAAATATTTATGAAGAATAGTCATTGCAATTTCACACAAAGACATAAGAAATTGAGACCAAATGAACTAAATGCAACTTTATGGGAAATATATCAATTTATTCTAGATTTTGCAAAAGAAGATAAGAAATTCATGAAATTAGTATGAGAGTTGATATTAAGATGATTAATCAGGCATAAATGAAGAAAGAAATAGCTAATAGGTTTATGGATAAAGATTTGAGGATAAGACTGAATTTGAATTCAAGTATGACAAGCATAAGTGGTGCTTTAGTAGAGTGCCACTAAGATATATAAGAGCTGGTAAGCAATTCCTTCCATGAAAAAAGAACATAAAATTCATGGAAGTTCATATTGAATAATGATATTTCCTTTTTTAAATGAAGCTTTGAGTTAATAATCTCATTAAATAGAATAAATTTTGACCTTTGTTGACAAATTAAAAATGCAAAAATCAATATTGGGTGTCTTTTGTGATATAGACAATAACAAAAATAATTTAGTAGCTTCAAGGAATAATAGCAAGAAATATTGTTGGTCAGAATTTTAGGAGAAGAAGGGATTATCTCTTGACTTAATAAAAACCAAATTATGTCTACATGGAAATATTTATTCCTTAACACTATAATTGCATGGAAATAATAAGTTCATTTAAGTCTGACTAAATTGGGATCCATATTACTTATGGGAACTCAGTTTTTCACTTAATAAGATTTTTAAAAATCATTTGAAATTAATTCATCACATTCACTTGTATTAATATTAAAATTTAAATAACTGATGAGGATGAAATTTCTTAGAGGGAGAAAAAAGGGATTATTTTATGCAAGTTAATCCAATATCTCACAGGTTTTTCCCAAATAGGGTCCAAGAATATCAAATTTTGGAAAAAGAATTAGTGTCTTCCCCGATTTTGAAAATGAATTTTATTCCCAACACTTTTCACAATTTAAAAACCAAAAGAATTTTTAGAAAGAAAAATTGTTTTCCCAATCAACCATAGATACTTTATTTTTAGAAGTAGTCCTAGTTGAAATGAAATATCCAAATCTCTTTTCACTCAGCCCAGGATTAGCTTAAAGCTCTTAAACATTTCTCATGGAATGCACTCCAGAGCTTTAATAATTCGATTAAAAATTGTCACCTCAGCAATACATTTGAATTAATTATCACTAATTTTTAGGTTAATTAGCTACAGATCCAGCTTTGAAATTATTCCTTTTAACATGAATAGATGGCCCCTTAGATATAATATTGACCACTATTATGAAGACTAAAAAGTAAATACCTGTGTAAATAATTGAAATGACCCCAGCATTTCTTGATATCTGGGAGGCTATCTCATCAATACCAGGAATGGAAGCTCTGGTTAGTATTATAAAGTTCTGTGAGAACTCCTCTTGTCTAGGATTAAGCTGAGGTAGTACACGAAGGACTAATCAAAGATAACTAGTTCTGAATCTCCAATCAATCCTGTAAAACGTTTGAACAAAGGTTAATTTTCTTCCCCTCCTAAAATATTCAACAAAAGCTTCCTTGGAGGTCACAGAACAACATGAAGTATCTAAGTGGCTTTAAAACTAAATAGGAAGGTGGTCAGAAATCCAGGATCCGACCTATCCAACATATAGATAATAAGAATATAATCTCATTGATGTTGTCAGTTTTTAGAATTTCAGTGAGAAAAGTTTGTATTTAATCTCTATTTTTGGTGAAATTGGGATAAATCATATCCTCTTAGTGATAAAATATCGGGAATGTGGATGATCTGAGATGATCTGGAAAATTTGATTGTTCTTATATTTCATTTTGGTAAGTAAAAAAATAATAGGATAACATTTTTCAAGTATTAAGTATTTCAAAGAGTCTGTGATAATTAGATAAAAAAGTAAGATTCTATGATATTTGGATGTTCAAGGGGGGAAATTTTGTTTAGAAACTCTCTGAATGGTTTCATTTAAGCTGAATACAATATATTTATTTAGGAAGTAATCCTAATATCACCTACTGGGTAAGCTACCAATACTATTTTTCCACTGAGCTTAGCTAGTGGGAAGCTGTCAGCACTATTGATTCCACTTAGTCTATCTACTGGGAAGGTAAATCAGCTACCTCCAAAGGAAGGGATTACTTATTCCTGTGGTTAAAATGAAATATTAATGGGGAATTTCTTTCCACACCAAAATTAATCTTTAATTCATTGTATGAATATATTTTTTCTGAGGACATTTACTTCATAAGTGACATGATTTAAGGTTTTGTGACAACTTTCTTTCTGAAAAGCCTCAATTTTTCCATATGACTCTATTTTTGGTGATCTGGTTATGGCAAAACCTTCTTTTAAGGAAAGATCCTATGTGTAATCTAATTGAAAATATTAATTTTAGTGTGACAAATATAAATAAGTTTGTAATAACCATTAAAGGGTTTTTCTATGAGAAAAGTGATTGTGAGCCTTGAGGTATATTCTACATACCCAAATAGGTCACAATTATCTTTAAAATAAATTCTGAACTATGAATAACCCATAAGTCATGCATATATTCAAATATCATCATTTTTGATGTCATGAAAGATGGATAGCCTTTTATTGATTAAGTGAATCCATGGAATTAAGGCCAGATTTGGATTCTAGACAAAATTCACCTAGGGTAACTCCATCGAGTGAATAAGCTTAAAATAACTCTAAGAGGTGGTAATATGGAAAATACTTCAATACCACATAAAAGGATTGTGAAAATTTTTGTTTTTCTCAATTTAACGCCGAAATAATGGGAATGTGAGAAATCCCATGTTACATATACACTAAGAACAGGGTTATGCATGTTTGTGGCACTTAATATTATGGTATCCTTACCTAAATGTTTGGTAAACCCATAGTGGATATCAGTCTTGAAGCCTGAATTTCTATTTTTGACATGAAAATAGGCAATGGGGACAAAAGACATCAAAGAGAGCCAGGGTACCCAACTTCTGAGGCCTATGAGTCATGGAAAGCTCAAAAGCTTGGATCTATGGCTGATCTTGGACCAATGAGTATAATAAAACCTTGTGGGAACTTGGTTACCAAGTTAAAATCTCATTAAATCATAAGAAAATAGCAAATAAGCTGGTATTTTGATGTGCCAAGGAGGTAAAGAGCAACTTAGAATTCTATAACCATTACAATTATTAATGACTTTCCATGGATAAACCCCAAAAGCGTAATTAAAACCCTTTTTTGACTAGTATCCATTGATTTACCTCATAGCAACCGGCCATATAGTTGTGAGCCTTGGAGGTAATTTCATATACGCAAAAGACCACAAATACAGAATTAACATATAAATATAAATAAAATAAATTTATTTAATAAAAATCAAAATATAAGTATAAAATTCTATTCAGAATTAAAAATTTAATTACCATTTAAAAATAAAATTACATTAAATTTTGAAGTTATAAAATTACATTTATACTTGAAAAAATTAAGTAAAAATAAATTTTTAACAAAATTATAATAAATAAATAAATTTGGAAAAAAGTTAAATAAAAATTATTATAACTTTTCATCCAATAAATAAACATATAAAAATTATTTCACCATTGGATTCCTCATAAAAAATCAGGTGGGGTCACCTCTGAGTGAAAATTTTGTAACTCAACTCTAAATAAGCTTAAATTAAGTTTTTAGTATTTTCTGTATGAAAATTGAAAATCCTCAAAACTTTAATTTAATTCACATCACATGTAGTGTTAATCACCAAAAATTGTGTTAAAATTGAGGTGTTGTGTTTATTTGAGAAGTTATGAGGAATTGAAGTATTTTCAATTGAATTCAATTGAAATGTCAAAATGTGCATGTGTATTACATAAGTGAACTTTGATTTACATATGAGGAATCAATTATTACTGTGTTGAACTGTACAACTCAATTGAATTACATATGTAAATTATAAGTATAATACATGATGAGGAATTAAAGGAAAAATAAATTGGAAAGATTAAATTTGGGGGGGAAAAGGAACTCCAGCTCTAAGGGGGAGCTAGACCCCCAAAATCCTTGCTGACAGGCGTGTGGTGTCAAAATTCACACAAAAGTTCATCACTTTTGGCCTGGAATTGAGTTACAGGGTCTGTGGACAAAATTGATGATGAGGTTTTGATACCAACTGGGGTAGTTTTAGCTGTTGCCAAGAGGGTAAAACTACCCTTAAGATAAAACAATCATAGTAAAAACAGCTTCAACTGGTTTCTACGTCTTTTACACACATTCTGACGTGTTTTGAAGGCTCTAGACCAGGTACTGCTATAGTAATGGCTGATTTAAGGGTCTAAAATTGCTAAAAATGGCTTAAACCAGCCCTTTTTGGTCTAACCAGGGTTCAATGATGCCATAATTGGCTTTTCTGTTGTCAGACTGTTTTTCACGACTGACAAGAGTAAATTTTACTTTTGGAGTAAGAAAATTGATGGCTATAAAAGAATGTCTTCTTTGCCCCACTTTTCTCTTCATTTTAGAATCTTTTCCTTTTATAATTAGTTTAAACATTGTTAAACCAATCAAAAAGAGATTCAAACCACCTTTATTAAATCATTTTAAACCTTTGAACCACGTGAAAAAATCATCATAATCATTGTTTGTAACTCTTATAATCATTTTTACCCCTGAACCACTGCAAAAGTGAATTAAAGCAACTTTCATCACTGATAACTTTGTCACTTTGTTTCCAAATGCACTCTGGTCAATTTTGGGCTTGTTTTTTCTTTAATATTCTTTTTAAAGACTTTGTTCGGTAATTAATTACTTTCAGTTCTTTTCTCAATTAATTCCAATTGAAATTGCTCTTGAAGAAATTTCTTTTGTAGCCTTAAATATCCCTTGGAGAGTATTTTTGGATAAATTTTTATTGTTGTTAAAACAATAAATCTTTAGAATATTACTGTTTTATACTAATAAAGTTCTAAACAATAAATTTGGCGTGTCTTCTCTTACAAATAATATTTCTTACTATTTTTAATTGATTTTTACCTTATACAAATTTTGAGGACAGGAAAAGTACTTGATTTTTAATCAAAGTTTCATATCCACACCTTACATTTGGGGGCCTGGCCGTGATATTTTACCAGTGACATATTTTTTTACTGTTTTTAAATCTTTTTTTCTTATCTTGAAAAATTTAAAAACACACAAAAAATACTTATAATGCAAAAAATCAAAAAAAAATAATTTTTTTTTAATATTATAAGTGAGGCTTATATTTTAATTTCTTTTTGGAAATATCCTTTTTTTACTTAATTAATTGGTTTTTTCATTTATTTTAGTGTCTGACAACGTGGTAAGACAAGAAAACATTGAAACAGCCTCAACAGTAACCAGCATTATTCCTGCCAGTACTGTTAATTCTGATCATAATAGTACTATTATTGTGACTCAGAATATTCAACCAGAGCCAATTTCTTCTGAATTAGTCAGCTTGGAAATAAGTAATACTCTTCAGAAAGCCAAAGATTTGGCCAATAGTAAGTTTTTTGACGCAAAATTACTATTTTAAGCCTTTTTAACCATAATTATGCCTTCAACCAGGTCAGGAGCCAGCTATAACCCCTCAAGCAGCTCCCAGAAAGGTAATAGATGTGATTATGGCAGAGGCCAATCAGGTACAGAAGGGAAAGGGTCAGTTGCTGACTTCCAAACAACTAAAATGGGTCATTCTGAAGCTGATAATACCATTTTACCTTCAAAAAGAGCTGACACTGCCACAACAAGCCTCAGTGGACATATACAAAGCCAGCCACAGTGCATACAACAATGCACTTCAGTTCAAGGAGTACCAGATCCTTGCAGACCTGTGGAAGAATTGCATGAATTCTTACCTGACTGTGAGAAAATTCCTGGGCCATCCCAATACTTGCAAATTGCTCAATGGATGGCATCCATTGATGGAGAAGAAAAACATGATGCTTTTGACACTAGAATGGAGGAAAAACAACCCTCCACCACCCAAACCAGTGCCAAAAACAGCCCCAGTGGCCAGCACCAGAAATTCCAACATGAAAAAGCAGCCACAAACTCCAAACAAGGGAAAAGGGAAGGCACCAGCCCCAAAACCTTACAGCCAGGGCTACAGAATCCCAAAGATTCAACAGGATGCCATGGAAAATGTATTTCAGATGGCCAGAACCATGATGGAATTACAAAAGAAGGAGGAAGCCAGATTAAAATATCAAAAATAATCTCTGATACTTTTGAGTGTATTCCGGAATTGTATAAAGCTATTTCTGACGTAAAAAGTCATCTTTGTGATAAAAATACATCAATTTGTGACAATCTTAAGACAAATAGCTTGAGTCTGAGCCAAATAAATGATACACTTAAATTCTTTGAAATTGTTTTAAGAACAATCAAAACTTCCAATAATGATAATTCTTTTGGCATTAAGATAAAGGAACAATCTGCCATTATTAAAGAATTAACAGACAAATATTCTAAACTCAATATTTATGACATAATTGAAACAAGAATAAAACAAGCCATCAGCACTATCAAAGAAGATAATAAAAAAGCTCTTGATGATATTTAAAAATCATTTGCTGAAGTAAAGACAAATATAGTTGCCCTGAAAAAGCATTTTGATACCTCAAGAGAGGAATTATCAAAATTAACAATAAAATTAAATGAAGTTATATCTTATAATACTAAACAAACAGAATTATGTAATGATCTAACATATAAAGAGGGTGATAATAAAAATAATGTCATAAACTCTATGCAAAACTTGCAACATGAATTAAGAAATTCACAAAGGTTTAACAACAGTAAAATGAATGATATTGAGCAACTGCTAAACACTTTACCAAGAATGTCTACACCTCTGAATCAAAATGAAGATGCAAAAATTCCCAATCCACAAGTATTGGAAATTGAAAATTCACAGTTAAAAAATGAATTTTTGACTTCTTTTCATAACTTAGAACCATCAATGGGCCAAGCACTCTTGAAAGAAGTTCCAAAACTTAAAGAATGGCCTCACTTCAGTGGTGAAGGAGAGTATGACCATATGGAATTCATTAGAGGTATTGACATGATCAAAGAGGATTTTGAATTCCCAGACAGATTGGTAACAGCCAGATTTAACACCTTGTTTACCAAATCAGCTCACAGATGGTACATCAAAATAAGACAAGCACATGGACACCAGGGTTGGACTTGGTGGAAAACCCAAATCATCAACAAATGGGCAAATGATGCTTGGAGGTTTAAAGTTGAAACAGCCTTTAAATCTACCAAATTTAATGCTGATAAAGACAAAGCTTTACCATGGTTTTGCCAACAAAAGGACAGATTAACAGCATTATATCCTGACATGTCAGAATTTATGATCCATAAGAAATTCTGAGACAATGTGGAAGTGACTTAGAGCATGCTATCAAAAGCAGGACTACTGAACAATCTTCAGCAGAGGATATTTTCAATATATTAGAAGAAGTAACCACCAGAACCAAAATTGGTTCTAGTAGGGTGAATCTCAAAACAAGGTTTAATACACCTTGGAAAGATTCTGTGGACAAAAACCCCAAAGAAAATTCTAATAATATGAAGTATGAATCTGCAGATACAGTCAGAAAGTGCCATATATGCCAAAGCACCACCCATTTAGCCAATACATGTCCAAAGAAGGGAAAAATCAATGAAATTGATATTGAAAACCAACCTGATGTTGAGAAAGATGACATAATTGAAGAAAATTCAGATGATAAGTTACCAATGTTTTCTGAATCTTCAAAAGATATAGGAAATATCAATGCCACTTTTGACATCATGTAATTTTATTCCCACTTGCCACATTTGAGCAAAGGTCAACTTGATTTATCAAAAGTCCAAGATGCACAACTTATGAAAACAAAACCAAACAGGGGGAAAGGTTATACAGCTGGTAACTCCTGTATAACAGAAGTGGTGATTGACAACAAGCCCACCAAACTTTGGCCTGACCCAGGAGCCTTCTGCTCTTGTGTTGGAAAATCCTTTCTTAAGACTTGTGTACCAAATTTTGAAGACCAATTATTACCAATTGATGGTATAAAATTCAATAGTGCAAGTAATCCAATGAAAGCATTAGGAATTTTTGAGACCAATGTCATATTCCCACACATTAATGGGATTTTAAGAATTACAGTTGAATTTGTTGTTATGGAAAATTGCTCTAGTACCCATTTTATATTGGGAAATGACGATTTAATCATGTATGGGATAGACTTTCATAACAACAAAGACAGATACTTTACTATTGGAGACAATAAGCGCCAAAAATTTGCCTTTTTACCCTTTAAAAGACAAATTACAGTAAACAAAGTATCACCAGTCAACTTAGAGTTAGAGAAATTCAAGTCTGAACAGCTAAATGAGGCTGAAATAAACCTTCATCTGACTGATAAACAAGAAAATGAAATTTCTTCCCTTTTGTATGACCACAGAGGAGCATTTGCTTCAGACAAAGAACCTCTAGGAGCAATTATTGGTCATGAAGTTGACATCATTCTTAACATTGAGAGACCTTATCCACCACTCTTAAGAAGACCTGCATATCCAGCAAGTCCAAAATCAAGAAAAGCTCTAGAAATTCATATCAAAGAACTTCTGGACCTTGGTGTAATAAGAAAAGTAGGCCACAATGAAGAATTAGAAATAACTACACCAGTTATAGTGGCATGGCATAATGAAAAATCTAGAATGGTTGGGGACTTTAGAGCTCTGAACACTTACACTGTTCCAGACAGATACCCAATACCAAAAATTCAAATTTCCCTTACTCAAATATCTCAAGCAGTGTATATAACCACTATGGATTCCCTTAAAGGATTCCATAAAAATGTGGTGACACCAAGAGCAAGAAAATACTTGATAATTATTGTTCATTGTGGAGTGTATGAGTACTTGAGGATGCCCTTTGGTATCAAAAATGCACCTTCACACTTCCAAAGAATGATGAATGAAATCTTCCCTGAAGAACTCTCAGAAGGATGGTTAATCATTTACATTGATGACATTATTGTCTGTTCCAAAACTTGGGAGGAGCACATGTACAGATTGTCCAGAGGTTTGACAAAAATTCAATCAGTAAACATGAAAATCTCCTTGAATAAATGTCATATTGGAGTTAAAGAACTTAAAGCACTAGGACACGTTGTATCTGGTTTGTCCCTTGGAATTGACAAAAGCAAAGTTGCAGCAGTATTGCTAAAACCCATGCCTCAGAATAAGAAGGAAATTCAGTCATTCTTAGGTTTTGCAGGATATTACAGGCGACACATTAAAGATTTTGCATCCATAGCAAGCACACTTTATAAATCGTGTTACAAAGACACAGTATTTGAAATGACTGTTGACAGAGTCAAAGCTTTTGAGTCTTTAAGAGAAGCCTTCACCACTGCTCCACTCTTACTGTTGCCAGACTTTAAGTTGCCTTTCAAATTGTATATTGATGCATCATGGGATGGACTAGGTGCTGCACTTCACCAAGTTCAGATCATAAATGATAAACATGTAGAAGGACCCATATGTTTCATATCCAGGCAAATCAAACCAACTGAATCCAGATATGGAGCAAGTCAAATGGAATGTCTATGCCTTGTCTGGGCCTTGTAGAAATTAAACTACTTCTTAGAGGGATGTGTTTTTGAGGTGATAACAGATTGTACAGCTGTCAAATCACTTTTAAACATGAAAACACCCAACAGGCATATGCTCAGATGGCAAATAGCCATACAAGAATACAGGGGCAATATGACTATTGTTCATAAGGATGGGAATATTGATGAGAATGCAGATGGACTGAGCAGATGGCCATTACCAAATAATATTGATAATCCTGCTTATGTTCCAGAAGAAGATTCACCACAGATCCCAAAAGAAGGAATAAGTGTTACAGACTTAAACACCACCTTCTTTGAAGAAGTCAGAAATAGCTACACTCAAGATAGGAATTGTAGCATCTTATGCCAATTACTTAACAAAGACAGCAAAGACAACTCTCTAATACATGCCTTGGATGAAGTATGGAAGAAAGCTTATAATGAAGGAAGATTTCACCTACTGGATGGTATAATTTACCACAGAACCAAGGACACATTTGTCATGACAGTTGTGGACAGCTCATTAATCAATCTTGTACTGAAAGAATGCCATGATAGCCCCTTTTCAGGAAATCTGTCTGAAGACAGAACAAGAGAGAAAGTAAAGACCTGCATATGGTGGCCAATGTGGCAGAAAGATGTTGCAGAGTATTGCAAGACCTGTGACAGATGCCAAAAGGCAAATAAATCCACTAGCAAGATACTTGGAAATATGATAAAAATCCAAGAACCAAGAAGACCTTGGGAAATTGTCCATATGGATTGGGTAACTGGCCTACCACCAGGAGGTGACAGAAGCTATAATGCTTTCCTAGTAATTGTGGACAGATTCAGTAAAACTCCAATCTTTTTACCATTTCACAAGGATGATACAGCCATGGATACAGCTCTTCTGATATGGAATAGAGTAGTGTCATGGACTGGGATATTTACAAATATCATTAGTGATAGGGATCCCACATTCACTTCAGCACTATGGACAAATCTTCACCAGTTATTTGGCACTAAACTGTGTTTCTCTATGGCCTACCACCCACAAACTGATGGCCTGGCTGAAAGGATGATACAAACATTAGAGGACATGGTGAGAAGATTTTGTGCATATGGCCTTGAATTCAAAGATTGTGATAGATTTACCCATGATTGGTGTACTCTGTTGCCAGCACTGGAATTAGCATATAAAACATCAATCCATGACAGTACCAATCAAACTCCTGATATGCTAGAAAAAGGATGGAACCCCAAATTTCCTCAAGATTCCTTGAGGAAAGATTTAATTGAAATACATCCCACAGCTGCTAGCTTCAAAGGAATGATAGACAAAGCTAGAAAGCATGCAGTAAGGTGCATGGAGGACTCTTTTGCATATGCTAAAGACAAATGGGATAAATCACATGCAACTCCAGATTTCAAAGTGGGGGACCTAGTTCTTGTATCCACTACTAACTTCAATAACATCAAAGGATGTAAAAAGCTGAAAGACCCCTTTGCAGGACCTTCTGTGATTAAGTCCCTCCATGGAGAAAATGCTGTTGAAGTAGAGTTATCTGAAGAACTTAGCAATAAGCATCCTACATTTCTAGTGAGCTTGATAAAGCCATATAAATCTAGTGATGCTGAGAAATTTCCCTTGAGTAATAAGATTCCCCAAGTTATACCTCCTATTGAGACATCTGGTACTAAGAAAATTAAGAACCAAAAAAGTAAGGGAATACCTTGTTAGGTACAGTGACCCAACTTGTGAAGATAAATGGTTAGAAGAAAAAGATATACCAGAAGCTACCAAACTCCTTAGGAGATTCAGACACACTAGAAATACCAATATTACAAAGTGATATGCTTTTTTAGGGGGAGGTAATGTGAGCCTTAGAGGTAATTTCATATACGCAAAAGACCGCAAATACAGAATTAACATATAAATATAAATCAAATAAATTTATTTAATAAAAATCAAAATATAAATATAAAATTATATTAAAAATTAAAAATAAAATTACATTAAATTTTGAAATTATAAAATTACATTTATACTTGAAAAAATTAAGTAAAAATGAAGTTTTAACAAAATTATAAAAAAATAAATAAATTTGGAGAAAAGTTAAATAAAAATTATTATAACTTTTTATCCAATAAATAAACATATAAAAATTATTTCACCATTGTATTCCTCATAAAAAATCAGGTGGGGTCAGCTCTGAGTGAAGATTTTGTAACTCAACTCTAAATAAGGTTAAATTAAGTTTTTAGTATTTTCTGTATGAAAATTGAAAATCCTCAAAACCTTAAGTTAATTCACATCAAATGTAGTGTTAATCACCAAAAATTGTGTTAAAAGTGAGGTGTTGTGTATATTTTAGAAGTTATGAGGAATTAAAGTATTTTCAATTGAATTCAATTGAAATGTCAAAATGTGCATGTGTATTACATAAGTGAACTTTGATTTACATATGAGGAATCAATTATTACTGTATTGAACTGTACAACTCAATTGAATTACATATGGAAATTATAAGTGTAATACATGATGAGGAATTAAAGGAAAAATAAATTGGAAAGATTAAATTTGGGGGGAAAAAGGAACTCCAGCTCTAAGGGGGAGCTAGACCCCCAAAATCCTTGCTGACAGGCGTGTGGTGTCAAAATTCACACAGAGGTTCAACACTTTTGGCCTGGAATTGAGCTCCAGGGTCTGTGGACTCAATTGATGATGAGGTTTTGATACCAACTGGGGTAGTTTTAGCTGTTGCCAAGAGGGTAAAACTACCCTTAAGATAAAACAATCATAGTAAAAACAGTTTTAACAGGTTTCTACATCTCTTACACACATTATGACTTGTTTTGAAGGCGGTAGACCAGGTATTGCTATAGTAATGGCTGATTTAAGGGTCTAAAATGGCTAAAAATTGCTTAAACCAGCCCTTTTTGGTCTAAACCAGGGTTCAATGATGCCATAATTGGCTTTTCTGTTGTCAGACTGTTTTTCACGACTAACAAGAGTAAATTTTACTTTTGGAGTAAGAAAATTGATGGCTATAAAGGAATGTCTTCTTTGCCCCACTGTTCTCTTCATGTTAGAATCTTTTCCTTTTATAATTAGTTTAAACATTGTTAAACCAATCAAAAAGAGATTCAAACCACCTTTATTAAATCATTTTAAACCTTTTAAACACGTGAAAAAATCATCATAATCATTGTTTGTAACTCTTATAATCATTTTTACCCCTGAACCACCCCAAAAGTGAATGAAAGCATCTTTCATCACTGTAAACTTTGTCACTTTGTTTCCAAATTCACTCTGGTCACTTTTGGGTGTGTTTTTTCTTTAATATTCTTTTTAAACACTTTGTTCTTTAATTAATTGCTTGCAGTTTTTTGCTCAATTAATTCCAATTGAAATTGCTCTTGAAGAAATTCCTTTTGTAGCCTTAAATATCTCCTGTAAAGTATTTTTGGATAAATTTTTATTGTTGGTAAAACAATAAATCTTTATAATATTATTTTTTTATACTAATAAAGTTATAAACAATAAATTTGGCATGTTTTCTCTTAAAAATAATATTTCTTACTATTTCTAATTGATTTTTACCTTATACAAATTTTGAGGAGAGGAAAAGTACATGATTTTTAATAAAAGTTTCATATCCACACCTTACAATAGTGCTATCTGCAATTCCATGTAGAAATGAGGTGAAAGTTTCAAAAATTCATTAAAAATACAATTCTTGATAAATTTTTCTGAAAATTTCAGGACCAATTAAGAACTGTGTTATGCATATAAAAACAAAAAATGCTTATACTTTTATAAGTAAAACTAAAAGTTTTACTTATAATCCATTTTTGATGATTCCACATGAAAAACTGAACCTTTAACAACTCATAGAAAAAACTATGTGATGAAATTTCCAAAAACATTGATAACCTTGAGGAATTAATTCTTATTTTGGAATAAAAGAATATTCACAGTTTTTACTCCTTTTATTCTTAACCATATTTGGGTTGGTAGTCACATAAAAGCTTCAATTAAGTAATTATGATAATCTTACATGACAACAGATGATGAAATCAATAATCCAAAAACGTTTATTGTTTTCTCACTCACTGGCTCTTCAGTTTGCTCCATGGCACACCTCTGTGAGATGTCTTAGACTTAAAAGAGGCCTCCTCTTGCTCTTTTTTTCCAAATCATTGCATTATGTAATTATACCTTTATTACCAATAAGTAAGCATTAGTTAAAACTTTTATTAAGCTTTCATTCTTTAAGAATCAATCAGAAAGATGTGAAATCATAGAAATTGACTATATATTGTTGTAATACTGCTACAAATCCATTTTGATTCATTAAATACACAATTATCTGTCAAATTTCTCTGCTATTATCTTTAATAAGTTCATTGGAGTACTAGTGAGTTATTTATCTTAATTCTGGAAGTTTTTCTCTATATTGCTTTCTACAAGAATTATATTTATTCTTATTCTTGCAAAAGATAATTATATATTAAAATAATTTTGTTTTTTTAATAAAGAAGTTTTATTATTAAATACTTCTTGTAATTGATTCTAGTAGACAATTACTGCTTACTGTTATAATCACTAGTAGTGTATAACAAGTAAAAAAAATAATTAACTTATAATTATTTAACTGTGGCTATAATAATTTCTTATTATTATATTTCATAAGAACAGTCAGAGTACTGTTACTTAATAGTAATATTATCAAAATTTTCATAGACACATCTTCCACTTTTCCATGCAAATGATAGCTGAAATACAATTTTTTAAATCTAGTAATGATGTAGAACTTGGTGAATGTGATGCAAAATTGAATGAAATAACATCAGATATCATTGAGTTCAAAAATAATGACAGAATTTCTTCTGCTTGGAATAAATTAACAACTACCAAGCTTGACTTAATTCCCAATGCATGTTACAGGATTGAGAGCAGATATCAAGTCGAAATTGATGATATGGAATATCTTCCCATTTCAAACATTAATGACCAGCTTCAAATTATAAAAAATCACCTTTTAGAGATAGTTGATAATAATAATCATTTTGCCACACATTCAGCAAGAAGTGACAGTGACAGGCAGAAATTAAACATTGAGATAATTGCACATGTGGAACAAAGTCATAAGAATTATGAACCAAATTCACAAATTCCCAGAAAGTCCACATTTTTCACTGAAGAGTAACTTTATGTGAAAGGAAGTTTAACCCCTTTTTCTAGGGGAAAATTCAATATCTGCAAAAGATATTCCCAAGTTAGAAGAATGGCCAACATTCTCTGGTTAAGGTGAATACAGACATATTGAGTTCATCAAACAGCTGATATTTTTCAGGGAGATTTTCATATACCTGATGAAATTGCAGTGGGTAAATTGCACTCTTTGTTTACCAGAACTACAAATGGATGGTATTAAAAAATGAGATAAGAACATGGAAGACATGATTGGTCTTGGTGGAAATCTGAAATAATCACCAAGTGAGCCAACAATTCTTGGAGGTTTAAGATGGAAAATTCTTTTGAAAGTGCCATTTTTAACTCAGAAAGAGATAAACCACTTACTTGGTTCCTCAAACAAAAAGACAGATTATCAGCTTTACACACAGATATATCTGACTCAATTATTAATATTAAAATATTAAGAAAATGTGGAGGAGAACTAGAACATGCTACAAGTGTAGCTGTGTGGAGCCCTGTTCAACAGAAGACTGAATTAATGTCATGGAAGATATCATTACTAGGATAAGAATTGGTAAAACTTGTATTAAAAACCCTATGAAATACAAAATGATCCCACATTTTTCCAGAGAAGATAAGAAACCTTTCTTGAAGTTCCATAAATGTGGAGGAACCTCACATTCAGCCAATACTTGCATCAAAAAGACTAAAATTAATGAAGCTCAAGGCATTGAAGATGTTCAGTGTGCTGAAGAGAAAGAAGAATCTGACTAACATTCTGCAGTCCCTGAAGACACACCAGTAGAGGACTATTCTATTGAGAACATTACAGCTTTCTTTGAAGTAACTGAAGTCCATACTCACTTGCCACAGTATAGTGAAGATTGCTATAACCTGATCAATATACAGGATGTTAGAATGTGTAATACTAAAACTGCTAGAGGCAAGGGATACACTGCTGGAGCATCTTGTATCACATAAGCTCAAATGAATGATGTTGAAGCCAAAGTCAATTTAGACACAGGGTACTTTTTCACTTGTATAGGCAAAGACTATCTTCAAATTATACTAACTGAATGGAATAACCATCTATTACCAATACAAGGTGTGAAATTTAGTATGGCCAGTAATAATATATACCCTTCAGGCATACTAGACACTAATCTTGTATTTCCACACCCTGCAGGAAGTGCAAGAATGAAAAAAGATATAGTAGTAATTGACAATTGTAAATCTCAACATATTACCTTAGAAATTATTTTTTTGAATATTCATGGTGTTGATATCAATAACCATAAAGACAGATATTTTACAATTGGAGAAAATAAAAGACAAAACTTCTCTTTTTCCAATATTACCACACAAATATCAATAATATCTTCAAATAAAGATACTCATAAGAATGAATTTGAGAGTAATAAACTTGTTGAAGCACAGATTAATCCATCATTGTCACCAAAAATGAGGCATGAGCTTTTCAATGTGTTGTACACATATAAGAATGCATTTGTCTCAGATAATGAGCCATTAGGTGCTATCAAAAGAGATGAAGTTGATATTACTCTTAATATTGACAGACCATATCCTCCAGTACTTAGAAGACCAGCTTATCCAGAAAGTCCCAGAGCTAGAGAAGCCTTGGAAAAACATATCCAAGATTTGATACAACTTGGTGTACTAAGAAAACAAGGACATTATTAGAAAGTTGAAGCAAAAATTCCTGTTATTATTGCTTGGAATAATGACAAATCAAGTATTATTGGAGATATTAGAGCATTGAATACCTATACAGTTCCAGATAGGTATCCAATTCCTAGAATCTAATAAGCTTTAACCCAATTGTCTAAAGCCGAGTATATAACATCAATGGATGAATTAAAGGGCTTTCATCAAAAATTTTCAAAGGCCAAAGCCAAGAAATTACTTAGAATTATAACCCACTGTGGTATTTAGGAGTATCTTAGAATGCCATTTGGTATTAAAAATGGTCCATCTTATTATCAAAGAATGATGGATAACATCTTCTACATAGAGTTATCTGAAGGATGGCTCATTAGTTATATTCATGGTATATTGATATGTTAAGAAGCATTGTCTTTGCACCTTGAAGGAATTGCAAGATTACTTGACAAAGTTTGAAGAGTAAATATGAGATTTCACTCAAGAGGTCCAATTTTTGCTTTCTAGAACTTAAAGATCTAGGACATATTGTTTCTGCTTTAAGCTTGTTTATTGAAAAAAATAAAGTAGCAAAAGTATTACTCAAACAAATACCCCAGAATAAGAAAAAAATGTTGTCCTTTCTTGTATTTGAAAGTTATTAAAGGTACCATCTAAAAGATTTTTCAATTCTATCCAAGTCACTCTATAGAATCTGTGATCAACAGACAGTATTTGAGGTTACACAGGAGAGAATTGAAGCTTATGAGAATATAAGGAAAGCTCTTACAGAAGAACCTTTACGCCTCATGCCAGACTGGAATTTAACTTTCAAATTGTACATTGATGCATGTGGAGATGGATTGGGGGTGGCCCTAAATCAAGTCCAAATCATTGATGATAAACCTACAGAAGGACCAATTTGTTATATCTCAAGGAAAATTAAACCAACAGAAGCCAAATTGAGTGCTTATGTGTGGTATGGGCACTTGAGAAACTACATTATTATCTTTATGGAAGTGTTTTTGAAGTGATAACTGACTATAATGCAGTGTAATCACTTCTTAATATGAAGAAACCTAACAGGAATTTGTTGAGATAGCAGTTAGCCATCCAAGAGTATAGAGGAAACATGACTATACTCCATAAAGCAGGGAATATTCATAATAATGCTGATGGAATTAGTAGGTGGAATCTTTCCAATACTCCTGATACCCAGCTTATGTGCCTTTGAAAGCAGAACCACGAATTCCAATTGAAAGCATTCA
The DNA here is from genome assembly GCA_023105745.1 of Austropuccinia psidii. Lineage (NCBI taxonomy): Eukaryota > Fungi > Basidiomycota > Pucciniomycetes > Pucciniales > Sphaerophragmiaceae > Austropuccinia > Austropuccinia psidii. The sequence goes on along the minus strand of JALGQZ010000010.1, from coordinate 5,853,415 downwards.
CATAACTGATATTGGGAATTAATTCTTTCAGGAAGTCAGACAATCTTATAAACAGGAAAAAAATTGATATATCTTGACATCCTTACTAGATAAAGATGGCAAAGATAAAGCTTTGGCTAATTCATTATATGAAGTATGGAAATATTCTTATTCTGAAGGAAGATTTCACTTGTTTGACAGCATGATCTACCACAGGACCACACTTTCCTGTGTAATGACATTATGCAGTAGACTAGTTATCATTACAATTATTCATGAATGTCATGATAGAATCTACTCTGAACATCTGTCAGAAGAAAGAACACTTGGAAAAGTGAAAAACTGTGCATGGTGGCCATCTTGGAGAAAAGAAACCATTGAATATTGCCACACCTGTGACAGGTGCCAAATATGAAACAAGAGTACAGGCAAGAAATTTGGACTTATGATTCATATTAACAAACCAAAATACCCTTGGGAAGTTGTTCACATGGGTTGGGTCACAGCACTCCCTCCAAGTGGTGATGGAAGCTATAATTATTTCTTAGTAATTGTAGACAGATATAGCAAAACACCTACATTCTTACCATTTCATAAAGATGACACTGCTATGGATACAGCTCTTCTTCTATGTAATAGAGTTATTTCTCATACAGGGTTATTTGAGAATATCATAAGTGACAGAGATCCCAAATTCACATCTTCACTTTGGACAAATCTTCACAGATTGTTTGGGACCAAGTTATAATTTTCTACATCATATCACCCTCAAACTGAGTGGCTAACAGAAAGAATGAATCAAGCTTTGGAGAATGTGATCAGAAGATTCTGTGCTTGTGGATTAGAATTTAAAGACTCAGATGGCTTTACCCATGACTGGTTTACTGTGATAGCAGCATTATAATTAGAATTTAAAACATCAGTCCATTTTTCCACAGGTCAACTCCTGCTATGTTAGAAAAAAGGATGGAATACAAGACTCCCAGAAGGTACACTGAGGAAAGACTTAATTGAAATCCATCCTAAAGCTCCCACTTTCAAAATGATGATTGATAAACTAAAACACCATGAAAAACAAAGCATGGATGCTGCTTTTGAATATACAAAACAGCAGTGGTACAAGAGTCATAAAGTACCAGAATTTGAAGTAGGGGCCTTAGTTTTAGTTTCAACCTTGAATTTCAATGATATCAAAGGCCCAAAGAAACTTAAATATTCTTATGTAGGACCTTTTGTTATTTTTACCTTACATGGAACCAATGCAGTTCAAGTGGAATTGAGTGGTGAATTAGAAAATAAACACACCACTTTTCTATTCAGCTTGATAAAAACTTATCAAACATCTGAAAAAGAATTGTTTACTTTAAGGAACCCAACTCTTTTAACTGTACCACCAGTGGAACAGAGTGAAGATAAAAAGGTAACAAAATTCATTAAATAATTATTTTACACAACAGCTCAGAATGCTGTATCAAAACAAATTATGAAGAGACATCAAAAGATTATCTTTTGAAAATAAAAAGTAAAAAACAAAAACTGAAGTTTTTAAAACTACCAAGTTGAGTTGTAAATGTTTTTTTGGTCTATTATTTGCATGAAATAATACTAAAAGTAGAAAACCAACACTTTATTAAAAACTTCTTTTAAAATTACCATGGAACCTGTTTTCAAACTGGCTTGAAGAATCAAAAGACTTTTTTTGTACATAGCAATTTAGTCAATAACCATTGAGTTAACTCATCCAATGTTTTCTTTGCACTAATTTACTGTATTACAGTTTACATCAAATGTATTGTACTGTCCTATTGCGCCATTTTTGTCATACTGAATTTCCAAACTTTCCAAATTGAAAATCAACCTCCCACCTACAACTGTGAATGTAAATTTAACTGTAATTTTGTAGCAATGTACTATAGTTAGTAACTCTTTGCGAGAATATAAATCACATATAATTTGCAATCAAAGAAATTTTGCAAAAGAAAGGTTCAATAAGTTTTGTTTTTTATTTTTTGACTTTTTACTACTTTTAAAATTTAATACAATTTATCATGTAGTTTTTTTTTGATTTAATTTCAACCCTATATTGAAAATTAATAATAATATCTCCAGAATAAGTGTTTTAAATAATTTATTTTAAAAAGTCATAAAGTTGAACTAGAACAAAAGAGGTTTTTTTGAAATGGTGAAACCGCTTGGAATCTAACTTTTACTGTTTGTTTTTTTTCAAATTTTTTTTTTGAAAGTGAAATTCTATGTTAAGTGGAGAAAACCTAAATGTTGAATTTTACAACAACAATGTTTTCAAGTTCAAGTTTTTAAACAAAATCTATAAGGATAATTACTTCTGCTAGATCTTTGATTCAAATGAGTTACAAGATTAGCCACTTAAATAAAACTATTAGGGGTACACAATCTATACTTTTCATCAGCTTGATTGGCAGAGGTTGTGAGCAAGAAAATCGTAAAAAGACCTCCCAAAAAAGCCTGCTCGCAGCATAGCTGATGGATCTGATGATACTCATACTATTAACAATTTTCAATTTTCCAAGTTTTTTTTTCTTTCAAATTTCTACTCTTTATTTTTGTTTTACCCAAACTTTTTTTTTCCAATCTGCTCAGTTGTCTGGATCCCTCACTTGATTTTAATTTGGATTAGACCTCTTTACTTCAACACTAGGATCCTTTTTTGATGAAATTGACTCTTTTGCTTCCACGAGTTTCCTTCATCCATCACTGTTTTGATAAAAAATAATTCTTCTAATTCAACTGGTTGAATCTGGCTCAAATCTTTCCACTGCCTTATTCCAACTGTGAAAAACACTTCCCAAATTGATTTCAAACTTTTTAGAGGGCTAATGTAAACTCTTTGTTTTTTTTTAAAATAATCCCATTGGCGTGTTTTGAATCAATAATTTGTGATAATAATTCATCTGACATTGATGTCATTAAGCAAAAGTAAGTAAGGTTATGTTTTATGATTCAACAGATTTTTGTAATGATTTTCTAATTATCTGCTGTAACTGGTTTAAGACCACCTTTTGTTAATTTACATTGGCTTTCTGGTTGAAATTGTGTATCTTATTTTTATGTTAAATAAGATTGATGATTGTGGTATTATATTCAGTTGATAGGTATGTCATTCAGGTTCTGTTTTTTTTTTGAATGGTTGAATTACTAGCTTTACAGGTATTTGAGATATTGGGAATGATTGCAGAATGCCCAAGACATCCACTCATAAAAAAGCAATCAATAATTTAATTACAATGTGGATGTTTGAGGAATTGGTGCAAACTCCTTCACTTGTAGGGGACTCAAATTTATTTAAATCGCTTGGTGTATTGGAAGAGCTGTTGGACAACAAAAGCTTAACCTTGCCTGAACCTGTGCAATTTGTCCCAACTTTGGATATGATTTCAATTTATCAACATACAATTTTGCACATTTTAGGCTTGCAATACTTGGTGCAATTTCTGAAAAAATTTGAAATGAACAACTTCAACATCAATATGCTATTTGATATGTTGTCAAAAGAATTCAAACAAGCTGTTTGAATGACACAAGAAGGGTTTCAATTAATCTACCAAAAAGTCATGCATCATGAAGTATTCAAAAATGATACCCACTGTAAACAAATTCCTATTTAACATCAACTAGCACTGACCCTGGAATGATTAGGTTCAAATGGAAATGGAGCATCTGTAGGGAGGTTTTCGAGATCATTTGGTATTAGTGAAGGATCAGTGGTGAATTATTCAAGAAGGGTCATAAAGGCAATCAATGCAATTGAGCAAGAATACATCCAATGGCAGGACAGGGCCCGCCAAGAAGAAATATCTCAAGTTATGCAATCTGAAGGCTTTGAAGGATGTGTTGGCTTTATCAATGGCACAACTTTCCCATTGTATCAAAAGCCTGGGTTTGATGGTGAAATTCATTTTGATTGCAAGAAAACTTACTCACTACAGGCACAGATTGTGTGTCATTGTGATAAGCTCATCATTTGTTTCATGTCATGCTGGCCTGGCTCTTGTGCCAATTCTAGTCTTTATAAGGAAATTGGCCTTCATGTGAATTATGAATCTTTTTTGATCAAGGTAAGTTAATGATTTATCTTTTATTTTTGTGATTTATGATTTCTTGTAATAAATTGGATTTGATCTATAGGGCAATATCTGATTGGTGACTCAGCATACCCATTGAACATTAATCTGATCCCACCTTTCAAGGCACCCCAAGAAAATCATAATATTAATAAGGAGTTCAATTACTGTCTTGCACAATCTCAAGTTCGCAATGAACACACCATTGGTATACTTAAAGGCAGGTGGGCTTCTTTAAGGGGAATGCGACTTCAACTCGATGAGATAGCTCATAAACGATATCATAATCAATGGATTACCGCATGGTGTGTTTTACACAACATGCTTATGCAAGTTAAGGACTCATGGGAAGATTTAGCTCTGCAAGAACAAAACACAAGGCCAGATGGACTCATCCCTGAAGAATTAGATTCAGTGCAAGAATTTTGCAATTTAATTCGTGATTGATGTGTGCGGGATAATCATCAAATTTTGTTTTACCTATGGGGGACTTGTATTAAATTTACTACATGTTTAATCTTCTTGAACATATTTAATTTTTAAGCTTTCACTTCATTATTCATGTTTTTTGGGATTAATCTTCAACTATTGCTCCTGTGATAGTTGAAGACATTTGACAAACTCAATTGCTGATAAATAAAAACACTAATAAGTCTTTTTTTGTGTCTTGAAAGCTACCTTGCAAAACAGACTTACCTTTTGAACACGACTTTCAAAACTCTTTCCATTTCTTCAGCACTTGCCCCCTTTGGCACCAACTGTGTCAATGCAGTAATATGTGCTGTAATTTGGGCTGTCTGTATTTCATGACTCAACTGTTTCTCCCTCATTGCAACATCCCTCTCTTTCATATTCAACTTGCAATTTTTCCAATCCTTTTCCAGCTCTGTGCTTGCCATCGATTCCTTTTGGATCTCCACTTTTGAACATCTTTCCTTGATCTCTAATTTTATCAACTCACTTTCTTGTGCAACCTTTGCTTTGCAACATTCTTTCTTCTCATTCGACTCTTGCAAACGTATGTCATTATTTTTTTTGATTTCTAATATTTTCAATTTTTGCTGCCTTTCTTCTTTCTCCCTTGTAAACTGTTGCTGCCTCTCATCATGCTCAAGTATTAATTTTCTCTGCTTTTCATCACGCTCTTGATTATATTTCAACTGTCCGGCTAATTGCCAATCTTTGGTCATTAATGATTGCTCTAGGGTTCCCAGAACCGCTTTATCTTGTTTTTTCAATGTTTTAACAGGTAGGCTACCTTTAGGTTCAATCCTCCAGGATTTCACATTACTTGATGGGAAGTTAAATTTAGAATCAGGTTGTATTAATACTACTTCCAAATCAGAGGAGTCACCTTCAGCCTGAACTTGTTTCATCTTTGGACCCTTTCATCACCTTTCAATAAATCTTCCTTATTACTATCAACCTTACTTCCACTTTTTTCATCCCACTCACTGCAGCTCAGTTCTTGATCTTTGCCTTCAATTTGTTTACTGGTGTCCTTAACATTTGTGGCTTGCACATTTGATTTTTTGCCAAATATGGCATCCATTCGCTTGAAACAAGGACATTGTAAGTCCAGCTCCTTGTCTAAAGTTAGGCCATTGTTGTGGCTTGTACCAGCACCTTTGGAGTGTGCATATCTTGAAGTGATAACATATTTGCACTTATAGGTCTGCCAACGTTGTTGCAATTTCTGAGCATCTAAGTGTAGTGTTCCCTTTGTATGATGTAAATTCAAGTATTTGGCAAATCGGCCAAACGCTTGAATACATGTGTGTTTTTGCTTTGTCCAGCGTGTCTTTTTACTATCACCAAACAAATCTACCAAGTTTAATTTAGTATATGTTTTAATTATCATTCAAGTGAAAAAATCACCATTATAGTTTCCTTCCTCTTCTAAGTAGTTGCAAATATGTTCAAAATCTGAATCAGTGAAAGGTGGGTTCTTCTCACTCTGAGATGTTTTGTTGGATTTGTATTTCTTCTTTGCTGTTATATCAACTGGAATCACTTTGGAATTCTTCCTTTTTCTTGTTCCTCGACTATTATTGCAAATAGTTACTACATCAAGTTGGCCTGAGCTATTGTCTTGAGTGGTGGTGTTTTCAGATGTATTGAAAGACCCATGTGATGATGGGATGTATGAGCTTCTTTGTTGGGAAACTGAGATTTCTTGACTTGGAGGTTAAGGGTTGGTACCAATTGCCCTTGTGTCTGCATCTTGCCAATTACAATAAGTATGCCTGGCTTCCATTATGCCTAATGGAGCCATTTGGTTATATGTCTGACTGGATGGGATATGTTGAATGTAAGTATGTTGATTTATGGGGGGTAATATATATGGTATGTTTGATCTCAAAGCTCTAGTTGTATTAATAATAGTATTTTGGTTGGGATGGCCCAACCCAGGATAGGGGAGTGAAGAATCAAAGGTTTCATTATTATTAAAGGGGTAAGACCTTTCCCCATAAGATGACCAAAAATAAGAAATTTTGTTATTGCAACAAATTTCCATGCTCACATGCATGATTTTTATGTGCGAAATACAATGAGTAAAATTTTTACTCATCTTACTTTTTACCCATCTTAGTCAATGAGTAAAATGGATGTATATGTAAAATCAGTGACATGTGACGAATAAATGGTACAACATCTATAAATACAGGTACTGTATCTGCTTGAGCAGGTCACTCTGATCATGATCGTGCGGAATTTATTTTGCAAATCTGTCCATGAGCAAAAAACGCCTATCAGCATGAGCAGACAAAATAGGGTAGTTTGTGTCCCCCTATTTGTGTAGGTAATTAAATTTCCTACAACTCATCGGATCAGCCTTCTATAAGGTCTTAGGGTACGAAAAGATCCGCCCTACGCCGCTGCACCACTGCAACGGCCCTTGTGAGCCACACACTCACTTACACCTTCAAAGGGTAAACGTCTGAGCAGTTGTACAGTGCTGTACATACAACAACCGTGTACCTTTTGTAACTTATCACTTGCGTAACTTTTTTGTTTTAGATTCTCTGTCAAAGTTTTGAAGCAATCAGAACTAAAATGATTGGAAAATAAAGGGCACAAAAAAATCTAAAAAGAAAGGAGAGAAACGAAAGGAAATCCGAAGTGATGCTTCATTGAACTAGTTTTTCTATTCATGTGAGCCATTGCCAAATAGTGAATGGAAATCTTGGTATAGTCTCAGCTAGGTAGATAGTTAAAAATATGTTTCTGAGCAGACTTTTATCTCCGTCAGAACAGCCCCCATGGTCATCTGAAAGGGATAAAAGACGCCCTCCATCCATGTTGAGCTCGACATTCCCCCACTAAATAACAAAAGCATTTTTCTCTTCCTCCAAACCTCTTTTACTTATTCGCACTCGAATAGGCAAAAAAATTATACGAAATTCCTTCCTAGTCTTTACACAATATAATATTATATAATATTGTATATCATCTTCATCATAGTCACCACCCTCTAGCATAATAAAAAATATCAGAGAGATCTTTATCAAAACGTAGATTTTATATAATCTCGTCGTCGATGTCTTCAAAGAGTAATTATATAATTACAAATTATATAAATCTCTAATATAGACTTATCATGGATGATGAAGAGCTCATTGATGCTTTAATTTTTTTTCGTTTTCTGCTTTCAAAGTTTATTCTACCTCGACGTCAATCTTTGAACCAAGCGTTCATACCACATATCATTATGACTTTTAATGTTAGTAAATAGAGTTAATCTTAGAGATTATGTTGATAGTTCTGTGTATTAACCTATTGATATCTTTGCTACTCCTTCTGGTTATTTGCGTGAACTACGTCCTCAACCTTGGGACCACGTAGTTTATTCGCTTAATCTCAAGATGCTCATCGAACGAAACGACTTGCGATATCAAGAAAGGCTTCTAAGGCCAACGATTTGATTCAAAGGTTTGTTTTTCATATTCTTGAAAAAATCTATACAAATTATTATCTTTTACTTTTCTTAAAGCTATCCTTTGATACATGTCCTGAATATTTCGCCCAGATTCGACATCCTATCACCGTTTCAAGATCAACAAGCCAGCGCAACAAGCAACACAGAATGTAAGTTATCGCAATCATTTCCTGAAATTAAAATCCATGTTACTTCATTCATTAACAAAATCAGTTTATTCTGTAGATAACGGCCAGGGGAGGCCCTCGATACCTCGCTTAGCCCCGCTCATTGAGTGAGATGAGAGTCTGAGCGCTGGCACCATAAACCTAGACGCGCGACTCCAACGACCAATCAGTGAGCAAGTCTGCGGTCGAGTGAGAAGATTAAGAAGCCTTGCCCTTGATGATGGGCGTAAGATGGCTATTTCCTTAACGTGAGATCTTGAAGGGCAAACCCGTGAATTAAGTGAGGTTTATACCTGAGCTGAGAGTATAAGTTTTATCATGACGTTCAGAGATGTCAAACAACTGAGCGTTTAAGGTGTGTTGAACATTTCTTTCAGTTAAACTAATGCTTTTCTAGTTTGACTAATTTGTTAATGCTTTTAATTCGTTTTTTCTGCAGTGAGACAGAGCGAGCTGCCTCAGATTGAGGTCAGACCAGCTCTGATCAATTTAAGAATGTGAGGTCGATTATTAATCGATGGAGCTAAGTGACTTTAGATAACTAAGAATCTAAGGTATGTTTAACATTCTCTTCCTCATAAATAATAAATAACAAAAAATTTTTTTGCTAATATTTTGGTTTTCAATTCTGCGTAGTTCGGAAGGCAATAATTCCCGACCTAAGCGCTATGCTGCCTTGTTTCGTGAGACGTGAGCATGAGTTGTCATGTGAGATCCGGAGAAGAGCAATCGCCTGCCGAAGCCATCCCAGCTATGAATTCGGGCTTAGGCTGGCTTGAATGGCGGCTTGCCTCTATTTTTCGAGGGACAAGGTGACAGCTAAGGTAAATTGTGATTTTTGACCCCAAATGAGTACAGTGTCCCAGTGAGCTTTGAGGCTCTGAGATTTCCTGAATGGGGAAAGCATCCTTTGGCACCATCTCAGGGCTGAGTATAAGAATTTTTCGACTCTGCCTTGTATTTAGCATATTGAAATACTGGGAGTGGATGAGTTTTTTGAAGTGAGGTATCCTTTGAGACTTTTTTGAGGCAAGTTTTGTACTTGCATTGATGTCCCCGCCTGCTTTCGGCTTTCCAGCACGCTTTGGCGATTGAACCCAGGCTGACACGATTCAAACGTTTCTTTGAAAGATTAAAAGTTCATTGGCTCTTTAAACGAGGCCTTTGAGATATTCTTTGGTCAACTTTGCCTTAAACGAACAAAGTAAAACCAATGAATATGACATTAACTTGAAATTCAAAAATTCCTCGCTTTAATGACAAAGAACTTGGAATATATCGTTTTTTACGATTTCACAAGAGTCATCATGAGAGTTTTTCTAAGGCCATTCTGAGATAGTTCAAGGCGAAATAAAGAAATTAAATGAGCTTGCATATAAGAGAGCTCATCATTTGCGCAAGATAGAGACTTGCTGAGAATTCTCCATTGTCGAGAGAGACAAGTAGCCATAGAGCGATTGAGATATAATGCTCGTTTTGGGCTCATGGCCAAATTTTAATTTATTTTGAATCTTGAACCAAAGAAAAATAGCGACAAATGGAAATTTAAGGCCAATCAAATTTTTAAAGCTAAAAAATAAAATGAAATAAAAGTTGGAATTTCATGAGGCTGACGTTGCTACTTTTGAAAAGTTGGTCCAATCTGAATAAATACATTGAATCAAGGATTTCTACAACTTTAACCAAAAATTGCATGAGGCTTATTGCAAACAAAAGAGCATATAAGATAATTTGACAAATGGTAAAAAAATATTCAGGTTAGGAAAAGGTCAAATTACAAGAAATTTACACAATTTTCAATGATTTCATGGATAATGTATGCAAGAAATTCTCCAATTGGTCTCAATAAGGATGTTTTCCTCTATAGTTGGTTTGAGTATATTTGAACAAAAGAAAAATGAGAAATTAGAAACATGAAATTTGATGTTTTTTTGTAAGGATAATGAATTTAATTTGAGATTGATGTCATAAAAGTTTTTTATTTAATTATTTTTAAATTATTATGATATTATTTCATGATATTTATACTGTTGGTGATTCAAGGATTTAAAGCCAAAACAGAATGAATAAACCTGACCCTCTTACTGATACTCTTTTAATTCATAAAACAATTTAACTGGTTTCATTAAAAGTAATATACTCAAGAATATTTTTTGTTCAAAACAATGAAAATAGTGTAATTTCAGTTTTGAACCACATATATCAAGGTAAAGATAAAAACATTACACTATCAATTATAAAATTCATATGCAATTTGCCCAATCAATTAAAACTAGGACACCTTCTGGTGAAGCGACCTATTCCATAACAAAACATACATAGCTCATACAATGGGCTCAAATAACCAACACTGAAATTTTGTCTGTATATGAAAGAGTGAGTATTCTTTAAGCAATGTCTGAGCAAAATACTTCAAAACATTCTTCTGAAATGGGGGTGAATTTCTGAATGAGATTTTTGTTGAAAGGACTTTTGTGCAGGTGTGCCCAAATAGGCAATGGCAATAGTAACCTCATTAAGATGTTGTCACAGGACCTACAGTGATTTCTAAAAAAGATTGGCTGAGTGATATTTCAAACTTGGATCTGACACTAGGGATTTCTTTGCCTTTGTTAAAACTAGGAGCCCAAATGCATTTGAAAGTTAGAATGAAGGCATCTCACATTCTGTGCTGTATTTGGAATGAAGGAATATTTCACATATCTACTTCCTGCTTTTTTTATTGAAGTTTTCCTGGGTAATTGGTTTATTGTTGGAGTGGCTTTTTAGTTGCTTGTGGATTGATCAGGAAGTTGGAAGCAGGAATGGGAATGAAATAATGGGCTTTCTTTGTCAGCATGTGTAAAGGTATTACTAGAAGTCAATGGAAGTGGCCCACAAAGTGGATAGATATAAACAACTATTATTTTTACTCTAACTGGTTTGTATATGAATTTTGGTAAGACTTAAGTTTTGTAGTTGATTGAACCTTATTCAATTCAATTTAAACCTCAAAATTTGAACAGGACCTATATTTTTACCTCAGTAAGATTAGTATTTTTCAAATTTGAAAATTATAGGTGTATATGGCTATAATAATGAATATTTGTACATTTTCTTCCTTGTTCTCAATGATATTTTTACCCCAAAAGAGGAATGCCAATATTCTAAGATTTTTTTAATAAATACACACATAGGTATTGAATTCTGCTTGCCATCTTTTTGTTTTCTCCTATCAAGTTTTAGTTCCCCATCATTTTGAATTGGGGTTTGTTTTGACCTTCTTGAGAAAAGACAATCTCTATTCATGAGAATAATTTAAGCTTGTAGCTTTGAAATTAGGTGTATGTCCTGTCATTCAGCTTGACAGCCAAATACCATAAACCAATGATAAAGCCAAAATACCACCAAAACATGAGGCTGAGCCAAATCAGCTCAAAAGGTGCCAAAAGAAAGAGGAAACTCACCTCTTTCCAAATATACAAGTCCCATTATCATATGACAAAGAATAACAAAGTTATTCCTGCTCAAAGTTGTTGCTGAGCATAAACCTTAATTTTCACCTCTCATCTAAAATCCAGACAAACAGGCTGCACCCCAGCAAATGGGTATTCATATTGAAGCTCTGCATCAGGGCTATCCAATGGTACTAGCCAAATTGAGCTAACACCAAAATTACAGAAGTTATGGCCAAAGTATGGCCAAATAAGGGTGAACAAAATATTCTCCTCTCATCTAACTTGTACAATTTTGGTGTGAGATACTTAAAGTGGGGTTGTTTTGTAAATTGCAAAATCAGGGCTATCTGATGGTGCCTTTCATTTCTCCATATCTAATCTAGAATGAAAGTCATGGAGCAAATAAGCTCCATACAGATATTGAGAAAATCATTTGTATTAATAACAAAACTTGTACATAGCATAAATTTTTCATATTTAATATTACCCATAACACATGAGGTACCATTATGTAGATCCCATCCAGGATGCATAGTGAACCAACTCTGAGCTCAATATCTCAAAAACTGACAAAGGTATAGCAGTTGTAAGGTTAAAATCCCACAATTGGGCCAATACACCTTCACTGTGGGATAATATCCCACAACCATGATTATGAGGTGTCAAACAGACAAAGAAGCATATTTATACTTCAATACCTCATAGCTCATTCAATGATGGGGTCCCATACAGGTTCTGTACAGCATTTTATGTGTCATACACATCAGAAGCGGGCTGTGTGGTCCCCAGATGAAGATTTTCACCCTGTATTGGTGAAAACTGCCAAGATGTGGTTTCAAAGCCACACCTGAGCCCAATACAGTGTATACAGGCATTGTGGAAACCACAAGCCAGTACCCAGAGGTGAAAAACTCTTCACTTCCTCTTTTTGGATTGTATAGAGGGCCATCCCACCTCATTTTTGGATAAAAGGAGGCTTGTTCTCCACCAAAAAAGGTTTCCTCATCCTGTTCTTAAGATTCCTACATAGTAAAACTGTCAGAAACAGTTACACTCTTGGAAAACAAGTCAGGTATGCTTTAATTCTTAGTACTGTAGTCCTTATTAAAGTAACCTAATTGGTAAGACTGCACCTAGGGCTTTCAACAGCACTCACCACCACTATTTCTTAATAGTAAAGTGCTATTACTTCACTTTTAAATCATTATTAACATGCTCAAACCATTTTTAAAGTAATTTCACTGTGCCACAGTCATAATTAAAGTTGTAAATAGTATTATTATAGCTTCATAGTAGACTCAGCCTGACATTTTGGGGGCCTGGCTGTGTTTTTTGACCTTTTTTGGACCTTTTTCACATAAAAAGTGAGTTTCTTCTCTTATATCCTTAATTTCTGACAATATTGTTTCTCTTTTTACACGTGAAATTATTAAAAAAATAACATGATACATATCTTATTATTATTTTTTTGAGTGGTATATCATTATATACCTCTGTGTTTTATTATCATTATTGCTTATTTCACCTGGTTGATTATTATTTGATCACCATTATACCTATTTTTGGCGTTTTTTACATATTAAAACACTTAAAACCCCTAAATACAGTTCTTTTGTAATCAAAAAGAACACCTCTCTTTCTGTAAATAGCAGCATTAGAGGTGTGATTGGGTGTGAGCCTTAGAGGTAATTTCATATACCCAAAAGACCACAAATATAAAAAATAACATATTAATATAAATAAAATAAATTTATTTATATTATTAAAATAAAAATAAAAATATAAATATAAAATTATATTAAAAATAAAAAATTAATTCTAATTTAAAAATAAAAAATACATTAAATTTTGTAAATATAAAATTACATTTATACTTGAAAAAATTAAGTAAAAATGAAACTTTAACAAAATTGTGAAAAAATAAATAAATTTGGAAAAAAGTTAAATAAAATTTATTATAACTTTTTATCCAATAAATAAACATATAAAATTTATTTCACCATTGGATTCCTCATAAAAAAACAGGTGGGGTCACCTCTGAGTGAAATTCTTGTAACTCAACTCTAAATAAGCTTAAATTAAGTTTTTAGTATTTTCAATACAAAAGTTGAAAATCCTCAAAACCTTAATTTAATTCACACCACATGTGGTGTTAACCATCAATTTTTGTGTTAAAATTGAGGTGTTGTGTTTAGTTTAGAAGTTATGAGGAATTGAAGTATTTTCAATTGAATTCAATTGAAATGTCAAAATGTGCGCGTGTATTACATAAGTGAACTTTGATTTACATATGAGGTGTCAATTATTACTGTATTGTACTGTACAATTGAATTGAATTACATATGTAAATTATAAGTATAATACATGATGAGGAATTAAAGGAAAAATAAATTGGAAAGATTAAATTTGGGGGGGAAAAGGAACTCCAGCTCTAAGGGGGAGCTAGACCCCCAAAATCCTTGCTGACAGGCGTGGGATGTCAAAATTCACGCAAAAGTTCATCACTTTTGGCCTGGAATTGAGTTGCAGGGTCTGTGGACTCAATTGATGATGAGGTTTTGATACCAACTGGGGTAGTTTTAGCTGTTGCCAAGAGGGTAAAACTACCCTTAAGATAAAACAATCATAATAAAAACAGTTTTAACTGGTTTCTACGCCTCTGACACACATTATGACGTGTTTTGAAGGCTCTAGGCCTGGTATTTCTATAGTAATGGCTGATTTAAGGGTCTAAAATGGCTGAAAATGGCTAAAAATGGCTTAAACCAGCCCTTTTTGGTCTAAGCCAGGGTTCAATGATGCCATAATTGGCTTTTCTGTTGTCAGACTGTTTTTCACGACTGACAAGAGTAAATTTTACTTTTGGAGTAAGAGAATTGATGGCTATAAAAGAATGTCTTCTTTGCCCCACTTTTCTCTTCATGTTAGAATCTTTTCCTTTTATTAATTAGTTTAAAACTGTTAAACCAATCAATCAAAGATTCCAACCACCACTTTTAAATCATTTTAAACCTTTTAACCACGTGAAAAAATCATTATAATCATTGTTTTTAACTCTTATAATCATTTTTACCCCTGAACCACCCCAAAAGTGAATTAAAGCATCTTTCATCACTGTAAACTTTGTCACTTTGTTTCCAAATTCACTCTGGTCACTTTTGGGCATGTTTTCTCTTTAATATTCTTTTTAAAGACTTTGTTCTTTAATTAATTGCTTGCAGTTCTTTGCTCAATTAATTCCAATTGAAATTGCTCTTGAAGAAATTTCTTTTGTAGCCTTAAAATATCTCTTGTAGAGTATTTTTTGGATAAATTTTTATTGTTGGTAAAACAATAAATTTTTATAATATTATTGTTTTATACTAATAAAGTTATAAACAATAAAATTGGTGTGTTTTCTCTTAAAAATAATATTTCATACTATTTTTAATTGATTTTTACCTTATACAAATTTTGAGGACAGGAAAAGTACTTGATTTTTAATCAAAGTTTCATATCCACACCTTACATTTGGGGGCCCAGCCGTGATATTTTACCTGTGACATATTTTTTTACTCTTTTTAAATCATTTTTCTTATATTGAAAAATTTAAAAACATATAAAAAATACTTATAATTTAAAAAAATCCATAAAAAATAATTTTTTTCATATTATAAGTAAGGCTTAAATTTTTATTTCTTTTTTTGAAATATCCTTTTTTTACTTAATTAATTGGCTTTTTCATTAATTTTAGTGTCTGACAACGTGGTAAGACAAGAAAACATTGAAACAGCCTCAACAGTAACCAGCATTATCCCTGCCAGTACTGTCAATTCTGATCATAATAGCACTGTTATTGTGACTCAAAATAACCAGCCTGAACCAATATCTTCTGAATTAATTAACTTGGACATAAGTAATACCCTTCAGAAAGCTAAAAATTTGGCCAATAGTAAGTTTTTTGATGTAAAAATACTATTTTAAGCCTTTTTAACCATAATTATGCCTTCAACCAGATCAGGAGCCAGCTACAACCCCTCAAGCAGCTCCCAAAAAGGTAATAGACGTGATTATGGCAGAGGCCAACCAGGTACAGAAGGAAAAGGGTCAGTTGATGACTTCCAAACAACTAAAATAGGTCATTCTGAAGCTGATAATACCATTTTACCTTCAAAAAGAGCTGACACCGCCACAACAAGCCTCTGTGGACATATACAAAGCCAGCCACAGTGCATACAACAATGCACTTCAATTCAAGGAGTACCAGATCCTTGCAGACCTGTGGAAGAATTGCATGAATTCTTACCTGACAGTAAGAAAATTCTTGGGCCATCCCAACACTTGCAAATTGCTCAATGGATGGCATCCATTGATGGAGAAGAAAAACATGATGCTTTTGACACTAGAATGGAGGAAAAACAACCCTCCACCACCCAAACCAGTGCCAAAAACAGCCCCAGTGGCCAGCAGCAGCAATTTCAACGTGAAAAAGCAGCCACAAACTCCAAACAAGGGCAATGTCAGGGTGAGTCTATGTAGAAGCTTAAAAACAGTAAATACAAGCTAGTACTATGACTGTGACACGTCAAAATAAGTAATAAAAAATTCTTCAGGTCCTACTGCTACGTGGTAACAGTGGTGATGAGTCTATTGAGGACCTGGGTTGCAATGTTCTAATATCTTTGACTGTAAAGAGACACTACAATAATTATATTTAATTATATCTTTAAGTATTCTAAGGACACTACTGATGATTAACAGTCTTGTCACGTAAGAATATATAATAAAAAGATAAGATGAGGATTTTTGAAGGCAAAAACCCTTCTTTTTATATCTTTCAAGACTGTCAAGAGTTATTTACTCTTCACACGTCAGAGGAGTGAAAATTTTCACTCCATTGGCCAGTCTGTGGTTCTGGATCCTCAATTCTGACGTCAGTAGAGGCAGAATTGTGGTTTTGGGACCACAAATGATCATTCTGGATCAATACAGGATGAAAAAACTTTTCACCTGCCATGTCAGCACTTGGATGACGTTGTTCTGGTGTTTGTATGACTAATACTAGTCATTCTGGGCGGGTTTAAGCTTTGAACAACCATTATTTTGAGTATTAAGACTGTACTGGTTGGTACAGGTTTGGTACAGGCCAGTATTGGCCAAAAAACTTCCAACCAAGATATCTTGGTCAGTTTTTGAGATATCAAGAAACTAAGAGCACAGAATTGAAGGGCTTAATGAGCTCTTCAATTTGGTATGCTTCATGTTTACCCTTCTTTAAAATAGCAAAAGTTATAAGGGTTTTAAGTTTTTGGATGTATTTTTGTACATCAGTATGAGGCTTCAAAAACTTCCATACCAGATATCTTCTTCAATTTGGAAGATATCTGTATTCTGATGATACAGTTTTGTAGGGCTTGATTAGCCCTACAGTTTGGTATGTGACACTGTACAGTTGTATGAGTGTATGCCAAAGATACAGGGGTTTGTTTATTTTCTTATTTTCAGAATATCTGTATTTTGGTTATTAAACCTTTGAACCAAGATACCTCAGTCAATTTAAGAGATACAGAGGTCTAAGGTGTCTCAAATTAAAGCTCTTGTTGAGATCTTTAATTTGGTTATACTTTTGTACAGTTTTGTACAAGCCCTCTTTGACTTTCAGGGGGGCTTGGTTTTGAAAATGAGGTTATATGGTATCTCCAGTTGTAGTGGTGTTACAACAACATGTATGATATCATTGTGTAGCTCTCTATGTGAGCTTTAAGAAAAATACCATTTTGGTATAGGATAACTTAAATATGCATAAGTTAGATGAGAGGTGAAAATAAGGGTTTTGACTTGTTTATTCTCCTCTAGGTTTCCTTATTCTGTTTGGATAAGGTTGGTGTTTAATGTAAGAGGGTTGTTTTCTCTTAATTATTACCTGTATTGACTATGTTTGTTCAATACTTGTCATACCATTATTTATGGTATGTTGGATGTCATGCTAGTGCTCTGTTTTGAGTCACAGGCTGACATACCCTCCCTCAAAAGAAGGCTCATCATTGATGAGACTCTTCAGCCCTCTTGGAGGCTCTGAATCTTCTGAGGTGTATTTGTCCATCTGGGATTTCTTTCTCAGTTAGCCATTTGTCTTTATCTGCTGGTTGATTCTTAAATCTAACCAGGTATTGCCTGTTGTCTTTCCCATTGATTCTGATCTTCCTGGCTTTAATGATCTTTTTCACTGGTCCAGGTGAGTCATCTTCCTCTACCAATCTTTCATGGGTGACTGTCTTCTTCCTGTCAGGGAATTTCTCCTCATCTGTCTGGTGATAAGGTTTGACCAGGCTCACAGGGAAAACTGGGTGTTTCCTAGAGAACTCTTTGGTCAGGTTGACCTCTACTGCATTCTTTCCTATCAATTTGATAATGGTGAATGGTCCTATGAATGAGTCTCTCATCTTCTTGGGTCCTTTTAGGTTATTGAAGTTAAGAGTTGAGATTAGAACTTGGTCCCCTTCTTTGAAATCAGGTTCTTGGTGACTTTTATCATATCTCTGTTTGTTATATAATTTGGCTTCAGCCACACATTGCTCTGCTTTTTCACAGGCAGTCTTCCACATTGTGTGAAAGTCTTTAGCTGTAGGATGTACTGAGAGGAGGTTCTTCTTCAAGTAGTCTACTGGAAGTAGTGGGTTCCATCCTTTCTCTAATGTGGCAGGGGTTTTTCCTGTCACTGAGTGTATACTTGTGTTGTATGCTAATTGCACAGCTGGTAGGAGGGTTACCCAGTCATGGGTATATCCCTCATTGTCTTTATATTCCATGCCATATGCACAAAACCTTCTAATGATTTCTTCCAATGTTTGGATCATTCTTTCTGCTAGACCATCTGTTTGTGGATGGTAAGCTGTGGAAAATGCTAGTTTGGTTCCCAGCATCTCATATAGATTAGTCCAAAATTCTGATGTGAATTTAGGGTCTCTGTCACTAATTATAATTCTTGGGACTCCACAGTTGGCTATCACATTGTTCCAGAACAATATGGCTGTGTCCATTGCTGTGTCCTCTTTGTGACAGGGGAGACATCTGACACTCTTGCTATACCTTTCTACTACTACTAGGCATGCATTAAAGCTGTCTTTTCCTCCAGGGACCAGGCCTGTTACCCAATCCATGTTTATTATTTCCCAGGGGTGTTTGGGCTCCTCTATACTATGGAGTAATCCATATCTTTTGCCATGACTTCTGTTGGCTTTTTGGCATCTGGTACAAGTGTTGATGTATTCACTCAAGTCTTGTTCCCACTTTGGCCACCAAGCTGTGCTAAAGACTCTTTCTTTAGTTCTTTCTTCACTCATATGTCCCATGTATGGGCAGTCATGGCATTCCTGTAGTATGAGGGAAATGTGTTCTCTACTTATTATTACCAGGGCACTTGTGTGTTTCTCCCTATGGTACAGTAGGTCATCTATCAGAAAAAATCTATTTTCTTTAAAGTTTTTGAGCCATGGCTCTTCCAATTGACTCTCTAGTTCAGGACTCCTGTACTTTTGTTTTAGTAGTTGTATCAATATACTACACTGTTTGTGTTTATTGTATGCTGATTGTACTATACTAAAGAATTCTGTATTCAGATTAGAGGAGCTGATTCCCAGTATGGGTATATCTTTAATCTCCCCATAGCTTTGTGCTGGGTTTGATGAATCATTCCCTAATGCCCAGTTTGATAGTTTGAAGTTCTTTCTCCTGTCTATCTCCATGCATTGTATAGGTATTTTGGCCCCATTTTCTGGGTCATATGCTGGATTTTCTTGGTCATTCTTCAGTGGCCACCTGCTGAGACCATCTGCATTATTATGACTTTTCCCTTCTTTATAGATGATAGTCATGTTCCCTCTGTATTCTTGTATGGCTATTTGCCACCTAAGCATGTGTCTGTTTGTTGTTTTCATGTTCAACAGTGACTTGAGGGCTGTGCAGTCAGTAAAAACTTCAAATACTGCTCCTTCTAAGTAGTAATGGAGTTTTTCTAATGCCCATACCAAGCATAGACATTCTGTCTGAGTAGCTCCATATCTGGCTTCTGAGTCTTTCAGTTGTCTTGAGATATAGCAAATTACTCCTTCTTTGGGTATGCCATCTACTAGTTGCCTCTGGTGTAGTGCTGCTCCTAGCCCTTGGCTACATGCTGCATCTATGTATAGTTTGAATGGTAGTTCAAAATCAGGCATCATTAGGACAGGGGCATTGGTCAGTTCATGTTTGATCTTTTCAAATGCATCCCTTCTTTCCTTGGTAATTTCAAAGACCACATCTTTTGAGCACAGTTTGTATAGGCTACTAGTGATGTGTGCAAAGTTCTTTATGTGGCTTCTGTAGTAGCTAGCAAAGCCCAAAAAAGATTGCATTTCTTTGATGTTCTTTGGTACTGGTTTCTTTAGTACTGCAGCAACTTTGTTTTGGTCTATAGCTAGACTTAAACCTGAAACTTTGTGTCCTAGGGCTAGCAGTTCTTGCTGTCCAAAGTTACATTTCTTAAGAGATATCTTCATATTGATTGGTGTGCATTTTCCCAATACTTTATCAATTTTCTTCACATGGTCTTCCCATGTTTCTGAGTATATGATGATATCATCAATGTACACTACCATCCACCCTTCCATTATTTCATCTTGAAATATGGTATCCATCATCCTCTGAAAATGGGCTGGTGCATTCTTAATGCCAAATGGCATTCTGGTATATTCATATATGCCCATATGGCATATAATTCTTAGCAATTTGATGGAATCTGGTTTTACCCCATTCTGGTGAAAACCTTTCATGAAGTCCATTTTTGTAATGAACTTGGCTTTTGCTAGTTTATCTAGTGCATGTGGTATCCTTGGGATGGGGTACCTATCTGCTTTGGTGTAATTATTCAAAGCCCTGAAGTCACCACATAGTCTGGATTTACCATCATGCCATGTTATAAGGACTGGTGTAGTGACCTCTACTATCTCATTATGTCCTATCTTTCTTATTACCCCCATTTCTAGGAGTTCATTGATGTGTTTCTCAATTTCTTTCCTAGTTTCCATGCTGGCTGGGTATGGTGGTCTCCTAAGCATAGGTGGATATGGTCTTTCTACATCCAGATATAATTCTATATCATGTCCTTTGATTTTTCCTAGTGGTTCATCTCCTATTGCAAAAGCTCCTCTATGCTTTCTCAATACTTTCAGTAAGTTGAGTTTCATTTTACTGGTGAGTTGAGTGCCATATTGGGCCTCTTTGAATTCTTCCACTAGTTCTTTCAAGGTGTTATCATTTGTTATATGATTAATGTCAAAGGAAAATTTTTTATCTTTGTTTGTACCTATGGTAAGATATCTGTTTTTACTATTGCAAATATCCATACCATACATTCTTTGGTACTCTGTACCTAGTAAGAATCCTTGTACATGTGCATTTTCTAGAACTACAAATTCAGGTTCCAGTCTGATATTTCCTTTTTGGTGTGGGATAATTATCTCTTTGATTATTGTCCCTAGTGAGTGCATTTTGCCTGATGCACTTTTGAAGTTTCTGGCTTTTGTTGGGATTATATCATCTTCCCATTTGGGGAAATGTTGTTCCAAGTATTCTTTTGCCACTATGGAGCAACTTGCTCCTGTGTCAATGATCATTGGGTGTTTACAGTTCTCAATATAAACTGTCAATTTTGTAGGTGTTCCATGAATGAATCCCATCCCTTTATTGGGGGTTACCAGGAATGTTTGTGCATTCTGTGTGTGCTTACAGAGCTCTTTGTCTGTTGTTATTTGTGGTATGCCTGAATCCAATTCAATGTCTTGTATATCAAGTGAACTTTCTTCATTGCATTCCACTATGTATTCTTCTATGGTATCAGGTTCACTTTGTGATTCTGCTCTCATACCATTTCCCATGCTGTCAGAATCAGATTTTTCACCTGTTTGTTCTTCTTCTGATTCTTCATCAATTGCATATATTTTCTTTTTTGGTTTTGTGCAATTGTTAGCATAATGGTCTGGTGAACCACAGTTGTGGCACACATATTTCTTTTTTGGGGTTTCTTTCCCTTTTTCTTTGTTTGTCTCTTTAACTTCAGACCTCTTGTCTTTGAAGTTTGGTTTGAAAGATGTGTACCTTCCTATGGAGGTCTTTTTTCTCACATCTTGTATAACATTTGCTATGTCATCAATGCTGCTGATGTTGTTGCATCTGCATTTGACTGCATGTTCTAGATCTCCTGGCAATTTTGTCAGGAGTTTATGATTTCTCATTTCTATTGTCATATTGGGATCAATAGCTTTTAGCCTCTTTGTTTGTTTGAGGCACCATTCATAAGGGTCTTTTTCTGTGGAGTATCTATCACTTTCAAAGGACATGGTTTTTTGCCAGATCCAGCTACCATTGCTATACTTTTGTATAATCTGATTCCTCCACCATGGCCAGCTTTTCCTGCCATGTATTTCTTTCATTTCAGTATACCATATGTTTGCATGGCCTCTGAATGCTGTGTTGAGTCTTGTTGTGATCCAGTAGTCTGGTATCTTTGGGACATCAACAAAGAGTCCATCAATATAGTCAATGATCTCCATATGGTCATATTCCCCTATTCCTGAGAACTTTGGCCAGTTTGTTACTTCTGGTAACTGTTTCAGTGCCTGTTTCTCTGAATAGTTGAGATTTTCCCCATCTTGGTACACTGACTCTGATCTTAACTTTGGAATCTGATATTCAGGTTCCTGGTCATAGTCTTTGTCCTCTTCTTTTAATTTTGTAGAGGTAGTAGGGTGACCTTGTG
The DNA here is from genome assembly GCA_023105745.1 of Austropuccinia psidii. Lineage (NCBI taxonomy): Eukaryota > Fungi > Basidiomycota > Pucciniomycetes > Pucciniales > Sphaerophragmiaceae > Austropuccinia > Austropuccinia psidii. The sequence goes on along the minus strand of JALGQZ010000010.1, from coordinate 5,831,018 downwards.
TTGGAGGGTATTGATTGTCTTCCCTGTCATAGAGGTAATCAATTTCTTTATCAAGGTTATCCTGCTGCTGCTGGATATTCCTCAGATCCCTCCTCACAGTTTGTTGTTCTTCTAGAATTGAATTCAACTGTCTGTTGGTTTTTTCAAATTCTGTCCAAATTTTGGCCAGATTTGAATTCAAGTCTTTTATGACTGTTGCTTGGAAAGCATTTTCTTCTTTCAATGTTTCCACTTCTGTCCTCATTTTTTCTGAGGTTTCATGTGTCCACTCCATGAATTGGGCCAATTTGGTCCATGTGAATTTGTTTTCAAACTCATGAGTGTGCATTGTAGTTTCAGTTATTAATTCTGGGTCTATTGAGTCAGAACTAGAAAAACTATTTGTAGGTACAACTATTTCTTGTTTTTGTGTACTTCTTGGACTAAGTCCATCAGCTTTTTCATCAATGGGTCTGCTTCTTTCTTCCTCTGGTTGAAAGAAGTTTTGTTTTTCCCTTGGGCTCCTTTTCTCCTGTTGGAAACTACCTGGAATGGTGGGGGAGCTTTGGATGAAGTTTCCTTTGGCTTGTAAGGCCTGGAACTGCTGGATGGTTGTGGGGAAGATGGGGCTTCTTCTTCCATTTCTGGGGGTGCCTGAATCTGACTGGGCTCTTCCTTGTGCCAAGATCTCTCTATGGCTTGTATGGCTGCCTGGTTCTCTTTGATTCTGGTTGCTCTTTCTTCTAAGAGTTTGAAATTCTTGTTGGGATTCCAACCTTGCATTTCTGTCATAAGTTCCATCCAAGCCATTTGCTTGAGACAGATCTTCTGGGTTGTTATCCCCACTTCTGCCCATGATGCTGCCATGGTGAACATTTTGTTGTCCATGCTCCATGTGAATAGGTCTCTCAGGAGTTTGTGTATTTGGAGGACCTGTTCTGCATCTGTCCAATCTCCTGGTTGGACTCCTGGGTTGAATTTGATTTGGAACAAGACTTTGGGTAGGAGTTCCCTGATGGTAAGTCCTTTGCTGGTCATCTGCTCCATTTCTTCTTCCTCTGTGTCTTCTTGGCCAGTGTTCTGGTTGATTTCTTGGGAATCCAAGATCTCTAAGAAGTGGAGGTGTCATGTTAACAATGTTAAAAAATGACAGATAATAAAAAATGTTGTATTTTTCAAGGTTTATTTACCTTTGGCAGGCCCTTGTACAAATTTATGATCTATACTCTTTGGCAATTTGCCTTTGGAGTTTACAACTGGGTTGATAACAGTGATTTTCTGTTTCTCAACTTGTTTTGGTGATCCAACTGGTTTTGTTGGAGCTTTTCTGGGTTTTTTGGCCCTTGGCACAGCTATTGGTGTCCAATCTTTTGAGTTGATTGTCACTTCACTGTGTCTTTTCTGCTTGCCCTTGGTGTTTGGCAGCGCCTCTCTGTCTTCTGAGGCTGTCACAGATGGGTTTCCTTGTGACTGGGTTTCTAATGGAATGTAGTCCTTTTCCACTATTCAGAAAAGATATTTCAGATTGTATATCAGTATTTTATGATAAAACAAAATGATTATATTCAATTCTACTGTTATTTTTCGAAATTTTTAAGTGTTTTTATGTTTTTTATTGTTTTTATATGTTTTTTGCTTGAAAAATAACAGTTTTGAGTTTTTCACTTATGTTTTATAAGTGAAAAAACTGTAATATCCAAGTGTTTTGTGAATGATTCACTTGGATATTATTGTGTTTTTGTGTAAACACGTCAAATTTATTAAATTATAATAAATTTGACTTTTTATTATAAATATTATAAATAGTATTTATTATAAGACTTTGATATTAGTTAAATATCAAGTAATTACAAGTTTTCACGTCAATTTGAGTGATATCTTGTTTTAAAGGAAATATTTAATTAAAATATTCCTTGTAAAATAATAAAAAATTATTTTATTATTTTATATTTATTAATTATTAATTAATAAATGTTTATATATTAATTTTCACGCACTTTGGTGAAAAATAATAGTAAAATAAATAATATACTGTTTGTATATTATTATTTATATTGAAATTTAAATAATACAGATGTATTATTATAAAATTTCGTGGAATTTATTGCAATAAAAAAAAAAAATAAAGAGGATATGTACTCTTATTCTCAACAAAAATATTTTATAATATATATTTTTGGAGTAAAAAAAGAATTGTATAAAAAAAAAATGATAATAAAATAAAAATTTTACTCACTTGTAGTGAAATACCTTTTAAATAGCTGAATTTTACGCCTAATTCAGTTCAAAATACGTCCAATAAGGTTGAATAACCACGGCCAGGCCCCCAAATTGTCAGGGTGAGTCTATGTAGAAGCTTAAAAACAGTAAATACAAGCTAGTACTATGACTGTGACACATCAAAATAAGTAATAAAAAATTCTTCAGGTCCTACTGCTACGTGGTAACAGTGGTGATGAGTCTATTGAGGACCTGGGTTGCAATGTTCTAATATCTTTGACTGTAAAGAGACACTACAATAATTATATTTAATTATATCTTTAAGTATTCTAAGGACACTACTGATGATTAACAGTCTTGTCACGTAAGAATATATAATAAAAAGATAAGATGAGGATTTTTGAAGGCAAAAACCCTTCTTTTTATATCTTTCAAGACTGTCAAGAGTTATTTACTCTTCACACGTCAGAGGAGTGAAAATTTTCACTCCATTGGCCAGTCTGTGGTTCTGGATCCTCAATTCTGACGTCAGTAGAGGCAGAATTGTGGTTTTGGGACCACAAATGATCATTCTGGATCAATACAGGATGAAAAAACTTTTCACCTGCCACGTCAGCACTTGGATGACGTTGTTCTGGTGTTTGTATGACTAATACTAGTCATTCTGGGCGGGTTTAAGCTTTGAACAACCATTATTTTGAGTATTAAGACTGTACTGGTTGGTACAGGTTTGGTACAGGCCAGTATTGGCCAAAAAACTTCCAACCAAGATATCTTGGTCAGTTTTTGAGATATCAAGAAACTAAGAGCACAGAATTGAAGGGCTTAATGAGCTCTTCAATTTGGTATGCTTCATGTTTACCCTTCTTTAAAATAGCAAAAGTTATAAGGGTTTTAAGTTTTTGGATGTATTTTTGTACATCAGTATGAGGCTTCAAAAACTTCCATACCAGATATCTTCTTCAATTTGGAAGATATCTGTATTCTGATGATACAGTTTTGTAGGGCTTGATTAGCCCTACAGTTTGGTATGTGACACTGTACAGTTGTATGAGTGTATGCCAAAGATACAGGGGTTTGTTTATTTTCTTATTTTCAGAATATCTGTATTTTGGTTATTAAACCTTTGAACCAAGATCCCTCAGTCAATTTAAGAGATACAGAGGTCTAAGGTGTCTCAAATTAAAGCTCTTGTTGAGATCTTTAATTTGGTTATACTTTTGTACAGTTTTGTACAAGCCCTCTTTGACTTTCAGGGGGGCTTGGTTTTGAAAATGAGGTTATATGGTATCTCCAGTTGTAGTGGTGTTACAACAACATGGATGATATCATTTTGTAGCTCTCTATGTGAGCTTTAAGAAAAATACCATTTTGGTATAGGATAACTTAAATATGCATAAGTTAGATGAGAGGTGAAAATAAGGGTTTTGACTTGTTTATTCTCCTCTAGGTTTCCTTATTCTGTTTGGATAAGGTTGGTGTTTAATGTAAGAGGGTTGTTTTCTCTTAATTATTACCTGTATTGACTATGTTTGTTCAATACTTGTCATACCATTATTTATGGTATGTTGGATGTCATGCTAGTGCTCTGTTTTGAGTCACAGGCTGACAGGCAAAGGGAAGGCACCAGCCCCAAAACCTTACAGCCAGGGCTACAGAATCCCAAAGATTCAGCAGGATGCCATGGAAAATGTATTTCAGATGGCCAGAACCATGATGGAATTACAGAAGAAGGATGAAGCCAGATTAAGGTTCCAGAAATGATTTCTGACATATTTGATTCCATCCCAGAGTTGTATAATGCTATAAATGACGTGAAAAAACATCTTTCTGATAAAAATGACACCATTTGTAACAACATTAAAACAAACAACCTGAGTCTGTGCCAAATTAATGAAACACTTATGTGTTTTGAAAAAGTTTTAAGAACAATTAAAAATTCTAATAATGACAATTCTTCTAACATTAAAATAAATGAACAATCTGCCATTATTAAAGAATTAACAGATAAATATTCTAAATTCAATATTGATGACATGATTGAAACAAGAATTAAACAAGCCATAAATATTATCAAAACAGATAACAAGAAAGTCCTTGATGACATTTCAAATTCATTTACTGAAGTAAAGACATATACCATTGCCTTGAAAAAGTGTTTTGATGCTTCACAAGAAGAAGTATCAAAATTATCAATGAAATTGAATCAAGTCACTGCTGATAATACAAGACAGACAGAGTTATGGCAAGAACTGACACATAAGGAAGACATGTATAAAATTGAAGTAATAAATTTAATACAAAGCTTCCAACATGAATACAGAAATTCCCAAAGGTGTAGCAACAGTAAAATGAATGACATTGAACAAATACTGAACACCTTACCAAGAATGTCTACACCTCTAAATCAAAATGAGGGCACAAGAATTCCAAATCCACAAGTATTGGATCCTGATAATTCACAATTAAAAAATGAATTATCCACTTCTTTTCATAACTTGGAACCATCAATGGGCCAAGCACTATTGAAAGAAGTTCCAAAACTTAAAGAATGGCCTCACTTCAGTGGTGAAGGAGAGTATGACCATATGGAATTCATTAGAGGTATTGACATGATCCAAGAAGATTTTGAATTACCAGACAGATTGGTAACAGCCAGGTTTAACACCTTGTTTACCAGATCAGCTCACAGATGGTACATCAAAATAAGACAAGCACATGGACACCAGAGTTGGACTTGGTGGAAAACCCAAATCATCAACAAATGGGCAAATGATGCTTAGAGGTTTAAAGCTGAAACAGCCTTTGAATCTGCCAAATTTAATGCTGATAAAGACAGAGCTTTACCATGGTTTTGCCAACAAAAGGACAGATTAACAGCATTATATCCTGACATGTCAGAGTTTATGATCCATAGAAAAATTCTGAGACAATGTGGAGGTGACTTAGAGCATGCTGTCAAAAGCAGGACTACTGAACAATCTTCAGCAGAAGATATTATCAATATACTAGAAGAAGTAACCACCAGAACCAAAATTGGTTCTAGTAGGGTGAATCTCAAAACAAGGTTTAATACACCTTGGAAAGATTCTGTGGACAAAAGCCCCAAAGAAAATTCTGGTAATATTAAATATAAATCTGCAGATACAGTCAGAAAATGCCATATTTGCCAAAGCACCACCCATTTAGCCAATACATGTCCAAAGAGGGGGAAAATCAATGAAATTGACATTGAAAAGGAACCAGATGTTGAAAAAGAAGACATAATTGAAGACAATTCAGATGATAAGTCATCCATATTTTCTGAATCTTCAAAAGATATAGAAAATATCAATTCCACTTTTGACATCATGGAATCTTATTCCCACTTACCACAATTGAGCAATGGTCAAGTTGATTTATCAAAAGTTCAAGATGCACAGCTTATGAAGACAAAACCAAACAGAGGAAAAGGTTATACAGCTGGTAAATCCTGTATAACAGAAGTGGTAATTGACAACAAGCCCACCAAACTTTTGCTTGACCCAGGAGCCTTCTGCTCTTGTGTTGGAAAATCCTTTCTTAAGACTTGTGTGCCAAATTTTGAAGACCAATTGTTACCAATTGATGGTATAAAATTCAACAGTGCAAGTAATCCAATGAAAGCATTGGGAATCTTTGAGACCAATGTCATATTCCCACACATAAATGGGAATTTAAGGATCACAGTTGAATTTGTTGTTATGGAAAATTGCTCTAGTACCCATTTTATATTGGGAAATGACTATTTGATCATGTATGGGATAGATTTACATAATAACAAAGACAGATACTTTACAATTGGGGACAATAAGCGCCAGAAATTTGCCTTTTTACCATTTAAAAGACAAATTACAGTAAACAAAGTATCACCAGTCAACTTAGAGTTAGAAAAATTCAAGTCTGAACAGTTAAATGAGGCTGAGATAAGCCTTCATCTGACTGATAAACAAGAAAATGAACTTTCTTCCCTTTTGTATGACCACAAAGGAGCATTTGCTACAGACAAAGAACCTCTGGGAGCAATTATTGGTCATGAAGTTGACATCATTCTTAACATTGAGAGACCTTATCCACCACTCTTGAGAAGACCTGCTTATCCAGCAAGTCCAAAATCAAGAGAAGCTCTAGAAATTCATATCAAAGAACTTCTAGACCTTGGTGTAATAAGAAAAGTAGGCCACAATGAGGAAGTAGAAATAACTACACCAGTCATAGTGGCGTGGAATAATGGAAAATCCAGAATGGTTGGGGACTTTAGAGCTCTGAACACTTACACTGTTCCAGACAGATACCCAATACCAAAAATCCAAATTGCCCTTACTCAAATATCTCAAGCAGTGTATATAACCACTATGGATGCCCTTAAAGGATTCCATCAAAATGTGGTAACACCAAGAGCAAGAAAATACTTGAGAATTATTGTTCATTGTGGAGTGTATGAATACTTAAGGATGCCCTTTGGTATCAAAAATGCACCTTCACAATTCCAAAGAATGATGAATGAAATCTTCCCTGAAGAACTCTCAGAGGGATGGTTAATCATTTACATTGATGACATTATTATCTGTTCAAAGACTTGGGAGGAGCACATGTACAGATTATCAAGAGTTTTGACAAAACTCCAATCAGTAAACATGAAAATCTCCTTGAAGAAATGTCATTTTGGATTTAAAGAACTTAAGGCACTAGGACATGTTGTATCTGGTTTGTCCCTTGGAATTGATAAAAATAAAGTTGCAGCAGTATTGTTAAAACCCATGCCTCAGAATAAGAAGGAAATTCAGTCATTCTTGGGTTTTGCAGGATATTACAGGCAACACATTAAAGACTTTGCATCCATAGCAAGACCACTTTATAAGTTGTGTGACAAAGACACAGTATTTGAGATGACTGTTGACAGAGTCAAAGCTTTTGAATCTCTAAGAGAAGCATTGACCACTGCTCCACTCTTACTGATGCCAGACTTTAAATTACCTTTCAAACTGTATATTGATGCATCAGGGGATGGACTAGGTGCTGCACTTCACCAAGTTCAGATCATAAATGACAAACCTGTAGAAGGACCAATATGTTTCATATCCAGGAAAATCAAATCAACTGAAGCCAGATATGGAGCAAGTCAAATTGAATGTCTATGCCTTGTCTGGGCCTTGGAGAAATTGAACTATTTCTTAGAGGGATGTGTTTTTGAAGTAATAACAGATTGTACAGCTGTGAAATCACTTTTGAACATGAAAACACCTAACAGACACATGCTCAGATGGCAGATAGCCATACAAGAATACAGAGGCAATATGACTATTGTTCATAAGGATGGGAATATTCATAAAAATGCAGATGGACTAAGCAGATGGCCATTACCAAATAACATTGATAATCCTGCTTATGTTCCAGAAGAAGCTTCACCACAAATTCCAATAGAAGGAATAAGTGTTACAGACTTGAACACCACCTTCTTTGAAGAAGTCAGAAATAGTTACACTCAAGATAAGAATTGTAGCATCTTATGCCAATTACTTAACAAAGACTGTAAAGACAACTCTCTGATACATGCCTTGGATGAAGTATGGAGAAAATCTCATAATGAAGGAAGATTTCACCTACTGGATGGTATAATTTACCACAGAACCAAGCACACATGTGTCATGACAGTTGTAGACAGGTCATTAATCAATCTTGTACTGAAAGAATGCCATGATAGTCCCTTTTCAGGACATCTTTCTGAAGACAGAACAAGAGAGAAAGTGAAGACCTGCATATGGTGGCCAATGTGGCAAAAAGATGTTGCAGAGTATTGCAAAACCTGTGACAGATGCCAAAAGGCAAATAAATCCACTGGCAAAAGACTTGGAAATATGATGAAAATCCAAGAACCAAACAGACCTTGGGAAATTGTCCATATGGATTGGGTAACTGGCCTACCACCAGGAGGTGACAGGAGCTATAATGCTTGCCTAGTAATTGTGGACAGATTCAGTAAAACTCCAATCTTTTTACCATGTCACAAAGATGATACAGCCATGGATACAGCTCTTCTGATATGGAATAGAGTAGTGTCATGGACTGGGATATTTACAAATATCATCAGTGATAGAGATCCCAAATTCACTTCAGCACTATGGACAAATCTTCACCAATTATTTGGCACTAAACTGTCTTTCTCTACAGCCTACCACCCACAAACTGATGGCCTGGCTGAAAGAATGATCCAAACCTTAGAGGACATGGTGAGAAGATTTTGTGCATATGGCCTTGAATTCAAAGATTGTGATGGATTTACCCATGATTGGTGTACTCTGTTACCAGCACTGGAATTAGCATATAAAACATCAATCCATGCTAGTACCAATCAGACTCCTGCTGTTCTAGAAAAAGGATGGAACCCCAAGTTACCCCAAGACTCCTTGAGGAAAGACTTAATTGAAATACATCCCACAGCTGCTAGCTTCAAAGGAATGCTAGACAAAGCTAGAAAGCATGCAGTAAGGTGCATGGAGGACTCTTTTGCATATGCTAAAGACAAATGGGATAAATCTCATGCAACTCCAGATTTCAAAGTGGGGGACCTAGTTCTTGTATCCACCACTAACTTCAATAACATCAAAGGATGTAAAAAGTTGAAAGACTCCTTTGCAGGACCTTTTGTGATTAAGGCCCTCCATGGAGAAAATGCTGTTGAAGTAGAGTTATCTGAAGAACTTAGCAATAAGCACCCTACATTTCCAGTGAGCTTGATAAAACCATATAAATCTAGTGATGCTGAGAAATTTCCCTTGAGGAATAAGGTTCCCCAAGTTATACCTCCTATTGAGACATCTGGTACTAAGAAAATAACCAAAGTTCTTAAAGAAAGGAAATTAAGAACCAAGAAAGTAAGGGAATACCTTGTTAGGTACAGTGACCCAACTTGTGAAGATGAATGGTTAGAAGAAAAAGATATACCAGAAGCTACCAAACTCCTGAGGAGATTCAGACACACTAGAAACACCAATATTACAAAGTAATATTCTTTTTAGGGGGAGGGAATGTGAGCCTTAGAGGTAATTTCATATACCCAAAAGACCACAAATATAAAAAATAACATATTAATATAAATAAAATAAATTTATTTATATTATTAAAATAAAAATAAAAATATAAATATAAAATTATATTAAAAATAAAAAATTAATTATAATTTAAAAATAAAAAATACATTAAATTTTGTAAATATAAAATTACATTTATACTTGAAAAAATTAAGTAAAAATGAAACTTTAACAAAATTGTGAAAAAATAAATAAATTTGGAAAAAAGTTAAATAAAATTTATTATAACTTTTTATCCAATAAATAAACATATAAAATTTATTTCACCATTGGATTCCTCATAAAAAAACAGGTGGGGTCACCTCTGAGTGAAATTCTTGTAACTCAACTCTAAATAAGCTTAAATTAAGTTTTTAGTATTTTCAATACAAAAGTTGAAAATCCTCAAAACCTTAATTTAATTCACACCACATGTGGTGTTAACCATCAATTTTTGTGTTAAAATTGAGGTGTTGTGTTTAGTTTAGAAGTTATGAGGAATTGAAGTATTTTCAATTGAATTCAATTGAAATGTCAAAATGTGCGCGTGTATTACATAAGTGAACTTTGATTTACATATGAGGTGTCAATTATTACTGTATTGTACTGTACAATTGAATTGAATTACATATGTAAATTATAAGTATAATACATGATGAGGAATTAAAGGAAAAATAAATTGGAAAGATTAAATTTGGGGGGGAAAAGGAACTCCAGCTCTAAGGGGGAGCTAGACCCCCAAAATCCTTGCTGACAGGCGTGGGATGTCAAAATTCACGCAAAAGTTCATCACTTTTGGCCTGGAATTGAGTTGCAGGGTCTGTGGACTCAATTGATGATGAGGTTTTGATACCAACTGGGGTAGTTTTAGCTGTTGCCAAGAGGGTAAAACTACCCTTAAGATAAAACAATCATAATAAAAACAGTTTTAACTGGTTTCTACGCCTCTGACACACATTCTGACGTGTTTTGAAGGCTCTAGGCCTGGTATTGCTATAGTAATGGCTGATTTAAGGGTCTAAAATGGCTAAAAATGGCTTAAACCAGCCCTTTTTGGTCTAAACCAGGGTTCAATGATGCCATAATTGGCTTTTCTGTTGTCAGACTGTTTTTCACGACTGACAAGAGTAAATTTTACTTTTGGAGTAAGAGAATTGATGGCTATAAAAGAATGTCTTCTTTGCCCCACTTTTCTCTTCATGTTAGAATCTTTTCCTTTTATTAATTAGTTTAAAACTGTTAAACCAATCAATCAAAGATTCCAACCACCACTTTTAAATCATTTTAAACCTTTTAACCACGTGAAAAAATCATTATAATCATTGTTTGTAACTCTTATAATCATTTTTACCCCTGAACCACCCCAAAAGTGAATTAAAGCATCTTTCATCACTGTAAACTTTGTCACTTTGTTTCCAAATTCACTCTGGTCACTTTTGGGCATGTTTTCTCTTTAATATTCTTTTTAAAGACTTTGTTCTTTAATTAATTGCTTGCAGTTCTTTGCTCAATTAATTCCAATTGAAATTGCTCTTGAAGAAATTTCTTTTGTAGCCTTAAAATATCTCTTGTAGAGTATTTTTTGGATAAATTTTTATTGTTGGTAAAACAATAAATTTTTATAATATTATTGTTTTATACTAATAAAGTTATAAACAATAAAATTGGCGTGTTTTCTCTTAAAAATAATATTTCATACTATTTTTAATTGATTTTTACCTTATACAAATTTTGAGGACAGGAAAAGTACTTGATTTTTAATCAAAGTTTCATATCCACACCTTACATTGGGCATATTGATAATTTCAATTTCCCATTACATAACCACTTCTGAGACTAAACTTGTTAATTACTAGTTAATCTGTGAGATACTGGTATACAAACAGTATACCAGAAATCCACAAACCTGTATTTTTGAGATGTAATCGATAATTTCAATTACACCATCATAATACAAGGGTATAATATAGGCATATATTTCCCAGAGGCCATTCTCAGACATGAAAATAGCATTTCAAGAAGTCTTAACTGACATAAGCCCTCTTTTTCTTCTTTGATTCAGTAGAAGAGAACTTCATACCACTTGAAACCCAGTCAGAAGGCAGTACACCTGTGACATCTACAGAGCCAGAAAGCAGAAAGGGAAACAGAAAGAGGCACAGTGAAAGCCTCATAAGAGAAAAGAAGTGGACACCAATTGCCACTCAGAGGAGTAGAAAACCATGAAGCTCTGCATCAATACAAGGTAAACCAGCCTTGATAACTTCTACAGGGAAGATTACCATAATTAACCAAGTTGTAACCTCTAAAGAAAAATTTCCCAGAGCAGCAGATAACAAATTTGTACAAGGCACAGTCAAAGGTAAATAAACTAAGAACATTAAGTTGTTGACTGCTTGCAAACACTCATATGTCACCTGTACACCTCAGGAACCTTGGAATCCCAAGGAGCCAGCCAGAGGATAGAGAAGGCTTGGCCAGAACCAGAATACCTGGAGGAGGACACCTTGGATACAGTGGTTGATGGCAAAGCATTGAGGGAAATCATAACAAAAAGTGCATTTCAAAAGACAATTAAGTCAGAAGAAAATCAAATCTTTGCGTTACTCACCAATTAAAGTAATTTTCCATAAAGAATCACTTATGTATGTTGAGATGGAAAACACAATCCTAAAAATACCACACACAGTATTGAAAAATGTTGGGAAGGACACCCAGAGCTTCGACCTCCACCTAGAAACAGAAATAAAAAACCACCAATCCAGAAACTTATCAAACAGGCATGGAAGTTTTACTTACAAATGTTGAAGCAACATTACTAAATAAATCAAGCTTGGTGATTGATTGTGGTGCTACAAATCACATGTTTCATGACAAGGAAGTCTCCACGAAACTGGACTTAAGCCTCAACAGGAAAATCACCACAAGTGATCCAAACAGTAATCTAGTTTGTAAAGGACACAGAGCTGTAGAAATAATGATGAACAACAAACTTTGTGTCCTTGAAAACTGTCTCTATGATCCAGAACTGACAAGAAAATCTTGTCAGCCTTCTAGATCTATGTAATAAACCTATCACCATCACAAGTAATAACTAATTGTTCCATCTATCTCAAAGCAACTCAACAATTGCAAGAGGTCAAATCATCAGCAAATTAATGATAGTGACCTTTAATCAACCTGTATCACTACTAAATAACCATTCCCATAATTCACCTTGGAACCATCAATTAGGGCATCCAGGGAACAATGTACTGAAATACCTAGGCTTGCAACCTCCAACCAATCCATGAAAAATCTATGTAAGGGGCAAAATGACAACTTTACCATTTAAAAGCCACTTTGTTGAGATATTTAAACCTCTTGATTGTATTCATCTAGACGTAGTTGAACCAATATCCCCTCCATTAATTTCATTCCATTGCTATTTCCTTAGTATAGTACATCAATTTACCTCTTTTAAAATAACAAGATTCCTAAAAAAACAAATCTGATGCATATGAAGAATTCATAAATCAACAGAAATTCATGGAAAACATTCATTATAGAAAAATAAAAAGATAACTACAGACAGAGGTGGTGAATTCTTAAACCAATGATTTAAAGAACTATCAAATAAAAAAGGGTTTAAACACAATGTTACTGCACCATAAACCCCAGAACATAATGGGATAGCTCAATGGGCAAATAGAACAATCTCGGAAAAAGCAACATGTTTATTGCTAGGGTCAAAACTTCCTCATCAATACTGGGCCAAAGCCATTAATATCAAAACATACTTATCTAATATTGTTCCAACTCCCATGAGAAACAATCTCTCACCACACTACATGTGGACTAAGAAGTCTCCAAAAATTAAAAACATTAGCTGATTTTCTCTGTACCCAAACAGAAGTGTGCTTGGAAGTTGGCTCCAGCAGGAGAATTAGGCATTCTTCTTGGATTCAGCAACAAATACACATATTGTATACTTAAAGTTAAAGACTCAAAGGTATACAATAGCAGGAATGCTGTGTTCTTTGAGAGAGAATTCCCTCTTTTAACAGAGAACCAAGAGTCTAAAGAAACTCCTATCCCTTTCAGGGTGGATGAAGCTCAAGAGGAATATTTTGACTGACACAAATTTCTAGACAAAGAAGAATTACAATACAAACAAGAGATTCTTGATTGACAGAATAAAGAAGACATTGATGACCACACAAGCTCCAAAGATGAAGAACAGAGTAATCCTGGCAGTGACCATCACCCAAAAGCCAAGAGGATCGGGGTAATAGGACCTTGAAATCCTACTCTGATAAACTCTGACATAGATGAAAATAACATTATTCCACATTGTTTCAGACCAAGAGCTTACCTGACCAAGTCAGACCCCTTAACATATAGTCAAGCCATTAAATCATCAACATGTGATTTCTGGAAGATGGAAATAGAGAAAGAACTCCAGACCATGAAGAACCTAAACATATGGAGCAAAATTCCAATCAAAAGAGAATATGAGTTGATTGGCACCACCTGGGTTTTCAAGACCAAAAGAGACAACATGGAGAAACTGTTTAACACAAAGCCTGCTCATGTGCGCAGGGATTCTCACAGGTTCAAGGAGAAGATTATTTGGAAAAGTTTGAACCCACTGGAAAACTAAACTCTCTCAGGACTTTAATATCACTTGCTGCATCAAAAAACGTATCTGTTTAATAGTTAGATATTACAAGTGCTTTTCTTAATGCTCCTCTCATAGAGGATTTTGCCTTATATATACCTCAAGGACATGACAGCGGTAAGAAGAATACCTACCCTAAGCTTAACAAAGTGGTATATGGGTTAAAGAAAGCCCCTTAAACTTGGTATCACCAACTTTCTAAATGGTTGATAAGTTTTGGCTTTAAAATATTGAAATCCAACTCCTGTGTATTTTACCTGGATACAGAAGAACCAATCTGGCTCTTTCTCCATGTGGACAACATTGGTGTCTTTGGTAAAAATATTTCTGAATTTAGAATGGAAATTATGGAAAAATTTCAAACCAAGATGTTCGGAATGGCAGATATTATGCTGGAAATCAAACTAGCTCATAATATCAATTCCATCACCTTATCTCAAAATAACTATATAGATTCACTTCTAGGATTTTATGGAATGTCAAACTGTAAGCCAGTATCTACACCATTAGTTCTGAATCTTCATCTAGAGGCTTCCGCAACCTCCCAAAAAGAAGAATTTATGGCACTTAAAGTCAACTATCAAAGTTCTGTAGGAAGCCTTAGTTATCTTAGTTCAGCAACTAGATCAGATTTGTCATACTCAGTTGGTGCATTATCCCAGTTTCTGGAGAATCACAGAATCCATCATTGGAAGGCATTATTACACATTTTGCGATACTTAAAAGGTACCAACAATATTTATTTAAGCTATCAAAGAAATATAGAAGAACCACCTGTTGCTTACTGAAACACAGACTGGGGAAAACGTTGTATTACACAACAATCAGTAACAGGTTATCTAGTGATCCTGAATGGAAACCTCTTAATTTGGAAAACTAGCAAACAACCAACTGTCTCCTTATCTTCTGGAGAGGCAGAATATTGATCATTGACCAACCTGTTCAGTGAGCTACTATGGTTTAAACAATTCTGCAAAGAAGTCAAAGTGATGAAAATACAAAAGCCAATAATAATACATGAAGATAACCAGGGGTGTATTGAAACAGCCAATAGTGACTGAAATACCAACACCAGATGCATGAAACACATCAAGGTACAGCTCCATTTCATACAATAAGCAGTTGACAAATCAACCATTGCACTAGTATACACACCAATGGGTAATATGTTTTCATATTTTCTTACAAAATCAGTTTGTTGACCTGCCATCCAACATGCCTTGACAAGTTTAAGACTGCTCCCAGTGGGAGACAGGAGGGGTGTTGAGAAAAATATTCTCAACACACATGTGAGCAGAGAACCAAAAGGGTGTTAGTACTACATGACCATTCTCGCGCAGTCAAGGGACTAACTCATGACAGAAATGAGCTCATCCATGTGGTTAAGAGCACATTCTAACATATGAGAGAACATCAAGAGCTTAATTGATAAAAGAAAAATTATCTTATTGAATCATCAACTCATTTTATACTACTTTATTTCTTTTATTATTTACTGTACACCCCTGTTTAATTGACTGTGGTTTGTCCTTGTTCCACTAAGGATACATGAATAAGCTACTTAATAACCTCATTATTTAGTGTGTACTGTTGATAAATCAAAAGAATCAAATATATATTTAGTATTGAAAATTGTTGATAAGTGCTGAGAGGTCTGTATCATAATCTACTTAGTTATTTAAAAGGAACTAACATTATTTGCTACTGTAGTTGTGAAATAAGCCTAGACAGAGCGTTTACTCATATATTTGTAGTAGTTTAGTTTTAGTTGTTCACTCTTAAGTACTATTATCTTCTTTTATCTTTTCTAAAATAGCTCATTGCATTAATAAAAATCACTCTTAGTTTGTTCAAATTTCACACTTTCATCTCTTCAATCTTTTTTGCAATTGAATCAAAATTATTTCTTAATCACTGCTATCTTTGCTTGTTTGACTTTCATCTAAGTTTCCAATTTTGTCTTCATAATTAGGATTTTTAAACATGGAATAATTTGAATATATTTTCTCTTGGTATTCATTTTTTTTCCCATCTTCCTCATTTGAATCTCTAAATTATTTCATATCATTTTTCAAAATGAAATCACTATATTCCACTCCACCAGCTCAAATTCCCCCATTTTCCCTATATTTATTTCACACAACAGCTCAGAATGCTGTATCAAAACAAATTATGTAGAGACATCAAAAGATTATCTTTTGAAAATAAAAAATAAAAAACATAAACTGAAGTTTTTAAAACTACCAAGTTGAGTTGTACATGTTTTTTTGGTTTCGTCTTTGCATGAAATAATATTGAAAGTAGAAAACCAAAAGTTTTTAAAAACTTCCTTTAAAATTATTCTGAAACCTGTTTTCGAACCAGCTTCAAGAATCAAAAGACTTTTTTCATACATAGCAATTTAGTCACTAACCATTGAGTTAACTCATCCAATGTTTTGTTTTCACTAATTTACTATATTACAGTTTACATTAAATAGGGGGACTAAAAATACCCAATTTTGTATGCTCATGCTGATGTGTAGCTTTTGCTCACACAGTATTTCCCAAAAACAATTCCGTGAGCTCATGAGCAGACTAACCAGCAGCCATTGGAGATGGCTTGTCACTCTGCTCATTGGTTTTTTAGTTGCTACTGACCCTGTATTTTTAGATGTTGTAGTATTAGTTCATTCATGTGACCGTTATTTTGCAACTCCTGTACCGTTCCCTACTATACTCATGCATAGTAATTTCTTGCTCATCTAAATTTTCCCATTCATGATTATAAAGATGTGTTGCAATTATGATTTGTAATTTATTTCCTTTTTAAAACAAAAAAAATGACAAAAAATGTCTCACCCATATGATTCTAATCACTATATCTCACCCCTATCCTATCCTGGGCTGGGTCATAACATTAGTAATGAGGATAATGATAGGCGTGAAAGCTCCAATCCTTATTTACTTCCCCCCATCAATCCAAATTTGTATGCTCAATCTCTACCATCCACACATGCTTCACCTAGCCAGATATATACTCCATGCATGCGTGCTTCATCTAGCCAGATATATACTCAAATACCAGTGGAAAACTCAAGGATATCTGGGTCCACTTACCATAACTGGAGTCATGAATACTACTTAGGTATAAGGACTGCACAACAAATGCCAGAAGGACATCCTAGTGAAAGGATTGGATCATACCAACAAGAATCACTTAGTTCGTTTATTGCAAGTGGTCAAGAACAGGCAGCTCAAAATGATCAAAATGTGAAGCGCAGTCAGACAACAACTAAAAGGAAGCATACCAAGGTGGCTGATGTAGATTATAATAATAAGAAGAAAGAAAAAGTAGAAAGAGTAGCACGAAGGGATAAAAATCCAGCATTTAGTGAATCTGACTTTGAACATATATGTGACTATTTGGAAGATGAACCAAACTATAACAATTTGTTTGGTGATAGCAAAAAAGCCCAATGGGCTAACCCTAAACATACACGACTTCAAGCTTTTGGACGATTTGCAAAGTATTTGAATCTACATCATAAGAAGGGAACTTTATTTTTGGATGCACGGAAGCTTCAACAACGTTGGCAAACATATAAACGCAAGTATGTGATAGCTTCAAGACATGAGAGAACTACTGGTGCTGGAACTGAACATGAACATGGATTGACACTAGAGGAGCAACTAGAAAATCAATATCCATGTTATTGGTGCATGGATGCAATTTTTGGGAAAAAATCAAATGTCCAAGGTATCAATGTAAAGGATACCAGCAGTAAAGGCAAAAATAAACAAATAGAAGAAACTCACAGTGAGTAAGATGATGACATTGATAATCACGATGATTCTGACAAGAATGAGCTTTCAAGTGGTCATGAAAAAGTGGAAGAGGTAGTTGTTGTGGACAAGAAAGTAATTTCTTCAGATGCAGAAATTGTGCTAGTCAAGACAGAATCAAAACCTAAAAAAAGTGGTCCAAAAGGAAGTCTACCATCACTATCAGTCAATGTAAGAGATAAGGGAGTATTGGGGACTTTAGAACGTACCTTAGGATCCAAAGACAGACAGATGTCACAGCAGTTAGATTATAATTGTCAGCAAGATGAATGGCAATCCCAAATTTTTGGCACAACGAGATGAAAAAAAAGAACTCTTTGCAAGGGAGGAAGAGGAAAAGAAGAGGGATTTTGTTCAAGAACAGGAATAAAGACAAGAGAAACTGAAATTGGAAGAAATGAAGAGAAATGAAGACATACACATGAGGGAGTTGGATGAGAAAATTCAGTGTTGAAAAGAAAAGGCTGCACAAAATGAAGAGCTCAACAAGCTGGAGATTGAAGAACGACGTCTGAAAATGGATTTACATTGGGTAACTCTGGCAAATGCAGAAAAAGAAACTAACTTAAAATTATGAGAGTTAGAAATGAAAGAAAGAGAATATTTGATGCAAGAAAGAAGATTAGCACATGAGATAGAAACGTCTCAGAATGCTTCTTGTCTTGCAGCTGTTACACAATTGGTACCTAAAGGAGCCAGCGCAGAAGATATGGAACAGATATTGAATGTACTTTTTAAAAAATAAATGATTATATTTGGGTTCCACATGCATAAACCTGTTAAACATGCAAATAATTAATTTGAATTTTCACTTGCTCATATAAAAAATGTAATTGAGATAATACATGCCTAATAGTTATTGCAAATAGGCAGATTGCCATTTCAATAGTTGTGGTAAACACATCTGTCACGAATTGAGTTGAGGAATTCTTGTACAGATTCTAATTCATCATATATAAGTCCGTCTTGAGGCGTCTTTTTTTCAGATGGTGCCAAATCTTCCTATGCATCTTTGAAATGGGTTAGCATGCAGTGATCCACCAATTATAAGCATGTTTATGTTTGTGCTTGTGTATCTGCAATCGCATGCCTCGCAGAGAAGCCCACCGCCCTTTGAGAATTCCTATCGTATGTTCGTTGCGCACACCGGAATTTGCAATGCAATGGTTAAATTTCTTGTTCTTCTGGCAATTAGCTGTTGGTGCTTTGTAAGAAGGAATGAGGATACAAGAAAGTGGATATGCCTAATTGGCAAGAAGTTATTGACCTAACAAACAAAAGCTTTTAATCAGTTCCAATGCTTCAGACATAACAAGTTAAGCATCTTTGTTGAAAGAACTACCCAGATCACAAAACTCCTTGCTGTTGTTGTAAATGCCCATCTCTTTGTAAACACTTGCATTGGCACATGAGCCAGGACAGCTAGCCATGAAGCAGATGATCACTTTGTCACAATCGCACACTATATGTGCATTGAGAGAATAGTTCTTCTTCCTATCAAAATGGATCTCCCCATCAAACCCTGGCTTTTGGTAAATCGGGAAGGTTGTACCATCAATGAAGCCTACACATTCCTCAAAGCCTTCTGTGGTCATAGCCTGCAATATTTGAGCCCACCTTTTCTGGTCTGGACAAGCGACATATTCATCTTCAATAGAATTGATTGCCTTGATTACATTTCTTGAGTAATGAACCACAGAGCCTTCACTGATTCCAAAAGACCTTGAAAATCGTCCTATTGATGCCCCATTTCCATTTGACCCAAGACGTTCGAGTGTCAAGGCGAGTTGATGAGAAACTGGCATCTTCTTATGGTAACTTTTATTTTTGAAGACCTTATTCTCTTTAATTTTATTATAAATAAAGTCAAAACCTTCAGGTGTGGTTTGTACTGCTTGTTTGAAATCCCTGGCAGACATGCTGAAAAGATCAGCAATTGTATACTGGATAGACCTCTGGACTTTTGGGTATCTTGACAAGTAACAAGAGCCTAAGATTTGTAAAATGGACAGATGATAAATTTCAGTGTCATCAAAAAAATTGTTGACACTGAAAGGTTGGAGGAATTGTTGCTCTTCCTCATTGCTATGTTCTATTGCTAATGCTGAGGACTGCAAAAATGAAGTTTCATCCAAGGGAGCTGTCATCTTGTCCAATACAGCTACAATCAACATGATCATCAAGTCCTTTATTGCTTGCCTTCTTGTTGAGCTTTTTGGCATTTTAAGCACAAATCTACAAATACAAAAGCAAATTATAATTGTCAGTATTTGCATTACATAACAAGAAGGAAAAACATTGTATGGCCAACTCCACCGCAATGAAAGGTTGCAAACAGTAAATTGAGCAAGCTTTGACTTGGTCAAACTATAGGTTCATTAACAATGAAATAGATTAGATATCATTTGCTTGTTTCACAAGACTAGCATAACCTGAAATCTTTACTTACTAATTGTCAGCCTGTGACTTAAAACCAGAGCACAAGCATGATAGCCAAAATACCATAAACCAATGGTATAGCCAAGATACCACCAAAACATGGAGCTGAGCCAAATCAGCTCAAAAGGTATCAAACAAAAGAGGAAACTCACCCATTTCTGAAAACATAATTCCCATCACCATAGGACAAAGAATAACAAAGTTATTCCTGCTCAAAGTTGTTTCTGAGCATAAACCTTAATTTTCACCTCTCATCTAAAATCTAGAAGAAGAGGCTTAACCCCATCAAATGGGTATTCAAAATGAAGCTCTAAGTCAGTGCTATCCGATGGTACCAGCCAAACTGAGCTAGCACTAGTATTACTTGAGTTATGGTCAAATTCAGGCCAAATAAGGGTGAACAAAACATTCACCTCTCATCTAACTTCTACAATTTTAGTGTGAGATACCTAAAGTGGGGTCTTTTTAGAAAGAGCACAATCAGGGCTATCTGATGGTGCCATCCACTTCTTCATATCTCAGCTATAACAGAAGGTATGAGGCAAACAAGCTCAATACATCTTTTTGCCCAAACCATGCCTATGTACAAAAACCCTTGTACATGGGATAACTTTGCCATATTGAATTATAGCCATACCAAATGAGGTACCATTGTGTAGTTCACATACAGGGCTACACACTGAACCAATTTTGAGTTTGATATCTCAAGAACTGATAAAGCTATGGCTTATTTAAGGTCAAAATCCCACAGTTTGGCCAATACAGCTGTATTAGGACAGGATACAGTTGTACTCTGATTATGAGGTGTCAAACAGACAAAGAAGCATGTTAATACTTCAATACCTCACAAGTCAGTCAATACTGGGGTCCCATACAGTTTCTGTACAGCATTCTACGTGTCATACACGTCAGAATCAAGCTGTGAGGTCCCCAGATGAAAATTTTCACCCTGTATTGGTGAAAACTGCCCAGATGTGGCTTCAAAACCACATCTGAGCCCAATACAGGGCATACAGACTGTTTGCAAACCACAAGCCAGTCCTGGAGGGTGAAAAAAACTTCACTTCCTCTACGTGGAAAGGTCTAGCACCCTTTCCACCCCATTTCAGGATAAAAAGGAGGCTTTTCACAGCCAGAATTGTCTCCTCATCCTGCTCTTGAAAACCCTACATAGTAAACTGTCAAAAACAGTTTTACTCTTGGGTAATAATCAGGTATACTCTTAATTTAAAGTATTGTAGTCTTTATTATTGTAACCCAACAGTTAAAGCTGCACCCAGGGCTTTCAACAGCGCTCACCACCACTATATTCCTTATAGTAAAGCCCTCTTATTATTAAATTAAACCATCTTTAACCCTTATAACATTATTTCAAACTATTTTCTACGTGTCACAGTCATAGTTTTAATTGTAAATATCCTTATTACCACTTCAACATAGACTCATTCTGACACTAATAAAATGCACCTGTCCTACTAGGCAATTTGTTTAAAATTGGCACCGCTGGACTGGCACATGAAACAAAGCCATAATGTCATTCAACAAAATCAACATTTAAGCTAATCATAAAAGAATTCTTCCATTGATATATCTTTGAAATTTGAATCTTTGCTACACTGGTTACCATCAATTAACAACAATGTCCATTTTGATTCAAGTGCAGAATTTCATGCAAAATTGAACGTTTTGAAATAAAATTCCAAACTAAAATATGGGCTTTTATTCAAAGGAGCAAATTAATCAGTTGTGAAATGATGTTCATAAAGAAAAGAGGTTTCTTTTAACACAAAAAAATGAACTTTATATATAAAAATTGTTGACGTGTTGGGATAAAAGTTGCAGAAGGTTTGCAATAAATAAGAGTTGGAGTGAGACAGAGATTTGGTGATTGGAAAAAGAATTGGGAGGATCTGAGATAAGAAAGTTATGTATTCCCAAAAGAATGCGTTGGGATTGGTTGGTAGAAAATATAAAAAGGAAAAAAAAATAAGGAAAATAAACTAAACACACTTTTTTTAAGTGGAAATTTAAGCTGCGACAGCGTGCATCAGCTTTGCCGTGAGCATTTTTTTTGGTTTGGGTTTTTCCCAATTTACTCGCTGATGCCTGATGCAAATGTAGCTGATCGAAATGGTATTTTGAGTCCCCCTAATATATTGTACTGTACTATTGCGCCATTTTTGTCATACTGAATTTCCAAACTATCCAAATTAAAAATCAACCCCCCACCTACAACTGTGAATGTAAATTTAACTGTAAGTTCATAGCAATGTACAGTACTATAGTTAGTAACTCTTTGCGAGAATATAAATCACGTGTAATTTGCAACCAAAGAAACATTGATAATAACCAAAAAAATGTTGCGAAAGAAAGGTTCAATAAATTTTGTTTTTTATTTTTTGACTTTTTACTACTTTTAAAATTTAATCCAATTTATCGTGTATTTTTTTTTTAATTTAATTTCAACCCCATATTGAAAATTAATAGTAATATCTCCAGAATAAATGTTTTCAATAATTTATTTTAAAAAGTCATAAAGTTGAACTAGACAAAAGAGGTTTTTTTGAAAAGGTGAAACCACTTGGAATCTAACTTTTACTGTTTGTTTTTTTTCGAAATTTATTTTTTGAAAGCGAAATTCTACGTTAAGTGGACAAAACCTAAATGTCAAATTTTACAACAATGTTTTCGAGGTCAAGTTATTAAACAAAATCTATAAGGATAATTCCTTCTGCTAGATCTTTGATTCAAATGAGTTACGAGATTAGCCACTTAAATAACACTATTTTTGTAGGTAATTAAATTTCCTACAACTCATCTGATCAGCCTTCTATAAGGTCTTAGGGTACGAAAAGATCCGCCCTACGCCGCTGCACCACTGCAACGGCCCTTGTGAGCCACACACTCACTTACACCTTAAACGTCTAAGCGGTACAGTGCTGTACATACAACAACCGTGTACCTTTTGTAACTTATCACTTGCGTAACTTTTATGTTTTAGATTCTCTGTCAAAGTTTTGGAGCAATCAGAACTAAAATGATTGGAAAATAGAAGGGCACAAAAAAATCTAAAAAGAAAGGAGAGAAACGAAAGGAAATCCAAAGTGATGCTTCATTGAACTAGTTTTTCCATTCATGTGAGCCATTGCCAAATAGTGAATGGAAATCTTGGTATAGTCTCAGCTAGGTAGATAGTTAAAAATATGTTTCTGAGCAGACTTTTATCTCCGTCAGAACAGCCCCCATGGTCATCTGAAAGGGATAAAAGACGCCCTCCATCCATGTTGAGCTCAACAATCCCCCCACTAAATAACAAAAGCATTTTTCTCTTCCTCCAAACTTCTTTTACTTATTCGCACTCGAATAGGCAAAAAAATTATACGAAATTCCTTCCTAGTCTTTACATAATATAATATATATATAATATAGTAGATCGTCTTCATCATAGTCACCACCCTCTAACATAATAAAAAATATCAGAGAGATCTTTATCAAAACGTAGATTTTATATAATCTCGTCATCGATGTCTTCAAAGAGTAATTATATAATTACAAATTATATAAATCTCTAATATGGACTTATCATGGATGATGAATAGCTCATTGATGCTTTAATTGTTGTTCGTTTTCTGCTTTCAAAGTTTATTCTACTTCGACGTCAATCTTTAAACCAAGCGTTCATCACAAATATCATTATGACTTCTAATGTTAGTAAATAGAGTTAATCTTAGAGATTATGTTGATAGTTCTGTTTATTAACCTATCGATGTCTTTGCTACTCCTTCTGGTCATTTGCGTAAACTACGTCCTCAACCTTGGGACCACGTAGTTTATTCGCTTAATCTCAAGATGCTCATCGAACGAATCGACTTGCGTTATCAACAAAGGCTTCTAAGGTCAACGATTTGTTTCAAAGGTTTGTTTTTCATATTCTTGAAAAAATCTATACAAATTATTATCTTTTACTTTTCTTAAAGCTATCCTTTGATACATGTGCTGAATATTTCGCCCAGATTCGACATCCTATCACCGTTTCAAGATCAACAAGCCAGCGCAACAAGCAAGACAGAATGCAAGGTATCGCAATCATTTCCTGAAATTAAAATCGATGTTACTTCATTCATTAACGAAATCAGTTTATTCTGTAGATAACGGCCAGGGGACGCCCTCGATACCTCGCTTAGCCCCGCTCGTTGAGTGAGATGAGAGTCTGAGCGCTGGTACCATAAACCTAGACGCGCGACTCCAACGACCAATCAGTGAGCAAGTCTGCGGTCGAGTGAGAAGATTAAGAAGCCTTGCCCTTGATGATGGGCGTAAGATGGCTATTTCCTTAACGTGAGATCTTGAAGGGCAAACCCGTGAATTAAGTGAGGTTTATACCTGAGCAGAGACTATAAGTTTTATCATGACGTTCAGAGATGTCAAACAACTGAGCGTTTAAGGTGTGTTGAACATTTCTTTCAGTTAAACTAATGCTTTTCTAGTTTGACTAATTTGTTAATGCTTTTAATTCGTTTTTTCTGCAGTGAGACAGAGCGAGCTGCCTCAGATTGAGGTCAGACCAGCTCTGATCAATTTAAGAATGTGAGGTCGATTATTAATCGATGGAGCTAAGTGACTTTAGATAACTAAGAATCTAAGGTATGTTTAACATTCTCTTCCTCATAAATAATAAATAACAAAAAATTTTTTTGCTAATATTTTGGTTTTCAATTCTGCGTAGTTCGGAAGGCAATAATTCCCGACCTAAGCGCTATGCTGCCTTGTTTCGTGAGACGTGAGCATGAGTTGTCATGTGAGATCCGGAGAAGAGCAATCGCCTGCCGAAGCCATCCCAGCTATGAATTCGGGCTTAGGCTGGCTTGAATGGCGGCTTGCCTCTATTTTTCGAGGGACAAGGTGACAGCTAAGGTAAATTGTGATTTTTGACCCCAAATGAGTACAGTGTCCCAGTGAGCTTTGAGACTCTGAGATTTCCTGAATGGGGAAAGCATCCTTTGGCACCATCTCAGGGCTGAGGATAAGAAATTTTCGACTCCGCCTTGTATTTAGCATATTGAAATACTGGGAGTGGATGAGTTTTTTGAAGTGAGGTATCCTTTGAGACTTTTTTGAGGCAAGTTTTGTACTTGCATTGATGTCCCCGCCTGCTTTCGGCTTTCCAGCACGCTTTGGCGATTGAACCCAGGCTGACACGATTCAAACGTTTCTTTGAAAGATTAAAAGTTCATTGGCTCTTTAAACGAGGCCTTTGAGCTATTCTTTGGTCAACTTTGCCTTTCTTAAACGAACAAAGTAAAACCAATGAATAAGACATTAACTTGAAATTCAAAAATTCCTCGCTTTAATGACAAAGAACTTGGAATATATCGTTTTTTACGATTCCACAAGAGTCATCATGAGAGTTTTTCTAAGGCCATTCTGAGATAGTTCAAGGCGAAATAAAGAAACTAAATGAGCTTGCATATAAGAGAGCTCATCATTTGCGCAAGATAGAGACTTGCTGAGAATTCTCCATTGTCGAGAGAGACAAGTAGCCATAGAGCGATTGAGATATAATGCTCGTTTTGGGCTCATGGCCAAATTTTAATTTATTTTGAATCTTGAACCAAAGAAAAATAGCGAGAAATGGAAATTTAAGGCCAATCAAATTTTTCAAGCTAAAAAATAAAATAAAATAAAAGTTGGAATTTCATGAGGCTGACGTTGCTACTTTTGAAAAGTTGGTCCAATCTGAATAAATACATTGAATCAAGGATTTCTACAACTTTAACCAAAAATTGCATCAGGCTTATTGCAAACAAAAGAGCATATAAGATAATTTGACAAATGGTAAAAAAATAATCAGGTTAGGAAAAGGTCAAATTACAAGAAATTTACACAATTTTCAATGATTTCTTGGATAATGTATGCAAGAAATTCTACAATTGGTCTCAATAAGGATGTTTTCATATGAATTTGCTTTGAGTATATTTGAACAAAAGAAATATGAGAAATGAGAAACATGAAATTTTATCTTCTTTTTTATGGATCATGAATTTAATTTGAGATTGATGTCATAAAAGTTTTTTATTTAATTATTTTTAAATTATTAGGATATTATTTCATGATATTTATACTGTTGGTGATTCAAGGCTTTAAAGCCAAAACAGAATGAATAAACCTGACCCTCTTACTGATACTCTTTTAATTCATAAAACAATTTAACTGGTTTCATTAAAATTAATATACTCAAGAAAATTTTTTGTTCAAAACAATGAAAATAGTGTAATTTCAGTTTTGAACCATATATATTAAGGTAAAGATCTCAAAACATTACACTATCAATTATAAAATTCATATGCAATTTTCCCAATCAATTAAAACTAGGATACCTTCTGGTGAAGCCACCTATTCCACAGCATAACATACGTAGCTCATACAATGGGCTCAAATAACCAATACTGAAATTTTTTATGTATATGCAAAAGTGAGTATTCTTTGAGCAATGTCTGAGCTAAATACTTAAAAAAATTCTTCTGAAATGGGGCTGAATTTATGAATGAGATTTTTGTTGAAAGGACTTTTGTGCAGCTGTGCCCAAATAGGCGATGGCAACAGTAACTTCATTAAGATGTTGTGACAGGACCTACATTGAATTCTGAAAAAGGTTGGCTGAGTGATATTTTAAACTTGGATCTGACACTAGGGATTTGTTTGCCTTCGTTGAAACTAGGAGCCCAAATGCATTTGAATGTTAAAATGAAGGCATCTCACATTCTGTGCTGTATTTGGAATGAACGAATATTTCACATATCTACTTTCTGCTTTGTTTATTGTTGGAGTGGCTCCTTAGTTGCTTGTGGATTGTTCAGGAAGCTGGAAGCAGGAATGGGAATGAAATAATGGGCTTTCTTTGTCAGAATGTGTAAAGGTATTACTAGAAGTCAACGGAAGCCACCCACAAAGTGGATACATATACACAACTATTGGCTTTTTAATATAACTGGTTTTTATATCACTTTTTGGTCAGAATTGAGTTTTGTAGTTGATTAAACGCTATTTGATTCAATTCAGAACTCAAAATTTTAAAAGGACCCAGATTTTTACCTCAGTAAGATTAATATTTTTCAAATTTGAGAATTATAAGTGTATATGGCTCTAAGAAGAAATATTTTTTCATTTTCTTCCTTGTTCTCAATGATATTCTTACCCCAAAAGAGGAATGCCAATATTCTAAGATTTTTGAACAAATAAAAACACATAGGTATTGAATTCTTCTTGCTGTCTTTTTGTTTTCTCCTATCAAGTTTTAGTTCTTTTTCATTTTAAATTGAGGTTTGATTTTACCTTCTTGACAAAAGAGAATCTCTATTAATGAGAATAATTCAAGCTTGTAGCTTTGAAATTTGGTGTATGTCCTGTTATTCATTTACAATTAATTGGCAAAGGCTTTTTATAGTATTGATGAATTTGAAAATTTGGAAAGTTTATTCTTTTCAAACCTTTACTAAGCAAGAATGCAGTGGGAAGAATAAAATACTTTAATTAATTCTTTGTTTCTTACAAAAATCAAATTTTTGAAATAAACTTATTTTTATAGATGATAATGGAAAATTACAAATCATTAATTTTTAAAATTCAAGGAGTGATTGTTAAAAAAGATATTGGATAGTTTCAAGAAAATATTTAGGAAAAATAATATGCAAGAATTCTACTGCAATTGATTTGTGACTTTTCTTACTTTTTCTTTTTTATTATTCTGTATCCTTTATCAAAATTTATTCAAAGACAGAAGTAGATATGCTGTAATATTCTCTATGGAACTCTTTAGAATATTGTTATTGATCAATAGTACTATGACTTTTCATCTTGACTCAAATAAGCAGACTTATTTTAACCAAAAATAAATAAATAAGTGCTTAATTATTTCTTTTTCTTATATTCTATCAGTGATCATAAAATTGAGATGAACTTGTCTACTAGAGTCATGTACAAGAAGTTTCAATAATAAGTCTTATCGAAGTAACCTTAATTTTTTCAGTTAATAATTTTCTTTTACAAGAGTAATTATTCTAAATTCTTGAAGAAAAGCTCAATAATTTGATGATTAGCTCAATAAAACTGAAATAATACCTTTAACAGTATTGTTAGAGTGCTTGAATAAATTTTCTGTAGATTTAAAGAATCAAAAGCTGGATAAAGCAATAATATATCAAATCATAGTCATATTACTATTGTAAATAGTAAAGCTCTATGTTTTCATGGCTTTCTGGATTACTTGAAAGAGTTAAAAAAACTAAGAATTATTCAATATCTAATGCTTCCCTTGTGGTATCAGTCATTTAATTTCTGTGCTGGATGATGATACAATTTCTCGAAAAAACAGCAATATTAGGATTTTTTTAAGTCTATAACTACTTACAAAGTCACTCTATGGAGCATTTTGAAAGGCCAGTGTGTTAGAAGCCAGTTATTGTATTTGAATTTTTGATTACAACACTTGTTGTCATGTAATATTATCATAATTAATTAATTGAGTCATTTTACATGGGTATCAACCCATATATGGTTAAGAAGAATGCAGTTACTAATTAAAATCTTGCTTAATTTTACAATAAACATTGTTTTATAACTGGTATCAATCTTCTTCACAATTTCATCACAAGTTTTATTTTCTGTGAATTTTGATTATTTGGTGTTCCATGTGGAATTATCAAAGATGGACTGCAAGTAAAAGTTTTAATTTGATGTATGAAGTCACCATTATCTTTGTTTCATTTTGGACAATATCTTTCCCCATTATTTCCTAAAGGTTAATAGTAGCTCATTAATAATTGTATTTTAAATATATTTTTGAAGTTTCACGCCATTTGCTATGTAGTAAAAGTAAATAGTATAGTGGTGGCTGGTTTCCATGGGGTAGTTTCATCAATACTATCCCTAAATTGGTTTTAACTACTATTCATTAGCTGATCAATGGAAAATGGTTAATAATGAACATGGTTTCAGGAGTCAGAGTTTCTCATTGCCTCATGCTCATGTCAAAATAGCAGCTTATTTATGATTTTACCTTCATATAATGACAATTCCACTTATTGACAAAGGTCCCAGAGAGTTTTAACTTACTAATTGGTAATAATACGCAATTCAAATAGGCTCTATGACTGGATGTAAGATGTGAGTATGAAACTGATGATTATATTACTATTAATCAACAGTACTATGTCTGTTCTTATGAGAATATAATAATAAAATATTATTATAACCACAATTAAATAATTAAAAATTATTTCTTTCATGTGTTAAACACTACTAGTGATTTCAACAGTGAGCAAGTAATTGTCTACAAGAATCAATTACAAGAAGATTTTAATAATAAAACTTCTTTTATTAAAATAATAAAATTATTTTAATATATAATTATCTTTTGCAAGAATAATTATAATGGTAATTCTTGAAGAAAACTAATTTTAGAGAAAAAATTTAAGAATTAAAGATAAATCACTCACTAATATTCCAAAGAACTTATTGAAAGATAAAGTAGAGAGATTTGACGTAGAATTGTGGATTTAAGGATTAAAATGGATTTTAAACAGTATTACAAAAATATATAGTTGGATTCTATGATTCCACGTCTTTCTAGTTGATTCTGAAAGAGTTAAAACACTTAAGAATAGTTGTAACTAATACTTGTTGGTAATAATGGTTTGAAATGATAATAAGATGATGATGATGTGGAAAAAACAGCAAGAGGAGGCCTCTTTTAAGTCAACAACAGCTCACAGAGGCATGCCATGGAGCAAACTGAAAAACCAGTGAGTGAGAGAGCAATAAACCTTTTTGGATTATTGATTGCATCATCTGTTGTCACGTAAGATTATGATAATTACTTAACTGATGCTTTTTTATTTGACTACCATCCCCAATATGGTTAAGAATAAAAGGAGTAACATCTGTAAATATTCTTTTATTCCAAAAAAATCATTGATTTCTCAAAGTTATCAATGTTATTGCCAATTTCATCACAGGATGTAATTACTGTGAATTTTTGAAGATTCAGTGTTTCAGGTAGAATAGTCAAAAATAGACTGTAAGTAAAACTTTTCATTTTACTAGTAAAACTGTAATTCTTTTTGGTTGTACCATAGATAATAAGGTTCTCCATCATTCCTGAAATTTTCAGAAATATTAATTAATAATTGTATTTTTAATGAATTTTTGAAGTTTTTACCTCATTTCTACATAGAATTGCAAATATCAGTGTTTCAATGGTTGCTATGAGGTAAATAAATGGCTACAAGTCCAAAAAGGGTTTTAATTACTCTTTTGGGGTTTATCTATGGAAAGCCATGAAGAATTGACGTGGTTACAGGAGTCTAAGTAGCTCTTTACCTCCTTGGCACATCAAAATAGCAGGTTATTTGCCATTTTCTTAAGATTTACAGTAGTTGTGACATGGTAACCAAGTTCCCAAAAGGTTCTAGTTTACCAATTAGGCCAAGATCAGCCATGGATCCAAGTTTTGGAGCTGTCCACACCTCTGAGGCCTCAGAAGTTGGGTACCCTGGCTCTCTTTGATGTCTTTTGTCCCCCTTGCCTATTTTTCACATCAAAATAGAAATTTAAGCTTAAAGTGAGATATCCACTATGGGTGTACCAAAAGTCCATGTAAGAATACCATGAAATTAAGTTCTCAAAACATTCATAACACTATTCTTAGTGTATATGTAACATGGTATTTCTCACATTCCCATTATTTTGGTGTGAAATTAAGAAAAACAAAGCTTTTCACAGATCTTTTATGTGGTATTGATGATGTGGTATTGAACTATTTTCCATTTTACCACCTCAAAGAGTTAATTTAAGCTTATTCACTCTATGGAGCTACCCTGGGTGAATTTTAGTGTAGAATCCAAATCTGGCCTTAAATCCATGGATTCACTTACTCAATAAAAAGTTATTCATATTTTCTGAAATCAAAAATGATGAATTTTGGATAAATGCATGACTTATGAGTTATGCATAATTAAAAATTTCTTTTCAAGATAAATGTGGCCTATTTGGGTATGTAAAATATACCTCAAGGCTCACACTGGATATGCCTCAGAGTCCTCAGAAATTTGGGTTCCCTGGCTCTTTTTGATTTCTTTTGTCCCCCTATTCTATATTCACTTCAAAAATAGTAACCAAAGGTTAAACACTAATATTTACTGTAAGGTGTGGGTATGAAACTTTGCTTAAAAATAAAGTACTTTTCCTGTCCTCAAAATTTGTATAAGGTAAAATATGATCAAAAAATAGTATGAAGTAGTATTTTTAACAGAAAACACGCCAAGTTTATTGTTTTTAACTTTATAAGTATAAAACAATAATATTATAAAGATTTATTGTTTTACCAACAATAGAGATTTATCCAGGAATACTCTACAAGATATATTTGAGGCTACAAAAGAAATTTCTTCAAGAGCAATTTCAATTGGAATTAATTGAGAAAAGAGGTTCAAGCAATTAATTAAAGAAAAAAGTCTTTGAAAAGTTATTTAAAGAGAAAACAGGCCAAAAAGTGACCATAGTGAATTTGGAAACAAAGTGACAAAGTTGACAGTGATGAAAGGTGCTGTAATTAACTTATGGGGTGGTTTAAGGGGTAACAATGATTATAATAATTTTTTCACATGGTTCAAAGGTTTAAGATGATATAAAAAGGGTGGTTGGAATCTTTTATGGATTAGTTTAACAGTGTTTAAACTAGTTATAAAAGGAAAAGATTCTAACATGAAGAGAAAAGTGGGGCAAAGAAGACATTCTTTTATAGCCATCGATTTTTCTACTCCAAAAGTAAAATTTACTCTTGTCAGTCCGGGAAAACACTATGACAACAGAAAAGACAATTATGGCATCATTGAACCATGGTCTAGAGCAAAAAAGGGCTGATTTTAGACCTTACTATAGCAATACTTGGATTAGAGCCTTAAAAACATGTCAGAATGTGTGTAAAAGACGTAGAAACCAGGTTAAACTGTTTTTACTAACATTTTTTTCACTCAAGGGTAGTTTTACCCTCTTGGAAACAGTTAAAGCTGCCCTGGTTGGTATTGAAACCTCATCATCAATTGAGACACAGAACCTGTGACTCAATTCCAGGCCAAAAGTGATGAACTTTGCATGGATTTTGACATCTCATGCCTGTCAGCAAGGATTTTTGGGGTCTGGCTCCCCTTTGGCACTAGAGTACCTTTCCCCCCCCAGAATTAATCT
The DNA here is from genome assembly GCA_023105745.1 of Austropuccinia psidii. Lineage (NCBI taxonomy): Eukaryota > Fungi > Basidiomycota > Pucciniomycetes > Pucciniales > Sphaerophragmiaceae > Austropuccinia > Austropuccinia psidii. The sequence continues at coordinate 5,798,565 of JALGQZ010000010.1, read as the reverse complement.
TTCCAATTTATTTTTTCTTTAATTCCTCATCATGTAATACACTTGTAATTTACACATACAATTAAATTGAGTTTTACAGTACACAAATTTAATAATTGATACCTCATCTGTAAATTACAGTTCAGCTATGTAATACATGCACATATTTTGACATTTCAATTGAAAATACTTCAATTCCACATAGCTTCTAAACTACACACAACACCTCGATTTTAACAAAAAAATCAAGGGTTAACACCACATGTGGTGTGAATTAAGTTAAGGTTTTGAGGATTTTCAACTTTTGTACAGAAAATACTGAAAACTTAATTTAAGCTTATTTAGAGTTGAGTTACAAATTTTACCCAGACCTGGCCCCACCTTATTTTTTGTGAAGAATCAAATGGTGAAGTGATTTTCTTATGTTTATTTTTTGGATAAAAAGCTATAATATATATTATGTCACTTTTTACCAAAAATATTTTGGTTTCACTAATTTTATAAAAAATTCATTTTTACTTAATTTTTTCAAGTAAGAATGTATTTTCATAATTTTAAAATTTAATGTAATTTTTATTCTAAATTGTAATTAAAATTTTATTTTTGTATATAAATTTGTATTCATATTCCAATTTTTATTTTGATAATATAAATGAACTCATTTTTATTTATATTTTCATCTTATTTTGTTATTTGTGGTCTTTTTGGTATATGAAAATACCTCTAAGGCTCACATTTACAGTAGGTTTATTTAAGCTTCAGGTAAAGATACAGTATCTATAAATGCCACAGTCATGCAATAACCTAATATTAGTATTTATGTAGCAGGGGAAGTTTTGAAATACCATTACTTTGGTGTGAAAATGCAAAGAAATCAAACTTATTTTATATGGTATTGATGATGAGGTGTTGAATGAATTTTTAAAAATATCAACTAATCGAGTTAATCCAAGCTTATTCATTCCATGGAGATACCCTAGATTTATATTAATGTAGAAAAAAATATTGGAGACAATTCATGGATTAATTCATATTTTTCTACATTCAATAGAATGGCTTTTGGATATATACAAGACTTATGGGCTTTTTATATTGCATGAGTTACTTTGTAATTGTTTGCCATCTACTTTTGTATATGAAATTTACCTCAAGGCTCACATATTTACTTCTATTAATAGCTTCATTCTAAGGTAATGAAAGAAAAATTCAAAATAAATGTAACCCCTTTTTTGTTTTCAGCATAATTAAAATTCTTACATTAACTTATGGCCTAAAAATCTAATTTTTGGTCAAAATGAATAAGTTTTCCAAATTTTAGAAATAAAATTCCAGCTCAACTTTTTCTAAACCTTCCAAAAAGGAAAATATTTCAAGCCCAATTCAACAGCCAAAAAAAATGCAGATTTTTCACTAAACTGGGGAGTTCAAAGATTCACGCCAAAATACTAAATTGGGAAAAACAGTGATGAATTTTCTTCAACTAGAAATATTTTCTGTTTTTTGAAAGTAGAACAAATCTATTTACGAATCTGAAAAATTGAATTGAGAACTGTGAGCCTTACAGGTAATTTCATATACCCAAAAGACCACAAATACAAAATTAACATATAAATATAAATAAAATAAATTCATTTATATTATTAAAATAAAAATCAAAATATAAATATAAAATTATATTCAAAATAAAAAATTTAATTAGAATTTAAAAATAAAATTACATTAAATTTTGGAATTATAAAATTACATTTATACTTGAAAAAATTAAGTAAAAATGAAATTTTAACAAAATTGTAAAAAAATAAATAAATTTGGAAAAAAGTTAAATAAAAATTATTATAACTTTTTATCCAATAAATAAAAATATAAAAATTATTTCACCATTGGATTCCTCATAAAAAATCAGGTGGGGTCATCTCTGAGTGAAATTCTTGTAACTCAACTCCAAATAAGCTTAAATTAAGTTTTTAGTATTTTCAATACAAAAGTTGAAAATCCTCAAAACTTCAATTTAATTCACACCACATGTGGTGTTAACCATCAATTTTTGTGTTAAAATTGAGGTGTTGTGTTTAGTTTAGAAGTTATGAGGAATTGAAGTATTTTCAATTGAATTCAATTGAAATGTCAAAATGTGCGCGTGTATTACATAAGTGAGCTTTGATTTACATATGAGGTATCAATTATTACTGTATTGTACTGTACAATTCAATTGAATTACATATGTAAATTATAAGTATAATACATGATGAGGAATTAAAGGAAAAATAAATTGGAAAGATTAAATTTGGGGGGGAAAAGGAACTCCAGTTCTAAGGGGGAGCTAGACCCCCAAAATCCTTGCTGACAGGCGTGGGATGTCAAAATTCACGCAAAAGTTCATCACTTTTGGCGTGGAATTGAGTTACAGGGTCTGTGGACTCAATTGATGATGAGGGTTTGATACCAACTGGGGTAGTTTTAGCTGTTGCCAAGAGGGTAAAACTACCCTTAAGATAAAACAATCATAGTAAAAACAGTTTTAACTGGTCTCTTAGCCACTTACACACATTCTGACGTGTTTTGAAGGCTCTAGGCAAGGTATTGCTATAGTAATGCCTGATTTAAGGGTCTAAAATGACTAAAAATGGATAAAAATCGCTTAAACCAGCCCTTTTTGGTCCAAACCAGGGTTCAATGATGCCATAATTGGCTTTTCTGTTGTCAGACTGTTTTTCACGACTGACAAGAGGAAATTTTACTTTTGGAGTAAGAGAATTGATGGCTATAAAAGAATGTCTTCTTTGCCCCACTTTTCTCTTCATGTTAGAATCTTTTCCTTTTATTAATTAGTTTAAACACTGTTAAACCAATCAATAAAATATTCCAACCACCTTTTTTAAATCATTTTGAACCTTTTAACCACGTGAAAAAATCATTATAATCATTTTTTGTAACTCTTATAATCATTTTTACCCCTGAACCACCCCAAAAGTGAATTAAAGCATCTTTCATCACTGTAAACTTTGTCACTTTGTTTCCAAATTCACTCTGGTCACTTTTGGGAGTGTTTTTCTCTTGAATATTCTTTTTAAAGACTTTGTTCTTTAATTAATTGCTTGCAGTTATTTGATCAATTAATTCCAATTGAAATTGCTCTTGAAGAAATTTCTTTTGTAGCCTTAAATATCTCTTGTAGAGTATTTTTGGATAAATTTTTATTGTTGGTAAAACAATAAATCTTTATAATATTATTGTTTTATACTAATAAAGTTATAAACAATAAAATTGGCGTGTTTTCTCTTAAAAATAATATTTCTTACTATTTTTAATTGATTTTTACCTTATACAAATTTTGAGGACAGGAAAAGTACTTGATTTTTTATCAAAGTTTCATATCCATACCTTGGAAGAACCCTTGATTTGGCTTCTGTGGTCATATTTTGGGAACAAGACAGTTTCTTTTTGCCAGCTTCCACAACATTAGTTAGTAAATACTCTGCGGGAAGGAATTTCTAATTATCAAATATGTCATTTCCCTTTTTTAAGCTATCAAAGGACTCTCTCAATCATGGGCTTATCTAATTACTTTGGGAGCAGACCTTTTGAAGAAACTATTAAGTGCTGAATATTTGCGAATTTTAAACCAAAATTGTTTTGCAAAGATCAAAGAACCATCAAACATAGATATCCTATGGGGGAAATCATTCCATGATATATTGAATACAGTAATTAAGATAAAAAATTACCATTAGTGCGCTCCTAACAGCCACGATTGATTGATGGAGAGATATATAAAACCATGCATATAAGACACAAACATATTAATCAAGACATCAGATTGAACATGCAAAGACAGTGGTTGTTGAAAGGTATAATCAATGAAACAAAAGATGCTCATTATTTATACAATTCAAAAAATGAGCTGGTGGTAAAATGTAGCCTCATAATGAGTAATTACTATTGTGATGGGAAATTTTATGCATTTAATGACATAAAAGGGGTAAACTGAGAACGGCTATATACTGAAACAACATAATCAAGAGATTTCTTTGGGGGAACAAAATGAGGAAAAAAGTTGGTTATTGAAGGAATGCATAAAGAATACCATTCTTAAATCTTCATTGGAAATCAAATTATCCATGTCAGGAATAGAAATCAATTCCAACTTTGGAACTTGTAAATATGTATAGCCTTTTTGTGAGTGCATATATCAATGAATTTAAGGCCGGATTGGGATTCTATACAGAAATTCACCTATAGTTACTCCATACGGTAAATAAGCTCCAATAAACTCTATGAATTGGTGATATGGAGAATAATTCAAAATCTAGTCATGAAAACCACATAACAAATTATAAAAACATTTGGCTTTTCATTTTGACCCTCAAAAAAGAATTTCCTGAAAGCTTCCATGTTAAATATAAACTCAGATTTGTGCTATGAATTTTTGTTGAAATAAAAACCCCTATTTTTTTCATAATGTTCTGATGAACCCATAGTGGATATCATTCTTGAAACCTTCAGTAAAAATTTTGACATGGAAATAGTTAAGTGGACAAAAGACATCAAAGATGGCCAGGACACCCCAGCTTTCTGAAATTATGAGTTGTAACCAATCGTAAGGCTTGAATAAATGGCTCATTTTTACCAATAATTCAATTAAAAGACTTCCAGAACCTTTTTACTAAGGCTAAGTCACATTAAATCATGAGAAAGTAGAAAATAAGCTACTATTTTCATATGAAAAGGAGGTAATGAGAAACTATTACTTCTATAGCCATGTTAAGTATTAATTATTTTCCATGTATAAGCGCAAAAGTAGTAATTAAAACCCCTACAGGACTAATATCCATGAAATTGCTTCATGGCAACAAGCTGCCACTATACTATTCACTTGTACTACATAGAAAATGAGGTAAAGCTTCAGAGACTCATAAAAAATACAATTATTAATAGATATTTTTGAATCTTTCAGAATCAATGTAGAATAGAATATTCTAAGCCAAAACTAGAAATAATTGAGAGCTTATAAGCCAAATTGAAAGATTTAATGACTTCCTATTCTTAATGATTCCATTTGAAATACTTAAGCTTCAACAATTAACCTAAAGTACAACCGTTGATTTAATTTCCAGTAAAATTGATACACTCTATAAGACAAATTTGAATTTTCAATCAAAAGAAGCGTTACTCTTGTAAATTCATTATTTCATAACCATAAATGTGTTGGTTTCCACATCGAATCCCTTAATCAGGTAGCTATGATAATTGTAAATGGAAAAAAAGTGATTTAATCATAAAACTAAATGAGGATATTGCTTTCTCACTATTGGCCTTTAAGTTAGATTCATGGAAATCCTCTGGGAGCTTTTGTAGGCTTCAATGAAGCCTTTTATTCCTTTTTTGAATTATCCTTCAGATAAATGATGAAATCTTTGTTTCCTCCTGTAAATATTATCTATCAGTAACTAGTAAGTGCTTTTTCTCCCAAAATCATCAAGAAATATGTGAAAATTAAGAATATTTCTATTTCTAATATTCTCTTAACTATATTTTTGGATAACTGTCTTAAATAAAATTTCAATTCCTTGAATCCACAAATGATATGTCGCATGACTTTTTCCAAATACATTCCAGGTATCTTTGGGGTAATATTGAGTGATTTATTGTTTTATTAATTTTTTTCTGCTAAGATTTGTAGTATTGTTCAGGAATCTATCAGAATTACTCTTGAGAAAGATAATAATTAATTGAAATAATTTCATATCATTTTAGTAAGAATTTTTTTATTGAGCTTTCTATTAATTGATTCTAGTAGACAATTACTAATTTTTTTATAATCAAGAGTAATTTATAACAAGTAAAAGAAATAATTAAGCAGTAAATTACTTATTTTTGGTTATAATAAATTTAATCATTATATTTCATAAGAAAAGTCATCTTACTGTTGATCAATAGTAATATTATAATGAGTTTCATAGGAAAATGTTACAAAATTTCTTTTAACATCTCCCTCTTTGATTGAAACCTCCCCCTTCATAAATCTAAATAAAATATAAACAACTTCTCCAACCTCATATTCCATTATCTTGAACATTGAGGCCCTCTGGACTCATGCTTTACAATGGATATGTAATGATCTTCTCCATTAGAATCTAAAAAACTTGGTGGATTGGAGGGTTTTATGAATGTTATAGATAGTTATTATATTATGATCCTCACAGCTTTCAAAAGGGGTTTATGTGATATTTTTGAAGTGGAGTTTTTGATAACAAATATTTTTAAGCTTCTATGTTGTTCATCATTATTTTTGGGGGAATGAATTCTTGGAGAAGTATAATTCGGAGAAGGAAAATTCTAATTTTCAGAATAAGATCCAGTGTAGGATGCTGTTTCAATTCCACTCCTAATGGTTTGATACAGGTACCTTTGACTACTGTATTTCCCTTTATGTCGGTGACCTTTATAATTATTGTAAATTTTATTTGATACAAATTTTTCTTATTTTGTTTAAGGAACCCTTCCCTGCATTTTCCTGTGCTAAAAGGTACCCAAATTATATTAAATTTCCATTTAAAATAGTGTGATCATTGGTAATAGATTTTTACGCCTAACATTTTGTGAAAATGTTGAAATGTTGGCTTAGGTTCTTCCTTGGGTATTTGTGAGAGCTCCTTGCCAATAAAACAAAGTGTTTATATGAATTTAGCTTATAATTACAGATATACACTGTCAGAATGTGAACTAAAAAGAGAGAACAAGCATGTCATCAAAAATTACCACAAACATGGTACCAAAGCAAAGGTGAAATACACATCTTTCCACCTTTACTTGAACTAATCAAGGTACAATAAGTCCACAAACACAAAGGACAGAGCTTAACAAATATTATTTGTAAATATGACCATCACAAAGCATAAATATTTACCTTTCAGAAAATACCATTCTTATTACAAAACAATAATAATTAACCAATTCAAGTCACAAACTCTTGCTGAGCATAAAACTTAATATTCACCTCTCATCTAAAGACTACATATCAGACAACAGACCCACAAAATGGAGTATTTCATTTAATATCTCATCTAAAGATAAACAATATCAAGAATTTCAAGTCTGTATCACCAATGGATCACAAACTACAATACCAGTAATTTTTGGGTAGCTTGAAAATATACCATATTTTTCACATCTCTTCTACCTTCCACAGTTTTGATTAGAGACCAGTCATATGACATATTTTATATTAGTTCTTTGGAGGGGCTACATCAAAATGTAAACCTTTTTTCCTTTATATTACAATTCTCAAAAGGTATTGGAATTTTCTCCCAAAAACATGGAAAATAAACTTTTACAAAAATGTAATAAACCTTTGATCATGTATATATTTGGTATACTTAATCTGAAGTGGGGTCAAGGTTTAGGCATCTTTTAGAGATAACTTGAGGCTACAGCTTGGGCTAAGCTTAAGCCATGTGTCTTCAAAAGGTACAAAGCTATCCAGTATATGACATTATAATCCCAAAGAGCTTAATTACAAGGTTTTAAAGCCCTCAAAGGGTTGTTTCTCATTGAATTACTCCTAATACAGATTTTCCAACTCCAATTTAAGATTTATTGAGTGGTCCTGTTGGAACTTATTACATAAAACTGAATTATGATTTTTCAAAATGTAAGGTCTGGATATGAAACTTTGATTGAAAATCAACAACTTATCCTGTCCTCAAAATTGGTATAAGGTAAGAATTAAATTAGAAATAGTATGAAATAGTATTTGTAAGAGAAAACAAGCCAAATTTATTGTTTTTGACTTTTTAAGTATAGGAAAATAATATTTTAAAGATATATTGTCTTACCAATGATAACAAGTTATCCAAAAATACTCTACAAGAGATATTTAAGGCTAAGAAAGAAATTTCTTCAAGAGAAATTCCAATGGGAATCAATTGAGAAAAGAACTGCAAGCAATTGATTAAAGAACAAAGTCTTTGAAAAGATAATTAAAGCAAAAACATGCCCCAAATTAACTAGAGTGAATTTTGAAACAAAGTGACAAAGTTCACAGTGATGGAAGATGCTTTGATTCACTTGTGGGGTGGTTCAAGGGGTAAAAATGACTATGAGAGTTACAAACAGTGACTATAAAGACTTTTTCACATGGGTAATAGGTTTAAAATGATTAAAAAAGGTGGTTTAAATCCTTTATTTCTTGGTTTGAAAGTGTTTAAACTAGTTATAAAAGTAGAAGATTCCAACATGAAGAGAAAAGTGGGGATAAGGAGACATTCTTTTATAGCCACCAGTTTTCTTGCACCAAAGGTAAAATTTACTCTAATAAGTCGTGAGAAACACTATGAAAATAGAAAAACTAATTATGGCATCATTGAAATCTGGTTTCTACCAAAAAACGGCCGATTTCATCCAGTTTTTTCTGTGTTCAGCCATTTTAGACCCTTAAATTAGCCATTACTATGGTAATACCTGGTCTAGAGCCTTGAGAACACCTCATAATGTGTGTAAGAGATTTAGAAAGCAGTTAAAATTGTTTTTACTAAGATTGTTTTCACTTCAGGTTAGTTTTACCCTCTTGGAAACAGTTAAAACTGCCCTGGTTGGTATCAAAACCTCATCATCAATTGAGTCACAGACCCTGTGACTCAATCCCAGGCCTCAAAGTGTAAAAATGATTATAAGAGTTACAAAAAGTGATTAGAATGATTTTTTAATGTCCTTAAAATGTTTAAAATAATTAAAAATAGGTAGTTGGACTCTTTTATTGATTGGATTAACAGTGTTTAAACTAATTATAAAAGAAAAAGGTTCTAACATGAAGAGAAAAGTGGGGCAAAGAAGACATTCTTTTATAGCCATCAATTTTATTACTGTAAAAGTAAAGCTTACTATTGTCAGTAAGTCGTGGAAAACACTATGACAACAGAAAAGGCAATTATGGCATCATTGTACCCTGGTTTATCCCAAAAAGGGCTAGTTTTAGCCATTTTCAACCCTTAAATCAGCCATTACTATAGTAATATGTGGTCTGGGGCCTTAAAAACATGTCAGAATGTGTGCAAGAGATGTAGAAGTCAGTTAAAGCTGTTTTTACTAATATTGTTTTAACTTAAGGGTAGTTTTACCCTCTTGGCAACAGTTAAAACTGCCCTGGTTGGTAGAAAAACCTCATCATTAATTGAGTCACAGACCCTGTGACTCAATTTCAGGCCAAAAGTGATGAGCCTTTGAATGGATTTTGATATCTCATGCCTTTCAGAAAGGAGTTTGGGGGTCTGGCTCCCCCTTGGAGCTAGAGTACCTTTTCCCCCCAAATTAATCTTCCCATTTTTATTTTTCCTTTAATTCCTCATCATGTATTATACTTGTAGTTTACATATATAATTAGATTGAGTTTGACAATACACTTACTGTAAGATTTGACACCTCATATGTAAATTAAGGTTCACTTATGTAGTACACATGCACATTTTGACATTTCAATTAAAAATGCTTCAATTCCTCATAACTTCTAAACTACACACAACACCTCAATTTTAACACAAAAATTGATGGTTAACAACACATGTGATGTTGATCACATTAAGGTTTTGAGGATTTTCCATTTTTGTACAAAAAATACTAAAAACTTAATTTGAGCTTATTTAGAGTTGAGTTACAGAAATTTAACCCAGAGGGGACCCCACTATTTTTTATGAGGAGCCCATGGTAAAACAATTTTCATAAGTTTATTTGTAGGATAAATAGTTATGATAATTTTTATTTAATTTTTTCCAAAACTATTTTTATTTTTGTATTTTTGTTTAAAATTCATTTTTACTTAATTTTTTCAAGTCAAAATGTGTTTTCACAAATTTTAAATTCAAAGTAATTTTATTCTTAAATTATAAGTAAGTTTTTAGTTTATATGTACGGTTATATTTATATTTCATTTTTATTTTGATAATAGAAATAAATTTATTATAGTTATATCTTATTTTTATTATTTGTGGTCTTTTGGGTACATGAAAATACATCTACGGCTCACACAAAACCCCCCAATTGATGTATTTACATAGACCCCTCATAACCTGAGAAATACAGGTCACATGGATGTGATCATTACCTCATTGGATTCATCCTGGCTTGTAGAATATTCCTAGACTTTTCATAAATGAGAACTCTCACCTCTTTTGGGTACAAAAGGGTGAGATGTGGTTCTGAAGCCACATTTGCACACATATACAGGTGCTTTTGGTTGTGGTGAAAGACAAACCAGCCACCCAAATGGAAAATTTAGCTCTATAAGTGTGGTAACAGATATCAAACCTCTTTCTACCCTGATTTCAGATAAGAGAAGACTTTCCCCCCAGGAAAAACCTCCCATCATCTTATCATCTCATTCTTATGTGCTTGAGACTGCCATACACATAAGTAATGCTTAGAGTATATTACATATAATTATAGCTTTAATTATTGTTTTGACTATTGTTTTAACTCAAAAAATGATTGGGGAAACCTGGGATTTCAATAGACTCATAACCACTATTCTTAAATAGTGGAACCATTTTTATTAGATTTTAAAATACTCTTTTATATGTCGCATTCATAGTTTGAGCTAGTCATCACTAATATATAGATTTTAAATAGACTCATATTGACATAAATAGAGATTTTCACTTTTATATCCCTCCTAAAAAACAATGATAACACAAAATAACTAAGATAGCACATAAGAACTTGTGGATGTAATGGGAGTGTATGAATGTAGGGACATTTGGAGGGAACATTTAAAGGTATCATCATTGTGTGAGCCTTTTAGATATGACCACATATCCAAAAAAGGTCACAGCAAAATTTCTCTAATAATTATACTTATGATAATTATCTCAAAAATTAGTAAAATACCATAAATAAGTACGACATCTGAATTCAATCAGAATAAAATTAATAAACATGTGAAATAAATTACACCATTAGATTACTCATTGTAAAATACACATATTTCATTTTTATGGCATGTCTGAAAAGACAATAATTACTGAAGTATAAGTAATAATAACTTAAGAAAGGTACAAAACCTCATTTATCTCAGGAACCAATGAAGCAACGTGTGAAATAAATTTTACCCTTGAATTCTCCATAAACCTCTACACATGAAACAATTATAAAGCTAATCTCTAAAGTCAATACTTAAGGAATTAAGCTGAATATATGCACTTTTTTGGTCAATGCATATATTCATGGTTTTTAGCTGATATCTCCTGAAATATACAAGATAAAGAGATAAACCAAAAATAAATTCACCACATAATTACTGTAATAATACAGATATGAACTCTATGTCACAAGCTATAAACAAGGTTAAAACTTGGAATGGATTATTGAATAAAATCAATAGATCTGTTGACCGCTTTGTTGTGAAAGTGGTCTAAACTTAAAAGAAAGTAGACATTGAGATTCTACCAGTTCATACGTGAAGAATGACATAATTCTTATTATATGATTCAAAGTATAACCCCTTGAAATCATGGTTTGAAGTTCAAAATATTGAATATTGACAGAAAAGATGAGTTACAAGAAGAATAATCAAAAAGATAGTTTTGATGATGTAATGAAATCCTCTTGGAAGTTTAATAACAACATACCAAGCTATCAGAATCTACTCTCATAATAGCTGTAGCGTGTATAACTTCAAATTTATTGATGATAAAAGTTTAAGCTTAAATTTGATCATTTATGATCACTCACTGTTATCTTATTTTAGGTTTAACAGTCATATAAGTGATGAAACTGATGAATACTATTAGATTAAGATTAATAATAATAAAACCCACAAAGTTTAGGCTTCTGTAAAGCCTATGATGTAATCAAACTTAGAGTTATAGTCATAACTCTAAATAATGGAGTAATAATGAGATAAGATGGTTTGATCATGATGTTGTCATCACTAAACCTTGAAATATTGATAATTTCTAGTAGAAAGCATCAGTACAAGTCTACCCAAAGCCTGCTGGACTCTAGAAGGGAGGTATTTACTATAAATAGAGCTCTTTTTACTCTATTTTCCCCTCAGACGCTTACAAAACACTAAATAATTAAATCAAAAAAGGTAAATTCTTCATTCTTTATGAATAAAACTCTTATATTATTAAAGACCAATGATCACCTTTATTATAATCATCAATCCTGATGTGATTACTTCCATTATTTAACTGCTTTGTTGAATTTCTCTTGAAAATCTCAAATCCACATAAAATCAAGATAATTTGTAATTTCTCTTAATTTTTATTGTAAATAAAATTTGGATAAGTTTTATTTATATTATTTGGTGTAAACCCATTCAGAAGTATTCAATTAAGTGTTAAAAGTAGGTTATTTCCTCTTATTATAATAATTTTCTCTATTATTACGTTAATAATTCTTTAATTAATATAAATAGTATTTATATTAATTTATAACCTTAATATTAGTAATCTTATTGTTATTAATTGTTTCTTATTAATAAAAACCAATCTTCTACGCCTTTATTATTTGTTGGTAACAATAATAAAGTGCTTCTAAATATATTAATCATCTCATATTAATATATTTATTTATTATATTATTCTTTGATAATATAAATTATATTATATAATTGTTTTTATGCCACAATTATAATAATTCTTTATTATTTTAATTATTTTTTATCTTATTTATTTTATTTATAAGGACATTCATAGTACAGTAAGTAAAATATTAGTAATTTTTACTTATTGTTTCATAGTCAAACCTTACACATTGAGAGGGAAATCATGACAAGTTTAGTTTCAAATATGGACTATGTGTTCTTTTCATAGTATATGTAAGATGTGAATTAATTTTTTGAATGAGAATTTTACAGTCCTAATCATTTCCAGTAGTGTTCCAGTGGATATTTGGAGCCACATTATAACGATTTCATGAGCTAATTCAGATTTGGAAGTGGTGAAAGTACTGTGGAACTCCTTTTAGTGTGTTATTGAATAGAGCAGTCCTTGAGGGAGGAATCACAGGTAAACAGTTATGAAGTGCTGAAATAATGCTGTAAAAAATAGTGCTAAGGTATATTAGTTGCCCCTGTGAATATACTAAAAAATCGCCCTTAAAATATCACATTTCAATTTTTAATACTGTGTCTTTACAAACAGGGAAGAATTTTTAGCAGTATCTATCATAATTTATTGATAATAAGCCTAATAATAATAAATAATAATAAGTTAAAAAAAATATGAAATAAATTTTTGTAGGCATATCTCTTCAATTTGGATGCCCCAAATTCTAGTACAACTTTATTTCTTTCAACATAAGGAAATGATAATTGAGACAATGAATAGTAGATATAATAGTGCTGAGTATATATTTATATTTTTTTTCTATTGAAGGTAAGCTTTAATCAATAGCTGTTCAATATTAGAATATGTAGAGATAGTAATAATATATGATTATATAATTAATCATGAAGTAGCTGTAATTGATAGTAATATTGATAATATGATAGCTATACTATTGATTATTATCATAGCTATAGTCAAGGAGTCATTCAAGCTATGAAGTTCATAATACTACTATAGACTATAGCAACACTAAGAGCTAGAGAAATAATCGTGAAGGTTGCTAAATATTTTACCAACTATAATAGTAATAATGGATGATATTCAGGACAATAATAAAGAATCATATTTAGCCATACTAAACATTATGAAGCTACTAGTATATATTTTCAATTTGATAACAATAATATGTAGCTTTATACTAATCAGAAACGTTTCATATAGATATTTATTTAACTTGTTTAATATGAGTATTTGACTAATTGATAAGTTTCTACAATAGAAATAGCTAATGTTAACTACAGCTAATTATTAATCACTTTTTATTATAAGATAATATAAGTAACAATAATTTCTGTATTTACCTACTAGTAAGGTATTCATAGCTATTATCCTTCTTGGTATATAATTAATGACATGGGAAGAATAGTAGAAATTGAGAGAAATAGGCCTTGTTTTATGTTTTGAGAAGTACACATGGGATCTCAATGCTGAACTTTCTTTTTTCCTTGAAATAATTTTTCTGGTGGTTATTTTGTGAGTGGTGACACATGACTGAGCTACTTCCACCATTTCTTTGGTTCCAAATTAAAGTTGAGGTGCTTTTGGTGGTGTAGACTTTTATAACAGAAAGTCAGATGACTTCTATGTTACACTGCATTAGTCAGCTTTCACAGCCTTGAGGGATTGAGGCTGTTAAGTAAAATATGAGGATGGTGTTATATGAATAGGCCTTTTTGTCCATTTGTTTGTAAGCTTATGGAATTAAAGGTAATAATTCTGTGTAATGTAGGGATATCCTTTGTATTTGAACCCATTAGTACTTGAAGGTATGTGTAAATTAGAGTTTAGTGTATGTTCCTTGCATATAGTTGCTTAAGTTTCAATTGAGTTCAAATTGATTATTTCTTTCCTATCTTTTGTACAGATTTCATGCATAAACCTTATGTGAGTGTCTGTATTGATATGTAATCTGAGCATTTTAATGGACTTTTTATGCAGTAAGTTAAATTTGATACTTTTGGATGGACCTTGTGTTACATAACCTTTTTTTTTCATTTAACTCTTAGTAATAGTAATGAAATATTCCTGATGGATTTGGGGTGTATATAATGCTAAATTGTTGCTTTCTGTATGTAAATTGTGTTTTTGTATGTGCTAAGCTATATATTTTGTGTTTTAGGGCTAATATGTATTTTCTTTCTGAATACATAAACTGTAATTCCTTCAATATTTATTGAGTCATTCAAATATTTTTTTATTTCTATTCTGAATGCTAAATGCTCCTTCAATAAATACTATTGATTTCATTATTTGGATTAATGTGATTTAAGAGTGTTTTTTGAGTTGTGAGTTTATAAATGAGCCATTCAATTATTGATTTTTGCAATTTTTCATCCTAAATAATTTCTTGTGTAAGGTTTGACTATGAAACAATAAGTAAGAATTACTAATACTTTACTCATTGTACTATGAATCTCCTTATAAATAAATCAAATCAGATAAAAAATAATTATAATAATACACAATTATTATAATTATGGCGTGAAAATGACTATATTATCAAATAATCATCATGATATAATTTATATTAAAAAAATAATATAATAAATAAATATATTAATATAAGATAATTAATATATTACAAGGCACTTTATTATTGCTACCAACAAATAATAAAAGGGTAACAAATTGTTTTTCATTAATAAAAAACCATTAATAACAATATCATTACTAATATTAAAGTTATGAATTGATATAAATACTATTTATATTGATTAAAGAATTTTTAAAGTAATAATAAATAGAGAATTATTATAATAAGAAGAAATAACCTACTTTTAATACTTAATATAATAGTTTTGAATTATTTTACGCCAAAAATATAAATAAAACTTATTCAAATTGTATTTACAATAAAAATTAAAAGAAATTACACTTTATCTTGATTTTACGCGTATTTGAGATTTTTAAGAGAAATTTAAACAAAAAAATTAAATAATTGAAGTAATCACGTCAAGAATTCTGATTATAATAAGGATGATCTTTGGTCCTTAATAATATAAGAGTTTTATATAAAAAGAATAAAGAAATTACCTTTTTGTTTTAATTATTTAATGTTTTGTAAGCGTCTGAGGGGAAAATAGAGTACAAAGTGCTCTATTTATAGTAAATACCTCCCTTCTAGTAGACATGTACTGATGCTTTCTACTAGAATTTATCAATACTTTAAGGTTTAGTGATGATTACATCATGATCAAGCCATCTTACCTGATTATTACACCATTCTCTAGAGTTATCACTGTAACTTTAGGTTTGATGACGTCATAGGCTTGGCAGAAGCCTAAGCTTTGTGGATTTTATCAGTATTAATCATAATCTAATAGTATTCATCAATTTTATCACGTATATGACTGTTAAACTTAAAATAAGATTACAGTGAGTGATCATAAATGATCAAATTTAAGCTTAAACTTTGATCATGAATAACCTTTAAGTTATACACGCTACAGCTATTCTGAGAGTGTATTCTGATAGCTTATAATGTCCTTATTAAACTTCCAAGAGCATTTCATTAAATTATCAAAAATTGTTTTTTGATGATTTTTCTTGTAACTCATCTTTTCTGTCAAAATTTAATATTCTAAACTTCAAACCATGATTTCAAGGGGTTATACCTTGAATATTATAATACAAATTACGTCATTTTTCACGTATGAGCTAGTAGAATCCAACTGTCTACCTTTTTTTGAGTTTGGAGCACTTTTGCAACCAAGTGGTCAACAGCTCTATTGATTTTATTCAATAATGCATTACAAGTTTCAACCTTGTTTATAGCTTGTGAAATGAAGCTCATATCTGTATTCCTACAGTGATTATATGGTGACTTTATTTTTTGGTTCATCTCTCTATCTTGTAAATTTCAAGAGATATTAGCTAAAAACCATGAATATATGTGTTGACCAAAAAAGTGCATATATTCAGCTCAATTCCTTAAGTATTGACTTTAGAGATTAGATTTATAATTGTTTTAAATGTAGATTTGTATGTTGAATACAATGGTACAATTCATTTTACATGTTGTTGCATTAGTTCCTGAAATAAATGAGGTTCTGTACCTTTTTCAAGGTATTATTACTCATACTTCAGTAATTATTGACTTTTCAGATATGCCAGAAAAGTCACATATGTGAATTTTACCATGACGAAGCTAATGGTGTAATTTATTTCAAATGTTTACTCATTGGATTCTGAGTCAATTCAGATATTGTGCTCATTTATGGTATTTTACTACTTTTTGAGATAATTATCATAAGTATAATTATTACAGAAATTTTGTTGTGACCTTTTTTGATATGTGGCCATATCTCAAAGGCTCACAGCTTTAAACTGGGCCAAAAAAGTATGGAATCAAACAGTTCCAATAACAGGGTAATTTCTGATTTTTTTATTTCTTCAAAGGAGTAAAGTAGTTTTAGAACTATCAAATTTAGCTGGTATTTTTGATGGATTTCTTAAATAAATTACATTTATGTTTGAAGAATTTTTAATCATTAGAAATCATACCTCAATAATTCAAGCACTAAATACATTTTAAAATGAAAAAGAACATAAAGAATAAAATGATATAAAACCAATGATTTCATTCATTCCCATCCCTAATGAATTTATTCAATAATCTTGAGATTAACTACTTTATATCAAGTTAATAGAAAAATGTCTATTTATTTTTCAAATGAAATGATAAATTTTTGATCTAGAAAAGACTTTCTCTATGAAATCATGGAAGGGGAAATTACACGTAAACAGTTTTGAATTTCTTTTTGGGACTTGTAACCCTTGTTCTGCTTGTGTGGTAGAATAATCTAGACTTCCCTTCCAAATATGCTAAGTTTTCTTTACTGAGTTCACCAAATCAATTTGATTATTGATAGTGACAAGATGAGGAAATATTTTACTCAGCAATCTCTAATCAGACTTTGCTCTACTAAAAACAATGGTTATTTAAAAACTTACCAAATAAATTCTTTTTAAAACGTTCAGCAGGCTGAGTGGATTCCACCAGATACCTGTGCAACAATATATAAAAAGTATAATAACTAAACAAATAAATAACAGTAAACATTATTTATAATACAAAACCACCTAAAATTCTTTGCTAGATAATTCTTGAATAAATATAGAAGCTAATAGCTAAAATAACAAAAACTCCAATTATCTGAAATATTAAGCTTGAAAAGGATAAAAATATATTTCAACCCATTTGTGATGTGGTGGATAGGCTAATACTGTAATAACTGATGCTAATGTAGTATAATATGGTTTATTCAAAGTTATGTTTGATGTTCTGTTGTAATAATAAATTATATAATCTCTTTTGGTTTGTTGATAATAATACTATCTAATTGCTATAGATTAAATATTAATTTTTACTAAACGCTAAAGTATTTAATTTAGTTTTTTCTTTCCTTTCCTTTGATGATAATCTATTAGGTATTACCCAATTAATACAAACCCAATTTTATTCTAAAAGTAGTAAAGTTACTCCATTTGTGCAGGTTTTATTTGAAACAAAAAATATTACTCTGTTTAAGAAAGTTTACCACAAAACCTACCTCAAAAATAATTGAACAAAAAAAAGTTTTATTTTATAGCCTAAAAGATTACTTTTTCCTGATGGATTTCTTTTGAAACTATATAAAAATTACTTTTAAGTCATAAAAAATGAACTAAAGAGATGCCTTGCCCATCAGATTCAAGATTTAACATCCTGATTAGATATGCTACTAGTCTACCTGCTAGTAAGGGATGAATTAAGGTCTTTCTACACCATGGGTTTGCTTGATTCATGTCAGAAACAATGCTCAGTTACTAGGCTTAACTTATAAAATAAATTTCTAGTATAACCTTCTAGAAGAGGGATCAGCAAAAATGAATTCAATTTACATTAATAGATGGGGAAAAGGGAAAATGTGGCAGAGAGGCCCTCTATTTATATCCATGGGGCCCTCAATAGGGGTGGAAAAAACAGGAAACTTCGAACTTTTTGGCCTCTGGTGGCTGTACAAAGCAGTATAAACTCCAATTTTGGATTTTCAGGGGAAATGTGTCATTAAATGACAGAATTCTAGATTTCTGAAAAATCAGATTGCTTCACTTCATATTTTACATTGACATGATGTGTTTCTGACCAATGAGAGAAATTACTCTTCAGTCACCTTTTCACATCACAGGTTTGTGATATGTGGCTGTGATATACAGTCAAATCTTAATTTTTTGGCCCTGGAGCCCTTATCTCTATTTATAACTCAATTTATTACTAATCAGTCACCTGGCTTTACTGTATTACAGTTTTCTGGCACTCCAAGGCTGACCTGTGGGTTAGCTTTAACCTTTTTCTGAAAATACATGTAAGACTGATTACCTGTATTCCTTGTTGGCGTGTATCACCTGTATGCTTCCTGAAAATTCCCAAAACTTCCAGAAATTTCACTTCTGCAAAACTCTAAACTTTTTAGTTTGTCCTTTATGTAGCTTGAACTTATGAAATACCTACTTCTAGTCTCCAAGGACAGATTTCTTCCTTACCAACTCTGCCAGTTGCCATTTTCCAAGACTCTCAAAATGTTGACTACCCTCACATGTCCCACTCCTTATTCTGCCAATTTTTTTTAAACCTTCTGGCCTTGCAGAATTGCCTTTGAAGGAAAACCACTATGCACAAATAACAAGTAAAAACAAAATCAAACAAATTAATACATATCATATCCTTTCCAACATTCAGTCCCACCTTTCATTTATGCAGCTCAAATGAGGAGTTTTGAGGTCACATTAATGGAAATATTGATGTCATATGGCATTTCCCATTCATAAATTGATTATTTCAGTCTGAAAATTAATAATTGAATTATTTAAATGCTGTTAATGGTGATAATCCCCTTCTTGGGGCATTCATCAAAGCAAAAATACATGAAAGTTCCCAAATCTAATATTTTACTTGAAGATTTTCTATTTGTAGTGTTTTATGGGAAGTCCAGTGTTGTAATTTCTTTCACATGTTTATTTAGGTTTTTCTTATATGATAAATATTTTGTGCCTTTCTATGGGATTTTTACTTATTTTAAGTTAATATTTTGTATTCTTATCATTGAAATAAGTATTTTAAAGTTGTTTTTGACCTTTTTGGATATTTGGTCATATCTCAAATCATCAAATTTTCTGTGCCAAAAATATAATCCCCATCCTTCTTTTCAATTCCTATGTAATACTACTTTCCAAAACAACTATACTCACGGAAAATAATCGGGTTACATTTTAGTCTTAGTATTGTAGTGATTATTATACTAGGTCAATTGATAATCAGTGTGCCAAAGGCTTTAAGCAGTTCTCACCACCACTATCTCTTTATAGTAAATACCCAAATACTATTATTTACCATTTTTATTATTATTATCCATGTCATAGTCAGGTTTATAGTTGTAAATACCTCTATTATTACTCTATCTCAGACTCAGTCTAACGCCTATGCAGGTGTGACATCAGAGATCTCAGAATCTTGGTCAGATTCTTTTTTCTCTTCAGAAAATTGAACCTTTTCAATGACTTGAACTTCATTTATCTTAGTTCTCTTGTCACATGTGTTGGCTAAATATGAGATTCTCCAACATTTATCAAACTTCAAGACAGGGGTTTCAGGTATTTTATCTTCTCTAGAAGTTCTTCAGACTATTTTGGACTCCAAAGGGTCTCTAGTCCAGCTTTTACCAATTCTTGTCCTAGTAATGATATCTTCCATTCAAACAATATAGTCCTCTATGAAAAAGGGTTCTATACATCTTCCATTGATAGAATGATCTTGTTCTCATCCCCATTTTCTTAATATTTTCAGATTAATCATAGATTCAGACATATCTGGGTGTAGAGCAGATAATCTGTCTTTTTGTTTGAGGAACCAAGTAAGTGGTTTATCCTTTTCTGAGTTAAAAAATAGAACTTCCAAAAAAAATTTCCATTTTTGATGTCCAGGAACCTTTGGCCCACTTGGTGATTATCTCTGATTTCCACCAAAGCCAATGATGTCTTCCATGTTCTTGTCTCATCTTGTACTACCATCTCCTTGCAGTTCTTGTAAACAATAAGTGAAATTTTCCCACTATTATTTTGTCAAGTATATGAAAATCTCCCTGAAAAGATATAAATTGTTCTGATGAACTCAATATGGCTATATTCTCCTTCACCAGAGAATGTTGGCCATTCTTCTAGTTTTGAAATATCTATTTCAGAAATTGCATTTTCTCCTAGTAAAGGGGTCAAACTTTCTTCCACAGAGAGTTTTTCTTCAGTGAAAGGTGTGGAATTTCTGGGAATATGTGAAGAATGTTCATAACTGTTATGAATTCAGTCCACATGTGCACTCATTTCATTCTCTAATTTTTGCCTTTCACTATCACTTCTTTCCAGATGTATGGCAAAAATATTGGTGTTATCAACTATTGCTAAAACATGATCTTTCAGATTTTTAAGTTGGTCATTAATATGATTAATGGAAAGATTTACCAATTCAAAACTGTTTACTTGACATTCATATCAGTTCTATCACATGTGTTGGAAATTGACTCAAGTGTTTCATTTGTCACTTTGCACCATTCAGTGAGTTTTCCGTCATTGTTTCTTAAGTCATTGATTTTTGAGCGTAATTTGTTTAATTGTTTATGAAAATTCTCAAATTTTACATCCATAATAGACTTAATATATCTAGCTTCATCTATTATTTGTGTAGGAAGGTCCTTCTTATCATTTCCTGATCATTGCCTGTGAGCTCCATAAGGCCTCTGGCTATATTTAACACACTGCCCATGGCTGAAGGTTCCAATTTGAAAATCTTGCATCCTTGTTGGTATGGTCTGTGCCAATTTTCTTTGCCTTTTCCCTTGCCTTTATTATTCTTGGGACCTCTCTGATTATTTTGAGGTCATTTGGCCTTGATTCTGGACTGTTCTGGGACTTTTTTGTAGGTTTTTGATGCTACTGGTCCTTCTTTCTCCAAATCCGGTGTCATTTCCACTTCCTCCTTTGGTCTATGGATAAAACAATTTGGTTCTTAATCCTAATATTTATGTTTTGACCTTCTCTTTGCCAGGCAAGGGAATCCATTGTCCTACAAGTTCTATGGTATTCTCCTGATGCAGGAAGCTTTTGATGTGTAAGTAGGAGTTTATGGCCTCCTGCCAAAGGCTTGGAAAAATTTCCCATTCCTCTTCCTTGGCTGATATACACCATATTTTGTACTGGGACTGATATCTTTGTATGACTTCCACTTGAAAGTGGTTCAACCCTTAAAAAATTACCTTGAATAAGTTCAGTCTCATAGTTAATGTCAAAGGTTGTTGGTACAGACCTTGGGGAATGGGGGGAAACTCTGGAATCCTCCAAATGTGCCTTTCTTGAGGAGGGCCATCCAGTCCTGTCTCTTGTCTTTTCTTTTCCTTCTCCAGATGCATGTGGTTTGGCTAAATAGTTTCTTCCATTTCTTGTTGGCACCAATTTCACATCAATTTAAGATAAAATAAAGAATAAATACAAACAATAGACACCTTTTGTTGGTTGTTTGGGCAACTCTGTCTTAAATAAATTTCCCAATTTAGCTAATTACACTTCAATTCTTTCTTGGATTATGGACTTGTAATATATCTCTTACTGAGCTTATTTTCAGTGGCAATATACTTTGTTAAAGAAACTAGGGAAAAAGAAATTGATGAAAGAAAAAAATATGTTTTATAAATTTGAAATATTTTTGATATTTTTTGATATTTTTTATAATTAAAAAATTATTCTTTTCAAAAAAAAAATTAAGATATATGCTTTTGAATTAAAAATTAATCCAGAGTAACTCAAAGAAGAATCTTATTAGTTTTTTGTTGTGAAAAAGCCATGTGTGAAACAATATAAAATCAAATCAAATTCCTCAATGATCCAAGACAATCTCAAAAAAAAAGCTTTAAGTTCAAGATTAAAGAAATAATTGTTAAATTGATATTTTTTATAGCTTAAAAATAAATCAATCAAGGGTTCCATGTTTGAAAAACATGACCAGGCCCCAAAATTCAAGATGATTCTATGAAGCTCTTGAAAATATTACTATTAAACAAGAGTAATATGACTTTTCTTATGAAATATAAGAAGTAAATTTATCATAAACACAATTGAATGATTCATTGCTTATTTTTTCTTTTACTGTATCTACACTGACAGTGATTACAACAGTAAGAAGTAAGTGTCTCCCAGAATCAATCAGAATCATTAATAATAAAACTTATTAAAATAATATTAAATCATTTTAACTTGGATTATTTTTAACAAGCAGAATTACAAATATAATTCTTGGAGAAAACTATTATTCAAGAAAAACTACAAAAATCAAATAAAAAAATAACTGATACTCCAATAATACTATGAAAAGAATTGGTAGAGTGATTTAACTGATCAATTGTGCACTTGAAGGATCAAAATTGTTTTATAACAATCCTACAACAATATAATAGTTGAATACTATTGGAAATACTACATTTATATAATTTCACATATCTATAACCAATCTGGAAAGATTTTAAACACTTAAGAAACAAATTAACTAATAACTACTTGTTGGTACTGAAGATATGATTGGATAATAAGATGAGTTGAAAAACAGCAAGAGGAGGCCTGTTTTAAGTGAACAACAGTGCAGAGAGGTGTTCCAAAGAGCAAACTGAAAAAGTTTTTATTGAGAAACCATTAATCTGCTTTGGATAATGGGCTACATAAACTGTTGCCATTTAAGATTATCATAATTACCTAATTAAATCATTTTACCTGATTACCAATCCATTTATGGTTAAAAAATAAGGGAGTAACAACTTTCGATCTTTCTTCATTTAAAAATGATAATTTATCTTTCAAAACTTCAAATTTTATTTGATATTTCATTACAGGTTGTTTTTTCCATGGATTTTGAAGATTAAGTGTTTCATCCGGAATTATGGATATTGGACTGTAAGTGGAACTTTGAGCTTGAAATATGAATTCATTACTCTTTTTCATTTTTATATGTATTATTATACTCTCCATTGTTCCTGATTGTTTCAGAAATATTTATTAATAAGTGTATTTTTAATGAATTATTTAATTTTTTACCTTATTTCTATGTAGAATTGCAAATAGCACAGCAATAGCTGGTTACCATCAGGTAGATGCATGGATACTAGCCGAAAAAGTGTTTTAGCTACTATATTAAGGTTAACCCATGGAAAATAAATATAAATTTACATCGTTAAGGGATTCCAGGTAGCTTATCACCTCCTTGTCAGGTCAAAGCAACAGCTCATTTGCTCTTTTCTTATGATTTGATGGGACTTTTACTTGGTAATCAAGCTCACATAGGGGCTTTGATAAACTAATTGGTCCATTATCAGCCATGGATCCAATCTTCAAAGCTATCAACCCTTCAAAAATACCTTGAAAAGAATTGGTTGATTGATTTGAATGATGAATTGTGGATCTCAAGGATCAAAATTTGTTTGTAAAAATAATACAATATTATAACAGTTAAAAACTATTTCAAATCCTTTATTTATATTATTTCACAGATCTATAATCAATTTGGAAATATTTAAAACACTTAATAAAAGGCCTAACTAATACTTACTTGTTGATAATGAAGATATGATTGAATAATAAGATGATGTGAAAAAACAGCAAGAGGAGGCCTGTTTTAAGTCAATAACAGCTCACAGAGGTGTGCCAAGAAGAAAACTGAAAAACCAATTATTTAGAAACCATTAATCTGCTTGGGATAATTTTTTTACATAAACTGTTGCCATGTAAGATTATCATAATTCCTTAATGAAGTCATTTTACCTGAGTACCAACCCATTTGTGGTTGAGAAATAAAGGAATAACGATGTTTGATCTTGTTTTGTTTAAAAATAATAATTAATTTTTCAAAGCTATAAATTCTATTGGAAATTTCATCACAGATTGTATTTTCTGTGGATTTTGAAGATTCAGTGTTTCATGTGGAATTATGAAAATTGGAGTGTAAATGAAACTGTTAACTTGAACTATGACATCATAACTCTTTTTTCTTTTTATATGTATGATCCTGTCCTCAATTAGTCCTGATTTATTTAGAAATATTAATTAATTAGTGTACTTTTAATGAGTTATGTAAATTTTTACCTTATTTCTATGTAGAATTGCAAATAGCACAGCAATAGCTGGTTACCATGAGGTAAATGCATGGATACTAGTCCAAAAAGGGTTTTAATTGCTATATTAACACTAACCCATGGAAAATAAATAGCAATATACATGGTTAAAGGATTCAGGGTAGCTTATCACCTCCTTGTCACGTCAAAATAGAAGCTCATTTGCTATTTTCTTATGATTTAATGGGACTTTTACTTGGTAACCAAGTTCACAAAAGGGCTTTAACACAATAATTGGGCCATTATCAGCCATATATCCAAGATTTAGAGCTATCAAACCTTCAAGGGCTTGAGAAGTTTCTTTTGTCCTCCTTAGCTATTTTCACATCAGAAATAGTAGCCCAGGCTTCAAGACTCATATCCACTATGGGTGTATCAAAACTGTATGTAATAATAATACATTATTAAGCTCCAAAAAAATGCAGAGCGCTATTCTGAGTGTTTATGTAAAATGGGATTTCTCAAATTCTCATTATTTTGGTGTGAAATTGAGAAAAATAAAAAATTTCACAATTATTTTATGTCGTATTGATGAGGTGGTGTTGAATTATTTACCATATAACCACCTCATAGAGCTAACTTAAGATTATTCACTCTATGGAGCTACCCTGAGTGAAATTGCTTTTACTTACTCACAAAAAGGTTATTCATCTTTTCTCAAATAAAAAACAATAAATTTGGGATATATGCATAGTTGAAAATCTGTTTTAATATGAATTGTGGGCTATTCAGGTATGTAAAATATACTCCAAAGATTGCAGAAGCTGTAAGATTTGTCTATGAAACTGATGATAATATTACTATTAATCAACAGTACTATGACTGTTCTTATGAAATATAATAACAAGATGTTATTATCACCACAATTAAATAATTAAAGAATTATTTCTTTCACGTGTTAAACACTACTGGT
Organism: Austropuccinia psidii; assembly: GCA_023105745.1. Lineage (NCBI taxonomy): Eukaryota > Fungi > Basidiomycota > Pucciniomycetes > Pucciniales > Sphaerophragmiaceae > Austropuccinia > Austropuccinia psidii. The sequence goes on along the minus strand of JALGQZ010000010.1, from coordinate 5,772,886 downwards.
GATTTTAACATTGAGCAAGTAATTGTCTACAAGAATCAATTACAAGAAGATTTTAATAATAAAACTTCTTTTATTAAAATGATAAAATTATTTTAATATATAATTATCTTTTGCAAGAATAATTATAATGGTAATTCTTGGAGAAAACTAATTCTAGAGAAAAACTTTAAGAATTAAAAATAAATCACTCACTTATATTCCAAAGAACTTATTGAAAGATAAGATAGAGAGATTCAACGTAGAATTGTGGATTTTAAGGATCAAACTGAATTTATAACAGTATTACAACAATATATGGTTGGATTCTATTATTTCACGTCTTTCTGATTGATTCTGAAAGTTTTAAAACACTTAAGAATAGCTATAACTAATACTTACTTGTTAGTAATAATGATTTAAATGATAATAAGATGATGATGTGGAAAAAACAGCAAGAAGAGGCCTCTTTTAAGTCAACAACAGCTCACAGAGGTGTGCCATGGAGCAAGCTGAAAAACCAGTGAGTGAGAAAATAATAAACCCTTTTGGATTATTGATTGCATCATCTGTTGTCACGTAAGATTATCATAATTACTTAATTGATGCTTTTACGTGACTACCAACCCCAATATGGTTAAGAATAAAAGGAGTAACATCTGTAAATCTTCTTTTATTCCAAAATAATCATTGATTTCTCAAATTTATCAATGTTATTGGCAATTTCATCACAGTTTATAATTACTGTAAATTTTTGAAGATTCAGTGTTTCACATAGAATAGTCAAAAATGGACTGTCAGTAAACCTTTTAATTTTACTAGTAAAACTGTAATTCTTTTTGATTGTACCATAGATAATATAGTTCTCCATTGGTACTGAAAGTTTCAGAAAGATCCATTAAGAATTGTATTTTTAATGAATTTTTGAGGTTTTTACCTCATTTCTACATAGAATCGCAAATATCAGTGTTTAACTGGTTGCTATGAGGTAAATCAATGGATAAAAGTCCAAAAAGGGTTTTAATTACTCTTTTGGGGTTTATCCATGGAAAATAATTAAGAATTGACATGGTTACAGGAGTCTAAGTAGCTTTTTACCTCCTTGGCATGTCAAAATAGCAGGTTATTTGCTATTTTCTTAAGATTTACAGTAGTTTTAACATGGTAACCAAGTTCCCAAAAGGTTTTAGTTTACCAATTAGGCCGTGATCAGCTATGGATCCAATCTTCAGAGCTGTCCACACCTCTGAGGCCTCAGAAGCTGGGTACCCTGGCTCTCTTTGATGTCTTTTGTCCCCCTTGTTTATTTTTTACGTCAAAATAGAAATTTAAGCTTAAAGTGAGATATCCAATATGGGTGTACAAAAGGTCCATGTAAAAATACCATGATATTAAGTACTCAAAGCATGCATAACACTATTCTCAGTGTATATGTAACATGGGATCTCTCACATTCCTATTATTTTGGTGTGAAATTAAGAAAAACAAACATTTTCACGGATCTTTGATGTGGTATTGAAGTATTTTCCATTTTACCACCTCAAAGAGTTAATTTGAGCTTATTCACTCTATGGAGCTACCCTAGGTGAATTTTTGTGTAGAATCCATATCTGGCTTAAATCCATGGATTTACCTGCTCAATAAAAGGTTATTCATCTTTTCTGAAATCAAAAATGATGAATTTTGGATATATGCATGACTTACGAGTTATGCATAATTCAAAGTTTCTTTTTAAGATAATTGTGGCCTATTTGGGTATGTAAAATATACCCCAAGGCCCACAGAAGCTCTTGACTTATTTATATGTAGAAAAGCAAATAGCATAGTAGTAGCTGGTTTCCATGAGGTAAAGTCATGAATACTAGTACAAAAAAGATATTAATTACTTTCTTGGGTTTATCCATGCAAAATGATTACAAGAGTCAGAGCTTCTCATTACCTCCTTTTCACCTCAAAATACAAGCTTATTTTCTGTGTTGTTATGATTTAATGGGCTTTAAACTTGGTAACCAGTCTCTCAATAGTCTTGAGTAGACCAATTAGGCCAAGATAAGACATAGATACAAATCTTTGATCTGACCACACCTCAGAGGCCTGAGAAGCTAGGTACCCTGGCTCTCTTTGATGTCTTTTGTCCCCTTTAGCTATTCTCACGTTAAGAATAGTAAGTCAGGCCTCAAGACTGATATCCACTACAGATGTACTAAAACTGTATGTAAGAATACAGTAGTATTAAGTGCCATAGAAATGCATAAAACTAATCTTAGTGTATATTTAACATGGGATTTCTCAAATTCCCATTATTTTGGTGTGAAATTGAGAAAAAGAAAAAGTTTCACAATTATTTTATGTTGTATTGATGATGTGATGTTGGAGTATTATCCATGTTACCACCTCATAGAGTAAATTGGAGCTGATTCACCCCACAGAGTTACCCCAGGAAATGCTTTGTGTAGAATCCAAATCTGGCCTAGAATCCATTGATCTACTTACTCAAAAAAATACAATTCATATTTTCTAGAATAAAAATGAATTAATCTTGAATATATGCATGATCTATGTGTTATGTGTAGTTCAGAATGTCTTTTGATATCAATTGTGGCCTATTTGGGTATGTAAAGTATACCTGAAGGCTCACAACCCAAATATATTACTTTGAAGAATGTTTTTAAAATTGGGAAACAAACCAAATGCATGGTATTTTTGAATTTAATTGATTTTATGACAAGCTAAGTACTTTTTTCAGAAACCTATCTAAAATATACCAAAAATATAATGTCTAAATCTCCAAATATTCGTGTGAATTTGCAATGGAGACTTAGTAGTTAATCCATTCAAAATCATTGGGGTATAGTCAATATTGTAGGTTCAATTTATGGGAGTCATGTCGCCATTCCACAACTAAGAAAGAATAATTCAAAATAATATTCAAAAAGAAAGGGTAAGAGATCCATACTTATACAATTCATTGTGGATGGAAAGCCGAAATTGAAAAATTCAAGTAGATTCTTGAATAATTGACTGTATAATTTTGCTTTTTTTTCAATCATTGTATATAAGGATCTTTGGTTGATTTCCAGATTCTTTTCATGAAACTTAATTTTTTGAAAAATGGATGATCTTTAAATGATAAACACTTTAAAACGAGGTATGTTATCTTTGACTGAATTAAATCAAAAAATTGAAGTGATGTGTTACTGATTAATTTAATTCATGCAGAGTGGTTTTGAAAATAGGCAATGGTGTTATGAAAAATTTCTTTGATTTATTTGAATTTTCTCAATTCTTACCACCAGTGATATAATACAAGGTCTCTTTCTGCTTCATTTTCTTACACAAAATCATTATTTACATAAAGATATGTATATGGAAATAGGATGGCATGTCTTATATTATGTTATAAAAAATATTTTTCATGAATGTAAATTAGACAGTAAATTTCCATTGATTAGTTATTTTTATCTTTAATAATGAAACCAATAAACTCATTTGGATATTCAAATTGCAATCATTGTTTTGGAATTTGGGCCCACAGACTGCAAATACATATGAATGAAGAATTAATTTATCTTTGGAAATCTGTTACAATAAATTTATCTCTTGATTCCCTTCTTGCATTTTGATATACCATCTCATAATTTATCCAATTTATTTTTTCAATCATTCCCATCATTATGATCATTTGATCATTTCAGATTTGAGATTAATGTTGCAATTCCTTGAATTTTGAATATTTTTTATGACATCACTCCTCTTCTTGTTTGCATTTATATTCTTCAGAACACTCCTGATTAAGTCTGTTGAATGATTTATGCTTCTTCTGAGCTCTGTTTTACCATATTTTCATTTTCCATCATTTTGTGTCTACTTTTATTTTATTTAACTTTATCTTCCTTCAGTAAATGTTAATTACAAGTGGCATCATGAATTTTTGCATGATTTTTTTACTTGTATAATATACTCTTAAGTTGATTTATTTCTTATTTTATTGAAAAGATTAATTAGTCTCAAGAAACCAATAGTTTATGAGGAGTTTGTTTTTTTTCTGTTGAAAAAAATATTCTCTCCACACATGTGAGCAGAGAACCAAAAGGGTGTTAGTACTAGGTGACCATTCTCGCGCAGTCAAGGGACCAACTCATGACAGAAATGAGCTCATCCATGTAGTTAAGAGGATAATCTAACATAAAAGAGAACATCAAGAGCCTAATCGATGGAAAGAGAATTATCTTATTGAATCATCACCTCATTGTATACTATTTTTTGTTTTTATTATTCACTGTACACCTCCTTTTGATTTACTGTGGTTTGTCCTTGTTCCACTATGGATACATAAATAAGCTACTTACTAACCTCATCATTTAGTGTGTACTTTTGATACGTCAAAATAATCACATGAATATTTATTATTGAAAGTTTTTTATAAGTGCTGAGAGGTCTTTATCATTATCTATTTAGTCATTTAAAAGGAACCAACATTATTTGATACTGTAGTTGTGAAAGAAGCCTAGACAGAGTGTGTGCTCATAGATTTGTAGTAATTTAGTTTTAGTTGTTCACTCTTAGGTAATATTCTTTTCTTTTCTCTTTTCTAAAATAGTTCATTGCATTAATAAAAATCACTCTTAGTTTGTTCAAATTTCACAGATTTACAGTCTTAAATTGCTCAAACAAAACAAAGAAAATGAGAGTGATTAACATTTCAGAAAGGACAGGAAGAGAAATCAACCACATACCAATCTTAGAAGAAAGAAACTTCCTACTTTGGAACATCTTAATGAAAGTAGAGCTATCTGCCAGAGGACTTAGAGCAATTTGCAACTCTGATGGACCACCAAATTCCAATCCCATTACAATCAATAATTGGAATAAGTTGAATGTGGAATCAATCTATCTTATTTTAAGTAGACTTCATAATGATATAATTGTTACTGTGGTAGATGCCGTCACTGTTAAAAATGCAAAAGCACTGTGGAAAAATATAAATGGGAAATATGAAGCAAAAACTATCAAAAACCAAGGAAGAACAGCTAAGATGGGAATGTCTCCTATTCAATGGCAAGATTGAAGAATATGTCAAGGAATGTCAAAGTATCCTTTTTGACATTGCTGGAATAGGCATATCACTACCACAGGACATTATGGCCTACTCAATTCTAGGGAAAGTAAGCAGGGACGGTAATGCAAATGACCATGTATTTGATTATATGGTCTTAACAATGAATGCTATGATCAACCCTCAGCAAGTACTAGAAAAACCCTCAGAACTGTTACAACAAAAAATACAGAAATCACATTTCAAAAGACAATTAAGTCAGAAGAAAATCAAAACACGGTGTTACTCACCAATTCAAGTAATTTTCCGTACAAAATCACTTATTTATGTCGAGATGGAAAACAAAATCCTAAAAATACCACACACAGAATTGAAAAATGTTCTGCAGAACACCCAGAGCTGAGACCTCCACCTAGAAACAGAAATAAAAAAACCACCAATCCAGAAACTCATTGAAGACTTACTTACAAACATTGAAGCACCATTGCTAAATAAATCAAGCTTAGTGATTGATTGTGGTGCTACGTATCCCATGTTTCATGACAAGGAAGTCTTCACGAAAGTGGACTTAAGCCTCAACAGAAAAATCACCACAAGTTCTCCAAACAGTAATCTAGTTTTTAAAGGACACAGAACTGTAGAAATAATGACGAACAACAAAGTTTTTGCCCTTGAAAACTGTCTATACATTCCAGACCTCACAAGAAAATCTTGTCAGCCTTCTAGAGCTATGTCATAAACCTAACACCATGACAAGGAGTAAATCATTGTTCAATCTATCTCAAAACAACTCAACAATTCAAAGTGGTCAAATCATCAGCAAATTAATGATAGTGACCTTCAATAAACCTGTATCACTATTAACTGAGAATTTCCATAATTCCCCTTGGCACCATGGATTAGGGCATCCAGGAAACAATGTCCTGAAATCTCTAGGCTTTCAACCTCTGACCAATCCATGTGACGTCTGTGTAAGGGGGAAAATGACAACTTTACCATTTCAAAGCCACTTTGTTGGAACATTCAAACCTCTTGATTGTATTCATCTAGACATAGTTTGACCAATTTCAGGCCATTTCTATTTCATTACTATAGTAGATCAATTTACCTCTTTGAAAAAAAAAATCTGATAGATATGAAGAATTTGTAAATCAACAAAACTTCATGAAAAACCTTAATGATAGGAAAATACAAAAGATAACTACAGACAGAGGGGGTGAATTATTAAACCAACAATTCAACAAACTAGCCAATAAAAAAGGTTTTCAACACAATTCCTCTCCACCATATACCCCAGAAAATACTGGGATAGCTCAACGGTCAAATAGAACAATCTTGGACAAGGCAAGATGTTTATTGCTAGGGTAAAACCTTCCTCATCAATACTGGGCCAAATGCATTAGCACCACAATATACTTATCTAATATTGTTCCCACTCCCTCACCAAACAATCTCTCACCACACTACATGTGCACTGAGCAGTATCCAAAAATTGAAGACATTAGGACGTTTGGTCGCAAGGTGATTTTCTATGTACCCAAACAGAAGCACGCTTGCAAGTTGGCTCCAGAAGGAGGAGTAGGCATTCTTCTTGGATTAAGCAACAAATTCTCATATTGTATACTTGAAGTCAAAGACTCAAACGTATACAATAGCAGGAACGTTGTGTTATTTGAGAGAGAATTCCCTCTTTTAATAGAGAACCAAGAGTCTAATCAAACTCATACTCCGTTCAGGCTTGATGAAGCTCAATAGAAATATTTTGACTGCCAAGACTTTATAGACAAAGAAGAATTACAATACAACCAAGATATTTGTGACAAACAGAATAAAGGAGACAGTGATGACCACACAAGTTCCAAAGATGAAGAACGGACTAATCCTAGCAGTGACCATCACCCTACAGCAAAGAGGATCAGGGTAATAGGACCTCAACATCCTACTCTGATAAACTCAAACATAGATGAAAACAACATTCTTCCACAGTGTCATAGACCAAGAGCTTATCTGACCGAGTCAAACTCCTTAACCTATACTCAAGCCATCAAATCATCAACCTGTGATTTCTGTAACATAGAAATAGAGAAAGAACTCCAGACCATGAAGAACCTAAATGTATGGAGCAAAATTTCAATTAAAAGAGAATATAAATTAATTGGAACCAGCTGGGTTACAAGATCAAAAGAGACAAAAATGGACAAACTCTTGAACACAAAGCCCGCTTATGTGCTCAGGGATTCTCACAGGCTCAAGGAGAAGATTATTTGAAAAAGTTTTCACCCACTGGAAAACTACACTCTCTTGGGACTTTAAAATAACTTGCTGCATTGAAAAACTTATCTTTTGAACAGTTAGATATTAGAAGTGCTTTTCTTAATGCTCCTCTCATAGAAGATGTTTTCTTATCTATACTTCAAGGACTTGAAAGAGATAACATGAATACCTGCCTTAAGCTTAAAAAAGTGATATATGGGTTAAAGTAGGCCCTTTAAATTGGTATCGCCAACTCTCTGAGTGGTTGATAAGGTTTGGCTTTAAAATATTGAAAGCCAACTCCTGGGTATTTTACCTGGATACAGAAGAACCAATCTGGCTCTTTCTCCATGTGGATGACATTGGTGTCTTTGATAAAAATCTTTCTAAATTTAAAATGGAAATTATGGAAGAATTTAAAACCAAGATGTTAGGAATAGCAGATATTATTCTGGGAATCAAAATAACTCATAATATCAATGCCATCACCTTATCTTAAAATCCTATATATATTCACTTGTAGAATTGTATGGAATTTCAAACTGTAAGCCAGTATCTACACCATTAGTTCCAAATCTTCATCTAGAGGCTGCCGCAACCTCCAAAAAGAAGAATTTTTGGCACTTAAAATCAAATATTGAGGTGCTGTAGGAAGCCTTAGTTATCTTAGTTCAGCCACTAGACCAGATTTGTTGTACTTAGTTAGTGCATTATCCCAGTTCCTGGAGAATCCTGGAATCCATCATTGGAAGGAACTCTTACACACTCTTGGATACTTGAAAGGTACCAACAATATCAAATTAAGCTATCAAAGAGATCTGGAAGAACCACCTGTTTCTTACTCCAACGCAGACTGGGAAAACTGTCACATTACACAACAATCAGTAACACGTTATCTATTGATCCTGAATGGAAAACTTGTAATTTGGAACACTAGGAAACAACTGAAGGTCTCCTTATATTCTGCAGAGGCAGAATACAGATCCTTGACCAACCTGTTTAGTGAGCTACTATGGTTTAAACAATTTTGCAAAGAAGTCAAAGTGATGAAACTACAAAAGCAGATAATAATACATGAATGCAACCAGGAATGTCTTGACACATCCAAAAGCGACTGCAATACCAACACCAGATGCATGAGACACGTTGAGATACTGCTCCATTTTATACAAGAAGAAATTGAAAAATCAACCATTGCACTAGTATACACACCAACTATTAAGATGCTTGCAAATGCTCTTACAGACTCAGTTTGTCAACCTTCTATCTAATGTGCATTGAAAAGTTTAAGATTTCTCACAATGGGAGACAGGAGGGGTGTTGAGAAAAATATTCTCTCCACACATGTGAGCAGAGAACCAAAAGGGTATTAGTACTAAATGACTATTCTTGCACAGTTAAGGGACTAACTCATGACAGCAATGAGCTCATATGCGTGGTTAAGAGCACAATCTAACATATAAGAGAACATCAAGAGCCTAATTGATAGAAGGACAATTATCTTATTGAATCATCACCTCATTGTATACTACTTTGTTTCTTTTATTATTTGCCATACACCTCTGTTTAATTGACTGTGGTTTGTCCTTGTTCCACTAAGGATATGTGAATAAACTACTTACTAGCCTCATTCTTTAGTGTGAACTGTTGATATTTCAGAAAAATCAAATGTATATTTAGTATTGAAAGTTGTTGATAAGTGCTGAGAGGTCTGTAGAATAATCTACTTAGTTATGTAGAAGGAACTAACATTATTTGCTACTGTAGTTGTGAAAGAAGCCTAGACAGAGCATGTACTCATATATTTGTAGTAGTTTAGTTTTAGTTGTTCACTATTAAGTGCTGTTATTTTCTTTTATCTTTTCTAAAATAGCTCATTGCGTTAATAAAAATAATTCTTAGTTCGTTCAAATTTCACACTTTCATCTCTTCAATCTTTTTTGCAATTGAATCAAAATTATTTCTTAATCACTGCTATCTTTGCTTGTTTGACTTTCATCTAAGTTTCCAATTTTGTCTTTATAATTAGGATTTTGAAACATGGAATAATTTCAATATCTTTCCTCTTGGTATTAATTTTTTCCCCATCTTCCTCATTTGAATCTCTAAATTATTTAATATCATTTTTCAAAATGAAATCAGTATATTACACTCCACCAGCTCAAATTTGCCCAAGTTTCCCTTTATTTATTTCACACAACAGCTCAGAATGCTGTATCCAAACAAATTATGTAGAGACATCAAAAGATTATCTTTTGAAAATAAAAAATAAAAAACATAAACTGAAGTTTTTAAAACTACCAACTTGAGTTGTAAATGTTTTTTTGGTTTAGTCTTTGCATGAAATTGTTTTGAAAGCAGAAAACCAAAAGTTTTTTGAAAACTTCTTTTAAAATTATGCTGGAACCTGTTTTCGAACCGGCTTCAAGAATCAAAATACTTTCTTCATACATAGCAATTTAGTCACTAACCATTGAGTTAACTCATCCAATGTTTTCTTTGCACTAATTTACTGTATTACAGTTTACATTAAATGTATTGTACTGTACTATTGCGCCATTTTTGTCATACTGAATTTCCAAACTTTCTAAATTAAAAATCAACCCTGTTGTATTATTACAGAATACAAGAAGATTCAAGAAACCTAACATAATGACATACGAACATAATGAATATGCATAATACAAAATTAATAGTTAAAAAGAAAGAATCGAAAGAAAGATCCTTCCCTCAGGGGAGATCTTTCTTTCGATCTCTTAAATTTATTTTATATTTTATTTTTTACTAACATTTTATAACTTTTATTTATAAATTAGGTACGTTATAAATCTCAGGGGAGATCTTTCTTTCAATCTCTTAAATTTATTTTATATTTTATTTTTTACTAACATTTTATAATTTTTATTTATAAATTAGGTACGTTATAAATTCAGGGGAGATCAATAACTTATAATAAATAATTTTATAATTGTATCTATTTATAAATAATAATATTAGTAATTAAAATAAAAAATATATATCAGGTTATGGGCCGACTGCTAGCAGCGTAAACCTCATCGATTAATTTTTATATCTTCAAATCTTAATTTTTTCTTCTTCTCTATTATTAAATCTGGATTATTCCACCACTCGTTCCGGTAAACCCTTCTCATCATCTTCAAGAATGGTTAATCCTACAGACAAAGCGAATATCTGTGAAACGGATGAAATGTCATTATTGATGCAAGCCGACAAGCAAGCTGAAATTTTTCATCGATTCACACAATTAGCTGAAAGAATCAGACCACGACTGACTCATGACGGTGTTAACTTTAATGCATGGTCAAAGGGTCTGGTAAATGCTTGGAGGACCTACTACAACGGAGATCCCCATTATTTTGAACAAGAACAACCCGATCAAAACCACTTACGAAATTTAGTGGCGATTCCATTTATCGAATATAGTATACAGCACAATGTCTTTGAATCTATCACATCTTCCATGCGCGGGCTCAATGCGAGAACAATCTATCAAGCTATTAGAAGTCGTTTCAATAAGCCCTCATGGTTGGCCATTATTCACAATGCCAGGATACTCTTTAATACATCGGATCGTATGGAAGATATTCATGCCTTTTCTTTATTGGTATATGAAGCTATAACGGCCATTGAACACCAAATCGGACCACTAGATGGTGAAAAAATAGCTACTTTTTCTATTTTTTTCGCTGTTCCTCAACTACGGGATCATATCACGGCAGCTCTGAACACCAGATTGGCCACAAACCCACATCTCAAGATTCATACCAATGATTTATTGGATATGATCAGGCAAATTACCACGGCATCACCGAGCTTTGATCACAGCACCAAGATTGCAAGAATTAATGCCTCATTCCCAGGACACAAGAACCGAAATGCAGGACAGACAGGTCAATCAACTTCAGCTCCTCAACCTAGTAATCGCACCACCAAACCAAAGAAGGGGGCAAAGACTTTCGATCCGTCCAAGCCATGTTTCTACTGTGGCGAACTTGGTCATTGGGTACCGAATTGTGAAATCCGACAGAAGGCATTGAAAATTCGAGCACAATCAACTGCGGCCAATGCAAGTGTTGCCAGTTTTGACGCTGGGCCATCCCTAGAGAGCCTTGAAGCCCTTCTCGATTCGGGGGCCACCCACTCTGTAGTAGGCGATATCTCACTATTCACCCACATGATGCCAACTAACATGTATCTATCTGTTGCATCTAATCAAAAACTGCAAGTAGTTGGAATCGGACAAATCAGACTGAAATTGAAAGAAGGTTTCTTAACGATCAACAATGTCTTGTATTGTAAGGATATCCCGGGCATAATTCTTTCCATTGGTCAGATGATAGGTCAACTAATCAAAGTGACTTTTTACAATAATCAATTCATCATTTGTCAAGAAGGGATTAATTTTCATACTTTTCAACGGAATGACAGGTGGTTTTTAGCGGTTGAAAAGAATTATCCCACGATTGATATCAAACCGTTGGATGCTAATACAAATAATGTAAATGAAACAACGTGTAATTATCCGTTAGAAGACTTTAGTTCTTTGTGGCACCAGCAATTGGGCCATCTATCGATTAGAAATCTCAACCAATCATTAAAATACAGTGCTGCTGATGGAATTCATACTTCATATCTTCAAAACTTTGGCATATGCCACCCTTGTTCTATTGCCAAAAGTGAACATCAACCAATAAAGAACGCATCAAGGAATCTTGCTCAGAAACCAGGCGATGTTATTGTAGCAGACTTGATAGGTCCACTGCCTGTGAGTATTAATCACATGAAATATGTCCTAATGATTCAAGATATATTTTCCAAGGTAGTTGTTGTGATACCAATATCAGACAAAAGTGACGCGAAATTGAAACTTCAAAACTGGATGACCCAATTTATGAATGTGACAAACAACACCATCAGGGTGCTGCATAGTGATAACGGTACAGAATTTAAAAATAACCTTCTGGAACAATTCCTGGTAAGCAAAGGTATCATACATGAATTTTCTATGCCATATGAACACCACCAGAACGGCAGCATTGAACGGACGAATAGAACTATTTCAGAAATGGCAAGAACAATGTTACATGCATCTAATTTACCTGTATACTTATGGCCATGGGCATTTTGACATGCTGCATAGATATTTAATCGTACTTTACACACGGACAATACTAAAACTCCTTTTGAATTGCTGGGAAAGAGAAAGCCTTCACTTCAAATGTTGCGAGTATTCGGCGCAACTTCCTTTATTCATGATCATAACTTTAGAAAAGACCTATCGACAAGAGCAGTGACTGGTTATCATTTAGGTATTGCCAAGGATTCAAAAGGATGGATATTTTGGATACCACAGAAGAAGATTATTGCAAGATCGGCAAGTGTTAAATTTGATGAACGATTGTTTTACAGGCAAGAGACGAATCAAGTACAGTCGATCCAAGTGCACAACTTATTTGATAAATCCATGGTAAACGAGATTGCTAATCAGGACAAATTAATTACTAAAATTTCATCCACGACAAACCTAGATATCGTGCTACCGACTACATATTGGGAGGCTATGCATTTGAGTGAGAGAAATGAGTGGATGGCGGCTATCAATGATGAACTGGAAAGTATGGTTAAGGAGGATGTATTTGAGACTGTTGAGCTGAGGCGGGCGCTGGCTGAGGTTCCGCATGAGAGTATACTCAGCACTAAATGGGTGTTTGTGAAGAAGCCTGAGAGGTACAAAGCAAGGTTAGTAGCACGAGGTTTTAAGCAAATCCAGGGGATAAATTACGATGAGACCTTTGCCCCTACACCCACTTTCAATGCTCTACGGCTGCTATTTTCAATCGCATGTTTGAAGAAATGGAAGATCAAAACCTTCGACGTCAAAGTCGCCTTTCTACATAGCCTAATAGACAAACCTGTATACGTATGGAACCCTCAAGGTATGGAAAACAAGAAATTCAGTGTGTTGAAGTTAAAAAAGGCTCTGTATGGAACAAAGCAAGCCGCTCGATGCTGGTGGATACATTTAAAAAGTATTTTAAGGGACATAGGATTTCAACCTAATGATGAAGATTTAAGTACTTACATTTTAAAAAGGGAACATGAAGAGGCGATTCTTTGGATACATGTAGATGATGGAGCGATCACTGCATCTTCTGAAGACCTATTGAATGAATTAACACAAAAATTGAATACAAAGTTACAAATCAAGTGGGATGATACGGTTAGTAGTCTCGTCGGTATCACTATAGCAGAGGTAGATGGGGGTTTTAAATTTTATCAGCCGGATTTAATCAATAAGCTGACAAGTCTATGCAAAAGCAAGATCACCGCTAAATCTCCATTACCTGTTGATTGTCAACTAATATCTAATGCATCAAAAGAAATGGACAGGCCATATCTGCAGAGGATTGGGATGCTTTTGTACATTGCACAAGCCTCTAGGCCTGATATTTGTCACGCTGTCAATTATTTAGCACAATTCTCCATGGGCACAGATCAATCCCATTGGACTGCACTCGAACACTTAATTGCGTATGTAAGGGGTACTAGGACCATGGGTATTCTCATTGATGCTAATAATCAATCGTCTGAGATTAAGTGCTATGTGGACGCAAATTGGGGAGGAGAAGGTGATCGTTCCACACATGGCTACCTCATCATGCATGGAAAAAATCCGATATCCTGGCAATCCAAGCAAAAAACGACTGTAGCGTCTTCAACTGCCCAAGCGGAGTATATGTCGCTATTGTTTGCCGTTTGGGAATGTATATGGGTATCAAACCTTTTTCAACCTGTCTTAGGGAAATCTGTGCCAATCATGTTGTCAGACAACAAGACGGCTGTGGGCATATCAACTGCATCAATGAACAGAAAACAGACTCAACATTTAATTAGGGAATTCAACCTAATAAATGAATATATTACGTGTGGGAAGATAAAGCTAGAATGGATTTCTACGAACTACCAATTAGCTGACATTCTTACAAAGCCTGTTGGCCACATCAAGGTCAATCAGTTTACCAAAGCCATCAACTGGACGTGATTATTTTTATATTATGGAGGGGAGTGTTGTATTATTACAGAATACAAGAAGATTCAAGAAACCTAACATAATGACATACGAACATAATGAATATGCATAATACAAAATTCATAGTTAAAAAGAAAGAATCGAAAGAAAGATCCTTCCCTCAGGGGAGATCTTTCTTTCGATCTCTTAAATTTATTTTATATTTTATTTTTTACTAACATTTTATAATTTTTATTTATAAATTAGGTACGTTATAAATCTCAGGGGAGATCTTTCTTTCGATCTCTTAAATTTATTTTATATTTTATTTTTTACTAACATTTTATAATTTTTATTTATAAATTAGGTACGTTATAAATCTCAGGGGAGATCAATAACTTATAATAAATAATTTTATAATTGTATCTATTTATAAATAATAATATTAGTAATTAAAATATAAAATATATAACAAACCCCCCACCTACAACTTTGAAAGTAAATTTAACTGTAAGTTTGTAGCAATGTACAGTACTATATTGAGTAACTCTTTGCAAGAATATAAATCACGTATAATTTGCAACCAAAGAAACATTGATAATAACCAAAAAAATGTTGCAAAAGAAAGGTTCAATAAATTTTGTTTTTTATTTTTTGACTTTTTACTACTTTTAAAATTTAATACAATTTATCGTCTATTTTTTTTAAATTTAATTTCAACCCTATATTGAAAATTAATAATAATATCTCCAGAATAAGTGTTTCAATAATTTATTTTGAAAAGTCATAAAGTTGAACTAGACAAAAGAGGTTTTTTTGAAATGGTGAAACCGCTTGGAATCTAACTTTTACTGTTTTTTTTTTTGAAATTTATTTTTTGAAAGCGAAATTCTATGTTAAGTGGACAAAACCTCAATGTTAAATTTTACAACAATGTTTTCAAGGTCAAGTTTTTAAACAAAATCTATAAGGATAATTCCTTCTGCTAGATCTTTGATTCAAATGAGTTACAAGATTAGCCACTTAAATAAAACTATTTTTGTAGGTAATCAAATTTCCTACAACTCATCTGATCAGCCTTCTATAAGGTCTTAGTGTACGAAAAGATCCGCCCTATGCTGCTGCACCACTGCAGCGGCCCTTGTGAGCCACACACTCACTTACACCTTCAAAGGGTAAGCGTCTAAGCAGTACAGTGCTGTACATAAAACTGTCAGAGAATTGGCCGAAAAGAGCCATGATTAAACATCTCCACCTTCAGCTCAAATATGCCTAAAGTATCCAAAGATGATCCATCAACAATGATTTGCCATTGATCCACCCTTAAGGGTAAATCAATGGCAGGCACTAGCATCCATATAAAACCTCTCCTTACTCCTCTTCATTATTTTCCGCATCATCCCTCTTCATTATTTTCTCTTTACTATTTTCTTTTTACTCCTCTTTCTTATTCCTTTCGTCTTCTTATCTTACCTTAAAGTTCTTATTCCTTTGTCTCATTCGACTTCTAAACATTCCTGGTGTCTTTCATCACCATCCTCAATTTTCTGACTCACATAAAATTACAATCATAGTAACTAGTACCGGTACGATCTCTTCCACCTTTGTTAAACAATGAGACACTAACTCAATATTTAACACAGCTTGTTGTAATGCTACCTTATTCACAAATATACCTCCATTTCATTCTAATACTTGTATTCCACCTCTTAGGTACTTGTCTCTTTGTTGCTCTTGTTACATGATTGGTGTTAATTGAAACCTCTTAGTTATTTCATTTTTAACAGATATACAGTCTCGAATCTCCAAGCTAGCACAATAATGAGGTGGAATACAAAATGGAAAACATAGAAGGCCATGAACTATCAACCATTCTGTTATTAGATGGAACCAACTATAGTCACTGGTACCTTTGAATTAAGATTCATTTAAGATCTAAAGATCTTATCGAGGTATGTGAAAAACCGTTACCGTTGGATGCCTCAATTCCTGTAACAAACAAGTGGTACAAGTCAAGTTACAAATCAATAAACATAATAACCAACAACATCAATGAAAGAGTGTTTTGAGAAGTTGTAAACAATGAAACCACTGATAAAGCCAACTTACTCTGGGAAAAACTAAATGAACAGTATGCATCAAAAAGAGCACTGAACAGAGGAAGAGTCTGGATGGACTGGCAACAAACCTTCTATGATGGCAACTTACAGTCGTACATTGATGCGTGCAGAAGAATGATGATGGAACTTTAATCCATAGATATCAAAGTCCCTCACAAAATTCTCTCCTTTTCACTACTTGGTAAACTCGGTGGAGAATCACAACTACATCAGTTCATAGAAGTCCTAACACTAAATGAAGAACTAAATGAAAAACCTGATGTCATACTAAACAGGCTACAAGATTTTGCCAACTTACAGCTGACAAAGAACTCTGATCATGATAAAAATCCTTCAGCGCTCTTCTCTGCATCAAACGAATCTTACAAAAAGGTTTATTATTGTTCAAATGGAAAGCACAACCAACTCTGCATCACCCATTGAAAAGAAGATTGCTGGGCTGAAAATCCTCATCTCAGACCATCAAGAAAAGAAAAGAAGCGAAAATTTTATAATCCCTCTGCTCATCATTCCATTGCAATAGCTCTAATAACCTCACCAAAAACATCAAATAACACCCTAAATGACCGAGTTGTTGACTGTGGCGCCACCCACCACATGTTCAACAATGAATCATTCTTTCGGTCCCTATCAAAATCTGTCAACATACCTATCTCCACTGGAGATATCAATAGCACCCTAATTGCCTCTGGAATTGGGACTGTCAATATAATGTGTAACAACAAAACTCTATCTCTAGAAAATTGTCTCTATGTTCCAAAACTGAAGTTCAACTTAGTCAGTTTACTTGAACTATTCAAAAACCAACTTACAATTCATCAACAAAACAACAAATTTGTTCTCCAATCAAATGATGAAACTATTTTAGATGGAAGTATAACCAATCGATTAATGTATATAAACTATAGCTTACCTAAATCATTACTAACTACCAAGAACAACTTATCAAACATATGACACAATTGACTAGGACACCCTGGCATCTCTATACTCAAGGCAATGGGCTTACCTACAAGTAGCAATGATTGTCTGGTATGCCAAAAGAACAAGTGTCACCAACTTCCTTACTCCGGACACTTTGAAGAAGGAATTCTTCCACTTGACTGTTTACATCTTGATCTCGTTGGACCCATTTCTCCATCTTCATTCTCTGGTTATTCCTACTTTCTCACAATAGTCGATCAAGCCACTGGTTTCAAGATGGTTAAATTTTTAAAAAGAAAATCAGAAGCATTTCAAAACTTTCTTTCAGCAAAAAGACTGATGGAAAACATACATGACAGGAAACTAAAAAAGCTAGTTTTGGACAGAGGTGGTGAGTTCCTTAATAACCAGTTCAAAGAACTGTCTGAAGAATGTGGATTTATTCACTTCTTTTCTCCACCAGAAACACCTCAGCATAATGGATATGCTGAGCGTGCAAATATAACCATATTAGAAAAGGCTCGTTGCTTAATTAATCCCACAAATCTTCCAAAAAGCTTCTGGGCTGAAGCTGTAAACACCGCAGTTTATATTTCAAATCTCAGTCCTACAATCTCTTGCAACAACAAATCACCTCATCTACTATGGTACAATATTCCAGCTAAAATAAATTGACTAAAAATGTTTGGCTGTAGAGCCATCATGTATAATCACCACAAACATAGAGATTGGAAGCTGGCTCCTCCCGGTTCCAAAGGTATCTTTTTGGGTTATGAAAATGAAAACTCTTCTTATCGGATATTAAGACTCAATGACTCAAAGATCATAATCACTTGCAATGCCATCTTCAGTGAGAAAATCTTTCCAAAACTAATCTCAGGCAGCAACAAGGCTAGAGGTGAAGACAACTGGTGCTGGTTACCAAATGATTCCAAAGAAGTGCAAAGTTATGAAGAAATGAATCCAAGAACAGATGAAATCACTATGAATGAAGAACCAATTATCTCTGAATCGGTAGATGAAACTCATTCAGGAATTGTTGGAACTGAACCTCAAGTAAATCATCAATCAAAAATCAAAGTAATAGGTCCTTGACATCCAACCTTGATCTCTAGCAACATTGATCAAGTCAATGTACTTCCTTTTCCCAGAAGAGGAAATGCTCTAATCACCAACACATTAACGATACCTTCCACGTACAAGAATGCTCTAAAATCTGAGGACAGAGTCCTTTGGCAAGAGGCAATCAACAGAGAACTCAACAACATCAATCAACGCAACGTATGGGAAGTCATCGACATGAAGGAGGATTATAAACTCATTGGTACAACTTGGATATTCAGGATCAAGATGAATGATCAAAATGAGGCCACAGATCACAAGGCAAGACTTTGCACTCAAGGCTTCAGCCAAACACAAGGATATGATTTCAACAAAACCTTTGCCCCAACAGGAAGGCTGAATTCTCTACGCACTTTAATAGCATTTGCCAGCAAAAACAATCTGGAATTTCATCAAATTGACATAAAAAGCGCCTTCTTGAATGCTGAACTCACTGAGACCATTTACTTAGCAATACCACAAGGATTGAATGAAGACCAGCGACACAAATGTTTACGTCTCAGGAAGGCCATATATGGTCTGAAGCAAGCACCATTAGCATGGTACACCTGATTAAAAGAGTGGTTAGTAAAAACAGGATTTAGTGTGAGTATACTAGATCCTTGTGTTTTCTTCAAGAAAAAGGATCCACCAACGTGGATATACATACATTTAGATGAAATTGCTGTCTTCAGCAAGAATGTCACCATGTTCAAATAAGAAATAAAGAAAGAATTTGATGTCAAAGATTTTGGACCAGCGGATTTGATCCTAGGTATAAAGGTGACACAACTAAACGGGGAAATCATCTTAGATCAAAGACACTATACCAAAGCCTTACTAAACTTGTATGGCATGAGTGATTGCAAAGAAACCTCCACTCCTCTAGTTCCAAACGAACACTTAGGACCCGCGACTGACAAAGAAATTGAAAGTTTCAAGCTTCTAAAAGTCAACTTCAGGAGCGCTGTAGGCAGCATAAACTATCTAAGCTCAGCTACTCGTCCTGATTTAGCTCACGCAGTAAGTTCCTTATTGCAATATCTTGAAAATCCTGGCATTCAGCATTGGAAGAGCTTTCTTCACATCTTACAATATCTAAAGGGATGTCAAGAGTTAAGTCTTATCTACCCTAGAAATGGCATGGAAGGCATCATTGCATATAGCGATGCTGACTGGGGCAACTGTAAAGCAACCAGAAGATCAATATCCGGATATCTGGCCTCATTCGAAGGAGGGTTGGTAATGTGGAAGACCAGGAAATAGCAATCTGTATCAACTTCAACTGCCGAAGCAGAGTATAAATCTCTGTGTGATCTAACTTCAGAACTCCTTTGGCTTAAGCAATAGACAGCTGAAGTTGGAATAATCAATACTCAATCTCCAAACTTAATCTGGAATGATAATCAAAGCTGCATAAACACTGCAAATGGTGATAGTAACTTCAACAATAAACATATGAAGCACGTCGACATACAGCTTCACTTGTTCAGAGAAGCTGTACAATCAAAAGATTTTTTACTAAAATACGTTCCAAGTGACAGCATGCTGGCTGATTTTTTGACCAAGTCTGTCAACAGGAACGTATTGGAAAGAGCACTATGTGCTCTAGGCGTTTTGAGACTAAAAGTGAAGGGGGATGTCAGAGAATTGGCCAAAAAGAGCCATGATTAACCATCTCCACCTTTAGCTCAAATACGCCTAAAGTATCCAAAGATGATCCATCAACAATGATTTGCCATCGATCCACCCTTAAGCGAGAATCAATGGCAGGCACTAGCTTCCATATAAAACCTCTCCTTACTCCTCTTCATTATTTTCCGCATCATCCTTCTTCATTATTTTCTCTTTACTATTTTCTTTTTACTCCTCTTTCTTATTCCTTTCGTCTTCTTATCTTACCTTAAAGTTCTTATTCCTTTGTCTCATTCGACTTCTAAACATTCCTGGTGTCTTTCATCACCATCCTCAATTTTCTGACTCACATAAAATTACAATCATAGTAACTAGTACCGGTACGATCTCTTCCACCTTTGTTAAACAATGAGACACTAACTCAATATTTAACACAGCTTGTTGTAACGCTACCTTATTCACAAATATACCTCCATTTCCTTCTAATACTTGCATTCCACCTCTTAGGTACTTGTCTCTTTGTTACTCTTGTTACGTGATTGGTGTTAATTAAAACCTCTTAGTTATTTCATTTTTAACAACAACAACCGTGTACCTTTTGTAACTTATCACTTGTGTAACTTTTATGTTTTAGATTCTCTGTCAAAGTTTTGGAGCAATGAGAACTAAAATGATTGGAAAATAGAAGGGCACAAAAAAATCTAAAAAGAAAGGAGAGAAACAAAAGGAAATCCGAAGTGATGCTTCATTGAACTAGTTTTTCCATTCATGTGAGCCATTGCCAAATAGTGAATGGAAATCTTGGTATAGTCTCAGCTAGGTAGATAGTTAAAAATATGTTTCTGAGCAGACTTTTATCTCCGTCAGAACAGCCCCCATGGTCATCTGAAAGGGATAAAAGACGCCCTCCATCCATGTTGAGCTCAACAATCCCCCCACTAAATAACAAAAGCATTTTTCTCTTCCTCCAAATTTCTTTTACTTATTCGCACTCGAATAGGCAAAAAAATTATACGAAATTCCTTCCTAGTCTTTACATAATATAATATATATATAATATAGTATATCGTCTTCATCATAGTCACCACCCTCTAACATAATAAAAAATATCAGAGAGATCTTTATCAAAACGTAGATTTTATATAATCTCGTCATCGATGTCTTCAAAGAGTAATTATATAATTACAAATTATATAAATCTCTAATATGGGCTTATCATGGATGATGAATAGCTCATTGATGCTTTAATTGTTGTTCGTTTTCTGCTTTCAAAGTTTATTCTACTTCGACGTCAATCTTTAAACCAAGCGTTCATCACAAATATCATTATGACTTCTAATGTTAGTAAATAGAGTTAATCTTAGAGATTATGTTGATAGTTCTGTTTATTAACCTATCGATGTCTTTGCTACTCCTTCTGGTCATTTGCGTAAACTACGTCCTCAACCTTGGGACCACGTAGTTTATTCGCTTAATCTCAAGATGCTCATCGAACGAATCGACTTGCGTTATCAACAAAGGCTTCTAAGGTCAACGATTTGTTTCAAAGGTTTGTTTTTCATATTCTTGAAAAAATCTATACAAATTATTTTCTTTTACTTTTCTTAAAGCTATCCTTTGATACATGTGCTGAATATTTCGCCCAGATTCGACATCCTATCACCGTTTCAAGATCAACAAGCCAGCGCAACAAGCAAGACAGAATGCAAGGTATCGCAATCATTTCCTGAAATTAAAATCGATGTTACTTCATTCATTAACGAAATCAGTTTATTCTGTAGATAACGGCCAGGGGACGCCCTCGATACCTCGCTTAGCCCCGCTCGTTGAGTGAGATGAGAGTCTGAGCGCTGGTACCATAAACCTAGACGCGCGACTCCAACGACCAATCAGTGAGCAAGTCTGCGGTCGAGTGAGAAGATTAAGAAGCCTTGCCCTTGATGATGGGCGTAAGATGGCTATTTCCTTAACGTGAGATCTTGAAGGGCAAACCCGTGAATTAAGTGAGGTTTATACCTGAGCAGAGACTATAAGTTTTATCATGACGTTCAGAGATGTCAAACAACTGAGCGTTTAAGGTGTGTTGAACATTTCTTTCAGTTAAACTAATGCTTTTCTAGTTTGACTAATTTGTTAATGCTTTTAATTCGTTTTTTCTGCAGTGAGACAGAGCGAGCTGCCTCAGATTGAGGTCAGACCAGCTCTGATCAATTTAAGAATGTGAGGTCGATTATTAATCGATGGAGCTAAGTGACTTTAGATAACTAAGAATCTAAGGTATGTTTAACATTCTCTTCCTCATAAATAATAAATAACAAAAAATTTTTTTGCTAATATTTTGGTTTTCAATTCTGCGTAGTTCGGAAGGCAATAATTCCCGACCTAAGCGCTATGCTGCCTTGTTTCGTGAGACGTGAGCATGAGTTGTCATGTGAGATCCGGAGAAGAGCAATCGCCTGCCGAAGCCATCCCAGCTATGAATTCGGGCTTAGGCTGGCTTGAATGGCGGCTTGCCTCTATTTTTCGAGGGACAAGGTGACAGCTAAGGTAAATTGTGATTTTTGACCCCAAATGAGTACAGTGTCCCAGTGAGCTTTGAGACTCTGAGATTTCCTGAATGGGGAAAGCATCCTTTGGCACCATCTCAGGGCTGAGGATAAGAAATTTTCGACTCCGCCTTGTATTTAGCATATTGAAATACTGGGAGTGGATGAGTTTTTTGAAGTGAGGTATCCTTTGAGACTTTTTTGAGGCAAGTTTTGTACTTGCATTGATGTCCCCGCCTGCTTTCGGCTTTCCAGCACGCTTTGGCGATTGAACCCAGGCTGACACGATTCAAACGTTTCTTTGAAAGATTAAAAGTTCATTGGCTCTTTAAACGAGGCCTTTGAGCTATTCTTTGGTCAACTTTGCCTTTCTTAAACGAACAAAGTAAAACCAATGAATAAGACATTAACTTGAAATTCAAAAATTCCTCGCTTTAATGACAAAGAACTTGGAATATATCGTTTTTTACGATTCCACAAGAGTCATCATGAGAGTTTTTCTAAGGCCATTCTGAGATAGTTCAAGGCGAAATAAAGAAACTAAATGAGCTTGCATATAAGAGAGCTCATCATTTGCGCAAGATAGAGACTTGCTGAGAATTCTCCATTGTCGAGAGAGACAAGTAGCCATAGAGCGATTGAGATATAATGCTCGTTTTGGGCTCATGGCCAAATTTTAATTTATTTTGAATCTTGAACCAAAGAAAAATAGCGAGAAATGGAAATTTAAGGCCAATCAAATTTTTCAAGCTAAAAAATAAAATAAAATAAAAGTTGGAATTTCATGAGGCTGACGTTGCTACTTTTGAAAAGTTGGTCCAATCTGAATAAATACATTGAATCAAGGATTTCTACAACTTTAACCAAAAATTGCATCAGGCTTATTGCAAACAAAAGAGCATATAAGATAATTTGACAAATGGTAAAAAAATAATCAGGTTAGGAAAAGGTCAAATTACAAGAAATTTACACAATTTTCAATGATTTCTTGGATAATGTATGCAAGAAATTCTACAATTGGTCTCAATAAGGATGTTTTCATATGAATTTGCTTTGAGTATATTTGAACAAAAGAAATATGAGAAATGAGAAACATGAAATTTTATCTTCTTTTTTATGGATCATGAATTTAATTTGAGATTGATGTCATAAAAGTTTTTTATTTAATTATTTTTAAATTATTAGGATATTATTTCATGATATTTATACTGTTGGTGATTCAAGGTTTTAAAGCAAAAACAGAATGAATAAACCTGACCCTCTTACTGATACCTTCTTAATTAATAAAAGAATTCAACTGGTTTCATTAAAAAATAATATACTTAAGAATATTTTTTGTTCAAAACAATGAAAATAATGTAATTTTAGTATTGAACCATATATATTAAGGTAAAGATCTCAAAACATTACACTATCAATTATAAAATTCATATGCAGTTTTCCCAATCAATTAAAACTAGGATCCCTTTTGGTGAATCCACCTATTCCATAGCAAAACATAAATAGCTCATACAATGGGCTCAAATAACCAACACTGAAATTTTGTCTGTATATGAAAGAGTGAGTATTCTTTGAGCAATGTTCAGCATGTGTAAAGGTAGTCAATGGAAGCCACCCACAAAGTGGATACATATACACAACCATTGTTTTTTTAATCTAACTGGTTTTTATATTACTTTTTGGTTAGACTTGAGTTTTGTAGTTGATTGAACCCTATTCAATTCAATTTACAATTCAAAATTTGAAAAGGACCCAGATTTTTACCTCAGTAAGATTAATATTTTTCAAATTTGAGAATTATAAGTGTATATGGCTATAATAAGAAATATTTTTTCATTTTCTTCCTTGTTCTCGATGATATTTTTACCCCAAAAGAGGAATGCCAATATTCTAAGATTTTTTAATAAACAAAAACACATAGGTATTGAATTCTTCTTGCCATCTTTTTGTTTTCTCCTATCAAGTTTTAGTTTTTCATTTTAAATTGAGGTTTGTTTTTACCTTCTTGACAAAAGAGAATCTCTATTCATGAGAATAATTTGAGCTTGTAGCTTTGAAATTTGGTGTATGTCCTGTTATTCATTTACAATTAATTGAAAAAGGCTTTTTATAGCATTTATGAATTTGAAAGCTTGCAAAGTTCATTCTTTTCAAACCTTTACTAAGCAAGAATTTAGTGGGAAGAATAAAATACTTTAATTAATTCTTTGTTTATTACAAAAATGAAATTTTTGAAATAAAATTATTTTTATAGATGATAATGGAAAATTAGAAATCATTGATTTTTAAAATTCAGGGAGTGATTGTTAAAAAAGATATTGGATAGTTTCAAGAAAATATTTAGGAAAAATAATATGCAAGAATTCTACTGCAATTGATTTGTGACTTTTCTTACTTTTTCTTTTTTATTATTCTGTATCCTTTATCAAAATTTATTCAAAGACAGAAGTAGATATGCTGTAATATTCTCTATGGAACTCTTTAGAATATTGTTATTGATCAATAGTACTATGACTTTTCATCTTGACTCAAATAAGCAGACTTATTATAACCAAAAATAAATAAATAAGTGCTTAATTATTTCTTTTTCTTATATTCTATGAGTGATCATAAAATTGAGATGAAATTGTCTACTAGAGTCATGTACAAGAAGCTTCAATAATAAGTCTTATCGAAGTAACCTTAATTTTTTCAGTTAATAATTTTCTTTTACAAGAGTAATTATTCTAAATTCTTGAAGAAAAGCTCAATAATTTGATGATTAGCTCAATAAAACTGAAATAATACCTTTAACAGTATTGTTAGAGTGCTTGAATAAATTCTCTGTAGATTTAAAGAATCAAAAGCTGGATAAAGCAATAATATATCAAATCATAGTCATATTACTATTGTAAATAGTAAAGCTCTATGATTTCACGGCTTTCTGGATTACGTGAAAGAGTTAAAAAACTAAGAATTATTCAATATCTAATGCTTCCCTTGTGGTATTGGTCATTTAATTTCTGTGCTGGATGATGATACAATTTCTGGAAAAAACAGCAATATTAGGATTGTTTTAAGTCTATAACTACTTATAAAGTCACTCTATGGAGCATTCTGAAAATACAGTGCGTTAGAAGCCAGCTATTGTATTTGAATTTTTGATTGCAACACTTGTTGTCATGTAATATTATCATAATTAATTAATTGAGTCATTTTACATGGGTATGAACCCATATATGGTTAAGAAGAAAGCAGTTACTAATTAAATTCTTGCTTAATTTTGAAATAAACATTGTTTTATAACTGGTATCAATCTTCTTCACAATTTCATCACAGGTTTTATTTTCTGTGAATTTTGATGCTTTGGTGTTCCATGTGGAATCATCAAAGATGGACTGCAAGTAAAATTTTTAATTTGATGTATGAAGTCAGCATTATCTTTGTTTCATTTTGGATAATATCTTTCCCCATTCTTTCCTAAAGGTTCATAGTAGCTCATTAATAACTGTATTTTAAATATATTTTTGAAGTTTCATGTCATTTGCTATGTAGTAAAAGTAACTAGTATAGTGGTGGCTGGTTTCCATGGGGTAGTTTCATCAATACTATCCCTAAATTGGTTTTAATTACTATTCATGAGCTGATCAATGGAAAATGGTTAATAATGAACATGGTTTCAGGAGTCAGAGTTTCTCATTGTGTCCTGCTCATGTCAAAATGACAGCTTATTTATGATTTTCCCTTCATATAATGACAATCCTACTCATTGACAAAGGTCCCAAGGAGTTTTAACTTACTAATTGGTAATCATAAGCAATTCAAATAGGCTCTATGACTGGCTATGCCTCAGAGTCCTCAGAAATTTGGGTTCCCAGGCTCTTTTTGATGTCCTCTTTCCCCTTATTCTAAAATCAACTCAAAAATAGTAACCAAAGGTTAAACACTAATATTTACTGTAAGGTGTGGGTATGAAACTTTGATTAAAAATAAAGTACTTTTCCTGTCCTCAAGATTTGTATATGGTAAAATATGATCAAAAAATAGTATGAAGTAGTATTTTCAAGAGAAAACATGCCAATTTTATTGCTTTTAAGTTTATAAGTATAAAAAAATAATATTATAAAGATTGATTGCTTTACCAACGATAGAGATTCATCCAAAAATACTCTACAAGATATATTTAAGGCTACAAAAGAAATTTCTTCAAGAGCAATTTCAATTGGATTTAATTGAGGAAAGAGGTTCAATCAATTAATTCAAGAAAACAGTCTTTAAAAAGGTATTTAAAAAGAAAACAGGCCCAAACGTGACAAGAGAGAATTTTGAAACAAAGTGACAGAGTTGACAGTGATGACAGATGCTTTAATTCACTTATGGGGTGGTTCAAGGGGTAACAATGATTATAATAATTTTTTTACGTGGTTAAAAGGTTTAAAATGATATAAAAAAGGGTGGTTGGAATATTTTATTGATTAGTTTAACAGTGTTTGAACTAGTTAGAAAAGCAAAAGATTCTAACATGAAGTGAAAAGTGGGGCAAAGAAGACATTTTTGTATAGCCATCAATTTTCTTACTCCAAAAGTAAAATTTACTCTTGTCAGTCCTGGAAAACACTCTGACAACAGAAAAGCCAATTATGGCATCATTGAACCCTGGTTTAGACCAAAAAAGGGCTGATTTTAGACCTTACTAGAGTAATACTTGGATTAGAGCCTTAAACACATGTCAGAATGTGTGTAAGAGATGTAGAAACCAGGTTAAACTGTTTTTACTAATATTGTTTTAACTCAAGGGTAGTTTTACCCTCTTGGCAACAGTTAAAACTGCCCTGGTTGGTATTGAAACCTCATCATCAATTGAGACACAGAACCTGTGACTCAATTCCAGGCCAAAAGTGATGAACTTTGCATGGATTTTGACATCTCATGCCTGTCAGCAAGGATTTTGGAGGTCTGGCACCCCTTTGGCACTAGAGTACCTTTTCCCCCCCAGAATTAATCTTTCCAATTTATTTTTTCTTTAATTCCTCATCATGTAATACACTTGTAATTTACACATAAAATTCAGTTGAGTTTTACAGTACACAAATTAATAATTGATACCTCATCTCTAAATTACAGTTCACTTATGTAATTGTAAGGTTTGACTATGAAACAATAAGTAAAAATTACTAATATTCTACTTATTGTACTATGAATGTCCTTATAAATGAAATAAATAGGATAAAAAATAATTATAATAAGAAAGAAATATTATAATTATGGCGTAAAAATAATTATATTATTACTAAAATATAATATAATAAAATAAATATATTGATATAAAATAATTAATATACTTAATAGCACTTTATTATTGCTAAAAACAAATAATAAAGGCGTAAAAAATTGTTTTTTATTAATAAAAAACAATTAATAACAATAATATTACCAATATTAAAATTATAAATCAATATAAATACTATTTATATTAATTAAAGAATTATTAAAAGAATAATAATAGAGAAATTAACCTAATTTTAATACTGAAAATAATAATTTTGAGATATTTTACGCCAATTAATGTAAATACAACTAATACAAATTGTATTTACAATAAAAAATAGAGAAATTACAAATATTCTTGATTTTTGACGTGGAAATGAGTTTTAGAGAGATTTTTAACAAAAACAGTTAAATAAATGATTTAATCACGTCAAAATTGATTATTATAATAGGATGATCTTTGGTCTTTAATAATATAAACGTTTTACATATAAAGAATAAAGAAATTACCTTTTTATTGTATTGATTTAATGTTTTTGATGTGTCTGAGGGGAAAACAGAGCAGAAAGAGCTCTATTTATATTAAATACCTCCCTCCTAGAGTCCAACAGGCTTCTAGTAGACGTTTGAACCTTTGAGATATGACCACATACCCAAAAAGTTCACAAGAAATATTTAATATAATTATACATTAAAAATAAGTACCTTAAAACTACAAAAATACCATAAATTGGTATAAAAAATGGTTTAACTTGAACGCCAATGAATAAACATGTGAAATAAATTATACCATTGGATTTCCCATGGTAAAATACACATATACCATTTTTATGGCATATCTGTAAAGTCAATATATAATATGTTATAAGTAATGATACCTTATAAAAAACACAAATCCTTCTTGATTTTAAAAACTAATGAAACAACATGTGAAATAAATGGTACCATTGGATTTTCCATAAAACTCCACACATAAAACAATCAATAAGCTAAGCTTCAAAACAAATACTTAAGGAATTAACCTGAATATATGCACTTTTTTGGTCAAAGCATATATTCAAGGATTTTAGCTAATATCTCTTGAATTATGCATGATAGAGTGATGAACCAAAAATAAAGTCATCACGTAATTACTGTAGGAATACAGAATTTAAGTTTATTTTACAAGTTATAAAAAAGGTTAAAATCTGTAAGGAATTATTGATTGAAATCAACAGAGCTGTTGACCACTTTGTTGTGAAAGTGGTCCAAACTTAAAAAAAAGTAGACAGTTGAATTCTACTAGCTCATTAGTGAAGAATGATGTATTTTATGTTGTAATATTCAAGGTATAACCCCTTGAAATCATAGTTTGAAGTTTAAAATATTAAATTTCGACAGAAAATATGAGTTACAAGAAAAATCATCAAAAATAGAATTTTGATGATGTAAGAAAATTCTCTTGGAAGAATGATAAGGTTATTTCAAGCTATCAGAATTCACTCTCTGAATTGCTTTAGCGTGTAAATCTTAAAAGTTATCAAGGATCAAAATTTAACCTTAATTTGATCATTTATGATCACTCACTGTAACCTTAAATTAAGTTTAACAGTCATATAAGTGATAAAATTAGTGAATACTATTAGTTTATGATTAAAAATAATAAAATCCACGAAATTTGGGGTTCTGCCAAGCCTTTGACGTCATCAAACTTAGAGGAATAGTGATAACTCTAAATAATGGCATAATAATGATGTAATGAGGTTTGATCATGATGTAATCATCACCAAACCTTAAAATATTGATCAATTCCAGTGGATATGATCAGTACATGTCTACTAGAAGCCTGTTGGACTCTAGGAGGGAGGTATTTACTATGAATAGAGCTCTTTCTGCTCTGTTTTCCCCTCAGACACATCAAAAACATTAAATCAAATACAATTAAAAAGGTAATTTCTTTATTCTTTATAGATAAAACTTTTATATTATTAAAGACCAAAGATCATCTTATTCTAATCATCAATTTTGGCGTGATTAAATCATTTGTTTTATTGTTTTTGTTAAAAATCTCTCTAAAAACTCATTTCCACATAAAAAATCAAGAATATTTGTAATTGCTCTATTTTTTATTGTAAATACAATTTGTATTTACATTATTTGGCGTAAAATATCTCAAAATTATTATATTAAGTATTAAAAGTAGGTTATTTTCTCTATTATTACTCTTTTAATAATTCTTTAATTAATATAAATAGTATTTATATTAATTTATAACTTTAATATTGGTAATATTATTGTTATTAATTGTTTTTTATTAATAAAAAACAGTTTTTTACGCCTTTATTATTTGTTTGTAACAATAATAAAGTGCTATTAAATATATTTATTTTATTGTATTATATTTTACAATATAAATTATATTATCATATTTTATTGATAATATAATTATTTTTACGCCTTAAATATAATAATTCTTTATTATTATAATTATTTTTATCTTATTTATTTCATTTATAAGGACAATAATAGTACAATAAGTAAAATATTAGAAATTTTTACTAATTGTTTCATAGTCAAACCTTACAAGACGTGTACTGATCATATCCACTAGAATTGATCAATATTTCAAGGTTTGGTGATGATTACATCATGATCAAACCTCATTACATCACTATTACGCCATTATTTAGAGTTATCACTATAACTCTAAGTCTGATGACGTCAAAGGCTTGGCAGAATCCCAAATTTCGTGGATTTTATTAGTTTTAATCATAAACTAATATTATTCACCAATTTTATCACTTATATGACTGTTAAACTTAATTTAAGGTTACAATGAGTAATCATAAATGATCAAATTAAGCTCAAACTTTGATCTTTAATAAATTTCAAGATTTACACGCTACAGCAATTCAGAGAGTGAATTCTGATAGCTTGACATAACCTTATTATGCTTCCAAGAGCATTTCATTACATCATCAAAACTCTATTTTTTGATGATTTTTCTTGTAACTCATCTTTTCTGTCGAAATTTAATATTTTAAACTTTAAACTATGATTTTAAGGGGTTATACCTTGAATATTATAATACAAAATACATCATTCTTCACAAATGAACTAGTAGAATCCAACTGTTTACTTTTTTTAAGTTTGGACCACTTTCACAACAAAGTGGTCAACAGCTCTATTGATTTTAATCAATAATTCATTACAGGTTTTAACCTTGTTTATACCTTGTGAAGTAAACTTCATATATGTATTGCTAAAGTAATTACGTGATGGCTTTATTTTTGGTTCATCACTCTATCATGCATAATTCAAGAGATATTAGCTAAAATCCTTGAATATATGCGTTGACCACAAAAGTGCATTTATTCAGGTTAATTCCTTAAGTATTTGTTTTGAAGATTAGCTTATTAATTGTTTTATGTGTGGACCTTTATGGATAATCCAATGGTACCATTTATTTCACATGTTGTTTCATTTGCTTTTGAAATAAATAAGGATTTGTGTCTTTTATACGGTATTATTACGTATAACTTATTAAGTATTCACTTTACAGATATGCCATAAAAATGGTATATGTGTATTTCACTATGGGAAATCCAATGGTGTAATTTATTTCACATGTTTATTCATTTGCCTTTAAGGTAAACCAAGTTTTATACCAATTTATGGTATTCTTGTAGTTTTAAGGTACTTATTTTTAATGTATAATTATATTAAATATTTCTTGTGACCTTTTTGGGTATGTGGTCATATCTCAAAGGTTCACCGTAATTGTCAGGCTGAGTCTATTATAAGAGTATTAAAAAGTATTTACAACTCCTAACTATGACTGTGACACGGTAAATAAAGGTTTGAAAGGGTTTGATAAGAGTAAAAGATGGTTTAATTTAATAATAAGAGGGCTTTACTATAAGGAATATAGTGGTGGTGAGCGCTGTTGAAAGCCCTGGGTGCAGCTTTACCTGTTGGATTACACTAATAAAGACTACAATACTTTAAATTAAGAGTATACCTGATTATTACCCAAGAGTAAAACTGTTTTTAGACAGTTTACTACGTAGGGTATTCAAGAGCAGGATGAGGAAAGGTTTTTGGCTGTGAAAAGCCCTCCTTTTATCCTGAAATTGAGGTGGAAAGGCTGCTAGACCTTTCCACGTAGAGGAAGTGAAGATTTTTCACTCTCCAGGACAGGCTTGTGGTTTGCAAACAGCCTGTATACCCTGTATTGGGCCTCCATGTGGTTTTGAAACCACATCTGGGCAGTTTTCACCAATACAGGGTGAAAATTTTCATCTGGGGACCTCACAGCCTGATTCT
This sequence comes from Austropuccinia psidii, assembly GCA_023105745.1. Lineage (NCBI taxonomy): Eukaryota > Fungi > Basidiomycota > Pucciniomycetes > Pucciniales > Sphaerophragmiaceae > Austropuccinia > Austropuccinia psidii. The sequence goes on along the minus strand of JALGQZ010000010.1, from coordinate 5,740,693 downwards.
GACGTGTATGACGCGTAGAATGCTGTACAGAAGCTGTATGGGACCCCAGTATTGACTGACATATGAGGTATTGAAGTAAAAACATGCTTCTTCGTCTATTTGACACCTCATATTCATGGTTATGGGATATTATCCCATGGTAAGGCTGTATCTGACAGCAGGTGGGATTTTGACCTTAAAATGGTCATAGCTCTGTCGGTTTTTGAGATATCAAGCTCAAAGTTGGTTCATTGAATAGCCCTGTATGAGCTCTACACAATGGTACCCAGCTTGACATGGTTATCATTAAATATGACAAAGTTATCCCATGTACAAGTATTTTTGTACATTGGCGTGGTCTGGTCAAAAGCTGTATTAAGCTTGTTTGGCCAATAACTTCTGTTGTAGTTGAGTTATGAGGAAATGGATGGCACCATCAGATAGCCCTGATTGTTCTCTTTCCAGAAAGACCCCACTTTATGTATCTCACACTAAAACTGTAAAAGTTAGATGAGAGGTGAATGTTTTGTTCACCCTTATTTGGTCTGAATTTGACCATAACTCAAGTAATACTGGTGCTGGCTCAGTTTGGCTGGTACCATTGGATAGCCCTGGCTTAGAGCTTCATTTTGAATACCCATTTGATGGGGTTAAGCCTCTCCTTCTAGATTTTAGATGAGAGGTGAAAATTAAGGTTTATGCTCAGCAATAACTTTGAGCAGGAATAACTCTGTTATTTCTTGTCCTATGGTGATGGGACTTATATTTTCAGGAACCGGTGAGTTTCCTCTTTCTTTTGATACCTTTTGAGCTAGTTTGGCTCAGTTCCATGTTTTGGTGGTATTTTGGCTATACCATTGGTTTATGGTATTTTGGCTGTCATGCTTGTGCTCTGGTTTTGAGTCACAGGCTGACAGTAATTCATGCACAAATTTCGACCATTCAATTGAAAATACTTCAGTTCCTCATAGCTTCTAAACTACACACAACACCTCAATTTTAACACAAAAATTGATGGTTAACACCACATGTGGTGTGAATTGAATTAAGGTTTTGAGTATTTTCAACTTTTGTACAGAAAATACTTAAAACTTAATTTAAGCTTATTTAGAGTTGAGTTACGGAAATTTACCCAGAGCTGACCCCACCTTATTTTTTATGAATAATCCAATGGTGAAGTGATTTTCTTATGTTTATTTTTTGGATAAAAAGCTATAATATATTTTATGTACCTTTTTACCAAAAATATTTCAATTTCACTAATTTTATGAAAAATCATTTTTACTGAATTTTTTCAAGTAAAAATGTATTTTCATAATTTCAAAATTTAATGTAATTTTTATTTTAAATTGTAATTTAAATTTTATTTTTGTATATAAATTTGTATTAATATTTCAATTTTTATTTTGATAATATAAATTAATTCATTTTTATTTATATTTGCATCTTATTTTGTTATTTTTGGTCTTTTTGGTATATGAAAATACCTCTAAGGCTCACATTTACTGTAGTTTTATGTAAGCTTCAGGTAAAGATACAGTATCTATAGATGCCACAGTCATGCAATAATGTAATATTAGTGTTTATGTAGCAGGGGAAGTTTTAGAATACCATTACTTTGGTGTGAAAATGCAAAGAAATCAAACCTGTTTTATATGGTATTGATGATGAGGTGTTGAATGAATTCTTAAAAATATTAAGTAATCAAGTTAATCTGAGCTTATTCATTCCATGGAGATAACCTGGATTTATATTAATGTAGAAACAAAATATGGGAGAAAATTCATGGATTTATTCACTCAAAAGAAGTTTATTCATATTTTTCTACATTAAAAAGAATGGATTTTGGATAAATACAAGACTTATGGGCTTTTTATGTTGCATAAGCTACTTTGAAATTGTTTGCCATCTAATTTCTATATAAAATTTACCTCAAGGCTCACATATTTACTTCTATTAATAGCTTCTCTCTAAGATAATGAAAGAAAAATTATGAATAAATGTAACCCCTTTTTTGTTTTCAGAATAATTATAATTCTTCCATTAACTAATGGCCTAAAAATCTAATTTTTGGTCAAAATGGATAAGTATTCCAAATTTTAGAAATAAAATTCTAGCTAAAATTTTTCCAAACCTTACAAAAAGGAAAATATTTCAAGCCCAATTCAACAGCCAAAAATTTTTCAAATTTTTCACCAAACTGGGGAGTTTGAAGATTCAAGCCAAAATACTAAATTGGGAAAAACAGTGATGAATTTTGTTCAACTATAAATATTTTCTGTTTTTTTGAAAGTAGAACAAATCTATTTATGAATCTGAAAAATTGAATTGAGAACTCTTGATTTGGCTTCTGTGGTCATATTTTGGGAACAAGACAGTGTCTTTTTGCCAGCTTCCACAACATCAGTTACTAAATACTTTGTGGGAAGGAATTTCTTATTATTAAATATGTCATTTCCCTTTTTTTAAGCTATTAAAGGACTCTCTCAATCATGGGCTTATCTAATTTCTTTGGGAGAAGACCTCTTGAAGAAACTATTAATTGATGAATATTTGGGAATTTTAAACAAAACTTTTGTTGCAAAGATCAAAGAACCATCAAACATAGATATCCTATGGCGGAAATCATGCCATGATACATTGAATACGGTAATTAAGATAGAAAATTACCCTTAGTAGACTAATAAAAGCCAAGATTGATTGATGGAGAGATATAGAAAACCATGCGCATAAGACACAAAAATATTAATCAAGACATCAGATTGAACACCCAGAAACAGTGGTTGTTGAAAGGTATAATCAATAAAACAAAAGATTCTCATTATTTATATAATTCAAAAAATGAACTGGTGGTAAAATGTAGCCTCATAATGAGTAATTACTGTTGAGATGGGAAATTTTATGCATTTAATGACATAAAAGGGGTAAACTGAGAAAGGCTATATACTGAAACAACATAATCAAGAGATTTCTTTGGGGGAACAAAATGAGGAAAGAATTTGGTTATTGAAGGAATGCATAAAAAATACCATTCTTAAATCTTCATTGGAAATCAATTCCAGCTTTGGAACTTGTAAATATGTATAGCCTTTTTGTGAGTGCATATATCAATGAATTTAATGCTGGATTGGGATTCTATACAGAAATTCACCTACAGTAACTCCATATGGTAAATAAGCTCCAATAAGCTCTATGAAGTGGTGATATGGAGAATAATTCAAAATCTAGTCATTAAAACCACATAACAAATTACAGAAACATTTGGCTTTTCATTTTGACCCTCAAAAAAGAATTTCCTGAAAGCTTCCATGTTAAATATAAACTCAGATTTGTGCTATGCATTTTTCTTGAAATAAAAACTCCTATTTTTTCATAATGTTCTGATGAACCCATAGTGGATATCATTCTTGAAGCCTTCAGTAAAAATTTTGACATGGAAATAGTTGAGTGGACAAAAGACATCAAAGATGGCCAGGATACCCCAGCTTTCTGAAATTATGAGTTGTAACCAATCGTAAGGCTTAAATAAATGGTTCATTCTTAGTAATAATTCAATTAAAAGATTTCCAGAAGGTTTTTACTAAGGCTAAGTCACATTAAATCACGAGAAAGTAGAAAATATGCTACCATTTTCATATGAAAAGGAGGTAATGAGAAACTATTACTCCTATAACCATGTTGAGTATTAATTATTTTCCATGTATAAGCGCAAAATGAGTAATTCAAACCCCTACAGGACTAATACTCATGGAATTGCTTCATGGCAACCAGCTGCTGCTATACTATTCACTTGTACTACATAGAAAATGAGGTAAAGCTTCAGAGACTCATAAAAAATACAATTATCAATAGATATTTCTGAATCTTTCAGGACCAATGTGAAATAGAATATTCTAAGCCAAAACTATAAATAATTGAGAGCTTATAAGCCAAATTGAAAGATTTAATGACTTCCTATTCTTAATGATTCCATTTGAAATACTTAAGCTTCAACAATTAACCTAAAGTACAACCTTTGATTTAATTTCCAGTAAAATTGATACACTCTATAAGATAAATTTTAATTTTCAATTAAAAGAAGGGTTACTCTTGTAAATTCATTATTTCATAACCATAAATGTGTTGGTTTCTACGTTAAATCCCTTAATCAGCTAGCTATGATAATTGTAAATAGAAAAAAAGTGATTTGATCATAAAACTAAATGGGGATATTGCTTTCTCACTATTGGCCTTTAAGTTAGATTAATGGAAATCCTCTGGGAGCTTTTTTAGGCTTCAATGAAGCCTGTTATTCCTTTTTTGAATTATCCTTCAGATAAATGATGAAATCTTTGTTTCCTCCCGTAAATATTATCTATCAGTAACTAGTAAGTGCTTTATCTTCCCAAATCATCAAGAAATATGTGAAAACCAAGAATATTTCTATTTCTAATATTCTCTTAAATATATTTTTGGATAACTGTCTTAAATAAAATCTCAATTCCTTGAATCCACAAATGATATTTCACATGACTTTTTCCAAATAAATTCCAGGTATCTTTAGGGTAATATTGAGTGATTTATTGTTTTATTGATTTTTTTCCGCTAAGATTTGTAGTATTCTTCAGGAATCTATCAGAATTACTCTTGAGAAAGATAATAATTAGTTGAAATAATTTCACATCATTTTGGTAACAATTTGTTTATTGAGCTTTCTGTTAATTGATTCTAGTAGACAATTACTAAAGTTTTTATAATCAATAGTAATTTATAACATGTAAAAGAAATAATTAAGCAGTAAATCACTTATTTTTGGTTATAATAAACTTAATAATGATATTTCATAAGAACAGTCATCTTACTGTTGATCAATAGTAATATTATAATGAGTTTCATAGGAAAATGTTACAAAATTTCATTTAACATCTCCCTCTTTGATTGAAACCTCCCCCTTCATAAGTCTAAATAAAATATCAAAAACTTCTCCAACCTCATATTCCATTATCTTGAACATTGAGGCCCTTGGGAATCATGCTTTACACTGGATATGTAATGATCTTCTCCATTATAATCTAAAAAACTTGCTGGATGAGAGGGTTTTATGAATGTTATAGAAAGTTATTATATTATGATCCTCACAGCTTTCAAGAGGGGTTTATGTGATATTTTTGAAGTGGAGTTTTTGATAACAAATATTTTTAAGCTTCTATGTTGTTCATCATTATTTTTGTGGGAATGAATTCTTGGAGAAGTATAATTCAGAGAAGAAAAATTTTAATTTTCAGAATAAGATCCAGTGTAGGATGCTGTTTCAATTCCACTCCTAATGGTTTGATACAGGTACCTTTGACTACTGTACTTCCCTTTATGTGGGAGACCTTTATAATTATTCTAAATGTCAGTTGGTACAAATATTTTGTATTTTTTTGTAAGGAACCCTTCCCTGCATTTTCCTGTGATAAAAGGTACCCAAACAATATTAAATTTCCATTTAAAATAGTGTGATCATTGGTAATAGATTTTTCCGCCTAAAATTTTGTGAAGATGTTGAAATATTGGCTTAGGTTCTTCCTTGGGTATTTGTGAGAGCTCCTTGCCAATAACACAAAGTGTTTATATGAATTTAGCTTATAATTACAGATATACACTGTCAGAATGTGAACTAAAAAGAGAGAACAAGCATGTCATCAAAAATTACCACAAACATGGTACCAAAGCACAGGTGAAATACACATCTTTCCACCTTTACTTGAACTAATAAAGGTACAATAAGTCCACAAACACAACGGACACAGCTCAACAAAGATTATTTGTAAATATGACCATCATAAAGCATCAATATTTACTTTTCAGAAAATACCATTCTTATTAAAAACCAATAATAATTAACCAATTCAAGTCACAAACGTTTGCTGAGCATAAACCTTAATATTAACCTCTCATCTAAAGACTACATATCAGACAACAGACCCACCGAATTGAGTATTTCATTTAATATCTCATCTAAAGCTAAACAATATCAAGAATTCCAAGTCTGTATCACCAATGGATCACAAATTACAATACCAGTACTTTTTGGGTAGCTTGAAAATATACCATATTTTTCACATCTCTCCTACCTTCCACAGTTTTGATTAGAGACCAGTCATATGACATATTTTATATTAGTTCTATGGAGGGGCTACATGAAAATGTAAACCTCTTTTCCTTTATATTACAATTCTCAAAAGGTATTGGAATTTTTCTCCCAAAAACATGGAAAATAAACTTTTACAAAAATGTAAAAAAACTTTGATCGTGTATATATTTGGTATACTTAATCTGAAGGTGGGTCAAGGTTTAGGAATATTTTAGAGCTAAATTGAGGCTACAGCTTGGGCTAAGCTTGAGCCATTTGTCTTCAAAAGGTACAAAGCTATCCAGTATTTGACATTATAATCCCAAATAGCTTAATTATGAGGTTTCAAAGCCCTCAAAGGGTTGTTTCTCATTGAATTACTCCCAATACGGATTTTCCAGCTTGATATTTAAGATTTATTGAGTGGTCCTGTTGGAACTTATTACATAAAACTGAATTATGAAGTTTCAAAATTTAAGGTCTGGATATGAAACTTTGATTGAAAATCAACAACTTATCCTGTCCTCAAAATTGGTATAAGGTAAAAATTAAATTAGAAATAGTATGAAATAGTATTTCAAGAGAAAACACGCCAAATTTATTGTTTTTGACTTTTGAAGTATGGGAAAATAATCTTTTAAAGATATATTGTTTTACCAACAATAACAATTTATCCAAAAATACTCTACAAGAGATATTTAAGGCTCAAAAAGAAATTTCTTCAAGACAAATTTCAATGGGAATTAATTGAGAAAAGAACTGCAAGAAATTGATTAAAGAAAGAAAGTCTTTAAAAAGATAGCTAAAGCAAAAACATTCCCCAAATCAACTAGGGTGAATTTTGAGACAAAGTGACAAAGTTCACAGTGATGAAAGATGCTTTGGTTCACTTATGGGGTGGTTCAAGGGGTAAAATGACTATAAGAGTTACAAACAGTGACTATAAAGAGTTTTTCATGTGGGTAATAGGTTTGAAATGATTAAAAAGGGTGGTTGAAAGTGTTTAAACTAACTATAAAAGGAAAAGATTCCAACATGAAGAGAAAAGTGGGGAAAAGAAGACATTCTTTTATAGCCACCAGTTTTCTTGCATCAAAGGTAAAATTTACTCTAATAAGTCGTGAGAACCACTATGAAAATAGAAAAACTAATTATGGTGTCATTGAAACCTGGTTTGAACCAAAAAAACGGCTGATTTCATCCAGTTTCTTCTATGTTCAGCCATTTTAGACCCTTAAATTAGCCATTACTATAGTAATAGCTGGTCTAGAGCCTTAGGAACACCTCAGGATGTGTGTAAGAGATGTAGAAAGCAGTTAAAATTGTTTCTACTAGGATTGTTTTCACTTCAGGTTAGTTTTACCCTCTTGGAAACAGTTAAAACTGCCCTGGTTGGTATCAAAACCTCATCATCAATTGACTCACAGACCCTGTGATTCAATCCCAGGCCTCAAAGTGTAAAAATGATTATAAGAGTTACAAAAAGTGATTAGAATGATTTTTCAATGTGCTTAAAATATTCAAAATGATTAAAAACAGGTGGTTGGAATCTTTTATTGATTGGATTAACAGTGTTTAAACTAATTATAAAAGAAAAAGGTTCTAACATGAAGAGGAAAGTGGGGCAAAGAAGACATTCTTTTATAGCCATAAATTTTATTACTGTAAAAGTAAAGCTTAATCTTGTCAGTCAGTCGTGGAAAACACTGTGACAACAGAAAAGACAATTATGGCATCATTGTACCCCGGTTTATCCCAAAAAGGGCTAGTTTTAGCCATTTTCAACCCTGAAATCAGCCATTACTATAGTAATATGTGGTCTGGGGCCTTAAAAACATGTCAGAATGTGTGCAAGAGATGTAGAAGTCAGTTAAAACTGTTTTTAATAATATTGTTTTAACTTAAGGGTAGTTTTACCCTCTTGGCAACAGTTAAAACTGCCCTGGTTGGTAGAAAAACCTCATCATTAATTGAGTCACAGACCCTGTGACTCAATTTCAGGCCAAAAGTGATGAGCCTTTGAATGGATTTTGATATCTCATGCCTTTCAGAAAGGAGTTTGGGGGTCTGGCTCCCCCTTGGAGCTAGAGTACCTTTTCCCCCCAAATTAATCTTCCCATTTTTATTTTTCCTTTAATTCCTCATCATGTATTATACTTGTAATTTACATATATAATTAAATTGAGTTTGACAATACACTTACTGTAAGATTTGACACCTCATATGTAAATTAAGGTTCACTTATGTAGTACACATGCACATTTTGACATTTCAATTAAAAATGCTTCAATTCCTCATAACTTCTAAACTACACACAACACCTCAATTTTAACACAAAAATTGATGGTTAACAACACATGTGATGTTGATCACATTAAGGTTTTGAGGATTTTCCATTTTTGTACAAAAAATACTAAAAACTTAATTTGAGCTTATTTAGAGTTGAGTTACAGAAATTTAACCCAGAGGGGACCCCACTATTTTTTATGAGGAGCCCATGGTAAAACAATTTTCATAAGTTTATTTGTAGGATAAATAGTTATGATAATTTTTATTTAATTTTTTCCAAAACTATTTTTATTTTTGTATTTTTGTTTAAAATTCATTTTTACTTAATTTTTTCAAGTCAAAATGTGTTTTCACAAATTTTAAATTCAAAGTAATTTCATTTTTAAATTATAAGTAAGTTTTTAGTTTATATGTACGTTTATATTTACATTTCATTTTTATTTTGATAATAGAAATAAACTTATTATAGTTATATCTTATTTTTATTATTTGTGGTCTTTTGGGTACATGAAAATACATCTACGGCTCACACAAAACCCCCCAATTGATGTATTTACATAGACCCCTCATAACCTGAGAAATACAGGTCACATGGATGTGATCATTACCTCATTGGATTCATCCTGGCTTGTAGAATATTCCTAGACTTTTCATAAATGAGAACTCTCACCTCTTTTGGGTACAAAAGGGTGAGATGTGGTTCTGAAGCCACATTTGCACACATATACAGGTGCTTTTGGTTGTGGTGAAAGACAAACCAGCCACCCAAATGGAAAATTTAGCTCTATAAGTGTGGTAACAGATATCAAACCTCTTTCTACCCTGATTTCAGATAAGAGAAGACTTTCCCCCCAGGAAAAACCTCCCATCATCTTATCATCTCATTCTTATGTGCTTGAGACTGCCTTACACATAAGTAATGCTTAGAGTATATTACATATAATTATAGCTTTAATTATTGTTTTGACTATTGTTTTAACTCAAAAAATGATTGGGGAAACCTGGGATTTCAATAGACTCATAACCACTATTCTTAAATAGTGGAGCCATTTTTATTAGATTTTAAAATACTCTTTTATATGTCGCATTCATAGTTTGAGCTAGTCATCACTAATATATAGATTTTAAATAGACTCATATTGACATAAATAGAGATTTTCACTTTTATATCCCTCCCAAAAAACAATGATAACACAAAATAACTAAAATAGCACATAAGGACTTGTGGATGTAATTGGAGTGTATGAATGTAGGGACTTTCTTATTTTTAGTGATTGGTGGATTAAGATTAAATTTTGTTAAAATTCTCTAATAGAACTCCTTGATATTTCATGTAATTTTGGGTGTATCTGTCATTGTGTGCAATTATGATATGTTGATTTTACAAAAACATTTGGAGGGAACATTTAAAGGTATCATCATTGTGTGAGCCTTTTAGATATGACCACATATCCAAAAAAGGTCACAGCAAAATTTCTCTAATAATTATACTTATGATAATTATCTCAAAAATTAGTAAAATACCATAAATAAGTACGACATCTAAATTAAATCAGAATCAAATGAATAAACATGTGAAATAAATTACACAATTAGATTACTCATTGTAAAATACACATATTTTATTTTTATGGCATGTCTGAAAAGACAATGATTACTGAAGTATAAGTAATAATAGCTTAAGAAAGGTACAAAATCTCATTTATCTCAGGAACCAATGAAACAATGTGTGAAATAAATTGTACCCTTGGATTATCCATAAACCTCTACACATGAAACAATTATAAAGCTAATCTCTAAAGTTAATACTTAAGGAATTAAGCTGAATATATGCACTGTTTTGGTCAAAGCATATATTCATGGTTTTTAGTTAATATCTCTTGAAATATACAAGATAAAGAGATAAACCAAGAAAAAAGGTACCACTTAATTACTGTAGGAATACGTATATGAACTCTATTTCAAAAGTTATAGACAAGGGTAAAACTTGTAATGGATTATTGAATAAAATCAATAGAGCTGTTGACCACTTTGTTGTGAAAGTGGTCCAAACTCAAAAGCAAGTAGACATTGAGATTATACTAGCTCATAAGTGAAGAATGACATAATTCTTATTATATGATTCAAAGTATAACCCCTTGAAATCATGGTTTGCAGTTCAAAATATTGAATTTTGACAGAAAAGATGAGTTAGAAGAAAAATCATCAAAAATAGAATTTTGATGATGTAATGAAATTCTCTTGGCAGTCTAATATGGACATGCCAAACTATTAGAATCCCCCCTAAGAATAGGTTTAGCGTGTATAACTTGAAATTTATTAATGATCAAACTTTAAGCTTAAATTTGATCATTTATGATCACTCACTGTTATCTTATTTTAGGTTTAACAGTCATATAAGTGATGAAACTGATGAATACTATTAGATGAAGATTAATACTAATAGAATTCAAGAAGTTTAGGCTTCTGTCAAGTCTATGATGTAATCAAACTTAGAGTTATAGTCATAACTCTAAATAATGGAGTAATAATGAGATAAGATGGTTTGATCATGATGTAGTCATCACTAAACCTTGAAATATTGATAATTTCTAGTAGAAAACATCAGTACACGTCTACTCAAAGCCTTATGGACTCTAGAAGGGAGGTGTTTACTATAAATAGAGCTCTTTTTACTCTATTTTCCCCTCAGATGCTTACAAAACACTAAATAATTAAATCGAAAAAGGTAAATTCTCCATTCTTTATGAATAAAGCTTTTATATTATTAAAGACCAATGATCATCTTTATTATAATCATCAATCCTGACGTGATTACTTCTATTATTTAACTGCTTTGTTAAATTTCTCTTAAAACTCTAAAATCCATGTAAAATCAAGATAATTTGTAATTTCTCTTAATTTTTATTGTAAATACAATTTGAATAAGTTTTATTTATATTATTTGGTGTAAACCCATTCAGAATTATTCAATTAGGTGTTAAAAGTAGGTTATTTCCTCTTATTATAATAGTTTTCTCTCTATTATTACTTGAATAATTCTTTAATTAATATAAATATTATTTATATTAATTTATAACCTTAATATTAGTAATATTATTTTTATTAATTGTTTCTTATTAATAAAAACCAATCTTCTATGCCTCTTTTATTTGTTGGTATGAATAATAAAGTGCTTCTAAATATATTAATTATCTCATATTAATATATTGATTTATTATATTATTTTTTTATATTATATAATTATTTTTATGCCACAATTATAATAATTCTTTATTATTATGATTATTTTTTATCTTATTTATTTTATTTATAAGGACATTAATAGTACAATAAGTAAAATATTAGTAATTTTTACTGATTGTTTCATACTCAAACCTTACACATTGAGAGGGAAATCATGATAAATTTAGTTTCAAATATGGACTATGTGTTCTTTTCATAGTATCTCTAAGATGTGAATTAATTTTTTGAATGAGAATTTTACAGTCCTAATCATTTCCAGTAGTGTTCCAGTGGATATTTGGAGCAACATTATAACTATTTCGTGAGCTAATTCAAATTTGGAAGTGGTGCAGTACTGTGGAACTCCTTTTAGTGTGTTATTGAATAGGGCAGTCCTTGAGGGAGGAATCACAGGTGGACAGTTTTGAAGTGCTGAAATAATGCTGTAATCAATAGTGCTAAGTTATATTGGTTGCCCCTGTGAATATACTAAAAAATCTCCCTTAAAATATCACACTTCAATTTTTAATACTGTGTCTTTACAAACAGGGAAGAATTTTTAGCAGTATCTATCATAATTTATTGATAATAAGCCTAATAATAATAAATAATAATAAGTTAAAAAAATATGAAATAAATTTTTGTAGGCATATCTCTTTAATTTGGATGCCCCAAATTCTAGTACAATTTTATTTATTTCAACATAAGGAAATGATAATTGAGTCAATGAATAGTAGATATAATAGTGCTGAGTATATATTTATGTTTTTTCTTCTATTGAAGGTAAGATTTAATCAATAGTTGTTCAATATTAGGATATATAGAGATAGTAATAATATATGATAATATAATTAATCAAGAAGTAGCTGTAATTGATAGTAATATTGATAATATGATAGCTATACTATTGATTATTATCATAGCTATAGTCAAGGAGTCATTCAAGCTATGAAGTTCATAATAGTACTAAAAACTATAGAAACACTAAGAGCTAGAGAAATAATCGTGAAGGTTGCTAAATATGTTACCAGCTATAATAGTAATAATGGATGATATTCAGGACAATAATAAAGAATAATATTTACCCATACTAAACATTATGAAGCTACTAGTATATAATTTCAATTTGATAACAATAATATGTAGCTTTATACTAATCAGAAAAGCTTAATATAGATATATATTTAACTTGTTTAATATGAGTATTTGACTAATTGATAGGTTTCTAAAATAGAAATAGCTAATGTTAACTACAGCTAATTATTAATCACTTTTTATTATAAGATAATCTAAGTAACAATGACTTCTGTATTTACCTACTAGTAAAGTATGCATATGTATCATCCTTATTGGTATATAATTCATGACATGGGAGGAATAGGAGAAATTGAGAGAAATAGGCCTTGTTTTATGTTGTGAGAAGTACACATGGTATCTCAATGCTGAACTTTATTTTTTCCTTAAAATAACTTTTCTGGTGGTTATTTTGTGAGTGGTGACACATGACTGAGCTACTTCCACCATTTCTTTGGTTGCAAATTAAAGTTGAGGTGCTTTTGGTGGTGTAGACTTTTATAACAGAAAGTCAGATGACTTCTCTGTTAAACTGCATTAGTCAGCTTTCACAGCCTTGAGGGATTGAGGCTGTTAAGTAAAATATGAGGATGGTGTTATATGAATAGGCCTTTTTGTCCATTTGTTTGTAAGCTTATGGAATTAAAGGTAATAATTCTGTGTAATGTAGGGATATCCTTTGTATTTGAACCCATTAGTACTTGAAGGTATGTGTAAATTAGATTTTAGTGTATGTTCCTTGCATATAGTTGCTTAAGTTTCAATTGAGTTCAAATTGATTATTTCTTTCCTATCTTTTGTACAGATTTCATGCATAAACCTTATGTGAGTGTCTGTATTGATATGTAATCTGAGCATTTTAATGGACTTTTTATGCAGTAAGTTAAATTTGATACTTTTGGATGGACTTTGTGTTACATAACCCTTTTTTGTTAATTTAACTCTTAGTAATAGTAATGAAATATTCCTGATGGATTTGGGGTGTATATAATGCTAAATTGTTACTTTCTGTATGTAAATTGTGTTTTTGTATGTGCTAAGCTATATTATTTGGTGTTTTAGGGCTAATATGTGTTTTCTTTCTTAATACATAAACTTTAATTACTTCAATATTTATTGAATCATTCAAATATTTTTTATATTTCTATTATGAATGCTAAATACTCCTTCAATAAATACTATCGATTTCATTATTTGGATTGATATGATTTAAGAGTGTTTTTTGAGTTGCAACTTTATGATTGAGCCATTCAATTATTGATTTTTGCAATTTTTCATCCTAGATAATTTCTTGTGTAAGGTTTGACTATGAAACAATAAGTAAAAATTACTAATATTTTACTCATTGTACTATGAATCTCCTTATAAATAAATTAAATAAGATAAAAAAAAATATATAATAAGCAATTATTATAATTATGGTGTGAAAATGACTATATTACTAAATAATCATAATGATATGACTTATATTAAAAAAAATATAATAAATAAATCTATTAATATAAGATAATTAATATATATGAAAGCACTTTATTATTGCTAGCAACAAATAATAAAAGTGTAACAAATTTTTTTTTATTAATAAAAAACAATTAATAACAATATCATTACTAATATTAAAGTTATGAATTGATATAAATACTATTTATATTAATTAAAGAATTATTAGAGTAATAATAAAGAGAAAATTATTATAATAAGAAGAAATCACCTACTTTTAATACTTAATATAATAATTTTGAATTATTTTATGCCAAAAAATATAAATAAAACTTATTCAAATTGTATTTACAATAAAAATTAAAGAAATTACACTTTATCTTGATTTTATGTGGATTTGAGGTTTTTAAGAGAAATTTAAACAAAGAAATTAAATAATTGAAGTAATCACATCAAGAATTATGATCATAATAAGGATTATCTTAGTTCCTTAATAATATAAGAGTTTTATATAAAAAGAATAGAGAAATTACCTTTTTGTTTTAATTATTTAATGTTTTGTAAGCGTCTGAGGGGAAAATAGAGTAAAAAGGGCTCTATTTATAGTAAATACCTCCCTTCTAGTAGACATGTACTGATGCCTTCTACTAGAATTTATCAATACTTTAAGGTTTAGTGATGATTACATCATGATCAAACCATTTTACCTCATTATTACACCATTATTTAGAGTTTTCACTGTAGCTTTAAGCTTGATGATGTCATAGGCTTGGCAGAAGCCTAAGCTTTGTGGATTTTATCTGTATTAATCATAATCTAATAGTATTCATTAATTTTATCACCTATATCACTGTTAAAGCTAAAATAAGATTACAGTGAGTGATCATAAATGATCAAATTTAAGCATAACATTTGATAATGAATACCCTTTAAGCTATACACACTACAGCTATTCTGAGAGTTGATTCTGATAGGTTATAATGTCCTTATTAGACTTCAAAGAGCATTTCATTACATCATCAAAAAAATTTTTTGATGATTTTTCTTGTAACTCATCTTTTTTGTCAAAATTTAATATTCTAAACTTCAAACCATGATTTCAAGGGGTTATACCTTGGATATTATAATACAATTTACGTCATTCTTCACGTATGAGCTAGTAGAATCCAACTGTCTACTTATTTTTAAGTTTGGACTACTTTTGCAACCAAGTGGTCAACAGCTCTATTGATTTTATTCAATAATGCATTACAAGTTTTAACCTTGTTTATAACTTGTGAAATGAAGCTCATATCTGTATTTCTACCGTAGCTATATGGTGACTTTATTTTTGGTTCATCTCTCTATCTTGTCAATTTCAAGAGATATTAGCTAAAAACCATGAATATATGTGTTACCAAAAAAGTGCATATATTCAGCTTGATTCCTTAAGTATTGACTTGAGAGATTAGCTTTATAGTTGTTTTAAATGTAGATTTGTATGGAGAATACAATGGTACAGTTCATTTTACATGTTGTTGCATTAGTTCCTGAAATAAATGAGGTTCTGTACCTTTTTCAAGGTATTATTACTCATACTTAAGTAATTATTGACTTTTCAGATATGCCATAAAAGTGACATATGTGTATTTTGCCATGAGGAATCTAATGGTGTAATTAGTTTCACATGTTTACTCATTGGTTTTGGAGTCAATTCAGATATTGTGCTTATTTATGGTATTTTACTACTTTTTGAGATAATTATCAGAAGTATAATTATTACAGAAATTTTGTTGTAACCTTTTTTGATATGTGGTCATATCTCAAAGGCGCACAGCCTTAAAATAGTCCAAAAAAGTATGGAATAAAACAGTTCCAATAACAGGGTAATTTCTGATTTTTTTATTTCTTCGAAGGAGTAAAGTAGTTTTAGAACTATCAAATTTAGCTGGTATTTTTGATGGATTTCTTAAATAAATTACATTTATGTTTGAAAGATTTTTAATCATTAGAAATCATACCTCAATCATTTAAGCACTAAATAATTTTGAAAAGGAAAAAGAAAAAAAAGAATAAAATGATATAAAAACAATGATTTCATTCATTCCCATCCCTAATGAATTTATTCAATAATCTTTAAATTAACTACTTTATATCAAATTAATAGAAAAATGTCTATTGATTTTTCAAATGAAATGATCAATTTTTGATCTAGAAAAGACTTTCTCTATGAAATCATGGAAGGGGAAATTACAAGCAAACAGTTTTGAATTTCTTTTTGGGACTTGTAACCCTTGTTCTGCTTGTGTGGTAGAATAATCTAGACTTCCCTTCCAAATATGCTAAGTTTTCTTTACTGAGTTCACCAAATCAATTTTATGATTGATAATGACTATAGATGAGGAAATATTTTACTCAGAAATCTCTAATCAGACTTTGCTCTACTAAAAACAATGGTTCTTTAAAAACTTAACAAATAAATTCTTTTTAAAACTTTCAGCAGGCTGAGTGTATTCCACCAGATACCTGTGCAACAATATATAAAAAATATAATAACTAAACAAATAAATAACAGTAAACATTATTTATAATACAAAACCACCAAAAATTCTTTGGTAGATAATTATTGGATGAATATAGAAGCTAATAGCTAAAATAACAAAAACTCCAATTATCTGAAATATCAAACTTGAAAAGGATAAAAATATATTTCAAACCATTTGGGATGTGGTGGATAGGCTAATACTGTAATAACTGATGCTAATGTAGTATAATATGGTTAATTCAAAGTTATGTTTTATGTTCTGTTGTAATAATAAATTATACAATCTCTTTTGGTTTGTTGATAATAAAACTATCTAATTGCTATAGATTAAATAATAATTTTTACTAAACACTAAAGTATTTAATTGAGTTTTTTCTTTCCTTTACTTTGATGATAATTTATTAGGTATTACCCAATGAATACAAACCCAATTTTCTTCTAAGAATAGTAAAGTTACTCCAGTTGTGCATGTTTTATTTGAAACAAGAAAAATTACTCTGTTTAAGAAATTTTACCACAAATCATACCTCCAAAATAATTGAAAACAATTAGGTTTTATTTCATAGCCTAAAGGATTACTTTTGCCGGATGGTTTTCTTTTGAAACTATATAAAAATTACTTTTAAGTCTTCAAAAATACACTCAAGAGATGCCTTGACCATCAGATTCAAGATTTAACATTCTGATTAGATATGCTACTAGTCTACCTGCTAGTAGGGGATGAATTAAGGTCTTTTTACACCATGGGTTTGCTTGATTGATGTCAGAAACAATGCTCAGTTACTAAGCTTAACTTATAAAATAAGTTTCTAGTATAACCTTATAGAAGAGGGATCAGAAAAAATAAATTCAATTTACATTAATAGATGGGGAAAAGGGAAAATGTGCCAGAGAGGCCCTCTATTTATATCCATGGGGCCCTCAATAGGGCTGGAAAAAACAGGAAACTTAGATATGCTCAGCCTCTGGTGGCTGTACAAAGCAGTGCAAACTCCAATTTAGGATTTTCAGGGGAAATGTGTCATTGAATGACACAATTATAGATTTCTGACAAATCAGATTGCTTCACTTCATATTTCATATTGACATGATGTGTTTCTGACCAATCAGAGCAATTACTCTTCATGTCACCTTTTCACATCACAGGTTTGTCATATGTGGCTGTGAAATACAGTCAAATCTTAATTTTTTGGCCCTGGAGCCCTTATCTCTATGTATAACTCAATTTATTACTAATCAGTCACCTGATTTTACTGTATTACAGTTTTCTGGCACTCCAAGGCTGACTTGTGGGTTAGCTTTCACCTTTTTCTGAAAATACATGTAAGACTGATTACCTGTATTCCTTGTTGGCGTGTATCACCTGTATGCTTCCTGAAAATTCCCAAAACTTCCACAAAACTCTAAACTTTTTAGTTTGTCCTTTATGTAGCTTGAACCTATGAAATACCTACTTCTAGTCTCCAAGGACAGATGTCTTCCTTACCAACTCTGCCAGTTGACCTTTTCCAAGACTCTCAAAATTTTGACTACACTCACATGTCCCACTCCTTTTGTTCTCCCAAATTTTTTTAAACCTTCTGGCCTTGCAGAATTGCCTTGAAAGGAGAACCAATATGCACAAATAACATGTAAAAACAAAATCAAACAAATTAATACATACCATATCCTTTCCAACATTCAGTCCCACCTTTCATTTATGCAGCTCAAATGAGGAGTTTTGAGGTCACATTAATGGAAGAATTGATGTAATATGGCATTGCCCATTCACAAATTGATTATTTCAGTCTTAAAAATTAATAATTCAATTATTCAAAGGCCGTTAATGGTGATAATCCCCTTCTTGGGGCATTCATCAAAGCCAAAATACATGAAAGTTCCCAAATCTAATATTTTACTTAAAGATTTTCTATTTGTAGTGTTCTATGGGAAGTCCAGTGTTGTAATTTCTTTCACATCTTTATTTAGTTTTTTCTTATATGATCAATATTTTGTGCCTTTCTATGGGATTTTTACTTCTTTTAAGTTAATATTTTGTATTCTTATCATTAAAATAAGTGTTTTAAAGTTGTTTTTGACCTTTTTGGATATTTGGTCATATCTCAAATCATCAAATTTTCTGTGCCAAAAAGATAACTCCCATCCTTCTTTTCAATTCCTATGTAATACTACTGTCCAAAAGAACTATACTTATGGGAAATAATCAGCTTACATTTTCGTCTTAGTATTGTAGTGATTATTATAGTAGTTCAAGTGATAATCAGTGTTCCAAAGGCTTTAAGCAGTGCTCACCACCACTATCTCTTTATAGTAAATACCCAAATACCATTATTTACCATTTTCATTATTATTATCCATGTCATAGTCAGGTTTATAGTTGTAAATACCTCTATTATTACTCTATCTCAGACTCAGTCTAATGCCTATGCAGGTGTGAAATCAGAGATTTAAGAATCTTGGTCAGATTCTTTTTTCTCTTCAGCACATTGAACCTTTTCAATGACTTGAGCTTCATTTATCTTAGTTCTCTTGTTACAATTGTTGGCTAAATATGAGGTTCTCCAACATTTATCAAACTTCAAGACAGGGTTTTCAGGTATTTTATCTTCTCTACAACTTCTTTAGACTATTTTGGACTCCAAAGGGTCTCTAGTCCAGCTTTTACCAATTCTTGTCCTAGTAATGATATCTTCCATTCAATCAATATAGTCCTCTGTTAAAAAGGGTTCTACACATCTTCCATTGATAGAATGATCATGTTCTCATCCCCATTTTCTTAATATTTTCAGATTAATCATAGATTCTGTAAGATGTGACTATGAAACTGATGATAATATTACTATTAATCAACAGTACTATGTCTGTTCTTATGAATTATAATAACAAAAATTATTATAACCACAATTAAATAATTATAAAATTATTTCTTTCACGTGTTATACACTACTAGTGATTATAACAGTGAGCAGTAATTGTCTACAAGAATCAATTACAAGAAGAATTTAATAATAAAAACTTCTTTTATTAAAATAATAAAATTATTTTAATATATAATTATGTTTTACAAGAATAATTATAAATATAATTCTTGAAGAAAACTATTACTAGAGAAAAACTTTAAGAATTAAAGATAAATGACTCACTAATACTCCAAAGAACTTATTGATAGATAAAAGTAGAGAAATTTGACGTGGAATTGTGGATTTAAGGGATCAAAAGGATTTATAACAATATTACAACAATATATAGTTAGATTCTATGATTTCACGTCTTTCTGGTTGATTCTGAAAGATTTAAAACACTTAAGAATAGCTGTAACTAATACTTACTTGTTGGTAATAATGATTTAATAAATTGATAAGATGATGATGATACGGAAAAAACAGCAAGAAGAGGCTTCTTTTAAGTCAACAACAGCTCACAGAGACGTGCCATGGAGCAAACTGAAAAACCAGTGAGTGAGAAAACAATAAACCTTTTTGGATTATTGATTGCATCATCTGTTGTCACGTAAGATTATCATAATTACTTAATTGATTCTTTTACATGACTACCAACCCCAATATGGTTAAGAATAAAAGGAGTAACATCTGTAAATCTTCTTTTATTCTAAAATAATCATTTATTTCTCAAAGGTATCAATGTTATTGCCAATTTCATCACAGGTTGTAATTGGACTGTAAGTAAAACGTTTAATTTTACTAGTAAAACCATAATTCTTTTTGGTTGTACCATAGATAATACAGTTCTTCATTGGTCCTGAAAGTTTCAGGAAGATTCATTAAGAATTGTATTTTTAATGAATTTTTGAAGTTTTTACCTCATTTCTACGTAGAATTGCAAATAGCAGTATTTTGCTGGTTGCTATGAGGTAAATCAATGAATATGGATCCCAAAAGGGTTTTAATTACTCTGTTAGGGTCTAGTCGTGGAAAGTCATCAAGAATTGACGTGGTTACAGGAGTCTAAGTAGCTCATTACCTCCTTGGCAGGTCAAAATAGCAGGTTATTTGCTATTTTTCTTATGATTACAGTGGGTGTAACTTGGTAACCAAGTTCCCAAAGAGTTTTAGTTTACCAATTGGGCCAAGATGAGCCATGGATCCATGCTCTGGAGCTATCCACGCCTCTGAGGCCTCAGAAGTTGGGTACCCTGGCTCTCTTTGATGTCTTTTGTCCCCCTTGCTTATTTTTTACGTCAAAATAGTAATTTAAGCTTCAAGTGAGATATCCACTATGGGTGTACCAAAAGTCCATGTAAGAATACCATGATATTAAGTGCTCAAAACATGCATAACACTATTCTTAGTGTATATGTAGCATGGGATTTCTCACTTTCCCATTATTTTGGCTAAAAATCAAGAAAAACAAAAATTTTCACGGATCTTTTATGTGGTATTAATGATGTGGTATTGAAGTATTTTCCATTTTACCACCTCAAATACTTAAATTGAGCTTATTCACTCTATGGAGCTACCCTAGGTGAATTTATGTGTAGAATCCAAATCTGGTCTTAAATCCATGGATTTACTTACTCAATAAAAAGTTATTCATCTTTTCTGAAATTGAAAATGATGGATTTTGGATATATGCATGACTTATGAGTTTTGCATAATTCAAAATTCCTTTTTAAGATAATTGTGGCCTATTTGGGTATGTAAAATATACCTCAAGGCTCACAGATTCAGACATATCTGGGTGTAGAGCAGATAATCTGTCTTTTTGTTTGAGTAACCAAGTAAGTGGTTTATCCTTTTCTGAGTTAAAAAATAGAACTTCCAAAAACATTTTCCATTTTTGATGTCCAGGAACCTTTGGCCCACTTGGTGATTATCTCTGATTTCCACCAAAGCCAATGATGTCTTCCATGTTCTTGTCTCATCTTGTACTACCATCTCCTTGCAGTTCTTGTAATCAATAAGTCTAATTTTCCCACTATTATTTTGTCAAGTATATGGAAATCTCCCTGAAAAGATATAAATTGTTCTGATGAACTCAATATGGCTATATTCTCCTTCACCAGAGAATGTTGGCCATTCTTCTAGTTTTCAAATATCTATTGCAGAAATTGCATTTTCTCCTAGTAAAGGGGTCAAACTTTCTTCCACAGAGAGTGTTTCTTCAGCGAAAGGTGTGAAATTTCTGGGAATATGTGAAGCATTTTCATAACTGTTATGAATTCAGTCCACATGTGCAATCATTCCATTCTCTAATTTTTGCCTTTCACTATCACTTCTTTCCAGATGTATGGCAAAAATCTTGGTGTTATCAACTATTACTAAAACATGATCTTTCAGAGTTTTAAGTTGGTCATTAATATGATTGATGGAAAGATTTACCAATTCAAATTTTTTTACTTGACATTCATATCAATTCTATTACATGTGTTGGAAATTGACTCAAGTGTTGCATTTGTCACTTTGCACCATTCAGTGAGCTTTCTTTCATTTTTTCTTAATTCATTGATTTCTGAGCGTAATTTGTTTAATTTTTTATGAAAATTCTCAAATTTTACATCCATAATAGACTTCATATATCTAGCTTCATGTATTATTTGTGTAGGAAGGTCCTTCTTATCATTTCCTTATTGTTGCCTGTGAGCTCCATAAGGGTTCTGGCTATATTTAACCCACGTCCATGGCTGAAGGCTCCAATTTGAAAATCCTGCATCCTTGTTGGTATGGTCTGTGCCAATTTTCTTTGCCTTGATTGTTCTTAGGACCTCTCTGATTGTTTTGAGGTCGTTTGGCCTTGATTCTGGACTGTTATGGGACTGTTTTGTAGGTTGTTGATGCTACTGGTCCTTCTTTCTCCAAAGCTGGTGTCATTTCCAGTTCATTCTTTGGTCTATGGATAAAACAATTTGGTTCTTAAACCTAATATTTATGTTTTGACCTTCTCTTTTCCAGGCAAGGGACTCCATTGTCCTACAAGTTCTATGGTCTTCTCCTGATGCAGAAAGCGTTTGATGTGTAAGTAGGATTTTATGGCCTCCTGCCAAAGGCTTGGAAAAATTTCCCATTCCTCTTCCTTGGCTGATATACACCATATTTTGTGCTGGGACTGATATATTTGTATGACTTCCACTTGAAAGTGGTTCAACCCTTAAAAAATTACCTTGAATAAGTTCAGTCTCATAGTTAATGTCAAAGGTTGTTGGTACAGACCTTGGGGAATGGGGGGAAACTCTGGAATCCTCCAAATGTGCCTTTCTTGAGGAGGGCCATCCAGGTCTAGCTCTTGTCTTTTCTTTTCCTTCTCCAGATGCATCTGGTTTGGCTAAATATTTAATTCCATTTCTTTTTGGCACCATTTTCACATCAATTTAAGATAAAATAAAGAATAAATGAAAACAATACACACCTTTTTTAGGTTGTTTGGGAAACTCTGTCTTAAATAAATTTCCTATTTTAGCTAATTACACTTCAATTCGTTCTTTGGATTATGGACTTGTAATATATCTCTTACTGAGCTTATTTCCAGTGGCAATATACTTTGCTAAAGAAACTAGGGAAAGAAAAATTATGTTTTATACATTTAAAATATTTTTGATATTTTTTGTTATTCTTTATAATTAAAAAATTATTCTTTTCAAAGAAGAAAAATTAAGATATATGCTTTTGAATTAAAAATTAATCCAGAGTAACTCAAAGAAGAATCTTATTAGTTTTTGGTTGTGAAAAAGCCATGTGTGAAACAATACAAAATCAAATCAAATTCCTCAATGATCCAAGACAATCTCAAAATAAAATGTTTTAAGTTCAAGATTATAGAAAAAATGATTAAATTGATGTTTTTTATAGCTTAAAAATATATCAATCAAGGGTTCAATGTTTGAAAAACATGGCCAGGCCCCAAAATTCAAGATGATTCTATGAAGCTCTTGAAAATATTACTATTAAACAAGAGTAATATGACTTTTCTCATGAGATATAAGAAATAAATTTATCATAACCACAATTGAATGATTAATTGCTTATTTTTTGTTTTACTTTATCTACACTGATAGTGATTACAACAGTAAGCAGTAAGTGTCTCCCAGAATCAATCAGAATTATTAATAATAAAACTTATTAAAATAATATTAAATCATTTTAAATTAGGATTATCTTTAACAAGGTGAATTACAAACGTAATTCTTGAAGAAAACTATTACTCAAGAAAAACTATAAAAATCAAATAAAAAAAATAACTGATCCTCCAATAATACTATGAAGAGAATTGGTAGAGTGATTTAACTGATCAATTGTGCACTTGAAGGATCAAAATTGTTTTATAACAATACTACAACAATATAATAGTTGAAAACTATTGGAAATACTACATTTATATAATTTCACATACTTATAACCAATCTGGAAAGATTTAAAACACTTAAGAAACAAATTAACTAATAATTACTTGTTGGTACTGAAGATATGATTGGATAATAAGATGAGTTGAAAAACAGCAAGAGGAGGCCTGTTTTAAGTGAACAACAGTGCAGAGAGGTGTTCCAAAGAGCAAACTGAAAAAGTTTTTATTGAGAAACCATTAATCTGCTTTGGATAATGGGCTACATAAACTGTTGCCATTTAAGATTATCATAATTACCTAATTAAATCATTTTACCTGATTACCAATCCATTTATGGTTAAAAAATAAGGGAGTAACAACTTTCGATCTTTCTTCATTTAAAAATGATAATTTATCTTTCAAAATTTCAAATTTTATTTGATATTTCATTACAGGTTGTTTTTTCCATGGATTTTGAAGATTAAGTGTTTCATCCGGAATTATGGATATTGGACTGTAAGTGGAACTTTGAGCTTGAACTATGAATTCATTACTCTTTTTCATTTTTATATGTATTATTCTACTCTCCATTGTTCTTGATTGTTTCAGAAACATTTTTAATGAATTATTTAATTTCTTACCTTATTTCTATGTAGAATTGCAAATAGCACAGCAATAGCTGGTTACCATCAGGTATATGCATGGATAATAGCCAGAAAAGTGTTTCAACTACTATATTAAGGTTTTACATGGTTAAGGGATTCCAGGTAGCTTATCACCTCCTTGTCATGTCAAAGCAACAGCTCATTTGCTCTTTTCTTATGATTTGATAGGACTTTTACTTGGTAACCAAGTTCACAAAGAGGCTTTAATAAACTAATTGGCCCATTATCAGCCATGTATCCAATCTTTAGAGCTATCGACCCTTCAAAAATACCTTGAAAAGAATCGGTAGATTGATTTGAATGATGAATTGTGGAGGTCAAGGAGAAAAATTTGTTTGTAAAAATAATACAACAGTATAACAGTTAAAAACTATTTCAAATACTTTATTTATATTATTTCAAAGATCTATAATCAATTTGGAAAGATTTAAAACACTTAATAAAAGAACCAACTAATACTTACTTGTTGGTAATGAAGATATGACTGAATAATAAGATGATTTGAAAAAACAACAAGAGGAGGCCTGTTTTATGTCAATAACAGCTCACAGAGGTGTGCTACAAAGAAAACTGCAAAACCAATTATTTATAAACCATTAATCTGCTTGGGATAATTTTTTACATAAACTGTTGCCATGTAAGATTATCATAATTACTTAATTAAGTCATTTTACCTGAGTACCAACCCATTTGTGGTTGAGAAATAAAGGAGTAACAATGTTTGATCTTGTTTTGTTTAAAAAAAATGATCAATTTTTCAAAGCTATGAATTCTATTAGAAATTTCATCACAGATTGTATTTTCTGTGGATTTTGAATATTCAGTGTTTCATGTGGCATTATGAAAATTGAAGTGTAAATGAAACTGTTAACTTGAACTATGAGGTGATAACTCTTTTTGCTTTTTATATGTATTATCCTGCTCTCAATTGGTCCTGATTGTTTTAAAGATATTTATTAATTAGTGTATTTTTAATGGGTTATTTAATTTTATACCTTATTTCTATGTAGAATTGCAAATAGCACAGCAATAGCTGGTTACCATGAGGTAAATGCATGGATACTAGTCCAAAAAGGGTTTTAATTGCTATATTAAGGTTAACCCATGGAAAATAAATAGCAATCTACATGGTTAAAGGATTCAGGGTAGCTTATCACCTCCTTGTCACATCAAAATAGAAGCTCATTTGCTATTTTCTTATGATTTAATGGGACTTTTACTTGGTAACCAAGTTCACAAAAAGGCTTTAACACAATAATTGGGCCATTATCAGCCATAGATCCAATATTTAGAGCTATCAAACCTTCAAGGGTCTGAGAAGTGTCTTTTGTCCTCCTTAGCTATTTTCACATCAGAAATAGTAGCCCAGGCTTCAAGACTCATATCCACTATGGGTGTATCAAAACTGTATGTAATAATAAACCATTATTAAGCTCCAAAAAAATGCAGAGCGCTATTCTGAGTGTTTATGTAAAATGGGATTTTTCAAATTCTCATTATTTTGGTGTGAAATTGAGAAAAACAAAACATTTCACAATTATTTTATGTTGTATTGATGAGGTGGTGTTGAATTATTTCCCATATCACCACCCCATAGAGCTAACTTAAGATTATTCACTCTATGGAGCCACCATGAGTGAAATTGCTTTTACTTACTCACAAAAAGGTTATTCATCATATCTCAAATAAAAAACAATAAATTTGGGATATATGCATGACTTATGAGTTATGCATAGTTGAAAATCTGTTTTAATATGAATTGTGGGCTATTCAGGTATGTAAAATATACTCCAACAATTGCAGAAGCTGTAAGATTTGTCTATGAAACTGATGATAATATTACTATTAATCAACAGTACTATGACTGTTCTTATGAAATATAATAACAAGATGTTATTATAACCACAATTAAATAATTAAATAATTATTTCTTTCACATGTTAAACACTACTAGTGATTTTAACAGTGAGCAAGTAATTGTGTACAAGAATCAATTACAAGAAGATTTTAATAATAAAACTTCTTTGATTAAAATAATAAAATTATTTTAATATAGAATTATCTTTTGCAAGAATAATTTTAATGGTAATTCTTGAAGACAACTAATTTTAGAGAAAAACTTTAATAATTAAAAATAAATCACTCACTAATATTCCAAAGAACTTTTTGAAAGATAAGATAGAGAGATTTGATGTGGAATTGTGGATTTTAAGGATGAAAATGAATTTATAACAGTATTACAACAATATATGGTTGGATTCTATGATTTCACGTCTTTCTGATTGATTCTGAAAGATTTAAAATACTTAAGAATAGCTATAACTAATACTTACTTGTTGGTAATAATTATTTAAATGATAATAAGATGATGATGTGGAAAAAACAGGAAGAAGAGGCCTCTTTTAAGTCAACAACAGCTCACAGAGACGTGCCATGGAGCAAACTGAAAAACCAGTGAGTGAGAAAACAATAAACCCCTTTGGATTATTGATTGCATCATCCGTTGTCATGTAGGATTATCATAATTACTTAATTGATGCTTTTACGTGACTACCAACCCCAATATGGTTAAGAATAAAAGGAGTAACATCTGTAAATCTTCTTTTATTCTAAAAGAATCATTGATTTCTCACAGTTATCAATGTTATTGCCAATTTCATCACAGGTTATAACTACTGTAAATTTTTGAAGATTCAGTGTTTCACATAGAATAGTCAAAAATGGACTGTAAGTAAAACTGTAATTATTTTTGGTTGTACCATAGATAATATAGTTTCCCATTGGTACTGAACGTTTCAGAAATATTCATTAAGAATTGTATTTTTACTGAATTTTTGAAGTTTTTACCTCATTTCTATGTAGAATTGCAAATATCAGTGTTTATCTGGTTGCTATGAGGTAAATCAATGGATACAAGTCCAAAAAGGGTTTTAATTACTCTTTTGGGTTTTATCCATGGAAAATCATTAAGAATTGACATGGTTACAGGAGTCTGAGTAGCTTTTTACCTCCTTGGCACGTCAAAATAGCAGGTTATTTGCTATTTTCTTAAGATTTACAGTAGTTGTAACATGGTAACCAAGTTCCCAAAAGGTTCTAGTTTACCAATTAGGCCAAGATCAGCCATGGATCCAATATTTGGAGCTGTCCACGCCTCTGAAGCCTCAGAAGTTGGGTACCCTGGCTCTCTTTGATGTCTTTTGTCCCCTTTGCTTATTTTTTACGTCAAAATAGAAATTCAAGCTTCAAGTGAGATATCCACTATGGGTGTACCAAAAGTCCATGTAAGAATACCATGATATTAAGTGCTCAAAACATGCATAACACTATTCTCAGTGGATATGTAACATGGGATTTCTCACATTCCCATTATTTTGGCGTGAAATTAAGGAAAACAAAAATTTTCACGGATCTTTTATGTGGTATTGATGATGTGGTATTGAAGTATTTTCCATTTTACCACCTCAAAGAGTCAATTTGAGCTTATTCACTCTATGGAGCTACCCTAGGTGAATTTTTGCCTAGAATCCAAATCTGGCTTTAAATCCATGGATTTACTTACTCAATAAGAAGTTAATCATCTTTTCTGAAATCAAAAATGAGGAATTTTGGATATATGCATGACTTATGAGTTATGCATAATTTAAAATCTCTTTTTAAGATAATTGTGGCCTATTTGGCTAAGTAAAATACACCTCAAGGCTCACAGAAGCTCTTGCCTTATTTAAATGTAGCAAAACAAATAGCATAGTAGTAGCTGGTTTCCATGAGGTAAAGTCATGAATACTAGTACAAAAAATATATTAATTACTTTCTTGGGTTTATCCATGCAAAATGATTCAATGTGGAAATGATTACAGGAGTCAGAGCTTCTCATTACCTCCTTTTCACCTCAAAATAGAAGCTTATTTTCTGTGTTGTTTAGATTTAATGGGCTTTAAACTTGGTAACCAGTTTCCCAATAGTCTTCAGTAGACCAATTAGGCCAAGATAAGACATAGATACAAATCTTTGATCTGACCACACCTCAGAGGCCTGAGAAGCTGGGTACCCTGGCTCTCTTTGATGTCTTTTGTCCCCTTTAGCTATTTTCATGTTAAGAATAGTAAGTCAGGCCTCAAGACTGATATCCACTACAGATGTACCAAAACTGTATGTAAGAATACAGTAGTATTAAGTGCCATAGAAATGCATAAGACTAATCTTAGTGTATATTTAACATGGGATTTCTCAAATTCCCATTTTTTTGGTGTGAAATTGAGAAAAAGAAAAAGTTTCACAATTATTTCATGTTGTATTGATGATGTGATGTTAAAGTATTATCCATTTTACCATCTAATAGACTAAATTGGAGCTGATTCACCCCACAGGGTTACCCCAGGAAATGTTTTGTGTAGAATCCAAGTCTGGCCTAGAATCTGTTGATCTACTTACTCAAAAAAATACTATTTATATTTTCTAGAATAAAAATGAATGAATCTTGAATATATGCATGATTGATGTGTTATGTGTAGTTCAGAATGTCTTTTAATATCAATTGTGGCCTATTTGGGTATGTAAAGTATACCTGAAGGCTCACAACCCAAATATATTACTTTGAAGAATGTTTTTAAAATTGGGAAACCAACCAAATGCATGGTATTTCTTAATTTGATTGATTTTATGACAAGCTAAGTACTTTTTTCAGAAACTTATCTAAAATATACCAAAAATATAATATCTAAATCTCCAAATATTCGTGTGAATTTGCAATGGGGACTTAGTAGTGAATCCATTCAAAATCATTGGGTTATAGTCAATATTGTAGGTTCAATTTATGGGAGTCATGTCGCCATTCCACAACTAATAAAGAATAATTCAAAATAAAATTCAAAAAGAAACGGTAAGAGATCCATACTTATACAATTAATTGTGGATGGAAAGCCAAAATTAAAAAATTCAAGTAGATTCTTGAATAATTGACTGTATAATTTTGCCTTTTTTTCAATTATTGTATATAAGGATCTTTGGTTGATTTCCAGATTCTTTTCATGAAACTTAATTTTTTGAAAAATGGATGATCTTGAAATGATAAACACTTTAAAACTAGGTATGTTATCTTTGACTGAATTAAATAAAAAAATTGAAGTCATATGTTACTGATTAATGTAATTCATGCAGAGTGGTTTTGAAAATAGGCAATGGTGTTATGAAAAATTTCTTTGATTTATTTGAATTTTCTCAATTCTTACCACCAGTAAAATAATACAAGGTCTCTTTCTGCTTCATTTTATTACACAAAATCATTATTTACATAAAGATATGTATATGGAAAGGGGATGGCATGTCTTATATCATGTTATAATAAAAGAAATTCATTAATGTAAATTAAACAGTAAATTTCCATTGAATAGTTATTTTTATCTTTAATAATGAAACCAATAAACTCATTTGGATATTCAAATTGCAATCATTGTTTTGGAATTTGGGCCCACAGACTGCAAATACATATGAATGAAGAATTAATTTATCTTTGGAAATCTGTTACAATAAATTTATCTCTTGATTCCCTTCTTGCATTTTGATATACCATCTCATAATTTATCCAATTTCTTTTTTCAATCATTCCCATTATTATGATCATTTGATCATTTCAGATTTGAGATTGATGTTGCAATTTCTTCCATTTTAACTATTCTTTATGACATCACTCCTCTTCTTGTTTGCATTGATATTCTTCAGTACACTCCCGATTAAGTCTGTTGAATGATTTATGCTTCTTCTGAGCTCTGTTCTACCATATTTTCATTTTCCATCATTTTGTGTCTAATTTTATTTTATTTAACTTTATCTTCCTTCAGTAAATGCTAATTACAAGTGGCATCATTAATTGTTGCATGATTTTTTTACTTGTATAATATACTCTTAAGTTGATTCATTTCTTATTTTATTTAAAAGATTAATTAGTATCAAGAAACCAATCGTTTATGAGGAGTTTGTTTTTTTTCTGTTGAGAAAAATATTCTCTCCACACATGTGAGCAGAGAACAAAAAGGGTGTTAGTACTAGGTGACCATTCTTGCGCAGTCAAAGGACCAACTCAGGACAGAAATGAGCTCATCCATGTAGTTAAGAGCATAATCTAACATATAAAAGAACATCAAGAGCCTAATCGATGGAAAGGTACTTATCTTATTGAATCATCACCTCATTGTATACTATTTTTGTTTTTATTATTCACCGTACACCTCCTTTTGATTTGCTGTGGTTTGTCCTTGTTCCACTAAGGATAAATGAGTAAGCTACTTACTAACCTCATCATTTAGTGTATACTGTTGATATGTCGAAATAATCAAATGTATATTTAGTATTGAGAGTTTTTTATAAGTGCTGAGAGGTCTTTATCATGATGTATTTAGTCATTTAAAAGGAACCAACATTATTTGATACTGTAGTTGTGAAAGAAGCCTAGACAGAGTGTGTAATCATAGATTTGTAGTAATTTAGTTTTAGCTGCTCACTCTTAGGTAATATTCTTTTCTTTTTTTTAAAAAAAATAGTTCATTGCATTAATAAAAATCACTCTTAGTTTGTTCAAATTTCACAGATTTACAGTCTTAAATTGCTCAAAAAAAACAAATAAAATGAGAGTGATTAAAATTTCAGAAAGAACAGGAAGAGAAATCAACCACATACCAATCTTAGAAGAAAGAAACTTCCTACTTTGAAACATCTTAATCAAAGTAGAGCTATCTGCCAGAGGACTTAGAGCAATTTGAAACTCTGATGGACCACCAAATTCCAATCCCATTACAATCAATAATTGCAATAAGTTGAATGTGGAATCAATCTACCTTATTTTAAGTAGACTTCATCGTGATATAATTGTTACTGTGGTAGATGCCGTCACTGTTAAAAATGCAAAAGCATTGTGGAAAAATATAAATGGGAAATATGCAGCAAAAACTATCAAAAACCAAGGAAGAACTTTGCTAAGATGGGAATGTCTCCTATTCAATGGCAAGATTGAAGAATATGTCAAGGAATGTCAAGGTATCCTTTTTGACATTGCTGTAATAGGCATATCACTACCACAAGACATTGTGGCCTACTCAATTCTAGGGAAAGTAAGCAGGGACGGTAATGCATATGACCATGTAATTGATTATATGGTCTTAACAATGGATGCTATGATCAACCCTCACAACACAAAAATACAAAAATCACATTTCACAAGACAATTAAGTCAGAATAAAATCAAAGCGCCGAGTTACTCACCAATTCAAGTAATTTTCTGTACAAAATCACTTCTTTATGTCGAGATGGAAAACAAAATCCTAAAAATACCACACACAGCATTGAAAAATGTTCTGCAGAGCACCCAGAACTGAGACCTCCACCTAGAAACAGAAATAAAAAAACCACCAATCCAGAAACTCATCAAAGACTTACTTACAAACATTGAAGCACCATTACTAAATAAATCAAGCTTGGTGATTGATTTTGGTGCTACGCATCCCATGTTTCATGACAAGGAAGGCTTCATGAAACTGGACTTAAGCCTCAACAGAAAAATCACCACAAGTGATCCAAACAGTAATATAGTTTTTAAAGGACACAGAACTGTAGAAATAATGATGAACAACAAAGTTTTTGTCCTTGAAAACTGTCTATACATTCCAGACCTGACAAGAAAATCTTGTCAGGCTTCTAGAGCTATGTCATAAAACTATCACCATGACAAGGAGTAACTCATTGTTCCATCTATCTCAAAACAACTCAACAATTCAAAGTGGTCAAATCATCAGCAAATTAATGATAGTGACCTTCAATAAACCTGTATCACTATTAACTGAGAATTCCCATAATTCACCTTGGCACCATGGATTAGGGCATCCAGGAAAAAATGTCCTGAAATATCTAGGCTTGCAACCTCTGACCAATCCATGTGATGTCTGTGTAAGGGGGAAAATGACAACTTTACCATTTAAAAGGCACTTTGTCGGAACATTCAAACCTCTTGATTGTATTCATCTAGACATAGTTTGACCAATTTCAGGCCATTTCTATTTCATTACTATAGTAGATCAATTTACCTCTTTTAAAACAAAAAATACGATAGATATGAAAAATTTGTAAATCAACAAAACTTCATGAAAAACCTTAATGATAGGAAAATACAAAAGATAGCTACAGACAGAGGGGGTGAATTATTAAACCAAAAATTCAAAAAACTAGCCAATAAAAAATGTTTTCAACACAATTCCTCTCCACCATATACCCCAGAACATACTGGGATAGCTCAACGGTCAAATAGAACAATCTTGGACAAGGCAAGATGTTTATTGCTAGGGTAAAACCTTCCTCATAAATACTGGGCCAAATCCATTAGCACCACAACATACGTATCTGATATTGTTCCCACTCCCTCATGAAACGATCTCTCACCACACTACATGTGCACTGAGAAGTATCCAAAAATTGAAGACATTAGGACATTTGGTTGCAAATTGATTTTCTATGTACCCAAACAGAAGCACACTTGCAAGTTGGCTCCAGAAGGAGAAGTAGGCATTCTTCTTGGATTGAGCAACAAATTTCATATTGTATACTTGAAGTTGAAGACTCAAATGTATACAATAGCAGGAACATTGTGTTCTTTGAGAGAGAATTCCCTCTTTTAATAGAGAATCAAGAGTCTAATCAAACTCATACTCTGTTCAGGGTTGATGAAGCTCAATAGAAATATTTTGACTGCCAAGACTTTCTAGACAAAGAAGAATTACAATACAACCAAGATATTTATGACAAACAGATTAAAGGAGACAGTGATGACCACACAAGCTCCAAAGAGGAAGAACGAAATAATCCTAGCCGTGACCATTACCCTACAGCAAAGAGGATCAGGGTAATAGGACCTCAACATCCTACTCTTATAAACTCAAACATAGATGAAAACAACATTCTTCCACATCGTCATAGACCAAGTCAAACTCCTTAACCTATACTCAAGCCATCAAATCATCAACCTGTGATTTCTGTAAGATAGAAATAGAGAAAGAACTCCAGACCATGAAGAACCTAAATTTATGGATCAAAATTTCAATTAAAAGAGAATAAAAATTAATTGGAACCACCTGGGTTTCAAGATCAAACAAGACAAAAATGGACAAACTCTTGAACACAAAGCCCGCTTATGTGCTCAGGGATTCTCACAGGCTCAAGGAGAAGATTATTCAAAAACTTTTTCACCCACTGGAAAACTACACTCTCTCGGGACTTTAAAATCACTTGCTGCATTGAAAAACTTATCTTTTGAACAGTTAGATATTAAAAGTGCTTTTCTTAATGCTCCTCTCATAGAGGATGTTTTCTTATCTATACCTCCAGGACTTGAAAGAGATAAGAAGAATACGTGCCTTAAGCTTAAAAAAGTGATATATGGGTTAAAGCAAGGCTGTAACAACCATCCATCCAGGGTAAGGGTATTCATTCACATACTCACTCAAACACCTCAAATCAGCAGATCCAGCATTGGCAATCAGCATTCAGTTTCAGCAATCTTCATTCTGAAACATGCATACAGCTTGGTACCTCAATACAGCCTGTCAATACCTGTACAGGTTGGATTCACCAAATACAGTTTCAATACACCAGTATGAAACTGTATGATCACTCAAATACACCACACCTCTTGTACAGGTTCTGTACAGCTGTACAGGACCTGTAATGGCCAGACTCAATTCAATCATCAATTATTCTCATGAAAATTCTTCCTCTGGATCAGGGCTGGTGATTCTCACATATACCAGCCCCTCTTCCTCCCCCCTGGGGACTTTTCCCCAGTTAATTAAT
Source organism: Austropuccinia psidii (assembly GCA_023105745.1). NCBI lineage: Eukaryota > Fungi > Basidiomycota > Pucciniomycetes > Pucciniales > Sphaerophragmiaceae > Austropuccinia > Austropuccinia psidii. The sequence continues at coordinate 5,706,291 of JALGQZ010000010.1, read as the reverse complement.
TTAGTTTATTTATTATTTTATAATTATTCTTATCCTTATTTTGGGTATTATAATTATTTAATCTTAAGTTAGTCTTTGCATTTTTCTCTTTGCCTGTACAATATGAGTTGGGTGGCCATATCCTTATTAACCCTTCTCTTTCCATTGTGACAGGTTGAAACAGTGGACTTGGACTTGTTTGTGGTTGGCTCTTCTATTTCTTTTATTCTTATTCTTTGTTGCTGCTTTCTTATATTTATTCTTTTAGTAATTCATCTTTAACACTCTTAAGTGTATCCCTTCTTACCATATCTTTGAGCCCTCCATAAGTGAGTCCCAGTTTACTGAGTGCCAGGCCCTCTTCACTTCGAAGAGCCCCTGTGACATTAAATTAATTAACTCATATTTGATTCTTTCTTTTCATTCATTTATATTCATTTTCTCTCATTCCTCAATTATGATCTCTTTTATGACTTAATGATCTTTAATGATTATGATTTCTCTGTCATCAATTTCATCTCATTCATTTCATTCATATGAAATTGATTTTTCCTCTTTCTTAATCATTGCTGACCATTTCATCCACTTCATTTTATTTTATCAAATCAAATTTTTTCTGTGTTCCTATTCAGGTTCTTTTAGGAGTTATTGATTGGATTATTCATTGGTTTTCATTGGATTATTGATTCAGCGGTTCAGGATTCTTATTTGGATTAGATTGATTGATTTTAACTTCTCAAGATATTGATTGATCCTCAAGAGCTGATTTTGATTATTGATTGACCTTGAATCCTCAAGATATTTTATTGATCCTCAAGAATTGATTTTGATTATGGACTAATTTTGACTCATCAAGATATTGAATTGATTTCTGAAGATTTTAAATTGATAAATTGATTCCTCAAGACCTTGATTTCATATTGAAGACACTGATTTATTGATTTATTGATTATTGATTGAATATTGATTGATTGTTCATTTACTCAAGATTATTGATATTTGATTTTAATTGATTGTTGATTGTTTGAATTGATTTGACTGTTGACTGAATTTGATTTCACCTCAAGATTTGAATTGATTCCTCAAGATTCATCAAGATTTTAATTGTGATTGATTTGGCCTAGTTCTGATTATTATTCTCATACCATCAATTTTTATTTCATTTTTATTCAAAATGCCAGTTCAGCATAGTCCCCCAGCCAAAAATACTAGATCCTAAAGAATTCAAGCTGTTCTCACTCCTACAGCAAGGGCTCCTCTTGACCGCACACCATCAGTTCATCAACTGAGTGCAAACTTGGACAGAGGACAACCAATGGAAGGAGCAGCACCCTCAAGAAGAGGTGGAATGAAATCTAGAAGATCAAGATCTTTCTCTGGACTTTTGGGTGGCTACCCTGGCATGTCTGAAGGTGCAAGAGAAAGACAAGGGGAAGTTGAAGATGAAGAGGGGGAAGAGTCTGTGGAAGAGGAAGATTCTGGGGAAACTGAAGTGGCAGATGCCTTGGCGAATGCTCCAGAGGTGCCTCAGGGTTCTAATCTAGCCCTTTCTAGTCAACCTCTTGTCTCTCAAACTGATCCAAGTCTCCTCAAGATGATGGAGCAGATGACTCAATTCATGGGGCAACTCACTCAAGCACTTGCTTCCAGGGACAATTCCAAAGCCCCTGCTTTCAAGACTCCATCCATGAAGGCACCTGATTCTTTTGATGGTACTCAAGCTCATAAATTGAGAGGATTTATCCAATCCTGTCAATTAATCTTCCATAATGATCCAGAAAATTTCTTCTCTGACAGGAAGAAAGTTCTTTACTCAACTTCTTTTCTCACTGGTAGAGCTGGAAAGTGGATTGAACCCTATCTCTCAAATATTTCCAATACAGACCCTTCCTACCTCCTCAATAATTGGCCATTATTTGAATCTCAATTATTCACTCTGTTTGGTGACCCCAATGACGTCAGGAAAGCTGAACAACAGTTGGACAATTTGAGGATGAAGGAAAGTGGTCATGTCTCCTTGTACATTGCAGATTTCAGAAGCTTAATGTCAAGAATTGGAGATTGAGGGGAAAGAGCTTATATCCATGTTTACAGAAGAGGATTGGCATCAAGATTATTGGATCAGTTGGCTTCTCACCCTGGAACTTTTGATACTCTTCAAGAACTTATGGATGTCACTTTAGAATTAGACACAATATTTCATGAGAGGCAAAAAGAAAAGGGTGGAAATCAAGAGAAGCCTCCTGTCAATGGATCCAATCAATCTAGGCCTCCTCAAAACTCATCTTCAAAGAGGCCTCACCAGAAGAAGAACAAGAAGGGAAAGCAGTTTCAATCTTCAAAGGACAAGCCCCATGCTGCCTCCTCAATAAGGACAATAAATTAATTGGTTCTGAAAAGGAGAGGAGGATTAAAGAGGGCTTGTGTATTTATTGTGGTGGAAAGCACCCATTTGAAAAATGCTTCAAGAGACCTCAGAACAAGCCTGGGTCATCATCAAGAGGCTTCCCTAGCAAGCAGGGAAAATCCTGAGTGGGGATCATGATTTGTTCAATGGTTCTCACTTATTTCCATCAAGAGCACAATTGTGCACTCTGAATACTAGTGTCAAGAAATCTTTAAAATGTCTTATTTTCTCTTCTGTCTCTGATATTTTTTATAGTATTCTCATTGATTCTGGTGCTACAAACTCTTTTATTGCAAAGAATTTTGTTCTCAAGTACTCATTGACTCTGTCAGAGCTCCCTGAAAAGATTCCTCTTTTCGTTTTGGACTCTAATGAATCCCCTGCCTTGTTCATCACCCATTATACCAAGTGGGTAGTTGACTTGCCTTCCTTCCCAAGCTTTGAATGGGACTTCTTTATCATAGATTCACCCAAGGGAGAAGACCTGATATTGGGCTATGATTTCCTTTACCATTTTAATCCCATTATTGATTGGAAAAATGGATTGATCACCTATGATTCTAGTCATAAGGATTCTAGTGGTATTATTCCTTCTACTAGTAATGACTTAGCCACTGCTGTCAACAGTGTTGCTCTGGTTGGTGAACTTAAGACACCTTCCCTTCCTTCTTCTGTCCATACCCCCTCCATCATTCCCTCTCATTCATTACTTCCATTAAGAGATGAAGTCTTCAAAGAGATAAAGGATGTTGGAGAAGATGTTGCCATATCTTCACTTCATCTCTTTCAAGGGGATATAGACCTTCCTCCGTTATCTTTTCATGCCTCCCTGGAGGAGCAGTGGGATGAGGAGGAAGAGCCAGAAGAAATTGAAACTGTGTTGAAGGTAGTCCCTCCTGCTTATCACCAATATTTGGATGTATTCTCCAAGGTGAAAGCAGAGAAACTTCCTCCACACCGCGCCTGTGATCACCATATCAAATTGGAGGGTCTTCTACCTCCAATTGGTGTTATCTACTCATTATCAAATCAAGAGTCAGAAACACTGTGGGCCTACATTTCAGAGAATGTAGAGAAAGGTTTCATAAGACCAAGCTCCTCTTCAACAGGAGCACCTGTCCTTTTTGTCAAGAAAAAGGATGGAGGTCTTTGTTTGTGTGTTGACTACTGCAAACTCAATGCTGTTACTAGGAAGAACAGGTATCCTGTTCCTCCTATGAACCAGCTCCTTACCATATTCAACGGTTCCACTATCTTCTCCAAGATAGACTTGTGTGGTGCATATAACCTTCTGAGAATCAAAGAGGGGGATGAGCACTTAACTGCCTTTAGAACCAAATATGGTAGTTATGAATATTTGGTCATGCCATTTGGTTTGAACAATGCTCCTGCTTCTTTCCAGAATCTAGTAAATGATATATTTGCAGATTTCTTGGATGTGTTTGTTGTGGTTTATTTACATGATATTATGGTCTTTTCCAGTTCTGAGGAGGAACATGTCAAACATGTGGCCTCTGTCCTCCAAAGACTGAGGGACAATAATTTGTTTGCCAAATCCTCAAAGTGTGTATTCCATGCCTCAAGTGTGGAATACTTGGGCTATCTTGGTTCAAGTGAAGGCCTCAAGATGGATTCTTCCAAAGCTCAGAAAATCCTCAATTGGCCTCAGCCAAAGAACATCAAAGCACTCCAATCTTTCCTTGGATTTGCCAACTTTTATTGTTGTTTCATTAAAAATTATTCCAAAAAAATCTCTGCTCTCACTTCCCTCCTTAAAAAAGATTCTCCTTTCATCTTCAATGAGGAAGTTCTTAGTCAGTTTCAAATACTCAAAGAAGCTTTCACCACTTCCCCTATCCTATTCCATTTCAATCCTTCTCTACAAACTATTGTAGAGACTGATGCTTCTGATTATGCCTTGGGTGCTGTACTGAGTCAGGTGAATGACTCAGGAAAGCACCCCATTGCATTTGATAGTCGCAAGCTTCTCCCAGCCGAGCTGAACTACGAAATTCATGACAAGGAACTCCTTGGCATAGTTTGGGCTCTCAAGCGCTGGAGAGCATTTCTTCTCTCTCTTTCCAATTCCTTTGAGGTCTTGACAGACCACTCTTCCTTGCAGTATTTCATGTCTTCCAAAGTTCTCACTCGTCGTCAGTCCTGTTGGGCTGAATTCATTTCAGAATTTCACTTCACTATCACCTACCGCACAGGCAAGCTGGCCACTTTACCAGATGCCTTGTCACGTCGGGACAACGTGTACCCAGAGAGGGGGGTGGACTTCATCAGCAAGAATCCTCAAAATTTGCATCAAGTACTCAAGAAAGATGGAATTCAAGAGTCAAGACTCTTTTCAATCAAAGTGGAAGTGTTTTCAGATTTAGTTGACCAGATTCAAAAGGAAGTATGGCAAGACAAAGACTATAAAGAAATACTCAAGCAACTAGCAAGAGGTGAATCAGTCTCAGATTATTCTCTTGAACCTCAAGCAAAGCTGTTATTATTCAAGGATAGAGTGGTAATCCCAAGCAATGAAGAACTTCAACTCAATATTCTTCAAAAGCGTCATGACTCACCTTTGGCTGGCCATCCTGGCCAGGAGAAGACCCTCAAGCTCATCAAGAGGGATTTTTATTGGGCTGGCATGAATCAATTCATCAAGGACTATGTGTCCTCATGTCAGAAATGTTCAAGAAACAAGAACATTCATCACAAGAAGTTTGGATTACTCAAGCCTCTTTCAATTCTGTCTGGTCCTTGGAATTCATTATCAATGGACTTCATCACTCAATTGCCACTGTCAAAAAACTTTGATTCCATTTTAGTAGTTGTGGACAGATTCTCAAAAATGGCAATCTTCATCCCAACTTATAGAAAAATGACTGCTCTGGACTTAGCTCAAATCTTCATTAGTCATGTATTTTCCAAGCATGGCCTTCCAGTCAGTATTGTCAGTGATAGAGGATCTTTATTTGTTTCATCATTTTGGACTCAATTATGTCAGCAGCTCAAGATATCAAGAGATCTTTCAACTGCTTTTCATCCTGAAACAGATGGACAGACAGAGAGGGTAAATCAGATTCTAGAACAGTATCTTTGGATGTATGTCAGCTATCATCAAGATGACTGGTACACCTGGCTCCCTCTGGCTGAATTTGCCTATAATAATGCAGAAAATTCATCAACAAAGCAATCAACCTTTTTCACCATTTATGGAAGAAAACCCAGCTTTGACTCAATCCATATTTCTCAAGACTCACCTGCTGGAAAGTTATCAACAAAACTCCAATCAGTACAGCAAGTGGTCAAAGAAGAATTAGAGTCAGCAATAAGGAGATTCAAGAAGTATGCAGATAGAAATAAAGCAATTCCACCTGAAAAAATATGGCTAGCTTCCAAGAACATAAAGACAACAAGAACCCACCAAGAAATTATCAGAAAGATGGTTGGGACCTTTTGAAGTTCTGAAGAAGATTGGCAGTCATGCATATCACCTCAAGTTGCCTCAGCAATGGAAGACAGTTCACCCTGTATTCCATGTGTCCTTATTAGAACCAGTCAAGCATTCAACTATCCCAAATTGTCATCAATTGCCGCCACCACCAGTTTTAGTGGAGGAGCAAGAAGAATGGGAAGTGGCTCAGGTTCTGGACTCAAAACTCAAAAGAGGTAAATTATGGTATCTTGTAGAGTGGAAAGGATTCAGTGAATACCCAGAAAGAACCACTTGGGAACCAGCTTCCAACCTTACCAACTCACCAGACCTTGTCAAGGATTTTCATTCATTGTATCCAGACAAGCCTGGCCCAAATACCTCAAGAGTTTGATTTTATGGTTCTTGGTGTGGAGAAGAAGTTATGAAAGTAAGTTCCTCTCCTGGCATGCACCTTTAAGGGGGTATTCTACCCATATGTTGTTGTAAGAATCACCTTGGCCACTTTGTGAGCACTTGTCAATTCTTTGGACAGGTTTGGGAAGCATACAACACCAATACCCTCCGATTTGGACCTTATCAAGATATGGCCAAATGTTTCTTTTTTTATTTTTCTTCTCTTTCTCTTTTATTTATCATTTCATTTATGCCAATCATCATAATTCAAGACAATCATTACTTCAAGTCATTTACGGCAATTAATTTCAGAAGTCATTTATGGCAATTCTTTTCAATTTTATGGTGCTTGGTGGGGAGTGGAAGTTATTAAAGTAAGTTCCATCTCCTGGTATGCATCCCTGAGGGTTCTACTTCTTGTAAAACATTACCTTGGCCACTCTGTGAGCATCAAATGCTTGGTTTTCATTTTTCAGACACTTCTTGGCCAGAATCAAGCAACTCACCACAAGGAGGACCAGGCATCAGGATTTTTCTTTATTTCTTTTCTTGACTCTCATTTTCTCTTATTCTTTTATCTTTTTCTTTCTTTCTTTACTTGTATCATTTTTTTTCTTTTTATTTCTTTAAAGCAGCAGCATCCCCTCCCAAATCATGTATTGGGAGGTTCCATTATCTTTTTCATTTTTTAGTAGCTATAAGAGTGGGAATAGAAGTCAATCCAAACACAACAAGGACAAGGAAACTAGTTTCTCTACCCAATCATCAAAAGTTCACCGGAAGTCATTATTAGGTTCATCTTAATACCAGTCAAATTTGGGAATGCAGAAGCAGAAGATTCAATATGTCCAAATCAGTCCATTTCAATCCAAAGGAAATTGACTTCAAGAATGGGGCCATAACTCATTTATGGCCCCCCCTCAAAGCCTCAATAATGAAGGTTCAAAGCCCCTTTGGGGCTGCATTCATCACTGTGGGCCTCCCCTGCATCTTTGGGGAGGCCATGATCTTGGTGACCCTGGACCCCATCAATGGGTCCAGGCCATAAAGGTGGGTGTCTTGGACTCTGGGCCAATTTATGGTCCCCTTGCACCCCTGGGTCCCCATCAAATTTGGGCCCAGGGGGTCCATTTTAGTCCTGGGGGCCTCCAATAGCCCCCACAGACCGCGGACCGCGGCGTACGGCCCACGGACCACAAGACTACAGACCGTGGCCCGCAGACTGTAGGACGCCAAAGACAAGAAAAAGGCCAATATGGCCATATGTCATAAAAACATCATCAAGCCCAAAATGGCCATAAATCATGGAATCACCAAACCCCCAAAAAAGGCCCAAAAGGCCATAAAAATCAAAACTTATCAAGATTCATCAGGGAAGAGGCCACAGCCCAAAACCACTTTTGAGGGCTGTTGAGGCCATTTACATGGACAATGGGGACAAGACCCCTTGGAGGAAAATTTTCAAGATTTCATTTGGATTAAGCCTTGCCCAATGAGTACACTTCATATACTCATTGGGCATCATTTCTTGAGCACAAGAGCTCAGTGGCCATCATTTTGGGATATATCCCAAGGCCATAGTCCAAGGTCAAGGTGGATTGAATCAGAAGCAAGGAAAAGCATATTTCGAAGTGGGATACTTACTCAAAACCTGAAAGAAGGGGGGAATCAATTTTAAATTGACAGAGAAGAATTGAAGAGGAATTTTTTGGGATAATGGTCAAGAGGAAAAGAAATTTAAAAGAAATTTATTGAAGAAAATGTGGGGATATTGAGATGCCACTCAACAGTGGCAGGGTATTATGGTGTTCAGCAGCCCACCAGTTTCAAGAGGGGGATACTGTAACAACCATCCATCCGGGGTAAGGGTATTCATTCACATACTCACTCAAACACCTCAAATCAGCAGATCCAGCATTGGCAATCAGCATTCAGTTTCAGCAATCTTCATTCTGAAACATGCATACAGCTTGGTACCTCAATACAGCCTGTCAATACCTGTACAGGTTGGATTCACCCAATACAGTTTCAATACACCAGTATGAAACTGTATGATCACTCAAATACACCACACCTCTTGTACAGGTTCTGTACAGCTGTACAGGACCTGTAATGGCCAGACTCAATTTAATCATCAATTATTCTCATGAAAATTCTTCCTCTGGATCAGGGCTGGTGATTCTCACATATACCAGCCCCTCTTTCTCCCCCCTGGGGACTTTTCCCCAGTTAATTAATTTAGTTTATTTATTATTTAATAATTATTCTTATCCTTATTTGGGTATTATAATGATTTAATTTTAAGTTAGTCTTTGCATTTCTCTCTTTGCCTGTACAGTATGAGTTGGGTGGCCATATCCTTATTAACCCTTCTCTTTCCATTCTGACAGGTTGAAACAGTGGACTTGGACTTGTTTGTGGTTGGCTCTTCTATTTCTTTTATTCTTATTCTTTGTTGCTGCTTTCTTATATTTATTCTTTTAGTAATTCATCTTTAACACTCTTAAGTGTATCCCTTCTTACCATATCTTTGAGCCCTCCATAAGTGAGTCCCAGGCCCTCTTCACTTCAAAGAGCCCCTGTGACAAAGGCCCTTTAAATTGGTATCACCAACTCTCTAAATGGTTGACAAGGTTAGCCTTTAAAATATTGAAAGCCAACTCCTGGGTATTTTACCTGGATGCAGAATAACCAATCTGGCTCTTTCTCCATGTGGATGACATTGGTGTCTTTGGTAAAAATCTTTCTAAATTTAAAATGGAAATTATGGAAGAATTCAAAACCAAGATGTTAGGAATGGCAGATATTATGCTGGGAATCAAAATAACTCATAATATCAATGACATAACCTTATCTCAAAATCCGATATAGATTCACTTCTAGAATTGTATGGAATGTCAAACTGTAAGCCAGTATCTACACCATTAGTTCCAAATCTCCATCTAGAGGCTGCCACAACCTCCAAAAAAGAACAATTTTTGGCACTTAAAATCGAATATTGAAGTGCTGTAGGAAGCCTTAGTTATCTTACTTCAGCCACTAGACCAGATTTGTTGTACTTAGTTAGTGCATTATCCCAGTTCCTGGAGAATCCTGGAATCCATCATTGGAAGGAACTCTTACACATTCTGTGATACTTAAAAGGTACCAACAATATCAAATTGAGCTATCAAAGAGATCTGGAAGAACTACCTGTTTCTTATTCCAACGCATACTGGGAAAACTGTCACATTACACAGCAATCAGTAACACGTTATCTAGTGATCCTTAATGGAAAACTTGTAATTTTTCAAACTAGGAAACAACTGAAGGTCTCCTTATGTTCTTCGGAGGAAGAATACAGATCATTGACCAACCTGTTTAGTGAGCTAATATGGTTTAAATAATTTTGAAAAGAAGTCAAAGTGATGAAACTACAAAAGCAAATAATAATACATGAATGCAACCAGGGGTGTATTGACACATCCAAAAGTGACTGCAATACCAACACCAGATGCATGAAACACATTGAGATACTGCTCCATTTTATACAAGAATGAATTGCAAAATCAACTATTGCACTAGTATACACACCGACTATTAACATGCTTGCAAATTTTCTTACAAACTCAGTTTGTCAGCCCACTATCTAATGTGCATTGAAAAGTTTAAGATTTCTGACAGTGGGAGACAGGAGGGGTGTTGAGAAAAATATTTTCTCCACACATGTGAGCAGAGAACCAAAAGGGTATTAGTACTACATGACTCTTCTTGCACAGTTAAGGGACTAACTCATGACAGAAATGAGCTCATCTGCATGGTTAAGAGCACAATCTAACATATAAGAGAACATCAAGAGCCTGATTGATAGAAGGACAATTATCTTATTGAATCATCACCTCATTGTATACTACTTTATTTCTTTTATTATTTACCATACACCTCCGTTTAATTGACTGTGGTTTGTCCTTGTTCTACTAAGGATACGTGAATAAACTACTTACTAACCTCATTCTCTAGTGTGTACTGTTGATACATGTAAAAAATCAAATGTATATTTAGTACTGAAAGTTTTTGATAAGTGCTGAGAGGTCTGTATCATAATGTACTTAGTTATTTAAAAGGAACTAACATTATTTGCCACTGTAGTTGTGAAAGAAGCCTAGACGGAGCGTGTACTCATATATTTGTAGTAGTTTAATTTTAGTTGTTCACTCTTAAGTACTATTATTTTCTTTATCTTTTCTAAAATAGCTCATTGCATTAATAAAAATCACTCTTAGTTTGTTCAAATTTCACACTTTCATCTCTTCAATCTTTTTTGCAATTGACTCAAAATTATTTCTTAATCACTGCTATCTCTGCTTGTTTGACTTTCAGCTAAGTTTCCAATTTTGTCTTCATAATTATGATTTTGAAACATGGAATAATTTTAATATCTTTTCTCTTGGTATTCATTTTTTTCCCATCTTCCTCATTGGAATCTCTAAATTATTTCATATCATTTTTCAAAATGAAATCACTATATTCCACTCCACCAGCTCAAATTCCCCCCATTTTCCCTATATTTATTTCACACAACAGCTCAGAATCCTGTATCAAAACAAATTATGTAGAGACATCAAAAGATTATCTTTTGAAAGTAAAAAATAAAAATGTAAACTGAAGTTTTTAAAACTACCAACTGGAGTTGTAAATGTTTTTTTGGTTTAGTCTTTGCATGAAATCATTTTGAAAGCAGAAAACCAAAAGTTTTTTGAAAACTTCTTTTAAAATTACGCTGGAACCTGTTTTCGAACCGGCTTCAAGAATCAAAATACTTTTTTCATACATTACAATTTAGTCTCTAACCATTGAGTTAACTCATCCAATGTTTTGTTCGCACTAATTTACTGTATTACAGTTTACATTAAATGTATACTGTACTATTGCGCCATTTTTGTCATACTAAATTTCCAAACTTTCCAAATTAAAAATCAACCTACCCACCTACAACTGTGAATGTAAATTTAACTGTAATTTCGTAGCAATGTACTATAGTTAGCAACTCTTCGCGAGAATGTAAATCACGTATAATTTGCAACCAAAGAAACATTGATAATAACCAAAAAAATGTTGCGAAAGAAAGGTTCAATGAATTTTGTTTTTTATTTTTTGACTTTTGGGTAAACATACATTACTACTTTTAAAATTTGATACAATTTATCGTGTATTGTATTTCTTTTTAATTTTAATTTCAACTTTGTATTGATAAGTGATAATAATATCTCCAGAATAAATGTTTTCAATAATTTATTTTAAAAAAGCATAAAGTTGAAGTAGACAAAAGATGTTTTTTTTGAAATAGTGAAACTGCTTGGAATCTAAGCTTTCCTGTTTTTTTTTTGAAATTTATTTTTTCAAAACTAAATTCTATGTTAAGTGGACAAAACCTAAATGTTAAATTTTACAACAACAATGTTTTCGAGGTCAAGTTTTTAAAAAAAATCTATAACGATAATTCCTTCGGCTATATCTTTGATTCAAATGAGTGACAAGATTAACCACTTAAATAAAACTATTTGTGTAGGCAAAAAGGGTAAACGTCTGAGCAGTTGTACAGTACAGGGCTGTACAGTACTGTACATAAAACAACCGTGTACCTTATGTAACCTATCACTTGCGTAACTTTCATGTTTTAGATTCTCTGTCAAAGTTTTGGAGCAAGGAGAACTAAAATGATTGGAAAATAGAAGGGCACAAAAAAATCTAAAAAGAAAGGAGAGAAACAAAAGGAAATCCGAAGTGATGCTTCATTGAACTAGTTTTTCTATTCATGTGAGCCATTGCCAAATAGTGAATGGAAATCTTGGTATAGTCTCAGCTAGGTAGATAGTTAAAAATATGTTTCTGAGCAGACTTTTATCTCCGTCAGAACAGCCCCATGGTCATCTGAAAGGGATAAAAGACGCCCTCCATCCATGTTCTCCACATTCCCCCCACTAAATAACAAAAGCATTTTTCTCTTCCTCCAAATTTCTTTTACTTATTCGCACTCGAATAGGCAAAAAAATTATACGAAATTCCTTCCTAGTCTTTACATAATATAATATATATATAATATAGTATATCGTCTTCATCATAGTCACCACCCTCTAACATAATAAAAAATATCAGAGAGATCTTTATCAAAACGTAGATTTTATATAATCTCGTCATCGATGTCTTCAAAGAGTAATTATATAAATCTCTAATATAGACTTATCATGGATGATGAATAGCTCATTGATGCTTTAATTTTTTTTTCGTTTTCTGCTTTTAAATTTTATTCTACTTCGACGTCAATCTTTAAACCAAGCGTTCATACCAAATATCATTACGACTTTTAATGTTAGTAAATAGAGTTAATCTTAGAGATTATGTTGATAGTTCTGTTTATTAACCTATCGATATCTTTGCTACTCCTTCTGGTCATTTGCGTAAACTACGTCCTCAACCTTGGGACCACGTAGTTTATTCGCTTAATCTCAAGATGCTCATCGAATGAATCGACTTGCGTTATCAACAAAGGCTTCTAAGGCCAACGATTTCATTCAAAGGTTTGTTTTTCATATCCTTGAAAAAATCTATACAAATTATTATGTTTTACTTTTCTTAAAGCTATCCTTTGATACATGTCCTGAATATTTCGCCCAGATTCGACATCCTATCACCGTTTCAAGATCAACAAGCCAGCGCAACAAGCAAGACAGAATGCAAGGTATCGCAATCATTTCCTGAAATTAAAATCCATGTTACTTCATTCATTAACGAAATCAGTTTATTCTGTAGATAACGGCCAGGGGACGCCCTCGATACCTCGCTTAGCCCCGCTCGTTGAGTGAGATGAGAGTCTGAGCGCTGGTACCATATACCTAGACGCGCGACTCCAACGACCAATCAGTGAGCAAGTCTGCGGTCGAGTGAGAAGATTAAGAAGCCTTGCCCTTGATGATGGGCGTAAGATGGCTATTTCCTTAACGTGAGATCTTGAAGGGCAAACCCATGAATTAAGTGAGGTTTATACCTGAGCAGAGACTATAAGTTTTATCATGACGTTCAGAGATGTCAAACAACTGAGCGTTTAAGGTGTGTTGAACATTTCTTTCAGTTAAACTAATGCCTTTCTAGTTTGACTAATTTGTTAATGCTTTTAATTTGTTTTTTCTGCAGTGAGAGAGAGCGAGCTGCCTCAGATTGAGGTCAGACTAGCTCTGATCAATTTAAGAATGTGAGGTCGATTATTAATCGATGGAGCTAAGTGACTTGAGATAACTAAGAATCTAAAGTATGTTTAACCTTCTCTTCCCCATAATTAATAAGTAACAAAATTTCTCTTTTGCTAATATTTTGGTTTTCAATTCTGCGTAGTTCGGAAGGCAATAATGCCCGACCTAAGCGCTATGCTGCCTTGTTTCGTGAGACGTGAGCATGAGTTGTCATGTGAGATCCGGAGAAGAGCAATCGCCTGCCGAAGCCATCCCAGCTATGAATTCGGGCTTAGGCTAGCTTGAATGGCGGCTTGCCTCTATTTTTCGAGGGACAAGGTGACAGCTAAGGTAAATTGTGATTTTTGACTCCAAATGAGTGCAGTGTCCCAGTGAGCTTGGAGACTTTGAGATTTCCTGAATGGGGAAAGCATCCTTTGGCACCATCTCGGGCATGAGGATAAGAATTTTTCGACTCCGCCTTGTATTTAGCATATTGAAATACTGGCAGTGGATGAGTTTTTTGGAGTGAGGTATCCTTTGAGACTTTTTTGAGGCAAGTTTTGTACTTGCATTGATGTCCCCGCCTGCTTTCGGCTTTCCAGCACGCTTTGGCGATTGAACCCAGGCTGACACGATTCAAACGTTTCTTTGAAAGATTAAAAGTTCATTGGCTCTTTAAACGAGGCCTTTGAGATATTCTTTGGTCAACTTTGCCTTAAACGAACAAAGTAAAACCAATGAATATGACATTAACTTGAAATTCAAAAATTCCTCGCTTTAATGACAAAGAACTTGGAATATATCGTTTTTTACGATTCCACAAGAGTCATCATGAGAGTTTTTCTAAGGCCATTCTGAGATAGTTCAAGGCGAAATGAAGAAACTAAATGAGCTTGCATATAAGAGAGCTCATCATTTGCGCAAGATAGAGACTTGCTGAGAATTCCCCATTGTCCATAGAGACAAACAGCCATAGAGCGATTGAGATATAATGCTCGTTTTGGGCTCATGGCGAAATTTTAATTTATTTTGAATCTTGAACCAAAGAAAAATAGCGAGAAATGGAAATTTAAGGCCAATCAAATTTTTCAAGCTAAAAAATAAAATAAAATAAAAGTTGGAATTTCATGAGGCTGACGTTGCTACTTTTGAAAAGTTGGTCCAATCTGAAGAAATACATTGAATCAAGGATTTCTACAACTTTAACCAAAAATTGCATAAGGCTTATTGCAAACAAAAGAGCATTTAAGATAACTTGACAAATGGTAAAAAATTATTTAGGTTAGGAAAAGGTCAAATTACAAGAAATTTACACAATTTTCAATGATTTCTTGGATAATGTATGCAAGAAATTCTCCAATTGGTCTCAATAAGGATGTTTTCTTCTAAAGTTGGTGCGAGTATATTTGAACAAAAGAAAAATGAGAAATGAGAAACATGAAATTTTATCTTCTTTTCTATGGATCATGAATTTAAGTTGAGATTGATGTCATAAAAGTTTTTTATTTAATTATTTATGAACTATTATGATATTATTTCATGATATTTTTACTGTTGGTGATTCAAGGTTTTAAAGCCAAAACAGAATGAATAAACCTGACCCTCTTACTGATACTCATTTAATTAATAAAAGAATTTAACTGGCTTGATTAAAAAATAATATACTTAAGAATTTTTTTTGTTCAAAACAATGAAAATAATGTAATTTCAGTATTGAACCATATATATTAAGGTAAAGATCTCAAAACATTACACTATCAATTATAAAATTCATATGCAATTTTCCCAATCAATTAAAACTATGATACCTTCTGGTGAAGCCACCTATTCCATAGCACAACATATGTAGCTCATACAATGGGCTCAAATAACCAATACTGAAATTTTGTATGTATATGAAAAAGTGAGTATTCTTTGAGCAATGTTCAGCATGTGTAAAGGTAGTCAACGGAAGCCACCCATAAAGTGGATACATATACACAACTATTGATTTTTTAATCTAATTGGTTTTTATATTACTTTTTGGTTAGACTTGAGTTTTGTAGTTGATTGAACCCTATTCAATTCAAGTTACAATTCAAAATTTGAAAAGGACCCAGATTTTTACCTCAGTAAGATTAATATTTTTCAAATTTGAGAATTATAAGTATATATGGCTATAATAAGAAATATTTTTTCATTTTCTTCCTTGTTCTCAATGATATTGTTACCCCAAAAGAGGAATGCCAATATTCTAAGATTTTTTAATAAATAAAAACACATAGGTATTGAATTCTTCTTGCCATCTTTTTGTTTTCTCCTATCAAGTTTTAGTTTTTCATTTTAAATTGAGGTTTGTTTTTACCTTCTTGACAAAAGAGAATCTCTATTCATGAGAATAATTTAAGCTTGTAGCTTTGAAATTTGGTGTATGTCCTGTTATTCATTTACAATTAATTGAAAAAGGCTTTTTATAGCATTTATGAACTTGAAAATTTGCAAAGTTTATTCTTTTCAAACCTTTACTAAGCAAGAATTTAGTGGGAAGAATAAAATACTTCAATTAATTCTTTGTTTATTACAAAAATCAAATTTTTGAAATAAAATTCTTTTTATAGATGATAATGGAAAATTAGAAATCTTTAATTTTTAAAATTCAGGGAGTGATGGTTAAAAAAGATATTGGATAGTTTCAAGAAAATATTTAGGAAAAATAATATGCAAGAATTCTACTGCAATTGATTTGTGACTTTTCTTACTTTTTATTTTTTATTATTCTGTAGCCTTTATCAAAATTTATTCAAAGACATAAGTAGATATGCTGTAATATTCTCTATGGAACTCTTTATAATCTTGCTATTGATCAATAGTACTATGAATTTTCACCTTGACTCAAATAAGCAGACTTATTATAACCAAAAATAAATAAATAAGTGCTTAATTATTTCTTTTTCTTATATTCTATGAGTGATCATGAAATTGAGATGAAATTGTCTACTAGAGTCATGTACAAGAAGTTTCAATAATAAGTCTTATTGAAGTAACCTTAATTTTTTCAGTTAATAATTTTCTTTTACAAGAGTAATTATTCTAAATTCTTGAAGAAAACCTCAATAATTTGATGATTAGCTCAATAAAACCAAAATAATACCTTTAACAGTATTGCTAGAGTGCTTGAATAAATTCCCTGTAGATTTAAAGAATCAAAAGATGGATAAAGCAATAATATATCAAATCACAGTCATATTACTATTGTAAATAGTAAAGCTCTATGATTTCACGGCTTTCTGGATTACTTGTAAGAGTTAAGAAACTAAGAATTGTTCAATATCCAATGCTTCCCTTGTGGTATCAGTCATTTAATTTCTGTGCTGGATGATGATACAATTTCTGGAAAAACAGCAATATTAGGATTCTTTTAAGTCTATAACTACTTATAAAGTCACTCTATGGAGCATTCTGAATAGCCAGTGCGTTAGAAGCCAGTTATTGTATTTGAATTTTTCATTACAACACTTGTTGTCATGTAATATTATCATAACTAATTAATTGAGTCATTTTACATGGGTATCAACCCATATATGGTTAAGAAGAAAGCAGTTACTAATTAAAATCTTGCTTAATTATAAAAAAAAACATTGTTTTATAGCTGGTATCAATCTTCTTCACAATTTCATCACAAGTTTTATTTTCTTTGAATTTTGATGATTTGGTGTTCCATGTGGAATCATCAAACATGGACTGCAAGTAAAAGTTTTAATTTGATGTATGAAGTCACCATTATCTTTGTTTAATTTTGGATAATATCTTTCCCCATTATTTCCTAAAGGTTCATAGTAGCTCATTAATAATTTTATTTTAAATATATTCTTGAAGTTTCATGTCATTTGCTATGTAGTAAAAGTAAATAGTATAGTGGTGGCTAGTTTCCATGGGGTAGTCTCATCAATACTATCCCTAAATTGGTTTTGATTACTATTCATGAGCTGATCAATGGAAAATGGTTAATAATGAACATGGTTTCAGGAGTCAGAGTTTCTCATTGCCTCCTGCTCATTTCAAAATGGCAGCTTATTTATGATTTTCCCTTCATATAATGACAATTCTACTTATTGACAAAGGTCCCAAGGAGTTTGAACTTACTAATTGGTAATCATAAGCAATTCAAATAGGCTCTATGACTGGCTATGCCTCAGAGTCCTCAGAAATTTGGGCTCCCTGGCTCTTTTTGATGTCTTCTTTCCCCTTATTCTATATTCACCTCAAAAATAGTAACCAAAGGTTAAACACTAATATTTACTGTAAGGTGTGGGTATGAAACTTTGATTAAAAATAAAGTACTTTTCCTGTCCTCAAGATTTGTATATGGTAAGATATGATCAAAATATAGTATGAAGTAGTATTTTTAGGAGAAAACATGCCAATTTTATTGTTTTTAACTTTCTAAGTATAAAACAATAATATTATAAAGATTGATTGTTTTACCAACAATAAAGATTCATCCAAAAATACTCTACAAGATATATTTAAGGCTACAAAAGAAATTTCAATTGGATTTAATTGAGGAAAGAGGTTCAAGCAATTAATTCAAGAAAAAAGTCTTTAAAAAGGTATTTAAAGAGAAAACAGGCCCAAAAGTGACCAGAGAGAATTTTGAAACAAAGTGACAAAGTTGACAGTGATGAGAAATGCTTTAATTCACTTATGCGGTGGTTCAAGGGGTAACAATGATTATAAGAGTTACAAAAAATGATTATAATAGTTTTTTTACATGGTTAAAAGGTTTAAAATGATATAAAAAAGGGTGGTTGGAATCTTTTATTGATTAGTTTAACAGTGTTTAAACTAGTTAAAAAAGCAAAAGATTCTAACATGAAGAGAAAAGTGGGGCAAAGAAGACATTCTTTTATAGCCATCAATTTTCTTACTCCAAAAGTTAAATTTACTCTTTTCAGTCCTGGAAAACACTCTGACAACAGAAAAGCCAATTATGGCATCATTGAACCCTGGTTTAGACCAAAAAATGGCTGATTTTAAACCTTACTATAGTAATACTTGGATTAGAGCCTTAAAGACATGTCGGAATGTGTGTAAGAGAAGTAGAAACCAGGTTAAACTGTTTTTACTAATATTGTTCTAACTCAAGGGTAGTTTTACCCTCTTGGCAACAGTTAAAACTGCCCTGGTTGGTATTGAAACCTCATCATCAATTGAGACACAGAACCTGTGACTCAATTACAGGCCAAAAGTGATGAACTTTGCATGGATTTTGATATCTCATGCCTGTCAGCAAGGACTTTGGAGGTCTGGCTCCCCTTTGGCACTAGAGTACCTTTCCCCCCCAGAATTAATCTTTCCAATTTATTTTTTCTTTAATTCCTCATCATGTAATACACTTGTAATTTACACATACAATTCAATTGAGTTTTACAGTACACAAATTTAATAATTGATACCTCATCTCTGAATTACAGTTCACTTATGTAATTCACGCAGAAAGTTTGACATTTCAATTGAAAATACTTCAATTCCTCATAGCTTCTAAGCTACACACAACACCTCAATTTTAACACAAAAATTGATGGTTAACACCACATGTGGTGTGAATTAAATTAATGTTTTGAGGATTTTCAACTTTTGTACAGCAAATACTGAAAACTTAATTTAAGCTAATTTAGAGTTGAGTTACAGAAATTTTACCCAGACCTGACCCCACCTTATTTTTGTGAATAATCTAATGGTGAAGTGATTTTCTTATGTTTATTTTTTGGATAAAAAGCTATAATATATTTTATGTACCTTTTTACCAAAAATATTTTAATTTCACTAATTTTATGAAAAATTCATTTTTACTGAATTTTTTCAAGTAAAAATGTATTTTCATAATTTTAAAATTTAATGTAATTTTTATTTTAAATTGTGATTAAAATTTTATTTTTGTATATAAATTTGTATTTATATTTCAATTTTTATTTTGATAATATAAATTAATTGATTTTTATTTATATTTGCATCTTATTTTGTTATTTGTGGTCTTTTTGGTATATGAAAATACCTCTAAGGCTCACATTTACTGTAGTTTTATTTAAGCTTCAGGTAAAGATACCATATCTATAAATGCCAAAGTCATGCAATAATGTAATATTAGTGTTTATGTAGCAGGGGAAGTTTTAGAATACCATTACTTTGGTGTGAAAATGCAAAGAAATCAAACCTATTTTATATGGTATTGATGATGAGGTGTTGAATGAATTTTTAAAAATATCAATTAATCAAGTTAATCTAAGCTTATTCATTCCATGGAGATACCCTGGATTTATATTAATGTAGAAACAAAATATGGGAGACAATTCATGGATTTATTCACTCAAAACAAGTTTATTCATATTTTTCTACATTGAAAATAATGGCTTTTGGATATATACAAGACTTATGGGCTTTTTATGTTTCATAAGCTACTTTGAAATTGTTGGCCATCTACTTTTCTATATAAAATTTACCTCAAGGCTCACATATTTACTTCTATTAATAGCTTCATTCTAAGATAATGAAAGAAAAATTATGAATAAATGTAACCCCTTTTTTGTTTTCAGCATAATTATAATTCTTCCATTAACTAATGGCCTAAAAATCTAATTTTTGGTCAAAATGAATAAGTTTTCCAAATTCTAGAAATAAAATTCCAGCTAAAATTTTTATCAAACTTACAAGAAGGAAAATATTTAAAGCCCAATTCAACAGCCAAAAAATTTTCCAAATTTTTCACTAAACTGGGGAGTTTGAAGATTCAAGCCAAAATACTCTATTGGGAAAAACAGTGATGAATTTTCTTCAAATATAAATATTTTCTGTTTTTTTGAAAGTAGAACAAATCTATTTATGAATCTGAAAAATTGAATTGAGAACTCTTGATTTGGCTTCTGTGGTCATATTTTAGGAACAAGACAGTGTCTTTTTGCCAGCTTCCACAACATCATTTACTAAATACTTTGTGGGAAGGAATTTTTTATTATTAAATATGTCATTTCCCTTTTTTTAAGCTAGTAAAGGACTCTCTCAATCATGGGCTTATCTAATTTCTTTGGGAGCAGACCTCTTGAAGAAACTATTAAGTGATGAATATTTGGGAATTTTAAACCAAACTCTTGTTGCAAAGATCAAAGAACCATCAAACATAGATATCCTATGGCGGAAATGATGTCATGATACATTGAATACAGTAATTAAGATAGAAAACTACCCTTAGTAGACTCCTAAAAGCCAAGTTTGATTGATGGAGAGATATATAAAACCATGCACATAAGACACAAAAATATTAATCAAGACATCAGATTGAACACCCAGAAACAGTGGTTGTTGAAAGGTATAATCAATAAAACAAAAGATTCTCATTATTTATATAACTCAAAAAATGAACTGGTGGTAAAATGTAGCCTCATAATGAGTAATTACTATTGAGATGGGAAATTTTATGCCTTTAATGACATAAAAGGCGTAAACTGAGAAAGGCTATATACTGAAACAACATAATCAAGAGATTTCTTTGGGGGAACAAAATGAGGAAAAAAGTTGGTCATTGAAGGAATGCATAAAAAATACCATTCTTAAATCTTCATTGGAAATCAAATTATCCATGTCAGCAATAGAAATCAATTCCAACTTTGGAACTTGTAAATATGTATAGCCTTTTTGTGAGTGCATATATCAATGAATTGAAGGCTGGATTGGGATTTTATACAGAAATTCACCTATAGTAACTCCATATGGTAAATAAGCTCCAATAAGCTCTATGAAGTGGTGATATGGAGAATAATTCAAAATCTAGTCATTAAAACCACATAAAAAATTACAAAAACATTTGGCTTTTCATTTTGACCATCAAAAAAGAATGTCCTGAAAGCTTCCAAGTTACATATAAACTCAGATTTGTGCTATGCATTTTTGTTGAAATAAAAACTCCTATTTTTTTCATAATTTTCTGATGAACCCATAGTGGATATCATTCTTGAAGCCTTCAGTAAAAATTTTGACATGGAAATAGTTAAGTGGACAAAAGACATCACAGATGGCCAGGATACCCCAGCTTTCTGAAATTATGAGTTGTAACCAATCGTAAGGCTTGAATAAATGGCTCATTCTTACCAATAATTCAATTAAAAGATTTCCAGAAGCTTTTTACTAAGGCTAAGTCACATTAAATCATGAGAAAGTAGAAAATAAGCTACTATTTTCATATGAAAAGGAGGTAATGAGAAACTATTACTTCTATAATCATGTTAAGTATTAATTATTTTCCATGTATAAGCGCAAAAGGAGTAATTAAAACCCCTACAGGACTAATATCCATGGAATTTCTTCATGGAAACCAGCTGCCACTATACTATTCACTTGTACTACATAGAAAATGAGGTAAAGCTTCAGAGACTCATAAAAAATACAATTATTAATAGATATTTCTGAATCTTTCGGGACCAATGTAGAATAGAATATTCTAAGCCAAAACTAAAAATAATTGAGAGCTTATAATCCAAATTGAAAGATTTAATGACTTCCTATTCTTAATGATTCCATTTGAAATACTTAAGCTTCAACAATTAACCTAAAGTACAACCTTTGATTTAATTTCCAGTAAAATTGATACACTCTATAAGATAAATTTTAATTTTCAATTAAAAGAAGGGTTACTCTTGTAAATTCATTATTTAATAGCCATAATTGTGCTGGTTTCCACGTGAAATCCCTTAATCAGGTAGCTATGATAATTGTAAATGGAAAAAAAGTGATTTAATCATAAAACTAAATGAGGATATTGCTTTCTCACTATTGGCCTTTAAGTTAGATTCATGGAAATCCTCTGGGAGCTTTTTTAGGCTTCAATGAAGCCTGTTATTCCTTTTTTGAATTATCCTTCAGATAAATGATGAAATCTTTGTTTCCTCCCGTAAATATTATCTATCAGTAACTAGTAAGTGCTTTATCTTCCCAAATCATCAAGAAATATGTGAAAACCAAGAATATTTCTATTTCTAATATTCTCTTAAATATATTTTTGGATAACTGTCTTAAATAAAATTTCAATTCCTTGAATCCACAAATGATATGTCACATGACCTTTTCCAAATACATTCCAGGTATCTTTGGGGTAATATTGATTGATTTATTGTTTTATTAAATTTTTTCTGCTAAGATTTGTAGTATTCTTCAGGAATCTATCAGAATTACTCTTGAGAAAGATAATAATTAATTGAAATAATTTCATATCATTTTAGTAAGATTTCTTTTATTGAGCTTTCTGTTAATTTATTCTAGTAGACAATTACTAATTTTTTTATAATCAATAGTAATGTATAACATTTAAAAGAAATAATTAAGCAGTAAATTACATATTTTTGGTTATAATAAATTTAATCATTATATTTCATAAGAACAGTCATCTTACTGTTGATCAATAGTAATATTATAATGAGTTTCATAGGAAAATTTTACAAAATTTCTTTTAACATCTCCCTATTTGATTGAAACCTCCCCCTTCATAAGTCTAAATAAAATATAAAGAACTTCTCCAACCTCATATTCCATTATCTTGAACATTGAGGCCCTCTGGAATCATGTTTTACAATGGATATGTAATGATCTTCTCCATTAGAATCTAAAAACTTGATGGATGAGAGAGTTTTATGAATGTTATAGATAGTTATTATATTAGGATCCTCACAGATTTCAAAAGGGGTTTATGTGATATTTTTGAAGTGGATTTTTTGATAAAAAATATTTTTAAGCTTCTATGTTGTTCATCATTATTTTTGGGGGAATGAATTCTTGGAGAAGTATAATTCAGAGAAGGAAAATTTTAATTTTCAGAATAGGATCCAGTGTAGGATGCTGTTTTGATTCCACTCCTAATGGTTTGATACAGGTACCTTTGACTACTGTACTTCCCTTTATGTTGGAGACCTTTAAAAGTTACCCAAATTATATTAAATTTCCATTTAAAATAGTGTGATCATTGGTAATAGATTTTTCCGCCTAAAATTTTGTTAAGATGTTGAAATATTGGCTTAGGTTCTTCCTTCGGTATTTTTGAGAGCTCCTTGCCAATTAACACAAAGTGTTCATATGGATTTAGCTTATAATTACATATATATACTGTCAGAATGTGAACTAAAAAGAGAAAACAAGCATGTCATCAAAAATTACCACAAAAATGGTACCAAAGCAAAGGTGAAATACACATCTTTCCACCTTTAATTGAAGTAATAAAGGTATAATAAGTCCACAAACACAGAGTACAGAGCTCAACAAAGATTATTTGTAAATATGACCATCATAAAGCATAAATATTTACCTTTCAGAAAATACCATTCTTATTACAAAACAATAATAATTAACCAATTCAAGTCACAAGCTCTTGCTGAGCATAAACCTTAATATTCACCTCTCATCTAAAGACTACATATCAGACAACAGACCCACCAAATGGAGTATTTCATTTAATATCTCATCTAAAGATAAACAATATTAAGAATTTCAAGTCTGTATCACCAATGGATCACAAATTACAATACCAGTAATTTTTGGGTAGCTTGAAAATATACCATATTCTTCACATACCTTCTACCTTCCACAGTTTTGATTATAGACCAGTCATATGACATATCTTATATTAGTTCTATGGAGGGGCTACATGAAAATGTAAACATTTTTTTCTTTATATTACAATTCTCAAAAGGTATTGGAATTTTTCTCCCAAAAACATGGAAAATAAACTTTTACAAAAATGTAAAAAACCTTTGATTGTGTATATATTTGGTATACTTAATCTGAAGTGGGGTCGAGGTTTAGGCATCTTTTAGAGCTAAGTTGAGGCTAGAGCTTGGGCTAAGCTTGAGCCATGTGTCTTCAAAAGGTACAAAGCTATCCAGTATTTGCCATTATAATCCCAAATAGCTTAATTATGAGGTTTCAAAGCCCTCAAAGGGTTGTTTCTCATTGAATTACTCCTAATACAGATTTTCCAGCTCCAATTTAAGATTTTTTGAGTGGTCCTGTTGGAACATATAAAATAAAACTGAATTATGATGTTTCAAAATGTAAGGTGTGGATATGAAACTTTGATTGAAAATCAACAACTTATCCTGTCCTCAAAATTGGTATAAGGTAAAAATCGAATTAGAAATAGTATGAAATAGTATTTTTAAGAGAAAACATGCCAAATTTATTGTTTTTGAATTTTTAAGTATAGGAAAATAATATTATAAAGATATATTGTTTTACCAACAATAACAATTTATCCAAAAATTTTGTACAAGAGATATTTAAGGCTAAAAAAGAAATCCCTTCAAGAGAAATTTCAATGGGAATTAATTCAGAAAAGAACTGCAAGAAATTGATTAAAGAACGAAGTCTTTAAAAAGATAATTGAAGCAAAAACATGCCCCAAGTTACCTAGAGTGAATTTTGAAAAAAAGTGACAAAGTTCACAGTGATGAAAGATGCTTTGATTCACTTATGGGGTGGTTCAAGGGGTAAAAATGACTATAAGAGTTACAAACAGTGACTATAAAGACTTTTTCATGTGGTTAATAGGCTTAAGATGATTAGAGAAGGTGGTTGAAATCCTTTATTTCTTGGTTTGAAAGTTTTTAAGCTAATTATAAAAGGAAAAGATTCCAACATGAAGAGAAAAGTGGGGAAAAGAAGACATTCTTTTATAGCCACCAGTTTTCTTGCACAAAAGGTAAAATTTACTCTAATAAGTCGTGAGAAACACTATGAAAATAGAAAAACTAATTATGGCGTCATTGAAACCTGGTTTGAACCAAAAAACGGCTGATTTCATCCAGTTTTTTCTATGTTCAGCCATTTTAGACCCTTAAATTAGCCATTACTATAGTAATACCTGGTCTAGAGCCTTAAGAACACCTCAGAATGTGTGTAAGAGATGTAGAAAGCTGTTAAAAAAAATTTACTAAGATTTGTTTCACTTCAGGTTAGTTTTACCCTCTTGGAAACAGTTACAACTGCCCTGGTTGGTATCAAAACCTCATCATCAATTGAGTCACAGGCCCTGTGACTCAATCCCAGGCCTCAAAGTGTAAAAATGATTATAAGAGTTACAAAAAGTGATTAGAATGATTTTTTAACGTTCTTAAAATGTTTAAAATGATTAAAAACAGGTGGTTGGAATCTTTTATTGATTGGATTAACAGTGTTTAAACTAATTATAAAAGAAAAAGGTTCTAACATGAAGAGAAAAGTGGGGCAAAGAAGACATTCTTTTATAGAAATCAATTTT
This sequence comes from Austropuccinia psidii, assembly GCA_023105745.1. Classification (NCBI taxonomy): domain Eukaryota; kingdom Fungi; phylum Basidiomycota; class Pucciniomycetes; order Pucciniales; family Sphaerophragmiaceae; genus Austropuccinia; species Austropuccinia psidii. The sequence continues at coordinate 5,680,594 of JALGQZ010000010.1, read as the reverse complement.
ATTACTGTAAAAGTCAATCTTACTCTTGTCATTCAGTCGTGGAAAACACTATGACAACAGAAAAGACAATTATGGCATCATTGTACCCTGGTTTAGACCAAAAAGGGCTAGTTTTAGCCATTTTCAACCCTTAAATCAGCCATTACTATAGTAATACATGGTGTGGGGCCTTCAGAACATGTCAGAATGTGTGCAAGAGACGTAGAAGTCAGTTAAACCTGTTTTTACTAATATTGTTTCAACTCAAGGGTAGTTTTGCCCTCTTGGCAACAGTTAAAACTGCCCTGGTTGGTATCAAAACCTCATCATTGATTGAGTCACAGACCCTGTGACTCAATTTCAGGCCAAAAGTGATGAGTCTTTGAATGGAATATGATATCTCATGCCTTTCAGAAAGGAGTTTGGGGGTCTGGCTCCCCCTTGGAGCTAGAGTACCTTTTCCCCCCAAATTAATCTTCCCATTTTTATTTTTCCTTTAATTCCTCATCATGTATTATACTTGTAATTTACATATATAATTAAATTGAGTTTGAAAATACACTTACTGTAAGATTTGACACCTCATATGTAAATTAAGGTTCACTTATGTAGTACACATGCACATTTTGACATTTCAATTGAAAATTCTTCAATTCCTCATAACTTCTAAAATACACACAACACCTCAATTTTAACACAAAAATTGATGGTTAAAAACACATGTGATGTTGATCAAATTAAGGTTTTGAGGATTTTCCATTTTTGTACAGAAAATACTAAAAACTTAATTTAAGCTTATTTAAAGTTGAGTTACAGAAGTTTAACCCAGAGGGGACCCCACTATTTTTTATGAGGAGCCCATGGTAAAACAATTTTCATAAGTTTATTTGTAGGAGAAGAAGTGATGATAATTTTTATTTAACTTTTATCCAAAAATATTTCTATTTTTGTATTTTTATTGAAAATTCATTTTTGCTTAATTTTTTCAAGTCAAAATGTGTTTTCACAAATTTAAAATTCAAAGTAATTTTATTTTCAAATTATAAGTAAGTTTTTATTTTATATATATGTTTATATTTATATTTCATTTTGATTTTGAAAATATAAATAAATTTATTATAGTTATATATTATTTTTATTATTTGTGGTCTTTTGGGTACATGAAAATACATCTAAGGCTCACACAAAACCCCCCAATTGATGTCTTTACATAGACCCCTCATAACCTGAGAAATACAGGTCACATGGATGTGATCAGTACCTCATTGGATTCATCCTGGCTTGTAGAATATTCCTAGACTTTTCATAAGTGAGAATTCTCACCTCTTTTGGGTACAAAAGGTTGAGATGTGGTTCTGAAGCCACATTTGTGCACATATACAGGTGTTTTTGGTTGTGGTGAAAGACAAACCAGCCACCCAAATGAAAAATTTAGCTCTATAAGTGCGGTAACAGATATCAAACCTCTTTCTACCCTGATTTTAGATAAGAGAAGACTTTCCCCCCTGGGAAAAACCTCTCATCACCTTATCATCTCATTCCTATGTGGTTGACACTGCCTTACACATAAGTAATGCTTAGAGTATATTACGTATTATTATAGCTTTAATTATTGTTTTGACTATTGTTTTAACTCAAAAAATGATTGGGGAAGCCTGGGCTTTCAATAGACTCATAACCACTATTTTAAATAGTGGAGACATTTTTATTAGATTTTGAAATACTCTTTTATATGTTGCATTCATAGTTTAAGCTAGTCATCACTAATATATAGATTTTGAATAGACTCATATTGACATAAATAGAGATTTTCACTTTTATATCCCTCCTAAAAAACAATGATAACACAAAATAGCTAAAATAGCACATAAGGACTTAGGGATGTAATTGGAGTGTATGAATGGAAGGACTTTCTTATTTTTAGTGATTGGTGGATTAAGATTAAATTTTTTTAAAATTTTCTAAAAGAACTCCTTGATATTTCATGTAATTTTGGGTGTATCTGTTATTGTGTTCTATTATGATATGTTGATTTTACAAAAAGGTTTGGAGGGAACATTTAAAATTATTGTCATTGTGTGAGCCTTTGAGATATGACCACATATCCAAAAAAGGTAACAGCAAAACTTCTGTAATAATTATACTTATGATAATTATCTCAAAAATTAGTAAAATACCATAAATAAGTACAACCTCTGAATTAAATCAGAATCAAATGAATAAACATGTGAAATACCTTACACCATTAGAAAACACATATGTCATTTTTATGGCATGTCTGAAAAGACAATAATTACTGAAGTATAAGTAATAATAACTTGAAAAAGGTACAAAACCTCATTTATATCACAAACCAATGAAACACCATGTGAAACGAATTGTACCCTTGGATTCTCCATAAAGCTCTACACATGAAACAAATATAAAGCTAATCTCTAAAGTTAACTCTCAAGGAATCAAGCTGAATATATGCACTTTTTTGGTCAACACATATATTCATGGTTTTTAGCTAATATCTCTTGAAATATACAAGATAAAGAGATAAACCAAAAAAAAGGTCACCACATAATTACTGTATCAATACAGATATGAACTCTATTTTACAAGTTATAAACAAGGTTAAAACTTGTAATGCATTATTGAATAAAATCAATAGAGCTGTTGACCACTTTGTTGTGAAAGTGGTCCAAACTTAAAAGAAAGTAGACATTGAGATTCTACTAGTTCATACTTAAAGAATGAGATAGTTCTTATTTAATATTCAAGGTATAACCCCTTGAAATCATGGTTTGAAGTTCAAAATATTGAATTTTGACAGAAAAGATGAGTCACAAGAAGAATCATCAAAAATATAGTTTTGATGATGTAATGAAATCCTCTTGAAAGTTTAACAAGCACATGCCAAGCTATCATAATCCACTCTCATAATAGCTTTAGCGTTTATAACTTAAAAGTTATTAAAGATCAAAGCTTAAGCTTAAATTTGATCATTTATGATCACTCACTGTTATCTTATTTTGGGTTTTACAGTCATATAAGTGATAAAAATGATGAATACTATTAGATTAGAATTAATACTAATAAAATCCACGAAGTTTAGGCTTCTGTCAAGCCTATGATGTAATCAAACTTAGAGTTATAGTCATGACTCTAAATAATGGAGTAATAATGAGATAAGATGGTTTGATCATGATTTAGTCATCACTAAACCTTGAAATATTGATAATTACTAGTAGAACGCATAAGTACACGTCTACTCAAAGCCTGCTGGACTCCAGAAGGGAGGTATTTACTATAAACAGAGCTCTTTTTACTCTATTTTCCCCTCAGACGCTTCCAAAACACTAAATAATCAAATAAAAAAACGTAAATTCTTTATTCTTTATGAATAAAACTTTTATATTATTAAAGACCAATGATCATCTTTATTATAATTAAAAATCCTGACGTGATTAATTCCATTATTCAACTGCTTTGTTAAATTTCTCTTAAAAATCTCAAATCCACATAAAATCAAGATAATTTGTAATTTCTCTTAATTTTTATTGTAAATACAATTTAAATATGTTTTATTTATATTATTTGGTGTAAGCCCATTCAGAATTATTCAATTAAGGTTAAAAGTAGGTTATTTCCTCTTATTATAATGATTTTCTCTCTATTATTACTTTAATAATTCTTTAATTAATATAAATAGTATTTATATAAATTTATAACCTTAAAATTAGTAATATTATTGTTATTAATTGTTTCTTATTAATAAAAACCAATCTTCTACGCCTTTATTATTTGTTGGTAAAAATAATAAAGTGCTTCTGAATATATTAATTATGTCATATTAATATATTTATGTATTATATTATTTTTTATAATATAAATTATATTATATAATTATTTTTATGCCACGATTCTAACAATTATTTATTATTATAATTATTTTTTATCTTATTTATTTTATTTATGAGGACATTCATAGTACAATAAGTAAAATATTAGTAATTTTTACTTATTGTTTCATAGTCAAACCTTACACATTGAGAGGGAAATCATGATAAATTTAGTTTCAAATATGGACTATGTGTTCTTTTCATAGTATATCTAAGATGTGAAGTAATTTTTGAATGAGAATTTCACAGTCCTAATCATTTCCAGTAGTGTTCCAGTGGATATTTGGAGCCACATTATAACTATTTCATGAGCTAATTCAAATTTGGAAGTGGTGAAAGTACTGTGGAACTCCTTTTAGTGTGTTATTGAATAGGGCAGTCCTTGAGGGAGGAATCACAGGTAAACAGTTTTGAAGTGCTGTAATGCTGTAATCAATAGTTCTAAGGTATATTTGTTGCCCCTGTGAATATATTAAAAAATCTCCCTTAAAATATCACACACCAATTTTTAATACTGTGTCTTTACAAACAGGGAAGAGGTTTTAGCAGTATCTATCATAATTAATTGATAATAAGCCTAATAATAATAAATAATAATAAGTTCAAAGAAATTATGAAATAAATTTTTGTAGGCATATCTCTTTAATTTGGATGCCCCAAATTCTAGTACAATTTTATTTCTTTCAACATAAGGAAATGATAATTGAGTCAATGAATAGTGGATATAATAGTGCTGAGTATATATTTATGTTTTTTTTCTATTGAAGGTAAGCTTTAATCAATAGTTGTTCAATATTAGAATATATAGAGATAGTAATAATATATGATCATATAATTAATAATGAAGTATCTGTAATTGATAGTAATATTGATAATATGATAGCTATACTATTAATTATTATCATAGCTATAGTCAAGGAGTCATTAAAGCTATGGAGTTCATAATAGTACTATAGACTATAGCAACACTAAGAGCTAGAGAAATAATCGTGAAGGTTGCTAAATATGTTACCAACTACAATAGTAATAATGGATGATATTCAGGACAATAATAAAGAATAATATTTACCCATACTAAACATTATGAAGCTACTAGTATATATTTTCAATTTGATAACAATAATATGTAACTTTATACTAATCAGAAAGGTTTAATATAGATATTTATTTAACTTGTTTGATATGAGTATTTGACTAATTGATAAGTTTCTAAAATATAAATAGCTAATGTTAACTACAGCTAATTATTAATCACTTTTTATTTTAAGATAATATAAGTAACAATGATTTCTGTATTTACCTACTAGTAAGGTATTCATAGTTATTATCCTTCTTGGTATGTAATTAATGACATGGGAGGAATAGGAGAAATTGAGAGAAATAGGCCTTGTTTTATGTTGTGAGAAGTACACATGGGATCTCAATGCTGAACTTTATTTTTTCCTTGAAATAATCTTTCTGATGGTTATTATGTGAGTGGTGACACATGACTGAGCTACTTCCACCATTTCTTTGGTTCCAAATTAAAGTTGAGGTGCTTTTGGTGGTGTAGATTTTTATAACAGAAATTCAGATGACGTCTCTGTTACACTGCATTAGTCAGCTCTCACAGCCTTGAGGGATTGAGGCTGTTAAGTAAAATATGAGGATGGTGTTATATGAATAGGCCTTTTTTTGTCAATTTGTTTGTAAGCTTATGGAATTAAAGGTAATAATTCTGTGTAATGTAGGGATATCCTTTGTATTTGAACCCCTTAGTACTTTAAGGTATGTGTAAATTACAGTTTAGTGTATGTTCCTTGCATATAGTTGCTTAAGTTTCAATTGAGTTCAAATTGATGATTTCTTTCCTATCTTTTGTACAGATTTCATGCATAAACCTTATGTGAGTGTCTGTATTGATATGTAATCTGAGCATTTTAATGGATTTTTTATGCAGTAAGTTAAATTTGATACTTTTGGATGGACCTTGTGTTACATAACCTTTTTTTGTTAATTTAACTCTTGGTAATAGTAATGAAATATTCCTGATGGATTTGGGTGTATATAATGCTAAATTGTTACTTTCTGTATGTAACTTGTGTTTTCGTATGTGCTAAGCTATATTATTTGGTGTTTTAGGGCTAATATGTATTTTCTTTCTGAATACATAAACTGTAATTCCTTCAATATTTATTGAGTCAAACAAATTTTTTTTTTCATTTCTATTCTGAATGCTAAATACTCCTTCAATAAATACTATTGATTTCATTATTTCTATTAATGTGATTGAAGAGTGTTTTTTGAGTTGTGAGTTTATAAATGAGCCATTCAATTATTGATTTTTGCAATTTTTCATCCTAGATAATTTCTTGTGTAAGGTTTGACTATGAAACAATAAGTGAAAATTCCTAATATTTTACTCATTGTACTATGAATCTCCTTATAAATAAATTAAATAAGATAAAAAATAATTGTAATAATAAACAATTATTATAATTATGGCTTAAACATGACTATATTATTAAATAATCATAATGATATAATTTATATTAAGGAAAATAATATAATAAATAAATATATTAATATATCTAAAAGCACTTTATTATTGCTACCACAAAATAATAAAAGCATAACAAATTGTTTTTTATTAATAAAAAACAATTAATAACAATATCATTACTAATATTAAAGTTATGAATTGATATAAATACTATTTATAGTAATTAAAGAATTATTAAAGTAATAATAAAGAGAAAATTATTATAATAAGAAGAAATAACCTACTTTCAATACTTAATATAATAATTTTGAATTATTTTATGCCAAAAAATATAAATAAAACTTATTCAAATTGTATTTACAATACAAATTAAGAGAAATTACACTTTATCTTGATTTTACATGGATTTGAGGTTTTTAAGAGAAATTTAAACAAAAAAATTAAATAATTGAAGTAATCACGTCAAGAATTATGATTAAAATAAGGATGATCTTTGGTCTTTAATAATATAAGAGTTTTATATAAAAAGAATGAAGAAATTACCTTTTTGTTTCAATTATTTAATGTTTTGTAAGCGTCTGAGGGGAAAATAGAGTAAAAAGTGCTCTGTTTATAGTAATTACCTCCCTTCTAGTAGACATTTACTGATGCTTTCTACTAGAATTTATCAATACTTTAAGGTTTAGTGATGATTACATCATGATCAAACCATCTTACCTCATTATTACACCATTATTTAGAGTTATCACTGTAACTTTAAGTTTGATGACATCATAGGGTTGGCAGAAGCCTAAACTTTGTGGATTTTATCAGTATTAATCATAATCTAATAGTATTCATTAATTGTATCACCTATATGACTGTTAAACTTAAAATAAGATTACAGTGAGTGATCATAAATGATCAAATTTAAGCTCAAACTTTGATCATGAATACCCTTTAAGTTATACACGCTGGAGCTATTCTGATAGCTTATAATGTCCTTATTAAACTGCCAAGAGAATTTCATTACATCATCAAAAATCATTTTTTGATGTTTTTTCTTGAAACTCATCTTTTCTGTCAAAATTTAATATTCTAAACTTCAAACCATGATTTCAAGGGGTTATACCTTGAATATTATAATAAAAATTACGTCATTATTCACGTATGAGCTAGTAGAGTCCAACTGTCTACTTATTTTTAAGTTTGGACCACTTTTGAAACCAAGTAGTCAACAGCTCTATTGATTTTATTCAATAATGCATTACAAGTTTTAACCTTGTTTATAACTAGTGAAGTGAATTTCATATCTGTATTCCCACAGTAGCTATATGGTGACTTTATTTTTGGTTCATCTCTCTATCTTGTAAATTTCAAGAGATATTAGCTAAAAACCATGACTATATATGTTGACCAAAAAAGTGCATATATTCAGCTTAATTCCTTAAGTATTGACTTTAGAGATTAGCTTTATAATTGTTTGAAATGTAGATTTTTATGGAGAATACAATGGTAAAATTTCTTTTTACATGTTGTTTCATTAGTTCCTGAAATAAATGAGGTTCTGTACCTTTTTTAAGGTATTATTACTTATACTTCAGTAATTATTGACTTTTCAGATATGACATAAAAGTGAAATATGTGTATTTTACCATGGGGAATCTAATGGTGTAATTTATTTCAAATTTTTATTCATTGGATTCTGAGTCAATTCGGATATTGTGCTTATTTATTGTATTTTACTACTTTTTGAGATAATTATCATAAGTATAATTATTACAGAAACTTTGTTGTGACCTTTTTTGATATGTGGTCATTTCCCAAAGGATCACAGCTTTAAGCTGGGCCAAAAAGGTATGGAATAAAACAGTTCCAATAACAGGGTAATTTGTGATTTTTTTATTTCTTCCAAAGAGTAAAGTAGTTTTAGAACTGTCAAATTTAGCGGGTATTTTTGATGGATTTCTTAAATAAATTACATTTATGTTTGAAGAATTTTTAATCATTAGAAATCATACCTCAATCATTCAAGCACTAAATGTCTATTGATTTTTCAAATGAAATGATAAATTTTTGATCTAGAAAAGACTTTCTCTATGAAATCATGGAAGGGGAAATTACAAGTAAACAGTTTTGAATTTCTTTTTGGGACTTGTAACCCTTGCTCTGCTTGTGTGGTAGAATAATCTAGACTTCCCTTCCAAATATGCTAAGTTTTCTTTACTGAGCTCACCAAATCAATTTGATTATTGATAGTGACTAGATGAGGAAATATTTTACTCAGCAAACTCTAATCAGACTTTGCTCTACTAAAAACAATGGTTATTTAAAAACTTACCAAATAAATTCTTTTTAAAACTTGCAGCAGGCTGAGTGGACTCCACCAGAGAACTGTGCAACAATATATAAAAAATATAATAACTAAACAAATAAATAACAGTAAACATTATCTATAATACAAAACCACCAAAAATTCTTTGCTAGATAATTCTTGAATAAATATAGAGGCTAATAGCCAAAATAACAAAAACTCCAATTATCTGAAATATCAAACTTGAAAAGGATAAAAATATATTTCAAACCATTTGTGATGTGGTGGATAGGCTAATACTTTAATAACTGATGCTAATGTAGTATAATATGGTTAATTCAAAGTTATGTTTGATGTTCTGTTGTAATAATAAATTATATAATCTTATTTGGTTTGTTGATAATAATACTATCTAATTGCTATAGATTGAATATTAATTTTTACTAAACACTAAAGTATTTAATTTAGTTTTTTCTTTCCTTTCCTTTGATGATAATTTATTACGTATTACCCAATGAATACAAACCCAATTTTATTCTAAAAGTAGTAGGGTTACTCCAGTTGTGCAGGTTTTATTTGAAACAAGAAATGTTACTCTGTTTAAGAAATTTTACCACAAAACCTACCTCAAAAATAATTGAAAACAATTAGGTTTTATTTTATAGCCTAAAAGATTACTTTTTCCTGATGGTTTTCTTTTGAAACTATATAAAAATTACTTTTAAGTCTTGAAAAATAAACTCAAGAGATGCCTTGCCCATTAGATTCAAGATTTAACATCCTGATTAGATATGCTACTAGTCTACCTTCTAGTAAGGGATGAATTAAGGTCTTTTTACACCATGGGTTTGCTTGATTCATGTCAGAAACAATTCTCAGTTACTAGGCTTAACTTATAAAAAAGTTTCTAGTATAACCTTCTAGAAGAGGGATCAGAAAAAATGAATTCCATTTACATTAATAGATGGGGAAAAGGGAAAATGTGGCAGAGAGGCCCTCTATTTATATCCATGGGGCCCTCAACAGGGGTGGAAAAAACAGGAAACTTAGAAATTTTTGGCCTCTGGTGGCTGTCCAAAGCACTATAAACTCCAATTTTGGATTTTCAGGGGAAATGTGTCATTAAATGACACAATTCTAGATCTCTGACAAATCAGATTGCTTCACTTCATATTTCATATTGACATGATGTGTTTCTGACCAATCAAAGCAATTACTCTTCATGTCACCTTTTCACATCACAGGTTTGTGATATGTGGCTGTGAAATACAGTCAAATCTTAATTTTTTGGCCCTGGAGCCCTTATCTCTATGTATAACTCAATTTATTACTAATTGGTCACCTGATTTTACTGTATTACAGTTTTCTGGCACTCCAAGGCTGACTTGTGGGTTAGCTTTCACCTTTTTCTGAAAATACATGTAAGACTGATTACCTGTATTCCTTGTTGTTGTGTATCACCTGTATGCTCCCTGAATACTCCCAAAACTTCCAGAAATTTCACTTCTGCAAAACTCTGAAATTTTTAGTTTGTCCTTTATGTAGCTTGAAACTATGAAATACCTACTTCTAGTCTCCAAGGACAGATGTCTTCCTTACCAACTCTGCCAGTTGACCTTTTCCAAGACTCTCAAAATGTTGACTACACTCACATGTCCCACTCCTTTTATCCTCCAAAATTTTTTTAAACCTTCTGGACTTGCAGAATTGCCTTGAAAGGAGAACCACTATTCACAAATAAAAGGTAAAAACAAAATCAAACAAATTAATACATACCATATCCTTTCCAACATTCAGTCCCACCTTTCAGTTATGCAGCTCAAATGAGGAGTTTTGAGGTCACATTAATGGAAAAATTGATGTAATATGGCATTTCCCATTCATAAATTGATTATTTCAGTCTTAAAAATTAATAATTCAATTATTTAAAGGCCGTTAATGGTGATAATCCCCTTCTTGGGGCATTTATCAAAGCCAAAATACATGAAGGTTCCCAAATCTAATATTTTACTTAAAGATTTTCTATTTGTAGTGTTTTATGGGAAGTCCAGTGTTGTAATTTCTTTCACATGTTTATTTGGTTTCTTCCTATATGATCAATATTTTGTGCCTTTCTATGGGAGTTTTACTTATTTTAAGTTAATATTTTGTATTCTTATCATTAAAATAAGTATTTTAAAGTTGTTTTTGACCTTTTTGGATATTTGGTCATATCTCAAATGCTCAAATTTTCTGTGCCAAAAAGATAATCCCCATCCTTCTTCTCAATTCCTATGTAATACTACTGTCCAAAACAACTATACTCATGGAAAATAATTGTGTTACATTTTAGTCTTAGTATTGTAGTGATTATTGTAATAGGTCAATTGATAATCAGTGCGCCAAAGGCTTTAAGCAGTGCTCACCACCACTATCTCTTTATAGTAAATACCCAAATCCTATTATTTACCATTTTTATTATTATTATCCATGTCATAGTCAGGTTTATAGTTGTAAATACCTCTATTATTACTCTATCTAAGACTCAGTCCAATGCCTATGCAGGTGTGAAATCAGAGATTTCAGAATCTTGGTCAGATTTGTTTTTCTCTTCAGCACATTGAACCTTTTCAATGACTTGAACTTCATGTACCTTAGCTCTCTTGTTACAAGTGTTGGCTAAATATGAGGTTCTCCAACATTTATCAAACTTCAAGACAGGGGTTTCAGGTATTTTATCTTCTCTAGAAGTTCTTTAGACTATTTTGGACTTCAAAGGGTCTCTAGTAAAGCTTTTACCTATTCTTGTCCTAGTAATGATATCTTCCATTCAATCAATATAGTCCTCTGTTAAAAAGGGTTCTACACATCTTCCATTGATAGAATGATCTGGTTCTCATCCCCATTCTCTTAATATTTTCAGATTAATCATAGATTCAGGCATACCTGGGTGTAGAGCAGATAATCTGTCTTTTTGTTTGAGGAACCAAGTAAGTGGTTTATCCTTTTCTGAGCTAAAAAATATAACTTCCAAAAGCATTTTCCATTTTTGATTTCCAGAAACCTTTGGCCCACTTGGTGATTATCTCTGATTTCCACCAAAGCCAATGATGTCTTCCATGTTCTTGTCTCATCTTGTACTACCATCTCCTTGCAGTTCTTGTAAACAATAAGTGAAATTTTGCCACTATTATTTTTTCAAGTATATGAAAATCTCCCTGAAAAGATATAAATTGTTCTGATGAACTTAATATGGCTATATTCTCCTTCACCAGAGAATTTTGGCCATTCTTCTAGTTTTCAAATATCTATTTCAGAAATTGCATTTTCTCCTAGTAAAGGGGTCAAACTTTCTTCCACAGAGAGTTTTTCTTCAGTGAAAGGTGTAGAATTTCTGGGCATATGTGAAGAATTCTCATAACTGTTATGAATTCAGTCCACATTTGCACTCATTTCATTCTCTAATTTTTGCCTTTCACTATCACTTCTTTCCAGATTTATGGCAAAAATATTGGTGTTATCAACTATTACTAAAACATGATCTTTCAGAGTTTTAAGTTGGTCATGAATCTAATTAATGGAAAGATTTACTAATTCAAAATTTTTTACTTGACATTCATATCAATTCTATCACATGTGTTGGAAATTGACTCAAGTGTTGCATTTGTCACTTTGCACCATTCAGTGAGCTTTCTGTCATTGTTTCTTAAGTCATTGATTTTTGAGCTTAATTTCTTTGATTGTTTATGAAAATTCTCAGATTTTACATCCATAATAGACTTAATATATCTAGCTTCATCTATTATTTGTGTAGGAAGGTCCTTCTTATCATTTCCTGATCATTGCCTGTGAGCTCCATAAGGGGTCTGGCTATATTTAACACACTGTCCATGGCTGAAGGTTCCAATTTGAAAATCCTGCATCCTTGTTGGTTTAGTCTGTTCCAATTTTCTTTGCCTTTTCCCTTGCCTTGATTGTTCTTAGGACCTCTCTGATTCTTTTGAGGTCGTTTGTCCTTGATTCTGGACTGTTCTGGGACTTTTTTGTAGGTTGTTGATGCTACTGGTCCTTCTTTCTCCAAAGCTGGTGTCATTTCCACTTCCTTCTTTAGTCTATGGATAAAACAATTTGGTTCTTAAACCTAATATTTATTTTTTGACCTTCTCTTTGCTAGGAAAGGGACTCCATTGTCCTACAAGTTCTATGGTCTTCTCCTGATGCAGAAAGCTTTTGATGTGTAAGTAGGAGTTTATGGCCTCCTGCCAAAAGCTTGGAAAAATTTCCCATTTCTCTTCCTTGGCTGATATACACCATATTTTGTACTGGGACTGATATATTGGTATGACTTCCACTTGAAAGTGGTTCAACCCTTAAAAACTTACCTTTAATAAGTTCAGTTTCATAGTTAATGTCAAAGGTTGTTGGTACAGACCTTGGGGAATGGGGGGAAACTTTGGAATCCTCCAAATGTGCCTTTCTTGAGGAGGGACATCTAGATCTGGCTCTTGTCTTTTTTTTCCTTCTCCAGATGCATCTCATTTGGCTAAATAGTTTCTTTCATTTCTTGTTGGCACCATTTTCACATCAATTTAAGATAAAATAAAGAATAAATACAAACAATACACACCTTTTGTTGGTTGTTTAGGAAACTCCATCTTGAATAAAGTTCCCATTTCAGCTAATTACACTTCAATTCTTTCTTTGGATTATGGACTTGTAATATATCTCTTACTGAGCTTATTTCCAGTGGTAATATACTTTGCTAAAGAAACTAGGGAAAAAGAAATTGATGAAAGAAATATTATGTTTTATACATTTAAAATATTTTTGATATTTTTTGATATTTTTTATAATTAAGAAATTATTCTTTTCAAAGAAAAAAAAATAAGATATATGCTTTTGAATTAAAAATTAATCCAGGGTAACTCAAAGAAGAATCTTATTGGTTTTTGGTTGTGAAAAAGCCATGTGTGAAACAATATAAAATCAAATCAAATTCCTCAATTATGCAAGACAGTCTCAAAAAAATGTTTTAAGCTCAAAAGTAAAGAAAAAATTATTAAATTGATATTTTTTATAGCTTAAAAATATATCAATCAAGGGTTGAATGTTTGAAAAACATGGCCAGGCCCCAAAATTCAAGATGATTCTATGAAGCTCTTAAAAATATTACTATTAAACAAGAGTAATATGACTTTTCTTATGAGATATGAGAAATAAATTTATCATAACCACAATTGAATGATTAATTGCTTTTTTTGTTTTAATTTATCTACACTGATAGTGATTACAACAGTAAGCAGTAATTGTCTCCCAGAATCAATCAGAATTATTAATAATAAAACTTATTAAAATAATATTAAATCATTTAAACTTAGGATTATCTTTAACAAGAAGAATTACAAATATAAATCTTGAAGAAAACTATTACTCAAGAAAAACTATGAAAGTCGAATAAAAAAATAACTGATACACCAATAATACTATGATAAGAATTGGTTGAGTGATTTAACCGATCAATTGTGCACTTGAAGGATCAAAATTGTTTTATAACAATACTAAAACAATATAATAGTTGAAAACTATTGGAAATACTACATTGATATAATTTCACATATTTATAACCAATTTGGAAAGATTTAAAACACTTAAGAAACAAATTAACTAATAATTAATTGTTGGTACTGAAGATATGATTGGATAATAAGATGAGTTGAAAAACAGCAAGAGGAGGCCTGTTTTAAGTGAACAACAGCTCAAAGAGGTGTTCCAAAGAGCAAACTGAAGAAAGAATTATTGAGAAACCATTAATCTTCTTTGGATAATTGGCTACATAAACTGTTTCCATTTAAGATTATCATAATTACCTAATTAAGTTATTTTACCTGATTACCAATCCATTTATGGTTAAGAAATAAGGGAGTAAAAACTTTTGATCTTGCTTCATTTAAAAATGATAATTTATTTTTCAAAATTTCAAATTTTATTTGATATTTCATTACAGATTGTTTTTTCCATGGATTTTGAAGATTCAGTGTTTCATCTGGAATTATGGAGATTGGACTGTAAATGGAACTTTGAACTTGAACTATGAATTCATTACTCTTTTTCATTTTTATATGTATTATTCTAATCTCCATTGTTCCTGATTGTTTCAGAAATATTTATTAATAAGTGTATTTCTAATAAATTATTTAATTTTTTACCTTATTTCTATGTAGAATTGCAAATAGCACAGCAATAGCTGGTTACCATGAGGTAAATGCATGGATACTAGTCCAAAAAGGGTTTTAATTTCTATATTAAGGTTAACCAATGGAAAATAAATAGCAATCTACATGGTTAAAGGATTCAGGGTAGCTTATCACCTCCTTGTCACGTCAAAATAGAAGCTCATTTGCTATTTTCTTATGATTTATTGGGACTTTTACTTGGTAACCAAGTTCACAAAAAGGCTTTAACACAATAATTGGGCCATTATCAGCCATAGATCCAAGATTTAGAGCTATCAAACCTTCAAGGGCCTGAGAAGTTTCTTTTGTCCTCCTTAGCTATTTTCACATCAGAAATAGTAGCCCAGGCTTCAATACTCATGTCTACTATGGGTGTATCAAAACTGTACTTAATAATAATACATTATTAAGCTCCAAAAAAATGCAGAGCACTATTTGGAGTGTTTATGTAAAATGGAATTTCTCAAATTCTCATTATTTTGGTGTGAAATTGAGAAAAACAAAAAATTTCACAATTATTTTATGTCATATTGATGAGGTGGTGTTGAATTATTTCCCATATCACCACCTCATAGAGCTAACTTAAGATTATTCACTCTATGGAGCTACCCTGAGTGAAATTGCTTTTACTTACTCACAAAAAGGTTATTCATCTTTTCTCAAATAAAAAACGATAAATTTGGGATATATGCATGACTTATGAGTTATGCATAGTTGAAAATATGTTTTGATATGAATTGTGGGCTATTCAGGTATGTAAAATATACTCCAACGATTGCAGAAGCTGTAAGATTTTTCTATGAAACTGATGATAATATTGGTATTAATCAACAGTACTATGACTGTTCTTATGAAATATAATAACAAAATGTTATTATAACCCCAATTAAATAATTAAAGAATTATTTCTTTCACGTGTCAAACACTACTAGTTATTTTAACAGTGAGAAAGTAATTGTCTACAAGAATCAATTACAAGAAGATTATAATAATAAAGCTTCTTTTATTAAAATAATAAAATTATTTTAATATATAATTATCTTTTGCAAGAATAATTATAATGGTAATTCTTGAAGAAAACTAACTTTAGAGAAAAACTTCAAGAATTAAAAATAAATCACTCACTAATATTCCAAAGAACTTATTGAAAGATAAGATAGAGAGATTTGACGTAGAATTGTGGATTTTAAGAATCAAAATGAATTTATAACAGTATTACAACAATATATGGTTGGATTCTATGATTTCAAGTCTTTCTGATTGATTCTGAAAGATTTAAAACACTTAAGAATAGCTACAACTAATACTTACTTGTTGGTAATAATGATTTAAATGATAATAAGATGATGATGTGGAAAAAACAGCAAGAAGAGGCCTCTTTTAAGTCAACAACAGCTCACAGAGGCGTTCCATGGAGAAAACTGAAAAACCAGTGAGTGAGAAAACAATAAACCCTTTTGGATTATTGATTGCATCATCTGTTGTCATGTAAGATTATCATAATTACTTAATTGATGCTTTTCCGTGACTACCAACCCCAATATGGTTAAGAATAAAAGGAGTAACATTTGTAAATCTTCTTTCATTCCAAAATAATCATTGATTTCTCAAAGTTATGAATGTTATTGCTAATTTCATCACAGGTTATAATTACTGTAAATTTTTGAAGATTCAGTGTTTCACATAGAATAGTCAAAAATGGACTGTAAGTAAAACTTTTAATTTTACAAGTAAAACTGTAATTCTTGTTGGTTTTACCATAGATAATATGATTCTCCATTGGTCCTGAACGTTTCAGAAAGATTCATTAATAATTGTATTTTTAATGAATTTTTGAATTTTTTACCTCATTTCTATGTAGAATTGCAAATATCAGTGATTAACTGGTTGCTATGAGGTAAATCAATGGATACAAGTCCAAAAAGGGTTTTAATTACTCTTTTTGGGTTTATCCATGGAAAATCATTAAGAATTGACATGGTTACAGGAATCTAAGTAGCTTTTTACCTCCTTGGCATGTCAAAATAGCAGGTTATTTGCTATTTTCTTAAGATTTACAGTAGTTGTAAAATGGTAACCAAGTTCCCAAAAGGTTTTAGCTTACAAATTAGGCCGAGATCAGCCATGGATCCAATCTTTGGAGCTGTCCACGCCTCTGAGGCCTCAGAAGTTGGGTACCCTGGCTCTCTTTGATGTCTTTTGTCCCCCTTGCTTATTTTTCACGTCAAAATTGAAATTTAAGCTTAAAGTGAGATATCCACTATGGGTGTACCAAAAGTCCATGTAAGAATACCATGATATTAAGTGCTCAAAACATGCATAAAACTATTCTCAGTGTATATGTAACATGGGATTTCTCACATTCCCTTTATTTTGGCGTGAAATTAAGAAAAACAAACATTTTCACGGATCTTTTATGTGGTATTGATGATGTGGTATGGAAGTATTTTCCATTTTACCACCTCAAAGAGTTAATTTGAGCTTATTCACTCTATGGAGCTACCCTAGGTGAAATTTTGTGTAGAATCCAAATCTGGCCTTAAATCCATGGATTTACTTACTCAATAAAAAGTTATTCATCTTTTCTGAAATCAAAAATGATGAGTTTTGGATATATGCATGACTTATGAGCTATGCATAATTCAAAATTTCTTTTTAAGATAATTGTTGCCTATTTTGGTATGTAAAATATACCTCAAGCCTCACAGACGCTCTTTCCTTATTGATATGTAGAAAAGCAAATAGCATAGTAGTAGCCGGTTTCCATGAGGTAAAGTCATGAATACTAGTACAAAAAAGATATTAATTACTTTCTTGGGTTTATCCATGCAAAATGATTCATAATGGAAATGATTACAGGAGTCAGAGCTTCTCATTACCTCCTTTTCAGCTCAAAATAGAAGCTTATTTTCTTTGTTGTTATGATTTAATGGGCTTTAAACTTGGTAACCAGTTTCCCAATAGTCTTGAGTAGACCAATTAGGCCAAGATAAGACATAGATACAAATCTTTGATCTGACCACACCTCAGAGGCCTGAGAAGCTGGGTACCCTGGCTCTCTTTGATGTCTTTTGTCCCCTTTAGCTATTTTCACGTTAAGAATAGTAAGTCAGGCCTCAAGACTGATATCCACTACAGATGTACCAAAACTGTATGTAAGAATACAGTAGTATTAAGTGTCATAGAAATGCATAAAAATAATCTTAGTGTATATTTAACATGGGATTTCTTGAATTGCCATTATTTTGGTGTGATATTGAGAAAAAGAAAAAGTTTCACAATTATTTCATGTTGTATTGATGATGTGATGTTAAAGTATTATCCATGTTACCACCTCATAGAGTAAATTGGAGCTGATTCACCCCACAGGGTTACCCCAGGCAATGTTTTGTGTAGAATCCAAATCTGGCCTACAATCCATTGATCTACTTACTCAAAAAAATACAATTCATATTTTCTAGAATAAAAATTAATGAATCTTGAATATATGCATGATCTATGTGTTATGTGTAGTTCAGAATGTCTCTTAATATCAATTGTGGCCTATTTGGGTATGTAAAGTATACCTGAAGGCTCACAACCCAAATATGTTACTTTGAAGAATGTTTTTAAAATTGGGAAACCAACCAAATGCATGGTATTTTTGAATTTAATTTATTTTATGACAAGCTAAGTACTTTTTTCAGAAACTTATCTAAAATATACCAAAAATATAATATCTAAATCTCCAAATATCTGTGTGAATTTGCAATGGGGACTTAGTAGTGAATCCATTCAAAATCATTGGGGTATAGTCAATATTGTAGGTTCAATTTATGGGAATCATGTTTCCATTCCACAACTAAGAAAGAATAATTCAAAATAATATTCAAAAAGAAAGGGTAAGAGATCCATACTTATACAATTCATTGTGGATGGAAAGCCTAAATTGAAAAATTCAAGTAGATTCTTGAATAATTGACTGTATAATTTTGCTTTTTTTTCAATCATTGTATATAAAGATCTTTGGTTGATTTCCAGATTCTTTTCATGAAACTTAATTTTTTGAAAAATGGATGATCTTGAAATGATAAACACTTTAAAACTAGGTATGTTATCTTTGACTGAATTAAATCAAAAAATTGAAGTGATGTGTTACTGATTAATGTAATTCATGCAGAGTGGTTTTGAAAATAGGCAATGGTGTTATGAAAAATTTCTTTGATTTATTTGAATTTTCTCAATTCTTACCACCAGTGAAATAATACAAGGTCTCTTTCTGCTTCATTTTATTACACAAAATCATTATTTACATAAAGATATGTATATGGAAATAGGATGGCATGTCTTATATTATGTTATAAAAAATATTTTTCATGAATGTAAATTAAACAGTAAATTTCCATTGATTAGTTATTTTTATCTTTAATAATGAAACCCATAAACTCATTTGGATATTCAAATGGCAATCATTGTTTTGGAATTTGGGCCCACAGACTGCAAATACATATGAATGAAGAACTAATTTATCTTTGGAAATCTGTTACAATAAATTTATCTCTTGATTCCCTTCTTGCATTTTGATATTCCATTTCATAATTTATCCAATTTATTTTTTCAATCATTCCCATTATTATGATCATTTTATCATTTAAGATTTGAAATTAATGTTGCAATTTCTTGAATTTTAACTATTCTTTATGACATCATTCTTCTTCTTGTTTGCATTGATATTCTTCAGCAAAGCTTTTGTCCTTGAAAACTTTCTATACATTCCAGACCTGACAAGAAAATCTTGTCAGCCTTCTAGAGCCATGTCATAAACCTATCACCATCACAAGGGGTAACTCATTGTTCCATCTATCTCAAAACAACTCAACAATTCTAAGTGGTCAAAACATCAGCAAATTGATGATAGTGACCTTCAATAAGCCTGTATCACTATTAACTGAGAATTCCCATAATTCACCTTGGCACCATGGATTAGGGCATCCAGGAAACAATGTCCTGAAATCTCTAGGCTTGCAACCTCTGACCAATCCATGTAACGTCTGTGTAAGGGGGAAAATGACAACTTTACCATTTAAAAGCCACTTTGTTGGAACATTCAAGCCTCTTGATTGTATTCATCTAGACATAGTTTGACCAATGTCAGGACATTTCTATTTCATTACTATAGTAGATCAATTTCCCTCTTTTAAAACAACAAATCTGATAGATATGAAGAATTTGTAAATCAACAAAACTTCCTGAAAAACCTTAATGATAGGAAAATACAAAAGATAACTACATAAAGAGGGGGTGAATTATTAAGCCAAAGATTCAACAAACTAGCCAATAAAAAAGGTTTTCAAAAAAATTCCTCTCCACCATATACCCCAGAACATACTGGGATAGCTCAACGGTAAAATAGAACAATCTTGGACAAGGCAAGATGTTTATTGCTAGGGTAAAACCTTCTTCATCAATACTGGGCCAAATCCATTAGCACCACAACATACTTATCTAATATTTTTCCCACTCCCTCACAAAACAATCTCTCACCACAATACATGTGCACTGAGAAGTATCCAAAAATTGAAGACATTAGGACGTTTGGTTGCAAGGTGATTTTCTATGTACCCAAACAGAAGCACGCTTGCAAGTTTTCTCCAGAAGGAGAAGTAGGCATTCTTCTTGGATTGAGCAACAAATTCTCATATTGTATACTTGAAGTTGAAGACTCAAACGTATACAATAGCAGGAACGTTGTGTTCTTTGAGAGAGAATTTCCTCTTTTAATAGAGAACCAAGAGTCTAATCAAATTCATACTCCCTTCAGGGTTGATGAAGCTCAATAGAAATATTTTGACTGCCAAGAATTTCTAGACAAATAAGAATTACAATACAACCAAGATATTTGTGACAAACAGAATAAAGGAGACAGTGATGACCACACAAGCTCCAAAGATGAAGAACGGACTAATCCTAGCAGTGACCATCACCCTACAGCAAAGAGGATCAGGGTAATAAGACCTCAACATCCTGCTCTGATAAACTCAAACATAGATGAAAACAACATTCTTCCACATTGTCATAGACCAAGAGCTTATCTGACCGAGTCAAACTCCTTAACCTATACTCAAGCCATCAAATCATCAACCTGTGATTTCTGTAAGATAGAAATAGAGAAAGAACTCCAGACCATGAAGAACCTAAATGTATGGAGCAAAATTTCAATTAAAAGAGAATATAAATTAATTGGAACCACCTGGGTTTCAAGATCAAACAAGACAAAAATGGCCAAACTCTTGAAAACAAAGCCCGCTTATGTGCTCAGGGATTCTCACAGGCTCAAGGAGAAGATTATTCGAAAACATTTTCACCCACTGGAAAACTACACTCTATCAGGACTCTAAGATCCCTTGCTGCATTGAAAAACTTATCTTTTGAACAGTTAGATATTAAAAGTGCTTTTCTTAATGCTCCTCTCATAGAGGATGTTTTCTTATCTATACCTCAAGGACTTGAAAGAGATAAGAAGAATACCTGCCTTAAGCTTCAAAAAGTGATATATGGGTTAAAGCAAGGCCCTTTGAATTGGTATCACCAACTCTCTGAGTGGTCAATAAGGTTTGGCTTTGAAATATTGAAAGCCAACTAATGGGTATTTTACCTGGATACAGAAGAACCAATCTGGCTCTTTCTCCATGTGGATGACATTGGTGTCTTTGGTAAAAATCTTTCTAAATTTAAAATGGAAATTATGGAAGAATTTCAAGCCAAGATGTTAGGAATGGCAGATATTATTCTGGGAATCAAAATAACTCATAATATCAATGACATAACCTTATCTCAAAATCCTATATAGATTCACTTCTAGAATTGTATGGAATGTCAAACTGTAAGCCAGTATCTACACCATTAGTTCCAAATCTTCATCTAGAGGCTGTAACAACCTCCAAAAAAGAACAATTTTTGGCACTTAAAATCAAATATTGAAGTGCTGTAGGAAGCCTTAGTTATCTTACTTCAGCCACTAGACCAGATTTGTTGTACTTAGTTAGTGCATTATCCCAGTTCCTGGAGAATCCTGGAATCCATCATTGGAAGGAACTCTTACACATTCTGTGATACTTAAAATGTACCAGCAATATCAAATTAAGG
This sequence comes from Austropuccinia psidii, assembly GCA_023105745.1. Classification (NCBI taxonomy): domain Eukaryota; kingdom Fungi; phylum Basidiomycota; class Pucciniomycetes; order Pucciniales; family Sphaerophragmiaceae; genus Austropuccinia; species Austropuccinia psidii. The sequence goes on along the minus strand of JALGQZ010000010.1, from coordinate 5,658,616 downwards.
TATCAAAGAGATCTGGAAGAACCAGCTGTTTCTTATTCCAATGCATACTGGGAAAACTGTCACATTACACAGCAATCAGTAACACATTATCTAGTGATCCTTAATGGAAAACTTGTAATTTGTAAAACTAGGAAACAACTGAAGGTCTCCTTATGTTCTTCAGAGGCAGAATACAGAGCATTGACCAACCTGTTTAGTGAGCTACTATGGTTTAAACAATTTTGAAAAGAAGTCAAAGTGATGAAACTACTAAAGCAAATAATAATACATGAATGCAACCAGGGGTGTATTGACACATCCAAAAGCGACTGCAATACCAACACCAGATGCATGAAACATGTTGAGATACTGCTCCATTTAATACAAGAAGAAATTGAAAAATCAACCATTGCACTAGTATACACACTGACTATTAACATGCTTGCAAATTTTCTTCCAAACTCAGTTTGTCAACCTGCTATCTAATGTGCATTGAAAAGTTTAAGATCTCTCACAGTGGGAGACAGGAGGGGTGTTGAGAAAAATATTCTCTCCACACATGTGAGCAGAGAACCAAAAGGGTATTACTACTACATGACTATTTTTGCACAGTTAAGGGACTGACTCATGACAGCAATGAGCTCATCTGCATGGTTAAGAGCACAATCTAACATATAAGAGAACATCAAGAGCCTACATGATAGAAGCGCAATTATCTTATTGAATCATCACCTCATTGCATACTACTTTATTTCTTTTATTATTTACCATACACCTTTGTTTAATTGACTGTGGTTTGTCCTTGTTCCACTAAGGATACGTGAATAAACTGCTTACTAACCTCATTCTTTAGTGTGTACTGTTGATACGTCAGAAAAATCAAACATATATTTAGTATTGAAAGTTGTTGATAAGTGCTGAGAGGTCTGTATCATAATCTACTTAGTTATTTCAAAGGAACTAACATTATTTGCTACTGTAGTTGTGAAAGAAGCCTAGACAGAGCGTGTACTCATATATTTGTAGTAGTTTAGTTTTAGTTGTTCACTATTAAGTACTATTGTTTTCTTTTATCTTTTCTAAAATAGCTCATTGCATTAATATAAAACACTCTTAGTTTGTTCAAATTTCACACTTTCATCTCTTCAATCTTTTTTGCAATTGACTCAAAATTATTTCTTAATCACTGCTATCTCTGCTTGTTTGACTTTCAGCTAAGTTTCCAATTTTGTCTTCATAATTATGATTTTGAAACATGGAATAATTTTAATATCTTTTCTCTTGGTATTCATTTTTTTCCCATCTTCCTCATTGGAATCTCTAAATTATTTCATATCATTTTTCAAAATGAAATCACTATATTCCACTCCACCAGCTCAAATTTGCCCCATTTTCCCTATATTTATTTCACACAACAGCTCAGAATCCTGTATCAAAACAAATTATGTAGAGGCATCAAAAGATTATCTTTTGAAAGTAAAATATAAAAAACGTAAACTGAAGTTTTTCAAACTACCAACTGGAGTTGTAAATGTTTTTTTGGTTTAGTCTTTGCATGAAATCATTTTGAAAGCAGAAAACCAAAAGTTTTTTGAAAACTTCTTTTAAAATTACGCTGGAACCTGTTTTCGAACCGGCTTCAAGAATCAAAATACTTTTTTCATACATAGCAATTTAGTACCTAACCATTGAGTTAACTCATCCAATGTTTTCTTCGCACTAATTTACTGTACTACAGTTTACATTAAATATATTGTACTGTACTATTGCGCCATTTTTGTCATACTGAATTTCCAAACTTTCCAAATTAAAAATCAACTCCCCACCTACAACTGTGAATGTGAATTTAACTGGAATTTCGTAGCAATGTACTATAGTTAGTAACTCTTTGCGAGAATATAAATCACGTATAATTTGCAACCAAAGAAACATTGATAATAACCAAAAAAAATGTTGCGAAAGAAAGGTTCAATAAATTTTGTTTTTTATTTTTTGACTTTTTACTACTTTTAAAATTTAATACAATTTATCGTGTATTTTTTTTTTAATTTAATTTCAACCCTATATTAAAAATTAATAGTAATATCTCCAGAATAAATGTTTTCAATAATTTATTTTAAAAAGTCATAAAGTTGAACTAGACAAAAGAGGTTTTTTTCAAAAGGTGAAACCGCTTGGAATCTAACTTTTACTGTTTGTTTTTTTTCGAAATTTATTTTTTGAAAGCGAAATTCTACGTTAAGTGGACAAAACCTAAATGTTAAATTTTACAACAACAATGTTTTCGAGGTCAAGTTTTTAAACAAAATCTATAAGGATAGTTCCTTCTGCTAGATCTTTGATTCAAATGAGTTACGAGATTAGCCACTTAAATAAAACTATTTTTGTAGGTAATTAAAGTTCCTAAAACTCATCTGATCAGCCTTCTATAAGGTCTTAGGGTACGAAAAGATCCGCCCTACGCCGCTGCACCACTGCAGCGGGCCTTGTGAGCCACACACTCACTTACACCTTCAAAGGGTAAACGTCTAAGCGGTACAGTGCTGTACATACAACAACCGTGTACCTTTTGTAACTTATCACTTGCGTAACTTTCATGTTTTAGATTCTCTGTCAAAGTTTTGGAGCAATGAGAACTAAAATGATTGGAAAATAGAAGGGCACAAAAAAATTTAAAAAGAAAGGAGAGAAACAAAAGGAAATCCGAAGTGATGCTTCATTGAACTAGTTTTTCTATTCATGTGAGCCATTGCCAAATAGTGAATGGAAATCTTGGTATAGTCTCAGCTAGGTAGATAGTTAAAAATATGTTTCTGAGCAGACTTTTATCTCCGTCAGAACAGCCCCCATGGTCATCTGAAAGGGATAAAAGACGCCCTCCATCCATGTTGAGCTCGACATTCCCCCCACTAAATAACAAAAGCATTTTTCTCTTCCTCCAAATTTCTTTTACTTATTCGCACTCGAATAGGCAAAAAAATTATACGAAATTCCTTCCTAGTCTTTACATAATATAATATATATATAATATAGTAGATCGTCTTCATCATAGTCGCCACCCTCTAACATAATAAAAAATATCAGAGAGATCTTTATCAAAACGTAGATTTTATATAATCTCGTCATCGATGTCTTCAAAGAGTAATTATATAATTACAAATTATATAAATCTCTAATATGGGCTTATCATGGATGATGAATAGCTCATTGATGCTTTAATTTTTTTTCGTTTTCTGCTTTCAAAGTTTATTCTACTTCGACGTCAATCTTTAAACCAAGCGTTCATCACAAATATCGTTATGACTTCTAATGTTAGTAAATAGAGTTAATTTTAGGGATTATGTTGATAGTTCTGTTTATTAACCTATCGATGTCTTTGCTACTCCTTCTGGTCATTTGCGTAAACTACGTCCTCAACCTTGGGACCACGTAGTTTATTCGCTTAATCTCAAGATGCTCATCGAACGAATCGACTTGCGTTATCAACAAAGGCTTCTAAGGTCAACGATTTGATTCAAAGGTTTGTTTTTCATATCCTTGAAAAAATCTATACAAATTATTATCTTTTACTTTTCTTAAAGCTATCCTTTGATACATGTCCTGAATATTTCGCCCAGATTCGACATCCTATCACCGTTTCAAGATCAACAAGCCAGCGCAACAAGCAAGACAGAATGCAAGGTATCGCAATCATTTCCTGAAATTAAAATCCATGTTACTTCATTCATTAACGAAATCAGTTTATTCTGTAGATAACGGCCAGGGGACGCCCTCGATACCTCGCTTAGCCCCGCTCGTTGAGTGAGATGAGAGTCTGAGCGCTGGTACCATATACCTAGACGCGCGACTCCAACGACCAATCAGTGAGCAAGTCTGCGGTCGAGTGAGAAGATTAAGAAGCCTTGCCCTTGATGATGGGCGTAAGATGGCTATTTCCTTAACGTGAGATCTTGAAGGGCAAACCCGTGAATTAAGTGAGGTTTATACCTGAGCTGAGAGTATAAGTTTTATCATGACGTTCAGAGATGTCAAGCAACCGAGCGTTTAAGGTGTGTTGAACATTTCTTTCAGTTAAACTGATGCTTTTCTAGTTTGACTAATTTGTTAATGCTTTTAATTTGTTTTTTCTGCAGTGAGAGAGAGCGAGCTGCCTCAGATTGAGGTCAGACTAGCTCTGATCAATTTAAGAATGTGAGGTCGATTATTAATCGATGGAGCTAAGTGACTTGAGATAACTAAGAATCTAAGGTATGTTTAACATTCTCTTCCTCATAAATAATAAATAACAAAATTTTTCTTTTGCTAATATTTTGGTTTTCAATTCTGCGTAGTTCGGAAGGCAATAATGCCCGACCTAAGCGCTATGCTGCCTTGTTTCGTGAGACGTGAGCATGAGTTGTCATGTGAGATCCGGAGAAGAGCAATCGCCTGCCGAAGCCAACCCAGCTATGCATTCGGGCTTAGGCTGGCTTGAATGGCGGCTTGCCTCTATTTTTCGAGGGACAAGGTGACAGCTAAGGTAAATTGTGATTTTTGACTCCAAATGAGTGCAGTGTCCCAGTGAGCTTGGAGACTTTGAGATTTCCTGAATGGGGAAAGCATCCTTTGGCACCATCTTGGGCATGAGGATAAGAATTTTTCGACTCCGCCTTGTATTTAGCATATTGAAATACTGGCAGTGGATGAGTTTTTTGGAGTGAGGTATCCTTTGAGACTTTTTTGAGGCAAGTTTTGTACTTGCATTGATGTCCCCGCCTGCTTTCGGTTTTCCAGCACGCTTTGGCGATTGAACCCAGGCTGACACGATTCAAACGTTTCTTTGAAAGATTAAAAGTTCATTGGCTCTTTAAAAGAGGCCTTTGAGATATTCTTTGGTCAACTTTGCATTTCTTAAACGAACAAAGTAAAACCAATGAATATGACATTAACTTGAAATTCAAAAATTCCTCGTTTTAATGACAAAGAACTTGGAATATATCGTTTTTTACGATTCCACAAGAGTCATCATGAGAGTTTTTCTTAGGCCATTCTGAGATAGTTGAAGGCGAAATAAAAAAATTAAATGAGATTCCATATAAGAGAGCTCATCATTTGCGCAAGATAGAGACTTGCTGGGAATTCCCCATTGTCGATAGCGACAAATAGCCATAGAGCGATTGAGATATAATGCTCGTTTTGGGCTCATGGCAAAATTATAATTTATTTTGAATCTTGAACCAATGAAAAATAGCGACAAATGGAAATTTAAGGCCAATCAAATTTTTAAAGCTAAAAAATAAAATAAAATAAAAGTTGGAATTTCATGAGGCTGACGTTGCTACTTTTTAAAAAGTTGGTCCAATCTGAATAAATACATTGAATCAAGGATTTCTACAACTTTAACCAAAAATTGCATGAGGCTTATTGCAAACAAAAGAGCATATAAGATAATTTGACAAATGGTAAAAAAATATTTAGGTTAGGAAAAGGTCAAATTACAAGAAATTTACACAATTTTCAATGATTTCTTGGATAATGTATGCAAGAAATTCTCCAATTGGTCTCAATAAGGATGTTTTCTTCTAAAGTTGGTTTGAGTATATTTGAACAAAAGAAAAATGAGAAATAAGAAACATGAAATTTTATCTTATTTTCTATGGATCATGAATTTAATTTGAGATTGATGTCATGAAAGTTTTTTATTTAATTATCTTTAAATTATTATGATATCATTTCATGATATTTATACTGTTGGTGATTCAAGGATTTAAAGCCAAAACAGAATGAATAAACCTGACCCTCTTACTGCTACTCTTTTAATTCATAAAACAATTTAACTGGTGTCATTAAAAGTAATATACTCAAGAATATTTTTTGTTCAAAACAATGAAAATAGTGTAATTTCAGTTTTGAACCACATATATCAAGGTAAAGATAAAAACATTAACCTATCAATTATAAAATTCATATGCAATTTTCCCAATCAATTAAAACTAGGATACCTTCTGGTGAAGCCACCTATTCCATAGCAAAACATACATAGCTCATACAATGGGCTCAAATAACCAACACTGAAATTTTGTCTGTATATGAAAGAGTGAGTATTCTTTAAGCAATGTCTGAGCAAAATACTTCAAAACATTCTTCTGAAATGGGGGTGAATTTCTGAATGAGATTTTTGTTGAAAGGACTTTTGTGCAGGTGTGCCCAAATAGGCAATGGCAATAGTAACCTCATTAGGATGTTGTCACAGGACCTACATTCAATTCTGAAAAAGGTTGGCTGAGTGATATTTTAAACTTGGATCTGACACTAGGGATTTTTTGGCCTTTGTTAAAACTAGGAGCCCAAATGCATTTGAAAGTTAGAATGAAGGCATCTCACATTCTGTGCTGTATTTGGAATGAAGGAATATTTCACATATCTACTTCCTGCTTTTTTTATTGAAGTTTTCCTGGGTAATGGTTTTATTGTTGGAGTGGCTTTTTAGTTGCTTGTGGATTGATAAGGAAGTTGGAAGCAGGAATGGGAATGAAATAATGGGCTTTCTTTGTCAGCATGTGTAAAGGTATTACTAGAAGTCAATGGAAGCAACCCACAAAGTGGATAGATATAAACAACTATTATTTTTACTCTAACTGGTTTGTATATGAATTTTGGTAAGACTTAAGTTTTGTAGTTGATTGAACCTTATTCAATTCAATTTACAACTCAAAATTTGAACAGGACCTAGATTTTTACCTCAGTAAGATTAATATCTTTCAAATTTGAAAATTATACGTGTACATGGCTATAATAATAAATATTTGTACATTTTCTTCCTTGTTCTCAATGTAATTTTTACCCCAAAAGAGGAATGCCAATATTCTAAGATGTTTTTAATAAATACACACATAGGTATTGAATTCTGCTTGCCATCTTTTTGTTTTCTCCTATCAAGTTTTAGTTCTCTATCATTTTGAATTGGGGTTTGTTTTGACCTTCTTGACAAAACACAATCTCTATTCATGAGAATAATTTAAGCTTGTAGCTTTGAAATTAGGTGTATGTCCTGTCATTCAGATTGACAGCCAAATACCATAAACCAATGATAAAGCCAAGATACCACCAAAACATGAGGCTGAGCCAAATCAGCTCAAAAGATGCCAAAGGAAAGAGGAAAATCACCTCTTTCCAAATATACAACTGCCATTATCATATGACAAAGAATAACAAAGTTATTCCTTCTCAAAAATGTTGCCAAGAATAAACCTTAATTTTCACCTCTCATCTGAAATCCAGAGGAACAGGCTGCACCCCAGCAAATGGTTATTCATATTGAAGCTCTGCATCAGGGCTATCCAAGGGTACTAGCCAAATTGAGCTAACACCAAAATTACAGAAGTTGTGGCCAAAGTATGGCCAAATAAGGGTGAACAAAATATTCTCCTCTCATCTAACTTGTACAATTTTGGTGTGAGATATGTAAAGTGGGGTTGTTTTGTAAATAGCACAATCAGGGGTATCTGATGGTGCCTTTCATTTCTCCATATCTAATCTAGAACAAAAGTCATGGAGCAAATAAGCTCCATACAGATATTGAGAAAATCATTTGTATTAATAACAAAACTTGTACATAGCATAAATTGTTCATATTTAATATTACCCATAACACATGAGGTACCATTATGTAGATCCCATCCAGGGCTGCATAGTGAACCAACTCTGAGCTCAATATCTCAAAAACTGACAAAGGTATAGCAGTTGTAAGGTTAATATCCCACAATTGGGCCAATACACCTTTACTGTGGGATAATATCCCACAACCATGATTATGAGGTGTCAAACAGACAAGGAAGCATATTTATACTTCAATACCTCATAGCTCATTCAATACTGGGGTCCCATACAGGTTCTGTACAGCATTTTATGTGTCATACACATCAGAAGCAGGCTGTGTGGTCCCCAGATGAAGATTTTAACCCTGTATTGGTGAAAACTGCCAAGATGTGGTTTGAAAGCCACCTCTGAGCCCAATACAGTGTATATAGGAATTGTGGAAACCACAAGCTGGTATCCAGAAGTGAAAAACTCTTCACTTCCTCTTTGTGGATGCTCTAGAGGGCCATCCCACCTCATTTTTGGATAAAAGGAAGCTTTTTCTCCACCAGAAAAGGTTTCCTCATCCTGTTATTAAGATTCCTAGGTAGTAAAACTGTCAGAAACAGCTACACTCTTGGAAAACAAGTCGGGTATGCTTTAATTCTTAGTACTGTAGTCCTTATTAAAGTAACCTAACTGGTAAGACTGCACCCAGGGCTTTCAACAGCACTCACCACCACTATTTCTTGATAGTAAAGCCCTATTACTTCACTTTTAAATCATTATTAACATGCTGAACTCTTTTTTAAAGTAATTTCACTGTGCCACAGTCATAATTAAAGTTGTAAATAGTATTATTATAACTTCATCATAGACTCAGCCTGACATTTTGGAGGCCTGGCTGTGTTTTTTGACCTTTTTCACATAAAAAGTGAGTTTTTTCTCTTATATTCTTAATTTCTGACAATATTGTTTCTCTTTTTACATGTGAAATATTAAAAAAACAACATAATACATATCCTATTATTATTTTTTGAGTGGTATATCATTATATACCACTGTGTTTTATTATCATTATTGTTTATTTCACCTGGTTGATTATTATTTAATCACCATTATACCTATTTTTGGCGTTTTTTACATATTAAAACACTTAAAACCCCTAAATACAGTTCTTTTTTAATCAAGAAGAACACCTCTCTTTCTGTAAATAGCAGCATTAGAAGCATGATTGGGAATATTGATAATTTCAATTGCCCATTACATAACCACTTCTGAGATTACACTTGTTAATTACTAGTTAATCTGTGAGATACTGGTATACAAACAGTATACCAGAAATACACAAAGCTGTATTTTTGACATGTAATTGATAATTTCAATTATACCATCATAATACAAGGGTATAATATAGGAATATCTTTCCCAGAGGCCATTCTTAGACATGAAAGTAGCACTTCAAGAAGTCTTAACTGACATAAGCCCTCTTTTTCTTCTTTTATTCAATGGAAGAGAACTTCATACCACTTGAAAACCAGTCAGACGGCAGTACACCTGTGACATCTACAGAGCCAGAAAGCATAAAGGGAAAGGGAAATAGGCACATTGAAAGCCTCATAACAGAAAAGAAGTGGACACCAATTGCCACTCAGAGGAGTAGAAAACCATGAAACTCTGCATCAATACAAGGTAAACCAGACTTGATAACTTCTACAGGGAAGATTACCATAATTAACCAAGTTGTAACCTCTAAAGGAAAATTTCTCAGAGCAGCAGATAACAAATTTGTACAAGGCACAGTCAAAGGTAAATAGACTAAGAGCATTAAGTTGTTGACTGCTTTCAAACACTGATATGTCACCTGTACACCTCAGGAACCTTGGAATCCCAAGGAGCCAGCCAGAGGACAGAGAAGGCTTGTCCAGAACCTGAATACCTGGAGGAGGACACCTTGGACACAGTGGTTGATGGCAAAGCATTGAGGGAAATCATAACAAAAAGAGCATATCAAAAGACAATTGAGTCAGAAGAAAATCAAAGCTTTGTGTTACTCACCAATTAAAGTAATTTTCCATACAGAATCACTTATGTATGTTGAGATGGAAAAAAAAATCCTAAAAATACCACACACAGTAGTGAAAATGTTAGGCAGAACACCCAGAACTTCAACCTCCACCTAGAAACAGAAATAAAAAAACCACCTATCCAGAAACTCATCAAACAGGCATGGAAGTTTTACTTACAAACGGTGAAGCAACATTACTAAAAAAATCAAGCTTGGTGATTGATTGGGGTTCTACAAACAACATGTTTCATGACAAGGAAGTCTCCACAAAACTGCACTTAAGCCTCAACAGAAAAACAACCACAAGTGATCCAAACAGTAATCTAGTTTGTAAAGGACACAGAGCTGTAGAAATAATGATGAACAACAAACTTTTTGTCCTTGAAAACTGTCTCTATGATCCAGACCTGACAAGATTTTCTTGTCAGCCTTCTAGATCTATGTCATAAACCTATCACCATCACAAGTAATAACTCATTGTTCCATCTATCTCAAAACAACTCAACAATTCCAAGTGGTCAAATCATCAGCAAATCAATGATAATGTCCTTTAATCAACCTGTATCACTACTAAATAAACATTCCCATAATTAACCTTGGAACCATCAATTAGGGCATCCAGGAAACAATATACTGAAATCCCTAGGCTTGCAACCTACAACCAATCCATGTAGCATTTGTGTAAGGGGAAAAATGACAACTTTACCATTCAAAAGCCACTTTGTTGAGATATTCAAACCTCTTTATTGTATTCATCTAGGCATAGTTGAACCAATATCCCCTCCATCAATTTCATTCCATTGCTATTTCCTTAGTATAGTACATCAATTTACCTCTTTTAAAATAACAAGATTCCTAAAAAAAATCTGATGCATATGAAGAATTTGTAAATCAACAAAAATTCATGGAAAACATTCATTATAGAAAAATAAAAAAGATAACTACAGACAGAGGTGGTGAATTCTTAAGCCAATGCTTTAAATAACTATCAAATAAAAAAGGGTTTCAACACAATGTTACTGCACCATATATCCCAGAACATAATGGGATAGCTCAATGGGCAAATAGAAAAATCTTGGAAAAAGAAAGATGTTTATTGCTAGGGTCAAAACGTCCCTATCATTACTGGGCCAAAGCCATTAATACCAAAGCATACTTATCTAATATTGTTCCAACTCCCTTGAGAAACAATCTCTCACCACACTACATGTGGACTAAGAAGTCTCCAAAAATTAAAAACATTAGTATGCTTGGTTGCAAGCTGATTTTCTCTGTACCCAAACAGAAGTGTGCTTGGAAGTTGGCTCCAGCAGGAGAATTTGCATTCTTCTTGGATTAAGCAACAAATCCACATATCGTATACTTAAAGTTAAAGACTCAAAGGTATACAATAGCAGGCATGTTGTGGTCTTTGAGAGAGAATCCCCTCTTTTAACAGAGAACCAAGAGTCTCAACAAACTCCTATCCCTTTGAGGGTGGATGCAGCTCAAGAGGAATATTTTGACTGCTATGAATTTCTAGACAAAGAAGAATTAAAATACAAACATGAGATTATTGATGGACAGAATAAAGAAGACATTGATGACCACACAAGCTCCAAAGATGAAGAACAGAGTAGTCCTGGCAGTGACCATCACCCAACAGCCAAGAGGATCAGGGTAATAGGACCTTGAAATCCTACTCTGATAAGCTCTGACATAGATGAAAATAACATTCCTCCACATTGTTGCAGACCAAGAGCTTACCTGACCAGGTCAGACCCCTTAACATATAATCAAGCCATTAAATCATCAACATGTGATTTATGCAAGATGGCAATAGAGAAAGAACTCCAGACCATGAAGAACCTAAATATATGGAGCCAAATTCCAATGTAAAGAGAATATAAGTTTATTGGCACCACTTGGGTTTTCAAGACCAAAAGAGACAAAAATGGACAAACTCTTTAACACAAAGCCTGCTCATGTGCTCAGGGATTCTTACAGGTTCAAGGAGAAGATTATTTGGAAAAGTTTGCACCCACTGGAAAACTAAACTCTCTCAGGACTTTAATATCACTTGCTGCATCAAAAAACTTATCTTTTGAATAGTTAGATCTTAAAAGTGCTTTTCTTACTACTCCTCTCATAGAGGATGTTTTCTTATATATACCTCAAGGACATGACAGAGATAAGAAGAATACCTACCTTAAGCTTAACAAAGTGATATATGGGTTAAAGAAAGCCCCTTAAACTTGGTATCACAAAATTTCTGAATGGTTTATTAGGTTTGGCTTTAAAATATTCAAAGCCAACTCTTTTGTATTTTGCCTGGATACAGAAGAACCAATCTGGCTCTTTCTCCATGTGGACCACATTGGTGTCTTTGATAAAAATCTTTCTATATTTAAAATCAAAATTGGGAAGAATTTCAAACCAAGATGTTAGGAATGGCAGATATTATGCTGGAAATCAAACTAGCTCATAATATCAATTCCATCACCTTATCTCAAAATAACTATATAGATTCACTTCTAGGATTTTATGGAATGTTAAACTGTAAGCCAGTATCTACCCCATTAGTTCCAAATCTTCATCTAGAGGCTGCTGCAACCTCCCAAAAAGAAGAATTTATGGCACTTAAAATCAAATATTGAAGTGCTGTAGGAAGCCTTAGTTATCTTAGTTCAGCCACTAGACCAGATTTGTAATACTCAGTTAGTGCATTATCCCAGTTCCTGGAAAATCACCAAATCCATCATTGGAAGGCATTATTACACATTCTGTGATACTTAAAAGGTACCAACAATATCAATTCAAGCTATCAAAGAAATCTAGAAGAACCACCTGTTGCTTACTGCAACACAGACCGGGGATAACTTTGTATTACACAACAATCACTAACAGGTTATCTAGTAATCCTGAATGGAAACCCCATATGTCATCCTGTGACTCAAAACCAGAGCACAAGCATGACAGCCAAAATACCATAAACCAATGGTATAGCCAAGATACCACCAAAACATGGAGCTAAGCCAAATCAGCTCAAAAGGTATTAAAGGAAAGAGGAAACTCACCCCTTCCTGAAAATAGAAGTCCCATCACCATAGGACAAGAAATAACAAATTTATTCCTGCTCAAGGTTATTGCTGAGCATAACCCTTAATTTTCACCTCCCATCTAAAATCTAGAAGGAGAGGCTTAACCCCATCAAATGGGTATTCAAAATGAAGCTCTAAGCCAGGGCTATCCAATGGTACCAGCCAAACTGAGCTAGCACCAATATTACTGAAGTTATGGTCAATTTCAGGCCAAATAAGGGTGAACAAAACATTCACCTCTCATCTAACTTCTACAGTTTTAGTGTGGGATACCTGAAGTGGGGTCTTTTTGGAAAGGGCACAATCAGGGCTATCTGATGGTGCATCCACTTCCCCATATCTCAACTACTGCAGAGGTTATGGGGAAAACAAGCTCAATACAGCTTTTTGCCTAAAACACGCAAATGTAGCAAATTTTTGTACATGGGATAACTGTGCCATATTTAATGATACCCATATCAAATGAGGTACCATTGTGTAGAGCACATACAGGGCTACACACCGAACCAATTTTGAGGTTGATATCTCAATAATTGACAAAGCTATGGCTGTTTTAAGGTCAGATTCCCACCTGCTGTCATATACAGCCTTACCATAGGATAATATCACATAATCATTAATATGAGGTGTCAAATAGACAAAGAAGCATGTTTTTACTTCAATACCTCATATGTCAGTCAATACTGGGGTCGCATACAGCTTCTGTACAGCATTCTATGCGTCATACACGTCAGAATCAGGCTGTGAGGTCCCCAGATGAAAATTTTCACCCTGTATTGGTGAAAACTGCCCAGATGTGGTTTCAAAACCACATCTGAGCCCAATACAGGTTATACAGGCTGTTTGCAAACCACAAGCCAGTACTAGAGAGTGGAAAAATCTTCACTTCCTCTACGTGGAAAGGTCTAGCACCCTTTCCACCCCATTTCAGGATAAAAAGGAGGCTTTTCACAGCCAGAATTGTCTCCTCATCCTGCTCTTGAATACCCTATGTAGTAAACTGTCAAAAACAGTTTTACTCTTGGGTAATAAACAGGTGTAGTCTTTATTATTGTAACCCAACAGGTAAAGCTGCACCCAGGGCTTTCAACAGCACTCACCACCACTATATTTATTATAGTAAAGCCCTTATATTATTAAATTAAATCCATCTTGAACCCTTATAAAACATTTTTTAACTATTTTCCACGTGTCACAGTCATAGTTTTAGTTGTAAATAGTTCTATTACCTCTTCAACATAGACTCATCCTGACACCATAATTTTGAAAGCTAGGAAACAACCAACTGTCTCCTTATCTTCTGGAGAGGCAGAATACAGATTATTGACCAACCTGTTCAGTGAGCTACTATGGTTTAAAGAATTCTGCAAAGAAGTCAAAGTGATGAAACTACAAAAGCCAATAATAATACATGAAGACAACCAGGGGTGTATTGAAACAGCCAATAGCGACTGCAATACCAACACCAGATGCATGAAGCACATCAAGATACAGCTCCATTCATAAAAGAAGCAATTGACAAATCAACCATTGCACTAGTATACACACCAATGAGTAATATGCTTGTATATTTTCTTACAAAATCAGTTTGTTGACCTGCCATCCAACATGCCTTGACAAGTTTAAGACTTCTCCCAGTGGGAGACAGGAGGGGTGTTGAGAAAAATATTCTCTCCACACACATGAGCAGAGAACCAAAAGGGTGTTAGTACTAAGTGACCATTCTTGTGCAGTTAAGGGACTAACTCATGACAGAAATGAGCTCATCCATGTGGTTAAGAGCACATTCTAACATATGAGAGAATATCAAGAGCCTAATTGATAAAAGAGAAATTATCTTATTGAATCATCAACTCATTTTATACTACTTTATTTCTTTCATTATTTAATGTACACCTCTGTTTAATTGACTGTGGTTTGTCCTTGTTCCACTAAGGATACATGAATAAACTTTTTAATAACCTCATTATTTGGTGTGTACTGTTGATACATCAAAAGAATCAAATGTATATTTAGTATTGAAAGTTGTTGATAAGTGCTGAGAGGTCTGTATCATAAGATATTTAGTCATTTAAAAGGAACTAGCATTATTTGATACTGTAGTTGTGAAAGAAGCCTAGATAGAGCATGTACTCATAGATTTAGTTGCTCACTCTTAGGTACTATTATTTTCTTTTATCTTTTTGAAAATAGTTCATTGCATTAATAAACATCACTCTTAGTTTGTTCAAATTTCACATTTTCATCTCTTCAATCTTTTCCCAATTGATTCAAAATTATTTCTTAATCACTGTTATTTTTGCTTGTTTGACTTTCATTTAATTTTCCAATATTGTCTTCATAATTAGGATTTTGAAACGTGGAATAGTTTTAATATCTTTTCTCTTGATCTTAATTTTTTTTCCATCCTCCTCATTTGAATCTCTCAATTATTTCATATTATTTTTCAAAATGAAATCACTCTATTCCACTCTACCAACTCAAATTCCCCCCATTTTCCCTATATTTATTTCACACAACAGCTCAGAATTCTGTATCAAAACAAATTATGTAGAGACATCAAAATATTATCTTTCGAAAATAAAAAATAAAAACCATAAACTGAAGTTTTTAAAACTACCAAGTTGAGTTGTAAATGCTTTTTTGGTTTAGTCTTTGCATGAAATAATATTGAAAGTAGAAAACCAATTTTTTTTAAAAACTTCTTTTTCGAACCGGCTTCAAGAATCAAAAGACTTTTTTCATACATAGCAATTTAGTCACTAAACATTGAGTTAACTCATCCAATGTTTTTGTTCGCACTAATTTACTGTATTACAGTTTACATTAAATGTATACTGTACTATTGCGCCATTTTTGTCATACTAAATTTCCAAACTTTCCAAATTAAAAATCAACCTACCCACCTACAACTGTGAATGTAAATTTAACTGTAATTTTGTAGCAATGTACTATAGTTAGCAACTCTTCACGAGAATATAAATCACGTATGATTTTCAACCAAAGAAACATTGATAATGACCAAAAACATGTTACGAAAGAAAGGTTCAATAAATTTTGTTTTTTATTTTTTGACTTTTGGGTAAACATACATTACTACTTTTAAAATTTAATACAATTTATCGTGTATTCTATTTCTTTTTAATTTTAATTTCAACTTTGTATTGATAAGTGATAATGATATCTCCAGAATAAATGTTTTCAATAATTTATTTTAAAAAAGCATAAAGTTGAAGTAGACAAAAGAGGTTTTTTTTGAAATAGTGAAACTGCTTGGAATCTAAGCTTTCCTGTTTTTTTTTTGAAATTTATTTTTTCAAAACTAAATCCTATGTTAAGTGGACAAAACCTAAATGTTAAATTTTACAACAACAATGTTTTCGAGGTCAAGTTTTTAAACAAAATCTATAAGGATAATTCCTTCGGCTATATCTTTGATTCAAATGAGTGACAAGATTAACCACTTAAATAAAACTACTTGTGTAGGCAAAAAGGGTAAACGTCTGAGCAGTTGTACAGGGCTGTACAGTACTGTACATAAAACAACCGTGTACCTTATGTAACCTATCACTTGCGTAACTTTTATGTTTTAGATTCTCTGTCAAAGTTTTGGAGCAAGGAGAACTAAAATGATTGGAAAATAGAAGGGCACAAAAAAATCTAAAAAGAAAGGAGAGAAACAAAAGGAAAGCCGAAGTGATGCTTCATTGAACTAGTTTTTCCATTCATGTGAGCCATTGCCAAAACTAGTGAATGGAAATCTTGGTATAGTCTCAGCTAGGTAGATAGTTAAAAATATGTTTCTGAGCAGACTTTTATCTCCGTCAGAACAGCCCCCATGGTCATCTGAAAGGGATAAAAGACGCCCTCCATCCATGTTCTCCACATTCCCCCCACTAAATAACAAAAGCATTTTTCTCTTCCTCCAAATTTCTTTTACTTATTCGCACTCGAATAGGCAAAAAAATTATACGAAATTCCTTCCTAGTCTTTACATAATATAATATATATATATGATATAGTATATCGTCTTCATCATAGTCACCACCCTCTAACATAATAAAAAATATCAGAGAGATCTTTATCAAAACGTAGATTTTATATAATCTCGTCATCGATGTGTTCAAAGAGTAATTATATAATTACAAATTATATAAATCTCTAATATGGACTTATCATGGATGATGAATACCGCATTGATGCTTTAATTGTTTTTCGTTTTCTCCTTTCAAAGTTTATTCTACTTCGACGTCAATCTTTAAACCAAGCGTTCATCACAAATATCATTATGACTTCTAATGTTAGTAAATAGAGTTAGTCTTAGAGATTATGTTGATAGTTCTGTTTATTAACCTATCGATGCCTTTGCTACTCCTTCTGGTAATTTGCGTAAACTACGTCCTCAACCTTGGGACCACGTAGTTTATTCGCTTAATCTCAAGATGCTCATCGAACGAATCGACTTGCGATATCAACAAAAGCTTCTAAAGCCAACGATTTGATTCAAAGGTTTGTTTTTCATATTCTTGAAAAAATCTATACAAATTATTATCTTTTACTTTTCTTAAAGCTATCCTTTGATACATGTCCTCAATATTTCGCCCAGATTCGACATCCTATCATTGTTTCAAGATCAACAAGCCAGCGCAACAAGCAACACAGAATGTAAGTTATCGCAATCATTTCCTGAAATTAAAATCCATGTTACTTCATTCATTAACGAAATCAGTTTATTCTGTAGATAACGGCCAGGGGATGCCCTCGATACCTCGCTTAGCCCGGCTCGTTGAGCGAGATGAGAGTCTGAGCGCTGGCACCATAAACCTAGACGCGCGACTCCAACGACCAATCAGTGAGCAAGTCTGTGGTCGAGTGAGAAGAATAAGAAGCCTTGCCCTTGATGATGGGCGTAAGATGGCTATTTCCTTAACGTGAGATCTTGAAGGGCAAACCCGTGAATTAAGTGAGGTTTATACCTGAGCTGAGAGTATAAGTTTTATCATGACGTTCAGAGATGTCAAGCAACTGAGCGTTTAAGGTGTGTTGAACATTTCTTTCAGTTAAACTTATGCTTTTCTAGTTTGACTAACTTGTTAATGCTTTTAATTTGTTTTTTCTGCAGTGAGAGAGAGCGAGCTGCCTCAGATTGAGGTCAGACTAGCTCTGATCAATTTAAGAATGTGAGGTCGATTATTAATCGATGGAGCTAAGTGACTTGAGATAACTAAGAATCTAAGGTATGTTTAACCTTCTCTTCCTCAGAAATAATAAATAACAATTTTTTTTTTTGCTAATATTTTGGTTTTCAATTCTGCGTAGTTCGGAAGGCAATAATGCCCGACCTAAGCTCTATCCTGCCTTGTTTCGTGAGACGTGAGCATGAGTTGTCATGTGAGATCCGGAGAAGAGCAATCGCCTGCCGAAGCCATCCCAGCTATGAAATCGGGCTTAGGCTGGCTTGAATGGCGGCTTGCCTCTATTTTTCGAGGGACAAGGTGACAGCTAAGGTAAATTGTGATTTTTGACTCCAAATGAGTGCAGTGTCCCAGTGAGCTTGGAGACTTTGAGATTTCCTGAATGGGAAAGCATCCTTTGGCACCATGTCAGGGCTGAGTATAAGAATTTTTCGACTCTGCCTTGTATTTAGCATATTGAAATACTGGGAGTGGATGAGTTTTTTGAAGTGAGGTATCCTTTGAGACTTTTTTGAGGCAAGTTTTGTACTTGCATTGATGTCCCCGCCTGCTTTCGGCTTTCCAGCACGCTTTGGCGATTGAACCCAGGCTGACACGATTCAAACGTTTCTTTGAAAGATTAAAAGTTCATTGGCTCTTTAAACGAGGCCTTTGAGATATTCTTTGGTCAACTTTGCATTTTTTAAACGAACAAAGTAAAACCAATGAATATGACATTAACTTGAAATTCAAAAATTCCTCGTTTTAATGACAAAGAACTTGGAATATATCGTTTTTTACGATTCCACAAGAGTCATCATGAGAGTTTTTCTTAGGCCATTCTGAGATAGTTGAAGGCGAAATAAAAAAATTAAATGAGATTCCATATAAGAGAGCTCATCATTTGCGCAAGATAGAGACTTGCTGGGAATTCCCCATTGTCGATAGCGACAAATAGCCATAGAGCGATTGAGATATAATGCTCGTTTTGGGCTCATGGCGAAATTTTAATTTATTTTGAATCTTGAACCAAAGAAAAATAGCGAGAAATGGAAATTTAAGGCCAATCAAATTTTTCAAGCTAAAAAATGAAATAAAATAAAAGTTGGAATTTCATGAGGCTGACGTTGCTACTTTTAAAAAGTTGGTCCAATCTGAAGAAATACATTGAAGCAAGCAAGGATTTCTACAACTTTAACCAAAAATTGCATGAGGCTTATTGCAAACAAAAGAGCATATAAGATAATTTGACAAATGGTAAAGAAATATTCAGGTTAGGAAAAGGTCAAATTACAAGAAATTTACACAATTTTCAATGATTTCTTGGATAATGTATGCAAGAAATTCTCCAATTGGTCTCAATAAGGATGTTTTCTTCTAAAGTTGGTTTGAGTATATTTGAACAAAAGAAAAATGAGAAATGAGAAACATGAAATTTTATCTTCTTTTCTATGGATCATGAATTTAATTTGAGATTGATGTCATAAAAGTTTTTTATTTAATTATTTTTAAATTATTATGATAACATTTCATGATATTTATACTGTTGGTGATTCAAGGGTTTAAAGCCAAAACAGAATGAATAAACCTGACCCTCTTACTGATACTCTTTTAATTCATAAAACAATTTAACTGGTTTTATTAAAAGTAATATACTCAAGAATATTTTTTGTTCAAAACAATGAAAATAGTGTAATTTCAGGTTTGAACCACATATATCAAGGTAAAGATAAAAACATTAACCTATCAATTATAAAATTCATATGCAATTTTCCCAATCAATTAAAACTAGGATACCTTCTGCTGAAGCCACCTATTCCATAGCAAAACATACATAGCTCATACAATGGGCTTAAATAACCAACACTGAAATTTTGTCTGTATATGAAAGAGTGAGTATTCTTTAAGCAATGTCTGAGCAAAATACTTCAAAACATTCTTCTGAAATGGGGGTGAATTTCTGAATGAGATTTTTGTTGAAAGGACTTTTGTGCAGGTGTGCCCAAATAGGCAATGGCAATAGTAACCTCATTAAGATGTTGTCACAGGACCTACATTCAATTCTGAAAAAGGTTGGCTGAGTGATATTTTAAACTTGGATCTGACACTAGGGATTTGTTTGCCTTTGTTATAACTAGGAGCCCAAATGCATTTGAAAGTTAGAATGAAGGCATCTCAGATTCTGTGCTGTATTTGGAATGAAGGAATATTTCACATATCTACTTCCTGCCTTTTTTATTGAAGTTTTCCTGGGTAATGGTTTTATTGTTGGAGTGGCTTTTTAGTTGCTTGTGGATTGATAAGGAAGTTGGAAGCAGGAATGGGAATGAAATAATGGGCTTTCTTTGTCAGCATGTGTAAAGGTATTACTAGAAGTCAATGGAAGCAACCCACAAAGTGGATAGATATAAACAACTATTATTCTTACTCTAACTGGTTTGTATATGAATTTTAGTAAGACTTAAGTTTTGTAGTTGATTGAACCTTATTCAATTCAATTTACAACTCAAAATTTGAACAGGACCTAGATTTTTACCTCAGTAAGATTAATATCTTTCAAATTTGGAAATTAGAAGTGTATATGGCTATAATAATGAATATTTGTACATTTTCTTCCTTGTTCCCAATGAGATTTTTACCCCAAAAGAGGAATGCCAATATTCTAATATTTTTTCAATAAATACACACATAGGTATTGAATTCTGCTTGCCATCTTTTTGTTTTCTCCTATCAAGTTTTAGTTCTCGCTCATTTTGAATTGGGGTTTGTTTTGACCTTCTTGAGAAAAGACAATCTCTATTCATGAGAATAATTTAAGCTTGTAGCTTTGAAATTAGGTGTATGTCCTGTCATTCAGATTGACAGCCAAATACCATAAACCAATGATAAAGCCAAGATACCACCAAAACATGAGGCTGAGCGAAATCAGCTCAAAAGGTGCCAAAAGAAAGAGGAAAATCACCTCTTTCCAAATATACACGTCCAATTATCATATGACAAAGAATGACAAAGTTATTCCTTCTCAAAGATGTTGGTGAGCATAAACCTTAATTTTCACCTCTCATCTGAAATCCAGAGGAACAGGATGCACCCCAGCAAATGGTTATTCATATTGAAGCTCTGCATCAGGGCTATCCAAGGGTACTAGCCAAATTGAGCTAACACCAAAATTACAGAAGTTATGGACAAAGTTGTCAGGATGAGTCTATGTTGAAGAGGTAATAAGGCTATTTACAACTAAAACTATGACTGTGATACGGTAAAAAATGGTTTTAAAAGATAATAAAGTTGATAATGAATGATTAAATTGAGATTTTAAGGGCTTTACTATAGAGATATAGTGGTGGTGAGTGCTGCTGAAAGCCCTGGGTGCAGCTTTATCTGTTGGGTTACAATAATAAAAGACTACAATAATTAAATTTATAATTATACCTGATTATTAACCAAGAGTAAAACTGTTTTTGACAGTTTACTACATAGGTTATTCAAGAGCAGGATCAGGAGATGATTTTGGCTGTGAAAATCCCTCCTTTTATCCTGAAATTGGGGTGGAAAGGCTGCTAGACCTTTCCACATAGAGGAAGTGAAGATTTTTCACTCTCCAGGACAGGCTTGTGGTTTGAAAACAACCTGTATACCCTGTATTGGGCTCAGATGTGGTTTTGAAACCACATCTGGGCGGTTTTCACCAATACAGGGTGAAAATTTTCATCTGGGGACCTCACAGCCTGATTCTGACGTGTATGACGCGTAGAATGCTGTACAGAAACTGTATGGGACCCCAGTATTGGCTGAAATATGAGTTATTGAAGTAAAAACATGCTTCTTCGTCTATTTGACACCTCATATTCATGATTATGGGATATTATCCCATGGCAAGGCTGTATATGACAGCAGGTGGGAATTTGACCTTAAACCAGGCATAACTCTTTCAGTTTTTGAGATATCAGCCTAAACATTGGTTCATTGGATAGCCCTGTATGGGCTCTACACAATGGGACCCAATTTGGTATGGTTATCATGAAATATGGCAAAGTTATCCCATGTACAAGGTTTTTTGTACATAGGCATGGTTTGGGCAAAAAGCTGTATTGAGCTTGTTTGCCTCATAGCTTCTGTTATAGTTGAGATATGAAGGAGTGGATGGCACCATCAGATAGCCCTTATTGTTCTCTTTCCAAAGATACCCCACTTCAGGTATCCCACACTAAAACTGTAGAAGTTAGATGAGAGGTGAATGTTTCGTTCACCCTTATTTGGCCTGAAATTGACCATAACTCCAGTAATATTGGTGCTAGCTCAGTTTGGCTGGTACCATTGGATAGCCCTGGCTTAGGGCTTCATTTTGAATACCCATTTGATGGGTTTAAGCCTCTCCTTCTAGATTTTAGATGAGAGGTGAAAATTAAGGTTTATGCTCAGCAATAACTTTGAGCAGGAATAACTTTGTTATTTCTTGTCCTATGGTGATGGGACTTATATTTTCAGAAAGAGGTGAGTTTCCTCTATCTTTTGATACCTTTTGAGCTAATTTGGCTCAGCTCCATGTTTTGGTGGTATCTTGGCTATACCATTGGTTTATGGTATTTTGGCTGTCATGCTTGTGCTCTGGTTTTGAGTCACAGGCTGACATACCCTCCCTCCAAAAAAGGCTCATCATTGATGAGACTGTTCAGTCCTCCTAGAGGCTCTGAATCTCCTTAAATGAAGGTTCCCATCTGGTATGGCAACTTCTGCCAACCATTTGTCTTTATCTGCTGTCTGGTTCTTGCATCTGACTAGGTATTGTCTCTGATCCTTTCCATTGAGTCTGATCTTCCTGGCCCTGATGATCTTACTCACAGGTCCAGGGGAGTCCTCCACTTCCACTATCTCTTGTGGTGTGGGCTTCTTTCTCCTGGAGGGGAATTTATCCTCCTCTGTCTGGAAGTATGGTTTGACCAAACTCACTGGAAAGACTGGGTGTTTCCTGGAAAACTCCTCAGTGAGCTTGACCTCTACTGCATTCTTCCCTATCAACTTAATGATAGTGAAGGGCCCTACAAATGAGTCTCTCATTTTCTTGGGTCCCTTGAGATTGTTAAAGTTCAGTGTAGACACTAACACCTGGTCCCCTTCCTTAAAGTCAGGTTCCATATGTGATTTGTCCCACCTCTGCTTGTTATACTCTTTGGCCTCAGCTATGCATTTGGCAGCAGTGTCACAGGCTTTCTTCCACATATGATGGAAGTCTTTGGCTGTGGGGTGGATGGTTAGTAGATTCTTCTTCAAGTGATCCACAGGTAACAGGGGGTTCCACCCTTTCTCCACCAGTGCAGGTGTTTTACCTGTGGTGGAGTGCTGGCTTGTATTATAAGCCAGTTGGACTGCTGGTAAGAGGGTAAGCCAATCATGGGTGTATCCCTCATGGTCCTTGTATTCCATGCCATAGGCACAGAATCTTCTGAGGATGTCCTCCATTGTTTGGATCATCCTTTCAGCTAGGCCATCTGTTTGTGGATGGTAAGCTGTGGAAAAAGCAAGTTTGGTGCCAAGCATGTCATATAAGTTAGTCCAGAATTCAGATGTGAATTTTGGGTCCCTATAACTAATAATGATCTTAGGGACTCCACAGGTGGATATGATGTTATTCCAAAACAACAGAGCAGTATCCATGGCTGTGTCTTCTTTATGGCATGGTAGACACCTCATGCTCTTGCTGAACCTAGCAACTATGATCAAACAGGCATTGTAGTTTTCTTTGCCTCCTGGGACAAGTCCTGTAACCCAGTCCATGTTGATGGTTTCCCATGGGTGCTTGGGTTCTTCTATGTGTTGAAGTAACCCATACTTCTTCCCATGTTTCCTATTTGCCTTTTGTCATCTTTCACAAGTGTTGATGTATTCACTCAACTCTTGTTCCCACTTGGGCCACCAAGCTGTGCTTGCTACCCTCTCTCTGGTCCTGTCTTCACTCATGTGTCCCATGTAGGGGCAGTCATGGCATTCTTGTAGGATCAATGAGATGTGGTCTCTGTCTACCACTGTGAGTGCACTTGTGTGCTTTTCTCTGTGGTAGAGCAGGCCATCTATAAGAAAAAACTTATTGTCCTTATAGGCCCTCAACCAGGGTTCTTCCAGCTGGGTTTCCAGTTCTGGGCTCCTGTACGTTTGTTGAAGGAGTTGGAGTAGTATGCTACACTGTTTGTGTTTGGCATAAGACTTCTGTACTGCACTGAAGAATTCATTGTGCAGTTCTGAGGAACTTATTCCCAGTATGGGAGTTTCTGTCCCTTCTGAGTCAGTATCCCCACTGTCAAGGGTACCACCTTCTGGTGCCCATTCAGAAAATCTGAAGTTCCTCCTCCTATCTATTTCCATGAAATGGATAGGCATTTTGGCTGCAACTTCTGGGTCATAAGCTGGATTGCTCTTGACATTGTCCAGTGGCCATCTGCTGAGGCTATCTGCATTGGTATGGCTTTTACCTTCCTTTTATATGATGGTCATGTTCCCTCTATACTCCTTGATAGCTATTTGCCATCTCAGCATATGTCTATTAGTAGTCTTCATGTTTAGTAAAGACTTCAAGGCTGTGCAGTCTGTGTAGACTTCAAA
Organism: Austropuccinia psidii; assembly: GCA_023105745.1. NCBI lineage: Eukaryota > Fungi > Basidiomycota > Pucciniomycetes > Pucciniales > Sphaerophragmiaceae > Austropuccinia > Austropuccinia psidii. The sequence continues at coordinate 5,634,161 of JALGQZ010000010.1, read as the reverse complement.
GACTGCACCCTCCAAATAATAATGGAGTTTTTCTAGATCCCAGACTAGACATAGACATTCAGTCTGGGTGGCCCCATACCTGGCTTCTGAATCTTTCAGTTGCCTAGAGATGTAACATATTACACCCTCTCTTGGTTCACCATCCACAATTTGTCTTTGGTGAAGGGCTGCTCCTAACCCTTGGCTGCATGCTGAATCTATATATAACTTGAATGGTAGTTCAAAGTCAGGTAAGATGAGCACTGGTGCATTGGTGAGTTCATATTTTATTCTCTCATATGCATCCCTCCTCTCCTTGGTTATTTCAAAAACTACATCTTTTGAACATAACTTGTATAAACTACTAGTTATGTGTGCAAAATTTTTGATATGGTTTCTATAGTAGCTAGCAAACCCAAGGAAAGATTGAATCTCTTTGATGTTCTTTGGTACTGGAATTTGCAGTACGGCTGCTACTTTGTTCTGGTCAATTGCCAGACTAAGACCTGAGACTTTATGTCCCAGAGCTAGTAGCTCTTGTTGGCCAAAATTACACTTTTTGAGTTAAATTTTCAGATTGATGGGTATACATTTACTTAGAACTCTGTCTATGTATTGTACATGGTCTTCCCATGTCTCTGAGTATATAATGATATCATCAATATATACTACCATCCAGCCTTCCATTATTTCTTCTTGGAATATGGTGTCCATCATCCTTTGGAAGTGGGCTGGTGCATTCTTAATGCCAAATGGCATTCTGGTGTACTCATATATTCCCATATGGCATATTATTCTGAGTAATTTCATGGAGTTTGGTTTAACTCCATTTTGGTGGAAGCCTTTCATACAATCCATCTTGGTTATGTATTTGGCTTTGGCTAGCTTATCCAAGGCATGAGGTATCCTTGGTATAGGGTACCTGTCTGCTTTTGTGTAGTTATTCAGGGCTCTGAAGTCTCCACACAATCTAGATTTGCCATCATGCCAGGTGATTAGGAGGGGAGTGGTGATTTCCACTATTTCATTATGTCCAATCTTCCTGATGACATCCATATCCAGGAGTTCATTGATGTGTTTCTCAATTTCTTTCCTGGTTTCCAGGCTTGCTGGATAAGGAGGTCTTCTCAGCATGGGTGGATAAGGCCTTTCCACATCCAGATATAGTTCTATATCATGCCCTTTGATCTTGCCTAATGGTTCTTCACCAATGGCAAATGCTGGTCTGTTCTTTCTCAGCATCTTCAGTAAACTTAGTTTTTGTTTACTGGTGAGGGTAGTGCTAAACTGTCCCTCTCTGAATTCCTTCAGAAGTTCTTCCAGTGTATCCTGAGAAGATATCTGGTATATGTCAAGTGAAAATTTCTTTTCCTTGTTAGTACCTATGGTGATGTGCCTATTTTTACTGTTGTAAATATCTATGCCATACATCCTCTGGTAGTCTGTTCCCAGTAAAAACCCTTGGATGTAAGCATCATTAAGCACTACAAACTCTGGGTTGAGTCTGATATTACCCTTCTTGTGGGGTATAATTATCTCCTTGATAATTGTCCCAATGGAAGTCATCTTCCCTGATGCACTTTTAAAGTTCTTTGCCTTAGTGGGCAAGAGCCGTTTTTCCCAGTTTGGGAAGTGGGTATCCAGATAGTTTCTGGCCACTATGGAGCAGTGTGCTCCACTATCAATGATCAGTGGATGCTGAGCATTGTCAATACAAACAGTCATTTTTGTGGCTGTTCCATGTATATATGCCATTCCTTTGGTTGGTGTAACCAGGAATGTTTGTGCATCTTGTGTGTGTTTGCACAAGTTCTTGTTAGCAGTGTCCTGTGGCATGCCTGCTTCCAACTGTATGTCCTGGATTTCCAGTGGGGTTTCTTCTTGGTATTCCACTAGAAATTCCTCTCTTGGGTCTTGATCATCCTCAGATGGTTCTCTGATGGCATCATTCATAGAGTCTGAATCAGAATCCTCTGTTGGAGGTTCTTCCTCAGGGACTTTCTCTTTGGCATAGACTTTCTTCTTTGCCTTTGGACAGTTGTTGGCATAGTGGTCTGTTGAACCACAATTGTGACAAGAATTTCTCTTCTTTGCCACTTCTGCCACTCTTTCTTTGGGTTTGTCTTTAAACTCTACCCTGAAAGGTTGTTTCTCTTTGAAACTACTGCTCTTATATGGGGTGAATTTCCCTATATTTGTCCTCTTCCTTATGTCTTGTGAGGTGTTGGCTATGTCATCTAGAGTGCAATTTTGGTTGCATCTGCATTTTACTGCATTCTCTAGCTCTCCTGGCAGTTGTTTCAGGAGTTTGTGATTCCTCATTTGGATGTTCATCTGAGGATCAATGGCTTTGAGTCTTTTAGACTGTCTAAGACACCACTCATATGGATCTTTGTCCACAGAGTATTTGTCATTTTCAAATGACATGGTCTTTTGCCATATCCAAGTTCCATTACTGTACTTTTGGATAATTTGATTCTTCCACATTGGCCAGTTTCTTCTGCCATGGATTTCTTTCATTTCTGTGTACCATATACTTGCATGACCTTTAAATGCAGTATTCAATCTAGCAGTGATCCAGTAGTCTGGTATGCTTGGTACATCAATTAAGAGTCCATCAATATAATCTATGAGCTCCATATGATCATATTCTCCTGATCCAGAGAATTTGGGCCAGTTGGAGGCCTCAGGAAGCTGTTTCAAGGCTTCCTTCTCTGAATAAGACATGCCATCTCCATCCTGGTATTGTGATGGAGATCTTGCCTTATTCAACATCATGGCATCTGGTTTGATGTCATCTGGTTGATATGGATTCTCCATAGCTTGGCCTTGTGGTTGGGCTTCAAGCTATGATAGGCATTAAACAATTTGTTAATATCTTGATCCAGACACTCCCTGTCCCTTGTGCTGTGGTGTTGTTCTTCAAAGACTATATTCAGTCTTTTGTTGGTTTCTTCAGAGGCTTTGCTCAGTTGAGCATATCCTGCTTGAAGATTTTTAACTATTTGTTCCAAGGAGGATTGAGTTTGTCTCATCCTCTCTTGGCTAGCTTTAATTTCTGCAAACTGCTTTGCAGATTGTTCAGCATATTGGGACATTTGTAACCACAGTGTATCACTATTGATGTTACTCTCAGATGTGACAATGTTATTTTCAGTCTGAGTGGGGGTAATGTTTCTATTACTAGGACTACTGATTCTAGAGTGGTTTACAACTACTTCTGGTTCTTGTGTACTTCTTTTACCAAATCTAACAGCTTCTGGATCATGGGGTCTGACTCTTTCCTCCTCTGGTTGAAGGAGGCTTTGTTCTTGCCCTTGTTTCCTTGTATTCTCCTGGAAACTTCCTGGAATTGTGAAGAATGGTGACTCTTGGCCACTGATCTGTTGGTTTCTGAATGGTGTGAAGCCAATGGAGAGCTGATTTGGCCTGCTCCTTGTGAACCTGAAGGAATCTGAGTAGGCCCTGTCTGGGTTAATTGTTCTTCTATTGCTTGGATAGTGGCTTGATTCTCCCTTATCCTCTGTGCCCTTGCCTCCAGGAGTCTGTGCTGCCTGGTAGGATTCCAACCTTTGGTAATTTCCATAAGGTCTTTGAAGTCTATCTCTTTAAGACAGATCTTCTGGCAACTTGATCCAAGTTCTGCCCAGTGAGTTGCTAGGTTGAACCTCTTGTTGTCCATGCTCCATTGAAACAAATCTTTGAGGAGTTGGTGGATCTGAAGAACTTGATCCATATCCTTCCAGTCCTCTGGTTTGAGGTTTCTGTTGAATTGGAGTGTGAATGGCAAGGTTGATATTATCTCCCTCATTGTTTTGACATCCACCACTGTGTCCAAGGTGTCTTCTTCCAGGTCTTCTGGTTCTGGACAATCCTTCTCTGTCTTCTGGCTGGTTCCTTTGGAAGCCAAGATCTCTGAGGTATGCAGGGGACATATCAGTGTTTGCAAGCAGTCAAAAACTTTATGTTCTTAGGGTATTTACCTTTGACTGTGCCTTGTACAAATTTATTGTCTGCTGACTTGGGCAGTTTGCCTTTGGAAGTTACAACTGGGTTAATAATTGTAATCTTTCCTGTACAAGTGGTTAAGGTTAGTTTACCTTGTATGGATGCAGAGTTTTGTGGTTTTCTACTTCTCTGAGTGGCTATGGGTGTCCACTTTTTGGCTGTAATGAGACCTTCACTGTGCCTCTTTCCTTTGCCTTTGCTGCCCTCTGGTTCTGAGGGTGTCACTGGTGTGTTGGCCTGTGACTGGGTCTCAAGTGGGATGTAATTTTCTTCCACTGAATCAAGGCAGGAAAAAAGAGGGCTTATGTCAGTTAAGACTTCTCAAGGATGCTGGTTTTGCACGTCTAAGATTGGCCTCTGGGCTTGTATGTTACTACAATGTGCCCTGTATAATGACAGTGTAATTGAATCAACAATTCCACGTCAGAATTACAGCTTTTGGTACCCTGTCACACTGTTTGTGTTCCAGTATCCCACAGATAAAGATGTGGCTTTCAAGTGTATTCTGTACAAGTGGTTTTGTATAAGTGTTATTGAGTTAACAATACACTTAACCACGCCTCAACTGATGGTTTTTCAGTCAGAGGTGTCCTTATTCAGTCAAGAATACAGGACTTATTGATGGCTTATGTGTTTTTATATACAAAACACACCAAAAATAGTTATTTTCAGTGGGTATTAACCACGTGAATGATACTCTTATAATATGAGTATATATAAAGAAAAGGATAAAGATATATAAAATATATATCTTAATAGAGAAATCACGCCTAAAAAAAGATAAAACACTTGTTAATAAGTCATAAAAAGAGAAAAGACTTACTTATAAGGTCCAAAAAAGGATTTAAAACACAGCAAGGCCCCCAAAATGTCAGGATGAGTCTATGTTGGAGAAGTAATAAGGCTATTTACAACTAAAACTATGACTGTGACATGGTAAAAAATGGTTTTAAAAGATAATAAAGTTGATAATGAATGATTAAATTGAGATTTTAAGGGCTTTACTATAGAGATATAGTGGTGGTGAGCACTGCTGAAAGCCCTGGGTGCAGCTTTATCTGTTGGGTTACAATAATAAAAGACTACAATAATTAAATTTATAATTATACCTGATTATTAACCAAGAGTAAAACTGTTTTTGACAGTTTACTACATAGGTTATTCAAGAGCAGGATGAGGAGATGATTTTGGCTGTGAAAAGCCCTCCTTTTATCCTGAAATTGGGGTGGAAAGGCTGCTAGACCTTTCCACATAGAGGAAGTGAAGATTTTTCACTCTCCAGGACAGGCTTGTGGTTTGCAAACAACCTGTATACCCTGTATTGGGCTCAGATGTGGTTTTGAAACCACATCTGGGCGGTTTTCACCAATACAGGGTGAAAACCTTCATCTGGGGACCTCACAGCCTGATTCTGACGTGTATGACGTGTAGAATGCTGTACAGAAACTGTATGGGACCCCAGCATTGGCTGACATATGAGTTATTGAAGTAAAAACATGCTTCTTCGTCTATTTGACACCTCATATTCATGATTATGGGATATTATCCCATGGCAAGGCTGTATATGACAGCAGGTGGGAATTTGACCTTAAACCAGCCATAACTCTGTCAGTTTTTGAGATATCAGCCTAAACATTGGTTCATTGGATAGCCCTGTATGAGCTCTACACAATGGTACCCAATTTGGTATGGTTATCATGAAATATGGCAAAGTTATCCCATGTACAAGGTTTTTTGTACATAGGCATGGTTTGGGCAAAAAGCTGTATTGAGCTTGTTTGCCTCATAACTTCTGTTATAGTTGAGATATGAAGGAGTGGATGGCACCATCAGATAGCCCTGATTGGGCTTTTTCCAAAGATACCCCACCTCAGGTATCCCACACTAAAACTGTAGAAGTTAGATGAGAGGTGAATGTTTTGTTCACCCTTATTTGGCCTGAAATTGACCATAACTCCAGTAATATTGGTGCTAGCTCAGTTTGGCTGGTACCATTAGATAGCCCTGGCTTAGAGCTTCATTTTGAATACCCATTTGATGGGGTTAAGCCTCTCCTTCTAGATTTTAGATGAGAGGTGAAAATTAAGGTTTATGCTCAGCAATAACTTTGAGCAGGAATAAATTTGTTATTTCTTGTCCTATGGTGATGGGACTTATATTTTCAGAAAGAGGTGAGTTTCCTCTATCTTTTGATACCTTTTGAGCTAATTTGGCTCAGCTCCATGTTTTGGTGGTATCTTGGCTATACCATTGGTTTATGGTATTTTGGCTGTCATGCTTGTGCTCTGGTTTTGAGTCACAGGCTAACAAAAGTATGGCCAAATAAGGGTGAACAAATTATTCTCCTCTCATCCAACTTGTACAATTTTGGTGTGAGATACTTAGAGTGGGGTCGTTTTGTAAATAGCACAATCAGGGGTATCTGACGGTGCCTTTCATTTCTCCATATCTAATCTAGAACAAAAGTAATGGAGCAAATAAGCTCCATACAGATAGTGAGAAAATCATTTGTATTAATAACAAAACTTGTACATAGCATAAATTTTCATATTCAATATTACCCATAACACATGAGGTACCATTATGTAGATCCCATCCAGGGCTGCATAGTGAACCATCTCTGAGCTCAATATCTCAAAAACTGACAAAGGTATAGCAGTTGTAAGGTTAAAATCCCACAATTGGGCCAATACACCTTTACTGTGGGATAATATCCCACAACCATGATTATGAGGTGTCAAACAGACAAAGAAGCATATTTATACTTCGATACCTCATAGCTCATTCAATACTGGGGTCCCATACAGGGTCTGTAGAGCATTTTATGTGTGATACACATCAGAAGCGGGCTGTGTGGTCCCCAGATGAAGATTTTAACCCTGTATTGGTGAAAACTGCCAAGATGTGGTTTCAAAGCCACCTCTGAGCCCAATACAGTTTATACAGGCCTTGTGGAAACCACAAGCCAGTATCCAGAAGTGAAAAACTCTTCACTTCCTCTTTGTGGATGATCTAGAGGGCCATCCCACCTCATTTTTGGATAAAAGGAGGCTTTTTCTCCACCAGAAAAGGTTTCCTCATCCTGTCATTAAGATTCCTATGTAGTAAAACTGTCAGAAACAGTTACACTCTTGGAAAACAAGTCAGGTATACTTTAATTCTTAGTACTGTAGTCCTTATTAAAGTAACCTAACTGGTAAGACTGCACCCAGGGCTTTCAGCAGCACTCAGCACCACTATTTCTTGATAGTAAAGCCCTATTACTTCACTTTTAAATCATTATTAACATGCTAAAACCTTTTTTAAAGTAATTTCACTGTGCCACAGTCATAATTAAAGTTTTAAATAGTATTATTATAACTTCATCATAGACTCAGCCTGACATTTTGGAGGCCTGACTGTGTTTTTTTGACCTTTTTCACATAAAAAGTGAGTTTTTTCTCTTATATATTCTTAATTTCTGACAATATTGTTTCTCTTTTTACATGTGAAATATTAAAAAAACAACATAATACATATCCTATTATTATTTTTTGAGTGGTATATCATTATCTACCACTGTGTTTTATTATCATTATTGTTTATTTCACCTGGTTGATTATTATTTAATCACCATTATACCTATTTTTGGCGTTTTTTACATATTAAAACACTTAAAACCCCTAAATACAGTTCTTTTTTAATCAAGAAGAACACCTCTTTTTCTGTAAATAGCAGCATTAGAGGCATGATTGGGAATATTGTGAATTTCAATTGCCCATTACATAACCACTTCTGAGATTACACTTTTTAATTACTAGTTAATCTGTGAGATACTGGTATACAAACAGTATACCAGAAATCAACAAAGCTGTATTTTTGACATGTAATTGATAATTTCAATTATACCATCATAATACAAGGGTATAATATAAGAATATATTTTCCAGAGGCCATTCTTAGACATGAAAGTAGCATTTCAAGAATTCTTAACTGACATAAGCCCGCTTTTTCTTCTTTTATGCAGTGGAAGAGAACTTCATACCACTTGAAACCCAGTCAGAAGGCAGTACACCTGTGACATCTACAGAGCCATAAAGCAGAAAGGGAAATGGAAAGAGGCACAGTGAAAGCCTCATAACAGAAAAGATGTGGACACCAATTGCCACTCAGAGCAGTAGAAAACCATGAAACTCTGCATCAATACAAGGTAAATCAGCCTTGATAACTTCTACAGGGAAGATTACCATAATTAACCCAGTTGTAACCTGTAAAGGAAAATTTCCCAGAGCAGCAGGTAACAAATTTGTACAAGGCACAGTCAAACGTAAATAAACTAAGAACATTAAGTTGTTGACTGCTTGCAAACACTGACATGTCACCTGTACACCTCAGGAACCTTGGAATACCAAGGAGCCAGCCAGAGGACAGAGAAGGCTTTTCCAGAACCAGAATACCTGGAGGAGGACACCTTGGACACAGTGGTTGATGGCAAAGCATTGAGGGAAATCATAACAAAAAGTGCATTTCAAAAGACAATTGAGTCAGAAGAAAATCAAAGCTTTGTGTTACTCACCAATTAAAGTAATTTTCCATACAGAATCACTTATGTATGTTGAGATGGAAAACACAATCCTAAAAATACCACACACAGTATTGAAAAATGTTAGGCAGAACACCCAGAACTTCGACCTCCACCTAGAAACAGAAAGAAAAAACCACCAATCCAGAAGCTCATCAAACAGGCATGGAAGTTTTACTTACAAACGGTGAAGCAACATTACTAAATAAATCAATCTTGGTGATTGATTGGGGTTCTACAAATCACATGTTTCATGACAAGGGAGTCTCCACGAAACTGGACTTAAGCCTGAACAGAAAAATCACCACAAGTGATCCAAACAGTAATCTAGTTTGTAAAGGACACAGAACTGTAGAAATAATGATGAACAACAAACTTTGTCTCCTTGAACACTGTCTCTATGATCCAGACCTGACAAGAAAATATTGTCAGCCTTCTAGATCTATGTCATAAACCTATCACCATCACAAGTAATAACTCATTGTTCCATCTATCTCAAAACAACTCAACAATTCCAAGTGGTCAAATCATCAGAAAATTAATGATAATGACCTTTAATCAACCTGTATCACTACTAAATAAGCATTCCCATAATTGACCTTGGAACCATCAATTAGGGAATCCAGGAAACAATATACTGAAATCCCTAGGCTTCCAACCTCCAACCAATCCATGTAACGTTTGTGTAAGGGACAAAATGACAGCTTTACTATTCAAAAGCCACTTTGTTGAGATATTCAAACCTCTTGATTGTATTCATCTAGGCATAGTTGAACCAATATCCCCTCCATCAATTTCATTCCATTGCTATTTCCTTAGTATAGTACATCAATTTACCTCTTTTAAAATAACAAGATTCCTAAAAAAATCTGATGCATATGAAGAATTTGTAAATCAACAAAAATTAATGGAAAACATTCATTATAGAAAAATAAAAAAGATAACTACATACAGAGGTGGTGAAATCTTAAACCAATGCTTTCAAGAACTATCAAAAAAAAAGGGTTCCAACACAATGTTACTGCACCATATACCCCAGAACATAATGGGATAGCTCAATGGGCAAATAGAAAAATCTTGGAAAAAGCAAGATTTTTATTGCTAGGGTCAAAATTTCCCTATCATTACTGGGCGAAAGCCGTTAATACCAAAACATACTTATCCAATATTGTTCCAACTTCCTTGAGAAACAATCTCTCACCACACTACATGTGGACTAAGAAGTCTCCAAAAATTAAGAACATTAGGATGCTTGATTGAAAGCTGATTTTATCTGTATCCAAACATAAGTGTGCTTGGAAGTTGGCTCCAGCAGGGGAATTAGCATTCTTCTTAGATTCAGCAACAAATCCACATATCATATACTTAAAGTTAAAGACTCAAAGGTATACAATAGCAGGCATGTTGTGTTCTTTGAGAGAGAATCCCCTCTTTTAACAGAGAACCAAGAGTCTCAACAAACTCCTATCCCTTTTAGGGTGGATGAAGCTCAAGAGGAATATTTTGACTGCTACAAATTTCTAGACAAAGAAGAATTACAATACAAACAAGAGATTCTTGATGGACAGAATAAAGAAGACATTGATGACCACACAAGCTCCAAAGATGAAGAACAGAGTAGTCCTGGCAGTGACCATCACCCAACAGCCAAGAGGATCAGGGTAATAGGACCTTGAAATCCTACTCTGATAAACTCTGACATAGATTAAAATAACATTCCTCCACATTGTTGCAGACCAAGAGCTTAGCTGACCAGGTCAGACCCCTTAACATATAATCAAGCCATTAAATCATCAACATGTCATTTATGAAATATGGCAATAGAGAAAGAACTCCAGACCATGAAGAACCTAAATATATGGAGCCAAATTCCAATGTAAAGAGAATATAAGTTTATTGGCACCACCTGGGTTTTCAAGACCAAAAGAGACAAAAATGGACAAACTCTTTAACACAAAGCCTGCTCATGTGCTCAGGGATTCTTACAGGTTCAAGGAGAAGATTATTTGGAAAAGTTTACACCCACTGGAAAACTAAACTCTCTCCGGACTTTAATATCACTTGCTGCATCAAAAAACATATCTTTTGAATAGTTGGATCTTAAAAGTGCTTTTCTTAATACTCCTCTCATAGAGGATGTTTTCTTATATCTAACTCAAGGACATGACAGAGATAAGAAGAATACCTACCTTAAGCTTAACAAAGTGATATATGGGTTAAAGAAAGCCCCTTAAACTTGGTATCACAAAATTTCTGAATGGTTGATAAGGTTTGGCTTTAAAATATTCAAAGCCAACTCTTTTGTATTTTGCCTGGATACAGAAGAACCAATCTGGCTCTTTCTTCATGTGGACGACATTGTGGTCTTTGGTAAAAATCTTTCTATATTTAAAATCAAAATTAGGGAAGAATTTCAAACCAAGATGTTAGGAATGGCAGATATTATGCTGGAAATCAAACTAGCTCATGATGTCAATTCCATCACCTTATCTCAAAATAACTATATAGATTTTCTTCTAGTATTTTATGGAATGTTAAACTGTAAGCCAGTATCTACCCCATTAGTTCCAAATCTTCATCTAGAGGCTGCTGCAACCTCCCAAAAAGAAGAATTTATGGCACTTAAAATCAACTATTGAAGTTTTGTAGGAAGCCTTAGTTATCTTAGTTCAGCCACTAGACCAGATTTGTAATACTCAGTTAGTGTATTATCCCAGTTCCTGGAAAATCACCAAATCCATCATTGGAAGGCATTATTACACATTCTGTGATACTTAAAAGGTACCAACAATATCAATTCAAGCTATCAAAGAAATGTAGAAGAACCACCTGTTGCTTACTGCAACACAGACCGGGGATAACTTTGTATTACACAACAATCACTAACAGGTTATCTAGTGATCCTGAATGGAAACCCCATATGTCAGCCTGTGACTCAAAACCAGAGCACAAGCATGACAGCCAAAATACCATAAACCAATGGTATAGCCAAGATACCACCAAAACATGGAGCTGAGCCAAATCAGCTCAAAAGGTATTAAAGGAAAGAGGAAACTCACCCCTTCCTGAAAATATAAGTACCATCACCATAGGACAAGAAATAACAAATTTATTCCTGCTCAAAATTATTGCTGAGCATAAACCTTAATTTTCACCTCTCATCAAAAATCTAGGAGGAGAGGCTTAACCACATCAAATGAGTATTCAAAATGAATCTCTAAGCCAGGGCTATCCAATTGTACCAGCCAAACTGAGCTAGCACCAATATTACTGAAGTTATGGTCAATTTCAGGCCAAATAAGGGTGAACAAAACATTCACCTCTCATCTAACTTTTACAGTTTTAGTGTGGGATACCTGAAGTGGGGTCTTTTTGGAAAGGGCACAATCAGGGCTATCTAATGGTGTCATCCACTTCCCCATATCTCAACTACTGCAGAAGCTATGGGGCAAACAAGCTCAATACAGCTTTTTGCCTAAAACACACAAATGTAGCAAAATCTTGTACATGGGATAACTGTTCCATATTTAATGATACCCATATCAAATGAGGAACCATTGTGTAGAGCACATACAGGGCTACACACTGAACCAATTTTGAGGTTGATATCTCAAGAATTGACAAAGCTATGGCTGTTTTAAGGTCAGATTCCCACCTGCTGTCATATACAGCCTTACCATGGGATAATATCACATAATCATTAATATCAGGTGTCAAATAGACGAAGAAGCATGTTTTTACTTCAATACCTCATATGTCAGTCAATACTGGGGTCGCATACAGTTTCTGTACAGCATTCTATGCGTCATACACGTCAGAATCAGGCTGTGAGGTCCCCAGATGAAAATTTTCACCCTGTATTGGTGAAAACTGCCCAGATGTGGTTTCAAAACCACATCTGAGCCCAATACAGGCTATACAGGCTTTTTGCAAACCACAAGCCAGTACTAGAGAGTGAAAAAATCTTCACTTCCTCTACGTGGAAAGGTCTAGCACCCTTTCCACCCCATTTCAGGATAAAAAGGAGGCTTTTCACAGCCAGAATTGTCTCCTCATCCTGCTCTTGAATACCCTACGTAGTAAACTGTCAAAAACAGTTTTACTCTTGGGTAATAAACAGGTGTAGTCTTTATTATTGTAACCCAACAGGTAAAGCTGCACCCAGGGCTTTCAACAGCACTCACCACCACTATATTTATTATAGTAAAGCCCTTATATTATTAAATTAAATCCATCTTGAACCCTTATAAAACATTTTTTAACTATTTTCCATGTGTCACAGTCATAGTTTTAGTTGTAAATAGTTCTATTACCTCTTCAACATAGACTCATCCTGACACCATAATTTTGAAAGCTAGGAAACAACCAACTGTCTCCTTATCTTCTGGAGAGGCGGAATACAGATTATTGACCAACCTGTTCAGTGAGCTACTATGGTTTAAAGAATTCTGCAAAGAAGTCAAATTGATGAAACTACAAAAGCCAATAATAATACATGAAGACAACCAGGGGTGTATTTAAACAGCCAATAGCGACTGCAATACCAACACCAGATGCATGAAACACATCAAGATACAGCTCCATTCATAAAAGAAGCAATTGACAAATCAACCATTGCACTAGTATACACACCAATGAGTAATATGCTTTTATATTTTCTTACAAAATCAGTTTGTTGACCTGCCATCCAACATGCCTTGACAAGTTTAAGACTTCTCCCAGTGGGAGACAGGAGGGATGTTGAGAAAAATATTCTCTCCACACACATGAGCAGAGAACCAAAAGGGTGTTAGTACTACATGACCATTCTTGGGCAGTTAAGGGACTAACTCATGACAGAAATGAGCTCATCCATGTGGTTAAGAGCACATTCTAACATATGAGAGAATATCAAGAGCCTAATTGATAAAAGAGAAATTATCTTATTGAATCATCAACTCATTTTATACTACTTTATTTCTTTCATTATTTAATGTACACCTCTGTTTAATTGACTGTGGTTTGTCCTTGTTCCACTAAGGATACATGAATAAACTACTTAATAACCTCATTATTTGGTGTGTACTGTTGATACATCAAAAGAATCAAATGTATATTTAGTATTGAAAGTTGTTGATAAGTGCCGAGAGGTCTGTATCATAAGATATTTAGTCATTTAAAAGGAACTAACATTATTTGATACTGTAGTTGTGAAAGAAGCCTAGATAGAGCATGTACTCATAGATTTAGTTGCTCACTCTTAGGTACTATTATTTTCTTTTATCTTTTTGAAAATAGTTCATTGCATTAATAAACATCACTCTTAGTTTGTTCAAATTTCACATTTTCATCTCTTCAATCTTTTCCCAATTGATTCAAAATTATTTCTTAATCATTGTTATTTTTGCTTGTTTGACTTTCATTTAATTTCCCAATATTGTCTTCATAATTAGGATTTTGAAACATGGAATAGTTTTAATATCTTTTCTCTTGATCTTCATTTTTTTTCCATCCTTCTCATTTGAATCTCTCAATTATTTCATATTATTTTTCAAAATGAAATCACTTTATTCCATTCTACCAACTCAAATTCCCCCCATTTTCCCTATATTTATTTCACACAACAGCTCAGAATGCTGTATCAAAACAAATTATGTAGAGACATCAAAATATTATCTTTCGAAAATAAAAAATAAAAACCATAAACTGAAGTTTTTAAAACTACCAAGTTGAGTTGTAAATGTTTTTTTGGTTTAGTCTTTGCATGAAATAATATTGAAAGTAGAAAACCAATTTTTTTTAAAAACTTCTTTTAAAATTATGCTGGAACCTGTTTTCGAACCGGCTTCAAGAATCAAAAGACTTTTTTCATACATAGCAATTTAGTCACTAAACATTGAGTTAACTCATCCAATGTTTTGTTCGCACTAATTTACTGTATTACAGTTTACATTAAATGTATACTGTACTATTGCGCCATTTTTGTCATACTCAATTTCCAAACTTTCCAAATTAAAAATCAACCTACCCACCTACAACTGTGAATGAAAATTTAACTGTAATTTTGTAGCAATGTACTATAGTTAGCAACTCTTCGCGAGAATATAAATCACGTATAATCTTCAACCAAAGAAACATTGATAATGACCAAAAACATGTTGCGAAAGAAAGGTTCAATAAATTTTGTTTTTTATTTTTTGACTTTTGGGTAAACATACATTACTACTTTTAAAATTCAATACAATTTATCGTGTATTCTATTTCTTTTTAATTTTAATTTCAACTTTGTATTGATAAGTGATAATGATATCTCCAGAATAAATGTTTTCAATAATTTATTTTAAAAAAGCATAAAGTTGAAGTAGACAAAAGAGGTTTTTTTTGAAATAGTGAAACTGCTTGGAATTTAAGCTTTCCTGTTTTTTTTTTGAAATTTATTTTTTCAAAACTAAATTCTATGTTAAGTGGACAAAACCTAAATGTTAAATTTTACAACAACAATGTTTTCGAGGTCAAGTTTTTAAACAAAATCTATAAGGATAATTCCTTCGGCTATATCTTTGATTCAAATTAGTGACAAGATTAATCACTTAAATAAAACTACTTGTGTAGGCAAAAAGGGTAAACGTCTGAGCAGTTGTACAGGGCTGTACAGTACTGTGTACATAAAACAACCGTGTACCTTATGTAACCTATCACTTGCGTAACTTTTATGTTTTAGATTCTCTGTCAAAGTTTTGGAGCAAGGAGAACTAAAATGATTGGAAAATAGAAGGGCACAAAAAAATCTAAAAAGAAAGGAGAGAAACAAAAGGAAATCCGAAGTGATGCTTCATTGAACTAGTTTTTCCATTCATGTGAGCCATTGCCAAATAGTGAATGGAAATCTTGGTATAGTCTCAGCTAGGTAGATAGTTTAAAATATGTTTCTGAGCAGACTTTTATCTCCGTCAGAACAGCCCCCATGGTCATCTGAAAGGGATAAAAGACGCCCTCCATCCATGTTGAGCTCGACATTCCCCCCACTAAATAACAAAAGCATTTTTCTCTTCCTCCAAACTTCTTTTACTTATTCGCACTGGAATAGGCAAAAAAATTATACGAAATTCCTTCCTAGTCTTTACATAATATAATATATATATAATATAGGAGATCGTCTTCATCATAGTCGCCACCCTCTAACATAATAAAAAATATCAGAGAGATCTTTATCAAAACGTAGATTTTATATAATCTCGTCATCTATGTCTTCAAAGAGTAATTATATAATTACAAATTATATAAATCTCTAATATGGGCTTATCATGGATGATGAATAGCTCATTGATGCTTTAATTTTTTTTCGTTTTCTGCTTTCAAAGTTTATTCTACTTCGACGTCAATCTTTAAACCAAGCGTTCATCACAAATATCGTTATGACTTCTAATGTTAGTAAATAGAGTTAATCTTAGGGATTATGTTGATAGTTCTGTTTATTAACCTATCGATGTCTTTGCTACTCCTTCTGGTCATTTGCGTAAACTACGTCCTCAACCTTGGGACCACGTAGTTTATTCGCTTAATCTCAAGATGCTCATCGAACGAATCGACTTGCGTTATCAACAAAGGCTTCTAAGGTCAACGATTTGATTCAAAGGTTTGTTTTTCATATTCTTGAAAAAATCTATACAAATTATTATCTTTTACTTTTCTTAAAGCTATCCTTTGATACATGTCCTGAATATTTCGCCCAGATTCGACATCCTATCACCGTTTCAAGATCAACAAGCCAGCGCAACAAGCAAGACAGAATGCAAGGTATCGCAATCATTTCCTGAAATTAAAATCCATGTTACTTCATTCATTAACGAAATCAGTTTATTCTGTAGATAACGGCCAGGGGACGCCCTCGATACCTCGCTTAGCCCCGCTCGTTGAGTGAGATGAGAGTCTGAGCGCTGGTACCATATACCTAGACGCGCGACTCCAACGACCAATCAGTGAGCAAGTCTGCGGTCGAGTGAGAAGATTAAGAAGCCTTGCCCTTGATGATGGGCGTAAGATGGCTATTTCCTTAACGTGAGATCTTGAAGGGCAAACCCGTGAATTAAGTGAGGTTTATACCTGAGCTGAGAGTATAAGTTTTATCATGACGTTCAGAGATGTCAAGCAACCGAGCGTTTAAGGTGTGTTGAACATTTCTTTCAGTTAAACTGATGCTTTTCTAGTTTGACTAATTTGTTAATGCTTTTAATTTGTTTTTTCTGCAGTGAGAGAGAGCGAGCTGCCTCAGATTGAGGTCAGACTAGCTCTGATCAATTTAAGAATGTGAGGTCGATTATTAATCGATGGAGCTAAGTGACTTGAGATAACTAAGAATCTAAGGTATGTTTAACATTCTCTTCCTCATAAATAATAAATAACAAAATTTTTCTTTTGCTAATATTTTGGTTTTCAATTCTGCGTAGTTCGGAAGGCAATAATGCCCGACCTAAGCGCTATGCTGCCTTGTTTCGTGAGACGTGAGCATGAGTTGTCATGTGAGATCCGGAGAAGAGCAATCGCCTGCCGAAGCCAACCCAGCTATGCATTCGGGCTTAGGCTGGCTTGAATGGCGGCTTGCCTCTATTTTTCGAGGGACAAGGTGACAGCTAAGGTAAATTGTGATTTTTGACTCCAAATGAGTGCAGTGTCCCAGTGAGCTTGGAGACTTTGAGATTTCCTGAATGGGGAAAGCATCCTTTGGCACCATCTTGGGCATGAGGATAAGAATTTTTCGACTCTGCCTAGTATTTAGTATATTGAAATACTGGCAGTGGATGAGTTTTTTGAAGTGAGGTATCCTTTGAGACTTTTTTGAGGCAAGTTTTGTACTTGCATTGATGTCCCCGCCTGCTTTCGGCTTTCCAGCACGCTTTGGCGATTGAACCCAGGCTGACACGATTCAAACGTTTCTTTGAAAGATTAAAAGTTCATTGGCTCTTTAAACGAGGCCTTTGAGATATTCTTTGGTCAACTTTGCCTTTCTTAAACGAACAAAGTAAAACTAATGAATATGACATTAACTTGAAATTCAAAAATTCCTCGCTTTAATGACAAAGAACTTGGAATATATCGTTTTTTACGATTCCACAAGAGTCATCATGAGAGTTTTTCTAAGGCCATTCTGAGATACTTCAAGGCGAAATAAAAAAATTAAATGAGATTCCATATAAGAGAGCTCATCATTTGCGCAAGATAGAGACTTGCTGAGAATTCCCCATTGTCGATAGAGACAAATAGCCATAGAGCGATTGAGATATAATGCTCGTTTTGGGCTCATGGCAAAATTATAATTTATTTTGAATCTTGAACCAAAGAAAAATAGCGAGAAATGGAAATTTAAGGCCAATCAAATTTTTAAAGCTAAAAAATAAAATAAAGTAAAAGTTGGAATTTCATGAGGCTGACGTTGCTACTTTTAAAAAGTTGGTCCAATCTGAATAAATACATTGAATCAAGGATTTCTACAACTTTAACCAAAAATTGCATGAGGCCTATTGCAAACAAAAGAGCATATAAGATAATTTGACAAATGGTAAAAAAATATTTAGGTTAGGAAAAGGTCAAATTACAAGAAATTTACACAATTTTCAATGATTTCTTGGATAATGTATGCAAGAAATTCTCCAATTGGTCTCAATAAGGATGTTTTCTTCTAAAGTTGGTTTGAGTATATTTGAACAAAAGAAATATGAGAAATAAGAAACATGAAATTTTTGTAAATTCTTAACAAACTAAGAGTAATATATTAATGCAATGAAATAGTTATAAGTGAGAAATGAAACAATTATGTACCTAAGAGTGAACAACAGTAAATAAAATATTGAGAAGATAGGCACGACATAGAACAATGTAACTATCACAACTAATATCAAACAAAGGTAGGCAAAGATAACATGAATGAGAAAGTGTAAGATACCAATCAAATGCTATTTAATCACACAAATACAACAGTAGAGCTAATTAACACACTATCTTTTATAGATCAGTGACAGAATTACTATACAGAGATGTCAGCAATCACATCAGTTTCAAACTACAAATAAAGAAGAGACAAACCACTATGTTAAGTGTAAGTATTTAGTATGATAATAAAGAAGATGATAAAAGTAAATTATAATAGAATTAGATCTGGTCTCTTTGTTTCCTCCTCAAGACATGCTCTTTATAGAGAATTTGAGTACTTATTACCGAGGCAATGATGGTCTTGTTTCATTTTCTTAACTGCAAGCAGTGTGATCATATTCCTTAAAGGAGTAATTTAATTGCTCACGGACTGGGAGAGATCTTCTCTTTTAACACCCCCCTTGTCTTCCATCCGGAGCAATTTCAGTTCCTTTAATGCTTGACTAATTGCAGGACAACTGGCTTCTTTGGTGAGAAAGTCAGCTAACATCCCCTCTGTTGGTGTGTAGGTGAGAAGTATTGTTTTTCTTTCTATTATTTCTCAAATAAAGTGAAGTTGAATATCCACGTGTTTCATTCTTCACAAGTTGGTATTGCAGTCACTGTTAGCAGTGTCGATGCATCCTTGATTATCCTCATGAATCAGCAAGGCTTCCTTTGTAGTGAGAATACTGTTTTCTTCAGAGAATTGCTTGAACCACAACAATTCACTGATTAAATCAGTGAGGGCCTTATACTCAGCTTCAGCTGAGGAAAGAGACACTGTCAGTTGTTTCCTAGTTTTCCAGATAACTAGATTACCCAAAAAAAGAATTAAGTACCCAGTGGTTGATCGATGAGTTATCCTACAATTTCCCCAAACAGAGTCAGAATAGGCAATTGGAGATTTCACAACATTTTTCCTGTAAACTAAGCCTAAATGATGAGTTCCTTTCAAGTATTTTAATAGAAGTAAGAAAGCCTTCCAATTTTGTATGCCGGGATTTTCCAAAAATTGTGAAAGGTCACTAATAGAGTATGAGAGGTCTGGCCTTGTGGCAGTGCTAAGATAACTGAGACTTCCCACAGCACTTCAATAGTTGATTTTAAGAGATAAGAATTCTTGTTTTTCTAATTCAGATGTGGCTTCAAAGTGAACATTTGGAATGAGAGGTGTTGCTACTGGCTTACAGTTTGTCATTCCATAGCTTTCAAGAAGTGAATCTATGTAGTGACTTTGAGTTAACGTAATCGCGTCAGGTTGATGGATGATTTTAATTCCCAACATCAAATCTGCTTGTCCTAATAGCTTTGTTTGAAATTCACCTTTGATTGCCTTTCTTAAGTGCATCAATTCTTTTCCAAATATTCCTATATCATCAACATGTGCGAACAACCAAATGGGTTCCTTTTCTTCTAGTAAAAAAACGCATGAATCAGCTTTTGAGACACGGAAACCAATTTTCAGTAACCAAGTTGACAGTTGTCAATACCAAGCCAAGGGGGCTTGTTTAAGGCCATAAATCTCCTTTTTGAGCTTTAGACAAGTGTTTCTTTTGTCTCTGTCAAGTCCTTGACGAATTGTTAAGTATACTTCTTCTTCCAGTGGAGCATTCAAGAATGCACTTTTGATTCAAGTTGCTCAAATTGGAGGTCCATAGCAGCTAAATACACTATTAGTGTTCTTAGCAAATTTAATTGTCCAGTAGGTGCAAATGTTTTTGAATAATCTTTTCCTTGAGTTTGTAAAAACCCTTGAGTGCACAAACAAGCCTTGTGCTGAATAACTTGATTCTTTTCATCCTTTTTAGTTTTAAACACCCATGTCATACCCACAAGTTTAAAATCCTTTTTAATAGGGACTTCTTCCCATCCTTCAAGATCAATCATACTTTTAATTTCTTTGTTTATTGCCTTTGTCCAGTTTTCATGGTTATTTGAATTCAGTGCTTGATTATAAGTAAGTGGATTGCTCTCTGTTAACAAGGCTTCTGGTCGTCTAGAGTAAGGGAGAATGTTTTCTTCTCTTAGTTCAGAGTTAATCAATGTAGGATGCCTTGGTCCTATGATCTTGATTCTTCTTCTCATTGAAGGTTCCTCATTCACCGAACTAGATTGGTCTTCTTCTTCTCCTGATTCATCTTCTTCATTGATTGAGCTACTTTCACATGATAGATCCTCTGGTCCTTCTTGACAATCAAAGAGTTCTTCTTCATGATTGTTCCAACTGGAAATCAGAAGAGGTAAGTCAGAATCCTTGCTTTCTTTGAATGATGGAAATTCTTTTTCAAAGAATGTTACATGCCTGCTACAGTATACTTTTTGATCACTAATTTTGAGTATTCTGTAGGAGGAATCATTATTGATTCCTAGCAGGATTCCTTCTTCTCCTAAAGGTCCAAGTTTCCACAATCTTTTTTGTTTAGGGATGAGAAAGATAGTTTTATATCCAATGTCAGGATGAGTCTATGTTGAAGAGGTAATAAAGCTATTTACAACTAAAACTATTACTGTGACACGTGGAAAATGGTTTAAAGATGGATTTAATTAAAAATAAAAGGGCTTTACTATAAGGGATATAGTGGTGGTGAGCGCTTTTGAAAGCCCTGGGTGCAGTTTTATCTGTTGGGTTACAATAATAAAAGACTACAATAATTAAATTTATAATTATACCTGATTATTAACCAAGAGTATAACTGTTTTTGACAGTTTACTACGTAGGTTATTCAAGAGCAGGATGAGGAGACAATTCTGGCTGTGAAAAGCCTCCTTTTTATCCTGAAATGGGGTGAAAAGGGTGCTAGACCTTTCCACGTAGAGGAAGTGAAGATTTTTCACTCTCTTGGACTGACTTGTGGTTTGCAAACAGCCTGTATACCCTTTATTGGGCTCAGATGTAGTTTTAAAACCACATCTGGGCGGTTTTCACCAATACAGGGTGAAAATTTTCATTTGGGGACCTCACAGCCTGATTCTGACATGTATGACGCGTAGAATGCTGTACAGAAACTGTATGGGACCCCAGTATTGACTAAAATATGAGGTATTGAAGTAAAAACATTCTTCTTCGTCTATTTGACACCTCATATTCATGGTTATGGGATATTATCCCATGGTAAGGCTGTATATGACAGCAGGTGGGATTTTGACCTTAAAACAGCCATACCTTTGTCAATTCTTGAGATATCAACCTCAAAATTGGTTCAGTGTGTAGCCCTGTATGTGCTCTACACAATGGTACCTCATTTGATATGGGTATCATTAAATATGGCAAAGTTATCTCATGTACAAGAGTTTTGTACATTTGCGTGTGTTGGGCAAAAAGCTGTATTGAGCTTGTTTTCCCCATAACTTTTGTTCTAGTTGAGCTATGGGGAAATGGATGGCACCATCAGATAGCCCTGATTGTGCTCTTTCCAAAAATACCCCACTTCGGGTATCCCACACTAAAACTGTAGAAGTTAGATGAGAGGCGAATGTTTTGTTCACCCTTATTTGGCCTGAAATTGACCATAACTCCAGTAATATTGGTGCTAGCTCAGTTTGGCTGGTACCATTGGATAGCCCTGGCTTAGAGCTTCATTTTGAATACCCATTTGATGGGGTTAAGCCTCTCCTTCCAGATTTTAGATGAGAGGTGAAAATTAAGGTTTATGCTCAGCAATAACTTTGTTATTTCTTGTCCTATGGTGATGGGACTTATATTGTAAGGTTTGACTATGAAACAATAAGTAAAAATTACTAATTTATTACTTATTGTACTCTGAATGTCCTTATAATTAAAATAAATAAGATTAAAATAATAATAATAATAAAGAAATATTATTATTATGGCGTAAAAATATTATATTATTAAATAAATATAATAATATAAATTAATATTATATGAAATTATAATATTATAAATAATATATTAATATAAAATAATTAATATATTATAAAGCTCTTTATTATTGTTACCAACAAATAATAAAGGCGTAAAAAACAATTAATAACAATAATATTACTAATATTAAAGTTATATATTAATATAAATACTATTTATATTAATTAAGAATTATTAAGAGTAATAATAAGAGAGAAATTATTATAATAAGATGAAATAACCTACTTTTAACACTTAAAATAATAATTTTGAGATATTTTACGCCAAAAGAATATAATACAACTTTTTCAAATTGTATTTACAATAAAAAATAAAGAAAATTACTAAATTTCTTGATTTTTACGTGGAAATGAGTTTATAGAGAGATTTATAACAAAAACAATTAAAGAATTGATTTAATCACGTAAAAATAGTGATTAATATTAAGATGATCTTTGGTCTTTAATAATATAAGAGTTTTATATATAAAGAATAAAGAAATTACCTTTTATTTAATTGATTTAATGTTTTTGATGCGTCTGAGGGGAAAATAGAGTAAAAAGAGCTCTATTTATAGTAAATACCTCCCTCCTAGAGTCCAACAGGCTTCTAGTAGACGTTTACTGATCATATCCACTGGAATTGATCAATATTTTAAGGCTTGAGGGTGATTACATCATGATCAAACCATATTACATCATTATTACACCATTATTTAGAGTTATCACTATAACTCTAAGTTTGATGACATCAGAGGCTTGGCAGAACCCCAAATTTCGTGGATTTTATTAGTTTTAATCATAAACTAATAGTATTCACCAATTTTATCACTCTTAAGACTGTTAAACTTAATTTAAGGTTACAGTATGTGATCATAACAGCTCAATTTAGGCTCAAACTTTGATCCTCAATAACCTTTAAGGTTTTCACGCTACAGCAATTCAGAGAGTGAATTCTGATAGCCTGACATAACCCTATTATGCTGCCAAGAGCTTTTCATTACATCATCAAAACTCTAATTTTGATGATTTTTCTTGTAACTCATCTTTTCTGTCGAAATTCAATATTTTAAACTTCAAACCTTGATTTCAGGGGGTTATACCCTGAATTTAATAATAAAAACTACGTCATTCTTCTCGAATAAACTAGTAGAATCCAACTGTATACTTTTTTTTAGGTTTGGACTACTTTCACAACAAAGTGGTCAACAGCTCTGTTGATTTTTATCAATATTTCCTCATAAGTCTTAACCTTGTTTATAATTTGCAAAATAAAGTTCATATCTGTGTTCTTACAGTAATTACGTGGTAACTTTATTTTTGGTTCATCATTCTAGTATGTATAGTTTAGAAGATATTAGCTATGATCCCTGAATATATGCGTTGACCAAAAAAGTGCATATATTCAGGATAATTCCTTAAGTATTGATTTTGGGAATTAGCTTATTAATTGTTTTATATGTGGATTTTTTGTGGAGAATCTACTGGTACAATTTATTTTACGTGTTGTTTCATTAGTTTCTGAGATAAATAAGGTTTTATGGTTTTTATAAGGTATTATACCTTATAATTCCTTAAATATTGACTTTACAGATATGCCATAAAAGTGGTATATGTGTATTTTTCCATGGGGAATCCAATGGTATAATTTATTTTACATGTTGATTCATTGGTTTTTAAGTTAAACCAATTTTTATACCAATTTATGGTATTTTTTGTATATTTAAGTAATTATTCTTAATGTATATTTATTCTAAGTAATGTTAATATAATTATATTAAAGTTATAATTATTCTGAGTCTCTTTTGTGACCTTATTGGGTATGTGGTCATATCTCAAAGGCTCACATTCCCTACCACCAAAAAAAAGATTGTACCACAATCTGATATGTGTGATTAGGGTATCATCCACTGTCCTACCTCTTCATTAGACTTTGTTAGTCTTGAAGCTCAATAATGCTTAACTTTTCTATTTTTCAGGCTTTCTTTCATGTCTGAACCTTCTTAGTAGTTTATCAGCATTTGTTATATCTCTTTCAAGTAGCCATTCATCTTCTTGAGTTGAATTTCTATACCTTACAAGGTATTCCCTTTCTTTTTTGTTTCTTGTCCTTCTTTCTTTAAGGGCTTTTACTATTTTCTTTTCTTCTCCTTCTTCCAAGGGTGGAATTTCAAGTGGGGGTTTATTTCTTAGTGGAAATAACTCCTTGTCACTTGAACTGTAAGGCTTTATTAGACTTACAGGGAAAGTTGGGTGCTTGTTCATCAGTTCACCTGTGAGTTCTAATTGCACAGCATTGGGTCCATGAAGTGCTTTTATCATAAATGGTCCTGCAAAGGAATCTTTCAATTTCTTTGGGCCTTTTATGTTATTGAAATTAAGGGTTGATACTAAAACCAAGTCCCCTATTTTGAAATCAGGTGGCTTATGACTTTTATCCCATCTTTCTTTTTAATATTTAAAAGAATCTTGCATGCATCTGTTTGCATGGTGTCTTGCTTTGTCAAGCATTATCTTGAAACTGCTTGCTGTTGGATGTATATCCACTAAGTCCTTTTTGAGGGTATCATAGGGAAGTCTTGGATTCCAACCTTTCTCTAGCATTGCTGGTGTTTTGCCAGTAGAAGAATGGATTGATGTCTTATATGCCAGTTCAAGTGCTGGTATTAGTGTACACCAATCATGGGTAAAACCATCAGAATCTTTGAATTCTAGCCCATAAGCACAGAATCTTCTGATCATATCCTCTAGGGTCTGTATCATTCTTTCTGCTAGACCATCAGTTTGAGGATGATAAGCTGTTGAGAATGATAACTTTGTCCCAAACAAGTTATGGAGATTTGTCCATAATGCTGAAGTGAACTTTGGGTCTCTGTCACTTATAATATTTTGGAATAAGCCTGTGTGGCTAATGACTTTATTCCATATCATTATGGCTGTATCCATAGCTGTGTCATCTTTATGACATGGTAAGAACATGGGAGTTTTACTGTACCTGTCAACTAATACTAGGCATGCATTATAACTCCTGTCTCCTCCTGGAGGTAAGGCTGTTACCCAATCCATATGAACTATTTCCCATGGGGATTTTGGTTCTTGGATTTGGATCATCATTCCAAATTTCTTTCCTGTGGCTCTGTTGGCTTTTTGACATCTGTCACAGGTTTGGCAGTACTCTGCAACATCTTTCTTCCAATTTGGCCACCAAGAGCAGGTTTTCACCCTCTCTAGTGTCCTATCTTCTGAGAGATGTCCAGATGCAACACTATCATGACACTCATGTAAAATAGTGTTTATTAGTGTTCTGTCTGTTAAGGCCATAACACATGTGTGTTTTGTTCTATGGTAAAGGATTCCATCAAGGAGGTGAAATCTTCCTTCATCGTATGCCTTTTTCCATAATTCATCTAGTTTTGATGAAAGTGATGGATCTTTGCAGTCTTTCATTAGAAGTTGGCTTAAGATATGGCAATTTTTGTCTGTCTTATAGCTTTCTTTAACTTGGTTAAAGAATTCTGTGCCTATGTCTGTGACACATATTCCTTCTATATGGTGCTCTTCTTGTGGTACCCATGCTGGATTGTCAGGGGTATTTGCTAGAGCCCATCTGCTAAGACCATCTGCATTTTTATGAATATTTCCAGATTTATGTACAATAGTAATATTTCCTCTATATTCTTGGATAGCAATTTGCCATCTCAGCATATGTCTATTTGGAGTCTTCATATTTAATAGTGATTTCACAGCATTACAGTCTGTGATTACATCAAATACTGTGCCATCCAAATAATAATGCAGTTTTTCTAAAGCCCACACTAAGCATAAACATTCCATTTGGCTTGCTCCATACCTTGATTCTGTTGGCTTTATTTGCCTTGAAATGAAACAAATTGGTCCTTCCACTGGCTTATCATTGATAATTTGTGTTTGGTGAAGTGCAGCACCTAATCCTTCTCCACAAGCATCAATATACAGTTTGAAGGGCAGTTTCCAATCTGGCATTAGAAGAAATGGGGCATTTGTTAAGGAATTTTTCAATTCTTCATATGCCTTGACTCTTTCTTCTGTCATCTCATAGACTGTTTGTTGGTCACATAGCTTATACAAGGATTTAGAAATCTTTGCAAAGTCCTTTATATGCTGTCTATAGTAACCAGCAAATCCTAGAAATGATTGCATTTCCTTTTTGGTTTGAGGCATTGGTTTAAGTAGGACTGCTGCTACTTTATTTTTGTCTATTCCTAGACTAAGGCCAGATACTACATGTCCTAGTGCTTTTAATTCACTGTATGCAAAATGACACTTTTTCAAGGAAATTTTCATATTCACTTGGACTATTTTTTGTAGTACCCTTTCTAGTCTTGTAAGGTGATTTTCCCAAGTTTCTGAGCAAACTATGATATCATCAATATAGATAATCAACCATCCTTCTGATAATTCTTCAGGGAATATGGTATTCATCATTCTTTGATAATGGGAAGGTGCATTTTTTATTCCAAATGGCATTCTTAAGTATTCAAAAATTCCACAATGGACTATTATTCTTAGTAGTTTCTTGGCATTGTCTGTTAAGACATTTTGATGAAAACCCTTAAGAGCATCCATAGCTGTGATGAACTTAGCTTGTGACAATTGGGTTAATGTTTCATGGATTCTGGGTATTGGATATCTGTCTGGAATGGTATAGGTATTCAGGGCTCTGAAGTCTCCTACCATCCTTGATTTTCCATTATGCCAAGTTATAATGACAGGTGTAGTAACTTCTACTTGTTCATTATGTCCAACCTTTCTTAATACTCTTAGGTCCATTAATTCTTTAATGTGCACCTCTAAGGCTTCTCTAGCTCTTGGACTGGCTGGATAAGCAGGTCTTCTTAATAAAGGTGGGTAAGGTTTTTCTACATTAAGAATTATATCCACTTCATGTCCAATTATGGCACCTAGTGGCTCTTTGTCAGTTGCAAAGGCATTTTTATACTTAAATAAGAGGTCAATCAATTTTTCTTTCATTTTTTCTGTTAATTCTTGATTGAATTCTGCCTCTTTGAGTTGTTGAGATATAAAAAGTTCTTTTTCTGGAATTTTTTCTTCATTCTTAATAACTGTTATTTGTTTTTTGTTATTTAAGAATCCAAATTTTTGTCTTTTGTTATCTCCTATGGTAAAATATCTATCCTTTTGGTTGGAGATATCTATACCATAGATTGATAAGTAGTCATTCCCAAGTATGAAATGATTCCTGGTACAGTTGTCCATTACTACAAACTCTACTTTAATTCTGACACATTGTGAGGGATGAGGAAAAATTAGTGTTAAAGCAATTATTCCAAGGGGCTTCATGCTCTCACTTGCACTACTAAATTTGACACCTTGTATTGGCATAAGTTTTTCTTGCCAGTCTGGGACAATGGTTTTTAAATAACTTTTGCCAACACAAGTGCAATATGCTCCTGTATCCAAGTTAACCTTTCCTTCTTGGTTATCAACCATAACAATACTAATACTTGATTTTCCAGCTGTATATCCCATTCCTCTTGCAGGTTTGGTTCTATACATTTTGGCATCTTGTATGTTTGTCAGATTTGTGTCAGATGTTCCAACTTGTGGCAAGTTTGAATTAACATCCAGTACTTCATAAATTATATCAATATTATTAATTTGTGCATTAATTATATTGATTTCATCACTTTCAGAGCTTTCTGACTCTTCTGTCTCTTTTTCAGAGTCAGATTCCTCTTCTTTGTCATTGTGGTTTTCTGTTTCCACAATTTCATTAATCTTTGCTTTTTTAAGGCAATTATTGGCTAAGTGTCCAATACCTCCACATTTATGGCATTTTCTTTGCTCATTATTGTTGGATGTATTGGGCTTAAAGGATTCCTTTGACTTATCTTTTTTGATAAATGGTTTATTATTTTCAACAATAAACTTAATGTTGTCAATTTCTTTTTTGTTTTGCACCACAATTTTTGTTAAAGAAGATAAATTGTTATTTATTTCTTGTAGTGATAATAAACTATTTTTAATTTCTTTTAGAGGTAATATACTATTTTTAATTTCTGTTAAAGTATTTACAACATCTTTGGACAAGGTTATTTCTTTGGGAAATGAGGTTGTCTCATTCTTTGCTCTTCCTTGTCCTTGAATTCCATCAAGGTTCTGGCCATGTTGAAAACATTGTCCATGGCATCCTTTTGGATTCTTGGGATTCTGTAACTTGGGGAATATGGTTTCCTCCAATGCTTTTTCTTGTTCTTCTTCCCTTCTTTTGGAAGTGGGTTGGCTTGAGGCTTGCTGGTAGAGGCTACTGGGGCTTCTTCCTTGGTTGCCTCCCTCTTTTTGGCATGATAATCCTTGATTTTTTTGATTTGAGGTTTGGATGATAGTGGATTCCATCCATTGGAGTATTTCACTATCTCCTCCTCTTTGAGGAACTTTTTCAGGATGTGCCAGGAGTTCATCACTCCTTGGTGTATTTGAGGCAGCATTTCCCAGTCTTTGTCCTTGTATACTGTGTAATACTGCTTGTACTGGCTCATGTAGATGTCTATTTGAGCCCTCTGAATGTGATTTGTACCTATTTGAGTTACTCATACTTAGTTCCAATTCAGGCTCAGATATCATGGGCATTTCTGGGACTTGCCTTTGGGATAAGGCACTTCCTTGTGTGGATTCTGTTCCACTGGGGATATTGCCCTTTCTTTTCCCTTTTGAGGGATCAATTCTACCTCTGAGTCCAGTTCCATCTGATTGGATGGAGTATTGGGAACCTCTTCTGGTAGTCATAAATAAGAAAAAATAAAAGTATTTTAGAATAAAATTCTTTTATGGCAATTTAAAAAGAGGTGCTCACCTTCAGAGTCTTGAATGGTGGGCCCTGGAAAGTCTAATTTCTTAGCTTTCTTTCTTTTGGTGATAACTGGTGTAGGAGAACTTTGACAAGTTTCTTCCACCAATCTCTCAACAGTAGCTTGGTTGTCTTCTGTTGGGTTATCTTCAAACACTAAAAAAGACAAATAAATATAAGTCTTTTTATAAGAAGTGTTATTTTTGGCAAGATATGACAATTTTCCACGTAGAAATTGCTTTTATATCTTTGAAAAAATTGAAATAAATAAAGAAATGAATAAAAATGAATAAAAATAACTTTTTTTATTTGTTTTTAATATTTTTTAATATTTTTTATATATTTTTTATTTTTGAATAATAAGATAAAAAATGAATATGATTCTTATAAAATTAAATTATAATAAAAATTATTTTTAATTTATAGAATATCTCTTTTAATCACTAGAGTCACTCAAAGAAAGTTCTTGCAAGTCTAAGGATGTGAAAAACCACGTGTAAGACAGTACAATTGCTTTCCAAATGCCTCAATAGCTTTTAAAATCAATAAAATATAAAATTATTATATAATTTTATGATTATAAATATAATTTATTATTGGATAAACCCAAATAGAATCTTTTTAAAGGTCTTTTAAGTAAATATCACGGCCAGGCCCCCAAATGTAAGGTTTGACTATGAAACAATAAGTAAAAATTACTAATTTATTACTTATTGTACTCTGAATGTCCTTATAATTAAAATAAATAAGATTAAAATAATAATAATAATAAAGAAATATTATTATTATGGCGTAAAAATATTATATTATTAAATAAATATAATAATATAAATTAATATTATATGAAATTATAATATTATAAATAATTAATATATTATAAAGCTCTTTATTATTGTTACCAATAAATAATAAAGGCATAAAAAACTGTTTTTATGAATAAAAAACAATTAATAACAATAATATTACTAATATTAAAGTTATATATTAATATAAATACTATTTATATTAACTAAGAATTATTAAGAGTAATAATAAGAGAGAAATTATTATAATAAGATGAAATAACCTACTTTTAACACTTAAAATAATAATTTTGAGATATTTTACGCCTAAAGAATATAATACAACTTTTTCAAATTGTATTTACAATAAAAAATAAAGAAAATTACTAAATTTCTTGATTTTTACGTGGAAATGAGTTTATAGAGAGATTTATAACAAAAACAATTAAAGAATTGATTTAATCACGTAAAAATAGTGATTAATATTAAGATGATCTTTGGTCTTTAATAATATAAGAGTTTTATATATAAAGAATAAAGAAATTACCTTTTATTTAATTGATTTAATGTTTTTGATGCGTCTGAGGGGAAAATAGAGTAAAAAGAGCTCTATTTATAGTAAATACCTCCCTCCTAGAGTCCAACAGGCTTCTAGTAGACGTTTACTGATCATATCCACTGGAATTGATCAATATTTTAAGGTTTGAGGGTGATTACATCATGATCAAACCATATTACATCATTATTACACCATTATTTAGAGTTATCACTATAACTCTAAGTTTGATGACATCAGAGGCTTGGCAGAACCCCAAATTTCGTGGATTTTATTAGTTTTAATCATAAACTAATAGTATTCACCAATTTTATCACTCTTAAGACTGTTAAACTTAATTTAAGGTTTCAGTATGTGATCATAACAGCTCAATTTAGGCTCAAACTTTGATCCTCAATAACTTTCAAGGTTTTCATGCTACAGCAATTCAGAGAGTGAATTCTGATAGCCTGACATAACCTTATTATGCTGCCAAGAGCCTTTCATTACATCATTAAAACTCTAATTTTGATGATTTTTCTTGTAACTCATCTTTTCTGTCGAAATTCAATATTTTAAACTTCAAACCTTGATTTCAGGGGGTTATACCCTGAATTTAATAATAAAAATTACGTCATTCTTCTCGAATAAACTAGTAGAATCTAACTGTATACTTTCTTTTAGGTTTGGACTACTTTCACAACAAAGTGGTCAACAGCTCTGTTGATTTTTATCAATATTTCCTCATAAGTCTTAACCTTGTTTATAATTTGCAAAATAAAGTTCATATCTGTGTTTTTACAGTAATTACGTGGTAACTTTATTTTTGGTTCATCATTCTAGCATGTATAGTTTAGAAGATATTAGCTATGATCCCTGAATATATGCGTTGACCAAAAAAGTGCATATATTCAGGATAATTCCTTAAGTATTGATTTTGGGAATTAGCTTATTAATTGTTTTATATGTGGATTTTTGTGGGGAATCTACTGGTACAATTTATTTCACGTGTTGTTTCATTAGTTTCTGAGATAAATAAGGTTTTATGGTTCTTATAAGGTATTATACCTTATAATTCCTTAAATATTGACTTTACAGATATGCCATAAAAGTGGTATATGTGTATTTTTCCATGGGGAATCCAATGGTATAATTTATTTTACATGTTGATTCATTGGTTTTTAAGTTAAACCAATTTTTATACCAATTTATGGTATTTTTTGTATATTTAAGTAATTATTCTTAATGTATATTTATTCTAAGTAATGTTAATATAATTATATTAAAGTTATAATTATTCTGAGTCTTTTTTGTGACCTTATTGGGTATGTGGTCATATCTCAAAGGCTCACATATATTTTCAGAAAGAGGTGAGTTTCCTCTTTCGTTTGATAACTTTTGAGCTTATTTCGCTCAGCTCCATGTTTTGGTGGTATCTTGGCTATACCATTGGTTTATGGTATTTTGGCTGTCATGCTTGTGCTCTGGTTTTGAGTCACAGGCTGACATACCCTCCCTCTAAAAAAGGCTCATCATTGATGAGACTTTTCAGTCCTCCTAGAGGCTCTGAATCTCCTCAAATGAAGGTTCCCATCTGGTATGGCATCCTCTGCAAGCCATTTGTCTTTATCTGCTGTCTGGTTCTTGAATCTGACTAGGTATTGTCTTTGATCCTTCCCATTGAGTCTGATCTTCCTGGCCCTGATGATCTTACTCACAGGTCCAGGGGAGTCTTCCAATTCCACTATCTCTTGTGGTGTGGGGTTCTTTCTCCTTGAGGGGAATTTGCCCTCCTCTGTCTGGAAGTATGGTTTGACCAAACTCACTGGAAAGACTGGATGTTTCCTTGAAAACTCCTCAGTGACTTTGACTTCCACTGCATTTTTTCCTATCAACTTAATGATAGTAAAAGGTCCTAAAAATGAGTCTCTCATCCTTTTAGGTCCTTTGAGATTGTTGAAGTTCAGTGTAGACACTAGCACCTGGTCCCCTTCCTTGAAGTCAGGTTCCATATGTGATTTGTCCCACCTCTGCTTATTTTATTCTTTTGCCTCAGCTATGCATTTGGAAGCTGTGTCACAGGCCCTCTTCCACATATCATGGAAGTCTTTGGCTGTGGGATGGATGGTCAGAAGGTTTTTCTTCAAGTGATCCACAGGCAATAGGGGATTCCACCCTTTCTCTACCAAGGCAGGTGTTTTTCCTGTGGTGGAGTGCTGACTTGTGTTATAAGCCAGTTGGACAGCTGGTAAGAGGGTAACCCAATCATGGGTGTTTCCCTCATGGTCCTTGTATTCTATGCCATAGGCACAGAATCTTCTGAGGATGTCCTCCATTGTTTGGATCATCCTTTCAGCTAGAACATCTGTTTGTGGATGGTAAGCTGTGGAAAAAGAAAGTTTGGTACCAAGCATGTCATATAAGTTAGTCCAAAATTCAGATGTGAATTTTGGGTCCCTATCACTAATGATGATCTTAGGGACTCCACAGGTAGATATGATGTTATTCCAAAACAACAGAGCAGTATCCATGTCTGTGTCTTCTTTATGGCATGGTAGACACCTCATGCTCTTGCTGAACCTATCAACTATGATCAAACAGGCATTATAGTTTTCTTTGCCCCCTGGGACAAGTCCTGTCACCCAGTCCATGTTTATGGTTTCCCATGCGTGTTTGGGTTCTTCTATGTGTTGAAGCAACCCATACTTCTTCCCATGTTTCCTATTTGCCTTTTGGCATCTTTCACAAGTGTTGATGTATTCACTCAACTCTTGTTCCCACTTGGGCCACCAAGCTGTGCTTGCTACCCTCTCTTTGGTCCTATCCTCACTCATGTGTCCCATATAGGGGCAGTCATGGCATTCTTGTAGGATCAATGAGATGTGGTCTCTGTCTACCACTGTGAGTGCACTTGTGTGCTTTTCTCTGTGGTAGAGCAGGCCATCTATAAGAAAAAACATATTGTCCTTATAGGCCCTCAACCAGGGTTCTTCCAGCTGGGTTTCCAGTTCTGGACTCCTATACTTTTGTTGAAGGAGTTGGAGTAGTATGCTACACTGTTTGTGTTTGGCATAGGACTTCTGTACTGCACTGAAGAATTCATTGTGCAGTTCTGAGGAACTTATTCCCAGTATGGGAGTTTCTGTCCCTTCTGAGTCAGTATCCCCACTGTCAAGGGTACCACCTTCTGGTGCCCATTCAGATATTCTGAAGTTCTTTCTCCTATCTATTTCCATGAAATGGATAGGGATTTTTGCTGCACCCTCTGGGTCATAAGGTGGCTTGCTTTTGACAATGTCCAGTGGCCATCTGCTGAGACCATCTGCATTGGTATGGCTTTTACCTTCTTTGTATATGATGGTCATGTTCCCTCTATACTCCTGGATGGCTATTTGCCATCTCAGCATATGTCTATTTGTAGTCTTCATGTTTAGTAAAGACTTCAAGGCTGTGCAGTCTGTGTAGACTTCAAAGACTGCACCCTCCAAATAATAATGGAGTTTTTCTAGAGCCCAGACTAGAAATAGACATTCAGTCTGGGTGGCCCCAAACCTGGCTTCTGAATCTTTCAGCTGCCTTGAGAGGTAGCAAATTACTCCTTCTCTTGGTTCACCATCCACAACTTGCCTTTGGTGAAGGGCTGCTCCTAGGCCTTGACTGCATGCTGCATCTATATATAACTTGAATGGTAATTCAAAGTCAGGTAAGATGAGCACAGGTGCATTAGTGAGTTCATCTTTGATCCTCTCATATGCATCCCTCCTTTCCTTGGTTATCTCAAAAACTACATCTTTTGAACATAACTTGTATAAACTACTAGTTATGTGTGCAAACCTTTTGATATGGTTTCTATAGTAGCTAGCAAACCCAAGGAAAGATTGCATCTCTTTGATGCTCTTTGGTACTGGGTTTTGCAGTACTGCTGCTACTTTATTCTGGTCAATTGCCAGACTAAGACCTAAGACTTTATGTCCTAGAGCCAGTAACTCTTGTTGGCCAAAATTGCACTTTTTAAGTGAAATTTTCAGATTTATGGGTGTGCATTTACTTAGCACTCTGTCTACGTGTGAGCCTTTGAGATATAACCACATACCCAATAAGGTCACACAAAAAAAGACTCAAAATAACTATACCTTTAATATAATTATATTAAAATTACTTAGAATAATTATACATTAAAAATAATTACTTAAATATACAAAAAATACCATAAATTGGTACAAAAATTGGTTTAACTTAAAAACCAATGGATCAACATGTAAAATAAATTACACCATTGGATTCCCCATGGTAAAATACACATATACCATTTTTATGGCATATCTGTAAAGTCAATACTTAAGGAATTATAAGGTATAATACCTTATAAAAACGATAAAACCTTATTTATCTCAAGAACTAATGAAACAACATGTGAAATAAATTGTACCAGTGGATTCCCAACAAGAGTCCACACATAAAACAATTAATAAGCTAATTTCCAAAGTTAATACTTAGGGAATTAACCTGAATATATGCACTTTTTTGGTCAACACATATATTCAAGGATCATAGCTAATATCTCCTAAACTATACATGATAGAATGATGAACCAAAAATAAAGTTACCACGTAATTACTGTAAGAACACAGATATGAACTTTATTTTACAAATTATAAACAAGGTTAAAACCTATGATGAAATATTGATAAATATCAACAGAGCTGTTGACCACTTTGTTGTGAAAGTGTTCCAAACTTAAAAAAAAGTATACAGTTGGATTCTACTAGTTCATTTGTGAAGAATGATGTAATTTTTATTATTAAATTCAGGGTATAACCCCCTGAAATCAAGGCTTGAAGTTTAAAATATTGAATTTCGACAGAAAAGATGAGTTACAAGAAAAATCATCAAAATTAGAGTTTTGATTATGTAATGAAAATCTCTTGGCAGAATAATAAGGTTATGCCAGGCTATCATAATTCACTCTCTGAATTGCTGTAGCGTGTAAATCTTAAAAGGTATTGAGGATCAAAGTTTGAGCTTAATTTGAGCAGTTATGATCACTCACAGTAAGCTTAATTTAAGTTTAACAGTATTAAGAGTGATAGAATTGGTGGATACTATTAGTTTATGATTAAAACTAATAAAATCTAAGAAATTTGGGGTTCTTCCAAGCCTCTGATGTCATCAAACTTAGAGTTATAGTGATAACTCTAAATAATGGTGTAATAATGATGTAATATGGTTTGATAATGATGTAATCATCTCCAAACATTAAACTACTGATCAATTCCAGTGGGTATGATCAGTACACGTCTACTAGAAGCCTGTTGGACTCTAGGAGGGAGGTATTTACTATAAATAGAGCTTTTTTTACTCTATTTTCCCCTCAGACGCATCAAAAACATTAAATCAATTAAATCAAAGGCAATTTCTTTATTCTTTATATATAAAACTATTATATTATTAAAGACCAAAGACCACCTTGTTGTAATCATCTATTTTGACGTGATTAAATCATTTATTTAATTGTTTTTGCTAAAAATCTCTTTAAAAACTCATTTCCACATTAAAATCCAGAATAATTTGTAATTTTCTTTAATTTTATTGTAAATACAATTTGAAAAAGTTGTATTTATATTTTTTGGCGTAAAATATTTCAAAATTATTATATTAAGTGTTAAAAGTAGGTTATTTTCTCTTATTATAATAATTTCTCTATTATTACTCTCTTAATAATTCTTTAGTTAATATAAATAGTATTTATATTAATTCATAACCTTAATATTAGTAATATTATTGTTATTAATTGTTTTTTATTAATAAAAAGCAATCTTTTGCGCCTTTATTATTTGTTGGTAACAATAATAAAGAGCTTTTTAAATATATTAATTATTTTATATTAATATATTTATTTATTATATTATATTTTCATAATATAAATTATATTATTATATTTATTTAATAATATAATTGTTTTACGCCATAATAATAATAATTATTTATTATTATTATATTTTTAATCTTATTTATTCAATTCATAAGGACATTCAGAGTACAATAAGTAACAAACTGGTAATTTTTACTTATTGTTTCATAGTCAAACCTTACATTTGGGGGCGTGGCTGTGATATTTACTTAAAAGACCTTTAAAAAGATTCTAATTGGGTTTATCCAATAATAAATTATATTTATAATCATAAAATTATATAATAATTTTATATTTTATTGATTTTAAAAGCTATTGAGGCATTTGGAAAGCAATTGTACTGTCTTACACGTGGTTTTTTCACATCCTTAGACTTGCAAGAACTTTCTTTGAGTGACTCTAGTGATTAAAAAAAGACAATTTATAAATTAAAAATAATTTTTTATAATTTAATTTTGTAAAAGAATCATATTCATTTTTTATTTTATTCTTTAAAAATAAAAATATATAAAATATTAAAAAATATTAAAAAACCAATAAAAAAAAAGTTATTTTTTTATTCTTATCCATTTCTTTATTCATTTCAAGTTTTTAAAGATATAAAAGCAATTTCTACGTGGAAAATTGCCATATCTTGCCAAAAAATAACACTTCTTATAAAAAGACTTATATTTATTTGTCTTTTTTAGTGTTTGAAGATAACCCAACAGAAGACAACCAAACTACTGTTGAGAGATTGGTGGAAGAACCTTGTCAAAGTTCTCCAACACCAGTTATCACCAAAAGAAAGAAAGCTAAGAAATTAGACTTTCCAGGACCCACCATTCAAGACTCTGAAGGTGAGCACCTCTTTTATAATTGCCATAAAAAGAATTTTTATCCTAAAATACTTTTATTTCTTATTTCCTTAAATTATGACTACCAGAAGAGGTTATCAATACTCCATCCAATCAGATGGAGCTGGACTCAGAGGTAGAACTGATCCCTCAAAAGGGAAAAGAAAGGGCAATATCCCCAGTGGAACAGAATCCACACAAGGAAGTGCCTTATCCCAAAGGCAAGTCCCAGAAATGCCCATGATATCTGAACCTGAATTGGAGCTAAGTATGAGTAACTCAAATAGGTACAAATCACATTCAGAGGGCTCAAATAGACATCTACATGAGCCAGTACAAGCAGTATTACACAGTGTACAAGGACAAAGATTGGGAAATGCTGCCTCAAATACACCAAGGAGTGATGAACTCCTGGCACATCCTGAAAAAGCTCCTCAAAGAGGAGGAGATAGTGAAATACTCCAATGGATGGAATCCACTGTCATCCAAACCTAAAATCAAAAAAATCAAGGATTACCACGCCAAAAAGAGGGAGGCAACCAAGGAAGAAGCCCCAGTAGCTTCTACCAGCAAGCCCCAAGCCAGCCCACTTCCCCAAGAAGGGAAGAAGAACAAGAAAAAGCATTGGAGGAAACCATATTCCCCAAGCTACAGGATCCCAAGAATCCAAAAGGATGCCATGGACAATGTTTTCAACATGGCCAGAACCTTGATGGAATTCAAGGACAAGGAAGAGCAAAGAATGAGACAACCTCATTTCCCAAAGAAATAACCTTGT
This sequence comes from Austropuccinia psidii, assembly GCA_023105745.1. Classification (NCBI taxonomy): domain Eukaryota; kingdom Fungi; phylum Basidiomycota; class Pucciniomycetes; order Pucciniales; family Sphaerophragmiaceae; genus Austropuccinia; species Austropuccinia psidii. The sequence goes on along the minus strand of JALGQZ010000010.1, from coordinate 5,596,175 downwards.
CCAAAGATGTTGTAAATACTTTAACAGAAATTCAAAATAGTATATTACCTCTAAAAGAAATTAAAGATAGTTTATTATCACTACAAGAAATAAATAACAATTTATCTTCTTTAACAAAAATTGTTGTGCAAAACAAGAAAGAATTTGACAACATTAAGTTTATTGTTGAAAATAATAAACCAAAGAATTTAATTGACAATACTCAAAAATTAATACAAGGACAACAAGAATTGTATAAATACATAAAAGATATCAAAGACAAGACTTTGACAATCAATTATGATGTGAGTATTGACAATCTTACAGAAAAATTAAATAAATTAAGTATTTCTGTAGAAAAATTTGAAGGAAAGACTTCATCACACCAAAAATTACTTTTGGACCATGTGGAAAAAAGTGATGAAGCAAGAATGCATCTGAAAGATGATATTCAGAGTGAAATAAGGCTTATTACAGAAAAAATGGATAAAATTAATGAGGCTAATTTAAATATGCCAAAGTTATCAACGCCATTTTCTCATATAAGAAGCCCTGTTAAAACAAAAGAGGAATTGTCAAATCCTTTCATAACAGACTTGAGTCACCAAGATAATAACCAAGTCTTAATGAAGGAAGCACCTCAATTGAAGGAATGGCCAACATTCACAGGAGAAGGTGAATATGACCACATGTCATTTATTAAAACAATTGACATGTTACAAGAAGACTATGCCATACCAGATGAATTAATCACTGCAAGATTACATTCATTGTTTGAGAAATCTGCAAAAAGATGGTATTATGGCATAAGACAAACAAATGGTAAAAATACCTGGTCTTGGTGGAAACAAGAAATAATCACCAAGTGGGCAAATGATGCCTGGAGGTATAAGATAGAAAATGCATTTGAAAACCCTTTCTTTGACCCAGAGAAAGACAAACCTTTAACTTGGTTCTTGAAACAAGTTGAAAGGCTTAATGCACTGTACCCAGAAATGTCACAAAAGATGGTGCACATTAAAATACTTAAAAAATGTGCAGGGGAACTAGAACATGCCCTAAGAAGCAGGTGTATAGAACCATGCTCCACAGAAGAGTATATAAATGCACTAGAAGATATAGTGACAAGAACAAAAATTGGCAGGACTTGGAAAAAATTGGAAATTAAAAGCCCAAATAAACCATTTATCAAAAAAGACAAATCAAAAGAATCCTTTAAGCCCAATACATCCAACAATAATGAGCAAAGAAAATGCCATAAATGTGGAGGTATTGGACACTTAGCCAATAATTGCCTTAAAAAAGCAAAGATTAATGAAATTGTGGAAACAGAAAACCACAATGACAAAGAAGAGGAATCTGACTCTGAAAAAGAGACAGAAGAGTCAGAAAGCTCTGAAAGTGATGAAATCAATATAATTAATGCACAAATTAATAATATTGATATAATTTATGAAGTACTGGATGTTAATTGAAACTTACCACAAGTTGGAACATCTGACACAAACCTGACAAACATACAAGATGCCAAAATGTATAGAACCAAACCTGCAAGAGGAATGGGATATACAGATGGAAAATCAAGTATAAGTATTGTTATGGTTGATAACCAAGAAGGAAAAGTTAACTTGGATACAGGAGCATATTGCACTTGTGTTGGCAAAAGTTATTTCAAAACCATTGTCCCAAACTGGAAAGAAAAACTTATGCCAATACAAGGTGTCAAATTTAGTAGTGCAAGTGAAAGCATGAAGCCCCTTGGAATCATTGATTTAACACTAATTTTTCCTCATCCCTCACAATGTGTCAGAATTAAAGTAGAGTTTGTAGTAATGGACAAATGTACTAGTAATCATTTCATACTTGGGAATGACTACTTATCAATCTATGGTATAGATATCTCCAACCAAAAAGATAGATATTTTACCATAGGAGATAACAAAAGACAAAAGTTTGGCTTCTTAAATAACAAAAAGCAAATCACAGTTATTAAGAAAGAAGAAAAAATTCCAGAAAAGGAACTTTTTATATCTGAACAACTTAAAGAGGCAGAATTCAATCAAGAATTAACAGAAAAAATGAAAGAAAAATTGATTGACCTCTTATTTAAGTATAAAAATGCCTTTGCAACTGACAAAGAGCCACTAGGTGCCATAATTGGACATGAAGTGGATATAATTCTTAATGTAGAAAAGCCTTACCCACCTTTATTAAGAAGACCTGCTTATCCAGCCAGTCCAAGGGCTAGAGAAGCCTTAGAAGTGCACATTAAAGAATTAATGGACCTTGGAGTATTAAGAAAGGTTGGACATAATGAACAAGTAGAAGTTACTACACCTGTCATTATAACTTGGCATAATGGAAAATCAAGGATGGTAGTGTGGTATTCCATACCATTTTTTTTCACCAGGCTCAAGCTCATAGTACCCTATAACAGCAGGAAATCCAGCCTACAGGCAGACTTACACTCAAATTTTACACCAAAAGGTCAATTTTACAGCAAGAAGCTGGATTTAACTCATAAAACCATGGCACAGGCACCAAAGGGAAGTGTATGTGTTTAAATAACTTATTCAATTTCACTATGCATATGTAAAAAATCAATTTACATATAGCAAACTAGTTACAACACATGAGGTACCACCCTTTAAATTACACACCCCACCCAGCTTTACACCCCCTTACAGCCACAGGACTCATGCAGCAAGAAAATGGCACATGCATTAGTTATACAGCCAACTTGCATTCAAAATCACATGATGCAAAGCTCAACTCCATGGAATTCCTGCAAGTCATTTATAACACAGCCACAGGAGTACCTTATCTTATATCCTCAGTAACCCCACTTAAAACCTCCAAACAGAATCATAATTATTTACACCACTCATCACCTCATGCAAACCAAAGCTAGTTACAACAGGCTGCATGCAGTACACAATTCTAATTAAATCTCAACCATATGACTATGCACAGCATGTGTCAAACTTAAAAATCACACCATCTCATACATAACAGTAAATTCACCAGTGCAAGAAATTATCACCTGACTCCATTTTAAAGTTCAAAAAGAAGAAAAACAACCATGACACCTGCATAAATTACACAGCCACTTCTACCAGACCTAAAATAGGAAATATGCAAAGTAATTACAAGGTCATCATGTGATACTGCATCCACCAACAGAATATCATGTGACAGAAAAGAGGCTGTGCACAAGAAAAATCCTCAGCCAAAATGAAATCACCTCATGCATGCAAGGAAAATCCAAGAATATCACATCATAATCAGTTCACCAAAAGACAATCATGTGAGGAATGGAGGCTGTGCAGAGAGAAAATTATCACCAAACCTTAAATCACCTGACCCATGCAAGAAAGGTCCTCACCAAAAATGGAGTCACATGATGAAATAAAGAGGAATTAAAGTGGAAAAAGACAGCTCCCATGGAGGGCCCCCTGGGCTCCCAAAAGGTATAAATAGAGGGGCTCTCTCCCCCCAAATTTCAAAATCCCCCCCATGAAAATTATATTCCATGCAAATTATATCCACTACAAAGTAGGAGCATAGGAATAATTCATCCCTCACCTGGGAGGTAGTCCAGAAAATTATAGTGAAATTTACTTACCCAGTAGCTAAGCTCAGTGGAAGTATAGTGTTGAAGATTACCCAGTAGCTAAGTTCAGTGGAATCTTATTATTATTAAAATAAAAATAAAAAAATTATCCAGTACCCAATATTAGGGTTACTACTCTATTAAAATACTTCATCCAGTAAAATTAACACCATTATCAAGACTTAAAGAAATAACTTACCCCTTTAAAAATCCAATATCAAAGAACCTTACCTCTTAAAGTCAACAAATAAAATTTTATCTTATTATTAACACTCTTAAAAAAATAACAAACCTTTCAAAAATTATTTTACTCTATTATAACTATACCTTAACAAAATTACCTTTATCAACACCAATCAAATTTTCCAGAAAACCTTAAATAACCCATCCTACCAAGGAATTATAACCAAGAAGAAACAACTCATCTCAATTTCACCAAAAAACTATTAAAATTAAAACAGACAAGTATTTCATTAAATCTAAAAATTAACCAAATTACTGACATTATTTTTCATATTATTTATTGAATAGGTCTGATCTGAGACTGCTGAATTTTGTCTTCTGCAGTTGTAAAGCCACTTACTAATTTTATTTTGGTTTGTGAGCTCCAAGCAAGATTTTGTTCAGTATTTTAGGAGGGGCAGGCAATACACCCTTGCCACCCTTGGTTACAGGAGTTATTAGCAATTCAAAACTAGTTACCTGTGATTTCCCCCTCCAGGTACTGCCTCATTTTAATCCCACACAAGAGGAGTTCCCACAGTAGGAGACTTCAGAGCCCTGAACACCTATACCATTCCAGACAGATATCCAATACCTAGAATCCATGAGACATTGACCCAATTGTCACAAGCTAAGTTCATCACAGCTATGAATGCTCTTAAGGGTTTTCATCAAAATGTCTTAACAGACAATGCCAAGAAACTACTAAGAATAATAGTCCATTGTGGAATTTTTGAATACTTAAGAATGCCATTTGGGATAAAAAATGCACCTTCCCATTATCAAAGAATGATGAATACCATATTCCCTGAAGAATTATCAGAAGGATGGTTAATTATCTATATTGATAATATCATAGTTTGCTCAGAAACTTGGGAAAATCACCTTACAAGACTAGAAAGGGTACTACAAAAAATAGTCCAAGTAAATATGAAAATTTCCTTGAAAAAGTGTCATTTTGCATATAGTGAATTAAAAGAACTAGGACATGTTGTATCTGGACTTAGTCTAGGCATAGACAAAAATAAAGTAGCAGCAGTACTACTCAAACCAATGCCTCAAACCAAAAAAGAAATGCAATCATTTCTAGGATTTGCTGGTTACTATAGACAGCATATAAAGGACTTTGCAAAAATTGCCAAATCCTTATATGAATTATGTGACCAACAAACAGTTTATGAAATGACTGAAGAAAGGGTCAAGGCATATGAAGAATTGAAAAATTCACTAACAAATTCCCCATTTCTTCTAATGCCAGATTGGAAACTACCTTTCAAACTATACATTGATGCTTGTGGAGAAGGATTAGGTGCTGCACTTCACCAAACACAAATTATCAATGATAAACCAGTGGAAGGACCAATTTGTTTCATTTCAAGGCAAATAAAGCCAACAGAAGCAAGGTATGGAGCAAGCCAAATGGAATTCTTATGCCTAGTGTGGGCTTTAGAAAAACTGCATTATTATTTGGATGGCACAGTATTTGATGTAATCACAGACTGTAATGCTGTGAAATCACTATTAAATATGAAGACTCCAAATAGACATATGCTGAGATGGCAAATTGCTATCCAAGAATATAGAGGAAATATGACTATTGTACATAAATCTGGAAATATTCATAAAAATGCAGATGGTCTTAGCAGATGGGCTTTAGCAAATACCCCTGACAATCCAGCATGGGTACCACAAGAAGAGCACCATATAGAAGGAATATGTGTCACAGACATAGGCACATAATTCTTTAACCAAGTTAAAGAAAGCTATAAGACAGACAAAAATTGCCATATCTTAAGCCAACTTCTAATGAAAGACTGCAAAGATCCATCACTTTCATCAAAACTAGATGAAATATGGAAAAAGGCATATGATGAAGGAAGATTCCACCTCCTTGATGGAATCCTTTACCATAGAACAAAACACACATGTGTTATGGCCTTAACAGATAGAACACTAATAAACACTATTTTACATGAGTGTCATGATAGTGTTACATCTGGACATCTGTCAGAAGACAGGACACTAGAGAGGGTGAAAACCTGCTCTTGGTGGCCAAATTGGAAGAAAGATGTTGCAGAGTACTGCCAAACCTGTGACAGATGTCAAAAAGTCAATAGAGCCACAGGAAAGAAATTTGGAATGATGATCCAAATCCAAGAACCAAAATCCCCATGGGAAATAGCTCATATGGATTGGGTAACAGCACTACCTCCAGGAGGAGACAGGAGCTATAATGCATGTCTAGTGTTAGTTGACAGGTACAGTAAAACTCCCATGTTCTTACCATGTCATAAAGATGACACAGCTATGGATACAGCCATAATGATATGGAATAAAGTCATTAGCCACACAGGCTTATTCCAAAATATTATAAGTGACAGAGACCCAAAGTTCACTTCAGCATTATGGACAAATCTCCATAACTTATTTGGGACAAAGCTATCATTCTCAACAGCTTACCATCCCCAAACTGATGTTTTAGCAGAAAGAATGATACAGACCTTAGAGGACATGATCAGAAGATTCTGTGCTTATGGGCTAGAATCCAAAGATTCTGATGGTTTTACCCATGATTGGTGTACACTAATACCAGCACTTGAACTGGCATATAAGACATCAATCCATTCTTCTACTGGCAAAACACCAGCAATGCTAGAGAAAGGTTTGAATCCAAGACTTCCTTATGATACCCTCAAAAAGGACTTAGTGGACATAAATCCAACAGCAAGAAGTTTTAAAATAATGCTTGACAAAGCAAGACACCATGCAAACAGATGCATGCAAGACTCTTTCAAATATGCAAAAGAAAGATGGGACAAAAGTCATAAACCACCTGACTTCAAAATAGGAGATTTGGTATTAGTATCAACTCTTAACTTTAATAACATAAAAGAACCAAAGAAATTAAAAGATTCCTTTGCAGGACCATTTATGGTAAAAGCACTTCATGGACCCAATGCTGTACAATTGGAACTTACAGGTTATTTAATGAATAAACACCCAGCTTCCCCTGTAAGTCTTATAAAACCTTACAGCTCAAGTGACAAGGAATTATTTCCACTAAGAAATAAACCCCCACTTGAAATTCCCCCTTTGGAAGAAGGAGAAGAAAAAAGAATTGTAAAAGTCCTTAAAGAAAGAAGGACAAGGAACAAAAAAGAAAGAGAATACCTTGTAAGGTATAGAAATCCAGTTCAAGAAGATGAATGGCTACTTGAGAAAGATATAACAAATGCTGATAAACTACTGAGGAGGTTTAGACACGAAAGAAAACCTAAAGAATAACAAAACCAAGAATTATTGAGCTTCAGGACTGATAAAGTCTAATGAAGAGGTAGGACAGTGGATGATACCCTAATCACACATATCAGATTGTGGTACAATCTTTTTTTGGTGGTAGGGAATGTGAGCCTTTGAGATATGACCACATACCCAATAAGGTCACAAAAAAGACTCAGAATAATTATACCTTTAATATAATTATATTAAAAATTACTTAGAATAATTATACATTGAAAATAATTACTTAAATATACAAAAAATACCATAAATTGGTACAAAAATTGGTTTAACTTAAAAACCAATGAATCAACATGTAAAAAAAATTATACCATTGGATTCCCCATGGTAAAATACACATATACCATTGTTATGGCATATCTGTAAAGTCAATATTTAATGAATTATAAGGTATAATACCTTATAAAAACCATAAAACCTTATTTATCTCAAGAACTAATGAAACAACATGTGAAATAAATTGTACCAGTGGATTCCCCACGAAATTCCACACATAAAAAAATTAATAAGCTAATTTCCAAAGTTAATACTTAGGGAATTAACCTGAATATATGCACTTTTTTGGTCAACACATATATTCAAGGATCATAGCTAATATCTCCTAAACTATACATGATAGAATGATGAACCAAAAATAAAGTTACCACGTAATTACTGTAAGACAACAGATATGAACTTTATTTTACAAATTATAAACAAGGTTAAAACCTATGATGAAATATTGATAAAAGTCAACAGAGCTGTTGACCACCTTGTTGTGAAAGTGTTCCAAACTTAAAAAAAGTATACAGTTGGATTCTACTAGTTCATTTGTGAAGAATGATGTAATTTTTATTATTAAATTCAGGGTATAACCCCCTGAGATCAAGGCTTGAAGTTTAAAATATTGAATTTCGACAGAAAAGATGAGTTACAAGAAAAATCATCAAAATTAGAGCTTTGATGATGTAATGAAAATCTCTTGGCAGAATAATAAGGTTATGCCAGGCTATCAGAATTAACTCTCTGAATTGCTGTAGCGTGTAAATCTTAAAAGTTATTGAGGATCAAAGTTTGAGCTTAATTTGAGCAGTTATGATCACTCACAGTAACCTTAATTTAAGTTTAACAGTATTAAGAGTGATAAAGTTGGTGAATACCATTAGTTTATGATTAAAACTAATAAAATCCACGAAATTTGGGGTTCTGCCAAGCCTCTGATGTCATCAAACGTAGAGTTATAGTGATAACTCTAAATAATGGTGTAATAATGATGTAATCATCTCCAAACCTTAAACTACTGATCAATTCCAGTGGGTATGATCAGTAAACGTCTACTAGAAGCCTGTTGGACTCTAGGAGGGAGGTATTTACTATAAATAGAGCTCTTTTTACTCTATTTTCCCCTCAGATGCATCAAAAACATTAAATCAATTAAATCAAAGGTAATTTCTTTATTCTTTTTATATAAAACTATTATATTATTAAAGACCATTTATTTAATTGTTTTTGCTAAAAATCTCTTTAAAAACTCATTTCCACGTTAAAATCCAGAATAATTTGTAATTTTCTTTAATTTTATTGTAAATACAATTTGAAAAAGTTGTATTTATATTTTTTGGCGTAAAATATTTCAAAATTATTCTATTAAGTGTTAAAAGTAGGTTATTTTCTCTTATTATGATAATTTCTCTATTATTACTCTCTTAATAATTCTTTAATTAATATAAATAGTATTTATATTAATTCATAACCTTAATATTAGTAATATTATTGTTATTAATTGTTTTTTGTTAATAAAAAGCAATTTTTTACGCCTTTATTATTTGTTGGTAACAATAATAAAGAGCTTTTGAAATATATTAATTATTTTATATTAATATATTTATTTATTATATTCACTTTTCATAATATAAATTATATTATTATATTTATTTAATAATATAATTATTTTACGCCATAATAATAATAATTATTTATTATTATTATAATTTTAATCTTATTTATTCAATTCATAAGGACATTCAGAGTACAATAAGTAATAAACTGGTAATTTTTACTTATTGTTTCATAGTCAAACCTTACACTACGTATTGCACATGGTCTTCCCATGTCCCTGAGCATACAATGATATCATCAATATATACTACCATCCAGCCTTCTAATATTTCATCTTGAAATATTGTGTCCATCATCCTTTGGAAGTGGGCTGGTGCATTCTTGATGCCAAATGGCATTCTGGTCTACTCATATATGCCCATATGGCATATTATTCTGAGTAATTTCATGGAGTTTGGTTTAACTCTACTTTGGTGGAAGCCTTTCATACAATCCATTTTGGTTATGTATTTGGCTTTGGCCAGCTTATCCAAGGCATGAGGTATCCTTGGTATAGGGTACCTGTCTGCTTTTGTGTAGTTATTCAGGGCTCTGAAGTCCCCACACAATCTAGACTTGCCATCATGGCAGGTGATGAGGACAGGAGTGGTGATTTCCACTATTTCATTATGTCCAATCTTTCTGATAACATCCATGTCCAGGAGTTCATTGATATGTTTCTAAATTTCCTTCCTGGTTTCCAGGCTTGCTGGATAAGGAGGTCTCCTCAGCATAGGTGGATAAGGCCTTTACACATCCAGATATAGTTCTATATAATGGCCTTTGATCTTGCCTAATGGTTCTTCACCAATGGCAAATGCTGGTCTGTTCTTTCTCAGCATTTTCAGTAAGCTTAGTTTTTGTTTACTGGTGAGGGTAGTGCTAAACTGTCCCTCTCTGAATTCCTTCAGAAGTTCTTCTAGTGGATCTTGAGAAGATATCTGGTATATGTCAAGTGAAAATTTCTTTTCCTTGTTAGTACCAATGGTGATGTGCCCATTTTTACTGTTGTAAATGTCTATGCCATACATCCTCTGGTAATCTGTTCTCAGTAAAAATCCTTGGATGTGGGCATCATTAAGCACTACAAACTCTGGGTTGAGTCTGATATTACCCTTCCTGTGGGGTATAATTATCTCTTTGATAATTGTCCCAATAGAAGTCATCTTCCCTGATGCACTTTTAAAGTTCTTTCCCTTAGTGGGAAAGAGCTGTTTTTTGCAATTTGGGAAGTGGGTATCCATATAATTTCTGGCTACTATGGAGCAGTGTGCTCCACTATCAATGATCAGTGGGTGCTAAGCATTGTTAATACAAACAGTCATTTTTGTGGCTGTCCCATGTATATATGCCATTCCTTTGGTTGGTGTAACCAGGAATGTTTGTTCATCTTGTGTGTGTTTGAACAAGTTCTTGTTAGCAGTGTCCTGTGGCATTCCTGCTTCCAACTGTATGTCCTGGATTTCCAGTGGGGTTTCCTCTTGGTATTCCACTAGAAATTCCTCTCTTGGGTCTTGCTCATCCTCAGATGGTTCTCTGATGGCATCGCCCATGGAGTCTGATTCAGAATCCTCTGTTGGAGGTTCTTCCTCAGGGACTTTCTCTATGGCATAGACTTTTTTCTTTGCCTTTGGACAGTTGTTGGCATAGTGGTCCGTTGAACCACAATTGTGGCAAGAATTCTTCTTCTTAGCCACTTCTGCCACTCTTTCTCTGGGTTTGTCTTTAAACTCTACCCTGAAAGGTTGTTTCTCTTTGAAACTACTGCTCTTATATGGGGTGAATTTCCCTATATTTTTCCTCTTCCTTATGTCTTGTAAGGTGTTGGCAATGTCATCTAGAGTGCAATTTTGGTTGCATCTGCATTTTACTGCATGCTCTAGTTCTCCTGGCAGTTGTGTCAGAAGTTTTTGATTCCTGATTTGGATGTTCATCTGAGGATCAATGGCTTTAAGTCTTTTAGACTGTCTAAGACACCACTCATATAGATCTTTGTCCACAGAGTATTTTTCATTCTCAAATGACATGTTCTTTTGCCATATCCAAGTTCCATTACTGTACTTTTGGATGATTTTACTCTTCCACCATGGCCAGTTTCTTCTGCCATGGATTTCTTTCATTTCTGTGTACCATATACTTGCATGACCTTTAAATGCAGTATTCAATCTAGCAGTAATCCAGTAGTCTGGTATGCTTGGTACATCAATGAAGAGTCCATCAATATAGTCTATGAGTTCCATATGATCATATTCTCCTGATCCAGAGAGTTTGGGCCAGTTTGAGGCCTCAGGAAGCTGTTTCAAGGCTTCCTTCTCTGAATAAGACATGCCATCTCCATCCTGGTATTGTGATGGAGATCTTGCCTTATTCAACAACATGGCATCTGGTTTGATGTCATCTGGTTGGTATGGATTCTCCATAGCTTGGCCTTGGGGTTGGGGCTTCAAGCTATGATAGGCATTAAACAATTTGTTAATGTCTTGATCCAGACACTCCCTGTCCCTTGTGCTGTGGTGTTGTTCTTCAAAGACTAAATTCAGTCTTTTGTTGGTTTCTTCAGAGGCTTTGCTCAGTTGAGCATATGCTTCTTGAAGATTCTTAACTATTTGTTCCAAGGAGGCTTGAGTTTGTTTCATCCTCTCTTGGCTAGGTTTAATTTCTGCAAACTGCTTTGCAGATTTTTCAGCATATTGGGATATTTGTAACCACAGTGTATCACTGTTGATGTTACTCTCAGATGTGACAATGTTATTTTCAGTCTGAGTGGGGGTAATGTTTCTATTACTAGGACTACTGATTCTAGAGTGGTTTACAGCTACTTCTGGTTCTTGTGTGCTTCTTTTACCAAATCTAGCAGCTTCTGGATCATGGGGTCTGACTCTTTCCTCCTCTGGTTGAAGGAGGCTTTGTTCTTGCCCTTGTTTACCTGTCTTCTCCTGGAAACTTCCTGGAATTGTGAAGAATGGTGACTCTTGGCCACTGATCTTTTGGTTTCTAAATGGTGTGAAGCCACTGGAGAGATGATTTGGCTTGCTCCTTGTGAACCTGAAGGAATCTGAGTAGGACCTGTCTGGGTTAATTGTTCTTCTATAGCTAGGATAGTGGCTTGATTCTCCCTTATCCTCTGTGCCCTTGCCTCCAGGAGTCTGTGCTGCCTGGTAGGATTCCAACCCTTGGTGATTACCATAAGGTCTTTGAAGTCTATCTCTTTGAGACAGATCTTCTGGCAACTTGATCCCAGTTCTGCCCAGTGAGTTGCTAGGTTGAACCTCTTGTTGTCCATGCTCCATTGAAATAAATCTTTGAGGAGTTGGTGGATCTGAAGAACTTGATCCATATCTTTCCAGTCCTCTGGTTTGAGGTTTCTGTTGAATTGGAGTGTTAATGGCAAGGTTGATATTATCTCTCTCATTGTTTTGCCATCCACCACTGTGTCCAAGGTGTCTTCTTTCAGGTCTTCTGGTTCTGTACAATCCTTCTCTGTCCTCTGGCTGGTTCCTTTGGAAGCCAAGGTCTCTGAGGTATGCAGGGGACATATCAGTGTTTGCAAGCAGTCAAAAACTTTATGTTCTTAGGGTATTTACCTTTGACTGTGCCTTGTACAAATTTGTTATCTGCTGATTTGGGCAGTTTGCCTTTGGAGGTTACAACTGGGTTAATAATTGTAATCTTCCCTGTGCAAGTGGTTAAGCTTGGTTTACCTTGTATTGAAGCAGAGTTTCAAGGTTTTCTGCCCCTCTGAGTGGCTATTGGTGTCCACTTTTTGGCTGTAATGAGTCTTTCACTAAGCCTTTTTCCTTTGCCCTTGCTGCCCTCTGGTTCTGAGGGTGTCACTGGTATGTTGGCCTGTGACTGGGTCTCAAGTGGTATGAAATCTTCTTCCACTGAATCAAACAGGAAAAAAGAGGGCTTATGTCAGTTAAGACTTCTTAAAAGGCTGGTTTTGCACGTCTAAGAATGGCCTCTGGGCTTGTATATCATTACAATATGCCCTTGTATAATGACAATGTAATTGAATTAACAATTCCACGTCAAAAATACAGCTTACTGATATGTGGTATACTGTTTGTATACCAATATCCCACAGAGTACTTGTATTTAGCAAGTATAATCTGTCAAAGATGGTGTATTACAGGGTAATTGAGTTAACAATGTGCCCAAACACGCCTCAACTGTTGGTTTATCAGTATGAGCTGTCTTAATTCACTTAAGAATTAAGACTGTATTAGTGGCTTAAAATGTTTTTATATACAAAACACACCAAAATACTAGTCTTGTGGTTATTAGCCACATGACAGATACTCTATAATATATGAGTATTTATTTGAAAAATTAAAAAATGTATATAAAATATATATTTATAAAGAAAATGACGCCTAAAAAAAGGTAAAACAGGTGTCAATAAATGATAAAAAGAGAAAAAACTTACTTGTAAAGGTCCAAAATAAGTTAAAAACACGGCCAGGCCCCCAAAATGTCAGGATGAGTCTATGTTGAAGAGGTAATAAAGCTATTTACAACTCAAACTATGACTGTGACACATGGAAAATGGTTTGAAGATGATTTATAAGGGTTAAAGAGGGATTTAATTAAAAAATAAAAGGGCTTTACTATAAGGGATATAGTGGTGGTGAGCGCTGTTGAAAGCCCTGGGTGCAGTTTTATCTGTTGGGTTACAATAATAAAAGACTAAAACAATTAAATTTATAAATATACCTGATTATTAACCAAGAGGAAAACTGTTTTTGACAGTTTACTACGTAGGTTATTCAAGAGCAGGATGAGGAGACAATTCTGGCTGTGAAAAGCCTCCTTTTTATCCTGAAATGGGGTGAAAAGGGTGCTAGACCTTTCTCCGTAGAGGAAGTGAAGATTTTTCACTCTCTAGGACTGACTTGTGGTTTGCAAACAGCCTGTATACCCTGTATTGGGCTCAGATGTGGTTTTTCTTTCACCAATACAGGGTGAAAATTTGCATTTGGGGACCTCACAGCCTGATTCTGACATGTATGACGCGTAGAATGCTGTACAGAAACTGTATGGGACCCCAGTATTGACTGACATATGAGGTATTGAAGTAAAAACATGCTTCTTTGTATATTTGACACCTCATATTCATGGTTATGGGATATTATCCCATGGTAAGGCTGTATATGACAGAAGGTGGGATTTTGACCTTAAAACAGCCATACCTTTGTCAATTCTTGAGATATAAACCTCAAAATTGGTTCAGTGTGTAGCCCTGTATGTGCTCTACACAATGGTACCTCATTTGATATGGGTATCATTAAATATGGCAAAGTTATCCCATGTACAAGAGTTTTGTACATTTGCGTGTTTTGGGCAAAAAGCTGTATTGAGCTTGTTTGCCCCATAACTTTTGTTCTAGTTGAGCGATGGGGAAATGAATGACACCATCAGATAGCCCTGATTGTGCTCTTTCCAAAAATACCCCACTTCAGGTATCCCACACTAAAACTGTAGAAGTTAGATGAGAGGTGAATGTTTTGTTCACCCTTATTTGGCCTGAAATTGACCATAACTCCAGTAATATTGGTGCTAGCTCAGTTTGGCTGGTACCATTGGATAGCCCTGGCTTAGAGATTTATTTTGAATACCCATTTGATGGGGTTAAGCCTCTCCTTCTAGATTTTAGATGAGAGGTGAAAATTAAGGTTTATGCTCAGCAATAACTTTGTCATTTCTTGTCCTATGGTGATGGGACTTATATTTTCAGAAAGAGGTGAGTGTCCTCTTTCTTTTGATACCTTTTGAGCTTATTTGGCTCAGCTCCATGTTTTGGTGGTATCTTGGCTATACCATTGGTTTATGGTATTTTGGCTGTCATGCTTGTGCTCTGGTTTTGAGTCACAGGCTGACATCCAAAGGTTCGTATTTTGTTGACTTTAGGTGAAGTGTTTGACCAAAGTTGATACAGAGAGAGATTTCTCTTTGAGGGAGTAGGAACTACATTGGTGAGATAGGTGGTGGTACTTATTGCTTCTTCCCAATATTGATTTGAAAGACTTGAGGTGAGTGATAGACAACGTGCCTTGTCCAAGATTGTATGATTTTCCCTTTCTGCGATGCCATTATGTTCAGGAGTATACGGTGGAGCTACTGAATGAACAAAACCATGTTGATTTGCTAGTTCTTTGAATTGTTGATTGATGAATTGCCCGCCTCCATCTCTGATTATTTTCTTGATTTTTTGGATTGTGTATGTTTTCAATGAGTTTTTGCTGTATGATGAATTCTTTGTATGCCTCGTATTTTTTTCAAGAATTTAGTGATTTTGAATGAGGTATGTTGATCTATGATGGTAAGAAAGTATCGATGTCCAGAGACGGATGGAGGATAGATTGGACCAACAATGTCCATGTGTATACAATCGAGAGGCATAGTAGTATCAGAGAAGTGAATTTTAAAAGGTATATGAGTCATTTTTTCTTTTACACATATGTCGCAGGGATCACAATCATGGATTTTTAGTCCTAGAGATTTTAGAATGTGATTCCCAGGATGACCTAGACAAAGATGCCAGGGTGCATTGGGAATTGTTTTTGTTAATAATGAACTAGGCTGACTGAACATCACAATCATGAGTTTTTTTATAATATTTCCACTGAGAAGGACATGATCATTTTTTAGTAAGTGAAATATTGTGCCTTGTCTTTTAATAGTGATTGACTCAGTACATAGCTTGAGAAGGCTGACTACGTTCCTAGTAATTCTGGGAACATAGAGGCAGTTATATAGGGTGATTGGTTTATTATTAACTACTATAGTGACAGTTCCTCATCCTTTACACATTAACTGGCTTGCTGGATCACTGGTGGAAATTATTTTGTCAGTATTAGGAGTCAGAGTAGTAAAAAGATTTTTGTTGTGAAACATGTGGTGAGTTGCTCCACAGTCTATTACTATGCTGGACAGAGAAACATTGGATAGTTCCTTGTTTGTGAGGAGTGCCTGAAGACCCATTTTATGTGTTTCAGGATCATTTGATTTCCTTTTGTTCCTGTTTCTAGGAGGGGGGCATAGTTCAGGATGTTCAGCCCAGCAGGTCTTGGGTTTATGCGTGATATTCTTAGGATTGTGTTTACCGTCTCTACAAACATAAGTTAGTTTGTAGGGATAACTACTGGAATTATTTAGTAATGCTAATCCTTGATTTTCCTCATTTTTGATAGTTTTTTGAAATGAGTTTTTGGTGTTTTTATGTTGTAATAGTTCCAACAGTTTATCTAGGACCTGTTGGGATTTTATTGATGAATTCATGGTGAGTAACATGGAATCTATAACATGATCATATGTATTGCTATCCCAGCTTATTTTTCCAAGGATAGAATATGCCATGATATCAGGTGGCATTGAAATACCGAGTCCTGCTATATCAAAGAGTATGTTTGAGCATTCTTTGATATATTCTTCGATGTTTCCATTGAAGCGCAGACATTCCCATCTAACCCAGATTCTTCTATGATGAGTCAAAGTTTGCAATGCAAACTTTTTGTGGATCTTTTTCAAGAGCATTTTAGCATTTTTAACAGTGTTGCCATCCACTACAGTGACAATGATTTCTGGGTGAAGTTTACTGAGAATAAGCTGAACGGCTTCAATGTTCAATTGATTCCAGTTACTGATAACTGCTGGATCAGATGTTGGGGATAGTTCTGAACTGCAGATTTCTCATAGTCCACGAGCTGATAGTTCTATGTCGATTAATAAACTCCAAAGAGGGAAGTTTCTGCCATCTAAGATGGGGACATGATTGATATCCCTTCCTGATTTCTCTGGCATTCTTGTTGTGCACTCTTGTTTATTTTCTTTCTTGAGCTTTTGAGACTGTAAATCTGTCAATTCCTAACAAAGTTAGAGTAATATATTAATGCAATGAAATAGCTATAAGTGAGAAATGAAACAATTATGTACCTAAGAGTGAAAAACAGTAAATAAAATATTGAGAGGATAGGCACAACTTAGAACAATGTAACTATCACAGCTAATATCAAACAAAGGTAAGCAAAGATAGAATGAATGAGAAAGTGTAAGATACCAACCAAATGCTATTTAATCACAAAAATACAACAGTAGAGCTAATTAACACACTATCTTTTATAGATCAGTGACAGAATTACTATACAGAGATGTCAGCAATCACATCAGTTTGAAACTACAAATAAATAAGAGAAAAACCACTATATTAAGTGTAAGTATTTAGTATGATATTAAGGAAGATGATAAAAGTAAATGGTAATAGAATTAGATCTGGTCTCTTTGTTTCCTCCTCAAGACATTCTCTTTATAGAGAATTTGAGTAATTATTACTGAGGCAATGATGGTCTTGTTTTGTTTTCTTAACTGCGAGCAGTGTGATGATATTACTTAAAGGAGTAATTTAATTGCTCACAGACTGGGAGAGATCTTCTCTTTTAATAATTTTATCATCTTTTCTACGGATCATAAATTTAATTTAAGATTGATGTCATAAAAGCTTTTTATTTAATTATTTTTGAATTATTATGATATTATTTCATGATATTTATACTGTTGGTGATTCAAGGGTTTAAAGCCAAAACAGAATGAATAAACCTGACCCTCTTACTGATACTCTTTTACTGAATAAAAGAATTTAACTGGTTTCATTAAAAAATAATATACTTAAGAACTTTATTTGTTCAAAACAATGAAAATAGTGTAATTTCAGTATTGAACCATATATATTAAGGTAAAGATCTCAAAATATTACACTATCAATTATAAAATTCATATGCAATTTTGCCAATCAATTAAAACTAGGATACCTTCTGGTGAAGCCACCTATTCCATAGCACAACATACATAGCTCATACAATGGGCTCAAATAACCAATACTGAAATTTTGTATGTATATGAAAAAGTGAGTATTCTTTGAGCAATGTCTGAGCTAAATCCTTAAAAAATCCTTCTGAAATGGTTCTGAATTGATTAATGAGATTTTTTTTAAAAGGACTTTTGTGCAGCTGTGCCCAAATAGGCGATGGCAATAGTAACTTCATTAAGATGTTGTGACAGGACCTACATTGAATTCTGAAAAAGGTTGGCTGAGTAATATTTTAAACTTGAATCTGACACTAGCGGTTTGTTTGCCTTTGTTAAAACTAGGAGCCCAAATGCATTCCAAAGTTAAAATGAAGGCATTTCACATTCTGTGCTGTATTTGGAATGAAGGAATATTTCACATATCTACTTTCTGCTTTGTTTATTGTAATTTTCCTGGGTACTGGGTTTATTGTTGGAGTGGCTTCCTAGTTGCTTGTGGATTGTTCAGGAAGTTGGAAGCAGGAATGAGAATGAAATAATGGGCTTTCTTTTTCAGCATGTGTAAAGGTAACACTAGAAGTCAATGGAAGCCACCCACAAAGTGGATACATATACACAACTATTGTGTTTTGAATCCAACTGTTTTTTGTATTACCTTTTGGTCAGAATTGAGTTTTGTAGTTGATTAAACCCTATTCAATTCAATTTACAACTCAAAATTTTAAAAGGACCCAGATTTTTACCTCAGTAAGATTAATATTTTTCAAATTCAAGAATTATAAGTGTATATGGCCATAAGAAGAAATATTTGTTCATTTTCTTCCTTGTTCTTAATCATATTTTTACTCTGAAAGAGGAATGCCAATATTCTAAGATTTTTTAATAAATAAGCACACATAGGTATTAAATTCTTCTTGCAATCTTTTTGTTTTCTCCTATCAAGTTTTAGTTCTCTTTCATTTTAAATTGAGGTTTGTTTTTACCTTCTTGACAAAAGAGAATCTCTATTCATGAGAATAATTTGAGTTTGTAGCTTGAAATTTGGTGTATGTCCTGTCATTCATTTACAATTAATTGAAAAAGCCTTTTTATAGTCTTGATGAATTTAGAAATTCGGAAAGTTCATTATTTTCAAACTTTTACTAAGTAAGAATGTGGTAGGAAGAATAAAATACTTTAATTCATTGTTTGTTTACTAAAAAAGTGAATTTTTTAAAATAAAATTGTTTTCATAGATAATAATGGAAAATTAGAAATCATTAATTTTTAAAATTTAGGGAGTTATTGTTAAAGAAATATTGGAAAATTTCAAGAAAATATTCAGGAAAAATACTATGCTAAGAGCTTTACTGCAATTGATTTGTGACTTTATTGTCTTTTTTGTTGTTATTATTCTGTATCCTTTATCAAAATTTACTCAAAGTGATAAGTAGATATATTTTAATATTTTACATGAAACTCTTTATAATTTTGCTATTTGTTAATAGTACTATGACTTTCCTTCTTGGCTAAAATAAGTAGATTTATTATAACCAAAAATAAATAAATGAGTGCCTAATTATTTCTTTTACTTGTTATACACTCTGAGTGTTTATAAAAGTGAGAAGAAATTTTCTATTAGAGTCAAGTACGAGAAGTTTTAATATTAAGTCTGATTGAAACAAAATTAATTTTTTTAATCAATAGTTATCTTTTACAAGAGTAATTCTTTTAAATTCTTGAAGAAAACCTCAATAATACTCAAATAATACCTTTAAAAGTATTTTTAGAGGACTTTGACGGATTCTTTGTAGATTTGAGGAGTCAAAAGTTGTATGAAGAACTAATATATCAAATTATAGTCATAATACTATTGTAAATAGTAAAGCTCTAGTATTTCACACCTTTCTGGATGACTTGAAAGATTAAAGATACTAAGAATTATTCAATATCTGATGCTTCCCTA
This sequence comes from Austropuccinia psidii, assembly GCA_023105745.1. Classification (NCBI taxonomy): domain Eukaryota; kingdom Fungi; phylum Basidiomycota; class Pucciniomycetes; order Pucciniales; family Sphaerophragmiaceae; genus Austropuccinia; species Austropuccinia psidii. Next base: position 5,576,454 of record JALGQZ010000010.1, on the reverse strand, counting down.
GTGGTATCAATGATTTGATTTCTTTTCTGGATTATCATACAATTTTTGGAAAAATCAGCAATATTAGGATTCTTTTAAGTCTATAGCTTCTTATAAAGGCATTCTATGGAGCATTCTGAAAAGACAGTCAGTTAGAAACCAGTTCCTGTATTTGGATTTTTGATTACATCACCTGTTGTCATATAAGATTATCATAATTACTTAATGGATTCATTTTACATGGCCATCAACCCATATATGGTTAAGAAGAAAGCAATTACTAATTCAAATGTTTTTTCATATTAAAATGAAAATTGGTTAATAAAAGGTGTCAATTTGGTTCACAATGTCATCACGAGTTGTATTTTCTGTGAATTTTGATGATTGAGTGTTACATGTAGAATCATCAAAGATGAACTGTAAGTAAAAGTTTGAGTTTGATGTATGAATTCGCCATTATCTTTCGTTCATTTTGGATAATAGCTTTCCCCATGATTTCCTAAAGGCTCATAGTAAATCATTAATAATTGTATTTTAAATATATTTTTGAAGTTTCACCTCATTTTCTATGTGGTACAAGTAAATAGTATAGTGGCAGCTGGTTTCCATGAGGTAGTTTCATGGATACTATTCCTAAATTGGCTTTAATTACTATTTTTGAGCTTATATATGGAAAATGGTTAATAATGAACATGGTTTCAGGACTCAGAGTTGCTCATTTCCTCCTGCTTATGTCAAAATAGCAGTTATTTACCATTTTCCCTTGATCTAATTACACTTCTACTTATTGACAAGGTTCTCAAGGAGTTCTAACTTACTAATTGGTAAATTAAAGAAATTGAATAGGGTCCATGACTTTCTATGCCTCAGATTCCTCAGAAATTGGGGTTCCCTGGATCTCTTTGATGTATTTGGTCCCCTTATCACCATGAGCAAACTGGCTACACCTGAAAGCAGGGGTTGTATTTGTAATTTGACATGGGAATTAGACTGGATTCAGGTTGGAGATAGGACAGAAATTGAATTCAAAACTAGAATTTCTGAAAGAAATTCCAGCCACATATGCAAGGCACAAACTATAAATTCATTTGATTCAGTATCAGTGCTCTTTTGGAACTGTTGAACATTCATAGTTTAACAATACATGCTTAAAAGACTTTTTTTCAATATTCCCTTTGTGTGAATATTGTTTATTAACTGTTATTATTTAATTTACATAATATACTACCTTTGTATTATTATAGATTTCTACATATATATTTCAGTTTCAATATAAATCCTCTTTCAATATAACGTATTGGAATTCATAGTTGAATAATATTGAAATCAGAACCCTCCAAGCTTCAAAGAAGATTCTTATGATTACTGAACGTTTTTGGGGATTTTGGGACTTTATTGAAATTTACATAATATAAAAAATATAACCTATCATCCTTCTGTTTTTTCTCATTAAAAGGTGTATTTTGTGAGAAATTATGCTCTTTATCTTGGCTCTCTCTTCAAAGTAAGATTTTGCTAGAGATTTCAACATGTTGTCATGCTTTATGGGACAAACAATTATTGAGGGTAAGCCTGCAAATATTTAGTATATATTGAAAGATGATAGCACATATTTCAGCCCATGTAATTATTTATAGAAGGCTTTTGCACTTATAGCTTGATAATATAAATATTCAAAGTGGAATATTAGGTTGAGTTTTGGAATTGAGAAACTTTCTATTACAAAGCTTTATGGTGAAAGCTAATAGTTCTTCCAATATCAAAAATAAAAACATTGTTAATGAAAGAATTTTAAATATTCATAGAAATTAAAAACATGCATTTATTTCATTTTTTTGATAAGTGAATTTGTTTCTTTATTGATGCCAACTTAGCTTTAATTTTTACATTCTTGTGGGTAAATAATTAATTTGGATTTCACCATCTTTATCTAGTCAATTTCTTGAATATTTGAGAAATCAAGATAATTTGGGTTGTTATTTGAAGAAAATTAGGGTGAGAGCTTTATCAAGAAATGAAATAAAGCTGAAATAATGAAAAGTTTGGTGTGAAATTTGAGTAATTTCAATCTTAATTTATTAACATAGATTAACATTAATGTGATCAATTCTTTGATCTTTTCAGAACACTTTATAAATATAAATTGTTACTTAATGTATTTTTTGTTTATTTTTTCTGTATACTGAAAGTTCTCTACATCTTAACTTAAATTTCCTTTATATGAAGCCCATTTAGGAATATTTAGGATATATTGTGAGATCTCTATTCACTTAAAAAATTGAAATTGTATCTGAAATTGGTGGGTTAATAAATTGAGGTATTTGAAATTGTACTTTTGGCTTTATATGTAGTAAAAAATATAAATTTAGTATCATAAAAACTAATTCAGAAAACAATATCCTATTTTCTCTACAATGAGATTTTGTCAAATGATTGGGTCACACTGCAAGGTGTGGATATGAAACTTTGATAAAATATCAAGTACTTTTCCTATCCTCAAAATTTGTATAAGGTAGAATTATTTAGAAATAGTAAGAAATAGTATTTTTAAAGAGAAAACACGCCAATTTTATTGTTTTTGTCAGCCTGTGACGCAAACCCAGAGCACAAGCATGACAGCCAAAATACCATAAACCAATGGTATAGCCAAGATACCACCAAAACATGGAGCCGAGCCAAATCAGCTCAAAAGTTATCAGAATAAAGAGGAAACTCACCTCTTTCTGAAAATATAAGTCCCATCACCATAGGACAAGAAATAACAAAGTTATTCCTGCTCAAAGTTATTGCTGAGCATAAACCCTAACTTTCACCTCTCATCTAAAATCTAGAAGGAGAGGCTTAACCCCATATAATGGGTATTCAAAATGAAGCTCTAAGCCATGGCTATCCAATGGTACCAGCCAAACTGAGCTAGCACCAATATTACTGGAGTTATGGTCAATTTCAGGCCAAATAAGGGTGAACAAAACATTCACCTCTCATCTAACTCCTACAGTTTTGGTGTGGAATACCTGAAGTGGGGTATTTTTGGAAAGAGCACAATCAGGGCTATCCGATGGTGTCATCCACTTCCCCATATCTCAACTACTGCAGAAGGTATGGGGCAAACAAGCTCAATACAGCTTTTTGCCTAAAACATGCAAATGTACAAAAGTCTTGTACATGGGACAACTTTGCCATATTTAATGATACCCATATCAAATGATGTACCATTGTGTAGAGAACATACAGGGCTACACACTGAACCAATTTTGAGGTTGATATCTCAAGAATTGACAAAGTTATTGCTGTTTTAAGGTCAAAATCCCACCTGCTGTCATATACAGCCTTACCATGGGATAATATCCCATAACCATGAATATGAGGTGTCAAATAGATGAAGAAGCATGTTTTTACTTCAATACCTCATATGTCAGTCAATACTGGGGTCCCATACAGTTTCTGTACAGCATTCTACGCGTCGTACACGTCAGAATCAGGCTGTGAGGTCCCCAGATGAAAATATTCAACCTGTATTGGTGAAAACTGCCCAGATGTGGTTTCAAAACCACATCAGAGCCCAATACAGGATATAAAGGCTGTTTGCAAACCACAAGCCAGTACTATAAAGTGAAAAAATCTTCACTTCCTCTACGTGGAAAGGTCTAGCACCCTTTCCACCCCATTTCAGGATAAAAAGGAGGCTTTTCACAGCCAGAATAGCTTTCCTCATCCTGCTCTTGAATTCCTACATAGTACAACTGTCCAAAACAGTTATACTCTTGGAAAATAATCAGGTATACTTTAAATTTAAGTATTGTAGCTTTTATTATTGTAACCCAGGGCTTTCAGCAGCGCTCACCACCACTATATCTCTATAGTAAAGCCCTTAAATCTTAAATTAATCATCTATTATCAAATTTATTATCCTTTTCAATTATTTTTACCGTGTCACAGTCATAGTTAAAGCTTGTAAATACTTACATACACCTTTATCATAGACTCACCCTGACATTTTGAGGGCCTGGCCGTGGTTTTTACTTATTCTTGGACCTTACAAGTAATTATTTCTTTTTTTTATTATTTATTGACACCTGTTTTACCTTTTTTAGGCGTCATTTTCTTTATAAATATATATTTTATATATTTTTTTTTTAATTTTTAAATAAATACTCATAGATTATAGAGTATCTGTCACATGGCCAATAACCACAAGACCAGTATTTTTGGCATGTTTTGTATATAAAAATACTTTTAAGCCACTAATACAGTCTTAATTCTTAATTGAATCAAGACAGCTCATACTGATAAACCAACAGTTGAGGCGTGTTTGGGCACATTGTTAACTCAATTGCCCTGTAATACACCATCTTTTGACATATTATACTTCCTAATTACAAGTATTCTGTGAGATATTGGTATACAAACAGTATAACACATATCAGTAAGCTGTATTTTTGACGTAGAATTGTTAATTTAATTACATTGTCATAATACAAGGGCATATTGTAATAATATACAAGCCCAGAGGCCATTCTTAGACGTGCAAAACCAGCCTTTTGAGAAGTCTTAACTGAAATAAGCCCTCTTTTTCCTGTTTGATTCAGTGGAAGAAAACTTCATACCACTTGAGACCCAGTCACAGGCCAACACACCAGTGACACCCTCAGAACCAGAGGGCAGCAAGGGCAAAGGAAAAAGGCTTAGTGAAAGCCTCATTACAGCAAAAAAGTGGACACCAATAGCCACTCAGAGGAGTAGAAAACCACGAAACTCTGCTTCAATACAAGGTAAACCAACCTTAACCACTTCTACAAGGAATATTACAATTATTAACCCAGTTGTAACCTCCAAAGGCAAACTGCCCAAATCAGCAGATAATAAATTTGTACAAGGCACAGTCAAAGGTAAATACCCTAAGAACATAAAGTTTTTGACTGCTTGCAAACACTGATATGTCCCCTGCATACCTCAGAGACCTTGGCTTCCAAAGGAACCAGCCAGAGGACAGAGAAGGATTTTCCAGAACCAGAAAACCTGGAAGAAGACACCTTGGACACAGTGGTGGATGGCAAAACAATGAGGGAGATAATATCAACCTTGCCATTAACACTCCATTTCAACAGGAACCTCAAACCAGAGGACTGGAAGGATATGGATCAAGTTCTTCAGATCCACCAACTCCTCAAAGACTTATTTCAATGGAGCATGGACAACAAGAGGTTCAACCTAGCAACTCACTGGGCAGAACTTGGATAAAGTTTCCAGAAGATCTGTCTCAAAGAGATAGACTTCAAAGACCTTATGGTAATCACCAAAGGTTGGAATCCTACCAGGCAGCACAGACTCCTGGAGGCAAGGGCACAGAGGATAAGGGAGAATCAAGCCACTATCCAAGCAATAGAAGAACAATTAACCCAGACAGGGCCTACTCAGATTCCTTCAGGTTCACAAGGAGCAGGCCAAATCAGCTCTCCAGTGGCTTCACGCCATTCAGAAACCAGCAGATCAGCGGCCAAGAGTCACCATTCTTCACAATTCCAGGAAATTTCCAGGAGAAGACAAGGAAACAAGGGCAAGAACAAAGCCTCCTTCAACCAGAGGAGGAGGGAGTCAGACCCCATTATCCAGAAGCTGTTAGATTTGGTAAAAGAAGTACACAAGAACCAGAAGAAGTTGTAAACCACTCTAGAATCAGTAGTCCTAGTAATAGAAACATTACCCCCACTCAGACTGAAAATAACATTGTCACATCTGAGAGTAACATCAACAGTGATACACTGTGGTTACAAATGTCCCAATATGCTGAACAATCTGCAAAGCAGTTTGCAGAAATTAAAGCTAGCCAAGAGAGGATGAGACAAACTCAAGCCTCCTTGGAACAAATAGTTAAGAATCTTCAAGAAGGATATGCTCAACTGAGCAAAGCCTCTGAAGAAACCAACAAAAGACTGAATATAGTGTTTGAAGAACAACACCACAGCACAAGGGACAGGGAGTGTCTGGATCAAGACATTAACAAGTTGTTTGATGCCTACCATAGCTTGAAGCCCCAACCACAAGGCCAAGCTATGGAGAATCCATATCAACCAGATGCCATGTTGATTAATAAGGCAAGATCTCCATCACAATACCAAGATGGAGATGGCATGTCTTATTTAGAGAAGGAAGCCTTGAAACAGCTTCCTGAGGCCTCAAATGGCCCAAATTCTCTGGATCAGTAGAATATGATCATATGGAACTCATAGATTATATTGATGGACTCTTCATTGATGTGCCAAGCATACCAGACTACTGGATTACTGCTAGATTGAATACTGCATTTAAAGGTCATGCAAGTATATGGTACACAGAAATGAAAGAAATCCATGGCAGAAGAAACTGGCCATGGTGGAAGAGTCAAATCATCCAAAAGTACAGTAATGGAACTTGGATATGGCAAAACACCATGTCATTTGAGAATGACAAATACTCTGTGGACAAAGATCCATATGAGTGGTGTCTCAGACAGTCTAAAAGACTTAAAGCCATTGATCCTCGGATGAACATCCAAATGAGGAATCACAAACTTCTGACGCAACTGCCAGGAGAACTAGAGCATGCAGTAAAATGCAGATGCAACCAAAATTGCACTCTAGATGACATAGCCAACACCTTACAAGACATAAGGAAGAGGACTAATATAGGGAAATTCACCCCATATAGAAGCAGCAGTTTCAAAGAGAAACAACCACTCAGGGTAGAGTTTAAAGACAAACCCAGAGAAAGAGTGGCAGAAGTGGCTAAGAAGAAGAATTCTTGTCACAATTGTGGCTCAACAGACCACTATGCCAACAACTGTCCAAAGGCAAAGAAAAAAGTCTATGCCATAGAGAAAGTCCCTGAGGAGGAACCTCCAACAGAGGATTCTGAATCAGACTCCATGGGTGATGCCATCAGAGAACCATCTGAGGATGATCAAGACCCAAGAGAGGAATTTCTAGTGGAATACCAAGAGGAAACCCCACTGGAAATCCAGGACATACAGTTGGAAGCAGGAATGCCACAGGACACTGCTAACAAGAACTTGTGCAAACACACACAAGATGCACAAACATTCCTGGTTACACCAACCAAAGGAATGGCATATATACATGGGACAGCCACAAAAATGATTGTTTGTATTGACAATGCTCAGAAACCACTGATCATTGATAGTGGAGCACACTGCTCCATAGTAGCCAGAAATTATATGGATACCCACTTCCCAAATTGCAAAAAACAGCTCTTTCCCACTAAGGGAAAGAACTTTAAAAGTGCATCAGGGAAGATGACTTCCATTGGGACAATTATCAAAGAGATAATTATACCCCACAGGAAGGGTAATATCAGACTCAACCCAGAGTTTGTAGTTCTTAATGATGCCCACATCCAAGGATTTTTACTGGGAACAGATTACCAGAGGATGTATGGCATAGACATTTACAACAGTAAAAATAGGCACATCACCATTGGTACTAATAAGGAAAAGAAATTTTCACTTGACATATACCAGATATCTTCTCAAGATCCACTAGAAGAGCTTCTGAAGGAATTCAGAGAGGGACAGTTTAGCACTACCCTCACCAGTAAACAAAAACTAAGTTTACTGAAGATGCTGAGAAAGAACAGACCAGCATTTTCCATTGGTGAAGAACCATTAGGCAAGATCAAAGGCCATGATATAGAACTATATCTGGATGTGGAAAGGCCTTATCCACCTATGCTGAGGAGACCTCCTTATCCAGCAAGCCTGGAAACCAGGAAGGAAATTTAGAAACATATCAATGAACTCCTGGACATGGATGTCATTAGGAAGATGGGACATAATGAAATAGTGGAAATCACCACCCCTGTCCTAATCACCTGGCATGATGGAAAGTCTAGATTGCGTGGAGATTTCAGGGCCCTGAATAACTACACAAAAGCAGACAGGTACCCTATACCAAGGATACCCCATGCCTTAGATAAAATGGTCAAGGCCAGATACATAACCAAAATGGATTGTATGAAAGGTTTCCACCAAAATGGAGTTAAACCAAACTCCACAAAATTACTCAGGATAATATGCCATATAGGTATATATGAGTACACCAGGATGCCACTTGGCATCAAGAATGCACCAGCCCACTTCCAAAGGATGATGGACACCATATTTCAAGAAGAAATAATGGAAGGCTGGATGGTAGTATATATTGATGATATCATTATATACTCAGAGACATGGGAAGACCATGTACAATACATAGAAAGAGTTCTAAGTAAATGTATACCCATTAATCTGAAAATTTCACTCAAAAAGTGTAATTTTGGCCAACAAGAGCTACTAGCTCTAGGACATAAAGTCTCAGGTCTTAGTCTGGCAATTGACCAGAACAAAGTAGCAGCAGTACTGCAAAATCCAGTACCAAAGAACATCAAAGAGATGCAATCTTTCCTTGGGGTTGCTAGCTACTATAGAAACCACATCAAACATTTTGCCCACATAACTAGTAGTTTATACAAGTTATGTTCAAAGGATGTAGTTTTTGAAATAACCAAGGAAAGGAGGGATGCATATGAGAGGATCAAATATGAACTCACTAATGCACCTGTGCTCATCTTACCTGACTTTGAACTACCATTCAAGTTATATATAGATGCAGCATGCAGTCAAGGCCTAGGGGCAGCCCTTCACCAAAGACCAATTGTGGATGGTGAACCAAGAGAAGGAGTAATTTGCTACATCTCAAGGCAGCTGAAAGATTCAGAAGCCAGGTATGGGGCCACCCAGACTGAATGCCTATGTCTAGTCTGGGCTCAAGAAAAACTCCATTATTATTTGGAGGGTGCAGTCTTTGAAGTCTACACAGACTGCACAGCCTTGAAGTCTTTACTAAACATCAAGACTACAAATAGACATATGCTGAGATAGCAAATAGCCATCCAGGAGTATAGAGGGAACATGACCATCATATACAAAGAAGGTAAATGCCATACCAATGCATATGGCCTCAGCAGATGGCCACTGGACAATTTCAAAAGCAATCCAGCTTATGACCCAGAAGTTGCAGCAAAAATCCCTATCCATTTCATGGAAATAGATAGGAGGAAGAACTTCAGAATATCTGAATGGGCACCAGAAAGTGGTACCCTTGACAGTGGAGACACTGACTCAGAAGGGACAGAAGCCCCCATACTGGGAATAAGCTCCTCAGAACTGCACAATGAATTCTTCAGTGCAGTACAGAAGTCTTATGCCAAACACAAACAGTGTAGCATACTACTCCAATTCCTTCAACAAAAGTACAGGAGTCCAGAACTGGAAACCCAGGTGGAAGAACCCTGGTTGAGGGCCTATAAGGAAAATAAGTTTTTTCTTATAGATGCCCTGCTCTACCACAGAGAAAAGCACACAAGTGCACTCAGTGGTAGACAGAGACCACATCTCATTGATCCTACAAGAATGCCATGACTGCCCCTATATGGGACACATGAGTGAGGACAGGACCAAAGAGAGGGTAGCAAGCACAGCTTGGTGGCCCAAGTGGGAACAAGAGTTGAGTGAATACATCAACACTTGTGAAAGATTCCAAAAGGCAAATAGGAAACATGGGAAGAATTATGGGTTACTTCAACACATAGAAGAACCCAAACACCCATGGGAAACCATCAACATGGACTGGGTAACAGGACTTGTCCCACGGGGCAAAGAAAACTATAATGCCTGTTTGATCATAGTTGATAGGTTCAGCAAGAGCATGAGGTGTCTACCATGCCATAAAGAAGACACAGCCATGGATACTGCTCTGTTATTTTGGAATAACATCATATCTACCTGTGGAGTCCCTAAGATAATCATTAGTGATAGGGACCCAAAATTCACATCTGAATTTTGGACTAACTTATATGACATGCTTGGTACCAAACTTGATTTTTCCACAGCTTACCATCCATAAACAGATGGCCTAGCTGAAAGGATGATCCAAACAATGGAGGACATCCTCAGAAGATTCTGTGCCTATGGCATGGAATACAAGGACCATGAGGGATACACCCATGATTGGGTTACCCTCTTACCAACAGTCCAACTGGCTTATAATACAAGCCAGCACTCCACCACAGGTAAAACACCTGCACTGGTGGAGAAAGGGTGGAACCCCCTGTTGCCTGTGGATCACTTGAAGAAAAATCTCCTGACTATCCACCCCACAGCCAAAGACTTCCATGATATGTGGAAGAGGGCCTGTGACACAGCTGCCAAATGCATAGCTGAGGCAAAAGAATACAATAAGCATAGGTGGGACAAATCACATATGGAACCTGACTTCAAGGAAGGGGACCAGGTGTTAGTGTCTACACTGAACTTCAACAATCTCAAAGGACCTAAAAAGATGAGAGACTCATTTGTAGGACCTTTTACTATCATTAAGTTGATAGGCAAAAATGCAGTGGAAGTCAAAGTCACTGAGGAGTTTTCAAGGAAACATCCAGTCTTTCCAGTGAGTTTGGTCAAACCATACTTCCAGACAGAGGAGGATAAATTCCCCTCCAGGAGAAAGAACCCCACACCACAAAAGATAGTTGAAGTGGAAGACTCCCCTGGACCTGTGAGTAAGATCATCAGGGCCAGGAAGATCAGACTCAATGGGAAGGATCAAAGACAATACCTAGTCAGATTCAAGAACCAGACAGCAGTTAAAGACAAATGGTTGGCAGAGGATGCCATACCAGATGGGAACCTTTATTTGAGGAGATTCAGAGCCTCTAGGAGGACTGAAAAGTCTCATCAATGATGAGCCTTTTTTAGAGGGAGGGTATGTCAGCTTGTGACCCAAAACCAGAGCACAAGCATGACAGCCAAAATACCATGAACCAATGGTATAGCCAAGATACCACCAAAAAATGGAGCTGAGCCAAATCACCTCAAAAGGTATCATAAGAAAGAGGAAACTCACCTCTTTCTGAAAATTTAAGTCCCATCACCATAGGACAAGAAATAACAAAGTTATTCCTGCTCAAAGTTATTGCTGAGCATAAACCTTGATTTTCACCTCTCATCTAAAATATAGAAGGAGAGGCTTAATCCCATCAAATGGGTATTCAAAATGAAGCTCTAAGCCAGGGACATCCAATGGTACCAGCCAAGCTGAGCTAGCACCAATATTACTGGAGTTATGGTCAATTTCAGGCCAAATAAGGGTGAACAAAACATTCACCTCTCATCTAACTTCTACAGTTTTAGTGTGGGCTACCTGAAGTGGGGTATTTTTGGAAAGAGCACAATCAGGGCTATTTGATGGTGTCATCCACTTCCCCATATCTCAACTACTGCAGAAGGTATGGGGCAAACAAGCTCAATACGGCTTTTTGCCTAAAACACGCAAATGTACAAAACTCTTGTACATGGGACACCTTTGCCATATTTAGTGATACCCATATCAAATGATGTACCATTGTGTAGAGAACATACAGGGCTACACACCGAACCAATTTTGAGGTTGATATCTCAAGAATTGACAAACCTATGGCTGTTTTAAGGTCAAAATCCCACCTGCTGTCATAGAAAGCCTTACCATGGGATAATATCCCATAACCATGAATATGAGGTGTCAAATAGACAAAGAAGCATGTTTTTACTTCAATACCTCATATGTCAGTCAATACTGGGGTCCCATACAGTTTCTGTACAGCATTCTACGCGTCATACATGTCAGAATCAGGCTGTGAGGTCCCCAGATGAAAGTTTTCACCCTGTATTGGTGAAAACTGCCCAGATGTGGTTTCAAAACCACATCAGAGCCCAATACAGGATATACAGGCTGTTTGCAAACCACAAGCCAGTACTAGAAAGTGAAAAAATCTTCACTTCCTCTGCGTGGAAAGGTCTAGCACCCTTTCCACCCCATTTCAGGATAAAAAGGAGGCTTTTCACAGCCAGAATAGCTTTCCTCATCCTGCTCTTGAATTCCTACGTAGTACAACTGTCCAAAACAGTTATACTCTTGGAAAATAATCAGGTATACTTTAAATTTAAGTATTGTAGCTTTTATTATTGTAACCCAACAGGTAAAAGTTGCACCCAGGGCTTTCAGCAGCGCTCACCAACACTATATCTCTATAGTAAAGCCCTTAAATCTTAAATAAATCATCTATTATCAAATTTATCATCCTTTTAAATTATTTTTACCGTGTCACAGTCATAGTTAAAGCTTTTAAATACTTACATACACCTTTATCATAGACTCACCCTGACAGTTTTTAAATTTACAAGTATAAAACAATAATATAATAAAAATTTATTGTTTTACCAACAATAAAGATTTATCCAAAAATACTCTACAAGAGATATTTCTTCAAGAGAAATTTCAATTGGAATTAATTGACAAAATGACTGAAAGAAATTAATTAATTAAGGAAAAAAGTCTTTAAAAAGGAAACACGCCCAAAAGTGACCAGAGTGAATTTGGAAACAAAGTGACAAAGCTAACAGTGATGAAAGATGCTTTAATTCACATTTGGGGTGGTTCAGGGGTAAAAATGATTATAAGAGTTACAAAAAATGATTATAATGATTCATTCACTTGGTTAGAAGGTTCAGAATGTTTAAAAAAGGGTGGTTGGAATCTTTTATTGATTGGTTTAACAGTTTTTAAACTAATTATAAAAGGAAATGATTCTAACATGGAGGGAAAAGTGGGGCAAAGAAGACATTCTTTTATAGCCATCAATTTTCTTACTCCAAAAGTAAAATTTACTCTTGTCAGTCTTGAAGGACAGTCTGACAACAGAAAAGCCAATTATGGCATCATTGAACCCTGGCTTAGACCAAAAAAGGTCTGGTTTAAGCCATCTTTTGCTATTTTTATCTATTTTAGACCCTTAAATCAGCCATTACTATAGCAATACCTGGTCTAGACCCTTAAAACCACGTCAGAATGTGTGCAAGAGGCGTAGAAACAAGTTAAAACTGTTTTTACCAACATTGTTTTAGCTTAAGGGTAGTTTTACCCTCTTGGCAGCAGTTAAAACTACCCTGGTTGGTATCAAAACCTCATCATCAATTGAGTCACAGACCCTGTGACTCAATTCCAGGCCAAAAGTAATCAGCTTTTGCATGTATTTTGACATCCCAGGCCAGTCAGCAAGGAGTTTGGGGGTCTAGCTCCCCCTTAGAGCTAGAGTGTCTTTTCCCCCTCACAATTAATCTTTCCAATTTATTTTTCCTTTAATTCCTCATCATGTAATATACTTATAATTTACATATGTAATTCAATTGCATTGTACAGTACAATACAGTAATAATTGATACCTCATATGTAAATTAAAGTTCACTTATGTAATACACATGCACATTTTGACATTTCAATTGAAAATACTTCAATTCCTCATGACTTCTAAACTAAACAAAACACCTCAATTTTAACACAAAAATTGATGATTCACACCACATGTGGTGTGAATTAAATTAAGGTTTGGAGTATTTTCATACTTTTGTACAAAAAATACTAAAAACTTAATTTAAGCTTATTTAGAGTTGAGTTACAGAAATTTCATCCAGAGGTGACCCCACTTTATTTTTTATGAGGAATCCAATGGTGTGATAATTTCTTTATGTTTATTTATTGGATAAAAATTTATAATATATTTTATATAACGTTTTACCAAAAATATTTTAATTTCATAAATTTTATTAAAAATTAATGTTTACTTAATTTTTACAAGTAAAAATGTATTTTCATAATTTTAAATTTTATTGTAATTTTCTTTTTAAATTATAATTAAATTTTTATTTTTAAATATAAATTTGTATTTATATTTCAATCTTTATTTTTATAATATAAATAAATATATTTCATTTATATTTGTATCTTGATTTATCATTTGTGGTTTTTTGGGTATATGAAAATACCTCTAAGGCTCACACACACCTTCATATACGCTGTGGTATTCCATACCTTATTGGCCCAGTTTCAAGTGAAATTTCAATTATAAGACTATAATTTGAAGACTGAAGAAAGAAAAATAAATAATTAATCAATTACAATAGAGGAATTCAGCAATATAATGGATTTAACTTCATCAATATGTATAATTCCATAAGAAAAATACTGGAAGAATGGTCCATTTGATTAAAAGAATAACAATAAAATAAGGAAAATAAAAAGACAAGTTAGCAAGAATGTTAAAGTTACCAGTGAAAGGGGTAGTGTAACACTCAAGTTACCCTAGCTCTGCTCAACCTTTGGATTACTCAGCGATTCGGTTATTAACCTGAGGACATTTCAATAAGGAATGAATTAAAACTGTATTAATCAACAGTCACAAGACAGAAAGAATAAAATCAATTAATTTATGCAAGGAAAATCCATCAAAAACCTTAAATTACACAGCATATCTGTGGAAATACAAGCACAGCCACCTGATAAGCCAGTAAATATAAATTAAAAGCAGAATTAAGTTAGATAAAGAAAAGAAGAAACCCATACAGGACAAATAGAATCCCCACAATACACAGCATTCTCAACCTACAGCTCAAACAGTGCACAGACCTATGGTGCAATAGCTGTACAAAATCATCTCAACCCACTAAGATATGGTGCAACAAACCAAACAAAAGGTGCAATATCTTAATCAAATGACACCATCTCAAAATTACTCACCAGCTAAATACCCTCAAGGCTGTGCATAATAATATTAAAGTTTGAGTAAAATATAAATAAAGCTTCAGAAATGGTGCAATATACCAAACATATGGTGCAATATCTTGATCAAATGACACCATCTCAAAATTCCACACCAGCAAAAACATCTCAGATGACATAATCATACATAAAAATGGTGCAATCAACCAAACAAATGGTATCTCACCACTATAAAAAATTATCCCAGCCAAAAGAAATGAAAAATTCTGAGTCCCTTGTTTTTGAGTGCCTCTATGGAGAGCCCAAAGATTATAAATAAAGGACCTCTCTCCCTCATTTTTTTCCTCTTTTCCCCATGAATCCAGTTAGTTATATACCAAGAAGGAGAATAACTGTTAATCCCTTACTAGTAGGATAATCTAGTTATTTTATTAAAGTATTATAGACTTATAAGTTTAATTCATAGTGATTTCTAATTAATAGTAGTTAACAGAAGGTCTACTTAATATTATTAATCCACCCTATGTTTAAATTATTAGTCTTATAATTATAATACTATCAATAATACTCAAAATATTGAGTTTATCACCATAAACTTTACATTATAAAGGAAAAATAGTCTTATTATATCTTTATATTAAAAAAAACCAACCTTACAACTATATATTATTATATATAAAAAACCCCACCCTTATATTATATTATATCTTTTATATATTTAACAAACATCCTCTCTATATTGAACAATATCTTACCAATAAATTATTAAAGGTCTTATTATTATATTATATTAACAATTACCCTCTCAAAACATTAATTATTATAACATATATAACATCAAATTGAACTTACCCCTTAAAATATATATTATTACTATTATATTAAATCAACCTCTTATACTATTAAGGTCTTACCCTTGAAATCATCTTACATCATTATTTGAAAACTATATTTTATATTTTTTTAACTTATAAGCTACTTATCTGATTATTGAATAGGTCTGATAGAGACTGCTCAAAAGTCTTCTCTAGTTGTAAAGCCACAATCTTAAATATTGATTTGTGAGCTCTGTAGGGAGATTTTTTAGTATATTCAGAGGGGCAGCTAAAACACCATTAGCAACCTTGGTTACAGGATTATTTCAGCAATTCAAAACTGTTTACCTGTGATTTCCCCCTCAAGGACTGCCTTATCCAATCCCACACTAAAAGGAGTTCCACAATGTCTATCAATAATCTCAGTTGACCTGATCGAAAATTACACAAGAAATTCAAATTAATTTAAAACTTCATATTTATGAACAGAATAATCATGTCAATTAGTTATATCGACATATTAAGCAAAATGGCTGTTATAAATTGTTTCTTTGTATGTATTTATTTTTCAAAGCATCTCTATAAAGCTTCTTGGAGTTTTGTTAATTTGGTGTTACTTTGATACATTTATACAGCCTAACATAATGATAAATTGAGAAGAAGGATCTGTTTATAAAGCTTACCTCAAGAGATTATATAATCACCTCTTTCAAGTGTTTTTACAATATCAATTGAGAACACTTCTTGTTTTTATTTGTTATTTGTACTTAATGAAAGGGTAAGAGAACTTATTAAAGTATCATCAATTAAATGGAAGCCACATAAATAAGCTGGACACGTTTGGGAATTAATCTTGAAGTGGGAAAAATATAGCTTTGGAACCATGTCCACTCAGAATCAAAATATGGTCTTGACTATGTTTCAATTATGCGATATTCATCATTGAGAAATTATCAAGGAATTGACACTTTCAGTATTTTTCTATGGGAATCTGTGAAGATTGTCTGTTCAGAAATTTTCAAATCCTTGAATTCATGCTCTTTATAAACAATGGAGTACTCATGAAAATTAATTGTGAAGTATATTATTTGATTTATGAAGCTATGATAAAGATTTAACAATATATCAATGTGAAAATTGAAGAAAATACTGTTTCAACTTTCAAAATTGAAACAATATAACTAATATTAATCTTAAGAATATTTGAACAAGATTCGAGGGAAAGAAAGGCTTTTTAGATTTGATTGACATAAACCTATTCTTTACAGGCCGATAGCATTTAGAGACTCAGTAAATTCATCCCAACTTATTTAAATAAAAAACAATATATCAATTCTTCATTATTATCATTGAAGCTATATTTATTACATATACTCTTATTGATCTTTACTCAATTTTTTTGAAAAATATATATTCTTTGATTATATTGTTTAAAGAGGAAACAGAAACACAAAAGCCAAAAAGGAAATTTTAAAGTGTTTTTTCAACAAATAATTCATGAAAATGACAGAGCTACCTCGAAAAAATGAAGGGTAAAACCATTTATGAGAGGTTCTCTGAATTATCTCTAATTATTCAAATAAATATTCTCTTATATCTTTTTGAGAAAAGAAGTTGAAAGAACTTCCTTTCTACTACACTATAGTATTCTTATTTCTTTTATTTCACTTTGAGTTTTATCATCAATGTTTTATTGTTAAATCTTATTTTCCATGAATTTTTGATTTTTCTTTTCTAGGAATCCTACTGAGTTTATTTTTAAATTTGTAAAATGTTTTTTATTTAATTTTATGTTACGTTTTTCAATTCAAATTCAAGGAGCAGGCCTTTTACAAGAATTGTTATGGTAAAATTCTTTTCATGTGTCAAGTTTCTTACAGTACAGGACCTGTAAGCACTCCTTATGTAATATTGTCAACAATCATCAACAATTTTTACAGTACCTTCTATTACAGGCCATGTACTGTAATTTTGTTGTAATTTCTAGATCAATTCCAGCAGAGGGGGATGTATTTCATAGAGCCCACTATTTCTCTGTCGATTTGAGAAATAAAACCATCAAAAAAGACATAACAACATATTTTATCTTTCAGAAAGTTAAATGTTTGTGTTAGAAATAAAGATTGAACAATTTTTCTAATAATAAAAAAGTAATGAGAGAATCAAAAAAATAAGAATAAAACTCAAGGTCTAGGAATTATAATCAATTAATAAAAAACATATAGGTTTTTTGCATTTTTGGGGAAAAGACTTTATTAAAAAAGGATTCAAAGCCTTTTTACCTTGTCCTTCTGATGTTGCAAATATCTAAAGATGTAAGAAAAAAACATTTTTGTAAATCAAGTTTCTTTGAAATATTCTTCAGTTGAAAACAGGTGATTTGAGAATTTGTAAGCCAGTCTTTGAAGAAGCTATAAGAGTTAATATTTATATCAATTAATAAGAACTTACAACTCAAGACATAAATTTTTTTGATTCATTGTTGAAACTGGTTTTTAATGTTTTTGGCCTTGAAGAAAAATAGAATGATTGAAATTGAAGATAAAGTTTTAGATACAATTTCTTCTCTTGAAGAGTATTATTTTCAATATGAAAATATAAACGGAAACAGTTTCAATATACTATATTATATACTTACTCCATCCAGTTGAAAAAAGGAATAAAGTCTTGGAAAATCTGTAATATTCCAGTGGCTTGGAAGAACAGAGAATCCTAACAAAAATTAAGATCCTAGCTACAACCTGGTTCACAGGAAGGGTCCCAGCTAATTCCCAAATGCAACACCTGCTTTCAGGTGTTGCAAATTTTCTCATGGTGTATGCTGTATTAACCTCAAAACTAGTAATCCAAGGTTAAAAACTGATATTTACTGTAGGTTTATTCAAGCTGCGGGCAGAAATACAGTTTCTTTAAATGCCAAAGTCATGCAATAACCTAATATTAGTGTATTTGTAGCAGGGGAAGTTTTAGAATACAATTACTTTGGTGTGAAAATGCAAAGAAATCAAACTCATTTCATATGGTATTGATGATTATGTGTTGAATTATTTTTTATATTACCAACTAATAGAGTTAATTTAAGCTTATTCAATCTATGGAGATACCCTGGCTGTATATTAGTGTAGAATCCTAACCTGGGCTTCAATTCATGGATTTATTCACTCAAAAAAGGTTATTCATATTTTTCTACATTCAAAAGAATGATTTTTGGATATATATGAGACTTATGGGCTCTTTATATTGCAGA
The DNA here is from genome assembly GCA_023105745.1 of Austropuccinia psidii. NCBI lineage: Eukaryota > Fungi > Basidiomycota > Pucciniomycetes > Pucciniales > Sphaerophragmiaceae > Austropuccinia > Austropuccinia psidii. The sequence continues at coordinate 5,557,789 of JALGQZ010000010.1, read as the reverse complement.
AGTTACTTTGGAATTGTTTGTGGTCTACTTTTCTATAAAAAATATACCTCAAGGCTCACATATGTACTGCTATTCATAGCTTCATTCTAAGTTGATGAAAGAAAGATTCTAAATAAATGTAAACCCTTATGGGTCTTCAGAAGACTTAAAATTCTTACATGAACTTATTGCCTAAAAATCTAATGTTTCATCAAAATGAATAAGTTTTCCAAATTTTAGAAATTAAATTCCAGCTAAAATTTTGATAAAACTTACAAAAAGGAAACTATTCCAAGCCCAATTCAACAGCCAACTAATTTTCCAATTTTCTCACTAAACTGGGAAGTTTGAAGATTCTAGCTAAAATACTATATTGGGAAAAAAAATCATTAATTTTCTCCACCTATAAAGAGTTTCTGTTTTTTTGAAATTAGAACAGATCAATTCGAAAACCTGAAAAATTGAATTGAGAACTCTTGATTTGGCTTCTGTCATCATATTTTGGGGATACAAAAGTGTCTTTTTGTCAGCTCCCACAACAGTAGTTACTAAATACCTTGTGGTAAGGCATTTCTAATGGTTGAATATGACATTTCCCTTTGTCTAAGCTATTAAAGAATTCTCTCAATCATGGGTTTCTATAATTCCTTTGGGAGAAAGCCTCTTGAAGAAGCTATCAAGTGCTGAAAATTTGGGAATTTTAATCACAAATTTTGTTGCAAAGATCAAAGACCTGTCAAACATATATATCCTATGGGAGAAATCATGCCATGATATATTCAATAGAGTAATTAAGATGGAATATTACCCTTAGTAGGCTGCTAATACCCAAGATTGATTGATGGAGAGATACATAAAGCCATGCAAATAAGACACAAAAATATTAATCAAGACATAAGATTGAAAAACCAGAGACAGTGGGTGTAGAAAGGTATAATAAATGAAACAAAAGAATCTCATTCTTTATATAATTCCAAACATGAACTGGTAGTAAATATAGCCTCATAATTAGTAATTACTATTTAGGTGGGAAATTTTATGCATTTAATGACATAACAGGGGTAAGCTGAGAAAGGCTATGTACTGAAACATCATAATCAAGAGATTTCTTTAGGGGGAACAAAATGAGCAAAAAAGTTAGTTATTGAAGGAATGCATAAAAAAATACAATTCTTAAATTTTCAATGGAAATAGAATTATCCATCTCAGGAATAGAAATTAAACTGAACTTTGGCACTTGCCAATATGTATAGCCTTTTTGTGAGTTCATAAGTCAATGAATTTAAGGCTGAATTTGTATACTACACAGGGATTCACCTAGGGTAGCTCCATATGGTGAATAGGCCCCAATCAACTATATAAAGTGGTGATATGGAAAAAAGTTAAAAATATATTGATTAAAGCCAAATAACGAATTAAAAAAACATTTGGCTTTTTTTTTTGACCCCCAAAAATAGGGTCTTGAAACTTTCCATATTACATATAAACTGAGATTTGTGCTATGCATTTTTATGGACATAAAAACTCCAATGTTTTCATAAAATTGTGATAAACCCAAATTGGATATAAGTCTTGGAAACTTAATTAAAATCTTTTACATGGGAATAGTTAAGAGGGTTAAATACATCAAAGCGAGCCAGGGTACCCCAATTTTTCAGGATTATGAGGTGCAACAAATCCTAAGGCTTGAATAAATGGCTCATTATTACTCATGATTCAATTAAAATCTCTCCAAAACCTTGCTACTAATGATAAGTCCCGTTAGATCATGAGAAAGTAGCAAATAAGCTGCTATTTTCATATGAGCCAAGGAGTTAATGCAAAACTATTACCCCAATAACCATGTTAAGTCTTAATTATTTTCCATGTATAAGCCCAAAAAGAGTAATTAAAACCTCTTTAGGACTAATATCCATGGAATTTATCTGTGGAAACCAGCTGCCACTATACTATTCACTTGTACTACATAAAAAATGAGGTAAAGATTCAAAGACTCATGAAAAATACAATTATTGATACATTTTTCCGAATCTTTCAGGACAAATATAGAATAGAATATTTCACACCAACCCCAAAAATTATTGAGACCTTATAAGTCAAATTTAAAGCGTTAACTACTACCAATTATTAATTATTCCATTTGAAAGACTTAAGCTTCAAAAATTAACCTAAAATACAAACTTTAATTTAATTTACAGGAAAATTGATACATTCTATAAGATCAATGTTAATTTTCAATTAAAATAAGGGTTACTAAGTTAAATTCATTATTTAATAACCAACAATGTGTTGTTTTCCATGTGAAATCATTCAATCAGGTACCTATGATAATTGTAAATGGAAAAAAGTGATTTAATCATAAACCTAAATGAGGTTATTGGTTTCTCACTTTTGGCCTTTAAGTTAGATTCATGGAGATCCTCTGGGAGCTTTTGTAGGCTTCAAAGAAACCTATTACTTCTTTTTTCCATTATCACTCAAATAAATGAAGAAATCATTATTACCTTCATTAAGTATTTTTTATCAGTAACTAGTAGGTTCTTTATCTTCACAAATAATCCAGAAATATGTGAAAACCAAGAATATATATATATATATATATATATATATATATAATATTATATTCACTATATTTTTGGATAACTGTCTTAAATAAACTTTCAATTCCTTGAATCCCAAAGCCAGATGTCACATGACTTTTTACAAATACTTGCAAAGTCATTTTGTGGTAACAATGAGTGATTTATTTTTTATTCAATTTTTCCCCTAGCATTTGTAGTATTCTTCAGGAACATATAAGAATTACCCTTGAAAAAGATAATAATTAACTGAAATAATTTTATATCATTTTGCAGGAATTTTTTTATTGAGCTCTTGCATAATTGATTCTAGTAGAAAATTACTGATTTCTTATATAATCAATAGAAATGTATAACAAGTAAAAGAAATAATCAAGAGGAAAATTATTGATTTTTGGCTATAATACATTTATCCACTATATCTCATAAGAACAGTCATCTTACTGTTGATCAATAGTAATATTATCAACAGTTTCATAGGAAAATATTTCATAATTTCTTTTGAGATCTCCCTATTTAATTGAAACCTCTCCCTTCAGAAGTTTGAATAAGTTCTTTGAAATCAGATTCCATTTTTTTGGAAATTCAGGCCTCCTGGAATTATGCTTCACAATGGATAGGTAGATATCTTCTCCAGTAGAATCTAAAAAACTTAGTGGATAAGAGAATGTTCTGAGATTTATGAATATTGATTATAGTAGGATCCTCAAAGATTCCAAAAGGGTTTATGTGAGATTCTTGGTGTGGAATTTTCAATAAAAAATATTTGTGAGCTTCTATGTTCATAATTATTTTTGGGGAAATGAATTCTTAGAGAAGTATAATTCAGAGATGAAGAATGTTAATTTTCAGAATAGGATTCAGTGTAGAATGCTTTTTTGATTTCACTCCTAATGGTTTGATACAGGTACCTTTGATTATTGTACTTCCCTTTTTGTTGGACGCATTTATAGTTATTCTAAATTTTCATTGATTCAAATTTTTCTTTCTTTTTAGGAAGGAACCCTTCTCTGAATTTTTGAGGGACAAGAGGTACCCAAATTATATTAAATTCCCATGTCAAAGAGAGTGATTACTGGTAATAGCTTTTTCCAGCCAAACTTTTGTGAAGATGTTGAAATATTGGCTTAGGTTCTTCCATGGGTATTTGTAAGAGCTCCTTGCCAATAAAATTTAATGTTTATATGAGTTCAACTTATTATTCCAGCTATACACTGTCAGCCTGTGAATTAAGAATAGAGAACAAGAATGACATAAAAAAGTACCACAAACATGGTACTGAAGAAAAGGTGAAAGACACCTTTTCACCTTTACTCAAACTAATAGAGGTACAATAAGTCCACAAACACAAAGGAAAGAGCTCAACAGAGATTTTTTCAAATATGACCATCTTAAAGAGGAAATATTTCCCTTTAATAAAATACCATTCTTATCACCAAAAAAATAAGAATTAACCAATTTATTAAATTCATAAACTCTTGCTGAGCAGAAACCTTAATATTCAATTCTTATTTAAATACTAGATATTAGAAAACAGACCCACCAAATGGAGTATTTTATTGAATATCTCAATTGAAGATAAAAATTCTTATGAATTTCATGTCTGTAGCACCAATGGATCAGAAATAACCATACCAGTGATGTTTGGGTAGCTTGAAAATATACAATATTTTTCACCTCTCTTCTACCTTCCATAGTTTTGATAAGAGACCTGTCATATGACATATTTTCTATGAGGGCTGTTGAGAGGCGACATCCAAATTTAACCCTTTTTCTTTCATATTACACTTCTCAAAAGGTATTCGCATTTTTCTCCCAAAAACAAGGAAAATAAGATTTTACAAAAATGTAAAAACCGTTTGAACCTATATAGCTTTGGTAGACTTAATCTAAAGTGGGGTCAAGGCTTACCTGTCTTGTAGAGCTCACTTGAGGGTACACTTTGTGCTACTTTTGAGCCATTTTTCTTCATAACGGACAAAGGTATCTAGTATTTAACATTATAATCCCACATGGCTGAATTATGAGGTGTCAAAGTCATCAAAAGGCTGTTTATCATTTAATTACTACTAATTCAGATTTTAAAGCTCCACTTTAAGCTTGATTGAGTGTTACTGTGGAAATGTATTATATAAAACTGAATTATGAGGTGTCAAAACCCCCAATTGATGTTTTCACATTGACCCCTCATAATGTGAGTAATAAGGGTCACCTGGATGTGATTATTACCTCATTGGATGCATCCTGGCTTGTAGAATATTCCTAAACCTTTCATCAGTGACAATTTTCACCTCTTGTGGGTACAAAAGGTTGATATGTGGTTCTGAATCCACATTTGGGCACATATACAGGTTTTTTCGGTTGTGTTGAAAGAAAAACCAGCCAACTGAGTAATACTTTTAACTCTATCAGATTTTAGATAACAGAAGGCTTTCCCCCCTAGGAAAAACCTCCCATGATATTATCATCTCATTCTTAAGTGGTTGAAACTTCTTTACACAGAAGTAATGCTTAGAGTATATTACATATAACTATAGCTTTAATTACTGTTTTAACTATTATTTTAACCCAGCAAATAATTGGGGAAACCTGGGATTTCATCACACTCATCATTACTATTCTTGAATAGTGGAGCCATTTTTATTGAATTTTTAAATACTATTCTATATGTCACAGTAATAGTTTAAGCTAGTCACCACTAATTTATAGCTTTCTCATAGACCCATACTGACATGAATAGAGATTTTCACTCTTATATCCCTCCTAAAAAACAATGATCACACAAAATAGGTAAAATATCACATAAGGACTTAAGGATGAAATTGGAGTCTATTAATGGAAAACCTTTCTTATTTTGAGTCATTGGTGGATTAAGATTCACTTTTATTAAGATTCTCTAGAGGAACTCCTTGATATTTCATGTAATTTTGGGTGTATCTGTCATTATGTGTAATTATGATATGTTGATTTTACAATGAAATTCAGAGGGAACAGTTAATATTATTGCCATTGAGAGGGATATTATGATTGATTTAGTTCTAAATGGGGACTATTTGTTCTTTTAATAGTATATTTAAGATCTGTAATACTTTTCTTAATGAAAATCTCACAGTCCTAAGTATTTCCAGCAGTGTTCCAGTGGATATTTGGAGCAACATTATAACTATTTCATGAGCTAATTCAAATTTGGAAGTGGTGAAAGTACTTTGGAAATCCTTCTAGGGTGTTATTTGATAAGAAAAAATAATTTAATCAAGGGTGCTAAGGTATATTAACTGCCTCTCTTAATATACTAAAAAATATCCCTAAAAATATCACAATTCAATTTTTAAGACTATGACTTTGAAAACAGGGAAAAAGCTCGAGCAGTCTCTATCAGAATTGATAAATAATCAGCCTAATGATAATAAATAATAATAAGGTAAAAAAACGATTTGAAATAAATTTTTTTAGGCATATCTCTTTAATTGGGATACCCCAAATACTAGTTCAGATTTACTTCTTTCAAGATAAGTAAATGAGAATTGAGTCAATCAATAGTAGATATAATAGTGCTTAGTGGATATTTGATTTGTTTCTGCTATTTAAAGGAAGCTTTAATGGATAATTGCTTAATCTTAGAATCTATAGTAATAGTAATCATATACGATAATTAATTTAATCATGAGCTATTTGTAATTGATAGTAATATTAATAATACGATAACTATACTATCGATTATTATAATATTAATAGTAAAGAAGTAATTAAGGGTATGAAGCTCATCATAGTAATATAGACTATACGAAAACTAAAAGCTAAAGAAATAATGGTGAAGGTTGCTAAATATGTTAACAGCTATAATAGTAAGAATGGATGATATTTGGAATAATAATAAAGAATAATATTTACTAATACTAAAAATTATGAAGCTACTAATATATATTTCCAATTTGATAAACATAATGTGTAAATTGATACTAATGAGAATATTCTGATATAGATATTTCTTAAACTTGTTGAATATGAGTATTCGACTAATTGATAAGCCTATAAAGTAGAAATACCTACTGTTAACTACAGCTAATTCTGAATCAACTTTTAGTATATGATAATATAAATAACAATGATTTATATATTGACCTACTAGTAAGGAATGCATAATTGTTCTCCTTCTTGGTATATAATTAATAACTTGGGAAGAATAGGAGAAAATGAGAGACAGAGGCCTTGATTTATGTTGTGAGAAGTACCCATGGGATCTCCATGTGGAACTTCCTTTTTTCTCTTAAAGTAATTTTTCTGGTGGTGATTTTGTGAGTGGTGACACATGACTGAGCTACTTCCACCAATTATTTGGGTCAAAATTAAAGTTGAGGTGCTTTTGGTGGTATGAATTTTCATAACATAAAGTCAGATAACTACTTGTTACACTGCATTATTCAGCTTGCACAGCCTTGAGGGATTGATTCTGGTGAGTCAAATATAAGGATGGTGTCATATGAACATGCCCTTTCTCTCCATTTGTTGGTGATATTATGTAATTGAAGGTGATAATTCTGTGTAATTTAGGGATATCTTTTGAATTTGAACCCCTTAGTACTTTAATTGATGTGTAAATTAGAGTTTAGTGTTTTTTCCTTGCATACAGCTGCTTAAGGATCAATTGAGCTCAAATTAATGATTTCTTGGCTGTGTTTTTTACAGCCTTAGGGAAAAAACTTTATCTGGGTGTCTTTTTTTCATGTGATTTAAGGATTTTAATTTATTTTTTATGCAGTAAGTTAAACTTGACACTGTTGGAGTTCCCTTGTGTTACATAAGCTTTATTTTTGTTACTGTAACTCTCAGTAATGAAATATTCCTGATGGATTTGGAGTGGATATAATGCTACATTGTTACTTTGTATATGTAACTTCTTTTTTCTGTATGTGGTAAGATATATTATTTGGTGTTTTAGGGCTTATATGTAATTTTTTCTATAAATACATAAAATGTAATTCCTTCAGTATTTATTGAATTATGCAAATCTTTTTGGTTATTTTTATGCTTAATGCTAAATACTCCTTCTATCAATACTATTGATGTTATTATTTCAATTAATGTGATTGTAAGAGTGTTTTTTGAGTTGTGATTTTCTAAATAAGCCATTTAAATCTTTACTTTTACCATTTTCTCACCCTAGAGAATTTCTTGAAACTGGGCCAAAAAAGTATGGAATACAACACTTCCAATAACAGGGTAATTTCTGGTTCAGGAAGGTATTAGGTGTCTCTTTAAAGGAATGCATTAGTTTTAGAAATATCAAATTGAGTTGGTATTTTTTATGGATTTCTTAAATCATTTCCATTTATTTTTGAAGGATTTTTAATCATGAGAGATCATACCTCAATCATTCAAGCACGAAATAATTTTGAAAATTACAAAGAACAAAAGAAATAAAATGATATAAAAACAATGATTTCCTTCATTGCCATCCCTAATGAACTTATTCAATAATCTTAAAATTGAATCATTTATATCAAATTGATGGAAAAATATCTATTTATTTTAAAAATGCAAGGATAAATTTTGATCTAGAAAATACTTTCTCTATGAAATAATTCAAGCCCAAATATATGTCAGTAACAATAGAAGGGGGTGTAATAATATTCTTTTATTGAGTAGTGATTTGATTTGTTTTTTTCAAAGCCTGCAATAATATTTTTAAGTTTTGTTTTCATGAAAAAAGAATTCAGGAATAGTCTTTACTGTGAGAAGTATCCAGGAATATGAGATAAACCAATTTTATAAGTATTCATCTTTCATTAAAATTAAAAAATAATAAAATAAGGAAGCCCTTAAGAAATCTTTAGCACCAGAGAATGAGTAAAAGCAAATAGGAAATGTGATCTTCTTGGTATCTCCCACAAGACCACCAGAGATCCACTCCCTTGACTTTATCAAAAAGGGTATCAATGGGCCTTTTTACTTGAATTCTTCATTTATTGAGTTTCTTCTCTAGCTATATTATCCTTGAAGAATTGATCGTAGTTATCTCTCCCATTTCTTTTGAAATTAAGCTTTGATTCTCCTGGGGATTGCAAGAAGAACAGAGGTTTCCAGAAATTAGTGAAGTTCTCTTATTTCAAACCCTTCTGAATTAGGGGATTTGAGAAAACATTTTGAGTGATATTATAAATTTGTTGAGGGCTTTTTAAAGCTTCATATTAAAGACGATTTCATTGGAATATTTCTTGACAGGTTGTAAGCTTTCTGGCCTGCGACTTGTGAGAAGTTGGGGTACAAATAATTTTACAGCCAAATTCAACTTTAGTTTAAAAAATATTTGACTTCACAGGAATAAAATAATTACAATATTCTCTGGATACATAATTTAAATCCCTTTGAAGTTTCAAAAGTGTTTCAAAATAATGATCTGTTACGATTTGAAATATCTTCAGATATGAGCTAGGTGCTTTTTGAAGAAATTCACAAAATTGCGAAATATTTGAAAGTATAATATATAGAGGAATTAAAACGATTGAAAATTAAGATAATAAAAAATGGGTAGGTTTAAATAGAGAATGGGCCAAAAACAAAAATGAGGGGAGCTTTATACCAATGCTCAAGCGGAAATGCGTCCTGCAATCTTATAATTGGGGCTTTATGATGAAATGTTTAGTGGATGATAGAAGTTTAGAGAATTATAAAAATTTTATTAATGATGAGTGGGTTGTTTTTTACTTCTCAGGGGGACTTCAGATGATTTTTGTAAATTTGTTATTGTTTGGGGGTTTTATGGGTTTGAAGGAATTTACCTGGGTGGGTTCAGCATAGGAAAATACTCATTATTATACTTCCTAGTCTCTGATATTTGCATCGAATTTATTCGAAGACTCTCTCTTGTACATATTTTAATTACAGCATAGGTAAAAGTATATGTGTGGTTATTGATTTGAAACAATGAAAAATCAAATGGACTGAAAAAATATACAAAAATATTTTGTTTCATCTTATAAATGATGGTGAAACTATTGATAAATTTGGCTCTTCAATTTTCATCAATATCACTTAAAGATATTGAGATATTTACATGAAATCCTAAGCCAATTGCAACTACCATTTATTTTTATCCACAGGAAATCTTTAGATAAGAAATTGATGTTTTTGGATACATGTACCACTCCTCAAAACAAAAATTGTGTCCTTATGGTTTTTAAAATCTTTTGAGTTTTTTTTATTAATTTGAAAATACTTGATAATAATTTGAATTATTAAATTGCCTCCATTTTAATCTAATTTCTTGTTACAAAAATTCCAAATTTCAATCATTTTTTCACTTTTTGTAACCATTTTCTTTGAATTTTTTGAATTCTGGTTTTGTCGTTTTTTTATCCTATTAGCTTTTTTTTGTTTTTGTCTTTTTGGTTTATTTTGAACTTTTCATTTTCATTCAATTTTGATCCATTTTTGTTGTTACATATGATAAAATCTGACTTTGGAATTTTTTTCATTTTTAACATGGATTATTTCTTATCTTTTATGTCGTATTTTTTTTGGTTTATTTTGTATTTTTTTGTTCATTTTGAATATTATTTTTTTTCAATGTTCTTATTAATTGATTTTCACATCCATCTTTCCCTGTTGATTTTTTTTACTTTCAATTTTTCGAACTTTTGTTAATTTTATTGTTGAGTTGTTTTGCATTTTTTCTGATTTTTTTTTAATTTTTCTTTTGAATTTTATTTTATTCTATTTTTTGATTTTTTTCCTGGGTGCAGATACTCAAAATTAATTTAAAAACACTGATTTTGAGTGTTTCTTTGGGTTTTTTTTGCAACAGCGCTGTCACCAACAAATAATTCAATTAAACTACAAATCAGTGTTTTCCACTGATTTTGAGTGTTTGCACCCCTGAAAAAAAATATAAAACCAAATAAAAACAATACAAAAAAAGAAAGACAAAAAACATTATTGAAAAAAATAAAATGAAACTCAAAAATATATACATCATATTTCACAAGGCTAAAAACAATAAAAAAAATAAAAAAATATAAGCAAGATTGAAAAAAAATCTATTAAAAAAACTCACATGAAAAAAGGGCAAAAAAGAAACAAAGTTGAGAAGACAAGAGAATCACATGAAAAATAAATATAAAGAAAAATATTAGACATAAAAGAAAAATCAAAAAAGATTAAAAAAATGAAAAAACGTTGGAAAAATTAAAATATATAAATTCAAAAAAATTGAAGAAAATGAAAAAAAATTATGAAAATTTGCAAAAACTTGAGGATTTAGGAAAAAGTAAACAACAGCTTTTTTATTCTAATTATTAAATATTTCTAATTAAAACCTAAATTGAACAAAAAATCCAAAATTCAAAAAAAACAAAACTTGAAGAAAAGTAAACTTTGATAAAAATGATTTAAGTGGTTCTTTTGATAAAAATTAATTTGGAGGCTGATTTGTGCCTTTTCAAAGGAAATTTTGAAATTTACATGATTCTTACTAAGAATACAAAATAAAAATAAAAATTCAAAATTTCTGGGAATACATACTTGAGAAAAAGGATAAAGAATTTTGGACCACAAATGGGAACTTTCAAGATTAAATACTAGCATTTTTCCAAATGTTTGAGTAGAAAATTAATTCAAAATATATTGAGTGTTCATAATAATGACATATTGAAAAAACTGTACCACTTCAATCATAATGAAGCTTACTTCTATACTTGAAGGATGCCAAATCTCAACATGTAAGGAATCTTCAGTGGAAAAGACCCTTTATAATTGAGATCTTTCATTATAGGGGAAAACTCTTGCAGATCTGTAGGAATAGACCTCAAATAAGAATCTCCAATAATAAGGGGAAGAGTACCAATATCTGAAAAAAATACAGAACCTGATCTATAAAAATTAATATCATGACAGTAAGCTCCAAACACCTGTGGAAATGATTGATTCCAGAACAATATTGGACCTAAATCTGAAAGTAAAAGATTTATTTATCCAAATAGTCTATAAATTATGCTATATAAATTTTAAGAGGTGCCTAAAGTTTGTAAGGGATGAGAAAAAAGAATAGAATTTATGATTAAGATGGAAAATTCTTAGTTATTTTATCAATTATTTTGTATACATTGAGTTTCTTCCTTCAAATAGAGATGACATATCAATTGTTTGTAATTGTGAGAAAATGTGGAGTGAATCAATTATTTCAGATAAAAAATAAAAGGAAATTCACGGCAAATTATTGTCACAAATTCTTATAAGAGAAGGGTCTGTTACTGCTAGAAATAAAAATTATTACCAAATCCTGTGTACTAATGAATCATAGATAAAAAGTGTATGAAAAACAAACAAAAATCATGTGAAATTCATAATATTTCATTTTAATTGAGTAAAATTATGAATAACAAAGTATGTGGCTGAAATTATCTGCAAAAAATGGCAAGGTTAGAGCGAATGTTGGGACTCAGGTAAAAATAAGGTTGTACCTGGGTTAGAACTGCTACCCCGCTGATGGGGGTAGTTTTTTTTCATGGTGATTGTGACAACAAAAGGGTTCTAAGGCTTAAATAAACTCAGAAGCATTACCAAAATTTCAAAAATTATGATTCATGTGCTGTCAGATATAGATTTATTTAGTTTTCAAAATGAAAAACTAGCAGGAATTAAAGACCATCAAGTGCTTATCACCACCGAGAATTTCAAAAATACCCTCCAGTGGTTAGAATAAACTTTAATTACCAAGCCCAATATATATCAAAGCCTCAGGTAAACAAATTTAATATGTAAGAATTCTTGAATGAAGTAGTATTTTGAATAATATATATATGATCTTGACACAATTTTAGTGGTTATAGTAAGTCTGAAGGGGACACACTATAAAATTCTTGTGGAAATGATCAAATTTGAAGCGGTAGTTTTTTTTCATGGTGATTGTGACAACAAAAGGGTTCTAAGGCTTAAATAAACTCAGAAGCATTACCAAAATTTCAAAAATTATGATTCATGTGCTGTCAGATATAGATTTATTTAGTTTTCAAAATGAAAAACTAGCAGGAATTAAAGACCATCAAGTGCTTATCACCACCGAGAATTTCAAAAATACCCTCCAGTGGTTAGAATAAACTTTAATTACCAAGCCCAATATATATCAAAGCCTCAGGTAAACAAATTTAATATGTAAGAATTCTTGAATGAAGTAGTATTTTGAATAATATATATATGATCTTGACACAATTTTAGTGGTTATAGTAAGTCTGAAGGGGACACACTATAAAATTCTTGTGGAAATGATCAAATTTGAAGCTCTGGATTCAACTATAATCAATTAAGTTTGTATAATAGCTACTAAAATAATCATATCTCATAAGATCTAGGATTAATCCCTCCTTTGAATGTTTTAATATGAAATAGTTCCAAAAAAATAAAGTATAATATCTCCTAATGGTCAGGAGACGCCGTTTCCCTATTAAATCGGGTTTATGAAAGTTTATTAAGATATTCACAACACGGAGTGAAAGGTTATACTACTGATGCTTCCTTGTGGTCGTAAAAGCTTACTACAGTCTTAAACTGAAGTGAAATGTTTTTTGGGGAGCACCATTTGTGATTTTAACTTCATATGGAGAAATAATTTGCTTCTGTAGACTTTCAAGATGATTAATGGAGATTTGGATGTGTTGGCAGCCATAAAATTTCTTTCAAAGGGTCAAATTTAATTAATTTCTATAAAATTGTAGTATAAATAGTCTTTCTGTAATGTTGATACCTCATATCTTATTATATTAGAAATTAACCAACCATAAAAACTGAATAATACCTTTGTGACATTTTGAGTTTAGAAGGTGAATTAATTTTTCATTTGTTAAAGTGCAGTGATATAAATTATCCCATAGTGTCTCCCTCAGTAAGATAATCACTATGGTATACTCATAAATGGTTTTGACTCAATAATGGAAAAACCATACAGGATCACCATTATTTTTACTTCTTATCAAATGATATTTCTCCTGTTTCAAGAGGAGAAACCTAATAATGTTTGAGATTTATGTTGTACAGGGTTTTTATTAGTTGTCTACTTTTCCCTTCTTTAGCCTTGTTACTGAGCTTTCTATATTACTTTTCTGTCTTAAAAGAGTTAAATGAGAAGCTAAAAAACATATTTTTTCTGTTCATTTGAATGAGATTATTACTTTGGGGGTTTATCCCGATGCTAAAGACTTGAATATGGGACCATTTCAGAGCCCAAAGAAAGAAGACTAAAAGCTTCAATTGAAAGGTAAAAGCTACGGTATGTGCACAGTAAGAATTTAAAAACCTTATGGACTTTTCCTTTCCTACCATGCAGGGATAACAATATCTTTGTCTAAGCCAGGAATTATCCCTATTTGATATGGCCACCTGTTCTGGCTATAATTCCTAAATCCTGATTTTGTCTCCTGTTATCTGATCTGACCATTAGCTGGCTTGATAAAATTGATAGAATTTTTGTTCCTTTTTTGGTTTAAACACCCTACTTATTGGTACTTTGGGTTTACTCCTGTGCTGAGGGGTTTGGTCTCAGGCTCAAAGAACAGCCAATTAAACTTGGTTCATTCGGAAAATTATTTTTCAAAATGAAGAAGTTTAATTGAGAAACCCTTTCCCCAGTGAATTGTTTTGTTACTAGCTAGCTATTCATAGAGCAATTATCAAGAAAAATTTGAGCTTCCTTTTCTTTCTCTGAGGTGCGTAGGATAAGATTCCATTATGTTCATTGAATCTAGCTTTCTTATGAGAAAGAGATTTATTTGAAATTCAATGATAGTGTGTTTGAGACTAATTTCGATGACGGTATATGCACAAACTCTAAATTTCTGTAATCCAGATTAGCTTCAACTGAGAATATCCCATCTTTTAAAAGTCCTTGATAGGAGAAAGAGGGTTAATCCTTTACTCCCGAAATATCCTGAATTATTTCATCTTCTCTTGGAATAAAATATCTTTGTGGAATTCTTGTTGAGGAGAATAATGGACTGTCAAGAAACACAAAAACCACCCAAAAATATAAACTATATAGAAATGAATCTATTTATGCTGATATCATGGATTATTGCATCAGAAATAATATTAAACAATTTGAATTAAAGAGTTTATTGAGACTACATAGAAAAACCTGTTGGCTGTTTCAAAAATTTAACTGTTCAGTAATACATTAAAGCCTCTGGAATATTCAAACCACATGAAATCATATTTTTGGTGAATAAAATTGAGTTTTAAAGATTAACTCAAGGCCAATTCTCCAGAAAGCACTAATTTTTCATAAAGACAGTTTCATCACATGAACTGTTTTCAAAAATTTTTCATCTTTCAGTTTTTTTATAATATGACATAAAATAATGCAGAAATACTTCTGCATTTCACAGATATTAAGACCCCGAAATCGCATTTTACAGCACAAACGTTTGTGATATCATGTGGTTTTAACTCAGTTTTGCATAGTTCAGTCCCCTAGATGTAGTATCCAAATTGTCCATGGGGTCTTTCACAATGGCGGTAGAGAGCAGCCTCCAAGACAATGGGATGTCCCAGGGTCCAGAAATAGCCATATTTGTGGGGTTTCACCCAATGTTAAATAGTAAAACCACAAGAAAAATTCTCATTCCTCCGAGGAATATTTAAAACAGTAATTTAGATTTAATCGTGTATTTGGTAGCCTTATGGACACCCAAAACCCATTTTACACCACAAATTCGGAAACTTCATGGGTTTTTGACTGGGTTTCACATCGTAAATCCCCTTAAATATTGTAAGGTGTGGATACGAAACTTTGATTAAAAATCAAGTACTTTTCCTGTCCTCAAAATTTGTATAAGGTAAAATTCAATTAAAAATAGTATGAAATGTTATTTTCAAGAGAAAACACACCAATTTTATTGTTTATAACTTTATTAGTATAATACAATAATATTATAAAAATTTATCCAAAAAAATACTCTACAAGAGATATTTTAAGGCTACAAAAGAAATTTCTTCAAGAGCAATTTCAATTGGAATTAATTGAGCAAAGAACTGCAAGCAATTAATTAAAGAACAAAGTCTTTAAAAAGAATATTGAAGAGAAAACACGCCCAAAAGTGACCAGAGTGAATTTGGAAACAAAGTGACAAAGTTTACAGTGATGAAAGATGCTTTAATTCACTTTTGGGGTGGTTCAGGGGTAAAAATGATTATAAGAGTTACAAACAATGATTATAATGATTTTTTCACGTGGTTAAATGGATTAAAATTATTTAAAAATGGTGGTTGGAATCTTTGATTGATTGGTTTAACAGTGTTTAAACTAATTAATAAAAGGAAAAGATTCTAACATGAAGAGAAAAGTGGGGCAAAGAAGACATTCTTTTATAGCCATCAATTCTCTTACTACAAAAGTAAAATTTACTCTTGTCAGTCGTGAAAAACAGTTTGACAACAGAAAATCCAATTATGGCATCATTGAACCCTGGTTTAGGCCAAAAAAGGGCTGGTTTAAGCCATTTTTAGCCATTTTTAGCCATTTTAGACCCTTAAATCAGCCATTACTATAGCAATACCATGCCTAGAGCCTTCAAAACACGTCAGAATGTGTGTAAGAGGCGTAGAAACCAGTTAAAACTGTTTTTACTATGGTTGTTTTATCTTAAGGGTAGTTTTACCTTCTTGGCAACAGCTAAAACTACCCCAGTTGGTATCAAAACCTCATCATCAATTGAGTCCACAGACCCTGTAACTCAATTCTAGGCCAAAAGTGATGAACTTTTGCATGAATTTTGACATCCCACGCCTGTCAGCAAGGATTTTGGGGGTCTAGCTCCCCCTTAGAGTTGGAGTTCCTTTTCCCCCCCAAATTTAATCTTTCCAATTTATTTTTCCTTTAATTCCTCATCATGTATTATACTTATAATTTAAATATGTAATTCAATTCAATTGTACAGTACAATACAGTAATAATTGACACCTCATATGTAAATCGAAGTTCACTTATGTAATACACGCGCACATTTTGACATTTCAATTGAATTCAATTGAAAATACTTCAATTCCTCATAACTTCTAAACTAAACACAACACCTCAATTTTAACACAAAAATTGATGGTTAACACCACATGTGGTGTGAATTAAATTAAGGTTTTGAGGATTTTCAACTTTTGTATTGAAAATACTAAAAACTTAATTTAAGCTTATTTAGAGTTGAGTTACAAGAATTTCACTCAGAGGTGACCCCACCTGATTTTTTATGAGGAATCCAATGGTGAAATAATTTTTATATGTTTATTTATTGGATAAAAAGTTATAATAATTTTTATTTAAATTTTTTTCCAAATTTATCAATTTTTCACAATTTTGTTAAAATTTCATTTTTACTTAATTTTTTCAAGTATAAATGTAATTTTATACTTACAAAATTTAATGTATTTTTATTTTTAAATTGTAATTAATTTTTTTATTTTTAATATAATTTTATATTTATATTTTTCTTTTAATAATATAAATAAATTTATTTTATTTATATTGATATGTTATTTTTTATATTTGTGGTCTTTTGGGTATATGAAATTACCTCTAAGGCTCACATTCCCTCCCCCTAAAAAAGAATATTACTTTGTAATATTGGTGTTTCTAGTGTGTTTGAATCTTCTGAGGAGTTTGGTAGCTTCTGGTATATCTTTTTCTTCTAACCATTCATCTTCACAAGCTGGGTCACTGTACCTAACAAGGTATTCCCTTACTTTCTTTGTTCTTAATTTCCTTTCTTTAAGAACTTTGGTAATTTTCTTAGCACCAGATGTCTCAATAGGAGGTATAACTTGGGTAATCTTATTCCTCAAGGGAAATTTCTCAGCATCACTAGATTTATATGGCTTTATCAAGCTCACTGGAAATGTAGGGTGCTTATTTCTAAGTTCTTCAGATAACTCTACTTCAACAGCATTTTCTCCATGGAGGGCCTTAATCACAAAAGGTCCTGCAAAGGAGTCTTTTAACTTTTTACATCCTTTGATGTTATTGAAGTTAGTGGTGGATACAAGTACTAGGTCCCCCACTTTGAAATCTGGAGTTGCATTTGATTTATCCCATTTATCTTTAGCATATGCAAAAGAGTCCTCCATGCATCTTACTGCATGCTTCTAGCTTTGTCTAGCATTCCTTTGAAGCTAGCAGCAGTGGGATGTATTTCAATTAAGTCTTTCCTCAAGGAATCTTGGGGTAATTTGGGGTTCCATCCTTTTTCTAGAATAGCAGGAGTCTGATTGGTACTGGCATGGATTGATGTTTTATATGCTAATTCCAGTTCTGGCAACAGAGTACACCAATCATGGGTAAATCCATCACAATCTTTGAATTCAAGGCCATATGCACAAAATCTTCTCACCATGTCCTCTAAGGTTTGGATAATCCTTTCAGCCAGGCCATCAGTTTGTGGGTGGTAGGCTGTAGAGAAAGACAGTTTAGTGCCAAATAATTGGTGAAGATTTGTCCATAGTGCTGAAGTGAATTTGGGATCTCTATCACTGATGATATTTGTAAATATCCCAGTCCATGACACTACTCTATTCCATATCAGAAGAGCTGTATCCATGGCTGTATCATCTTTGTGACATGGTAAAAAGATTGGAGTTTTACTGAATCTGTCCACAATTACTAGGCAAGCATTATAGCTCCTGTCACCTCCTGGTGGTAGGCCAGTTACCCAATCCATATGGACAATTTCCCAAGGTCTGTTTGGTTCTTGGATTTTTATCATATTTCCAAGTCTTTTGCCAGTGGATTTATTTGCCTTTTGGCATCTGTCACAGGTTTTGCAATACTCTGCAACATCCTTCTGCCACATTGGCCACCATATGCAGGTCTTTACTTTCTCTCTTGTTCTTTCTTCAGACAGATGTCCTGAAAAGGGACTATCATGGCATTATTTCAGTACAAGATTGATTAATGACCTGTCTACAACTGTCATGACACATGTGTGCTTGGTTCTGTGGTAAATTATACCATCCAGTAGGTGAAATCTTCCTTCATCATAAGATTTTCTCCATACTTCATCCAAGGCATGTATTAGAGAGTTTTCTTTACAGTCTTTGTTAAGTAATTGGCATAAGATGCTACAATTCTTATCTTGAGTGTAGCTGCTTCTGACTTCTTCAAAGAAGGTGGTGTTCAAGTCTGTAACACTTATTCCTTCTATTGGAATTTGTGGTGAAGCTTCTTCTGGCACATAAGCAGGATTATCAATATTATTTGGTAATGGCCATCTGCTTAGTCCATCTGCATTCTTATGAATATTCCCATCCTTATGAACAATAGTCATATTGCCTCTGTATTCTTGTATGGCTATTTGCCATCTGAGCATGTGTCTGTTGGGTGTTTTCATGTTCAAAAGTGATTTGACAGATGTACAATCTGTTATCACTTCAAAAACACATCCCTCTAAGAAGTAGTTCAATTTCTCCAAGGCCCAGACAAGGCATAGACATTCCATTTGACTTGCTCCATATCTGGCTTCAGTTGGTTTGATTTTCCTGGATATGAAACATATGGGTCCTTCTACAGGTTTATCATTTATGATCTGAACTTGGTGAAGTGCAGCACCCAGTCCATCCCCTGATGCATCAATATACAGTTTGAAAGGAAATTTAAAGTCTGGCATCAGTAAGAGTGGAGCAGTGGTCAATGCTTCTCTTAGAGACTCGGAAGCTTTGACTCTGTCAACAGTCATCTCAAACACTGTGTCTTTGTCACACAACTTATAAAGTGGTCTTGCTATGGATGCAAAATCTTTAATGTGTTGCCTGTAATATCCTGCAAAACCTAAGAATGACTGAATTTCCTTCTTATTCTGAGGCATGGGTTTTAACAATACTGCTGCAACTTTGTTTTTGTCAATTCCAAGGGACAAACCAGATACAACATGTCCTAGTGCTTTAAGTTCTTTAAATCCAAAATGACATTTCTTCAAGGAGATTTTCATGTTTACTGATTGGATTTTTGTCAAAACTCTTGATAATCTGTACATGTGCTCCTCCCAAGTCTTTGAACAGATAATAATGTCATCAATGTAAATGATTAACCATCCCTCTGAGAGTTCTTCAGGGAAGATTTCATTCATCATTCTTTGGAAGTGTGAAGGTGCATTTTTGATACCAAAGGGCATCCTTAAGTATTCATACACTCCACAATGAACAATAATTCTCAAGTATTTTCTTGCTCTTGGTGTTACCACATTTTGATGGAATCCTTTAAGGGCATCCATAGTGGTTATATACACTGCTTGAGATATTTGAGTAAGGGCAATTTGGATTTTTGGTATTGGGTATCTGTCTGGGACAGTGTAAGTGTTCAGAGCTCTAAAGTCCCCAACCATTCTGGATTTTCCATTATGCCACGCCACTATAGCTGGTGTAGTTATTTCTACTTCCTCATTGTGGCCTACTTTTCTTATTACACCAAGGTCCAGAAGTTCTATGATATGAATTTCTAGAGCTTCTCTTGATTTTGGACTTGCTGGATAAGCAGGTTTTCTTAAGAGTGGTGGATAAGGTCTCTCAATGTTAAGAATGATGTCAACTTCATGACCAATAATTGCTCCCAGAGGTTCTTTGTCAATAGCAAATGCTCCTCTGTGGTCATACAGAAGGGAAGAAAGTTCATTTTCTTGTTTATCAGTCAGATGAAGGCTTATCTCAGCCTCATTTAACTGTTCAGACTTGAATTTTTCTAACTCTAAGTTGACTGGTGATACTTTGTTTACTGTAATTTGTCCTTTAAATGGTAAAAAGGCAAATTTCTGGCGCTTATTGTCCCCTATTGTAAAGTATCTGTCCTTTTTATTATGTAAATTTATCCCATACATGATTAAATAGTCATTTCCCAATATAAAATGGGTACTAGAGCAATTTTCCATAACAACAAATTCAACTGTGATCCTTAAATTCCCATTTATGTGTGGGAATATGACATTGGTCTCAAAGATTCCTAATTCTTTCATTGGGTTACTTGCACTGTTGAATTTTATACCATCAATTGGTAACAATTGGTCTTCAAAATTTGGTACACAAGTCTTAAGAAAGGATTTTCCAACACAAGAGCAGAAGGCTCCTGGGTCAAGGAAAAGTTTTGTGGGCTTGTTGTCAATCACCACTTCTGTTATACAGGAGTTACCAGCTGTATAACCTTTTCCTCTCTTTGGTTTTGTCTTCATAAGTTGTGCATCTTGAACTTTTGATAAATCAACTTGACCATTGCACAATTGTGGTAAGTGGGAATAAGATTCCATGATGTCAAAAGTGGCATTGATATTTCTATATCTTTTGAAGATTCAGAAAATATGGATGACTTATCATCTGAACTGTCTTCAATTATGTCTTCTTTTTCAACATCTGGTCCCTTTTCAATGTCAATTTCATTGATTTTCCCCCTTTTTGGACATGTATTGGCTAAATGGGTGGTGCTTTGGCAAATATGGCATTTTCTGACTGTATCTGCAGATTTATATTTAATATTACTAGAATTTTCTTTGGGGTTTTTGTCCACAGAATCTTTCCAAGGTGTATTAAACCTTGTTTTGAGATTCACCCTACTAGAACCAATTTTGGTTCTGGTGGTTACTTCTTCTAGTATATTGATAATATCCTCTGCTGAAGATTGTTCAGTAGTCCTGCTTTTGACAGCATGCTCTAAGTCACCTCCACATTGTCTCAGAATTTTTCTATGGATCATAAATTCTGACATGTCAGGATATAATGCTGTTAATCTGTCCTTTTGTTGGCAAAACCATGGTAAAGCTTTGTCTTTATCAGCATTCAATTTGGCAGATTCAAAGGCTGTTTCAACTTTAAACCTCCAAGCATCATTTTCCCATTTGTTGATGATTTGGGTTTTCCACCAAGTCCAACTCTGGTGTCCATGTGCTTGTCTTATTTTGATGTACTATCTGTGAGCTGATCTGGTAAACAAGGTGTTAAACCTGGCTGTTACCAATCTGTCTGGTAATTCAAAATCCTCTTTGATCATGTCAATACCTCAAATGAATTCGATATGTTCATACTCTCCTTCACCACTGAAGTGAGGCCATTCTTTAAGTTTTGGAACTTCTTTCAAGAGTGCTTGGCCCATTGATGGTTCCAAGTTATGAAAAGAAGTGGATAATTCATTTTTTAATTGTGAATTATCAGGATCCAATACTTGTGGATTTGGAATTCTTGTGCCCTCATTTTGATTTAGAGGTGTAGACATTCTTGGTAAGGTGTTCAGTATTTGTTCAATGTCATTCATTTTACTGTTGCTACACCTTTGGGAATTTCTGTATTCATGTTGGAAGCTTTGTATTCAATTTATTACTTCAATTTTATACATGTCTTCTTTATGTGTTAGTTCTTGCCATAACTCTGTCTGTCTTGTATTATCAGCAGTGACTTGATTCAATTTCATTGATCATTTTGATACTTCTTCTTGTGAAGCATGAAAACACTTTTTCAAGGCAATGGTATATGTCTTTACTTCAGTAAATGAATTTGAAATGTCATCAAGGACTTTCTTGTTATTGGTCTTGATAATATTTATGGCTTGTTTAATTCTTGTTTCAATTATGTCATCAATATTGAATTTAGAATATTTATCTGTTAATTCTTTAATAATGGCAGATTGTTCATTTATTTTATTGTTAGAAGAATTATCATTATTGGAATTTTTAATTGTTCTTAAAACTTTTTCAAAACACATAAGTGTTTCATTAATTTGGCACAGACTCAGGTTGTTTGTTTTAATGTTGTTACAAATGGTTTCATTTTTATCAGAAAGATGTTTTTTCACGTCATTTATAGCATTATAAAACTCTGGGATGGAATCAAATATGTCAGAAATCATTTCTGGAACCTTAATCTGGCTTCCTCCTTCTTCTGTAATTCCATCATGGTTCTGGCCATCTGAAATACATTTTCCATGGCATCCTGCTGAATCTTTGGGATTCTGTAGCCCTGGCTGTAAGGTTTTGGGGCTGGTGATTTCCCTTTGCCCTTGTTTGGAGTTTGTGGCTGCTTTTTCACATTGGAATTGCTGCTGCTGGCCACTGGGGCTGTTTTTGGCACTGGTTTGGGTGGTGGAGGGTTGTTTTTCCTCCATTCTAGTGTCAAAAGCATCATGTTTTTCTTCTCCATCAATGGATGCCATCCATTGAGCAATTTGCAAGTGTTGGGATGGCCCAAGAATTTTCTTACTGTCAGGTAAGAATTCATGCAAGGATCTGGTACTCCTTGAATTGAAGTGCATTGTTGTATGCACTGTGGCTGGCTTTGTATATGTCCACAGAGGCTTGTTGTTGCGGTGTCAGCTCTTTTTGAAGGTAAAATAGTATTATCAGCTTCAGAATGACCCAATTTAGTTGTTTGGAAGTCATCAACTGACCCTTTTCCTTCTGTACCTGGTTGGCTTCTGCCATAATCACGTCTATTACCTTTTTGGGAGCTGCTTGAGGGGTTGTAGCTGGCTCCTGACCTGGTTGAAGGCATAATTATGGTTAAAAAAGGCTTAAAATAGTATTTTTACATCAAAAACTTACTATTGGCCAAATTTCTAGCTTTCTGAAGGGTATTACTTATGTCCAGGTTAATCAATTCAGAAGATATTGGTTCAGGCTGGTTATTTTGAGTCACAATAACAGTACTATTATGATCAGAATTAACAGTACTGGCAGGGATAATGCTGGTTACTGTTGAGGCTGTTTCAATATTTTCTTGTCTTACCACGTTGTCAGACACTAAAATTAATGAAAAAGCCAATTAATTAAGTAAAAAAAGGTTATTTCAAAAAAGAAATAAAAATATAAGCCTCACTTATAATATGAACAAAGGTTATTTTTTATGGATTTTTTTGAATTATAAGTATTTTTTATATATTTTTAAATTTTTCAATATAAGAAAAAATATTTAAAAAGAGTAAAAAAATATGTCACAGGTAAAATATCATGGCTGGGCCCCCAAATGTAAGGTGTGGATATGAAACTTTGATTAAAAATCAAGTACTTTTCCTGTCCTCAAAATTTGTATAAGGTAAAATTCAATTAAAAATAGTATGAAATGTTATTTTTAAGAGAAAACACGCCAATTTTATTTTTTTTAACTTTATTAGTATAAAACAATAATATTATAAAAATTTATTGTTTTACCAACAATAAAAATTTATCCAAAAAAATACTCTGCAAGAGATATTTTAACGCTACAAAAGAAATTTCTTCAAGAGCAATTTCAATTGGAATTAATTGAGCAAAGAACTGCAAGCAATTAATTAAAGAACAAAGTCTTTAAAAAGAATATTAAAGAGAAAACACGCCCAAAAGTGACCAGAGTGAATTTGGAAACAAAGTGACAAAGTTTACAGTGATGAAAGATGCTTTAATTCACTTTTGGGGTGGTTCAGGGGTAAAAATGATTATAAGAGTTACAAAAAATGATTAAAATGATTTTTTCACGTGGTTAAATGGATTAAAATGATTTAAAAATGGTGGTTGGAATCTTTGATTGATTGGTTTAACAGTGTTTAAACTAATTAATAAAAGGAAAAGATTCTAACATGAAGAGAAAAGTGGGGCAAAGAAGATATTCTTTTATAGCCATCAATTCTCTTACTACAAAAGTAAAATTTACTCTTGTCAGTTGTCAGCCTGTGACTCAAAACAGAGCACCAGCATGACATCCAACATACCATAAGTAATGGTATGGGAGTATTGGACAAATATAGCCAATACAAGTAAATTATAAAGAGGAAACCTCCTCAAATATAATAAGAAAGGACAAAGATATGCCCTATCAAAGATAAGACCAAATAAGCAAAAACTCTTATTCTAGCCTCTAATCTAACTTATACATATTTCATGAAACCCCAACCAGAATGGTTTTTTTCTTGAAGCTCTAAGGTAGAGCTATCCAATGGTATCATCTATTCATCTGTAGCACTCCTAAATCAGGAGATACCATTATACCACCTTTTTTCCACCAACAACCCCTCAAAGGTGTAGGAGGGCTTGTACAAAACTGTACAAAAGTACAGCCAAATTGAAGGTCTGAGTGAGAGCTTTAATTTGAGATACCTTAGACCCCTCTATCTTCAAAATTGACAGAGGGATCTTGGTTTAAAGGTTTACATCTCAAAATACAGGATTTCTGAAACTAACCATATAAAGAAACCCCTGTATCTTTGGAATATATTCATACAGTTGTAAAGTGTTGTATACCAAACTGTAGATCTAATCAAGCCCTACAATACTGTATCATTGGAATACAGATATCTTCTAAATTGGAGAAGATATCTGGCTTGGAAGGTTTTGAAGCCTCATACTGATGTACAAAAATACATCCAAAAACTTAAAGTCCTTATAGCTCTTGCTATCTTGGAGAAGGGTAAGCATGAAGCATATCAAATTGAAGAGCTCATTAAGCCCTTCAATTCTGTGCTCTTGGATTCTTGATATCTTAAAAACTGACTAAGATATCTTGGTTGGAAGTATTTTGACCAATACTGGTCTGTATCAAACCTGTACCAACCAGTACTGGCTTGATACTTAAAATAATGGTTGTTTAAAGCTTAAACCCGCCCAGAATGACTAATATTAGTCATCCAGACACTCTGGACACGTCACAATGGTGCTGACGTGGCCTGTGAAGAGTTTTTTCACCCTGTATTGATCCAGAATGATCATTTGTGGTCCAAAAACCACAATTCTGACTATGCTGACGTCAGAATTGATGGTACAGAACCACAACCCAGCCTCCAGAGTGAAAATTTTCACTCTGTAGACGTGTGAAGAGCCTACCAGTCTTTCACAGTCCTCAGAGGAGATAAAAGCAGGTCTTTCCTCACTGGAAAAGACTCATCTTATCATGAATTAACATCCTTACATAGTAAAACTGTCTTATACCAGTAGTACTCTTAGGATTATATTGATATAATTAAAATAATTAATTATTGTAGTGTTTCTTTACAGTCAAAGATATTAGAGCATTGCAACCCAGGTCCTCAATAGACTCATCACCACTGTTACCACATAGCAGTAGGACCTGAAGATTTCATTTATTATTTATTTTTTGTGTGTCACAGTCATAGTGCTAGCTTGTATTTACTATTTTTGAGCTACTACATAGACTCACCCTGACATTTTGGGGGCCTGGCCGTTGTTTTAACCTATTCTGGACCTATTTTGGCGATTTTTGGATCATCTTCACTATTTTTGCAGGTTTTTTACTATAAAAGTAAGTACAATTTCGAGTTTTTTTTTTCATTTTTTAAGTAATTTTCATCTCTTATATTATAAAAATATAATATATATTTTTTATATATTGTATTTTATCAAAATATATTAAATAATATATTTTATTTTATTTTTGAGTATTTATACTCTTCAAAGCTTTATATTGCAATTTTCACGAAAATTAATAATAATAAATAATTATTATTAATTTTTCAAATTTATTTTTATATACAAACAGTATATTTAAATAAAAAAAATTATTTTTTACCAAATTGTGTAAAAATTAATTTAAATCATAATATTTATTGTAAATCAACAATAAATATTGAAATAATAATTTTATTATTTCAATTCTTTAATATTCAAATTGAATATTATTGAAGAAGATCTTTTTTTACTCAAGTTGAGGAAAAATTGATTAAAATTTTCCTCTTTTGATAAATAATCAAAAAAAAAAATCTTAATAATAATAAGTCATTATTATCAATTTACCACGAAAATTGATAATAATAAGTAACTATTATTAACTTCTCAAACTTATTTTTATATACAAATAGTATATTTAAATAGAAAGTATAATTAATTTTTACCAAATTGTGTAAAATTAATTTAAATCATAATATTTATTGTAAACCAACAATAAATATTTAGATAATAATTTTATTATTATTTCAATTCTTTAATATTCAAATTGAATATTATTGAAGAAGAATCTTTCTACTCAAGTTGAGGAAAAATTCATCAATTTTAATAATAATAAGTAATTATTATTAACTTCCCAAACTTATTTTTATATACAAATAGTATATTTAAATAGAAAGCATAATTAATTTTTACCAAATTGTGTAAAATTGATTTAAATCATAATATTTATTGTAAACCAACAATAAATATTTAAATAATAATTTTATTATTATTTCAATTCTTTAATATTCAAATTGAATATTATTGAAGAATAATCCTTTCTACTCAAGTTAAGGAAAAATTCATCAATTTTTTTTAAAAATAAAAAAAATAAATAAATAAATAAATAAAAATAAGTAAATAACTTATCAATAATATTCAAGTTTAATAATATAAACTTTTAATATTAACTACTTTACTTATAAAAATAAGTGAAACAAAACTGTTATTTCTTCAAAAAATAAAAAATAAAAAAATAATAATAATAAATAATTAAAACTCAAATATCAAACCAAACTCAGAAGAAATAACAGTAAGGAATTGGAAATTTTGTTTATTCAAATTGAATTACAAACCTTCTCCATTTTCTTTCAAAGTGGAAAAAAATTCCATTTGAGACAAAATCACAGTGAAATTCATCTGTACCAGCCTCAAAGACAAGGAGGCAGTACTAACTCCCAAGCAAATTGCCAAGGAGTATAAAGCAGAAATCAGTCCAAGGGCCTTTTAAAGGTAAAGAAACCTTGGAAAATACAGAATTTTTGTCTTTTGTCATTTTTTAACATGACAACTCCATTTCTCAGAGATCTTGGATACCCAAGAAATCAGCCAGAAATCTGGCAAAGAAGAAACAGAGGGAGAAGGCCACCCCCTTCTGGATCAAATAACCAACAAAGGACTTATTATCAGGAAACTCCTGCTCAAAGTCCCACCCCAAACCAAATCCAGCCCAGTCCAACAAAAAAATTGGACATATGCAGGGAAAGTAACTCATATTCATGTACTCCTAAAAGGATTTTCCACATGGAGTATGGACAACAAAACCTTAACCATGGGAGTATCATGGAAGGAAATTGGAATAATGAGGCAAAAAATATGAGTCAATCTTATTACTTGCCAAAAGATTCTGGAAGAAATGAAAAGTTGGAATCTAAACAGCCATTTCATACTCTCAGAAGAGACTTGAATCAGAGGGAATCAAACAGAAATCCAAGCCATAGAGAATTCCTGGCATATGGAAGAGCCCAATCTGATTCAGGAACACCAAGGCATGGAAGAAGAAATTCCATCTTTACCACATCAGTCCAACAGCTACAGGACTTGAAATCCAAAGGACAATATTTCCAGGACTCTTCAGTCATCCCTGGTGGTTTCCAGCAGAGGAAATGGAGCCCTAGTAGAGAACAAGAATTCTTTCAGGAAGGAGAAGATAGAATCAGATCCTTTGATGAAACAATGAATAAAATTAGTCCAAGAGGAACACAAATCCTAAAAGACACTGTACCTACCAATAGTGTTAGCTCAGAATCAATTGATCCTCAGCTTAAGTCTATTGATGATAAAATACCGCCTCAAAAATTTGAAACCACAGATTCCAGAGGTAGTAGTTTCATATGGTCCAACATGGGTAAATTCATGGATTGGACATATGATCATGTTCAAGAAGTGACTTCAGAAATGAAAACACTCAAGGAAGAAAATTCCTTCCAAGCAACAGTCATAGAAGACTTGAACACAAATCTATCCAGAATTTGGGCAGAATTTGAAACTAAAAACAGACAGTTGAACTCAATACTAGAGGAACAACAAGCTGTGAGAAGAGATTTAAGAAATATCCAATCTCAACAGGAAATCCTGGAAAAAGAAGTGGATTTTCTCTATAAAAAGGAGGAAAAAGAAGATAATTTCTTCCCTTAAACAACTCAAGAGGATAAACCAATCACCAAAGTAAAAGAGGAAGAATCAGAAAACCAAGCTCCTGAATCCCAGGATCCAAAGTTAAGGTCTGAGTCTATTTACCAAGATGGTGAGAACCTCAGTTACTCTGAGAAACAAGCATTGAAGCAATTACCTGATGTGGTAAATTGGCCTAAATTCTCAGGAATTGGAGAATATGATCATATGGAGCTTATTGATTATATTAATGGACTTTTTGTTGATGTACCAAAGATACCAGACTACTGGATCACCACAAGACTCAACACTGCATTCAGAGGCCATGCAAATATATGGTACACTGAAATGAAAGAGATACATGGTAGGAAAAGCTGGCCATGGTGGAGAAACCAAATAATACAAAAGTACAGCAATGGTACTTGGATTTGGCAAAAAACCATCTCTTTTGAGAGTGACAGATACTCTACAGAAAAAGACCCTTATGAATGGTGTCTTAAACAAACCAAAAGACTCAAATCTATTGATCCAAACATGACAATAGAGATGAGAAATCATAAGATTCTGACAAAACTTCCAGGAGACTTAGAACATGCAGTAAAGTGCAGATGCAGCAAAATAAGCAGCATTGATGACATAGCAAATGTCATACAAGATGTCAGAAAAAAGACATCAATTGGCAGTAGTTCACCCTATAGGTCACATGATATCAGAGAAAAACCAAAGATACTCATGGAAAAAGACCTCAAACCTACTAATGGTGAAGAAGCACCAAGGAGAAGGAACACATGCCATAACTGTGGATCACCTGACCACTATGCAAATAATTGTCCCAAGGGAAAAAAGAAAATATTTGCAATAGAGGAAGAGTCAGTAGAAGAACACATGGAATACAAATCTGACTCTGACAGCATGGGAAATGGGCTAAGACAGGATTCAGACAGTGGATCAGAGCCTATTGAACAATATTTATTAGAGTATGAGGATGAGAAAACAGAATCAGTCCTAGGAAACTCTTTGAAACCAGAACTCATTCAACCCAAAAATGGGGAAGACAGAAGTGGCAGAGCCATTGATGCTAAAGAGTATTTGGAAGTACCCAAAACTGGTATGGCCTTTATTCATGGAGCAAAATCAAAGCTTGATGTATACATTGAAAATAAAAAGCATCCTTTGATTTTTGACACAGGAGCAAATTGCTCAGTGGTAGCCAAAGAATACTTGGACAGACACTTTCCAATGTGGAATGCAGAGATGCTTTTAACAAAAGCAAGAAGCTTTAAAAGTGCTGCAGGAAAAGTGAAGTCACTTGGAATAATCCAAAAAATAATTATAATACCACACAAAATGGGAAACCTCAGACTACACATTGAATTTGTGGTACTTGAAAATGCTACGTTTGATGGATTTTTAATGGGTACAGAGTACCATAAAATCTATGGCATAAGAATACATAATTCCCTAGAGAGTTACTTGATAATTGGGAAAGACAAACAAAGAAAGTTCTACTTTGAAACTGACAACCCCAATCAAATAAAAAGATATTCCAATAGGGATTATTTAACAGAAAGAAGGAATAAACCACCAGAAAAAGACCAATGGGTGAATCTGGATGATGTTTCAGATAAAGATTCTTTTTTGAAAGGATCAAGAGCCTCCATAAGGACAAAAGAGTCTCATCAATGATGAGCCTTTTTTGGAGGGAGGGTATGTCAGCCTGTGACTCAAAACAGAGCACCAGCATGACATCCAACATACCATAAGTAATGGTATGGGAGTATTGGACAAATATAGCCAATACAAGTAAATTATAAAGAGGAAACCTCCTCAAATATAATAAGAAAGGACAAAGATATGCCCTATCAAAGATAAGACCAAATAAGCAAAAACTCTTATTCTAGCCTCTAATCTAACTTATACATATTTCATGAAACCCCAACCAGAATGGTTTTTTTCTTGAAGCTCTAAGGTAGAGCTATCCAATGGTATCATCTATTCATCTGTAGCACTCCTAAATCAGGAGATACCATTATACCACCTTTTTTCCACCAACAACCCCTCAAAGGTGTAGGAGGGCTTGTACAAAACTGTACAAAAGTACAGCCAAATTGAAGGTCTGAGTGAGAGCTTTAATTTGAGATACCTTAGACCCCTCTATCTTCAAAATTGACAGAGGGATCTTGGTTTAAAGGTTTACATCTCAAAATACAGGATTTCTGAAACTAACCATATAAAGAAACCCCTGTATCTTTGGAATATATTCATACAGTTGTAAAGTGTTGTATACCAAACTGTAGATCTAATCAAGCCCTACAATACTGTATCATTGGAATACAGATATCTTCTAAATTGGAGAAGATATCTGGCTTGGAAGGTTTTGAAGCCTCATACTGATGTACAAAAATACATCCAAAAACTTAAAGTCCTTATAGCTCTTGCTATCTTGGAGAAGGGTAAGCATGAAGCATATCAAATTGAAGAGCTCATTAAGCCCTTCAATTCTGTGCTCTTGGATTCTTGATATCTTAAAAACTGACTAAGATATCTTGGTTGGAAGTATTTTGACCAATACTGGTCTGTATCAAACCTGTACCAACCAGTACTGGCTTGATACTTAAAATAATGGTTGTTTAAAGCTTAAACCCGCCCAGAATGACTAATATTAGTCATCCAGACACTCTGGACACGTCACAATGGTGCTGACGTGGCCTGTGAAGAGTTTTTTCACCCTGTATTGATCCAGAATGATCATTTGTGGTCCAAAAACCACAATTCTGACTATGCTGACGTCAGAATTGATGGTACAGAACCACAACCCAGCCTCCAGAGTGAAAATTTTCACTCTGTAGACGTGTGAAGAGCCTACCAGTCTTTCACAGTCCTCAGAGGAGATAAAAGCAGGTCTTTCCTCACTGGAAAAGACTCATCTTATCATGAATTAACATCCTTACGTAGTAAAACTGTCTTATACCAGTAGTACTCTTAGGATTATATTGATATAATTAAAATAATTAATTATTTTAGTGTTTCTTTACAGTCAAAGATATTAGAGCATTGCAACCCAGGTCCTCAATAGACTCATCACTACTGTTACCACATAGCAGTAGGACCTGAAGATTTCATTTATTATTTATTTTTTGTGTGTCACAGTCATAGTGCTAGCTTGTATTTACTATTTTTGAGCTACTACATAGACTCACCCTGACATCAGTCGTGAAAAACAGTCTGACAACAGAAAAGCCAATTATGGCATCATTGAACTCTGGTTTAGGCCAAAAAAGGGCTGGTTTAAGCCATTTTTAGCCATTTTTAGCCATTTTAGACCCTTAAATCAGCCATTACTATAGCAATACCAGGCCTAGAGCCTTCAAAACACGTCAGAATGTGTGTAAGAGGCGTAGAAACCAGTTAAAACTGTTTTTACTATGGTTGTTTTATCTTAAGGGTAGTTTTACCTTCTTGGCAACAGCTAAAACTACCCCAGTTGGTATCAAAACCTCATCATCAATTGAGTCCACAGACCCTGTAACTCAATTCCAGGCCAAAAGTGATGAACTTTTGCATGAATTTTGACATCCCACGCCTGTCAGCAAGGATTTTGGGGGTCTAGCTCCCCCTTAGAGTTGGAGTTCCTTTTCCCCCCCAAATTTAATCTTTCCAATTTATTTTTCCTTTAATTCCTCATCATGTATTATACTTATAATTTACATATGTAATTCAATTCAATTGTACAGTACAATACAGTAATAATTGACACCTCATATGTAAATCGAAGTTCACTTATGTAATACACGCGCACATTTTGACATTTCAATTGAATTCAATTGAAAATACTTCAATTCCTCATAACTTCTAAACTAAACACAACACCTCAATTTTAACACAAAAATTGATGGTTAACACCACATGTGGTGTTAATTAAATTAAGGTTTTGAGGATTTTCAACTTTTGTATTGAAAATACTAAAAACTTAATTTAAGCTTATTTAGAGTTGAGTTACAAGAATTTCACTCAGAGGTGACCCCACCTGATTTTTTATGAGGAATCCAATGGTGAAATAATTTTTATATGTTTATTTATTGGATAAAAAGTTATAATAATTTTTATTTAACTTTTTTTCCAAATTTATTTATTTTTTCACAATTTTGTTAAAATTTCATTTTTACTTAATTTTTTCAAGTA
This sequence comes from Austropuccinia psidii, assembly GCA_023105745.1. Lineage (NCBI taxonomy): Eukaryota > Fungi > Basidiomycota > Pucciniomycetes > Pucciniales > Sphaerophragmiaceae > Austropuccinia > Austropuccinia psidii. Next base: position 5,525,244 of record JALGQZ010000010.1, on the reverse strand, counting down.
TAAATGTAATTTTATACTTAAAAAATTTAATGTATTTTTATTTTTAAATTGTAATTAATTTTTTTATTTTTAATATAATTTTATATTTATATTTTTATTTTAATAATATAAATAAATTTATTTTATTTATATTGATATGTTATTTTTTATATTTGTGGTCTTTTGGGTATATGAAATTACCTCTAAGGCTCACAAATATAGTCCCCCATGTTTCTGGGGGTTCTTCAAACTATTTGGAGCGAATAAACCCCGGAATACATGATACAAGAGACCAGGGAGACGTTCAACGGTCCAAAATAGCCATTTTGGGGCATTTTTGTCAGTTTCCATTCAATCGGCCGTATTGAAACCACCAATAAAAATATTTCCTTTTTTAAAAATATAAAGAATAGAAATTAATTTCATAGGTATCATACCAGAAAAAAGACCTCTTTCCTTATATTAAAGGCAAATTTTCAAAGAGGAGTCATTTAAGGCTCCATTCACAGTTCAATTTTTTCCCTATTTTCTTCAGTTAATTTTTTCAAAGGCATCCAAGGTGTAGTTTCTGGACCATAATATAAATTTTCATTTCATAGAAACATGAAATTTACATTTTATGGTGACTCATACATAAAACATTTGCCCATTTTAGAAGTAGAAAGACTAAATTTATATCAGGAGAATATTCAGAAAGCTATACAGACATATTTTAGAATAAATACAAGCTACAAGAGATTACTGGCTTGTCAGTCACATGAAAAGTTTCCTGGTTTTATCAATTCTTTTAATAATGGTAAATCTATATTTTTCTTATCATATAGGATTAATTTCTTCCAAATGTCTAGATAACTACTCAATTCGCAGAATCGGAGAAACTATTTTCTGATTCTCTAGCACCAATTATATATCTTCCATGGATTAATTGAAAGGCATAATTTAAAATATTATTAAATCAAGTTTTTGAAAGTAACTGATAACAATTGCTCATTGTGGCATTTTTGAAAGCTTACTGATGCCTCTTGGGATAGAAGACTCACCATCTCAAAATGAGACGCTTTAGAAGAATATTTCTATGAGGAATGTTCAGTTATTTATATTTCTGATATCATCATGGGTTCTGATTCAAGATATTTACACTTTGAGAAACTAACAAGAGCACTGAAAAATGCTTCCAAATTTAACATGAAATTACACAATAAAGATATATTAACTTAAAATTTAGTTCTTCAATGAACTTTGAGATTTTTTTATAGAGAATTCTTGAATAATGATATAAATGGTGGCGCAAGCTATTCTGTGGAATTAAATACCACTCCTACTCATAATTAATCTCACAGGTCCCCAATACTACTACAAGAGCGTCTAAAGTACCAGATTCACCCTTATAATTATCACTGGAAAGTAGCACTAAATTAAAACATCAAATTTGACTCAAAATTCTATGAAAAGCCCAATTATAAGAGAATGAATGTGCTATAATAGACATTCAAAAAGTCAATATTCACAAATACAAATAAATTACAAAAAGGGTTACACAAAATCATAAGTTTACATATGTTAGCCATCTATCAAGAATTTTAGCACTAATTTGGTTGATTCAACCAGTAAAAGACACCTCAATAACAAATTGAAACATTAAAAATAATAATATACAGAGCTCAAAGGTTCAGTTAATATGAAATCCAAGAGAAAAACATAAATACACTGAAGCTACCTCAGGAGGCCAAATTCTCCACACTCAAGGCTCAGAAATATGTCCATAGTAGAATCACTCAGTCACATTACACAGAATTAGCCTATTTTTAAGCTCCAATGAGAATAATAATGGAAGAAAATATATCAGAGAACTTTTTAACTCCACCTAATTCTCAAAGTCATTTAATTCAAAAAAATGATAGGTATAATTACAAATCTTTATCAGTATATTGATAAAAATTATCATGATCACTCAGCACAAATATGTTCAAATTTGACATCTTGAATCATTTTTCACCTCATGAATTGCAGATGAAAATCTGCATTTGTAATAATATAAGCTGACCTCAAATCTCAAGAACTATGATGTAGACAGCTACTTTAAATTAATAAGGAAAGGGTGTTGGTAAGCCCACATAAGTTTTTAGTAAAAACACATAAGCCCTAATGTGTTTTTACCAAAAATGTTAAGGCCATTCATCCCATTGTTAATTGCCTTAAAAATGGCATGAATGGCCTTAAAAATTCCATTTATGGCATTGTTAATGTCATTTATAGCCTTAACAATTTCATAAATGGCTTTGTTAATGTCATTTTTGGCCTTAACAATTCCATATATGGCATGAATGGCCTTAAAAATACCATAACTGGCATTAAAAATGCCATTTATGGAATTAATAATGCCATTTGTGGCCTTCAAAATTCCATGTGTGGCATTAAAACTGCCATCTTTAGCATGAATAATTCCCTTTATTGCATTGATAATGGCCTTTATGGCATTAATAATTACCTCTATTTCATTGATAATTCCATTTATGGCATCAATAATGCCCTTTATTGCATTTATAATGCCATTAATAGCCACATTTCATTTAAAAACCACCCCTTATGTTTTTTTACCATACAATTGTGTGTTTTTACCAATTGATGGCAGAAACACATAAGTGCTTATGTGGGTTTACCAAAACCCTAAAGAAAAATTGTCAGGGTGACTCTATGATATAGCTTCAGAATGATGATAAAAGCTATAACTCTGAGTGTGACACGAAAATAATGATGATATGAGAGTGGGTATATGAGTAAAAAGGGCTATACTAAAATAATTTAGTGATGGTGAGTACTGCTGATAGCCCTGGGTGCAGTGTTTGCCTGTTGGTTTACAATAGCAAACCCTACAATACTTAAACTGTAAGTATACCTGTTAAATTCTAAGAGTATCACTTCCTTTTTTTTAAGAAGTTATACCACGTAAGAATATCAAGAACAGGATGCTGGATTTGCTTCCTGGTGAGGCAAAGCCTCCTTTTATCTTGTTCTGGGGTAGTGGGAGGTGGTTTACCTCTGCACACGACCACAGAGTGAAACTTTTCACTACTGTGGGCTGGTTTGTGGTTCTATACACTCAATACAGGCTAGTATTGGGTTGAAATGTGGTTTTAGAACCACAAGTAGTCATTTTTACCCTATACAGGGTGAGAATTTTCACCAATGGACTTTACAGGTGTATTCTGGTGCTCCTGACGCGTCAGAAACTGTACAGAACCTGTATGGACCTCTGTATTTGACTTAGTTATGAGGTATTGAAGTATAAATAAGCTTTAGCATCTGTTTGACACCTCATAATCAGAGTACAACTGTATCCTGTCATAATACAGCTGTATTGGTCATATTGTGGGATTATAACTTTCAAATAGCCATACCTCTGTCGGATTTTGAGATATCATGCTCAAAGTTGGTTCGTTGGATAGACCTGTATGAGCTCTACAAAATGATACCCAATTTTGTATGGTTATCATCAAATATGACAAAGTTATCCCATGTGTAAGGTTTTTTGTACATAGGCGTGGTTTGGGCAAAAAGCTGTATTGAGCCTGTTTGCCTCATACCTTCTGTTATAGTTGAGATATGAAGAAGTGGATGGCACCATCAGATAGCCCTGATTGTTCTCTTTCCAAAAAGACCCCACTTCAAGTATCCCACACTAAAACTGTAGAAGTTAGATGAGAGGTGAATGTTTTGTTCACCCTTATTTGGCCTGAATTTGACCATAACTCCAGTAATATTGGTGCTAGCTCAGTTTGGTTGGTACCATTGGATAGCCCTGGCTTAGAGCTTCATTTTGAGTACACATTTGATGGGTTTAAGGCTCTCCTTCTACATCTTAGATGAGAGGTGAAAATTAAGGTTTATGCTCAGCAATAACTTTGAGCAGGATTAAGTTTGTTATTTCTTGTCCTATGGTGATGGGACTTATATTTTCAGAAAGGAGTTATTTTCCTCTTTTCTTTGATACCTTTTGAGCTGATTTGGCTCAGTTCCATGTTTTGGTGGTATCTTGGCTATACCATAAATTTATGGTATATTGGCTGTCATGCTTGTGCTCTGGTTTTGAGTCACAGGCTGACAAAAATCCAAGAAGATAGTGTGAGCATCAGCCTATTAGAGGAATATCATGTGGCAAATTCTAGGCTCTGAATTTGGAAAATACTCAACAAACCTTGAATCACCTGAAAAATTCAAGCAAGGTTGTCACCAAGATTATAGTCACATCATTAATCAAGAGAAACTGAATTAGAAAAATAAAGGTCCCATGGCGGGTGCTCTGGGTTCTCAAAAGGTATTTTTTGATGTGTTATTTTCCCACAAAGCTCCAAATCAACACCTTGAAAATTAAATTTCAAGTGCTTGAATTGAATCTTCACTAACTTGGGAGGTTGTCTTTTATATTATACTGATATTTTTACTTCCCAGTAGCTACTCTCAAAATTATTTTAATGCTAAAGGCCTACCCAGTTCCTAATATCAGTTAAAGCTTAACTTTTATGGAAAGTTCCTCCAGCTATCAGGATTTAATTTACCCAGATCTTGAAACATATCTTAATTATTCATAATGCAGTATAAACGTTAATACCCTTAGTATCTCTGAATATATTATTGCATTTTTCTTAAAAGTCAAATATCAGAGCTCCAAATGAAAATAAAATCCCTTAGAAAGCCTGCTTCCAAGGATCTGCTATATCTCCTTCTAACGAAATTTGTAATCAACATAAAACCCTTAATTATTCCAAAAATAAATATACACCCATGTGAACACCCAGAAAAAGGTAAGCAGCCATAATAATTTAGTCAATCCTCAGAATGGAATATAATCTCCTTTGAACTAGAAAACTTAATTGTATTACTTATTTTTTACAATTTCATCATTCCCTGAAAGAGTGGTATTAGATAATTTTCAAGGTTCTTTTTGTATTTAAAACTCCACTTACTCAATATTTATTATGGGCCTTGATTTCCAAAAACATCTTTTGTAAATATTTGAGGAGGGCTAGGAAATATATTTTGTCACCTTTGGTTCCAATACTCATTAGAAATGACAAGCAAGCCCGATTTTTTTTCCACTTATGGAATTGCCTAATTTTAATTCCACAGAAGGTTTTTTCCCTTGCTGGAAGCTGATGTGTCAGAAATTAATTTTCTCATTTTTTGGTTACTCTATTATTTTTACTTTGCAATTTATTTTTTTTCTTTCCATTTAGAATAAGAAAATTAATCAAAGAAGATTTATTGCCACATTCTTATGATACATCCATAAATTCCTATCTCATTATGTAAAATTGCTCCATATCTAGAGCAATTTTTCCTATCATTTCATTTATTAATTTCTCTCATTGCTGTGAGTTGTGGTAAGACTGCTATATTATTATACATTTCAAAAGTTTTTATTTTAATCGAAAATATTTCTTATCAATATGTGATTTTAGTCCTTCACTTCTTGTTAAGTAAGATTTATTTTATCAAAAAAAGAGAATTTTATTTTGGGAGCCTCTTTTTTCTGCTTCCTTTCATATTATGGGAATAACATTTCAACAAGTATTTTTTATTTTCTTAAACATTGGCAGGAGGAGGTTCAAAAGTGCAGGTATTCCTATAGAGTTTCTTCATCTATTTGAACTGATTAAGAAAGATATTTGGAAAATGGAAATAATAATTTATGGAATGTCATATTTCACCATGAAAGAATTCCGTTGTAGCCACATTTCCTTGGGGGAAGGTCAAATGCGCCTTGAGAGATATCCTTTTTGATATTTTTGAATAGAAAACTATGCAAAACCAATAATCGAGCCTCATGCTGAAATTTCATTGTTTTTTGGGTAAGTAGTGCATGGATCCAAATCCATGTCAGGGTGAGTTTATTTAGTAGCTTGAAAACACCAAATGAAAGCTAGAGCTATGACTTTCACACCTTAAAGATATCTAAAAATAAATGCAAAATCTCTACTTTTATGAATAACAGTGGTTATAATTCCATTGAAAGCATTCTGTGCATCCATTAAATATCAATTGAAAACAAATTCTACCGAAATTTATAGTTTTTTAGGGTTTTTACTAAGAGAACTAATGTTGGAAGACAGTTTACCACATAGGAAGACTTAAATAATATTATGGGTCCCTTTTCCAGTTTTAAAGCCCCTTTGTTTAATCTTTCTAAGAGTGAAAACTTGTAATAACTTAATAAGTTGATAATTAATCGAGTATTCAAAGCAAATATTCTTTTGATACAATATTTATAATCATCAAATGTATTAAATTTAACAAAGTTGATTTGTTTTTACATTAAAACACAACAATATCCATGTAAATCATACAGAAAATACTTGGATAGTGTTCTTTTAATTATAAATAAAAGTAAATTCCCCAAAAACTGTTATTGTTCAAAAAAATTTAAAAGTCCTAAAACAAACTACCAAAAATAACAGTAGAATTAAATGAAATATTTTATTTTATCATAAAACTGATACACAAAATTTATTGTTTTTTGCTTCAAAGTGGAAAAAGATTATATTCCACTGGAGACCCAGTAACAAGGAAACCCCTCTGTGACAGCCTCAGAGAACAGAGAGGAGCTTCCAAAAACAAAAGGCCAGCAGAAAGGACATAGTGAGGTTGACATAAATTCAAAATAGTGGACACTAATAGCTTTACCAAGGGATAAGAAACCCAGAAAAGCACCAATAAAGCCAGTTGAAAAACAGAAAATAACTGTTATCAAACCACTTTTGAAATATAAAGGAAAATTTTCAATGAGTATAGAGCATAAATTTGTACAAGGGCCTGCTAAAGATAAATAAAATGTAAAAAATAAAAGATTTTGGGTTTTATGTCATATTTTAACATTTTTAACATGACACCTCCACTTCTTAGAGATCTTGTATTCGCAAGAAATAAACCAGAGCAGTGGACAAGGAGAAAAAGGGGAAGGAGACAGCCAATAACTGGACCAAATGACAATCAAAGGACTTACAAACAGTGAACTCCTGCTCAAAGTCTTATTCCAGATCAAATTGAACCCAGAAGTCCTACCAGTAGATTGGAAAGGTGCAGAAAAGTGCAGAAAAATTCACAAACTGCTGAAAGACCTCTTAACAGGGAGCATGGACATAAAACTTCTTGGTATAGCAGCATCATGGGCAGAAGTTGGAATAACAACCCAGAAAAGCTGTCTCAAGAAAATGGATTACAAAGATCTCATGAAATAAATAAAAGGTTGGAATACTAAAAATAATTTCAAGCTCTGAGAAGAAAGACAAACCAGAATCAAAGAGGGCCAGGCACCATACAACCCATAGAGAACTCTTGGCACATGGAAAAGCCCAGTCAGATTCAGGTTCCCCAGACATGGAAGAAGGAGTCCTATCTTCCCCAAAGAAATCTGGAAGTTCAAGGCCTCAAAAGCCAAGGAAAACTTGATCCAAACCTCAAAAATGATCTTTGGCAGTTTCCAGCAGAGGAAAAGGAGCCCAAGTGAAAAACAAAACTTCTTTCAACCAGAGAAAAGAGAAGTAGACAAGACCCTTTGATGAATAAGCTGATGGATTTAGTTCAATAAGTTGTCAAAACCATGGAATTCACCCTCTTGGATTTCCTTATGGTATACCAATTCCATATCCAATTTATCAAAATTTGGTCATATCCATCATTATTGACCAAATTGACTATTTCATATGTTGTAGGCTTTTATGGCCATTCCACCATCTGGGGTCAGCCTGGCCACTTCATTATCATCAGGCCCTTCCTGGCCATTATCTTCTTTTGAGAACCCTTTGGTATTTCCCAGGAAACAGGGGAAATAAATCCCAAAAGCATGTATTTGGCTTTTTAAGCTTGAAATACAGATTTGAGCAATTTGTGCACTTTTTTACATTGAGCCCATTTACCATGGGAAATATGCCCAAACCGCCATATCAGGTCATTTGGAGCTTCAATTCAAAATTGGCACATTTTGTGCAAATACAGCTTTAAGACTGTATAAGTTGGTTTTGGCAAAAAACCCAGAAAGCTTTTAAAGCTCTGAAGCCACCCAAAACCCAATTTTCATGCATGATCCTCCTGGCATCCTTTCAAAGACCTTTGGCAATTTTCACCCTTCAATAACTAAAAGTTCTATAAATGGTGTGATACATCATTATGCGTCGTTTTTCACCAGCAATTGGATGATTCCCATATCAGATTTTTATTCCAACATTCCATAAATTCATCAAAGCATAACATCATCCAGAGGACTAATCAAGGCTCAAGGAAAAGTGTTACTCTCAAATAACAATGACACCATCAAGAAGTCATTGGATATTCTCATTCACAGTATTCCTCCAAGGGAATACTGGCAGTTCATTCTCAAGGTATATTCAAGAGGCAGTTCCAAAAGAGTTTTCGAATTCTCAATACTTCATCAATCCACCTTGAACACCACATTCATTAAATACAGTCTGGATTCATCAAGTCCCGTATTTCCAATCATACACCATGGGGAGATCATTCAAACCAGCTCAATTCTCATTTGGGCAAGGTATACATTCCATCAGATAATAAATACAGAAAAGCTGTAAGCTTGAAGGAGTCACGCTCTCAACCAATCATATATACCAGCCTATCTTTCAACCCCGGGAGGTTTTTACCCCAGTCAATTAGTATTTTTTGATTTTATTTTATATTTATCTTTCTTTTTGTTTTGTTAAGTAAATACTGATATTATCAAGTCAATAATTTAGAACCTTTCTCTTTCTTTTTTCACCTGTCAGTGGATATTGGTGGTCATATCCTTTATTAATTCCATTATCCATTCTGGAGGGTTGAAAAAGTGATTAACGACTTACTTGGTTGGCTCATTGGCCATTTGGCTTTCTTTTCTCTTATTGCATCTCAGCTTTTACTTGCATATTTCCTTAGAGAAATTTTATTCTTTTATTGTATCTTCTTCAATCTTCGCAGTCTTTGAATTGAGTTCCCTGATTAATGAGTTCCAGGCCACTCCTATTTTCCTCAAGAGCCCCTGTGACACTTTATTAATTAACTCATATTTTTTTGATTCTTTTCATTCATTCTTTATCATTTTATTCACCCATTTCATTCAAATTATGAATCTTTAATGCTTATGAACCTCATTATTTATTGTCACCTCTCAATTTTCTCTTATTCATTCTTCATTGTTGAAAATTGAAAGCTGACCCTTTTTTCCTTTTGTTTCTCTTTCAAATCTTTATCCAAATCATCAAATGAATTCAATTGATAACTCAGGTTTTATTTTCATTTTATTTTCAAATTGGTAATCAGTATTCATTAAGAAACATTCTTCACATCACAACTCATGTTTATTCATTCTTCAAGAGTTATTGATTTTTGAGGAAGAATTCACTTGATTTGATTTGATTGATTCATTTTAAATAAAATTGATTGACCTGGAGACTTATTGATCCTGTTGATATTCACATCAAGATTCTTTGAAATAGATTAATTTTTCCTCAAAGATTCATTTGATTGATTGATTTTTCTTAAATTTTTTGATTTTGATTTATTTTATATATTTACTCATTGACTTCAATATTTAATTTGACCTTTTGTTGATTAATTTACCTGAAGTTTCCATTTTGATCTATTGATTTTTATTTTGACTCCAAGCTTTCCTTTTGAATTTCCTCAAGTCTTTCACCTTCATATTTTTAGTTTTTATTCATTTTACTTCATTTTATTCTGGAAATTCTGCCTGTCCAACACTCACCTCCTGCAAGGCAGACAAGATCTCAGGCCAGAGCGCAAGCTGCTATTACTACAACTAAAAGAACTCCTCTTCATGGCACCCCAGAAGTTCCTCAACAGGTAGACCATTTAGACAGAGTACCACATATTGGCACTTTTCCAGCCATCTCAAGGACAACTTTCAAAGGTCCTGGTGAAGCTTTTGAAGTGCAGGAGGATGATTTTGTGGAAGAGGAAGGGTCTGATGGTACTGAAGGTGTTCCTGCTTTTAAGGTTTGTCTATGAAACTCTTGATAATAGTGGCCATATGAAGAATACTATGACCGCCTCAGTAGAAAGATATAATATAACAAAATATTATAACCAAAAATTAAATATAATTATTAAGAAAATAAATTTAATTATCATTATATAATATAATAATAAAAAAATTAATAATTATGATAAATTATAATTATTCTAGTATTGTTATAGTCACTGAAAGTTATAACAAAAAGAAGTGGAAATCTCTTAATGAGACAATTACATGTGGAAAATATAAATATTATTTGTAAAAAGAAATTATAAAGCACACTGTGCAGATATAATTATTATATAGAAAGTCTATATATAAAAAATAATAATAGATGAAAAAAATATAGTACTTTAAAGAAAGCTTACTTATAATATATATTCAATACAACAAGTCAAATATAACAGATATTACATCAAATGATTATTATAAGTTAAAAAACACGCCGAAAATTAATTTTTTCAAAGATAAAACAACTTTTTATAATAAAAGATATGATGAAAGAGCTTATGAGAGGAACTTGTGGATTTTAAAAGATATTTTAAGACAATAATTTTATAAAGTAAAATGTATTATTGGTTATTACAACAATAATATAATTTCTATGATTTCAATTCTTGTATTTAAGGCTAATAATGAATAAAATGCTTAAGAAATACTTTAATAATAAGATTTTATATGTAATAAAACTTTACCTGTTTAAAATGTCTAATATAATTGGATTGATTGAGTTGATGGACAAAAACAGTGATTAATACACTCTTTTTATGTCTGCAGAGCAGCTCTTATGATTCATAATGGATATAGAGGGCGTGCTCAGGTCAAAACTGAAAAACCATGCTTAAAAATAAGGTTCTTAGCTTAAGGGAACTTTTTTTAATTCCAATTTAAAGTTAACAGTGTTATTCTTAACTCCAAGTAGCTTTAATCCTGATTTAGGTTAATTATTTTAAGCCTTAATATAAAATAGGTTTCTTTATATTGAATTTCTTCACATGTAAAGCTTAAAAATAAAGTTTCAAGGAAAAATCTCTTAAACTCAATTTTAAATTAATTTTTGCAGAAATCTTAATTTTCTCTACATATAATCAAAAGAGTAATTTTCCAGGCTAACTACCGGTACTGATTATAAAATACACTTAAAAATCTTTTTATAAACAGATAACATGGATTTGTAAGCTGGGTGAAGGTTTCAAGCAAATCCATTAAGATTTGGATTTTCAATGAATTTTTGAAGTTATTGCTATTTTTCCACCTAAACTAGCAATACACACTAAACCTCAACTTTTTTTAAGGTTTTAATGCTTGGAAATGGAAAGTTTTAAGCTTATTTAAGCTTTGAAAGGTCTCAAAGCTTTAATTTAAATCTTGAATATTGGGATTTACCCTTTGGCAGCTTGAAATTCCTGTCCAAATTGGGATAAAAACAATTTAAACTTTAAGGTTGGATCAAATTCCAATATTAAAGTTTAAATAAGGTTGAAAATCCTCCAATACAGGTGGAAAACCTTAATTTAATCCTTGCAGATCCAAAAAGCTGGGTAACCCAGCTCTGTTTGGTAATTTTGGTTGTCCCACCTTTTTGTGTGGAGTTTGGCCTTTTATTTATTTAAAGCCATACTGTGGCCTTAAACACCTTTAAATTGAGCTCACACAGGTATTACATTCTTTATGGCAAATCCTTATCCAATTCAGTAAATATACACAACACCTCAATTTTAACTAAAATTTTGGTAAAGTTTCATAAACCTTATGCAACTTTAAATTTAAGCTTATTTAAGCTTAAATTTGACAATTTTTATAAAATGTTAAAAAATTTACATTAGTAATGTGAGATTCTTAAATATTCCAATAACTTAAGAAATAAGCATTTTTGGATATACCTCCCTATGGATGTACCCTGGGTAATTTTTTGTTTAGAATCCAAAAATAGCATAATAACTATAACTTTGTTTATCCCAAAAAAATTTATACTTATTTTTGTTATTTTCTATTTTATTTTCAACTGAATAGTCTGTTCAAGGCTAAATCAGCTGTATATAAAGTTATTTGTGGCCTTCTGAATATGTCATATATACCTCACAGGCTCACATTCCCTACCTTAAAAAAAACTGCACCACAATTTTCTTTTAATAGCACGCCCCAAGTAAATTGGGGGGGTATCATCCACTTTCCAACCTCTCTACTTATACTTTTAAGTATGTAAAGCACACAATTCAGATGTTTTATTGAGGAATTAGTCTTCTCTCATGTCTGAATCTTCTGAGAAACTTTAGGGAATCAGGTATCTTTTCTGCTACAAGCCATTCATCTTCATGTTGTGGATTTTTGTACCTGACCCAGTATTCTCTTTCTTCTTTCCTCTAACTCTTCTTTCTTCCAAACCTTTTAGTACTTTTTTCTCTTCACTTTGATCAAGTGGAGGTACCTCTAAGGGTGTTTCATTTCTTGGAGTAATAATTCCTAATCACTTGAAGTGTAACGCTTTACTAGACTAACAGGAAAAGTTGGATGTTTGTTTTCCAATTCTCCTGAAAGTTCTACTTGTACTTCATTTGTACCATGAAGGGCTTTGATAATAAATGGTCCTGCAAAGGAATCAGTCAGTTTCTTTGGACCTTTAATATTATTAAAGCTCAAGGTTGAAACTAATATTAAGTCCCCTACTTTTAATTTTGGGTTTTTATACCTTTTATCCCATTTCTGTTTAGCATATTCAAAGGAATCATTCATGCTTTGACTTTCATGATGGTTCACTTCATCAAGAAATAATTTAAATCTTGAAGCAGTTGGATGAATATCAACTAAATATTTCTTCAAAGCATCAACTGGGAGTTTAGGGTTACATCCTTTTTCCAACATTTCAGGAGTCTTGCCTGTTGAAGCATAGATAGAAGTCTTATAGGCTAATTCCAATGCTGGTATAAGAGTACACCAATCATGGGTAAAGCCATCAGAATATTTAAGCTCCAGGCCATAAGCACAAAATCTTCTGATAATGTCTTCAAGGGTTTGAATAGTTCTTTCTGTCAACCCATCTGTTTGTGGATGGTATGCTGTTGAGAATGGTAGTTTTGTACCCAAAAGCATATGTAGATTGGTTTATAAGGCTGATGTAAATTTTGGGTCTCTATCACTAATGATATTTCTAAAGAGACCAGTATGGGATATGAATCTGTTACACATCAAAAGAGCTGTATCCATAGCTGTGTACTCTTTATGACATGTTAAAAATATTGGGGTTTCTCTATATATGTCAACAATGACAAGACATACATTGTAGCTTTTATCACCCCCAGGTGGCAAAGCAGTTACCAAATCCATATGAACCACTTCCCATGGAGTACTTAGCTCTTGGATATGAATCATCAAGCCAAATCTTTTATCAGAAGCTTTATTGGCTTTCTGGAATCTATCACAACTATGAAAGTACTCAATGACATCTTTTCTCCAAGATGGCCACCAGGCACATGGCTTAATTCTTTCCATTTTTCTCTCTTCAGACAGATTTCCAGAATAAGTGTTATCATGGCATTCCAGTAGTATAGTGTTGATTAACATTTTACTACATAAGACAATGACACATGTGTGTTTACACCTATTATATAAGAAACCATTGAACAAATGCAATCTTCCATTGTCATAAGATGTTTTACAAATATCATCCAGAGAATTAGCCAAGGATGCATCTTTGCAATATTTGTCAAGTAGAGAAGTAAGAATATGACAATTCTTATCTTGCTTATAGCTTTCTATAACTTCTTCAACAAATTCTGTCCCCACATCTGTGAGGTTAATTCCTTCAATTGAAATTTGAGGTTCTGCACTTGTAGGATCATAGGCAGGATTGTCAGGTGTATTGGGTAGTGCCCATCTACTCAAGCCATCAGCATTTTTGTGAATATTTCCAGCTTTGTGTACTATGGTTATATTGCCTCTATACTCATGAATAGCAATTTGCCATCTTAACATGTGTCTTTTAGGAGTCTTAGTGTTAAGAAGTGATTTTACAGCATTAAAATCAGTAATTATTTCAAACACACTACCATCAAGATAATAATGAAGTTTTTCCAGAGGCCAAACAATGCAAAGGCACTCCATTTGGCCAGCTCCATATCTGGCCTCAGTAGGTTGAATTTGTCTTGAGAGAAAACAAATTGGACCCTCATAAGGCTTGTCATTGGAAATTTGAACTTTATGAAGAGCTGCACCTAGGCCTTCACCACCTGCATCAATATACAGCTTGAAAGGATGTTTCCAATCTGGTATCAATAAAAATAGTGCATTAGTCAAGGCATACTTGATTTTTACATATGCTTGAATTATTGCCTGTGTCATCTCAAAGATGGTTTGTTGATCACAAATTCTGTACAATGATTTGGCATGGATTGCAAAATCTTCAAGGTGTTGTCTGCAATAATTGGAAACCCCTAAGAAAGACATGATTCATTTTTTTTCTGGTGCATTTGTTTCAGTAAAACTGGAGCAACTTTGTTTTTATCACCACCAAGCCTCAGTCCTGATACTACTTGTCCTAGAGCCTTAAGCTCATGAAACCCAAAATTAAATTTTTTAAGATATATTTTTATGTTCACTTGAAGAATTTTTCTAAGTACTAATTAAAGTCTCTCTAAATGCAATTGCCAGGTTTCTGAACAAATGGTAATGTCATCAATATAAATGATTAACCATCCCTCTGATAATTCATGCGGGAAAATGGTATTCATCATTCTTTGGTAATGAGAGGGCACATTTTCAATACCAAAAAGCATCCTCAAGTATTCATAAATACCACAATGAGAAATAATCCTCAATGATTTCCTAGCATGAGGTGTTATAACATTCTGATGGAAGCCTTTAAGATCATCCATAGAAGTGATCAACTTTTCTTTGGATAATTGAGTCAAAGTCTCATGGATTCTAGGGATTGAATACCTGTCTGGAATAGTGTAGGTATTCAATGCTATAAAATCACCAAGCACCATTGATTTATTATTATGCCAAGTAATTATTACGGGCATTGTGACTTCTATTTCTTCATTGTGCCCAAATTTTCTAAGAACTCCCAGCTTCACTAGCTCATCAATATGACTTTCTAATGCTTTGCTAGCCCTAGGGCTAGATGGGTAAGCTGGTCTTCTTAATAGTGGAGGGTAAGGTCTTTCCAAATTAAGCATAATGTACACTTCATGGCATTTGATAACCCCAAGTCGTTCATTATCAGAAGAAAAGGCCTCTCTGTATTCAAATAAAATTTCAATAAGTTCTTCCTTCATTTCTAATAGTAATGCAGTACTAATTTGTGCTTCAATTAACTGATCTGGAACAAATTTTTCTTTATTAACATTCTTTACTTTTCTAATGACAGTTATTTATCTTTTTTCTGGAGGAAAAGCAAATTTTAGCCTTTTATTTTCCCCTATAGGGAAATATCTTCCTTTATTATTAATAATATCAATTCCATAAGTATTGAGAAAATAATTTTTAAGTATAAAGTGTTGTGAAGTACAATTATTCATAACAACAAATTCAACTTTTAATCTGATACTTCCTGCAGGATGAGGGAATATCATTGCTGCTTTGAAAATTCCCAAGGGGTGCATATCTTGGCTAGCACTGCTGAATTTTATACCTTAAATTGGAATTAAGGTTTCTTTCCAATTGGTATAAATCCTGTCAAGGTAATATTTTCCAACACAAGTAAAAAAAGCACCTTAGTAAAGATGTAACTTGGCTTCTCTGTTGTTTATCACAATATTAGTGATGCAAGATGGTCCAGCTTTATACCCCTTACCTCTGGGAGGTTTGGATTTCTGCATTTTAGCATCTTGCACATGTATGAGATCCATAAATTCATCACTGTACTGTGGTAAGTGAGTATGTACTTCTGTGACTTCAAAGGAAACATCAATAATTTCTATACTAGGTTCATCTGGTACTTCTTCTTCAGAAGGCTCAGAATCATTGTCATGTAAAGATAATTCCTTTGTTTCTTTTGTGTCTTAAACTTTATTTATTTCTATCCAATTTATTCTTGTCTTTTTGGGACGAGTGTTTGCCAAATGAGATGTAGTTCCACATTTATGACATTTAAAAGGAGATTTGTCATGTGGTTTATTGGGCTTTGGAACTGTTTTCCCACTGGTCTTGTTGTCCATTGGGGGTTTATACCAATTCCTTCCAATTTTTGTCCTAGTTGTGATGTCTTCCATGGCATCGATATAATCTTCTGTAGAGCAAGGCCCAATAAATCTGCTTCTTATAGCATGCTCAAGGTCACCACCACATTTTCTTAATATCCTTTTATTAATCATTGTTTCAAAAATATCAGGATGGATAGAAGTTAATCTGTCTTTCTGTTTAAGAAACCAAGACATAGGTCTGTCCCTTTCAATATTAAAAATTACTTATTCAAAAGAATTTTGCATTTTAAATCTCCAGGAATAATTTTCCAATTTGGAACAAATTTGTTCTTTACACCAAGGCCAAGAATGTTTACCATGGTCTTGCCTCATTTTGTAATACCATTTCTTTGCTGATTTTGTAAAAAGGGAGTGTAATCAGGCACTTATGTATTCATCTGGTATGTTAAAGTCTTCTTCAAACATATCAATTGTTTGCATAAATTACATATGATTATATTCTCCTTCACCACTGAAGGTTGGCCATTCCTCTAATACTAGAATGTCTTCAAAATTACAAGCAGTTTCCACTTCTGCATTACTTGAAATGGTATGATGTAAGGCATTATTCAGGTTTAGCACCTTTTATACAAGAATTGGTGTGGAATGTCTTGGAAAATCATTCTTCAGTGATATATTATTTGTAATTGATTGAATATCTTGTTTCAATTCAAGTCTTGCTTTATAACTTTTTTCCAATTGTTCTTGGAAAAGAGCTGCATTGTGGCCAGTTGAGTTTTCCAAGTTCTGAACTTGTATTCTTAATTCTTTCAACTGTCTAGCTAGAAAAGAAATAGAATTGTCATCTGGTTGATTGAGTAAGGTAGCTTTAGACTCAATTCTTGCACAAATTTGAGTCAAAGACAAGATATTGTCTTTATTCACACTTTATAGACCAATTATGGTCTTTTGTGACTCTTTCACTTGCAATATATCTCTACCCAACTTCTGTTTGATATACTCAAAATTATTAAGCTTTTCTGGAATTTCTTTATTAAACTTTTCAAAATGAGTTACAAGCTTTACAAGGTCTACTTCTTTGGAAATGATTCGTTCAATCTTTCCTCCTTGTTTTTGAATTCCATCAGAGTTCTTGCCATATTGAAGACCTTGTCCATGGCTGTCTTCTCTTTCTTGGGAATTCTATAATTCTGTGGGTAAGCCTTGTTCAACTTGGATTTTGCCTTTCCCTTTGCCTTTTGCTTGCCCTTGTGATTGCTCTTTGGGGTTTGCTTGTCCTTGTTTGGCACTTTTTGAGGTGAATGCTTGCTTGTGGAGGCTTGGGGAGCTTCCACTGGGCTGTTGTACTTTCCTTGGGCCACCTTCTTCTTCTGTTCCTTTGACAACATGCTTTGGTCTTTCAACAAAGCTTTTATCTGTTGGACTTGTCCCTTGAAAGACATGGGTGTCCAACCCCTCAGAAGTTCCTCTGTCTTCTCTGGGCCCATGAGATTCTTCACTTGAAGATAAGAGTTCATTGTGCCTATCCAAAGACTTGGAAGAAGCTCCCACTTCTGCTGCTTTGCCACCATAAACCAGTTCTTGTACTGAGACTGGTATATCTCTATTGCTTCCTGTTGGAAATGATTCAGGTCTGACAACAGGAATAGCAGTTATTTAAGCTTCTGGACTCTCAATAAGAGTCTCAAAGGTGCTGGCTAACCTTTGGGAACTTTTGGAAGTTCTGGAATCCTCCATTTGTGCATCTTCTCTGGGCTGAAATTCTGGTCTTTTGGATTTTTGACTTGAATGTCCTAGTCCAGATCCATTTGATTGGATGAAGTGATTGCTTTCACTTCTAGTAGGAATGATTTAAAATCAATTTTAAGAAGAAATGGACTAATAAATGAAATGAATTCACCTGCTGGACCTTTACAGGGTTCTTTCATAGTTAAACCTCTTGGTGCTGGGCTAGTTTGAATTTCAATACTAGACTATGATGCCTCAGAGTCTGGATACCTTAACTGATGGATGAAACTACAGAAAAGTAAAAATATAAGCTATTGTATCCAAAAATAAAAAGAGCTTATAAACTGAACTTATTGAATAAAGTTGTTCTAATGTAATTTATGGCAAATTACATCAAAATTAAGAAAAAATTTCTAAAGATAAAAGAAAAAAATGTTTTTAATGAAGATTTTGAAATTTTTTGTATTATTTTACATTTTCTTTAAAGACATAATAATTATGAAAATCAACAAGCTATTAATCAAAATTATATTATTATTCAATTTATACTAGAAGAACTCAAAGGATAAATTTCAAGTCTGCAATGTGAAAAAGCCACTGGTTAGGCAAAAAAGTTTTATTCAAAGTCACTCAATAGTATATTGTTTAAAACAATATTCTTAAGAAAAATTAACTTTATTAATATTATAAAGATTATTTATGAGGGATAAGTCCCAACAAGCCAATATTAAGATAAATATGGCAATTTTACGTCAAAAAAAGTGAAGTAAAGTTTAGAATATGATTTATTTCCCAAAAATTGGTTAAAAGCATGGCCAGGCCCCCAAATGTAAGGTTTGTCTATGAAACCCTTGATAATAGCAATAATATCAAGAATACTATGACTGTCCTCAGTAGAAAAATGTAATATAACAAAATATTTTACCACAAATTAAATATAATTATTAAAAAGTAATTATATTAGAAAAATTGAATCATTATTATATAATATAATAATAAAAAAATATTAATAATTATAATAAACTATAATTCTTCTATTATTGTTTTAGTCACTGACAGCTATAGCAATAAGAAGTGTAAAGCTCTTGATGAGAGAATTACATGTGGAAAATAAATCTATTATTCATAAAAGTAAATTATAAAACACACCACGCAGATATAATTATCATATAAAGATTTTATATAAAAAACTAATAATAGATTAAAAAGATATAGAATTTTAAGGAAACATTATTTATAATATATATTTCATACAATAAGTCAAATATAACACTTATTATATTCAATTATTATTCTAAGTTAAAAAACATGCCAAAAAACAATTTTTTAAAAGATAAAACAAATTTTCATAATAAAAGATATGATTAAAGAGTTTTTGAGAGGAATTTGTGGATTTTAAAAGATATTTTAAGACAATAATCTTATAAAATAAAATGTATTATTGGTTATTACAACAATAATATAATTTCTATGATTTCAATTCTTTAATTTAAGATTTATAAAGAATTCAATTTTTAAGAAGTCCTTGAATAATAGGAGGGTATATACAATAAAACTTTACCTGTTTAAAATGTCTAATATAATTGGATTGATTGAGTTGATGGACAAAAACAGTGATGAATAGACTCTTTTTATGTCTGCAGAGCAGCTCTAATGATGCATAATGGATATATAGGGAGTGCTCATGTCAAAACTAAAAACCCATGCTTAAAAATAAGGCTCTTAGCTTAAGGTAACTTTCTTTTAATTCCAATTTAAAGTTACAGGTGTTATTCTTAGCTCCAAGTAACTTTAATCCTGATTTAGGTTAATTATTTTAAGCCTGAATATAAAATAGGTTTGTTTATATTAACATTCATTACATGAACAACTATAAAAGAAAGGTTCAAGTCAAAGTCTCATAAACTCAATTTTTAATTAATTTTTAAAGAAATCTTAATTTTGTCTAAGTATAATTAAAAAAGTAATTTTCCAGGCTAATTACCAATAAAACCCAATTATAAAAGATACTTAAAATTTAATTTATACACAGATAACATGAAACTGTAAGCTTTGTGAAATGTTCAAGAAAATCCATTGAGATTTGGATTTTGAATGAATTTTTGTAGTTATTGCTATTTTTCCACCTAAAATAGCAATACACACTAACCATTAAATTTTTATAAGGTTTTAATTCTTGTAGCTTTAAAGTTTCAAGCTTATTTAAGCTTTGAAAGGTCTCAAAAATTTAATTTCAAGCTTGCATATTAGGATTTACCCTTTGGCAGCATGAAATTCCTGTCCAAATTGGGATGAAACCAGTCTGAACTTTAAGTTTGGATCAAACTTTAATGTTAAAGTTTAAATAAGGTTGAAAATCATCCAATACATGTGGAAAACCTTAATTAAATCCTTGCAGGTCCAAAAGGTTGGGTACCCCAGATCTGTTTGGTCTTTTTCCTTTGTTCAACCTTTTTGCGTGTATTTTTTCCTTTTATTTATTTAAAGCCATACTGTGGCCTTAAACACCTTTAAATTGAGCTCACACAGGTATTACATTCTGTATGGCAAATCCTTAGCCAATTCAGTAAGTATACACAACACCTCAATTTTAACTAAAATTTTGGCAGGTTTTCATAAAACCTATGCAACTCTAAATTTAAGCTTATTTAAGCTTAAATTTAACAATTCCAAAAAAATGTTAAAAATGTTACGTTAGTACTGAGATTCTTCAATCTTTCAATAACTTAAGAAATAAGAATTTTTGGGTATAACACCCTATGGGTGTACCATAGGTTATTTTTGGTGTGGAATGCAAAAATGATGTAATAATTATAAATTTGTTTATCCAAAAGAAAGTCGTACTGTTTTTGGTTATTTTATATTTCAATTTCAACTGAAAATTCTGTTCAAGACTAAATGAGCTGTATATAAAGTTATTTGTGGCCTTATGGGTATGTCATATATACCTCACAGGCTCACAATGCTCCTGTGGGGGCATCCCAAGATACTGGAGGGCCAACTCAAGCCCAGTCTAATCATCCTGAACCATTCTTATTGGCATCATTCAGAAAATGACTCAAATTATGGCCAATCTTCAAGCAGCTGTATCTTCTGATTCATCAAGACCACCAGCCTTCAAGAATCCATCTATGAAGGCACCAGAATGCTTCAATTGGACTCAGCCCTTCAAAGTTAGAAGCTTTATTCAGTCTTGTCAATTAATGTTTCATAATGATCCTGAAATCTTCTCTCATGCCAAAAGAAGGCCCTTTATGCCACTTCATTTCTCATTGGCAGGGCTGAAAAATGGATTGAGCCTTATTTCTCCAACCTCACCAATCAAGACCCAAATTACCTTCTCAATTCTTGGATGTTATTTGAATCTCAACTCTTTAATTTTTTTGGGGACCCAAATGAAGTCAGAAAAGCTAAAGCAGAGTTGGATTCCTTGAGAGTGGAAGAAGGTGGAGATGTTTTCTTATATATTGCTGATTTCAGAGGTTTGGTTTAAAGAGTTTCAGATTGGGGTGAAAGAGTTCTCATCCATCATTTCAGGAAGGAATTGCCATCCAGAATTCTGGATCAGTTGGCCTCCCATCCTTCAAGAACTCACTTTCTTCAAGACTTAATGGATATTACCCTGGAGCTTTTTACCAGGTAACATGAGAGGAAAAAGGCAAAGAGTCATCATCAAGAAAAGCATCCTGAATCCTCAAAGTCAAATTCTTCATATCCTCAAAATTCTTCAAGCTCAAATAAAAAGAAGAAGAACTTTCTTAAGAGGGACAAGCCCCATTCTGCTTTTCTGAATAAGGAATTGAAGTTTATGGGTTCTGAAAAAGAAAGAAGAGTCAAGGAGGGCTTGTGTTTCTATTGTGGTGGGAAGCAGATTTTTTCTGCTTGTTTCAAAAGGCCTTAAAACCAGCTTTCCCAACCATCAGGCAAACTTTACAGCCAGGGAAAAGCCTGAATGAAGATCATGTTGGGTTCAATGGTCTTCACTGTTCTCCATCCAGAGAACAATTGTGCATTGTGAATAATGATGTCAAAAATTCTCTTAAATTGTTTGTTTTTTCTTCTCTCTCAATGATGTATTTTGCAGTATTCTCATTGATTCTGGTGCTAAAACTCATTTATGGCAATGAGGTTAGTTCACAAGGATGCTTTGACCACATCAGAACTCCCAGAGAAGATTGCTCTTATCATCTTGCTCTCCTCTGAGTCCCCTTCTTATTTTGTGACCAACCATACTAAATATATCCTGAGCTTCCATCCTTTCCAAGGTTTGTATGGGAATTCTTAGTCATTGATACTCCTAAGGGAGAAGACCTTATATTGGTCTTTTACTTTCTTAATCATTTTGATTAATCTATTGATTGGAGTCAAGGGCTAATCACCTTTAATGATGATCATAAGGACTATTATGATCCTTCTAAATTTTTCATTAATGACTTTCATTCTACCAAATCATGTGAAGCTCTGGTTGGTGATTCTAGAACACCATGACTCCCCTCTTCTGTCCATATTACTTCCTACAATTCCTCACAGTCATCACTATCATCTAGAGATTAAGTCTTCAAGGAGATTCAAGATGTTGTAGAAGATAATTCTGTATCTTCGCTTCATCTCTTCCTTGGGAATGTGGACCTTCCTCCTTCATCTTATCATGACTCCATGGAGGAATTGTGGGATGAAGAGGAAGAACCAGAAGAAAGAGAAACTGTGATGAAGGTTGTTCCTTCTGTTTATCACCATTATTTGGATGTATTTTCCAAGGTAAAAGAAGAGCAACTTCCTCCTCACCATACCTGTGATCATCATATTGAGCTTGAGGGGTCTCTACCTGAAGTTGGGGTTATCTAATTTTTATCAAACCAAATTCAGATACACTCAGGGCCTGCATTTTAGAGTATGTAGAGAATGGTCTCATCTGGCCAAGCTCCTGTTCAAAAGGAGCTCCTGTCCTCTTTTTCAAAAAGAAAGATGGTGGCCTCTGTTTGTGTGTTGATTACTGTAAACTCAATGCTGTTACTAGGAAGAAGAAATATCCTGTTACTCCTATGAATAAGCCTCTTACTGTCTTTGATGGTTCTTCTATCTTCTCCCAAATTTCTATTCATTGTGCATATAGCCTTTTCAGAATAAAGGAAGGTGAAGAAAACTTGACATATTTGAGAACTAAATATGGCAGTCATGAGTTCTTGGTTATGCCATTTGAGCTCACCAATATTCCTTCCTATTTTCAAAATCTTTTCAATAATATATTCTATGATCTTCTTTATCTTTATTTTGTGGTGTAGTTGGATGAAATTATGGTCTTTTCCAAATATGGGGAAGAACATGTCACTCATGTGTCCACTTTTCTTTCCAGACTGAGAGCCAATAACCTCTTTGCTAAGGCCTCAAAGTGACTGTTTCACGTGTCTAGTGTAGAGTATTTGGGCTATTTGTTTTCTTCTGAAGGCCTCAAGATGGACCAAGAAAAATTCCAGAAAATTCTCAATTGGCCACTTCCCAGTAACCTCAAGGCTCTTCAATAATTCCTTGGATTTACCAACTCCTACCACTATTTCATCAAGAATTTTTTCAAAGACAATCAGTTCACTTACCAAGCTCCTCAAGAAATATTCCTGTTTTCCACTCAATGAGGGAGTTCTTAGACTGTTTCATTGACTCAAAGAGGCTTCTACCATAGCGCCAGTTCTTTCTCATTTCAACCCTTCTCTACCCATCATTTTATAGACCAATGCGTCTTATTATGCCTGGGGTGCTGTACTGAGTCAGGTTACTCACTCAGGAAAAAATCCCATTGCATTTTATAGTGGAAAGGGTCTTCCAGCAGAGCTCAACTATGAGATTCATTACAAGGAGCTCCTTGGAATAGTATGGGCTCTGAAGCTCTGGAGAGACTTTCTTCTTTCCTTTTCTTCCCCTTTTGAAGTTCTCACTAATCATTCCTCAGTTCACTAACTTATGACCTCCAATATTTTCACTTTCTGTAAAGCACAGTGGGCTGAATTACATTTCTCAATCAAGTACTTCCCTGGTGTCAGCCTGTGACTCAAAACCAGAGCACAAGCATGACAGCCAAAATACCATAAACCAATGGTATAGCCAAAATACCACCAAAACATGGAGCTGAGCCAAATTAGCTCAGAAGGTATCAAAAGAAAGAGGAAACTCACCTCTTCCTGAAAATATAAGTCCCATCACCATAGGACAAGAAATAACAAAGTTATTCCTGCTCAAAGTTATTGCTGAGCATAAACCTTAATTTTCACCTCTCATCTAAAATCTAGAAGGCGAGGCTTAACCCCATCAAATGGGTATTCAAAATGAAGATCTAAGCCAGGGCTATCTAATGGTGCCAGCCAAACTGAGCTAGCACCAGTATTACTTGAGTCATGGTCAAATTCAGACCAAATAAGGGTGAACAAAACATTCACCTCTCATCTAACTTTTACAGCTTTAGTGTGAGATACTTAAAGTGGGGTATTTTTGGAAAGAGTACAATCAGGGCTATCTGATGGTGCCATCCATTTCCTCATAACTCAACTACAACAGAAGTTATTGGCCAAACAAGCTTAATACAGCTTTTGACCAGACCAAACCAATGTACAAAAATACTTGTACATGGGATAAATTTGTCATATTTAATGATAACCATGTCAAGTTGGGTACCATTGTGTAGAGCTCATACAGAGCTATTCAATGAACCAACTTTGAGCTTGATATCTCAAAAACTGACAGCGGTATGACCATTCTAAGGTCAAAATCCCACCTGCTGTCAGATACAGCCTTACCATGGGATAATATCCCATAACCATGAATATGAGGTGTCAAATAGACAAAGAAGCATGTTTTTACTTCAATACCTCATATGTCAGTCAATACTGGGGTCCCATACAGTTTCTGTACAGCATTCTACGCATCATACACGTCAGAATCAGGCTGTGAGGTCCCCAGATGAAAATTTTCACCCTGTATTGGTGAAAACTGCCCAGATGTGGTTTCAAAACCACATCTGAGCGCAATACAGGGTATACAGGCTGTTTGCAAACCACAAGCCTGTCATAGAGGGTGAAAAATCTTCACTTCCTCTACGTGGAAAGGTCTAGCAGCCTTTCCACCTCAATTTTAGGATAAAAGGAGGGCTTTTCACAGCCAAAAGCCTTTCCTCATCCTGCTCTTGAATACCCTACGTAGTAAACTGTCAAAAACAGTTTTACTCTTGGGTAATAAACAGGTATACTCTTAATTTAAAGTATTGTAGTCTTTATTATTGTAACCCAACAGGTAAAGCTGCACCCAGGGCTTTCAACAGCGCTCACCACCACTATATTTCTTATAGTAAAGCCCCTTTTATTATTAAATTAATCCATCTTTAACCTTTATGCAACTATTTTAAACTATTTTCCATGTGTTACAGTCATAGTTTTAGTTGTAAATAGCTTTATTTCCACTTCAACATAGACTAATCCTGACATTTTGGGGGCCTGGCCGTGTTTTTTGACCTTTTTTGGACCTTACAAGTAAGTCTTTTCTCTTTTTCATGACTTATTAACACATTGTTTTATCATTTTTAGGCGTAATTTCTGTTTAAAAATATATGTTTTATATATTTTTACATTTTTCTTATATATACTCATATTATAAGAGTATTTTTACGTGGTTAATACCCACAGTAATTTATTATTTTTGGCGTGTTTTGCATATAAAAACACATAAGCCACTAATAAAGTCCTGTATTCTTGACTGAATAAGGACACCTCTGACTGAAAAACCATCAGTTGAGACATGGTCAAGTGTATTGTTAATTCAATAACACTTGTATACAAACCACTTTTACAGAATACACTTGCAAACCACAAGTGTATCTGAGGGATACTGACACACAACCAGTGTGACAGGACACCATAAACTGTATTTTTGATGTGAAATTGTTAATTCAATTACATTGTCATTATACAAGGGCATACTGTAATAATATACAAGCCCAGAGGCCATTCTTAGACGTGCAAAACCAGCCATTTAAGAAGTCTTAACTGACATAAGCCCTCTTTTTCCTGTTTTGATTCCGTGGAAGAAAACTACATCCCACTTGAAACCCAGTCACAGGCCAACACACCAGTGACACCCTCAGAACCAGAGGGAAGCAAGGGTAAAGGAAAAAGGCTTAGTGAAGGCCTTATTACAGCTCAGAAGTGGACACCAATAGCCACTCAGAGGAGTAGAAAACCACGAAACTCTGCTTCAATACAAGGTAAACCAACCTTAACCACTTGTACAGGGAAGATTACAATTATTAACCCAGTTGTAACCTCCAAAGGCAAACTGCCCAAATCAGCAGATAACAAGTTTGTACAAGGCACAGTCAAAGGTAAATACCCTAAGAACATAAAGTTTTTGACTGCTTGCAAACACTGATATGTCCCCTGCATACCTCAGAGACCTTGGCTTCCAAAGGAACCAGCCAGAGGATAGAGCAGGAATGTCTAGAACCAGAAGACCTGAAAGAAGACACATTGGACACAGTGGTGGATGGCAAAACAATGAGGGAGATAATATCAACCTTGCCATTCACACTCCAATTCAACAGAAACCTCAAACCAGAGGACTGGAAGGATATGGATCAAGTTCTTCAAATCCACCAACTCCTCAAAGATTTGTTTCAATGGAGCATGGACAACAAGAGGTTCAACCTAGCAACTCACTGGGCAGAACTGGGATCAAGTTGCCAGAAGATCTGTCTCAAAGAGATAGACTTCAAAGACCTTATGGTAATCAGCAAGGGTTGGAATCCTACCAGGCAGCACAGACTCCTGGAGGCAAGGGCACAGAGGATAAGCGAGAATCAAGCCACTATCCAAGCTATAGAAGAACAGTTAACCCAGACAGGGCCTACTCAGATTCCTTCAGGTTCATCAGGAGCATGCCAAATCAGCTCTCCAGTGGCTTCACACCATTCAGAAACAAGCAGATCAGTGGCCAAGAGTCACCATTCTTCACAATTCCAGGAATTTTCCAGGAGAAGACAAGGCAACAAGGGCAAGAACAAAGCCTCCTTCAACCAGAGGAGGAAAGAGTCAGACCCCATGATCCAGAAGCTGTTAGATTTGGTAAAAGAAGTACACAAGAACCAGAAGTAGTTGTAAACCACTCTAGAATCAGTAGTCCTAGTAATCGAAACATTACCCCCACTCAGACTGAAAATAACATTATCACATCTGAGAGTAACATCAACAGTGACACACTGTGGTTACAAATGTCCCAATATGCTGAGCAATCTGCAAAGCAGGCTACAGAATTTGCAGCTGCCCAAGAGAGGATGAGAAAAACTCAAGCCTCATTGGAGCAGATAGTTAAAAACCTTCAGGAAGGATATGCTCAACTGAGCAAAGCCTCTGAAGAAACCAACAAGAGACTGAATCAAGTCTCTGAAGAACAACACCATAGTAGCAGGGACAGGGAGTGTCTGAACCAAGACATCAACAAATTGTTTGATGCCTACCATAGCTTAAAGCCCCAACCACAAGGCCAAGCTATGGAGAATCCATATCAACCAGATGACATCAAACCAGATGCCATGTTGTTGAATAAGGCAAGATCTCCATCACAATACCAGGATGGAGATGGCATGTCTTATTCAGAGAAGGAAGCCTTGAAACAGCTTCCTGAGGCCTCAAACTGGCCCAAATTCTTTGGATCAGGAGAATATGATCATATGGAACTCATAGATTATATTGATGGACTCTTCATTGATGTACCAAGCATACCAGATTACTGGATTACTGCTAGACTGAATACTTCATTTAAAGGTCATGCAAGTATATGGTACACTGAAATGAAAGAAATCCATGGCAGAAGAAATTGGCCATGGTGGAAGAGTCAAATAATCCAAAAGTACAGTAATGGAATGTGGATATGGCAAAAGACCATGTCATTTGAAAATGACAAATACTCTGTGGACAAAGATCCATATGAGTGGTGTCTTAGACAGTCTAAAAGACTTAAAGCCATTGATCCTCAAATGAACATTCAAATGAGGAATCATAAACTTCTGACACAACTGCCAGGAGAACTAGAGCATGCAGTAAAGTGCAGATGCAACCAAAATTGCACTCTAGATGATATAGCCAATACCTTACAAGACATAAGGAAAAGGACTAATATAGGGAAATGTTTCAAAGAAAAACAACCTTTCAGGGTAGAGTTTAAAGACAAACCCAGAGAAAGAGTGGCAGAAGTGGCAAAGAAGAAGAATTCTTGTCACAATTGTGGTTCAACAGACCACTATGCCAACAACTGTCCAAAAGCAAAGAAGAAAGTCTATGCTATAGAAAAAGTCCCTGAAGAAGAACCTCCAACAGAGGATTCTGAATCAGACTCTATGGGAGATGCCATCAGAGAACTATCTGATGATGATCAAGACCCAAGAGAGGAACTTCTAGTGGAATACCAAGAGGAAACCCCATTGGAAATCCAGGATATACGGTTGGAAGCAGGCATGCCACAAGACACTGCCAACAAGAACTTGTGTAAACATACACAAGATGCACAAACATTCCTGGTTACACCAACCAAAGGAATGGCATATATACATGGAACAGCCACAAAAATGACTGTATGTATTGACAATGCTCAGCACCCACTGATCATTGACAGTGGAGCACAATGCTCCATAGTGGCCAAAAATTATCTGGATAACCACTTCCCAAACTGGGAAAAAGAACTCTTCCCCACCAGGGCAAAGAACTTTAAGAGTGCATCTGGAAAGATGACCTCTATTGGGACAATTATCAAAGAGATAATTATACCCCACAGAAAAGGTAATATCAGACTCAACCCAGAGTGTGTAGTGCTTGAAGATGCCCACATCCAAGGGTTTTTACTGGGAACAGATTACCAGCGGATGTATGGCATAGATATTTACAACAGTAAAAATAGGCATATTACCATTGGTACTAATAAGGAAAAGAAATTTTCTCTTGATATATACCAGATATCTTCTCAGGACCCACTGGAAGAACTTCTGAAAGAATTCAGAGAGGGACAGTTTAGCACTACCCTCACCAGTAAACAAAAGCTAAGTTTACTGAAGATGCTGAGGAAGAATAGACCAGCATTTGCCATTGGTGAAGAACCATTAGGCAAGATCAAAGGCCATGATATAGAACTATATCTGGATGTAGAAAGGCCTGATCCACCCATGTTAAGGAGACCTCCTTACCCAGCAAGTCTGGAGACCAGGAAAGAGATTGAGAAACATATCAATGAACTCCTGGACATGGATGTCATTAGGAAGATTGGACATAATGAAATAGTGGAAATCACCACTCCTGTCCTGATCACCTGGCATGATGGCAAGTCTAGATTGTGTGGAGACTTCAGAGCCCTGAACAACTACACAAAAGAAGACAGGTATCCTATACCAAGGATACCCCATGCCTTGGATAAACTGGCCAAAGCTAAATACATAACCAAGATGGATTGTATGAAGGGCTTCCACCAAAAAGGAGTTAAACTAAACTCCATGAAATTACTCAGAATTATATTCCATATGGGCATATATGAGTACACCAGGATGCCATTT
The DNA here is from genome assembly GCA_023105745.1 of Austropuccinia psidii. Taxonomy (NCBI): domain Eukaryota; kingdom Fungi; phylum Basidiomycota; class Pucciniomycetes; order Pucciniales; family Sphaerophragmiaceae; genus Austropuccinia; species Austropuccinia psidii. The sequence continues at coordinate 5,495,798 of JALGQZ010000010.1, read as the reverse complement.
GGCATCAAGAATGCAACAGCCCACTTCCAAAGGATGATGGACACCATATTTCAAGAAGAAATAATGGAAGGCTGGATGGTAGTATAAATTGATGATATCATTATATACTCAGAGACATGGGAAGACCATGTACAATACATAGACATAGTGCTAAGTAAATGTACACCCATCAATCTGAAAATTTCACTTAAAAAGTGTAATTTTGGCCAACCAGAGCTACTAGCTCTAGGACACAAAGTCTCAGGCCTTAGTCTGGCAATTGACCAGAACAAAGTAGCAGCAGTACTGCAAAAGCCAGTACCAAAGAACATCAAAGAGATGAAATCTTTCCTTGGATTTGCTAGCTACTACGGAAACCACTTCAAAAACTTTGCTCACATAACTAGTAGCCTATACAAGTTATGCTCAAAGGATGTAGTTTTTGAAATAACCAAGGAAAGGAGGGATGCATATGAGAGGATCAAATATGAACTCACAAATGCACCTGTGCTCATCTTGCCTGACTTTGAACTACCATTCAAGTTATATATAGATGCAGCATGCAGCCAAGGCTTGGGAGCAGCCCTTCACCAAAGACAAATTGTGGATGGTGAACCAAGAGAAGGTGTAATATGTTACATCTCTAGGCAGCTGAAAGATTCAGAAGCCAGGTATGGGGCCACCCAGACAGAATGTCTATGTCTAGTCTGGGCTCTAGAAAAACTCCATTATTATTTGGAGGGTGCAGTCTTTGAAGTCTACACAGACTGCACAGCCTTGAAGTCTTTACTAAACATGAAGACTACTAATAGACACATGCTGAGATGGCAAATAGCCATCCAGGAATATAGAGGGAACATGACCATCATATACAAGGAAGGTAAAAGCCATACCAATGCAGATGGCCTTAGCAGATGGCCACTGGACAATGTCAAAAGCAATCCAGCTTATGACCCTGAAGTTGCTGCAAAAATTCCTATGCATTTTATGGAAATAAATAGGAAGAAAAACTTCAGATTCTCTGAATGGGCACCAGGGAGTGGTACCCTTGAAAGTGGAAACACTGATTCAGAAGGGACAGAAACCCCCATACTGGGAATAAGTTCCTCAGAACTGCAAAATGAATTTTTCAATGCAGTACTGAAATCTTATGCCAAACACAAACAGTGTAGCATAATACTCCAACTCCTTCAACAAAAATACAGGAGCCCAGAACTGGAAACCCAGCTGGAGGAAGCCTGGTTGAGAGCCTATAAGGACAATAAATTCTTCCTTATAGATGGCCTGATTTATCACAGAGAAAAGCACACCAGTGCACTCACAGTGATGGACAGAGACCACATCTCTTTAATCCTGCAGAAATGCCATGACTGCCCCTACATGGGACACATGAGTGAGGACAGGACTAAAGAGAGGGTAGCAAGCACAGCTTGGTGGCCCAAGTGGGAGCAAGAGTTGAGTGAATACATCAACACTTGTGAAAGATGCCAAAAGGCAAATAGAAAACATGGGAAGAAATATGGGTTACTTCAACACATAGAAGAACCCAAACACCCATGGGAAACCATAAACATGGACTGGGTCACAGGACTTGTCCCAGGAGGCAAAGAAAACTACAATGCCTGGCTAATCATAGTTGATAGGTTCAGCAAGAGCATGAGATGTCTACCATGCCATAAAGAAGACACAGCCATGGAAACTGCTCTGTTATTTTTGAATAACATCATATCCACCTGTGGAGTCCCTAAGATCATAATTAGTGACAGGGACCCAAAATTTACATCTGAATTTTGGACCAATTTATATGACATGCTAGGCACCAAGCTTGCTTTTTCCACAGCTTACCATCCACAAACAGATGGCCTAGCTGAGAGGATGATCCAAACAATGGAGGACATCCTCAGGAGGTTCTGTGCCTATGGCATGGAATACAAGGACCATGAGGGATATACCCATGATTGGGTCACCCTCTTACCAGCAGTCCAACTGGCTTATAATACAAGCCAGCACTCTACCACAGGAAAAACACCTGCACTGGTAGAGAAAGGGTGGAATCCCCTTTTACCTGTGGATCACTTGAAGAAAAATCTTCTGACCATCCACCCCACAGCCAAAGACTTCCATGATATGTGGAAGAAAGCCTGTGATACTGCTGCCAAATGCATAGCTGAGGCCAAAGAGTATAATAAGCAGAGGTGGGACAAATCACATATGGAACCTGACTTCAAGGAAGGGGACCAGGTGTTAGTGTCTACACTAAACTTTAACAATCTCAAAGGACCCAAGAAAATGAGAGACTCATTTGTAGGGCCCTTCACTATCATTAAGTTGATAGGGAAGAATGCAGTAGAGGTCAAGCTCACTGAGGAGTTTTCTAGGAAAAACCCAGTCTTTCCAGTAAGCCTGGTCAAACCATACTTCCAAACAGAAGAGGATAAATTCCCCTCCAGGAACAAAAACATCACTCCACCAGAAATAGTGGAAGTAGAAGACTCTCCTGGACCTGTGAGTAAAATCATCAGGGCCAGAAAAATCAGACTCAATGGGAAGGATCAGAGACAATATCTAGTCAGATTCAAGAACCAGACAGCTGACAAAGACAAATGGTTGGCAGAGGATGCCATACCAGATTGGAACCTCCATTTAAGGAGATTCGGAGCCTCTAGGAGGACTGAACAGTCTCATCAATGATGAGCCTCTTTTAGAGGGAGGGTATGTCAGCCTGTGACTCAAAACCAGAGCACAAGCATGACAGCCAAAATACCATAAACCAATGGTATAGCCAAAATACCACCAAAACATGGAGCTGAGCCAAATTAGCTCAGAAGGTATCAAAAGAAAGAGGAAACTCACCTCTTCCTGAAAATATAAGTCCCATCACCATAGGACAAGAGATAACAAAGTTATTCCTGCTCAAAGTTATTGCTGAGCATAAACCTTAATTTTCACCTCTCATCTAAAATCTAGAAGGAGAGGCTTAACCCCATCAAATGGGTATTCAAAATGAAGCTCTAAGCCAGGGCTATCTAATGGTGCCAGCCAAACTGAGCTAGCACCAGTATTACTTGAGTTATGGTCAAATTCAGACCAAATAAGGGTGAACAAAACATTCACCTCTCATCTAACCTTTACAGTTTTAGTGTGAGATACTTAAAGTGGGGTCTTTTTGGAAAGAGCACAATCAGGGCTATCTGATGGTGCCATCCATTTCCTCATAACTCAACTACAACAGAAGTTATTGGCCAAACAAGCTTAATACAGCTTTTGACCAGACCACGCCAATGTACAAAAATACTTGTACATGGGATAACTTTGTCATATTTAATGATAGCCATGTCCAGTTGGGTACCATTGTGTAGAGCTCATACAGAGCTATTCAATGAACCAACTTTGAGCTTGATATCTCAAAAACTGACAGAGTTATGACCATTCTAAGGTCAAAATCCCACCTGCTGTCAGATACAGCCTTACCATGGGATAATATCCCACAACCATGAATATGAGGTGTCAAATAGACAAAGAAGCATGTTTTTACTTCCTAATCTCATATGTCAGTCAATACTGGGGTCCCATACAGTTTCTGTACAGCATTCTACGCGTCATACACGTCAGAATCAGGCTGTGAGGTCCCCAGATGAAAATTTTCACCCTGTATTGGTGAAAACTGCCCAGATGTGGTTTCAAAACCACATATGAGCCCAATACAGGGTATACAGGCTGTTTGCAAACCACAAGCCTGTCATAGATGGTGAAAAATCTTCACTTCCTCTACTTGGAAAGGTCTAGCAGCCTTTCCACCTCAATTTTAGGATAAAAGGAGAGCATTTCACAGCCAAAAGCCTTTCCTCATCCTGCTCTTGAATACCCTACTTAGTAAACTGTCAAAAACAGTTTTACTCTTGGGTAATAAACAGGTATACTCTTAATTTAAAGTATTGTAGTCTTTATTATTGTAACCCAACAGGTAAAGCTGCACCCAGGGCTTTCAACAGCGCTCACCACCACTATATTTCTTATAGTAAAGCCCCTTTTATTATTAAATTAATCCATCTTTAACCTTTATAAAACTATTTTAAACTATTTTCCACGTGTCACCGTCATAGTTTTAGTTGTAAATAGCTTTATTTCCGCTTCAACATAGACTCATCCTGACACCTGGCCACTTGGAAACCCTTCCAGATTAACTATCACAACAGGTCAATGTCTACCCAGAGAGGGGGAGGATTTCATCAGCAAGAATCCAATGGATTATCAACAAATAATCACGTTTAAATTCAAGACTCAAACTTTTTTTCAGTCAGGGTGATTCATTTCAAAATTTGTTTTATTCAATTCAGAAGGCCTTATGGTAACATTCTCATTAAAGAGGTATTCTTCAAGATTTGGGTAAAGCTAAATCTGTCCAAGATTATTATCTTGATTCCTCTTTCCAACTTCTCTTAAAATATTGGGTAATGCCTCCAAATACCCCACAATTCAGCTCAGCATACTTCAAAAGTGGCATGACTCTCCTCTAGCTGAACACCCTGGCCAAGAGAAGACTTTCAAACTTGTCAATTTGGTTTTTAATGGGTCTGGCATGACTCAATTTATCAAGGATTATCTTTCAGCCTGTCAACAGTGTTTCAGAAATGGTAATATTCATCATAAGAAGTTTTTATTACTCAATCCTATTCCAATTCCAAATGATCCTTTGATTAGTCTTTCAATGGACTTCATCACTCAATTTCTGCTGTCCAATTCCTTTGACTCAATTCTTGTCATAGTGGAAAGATTCTCAAAAATGGCAGTTTTAATTCCAATAATGCCTTCAATAACTTAATTGGAGTTTACCCATTTATTCATCAAGAATATTTTCCAGAAGTATGGCTTTCCTTCAAGAATTTTCAGTGATAGAGGTTTTCTGTTTGTTTCTCCTTTTTGGACCAACCTTTGGCAGCAGCTCAAGATTTCAAGAGATCTTTCAAATGCTTATCATCTTGAAGCTGATGGAGAGACAGGGAGGGTAAATAAGATACTATAACAGTACCTTTGTAATTATGTTAGTTATCATCAAGATGATTGGCACACCTGGCTTCCCCTTGCTTAATTTTCCTACAATAGCTCTGACCACTCTTCAACAAAAAAATCACTGTTTTTTACTTTTTATGGAAGAGATCCTCAATGTTACTCAGTGCACATTACTCAAGATACTCCTTCTGGGATGTTATCAACAAAACTCCAATCAGTAAAGTATGATTTCAAAAGAGAACTTGAAGTTTCCATGAACAGTTTTAAGAGGTATGCAGATACAATTTGAGAAATTCCACCTATTTTCAATGCTGGCTACATGGTATGGCTTTCCTCAAAGAGCATCAAATAAACTAGGTCCACAAAAAAACTGCCAGAAAATTTGTTGGGTCCTTCTCAAATATTGAAAGAAGTCAGCACTCACACCTACCACCTCAAGCTCCCATCTCAATGGAGGTCCATCTACCAAGTCTCCAATATTTCCCTCCCAGAACCAGTCAAGACATCAAAAATCCCAAATTGGAATCAAGATCCTCCTCCTCCAATCATCATTGAAGAATAAGAGGAATAGGAAGTCTCTCAAATACTGTACTCCAAGATCAATAGAGCGAAAATATGGTATTTGGTGGAATTGAAAGGCATCAGTAAAGACTGTCAGGCTAAGTCTATGATAAAAGTATTATAAATGTATTTACAACTTTTAATTATGACTGTGAGATGGTAAAAAGGATTGAAAAAAGATTTATGAGGATTAAAAATGGTTTAATTTAAGAATAAAAGGGCTTTACTATATTGAATATAGTGGTGGTGAGCACTGTTGAAAGCTCTGGGTGCAGCTTTACCTGTTGGGTTACAATAATAAAGACTACAATAATTAAAATTAAAATTATACCTGTTTATTACCCAAGAGTAAAACTGTTTTTGACAGTTTACTATGTAGGGTATTCAAGAGCAGGATGAGGAAAGCTATTCTGCCTGTGAAAAGCCTCCTTTTTATCCTAAAATGTGGTGGAAGGGCTGTTAGACCTTTTCACATGGAGAAAGTGAAGATTTTTTCACTCTCTGAGACAGGCTTGTGGCTCGCAAGGACCTTTATAGACTTTATTGGGCTCAGATTTGGCTTTGAAACCACATCTGGGCAGTTTTCACCAATACAGGGTGAATATTTTCATCTGGGGACCACATAGCCCTCTTCTGACGTGTATGATGCATAGAATGCTGTACAAAAACTGTATAAGACCCCAGTACTGACTGATGTATGAGGTATTGAAGTAGACACATGCTTCTTTGTCAGTTTGACACCTCGTACTCATGGTTATGGGATATTCTCCCATGGTAAGGCTGTATTGGTCAGAATGTGGGATGTTGACCTTAAAACAGCTATACCTTTGTCAGTTCTTGAGATATCAACCTCAAAACTGAATTCATGTGTATCCCTGTATGTGTTCTGCACAATGGTCCCTTATTGGATATGGTTATCATTAAATATGGCAAAGTTATGCCATGCACAAGATTCTTGTACATACACGTGGTTTAGGCAAAAAGCTGTATGGGGCTTGTTTGCCCCATAACCTCTGCTATAGTTGAGATATGAGGAAATAGATGACTCCATCAGATAGCCCTGAGTGTGCTCTTTCCAAAAA